>CM060357.1:34536994-39336994 GCA_030545235.1 Helianthus tuberosus | reverse complement strand
CATGATATTTGGTGGTTTTTACGTCATATGAGTCATTTGGTGTTAAAAAACGTGCTTTTGTTTTACGTTTTTTTTTCCAATTTTGGCCGTGGTTCGTTTGCTACTTGTTAGACTATAAGATTAGTTTACAAATAGATATTATTAGAGGGTATTAAAGTGTAATTACTTTATCTATATATAGGACATATTGTAACCCTATTACATCATTCAATACAATTACGTGATTTGACTCTACTTAGCACGGTTTTACGCTTCCCGGTCCCGCAACGCTGGTAACATAGTTTTACTCCCCCCCCCCCCCGCCCTGCAACGAGGTGGGGCTTAAGACTAGTTGATTACTTAGTGGTTTTAACCACTTAATCCAAAATGAAAAAGTTTAACGCCCTGAGTCCCTAATCGCTCATTTTATAACGTTCTGAGTCCAATTTTTTAACACTTGTACTTTGATTTTGGACTCAAGTGGTCAAAACTACTAAAACACAAGGACTCAAAACGTTATAAAATGAGCGGTTAGAGACTCGGAGCTTAAACTTTTTGAATTTTGGACTCAACTGGTTAAAACCACTAAAACAGAGACTCAAAAAGTAATTTACTCAATGATAATATAGACTTAGTCGGTTAGTATTGATACTTTACTTGTAAAAATAAGTAGTGGTGGTTAGTATTGATACTTGTAAAAATAAGTAGTGGTGGTTACATTAGATCAATTTAAAGTATTTTCAAAGCCATGCAAAAATGATGAACTTGCAACTCGATCCAATTTAGTCGGATATAGATTCGCAAACTTAAAACATTGTTCGAGACTCGATCAGAGGTTCAAAGCCCAGTTTCGGTCAACGGCCCATTCAAGTTACAACGGTCAGTCCTACATGGGCCTAAATTATGGGGCATGACAAGTTATACTAACGGTAACACTGGGCCCTTCAACTTTTGGGTCTGACGAGAAGTTACAATATAATATTGTAGCCCTGTAGGTATTAGAGGACTCAGGGCGGTCCCGTGATACATGGCCATCACTCGTTGAAGTGCAACGGAACACCGCCGCCGGTTCATGTATCACGCGTTATATATGTAACGCGTTACACCCACAACGCGTTGAACTTTGAATTTTGGAACGTTGGAACATGACCGTTTGGGTATTTTTTGACCGTTTGGGATGATATTTGATCCTTTTTTTTTATATAAATCCAACCTATTTCAATACAAAAAATCAATAAACTCTCCAACTATTCTCACACTCAATACAAAAAATTAAAAAACTCTCCAACTCAATCTAAATAATTTTACAAGAAATATGGAAGGTTCAAGCAAGAGAGGTGGGGGTTCGAAAAAAAGAGGTTCGGGTACGAAGAAAAATCCCGTAAGACCCAAGGTTCGAGCGAATCTTGGCGAGCCGACGCGCTTTAGGTTGCAAGACGAACCCGACCAAGTCCCACCCTTTCAAACCCAACAATATCCACCCTTTCAAACCCAACAATATCCACCCTTTCAATCGCAAACGTACCATAACCAACCGTTCGTTCCACCGTTTCAACCTCACCAATTTCAATCGCAAACGTATCAAACCCAACCCCACACACTCGACCCACTACTAGAAGACAACACAATTCTCCATCATTTTGCAACCGCGTATCGTGAACCACAACAAAGTCTTGACGACGATGATGATGATTACGATCAAGAACAACCGTTCGAAGACGAGGAAGATGAATAAGAAGAAAATGATGCCGTTCACGAAATCGTCCAAACCGGCCGACAACTTTGGACGAGCGAGGAGGAGGTGTCCTTGGTGCAGGCGTATTTGCACATCTCGGAGAACAAGAAACATGCCAACGAGCAAAAAAAGGATGCGTTTTGGAGACGGGTCATTAATCATTTTAGGCAACTTCCCGGTGCAAAGATACGAAACATGGACCAAATGACGTCGAAGTGGACGGATTTGAACGGGAAAATTAGTAAGTTCAACGCTTGTTTCATTCAAAAGGTATGTTTTTTATTAAAGTTTTAATCTTTTTTCATTGAAAACTGTTTTTTATGGTAAAAAAAACAGAACAGTTTAAAAAAAAAAAACAAAACAGTTTAAAAAAAAAAAACATAACAGTTTAAAAAAAAAAAACAGAACAGTTTTAAAAAAAAAACAGAAAAGTTTAAAAAAAAAACAGAACAGTTTAAAAAAAAAAAACAGAAAACAGTTTTATTTATAAAAAACAGAAAACAGTTTATTTAAAAAAAAACATAACCTTTTATATATTTTGTAGAACCGAAACCCACAAAGTGGAGCGAGCGAGGCGACAATCATGCAACAAGCAACCGAAATGTATTGCGACGTCTACGGCAAGAGGAGTTTTCCACACGTGAAGGCATGGGAAGTTGCGAGAAGTCACCCGAAGTGGGTCCCCGTTGAGTTGGTTGACAAGCGTGGTCCTACGGCTCCAAAAAAACGAGGAGGTAAAAGATCAAAAACATCCGATTCGGGGAACTACACGACTTCCGCGTCGGATAACTTGCCCCAAATGAACTTAAACGACGACCCCCTTGACGAACCCGATCAACCCGATAACGACCCCGTTGAAGAAGTTACACCTACAAGGCCACGACGCAGGAGAGGTGGTGAATCGTCAAGCAAAGGGAAGGAGGCGGTGGCGGAGTCGATCTCCAGAATCGAAGAGGAGAAAATGACCCAATTCAAGAAGGCCGAGCAAAGAAAAGAAACAATTATGTCCTTAAAAGTTGAACGCGAGCAGGCGTACAAGGATCACTTGAAGACGATTGAAAGACAAAATGATTTAAAAATCTTGTGTGAAAAGCACAACCATCTCGACGAACCTTTTAAGTCAATTGTCATTCAACAAAAGCGCGATATTTGCGCAAAGTGGGGTTGGGAGATGCCACTTTAGTTTATTTTTTTTTTTCTAATTTTAGTTGTTTTTTTATTTTCCTATGTAATTTATTTTTTAAGTTTAATGAAATTTTTAATTTTAGTGTTTTATTGTTAATTTCTAATTTTAAAATGAAATTTAAAAAAATTTGGGAGTGATAGAATTCCATCACTAGTGATACCACCTCGCCTACATTTCTATCACTAGTGATATAAATTTGGTTGATGACATGGCATGATCTGATTGGACAATGGGAGTGATAGTTTCTATCACTAGTGAACCACCCCTCCTCCCCTTAGGGTGGTCGGGGGCGTGAAACACCTTATCACTGCCACAAGTGGGTGTTTCACGGTACTGATGGGTTTGGTCGTGATACACATCACGGCCGTAGAGTGATTGTGGAACTTGATTCAAAGGTTATGATTGGGTGTGGGTTAATGGTCCTGGTGGTGTGATGGGTTTTGCAAGTGTGATAGTGAAAATGTGATGAAATGATGTGTTAAATGATGATTGGATATGATAGTGTGATGAATATGAAAAATGTGAAGGGTGCCCCTTCCACGGTTCCACCTTTAAAATAAAGTATTTGTGGGTATAAATTTATATCATTAAAAAGTTAATTAGAATTTCATTTGAAAAAATAAATTGATATATAGCTTGTCGAATTGAAATTTGAATAATTGTATGTAACTACAAATTTAAATAAAAGATAAAAAAAAATTTCGAATTTACCAAGTAAAGAAGACGTTATAGGTACATTAAACAATGAGGCGTAAAAAACATTAAGGGGCTGTTTGGTAGCCTCTGAATGGTCATTAAGAGGCTACCTCTTAATGGAAACATTAAGAATTTTACCAATGAGAAAGTAGAAAAATGTGGCATGTGATGATTTACTATTCAGAGGTTACCTCTTAACCATTCAGACTTGAGGTTACCTCTTATTCATTCAGAGGTTTTAAACCATTAAGAGGTAGCATCTGAATGGTCATTAAGAGGCTACCAAACAACCCCTAACTATGAATCTATGATACTAGAAAGAGCTTATATCCATTTATATATAATAAATGCTCTTTCTATCTAATAGTTAAATATAGTAGGGATATTAAATTTAAATAAACTCAACTTTCATCATTTGGTCAATAACACTTTCAACTTACAAATTGTATCACGTTACTCCTAACTTACAACTTATCTTCCATCGACACTCCCAAACTAACTGAACCATAGCCCAATTAGTTTTTTTTGCTGACATGACACGTGTTTAGTGACGTGGCACTTTTGCTGACGTGACATTTTTTTCTGATGTGACATCTGACATGGCATTTTTTTGCTGACGTGCCATCTGACGTCAGCTAACTGGGTTAGGGTTTAGTTAGTTTGGGAGTACCAAAAAAATATAAGTTGAAAGTTGGGAGTGACATAGTGCAATTCGTAGTTGAGAGTATTATCAGCCAAATGATAAGAGTTGAGGTTATTTAAATCCCATATCTCAATATAATAAAACCAAAACAAATTTATAACATCTCATATTCATATTTATTATATTATAAATATATTGTTATTCAATAAAAAAGATAATGTTCATTAATTTTCTTTGAAAAGGAATACTAGGAAGTCAACAAAAATTACATCCGTTAGTTATTATTGAAATAATCAACTATAGTGCAAGTGCAATTACCAAGTAAATAAACTTGTGGGACCTTTTGTGTAATTTAAGCAAATTAGATATATCTCAAGGGAGTGTGTAGGTCCCAGAAGAAACAAAAGGGTAGTGTTTGTGTGTATCCTGAGGTGTGATAAAAGGAGAACCACAAGAGAAGTACATATATTGAAGTGGAGCTTAATGATTAAAGCTTGATTCCTGCAAATGTAAGTGATTAGAGAAGGGCATTGGCTACATCATAAAGTAATTTTCACTCCTAGCTTCATAATATGTGAATTTAAGTGTGTCATTAACTTATTATACCCCATGTAGTGATGTTAGGAAACAAGTATAATTATGACAAGCAATAACTTACTAATATTGTGATGTATATGAGGAATTTACTAAGTTTGACTTTTATTCAAACTTTATGAGAGATTATGTTATAACCACTTCTTATTCATGAAAGTCGATCGTAATCACCATGAAATGAATCCGACGAAAGTTATAGCTATAATTTCAAGAGTTGTGGAATTTGGTTATAAAAAATCGTGATTTTGAAATATATTGGTGAATTGTTGGACCTAGAAATAAATCTACATGTATTTTCCAACTTATTAATTGGTGTGGAAGGTGATCAAGCTCATTTTGGTGGTTTTTATAACAAACTGATTAACTTAATTTGAAAATTTAGAAGTGACATTTGAAGTTCAGACACACTTTATGGTAAAATTGCATGACAAATAGAATTCTTGCAAGTAAAATTGTATAATACAAGCGAATTTTCCACATTAGTGATGTATATGGTAATAAGGTCATATTTATGCATACCATGCCTCAAGAAACATACTTATACTATTTCTCAATGAATAAGGGGTGTTAAATCTAAGTTGACCAAAAAAGCGATTCGAAAGCCATTGTTGCTTAAGAGAGTACATGTAACTTCTAAAAAATGATATACACCAATATTGTCTCTCTTAAGAATATATAATTTGACTATCAAGTTCCGCAATCATATGCTAACAACTATAAGGGACCAACTAGGTACACCGTACATGTTAGTTTATATTGTGCATAACAAGATGCTAGCTGGTTATAATTTGTAAATTGTCTAGTTGTTATATACTTGATTCTTGTTTAAAATTTGGAAGTATAATATCATTGAGAACTTGAATCTCATAACCTTTAAAGGACTATGAAATTCAATAAATGACATATTCTCACTTCTTTGGTAATGGTAACCTTGATTAGCACTTGCTTAATATTGAATACTAAGATCATCACACATTATTATTGAGAGTTAAATTCACATAAATTGACATTAACAAGTATGATTTTCACTAAAATGCTATTGAGAACTTGATTATGGTTAAACTATGAAAAATGTGATTTTGTAAAATTTCCATATGTGAAACTATGCACGACAATGGTGTCTTAATCATGAGTTTGGGTAGATTAATGTGAAACAATAACACACTTATATTTCTTAGTGAATCATATAAAAATGGTGAATTTAGTAAGGAAATTAGGTGTTGGTATAAGGTTACTATGTCGCGCATGACATGTACTCATGCACGAGAGCCTTATGGGTCTCACACCCTCATCGTGTACGAAATTCACGATGCGTGACTTATTGTTAAAGACACCAAGGCATTAAAATATTTACTGTTAAATTGAAGTAGTTGAATTACATTGTTATAAGATCAAATAACAAATTACAATGAATAGGAAAATAAACTTTAAGTCTTGATTGTTGATATCTAGGATTAATTTTATGTGGGCAATCCAAGATCCTAGCTAAATCTTTGTATCTGAAAGCTTGCAGAAATCTGCCAACTACGAGAGTTGGTATACTTTTCATAAAAACATAGCTATATACACATTATGTACAACGTCACACACGATCGATATGATGATGATCATGTGGCACAAACCCCTATGGTTCCCAAAGATATGATCTATAGGCCCACAATCAAACTACCGATCGATATTGATGTATGATGATAACGAATGTAGGCGTCATGTGTCCATAGTTTAAAGTAATATGCATATATGAATACTATTTTTTATGTTTGACTTGTAATAAAATATTTGTTTGTACGATTACATGTTTCCACACCAAAGATAAAAGTAGAAAAATGGGCTATGATCTCACCTCGATTTTTGATTAATTTTGTGAGCGTGTTCATTGATTAGTGATGGACCCAAATGTATTAAAAGTGATGATTTAGGGTTTAAAGATGTTATGGTGATGTTATTTCTACAAACTATTACAGGCTTAGGATTCTTGCATTCTTCTCTCCTTTCACACCTCTCTTTGCCGTTTTTGCCACCGTTGGTTTGTCGTTTGCTCTCTTCACCCCTCGTCTAGCTTGTGTAGAAATATAACATCTTACAAGCCCGACAAAACAAATCATTGTTATCAATTTAAGTTATTATTTTATTTCGTGATTTGTTTCAAGCTAGGCTTCGAATTGACACGACGTCTAGCTTAAGGTGGCAAGTTAGCGATAAATATATAAGACATAGTATATTAGTTATAATTTAGTGTGATTATCTCTTATATATTAGATAGGATATATGAGTTAGGATTTATTGTAATTATCTTCTATATATTAAATATTGTGTATATCTTTTTTGAAAGGCGGCACATCAAACATATTAGTTAGGGTTAGGGATGTAAAGGAGTCAAGTTGCGTGTGAGGTACTCAAGATCAACTCGTAAAAATTTTAAGCTGGTTTAACTTAAATAAGCTCGAATCTAAACCTAAAATTAATCATTTTGACAAACGAGCCAGAGCCCAAACTTCAACTTAGGTTATATATGTGTGTTTGTGTGCCTAAAGCTAACTTAAAATAAAATATGGAACACATTTATCTTTTGTTGTGGATTTGTTTTGTTAATAAAGTATTAAGTAATAAATAAATAAACAAAATAAGAAATAAAGTAGTAAATGAGATTTTAAAAAAGGCTCAACCTATTCAGCCACCTTATCTGCTTATTTAGACACCCTTTGCCTCGTATAGGCCTCGTATAGGCCTATACGAGGCGTATAGGGTTACATCAAAGTCAGTGTCTGACTCATGTCACTTCTGGTTTGACTGCTTCAATATGCCTCGTATAGGCCTATACTGGGCGTATAGGGCCCCTCGTATAGGTCTCATATATGACCCTTTGCCCCTTATATGCCTCGTATAGGCCTATACTGGGCGTATATAAGGTTTTTTTTTTTTTTAACAAACATTTTATACAATATTAATCGTTTTAGCAAACTTTTATACAAAAACAAGTTTTTTATTTTAAATAATTAATATTAGGACGCCTCGTTGGTGTTTTTTTGAGTTGAAAAATGGATGTTTTGGTAGGGTAATTTGATTGTTTTTGGTGGGTGATGTTTTTTCGACATTGTTTTTAACATATAGTGTAGTATAGGTCTCGTATAGGTCCCTTATAGGTCTTGTATAGGCATTGTATGGGCATATGGATGTAGTATCGTATCCTATAGCATCGTGTTGTATCGCATCGTATAGTATAGTGTAGTATAAGTCTCGTATAGGTCTTGTAAAGCCTATCGTGTTGTATCGTATCGTATAGTATAAGTCTTGTATAGGCATCGTATAACTAATATTAGTGTTATTATAATTAATATGAGTTTTTTTATAATTAATATTAGTGTTATTGATATTAATATGAGTTTTTTATAGTTAATATTAGTGTTATTGATAATTAAAAAGAGAAAAAAAAATAGACGCCCAGTATAGGGCTATACTGGGCGTCTATGTGGAATAAAGACCATTATACCCCTGAATTAGGCCTATACTGGGGGCCAAACAGGGTTATAAATGTCTTTTGGACCCCTCGTATAGGCCTAGTATAGACCTATACTGGGCGTCTATTTTTTTTTTTTTGTTTTCTCTTTTTAAATATTTAAAAAGAGAAAACAAAAAAAAAATAAAAATAGACGCCCAGTATAGGGCTATACTGGTGTCCAAAAGACCATTATAGCCCTGTTTTGCCCCTAGTATAGGCCTAACTCAGGGGTAAAATGGTAATTTGAATTATATACATACGCCTCATATAGGCCTATACTAGGCATATATGAGAGGCAAAAAAGACCAATTTACCCCCAGTATAGGCCTAAATCAGGGGTTAAATGGTCTTTTTTCGCCTAGACGCCTAATATAGGCCTATACGAGGCATATACAAGGCAAATAAGACAAAATATGACATAATCAAAGATTCTCTTGGAAATTAAAAAAAGGTAATACGCCTCGTATAGGTCTATACGAGGCGTCTTGAAGGGTGTGGAAATAGGGAGTTGGGTGTGTGAATATGTAGACCCAAAAGAAACAATTATTTTTATATCCAGTTTCTGGTTCATTCGGTTCACTTAATAACAAGTCATATTAAACGAAGACAATGCAGATAAACTTAACTGAACCATAACATATCAAATCCCTATTCGATTCTAAAACGTTGGATGTGTAATCTAACACCAGTTGATATTCTCCAAGGTGACTAAATGATTCTCAAAAGCAAATAAATAACGTTTATAGATCTAAACCTTGCATAAAACTTTTTATTATAAAGAAAATTATATAATAGGATTGTTTTGAAAATGAGAAAGAGGGAAGCATGAGAAGAGGTAGGGACAGTAATGTCAGCAAAGAAAGCAAGAAGTCCATATTTGAAAATGAGACAAAGCTGAAGAAGTTTCCATGTGAAGAAGATGTTCTCTTACTTCAATCACGATTTCTGGGATTCATGCATGACACACTCTTTAATTCAATCTTATTTACAGTTTCCAGGACCTTTTTCAGCCCCCCCCCCCCCCCCCCCCCCATCCCCCACCCAACCAACATATGTGTATGTATAATTTACTCTTCACCTCTTTTCACTTTTGTGACATTGTTTGCTTTGACTAATAATATGGATTGACCAGTCAACAAACCTGACTCAATCCCAACATATGTAATATCATGCGTCCTGTCCCCACTCCCATAAACCATCTTCACATCAAAACTAGGGTTTTCTAATTTTTCTTAACTAATTATTACTTTTATAAATTATGATTAAACAAGAATTAAGCCCTCTCGTGTTACGGCATGGAAATAAAATCGTGCCAAATAACGCCAATGTCATGCAACCGTCAGCAACCACCAACACCGAGTCGATCTAGGACCCACGCGTTATGGTGAACTGTCAAACGGGAAAAATAGGCGTAAAAACACTGAACCACACATGCACGTTGCGCCGTGTTAACTCGCAAAATTTTGAATGAAATGTAAAGCGAAACGAAAAAACGTTCTACCAAACACGCACGTTGCAGCATGTTAACTCGCAAAATTTAGAATGAAACGTGAAACAAAAGTTTGTGAAAAATGAAAAGTATAGGGGACCAAAGCTGAAATTAAATAAAATTGTGAGGTTAAATTGCAAATAATGAAAAGTTTTATGTTAAAATGAAAAAAAAAACCCAAACATTGTGGTGTTAAAATTATAAATTTTGGGTTATAATGAAAAAAAAACAAATTTTGTGGGGTTAAAATTGTAAAAGATGAAAAGCTTTAATGGTAAAAGTTAAAAATTAATTTTTTTAAAAACCTCAAAGCTTGAGGTATAATACCCTCATACATAAAAACGTGTTACTAATTAATAGTATGTAAATTAGTTTTACTAATAGAATGAGTATGTCATTATAATCTGAAAGATAAAAATACAGTAGTTTATACTTTATCCGCATTAATATTAATATTATTATTAATAATATGTCTTTAGGTAATTGTTTACTTTTGAATAGACTGGATTAAAGTGTAAAACGGCCATTTAGTAAAGACATGTCGATGAAAAATTACTTTATGATGGATGGAGTAATTTTGTAATAAAGTATATACGGTCTTTTTTAGTTTTTATATTTGATAAGATGAAAATTAATAGCAACAAGGTCTAAATTGCAAATTGAAGTTCTTTATTAATTTTAGATAAAGATAAGAATAAAAATAAGTGATATCTATATATTGGTTATTAATTAATATTAACTAGTATTAATCCCCTCGCGTTGCGGTGATGGCGTAAAACCGTGACAAATAGCACCAAGGCCACAACACCGCCAACGAACACCAACATTGAAGTTGCAACGTGTTAATGCGGAGAAATTAGACCGAAACATAAAACATAAAACATAGAAAATAATAACTAAGTTGATTTAGGACCCGTGCGTCATGTTGAACCTATCAAACGGGAAAAAATAGACGACCGCAAAAACGTTGAACCACACATGCACGTTGCGTAATGTTAACTCACAAAATTTAGAACGAAGCGTAAAACAAAACGTAAAAACGTTGAACCACACATGAACGTTGCGTTGTGTTAAATCACAAAATTTAGAACAAAACGTAAAACATAATTTTTGTGAAATATGAAGAGCATAGGGTACCAAAGTTGAAAGTAAAAAAGTTATGAGGTTAAATTGACAAACATAGAAAGCTTTGGGGTTAAAAGTAAAAAAAACCAAAATATTTTTAGATTAAAATTTTAATTATATCAAACTTTTTTGAAAACCTCCCTAAGCAAAGAGTATGCATCACAATGTTGTTAATTTATAATGGGTAAATTGTACACGATTATGAATAAATGATTTAGATATTTTTTGCCACATTAAGGGTTCTTAGTTTGAGTACAATTTAATTTAGAGAGGTTGTGGCCTAGTGGTTGGAGAGTTGGGTTTTTCAATGGAGACTCAAGTTTAATTTTCACTTGTGTCATATTGGGGTGGATATTGGGCAATGATGGTCACAAATAGGGATGGCAATGGGTCGGGATCGGGTATTGGTAATCCCATACCCATTTGTAAAATCGTGTCCTATACCCAACCCAATACCCGTCGGGTATTTGTCGGGTAACTATCCGTCGGGAATCGGGTATATCCACGGGTATCGGGTATATCCACGGGTATCGGGTATACCCATTAGTTTGTTAAAAGATATACATTGGGATTTTCCAAATACATTTCTTTACTATTATAATTATTATATAATTTTATTTATACAACTATTATAAACAAAATATGTACATTACATACATATAAGTTATATCATAAATTAATAATATATTTATAACACTTATACACTTATATGTATATACTTCACAACATATAAAATATAAATACTATTATCAAATACATATATTAAAAGAAAATTTATTTTTTCACATTAGGAACATACTAAAATAAATCTCTAATAGACAAAGGTTAATGGAAAAATAACAAAATAAAAATTAAAAAATTCGGGTATATGATCGGGTATACAGTTCAGGTAAACGGGTATGTGGTTTCGGGTAATCGGGTCGGGTATCACCTAATCCCATACCCGACCCATACCCGCGAAATTTTTTAAAACTAATCCCATACCCGGCCCAATACCCATCGGGTATCGGGTATACCCGTCGGGCTCGGGTATTTTTGCCATCCCTAGTCACAAACCCACTGAGGGGGGTTCGATCCTGAGCTGCACCCCGTTTTCATCCAGTTGTTACTCTAGCAAGGCTTCTCGTGTGGAGGCAGTACGGCTTCCGGGGGAACGCCATAACCAAGTCTGACCAACCCAACGCGGACCCGGTTAAAACAACGTAGTCTGGACAAATCTTGGCTAGCGCCGCCGTTTAGACGGTGTGAAATTGAGTCACTAAAAAAAAGTAAAGAAAACGTACACAACAAATTAATGACATTTGATTTAAGGTAATAATATATATAAAGAATAGGTCTATCGGGGATGGTTTAAATGAAAACCACTTTTAACGCGAAAGCTCAAAAACTAACTAAAAAAAGCCTAAAAAAGACACCAAATTATTTTTTTACAATTTTTTATTAAAAATCGCTAGTTTTTGTATATAAAAATTTTTTTCTTCAAAAAAAAAAATTATAATGCACATGTGTAATAATACACATGTGTAGTACACATACACATGTGTACTACAAATCTTTTTTTTTAATTTTTTTATATACAAAAAATAGTGAAAATTGGTATAAAAAAAAATTGGTATGTTTTTAGGCTTTTTTAGTTAGTTTTCGAGTTTTCGCGTTAACTAGTGGTTTTCAATGAACCTTCCCCTAGGTCTATAACTATTGAATACTAATACCAAAAGGCACATTGCCTAGCGATACTAAGGTTGTTAAATGGTGTCCTCTCCTATGAGGTTAATAGTTCAAGTTTTACGATGGACAATTATGCAAAATAAAGACTAGTTAAATTGTTAAAAAAACCCTATTGAATACTGATATAAGGCAGACGAAATGATCAAAAAAGTTAATGAAGGATCATTAATATAAGGATCATTATCTGTAGAGGTTGTGATATGTCTATTATTAACATCAAAATAATAGACTTATTTAAAGTTATACTTAAACGAAGACAAATCAGCTTTGGCCAGAAGTGTAATCATTTAAGCATGTGTGCAAAGTAATCGTGACAAATCAGCTTTGGCCAGAGATGAGACAATCGCTTTAGTTATGCACTTGTTAAGAATGCTATACATGAATGAATTAAATCAGCTTTGGCCAGAAATTAAGACATTCACGTTTGTAATGCATACTCAACATGGCTTTTATAATACTTGAGCAATAAATAGATGTATCAAATCAGCTTTGGCCAGAAGTGATACATCAGAAGCTCACCCAAGTAAAACCATTTTGGTTTTGTGAAACTTTATTTGATTCTGATTAATTATCTAATTACAAAACCAATTATTTAATAGCAAAATCTTAGTTCACATTAGACAACCTAAAAATTATGAGGTTTCGAGTGAGATCTCGACTCAGTTATGAGGTCTCGAGTGAGATCTCGAGTGAGATCTCGAGTCAAGTATCGACTCATCTTGCAACATTATGAGGTCTCGACTCATTAAGGTCTCAAGTCGCAACCTCAGTGTCTCGAGTCGTAATCATGGTCTCTACTGCTGTGTTTTATGAGATCTCGACTCCTTGATGAGGTCTCGAGTCGCAACCATGGTCTTGAGTTGTGAAGATTGAAGTCCTTAGTCGAAACCTTAGTGGTCTCGAGTCAAAACCTTATGGTCTCGAGTCGAAATCGTTGTCTCGAGTTATAAAGATTTGAGAACACTTATGATTTCGAGTCGAGACCTCGTGGTCCTGAGTCGAGATCTTGGTCTCGGCTCGTTAAAATTTATCTCGAAACTCCTGTTACAGCTGATTAGTGTGATAAGTTTAAATAAGCTAATTTTAAGGTATTTTGATCATAATTTCGAAATATCTCATGTGTATCTATCCAAGTTAATTATTCGAGTACAAATTAAAATAATGTTTATTCAAAACTTGGAGATGAAGATACACAATTTTAGGAAAGATAATCAAATCCTAATCTATCACAATATTAGGTGATATTGTAAAGAAAATTAATTAATATAATAATTAATTAAAAAAATGAATGAATCACTCAATGATGATGAATACGATCCATTCCACTTAATTCAATTTTTTTATTTACATATTAAAATATAAATAAAATAAATCATCAATTATATGTGAACACATAAAGTAATCCACTTCAATTATAAATTCATGAATTGCAAACAAAACATTAATGATTCATAACCTTAGTGAGAAACCAACGCATTAGTGACTCTGACTGAGGTTTCGACGACATGAATAACAAGAAAAATCATTAATTGGAATATTAAGATTAATGATTCATAACCTTAGTGATTTTGATTTTCAAATAAATTGGCAGATCTATGATCGCAAAAAAAGAAAAAAAATCAATCTTTATGTTTTAATTCCTATAATACAATTCATTGAATTCTTTGATTGAATTGATATAATCAACATAGCTCTGATACCACATGTTGATTATATCAGCAGAACTTGGGTAAAACATAAACCCTAATTAAATAAATTCAATCATGAATAATAAAACATGTGTACCTGGTTAGCCAGTAACCGCATCAGAGAATGAAGTAGACGTCATGTTCATCAGATTGGTCGAGTTCCCCTTTATGATGTATGTTCATGATGGTAGTACCGAGTTCTTTAGGGTTGAAGAACTCGTAGTAATGGAGAGAGAGGAGGGGCGATTTTGAGTGTGATGTTATGAATGTCTAACCCTAATCCCTCTCTAGTAATCTCCTTATATACACCCAAGGTGAAACCCAATTAGTTAATTAGGGTAATCTGGCCCATCAACAATTACCAACTAATTTTTTATAGGTTTTAATATATTTTGATCCGTATTATATAAATGATAATGATGGCTACTAGATTAAATATAAATAAATAAATATTTAATCTTATATTCTCCCACTTAGCCGAATAATCATTTATCATGAGTATTAGATTAGTCTGATCAGAAGTTAATACTCATTTTAGCTTTAAACCAAGAACCGTAGCAGAGAAATACAGCCGTTGAATCATTACGCGACTCAGGACCCCCATTAGTCATACTACAACCTCAATTTAAAACCTAACAGTTATGATCAAAATACAAACAAGCCCTTTAGCGTTTGATTTTTATTTATATTTGTCTATATGTCATTACACCGGCAGAATATATATTAGAGACATACAAAATCAAACTGTCGAAGAAAATTAAAAAAAGTTAATCATTCATAGTACGATATGCAGTTGTACATAGTCATCAATATACCCGTGATTATTATAAGCACTTACATAATAGTTATGGGTGATAGACTTTTAGTTATAGGATCCTTAAGCATGTCATGAATGCATTCGATACAAAGATTTAGTTTCCTCAATTCGTTCATAAACGAATAATTAATTGCGTATTGAAATTTAATACAACAACTCTCGAACTGTTACTGTTCAAGGAGACATGGTAGCTGACTTTATCACAATAAGTCTTCAATATATTAATTATATGGAGTTAATAAAGTTATGAGTCCACTGATAAATTTCCAACAACATTTAGTGACTATTGCTTTGTGATCAACAATATATTATGTCGTTATAACTTAGGTTGTTATCAGTTTATTATAACTCCTCCATGAGATAGGTTTTGGCTGCTGACATAAAGATATACCCAAAATTACATTCTATCATTTTTTAATATCACAAAGTTAGAGTAATCAACCGGTTTGAGTTCTCACTTCTTCTTTAAATTATAGCCTCTCGTTTCTTTTAAAGATATTGTAATACTCTATTAGATGCTTCACATTAATCTAGACATATCTAGTGTATTGCAATGTGAGTAATATCTAAACGAGTATATACTTGACCTTACATAAGGCTTCTAATTAATGAAGCGTAAGGAAATAATCTCATTTATCCTATTATACTCTAAAGGAGAGCAGTATTGTTTGTTACATATGCAAGGACCAATTTAATGTTAAACTTATGGAACGGAAGTAATGTCCCATTTGGTCTATCTCAACATGTTGTGATATCTATTATGTAAGAGATATCTCTGAGATCTACTATATCAAAGTTTGTGACAACAATGCTTTGACTTATGTAACATATACTTGTCAAAAAAATGTCATCTATATAAAGACAAGTTTATCTTAGTTGCTCCCACTCATCTTGACTTATGTAACTGAGGTTTCGACGACATGAATAACAAGAAAAATCATTAATTGGAATATTAAGATTAATGATTCATAACCTTAGTGATTTTGATTTTCAAATAAATTGGCAGATCTTTGATCGCAAAACAAGAAAAAAATCAATCTTTATGTTTTAATTCCTATAATACAATTCATTGAATTCTTTGATTGAATTGATATAATCAACATAGCTCTGATACCACATGTTGATTATATCAGTAGAACTTGGGTAAAACATAAACCCTAATTAAATAAATTCAATCATGAATAATAAAACATGTGTACCTGGTTAGCCAGTAACCGCATCAGAGAATGAAGTAGACGTCATGTTCGTCAGATTGGTCGAGTTCCCCTTTATGATGTATGTTCATGATGGTAGTATCGAGTTCTTTAGGGTTGAAGAACTCGTAGTAATGGAGAGAGAGAGGAGGGGCGATTTTGAGTGTGATGTTATGAATGTCTAACCCTAATCCCTCTCTAGTAATCTCCTTATATACACCCAAGGGGAAACCCAATTAGTTAATTAGGGTAATCTGGCTCATCAACAATTACCAACTAATTTATTATAGGTTTTAATATATTTTGATCCGTATTATATAAATGATAATGATGGCTACTAGATTAAATATAAATAAATAAATATTTAATCTTACATATAGGGCTCTTGTTATAATAAATAAAAGAATTTCTTTTGCTCATCATGTGTAACATTTTTTAACTTGCCGCACAAGCGCTCTAAATTGATGTACAATTATTGCACAAGTGTAAAAATTATACATACATATGAACACATCTTGGCATAATATAATTTCTTGAACTTGTACAATAGAATACTTTGCGACCAGCGTATCTGCTCGTCTTTGGTTGGGCTAGGGGGAAACATGCTTGTGTGGACCTCACAGGGGTTTCCCCTCTGGTTGGTTTAAGGGAAAACGGGTTTGTAACTGGACAAGCAGCAAGAAAGGCAGAATCGAAGAAAGTTGATAAGCACGCTAAAGCTTGTGGAGAGAACTAGTATGTTTTTGTCCTTTTTGCCTTTGACACATTTGGTTCCCTAGTGGCAGAAGCTATCCAATTCCTGATCACTTGATCAGGGTCCAACAGGTCATCCACAACAATTGTTCAGCCCCAGGGGACATGGTTTTGTCTTTGGTAGATTAGTGTTTGCAATTCAGAAAGGGGTGACGGCGCACTTTGTTGTCCGTCTACTTTCTGTTTTGATGTAACTTGGCAAGTATGAATGAAAAATATGTTACTAAAAAATAGAATATTATTTTATATATGGTAACATATGATAGAGACCACAAAAACTAAAGGAAAATAGAATAGAATATTATATATTATATAATTATATAATAGTATAATTTTCAACAATTCTATGCAATTGGTGGTTGTATTCTTTGCATAAACTTAGTTTTGTGCTCATGTGTTGTAAGATATGTAATATTGTTTGTACACTGACTTAGTTGTGTCTCGTCTTCTATTAATTGGGTGTGCATTGCGTGCTACTAAGTGTAAAACTCTAGAAACCTCTCCACCTCAAGAATACCACCCCAACAACAAAAGCATCAACTAACCCTTCCTCTCTCTTAAAAACTAAAGGTCATCGCCATTTACAACAACCACCAGACGACCACCATAGCCACCGCCATGAGAAGCATCCACCAACAATTTGAAAATGAATATGTTGCGGTTCAGGGCGGGTAGCTCGAGTCAGAATTCATCTTATTCGGTTTCGATTTTGGGTCAGGATAATAGGTTGGGTTCAGAGTTTGTGACTCCTCCCAAATCACCTCACATGTTCTTCAAATCACCTCACAAGGTAAACATATAAACCCTAATTTTGACTTTCTGGTCTTTGACTCTTGAAGATTTGGTTAATTAGTAGTTGAAGTTTGAATTTGTCAAACCTCATTCTATCCAATTTTTGAATTTTATGTTCCTTAAATGGTTAATAGTGGTTTTAAAAGAAAATTAAGAATGTGAAAGTTTAGTCACAAGATATGTGCATAATGAGTTGTACTATTTGTGTAGATCTTAATTTATAACAATTGAGTTCAAAATCGAGTCTCTGGAAACACATAGGAATGAAAACGGCGACGAGGGGGTTTACCGGTGTCGAGGCAGTGCATCAGAAATGGAACAAATTGCCCACTTGTTGTCATTATATTCAGGTATTGGTTATTTGTTTCGTTTTGAAATTTGAATTGTGCATTAACATGGTTTATGTATGTTTCCCATGTTTTCTACTTTTTCGTGCTTTTATTTAACCAAAGGTAATAATTTTCTACTCTTAGTACGCAGGATATGTGAAGCGGAGGACGAATCTGCTGCACATGTTCTACTGAAATGCCAGTTTGCTGGTGCAGTCTGGACACAAGTACTCGGGTGGATGAACAGAAACATGGGGGCACGATACTGATACACTAAAGACCCTGCTGCAGGATGTAAATGATATGCCAGGGTCCATAATCAGAAGAAAGGCAGCCCACGCTATATGTTTATGCACGTTGTGGTGTATTTGGCAATCACGAAATGAAAAGAAATAAAGGCAAAACGGGTGACACAAGAAGATTAATAGAAGATATTAAAGAGATAACTTTCTCCTGGTTAACTCACAGATCAAAGGTTCGAATGTCAACATGGGAGGTTTGGAGAACAAATAGCATCAATGTTTTATAAGAATTTATGCATGCTCCTGTACTGTAATTTTGTTTTCTATATCAAGGCTTCCTAGCATCTTGCTGGGGGCTTTGGTTTGGTTGGTTAAGTTTTGAATAAATTCCATTTTGCCATTCAAAAAAAAAATCTACTCTTGGTAGGTCAAAAACTTCTGTTGTGAAGGTGTCAAATTGCTCCAGTTTCAGTGGAATAGATTTTGGTTAGAGGCTAGAAAATTTGTGGCTACATTTGGGAGTAATGTATCTGTTTTGGGTTAGGTGAGATTCTGTTGTGTTTGGGTGGCTCTTAAGGCTATAATTTGGCTTAGCTTAACTTCTTGCTAACGTGGTACTAATATATACTTTCTTATGGTGAGTGAATTTTCTTGGTTGGCTATTAAAAAAACCTAACTTTTAACTTTTGGTGCTGCAGGCGTTAACTTGTCTTCTCTTGCTTTTGTTTAATCAATGATATCACTTTATCTCTAAGTAGCATTGCAAGTAAGTTATGTATTGTTTTTTTTCTAATATTTTATCATATATGTTTATGAATGTGTGGAATAGACAAAAATAATATGTGACTCTTGATTTAATGTATGCAGGTAGCTTATGCTAGAGCCTTATTTCATGGGGTTAAACAAATGGAAAAAGTGTTGTTAACACTTTGCTAGCCATAGGTGAGCCATCTGTAGTCATTAGTATACTTCACTTTATGAAGGCGATGTGAACTTTGTTTATTTGAATTTCATTTACCCATATTTATTTCATTTTTATTGTTTTATTATTATAACGACGACTATAAATGGAAAACTGATGGTTGAACTTGATTTCAATCCAGGAAATGCCTTGCTGAAAACTTCACGGAACTAACAGTGAAAGCTGCAAATATTCGCGAGATACAAGCTGAATTAAGGGCGATCATCGACGCACTTTACAAACGTGTTGAACCTAGATTTATATATGTTACGTCTTAATTTCTAAGGCCCCGGCAGCATCGCGGCGGAGGCTTCCATCTAATTATTTTATATATGGTAACGTATGATAGAGACCACAAAAACTAACGGAAAAAAAGAACGTATTCATCCGACGATTTTTATAACAAAACTGATCAAGATACAAAGATGATAACTAATTATGTAAAATAAAAGATATATAAAGTATCTACGTATGTATATATGCATGAAGTTCATTATGAAAGACTAAATTATTGTGAGACCAATAATAAACTTAAAACTTTTTAATTTTTCAAATCAATTGTTTACAATGTTTTTTTTTTTTGTTTTTTTAAATGTTTATTTATAAATAAGTAGGTTATGTGTAGAAACTATATTTTCACGTGATTTATACATGTGTAGGTTTTAGTGGTGGAACTAGCCCATTAAATCAGGGGTATCACAATTTTTTTTTTACCGTGGCGGAACTAAAATTTGCATAAACTTCAATTCTGCATAAACTGAAATAGTAAAACTATAAAATTTTGCATAAAATTAAACTGCATAACAAGTTACCACTTACCAACTCAGTGATTTCCTTCTGATTTCAGCAGCAAAACTGCAGGGCATGGGTAGAACAGCCGGAACCAGTTATCAGAGCAGCAAACAACAGGATGGTGGATTTTTTTATCGAACCATTGTTATTGGCAGTAGCAAAACAGGAGACCAGTGCGTAAAGGATGACCAGCGATGTTTGGTTTTTTTCCAGAACCTGAGCAACGATCAGACAGAATGCCGCCATGCGTATTTTATGTTTTTTGGGCTTATCTAATCAATTTGGTCATTGTTTCAATCGGGCCAAATAAGTTTGGGTTGGTTAGGGGTATCCTTTGTATAAAACCGAAAATAATTAAAAAAAATACACTACACATGCGGACTTCAGCCATAGCCCGTGCTACGACTCATATAACACTGGTTCCGCCCATGGTAGGTTTTATAAATAAACGAATTTTGTTTATATATTCCGTAAAATGTTAGAAGAGGTGGATAAACATTACATTTTAAAGATTGTCTTGTCTTGTATTTTTATTTTTTTTCTTTATATTGAAAACATTATTGATTTATTTTCAGTTCTCGCAAAAAAAAAAAAAAAAAAAAAAAAAAACTCTTTTCCGTGTGAAACACTCCCTATAACACCCTGAAAATATTTTATATTAATGTCTCATATTTACTTTGATGGTAAATAATAATGACATGATAACTAAAATAATGTAACTTGGTTAAGTTGTTGTAGTTACTAGTTAACAGCAAACTTATAAAGAAAACATGGAAGGTAGACAAGTATTGTTAAATGAAACAAACTTGAGGGACTAAAGTGGGATAATTAGGAAAATTAGTTTTATTAAAATAATTAAACAAAACACAGCACACTCATTAGAGTGTGTGTGAGTGTGCGACCAGAGAAAGGGGGAAGAACATCAAAACCCTTATTCACTTGATTGAAAAAATTGAAAGACAAATTCGGTCTAAAATTCGTACAAGAATCAAGAACATTAATCATCCACACTTGTCTAACACACGGTAAGTCGTAAGTTCAGTTTTGGTGATACATGATTTTTGGGTGAAACTTAGGTGATTGAAGTTCTTGAACAATTGGTTGATATTATGACCTAAGGAAGGTGTAATCTAAGTGTAGGATCATAATCCTAACTGAAAATAGTTGATAGAGTTATAAAAAAAATTGTATGTTGAAATTATTATGTTTTGTATAAAGAAGTGGGTTTTGATTCTAGTATGAAAAGCCCCGTGTTCTTGTGTAAATAAAGAAGGTAATGACATGAGTTTATTGAAATTACATGTTAACGTGAATTATGATGAGTAATTGAACTTGTTAAGTTGAGGTTCTTGGTTAGCCAATGTTTAATTGAACGAAAATGGCTAGCTAAATTATATGCATACAAGATGTTTGACAAAATGCCTAAATGAATTGCCAATTTTAAATAATGAATGGAAATTGTTAATGGAAATATGAAGTAATGCGATTGGAAAATCTACATGCCATAGTTATGGGCCGAGAGGTTCTAATGATATTGGCTTGTACACTTTAGTCAAAACAAGTGAAGCATCGGGAAGTCAAGTCGGGACAAACGCACGATTGAAGGAAAAGAAATAAGGTACGTGGCTTTATGCTTCGTTGGATTTTGTTAATATTTTTGTATTGATATGTTGAATAATGAAGTTATACTCATGAAATTTGGTTCATTAATAAGTGATGGATTTCACACGATTAAATCGAATGGATAAATAGCGAAAATTGATATGTTTGATTAGTTCATAAGTGATGGATTTCACACGAACAATCAAACGGGTCAAAATAGGGAATATTGATATGAATGGATAAATAGCAAATATTGATATGTTTGATTAGTTCATAAGTGATGAATTTCACACGAACAATCAAACAGGTCAAAATAGCGAATATTGATATGAATGGATAAATAGCAAATATTGATATGTTTGATTAGTTCATAAGTGATGGATTTCACACGAACAATCAGATGGGTCACAATAGCGAATATTGATATGTTTGGTTAGTTCATAACTGATGGATATCACACGAACGACCAAACGAATCGAAAGCGTATATCGAGTATGGGAACGCAGGATATCAATGATGAACCCAAGAAATGGGTTAAAATATGGAGAATGTGAGTTTCTCAAGATAAACAAAAGTAAGGCTTTCGTTTGGTTAAAGTTAACCAAACGGGTCAAAATAATGCGGACGCAAACCGAGTAACGGGAACGTAAACGCAAGCTTAGTAAACCCGGAGAAGGGATATAAAATTTGTAAGGAAATAATTTTTATCATAATATGCGGACAATATAGTTAAATATGTAAACGGGTCGTATAATTGCATGAACAATGTATGATCCGATAGCATAAGGTGTAAGAGTTATTAATCCGGGTCGAGGATTATGAGTTAAAATGTGAGTAATTGATTTTCGAACGCGTAAAAATAAATTTGAGGCGAAACGGATAGATATCCGAAAAGATATGGAGTATTTGCCAAAAGGGGCAAAAAATGGAAAAATGGGAACAACTGCAGGGGGTCGTAACCTACGGCATTCTACCGTAGGCTACGGCATAGTCCAACTGCAGGGGGTCGTAACCTACGGCATTTTATTATAAGTGCTTTAAAAGTTATGTACGTGTTAACGTGTTAAAGTGTTTAAATACTTATGAAATTTTATTAAATCCTGAAATTTTGTATGAACATTTATTTGCATTACTATATAAAAATGCAGTACTTATATAAATTCTTAGTTATGTAAGTCCGGGTCTTACACTCCCTGTATATATACATGTGCACACTCAACACACAACAAATTTTAAATTAATAACTTGCTAAAATTGTATAAATACTTTACTTGTTTTTTTTTTCTTTTTTTGAACGTCAATTTTTTTTTTAATTTCTGTCGTTTGTGGGACTTAAACTCAATATTTACCCCTCTTAAACCTAGATGTTTAAAGGCTTTACCTTCCCTTTTCTCGCTCCTACTACTTGTACATGTTATACATATTTATACGATTATCTTTTTTTTTTATAAGGAAAACTTCATTATATGATTATCAATTTAAACTTAATTTTATATTAAAAAAAGAGAGAACCAGGAATGATAGGATCCAAGGAAGATTGAGTGGAATGTATGATTGTTTGTTTATTTTGTCTGACAGATAATGACAAGTTAGAATATTTGTTGGCCCCTTGGTATTCCCCCACTCCCACTACCCTATTCGCCCTACATATCTCATGTCACTCCCGTATTTGTTGGGATGTCCGTCTATATTTGAAACTATTTTTTTTAGTGGCAAATGTTTTTTTTTTTTTTGAAAGGTTTGGTTCAACGGAAATCCCCAAGGGCGGTGAAACCACCTGCCCCCGTTCGAATCCCACACGGCCCGCATAAACGGTTCCTCCCGCGGAGATCGAACTACCCCGTGCGGGAAAACAACACTAGGACGGGATCGAACCCGTGACCTGTGGGTAAAACCCTCACACCTCCATCCAACTGAGCTGGACTTCATTGGCAAATGTTATCCTACTATAAATTGCACTTATAAATTTCAATTTCTAACTACTTATTATTTATTAATTGAAATAATTAATTATTTATTTTGATAATAAATAACTTTTTTAAATGGTGGCAATTAAAAAAAAAAAAAACTAGTCCGGAGCTATAGTAAAATGATTAATGTTACATAGGAAAATTTGGGATATTAAGAATACACTATAAAGACCATTAAAATACCAATATTTTTTTTATCCCCAAAGAAACGTGTTTATTTTTATTTATTCTATCACCTATGAAGTAGATACCACTAAATACCCCCCCCCCCCCCCCCCCCCCCCCCCAAAAAAAAAAAAAAAAACGTGTTTCTTTTTATTTATTCTATCACTTATGAAGTGGATGCCATTACTAAATTAATTGTATAAATTGCTTGAATAAATAAATATAAGCATACGTAAGAATAAATAAGCATCAAGTGAGATAACAGGTTCAATAGCAATCCCAAATCCACCATAATTACAGACATTTTTGTAATCTTTTTTTTACTAGTGGGAATGCCCGTGCGTTGCCGCGGATTTTATGTTTTTAGGTGCACGTTGCGTGACGGGTTTCACGAAATACGAGTTGATATGATGAGCCACAAACATTTGTCTTAAATGTATAATATTTTTAACTTTTTTTGCAATCGTTTTTATCATCAAAGTTGAATTCTCTCTTTTGGACCTTAAACTGAGAAAGAAAGATTGATTATTTGCCACAAATACAAAATTTTACAGCAATTATTTTCCATATTGAGCATTTTGCAAAGTCAAACACTACATATGAATTATTTTCCATAGCTGTGGTTGTGTATGCAATGTAGGCGCTTGGTTTCTTCCCGTCCTTACGCAAGCGCCCGACAAGGTTAGCTGGGTCAGAATCGAAGTAGTGGCTCACATCGGTTAAAGAAATCTCTGACGAGTCGAGGTTTTGGAAAGTGGCTTCGGCTGTACTTAACGCCATCTCGAACACTTTTCGTTTCTTTACTCCCTCCAAGTTTATTAAATAACTTTAGCTTCCATTCATCTGACAAACGAAGACGTTGTGGGTCCCTGAAGACTTTAATGAAACTGTAGGAGCAGCTGTTAAGAAGCTTGGTGGTGAAAAAAACGATCTCACAAAGAGGTAGGTAACCATACAAACCAAACCAAGGCTTATTCTTTTGGCAAGCTGAGCTAAGATGAACCTGCAAACCGGTTTAGCT
This sequence comes from Helianthus tuberosus, assembly GCA_030545235.1. NCBI lineage: Eukaryota > Viridiplantae > Streptophyta > Magnoliopsida > Asterales > Asteraceae > Helianthus > Helianthus tuberosus. The sequence continues at coordinate 39,311,995 of CM060357.1, read as the reverse complement.
AAACGGGTTGGGTTCGTGTCAACCCGGCCGAGTTGGCGGGTTGACCCGTTCAACCCATTTAAATTATATTTTATTTTTTTACTATATGTTTCATGTCATAAATTAATTTGGGTGGGTATTTTATGCCATGAGTATAGCTTAAAAGAGAAATTGACATAAGATTTTGTAGTTAAAATGTAATCATATTATATACGTTTGTGTTTTTTTGTAGTAAATTTTAATTTATTAATTTGCGGAAAAAAAATAAAAAATTCGGGTTGAACGGGTCGTTTTCGGGTCAACCCACGAATATTCGGGTCGTGTTTAGGTTCATATGTATGACACGATTTTTGGGTTTGGGTCCCGATCGTGTTCATCTAAAATTTTAAGGTTTGGGTCGGGTTGAACCCGCCAATCTACAAACACGAACCGTTTAGCACCCCTAAAACAATGTGCGTAATTTGGGGTATAACTTTAAAAAATCAATTTCAAAAGTAAAGATAGGAAAAGAAACCTGCATCCACCATGCCTTCTTTACGTAAGACGATTGTTCTCTTCTTCTCATGGTCAATTATGGCGATCTTAGTAGGTGTACTCAAATATACACGATCAATCTAAGAATAAGATAAACTATCAGACCTTTATATACAGAAAAAACAAACTTCGAATATAATACATTTGGAGGTAAAAATTAAACCATGTCTTACCTCACCATCAAAAGTAATGGCGTCTGCCTGCTCTGTGTATCTTTCTCTCTTGGACAGATTATCAAAATAGTCCAGCGTCTCTAAGCCCTCAACACGTACTTCACTGCAAAATTATATTTCCTATCTTTTAGAAAAAAAGAAATATGAAAAGTATTAAAAAGGAACCTAATATAAAGTGCTGAAAAGTCGGATAATGCCTAGCAGCTATGATAGATAGATGTAATGCAACGGGGTGTCTTATGACAGCATCCAATCTAGAGAGAGCCTCTATATAATGGCAAAAAAAAAAAATGCACGATTAATGTTCAAAATAGTGCAAAATACGAAAATTATTACAAAAAAGGATTAAAAAAACCTACCACCAACATATGGTCTGAATGCACCTCTACCATACTCTGCACATATGCCAACCCCATAACCAGCAGCCTGAAAGATCTCAAATATATTTAGTTAGATAACAATGAAAAAAGAAACTACTTTTAAAAGTAGAAACTTCAATAGCATTAGCTTTTGATGCAGACAGAACTGCAGCTTCTTCATCATTTGTCTTTTTAAATTCCTAATCATAAGAGACAAAAAACTTAATAGCTTATTCATACTAAATATACATAGATTTAGAAAGGAAAACACAAGGTTTAAGACTATAATCTAAAATACATACCTCCAATGCTGCGGTTTTAACAAGTTCAGCAGCAGCATCACCAGCAGCTTTAATGGCCTGAAAAAAGAAACTACTTTTAAGTGGTGCTGATGATATGATTCTTGAAAAAACTACTTTTTCATAATTATCTAAAACCCTATCTAGGTTGGTAATTACCATCTCTACGCCTAGTGATACAAGCATATATTGCTCAAAATTACCATATTTTCACCTAATAATTTTAGCATAAATGAATAAAAAACCATTTCAAACTCCAAACATAAATGGGTCAATACTACAATCTCTAAGTCTAATAAAACATGAACGGGTCAAACTTACCATCTATTCCTCTGGTGATTCAAACATAAGCCCCAATACTTTACGAGGCACCAAAATCTAGTAATTATCATAAAAACTTCCAACCAAAAGATCTGTCCCTGAAAGTGGATAGCAGTTGCAGGGACTGATCCATAAAACCTGACCAAACCTAACCAAATGAAACAGGACAAACACAAAGTAAAAAATTAAAAAAATAAAATATCATGAGTAAAAAAAAGTTGTGATTTAATAACAAAATAAAAAAAATAAAATATCATATTCAATATTGAACTCATCTTAAATATATCCATGAGATTTTTTTACATATTTATATTGAGTATTTGGTAATTACCAGGTTTAATCATAATATAAAAAGAGTAGAATACAAAAATATACTAAATTAAAATAAAAATAAATATAATAATAAAAAAATCCAAATTTAGTGTGATGAATAATGTTGAACACCAATTTATATGGTGGAACATATCCATGAAAAATTGATATGAATATATGATAACAACAAACTGCTATGAACAAACTTCACATGCAATTTAACGAACATATAATGTGCAGTGCAATAAAACATAAAAAATTCAAAACCCTAATTCTCCAAACCAAAGAAATTAATAATCTGTAAGGAGGCAGTTTCAAAGAAAAGCTTCAATCTTACAAAGTTAGATTTCAAAGGTTTCCCCAAATAAAAAAAATCCTTCATCGACAGCGGCTTGGAAAAATCTGAACCCTATAAGAATCCCTAAATCAGAACAAAAACAGCAAATGACAGTTTATATCAGAATTTTGTTCCATCAAATTAGCTTAGAAAAAATAAAGTTCCGTCATCAAAGAAAACCCTGTACTCATAATAAAGAGCCATAGGCCCATAACATTAAAGAAGCTATAACATGCATTCGATTCAAGGTAATGGATGACAAATGAAACCCCTAAATCCTTCTTAAACCCTAGAGTAACTGAAAACCCTTCTTCTCCTGTTCATAATTTCACAAGATAAATAATAAATAAAAATAATAATTTATCAACACTAATAGGTAATAGAACAACCTTTTATCAATTACGAGGGACAAAGAAGAGAAGAAGAGGCACCTAAAATGGAGGATTCCGGCAACAGTGTTGTCGATGACAAAGCCGTCAAACGGTTATGTCCCTGGAAAACAGAGCCATGAAATCAAAGAGAACACAATTCACGAATCACGAATGAAACCCTAATTGTGTTTACCAGATGTAGCAGCTTCAATCTTTGTCATTCCTGATCTCAATCCTCTTCTCTGATTATCGTTTTCCAGATTCTCTCTATATGTATAAAATGATGCAACCAAACGCCTCTAAAGTAGATTGAAGGAATTGACATGAATTAAAGTAGATTGAAGGAGTTGAATCGATCTGAAAAACTGAAGCATTCAATCATCATATACTGAAATCCCCTTATTACCCCTATAGTGTCTTAAAATTTTGGGTGAAATCCCTCTAAAATGGCTTACACATCCTTGTACATGATGCTTTATAACTTGTAAACATGGTAAAATTACAATATTGTACATCACTTCTCCTTTTTATAATAGTATAGATTAACACCACTTCTTAATTTTGCTATAATAAATACACTTATTTTGAACTCCTAATTTTTTGGTTGTGATATGCACCACTTAACCACCACTCCACCAGTATGTCTATTTGAAAGACAATTTTATCAACTAAAAGTCTAAATCATACAAATTGAGTTTAACATTATAATAACAATAATAATAATAATAACAACAACAATAATAATAATAATAATAATAATAAGAGTAAACTGCAATTTTACCCCCTGGGGTTTAGGGTCATTGGCATGTCTACCCCCCCTAAGGAAATAATTGCAATTTTACCCCCCCCCCCCCACTGTTTGCTCTTATGTAGCATGTTTACCACCCGGACCATCTCAACGTTAATGTTTCCGTTAGTGAGTGATGAAATGTCCAAATTGCCCCCCAACGTCTTCCTCTTCCTCATTTAAGAGCTTGAAGCCCTAAATTGTTTGCCCTAACCCCTGTTCTCGTTGTGTTCTTCAATCGACCCCCAAACTTGCTGAACATGTCTTCATCTTCTTCCTCTGCGCTGCGATCCAAGGAGACCATGAGCAAAAGTCAAGCTTCAGACATCATATGTCCTTGTGGTGGGAAAACAGTGTTCAAAGAATCACAATCCAAAGCTAATCCTGGTCGATGGTATCTTAGATGTGTAAGTTTCTTCTGTTTAATGGTTATTGAAACTCAAGTTTCTTTCTTCTGTTGCTTATGATGTCCGATAATAGGTTGGAGGATGTGGATTCCTCAGATGGGCTGATGTTGGTGAAGAACAGGGATGTCCGATTTGTCGAGAGGTAATGCCTGCTTTAATTCAAAGCATTAAAGATAAGGATGAGTTGGCTAAGTGCAAAGAACAGTTGGCTCGGTACAAGAATGGCGATGTGTTCAAACTGAAGATGTAATTTGTGATTACTTGGGTCTTGATTGTTCTACTTTTTTTGCTTAAGTAGTTTAATGTGGAGAAATTGGATTTGGTTGTGTATTTTGACTGTAACTGTATTTAAGTTATGAGTTTACAAGTTTATGCAATGGTCCTTTTCAAGTTCTTATATGTTTGTTTTGGTGGCCTGCTTGTAATTCTGTAGGTATGGCTGACAAAGAGAACGATAAAGTTGAGAATGAGAAAGATATTGCTAAGGATGAAGACGTCGTTGCAGCCGAAGAACCAGACAGTTATGTATACTTTGAGGATCAAGAGTCTGAGATACTCAGACCTTACATGGAGCAAGAAACTGATTATGAAAATATATTCGGATATCCGACAAAGGATTATGACCCTGAAGTGCTAGAACATGCATGGGATTACACATATTGGGATGAAGAGGATGATTGGTACTTTGACACATATGAAGGGGAGCATGGTTCTGATTCGGATTGGTCTTGTGTGGATGATTGTCACTGGAAATAGGCTAGATGTGTTTGGTTGTATGTTTGTATTTTGTACTAAATGTTGCAATGTAATCAAATCACTTTCCGCCAAAATTCTGTTTGAACACATTATTTGTACTAAAGCAGCCATATTGTCTTGAACAAACATTGTAAACCAAAATACTAAAGCAGCCATATTGTCTTGAACAAACAGTTGTAAACCAAAATACAAACTTGACAAACTAAACATAAAGGTACAAACCAAACATTGTCTTGAATAAACTTGACAAACCTAACATTGTCTTGAACAAACAAACAAATAAACATAGTCTAAAGTTACAAACCAAACATTGTCTTGAACAAACTTGACAAACAAACAAACATAGTCTAAAGTTACAAACCATCCATCACTCATCAAGATTGTAAACTGGTGCACCTTGAGTGGCAGTGTGTGATTCCTGTGAAGCAGTGGATTATTCACCCCCTTGTCCTTTGTGGCTCCTAACATTGTGACCCATGTTCCCACATTTACCACACTTGATGCTAGTTCCCTTTCTGGTCATTTTACATCCTTTTGTCGAACTCCTGCTCAAGCTCTTTTTCACCAAATGCCTTCTTTCTTTTCTTCTTTGGCCTTCCAACTTGTGTATGATGCTTTGGTGGGATGAGTGTTGTTGGACACTCTGAAGGAGTCCACATCTCCGGCCCGTTGATTGGCTCTATCACATTGTCATAGACTTTCTTCCATGTTGACAGCCAATACACATCATCCACCCAGTCTTCTGATATGCCACCATTAATGCTATTCCTTGACATATCCCATATGGTTGCAACTGCATGTTTGCAAGGCATCCCTGTCAAATCTCACATCCTGCATGCACAAGTTTTATGTTTAACATTCACAACACACTGTGATCTCGGACCTGTTACTTGATACTTGTCTGAATCAACCATTAAAACAGACATTTCAGCAGCCTGTTTCTTGATCTCATCGAAGACCTCAGTGGGCATGAGGTGTCAGTGGCCCCATACACTTTGCTTGCAATTTCTTGACATTCACTATCCTCTTGGTCATGTACTCCCGAATGAATTCTAGGCATGTGATAATCGGCTTGTCCCTTGCTCCTACGATTTGTCTGTTAAAAACCTCACATATGTTGTTCAGCAACATATCACATTTAGCTCTTCCAGAAAAATATGCTCTTGACCAAGCGGTGCATGGGATCTCATTCAGCCAGTCATACATAGCTCGTTCTGTTGTCTTAATTTCTTCCATAGCTTTGTTAAAGTATGGAATAGATGTCTTCCTTCCGGCTGACCAAAGCAAATTCTTGTAAAGATCTCCACGCCACTTGGATTTCATGTTCTCATGGATGTGCCTCAAACAAAATATGTGCTCACCATTAGGAAAAACAGCTAGCATAGCAGGAATCAGACCATGTGATACAAAATGCAATTAATCACAATATTTTGCTACCAAAGTTTTTTGCAATGTATTAATTAACACTTAAGAACTTATTACCTTATGTCTGTCACTGATGAAGGTGAAACAAGAGTCAGCCGTACACCCTAGGTCATCTCTCAACAGTTGCAAAAACCATTTCCAGGTTTGTGTTGTTTCTGCCTCAACAAGGGCATAACAAACTGGATATATGCTATTGTTCCCATCAATACCAACAGCACTCAAGATCTGTCCAGGAAATGGACCTTTCATGAAACAACCATCCACACCCAGCAATGGTCTTCCAATCATCTTAAATCCTCTCATCATAAAGGCAAAACAAAAATAAACCCTTCGAAACTGCCTTGTAGGACTAGCTGAGTTCCCACATGGCTCCACATCAATTTTAATTGTACTACCTGCGTTGGCTTTTAGAAGTTCATCACAGTATGACCTTAGCAGACCATACTGTTCTTGGTAATCACCATAGATCTTCGTAGTTGCTATCCTCTTGGCTCTGAAGACCTTATGTAGTGATATTTCTAGTTGATGCTTCCGAAGCAGTTGACTTTGGATTGCTTCAATTGGCATGTCTGGATTGCTTTCAATCATAGGTTGGATCTCTCTGGCAATCGAACTCATTGTGTACAAAGAAACGGCCTTGTTGTCAAACAATTGTGTTGATTACGAATGGTCTTCACACACCACTTATCCTTGTCTGTGTTCCTTGAGATGTGAACTGCCCAAGGACAGGTGGGCTTGGTCTGCCTTTTAAGGTGCTTGTATTTTTGCCCTACTTTGGTGCATTTACTATTTTGCCCCTCTTCTCCCTTTTTTTTACAGGACCAAGTAGTGGTGGATTGCTTCCAAAACATACTACCTTATACCTTAACAATTCATTTTTTAGAATAAACACGTCCCTCCTTGCCTTAAGAGCATAATTTTTCACCATCTGATTCATCTTTTTCTTGTCATCAATAAGCTGACCAACATAGAATGGCAGATCATTTGGACCTTTTAAAACACTCTTGTTTCTCCTCCTTATCTTCCTGGCAACCTTATCTCTAAGGCTTGAATTGTCATCAAACCCACTTTCAAAATCCTCCAGGTCAACAGGCTGATGACCTTCTTCGCTTCTCTCATCATCATGATCCCCATCACTTGAACCATCCAGTTCTTCCCTAGTAAATTCAACATTAGCCCTGAACCACTGCATATCCACCTCTATTTCATAAACCAAGTTATCTTCCTCAACATACTCATAATCAGGATCACTTCCTTCACTCTCTTCCTCATCTTCATTCATACTATGATTCTGATTATTTATTGTAAATGATGTTGGAACAATTACTTTACATGCCCCTACAGGACCTTCACTTGCATTTTCTAATATTGTTGACCTCCGGTGTTCAACATACATGTCTATCATGTGGACTCCTTGACGCACATGATCAAAGATAGGCTCTAAGTCAACATCACATTTTAATGTCCTAAGACCAAAATCCAACGAACAGTATGGTTCCTTGTAATGAATGCAGAAAAACAAACCATCATTGTATCCTAATTTCTTAACCATCTCCTCTAAAACACCAGTATTCAACACTCTAAAACCTACATGATCAATGTAGTTCATCTTCCCACCAAAGTATTTCCTATTTGGGTTTTCTACAAAATTACCTTCATGGTGAAATTTTATGGTAAATTGAGATTGGGTTTGACCTGTAAACAAACATCAACAACAAATTAACACAGAAAAAAGTTAAAATTTTACCTAATTCAGACCCTGTGAGCTTGCATGTCACTTACGGTACATTTCAGCCGGTTCGAAATACTGATCTTCAGCTCGTACCTTCCACAATCGAAGATCCATGCTCGTAACAGACTTCTAATCAGCTGTAATTATTGAAGAATGCCTGATCGCCAGTGAGGAGCTCTTGATTTTAGAGGTAGGTTAAGTTCAGGGTTTCAAAGTGATGAAAGGGGGATTATATGAGGTTGCAGGTCAACAGGAAGGCGAATTTACCTATTTTCCCTTTGACCATTAACATAAAACGCTAATCTCTGACGGAAACATGGTCCGAGTGGTAAACATGCGACATAAGAGCAAACAGTGGGGGGTAAATTGCAATTATTTCCTTAGGGGGGTAGACATGCCAATGACCCTAAACCTCAGGGGTAAAATTGTAGTTTACTCTAATAATAATAATAATAATAATAATAATAATAATAATAATAATAATAATAATAATAATAATAATAATAATAATAATAATAATATCCTTGTAATAAAGTTTGTAGTAAATTTTCACTCTTTGTTGTACCTTTCTACGGTTAATAGTTATTGCTGTGTTATTACTTTATTTTAGTCCATAATTTCAGTTTTATATTTTTGGGTTTGTGACATTTTCAACAATATGTTGATTGATGAATATTCTATTATATATTGCATCATTTTATGTAATTTGTTTATAGTTTTGTGAATACAAGAGAAGAACAAGTATTAATTCTTTGAATTTTCTGTTACTACTTTCGGATTTTATTTTTCTTTTAATTTTTTTAAAGGCTTTATGAATTTATTTAACATACTTTTTCAATTTAACAAGCACATATATTTTATTGTTATTAAAAGTAATTAAAAATTTGGTTTTGTCCAAAATTAGAATAATGGAATGGCATAAATAACAAAATTTAAAAACTCATAGATATTTTTTTAAATCTTTTAAAAACAATAAAACTTATTTAAGTGATTTGTAAGAATATGCAGTTACTCAGAGTAAATTTACTAGAATTATATGATTGGATTAATAATCAAGTGAGTGGCATGCATGTGTTTTGTGCCCACTTTGTCACTTATTATACTAAAAGAGAACATAGGGAGACACATAAAAAGAAGATGAATAGGATTTGTCTGGTTAGGTGTTGAAAACAAGTTAAAAGATGTGTCTTTGTCATGCTGTTTATATATGAGGATTTTTTATGGGTGCTACTTTCTACACCCCCGCTATTTACTTTTTTCACCCCCTTTCTCTTACATACTTACAGGTGGGGCCTGCGTGGGACCGACAGTTTTCCTCTCACAAGAGGGGGTGTAATCAGGAAGAGGGGGGTGTGTATAGAATGAGCCTTTTTTATTTCATAAAAGAATGATTCTTTGAAGCTTATTTTAATATGTGATTATCAGTTATCCTTATCCTTATCATCAAAATATAAAAACAATTAAAACTACCAATTAAATAAAATCTTTATCTTTATAAATATTTAAAACGCTAATATATTTTTTTATTTAATAATTAATATATCATTATAATAATTAATATATTATTATCAGTTATCTTTGTCTTTATCATTAAAATCTCTTCTACAAATTTTAAATTTAATATTATCAATAATTGACTTTCCATAATAAATATTTAGAAAAATAATTAAGATTGCCTCATAGAACGCCATGTTTCCCTAACGTGGTTTCTTTTATTATATGTATAGATAGATTATTTTTTCGTGTATTTATTTATTTACGTTTTTAACCATAAAAATCCGTAATCAAATATACTCACGTGACCCCAAATATCTTGCTAAGCAATGAGATTCCCTTAAAGGTCGTGATGGTCGATTTTTGTTTTTTTAGAAACAATAATTTATTATTATAAAAATATTTGTTAACTATCTTAATCTTAATATCTTATAGTCGCCAGGGGCGGACCTATGTACAACCTCGGGGGTGCGCCCGCTACCGCTAGGTCGGAAAATTTTTGACGTTTTTAGTGTAAATTTTGGAAAAATTTGACGTTTTTTCGATTTCGTTACCGCTTATTTATAAAACGCTCCCGCTTGGTCGGAATCCTAGATCCGCCACTGATAGTCGCCAAGCTTAAGTTTTGTTGTTGTTGGTAAGCTTAGCTTACAACTGATTTTACTGATATGCATTGTTGTTTTAGATATAACTTACAAAAGAATGAAAAAGGAAAGTTGTTTTAATCTTAACTACTGTAATTATCATAGTACAAAGTATACAAGGATGTGTAGAAAGTGATAACAAATTAACATGAATAAGTAAATATCAAAATTCTATTACCTTTTTCATAATAAGTTTTAATATATATAGAAATTTATACAATTATGTGTGAGGTAATGAACATGAATCATATATTACTCCCTTAACAGTTGGTGTTTTTGATGTATGTATCTTTTGGATCACGTGTCAATATAGAATATGCAGATGACTGGTTTTGGAATATGGATTTGGCGAGGTGTTTTCAACGAAAACGTTTTGGTTTTATAATGAAGATGTGTAACACCCTATGTCATTTTTAATTGAAATACATACAACGGAAAACACGAATGTAAAAGCTCTTGCTTTATAACATTCTTCAATACTAGAAAACCCATTTTTAAAAATTCATTACGGATATTACATCCTTTGTTCATACTTAGCATGTATATAAAAAGACCCGTATTTAAGGGACTACGTGACCACACTCCCATACAATCAACGTCCGGACTCAATCTTCAGCCATTCTGCACTTCATATGGAAGACCCGTATAACCTGCAGTCACCATACATCCACATCATTAGAAAAGTAAGTGACTTTATACAGTACATAAACAACATATAAATAACTTTTAACGAAACCAAATGACCACATCAACTTCCTTCTTCAAGTGCGTATCCAACAGGTCACAAACTCGTATCTGATCTTCGGATTCTAATGTTCAACTTTCAAGAGTCCATTCTTAACATACATGCACTTTCATTCCATTCCATTCTCATGATAATACGGTTCACAACATTAAAATGCATTTGTACCTGTAACATCCCGAAAATGCGAGTTCTTAAAATTTCAATATGGTTGCGAATAAAATAGTGAAATAAACTGACTAAGAGTGGCACTAACCAAGTTAGTTGGTCACTTATAAGTATATAGGAGCTAAAACAAATAAAGTATGAAAAGTGAGGGACTAAAAGTGTCTAAATGAGAACTATTTTTAATAAAATAACAAAATTAAAACACAAACACATTTGTCTGTGTTGTGGAGATCGACCAGGAGTCAGGGGCGACCCCAAGCTCCATCAAAACCCTAGTTCATCACAAATTGAGGGTCCAAATCTGATCAAAAACAAAAATCGAGCATAGATTATTGATCCTCATCACAAGAGGATTACAAGGTATGTAAAATTTAATGAAAACTCTCAACTTGAAATTCTCACGAAATTGGGAAAATATGAAATTTATGGTTGCATGTTGGTTTTATGATGAATTAGGAACAATATAGTGTCTAGGGACAAACCCTAGACAAATACAAGTTGAAATCATGTGAAATTTTAGTAAAATCCATGAACACCATTGTAGGTGATTAGTGGGTTATGTAGAACTTGATAAACACTAGGAAATTGGGTGTTGTTCTAGTGTAATTTGACAATTGTAAAGTGACTTCAGAATTATAGAAGCTAATAATTTTGTAAAATGGTTGATTGATGTGAAATTAGGGCTAAGTGATAAGCTAGAGACTTGATATTTAGTCATGTAAAAATCTGCCCTTAAAGTGTTTGTGAAAATGCCTCAAAGAAGGCTTAAAACTGAAATTCAAAGTTGAAACGCATAATTATGATGTTTCAGTGTATTATGCGAATTATGATTTAAAGAAAGTTCTAAAGATGTCATAAATGAACTCTATAGGAAAGGACGCAGGAGCGTCAAGTGGACAAGCGGGTGGCGAATCACGTTTGAAGGGCCTACTTTGAAGGTATGTAACTTGACCGTTACTTAAGTGAAATTTTGTTAAATTACGAATAGTCGTATTGTAGAATAGAAGTTGTGTAAATTTTAAAAGCGATGGTGTTCGCTAAATTGAATAATGGGTCAAGGATGGATAAGATCTCGTTGGTAGTCATCGTATTGGAAGATTCCGTAGATGAGCCAAACGGGTCGAATAATCAAATAAAGCATAGATATTGCTTCATAATACGATTGATTTGTCTTTTATTATCGATTAATAATTGATATATCAAAATACAAGAATTTAGTGTGTTGTTTAGTTAAAACGAAAGATCCAAGAAGTTGGATTTGGCTGAAATAAATAAAGAAGACAAAACATAACCTTTCAGGGAGTACCGTAAATTACGGTGGTACTGTAATTTACGGTAGAGGCCAAAAGGTTACGTCAGGATCCTACTGATTTATGGTGGACCATTATTTCCAGGATCTACCGTAACTTACGGTGTCTACCGTAAGTTATGGTAGAGTCCTGTATCATTTGTTGAATTTGGTATATTCTCGTTAATTGAATTCGTTTTTGAGCATAATTTCGATTATGTAATATTTCTAAGAACTTTAACACTAAGATTTGTTAAAAATCTTTAGTTTTCAGGTTTTGCAAGGATGTGGACGACAATCAAGCATGTTAAAGAACCGAACACAACTTTTGAAGCTTCCGCGTTATCTAAATAGACAATGTTTTTGGAAATGTAATCTTTTTGCTAATTAACTATGAATGTTTGAATTAGTCGTTAGTTGACTAATGTTTTGCTACCTATGAACTTTATCTATGAAACTTATGATATAGTTTGGACATCTTTTACATAAAATTGTATGATTTATTACTAAATTCAAGTAGAAATTATAAGGGTGTTACAAGTTGGTAATCAGAGCTTAAGGTTGTCAACAAGTGTTCGGTTCAAGCTTGATCGATCGTCCGGTAAGAATTAACTTATTATTTTAACAGATAATATTTATGTAAGAAATAAGAAATGAATTGATGTGCATGGGAAGAGCGTGTTAACACACTCAAACCCGGAAAGTGCACCGAATGTGAACGGTTAAAGCAACTTGGGAACTTGGCTAAACCGAAACAAATGAAGTAATGTTATAAATGAAATGTTTAACGTTTAAATGTAAACATTTCAGTTTCAAGATGTCTGATGGAAACGATGATAATCCGGTGCAAACAAGCACCGAACAAATGAAAGAAATAATTGCCGAAGAAGTAGGGAAGGCAATTGAAGGTAGTCTATCCGGGTTTATAGACAAAATTCAAAACACGGTGTTGTCGCTTGTTGAAGAGCGAGTTTAAAGGTTGGAGGATAGTGTCAACCTTATGAAGGAGAAAACGGGAGATCGTAAAGGGTGCTCATATAAGGAATTTATGGCGTGAAAACCGCCAATCTATAACAGGGAAGTTGACCCGATAATCTGCCAAAGATGGATAAGTGACGTCGAAGGAGTGTTCGAACGGACCCATTGTGACGTAGGTGACTTTGTTGCTTACGGAACGGGTCAATTGAGGGGTCAAGCCAAAGATTGGTGGGACGATAAAAAGAAGGAAATAGGAGCTGAAGCGGCAAGGGTCATGACTTGGGATGAGTTTAAGGTGCCGTTCCTTAAACACCATAGTCCCAAAGCGGTTATCAATAGGATCAAAGAGGAATTTATCCAGTTAAGACAGAAGGGAGAATCAATTGATAAAATCACGGGTATCTTCATGGATAAGCTGAGATTCTGTGACGAGTTAGTCACCACGGAAGAGCAGAAGATGTACTACTATTACAACATGCTGAGTGCTGAATACCGGGAGTTTATGACTCCCTCAAAATATGAAACTCTCACAGAAATCATCAACACCGCCCGGGAGCGGGAACTCGAGTTAAAGAAACAAGTTGAAAGGGGTAAGCGAAGGGCACAGGATGTGAATCCAAGCCCTACTAAGAAAGCTAGAACTGCTGAATCAGGGAAGAAAATGGAGACTATAGGCGGGTCGCCAAGTTGCAAAGTATGTGGAAAGGGGCACAAAGGTGAGTGCCGCTTCAAAGACAAGCCGTGTCCGGTATGTGGGAAGACGGGGCACACTGCATCGCTATGTCCCGGAAAAGTTTCCGTTTGTTACAAATGTTATCAACCCGGCCACAAAAAGTCTGAATGCCCCGAGTTGGTTGGAAAGAGAGACACAAAAGAGTCTTCAACGGAAGCTCCAAAGGCGAAGGCTATGTCCTTCCAATTTACCGCGGCTGAAGCAAAGATAGAACCCGACGTGGTCTCAGGTATATTCACGATTAACTCAATTCCTGCACGTGTATTGTTTGATACGGGTGCGAATAAATCCTTCATTTCGCATGGATTTATTCGACATCCTTCATTTGTATTGACGAAGTTATCTGTGCCCTTAGAAGTAGAAATAGGGGACAACAAAAGTTTTATAGTTTGTGATGTTTGTCGAAGCTGCAAATTAAGCATAGACGATGAGGAATACTTGATAGATCTAATCCCGATGTCAATGGGGGAATTTCAAGTAGTCGTTGGAATGGATTGGCTATCTCAGCACCATGCGAAGGTCGTGTGTTTTCGTAAGGAGATAAAGCTAATATCTCCGAGCGGGAAACACGTCATTATCTATGGCGAAAAAGGAGGCAACCCCATAATATGCTCAATGTTGAAAGCTCACAAGCTTATGAAGCGAGGATGCAAGGCATTCATGATATACGCAAATGAGCCCGAAAAAGAATCACTGAAGATTGAAGATGTACCGGTAGTACGAGACTATGAAGATGTGTTTCCGGAGGATTTACCGGGGATACCGCCTGAACGGGAAGTAGAGTTCGGGATCGAATGGATTCCGGGAGCAAAACCTGTAGCAAAAGCACCGTACCGACTCGCACCGTCGGAATTACAAGAGTTGATGTCCCAAATTCAAGACCTGCTTGACAAAGGATTCATAAGGCCGAGTGTGTCTCCTTGGGGCGCACCTGTACTGTTCGTGAAAAAGAAAGACGGAAGCATGCGCATGTGTATCGATTACCAGGAGTTAAACAAACACACGGTAAAGAACCGATACCCGCTTCCAAGGATAGATGATTTATTCGACCAATTACAAGGTGCGAACTGCTTTTCGAAAATTGACCTTAGATCGGGGTATCACCAATTAAAGGTCAAGGAAGAAGATGTGCCGAAGACGGCTTTCCGCACGCGATATGGACATTACGAATTCCTCGTGATGTCATTTGGGCTGACAAATGCACCCGCGACTTTCATGGACCTCATGAACCGGGTTTGCAAACCGATGTTGGATAATTCAGTCATCGTGTTTATCGATGATATTTTGGTGTACTCAAAAAGCGAAGCTGAACATGCACACCACTTACGAGAGGTGTTAGAGACACTTAGACGAGAGAGGTTGTATGCGAAATTCTCTAAGTGTGCCTTTTGGCTACGAGAAGTGCAATTTCTCGGCCACATCATAAGTGTCGATGGAGTATTGGTAGATCCGTCAAAGATCGAGGCTGTGTTGAAATGGAATCCCCCGAGGAACCCTTCGGAAATTAGAAGCTTTTTGGGGCTTGCGGGATACTATAGGAGATTCATCCAAGATTTCTCCAAGATTGCGTCGCCGCTAACAAAGCTGACCCGGAAGGAAGAAAAGTTCATTTGGGGTGTCGATCAAGAAAGAGCGTTTCAAACGCTAAAAGAGAAATTAACTCAAGCTCCGGTACTAACCTTGCCGGACGGGGTCGAAGACTTGGTGGTTTATTCGGATGCTTCACTATCGGGGCTCGGATGCGTTTTGATGCAACGGGGCAAAGTAATAGCTTATGCCTCGAGGCAATTGAAGATACACGAGAAGAAATATCCCACGCACGATCTCGAGTTAGCTGCGGTGGTATTTGCATTAAAAATATGGAGGCACTACTTATATGGGGTAAAGTGCACCATATTCACCGATCACAAGAGCTTGAATACTTCTTCGATCAGAAGGAGTTAAATATGCGACAAAGGCGATGGTTAGAAACGGTGAAAGATTTTGACTGTGAAATACATTATCACCCCGGAAGGGCAAACGTGGTGGCGGATGCCCTAAGCAGAAAGACAGATTATGTTCCGATACGAGTACGATCATTGCAACTCATTGTGACCTCGGGCTTACTTGAACGAATCTGAGAGGCACAAGATGAAGCAGTAAAGACGAAAAACTGGAGAAAGGAAAGGATTGTTGGTCAAGTTAAAGATCTCGAAGTGGGCAACCACGGTTTGAAAACACGTTTCAACAGAATTTGGGTTCCTAACACATGTGGGGTTAAAAAGCTTCTACTCGATGAAACTCATAAGTCCCGTTATTCCATCCATCCGGGAGCGACCAAAATGTATAACGACTTAAAGCAAAACTATTGGTGGCCCAGAATGAAAAGAGATGTGGTGAAGTACGTGGAAAAATGCTTGACATGTTTACAAGTCAAGGCGGAGCACCAAAAACCATACGGTAAACTTCAACCGTTGGAAATTCTAGTTTGGAAATGGGAACATATTACGATGGACCTATTAACCAAACTACTAAAGACAAACCGCGGTTTCGATGCCATATGGGTAGTGGTGGATAGATTGACGAAAAGTGCTCACTTCATTCTGATTCGTGAGACTTATACGTCAGAAAAGATGTCAGAAGTTTACACTAATGAGATAATAGCACGTCATGGAGTACCGGTATCCATCGTGTCTGATAGGGATACCCGGTTCACTTCAAATTTCTGGCGAGATTTCCAAGAGCAAATGGGAACCAAATTGTTTATTAGCACTGCGTACCATCCTCAAACAGATGGACAGAGTGAAAGAACAATACAAACATTTGAAGACATGCTACGGGCGTGTATAATCGACTTTGGAGGAAGTTGGGATGTTTACCTACCATTGGTTGAGTTTTCGTATAACAACAGCTATCATGCTAGTATTAAGATGGCACCGTACGAAATGCTCTATGGTAGGAAATGCCGAACCCTAGTATGTTGGGGTGAAGTGGGTCCACGTGAACTCGCCCACCAAGATATAGTACGAGCCACTAATGAAAAGATTGATGTGGTTCGGGCACACTTGAAAGCGGCTCAAGATAGACAAAAGGAAGAGGCCAATCGAATTTCAGGTTGGCGACAAGGTCATGCTCAAAGTATCCCCATGGAAGGGGGTTATAAGGTTTAGAAAAAGAGGAAAATTAAGCCCGAGGTTTATAGGACCGTTCGCGATCATAGAACGGGTAGGAAAGGTAGCTTACCGCCTTGAACTACCGGAGGAACTAAGCAGAATTCATAGCACATTTCATGTGTCACATCTTCGGAAGTGTCTAGCGGATGAGACAACTTATATTCACTACGATGATATCGAAGTGGATGATTGCTTGAATTATATCGTAAGGCCCATAGAAGTTTTAGATCGAAAGACTAAACACTTGCGAAACAAACAAATCGATCAAGTCAAGGTCAAGTGGGAGCATAGGAAGGGTTCGGACACTACGTGGGAATCCGAAGAGGAGATGCGACGTCTCTGCCCTACTTTATTCGGTACGTATTTTGGTTTCGGGGACGAAACCTTTTTAAGGGGGGTGGACTTGTAACATCCCGAAAATGCGAGTTCTTAAAATTTCAATATGGTTGCGAATAAAATAGTGAAATAAACTGACTAAGAGTGGCACTAACCAAGTTAGTTGGTCACTTGTAAGTATATAGGAGCTAAAACAAATAAAGTATGAAAAGTGAGGGACTAAAAGTGTCTAAATGAGAACTATTTTTAATAAAATAACTAAATTAAAACACAAACACATTTGTCTGTGTTGTGGAGATCGACCAGGAGTCAGGGGCGACCCCAAGCTCCATCAAAACCCTAGTTCATCACAAATTGAGGGTCCAAATCTGATCAAAAACAAAAATCGAGCATAGATTATTGATCCTCATCACAAAAGGATTACAAGGTATGTAAAATTTGATGAAAACTCTCAACTTGAAATTCTCATGAAATTGGGAAAATCTGAAATTTATGGTTGCATGTTTGTTTTATGATGAATTAGGAACAATATAGTGTCTAGGGACAAACCCTAGACAAATACAAGTTGAAATCATGTGAAATTTTAGTAAAATCCATGAACACCATTGTAGGTGATTAGTGGGTTATGTAGAACTTGATAAACACTAGGAAATTGGGTGTTGTTCTAGTGTAATTTGACAATTGTAAAGTGACTTCAGAATTATAGAAGCTAATAATTTTGTAAAATGGTTGATTGATGTGAAATTAGGGCTAAGTGATAAGCTAGAGACTTGATATTTAGTCATGTAAAAATCTGCCCTTAAAGTGTTTGTGAAAATGCCTCAAAGAAGGCTTAAAACTGAAATTCAAAGTTGAAACGCATAATTATGATGTTTCAGTGTATTATGCGAATTATGATTTAAAGAAAGTTCTAAAGATGTCATAAATGAACTCTATAGGAAAGGACGCAGGAGCGTCAAGTGGACAAGCGGGTGGCGAATCACGTTTGAAGGGCCTACTTTGAAGGTATGCAACTTGACCGTTACTTAAGTGAAATTTTGTTAAATTACGAATAGTCGTATTGTAGAATAGAAGTTGTGTAAATTTTAAAAGCGATGGTGTTCGCTAAATTGAATAATGGGTCAAGGATGGATAAGATCTCGTTGGTAGTCATCGTATTGGAAGATTCCGTAGATGAGCCAAACGGGTCGAATAATCAAATAAAGCATAGATATTGCTTCATAATACGATTGATTTGTCTTTTATTATCGATTAATAATTGATATATCAAAATACAAGAATTTAGTGTGTTGTTTAGTTAAAACGAAAGATCCAAGAAGTTGGATTTGGCTGAAATAAATAAAGAAGACAAAACATAACCTTTCAGGGAGTACCGTAAATTACGGTGGTACTGTAATTTACGGTAGAGGCCAAAAGGTTACGTCAGGATCCTACTGATTTATGGTGGACCATTATTTCCAGGATCTACCGTAACTTACGGTGTCTACCGTAAGTTACGGTAGAGTCCTGTATCATTTGTTGAATTTGGTATATTCTCGTTAATTGAATTCGTTTTTGAGCATAATTTCGATTATGTAATATTTCTAAGAACTTTAACACTAAGATTTGTTAAAAATCTTTAGTTTTCAGGTTTTGCAAGGATGTGGACGACAATCAAGCATGTTAAAGAACCGAACACAACTTTTGAAGCTTCCGCGTTATCTAAATAGACAATGTTTTTGGAAATGTAATCTTTTTGCTAATTAACTATGAATGTTTGAATTAGTCGTTAGTTGACTAATGTTTTGCTACCTATGAACTTTATCTATGAAACTTATGATATAGTTTGGACATCTTTTACATAAAATTGTATGATTTATTACTAAATTCAAGTAGAAATTATAAGGGTGTTACAAGTTGGTAATCAGAGCTTAAGGTTGTCAACAAGTGTTCGGTTCAAGCTTGATCGATCGTCCGGTAAGAATTAACTTATTATTTTAACAGATAATATTTATGTAAGAAATAAGAAATGAATTGATGTGCATGGGAAGAGCGTGTTAACACACTCAAACCCGGAAAGTGCACCGAATGTGAACGGTTAAAGCAACTTGGGAACTTGGCTAAACCGAAACAAATGAAGTAATGTTATAAATGAAATGTTTAACGTTTAAATGTAAACATTTCAGTTTCAAGATGTCTGATGGAAACGATGATAATCCGGTGCAAACAAGCACCGAACAAATGAAAGAAATAATTGCCGAAGAAGTAGGGAAGGCAATTGAAGGTAGTCTATCCGGGTTTATAGACAAAATTCAAAACACGGTGTTGTCGCTTGTTGAAGAGCGAGTTTAAAGGTTGGAGGATAGTGTCAACCTTATGAAGGAGAAAACGGGAGATCGTAAAGGGTGATCAAGGATCAAGGAAGTGTATTCCCAACTCGTTGAATATGTGATCAAGGAAGTGTACTTCTCGAATCCAGAAGTCACACTTAGAAAATTTTGCGTAAAGTTGCTCCTTCCTTAGGAGTTCCAAGATAAGACGCAGGTGCCCTTCGTGGTCCTCCTTGCTCTTAGAGTAGATCAGAATGTCATCGATAAACACGATGACAAAATCGTCAAGATACGGTTTACATACGCGGTTCATGAGATCCATGAATACTGCTGGTGCGTTGGTTAACCCGAATGGCATGACCAAAAACTCGTAATGGCCATACCGTGTTCTGAAGGCTGTTTTGGGAACATCCTCCTCTCGGACTCTCATCTGATGATAGCCCGACCTTAGATCAATCTTGGAGTAAAAGCTTGACCCTTGCAACTGATCGAACAGGTCGTCAATGCAAGGTAAAGGATAACGATTCTTGACTGTCACCTTGTTGAGTTCACGGTAGTCAATACACATGCGGAAGGATCCGTCCTTCTTCTTTACAAACAAAACAGGGGCTTCCCAAGGCAAAGAACTGGATCGGATAAAGCCTCTATCCAACTGTTCTTGGAGTTGATTAGGCAATTCTTGCAACTCTCCAGGTGCAAGACGATAAGGTGCACGAGCAATCGGAGCTGCTCCTGGTGTAAGATCAATTTGGAATTCTACCTGACGGTGTGGAGGTAGACCTGGAAGTTCCTCGGGAAAAACATCAGGAAACTCACGAACAACAGGTAGATCCTCAATTCTTTTCTCTTCAGAGCGAGTATCAGTAACATGCACAAGAATAGCTGGATGGCCCTTCTGTAAACACTTATGGGCTTTCATGGATGAAATGAGACTGACGGTTGCACCACTTTGATGACCCTGGACAGACAATGATTCCCCACTAGGGAGAGGTATACGCACGATTTTCTCCTTGCAAAGTATATCGGCTCGGTGTTTTGACAACTAATCCATACCAACGACTATATCAAAGCTACCAAGTGTGACGGGAAGGAGGTCAATGTCGAACACTTGACCCAAAAGATCAAGTTTGCACCCTAAGAGGACGTGTGAGGCTTCAATTGACTTCCCATCAGTCAATTCTGCTGCGCGTTTGACCTCGAGAGGGGTTGGAGTTAACCCTAACTGACGACTAAACCCCAAAGACATATAACTCCAGTCGGCACCAGAGTCGAATAATACAGAAGCGAAAATACCATTGACAGAGAACGTACCAGTTACGACATTGCCATCGTTCCTTGCATCACCCGCTCAATCGTAAACACCCTCCCACGAGCGCCATTTCCACTGTTATTCCCATTGTTGTTGTTTCCCGCGTTGTTGTTGTTGTTCTGGAGATTATTGTTCCCACCATTGTTGTTGGCGTTCTGATTCAATTGTGGGCAATCCTTCTTGAAATGCCCCTCATTGCCGCATTGGTAACATCCCCTTTGATTACCCCGATTCTGTTGGGGTTGCTGCCTCTGCTGCTATTGTTGGGGTTGTTACTGTTGTTGCTTGGGATGTGGAGCTCTACAATCTTTCGCCATGTGACCCACCTTATCACACCTTTGACATGCTTGGTTACACGAGCCATAGTGGTGAAAACCACACTTGTTGCACTTCGGTTGTTTCCCCGCATAAGAACCTGATGTTTGACTGTTGTTCTGATTCTGGTTGACTGAAGATGACTGGCTAAAACTGCGACTGTTGTTGTTATCAGGCTTCTTTTGCGACAGATTCGAGTTAGTCTCCTTATCTGCGTCATTCCACTTATGCTTGTTGTCTGTGGTGGGGGTAACACTAGCAGCAGTAGTAGCAGCAACACGTGGTGGCCGCGAGCCACGCACCACCTCCTGATCAGTGATCTTGTGAGCCAGTCTGATAATCCGTGGTAGGTTGTCGAGATTTGCTCCAGTGATTAATCCCTTAACTTGTGGTGCCAATCCCTTAATGTAAAGTTTGATCCTGCGGGCTGGTGGTCGGGATAGGTTAGGACACATGTTCGCCAATTCGTGGGACCGTTTCGTATAAGCCTCGATCTCAGACCTCTCCATTTTCAGGTTATAATACTCGTTTTCCAGTTTTTGAATCTCATCGCGAGGGCAGTACTCTTCCCGAATCAGCTCCTTGAAATCATCCCAAGTAGTCGCATTTGCCATCTCAATGCCCAGCATCTGCACCTGAGCATTCCACCAAGTCAAAGCACCGTCCTCTAAGGTTCCTGAAGCAAACTTCACCCTGTCCCCAGCTGGACAGTTACACATGGCAAAGACGGATTCAACTTTCTCGAACCAACGGAGCAGTCCTACAGGTCCCTCAGTTCCACTGAAAGTTTGACGCTTGCAATCCATGGACGTTTAGAACGTACACACAGGTGGATTGTTCTGATTTTGGTTCACAGGTTGACCCAAAACAAAAGGAAAGTACGCAGGAATAAGAATCGGGTGAAATGTCCGAAGACTATGCTTTATCTGGTATGTATCGTACTAGCTTGCTGTGCTGCCAAGGCCTCAGCTACTAGTGTGATAATGAGATCAGTCAACTCTGCTTGAGTCATCACAATGTTGCCACGTCCACCGCCGTGGCCACCTCCACGTCCACCATTACGTCCGCCACGTCCGCTCATGATTCTATATAAGAAAAGAGTGGAAAGAATGAGGATCGCAATCAAGTAGAAGTCGACCATCACGACGACTTCTAGGGATTTGAGAAACTCTGTCATTATACTGATAGTGGGAAAGAACCCCTTCCACACTTATTAAGCCTCACTGGGATTCACATGCACCTCACGTTGTTATTATGTGTGCACCCATAATAACAAGGCAATTTGCATGCTTATCTCAGTGCCTCTTAACTCGTGCCAAAAGGTTCCTCACATTCGAATAACAGAACGAAAGGCATTACAGAACTAGAAATCACAGAAGTCGAAGGGTAGTGCCACACTAACAAGTATTACTTAAACAAGCAGCACATGCAATCACATCATAGGGTCTAGTATGTAGTTTCATGCAAGTCGTGTGTGACAACTCGTATTTCTGAACCTCTTTGTACTTTGATGTAACGTATGTGGAACGTTATGTGATTATGTGGACCTTTATGATTTATTGAATGTTATGTTTTAATTACGTGATAAATGTTATGAAGTTGTAGTGTGTTATGTATATACGTGTAACATATGTGGATCGCACAATGTATAACCGATTTGCACCATACACCCTCGAGTCGCACAACACTCTTTCAACTATCTTGGGCTAGCCCTCGGCCCAAACGAAACCACCAGCTGGGCTCGGCTCACTCATCAGATGCATATACGCTCAGAACCTTGTGTATACCCTCATATTACTTCATTACACAAAACGCACAAAACCCTAACCTCTCTCAACCTCCTTCAAAGTCGACGGCAGCCTTCTACCCTTAACCCGAAGTCCCTTGTTCCGAGTGTCCATGATTTCCACCGGCTAACTTGGTCAGTGTTTCATCTTAGTCCACTAAATATTAATCGTACTTGAGGCATGTGCTTGTTTGTGATAAGTATGATGCATATTTAATTGTTTCTTGCATGTTGTATAAATATGTTGTATATTAATGATTTTAAACGGTTAGTGGCTCTTATCATTACATTCATATTGGTGGAATATTATTCATATATTATCAAAGATGAATTGAATGGGAAACAATCATTATTTCATAGTATAGCATGTGATATACTGTCTAGCATGTGAATCCTTTAATATTGAAAGAATGGAAAATGTTTTTGAAAGCTTTCTATTGGACCAATGTGTTTGTGCCGTATATATATATGTTGATGATGAATGATTGCTGAATCGTTTGACTATGTTGTATGATTTGATTGATCTGAATGAATGTTTAAATGCTGTCCATGATTTAACCTAGGCGTAGAGTCCAAAGATGTCCAAAGAAATTAACTGCTTAATCCGATTGTGTTGATGATCGAACTAGTAATATGATTATGATTTTTGGGTTTATATGAGTTGGATGGAAATTGCTTGATTTGATCGATAAATGCATTAATAGGAAACTGTTTGTATGATTATAACTGATTGCCATGATATAATGGAAACTTGTAACAAATTGCCAATAATTCACGGCATTAATTGGCACCACACACACACTTGTGCGATCACACAATATGGTTACAATCGCACAAGACACCTTGGTCGCACAAGAAGTCCATTCGCACAAGATGATCTGATCGCACAAGATGTCTTCAGTCGCACAAGATGTATTGGATTGCACAAGCTGTTTATTGTTTATTTGTTTGGGCCATATGTATTTTGGGTCGGTTTGTTATTTGGGCCGGGTATATTAACTGAATCGCACAACATGTTGGGCCGCCTGTTATTGGGCTTTACCTTTGGATCGTACAAGTATCAGATGTTATGGAATTGACTGCTAATATGTTTACGTGCATTGTGTGTTTGCCATGATCTATATGTGTTAATCACCTGCTAGCTCATGTGAGACTTATGTGCACTACTTGAAACCAAAACCTGACTTGTATGGTAGCCATGTTAGGACGTGGTTAGCCTCAACTAGCTCGATTGACCTTTCTGTGTATCTGCCGAGCAAACCAAGGTGAGTTCACACTAGCCAAGGCATGGGATTTCCGGTGGGTTGGGAATGGGATTGAATAACTACTCGTACAACCATTACTATTAAACTACTACTGTCCTCGGATTGAAGGGCACGTACGTAAAACCTACGTACAGTTATACTTACTACTGTCCTCGGATTGAAGGGCACGTACGTAAAACCTACGTACACTTATACTGACTACTGTCTTCGGATTGAAGGGCACGTACGTAAAACCTACGTACACGACTATAAGACCATCAATTCTATCAAATGAAGTCCTTCATTTATCGACTTAATCGCCGAGGCCTATGGCGAGTGGGTCATTAGTTAATAGCGCTATTAGGTTTAACAAACCTCACACCGTGCCAGTCGGACGGGCGTGTACTAATGGACTATGGGCAAAGGGTCAATGCTGATAGACATTGACTTAGGGCACCTCTTACATTTTCGTAGCAGTCGATACGCGTGGTCTAGTAACACATGGGAAGCCCCCACTAATCATCGCAAACATGTCAGGATGACCGCGATACGAATTAATACGATACATGGTTTACAAAACGACATACGATTTACAAAACGAATACTATAACTAAACAACCAACTGTGAACTCGCTCAACTTTGTTGTTGATTCGTTGCTACATGCCTTGCAGGTCAATAGGTACTTATGGAGCTTGCACAGGGAGGAACGGTCGTTGTGGGACATGGCAGTGTGTGCCATGCTATAAACATTACTTTATTTCGTATTTTATACTTACAATGGGTTTTACAATTATGCTTCCGCTAAACACTTAACTATGCTTTGGTTTTTGAACACCTTTCATATTGTTTGGTTGAATTATGTTTACTTACATGCTTGTTCAATATGATTGGTGGCTTGATCCTGGTCAGTCACGCCTCCAAGCGGTGATACTCCGCGTGTGGATTTTGGGGGTGTGACAGATTGGTATCAGAGCCATTGGTTATAGTGAACTTGGTTTTAATAAGGGGAAAACATTTTTGTTAAAACCAGACTATAACATGTACAGTGCTCTACGATCCACAAGGACGCTTCGCTCCACGTGCAAGGCTCGACATTCTAGGTGATATGGTATATGTTTTATTGCCTACTTGCTAGACTACGTAGAACTTTGCTTTTAGTATGCTTAGATAAACGTAGCAACTGTTAATTTAAAACACATGTGTGCTTGCTTCCTTCTGTCACTCCACACTTATACACATTCGCGACACCTTTCCTATTTGTGTTTCCTTCGATGTGAAGATCATGAATGGACGTGTGAACCTAACTCAAGCCAGCCGACGGCTCTTATCAACGAACAAGTTACGGCAGCACTCGCAGCCGCTTAAGCAGGAGGTATAACCTGCTATTCCGAACCTAACCTAGGATGTTAGATCCTACTCTCATGACCCAACTCTCGCGTTAAACCCTGTCTCTACTTCCTCGCGCAACAAGTTCAGAACGCTCAGCCACCTGTGTGCACTTTCAAGACCTTTATGGACTGCCGACCTAGTGCCTTTAGTGGTACCAAAGGAGCTGTTGGACTCCTCCATTGGTTTGAAAAGCTCGAGTCTGTCTTAGAGATGTGAGAATGCCCTGAGGCTCGTAGGGTGAAGTACGCCACTGGTACTCTCGAAGGCACTGCGCTAACATAGTGGAACGCGCAAGTTCAGATGCTGGGGCTGGCGTCTGCTAATGCCACCCCATGGAATGATTCTTAAGGAACTAATCAAACGTGAATACTGTAGTCATGATGACATCCACAAGCTGGAAGTGGAGTTCTTTAACCTGAAGATGACGGGGTCAGAGATAGAAGCGTACACGAAACGATCCAACGAACTGGCAGTGTTATGTCCAACTATGGTGGATCCTCCCATCAAGCGCATTGAGCTGTACCACAAAGGCTTAGTACCAGAGATTCAAAGTCATGTGACTTCTGCTAACCTTGCTACTATCCAGGATGTTACTCGTCTTGCTCATCGTCTCACAGACCAAGCAGTGGAACAGAACAAGCTGCCTAAACGTATCGGTGCTACTACTACTACTTCTGCTACTTCCTGTGACAACAAACGGAAGTGGGATGGAACCTCCAGCAAGGGTTCGACTACGGTTCAGTCCCAAGCACAACAGTGAAAGATCGATGACTACCAGAGTCCTGGTCAGCAATCTTCTAGTAGTCAAGGGCATGGTGGAATCGATGTAATTTGCACCACAGCGGGTCGTGCAACAAAGATCGTTGTCAGAGATGCAACAAGCTCGATTATGAAGTCAAAGATTATAGAAGCTCACGTCCTGCAAACAAGAACCGACAACAGCAGAATTAGCAGCAATAGCAGGGTAACAAAGGATGCTATCAGTATGGTGCTGAAGGTCACTTCAAGAGACACTGCCCACAGTTGAACCAGAACCAGAATCAGAACCGCAACCAAGGAAACGGGAACAATAATGGAGGCAACAACGGGGGTAATAACAACGGCAATGGTGCCAGGGGTCGAGTGTTCGTGAATGGTCAGGGTGATGATAGGAATGACCCCAACGTATGATGGTTTCGACATCGTTATTGGTATGGATTGGTTATCCCAACACCAAGCAGAAATTCTTTGCAACGAGAAGATTGTCCGTATTCCTCGCCCAGGTGATGAACCTCTATTGATTCGTGGTGACAAGAGTGGTGCTGTTGTGAGCATCATCTCTTTTCTTAAGGCCCAGAAGTGCTTGCGTAAGGGCCACACTGCTATTCTGGCTCTCGTTACTGACACCTCGAAGAAAGAGAAGAAGATAGAAGATTTTCCGATTGTACGCGACTATCCTGAGGTATTCCCTGAAGAATTACCTGGTCTTCCGCCTCATCGCCAAGTCGAATTCCAAATCGAGCTAGCTCCTGGAGCAGCGCCCATAGCTCGTGCACCGTATCGCTTAGCTCCATCAGAGTTGGAAGAACTTTCTACGCAACTACAAGAACTCTTGGATAAGGGTTTTATTCGTCCTAGCTCTTCGCCCTGGGGAGCTCTAGTCTTGTTTGTGAAGAAGAAAGACGGTACTTTCAGAATGTGCATCGACTACCGTGAACTCAACAAGGTGACTGTGAAGAATCTCTATCCTCTTCCACGCATCGACGACCTATTCGACCAGCTGCAAGGGTCGAGTTACTATTCAAAGATTGATTTGAGATCGGGATATCATCAGCTGAGAGTCCGAGAGGAGGACGTCTCCAAAACAGCCTTTAGAACTCGATATGGACACTATGAGTTTTTGGTCATGCCTTTTGGGCTGACAAACGCACCTGCGGTCTTCATGGATTTGATGAATAGAGTGTGCAAGCCATACCTGGACAAGTTCGTCATAGTTTTCATTGACAACATCCTGATCTATTCTAAGAGTCAGGAGGAACACGAGCAGCATCTACGACTCATTCTGGAACTCCTTCGAACAGAACAGCTGTACGCCAAGTTTTCAAAATGCGACTTCTGGCTTCGTGAAGTCCATTTCTTAGGCCATGTGGTGAATAAGGACGGGATTCATGTGGATCCATCCAAGGTAGATTCGATTAAGAATTGGCATGTACCTCGTACACCAATGGAAATTCGCCAATTCTTGGGCTTGGCAGGTTACTACAGAAGGTTCATTAAGAATTTTTCCAGGATTGCACAGCCTCTCACCTCACTAACGCAGAAAGGCGTCGTTTATCGATGGGGAAACGCACAGGAATTAGCATTCCAGCACTTAAAGGATAGACTTTGCAGTGCACCTATCCTTTCATTGCCAGAGGGCACAGACGACTTTGTGGTTTACTGCGACGCATCCATTCAGGGTCTTGGTTGTGTATTGATGCAGCGGGATAAAGTTATAGCCTACGCCTCACGCCAACTTAAAGTTCATGAAAGGAACTACACTACACACGATTTAGAGCTGGGAACTGTTGTTTTTGCGCTTAAGATATGGAGACATTACCTGTACGGTACCAAGTGCGCCATTTACACCGATCACAGGAGTCTCGAGCATATCTTCAAACAGAAGGAACTGAATATGCGACAACGACGATGGGTCGAGCTGCTGAATGACTATGAATTCTCGATCAGGTACCACCCAGGCAAAGCCAATGTTGTGGCTGACGCCCTCAGTCGAAAGGACCCTACGCCTAAGCGCGTACGAGCTTTACAACTCACTATACAGTCTAGTCTTCCTTCCCAGATACGAGATGCTCAGGTAGAAGCATTGAAACCAGAAAACATCAGGGCTGAAGCCCTACGCGGCTCAAGGCAACGATTAGAACAAAAGGAAGACGGTGCTTACTACGTAACAGGACGCATTTGGGTCCCACTCTATGGCAACCTACGAGAGCTTGTGATGGATGAGGCACACAAGTCTCGCTACTCGGTACATCCTGGTTCGGATAAGATGTACCACGATATCAAAACTACGTATTGGTGGCCTAGCATGAAAGCTCACATAGCAACGTACATTAGCAAGTGCTTGACTTGTGCGAGAGTCAAGACGGAATATCAGAAACCTTCAGGCCTACTCCAACAACCAGAGATACCACAATGGAAATGGGAGCAAATTTCCATGGATTTTGTTACTGGCCTGCCTAGATCTCAACGTGGTAACGATACTATTTGGGTGATCGTGGATCGACTCACAAAGTCTGCTCACTTCTTGGCTATCAAGGAAACGGATAAGTTCTCCACTCTAGCAGACGTATATCTTAAGGAAGTTGTCTCGAGGCACGGGGTGCCCACCTCTATTATCTCTGATCGTGATGCACGTTTTACTTCAGAACTATGGCAAGCAATGCACAAGTCTTTTGGCTCACGTTTAGATATGAGCACAGCTTATCACCCGCAAACGGATGGACAGTCTGAACGCACCATCCAGACCCTCGAAGACATGCTTAGGGCATGTGTAATTGACTTTGGCAACGGTTGGGAAAAGCATCTGCCACTTGTGGAATTTTCGTACAATAACAGCTACCACACCAGCATTAAAGCTGCTCCGTTTGAGGCATTGTACGGGCGTAAATCCCGGTCACCTCTTTGTTGGGCAGAAGTGGGGGATAGTCAGATCACTGGCCCAGAACTTGTGGTAGACACAACAGAACGAATTGCTCAAATACGACAACGAATGGTGGCAGCTCGTGACCGTCAGAAAAGCTACGCCGATAAGGACATGAAACCACTCGAGCTCCAGGTTGGGGAGCGAGTGCTACTCAAAGTTTCACCCTGGAAGGGTGTTGTTCATTTTGGTAAACGAGGCAAACTTAACCCACAATACGTCGGACCTTTCGAAGTCATCGAGAAAATAGGCAAGGTGGCCTACAAACTGAATCTACCAACAGAACTCAGTGCAGTTCACAACGTTTTCCACGTGTCAAATCTGAAGAAGTGTCTATCAGATGAGACCCTCATAGTTCCTTTGAAGGAGCTCACTATCGATGAACAACTACGATTCGTCGAGGAACCAGTTGAAATCACGGACTGGGATGTTAAGGTCCTCAAGCACACTAGAATACCTCTCGTTCGAGTTCGTTGGAACTCCCATCGTGGCCCAGAGTTCACATGGGAACGCGAAGATCAAATGAAACAAAAGTATCCCCAACTATTCGCAAACTGTACAACCACTACTGAGGCTAAAGCTACGGAATTTCGGGACGAAATTCCAGATCAATGGGGGGAGGATGTGACACCCCAGGAAAACCATGCAACTTAACTAGCTTCCTCAGTGAGTACGTACCAAATTTCGGGATGAAATTTCTTTCAACTTGGGGATAATGTGACAACTCGTATTTCTGAACCTCTTTGTACTTTGATGTAACGTATGTGGAACGTTATGTGATTATGTGGACCTTTATGATTTATTGAATGTTATGTTTTAATTATGTGATAAATGTTATGAAGTTGTAGTGTGTTATGTATATACGTGTAACATATGTGGATCGCACAATGTATAACCGATTTGCACCATACACCCTCGAGTCGCACAACACTCTTTCAACTATCTTGGGCTAGCCCTCGGCCCAAACGAAACCACCAGCTGGGCTCGGCTCACTCATCAGATGCATATACGCTCAGAACCTTGTGTATACCCTCATATTACTTCATTACACAAAACGCACAAAACCCTAACCTCTCTCAACCTCCTTCAAAGTCGACGGCAGCCTTCTACCCTTAACCCGAAGTCCCTTGTTCCGAGTGTCCATGATTTCCACCGGCTAACTTGGTCAGTGTTTCATCTTAGTCCACTAAATATTAATTGTACTTGAGGCATGTGCTTGTTTGTGATAAGTATGATGCATATTTAATTGTTTCTTGCATGTTGTATAAATATGTTGTATATTAATGATTTTAAACGGTTAGTGGCTCTTATCATTACATTCATATTGGTGGAATATTATTCATATATTATCAAAGGTGAATTGAATGGGAAACAATCATTATTTCATAGTATAGCATGTGATATACTGTCTAGCATGTGAATCCTTTAATATTGAAAGAATGGAAAATGTTTTTGAAAGCTTTCTATTGGACCGATGTGTTTATGCCGTATATATATATGTTGATGATGAATGATTGCTGAACCGTTTGACTATGTTGTATGATTTGATTGATCTGAATGAATGTTTAAATGCTGTCCATGATTTAACCTAGGCGTAGAGTCCAAAGATGTCCAAAGAAATTAACTGCTTAATCCGATTGTGTTGATGATCGAACTAGTAATATGATTATGATTTTTGGGTTTATATGAGTTGGATGGAAATTGCTTGATTTGATCGATAAATGCATTAATAGGAAACTGTTTGTATGATTATAACTGATTGCCATGATATAATGGAAACTTGTAACAAATTGCCAATAATTCACGGCATTAATTGGCACCACACACACACTTGTGCGATCACACAATATGGTTACAATCGCACAAGACACATTGGTCGCACAAGAAGTCCATTCGCACAAGATGATCTGATCGCACAAGATGTCTTCAGTCGCACAAGATGTATTGGATTGCACAAGCTGTTTATTGTTTATTTGTTTGGGCCGTATGTATGTTGGGTCGGTTTGTTATTTGGGCCGGGTATATTAACTGAATCGCACAACATGTTGTGGATCGCACAAGACTGTGCTGAACGCACAACATGTTGGGCCGCCTGTTATTGGGCTTTACCTTTGGATCGTACAAGTATCAGATGTTATGGAATTGACTGCTAATATGTTTACGTGCATTGTGTGTTTGCCATGATCTATATGTGTTAATCACCTGCTAGCTCATGTGAGACTTATGTGCACTACTTGAAACCAAAACCTGACTTGTATGGTAACCATGTTAGGACGTGGTTAGCCTCAACTAGCTCGATTGACCTTTCTGTGTATCTGCCGAGCAAACCAAGGTGAGTTCACACTAGCCAAGGCATGGGATTTC
Organism: Helianthus tuberosus; assembly: GCA_030545235.1. Classification (NCBI taxonomy): domain Eukaryota; kingdom Viridiplantae; phylum Streptophyta; class Magnoliopsida; order Asterales; family Asteraceae; genus Helianthus; species Helianthus tuberosus. Next base: position 39,280,272 of record CM060357.1, on the reverse strand, counting down.
CGGTGGGTTGGGAATGGGATTGAATAACTACTCGTACAACCATTACTATTAAACTACTACTGTCCTCGGATTGAAGGGCACGTACGTAAAACCTACGTACAGTTATACTTACTACTGTCCTCGGATTGAAGGGCACGTACGTAAAACCTACGTACACTTATACTGACTACTGTCCTCGGATTGAAGGGCACGTACGTAAAACCTACGTACACGACTATAAGACCATCAATTCTATCAAATGAAGTCCTTCATTTATCGACTTAATCGCCGAGGCCTATGGCGAGTGGGTCATTAGTTAATAGCGCTATTAGGTTTAGCAAACCTCACACCGTGCCAGTCGGACGGGCGTGTACTAATGGACTATGGGCAAAGGGTCAATGTTGATAGACATTGACTTAGGGCACCTCTTACATTTTCGTAGCAGTCGATACGCGTGGTCTAGTAACACCTGGGAAGCCCCCACTAATCATCGCAAACATGTCAGGATGACCGCGATATGAATTAATACGATACATGGTTTACAAAACGACATACGATTTACAAAACGAATACTATAACTAAACAACCAACTGTGAACTCGCTCAACTTTGTTGTTGATTCGTTGCTACATGCCTTGCAGGTCAATAGGTACTTATGGAGCTTGCACAGGGAGGAACGGTCGTTGTGGGACATGGCAGTGTGTGCCATGCTATAAACATTACTTTATTTCGTATTTTATACTTACAATGGGTTTTACAATTATGCTTCCGCTAAACACTTAACTATGCTTTGGTTTTTGAGCACCTTTCATATTGTTTGGTTGAATTATGTTTACTTACATGCTTGTTCAATATGATTGGTGGCTTGATCCTGGTCAGTCACGCCTCCAAGCGGTGATACTCCGCGTGTGGATTTTGGGGGTGTGACATCGTGGGTGTGCGTGTATACTAGGTAAGTAATGCATGAAGTAAACAGAGGACGAACCTTGCAATCTGGAGCCGAGTGTCATGGTCGTTTTCGATACTGTTTGGTTATAGTCTGGTTTTATGAATACATTTTAAAACCTAGTTCACTATAACCAGTGGCTCTGATACCAAACTGTCACACCCCCAAAAAAAAACCACAAGCGGAAACCCCCGCGAGGCGTGTGACGTACTAGAATCTAGCCACTAATCACATTGAAATATAAGTAAAATAAAACTTTCCATTAACAAAATAGTATAATTTAAACACCAGTTTAGAAAATCAACATGTTCAGCGGAAGCATAATAGTTTGTTTAATAAGTTTATTAAAAGTGTTCCAATCAATGCAACATTAAGGAGCGTTCCAACTGCCACGACCCATGACCACTCCAGCTTCCCAGACAACAAGTTCCATGTCAGTGTACCTAAGGACCTGCAAGCATGCAGAAAAGTGTATCAGCGAAAGCTGGCGAGTTCACAAATTATTAAACCGTTTGTTACCAAGTATTGACTTATGTTATGTTGATAATAACTCGATACCGCAGACGGCTCCTTTTTGTCCTTCTCCAATGCTCTATTAAACATTGGTCATGATTTAAAGTTATTAGTTCACGCCCGTCCTATCCAGGTACGTCGTGAGGGTGCCAAACCTAATAGCGCTATCAACTAATAACCCCGTTGCCCTACAAGCAACTTGTTCAGTAGTATGATAGGACTTAAGTGATAGAAAGTGAGTGTATTATCCAACATCAACATTTACTTAAAACCGCCTCATATCCCCTACAAGGATATGGGTTCGTGAAAGTCTGTTTATTATTGAAAACTGCCTCATATCCCCTGCAAGGATATGGGTTTGTGAAAACTGTTTATTTGTTTTGCCTGTTTGATTGTCCCCACCGGACGCATGCTTGTATTGAGAGGAGTGAACTCACCTTGGTTTGCTCGGTAAGACTAGTTACTTGGTCACACTTAATCAGTCAAGACCTATGATGTTTCACGTATACATATTCAGTTTGCATCCAAATCGATCACATATTCACACAAGGCAGTTAGCACATAACATATACTATGCACTACTGGGCCATCTACAACTCATCCGTTAAACATACAACACAACCATACCCAAAGCTAGGCTTGTAAATGAACCGAACGAACACGAACATAGGCATGTTCGTGTTCGTTCATTTAACTTTAGCCGAACACGAACATGAACACGAACATATAATCGAACACAATTTTTTGTTCGTGTTCGTTCATTTAGAAATCGAGCATGTTCGTGTTCGTCTATGTTCGTTCGTTTTAAGCCTAAATGAACATAAACGAACACAAACAAAATAAACTTAGTTGAACATATTTGAATAAATAAAAATTAACGAAACCAAATCCACGTAATTGAACAAATATAAACAAACAAAACTTAACGTTAGTGAACACAAACGAACAAGTTTAATATATTATACTTCATCCGAAAACACATCTAAATTAGGGTTCATAGACAACAAATTAAGTAGCATTTTATATAAATATTAAGTAAACGATCAGTTACATTTTAAAATTTCATTTTTTATTACTAGAAAACTCAATTACTAATTAGTTATATTTATATAAGTAGTTAGAAAACCTAATATACATAAATACAACTATTTATGTATTTACTAAAATTTAAACGAACATAAACGAACGTTCACGAACATAAATGAACGAACATAAACGAACGTTCACGAACATAAATGAACGAACACATTGTGTGTTCATGTTCGTTCATTTAATTAAACGAACAAATTTTTTTGTTCATGTCCGTTCGTTTATTAAATAAACGATCATAAACGAACTTCCCGCCGAACAAGTTCACGAACAGTTCATGAAAGTTTGGTTCGTTTACAGGCCTACCCAAAGCAGATAATTCACGTATTCAATATGATGCGGTCCGGTCAATTTGGAGGCCCAATGCCAAATTGTGCGATTGAGCTTGCCTTGTGCGATTGTAACCGGGTCCGTGGCCCAAGTAATACTCAGGCCCACCAGCTTGTGCGGCTGGTCCCATTTGTGCGATTCATGCAAGCCCATTGGACTTGTGTGACTGATACACACTTGTGCCACCCGTGTGTGTGGGTTTGTGGGTTGTGCGATCCAACACTTCAGGCCCAATATGGATCGGCCCAACAGTCCACCCAAATCTTGAATTGTGCGATCAGGGTAAGCTTGTGCGATTGACACCAACTTGTGCGACTGATCAATTGTGCGAGTGGGTCATGTTCGGCCGCAATTAATGGAGAAGCAATCACACGTTTTTGTTTACCAAAATTAATTCCAACAGTTATGCATTCCCATTTAATAGGATCAAAACAACCTTCCAAGATTTTCTACAAACCCTAATCATGGCAGTTTCATATTAACACATAATCATCATCATAAACATGATCAGTTAGCATTAAAGTTCCTTCTAATCAACAATATTCGGAACAATCTAATCATCACATAATTATTCGCATATCAAACACTACACGAGTTAACATCATGAACCGAATCCCTCCACGGTTTCTAATTCTCAAACATTGATTTGAATAATTTTTATTAATCGTTTGTGCTTGTTGTTTACCACGCCCGAATGGGTTGATCCTACTAAATTCAGTTGACTGAACCCTAATTGATATTCAATCCCTATGTTTAACAATACCAATCAATCATATAGCACATAATCACTTATCAAGCAATCAATTAAAGGATGGGATCACATTAACCGAAGGAGTTCGGATTGGGCACAAGAATGAGGAAGAGATGATGCTCCGATGGGATTTCACAGCCCTGATACCAAAACGAGGATGAGAGGAGTCGCCGACCAAGTAGAGAGTGTTTAGGGTTTTTACAAATGAGAGGGGATTGTGTGAATGCCTACATGCATACACACATTCAAGGAGAAAGGGTTTGAGTTCGATGTGGGTCTAAAGCCTTTGGGCTTCGTTTGGGTGTGAAGGGTTTTGGGTCGAGCCCAAACAACTGAAAAGCAATTGTGTGTGCGACTGTGGGTGGGTGTGCGACCCGAAGCATTTGTGCAATCAAGTTAACCCAATTCATTCAACTAACCAAACACTCTCATACAAAAGAACTCGTAGCCAAATGCTTAATAATCAAATATAAGTAACATGCAGCACGAGACAGAGAATAAATACAATGGACAAATTCTGAAAATTTACGGTTTGTCACAATTACATTTTCTATTCATTAGTATTCATATTCATATCAAGTTTGTTTACATTCAAACTCATATGCACCTTGACTTCTAAGGTCAAAGTATACTACGTATACAATATGAAATTACTTACAACAATATTCGCATTCCATCAAATTTCACATCTTTATAAGTGTTTGTATACATACACATACACACATTACACATAAATATAGTTGTGATTACATTCTCCTCTCCTAAGCATTCATAAATTAAACTATTCACCTTATGTGTTTGTGCTAGATCTAAATCTCATTGCTGCATTTTATGCGCAGCAGCTGTTCAGAGCCATTTTTCCCCTTTTAAACCTTAGAATATTAGTTCCACGTTCAAATACAAATGTGCTTCATTCAGAGACCTTTCCAGGCATATAAAATGCACCTTCAAAAGAATTTTCTATGATTTTATATGATTTTTCAAAGCTGCTGCTGTAATAGGAAATTATATTACAAATTTTGACCCATCTTCATTTATAAGTTCAATGTAACCAATTACCATCCCTCCCTTATGTTCAAAGAACACACTACTTTTTAAGCCATTACAACATAATTCTAACATGATTGCTTGCTAGTAAGTTTACATACTCCACAACTAACACAATTTCACCTATTGAATTACGTCAAGCATATAATCAAACAAATGGTGTGCATACCACATACTAAGCTCATAGTGCAAGATTTTAAATGTACATATTCAACCAATTCATATGAAAGTCACCAGTTATGTCATATTTTACATTCCATTCATATTGTCAAGTTCTTGCATACAAATCACATTCTAACATCACCTAAACATTTCATCAAACACTTGGTGTTCGTACAACATACCTAGTTCATTGTACAAGCTTCTAGTGCATATTTCTACCAAATCATACACTCAACTTAACTACCACATGAATTCCAACTAATACACGTCCCTCATGTTAGATTAATATCAATCATACCAAATATCACATTCCATTCATATTACCAAGTTCTTGCATACAAAATCACATTCTAACATCACCTAGACATTTTCTCTAACACTTGGTGTGCGTACACCATTTAAAGCAAAATGTACAACTACTACATGCCTACCTTCTTAGCTCATAACATTAACCACCAAGTTTCAATCATCAACATAACATATAAGACATCTATAGTTCATGCAAACACATTCAATTTTCGAATTTGGTTTCAAGACCCATCACCAATAAACCTCTATGGTGTACATCCATCATCTAGAGTTGAATAATTCATACCTTAGCTTGCAACCTTCATAAAGCATTCAATTTTGGCTTCAATCTACACATGCACTTCATATATTCAAGTATTCCTCTTGACTTAGGTTTGTATTTGTGTTGAATTTTGACCAAAAAGCCTTCCAATGGGCTAAATCCTTCAAAATCTCAAGCCCCAAATTCTAAATATGCAGATTTTTATATCAACTTTTCCCACTTGTCACCTTTGGTCCTTCTAGTTTGGCCTTTTGGTTAATTGCAACAATACTTCCACTTTTCGCCCATATTTAACCCATATAATCCCACCATATGACAACCCAACTCCCTTCAACATAAACTTGCAAAAATTTAACCAAGTTAGGAATAATTACAACCTTAGGCCTCGTAGTTTAGGTATTTTCCACTTTTAAGCAAAACTTTCACCTCCTTTCAATTTGATCAGCGTTGTTAGTTTCCACTAATCTTATTACAGGTTTACCTTTGCATTTATGTAAATAGATAACCAAAAGGGTTAAATTACACAATTAATCCTTGTAATTTGGTCCTTGACAGTCTGGAGCCAAACTACAACTCCCAATTTCCGGTTTAATATAAATCCCGAAATAGGATGTTACAACATGTAACATCCTGAATTTGAATGAGATTAAAAATATATTTTAAATATAAATATTTAATCTCTAAAATGAGTTTATATTGGCAAAATAGAATTTTTTATAATAATACTATGATATTTTTATAAAAGTGATTTATATTGCAAGGGGTGAAATATACTAAAATTTCATCTCCAATAAATATATATGTCTATTTGTAGGGGTTAAACTTAATTGAACCAATAGTAATGGTGATAAGAGAAAAGAAATATTTTAAATGGGGAATAATAAAAAAAGGAACATGACTAGGGGTCACCATGTGCGACGTCAACCCAAGGGAAGGAAGTGGGAGGCCAAATTCATTATGAAATCACGACATTAAGAGGCTAAGGTCTCAATTCTACGATCCTTGCTCGATTTCTTGGACTTTGGTAAGTGATTTCTTAAGTTTATGTTAATAAAACTCAAGACTTAGGGTTCTTCATAGTTGTTGTTCAAATCCACGAAATTGGGGGTAATGGTGTGAGATTTTGATGTTGAGCAACCCTAATTTCTATGCTAGAATGATTGATTATAACTTTGGAGTTATAGATTCATGTCACATGTTATAGTCTAGATGTTAGATTGTATGATTTGGTGTGTAAAAGGTATAAACATAATGATTTATGTTGGGTTCTAACAATTTCGCATAGTTATGGTGATAGTTGATTCAAAAAAAAAAAAGTAGGAGCTTGATTATAATTTCAAGTTGCATGTGCATGCTTAATGAACTTGATAACTTTGATGATAAAATGGTGATTTAGGGAGTTCGAATGGGCATGTTAATGGTTAATTTTAATCATACCCAGAAGGTGTTTGATTAAATGACTAAACCAAAACAAAAGTGAAATTTGAAAGGATTGTCATGATTACTTGATTTGGATGATTTGCTAATAATAAATTGGTGTTTAGTAAACATAAAGTTTTGGAGGATTTACGGTGAAAATGACTCGTATGTTCTGCTTAAATACAAATGTGTGATAACTGGTCAAATGAGTAGTGATAAACCAATTTACAAGTTTGGGTTAAAAGAATGATTTAGAACACGTGTTTGGTGATGGGTGGATAATATTTAGATATTTTGAGATGATTGCCCATGTTATGTGTTTTAATGATTTACAGGTTTAATGTGTTGTCAAGATAGGTGAGATAACGTCTGGATGACAACGTGTCAAATGGATGATAAAGCAACAACACTCCTACGGGCGAAGGTGAGTGGCTCGAAGGTGTTTAGAGTTGTATTAATTTGAACAGTGTTATGGCTGACTTGAAGTTTTTATAGTTAAGGTTTTTTATATAAATTATTGAATATGGTTTGACTTAAAAATAATGTATTGTTTTGGGGGTTTAAACCCGTCAAGAAAGTGTGCAAAATGTTAATGGGTCGAGAGACCCAAGTGCTGAAAATTCAGTTTATTTTCAGATTTTTGTCGGTGTTTGAAAATTCATAGTAAATCAACCGAAGGTCCGTTCAGGGCATATTATATATCCATGGAAAGCTCTATGAGTCTGCGTTACTAAGAAGTTCAGTCTGAGGTGAAATACTCATCCTAAGGGTGGGAAAATACTGAATTACTACAACTGTGCAAAGCTATTTTGTAATATAATTTTTATAGGATTTTACATAATCATTGGAAATTAACAAATAACTCATTGGGTGTGGTTTTCGTATGATTTTAACACTTATGGTGTCCACTTTTGCTATTTTAAAACGATGGTTTAGGTTATAACCCAAGTATGGGTTGGTTTGGTTAAAAGTTGATATTGCGTAGTGTGGCACCTCTATTTATACTTGCACAAGAGTTATAGGATCATGCCACATGTTAGCAATGCTTCTCAGATGTTAACTAGTGTCCATTGAGGTGGAAGAAGCAGGAGAAGTGTGGCATTTCGTGAGTTATTGGAATTTGCGACTCCAAGCAAAAATCCTAGTAGTCTTATGTAATCATTTTATTATTTCGATCTGCCTGTGGATCTTTTAGTACACTCTCGGTCTGTATATTATTTTTGAACTTTTTGGACAATTATACTTTGTAAATAATTATTTTTAATCCCAAGACTTCTAGTGAAATGTGAATATCTATATCAATCGTCATGCATAAACCCCAAGTCCGGGCCCACCTGGAAATCAGGGTGTGACAGGATATGAGGTGATAAGAATTGTTGATAATCATATATGTTGTTTTATGAATTACAACATAGTTATGTGACGGATTACCATTTTATATATATCCATCAATTGGTCTAATAATGGTGTCTAATAATGGTTTTCTTTTAAGTGTCATTGACTCTATGTTAGGAAAGATAGCCAAGAGATATGGATAAGAAGCTACTGGATTAAATTGGGGTAAGTCACGAGATGCGTGACTTGAGATAATGAAGTGGTGGCTCGGCGTTGTTTTGTTGGGCATCATGAGCATTGAAATCTCATTAATGTTTGTTACAAAAATAATATTATGAGTCCTCACTTAGCTAAAGCTAATTTTTGTAGTGCTTTCAATGTAGGTGATATGTTGAGAACAATGAACGAGGTAGACAAGGCATGAGAAACAATGGGGTGGTTTGAACCAGTAACACAAAAGAAGAAAAGAAGTCACAAATCATTCACCAATATCCCAGTTTAGAACAATATATATATATATATATATATATATATATATATATATATATATATATATATATAGAGAGAGAGAGAGAGGCTAGTTAACATACAAAATGGCTTAACGTACATTGCGTACGTGATTGTTTTTCAACGTGCGATTTTATCTTCACCATGCGATTTCATCATTTACATCACCATGCGATTTCGTCATTTTACATCAACATGCGACTTCATCATTTTATGCATGCGTTTTTTTATAACGTGCGATTTCTAATCGTGTACGTAATGTACGTTAAGGCCAATTGTACGGTACACTTATTATATATATATATATATATATATTAGTCATTGTTATGTTACCGTAGAAATATATATATATATATATATATATATATATATATATATAATTTCTTGGTTAAGGCTAATGATATGGTAATGTTGTATGATAGATTCGAGTGTTAGAAAGGCAAAAGTGATCAAGTCATGGAAGCGGGTCAATGAGAGGATTTAGTGATGTTTTGTTAACTAAGTATATGGGTTTTCTTATCAGGTCAATTAGACTTAATTATTTGTATTTTAAAGTTTAAGTCCAATGTTGGTTTTAGCAAGATGCTACTAGGTCAATACGGTTATGGGTTATGTTTGTTTTATAAAAAAACTTAGTTGTTAAGCAGGTTTTTTTATCATAAGGATTGGCCGTTTTGCAAATGGGTCATGTCAATTTTTTAATATGTGTTTGCAAATGTTGTTATTAATCCGATTTATGTGGATTGATGTATTTTAAGAGTAATATCCTTTATTATGTAATGTAAAAAATGAAAAGAAAATTGGGCCTATTTTCCACAAAGTATTTTAATATGGGTTTTTAATGCATTGGGCGTTACAGAATATCAAATTTGCTCGCATTATAACTCACAATTTGAATAGAATAAGTAGGTTCCAATCAAAGTGAATTTATGTGGTTCGAGGATGATGCAAAAAAGTTACGTAACTACTATTGTAAATTTGCCGAGAAGAGGGGTGGTTATTCAAGCAGTGTCTCATGTGGGAAGTTCTATGAAGAAATGTATCAACTTTTCCTCAACCGTGAAGAGGATAAGGAGATTTGATGGCAGATTTCATTGTGGTGTAACATTCCACAGAGGTGGCAATATTAGTGACAATGTTACTTGAACATGTGGAGATGATATACATGAAAAAACCACAGAAAAGTTGATTCAGACAGTGTTTCTTATACAATATGAGAAGGTTTTTAATAATAAAGATGCTCTAAGAGAACGGCGGAAGAGATCAAGGTTCTATTAGTTTTATGGATTAAACGTAGGGCGAGACTAAAATGGTTAGAATGGAATATGTGGTGTACATTTGATATTATTTGCAAACGTAGTTGTGATACTTGTTTGTGGCCTAGCTACTTACTAGTCCCTGGTTACACACACACATGATTAGTGGCAGAGCTTTATTAAATATATAGGGGGATGAACTCAAGAAAATCAGGGGGTCGGAATTTTTTAGGAAAAATCAATTCGGGGGGGGGGGGGGGGGACCCCTGGCCCCTTAAACATCTTCGCCAATGCACATGATCTTTTCACGGATTAGAAAAAGTTGGTGTTGCCGAGGCATTTACAAGGGCCCAAAATCCCTAGGTAAATTTTTGAGGTATCGGTAACGATAACGTATTAGCAACATCTAAATTATTTGTAATGTATTAGCAATGTATAAAATTTCTTCGACTATCATAGAATATGGTGAAGGTGCCATGGTTAAAAACATGAGTTGACCTTTTATGTATATGCTTAAACGCATGTTTTCCTAATAAGTTAACTTGAAAAAAATTAGTAATATCGAGAGTATGAAGTCTAAGAAAAGACTTGGATATATATTATTGTAGAGTAATCTCGCAACTCATTAAAAGAGATTTTGCAATTGTAAATGAACGAAATCGGTCCAATAGAAAGTAAAGACAATGGACAAGCGTTTGATAAAACATGTTTAGATAAATCACTCTTATGTTCTTAGACTGGGATATTACACATTCACAAAGGTTGGAATTATATTGATAAAGTTGATGACCATTTTACCTAGAGCTTAGACCCCATAACCGTTAGTGTTTATTAAGACAAAATCCCCCCGAAAACAAATACAAAAGAGATAATAAACGCATAAAACCACATTTGTCCCCTTAATGGTGCAATTTTGTGTGACTATTTCCTTATATATGGTTACATGATCTCTTCATATTCGACATTGGGCTTCTATTTTGATTTAAGAATTTATCATATTGGTTTTCGGACTCCATCTGATAGTGTTCAAATGTGAGTGGGTTCATGATCTTTTAATATTTTACGTTGGGGGTTCTATTTTTTATTTAGGATTTTTTTCATATTAGTTTATAGTTGTGCTTAGATTAATACGAGTTCCGAATATGATTAGAGATTCTATTTGGTGGAATTAGTTTAAGTTTTGAATGTAAGAGTATGTTGGGGTGGGGGTGATCACCAAATATAGGGTTTTAAAAAAGAAGAGGAAGGGAGTGATAGTCAAAAGGCTTAATGATCGAAAAGTCTTGATATGTCAAACATACCATAAGGTTTAACTGTTCCCCCTATAGCAAGAGGACAACTAGACCAAATTATTAACAAATGAAATACTAGTGATGATTAATGCAACACATCAAGTTTAGTAACTCGATCAACCATCTAGATTCTCTATTTTGTTGAACAGTTTGAAGGTAAATTTCCACAAAGCAACTTTTGTGGTACTGGAATTGAAGCAGATCAAATCAACGCGATGACAAGTATTCTCCATAGTCAAAAAGGTTTTTTCTACCTATTTATTTTATTTGGGGCTCTCGTTAGCGCAAATATGAATGGAACCATAAATTAGAAGCCAATAATAAACTACTTTGAAACCAAGCACTAATTATGGAAAGGAATAACTTGTCATTTGGAGGAATATTAACACTCATAAACTCGACATTTGGTAGTATTCAATTTACTATCTTTCACTTTTTAAAAGCACGAAAAAACGTCTTGTATGAATCGAAGGAAATTAAAAAACGGTGTTTATGGAGTGGAATTAACTCCAACTCAAAGATCAATTAGGTTGCATGGAATAGAATTGTTGCACCAAGAAATGTAGGAGGCTTGGGTATTGGTAGCTTGAGGGCAAATGGAATTGGAGATTCAAGAAAGATAATGTGAATTTGTGGTCTAAAACTGTTTCTGCATTACATCATAATCTAAGATCTTTGTCCTATCTTCCTTTAAAACTAACAATCGCGGGTACATGGAAAAGCATCTCAAGAATTGATTTAGGCATTCCCCAATTCTCAATAAATTTGAAAGAATACTTGAAAGGAGTTTTTGAGAATGCTAAAGATATCTCATCCTGGTCCATATTGTTGGCTCATTCAACAACCTTTATGCGAAATGTTCCCCATAATTTTTGAGCTAGAAATTGAAAATAGATGCAAAGTAAGTGACCGATATGTTATTCAAGATTTAAGTTGGAGTTAGATAAGGAATTGGAGCAAGGACCCGAACACAACAGATGAGCTAATAGAACTACAAAACTGTTTTGTTAGACTTAACCAAGTAAAAACTTATGAGAAATAAAGGATAAAAGGAGTGGATAAAATGGTCATTCGTGATCAATAAGATACACCAACATGTTGGATAAAGTGGATCCTAAGGAAGGTAAATTTCTTCCTTTGGCGAGCTTTAAATTTAATATATTACTGTACATTGTTAGAAATAGCAAAAAAGGTGTTGATTTCGGTTCAATGGTATGTTTGCAATGTGATTTCGTAACAAAAGACATTGATCACCTCCTAATATCATGTGAGTTTGCCAAAACAGTTTGGAATTACGTTTGATTTTGGTTCAAATTATCGATGGTTGATCTTCATATGCTTAATGAACTTCTAAACATAACCTTTAAGTGAGTATGTCATCAACTAAGAAAGAAGCAATTCAAGCGATAATAAGAATAACATGTTGTCAAGAAATTAAGACATGTTAAATAACCAGGCAAGATCCATACATAAGACAATTTGTGTTAGCGATAAGGTAGTTAAAAATTTAAGAAATAAAAAATAGCTTAGGGCTGCAAACGAACCAAACGTTCGACGAAATCATCATGCTACTTTTGGGTCAAGGATCATGCTACTTTTGGGTCAAGGATAGAGCAAAATGTTGAAATTTAGAATGGTCAAACTGGTGTAATTTCAACATTTTCAATTTATAAGTTTCATTGTGTGTTGATTCTAGCTTCTTGTTAGAATCATTTTCTATTTATATAAAACAGCTAGGGGGTTACACCCGCGCTTCGCGGCGGGACAACCCGATTTTTTATTCGATATAGCAATCGAAAGAGAAAACTTACAAATAAAGTCGTCGTAAGTACAAAAATATGTCGACACGTGTTTTACATCAATAAAAAACAATAATAAAAAATACCAGTAATGGTTCTAATAGGACCGATACTGATATAATTTATACACGTATTTAGTTTTTGTAAAAAGAACTAATGAACGAACGTTATAAGAGAAAAAAAAATTCTAACCCTTTTGGCCCCTAAAAGTAAATGGACGGGGTTAGTGTTAGGGGCCAAAAGGGTTAGGAAAAAAGACGTTAGGGGATCAGATGTTAAAAGACTCATTTTTGGGCTAAAAGGGTAAAAGTCATATAACCACAGGGGCGAAAATCGTAATTTACTCTATTATTTATAGTATAAAAGTCAACTTAAATATTGAAAAAGTAAAAAAAAAGTCACTGTAGCAGTAAAAAGAACTAATGAACGAACGTTATAAGGGGAAATTTTTTTTCCTAACTTTTTTGACCCCCAACGTATTTTTTTTCTAACCCTTTTGGCCCTTAAAAGTAAATGGACGGGGTTAGTGTTAGGGGCCAAAAGGGTTAAAAAAAGACGTTGGGGCTCAGTTGTTAAAAGATTTTTTTTAGGCTAAAAGGGTAAAAGTCATATAACCATAGGGGCAAAAATCGTAATTTACTCTATTATTTATAGTATAAAAGTCAACTTGAATATTAAAAAAGAAAAAAAAATACCGTAGCACTATTCATCCCAATGTTTGAAATTAATAAATATACATGAATTTGTAATTAAAAGAAGTAACTTTCTAATTAGGAGTTGCATTTCAACACTTTTGCAGGAACTTACAACTTATTTGACAATTTATATATATATATATACATATATATATATATATATATATATATATATATATGTATTTTAATGGCTAAACTTACACACCATGGGAATTGAACCCATGACCTCCTACTATTCTACACCTTATTTAACTCATCAATACCATTGGACTATTCTCAATGGATGACAATTTTTTTATATATACATAGAGATTGTTATGTTTAATCTGTAATTAAATGTGTTGAAGCATAACAAAGTAATTAGAGGTAATAATAGTTATGGAGAAGCAATGAGTTCTATTTATTTGGTACATATTCTTTACTTCTTCCTCAAACATAACACACCCGAATCTCGGAGCTCACGGCAAGAACGTGTCAATGAAATAGAGAAAGCTTACTATTGTGACATCCAGCACAATGATGATGACACATTGCATCGATTACTGTTTCATGTGATTATTTCTTCCACTCAAATATAACTATAAGTAGAAGGCCATTTTAATAAAAAAATGTTACTTCCTATTTTTGGCAATGTATACATTATAAATAATCATTTCAAAATTTAAAATTCGATCTATATATATTTTACATTTTTAATACAAGTTTATATTTCCTTTTCTTTTAATTCAACGGTCCTTTTTTTCTACTTTGAAATACATGTAAACGATAAAGATGCTTAGATGCTAATTAATTAGTTTTTTTTTCTCTCAATAACTTCTATGTCTCCTCTACATTTGCTTTTTATGATACAAATAATTTAGTTTTTTACTTTTTTTATAATCAAATATTTCTCAAATACTACTGAACTACAACTTCAAATCATAATAATCGAACTTATGTAGCACATCAAAACACCCATTTGATATGATGAAATTCACAACTACCACAAATATTACGATCAATCTCATAATAATTTTTGCATATTAGTAAAATATGTGATGTAATACCATTATTTTCTCCTCTACAAATTTATATTTTTCTTCAAACAAAAGTAACATTATATGATCTCAACAAATTTATTCCATTTACAAAGTAAATGTTAAAATAATATAATATATTTTCACCCATATTACAAGGGACAAAGACAAACACTGTTTTCGTTTCAATGTGGCCAAAAACTTTTCCATCAACGTGAAATTAGGTTGCTATGTCAATTAGTGATTTCCAAAATTAGTTAAAATCAGTTACATTCGTCTATATGAAATGTGTTATTATGATCATTTTTTCCATTTCCATAGGATCAGTAGATTTTTAAAAAGGGTTATTGGATTTTATCACCCCTAAATATTGGCTATTGGCCGCTGTCACCACCAACTATCACTTTGACGCCCGCCACCCCCAACTTAACACTTAGTATGTTCTGTCACCATGTTGTTAACTTATCACTAATTTTTGATCCTGTTACTATACTTTTGGGGGTGTCCTAAGATCCCTAAAACCTTCATAAGATCCCTATGACACCCGCAAAAGTATAGTAACAGGATTAAAAGTTAGTGACCAGTTAACAACGTGGTGACAGAACACACTAAGTGTTAAGTTGAGGGTGACGGGCGTCAAAGTAATAGTTGGGGGTGGCAGCGACCAATAGCCAATAGTTGGAGGTGATAAATTCCAATAATCCTTTTAAAAAAAGGAACATGTGTTCATATGATCACAATGTTTACATATTGACTAGAAGATCATATATTATTTAATTAATAATTAAAGACCATACTCAAATGAAAAAAAAAACACAAATACGTCATACCAAAACAATAGTGAAATAGTAAAATGACACTATTATTCTATGAAATATATATAATAAAAATATATACTTGATAAGAGTCGTAGATTAATTGGATTTTTGAATGAATGTAACATTCTAACAGTATTTTTTATTATTAAATACATAGAACACAAGTTAATTAACAGAAAAACTCAAGGAAAAATATTATCAAACAAAGATAATTAAACCAGAGTGTATTTTATAAATACAAAAGGATAATTTATTTTAAGCATATAAGACCATTGGGTATGGGGAGGGTAGTCTCTTTGGAGACTACCCGCCACGTAGGCGCTACGTAATCACGGGAGGAGGATAGTCTCTTTGGGGACTACCCAAGGGTGTGGGGACTACCCAAGACTACCCCACCATTAATAATATATTGAGTAAAATGCACGGATAGTCCCTGTGGTTTTGTAAAATAACACCTATAGTCCCCAACTTTTGGAAATTACACCGGTGCTCCCTGTGGTTTGACATTTTGTTACTCGGATGGTCCCTGGAGTGGATGGGGGTTAGTTTTCTCAGTTAAGTCCATCTGAAATTACTTATTTACCCATCTATTCAAAAAAATAAAAACAAATAACCCCAAACTTAATAACTAATACCCATCATCATCATCTTTAATACCCAGTCACCACTGTCAAGAACTTCATAACAATACCCATCATCATCATCTTTAATACTCATCATGATCATTACACACCCCAAACTCAATAAACACTTCGTATCTTTCTCTCTAAAACAAAACAAACCGTAATTCATAAACTTCAACCGCCAACACTTGCAAATCTAAACCCTAATTCATGTGCTCACTGATGCAAATCGATTCATGGCGTCAATATTGAAGTCCGATTACGAACTTGACATCAATTTCTTCGAACTTGACATCAATTTCACAGAAAAAATTGTAGAAACACAACGATTTAGATTTTATGTATACTTTGTAGAATGAAATTGGTTGTAAATTTTGTGATCATAAAAAATAAAGAAGGGGCTGACGGTTACAAATCGTCGGAGATGAAGAGGTAGTGGTGGCGACTCGCTGGAGACGAAGAGATGGAGATATAACTTGCAGATCCCGTCTGAAATCTCTGGTCAACAAACAACCTGCAATTCGCGTCTGCACATCGCCGGAGAGGGTTCTTGTGGTGGTGGCTCGGAGTGAATGGTGGTGATGGTGCGGTGTGTGTTTGAGATCAGAGAAAGAGGGATCTGATGTATGGGTTATGCACAGAGTATGTGTGGGTTTTGTGTGTATTTTTTTATATTTTTATAAAAGCAAGGGGTAAATAAGTAATTTCAGATGGACTTAACTGAGAAAACTAACCCCCATCCACTCCAGGGACCATCCGAGTAACAAACTGTCAAACCACAGGGAGCACCGGTGTAATTTCCAAAAGTTGGGGACTATAGGTGTTATTTTACAAAACCACAGGGACTACCCGTGCATTTTACTCTAATATATTAATATATATATATATATATATATATATAAAGGAGGAGAGAGAGTCAGATGGGGCCCACCACCAAAGCCCCGTCTCCACCGTCGGTATTCCGACGCCAAAGCCGCGACGGGCCCCTAGGGGGCGGTGTTGGACGTGCCCAAAAGAGGGGGACGGGCCTTTAACGGACCCCATACCCATTGGTCTAAATATAGTGCTGAGTGGGGTTTTTGAATTATCACATCATAGGGTATACAAGCAAATAAGGTCTCTTCTAGTCTAGTCTTTGAATTGTTCTTTTGTTATGGGCCCCTACTCTCTCTATTGTATTATATTAGGGTGAAAGAATATTTTGTTGAAGTAACATGAAAGAAAGGTATAGTCAATGTCTCAAACCTTCCATCCATTCACATTACTCCTATTCGTCATCTTTTTTACATTATCCTTTTTGTAATTATGGGCTTATTTTTATGAAAAAAGTATTAGATATTCAAAGTTGTCTTAGAATAAAATTAAATTAACAAAAAAAAATTGATTCATTTCATTCATTTTTTAATTAGTAAATATAATATGGCGTTGATGCCTGCTATTGATTTTTTATAAGCAAGTTCTATCTTTTTCTTATCATAATAGTGTTATTTTAGCTATATGATTACCAACCATATTATTTTGTTATATTATAGCATTTGAAAAAAAGGTGTTTAAGAATTTATTCTAAGGAAAAAAAGAATGGTTGAATTTTGTTGTAATTTAGGAAAGTAAACTATATAAACATTATGAAATATTAGTGATATTGTTCCTAATATACAAGAATTCTTTATTTTATTTTTATTGAAAGTGTTATATGATGGTAAAAAATGTAATAAAAATATTATCTTTACCTTGTGCTATAATACAAATTTTCAATGCTCATTTATGGCAAATGAGTAGAATTTATCAATAAATGTCACGTTTGTTTTGTTACTTTCTAATTATATTATAATCTTTTATACAATATTATTTTACTTTGGATACAAGTAAATGATACCACCATATTATCTTTTATTAAATATTATATGAATATTGTAAATTCTAAATATAGAAAAACTGAAAGATGACAAATGCAGGACTACATTGGGATGGTGGACGATGGGTGATAGTGGAGGAAGCCCAATATAGGTATGGAGAGAGAGAAAAAATTATCAATTAAATTTATAGTCATTTATAGATGAATATTTACCTATTAAAAGATTTTGCATTATGTATAATGTGCATACATATACTTATTGTTAAAGCGATCAAAGTTTCAACCTTTATAGGGTTTC
Source organism: Helianthus tuberosus (assembly GCA_030545235.1). NCBI lineage: Eukaryota > Viridiplantae > Streptophyta > Magnoliopsida > Asterales > Asteraceae > Helianthus > Helianthus tuberosus. The sequence continues at coordinate 39,261,972 of CM060357.1, read as the reverse complement.
TAGCAATGTATATGCCTAGCTAGATGGGTGATATGATTGGCCTTGAAGACACGACGTTACGACACCTATTCATGTGGTCATCCATCAACGGAACGAAAATAAGTACAAAACTAACAAGACGTCATAAAACATGGAGTTTGCTTATTTGTTGAGAAATCAAAGGACCACAAAATTGTTTGTGTTCCTATGTCATATATACTATTTGTAAACTTAGAATGGTGATTCACTTATCTAATTTCCAAAATGAGTTACATTTTATATTTTTATATAACACATTCGCTTTCTTTATATGAGATGATACTTCAAACCAAAACCGTGTAGACATCATGTCAATGGGAAAGGATTAGATGTTAGATCTCAATATTACATGTCATTTCATTACCTGTTTTTCAGTTTACTAGTTATATTAAAATATATATTTATGGTAACGCTTGACAATAAACGAAGACAAATTATACTAATCCACTATTCATTCAGCTTCCCTATTAACATACACTAATAAAGGGGGTTTTCCCAGATATATTAGGTTTCCTCCTGAATTGGTGTATAGGCATTATTGCCTAGTGGAGATGGATATGATCGGGTGGTTCTGCTGGTGGCACGATGATACTCCAGTGGTCCGTCAGTGATCCTAATTTGCCGTTCAAAAAAAAAAACCATACACTAATAATAATGGAAAGAAGTTATCTAACTCTCATTATTGCAAAACGAACATGCATACAATGAACTTTTATGTTCAATATATAACGAACAATAATAAAATAAAATTTATTTTTTATATCTATCTATACTATGTAATAAAAGAAAAACATAGGAGACACATTTCATCCATTAAAGCCATTTACTTATTGATTTTCTCGCCTCTCTCATATTTAATAATGGATACTTATTTTTTAGTTAAAAATAGTTATTATATTATTAACCAAATAAGTTTAATATGAAATTAATTATTAATTTTTTAAATAAACTTTTTTTTTACTTAAAAGATTCACTAAGTTCAAAATATGTATGATAATTGTTTTAATGAGTGATACTTTAAAAAAAATCAATGTGATTGGATAGTAAGAACGGTAAAGTACAATGTGTTAAATAATAATAATAATAATAATAATAATAATAATAATAATAATAATAATAAAATCGGTGATATTAAAAAAATCAAAGCTAATACTCGATTAAAAGAAATAATGTTTTAAAAACTAACTTAATAAAAATTATAAATGTCATGTCAATGTTCAATTTTTAAATACATATCTTAACGACTATATAAGTTAACAAATTACATTGTATTTTTTTTTATTAGTCTAGTAATACATGGGTTTATTCAACCATGCAATGCATATGTTATTTTTAAACATAACCCTTTACTAGTTGTAGGACCCGTGTGAACACACGGGTAGGTTTAATAACCATTAAAATCAAATATTAAAAAATAGATTATAATACATCATTTAAATTGTTTGTGTTTAGTTACATATCTTTATAAAACAATGTTAAAAACAATATGTGTTAGTATTATAAGTATAATGATAAAAGTTTTTGTCTACATCTATATGTAAAATATGATGTTACATTATATCATCACAGCCTCCTACTTTCAAACAATTAAAAGCAGCAAAAAAGTAAAGCAAACAGAGCCTCATTCACTTAATCAAAACACAATATAAGAAGATCATCAACTCATATATGATCAGAAGATCAAAGGGTAAAAGGGAGGTTATTATAAGAAACCCTCACACTCTCAACGGAGCCTCATTCACTTAATTAAAACACAATATTCCATGTAAGAGGCGCGTAAGTTTGCTATCACAATATGGAACATGAGCACCTTCTTTCCGTTACTTTTTATCGCCAAGGGTGTGAACTCCCTCAAAGACCTAAGAAAAGAGCCAGGATGATTCAAAGAACCTTACTTGCAATGGAGGTAGAAGACAGGTGTGTTATTACTCATGTTCAAGATAACCTCTTTCGTGTTCATATGAGCAAGAAGAGAGGAAGACACAAAGGATGTGTCAAACATAGTTCAGATGATACAGGTTCAGGTAATAAGAAGAAACCCTCTGTTGAAGAAGCAACCAGTGATAGTGTCTTGGTGGAAAACATGGAGGGGTCGGTCACATTGTCGAGCGTTGTCAGGAAATGCTATTTGATTTCTGACAACCCTCGACAATGTCACCGACCCCTCCACGTTTTCCACCAAGACACTATCACTGGTTGCTTCTTCAACAGAGGGTTTCTTCTTATTACCTGAACCTGTATCATCTGAACTGTGTTTGACACATCCTTTGTGTCTTCCTCTCTTCTTGCTCACATGAACACGAAAGAAGTTATCTTGAACATGAGTAATAACACACCTGTCTTCTACCTCCATTGCAAGTAAGGTTCTTTGAATCATCTTGGCTCTTTTCTTAGGTCTTTGAGGGAGTTTACACCCTTTCATTTCCATAAAGTCTTCTTCTTTCTCTTTGCTTGATAATGTAGTAAACAATCTGCGCCACAAAACCAAAATATTTCTATGTTTTTATGGAGACAATTAGTATCCAATAAGTTTCAAAACCACATTGAAAAATCATACATAACAACCTAGTTTTCGAGATGTATTAATGAAAACCATTACCTGATATGTAAACGGAAAGAATGTGATGGCTCAATGATGGTTGCTGTCATTAGGTGCATTGAGACCTAACAAAAAGAATGTGATGGCTTAAGTATAATTATAAACTTATTAACAAATGAGACCATATTAATTTAAAATTTAACCTTATGATAACCAAGAGGCAATCTTTGTATAGTCTGAAACATAAGTTATGTCCCTGCATGAAAAACAAAATCGATAAATTTAGGGAAAATTGGTTTGAAAGATGATAACCCAACAGTAGAGGATCTCATTCTACAACTCCGATAAATGCAAGGGTGTTCTCAAATAATGGTTTCCTAGATGTTTGAAAACCGACAAAGAACGAAAAATGTCCATAGTGTTGCTTCTTTGGACATTTATCGGTCTTCAAACATCTAGGAAGCATTATTTGAAAACACCCCTGAATTTATCGAGGCTATAGAATGAGATCCTCTAGTGTTGGCTAATCATCTTTCAATCACATTTTCCCTAAATTTATCAATTTAGTTTTTCATACCTCCCAAAGCCACCTATCCGCCTGCAAAGAGATCGAAAAAGCTTGAAGTATAACCTGTACTTAATTATATGGCACCGGATTTTCACTGATTCAAAAATCTCAACATCAGCTAACAACAAAGAACCAATTTACAAACATCTTAATAGCAATCCATAATTCAGATTATTAACTTCTGAATGCACTAACCGGTTTTTCCTGAAGAATTGTTGTCCAGTCTGTGTAATGTGGTGTCAATTGTACTATTATTCCGCTTCTTCGCTGTATTAACACATTAAAATCTTAAAACATAAAAACAAACAAAATGTTCCAAAAAAAATAAACAAAACACAAATAGTTAGTTATATGCTACTAACCTTGAAGTGTTGCACCGAAGCCTCCACATGTGTACACCGGTTTGTTGCTTATCAAACTAACTGTCATCGTAATCAACAAATTGCTATTATCATGAAAACACATTTAAGAGAAAAGTAAAATGAATGAAAAACAAACAAACAACATTGAATCTATAAACATCATCTAGATTGCCTTCATTGAATCTATAAACATCATCTACAACAACCCAAAAATCATCACCACAAACAAAACCAACCAAAAAAGATACAGCTAAATATGACCAATCACGACTAAGAACAAACAGACCAAGAACATCTTCAGTGATGGTAAAACTACCTTATCTTTCAGAGTGAACAACAATAAAGAATTGAGACTAACCGCCCTGATCTGTAGGAGAATGTGACAAATTCACAGGAATCAGGTCCAAACGTCAATTTATATGACCGATCTACAAACGAAAAAATGGAAAACTTACCAGCGTCCTCAGATATAGCTAAATACGCATCTCAAACCAACAAAACTCCATTTTCTTGTATAGATGTGATAAGGATTATACACGATTCCTTTTCAAAACCTTAATCACCAACACAGCGTCGGCGAAGGTCATTCATGGTGAACTTAGAAAACATTTGTATTGTCATAATGCCAGGCTCAGATTGTGCCTAAAGATGACAACACCATGGCTGCAAGAGATGTTGCATGAACAACTGCCATCCTACAACATTGCCATACCATAATGCTATCTTCATTCAATTTTTACTCAGATCTACAAAATCATCATAGCCTCATCTTGAAAGGACAAGAAAAATGCACTTTACAAGATGCATTGGGAGATGAAATGGGCATTTAATTCACCTGTGAGAAGTAATCATATCTGAAGTCTCCCTTTCTTCTTCACTCTTTCTTCTCATAATAATAATAATAATAATAATAATAATAATAATAATAATAATAATAATAATAATAATAATAATAATAATAATAAAATGTTATATTATATATTATATATTACAATTAAAAAATAGAATTATGATATCAGCATGTACATGTGGCATAGCTTAGGAGTTGACACGTAGGCAGATTTACATCATGCTGAAGTCTCTTATTATAGATAGTATAAATATAAATAGATTATTTAGATTAAAATTGGATTTATGACATCAGCATAGACAATGTGGCATATCTCAAAAGTTGACACGTAAGCAAAGTGAGGTCACTTTACTTACGTGTCAATCACTGAGATATGCCACATTGTCCATACTGATGTCATAAATCCGATTTAATCTATATAATATTGTATATAATAACAGTGCCTCGGTAGCAACATCACATACAGTGGGTGTAATTCAGCAAGATCTGTTGGTAAAACCACCATAACCACACGAACACATGTAAACAAAACACAGCTAAATAGGAAAACTTACCAGCGTCCTCAGATACAGCTAAATAGACATCTCAGACCAACCAAACTCCCTTTTCAAAACCTTAATCAACAACACAGCGTCGGCGAAGGTCATTCATGGTGACCTTGCAAAACATTCGTATTGTCAGAATGACAGGCTCAGATTATGTATAAAGATGACAACACCATGGCTGCAAGAGAGGTTGCATGAACAACTGCCATCCTACAACCTTGCCATACCATAATGCTATCTTCATTCAATTTTTAATGAGATCTACAAAATCATCATAGCCTCATGTTGAAAGGACAAGAAAAACACCATAGTTTTAGTCTCAGGTGAGAAGCATCTCATCAACATCATTGACTGAATATCCCTTAACTGACATCGATCTCAAAATCATCAACCGAACATCTATAATCTATATAATAATCTATAATAAGATATGAGAAGTTGATGTCGTTTTGATGAATATCCCTTAGGTGACATCGATCTCATCATCATCAACCGAACATCGATTAATTCAGATTTATGGCATGACCATGAACAATGTGAGGTCATCTTCTAAACTCTTATTATAGATTATATAGATATAGATATAGATATCGATATTAAATAACCTGAGATCCAGTAAGAAGAGTTCGACTTGCAGAAATCAACATTTATTCCCATAATTGGAAACACTTCTTCACATGAGCATTGGGCTGTCATGAACAAAATTAAAAATTATAATTTAAGATCTCATATGTAAAAATAAACGTGTTAATGTAATACCAAACATATAACTGCTTTTGTGATTTGACATTGCAATGCAACTGTTGTAGTCTTATTGAAGTAGACAGGAAGTCATCTAATTATTCTTAATCGTGAATACACAATCAAAACGAAACATATATCTGTCAAGATGTCGACAACGGTACAGAGCGTATGGTGCATCTTCAATTTTTAGAACGATTGAAAATCCATTTAGGTTAATGATCATAAACACAAAACCTAATTAAAGAAACCTATGCATCCATTACAAAATCTGGTAATAAACATACCTAAACTTCACCAGCTTGACGGTAAACATCTGCACCTAATACATAAATAAATGAATCAGATTTAATCATCAACAATTTTCAACAACAATTTTAAAACAAAGATCTTGTACCTGATGACAAAAACTGAACAAATTCGAAAAAAAAATGAACAAAATCGCACCTGATTCCTTACAAACTTCAACAGCTTCTTCTTTCACCACCACCACCGAATGTTTCAAATTCAAACCCATGAAATCTCGTTCCATAGTTCCACTACAAGATTCCAATCCCAATTTCATCAAACTTTCACCCGATCAAAAACGCCCAAAATTTCAAAAAACCCAAAAACCTAAAAATAAAGAACAATGTTCCATCATACTGAAACTCAAAAGGGGATAATGTAAATCAATCACCTGAATGGACGAATGTTGTTGTTCATGAGGTATGTGCTTTCTATGGTTCAGAACTTTCACAAACCATGGCTGCAAGAAGGGTTGCAGGTTTAAACTTGCCTTCCACTATTCTTGCCACGCCATGGTCATAAATTGTGTGTAAAAAATTTTAAGTCATCATATCCAAACCACAGACCACTACCAATTGAAACCAGAGCCACCATCGTCAACCACCGTCCAGAAACCCTAAAGGGTTCCAAGACGAACACGGAACAACACAAACGCGGCATCGGCGAGTCTGTGCTCCCCATCATCAACAGAGATACTGAAACAAAAACCTTCCATCATGGCCACATCAAAATCAAAAAAGAAAAATTTAAGATATAAATCTAAAAAAAAAAATTCGATGTACCTTATCAGAAGTTTTAGATCGAGAGATCACTGTCATAATCTAAAGTATAAACCGAGTGACCGTCATAATTCCAATCGGAACCGCCAGATCTCGCCATCGTAGCCTCGGATGACAAAATCATCTTCATCGATCAGAAAGACAAAGATGGTGATTCACGGACGGAATTCTTTGCGGCTAATTTGGTTCGTATAGAAGATGAAGAAAATAAACCATAGCATCGGCTGTAGGTTTGAAATGAGAAGAAAGAGTGAAGAAAAAAAAGAGACTTCAGATATGATTACTTCTCACAGGTGAATTAAATTCCCATTTCATATCCCAATGCATTTTTAAAATTCCCTCATAACAAAGGATTTATCATATTAATAATAATAATAATAAATAATAATAATAATTAAAAAACGGAATTATGACATCAGCATGTACATGTGGCATAGCTTAGGAGTTGACACATAGGCATTTACATCAGCTTAAAACCTCTTATTATAGATAGTATAGATTATTAATTATATAACATTACATGTATGAACCTGTGTAATACACGGGATTGTAATATAGTAATATATATTTTAATACTAACAATTATGAAGTTGCGCCTACTGTAAATACCACGTGGCGATCTCCCATTTGTCCACGGGCAACCACAAACTTTTTTTCTAATTTTTTTTTTGCAGATATATACATAACAATTAAATCATACATTTAAACAAGCAGGGCTTTAGCCCACTTGGTCGAGTGTTGGCATCTAACCCGGTTGGTGCGAGTTCGAATCTCGCCCCACCCCAACCGGTTCTTATGCACCGACGTTAGCCTCTACGTCAACATTGTTTTTTAAAACACATATCAATGTCCTCTTCGAAAACATTTGTCTGTGGTTTAACGCACCACAACGATACCATTTGATTTAAGTTTCTTTTTATGGTTTTCGATCGATAAAAAATACATATTGACATTCTTTTGTGCAATATCTTTCGGCTGCAATACCAAATATCAATGTTGTAGCAATGCTAACTGATTCCGACCTAAACCTGCCGTGTAGAACACTTATTTTATTTGTTTAAAATAATTAGCATCCATCATGGATAATTGCCTTTTAACTTTTTTAATAATCAACAAATCAGCATCAAAATATTATTATTATTATTATTATTATTATTATTATTATTATTATTATTATTATTATTATATTTATAAACACTTGGAGTCACAAGTCACAACATACTAAATTATAAAATAAGATTGTATATTCATAGTGAAGTGTGTACGTATATGTTTGTGTGTATATATATACACGCAGGTGATACCTTGCATGAAGCACGCCTTCAGTCCTCTCCTTCTCTCTCTCTCTCTAACTTTCTCTCTCATCATCTTTTAGAACTTCAAAAACTCCTTCAATATTCTTCACTCTTTGATCTCCCTCTCAGTCACTCAAAAACACATAGAAAAACACACATAGTGATACTTTATGGAAGTAGAAATGGATGTTGCAGGTGTTCACAATCATCATCATCAACACCAGCAGGTAGATATCAATTACTTCATCCTTTTTGTTTTTTGTTTCATAATTAATTAGCGATTTAATGTTGAACTACATGGTTGTTTAATTACTTGATTTGTTAGGGTTTTTTTTTTTTTGTTTGAATTTTGGTTTAATTGTTGGTTATGATTAATTAATCATCCAATAATTAGGGCTAGTTTGTTGTAAATTTATTTCTTCATTTTTTGCTAATTAATTCCAAAAATTTGATGTTCTAAATATAATTCCTCATATTATTGTGCATTTTTCTTTTATTTTTATGTCTAAAAATCCGTAAGTGGTTTCTGGTAGGTTTTTCGAAGTGTTTTGGTTTCCAGACAGCGAACTCAAAAAAGTAAAATAAAAAATCAAACACTAGATATTCACGTTGCAAAATATACTGACGTGACAAAACTCAAAAAAAAAAAAAAAAAAAAAAAAAGTCTGGTCCTCTAAATTTATTTCTTCATTTTCAGCTAACTAATTCCAAATTTGATGTTCTAATTGTAATTCCTCATATTATTGTGCATTTTTTTCTTTTATTTCTATATCTAAAAATCCGTTAGTGGTTTCCGGTAGGTTTTTGGAAGTGTTTTAGTTTTCAGACAGCGAACTCAAAAAAATAAAATAAAAAATAAAACACTACATATTCACGTTGCAAAATATACTGACATGACAAAACTCAAAAAAAATGAGTCTACTCATTTGACTAGCAGACTCCAATTGAGTCTGTTATGTTATCTGCTCTTTTGACTAGCGACCAAAAAAATAAGTCTGCTCATTAGACTAGCAGACTTCAATTGCTCTTTTGACTAGCGAACTCCTTAAAAACCAAAACGAGTTCAAAAACTTCCTAAAAGCGATGATGATTTTGCTTAAAAAAAATACTATTATTGCTTGTTATGAATCTTTTTAACAATATAAGATCTGATTTGAATTTTCTTAATATAGGAGCTATCTTCCCAAACATTAGAGAGCATGTTGCAAGTCTGCACAAAAGCCGAAGCCGACAAAAAACCACGGCCACCAGAGGAAGCTTTGAAATGCCCAAGATGCGATTCGGGCAACACGAAATTCTGCTACTACAACAACTACAGCCTCACTCAGCCCAGATACTTCTGCAAGTCATGCAGAAGGTACTGGACCAAAGGCGGAACTCTAAGAAATGTTCCAGTGGGCGGAGGGTGCAGGAAGAATAAGAGATCATCATCCGCAACATCATCATCATCCAACTCATCACCATGCTCTGCACCTTCAAAGATCAGAGGACCACAAGACCACCACCTTGTTCAACAACATCCATTAAGTTTCATTACACCTAATGGTTCAAACAATTCAAACAATCCTCTGCTTGCAGGTCTACCACAGTTACCATATGACTCAACTTGCACTGATCTCTCACTTGCTTTTGCTAGGCTCCAAAGCCAAGCAAATGGGTCTATGGGTTATGACCACTTTGACCATCATTTGGGCTTTCTTGAAACCGCAACCAACCCGAATCGGTTTCATCACAATTTGTTGTACAATGGGAATAATAATCTTGGAAATGGGGACATGGGTAATGTGGGAAACTTGATGGGTTTGAACAATGTTGAACAACCATTGAACCACCACCACCACCACCACACTGTGTTCCATAATGATCAACAAGAACAAGAGCATATTGGTAGTGTAGCATCAACAGGAGTGTTAACAACACAAGTGAAGCAAGAAGCATGCAACATGATGAGATCATATGACACTGGATTATGGGGATTTCCATTGCAAATGGGTGCTGGTGGTGCAGATACAAGCAACATGGTTCATGAAGTTGGAGGGTGGAATGGGATTGGTTCAACAAATTGGCATGGGCTCATAAATAGCCCTCTCATGTAGTACAAGATCATCATTAATCATCATATCATTATATCATCATATTATCATATCATATTATTGTTATCATCAATCATCATATCATGATCATGTTGTTGTTTAATTAATGTTAGTTCAGGAGAATGTTACTTATAAAATATTTTAGTTGGATAGGGGGGGATAGATTTATGTACTTGGTTTTAACTACATTTGTTTGTTTGTTTGTTTATGTGTGACAGTCAAGAGCCAGTTTTTGTTTCCTAAATCAAGAACAATGCCACTGGCCAATGATTCCCAGACCAATTGGTTTGGGAGGAGGTGGGAAGGTTTTACTCAGGTCACGGGTTCGATTCTCGTTAGAGACAATCAACCTGCCCGGCTTCTTCCAGGGGCTTGACTTGGGGTTTCCTGCCCGGGTGCGTCACCGATTCGAGATCTAACCATCGCCATTGGTGAGGGCTGGACCTTCGGGGGGGCCCGGGGCTCGAACTCGGGTGGCGGAGGTATTCTTTGGGGGGTTATCCGCTGGGCTAAGCCAAAAAAAAAAAGAACAATGCCACTGCAAATGTAATATTTTGATGTTACTTTGTTCTTTGCTTTTTGTATATGTTAATGCATCATTAGAAATTGCAGTCTTTATGTTTTTACTTTATAAAAATAAGTGAAATGTTGTAAAACTATATTTCAAAGAGGATTATTATTATTATTATTATTATTATTATTATTATTATTATTATTTAAACAGACGAATAATATAAATACTCTTTTGTTGTCCAAAATAATGTATTTCTTGTATCATTAATTTACTGGTAGTTTTCACTATAGATATTATTTAATCTTTGTAGCCTTGTAGGCAAGTAGGTATATTTAATTATTTTAAGTTACTTTAGTTATCTGAAGAATAATATATTATATATTATTTGTTGTTTTGAAATGATTGGAAAATGGAATATAAAATGTCTAAAACGCACTTACATTAAAAACAAAGAAAATCAAAATCGAAGTGTGTGAAGACAAATTGAAAGATTTAGGCGTGAGAAGGTTGGTGTCACTAGATAACCAAATCCCCAGTTAAATCTGTACGTAAATCCCCACCCCCAAACAGTTAAATAATGATAAATAATACATAAATATTAAGCTTACTCACCTCTTTAGAATTCATCCTTAGAGTTTAGAACTCATCATTACACACTTATACCTTTTAATAAGTTTTGTTTGTTTAATGATGTTTTTTTCTTTTTCTTTTCTTCAAAAATGCTTTATAATTTTATTTATTTTTATTTTGTATTTTGTATATATGTCCTTTTAGATATTTTATAAAAAGTTTAAACAGTTCTTTTTTATAAAAGATTATCTTTTTTGTAATAAAAATATATTTAAATTCAATTTGCTAAAGTTATATTTGGTTGCAATTTTGGTCGCTAAAGTTGATGGCAAAAAGATTTTGAGCATAACAATATATGGACAACGAAACTGTTAGCATTGTTGCTATTTCGAATTGGTTTGTCTATCTCTAGTTATCAGTATATAGTAGTAGCAACAACTAAGGTTAGAAATAGGGTTGTAAACGAACCGAATGAACACGAACAAGGCATTGTTCATGTTCGTTCGTTAAGGAAATAAATGTGTTCATGAACACTTACCAAACGAGATTTTATGTCCGTGTTCTTTCGTTAAGGAAATGAGCGTGTTCACGAACGGTTCACGAACACAAATGAACGCAAAATATATTTGGCGAACGCGACTGACGGGGGTAGCCCAAACCTAAATAAAATGACCAAGAATACATGACAGCTTGAAGGGTTAAAAGGTTCAAAGGTTTAAAACCCGGGAACTGAGCTAAGGTAGCACGTGTACAGTAATCAGTCATGTCACTGATTACTTGAACCACTCTCCCAGCCGTAAAAGTAGAACGAGTGCACAGAGTGTAGTCTTTTATCCGCAGGTCCAAACGCTTCAACCCGTAAAAGGGTAAGTCCTCCACTGCAAGCATGTTTCACTAGTCCATGGTTTCATCTTTGGACGATGTCTTCTCCTATAAAATGACACTTCATTTAGTGCTGAAAAACATTCCGATCAGCTCTGATTCCCTTGGGATCTCTGGTCTCTCTTCACGAGCACTTGCTTCATGCAAGTCTCCTCTCTTCATATTCAACACACACATTTCTACTGCTTTTGCATCCGAAGCTGAACACCTTTCAGTTGAGGATCCTGAGCAAACAACAAATCATTACTAGTGAACCTCAGGATTGCTACAACAATTAGAAATGCCAGTGTGGAAATGGGAATTGATAACAATGGATTTTGTTACTAAATTACCAAAACAAGAAAAGGTAATGATACAATCTGGGTGATTGTAGATAGGCTAACCAAGTCAGCTCATTTCCTACCAATGAAAGAAACTTTCAGTATGGAACAGTTAGCTAAATTATATGTAAATGAAATTGTTTCTTTACATGGAATACCTTTATCAATTGTTTCTGATAGAGATAGCCGTTTTACCTCTCATTTTTTGTCAAGTTTCCAAAAAGCAATGGGAACCAAGTTAAATCTAAGCACAGCTTATCATCCTCAAACAGACGGACAAAGCGAAAGGACAATTCAGACAATGGAAGACATGCTTAGAGCTTGTGTAATTGATTTCGGAGGTAATTGGGACGATCACTTACCTTTAATAGAATTTTCTTGTAAAAGTCGAAATGTGGCACTATAAATAGCAGGCATCGGGTTTCAGCAAAACTCGTTCAAATCTTTCTTTCTAAACGTAATTCTCTCACAGTAGGCATTATACTCGGGCCTAATACCCCCCTAAATAGCGAAGTTCTGCTCCGTTGTAAGTATCATAACCCCTGGATACGTATTCGATGCTCTGCCCGATTGATCTAGGGTTCCGTAACGGCTGTCGTGGTTCTGCCCGACGTAGTCATTGGAATGCCGTCTCCGGGAGTGTATTACTAATGTTAAAATGGGTTGTTATACTAACACGTGTGCTTTTGTGTAAATTATAGATAATTCTCAGGAAACCCTTACAGAAAATCTACGACAGCAATGTGAGTTGATCCGTTTTTTTTTTTTTTTGCAAACCTTTTGTTAACTGTTTTTACAAAACCTCATACCATTAAATGTATATTAAGCAGTTATTGAGTATTTGTAAGAATACAATTATCATGAGTATGTTGGGGTTTTGTATACAAAATTTGTTACCACCTGGTCAAGGAGTAACATTTCCACAAGTCGGGTCTGACAGTACCATGGATGTTAATTGATATAACTTGGAAACAAATATAATTGCAAGATCGCCCTCAATACTGTACAATGGTTTTTATTAAAACTTGATTAAACTGGGATTCACTCACCAGTATTTCCCACTGACAAATGTTTTTAAAACGCGTTTCAGGTAACAAACTATGAAAGCCAAATAGAAGCCAGCTAGACAGCACGAATGCTTGGAAAAGTGGCAATAAAGTTACCTAAAATAAAATAGATGATTTTATTAAATAAAATAGGATTTATTCCTATGAGCATGTGTGTACTGCAAACTTGGGTTTTATCCCATATGTTTAATATTATAAAAATGTGGTATTTTACTTTGATAAAATATTTCCTAACTACGATCCTGATGAAAATTCCGCTGCCAAATTAGACAATACGCGATACCACCAAAACTGGCTCGCGGCCGCCCGTTCTCGGGGATTTTGGGATCGGGGGTTGCGACACACGGGGCCATGGTGAACCTTTTGACCGACGTTCTTTTCTGTTTTTATTGTAGGACTTGGAACCCAGGCGCCACATCTGAACCTTCTACGCAGTGTATGAGCTCCAGTTCTAGTAGAGACATAAAAGAACCTCTAGACGAACCCGAATGCTTTCTAAGAAAAAGACTTAAAGCTAAAAACCAAGAGAAAGTTTCGGGGGACCCAGTTCCAATGGCGGATCAACGTACCCTCATGGAATACCTATGACCCACCGTGGGTAATCTTGGCGCCGCTATCAATGCACCGAATGTCGAGGCCAACAACTTCGAACTTCGGCCGCATTTGATGCAAATGCTCCAAAACTCCTCAACCTTCCATGGGCTTGCGGACGAGGATCCCCATTTACATATCACTAACTTCTTAGAAATATGTGATACTTTTCGGATCAATGGAGTTTCAAATGACGCCATCCGCCTTCGAATGTTTCCATTTTCACTAAAAGACTGAACTAAAGCTTGGCTTAATACCCTCCCAGTTGGCTCGGTAAACACCTGGGATGAACTAGCCCAAAAGTTTTTATATAAGTATTTCCCTCCTGCTAAAACGGCTAAATTAATGACTGAAATTAACACATATTCACACGAGGACGGGGAATCCTTATATGAAACTTGGGAAAGGTTCAAGGAGCTACTAAGAAAGTGTCCTCATCATGGTCTTGCGGTATGGCAACAAGTATCCACTTTCTATAATGGATTGCTGCCACACACAAGACAAACACTTGACTCTAGCTCTGGGGGACTTTTAGGTAATCGTTGCCCAAATGAAATTTATAATTAAATTGAGGAAATTGCTCAAACCAATTTTCAGTGGCACACTCCCTGAGGCAGCAAATCTATTGCCCCGGGCGCCCATAAGGTTGATGAGAGCACCTCCTTGCAAGCCCAAATCGAGGCTCTTTCTTCAAAAATCAAAAAGTTAGAAATGGCAAAAACGGTCTCGGTTATGGCTTGCGAGGGGTATGGTGGGCCACATGAAAATTGGAGTTGTATGAAAGAAATGGATAATCAAACAGAATCGGTAAACTACATTGATAATAGACCTAGGCCGTCGGGTCCTCCAACGGGTACCTACAACCAAGGATGGCGTAACCACCCTAATCTTGGTTGGAGAGAACCCGGCAATAGTAGTAACCAACAAAATCTAAACCAACGAACAAACTTTCAACAACCAAGAAACGAGTCACAAAATTTCTCTCAACAGCAACAAGGGGGACGAGAGAGGCTTGAAGATACCGTATCTCGCCTCATCTCCGACACCGAAAAGAAAAAACACGGATCGATTTCAACAACTGGAATCGAACTTTCGAAATCAATAAGCTAGTATTCAAAACATTGAAAAACAAGTAAATCAACTAGCTCAGAATTTCTCCGAGAGACCACAAGGCGCGTTACCAAGCAATACCGAAACCAACCCAAAGGCCCAAGTGCATCTCATCACATTGAGAAACCGTACCGTGGGCCCCGAGGAGGCTCCGTTACCTCCAACTGAAAAAAGCCGATCTAGCCAATCCCCAATTCCTCCAACACCCCAACAAGAGACGGCTCCTCCACCAAATCAAGAGCCCACCAAGAATCCTCCGGTACCATACCCCGGTCTGTTAATTCGCCAAAAGACCGATGAGCAATTCTCAAAGTTCGTAAATTTACTAAAACAATTGCATGTTAATATTCCATTTGTTGACGTCCTAACCCAAATGCCTAAATATTCAAAATTTATGAGGGTCTTCCTCACTCACAAAAGGAAAATTGAATCATTGAAATTAGTTAATTTAAGTGAAGAATGCTCTACCTTGCTACTCAACAAACTCCCGCAAAAGAAGATCGATCCCGAGAGCTTCACCATCCCTTGTTCAATCGGGGAATCACCCATTCGTAACGCACTAGCCGACCTCGGGGCTAGTATTAACTTCATGCCCGCATCAATGTTCGACCGAATCGGCCTAGGAAAAACGAGCCCTACGAAAATGAGCATACAACTCGCCAATAGGTCAGTTAAATACTCGCAAGGTGTCGCTGAAAATCTACTAGTCAAAGTCGGAGAATTTGTCTTCCCAGCCGACTTTGTCATACTAGATATGGAGGAAGATACCGAAGTACCACTCATCTTAGGGAGGCCATTCTTAGCTACGGCCCACGCAGTGGTGGACATGAATGGCGGGACACTAACATTGAGGGTTGGAGACAAGGAAATGAAGTTCGGAGTTGGTAAGAGAGTAGAAGACGATGACCCGGTCAATTACATGCAAGTAATAGACTCAAGTTTGGATGATGCTCTCCGACGGTGCAACATGAGATGCAAAACATCCCAATTGGGTAACATATGACTGGCTTTGGGTCTAGCCAAGGACCCTTATAAACGTGGCGCACCACGGAGGCATTCCGCGGAACTATTCTTGGTTTAGTTTAGATTAATTTTTTTTTATGTTTTCTAGTTTAGTTTTAATTTTCAGGAATAAAACACACTCGGGATGGTGAAGGATACTAAGGGAAACTTGAACCAACACCCCATGCACAAAAACAAAGCCTCACGACAATTTTTCTTCATTACAACAAGTTCGGCACGAGCCGTGCCCAGCCAACACGGCCCCGTGCTGAAAGGTTGCAGGAAGATGCCCAGTTCAGGTAACTGGACACGGGGCGTGTTCGCTGAACACGCCCCCGTGCCCAGGCTTCTGTTACTTTCTGATGATTTCTGTTACTGGCAACCTGAACACGGGGTCGTGCCCGGACACCACGGGCCCGTGTCCAGATGACCAGTAACATAAGATTTTGTTTTTAACACACCTTTTACATATTCAATCAACTTAAAAACATATTTTTGGGACACATTGAGGACAATGTGTAATTTAAGTGTGTGTGTGGGGGGGGGGGGGATGCTAAAACCTTGAATTTTGCAAGTCCTAATTACAAGCCTTACACAAAACTCTATTGGAACAGCTAAACACCCCAAATTTTTTCCAAAAAAAATTCATTTTTTTACTTGTCTTGTTTAATTTGGGAATAACAAGTTCTAAAAAGGTTATATTTTTACAAATTTACAACCAATAGCGTCGTGATAAAAAGAACCAACATAAGAAAATTATGAAATCTAGTTAAAATTTGATTATATATACTTGATCACATAAAAACCCATTCCCACAAAAAGTGAGTTTTGAGCATTTATTGAGCATACAAATACACATCTTTAAATTAAATGCTCATTTTTCGTTTCTTGTGTGAATAGCCGCTTGGTTCTTACGACTCTAGAACTTGCCACGACGATACATTCCCGGTCCTTACCAACTTAAACCCAAGTAAGTAAATGATGGAGGCATTAGGACTAACCTTTTTATTTCAACACCATTATTTTTCTTTTTTTTACCACCTACCCAAAATCTCCCTAGTTAACCCTTTGAGCCTAAACCTTTTCATTTCTAAACCCAAAACAAACACCCTTTTACCCACCAAAACCCTTTTTCATTTTAAACCCTTTTTCATTTTAGTACAAAGCTCGGTTTTCTTGTGACTTCCTTATAAAAAAAAAATATTATAGCGAAGAAAAGAAAAATGAAGTTAGCAATAAACAAACAAAGCTCATAAAAATAAGGCTTGTTTGAATAATGCTTCATTAGAATAAAAAGTCACAAAAACAAAATGTTTTACAAAAACCGACGCTTTTTACGCCTTTTCGCCCTTTTCTACTAACCACTAACCCAACCACCTACCTTTAACCCAAACCTAACCCTTCCCCAAAGCCCTCTTGATATTTACAAAGGTCTATAGTTAAAAAGGAGGAGGATTGATTGCTTGGCAAGCATATGGTAGAAGTAAGTTCCATGCCGCTCTCGAGTGTTTCACAAAAATACATATTCGGCCGAGTGTTGAGTGATCCCCCGTGAGATATGTGAACTTGTATATAAATGGAATTTTAAAAAGGCATGTTATGCCCAAATAAGTAATTTCTCTTATGTAATGTTCTAAATAAATCATAACGAATAGGATTGTAAATAACATAAAAATAAAACCTAATAAAGAATCTTGGAATCCCGACACTCTATGACAAGCCCAAAACCTTCTCTTCTACCCATTCCATTTGGGTGTGTAAGCCACAAAATAAAGAGTTTTGCTTGAGGACAAGCAAAGATTCAAGTGTGGGGGTATTTGATGTGTGCAAAATGCAACATATAAATTACATCAAATGAGGCATAAAACTAACCCTTTTTAGTACTAATGTTGGAAAAAATATGCTTTTGTCTTCCTTTTGTATTTTCAGGGATAAAAGAGCTTAAATGAACAAAAGAAGCAAAAATGCAGCTAAATCTAACAATAATACAAGAAAAGGAATAAACGTGGCATGCCCGACCCCTCAACAGCATCTTCACAAGCAAAAACAAGACATCAGAAGGCTGAACACGCCCCGTGCTCAATGAATAGGGGGCGTGCCCAAGTGTCTGCAGAAAAGACAAAGTTGTAGAAGCTTCTGTTTCCCAACACGGGGGGCGTGGCCAGCGGACATGGGGCCGTGGTCAACGCTAAGATTCGCAGAATCTAGGCAAATCTTGATAGTACAGATACCCTTCTGCATACGGGGTCGTGCCCAGCGGACACGGAGGCGTGGTCAACTAATGCAGACAAACTGCAATTAATGAAGAAAGAGAAGATGGGTGGACACGGGGCCGTGTCCGGGCTTCTGTGCAGGCTATAAATAGGGATGCTTGGCTCACTTGCAAACCATCCCTTGGCAAACCACCTCTCTCACAATTCACCCACCCACCACCACCATCATCCATCATCCATCATAGAGTGTGTGAGTAGTCTCGGGATCCAAAATTGATCGTAAGAGTTCTTGACAATCAAAGGCCATGTTTGCCTAAGTATCTTACATCACTTGGTGAAGACAAGTATTTAGTGTAATACTTTTTATTTTTAATCTTTTCGCACTTTTTATTTGGTTATGTATTAATGACTTTAATAACTAGTTTCTTATGTTGAAGGTGAAACTTCCTTATCATTTGTCCGTGGTGTCTTGGCGTTATTTTACTGTCTATATAAAATAAAAGATTTTCACCATTCATATCTCCACAATCTATATGGAGATATGTTGGCTACCTGGTCGGGGGTTAAAAAAAAAGGGTAATTGCACGGTACCCCTGACCGCAGAAGGGATCTCCCTTCCCAGTTCACCACCCGACAAGGATCCCTGGCGGCAAATACCCATAGCCATCAAAGAGGGGTAAGAAACATGTTTCGAACCCGAGACCTCGAGTGTCCTCGGTCCGGCTTTAAAGCGGGTGTCGGTGGCCACCAAAGTGGCACTAATGGGAATTGAACTTGGGTCTCCATTGGAGAACCCAAGTCACTCCACCACTAGGCCACTTGTGGTGGTTTGGTCGGGGGTTAAGGGAATGGTTTGGTAAGCGTCTTGCCTTGTTCAGTGTATAGATCCTGCAAGGATCTGGGTCAAGTTTAGTAGGACCTCCTTCATTACCCACTAGTATTGGATGGCGGGGGTCCGAACTCCTTGATCCCCTCATATGTAAACTACTATTAATACTTTAATCCGGCTACTTAGGATTGTATCCCTGCTGACTCAAACTACTTAGCCAAGGGTAACGTCACCTTCAAAAGAGGGGCTTACCACATTACGCATTAATAACTTAATTAATTATCTTCCAATAATCCAACCCTTTAGGATTGTATCCTTGCTGACTCAAACTACTGGCTTGAGGGTAACGTCACCTTCAAAAGAGGGGCCTACTACTATAACTAAGATAATCTCTCAAAAAGTGCAAAAGTGCGAAAATAATCAAAGGTTACACTAAAGGCGAGTCGGATCCAAGTGATTCATCTTGTCTACCTGTTTTATTTTTATTTTTATTTTTTCAGCATTTTTAGTTAGTTTTATTTTCTTGTTTTAAAACCTTTTTTCCTAATTTTTTTATTTGATTAGACGTTGAGGATAAACCGATACTAAAAGCTCTTGTGTCCTTGGACGACCTCGGTATCTTACCAACACTATACTACGCTCACGATGGGTGCACTTGCCCATATGTGTATTTAGTGTTAGTAAATATCGTGTTTTATAAATTTAAAACTTGACTAAAGTGTTAAAAAGGGCTTAAAATATACTTAAATATATATACACACCGGCACACATCAAACATCACCTTCCTAGGATGTTGGGTAGTCTTGATTGTACACATTTTGTTTGGAAAATGTTTCCAACGGAGTTGCGGGGTCAATATACTAGGGGGATCACAGTCACCCGACAGTTATGCTCGAGGCGGTGGCCTCTCAGGATTTGTGGATTTGGCATGCTTTTTGTGGTCTACCAGGTTCACAAAACGACATCAACGTGCTCCAACAATCTCCATTATTTCTTACTGAGCAAAATGGAACTGCACCAAAATGCCCATTTTACGTGAACAACCACTTGTACAAGCGTGGATACTATCTTACCGATGGAATCTACCGTACTTGGTCCGTGTTTGTGAAATCATTTCCGTATCCTCACATTGTGAAAGAAAAGAAGTTCAAGAGGCAACACGAGGCGGCAAGAAAAGACGTGGAGTGGGCTTTTGGTGTTTTAAAGGCAAAATGGCATATACTTCATCGCCCGATGCGTGCTACGAGTGTTAAAAAAATTAGGATGGTCGTATATGCGCGCATTATTATGCATAATATGATTCTAAAAGACGAAGGAAATGCGATTGCACCGGTACATATTCTGGATCCTCCAGTCGAGCCCGTTTTCGAAGACACTGTTTATAACGAGCTCATTGATGAAGATACGCATTATAGACTAAAATATGATCTTGTGGAGCATCTTGGAGAACAAGATTTACCCCACCTTTTGGCGGATTCCGACGACGAATAGTTAAATTAGGTTTTTTTTTAATTTATTTTTATATTTTAATGTCATGTTATTTATTTTAATTTTATGTAATGTGTTTTTTTAATTAAAAGTACCTTTATTTACATTAAAATATGTTTTATTTATTTATGAATAATTTCTAGAAAATGAAAAATATATAACTCAAACACCCTAGAGTGATTAACCGTTCCTAGTAATTGAGTGCAAAATGAGGAGTGAAATGGGGAGTTGAATGACATAATATTATTGGCTAGATAATCACTCAATCACCCTAAAGTGATTAACCATACCCCACCCTAACAAAGCCTTCTATTGGCTGAGAAAAATTGAAACCGGTGTTTCAGCAACTTCAGTTCCATTATCCTCTAAAGAACCCTCAGCAACATCATTATTTGCCCTTGGGACCTCAGAGAAACTCCCATTTACCGAAAAGAACCCCTGTGTATTATCCTGTTGGGAGGTGGAGCCCACCCCTCTTTCCTCGTCAATTGTAACATTTGTCCTGGGCCTCTTCCTGGACCCCAAAGAGCCCATATCAATTTTTCTTGGGCTTTAACACGAACTTGGGCTTTTTTTTTTTGCTCTGAAACCCTCGATTCTTCCCACCTAGGAAACCCAAAAAACACTGGAAACGTACAGAGCAAGATTGTCGTGGGGTCGTGGGTCATGTAAACCAAGGTTAAAACAAAACAACTGTTCGATTCATTCCAGCATAATCACACCATGGACGTCGACGACACCGACCTCATGCTCCTCCTCTCCGAGCAACGCCGCGAACTCACGGCGGCCATTTCCGCCGATTCCGACCTCGATTTCGCCTTCCAACTCCAGATGCAAGAAGCCATTAACATCTCCTCCACTTCTCACCCATCATCATCACATCCACCACCTCTCCTCTTTCCCGAAGTCACCCAATCCCCTTCCAACCTCGCCTCTCTTCTCGCCGAACAAATCGACGACTTTTCCCGCCAAATCCACGACCGGAAGCTAGTGGAAGCAGAAAACCGGACAATGCAGGAGAATCTGAACCGTCTAATCCACGATCAGGTGTTTGCTAGACAGGTGTTGAACATGCCAGAGCATGAATGGAAAGAAACCGGTAATTGGTTTGAAAAGCCGTACGGTTTGGTGCCGGAGTCGGGTGAGGAGGTGTTTAGGGTTTATTGTAAGGGTTTGGTGACGGAGGAGGAGACGGTAGCGAGTGGTGGGAAAATGTTGTTTGGTGGGATTGGTGTGGCGATTTGTGATGCGTGTGATTGTTGTGTGTTTGAGTTGGGGAAAGGGGTGGTGGTTGATGGTGGTGATGTGGTGGAGGTTAAAGCGTTGGTTGAGGCGTTAACTGTTGCTGTTGATCTTGGGTTGAAGAGGGTGCATGTGTTCTGTGATACCAATGTGGTTTATCAATATGTAAGTTTAGGGCTTCAGATTGTTATTATATTATATATATTGCACCTGACTGATTCATGAGTTTATATGTCACCTCGTTCGTGACAAAATGTCATGTGCGAGCAGGGGTTTTACCACAGTGGGTGTTTGGGTGGTGGGTTTCCGGGGTTTTAAAAAACGCTTGAGGCATGCGCCTTGAGGCGTAACAGCCAAAAAACGAGTCTGAGGCGCGCTTCATGGGGTTTTTATTGTATATGCGTCTCAAAGGAGCTGCGCCTCAGGGGATTTTGGTAGTTGTTTTTTATGTTTTTGACTTTTTGTGTTAATTTCAAACATTTCATGTCTTTTTAATGTGTGTTTTTGATAATTTTGATTAATCTAATGATGAAATTAGCTTGTTTTAAAAAGCGCGCCTAGGCACGAGGCTCATCAAGGCTCATGGTCCCTCGGTTTTTTGCATAGCGCCTAGAGTAAACCCAAGAAGCGGTGCGCTTGAGCGCTTTTTTTGTTAGGCAATGAGGCACTGAAGTGTGCGCTTCAAGGACCTTATACGAAAATTACACGTTCTGCGTAGAAAGAACCATACCTGTGTCAAGTTTTCTGGTCCGGGTCCGGTTCGACCCATCTAACACCTCTGATGTGAGGTTCATGTGATGCATATGATATATTGGAATACGGAATGACGCAAATCGGGTGATTTGCGGGTTTAAACATCTTGTCAGAAAGTTTCAAGTCACTGAATATGATGCTGATTATTTTGGTTGCATATTGATGATTCCAACTTGCCACACATCTGTTATGATAGCCTTTATTATTTTGCACACTGCTATTAACATTTAAATGATGTTATCTTTGTCAATGCAGCTCACTGGCAAAGGGCAACCAACAACCAACAAAACTATGGTATTAGTCGATCAGCTAAACCTTCTCCAAAGAAAATTCGCTTATTGCGGCCCATTTCTCGTGACGCAAAACAATATCAAGTTTGCATACAAACTAGCAAGAGACGCGATCAAATCTGAAGCCACAAAATTTGCAGAACGCATTTCCGGCAGAACATTACTCGAGCAGTGTATAATATGTTTCGAGTCCATCTACAGCGGTCAAATGTTCTCCGTCGACAAATGTCTACACCGATACTGTTTTTCATGCATGCGAAAGCACGTAGAAGCAAAGCTACTTCAAGGAAAACTGCCCGAATGTCCACATGAGAACTGCAAGTCCAATTTAGAAATCGAAAGCTGCAAGAAGTTTTTAAATCCAGAGTTATATGATATTATGAATTTACGCGTAAAAGAAGCGTCTATTCCTGTAACAGATAAGGTTTACTGCCCGTTTTCTAACTGTTCGTTTTTAATGTCGAAAACCGAGCTTCAAGAGCGTAGTTATGCTTCATCGTCCACTGCTGCTAGAGGATCGGGAATGAGAAACTGTGTTAAGTGTTACCGGTATTTTTGTATGAACTGCAATGTACCTTGGCATGAGAATTATACGTGCTCGGATTACGTAAGGTGTTTCCCGTATCGGTCTGTTAATGAGGCGAAACTTAAGTCGCTTGCAACGAGGAATCGGTGGCGTGAGTGTACTATATGTAAGAATATGGTTGAACTTGCTTCTGGGTGCTACCATATTTCTTGCAGGTATTGTCTTTTAATCTCTTTCATATGGATTGTATTTAGTTATAATTGTTTATTAACTGGCATAGGTTCATTGCTTCACCTTTCATTGAAGCGAATTTGAATTAGAATTTGAAAAACCGATTTGAATTATGTTACGATTCGTGTTGATTAGAATAAACCGAATTATGAAAGAAAGAATAAAGTATACGGATGGTCCCTCTTGTTAACCAAAATTTTAGATTTAGTCCCTAGTTTTTCAAAAGTATGGTCCATGTGGTTTGCACTTTGTAACGTATTTAGTCCCCAACTTTTGCCAAAAGTACACGGATGGTCCCTATGGTTTGCACTTTGTAACACATTTAGTCCCCAACGTTTAGTGACTAAATGTGTTACAAAGTGCATACCACAAGGACCATCCATGTACTTTTGGCATAAGTTGGGGGCTAAATGCGTTACAAAGTGCAAACCACGGTTCAGGGACCATCCGTGTACTTTAAAAGGAGCTAGGGACTAAATCCAAAATTTTGATTAACCACAGGGACCATCCATGTACCTTATTCAAAAGAATATTAGAAAAACGTAAAATGTATTATATATATATATATTTGATTTCAAATATTCGGGTCGAAAATGACAGATGAATTTGAAATTCGGATTGGATGCTAATCTAATTCGTTATTTTGAAAACCGAATTCGTAATTCAAATTCAGTTTGGTTCGAATTTCGATTCTTTCGAGTCTATTTCAAATAATAAACACTCCTATCTGACAAGTTTTTACCTCCATAGTCATAAATGTCTTGGAATGTATAAGAACAGAACAGCCTTTACACATAGTGTTAAGATATATATCTATAAACAAGAAAATGTTGATTTGATTGCTGCTTGTAAATACCGGTATTAATATTGAATTGCATCACAGATGTGGGTTTGAGTTTTGTTACACGTGTGGAGCGCAGTGGATTAACAAGAAACCGACATGCAGGTGCCCAATCTGGGATGAGGCCAACATCATACACCGTGGGCAGAACAGGCGTTAGACGATGATCGTTATCGGTCTCGTAACTTAACACGGTTTAGTGTTTCTGAAAGGATTAATACTTGTGGATGTTGATTTTGGTATTGCTATTTTGTTTGTGTGGTTACCACTGTGTTTGCATGTGCTACCTATCATCAAAGTGAAAAGTTACTTCCACCTTTTCTTGAACAAATTACTTGTATTTTTTTTTTTGAACGGTGACTTTCTTTTTGATTGATCTAATGTCACACCGCCTAAACGGCGGTCCTAGCCAAAATCTGCCCAGACTATGTTGTCTTAACTGGGCCTACGTTGGGTTGGTAAGACTTGGTTACGGCGTTCCCCCGGAAACTGTACTGCCTCCACACGAGATGCCCTAGCTAATATATGTTTCTATTTTCGTTATTGGAGGTTTTCTATTTCTTTTTAATATTGTTTGTTTGCCTGCTATTTGTTTTAAAGCCGAGGGTCTCTCTGGAAGCAGCATCTCTATCCGGTTTGCCAATATTCTTTATTTCCCCCTCCCAATAGTTTTGCTATGGGATTATTGGGGGCTCGGTCGTCGCCAATATTGTTGGCAAGAGTGACAAACATAGGTCAACAGTTGATTTTGATGCACGAGCAACGAAACCGTTTGTCGACCCCACGGAACTGAAAGCGACGTCAAACTCACTCC
This sequence comes from Helianthus tuberosus, assembly GCA_030545235.1. Lineage (NCBI taxonomy): Eukaryota > Viridiplantae > Streptophyta > Magnoliopsida > Asterales > Asteraceae > Helianthus > Helianthus tuberosus. Next base: position 39,236,611 of record CM060357.1, on the reverse strand, counting down.
AAAAACCGAACTGAAAGCCTGATCAACATCATTTTACAAAGAGCATAGTATTGTTAAACAGAAAGTTTTAAAGACGGTTACAACTAGTCTATAATACACGATCTAAATTACATTCATAAACTTGGCTTTAAAAAGTGAGATCTCAAAACTGAGGTGAGAGCTTGAAGTACGTGTTGTATTTCTCCATGTACAACCAAAGGTTGCGTTTGTCTCGTATCTTTTACATAACCTTTTAATCAATTAAACCATTCACACTCTCTTCGTTCCATTTTCACATATTAGCCTCCTCCAGACCCTGTATTTGATCAATTTTGACCCACAAAATTCCCTGAGGCGTTTTTTCAATCGCCTTGCGTGAACCTTTTGATACAAAGGCTCTAAAGTGATAACAATGCATGCTACTCCTCTATGTGCCAAACCATACAAAGGTTATTTCTTTGATATTGTTGGGATTGATTACATTTATATGATGTGATTTGTCACTAGAAAATGGACAGAAGTCTAAGCTTTGATTTTGGGCTTCATATAACATGAAAGTAAAAAGCCCACTATTTGGCCCAAATTGGTTGGGTTTTTCGTTTTAGTTTTGTAGAGTAAGCTTTGGTTCGTGTTAAAAGGCTTGAGCTTTTGCATTCAAATATCTGTTTCATCTATAAAAAAAACATACCTTTAAATTTATTTTTAAATTTTGTTTACGTTCTTCATCTCTATTTTTATATTATTTTTTATTATTTCTTTCTCTCTTATTTTTGAGGTACAGACCAGAATGCTTCAGATACAATCTTCAATGTAGCGTTCGTTTCGTGGAATTTGACATGGAAATGGAATTTAAATTGGATTTTAAAGAATTCCTTTGAGATCTCATAATGTTTTTGTTTGGTATAATTATTAGGAAAATTGGTATTTAATAAACCAACATTTGCCCAGTTGGTAAATAATAATCCAACCTACAGAATTGGTATATAATAATCCTACCTATCAATATGTTGGTACTCAATGAACCTCCGTTAGTTTTTTTTAACTAAAGTTAGTTTTTAAGTTGTATTTATTACACAAACAGTCCATGTAGTTATAAGTTACTAGTTTTAAGTTTTATTTATTACACAAACAGTCCCTGTAGTTATAAAAAAATCATAAAATTCCTAAAAAATCATAAAAATTCTAAAAAAATCAAAAAAATCTTAAAAAATAAAAAAAAATTATAAAAATTCTAAAAAAAACAAAAAAATCTTAAAAAATCAAAAAAATTCTAAAAAATCAAAAAATTCTAAAATATCAAAAAAATTCTAAAAAATCAAAAAAATATATAAATACATATGATCATTATTTACACAAAATTGAATTGATTTTTTAAAATCCATAATTAATTCCTTAAATCTATTTTTTATTGATATTCAATATAAATAATATATATAAATACATATGATCATTATTTACACAAAATTGGTAACCATCCCCAACCCTCACCACCAGCCGACCATCCCCAACCCTCACCACCACCCACATCGCTGCCTGTCAACACCCTCTTCTAACCCAACATCTCTTTCAAAAATCAAATATGGGAGAGAGATGGCGAGATGGTGGTGATGTCAGGCAAGTGGCGGCTGGATGGTGGTGGTTGCCGATTAGAAGAGGGAGAGATGGTGGTGGCGGGGTCAGTTTGGTCACGTAGTCGGCAATTGGCGGCAGATCTGTTTGTGATGGTGGCTTTGAATCGCTCAGATCTGTTTATAATGGTGGCGGCAACAATTGGCGGTGGTGATGGGGTTAGATGGTGGTGGGTAGGCGGCAATTGGCGGTGGTGATGGGGTTCGATTCAGGTCTGGTTTGTTACAATTGATTTGGGTTTACTTGGTTTCGGGTCTAGTCGGGTCAGTTTGGGTCACGTAGTCGTCTCGGTTCCGGTAAGAGTTTATTAGTTTAAGTTTCATTTTAGTTTTGTATAAATCGTATATAAATCGTATAGATATTTAATACTTCATTGATTGTTGAGTTTTGAATATTATATCTAGAACTTGTGTTGTCGGGGTCGTCCAAAAACAGAGGAAACTCTGCCCGTTTTTCGTAAAATTTCCGTAAAGCGAAACACGTTAATTTTATAAATCGATGTTTTTGATTTTTTAGAATTTTTATGATTTTTTTTTATTTTTTAGAATTTTTTTGATTTTTTATAATTTTTTTTATTTTTTAAGATTTTTTTGATTTTTTTTAGAATTTTTAGAATTTTTTAAGATTTTTTTATTTTTTTAGAATTTTTATGATTTTTTTATGATTTTTTATAACTACAGGGACTGTTTGTGTAATAAATAAAACTTAAAAACTAACTTTAGTTAAAAAAAACTAACGGAGGTTCATTGAGTACCAACATATTGATAGGTAGGATTATTATATACCAATTCTGTAGGTTGGATTATTATTTACCAACTGGGCAAAGGTTGGTTTATTAAATACCAATTTTCCTAATTATTAATGGAATTGGAATGTAAAATATGTAAAATGACATAACCACCTTGTATCTTGAAATGAGGAGGTCAACCGGCGATATAGATTCAATTCTAATTCTTTTTTGTTTTTTTTAAACGAACAACATAAGGAATGGAATATAAATTCCAATTTCATTTAGAATCTTTCTATTTTGATAAACGAACACTAAGTTTTGAAGATGTGAATAAATTTTCGAGATCACTATTTCTTGGTCTTTAAATTTTAGAGCTTTAGAAAAAGATAGAGATTCCAGTGGAGAAGTAAAATACGAGAACTCCTCAAATTATAAAGATGGAGAAGGAGATGAAATGAAGATGTTACTTAACAGCAGGGCCGGACCTAAAGGTTTTCAAATTTAGGCAACGGCCTAGGGCCTCCAGAAAATAGGGCCTCAAATTTTTAAAAAAAATCTTTATATAGTTAATGTGTATTACCATATTAGGCCCAAATGAACAAAACAAAAACTATATTTATTGCGATGCTCAATTGAAAAACTGAATTTAAAATAAAAGAGATACAATTCCAATTCCAAGCAATATGTAATTCGTAATTAATTTAGGCCGGCATCGTCGTTTTAGCTTACTGTAACGTCGCATATGCTAATTCCGCTGAATGATGTCGCTGACTGGGGAAAATTTTGAGGTGAAATTTGGTGTCGCAATGGTTAACGGCTATTTTTTTATAATAATATCTATATAAACTTGGAGGTGAAATTAGGACAAAATATTGGGGAGAAATCACAGTTTGCCCTAAAACCCTAAATGATACCTTGAATCTTTTAATTTTGATATTGTTTTTGCGATTGAGACTTTCGATGTTTTCTTTATACCAATTCGAAGAGGCCTCGTCTTTCTAGTTTGCTTAGGGCCTCTAGAAACGTTGGAACGGCCCTGCTTAACAGTTTATCCCGCCAACCTGCCTAAATGGTGTCAATTTATCTACTTCAAGTAGAGATTTCAAACTCAAATACATACAAATAACAATTTCTTAGGTTCTACCTAAAACCATAGTGGCTTTTAGATAGAACTACAACTTTTAAAATGTATTTAACCTGATCCAATTTTTCATCTAGGTTTATTTTGATTATCAATGGTGAGGATAAGGATTTTTTGACAAACAAAGTATTACAAGTTGCAAAATGCTAATTGGCCATTTTTTATATTGCATTTTATTTTAATATATTTATTTTTGACTGTTTTATATATTAGGTGTTGGTATGAATAATTTTGTCATGGAACTATGCCTGGATTATTCTTCACTTTGTTTTTTAGTGTGTAACTTTTTATTGAAATGCTTTCAACAACTTGATTAAAAAACTTATTGTTATACCTGGCTAATAAAATATAAACTTATTTATCTTTGAAATGGTTATTTAATAAAATATAAACTTAGTTATCTTTTCTTTTTGAATGCCAACGCATACCTTTAATATGTTTATTTAACGTTTGAAATTCAAACATTGGCACTTTAGCACTTACCTTTAATATTAAACTAGTGGACTTCTCCCGCGTTTGTGGTGGGAAGTCGGTATCGGTTCAATTCATAAGGTGTCAGTATCGTAATTGATACTTTGTATAGTGATCGAAAGATAAACCCCAAAAAATAAAGTCATGATATACCCTAAAGGATATCGACACATATTTTACATCAATCAAAAACTTTAAAATGAATATTGACAAAGGTTTCAAAAGTACAAATACCGGTACTGATGTTCAGTTGAAACTGACTTGGTACCGATGTTGTTCGAACGGTATCAGCTTTGTTCGTCAGTGACACTCGTTGTAGCTTATGTCTTATAATATAAAAAGCTATACCGCTACCGAAGTTGTTCGAACAAAAAAATCAATTATAATTGACTCATTCAATTTTTTAACACAACTTTTATCGTAACGCAGATAAAATAAGCAAACGCAACGATACATTTAGAGTTTTATAAAACATTATACTATATTATTAGAATAACGAAAAATGAGCGTAACTTTATAAAACATCGTATCTTAAAAATTTTAAGAGAAAATAAAATATGTTTGAAAATAGTTATAATAATAAAATCTTAAAAATGAAGAAAAAAACTATATGTTATCATTTATGTCAATTCAGGTTAACATAAGCTCTTATACATAGTATGGCATTATAGTAATAAAATATTAAAAATTTATTATAACAATATTTAAATATTATTTTACTATTCATGACTACTTAGATTTAGGCTTAACACCCTAAATTTACGCTTGTAACACTATAATGCAAAGTGTCATAACTTACGGCGGGTTTGTTTGACAATTTTGTTGTTTTATTTGCTATTCCAATTCGGGCTTATTAGATACGTTATAAACTCCATACAACTAACATTCTTAATGATTTTTGAAATCTAGGTGGTTGTTATGAAGTCACGGATGATGATCAAGCATAGTGATGAACCGAACACAAAAAAAGATCAAGTATCCGCGTATTTGTTTAGTCGTTTATGAAACCAAACATCGTTAACATGTAGTAATGCTTTTGAATACTTATGAAGTTTTGAATTAACGTACAAGGTGTATGGTCTTGTATTGGCATCACGAATATATAAATGCAAAAACTTTTATAAAATTTATGTTAATTTAGTTTGGGTCTTACAAGTTGGTAATCAGAACTTAAGGTTAAAAATCAATGTGTTCAGTTCATGGCTTGATCAAGACATCCGGTAAGAAACAGTTAAAGAACAAAATACAATGATGTATAATAGGAAGAAAAGAGTGAAAGTGCATGGAAGGAGCGTATTTATACACTCGAACCCGGGAAATGCACCCATTATAAATGATTAAGACAAGTCATATATGTACTTGGTCTAATCAAACAATAACATTACATCGCATGTAATACTAGATAATGAAAATAGATTCACAAGTAATAATGTGTGAATAATTATACAAATTGTTTAACAATTGTTATGGACATTTCAGCTGAAGAAATGTCTGGAGGAAATGATGATGACACGGTACCCCTCATTAATGAGGCGATACGTGAAAAGATTTATAAGGAAGTCGGAAAGGCATTGGAAGCAACCTTACCTGGATTTATGGAAAGGTTGCAAATGACAATGTTCGCAATGATGGAATAAAATATGATTGAGATGAAGGAAAGCCTCATTCAAAATCGAGATAAGGCTAAAGAAGGGAAGGCGTGTCCTTACAACAAATTTATGGCATGCACACCTCCGATCTATAATGGGGGGTTGATCCAATCGCATGCCAAATGTGGATAAGTGATATAGAAGGTGTATTTGAACGAACTCACCGTGATCCCATCGACCTCGTGGCCTACGGGACTGGACAGTTAAGGGGGCAAGCTAAAGATTGGTGGGAGAATCTTAGAAACGAGAAAGGAGTTGAGGCTACCCAAAATATGTCTTGGGGGAATTTAAGGCACCCTTCCTTAAACATCACAGTCCTAAGGCGGTGATAAATAAAATTAAGGAGGAGTTCATGCAACTAAGGCACCGAGGTAAAACAATAGGCAAGATCACAGGAACCTTCATGGATTTGCTCAAGTTTCATGGTGAACTGGTACAAACCGAAGAGCAAAAGGTTTACTACTACCATAACATGCTCAGCGCGGAATACAGGGAGTTTATAACTCCTTCAAATTATGCCACCCTTACTGAGATCATTAATGCCGCTCGGGAGCGCGAGATAGAAATGAAGAAACAAGTTGAGAGAGGCGAACAGAGGGTGTTGGATGTAAATCCAAGCCTTACAAAGAAACAAAAGGTGAACGAATATCCAAAGAAAGGGAATGTGAAAGGAGGATCACCTAGTTGCAAGGTTTGCGGACGTTCACATCGGGGTGAAGTTTCTACAAGAACAAACCGTATGTCATGTGTGGGAAGACAGGACATGCACCCTCAAATTGCCCTTCCAAAGTTTTGGTATGCTTTAAATGTTACCAACCGGGTCATAAGAAATCCGAGTGCCCGGAGTTGGCAGGAAAGAAGGATGCAACCGATATGAAGAATGAAGCCCCGAAGACGCAGACGAGATCTGTCCACATAACCGCGGCGGAGGCTAAAATTGAACCCGATGTGGTTTCAGGTACATTTACTGTAAATCCTATTCCCGCACACATTTTATTTGATATGGGTGCAAATAAATCTTTTGTTTCAAATATATTTATTCAACATCCTTCGTTTACATTAACGAAATTACATATGCCTATGGAAGTAGAAGTAGGTAATAATAAAAGTTTTATTGTTTGTGATATGTGTCGGGATTGCAAATTAAAAGTTGATGGCAAGGATTACTTGGTTGATTTGATACCCATGTCAATGGGGGAATTCCAAGTGGTGGTTGGGATAGATTGGTTGTCTCGCTACCACGCCAAAGTGATATGCTTCCGTAAGGAGATACAACTAACATCTCCGAGCAGAAGGCATGTCATTATTTATGGGGAAAAGAGTTGCAACCCCATAGTATGCTTAATGATGGAAGCCCGTAAGCTCATTAAACATTAAGGCTTATTTGACCTACATACGTGATTCGGAAAAAGAGTCGCCAAAGATTGAAGACGTACCCATCGTACGAGAATTTGAAGACGTGTTTCCGGAAGACTTACCGGGGATACCACCTGAGCGCGAGGTGAAGTTTGGGATTGAACTAGTCTCGGGTGCAAAATCGGTGGCCAAGGCACCATAAAGGTTAGCACCATCGGAACTTCAAGAATTATTGTCCCAATTGCAAGACTTGCTTGACAAAGGGTTTATCCAATCAAGTGTCTCCCCCCGGGGAGCGCCGGTATTGTTTGTGAAGAAAAAAACGGAAGTATGCATATGTGTATTGATTACCGAGAGTTAAACAAAGTTACAATAAAGAATCGATACCCATTTTCAAGAATCGATGACCTATTCGACCAACTACAAGGTGTGAGTTGTTTCTCGAAAATCGACTAGAGATCGGGTTACCATCAATTGAGGGTGAAGGAGGAAGGTATACCCAAAACAACTTTCCGTACACGATACGAGCATTATGAATTCCTCATGATGTCCTTCAAACTAACAAATGCACCCGCGACATTTATGGATCTCATGAATCGGGTTTGCAAGCCAATGTTGGACAAGTCGGTAATAGTGTTCATCGATGACATTCTCGTATGTTCGAAAAATGAGGTGGATCACACTCGTCATTTGCACGAAGTGTTAGAAACCCTTAGACGAGAAAAACTTTACGCTAAATTCTCGAAGTGCGCCTTTTAGCTGCGAGAAGTGCAATTCCTCGGGCACATCATAAGTGCCGATGGAATATTAGATCCATCCAAAATTGAGGCGGTGTCGAAATGGAGTCCTCCGAGAAATCCCTCGGAGATTAGAAGCTTCTTAGGACTTCCGGTTTACTTAGGAGATTCATTCAAAACTTCTCCAAAATTGTGTCTCCATTGACTAAGCTAACCCGTAAGGATGAAAAATTCATTTGGAATGATGAGCATGAAAGAGCTTTTCGATGTCTAAAGGAAAAGTTGACCTGTGCCCCGGTATTAACTTTACCGGATGGCACCGAATACATGGTCGTGTATTCTGATGCGTCCCATCTCGGTCTCGGATGCGTACTCATGCAAAGGGGCAAAGTGATTGCTTACGCCTCGAGACAATTGAAATTACATGAAACTAAGTACCTGACTCATGATCTTGAGTTAGCGGCGGTGGTATTTGCCTTAAAGATCTGGAGGCATTATTTGCACGGGGTGAAATGCACTATTTTCACCTATCATAAAAGCCTAAAGTATTTCGTTGATCAAAAGAAGTTGAATATGAGACAAAGATGTTGGTTAGAAACGGTGAAGGATTATGACTGTGAAATCCATTATCACCCGGGAAAGGCTAACGTAGTGGTGGATGCCCTTAGCCGAAAGGGGGAAACGATACAATTCGAGCTTATTAAATACAAAGGAAATAATTTGGTTTGTTCATAAGTGATGGATTTCACACGAACGAACCAAACGGGTCGAATAAAAGAATAATGAGTTTGGTCGGTCATAAGTGATGGATTTCAGATGAACGAACCAAACGGGTTAAATGAGCGTAAACTGGGTAACGGGAACACGAATTAAAATATGGCGAAACTGAGAAATGGGTCAAATATAGAGGATGTGAATTCCTCGGGGTAAATTAAGGTAAAAGTGTAAAACTTAAGTTTGGCTAAAGGTTAGCCAAACGGGTCAAACAAGTGCAAACGCAAACCGGATAATGGGAGCGTAATTTTAGTAAGCCCGAACGGGTAAAGTCGTAAGGATTTAATCCTTACCAAAAGATGTGAGCAATATAGGCTAAATGCTTAAGTAGGTGAAATAGGTCAAATAATTATATACTGGGTAACGGTGGCGCAAATCATAAAAGTTATGAATCCGGGATAAGAATTTTGGGTTAATTACGTAGGAAAACGTTTTACGATTATTTAGAAACAAGTTTAAAGTAAGACGGATGAGAATTTGAGAAGTTATGGAATTTTTACTGTAAAAGGGAAATGCTGGAAATATTGCAGCTCCCATGTGTCATAAGCTACGGCAGCCTGTCGTAAGCTACAGCGGGAGTCTGCTGCTTAGGGGCTGTTTGGCTAAACTTATTTTGGTGACTTATTTACTTATTGACTTTTTGAAAAGTTAAAAGGTGTTTGAGTTAGCTTATTATGTGAGAGGAATAAGTAAATAAGTCATTCCATTATGACTTATTTGCTTTTCAAATAAGCAAATAAGTTATAAGTAGCCCAAAATAAGCTTAGCCAAACAGCCCCTTAAAACAGAGAACATTTGCCGTAACAATATAGAGACGGATTTTACATTAGAGTTACAATATAACCCTTTTTTAATTGATCATGATCATCGGCGATTCCCATAATATAGTTTTTAATGGGTCTGTAGATCTAGTCCGATTCCAACTCTTCCTACAAATATGTTTTACATACAAAACTAGCTGTTAACGATTGACATACTTCGTGTTTTCATGTTTTTATTGAATATTAGATAGTTGTTGAAGGGTGAGTTCCTAGTATGAAATCCCTTAACCTCTAAGGCCAGTCGGTATGGGGGACGGCCAAGGGCCGGCCAGGCACGGCGCCGGTCTGGAACACCGCCCCCTTGGTCCGTCCTCGTCGTCTCCGTCTGGTTTTGGACTATCTCGCCGCCCCCCTCTTTCACGCACATACCTATACATACATACATACATACATACATACATACATACATACATACATACATACATACATACATACATACATACATACATACATACATACATACATAGATCCTCATCCTCCACCCCCTTGGTCCATCCTTTTTAGACCCATCCTCACTCCCGGTGACGTGGCGGGTGACGTGACGGCCCATCCTCCCCACACCATATCTTCCAGCCTAAAGGGCTGTTTGGCAACATCTGAATGGTTAAGTGCTAAATCAGTAAGAGTTCTGAACCATTAAGTGCTGAACCAGTAAGAGGTCTGAACCATTAAGAGCCTGTATAATGCTTAACCATTCAGAGGCAAATGTCTGACCAATTCAGATTAGAAGTCTTAACCATTCAGACTCTGTATAAATCTTAACCATTCAGAGGCAAATGTCTGAACCATTCAGATATTTGCTCGTAAAACAAACAGTCTGAACCATTAAGTGCTGAATCAGTAAGAGATATGAACCATTAAGAGGTAAACAACCCCTTTAACTTAAAAAAAACATTATTTTCTTATGAACTTATTTTTTGATACGTGATGGTATAAATTCAAGTTGGTTTACGTTTCGACGTAAATTTCTTTCGCACATAAGTCGGGTCAACTATAAGTCTATAACACGTTTTCTTGCTTATTTTTATGTATGTTTTCTGTTGGTCTGCGCTTTGACATAAATTTTGTTCAGAAACAAGTCGAGTCCAATAAATACATTTTCATTAGTTGATATAAATTCAAGTTATATTATGTTTCGACGCCACCGCAACGTGTGGAAAAATTTACTAGTTATTTAACATTTAAGCTTCTGTGTGATATTATTTAACATTTAAGCTTTATTTCATTCTAACGTGTATGCATCATAACTTAAAGTAAAAATCATGCCATTTGAGCACAAAACGGGCATGCGGACGGTCAAGTCACATGGAGACGATTACTTCTGATCTTTATCGGATCAACAAATCTGTTTTTTATATTTTTACTTTTTCTAAGGCTAGAGGGTATGGTGCCCATCCTCCAAACATCCTCCTTTGGAGGATGATCCGTCACGTAGGCGCCACATCATAATCCTCCTAAGGATGGTCCATCCCACAAAACTAGTGGAAATGGGAGGATAGTCCTAGATGATCCTACCCCACCACTTTTATATTTTTTATTTTTTTAATCTTCCACTTTTTTTTAACTTTTAACAAATAAATTAATAAAAATATTTTCATTAATATTAAAAAACAATACGTAAACTTAAAAAAAACATAAACTTAAAAAAAACATAGCCTTAAATAATTTGATGCTTCTTCATGATGTCGGTTTGTAGTTTTTTCAACATCGAACGTTTCGGCTCAGGATAATTATCGACATCCATCGTTATTATTTCTCATTCCTTGAGCCGAATCTTTTCATCGGACAATTGGATTTTTTCATCGGACAATCGGACCTTTTCGCGTAACTTTTCTTCCGCTACACGAGACTTTTCTTCGATGGCCCGCTCATTCGCCTTCGCCTTTTGGGCCGAGACCTCGGTGTACGTTTTAAATTGTGCCATAAACTCGTCCATCTTCGGGTCCACCTTTTGCTTTTCTTTCTCCTTCGTCCGCTCCTTCTCTGATTTGTCCCGGCCCGTGGGACGCTCCGTTTCATGTACGGCGTATTCTTCTTCGTCGAACTCGGCGTCATCGTTTAAGTTTATGTGACACCTCGCGTCCGATCCACCGGTGCTAAAACTACCTGATTCCGATGTCCTTTGCCGCTTCGCTATCTCCACCTCGTTGGGAATCGGCACCCATTTTTGGTGCGTTCGCAAAACTTCCCACGCGCGAACGTGTGCGAACGAGGTATTACCATTGTTCGCCTTGTACATGTCCAACGCCTTTTTAAACACATCTTCGTCGCTCATGCCGCTACGACGCCCACTTCAATATATTTTATTATATTCATCGCAAAATTTATTGACGAACCCGTTCATTTTTCGCCACTTTGATGACACCGAGTCGATATCTCGATACGGGCCTTGATCCATTAGCCCAAGGAACTTCGCCAAAACCGCCTTCCAAAACCCGTCACCCGTTTGATTATTACCTATAAAATATGTTACAAAAAATAAAAAAAACTAATTCTAAAAAAATATAAACTTAAAAAAAAGTTAGTTTTACCAACCTTTTGTCGGGTGTGTAGACGTGACTATGTAAGCCTTAGCTAAGGCTTCTTCTTCGATTGGCGTCCACGGTTTCGCCTTTGGTTTGGACGGTTGCTCACCCACCACTTGCTTGCCTTTTCTTCGTTTGCCTTTTTCTTTTTGCGGTTGGGTTTCGGGAACAACTTCCACATCCTCGTTGGGTTCAGATCGTTCGGGTTGAACGGCTTGCGTAGGGTTTGGTTGGGGTTGGGGTTGAACGGGTTGCGTCGGGATCAGTTGGAGATTAAAAGCACCCCGCATCATCAATTGTTGAAGGGCTTGATTTTGAGAGAATTGGTTCGGTGAGTGTTGGAATGCGGCAAAGGCGTTTGACGAATATTGAGAGAATTGGTTCGGTTCGATCGTCGGATAATATCCCGGAACCGAGAAAACATTCGGTTGGGTCGGGTTGTTGGGATTGTTCGGGTTGTTGGGGACGTTCGGGTTGTTGAAGGGATCCATGGTAGAATAGAAGTTTATAAAAGTGGAAGATGTTTTATAAAAAATAAAGGGAGAGAGATGAGAAAATGGGTTAAAAATGGTGAATGGAGGTGAAAAAGGTTTGAATTATATATTTGGGGGAATGTTACCGTTGATTTTTTTTTTGAATTTCGTAAATTAATTTTTTATTCAACGGTCATAATCAGCGAAGGGGGGCCACCATTTTTGAATCGTCTCGAACGTCTTGATGTTGCCGGTGAGGACGGGGAGGGGGGGATGGTGTTAAGGCGGCGCCGTTCCTCGACGGGTATAGGGACGTACCCCATACCGCACAGCCTAAAGAGTATTTGAAAAATATTCCATTAAATATTTTGGATTTTTGCAATTATTATTTTATAATAAATACTTGGGTCGGTTGAGTTGTTTATATAGACAACTTAAAGTACAACTTTTATAATAATCAATGTAGTAATTTGTATTTAAAAAGGTTTGGCTTAGTCATATTTAAATAATAGAAACTAGTGATATTCCCCCGCGCTTCGCGACAGGGATTAAGTCGGTATCAATTTGGTTCGTTACAGTACCTGCACTCGATATAGTAATTGAAAGAGAAAACACTACATCGATCTAAAACAAAAAAACACACATATTGATATGATACCTATATATGTTGTTCAGTTGATATCTGTTCAGTTCGCTTACATTTTATGTATATTTTATTTCAACATTACGATATTGTTTTTGATAACGGATGTTCAGCCACCATCGTACCAAGCCAAATCGAAACCAATTGAACAACATTTGTATAGGTACAAAAAACACACATATTGATATGATACCTATATATGTTGTTTAGCTGATATCTGTTCGGTTCGCTTACATTTTATGTTTATTTTATTTCAACAATACAATACGATATTGTTTTTGATAACGGATATTCAGCCATTATCGTACCAAGCCCAATCGAAACCAATTGAACAACATATTGATATGATACCTATATATGTTGTTCAGTTGATATATGTTCGGTTCGCTTACATTTTATGTTTATTTTATTTCAACATTACGATATTGTTTTTGATAACGGATATTCAGCCACTATCGTACCAAGCCCAATCGAAACCAATTGAACAACATTTGTATCGGTACCAATATTTTCTTATTTTTAGTTTTTTTTTGCTTTCAATAAACTGATAATGTATCGCTACCATATTGTAGTGAACATCATCGGTACTGGTATACATTCCGTTTTATTGTTTCCTGTTTGCTAACGGGTACTTTGATCGTATCTTAAAAGTTATATGAGAGAACAAAATATACTTAAATCAATTAAAGTAATAAACCAATAAAATAATAAAACCTTATAAAAACAATATTGAAAAAAAATAAAAAAAAACAATTGTTCCTCTCTTTTTATTTCAACATTACGCTGTATATTTTTTAAACGGATAATGTGTCGCTATCATACCAAATTCAATCAAAACCGATTGAATAACATCTGTATCCGTATCAATATTTATTTTTAGTGTTTTTTGCTTTTGATGAATTAATATCGTATCGCTACCATACCGTACTGAACAACATCAGTACCAGTATACATTATTTTTTTGATTTCTTGTTTGATAACTGGTACTTTGATCGTACCTTAAAAGTTATATAAAAATATATGTTTAAATTAATAAAACTAATAAAAACCTAAAAAAAACAATATTAAAAAAATCAAGAAACACTGTTAATGACCACTTTGAATTAATATGTATAAATTACAAGTGATTAAACTACCTAAATTTTAAATTCATAAAATAAAACCTTTAAGGGGTATGGTCTCAGATCCTGCGTAAGGCCTTACAAGCCATATACGCAGAAGACCATACTCAAACTTAATCAACACAACACTCAGTTGTTTCAAGAGCTACTGCGTGGGCTCCATCCCCACGCACACAACAATGACAACTAGTGCAAGTACATATAGTACAAATGGCAAGGGCCTGCAACCAATCGCGCAAGAGACAAGAAATACAAAAGGACAGTGACGTGTAGGTAATCAGCGTGCGTCATTCACTGCTCTACGATCTCCACTCGTAGCTAATGACAGACTCGACAAAAAGTACACTTAGTAGGCCACATGGCACCAACCATTGTGCGTCAACGTCCTTCCACCTCTGCAAACACTATATGTCATGTTAGAGAGGACAAATCGGGTATTCCTTGTTGGCAACGTCTGGCCCAAGGCCCATCTCCCTCTCCACACTCTTCGGCTATAAATACCAACCTTCTACCCCAGGTTTAAGGATCCGTTCTCTCTCACTCTCACAATTAACACACACTCGTTTTAGCTCTTGAAGCGATACTTATTCTCACGTCGAAGGGTGGTTATGATAATGTCTTTACACCACCCCCTAGGCATTATTGAGGCATTAAGAGGGAGAGACGTTTCTAGTATAATACCAAACAAGGAGAAAATTTTTGGAAAGTAATGGTTCAAAGGGTATTAAGAGGCTTTAATAATTACACAATTTTTAAATGGGCATTATGATTCAAATGTTGTGGAAAATGTCCTTAGGGGGCATATTCAACACTTAATAAATTTGGCCACACAATCAACATCTGTAAAGTGAAAACAGTGCTGGCCAAGCGGCCCTAATGTTATAGTAGATGAAGCTAAGGGTTAGAGCCATCATCTCTGCTCCTGAGTTCACTTAACGAAGGAAAAGAAAAGAAAAGAAAGTAAAGGGAAAAAGTAAAGGACATCTTTCTTTCCATTTCCTTAAGAAAAACTAAATAATTTAGCCTAGTTTTCCTTCCATTTCTTTTCTTTTCTTTTTTTTAAGTGAAACTCGGGAACGCAGCATGTTTGATTTTCCTTTCTTTTCCTTCATCAAATGAAACTCAGGAATACAAACATATTTCTATTTCCTTTCTTTTCCATCCTTAAGTGAACTCGGGAACATAGTAAAACTATATGTGTTATTTTGGGTTACTCAACTAGACCGAAGATTTAAAACTTTGTTTGCACTGGACTTCAATATTGTAATAACCCTGTATCTTGAGCGAAATATGTGAATCTAAATGGAATGTTTATACAAATTAAGCAAATTGATTATAGTGAAGAGCTAGTAACTAGTGGCTAGGCTGAAAACAATTTAAATGAAGTAAACATTTATATAATATCAGTTATCAACATGGATATGCATCATGTTATTGTACTGTACACTATTACTTTATTGGCTTTGATATGTTGTATGGTGGGCTTTTATGTTTGTTTAAGTTGTTTTCTTATGTGGGCTCTTTTCCCGTGCTACACGTGTTTATATGGTGTGTTTGTTGTTAACACACGTTTTACTTCCCATTTTATCATCGCACCATGTCTCCCCCTCCCTCTCTACATTCTGCTCTCTCTTTCTCTAGAAGCTTGACTTTTGTGGTCAGCTGCCAATCATGTTATTTACGATGTTGTTAAGGTGATTTTTATCTCCGTGTTATTAGGTAGATTAGTAGGCTATGATCCGGTTTTTTAGGGTTTCATTTGAACACTAGATTTTTGGGTTGTTTTTTGATGTTTGAATCTAATATATTTTGAAGATATATAGGCGATGAGCCGTTAGTGAGCCTTAACATGGTGATTCTTATCTTCGTGTTGTTTGTTCAATTGTTATGCTATTGTGTACTTATTTTGATGTTTAAATATGATAGTATTCACCAAACCAACCTGGCCCACTTGTGCAAAAAGAATTTTATCTTTCAAAAAGGGAGAAGAATAACAGGTTTCACATGTTTCTCGCAGTTTAAATGAATGTTAGTGGACCACCTTCAAAAGAATGACCCACCAAGAGAAAAGGCTACACCAATTAACCGTTAGTATTCACCAATTAAAATATCAGAAACTTTTAATAATTCTTTGAAAATATTCAAAGGATATATTGAAAGTTTTAAACGGTGTTGATAAGTTAATCACCAATTAACGTATTATAAACCAACTTAAATACTAACCACCCACGACCTCAAGACGTAGGACACCACAACTCCCAGATGGTATAAATAGCTTTCTTCAACAAGAAAACCTTCATTCACTCAGAAATTCGAAACCCACATACAAGCCCTAGAATTTTTTTTGAAACCTAAAATTCTTCATCAAATCATCATTTCCGCCTCAACCTCAGTTAACCTTAATATCCCTGCAGTAGAACATGAAGTACATCTTATCAGCAGGAACAAATTCCTGCCCCTAAAAGACAATAATCGTCAGATGAATGCTCAACACAATTTATATGATCAGTGGTGTCAAATTCTGGTTGAATATCTAATAAACTTCCCATTGAAGCAAGCCACGTTGAAAACATCAGAAGTACCGGTAATCATACTCCAACAACTAGTCAATACTCTGGAAAATTCAGCAGATAAAAACAAAGAAGAGATGAATGCATATCTATGGGGGAACGTGCACGTGACTATCACCCCAAAGAAAATCAGAGAATGATTAGAGTTACAAGTAGAAGGCCAGTATATTGAAGCGCCAGAAAAGGCTCAAATGCTTATAATTTTTAAGAATTTGGGTTACAAAGAGAACATCACCAAGATTGGAGATTTCACGTAGAAAGAATTGCCTGATTTTTGGCAAGTTCTCATGGAGACGTTGAACAAATGCTTGACTTCGAAAATAGGTGGTGCAGATCAGATCAACACGTCAATTCTGACAATCATGTATGGACTCATTACAGGGTTCCATGTTGATTATGCAAGAGAAATTTTTAATCTGATGAATAAGTTAGTATTTGCTAAAAATAGACGTATCACAACCCATCTTCCATATCCAAGATTTTGGGCAATAATGATTGCTGAAGTATTTGAAGAAAGAAATATGGAATTTCCCATATCTGAAGAAATATGGAAGACATAAGTAAGATGAGTTGATAAAGGATGGATATCATCCAGTGATATACCAACATTACAAGAAAGCATGTTTGAATTGATAGCTCAAGACTCTCCTTTCAGAAGGAAACATGAAGAACTATTCAACAAGGAATAACTGTTTGACAATAGCTCCTCACCAGATGATAATCAAGCCTCCAAGATTCAAGACATCGAAGACACAACTCAGAAATCTAAAACTGATGACAATGCTCATTCTGATAGTGACTCCATACCAAATATTGCAGGAGCCAGTGTTGATCAAACTGTGTTGGAAGGGGAAGGACAGAATTAGGAAACTGTGTCAGAACCTTTCATCAGACTAGGTGTAAAAACAATTCCTTCTTTTGATTATGTGCAGAACTCAACATAATCTGATTCTGATGATTCTGTTGATGTTAAATATGAATTTTCTGCAAGATAAACAAATATTAATTTGGAAGAAAGAATTGGTGACCCTGTAGATCTTGACTATGACTCTGATAAAGATGAGGAGGTTGAGATGACAACAGGTGGAGATCAGATTTCTGATCAAGGAAACCTGCTAAAGGAAAATTTGTTTTTCCCAACAACTCATGGAGAACAATCTGTAAGGATAGTTTAAGGAAATGAGGAAGATCCAGGTGTGAATTTGTTACACAAATATGGTAAAGGTCCTATAGATTGGTCTTATGATAAGTCTATACCTTTAACAACAACAAGAAGTGTGTCTTCTGCTAGTCTGGTAGAAGGAACATCTGTTGTTCCACCTCACCCAAAAACCCAAACTATGACATCTATGGAACTTGATGTAGCCTTGAAGCAGGTCATGAGTAAGTTAGGAGAAAAGAAGCAGTCTGCAAAGCAACCAAAATCAGTTGTTGAAGACAAGTTGGACAAAGCCAAAAATCTAATATCAGAAAATTGTCAGATTCTGTAGAATTTATCAGACAAAGGAAAATACAAAGAAGTTGCAGAGCATGCAAGAGACCCTAACAAGTTCTCAAGACATCAACAACTTCACATCAGAGTTCATAAAAATAACTCAATAACTAAAAGAAATGAAGAATCAGATGGAAGAAGTTGTGAAGTCAAAAGGAGAAGCAAGTTCTGATAACATCAAGGAAGATCTCAATAGTGTAAAGGTGAGCAATAACACTGTTGCAGCTGCACTTGTGAAATTAATTGAAGATTGGAGTGAGCACAAAGAAAAGCTTCAATCAGAGCTAAATGAAATGCATGTTGAAGAAATGAACAACAAGGTTCTGATTAGTGATGTTAAATCCTTGTTAAAAAGATTGTCCTATAACATTGCTCAAGTATCAAAGATAAAGATACATGATTTGATAAAACCAATACCAGAACAATCAACGGAACAAGGAGCTTCAGTAGGAGCAACAAAGGCATCAACATCCACAGCAACAGTAGAAAAGGAAACAACACCAGCCACCACAGAAAGGACAGAGCCAATGGCTCCTCATCCTACACCAAATCAAGAATCTGCAATGATCCTGTTTTCAACAAAAGAAACTGCACCAGAACATTAAGCAACAACAGAACAGAGAAAGAAGCAAACATTTACATAACCCAAGAACAAGGAAAAGGCACAAGCATCACCCAAACAGACAATTTCTGGTGATACCACTTTTAGCTTATCCTTGGTTCAAGGTGTCAAGAGAAGATGGAAAGAGACAACAACCTCTTCAAAGAAGCCAAGGATGATTCCTAGATCAAATCTTCCAACAAATATCACAAGGTACTGAGTGCAGGTCGTAAATGAAGACATGTTTTTTCCTAAACACCATCTCAGACACTTCTATAGAGATAAGGAAGAAGAAATTGACAGACCATCAAGCCTTGTGACCAGGAACTTCTATCTGCAAAGAATTGTCAAATAAGAGTACTGCTTTCATAGACCACTCACAAATCCTATCAAAAAGGTAATGAAAGTAGTAGAACAGTCTACTCCTGATGGGATAATGAGGTTTCATGATCAGAATAAGTACACAGTAGTTATGGTCCTAGGTGATGAACAAACATTTATTGATGGGGATCTGACATCTCTAATTCATCCGGTTGATTTGATAAAGCTAAGAAAGACATATGAAGAAGAAAAGTCACATATAAGAACTATCAGAAGAGCCATCAACAATATCTCTACTAGTGGCATAAAAGTCTTCACCAGGATAACTCCAAGTGATTTTGATCTGTGTATTCATTTTGACCATGAAATCTGTGGAAAGCTGTTAATAACCCCACCCTGTATAGAAATCCCAGATGAGCTCAAAGTTGAGGCAAGAACAAGTTTGATCTTTGAAAAACCTAAGCTATCTGTTATTTACAAGGATATCAACGAAGAAAGGGCAATGTTTAGACTTAGTGAAATATGCAAATACTTCAATAAGACTCTAAATTACATTAGAGAATGCATGAACAAGAAGAAGGAACAACTAATGGTCAAGGGACGTGCCAAAATAGATCTTATGAAGCAGACTGAATAAATAATGGATGAATGGACTGAAACTAGAGAGGTCTACAAAGCTCTGTACAAGGAATGTAGCAAACCAATCTCACAAGAGAAGAAGATGAGAAGATGAGACATTTACCTTTTGGCCTGAAAACCAATTTAATGTTCTGTGCTTTTGATGTTTGGTTGAACAGTTTCTTTTCAGTTGATGTAATCTTGAAAGTTTTTTTTGCCTATTATATTTCGGTTTGTATGTCATAGTTGTCATTTACAACACTTAGGGGGAAACTGTTAGGAACCTTTTATGTAAGCGTTGAAGAAAAATGATGAAGGAATCTGACTTTTAAGATCAAATTTGATGCTGACAAAGTCAAAAGGTCAAATAGAAAGTAAATACTTGATACCAAGACAACAACAGAAAGAATCAACATCAAATAAAGATCAGTCAAGACAAGAAGAAGACTGAATTAGAAGAATCAGACGTATCTGATGATAAATCTGATAGATATCATCAGAATCTGATCAAGAACAGATCATCAGAAATCAAAGTCACCAGATTTATGATAAAAGACTCACCAGGATTCTTATGAAGTAACTTGCTAAACTGATAAGGTTTGCACGAACTCCAAAGTGACTAGTGGATCAATGGATTCAATGAATATGCCAAAAACTACTTTTCACAAGACAAATGCATGAATAAATAACCAAACATTCTCTATAAATAGAGAGTAAATCACCGAAGAGTAAATGAGCTGAACTTTACATTTAATTCTATAAATAGAGAGTAAATCACCGAAGAGTAAATGAGCTGAACTTTACATTTAATACATCCTACAAACTCCATTGCCCTTCAACACATAATTCTTTAAGTATTTGTTTTGTAATAGCCAACAACTTTCCAATCACCTTGTAAGCATTCAAAGTGACATAAACTTGAAAATTCGATTTCTAAATTCCACACATTATTTTCTATACTTGTTGAAATCATTTGCCAAGTTTAGTTAAATATTGTTATCTGGGATCAACAATAATAACTAACCTTTTCTGAGCCTGATGCTAATATCCAAAGATATAATGCGCAATGTTTTAAAAACTGGTTTTTAAATCATACCGGGTTTGGCTCTAAAATGGTTTAACTGACTGAACCGGGTTACTAGTTAACCCTATAATTTCATAAAATACAAATTCATCAAAAAATAATCTAATCTAAATTAGGGTTTATGTAACTTATTATGGTTTTATCTAAAAAAACAACTATTTTCTTGTAAAATACTAAACGTTTTAAGAGCATTTTTATTACTTATAAATAATACGATATTGGACGAGGTGGGTAATAATATCAACAGTAATGGAATATTGGAATTGAAGACACTATGTTAATTACTGGAAATATGGAAGGTCAATATTACCTTAATATTTTATTTTTTTAAAATTTAAAAAATCAAATTTTAAGATAATGCAAACCGCTTCAACGGTTTGAACTAGTAGAACTGGATTTACCGCTAATACATAAGACATATCGTATTTAGGTTTTACCAGCCTTTATTGTACCGGGCCCGTGTCCAGTATCTGGTTTAACCGGTATAACCAGCCGGTTCATACTGGTATTTAAGCATTGATAACGAGCAATGTCTTTACCTAGCATGGCACTCCGCATCAGCAACAAAATAGATTTTTTAAGGTTATTGGTAACATTTCAGATTCATTTCGCATCAGCTAAATTCTGAGGCGTTTATGCTTTAGGAAAATGAAAATTGATTTTCGTTTTACTTTTATAACACTTTTTTTTATTTTGGTTATTGTGTTCGACATGGCAAGTGGAAACGAGGCCCAACTTTTGGCACGCCTACAGAAATTGCTAGATGAGGTTATTGCTTATGATCAACAAACAACCGAAAGGTTGGCAATCTTACTAAAAGGATCGCGAATCTTTGTCATAGGCAATCGGAATTGCAGTCTAAAATTGATGCGCTGTATGAAGGTACAAAGGTCTAAGTCCCTTACTTAATTAACATAAATTTTGTAAAAATTTTGCATTTATATATTCATAATGAAAATACACAACCAAACGTAATTTCAAGATTTATAAACTTCATAAGTATTTAAAAACATTACTACATGTTAACGTTGTTTGGTTTCACAAAACGACTAAAGAAAACACGGAAGCTTAATCTTAGTTTGTGTTCGGTTCCTCACGAGGCTTGATCATACATCCGAGACTTAATAAATATCACCTAGATTTCATAAAATTATCAAAATACATTAGTTATGTGGAGTTTATAACTTAACTAAATAAGTCCGAACGCCCAAAAACAACAAAATAACAATTTGGCAACAAAGCTCGCCGTAAGCTACGGCTAGGTTGCCATAGCTTATGGCCAATCATCAATTGCAAACCGCAGGTCCCTGCCGTAGCTTACGATAGGGTGAGGCTGCAAAATCTCAGCTTTGGCCTTTTGTCATAAAAATTCCGTAACTTCTCAAATACCTATCCGTTTCATTTCAAATTTGTTTCTAAATGACAGTAAAACATATGCCCACATTTTTAACTCGTAATCCATAACCCGGATTTATAACTTTTATGTTTTACGCTATCGGTTCATGATTTGTGCGTTCAATTATTCAACCCGTTTTTATGTTTAAGCATTTGAGCTCATGTTAATCACATTTTTTCACAAGAAATAATCTTTTTACGACTTTACCCCATCACCCGGGTTATTAACTTTGTGTCTCACGCTTCCATTACCTGGTTTGCGTTTACACTTCTTCGACCCGTTCAACCTTCTAGGATCAAACTCAATTAATCTAAATTCATTTCAAGAATTCGAAATCTTCCAATTATGACCCATTACCCGGGTTCATTGATTTATAGTTCGCGTTCCCGTTACCCGGTTTACGCTCGCCTTCGCAACTTAACCTATTATCTGGGTTTATGCCGAAGTCTTTACCCACACACCTGTTACCCGGTTTGCATTATAACTTTACTTCACCCAATTTCCGGGCTTTTACAAAGATCATCATTTTACGCTCCCATTACCCGGTTTGTGTAATAACTTCACTTCAACCAATTTCCAGGCTTTTACAAAAATCATTATTTACACTCCCGTTAACCGGTTTACGTTTTACTTTATTTTGACTCGTTTGGTTTGTTCGTGTAAATACTATCACTTATGAGCAAACCATCTTATCGTTATTCTTATTTATCCATTCGGTTCATTCGTGTGAAATCCATCACTTATGAATGAACCGGACTTCATGGGTATTACTTCCTCGTTCAACATACATCAATAACAAAATATTTAACAAAATTCTACGAAGCATAAAGCCACGTACCTCAAAGCTTTCCTTTTAAATGCGTGTCCGCCCCCGTTTGACTGTCCAAAGCTTCACTCGAGTTGCCTAAAATATGCACCCAACTATCATTAAAACCTTATTGTCTATATTCATGGCATGTATATTTTCCATACTTTCAACCATAAGTTTTTATCAATGTTGTTCGTTTAATATTCACAATTGTATCTCATTTAGGTGTTTTATCAAAGACCTTGTGTGCATAACTTTTAACTAGCTATGTTGTTCCAATTATGAAAATTTCTAACCATGTAATCTCTACTTAACAAGTAGGTATGTTCACTATAAACACCTTAGCATCAAAATGCAGTTTATTATGTGAAGAAACACTGGTTTAATTGACCGGAATTAATTGAACCAGGGGGTTTGAATATGCATAAAAGGGGTTAAATATTCTCATTCGATTCGTGGGTGAATGATCTTCTTCCTCTAGTAATCACTGCAAAACAACAGCCGTTAGACTCGCCACGGGGAGAATGGAGGTTCTCTCCGTGACCACCCTCCGGCGTGAGAATAAGTACAGGGTTTAATGAAGAAGAAGTGAAAGTGAAGTGAATGTAACTTGAGAATTATACCTGAATTATCCTTCTATTTATAGCCGAAGTTTGGGCGGGAAAATTTGTTGATGAAAAGTTGACGGAAAGTGCTTTTCCGTGAGCGGTTATTTTTCCTTTCCGTTAATTACTAACGAGTGTGTGTGTATACGGATCATGATCTCGATCAACGGTTAGGGTATTGCCACGTGGAAAGTGGGCAAGTGTAGATCTTCCTTCAATTCCGTGCCATTATCGTGACCTTGAGGGAGCATGGGATGATGCCATGTGGCCATTCAGTTATAACCGAATGGTGGTGCATGATAGAGTCTTCTAGAGGGATACAGTGGCAATGGCAACGCCGTTTCTGATGGAGGTGATTTGACACTTAATCATCACAAGCTCTCCTTTCAATGCTGACGTTAGCTCTTCCCGGCTATATATTTATATGGAGTATGTTGATATTTTTTCAAATTTGGAAAGAATGAGGACCAGGCGAAGGTTTCGATCCCGGAGGATTTCTGAAATCCTAAAGGCTTTTGATGCTGCTGAAGCTCTGCTTCTCCTTTCCGGCTTGTCAATTGAAACTGTTGCCGGAAATGGAGGTGTTCATGGTGTTGTTCCTCCTGTGTTTTCAAGAAATCACGCTCCTCTCGTACTGTAGGTGATAATAACGAAGGGGTTACAAGGCTGTCGGCATATGCCGTAACTCAAGCATTTCCGGCTGACTGGAGAGGCTATTGCTCAATAGTATACCAACGGTGTCGCCGTGGTCTTCGTTTAGCCCCTCCGGCCGAGATTCCGACCGATGTGCATACGATTGTTCCTGCTATGGGTGATGGGGAAGGTGAAAACCCTTGGATTGTTGATCCTCATCCTCTTGCTTGGTATGGTGATGTACTGCATACCCCGTTGGATGTGTTGGACATGTTTCCTGATGTTTAGTTTGTTTATTTTGTAACTAATGTTTTGATACACTGTCGTGTTCTGTATATTTTGTTAATGTGCTTTGTTGCACAAGTAACTTTTTGATGCACTATTGTGCATATGGGTTTTTTGTTATTGCGCGTGGCGCGCTAATGATTAATATAAGTTGTGTTTGAATTACAATATGTTGCATGTGTATAATTACTTTATTTAGGTAAAGCGAATAAGGATGGTATTGAGCTCATGTGTGAACGTAGGTCTGGACTGTTTGCGGGACTTGTGCCCGTTAGACCATTCATGAGACTTGCAATGTTTTACCATAGTGTTTTCACGCGTACCAAAAGGAATTACATGCATTTTGTAATAAACAATAAAACATATAAGGATAAGCTTTGTATTGATAAGGCGTGGGGCCGATGGATACAAAGTGAATAATTAGAATAATTACATTGCCTGCGCATGTGTCCGGCTTTTTTGCGTGAGATGGCTTGATTGGTTTCATGTAGCACCTGCGCAGTTGCTGCGCATTCCAGGTGCGAGGCACGTCTGTTCCGTCAAGCCTTTTTAAGGTGTATGCACCTTTGCTTAAGACTTCGTGGATGATGTATGGTCCTTCCCATTTAGGTGCTAGTTTCCCTGGCTTTTCCGCGTTGGACATTTCGTTGTCACGCAGAACGAAATCTCCTGGAATGAAGGTGCACACGCGTACGCGCACATTATAGTATTTCTCTAATTTTGATTTATACCTGGCTTCTACAATGGCTGCGTTCTCGTGCCTTTCTTCGAGAAGGTCCAGATCAATTCTTCGTTCTCGTTCGTTGTCTTGTTTTTCCATGGCGATCATACGCGGGGAGGGGAGGCCGATTTCCGCCGGTATTACTGCTTCCGAACCATATACAAGGCTGTATGGGGTTTCGCCTGTACTGGTTTTCGGCATGGTACGATTGGCCCATAAGATGTTAGGGAGTTCGTCTACCCATCCCCTACGCGCGGTCCCCAACCTTGCCTTGATACCATCCACTATTTGTTCATTCACGCTTTCAACCTGCCCGTTTTCTTGTGGGTGTGCCACAGAGGCGAAGCTGTGCTCGATGTTAATTTCTTTAAACCATTTCTAGAGGTCTTCCGACACAAAGTTTCTGCCATTATCGGAAATGATGCGTAATGGTAACCCGAATCGACAGATAATATGTTCCCATGTGAACTTGCGGATTACCATTGCTGTAATTGATGCCAATGCCTTAGCCTCCACCCACTTGGTGAAGTAGTCCACTGCTACTACGATTAATTTAACTGGGCCTGGCGCGTCGGGGAAAGGACCGACAAGGTCGATACCCCATTGTTGAAAAGGCCAGGCCGAGGTGACCGGAACTAGAGGATTTTTCGAACGGAGAGTCTTTGGCGCGTGGCGCTAACATGCTGTGCATTTGCGCAATAGTTCTACTGCATCCACATGCATTCCTGGCCAATAATAGCCTACATTCATGATCTTCGCCACTACCATCCGTGGTCCAGCGTGGATCCCATATAATCCTTCGTGGATTTCTCTGACTAAATATTGCGCATCCGTCTTATCGACATAGCGTAGAAGTGGACCCATGAATGATTTCCGGTATAAGATACCGTCCGCCATTTCGTAGTTCAGCGCTTTGTGTTGGATTTTTCTAGCCTCCGCCTTTCCTTATAGAAGTTTGCCATGCTGCAAGTATGTAATGATCGGGGACATCCATGATGGATTCCCGACCTCGATGATGTTCACTTGTCTTAGGGGAACGGATGGGTTAGATAATACCTCAATGCGGACTTGCTTTGCGAGATGTTTGAAGCTAGTGGCAGCCAGTTTGCTCAGTGCGTCTACGTGTTTATTTTCACTTATATTGATATGGACTATCTTGAATGTTTGGAACTGGTTGATAAGCATTCGTGCTTGCTCTAAATATAAAGCCATGGCTTCGCCTTTAGCGTCGTAATGACCATTGACTTGTTCCGCCACTAGCTTGGAATCGACGTGTGCTTCGAGGTTCTTTGTTCCCATTTTAAGTGCCAGGCGGAGGCCCGCAAGAAATGCTTCATATTCTGCCTCATTGTTTGTACTTTTGAAATCTAGGCGTATTGCGTATGTGAGTTCGTGGTTGTTGGGGCTAACTAGTCGAAGGCCTGCGCCTGCCCCATCATCGTTGGAGGCGCCGTCTGTGTGTAGTGTCCAAACCCTATCGTCGAAGACTGGAGTAGGGTTTTGGATTGCCTCGCATTCTTGGATTTTGTCAACAGGAACTTCGGTGGCAAAATCTGCTAATACTTGCCCTTTAATTGCTGGTCGGGGCTTATACAGGATGTTGTATCCTCCTAGCTCGATAGCCTATTTGGCCAAACGCCCCGCGACATCAGGTTTAGACAGAATTTGTCCTAGATAATAATTTGTGAGTACTGTGATAACGTGGCCAGAGAAATACCGGCGCAGTCTTCGTGATACGTGGATCAGTGCGAGGACCAGTTTTTCTATCATAGAGTAGCGTGTCTCTAGGCCAGTTAGCATCTTGCTGATGTAGTATATCGGAGTTTGAACGCCATCTCTTTCTACCATTAATATCGCGCCAACTGCTACTTCCGCTGCGGACAGATATAGGATTAGTGGTTCCTCCTTTCGTGGTGCTGTTAAAGTTGCTAACTGGATCAGAAACTCCTTCATTTGTTTGAAGGCTTTCTCCGCTTCTGGTGTCCATTGAAAATGGCTCTTCTTGGCGCAGTTGCGCAACGTGCTAACGAATGGATAAGATTTTGTGGCGTGATTTGCCAAGAATCTGTTTAGTGCTGCTAATCGACCTGCGAGTCGTTGCATTTCTTTAACTGTCGCTAGTAACGGCATTAGTTAGATGGCCTCCACTTTTTCTGGATTGACCTTGAAGCCGTCTCTAGTTACTACGAACCCTAGAAATTTGCCTTCCTCCATTCTGAAGGAGCACTTTGTTGGATTCAGTTTTAGATTGACGCCGCGTAAAGAGTCAAAGGTGCACTGAATGTTCGCAAGCATGGTATCTTATTCTTGGCTCATGATGACGAGGTCATCCATGTAAACTTCTACTTTTACGCCAATGTCTTCCCCGAAAACTCTATCCATCAAGCATTGGTAAGTAGCTCCTGCGTTGCGGAGACCAAAAGGCATTTTCGTATAGCAAAAGATACCTTTATCTGTACAGAAGGCCGTTTTGTCTTCATCTTCCTCTTTCACCTGTACTTGATGGTAGCCTTTATAGCAATCTAGAAAACACTTCCAGCGGAAGGATGCTAGAGAATCGACTTTCTTGTCTATTTCCGGGAGTGCGTAACAGTCTTTCGGGCAAGCTTTGTTGAGGTCTTTGAAGTTGACACACATGCGCCACCCGCCATTGTGTTTTTGCACCATTACTGGGTTGGCTACCCAGGTTTGGTACTGTACTTCGTGTAGGATCCCAGCGTTAAGCAATTCTGTTACTTGTTCGTTCATTGCTTCTGTTTTTTTTCTGCGCTGAGACTGCGCCTTCCATGCGCGACAGGTTCTGCTGAAGGTCGGACATTTAAACAGTGTTGCGCTATGTCTCGTGGTACTCCAGTCATGTCCGCCGGGGACCAGGCGAAGAGGTCCATGTTGTTGGAGAGAAGTTCTTTCAACTTTATTCGGATTGCCGGGGAGATGGCGTGCCCTAACAAGATGGTTTGTTCCGGATGCTCCTCGTTGAGAACCCATTTTTCTAGTTCATTTGATGTCGAAGGTTTGGCAACCTTTGCTGGTGGTTCGTCGTCCACATACATGACTTCCTTGCTGGAATACAAAACTGCTACCCCGGTTTCCGTCAGAAAACCACAAGCGGCGTGTGGTATGGAGGTAATCATGCTGAATTCTCTCTTCGATCGTCTCCCCAGCAGTACATCATGACGCGACGTTGCTGGCATAACCATGAAATTAACTGTGACAGTGCGCGACTGTTCGCTGTCTGAGAGAGTCACAGGAAAAACGATTTGACCCAGCGGAAAGATAGCTTCATTGCAGAAACCAGTGAGTGGAAAATCGACTGGTTTTAAGCGTGCCTTATCTTCTGGGTCGAGTTGCTTGAAACACTGTTCATAGATTATATCCATTGAGCTTCCTGGATCTATGGATATATAATCAGTTCGGTAATGGCCGAAGATACCGGTGATAATTACTGGACGTTCTTCTTGAGGACCTCCGGGAACAACAAGGAAGACTACCTGTTGCTCTCGCCAATGCTGATTATGGCTTCATTTGTTCGGTCTTCGTGAGGGACCTCCTTGTACCATATTTATCTGTCTTGCTTTGACTTCCTGGTGATTGGTATCTTCTGAATTTTGTGCCATGTCTCCTTGGCTACTGAATTGGATGTCCCACTGACGGGCTGACTGTGGGTCCAACGTTGCAGTGCCCGATTTTCCCTTGCCTACTTTTTGAGTATCAGATCTGTTGTATAATAACTCAGATCTGACGTTTTGTGCAAAAATTTGTTTCATGGCGTTCTGGAACCTGGTGAACCAATACTCTGGAGTTTCCTCCGGGAGTAGATCTGGACGATTATGAACTCCCGTTTGCACCACGGAGCCCTTTTCCTCCAGAAAACTTCTGTTGCTGTCCACGTTACCCATGATTCCGTCAATCTGGATACCTTGGGTTTCAGTACCCTCTATTTCAATTCGTTTTCTCTCCATATGAAACAGAGAATGAAGAGAAAACGAATTGAAACGAGAAGAGATGAATAAAACTGAGAAATCGGTGGGCGCCAATGAAGAAACAGTGGTTTAATTGACTGGAATCAACTGAACCAGGGGGTTTGAATCTGCATAAAAGGGGTTAAATCTTCTCGTTCGATTCGTGGGTGAATGATCTTTTTCCTCTAGTAATCACTGCAAAACAACAGCCGTTAGACTCGCCACGGGGAGAATGGAGGTTCTCACCGTGACCACCCTCCGGCGTGAGAATAAGTACAGGGTTTGATGAAGAAGAAGAAGTGAAAGTGAAGTGAATGTAACTTGAGAATTATGCCTGAATTATCCTTCTATTTATAGCCGAAGTTTGGGCGGGAAAATTTATTGATGAAAAGCTGACGGAAAGTGCTTTTCCGTGAGCGGTTATTTTTCCTTTCCGTTAATCACTAACGAGTGTGTGTGCACACGGATCATATCAACAGACCAGATGAAGGAACAGAGGTTGTCTTTCAGCAGTGGATGATATCAACAGACCAGATGCTTGAACCAAAACAATGGTTATGGCAGACTTTTAAGGATTAATGAAAATTTTCATTTTTAGCTATTTTTAAGGATGAATTTTTGATTTTCTGAAAACATTTTAATGCTTTTTATTCATAGAAAAACAGGATTTTGCCTGTTATTCCATGTTAAGCATGCCAATCCTAGAGATCAAGCTTTCAAAGGTGGATGTGTCTAAAGCCTTTGTTAGCACATCTGCCAGCTGATCTTTAGTTGGAACATGGTGCAGAGAAATTAAACCTTTGTCATAGCAATCCCTCATAAAATGATGTCTGATGTCAATGTGCTTGGTAGTTGAATGGGAAATTGGACTTTTGATGATATTTTATGCTGCCTGACTGTCCAACATGAGAGGTGTCTTTAAGGCAGTGATAGCAAAATCGAGCAATTGATTTTGAAGCCATAACAGTTTGGCTGTACAGCTTGCAGCAGCTATATACTCTGCCTCAGCAGTGGATGTTGAAACAGCTGCTTGTTTTTTGCTTTTCCAAGACACTTAGAAACTACCTAGGAATTGGCACCTTCCTGAAGTGGACTTCCTTGTTGTGTTATAGCCAGCAAAGTCACTGTCTGAGAAACCTGAAAGCTTGATATTTCCATTAGCTGGATACCAGATACCAAGTGTGAGAGCACCTTTTAAGTATCTGAATATCCTTTTTACAGCAATAAGATTTGATTTTCTAGGGGCTGATTGGGATCTTGCACAGACACATGTTGCAAACATGATATCTGGCCTAGATGCAGTTAGGTACAATAAAGACCCAATCATGCTTCTATAAAGAGTTTGATCAACCAAATCATCCTTCTCATCAGACATAACTATCTTGGTGGTTGCTATGGGTGTACTACATGGTTTGAAATCATTCATATCAAATTTTTTTAAAAGTTCTTTGGCTTATTTTCCTCGATGAATGAAAGTACCATTTTGCAGTTGCTTTACTTGGAGACCAAAAAAGCATTGTAGTCCACCCATTGCACTCATCTCAAACTCGGCTGTCATGAGTTTTCTGAACTCTTCACACATTTTTGAACATGTGCTTCCAAAAATGATGTCATCCACATAAATCTGAACAATCATTAAGTCTTTCCCTCTCCATTTTAAAAACAACGTTTTGTCAATTTTGCCTCTTGTGAAACCAATAGAGAGAAGAAAGGTGGAAAGAGTTTCATACCAGGCTCTAGGTGCTTGTTTCAGGCCATACAAAGCTTTATTTAGCTTGTAGACATGATTAGGATTAAATGAATCATCAAAACCAGGAGGTTGACAAACATATACCTCTTCTTGAATCTTACCATAGAGGAATGCACATTTGATATCCATTTGAAACACCTTTATGTTGTGGTTGACAGCAAAGGCAAGGAACAGTCTGATAGCTTCCAATCTTGCTACAGGGGTAAAAGTTTCATCATAGTCAATACCCTCGTCCTGTCTGAACCCTTGAATCACTAGCCTTGCTTTATTCTTGACAACAATGCCCCTTTCATCAGTTTCATTTTTGAAGACCCACTTTGTGCCAATAGGACTTACACCTTCTGGTAGTGGTACAAGCTCCCATACTTGTTGTCTTTTAAACTATTGGAGCTCTTCTTGCATGGCTTCCACCCAACTGTTGTCTTTCAGTGCCTCTTGGTACTTGATAGGTTGATGAAGTGATAGAAAACCAGCAAAAAGACAGATGTTTTGGGATTGACTTCTGGTGAGCACCCCTTCACTGATGTTGACAATGATTTGGTCAGGTGGATGAGACTTCAAGAAGATTAAATCTCCTTTGTATGGAACAATGGCATTTAAGGGTGAGGGCTGCAGATGTGAATCATCTGAGCTAACAACTGTTGGTGACTTTGATGATCCAGCAGTGTCTTGAAATGGAGGTGGAGGGATAGGAGGAAGTGGTGTGGAAACAAGTTGATTTTTATCCACTGTTTGAATATTTTTATCAACAGTGTTTGATGATGTGGAAGCAGGGGTTTGAGGACTACTTTTGTCAACAACTGTTGATGTAGCAGTGGATGAGCTTTGACATGTGTTTTGAACATCTACTTCTCTGGCAATAGATGTGAACTTCTGTTGTGGAATGATAATTTTATATCCATTGTCTAATGGAGGAGGTTGAGATGGACCTGCACTGCTAGTCTTGGCAGAAACATTTTCAAAGGTGAATTTATCAAGATCAAATAACTCAACAGGATTTGCAGGGATTTTCATTGAAGAAAGTTCATTGAACTTCACATTCAAAGTCTCTTCCACTGTGAAGGGATATGGTCCCAGATCTCGCACCAACATGGCCGCGAGTGACCATTACCCTTATCGAAAACCCCCACCGGCAAGAACTTATCTGTGTCCGTGTGGGTACGCGCGAACACAGCGGTCAAATCCAATTGGTCAAGGGATGAGAAGAGTTACCTTGTGTATGAAAATGGGTGTTACACATAGCAATGCGGCTTGGCACCGCATCCTATGAACATTTTCTTCACGACAAGGGATCTGGACAACAGCAACAGTCACCACAAGTGGCGATGCGACCTAGCACCGCATCCCGCACATGTCTTGGCCAGAGCAAGGACACGGAAACAACAGCAATTACCACGATGTAACACCTCGTAAAATCACGACCAATATAATAAAGACACGTGTCATAGACTTTAAACGTGTAATGGATTGATCTTTAGGGACTAAAATTGTCAAAAAATGTAAATATGTAAGTATAAGGATCCAAAGTGTCAATATGCCTTTTTGTGCCTCTGATTGACCTCACACGACGTTCGTATTCTTTAATAAATAAAATATCGAACTTAGAAAGTCGTTTGTGCTTAAATTGAAAAGTTTACAAAGCATAAGGGTTAAATGTGTCAACATGTTTAAAGTTACCTCTGAGTGACCTTTTAATGTTTCCGAGACTTTGTAATACTTCCTTATACTTCCATAAATGTTGGATAATAAATTCGTGGAGTTTCGACGCACATAAATAATCAAAGTATTAATTCCAAGAAATAAGGATCAAATGCGTCAACGTTGAAATTCAAGACTTTTCGGGTGATCGTACAACAAACCGGGAGCTTAACGGAGTTAGTTTACAACCCAAGGCCCTAAATAGTTAACTATGGGGGTCCTAAATACAATAAATGGAAGTAAAATAAAGTTTATTTGGACCAGGGACTGAAATTGCAAAGTTGGCAAACTGTTTACCGGAATTTGCCCTTCACGCGGGCCGCGTAAGAGTGCCAGATGTAGAAAACTCTTCACAGCTGCAGGTTAGTCAGTTCCACCTCCTTTGCATGCTAGATTTCGATACCAGGGACTGTGCCAACAGATTTTCATGCACTAGGGACACCTGGAGTCATCAGGGATCATTGTAGGGACATGTGGTTTAATCTTGATGCATCAAAGTTGCTATATAAGACCTTGTTCCTCACTTGTTCATTTCACACTTGCAAACTTTCACTCAAAACTCACCCTATGAAGTTTCTTGGAGCTCTACGAAGCTTTCCTCTGCTCATATTTCGTACAAAGAGTTATTGTAAGTATTCTTAGCCTCCTAAGTTCAAGTTTTATTAGTGAAATGACCAAAAGTCAAAGCTATCATAATTAAGCTTTGACTTAGTGATTAATCACTAATGGTCCAGCCATTAGTCGAATTGAAAGGGGTTATGAGTTGGTAATTATGTGGGTAATAAACCCTTAAAAGGGCACCCACTGATTATCACTCTAACTTGGTCAATTGTCGGGTCAAACTTGTTATTAAAAAGTCAACAGTATCTATTTTTGCAAATAAAGTCATAACTGATAATGTAATAGTTATGGAACATATTTAAACATTAAAATAACTTGGTAAGTAATATAAGAACATGTCTAAACATGTTCAACCCGACAATTCTGAATTTAGGCTCGGTTCAGAACCGAAAGTCGCAAAAGTAGACTTTTGCTTTGACTTTCAGTTCTGACCCGATTTAGCTTAATTTAGATATACCTTAGGGTTCCTTTAGGACCATATTGTAGGTTAGTATAACCCTCTGAGGTTATACAACTTGGTTCCTTAGTAATCCGATTCATTTGCATGTTTCCGTTATTTGCTTAAAAGTTGACCATTATGCCCTTTTGATATTAAAACGAGATTTTTGGAAATGTGAGAGGACAAAATCCTTTCTTACTGATTTATAAACATGTCCTAAAAGTTTGACATCAGTTTATGGTCTAAATTAGGAGTTATGCTCAATATCGTAAATGAGAGCCTTTTTATTAATTAAACGACATTTTCAACATAAATCTTATTTAAACCTAAATTTTGACACCAAACTTTTTACCCACTGATGTAATATAATATTTAGGGATTTTTTAAATTTTTATTAAATTTTAAACTGATCATAACATAAGGTTCTTGCATTGATTCGGTAATTGACGGTTATACCCTTTTTGCTAATAAAATGAGTTTTACATATCCTTTACTGGTCAAAATATCAGATTTCTTTAATAAACCCGAATATCGTCGAATACCGACTTTTGTGCGATTTAGGCGCATAGTATGGTTTAAAACCATATTAGGCACCTAAGGCTTGTTACCTACTGATGTTATGAATCAATTTTTATACTTTAACAGTAAATAAAAGTTTTGAACTCAGATTTCCAAATTTGACCCTTAAAGCTTATGTGAAATGACCAAAATGCCTCTACGGTGCATGGATTGGACATAAATGATAAATTTCACATATATGCAATATCCTACAGATATAACTCACTAAAATAAATATTTTTACTGATCATTTTAGACCATAAACTCAAATTACTATTTAACCTCTTCTATAAGCTTTAAAAATGACCAAAATACGGGGCTTAAATTGATTTTAAATTCGTTTTGGGCATAATGAAAGGTATCCTACTGATATCATAACACATTTTAAGCATATTAACTTAGGAAACCTGTTCTTGACTCATTTGGCTACCCGTTATGCATTTTTCGCGTTCGGTACGGTTTATGTAACTAGTTTGCATAAATTAACCGAAACGGGTCAAACTTTATCATTTTCACTTCAAAATCCAAAATGTGTTTGGTTTACCCATATTAAACAAGTCTTCATACTTGTCGGGTCTAAATCACATTCTAATCCGGTCTTCACTTAATCTTGCGTTTTGAACCGTATACCTTTCTTTAAAACTAACCGGTCTAAGTTTAAACTTAAGTAAGACCCGTTAGGAATCTAATAGGTTATTAAAATCTTCGTTCCAGATTTAGGAGACCAGTAAAAGCTACCGTACTTGCTGCTTTGTTATACGGCTGGGATTAAAATTTATTTTTAGCTCAGGTAAATACTTTTAACATATTTTCCGTTATAAGGGATTGGGGTACGGTATTTAATAATACCGCTTAGTCGGGTGTTGAATCTTTAATCGAATAATAGTTAAAATTATTGAGATAACCATGTCCTGGATATCCTCGGCTCATTCATTGAAATGGCCACGACTTAAGCACGGGGTGTAGGCATGCACCTGCCGATGCGTATGTAAAAAGATATACCCGCTTGTTGAGAATAACTCGTTGTGGGTTATATTATGTGGTGTGTCTATTAATCTTTAACCCGGTACTTCTAACCCGGGCTACTTAACGTATAACAAATATATAATTCTTTTACAAGATTATTTTAAATAATTATCCCAAGTTATAAAAGATTATTTTAAGTGCAGGTACTAAGCGAAATGGGCGGGCTACTCCTAGTATCAAATAAAGAGTCTTGCAAGCTCTAGATGCTTAAAAATCTGTTGAACAATATTTCTTTTATTTTAGATCCGCCTGTGGATCCTTTTTCAACCTGTTGTATTGTTTAATGTTACTTTTGAATCGGTTTGTAATATTATTACTTTTAGACTTCCGCTATGCATTGAACTGTGATTATTTGACTATGATGATATCAACTATGTCACGATACTCCCCACCGGGCCCACCGGTAATACGTGGAAATACTAGGGTGTGACACGCGAGCAGCGATGCGGCGCGGCACCGCATCCTGCCCACAAGGCAAGTGGGACTGACACCACAGAGCAAGTGGCACCAATGACAGATGCCTGTCAGCCCACACGTAAGCGACAGACTGACACCGTAGTGAGACGTGGCATCAGCAGTAGGACGTGGCATCACCTCCATAACCGCCAAGCCTGACACACCTGCAAAGGGGCTTCGCGTTGTCAGTCTAGCCACTCAATTACCCTCCTTCACTCTTCGGCTATAAATACCCATCCCGAACCAGGTTTGAGGTATCACTTATCAACTCTCTCACTACTACTACTATCACACACTTTGCTTCACAAGCAAATTACTGATTCTCACGCCGAAGAGTGGTAACAAGGAGCACCCCCCACCCCATCCTCCTTGTTACGAGTCACGGTTTGTTTTCCTTGTGCAGGAGACTGACCAGCGGACGATCTAGCCACCGATCCTCGGAAAGAAGGGATTAACCCTACTTGATGAGACCAGTGAATTAACCTCTCTTGGTTAACCACTATTTCATCATTGGCGCCCACCGCTACTCTTAGCACTTTTTTCACATCCTTTTCTTTCTTGAAGATCATGTCTGATCGTGAAAACAATGCTACTAGGGAAAACCTCAAGCCCACAAACTTGGTACTTGCGGGGAACACCACCCCAGCACAACCAATCGGCCACATAGGCACATCAGCACAGGGGGGCTCTCCCCCAATGTTCATGCCAGATTTTTCACAGTATGGTTCTGTGATACCCCCAGGAATGGATCTCCATACCTAGTTCTACCAACAACAGACTGCCCTTGCGGCAGCCTACAACAAAGCTTGCGCAGAAGCGCAAATACCTGTAGGACCCACCCCCGCACCATACACACCTGCG
Organism: Helianthus tuberosus; assembly: GCA_030545235.1. Lineage (NCBI taxonomy): Eukaryota > Viridiplantae > Streptophyta > Magnoliopsida > Asterales > Asteraceae > Helianthus > Helianthus tuberosus. The sequence continues at coordinate 39,200,057 of CM060357.1, read as the reverse complement.
GCTCGTATCTTGCAATACGAGGGTAGGGCACCCGCAAACCCGGCCTCCCGGGATAGGGTAGAGGAACTTGGATCCTCCTACTGTAGCGTCCGCACGCTCGAAGAGGACGACTCCACATATGGGTCCCGCTGAAGGGGCCCAATACAAAGCCGCCTAGGCCCCCATCGCGAAACTCGGCGGCAATCAACAGCCCACCGCGGTTCCGGCATCCACAGCCGTCTGGGACCACAACCCCACAATGAGGGGTATGATCGCACCGACCCAGACGACCGTAAATATATTGCGGGTAATCCCACTCGGCTAACAGCCGACCGGGAGGATACAATTACATTCCTCCCACTGAACCCCACACTACATACCTCTGCGCTACAAAAAGCAACCAAACCCAACCATACAGGCCGCGATCCGCGGCCGAAAACTCAAAATTCGTACCGGAGATCGCCCACGCCGAAGTCACTACAACCAAACTCCCACTGATGATTGGGAAATACATTGGTTCATCCGATCCGGACGACCACATGAACGTTTTTACTGGCGCTAGGTGCATGGGCAAGTGGGATGAGGCCACATGGTGCCATTTTTCCCCCAGACCCTCACTAGATTAGTGAGGGCCTGGTTCGATTCTTTACTAGTTTGATCACTGGTTTCATTTGAAAATTGCAAGCAAAATTTCTTGCACATTTCAGCCAGCAGCGACGTCACAAACGCGATTCAATGGACGTCATGAACATCTGGAGCGGAGACAACAAAAACCTGGAGTCTTTCGTCATCTTCTACTATAAAGAATGCCTCGAGATCGGCGGGATAGCGGATCAAATGGCCCGCAATCATTTCATCCGAGCCTTCAAGGATGATGAAATGGTCATGACCATCTCAGGTAAGGAGGACTTGCCAGAAAAGTGGGACGACGTCATGGCCGCGGTCAAGACGTACGCCCAAACCCAACGGTCTCTCAAACCGCACACTGGCAAGACGCAACCCCAGGTGGAAGGTCAAATTCTCCCGCCAAGACACCAAGAGCAACAACAAGCGCAACCAGGACACATGGAATCGCGACAACGATTCCAAACCATACGTCCTGCGCAGTTACCAGCCCAACGCAAGGGCAACGATCAATGCCCAACATGACCAGCGGGCATCCAAGAAGGAATCTCAGGACCACAATTGGACCGAGATCAACAAGTCGCCAAGAGATGTCCTCCTTACTGACGCACAATTCTTGCGACCAGCCCAGCCAATGAAGTCCAAAAAGAACCAAGACCTCACTCTTTACTGTGAGTATCATAAGGACTCGGGCCACTAAACCAACAACTGCATCAGTCTCCGATTAGAGATTGAGCGAGCCCTGAAAGAGGGGAAGCTGCAACATCTGTTGACAGTCGCGTAAAAACAAACCAAGCGCATCACCCCCAGCGACGAGGGCACTTCCACAGGTAAAAAGACCATGTAAGTGGCCTCAACCCACATGATACATGGAGGCTGTGGAAGGCCGCGCAAAGCTGCAAGAAGAGGGGACAACGACTGGAAAGAGGAACAGGTCGTTTTCCCCAGAGTCCGAGGCGGACCGCGCGATAGGCGCGCCGTCGTTATCACCGGCTACCTAGCTCATTACTGCACGGAGCGGTTGTTCATCGACCCGGACAGTACTTCTGACATTAAATAAGAGCAGTGCTTCAACCAATTCGATCAGGAAGATAAAGATCGATTGCAGCCGGTAGACTACCCTTTGCCCGGATTCGCGGGGGAAACAGTATTCCCCCTGGGTCAAATTACTTTCCCCGTGAGCCTTACCAACGGTAAGCACGCGCGGACCAAGGAGGTAAACTTCATGGTTTTACCCCACACCTGCCGATACAACGTACTTCTCGGACGAGAATCTCAGGTCGATTTTAACATGATCACGTCCGTCCCCCACTCTGCCATCGGTTTCCCGACCGAGACGGGGGTCGCGATAATTTACGCCCGCAGAGAAGTAATGTCGACGGACGAACTGCGTCCGACCAAGACAGCAAGGCTCACCCCCAACACCGAACCAGAAAAATGGGTACTCAACGCGAGGTACCCAGAACAGACGGTGACATTGGGTCATGCCTTGTCTAACAGCACAAGAGCGCACCTGAAGCAACTTCTCTTCAGGAATAAAGACATCTTCGCATGGACACCCGCATACATGACAGGTGTGCCACGCGAAGTCGCGCAACATTTCTTGAATACCTTACCAGGTATCAAGCTGGTGATCCAAGGCCAATGCCACCTTGGATCCGCAAAGAACGAGGCGATGAACGAGCAGGTTAAAGAACTGCTCTCCACAGGTATCCTGCGGGAGGTCAAATACCAGACTTGGTTGTCCAACCCAGTCTTGGTAGAAAAAGAGACCGGGGGCTGGCGCATGTGCGTCGACTACATAGATTTCAACAAAGCCTGCCCCAAAGATTGTTACGCACTTCCAGAGATCGACGAGAAAGTCGATAACCTCGCCCCGTTCCGATGGAAGTGTTTCCTCGATTGTTATAAAGGCTATCACCAAGTGCAGATGGCAATCGAGGACGAAGATAAAACGGCATTCCGCACCGCTACCGGGAATTACTGTTATACAAAAATGCCGTTCGGGTTGCGCAACGCAGGCGCAACCTATCAAAAACTGATGAACGACACTTTTGGCAATCAAATCAGTAAAAGTGTCGAAATCTACATGGACGACTTAGTCATCATGAGCATGGAGGAGGATACCATGCCCACAGATATCGAAAGAACGTTCCAAACTCTGCGAAGCGTCAACATGAAGCTCCATCCAGGGAAATGCTCGTTTGGAGTGGAAGAAGGCAAGTTCCTTAGATTCATCGTCATAAAGGATGGATTTAAGGTCAACCCAGAAAAAGTTCAGGCGATCGAGCACATGCCATCGCCTTCCACGATGAAGGAAACGCAACGACTAGCCGGCCGGCTAGCCGCGTTAAACAGATTCTTAGCCAACCACGCGGCTAAATCTTACCCCATCATCAGTACTCTGCGGAACTGCTTAAAAAAGGAACAGTTCCAGTGGACTGCAGAGGCAGAAAATGCTTTCCGGGAGATGAAAAAGTGTTTGATCCAACTCCCAACTCTCACCGCAACACGCAAGAAAGAACCACTCATCCTGTACCTGTCTGCCGCGGACAACGCGGTGGGTGCAGTACTCATAGTGGAACGAGAGGGAGTTCAAACACCGATCTATTACGTCAGCAAAATGCTCAATGATCCAGAGACAAGATACTCCATCATGGAAAAGTTAGTACTCGCACTGGTACACGCATCCAGATGGCTACGCCGTTACTTTGCAGAACATGTCATCACCGTGTTAACCAACTACAGGATCGGGCAAATCCTCTCCAAGCCCGAAATCTCTGGAAGACTCGCAAAATGGGCCATTGAACTGGGCGCGCACACATTGATTTACAAACCGCGTCCAGCAATCAAAGGCCAGGTTTTAGCTGACTTCGTCGCGGAAGTTTCGACGAATCGCATTCAAGAATGCGAAGACGAACAAAACCCTACACCTCCACCATCTTCATCGAATATCTAGGCACTGTATACCGATGGTGCGTCCAACGAGGACGATGCAGGCGCAGGTCTGCTACTTGTCAGCCCTGATGGACAAGAACTCACCTATGCAATCCGCCTCGATTTCAAAAGCACAAACAACTAGGCAGCGTACGAGGCTCTACTAGCAGGGCTGCGTCTGGCAGTCAAGCTCGGCGTCCAACATCTGGAAGCACACATCGACTCATTACTAGTTGCAGGGCAAGTGCGCGGTGACTATGCCGCAAAAAGGGATATCATGATCCTCTATCTCGAACAAGCCATGCAACTAAAATCACGATTCACCTCCTTCAACATCCGCGATATCAACAGGAGTGAAAACAAACCCGCGGATGCACTATCAAAACTCGCATCCACCAGCTTCCAACATCTGGCAAAGGAGATACGTATTGAGATCCTGCAAAACCCCTCGGTACCCCTACGCCAAGTCAACGTCATCCAATACGGTACAACATCTTAGATGACACCAATTATTGCATACTTGCAATCAGGTGTTACTCCCGAAAGTAAAGCAGAGGCACGCAAGCTACAATACAAAGCGTGCCACTATCAGATGGGAGACGATGTTTTACACCGCAAATCATACATGGGGCCACTCCTACGATGCGTTAACCCTCAAGATGCCACATATCTGATCAGAGAGATACACGAAGGAATATGTGGCATACACGCAGGCCCACTCATGGTAGTGGCCAAAATCATGAACGCTGGGTATTACTGGCCCAGCATGCACCTGGATGCAGTCAAAGTCTTGCGCAAGTGTTTCAATTGTCAGTGACACGCACCCAAAACCTTGCACTCGAAGAACAGTCTGATCCTTATCACCACCGCATGGCCTTTTCAAAAATGGGCCATCGACGTGGTGGGACCATTTCCAGACGCACCAGGTGCGGTAAAGTTTATCATAGTGGCTGTCGACTATTTCACCAAATGGGTAGAAGCAAAACCGCTAGCTTCTACCACCGCTATGATAACAAGGAAGTTTGTCTGGGAACACATCATCTGCCGTTTCGGTCTACCAATGTGCATCGTAACCGACAACGGCACCAACTTCGCTGCCGAAGATTTCCAAAACTAGCCAAAGGAACTAAACATCGAACACGTCTTCTCCTCAGTGGCGCACCCGCAAGGGAATGGCTAAGTTGAGAGCATCAATAAAAGTTTAGTCGAAGGCATAAAGGCACGGTTGGGAACAGCCAGACGCGGCTGGGTCGATGAACTCCCAAGTATCCTATAGGCCCATAGGACTAACCCGAAGACAAGTCACGGGGAAACATCCGTCAGCCTAGTCTATGGCTCTGAGGCGGTGATCCCCGCTGAGATAGGTCTTCCTTCACCTCGAATGCTAGCTATCAATAAAACTGACAACAATAACGAGCGCAGGCTTGACTTGGACCTATTGGAAGAAAGGCGTGAAAATGCAGTAATCAATGAGGCCAAGTACAAAACCAAACTTGAAAAATACTACAACGCACGCGTTCGCATTTGTACCTTTAATCCGGGAGACTATGTCCTTCGCGACAATGAGGCCGCTAACGCAGAACGCCCAGGGAAACTTGCCCCCAAATGGGAAGGACCCTACCTCATCCAAGAGGTCTTGGGCAAAGGTGCATACAAACTACAAACGTTAGAAGGAGAACCTATCGCAAGAACATGGAATGCACAGCAACTTCGACGCTGTTACATGTAAGCTACGTTTACATTTTCTATGTAACCTACTGGCCCACAGGCCATTTGCCAATAAATAAATGAACAATTCAATGCAATATTGTTTATCTTTTCTATTACAAATGTGTGTTCCACTTTGTGGTATCTGCAAAAACAGATTGGGAAAATCTTCATTCGCGATACCTACACAAAGTGGTGACCACACACAAATATTGTAATAGGCCAGCAAAGGCAAAACATCAATGTCTATCCGGCTGGATACACACATACGGTTTTTACAAAACCTACACAATTCCTAAACCCTAACGGGATAAAAACGGGAATTGAGTACTACTCACACGACAAAAGTGCAGAGTATACTCAACCGCGCTCTACAGCCAACAGAGTCATTCATATACTTGCATATCACCTAGACATGCAAAGGGCAAATAATTACTTAGTATTATTTACATGCGCCTGAAACGTTGGCCTTAAATAAACACTATTTCACCAGTGCTCAGCCACGCGTACTTGCATATCACCTAGACATGCAAATGGCAAATTCAGACTTAATGTTATTTACAAAGGCCTTAAACATTGGCCTTACAAAACATTAACTCACACATGTTCAAAAAGCAAGGGGTAAAAACACTTGTACACATTGAGCAAAAGAATGGATTATATATCCAACAGACTTCTACACCTATGCGATGCCGAAGAATAATACATGAGTTTTTTTTCAACCATTTACATCAAAAAGGAAGGCAAAAAGGGCACGCAGGCCAACCTAGTCTTCTTTTGTGCCACTCGTGCTCGCACCCTCCTTTGCACCGCCAGCGGTTTCCTCTTCCTCACGACGTTCATACAACAACCGCAAACGGTCCACGTAATCTTCTGCCTCCAAGCATTTCTCAATGTCTTCAATGGCAGAAAGGGACAAGTTGTTGTATGCGTCAACAGCTGCGACATACAAACCTTCAGTATCTACACCATGGAACCCAGATCTTTCATCTGTAAATTTGCTCTGGAAAAAGGGGTTCACATGGGCAATGCACTCGTTGTAACCGGCCTTAAACCCAGCCTGCCGTGCACATTCCTTATGCTCATTAACGGCAGTTGCGTTCTCAGGCGCATCAAGAATGGTTCCAACAATCTGCAAAAATACAAGTCACAAGTTTAACAAAAGCAAATCTAAGGATGGGAAAGACACCAGGTACTTACATGCCCAATACCGTGATCAAGCATCCAATCACGATCCGCCTTAACCTGATTTAGAGAGGTGGTCAACCCATCTCTAGCCTCTTCAGCCTGCCTAGCCCGCATTTCAACCTCAGTAACGCGGGCAGTCACCTCCTCAAAGATGGTCGCACGGCTTTGCACATCCGCCTGTTGACAATCGGCAGAAACAAGTATAAACAAGCAACATCTTACATACAAGAAACAAAGTAACAACCCGTGTGTAATCAGAGTTCATACCTGGAGTTCCTCAACAGCTTTGTTCAACTTACTGCGGTCAGTATCCGCCTCTTTAAGTGCCTTGGCACCGCGTGCCTCCGCCTCCTTTGCCTCTTTTGCAGCCGCTTCGGCTGCGGCCTTTTCCTTCAACAAAGCAGCATTTGCGGCTTTGAGGTTGTTCAACTCTTGGCGAACACGGAAAATTTTTTCATTCTCTCGAGCACAAGCTTCCCTCCAACCCTTGCACTCATCAGAAAGTAATTTTGCAAGAGTACGAACCTGTTTAAGACCAGCAGTTGTAGCCCAAGTCTCAGTCTGCTTCAGCTTCTCAAAAGCAACCTTATCTTTTTCTAGCTGCTCTGCACCTTCCCGAGCAGCCTTCACCAATGCCTCAGCTTCAGCCTACAAGCGAACGGTTTCCTCCTCCTTGCGACCCAACACCTTGTAGTCTTCTATAATTGCATTCGCAATTATAGAACTTCCAACAAGCATGGAGGAGAGCTGATGTATCCGGTTCTCACGAGGCAAACCACGGGCACGAAGAACCTCAAAAGGAGTGCCCAAACCGCTTAAGATATCCCTGCAAGCGGAGGGATCGTTGGAAACATCATCCCATTGCATAATAGTCCAAGGAGGGCGATGATAATCCAAACCCCAGTATACCGTATAAGAACGGTATTAAAACTCCAATTCAGTCTCACCAGGCTGAATGGAAGGTTGATCTTCAAAACTCGTACCAGCGGCAATCGAACCAGAAACCTTCTTGGCAACGGGGGATTTTGGCCTCTCAGCAACGGGGGACTTCGGTTTCTCAGTAACAGGGGACTTCGGCTTCTCGCCCCCCTGAACTTCAGCGTCGTTGGGATCAATCAAGTTGTTGGACGAATCCAACGTATCCGCAATAGATACACCCGCAGACTTCTTCGCGGTATCATCCACATGAACAGGTGGTGGACTAACCCGCTCAATAGAAGGACTCCTCATATCCTCCTTCTGGTTTTCCACGTCCACCTCTTTCGGGGAAGACGGAGGGGTGGAAAACAAAGACTCCGGTTCTCCTCGGGATTCTACAACAACACACAAAACATCCATCAGCTACAACTGCCACAACACTTATACCATGTATACTACCAACTTACCAGTTGTGACCGCAGGTGTTGGCTTCAAGATCGCAACCCCCCGGGTTCTTCTCAACTTAGCACCTTTTTTCCCACCAGCAGCATGGGCATCTCCTTTCTTTTTCTTACCATCAGCGGGTTTAGAACCTGCAGATGATCCACCCGCAACCGCACCACCACCTAGAACACCCAAACCCTCAAGGGTGTCAGACACTACCACGTAATCGTTGTATTTGCGTAAACGAACATGAGAGATACCTGCCACCTCTGGCACCAACGGAGGAACAAAAACCGGCTCATGCGTTTTCTTCGGTTTGCAGAACCGTTTATCACCATATTTCTCCACGTGCTGTTTGGGAACACCCGTGGCATCAGGGTCTCCCAAGGCCCCAAGATCCCCTGCGTTTCGTCCATCAACAAACAATCAGCAAGGCCAACTTGTTTACAAAACACTAAAGGAATAATGCACTATTGTACCTTTGCCTTGCGGCAGCACTGCCTCCATTGCTTCCCGTTCAGGCAACCGGAAATTGTCACGAATGGTGTAGTTGAACCCTTCCTCACCATCCGCACAAGCCAATACCTCAACTTTGCCTTTGAAATCCGGGCAAAACATTCTCCGCAGTGGAGCATCCTCTGACAGCACATTTATAAAAACTCAGTAACAAAAACAAGGAAGCAAGAAACCGCACAGAGAAAAAGGACACTTACCACCATTTTTTCCCCGCACCACGGGCCTTGCCTTCCTGCTCATCCTCCCTAGCATCATCCGCAGCACCCACAACTGCGCATTACTTAACCGCACCCAACCAATCATCCACAGGTTCGGGAACCAATCCATCGTATTTGCCTTGGGGACGCTAATGTTCTCCGTTATGATCGGGTCCATCACATTCCTAAAGGTCAACCTTGCAATAATAGCAGCAGCTTTAATGTATAAGAACTTTGTCTTCCACTTTGTTAGACCCTTCGGAGGAACCATCAACTTAGGGCTACCGTCTCGTTGACGGAAAGAGAAGAAACCCATCGACACAGTCATCTGATAAAACCGCCAGAAATCTGCGACTGTGGGTTCCATACCAAGAGCACGAAACGTGTACTCAAAGTTTCAAACCCGAATCATCCCGAAAGGACTCGGTTGAGAAATATGGAGTTTTTACTACTCCAAAACTTCAGCCACAAACACCGTCAAAGGCAACCGGAGATTACAGACTCCGAAAAAATCAGCAAACATGGTGACATGCCCCGCCGGAGCATCACCGGCGGTGTCACCCTCTTGTGGATAGATATCCCCATACTCTGGCGGCATCTGAATATCCCTCATCAGCACATCAAACGACGCCCTCGTCCACCTAAGAACTGGCAAGTTCTCTCCAGGAACATTACCTTCAGCCTCCTCCTCCGCCGCCACCGGTGACGAAGGTTCAGGGTTTTCACTCGAAGTAGAATGTGGGTTCGATGGTTCAGCCATTAAAGAAGAAAGAAATGTCAGTGGGTTCAGAAACTCAGAAAGCTCACCGGATAATCAAATAGTTGATCGGAGAAGACGAAGGATTTTCACTTTCTCTCACCGGAAAAATTTGAAATTTCGAAAAAGTGAGGGGAAACCCCAAAATGGTTTCCCCTTTTATACTCATCGCAATTAATGTTGTACAGTAACCGAAACGTCGTGCATAAAAGTAACAAGTCATGCGTCGCCACATGTACAGCGACGGTTTCTCTGACGGTTACCACGCGCCTGACAAAATAGACTTTTACAATCCTGCTACAGTGCATTAATTACCTTGGCAGTGCAAACGTCCTTTCCTTTCAGCACATGCCAGGTAAATCCCACCAACTTCTACCAACTCACACGTGCGGTCTACCACGTGTACAACAAACAAAAAAGCGACGACAACATTCAAATAAGCGGCATGCGGTTTCTCTGGCATTCCGCACCATAACCCGTACCGCATGTCGTTTTTTACATACCCCTCAAACAAGGAAAAAATATATATATATATACACTATGTAAAGAGGGATAACCAATATCCTCATACATCCACAAGCACACGCGGAATATGCAGAGATGACACACACGAGCCCGCACAGGTGTGTCAGATACTCAGAACCAGCGTTGTTCTTTGGACTGCGAAAACCGCTTCTCAGGAAGAAGCAAACCGCATTCCCTTAAAGCTTCTTCAAGCTTCAAATCCCTCGTGTCTGGTTCACAACCACAGAGGGAACGCAAACAGCTTCTCAATAGCGAAAAGTATAAGTATGATGAGCGACCGCACATCAGCAACCCTGACTCCTGATCCTTCAAGAGCTACATCAAAGCGTAACACTCTTTTAAAGCGAGTCTTCTGTTACAAATCGCAGACACTCACGAGTCGCGGCGGTGAAACGTAACTACGCGAACGGTAGCTACGGAAGAGCTACGACTAAGTCATCACATGGATGAGCGAAGCTACTTCCAGAAAAATTGCTTTCCAACTAAGCGTGAAGGAAAGTGGCTACATAACGAATGCGCATGAGTTTCACCCAGATTCCTAACCATCCAAGGTGATCTCCTTAAGCAACAAGCCAAACAAAAGTGGTAACAAGTCTGCTTATGACTTTGTTTGCCCATCTATAGACCGCATAGAATAAACAATGGTGGGCACTAACATTCCTATGACCATGTTTATTTGACCATAGCTCATGTGAACGATTCACATTGTTCGACCAAACATGGCCAACGATATGCGGCAACTAGGTAACCGCAAAGGACGTGCGGTTACTTGAGAGCTAAACTGGAAGAAAATGAACACCCCATAAAATAGGGATCATCGTTCAATGTCCAGTTGATAAACATAAAGCGATAGCAAGCAACCGCAGAGGTTACAACTAGAGTTGCGGACACTGACATCTTCAGTCACCGTCTCAAAGGTTGGTTCGGCACACCAACAGGTGGCTACCAACCCTGATGACATCAGAAAAAGGTAGACCATACTACCGGATCAAAATTCTCGGCTGAGAATTCCGCATCAGACGGAACATTCTCACCGGTACAGAAGAGACGTCACACGACTCTACCAGACCCCCCGCTTGATTTACTTGAAGCAGGAGCCATCGGTCTGGCCTAGAATCTTCTCCAACTTCCAAAGTACCCATCGGACCTCATAGTCCAGTATTCCTCCCACATGAAACTTGCATGAGGAAACAACACTAGACTGGGGGAACTTGAAGGGGTATGGTCCCAGATCTCGCACCAACATGGCCGCGAGTGACCATTACCCTTATCGAAAACCCCCACCGACAAGAACTTATCTGTGTCCGTGCGGGCACGCGCGGGCACGCGCGAACACAGCGGTCGAATCCAATCAGTCAAGGGATGAGAAGACTTACCTTGTGTATGAAAATGGGGGTTACACATAGTGATGTGGCTTGGAACCGCATCCTATGAACATTTTCGTCACGACAAAGGATCTGGACAACAGCAACAGTCGATGCGGACTAGCACCGCATCCCGCACATGTCTTGGCCAGAGCAAGGACACGGAAACAACAGCAGTTACTGCGAGCAGCGATGCGGCACGGCACCGCATCCTGCCCACAAGGCAAGTGGGACTGACACCACAGAGCAAGTGGCACCAATGACAGTTTCCTGTCAGCCCACACGTAAGCGACAGACTGACACCGCAGTGAGACGTGGCATCAGCAGTAGGACGTGGCATCACCTCCATAACCGACAAGCCTGACACACCTGCAAAGGGGCTGCGCGTTGTCAGTCTAGCCACTCAATTACCCTCCTTCACTCCTCGGCTATAAATACCCATCCCGGACAAGGTTTGAGGTAACACTTATCAACTCTCTCACTACTACTACTATCACACACTTTGCTTCACAAGCAAATTACTGATTCTCACGTCGAAGAGTGGTAACAAGGAGCACCCCCACCCCATCCTCCTTGTTATGAGTCACGGTTTGTTTTCCTTGTGCAGGAGACTGACTAGCGGACGATCCAGCCACCTATCCTCGGAAAGAAGGGATTAACCTTACTTGACGAGACCAGTGAATTAACCTCTCTTGGTTAACCACTATTTCATCACACTGTCTTAGTCCTAGTGTTAAACACTTTGTAGGCCTTAGCAGTGGTTGAGTATCCCAAATGATAACCATAATCTATTTTGGCTGTAAACTTGGAAATTGAATCTTTTAAGTTTAAAATGAAGCATGGGCAGCCAAAAACTTTGAAGTATGAGATCAGTGGTTTGATTTTATACAGAATTTCATAGGCAGTCTTTTGATGCCTGGGGTTTATTAAAACTCTGTTCTGGACATACCAAGCAGTGTTTACTGCCTCTTCCCAGAAAGTTAATGGCAAACCTGAATCAGCAAGCATGGTTCTGGCAGCCTAAGTCAATGTCCTGTTCTTTCTCTCAACAACCCCATTTTGTTCTGGTGTCCTTGGAATGCTGTACTCCCTTACAATTCCTTTTGACACACAAAACTCATCCAACTCCCTATTTCTGAATTCTGTGCCATTTTCACTCCTAAAGACTTTTACTGGCAAGTCAAACTGCTTTTCAATCTGTTTGACAAAGTCTTGCAGAATGCCTGCAGTCTCATCTTTGGAATGTAAGAAATAAGTCCATGTAAACCTAGAAAAGTCATCTACAATTACCAAACAATATCTTTTCTTTTTAAGACTCATGACTTTTACTAGGCCAAACAGATCCATGTGCAGCATTTGCAAATACTTGGTTGTTTTGGACTCTTCAATGGACTTAAAAGAGCTTTTATGTTGTTTTCCTTTTAAGCAGGAAACACAATGCTCAGGACAGGTGAACACTTTTTGTGGGAGACCTCTTACAAGGCCCTGTTTTGACAAAGCAGTGATTGTCTTGAGATTTGTGTGCCCCAATCTTCTGTGCCATAGTTCTGTCTCTTTGTTAGAGGCAGCTGAGAACATACCGGCATCAGTCCTGGGGCTCTCTTTTAACAAATCAACTACATAAACATTGCCACTCCTTTGATCAACAAGTTGGGTTTTTCCATTTTTTATTATTTCTTCAATCTTTTTGACCATTTCTGGTCCAACAATTCTACAACAATCCTTATTAAAGAATGATCCATAACCTTTGTCACTCATTTGAGAGACACTAATGAGGTTGAATTTTAGATTATCAATAAGATTGACATTTTCAAACTTAACATTTCCAGACTGTACTGTACCAGAACCCATCACCTTCCATTTACTATTATTACCAAAAGATATATCACCCCCTCCATGAGTTTTGAATTCTTTGAGTAGGGCTCTACATCCAGTCATGTGCCTGGAGCCTCCACTATCTACATACCAAAGACTATCTAAGCATGCAGAAGCTCCTTGCACATCAAGTAAATAATTAGTTCAGGAGGGTCTCCAAAGCCAATAAGGCTTAGGATGGGGTCTCAACAGTGTCAATGTTAAGTTTAGGAAGATGGACAGTGGTTAGCTCAGGGGTTTGGTGTAACACCCCGTGTTTCGAAAGTCAAAGTCAAAGTCAAGATTGAAGTCAAAGGAAGAAAAGATTGCTAATTGCGATCTGTCTCTCCTTGCGCAATTCATGTTTTGACTTCTTTGACTTGTAATTAGTCTATTTTGTTATCGCTTTAGTTGTATTATGTGGAGTATCTATTAATAATCGCATAGTAATCGTTATTTATCGCATGTTTAATCGCTTTATCGCTATCGCACTAGCAACTCGAAATTACGCATTTTGGTTATTGTTATACGTGTGTGTGTGCCTTATGTGTTACTTGTGCGTGTTTATTTATGTTATGTTGTGGTAATCAATCAAAACGCAATCAAAACTCAATCGCAATCGAATCGCAAACGCTAAACGAATACGAAATAAGGATGCTTGTATGTTGATATAGTAGTTGGGATTGAAAGTAATTTGACTAGGAAACTCCAAACGCATCACAACACTCGCAATCGCAATTGAAACGGCAAAACTCGTCTCACCGAACACTCGAACCAAGCGACTGATCGATCAGGAGACCAACCGATCGACCAGCCGTTCGATCGAGCTGTCGCTTGATCGTCCAGCTGTTCGACCAGGTTGCCACCCGATCGACCAGCCCCTTTCCACTTTGGGTAACCCTATAAATACCCCATGTCACCATCAACTTTCCACTTTTGCTCTCTGACGTCCGACCAGCGCTCTAACCTTGCTTTTCTCTGATTTTCTAGCAATTCCGGTAAGATCTCGTCCTAAATCTTGTACTTCCTTAACCTACACGTACTCCTACACCTTTCTATCTTTTGAATCTTAACTTTTAACCGTGAAATCATCAAGATTCAAGGTGTTCTAGGATGACGTCATCATGTGTTCTTGAGAACTTCATGTTTTGGCCTCAATCCACCAAGAACAACTTAGATCTAACCGATTTCCACATAAACAACCAAAGATCTTTCATAGATCTGAACATATTCACAATGAATAGGATTGAAAGATGGTTTTCCAACTTTCTTTCAACTCTTTTACACTCACTGCCTTCAAAACCGATAGAATCGGAGCTTGTGCCGACTTACTACTCATTCTTGTGGTTGTGTTGGTTCAAGATCTGGATTCTATCCACGAGACTACCGATTTTGGGTTAAACATGGAACACCGTCTCGAACAGTTAACTGGCCGGATTTGGGTGATTCCTATCCAATCACGGGTACCAAGTATTAACAAGGTTTCTGTTGCTTAATACGATATCAAAACGTCTCGATAAAACGACAAACAATCAAAACAACCAAGTGTAAGACGAACAGGTCGACCAGGACGGAGTGTCGTCCGATTGGACCGCTGTCCAATCGAACAGCCATCCGAACGACCGGTCATCCAATCGACTTGCACATTGGCCCCACAATTAACTTTCAAATCAACCCTCAAAAGTTTTGGGAACACCGAACGGATTGCCGTCCGATCGAGTTGCCACTCGATCGACCGACCATCTGACTATGTGATGTTTCGAAGCTTCAACACTTAAACAATTTTCAACATGTTCAATGCACAAAGGATGCCACCCGATCGAACAAGCGTCCGATCGAGTGACAACCTGCTGAGAACTTGTTCTCACTGAAGTGCCCAACCTATCGGACTGTCGCCCGATCGAACGGTCATTCGATCAATCGACCTGAAAGGTAGAGATACTTCAATGCTTTCAAAATACTACAACGAAAACTTCAAAAGTCAAGCCATCATACACAAACA
This sequence comes from Helianthus tuberosus, assembly GCA_030545235.1. NCBI lineage: Eukaryota > Viridiplantae > Streptophyta > Magnoliopsida > Asterales > Asteraceae > Helianthus > Helianthus tuberosus. The sequence goes on along the minus strand of CM060357.1, from coordinate 39,185,045 downwards.
CATCCTTCCCAAAGGAAGTAACAATCCACTCGAACGGTCATCCGACCGGACAACCGTCCGAACGGACTGTCACTCGAACGACCGGCTGTCTGATCGGACTACCATCCGATCGAACTGCTGTCCTACCCACTTGCACTCTGTATCGTTTTACGCGTCACTTATCGTTATGCTATCAATTTGTTCAGGCTAACCCTACTCTCTAGCGCTCCCTTCAATCCATCAATCGCTGTGAGTATACTCGAATCCCTTTTTGCTTTACGCACTTTTGGGTGTTACATACGTTACTTATACAAAATCACATCGAACACACTACGCAATACTTTAATCGCTAACCAATTACCGCATGTTATACGTGACTTAATGAATGCTTGTTTGTTATGTTTACACATGGAATGTTGTCTACCTGCCTTCGCAACGATAGTACCATTAGTTTGGACTCAGCACCTGTTCACTCAGGGGTTGTTAAGGAAAATTACCTACATGGCTCATAATGGTGAGTGTGTATCACGAACTGCCTTGGGCAGTCAACCCGCAGTCATTGGTATCGATAGGTTCATGTCGATAACTAACATGCCTCATTTTACACTGTGTACGTGCTGGTTATGCGTAACGATTTCGAACTCTATATGCTATTATCAAACTTGTATGCTCACCTTTACACTATGTGTATTGACTTTTAATTTAACGTATGTGACAGGTGCTTAGGATGCTTATTTGCTTACTTTACTGTGAAATCGAGGCTAGGAAAGACCTAGGTCAACAATAAACAATTGTCTGTAATAAAAATCTGAGTTGTCAGAACAGAACAATTTGACTAGATCTTTTCTGTAATAATTGTATTATCATTTATGACATGGTATGGGACGTGTTGCTTTAAATAGTTGGTAAATATAGTTGTTATGGAAACTTCTGGACAATCTGTTTCGCTCAGTGCCACGCCTCGATGTTTTCGCCATCGGTTAGGGTGTGACAGATTGGTATCAGAGCCATAACTATAGGGAATTAGGCAAGACACGACCTAGTCCGGGCCGATGTCTTTGAGACCTAGTCTATAGTTAGGAACCAACAGACCGACTCGTGCATGTCCAGTAGGGATTATGTATGAGCTTACTGTTATTTCTCGCTATTCTCGCCTACGTTACACTATCACTGCACTCGAATTTTCAAATATGATTGAGCGATTAAGTCAAGATTAGGTGTGAAAACCGCAAACTCTCGGCTAAATTGCTTGTTCAACCCACATTTTTACCTATAAACACGAGAAATTGCATTGAAATAGGAGTGAAATCCATACTTTGACGCATAATCCTCTTTTATTTTCATCAAAATAGGAACAAATTTGCTAAGTCAGGGGTGAAACCTGAACCTTGACAACTTGTTCCGACCTTTACTTGGGTTTTACCAAACTCTCACCAAAGTCTCGACGGACTCCAACGACTTGAAATCACGATATGACTAAAAGGATGCGTGCCGAGCCCAAGACTCGAGGCAAAAGTACAGTCCTGAAAGTCAAAGTGTGTACAAAAGGTCCCTGTGAATAGTCGAATCACTTTGGATAGTCAATGTCTAATAGCCGCAGACGATCTATTTCCCAATTTTTGTGTGTTTCGATTCTGAGCCCGCAACTGCTGATGATTCGTCGATTTTATGTGTTTATATGTGTATTTACCTGCTTATGTGTTTTAATTTTTGAAGACTTATTCGATTATTCGCTTTCGCTTTGATCGATACGCACGACCCGCATTGCATATTCACCTCAAAACACTGACAAATCGCTACTACTATGAGAAACGACCTTACGCCCTAATGTTTGCTAAGTTAATTAGTTATACTATACTACTCGCTATACTATGCGCGAACGCTCTTCTCGAATGATCACGGACTTTGAACGATAGGTTTCTGTATTCTGACTGCTCCCATGTGCATCTAAGTGAATTACGTGCTTATGTTCTTCTGTGTTTCTGTGCCTTACGTGCCTATGTGCTTCTGTGCTTATGTGAATCTGTGATTTTATGCCTATGTGCTTACATGGTTGTACGTGTTCCTGAGTTTTAGTAGTATTAGGCGTGTGAGGTGAGATTCGATTATATTGTGTTGAGTCCTGTGGTGATGTCTGTTGCAGACAATGTCGTCATCTGGATCTCGCGCTACCCGAGATGCTCGTCGAAAGCAAGCAGACAAACGCCTCGCTGCCATGATTACTAAGCAAATGGCAAAGGTTGTACCCCAAGTCGTTAGTGAACTGTACGAAAACATGAGCAAATCGTCTGAAGAATCCAGGACCGAGACTCCCAAAGCTGCTTTCAGCTTCAAACAGTTCAAGGCATGTGGACCAAAAGAGTTCACCGGCGAAGAAGGCCCTACGGCTTTGTTTCAATGGTTTGACTCAATCGAAGTCACCCTGCACGCTACCGGCGTCTTCCAGTCCCGCGCTCTAGACTGGTGGACGACCGAAAGGAACAAGCGCGGAAATGATGCAGCTTATGGTCTGTCATGGGACGAGTTGAAGAACGTTATGCTCGAAGAGTTCTGCCCTCCCCATGAGCGCCCGAAGCTGGAGGACGAGTTCTGGCACATTAAGCAGAAAGAAGGTGACAACGCTGCCCTGACTTCTCACTTTAAGAAGCTCAGCATCATCTGTCCCGATCAAGTAAAGACGCCCGACCTGACGATCAAGAAGTACCTTCGAGCTCTACCCGACTGTGTTGCAGATTTTGTGCATGCCGCAAAGCCAGCAACAATCGAAGAAACTTACTTGCTTGCCGCCGAAATCAACGACAAGCGAGTAAAAGCTGGTTTTTGGGATAAAACTTCAAAAAACCTGCACCAAGTCACCGCCGCACCAACCGCCGAAACCGCTGCCGCTCAATCGTCGAAGTCTTCACACCGCAAGAAGAAGAACAACAATATCAGCTCCAGCAACAAGAACTGTGCTGTCACTACCACTGCTGCTCCACTCCAAGCCGTCCCGGCTCAGCAGCAATCGCACCACCGACCAGCACCAGTTACCTATGCACCACCTGCAAAACGTGCATACACAGGCCCTCACCCTGCCTGCCCGACATGCTCTTACCATCACCTGGTAGGTCTAGCTTGCCGTTTTTGCGCTCACTGTAATATGTACGGCCACTTTACTACAAATTGTCGTACTGGTCCCCGTCAAGCACCAACTCAAGCCACGGCTCATCAAGCTCTGCTCCCAGCCCCACAAGGCCAACAAGCGGCTCAGGCACCCGCAGTCAAAGCCCAAGTCTGCTTCACATGTGGTGATCCCAACCACTTTACGAACATGTGCCCGAACAGGGATGTGAAACAAGAACCTCAGCAGTAGCACCAGCAGCAACAGCCTCAGCAGCAGCAACAAGCCGCCTGCGCCAGAACTTTCAACATCAATGTGCGCCAAGCCCAGGCTGACAACAACGTGGTTAATGGTACGTTCCTTGTGAATGGTATTTATGCTTCGTGTTTGTTTGATACTGGAGCCGATAACTGCTTTGTGTCGTTTGAATTCGAGAAGCTCCTTAGTCGTAAGCGCTCCCATCTCTCCTCGACGTTCGATGTTGAAGTCGCCACCGGAAGAACTGTCACCGTTAATTCTGTTCTTTGTGAGTGTACTCTTGAACTCAACAATCACATCTTCCCAATCGACCTTATTCCGATGCAACTCGGAAGTTTTGACGTCATAGTAGGCATGGACTTTCTTCGCAAAAACCATGCTGAAGTTGTGTGCTTCGATAAGATGATTCGATTCTCGCTCGCGAATGGTGATTTATTGTGTGTTTATGGCGAAACTGCTTCAAAAGGTCTCAAGCTCATGTCATGTGTCCAAGCTAGCAAGTATCTCCGCAAGGAATACAGAGCTTTCTTGGCTAACATTGTAGTAGCGGAGAAGGAAAAGAAAGGAAGACCTGGTGTAAACGATGTCCCAGTGGTTCGAGAATTTCCTAACATTTTTCCTGAGGATCTTCCCGGACTACCGCCAAGTCGTGATATCGACTTTCGTATCGACCTCATTCCTGGAGCCAACCCTGTTGCCAAAGCTCCTTACCGACTCACACCGTCCGAAATGCGTGAACTCTCGAGTCAGCTTCAGGAATTACTTGAGAAAGGCTTCATTCGCCCGAGCACCACTCCTTGGGACGCGCCAGTCCTTTTCGTCAAAAAGAAGGATGGGTCGTTCCGGATGTGCATCGACTATCGGGAATTGAATAAGTTAACTATCAAGAACCGCTATCCCCTGCCTCGCATTGATGATTTGTTTAATCAACTACAAGGTGCTACGTGTTTCTCCAAGATCGATCTACGCTCAGGCTATCACCAGCTACGCATCCAAGAGGAAGATTATTAGGATCTGAGTTTGGTTTTGATTGTGTTTTAGGTTTGAGTTATGATGAACAATGAATGGGTAGTGTAGCGGAATATAATGGAAGCAAACTTTTCACAATCAAACAGGAGAATTGCTTTTAATATACAAGTTTAACATTGAACCGAATGCTTGAATTTATTACAAGATTCAATTACAATTGCAAGTATGTAACAAACTCCCCCTCAGCCTGAGCTCACTTTGATTTGTTCGTGCAGGAAGAAGATGGTGAAGAGCTGATAGAACAGTACAGGGTACTGTTCTATTTATAGGCACGGACAAACCACTGAGCATCTTTGCTGACGTCACCATGAAAGTGACATCTAACCTCCTAACAAACTCTAACCTCTGATCTATACAGGTACTGCTATGCTAACAACTGTTATTCCAATGCATTACATAAAGACAAACTAAACTACAGCTGAAACCTTCCACTGATGTGAACCCAGCAGCACTTGATACATCCAGCAGTGCTTGACCCAAGGCAGCAGTTTGAGTAACAGGGCTTTAGTCTTCAGATGTTGATCAGCAGTTATAGGTCAGCAGTTATACCGATCAGTAGATAGGAGGTCAGCAGATGTTTAAACCACTTTCAAGGGGAGAGACTTGTATACATAACATTTGCTAAATTCTGGATCCACTGCTCTGATCCAGTTTTGGCTTTAATTATCTGTTCCTCTGATAGGGTTCAATCCCAACAATCTCCCCCTAGAACAGATAATGCCAAAACCCTTCATTATTGGTAGATCTTTATTGCCTCATCAGCAGTTCCCTTATTTGCCCTTTGAGTTGTAACTCAAGGGCTAAGGCATCTGTGTCATCATCATCCCTGAACAGTGGAAGATCAAGGAGATCCTGTAAATCTTCAAGACTTAGGCCAAGTGCTTGTTCTCTTGTTATTTTCTTCACTTCTCCACTAGACTTGAACACTGTCAGTACATGGGTCTGTTTGTGAGTTTTCCACTTTAGTACTTTTGAGTCTGGTGGGTTTCTTGGGAGATTTTTATTAGATGAGGAGTTTGGTGATGCAGGCCTTGTGATGACTGTTTGAGCAGTGCTTGCAGGTTGATTCAGGCCAAGAGTTTCAGCTATCATCTTTTTAATACCTTCTTTTACAAGCTCATCTCCTGCCATTAATTCTGCCACTGTTTCAGTATCCAACTGTTTTTGTTGCTTTCTTTTATAGATGGCAGCACCAGTTGGAGCAGTGGATCTCCTGATTTGCAGCTTTGGTGGTCTTTTTGAAACCTCTGCTTCAGGGTAGTCAGGTTTTTGTGGAACTTTAGGATCTTTCTTCCTTAATTCCTCCAACCTTTTGTAGGTGGTCCTGACTGTGTCTTCTTTCCATCTTGCCACTTGATTTTTAGACCCATAGTCAACAGCAACTAATTCCTCTTTCATTCTCTTCAGCTCTAATGTCTTTTCAGGCACATTCTTTTTGTACTTTGACCAATCTGGAGGAGTGTGTTTGACCTTATTCTTTATCATTTCTTGAATCCTGGCTGCTTCTTGTTCAAGCTCAGGAATGGTCCACTCCTTGTACATATGCTTTTCTCCCTTGTACTTCTTGGTTGCCATGATGCTTTCAATGTAGTCTTTTCTCAAAGTTTCATCTGCTCTCTCTGAGATTTGTTGACAAACATTTTTTGCAAATTGCTCTAAGGATCTGACTTGAGTAAATAGAAACCGGTAATGCCTTTGAATTTCTTTGTCAGATTTTCCTTAAGAGTTTCTTTTGGAAATATCCTCTGCCTGTTGAGCCTTAATTTTCAAATACTCTTCAATGTTATCCTTCAACAGATGGCAACTTCCTTTTTGTAGGATCATCCTCATAGTAGAAGGATTTGATCTCTTCTCTGACTGCAATGAGTTCAAGAGGATATTGGAATCCTGCAGGAGTGATGGCCATGATTGGTTGTTGTACTTGAGCTGATGAGAGAGGAACAGGGTTTGGAATAAGTGCAAGGGATTGTAAAGATGTTGGTGGTGGTGATAGAGAATCATCATCAGGTATGAAAATCCTTCTCCTTTTTATTTTAGGAGAGGCTGATGATGTTTTGGGTGGATCAGTAGTGGTGGTTTGAGTGGTAGAAGGTGGCCGACTAACAGTTGTTGAAACAACTGGTGTTTCAACCACTGTTGTCATTACAACAGATGTTGTAACATCTGGTGTCTTCTGCTTTTTGGCAGGAGGTGATGATGGTGGGGTTGTTTTTGGTGGTGATGATAGGTTTGGTGGTGGTGGTAAGGCAGTGGTGGTGTGTGTTGAAGTGGTGTATGTTGAAGTGATAGCAGATGTTGAAACTACTGAAGTATCAGCAGTTGTTGATACAGCAGGAGTTACAACAGCTGTTTGAGTGGAAGATTGATGTTGGGGGCTTTTGGAAAGTGGTTTGGAAGTAAGCTTTGTGGGTCTGGATGGTATGGATTTGGGTTCCCTCACTTTTCTAGTGGGATTCTTTCTTTTTAGCACAGGATTTTTAACATCCTTTGGCTCAGAACAACCCTGCGCATTCAGCTCCATATAAGCTCTTTTTTCCTCATTCCACCTGGACATATCCTTTGCCTCTCTGTCCCTTTTTACACTAGCTTTTGCTTCAGCTAGTGCATTTGTGGTAACATCAATCTTTTTGCTCCCATCTGGCAAAGGGATCTTCTTGGTTATATTCTCCTTTTCTGGTTCTATGTAGAGGCCATAATCTATTCCCTTCTTCTTCCATTCTTTAATTTTCTCCCCCTTTTTAGCATTATCTGGAGGAAGTTGATCAATGAAGAGAACAGTTGGAGGAGCAGTGCCAGTGGTGCTCAGGATGTGGGCCTTTATAGCCTTGATGTCTGCTTGGGTGTTTCTAAACCTTGACTCCATTATGTTTCTCAGCTCTTGAACATGTATGGCATGTTGCTGATCAGCCATTTGTCGTTGTTGTTGGAGCAGGTGTTGAAATAGAGTCCATAACTCATTTGCAGCAGGTGCTTGTGATGGAGCAGGTGCTTGAGCTGGAACAACAGTGGGTTTCACCTTTTGTACTTTCAACAACTGTTGCAGCATTGTTTTGATTTCTGCAACAGAGGTTTCCAGTTTGTCAATTCTATCCGTCAATTCTTGATACTTTAAACCATCACCCAACTTAATGGGATCATCTGATTTCCCACTAACAGTGGTTTGAACAATGGTTGACTTAGGGAATGTATCCCAATAGTCATCCACTGCTGCCCCTTTTTCTTGGTACTGGGGACTTCTTCCCTCAACACTTGATAACCTTTTGATGGTACCAGTGGCCAAAACAAACTCACTAGTGGTTATCAGAGGTGCTATAGAAGAAATTGCCTCCAAGGAAGTCTTATTGATGTAACCACTGTCCAAATGCAAACCAGTGGGTTCAGCACTTGTAGTGGCTGCTTCACTTGAATTACCACCAAGAGTTACTTGTAACTCAAGGGGTGTAACCTCCTCAGGTCTTGTTGGTGGGTTAGCTATGATTGATACATCAGACCCAGTCGTTTGTTGAAGTATATTCACATTGATAGGTGAGTGAGAAGGACTGGTTTGTGCCTGGTTCAAATCAATAGCATCCAACAATAATTTTGTTGGTGGGGGAATTGTGGAGGTGAGGTTGGGTGTAGAAAGAGTATTGGCCCCGGGCATTGGGCTGTGAATGATGGAAGCAAGTGATTCCAGAGCATCATATTGTGGTGTCCCTATATGTACAACCTGTTCTTTTTTAGAAGAAACAGGAGGAGTTTCGGTCATGGGTTGAAATATTTGTACCAACTGCTGTGAGGAAGTAGCAGCAGTGGTTTCTTGTGACTTTTGTACTGTCACTGGCAGTTGCTCTGGTATCTCATCCTCCAGAGTTGCCTTTTTGATGGGTTTGGGGGGTTTTTTAGTTTTCTTTTGTATTGGCTTTTTGGTGATTTTAGGTGTGGGTTTCAAAGTAGTTGTTTTTCTACTTTGATCACCTTGAGCAGTGGGCTCAGCAGCAGATACCTGAGGAGCAGTGGTAGCTGCTAAAGTCTGCTCAGGCACCTCTGCTTGTGTTTTGCAAGGTGTTGACATTCTTGTAAAAGTTTCAGCTGTTAAGCTGTTTATTTGAAAAGATGCACCTTGTTTTATTGCAGAAGCATCATCCTTACCAAATTTCTTTTCAAAATAATAACTTAGAAATCTGGGAAAAAGTAAGAATGGCTTTTTCTCAACGTTTTTAACCAAATCATTAAAGATTTCCTGGGAGTAATTAAAATTTTCATCTTGAAGAATAGCATATCCCAGATTTTGAATCTTTAATGGTATCTCATTAAAAGAGGTGGTTTTGTTTGAAACACACATTAGCAGAGTATGGAACAAAAGTCTTGTTGCATGTGAAAAATTACCTTTTTGTAAGGTATCCTTTTTTATTTGCTCTGCAAAACCCCTTTCAAGGAAATCAGTTTTTAACTCATTTTTGGGAAAAGAAGTTTTACCTTGCTGATCATTGAGTTCAAAGACTTCCGAGATGTATTGTGGTGTGATTTGGACAGATTTACCCAATAGAGAGGAGTTAATGGCTATGACATCTTCTCCTTGTTTGTCAAGGGTAATATTGCTGTTAACAAAGTTTTGTACTTTGATGCAGACATGATTTCAATGATGGAGTCGAAAGCATCGGTGGTACCTGGTTTTGTCAAAAGACCCAGATAATTGTGTGGTGCTTTGAATGGAATTTCGATGGAAGTAGCCTTTGGAGCGGCCTTTTTGCGAGAAGATTTTGAAGTGGGTGTAGCGGATGACTTCGATTTTGTCATTTTGGAGATGATGATCGAAGAAGGTTGTGAAGGAATTTGAGGAAATGAGATGAGAACTGCTCTGAGAAAGGAATTTTTAAGAATTCAATTCGACAGTAAAACTTTGTTTGGGATTTTGAAGGGGGTTTTATAGAAAAAAAAAAGTGAATGCTGACGTGCCAGCGGTTACAAAAGGTCTGACCACTATGTACTGTCCACGTGCCAACCCCTGATGAAGAAAACGACAACTCTTTTATGAAGACCACTAATGGAACAAGATCAGTGGTATAACGGTGGGTGATTTTCACTATCAGTGGATAGCATATCAGTGGATAAAACACTGATTTTGAACAACAGTGCTTATCAAAGAAATGAGAGAGCAGGGGTTGACTTTCAGCAGTGGACAAACTTTTAAGTAGAACAGACTTTTGAACAAAGCAGTGGTTATGGCAGACTTTTAAGGATTTAATGAAAAATTCATTTTTGGCTATTTTTAAGGATGGATTTTTGATTTTCTGAAAACATTTTAATGCTTTTATTCATAGAAAAACAGGATTTTTCCTGTTATTCCATGTTTAGCATGCCAATCCTAGAGATCAAGCTTTCAAATGTGGATGTGTCTAATGCTTTTGATAGCACATCTGCCAGCTGATCCTTAGTTGGAACATGGTGCAGAGAAATCAAACCTTTTTCATAGCAATCCCTCACAAAGTGATGTCTGATGTCAATGTGTTTGGTGGTTGAATAGGAAACTGGATTTTTGATGATATTTTCTGCTGCCTGGTTGTCCAACATGAGTGGTGTCTTTAAGGCAGTGATACCAAAATCCAGCAACTGATTTTGAAGCCAGAGCAGTTGGGCTGTACAGCTTGCAGCAGCTATATATTCTGCCTCAGCAGTGGATGTGGAAACAGCTGCTTGCTTTTTGCTTTTCCAAGACACTAAGCAATTGCCTAGGAATTGGCACCCTCCTGAAGTGGACTTCCTTGTCTTGTTACATCCAGCAAAGTCACTATCTGAGAAACCTGAAAGCTCAATTTTACCATCAGCTGGATACCAGATACCAAGTGTGGGAGCACTTTTTAGGTATCTGAATATCCTTTTTACAGCAATAAGGTTTGACTTTCTAGGGGCTGATTGGGATCTAGCACAAACACATGTTGCAAACATGATGTCTGGCCTGGATGCAGTTAGGTACAATAAAGACCCAATCATGCTTCTATACAAAGTTTGATCAACCAATTCATCCTTCTCATCAGATATAACTACTTTATTGGTTGCAATGGGTGTACTGCATGGCTTACAGTCATCCATCTCAAATTTCTTCAACAGTTCTTTGGCATATTTGCCTTGATGGATAAAAGTGCCATTTTGCAGTTGCCTTACTTGGAGACCAAGAAAGCACTGGAGTTCACCCATTGCACTCATTTCAAACTCAGCTGTCATGAGTTGCCTAAATTCTTCACACATTTTATTACATGTGCTTCCAAAAATGATGTTATCCACATAAATTTGGACAATCATCAAATCCTTTCCTCTCCATTTTAAAAACAGTGTTTTATCTATTCTACCTCTTGTGAAACCAATGGAAAGTAGAAAGGTGGAAAGAGTTTCATACCAGGCCCTTGGTGCTTGTTTCAAGCCATACAAAGCTTTATTTAGCTTGTAGACATGATTTGGATTAAATGGATCCTCAAAACCTGGAGGTTGACAAACATAAACCTCCTCTTGAATCTTACCATAGAGGAATGCACATTTGATATCCATTTGATACACCTTGATGTTGTGGTTGACAGCAAAAGCCAGAAATAGTCTGATTGCTTCAAGTCTTGCAACAGGGGCAAATGTTTCATCATAATCTATCCCCTCTTCTTGTCTGTACCCTTGAACCACAAGCCTGGCTTTATTTTTTTACAACAATACCCCTTTCATCAGTTTTATTTTTGAAGACCCATTTTGTGCCAATAGGACTTACACCCTCTGGCAATGGAACAAGTTCCAAAACTTGTTGTCTTCTAAACTGTTGGAGCTCCTCTTGCATGGCTTCTACCCAGCTGTTGTCTTTCAGTGCCTCTTGGTACTTGACTGGCTGATGGAGAGATAGAAAACCAGCAAAAAGACAAATGTTTTGCGATTGACTTCTTGTGAGCACCCCTTCATTGATGTTGCCAATAATTTGGTCTGGTGGATGAGATTTCAAGAAGATGAGATCTCCTTGGTATGGAACAATGGTATTAAGTGGGGAGGGCTGCAGATGTGAACCATCTGAGCTAACCACTGCTGGTGACTTTGATGATCCAGCAGTGGCTTCAAAAGGTGGTGGAATAGGAGGTAAAGGTGTGGACACATGCTGACTTTGATCCACTGTTTGAGGATTTTTATCAACAGTGTTTGATGATGTGGAAGTAGGGGTTAAGGGGCTACTTTGGTCAACAACTGTTGAGGTAGCAGTGGTTGAGCTTTGACAGCTGTTTTGAACATCTGCTGCTCTTCCCATTTTGACAGACTTTTGTTGAGGAATGATGATTTCATACCCATAGTCTGGTGATGAATCTTCTGATGGACCTGAATCAGCAAGCATGGTTCTGGCAGCCTCAATCAAAGTCCTGTTCTTTCTTTCTTTCAACAACCCCATTTTGTTCTGGTGTTCTTGGAATGCTGTATTGTCTCACAATTCCTTTTGACACACAGAAATCATCCAACTCCTTGGTCCTGAACTCTGTGCCATTGTCACTTCTGAAGATTTTTACTGGAAGGTCAAACTGCTTTTCAACCTATTTCACAAAGTCTTGCAGAATGCCTGCAGTCTCATCTTTTGAGTGTAAAAAGTAAGTCCATGCAAACCTAGAAAAGTCATCAACAATAACCAAGCAATACCTCTTTTTCTTAAGACACTTTAACTGGGCCAAACAAATCCATATGAAGCATTTGCAAACATTTGGTTGTTTTGGACTCATCAATGGATTTGTAGGAGCTTTTATGTTGTTTTCCTTTTAGGCAGGAAACACAATGCTCAGGACAGGTGAACAGTTTTTGATGTAAACCTCTTACTAACCCCTGTTTTGAAATGGCAGTGATTATCTTGAGATTTGTGTGCCCCAATCTTCTGTGCCATAGTTCTGTCTCTTTGTTTGATGCAGCTGAGAACAGACAGGCATCAGTTCTGGGGCTCTCTTTTGACATATCCACCACATAAACATTGCCACTTCTTTGAGCAACAAGTTTGGTTTTTTCCAGAATTGATTATTGCTTCAATCTTTTCAACCATTTCTGGTCCAACAATCCTACAACACTCCTTTGTGAAGAATGACCCATACCCCTTATCACTCATTTGTGAAACACTTAGGAGGTTGAATTTTAGATTGTCTATCAGATTGACATTTTCAAATTTTACATTTCCAGACTGTACTATACCAGACCCCAGAACTTTCCCTTTACTGTTATTACCAAAGGATATATCACCCCCTCCATGAATTTTGAAATCTTTGAGAAGGGCTTTACATCCTGTCATGTGCCTGGAGCCTCCACTATCTACATACCAAAGGTTATCTAAGCATGCAGAAGCTCCCTTAGCAGCAGCCATCATGGCACAATCACATTGATGATCATCTTCATCATCAGCTCTAACTTCTTTCTCACCTACTTTCTTCTCTTCCTTTTCTTCTTTGTCATCTTTGGACTAGGGGTCAGACAGTGGTTCAATCAGGGTTTCTGAATTTTCTCCCAGCAGTAGTTCATCAGCAACTGCAGTAACCACTGCTTCATCCACTGTTTCAGCACTTAGTTGTTCACCTTCAGTTTCTACCCCTTCTGGTATTGACTCTAAAGCCATCAAGAAAAATTCATCATTAGAAGGATCATTAAAAGCATAGAGTGCAAAATTTTCATCACCAAGCTCATCAGGCATGTTGCTCCAGTCAACAAAGCCTTGGGTGAAAAAGCTTTGTTGATCTAGTTGTACCACTGTTGGAGCAGCTTGTTGAGGTGCAACAGGTTGCACTTGTGCCTGAGGGACAGGGGCTTGAACATACTGAATTTGTGGAATAGTAGTTTGAACATAATGCATAGGCACAGGGGTTGCAGCATAGTGAGCAGTGTTAACATGGGCTGCAGGGGTATATTGGGTATAGTGCACAGTGCTTTGATTTTGTGGTCTAGGGTTTGAGCTAGGATGAGTTCTTATTGGACCAGTGGTTTGACTCCTGCATTCCCTAGCAAAATGACCTAGCCTATTGCACTTATATCCCTTAATTTTTGACTTATCCAACCCCACTTTTAAATTCCCATGTAACCCTGGGAATTTTCTCCCTGTTCTTTTGTAGAATTTGCTTGTTCTTATACTAAGCAAAGCCAATTGATGCAAAATGTACATCTCTTTTAAGTCAGTGGGATCAAAGTGTTGCAAATCATTGAGTTCAAAACACAAGTTATCTGACATCTGGTTTTCACAATTTGCAGTAAAAGCATAATTTGCAGAGTGAGAATCAGGGTTGTTGAAATTTCCACCAGCAGTTATATCAATAAAGTGATCATAACCCTGATCCTTACTACTGGTACCAGATTCTTCCTGAAGTTGGGTCAGGGTCAGATCTTTGAACTCAGCAGAGTTTCTAGTAACAAATGCAATGGTATCCCATTTTTCTGGTAGTGATCTAAGGAACCTGCTATTTTGAGTTGAATTTGGAAATGTTACTTTAACAAGCCTTAGTTCACTAATGAGACAACTGAATCGCTCAAACTGCTGAGTCAATGATTCACCCTTGATGTGACATAATGTTTCATACGGCTGATTCAGAATTTCCCTATTGTTTTCAATAACTTCTTCTGTTCCCCCAAACTGTTCCTTTAGTGCATCCCATAGCTCTTTGGCACTGTTACAATGTAACAGTCCAGCATAGATCTCATTGGGTAATCCAGATGTTATGATGCTAAATGCTTTGGCATTGAGTTCGAACTTTTGAAAGTCAGTTTCAGTATAGTTTTCAGTTGGTTTAGGTACGAACTTCTTTGCATCCTCAGCACTTGGCACCATAGGAACATGGGGACCAAAAACAACAGACCTCCAACATCCAGTGTTCTGTTGAGCAAGGATGTGACCCATCCTTCTCTCCCAGATGTTGTATTCATTATGTTTAAGCATGGGTGGTTTGAAAAGAGAGCCAATGTTATTCTTATCATCTTGTGATTGTGACGTCATCCTGGTTGTTTTACAGGCACTGATTAATCAACTTTGATGGTGATTAAACCTTGCTCTGTTTTTTAACAAAACGAATAAACTATCAGTATCAACGATTGTGAGCTGAACTATTTATGTCAAAATGATTGTTAAATCAAATTTGACTGTCCAAGCTCTGATACCAATTGTTAGGATCTGAGTTTGGTTTTGATTGTGTTTTACGTTTGAGTTATGATGAACAATGAATGAGTAGTGCAGCGGAATATAATGGAAGCAAACTTTTCACAATCAAACAGGAGAATTGCTTTTAACATACAAGTTTAACATTGAACTGAATGCTTGAATTTATTACAAGATTCAATTACAATTGCAAGTATGTAACAAACTCCCCCTCATCCTGAGCTCACTGTGATTTGTTCGTGCAGGAAGAAGATGGTGAAGAGCTGATAGAACAGTACAGGGTACTGTTCTATTTATAGGCATGGACAAACCACTGAGCATCTTTGCTGACGTCACCATGAAAGTGACATCTAACCTCCTAACAAACTCTAACCTCTGATTTATACAAGTACTGCTATGCTAACAACTGTTATTCCAATGCATTACATAAAGATAAACTAAACTACTGCTGAAACCTTCCACTGATGTGAACCCAGCAGCACTTGATACATCCAGCTGTGCTTGACCCAAGGCAGCAGTTTGAGTAACAGGGCTTTAGTCTTCAGATGTTGATCAGCAGTTGTAGGTCAGCAGTTGTACCGATCAGTAGATAGGAGGTCAGCAATTGTTGAAACCACTTTCAAGGGGAGAGACTTGTATAGATAACATCTGCTTATTCTGGATCCACTGCTCTGATCCAGTTTTGGCTTTAATTATCTGTTCCTCTGATAGGGTTCAATCCCAACAAAGATATACCCAAAACCGCTTTTCGCACTCGATACGGCCACTATGAGTTCGTTGTTATGCCTTTTGGTTTAACCAACGCACTCGCGGTTTTCATGGATCTGATGAATCGCGTGTGTAAACCTTATCTCGACCATTTCGTCATCGTGTTTATCGACGATGTCTTGATCTATTCCAAGTCGAAATCCGAACACACGCAACATCTACGTTTGGTTCTCGAGCTACTCCAAGGGAATCGACTCTACGCCAAGTTCTCTAAGTGCGAATTCTGGCTAGAGGATGTTCAATTCCTCGGTCACATTGTGAATAGTCAAGGTATTCACGTCGATCCCGCGAAGATTGAAGCCGTTAAGAGTTAGATTACACCTAAGAACCCGTCTGAAGTCCGTTCTTTTCTCGGACTAGCGGGCTATTATTGATGATTTATCAAAGGATTCTCAAAAATCGTTGTGCCGCTTACCGCTCTCACGCACAAAACAAGCCTTTTGTTTGGGGAACCGAACAAGAGTCTGCTTTCCAAACCCTCAAACGCATGCTTTGCAATGCTCATGTTCTCTCATTGCCCGACGGAAACGAAGACTTCATTGTCAATTGTGATGCTTCCAACCTTGGGCTTGGTTGTGTTCTCATGCAACGGGACAAGGTTATAGCTTACGCATCTCGTCAGCTCAAAATCCACGAGAAGAACTATACAACCCATGATCTCAAGCTAGGCGCAGTTGTTTTTGCGTTAAAGATTTGGCGACACTACCTGTATGGTACGAAGTGTATAATCTTCACCGATCATAGGAGCCTACAACATATCTTTGACCAGAAGGAACTTAATATGCGTCAACGCCGATGGGTAGAACTTCTCAACGACTATGACCGTGAGATTCGTTATCACCCTGGCAAAGCAAATGTCATTGCCAACGCTCTCAGCAGACGGAGTTATTTACTTGGCATTCGTAATACCCGAGCCCAATTCGATCTTGAAACCCGCATCCGCGAAGCCCAGCATGCTTGTTTTAACGAGCGCACTCTGGATAAGGAAAGAATCTACCACGATGGAGCTCAGCTTGTGAATAAGTCGAATGGGATATTCCACTACCTGGATCGAATTTGGATCCCTAAACAGACCAATTTACGACAGACTCTGATAGACGAAGCCCACAAATCCCGATATTCCATTAATATCGGTGCCGATAAAATGTACCAGGACCTTCGCTACAAGTACTGGTGGCCGGGCATGAAAAGAGATATCGCCCTCTACGTTCGAAAGTGCCTGACTTGCTCGAAGGTCAAGGCTGAACACCAAAGACCCTCTGGCTTACTCGAACAACCCCCGATCCTTGTGTGGAAGTGGGAGAGTATAGCTATGGACTTCGTAACTGTAACACCTCGAAAAATTTACGTCCTATGATGTGTTGACACGTGTCATAGGTTTGAACGTGTGAAAAATGTTCTTGAAGGACTAAAGTTGACAAACAATGAAACTATGTAAATATAAGGGTTCAAAGTGTCAACAATGAATAAATATACTTTACAATAACCCTACATGATGTTTATAACCTTAAACGAATGAATCATGGATCATACGAAGCGAATTGTGAAAGAAAGTGAGAGATTACAAACTACAGGGGTTAAATGTGTCAACATGTTAAGATATACCTCTGAGTGACCTTTTAGCAAACCCGAGGCCTTGTAACGATTAATTATGCTCACTAGAATGCACCATAAAAATTTCACCAAGTTTCGTTATCGTATGAGAAAGTTATGATAAAATTCGTGTGCGAGGGGTTAGAAGCGTCAACGTTGAAATTCATGACTTTTCGGGTAAACACAAAGTGACCAAGGGCTTCACAAAGTGGGTATAAGTCTTAAAGCCCCTAAATGTCAAATGTAAAGGCTTAGAATGCAAGAAACAATGAGAAAGCGACCTTTTGGAGGACCAGGGACTGAAATGCAATTTATGAAAACTTGTTTGGCAGGTCACCAGGGGCTCGCGTAGCGCGAGCACTAAACACCCTGGCAGTCGCGCTACGCGACTGCCTTGTCTGATCAGAATAAACGCACAGATGTCCTGCAGCCCACTTAACCGACTTTGATCACTAGTTTTGCATACCATGGGCTGCCTAGGCTTGTTTTTAGTCCTTAGGGGCACATGTAATTGATCAAGGGACATGTATAGACTCCTTTGGCAACAATCTAAGATGATCAAAGTCACTATATAAGGTTGTTATGTTGCAACATGCAACCACACTTCAACTTCTGATCATTTGAGGAGCACAACAGCAGCCACAAGACCTTCCTAATCATCCATAAGACACGTGTAAGTACCCTTGACCCTTCTTAATTAAGTTTAGATTAGTTTATAGCTTAAAAGTCAAACCGTCGTAATTACGGTTTGACTTAACGATAAAACACAAACGGTCCAGAGTTTTGTCGAAATGAAAGTTTTTATAAGTTGGTAATTATGTGGGCTTTAAACCCTTAAAAGGGCACCCACTGATTTCCATCCTAACTAGGTCGTTTGTCGAGTCAACGGTAATTAGAAAAAGTCAACAGAATCATTAAACGCGTAATTAGCGATATAGAAGGCGTGTAAACTGTTTTATCATTCATATAACTTGGTAATAAGTGTACGGACTTGTCTAAGCTTGTTTGATTCGACAACTTTCTGATTTGAACTGATTCGGAACCGAAAGACGCAAAAGTTTAACTTTTGCTTTGACTTCAGTTCTGACCCGGTTTTGATAGGTTTAGACATACCTTAAAGTTCCATTAGGACCTAGTTACATGTGTGTATAACCCTCTGCGTTTATACCACATAAATCCTTAAGTGTCCGACGTTTCCGTTAAGTGCTTAAATGTGGACCATAATGCCCTTATGACCATACAACGAGAATTTTGGAAATATGAAAGTACAATAACCTTAGTTACTGATTATTAAACATGTCTGTAAACTTTCACATCAGTTGGAGGTCTAGATTAGGAGTTATGCTTAATGACGTAATTAGAACGCTTCTTAGTAATTAAACGGCGTCATTAGCGTAAAGCCTATCTAAACCCAATTTTTGGCACCAAACCTTTTACCCACTGATGTAATATAATATTTAGGGATTTTTGAAGATTTTTAATTATTTTTAGTGATCATAAGCTAGGATTAGTGCCTTGATTCGGTAAATACCGAATATACCCTTTTCGGCCATAAAATGAGTTTTACAAATCCTTTTAACGCCAATCCAATTGCTACTGATTTTAAATAATAAATGAAGTGTTTTGAACCTGTTTAACTGATTAGAAAACTCAGAATCCTATTTTAACCCGTACGCCGCTTAAAACAGCGTTATACGCGTATTAAACGCATAGTAAGGGTTTAAAACCATTTTGCCACCTAAGACTTATAACCAAATGTTATAACCTGTTAAAATAAGCTATTTTACTCATTTATTCAGACCCGGATCACAGAAGTTTAATTAATCCCTTTTATAATCTTTAAAATGACCAAAATACCCCTACGGGGCTTAATATAAGATTAAACTCGTTTTGGGCATAATGGAAGATATCCTACTGATATCACAACATATTTAGGGCATGTTAACTTAGGAAACCTGTTTAGGACTCTTATGATACCGTTACGCTTCATACGCGTTCGGTTCGGTTTATGTAACTAGTTTACATAAATTAGCCGGAACGGGTCAAACCTTATCGGTTTTATCTCAAAATCCAGAATGTGTATAATATACCCATATTAAGAAATTCTTCAAACTTGTCGGGTCTAAATCACATTCTATCCGGTCTTCGCTTAATCGTGCGTACGAACCGTATCTATAAAACTAACCGGTCTAAGCCTAAGCTTAACTAAAGACCCATTAGGATTCTAATAGGTTATTATAAACCTTCGTTACAGAATAGGAGACCCGGTAAAAGATACTTGCACTCGCTGATTGTGATTTATACTTGCTCAGGTAAATACTTTTAACTTATTTTCCCTATACAGGCTTGGGGTACGGTATATAAAATACCGCTTGGTCGGGCATTGAATCTTTAATTGTTTTATGGTTAAAGTATTGATATGTCTCGTTTAATTTGTTTTGTTTGCTTAAAGCCTTTGGGGGGTTAATGACCATGTCCCGGATATCCCTGGCATCATTTTACGAAATGGCCACGACCTTAGCACACAGGTGTAGGCGTACACCTGTCAGTGTCTCATTTAAATAATGTGGTGTGTCTATTGATCTTTAACCCGGCTCGATCCGGGCTACTGAACGCATAAGTAACATGTAAATCCTTTACAAGCATTATATTCAAATAATTATCCCAAGTTATAAAATATTATTTGTGCCTTGTGCCTTAAATGCATTTTCTTAAACTCTTTTCAAAATGAGTCGGTTGATTGTATTTACCAGTGTAAACTGACGTATTTTCTCAAAAAGGTTAAGTGCAGGTACTACGCGTAATAGGCTGGCTTTTCTCCTAGCATCCACAATAAGTCTTGCAAGCTTGGATGTCATAGACTGTTGAACATTGTTTCCTTTTTATTTAGATCTACCTGTGGATTTATATTCGACTACTTGTGATACTTAATATTACAATATTGTTTGGTTGAAATGAATCTATACTTTGCTTCCGCTGTGCATTTAAATATTGTGTTGTTTGACTATTATGTTGCCAACCACGTCACGATACTCCCCTACCGGGCCCACCGGTGACACGTGGAAATTCAGGGTGTGACAGGTTGGTATCAGAGCCAACATTGAGTGAATTAAACACTAGCCTTTTGTGTTTAATCTCAATGACACAATTGCACATTCCTAAATCTTCGAGTCTAGACAAAGAACTTAGGAATAATCCAAAAAGATTTTTTATTGATTTTACTTTGTCCTTTATTTTTCCTTGTTGTTACCTTTGTTTATATTGACAGGTTTAACCATGCCGCCAAGATTCAGGCGAGGAGGACGAGGAAAAGAGCCGATTAGCGCTCCTAACGACCACGAGCCCGGGCCTTCGCGCCGGCGAACTCCTTCTTCTACAAGGAGTGCAGATCCACAAGAACCTTGGAGGATTTATGAGGAGCCTTCCAGACGATCTACGTCGTATAGCTCAACGCCTCCATATCATCACTCCTATGGGCCTCAGTCCGAGAATGAGCCCAACTAGGGGTGTTCATCGAATCGAATATCGAATTTTCGAATTATTCGAATCGAATTAATCGAATAATTTTTTTTTCTCTTGAATTCGAATTCGCTTCGAATTCGAATAAAACACACACTATTCGATTCGAATTCGTATTCGAATAAAAAAACCAGTTCGTATTCGATTAAAAATTCAAATTCGAATCGAACTCGAATAAATTCGCTACCATAAACATTTAAAAACTATTAAAATGAAACATAAATTTTAACGCTACCATAAACCACGATATCACATTATAAAGTTTCGAATAACATACCATAAACACATTCAAAATAAGTCAGGAATGACATGCAAAACGATAACATAAGTCGATAACATTAGTCGGTATTACCAAAATAACTTAACTAGAAAAATAAAACATGCAAAACAATATCTACACTTCTACAGTTCCATATATCAGTAATCAGTTTCATTTTGCAAAACATAGCATTTTAGTTAGGGTTTCAACAGATCAAGTCATCAAACACATGAATCCAAAACATCTATCTCATCTACAACGTAATCGATTTCAAAACATCTATCTCATCTACAACGTCATCAAACACATGAATCCAAAACATCAGTCTCAACAGATCATACACATGAAAACACATGAATTACCTTGTGGAATCGCGTGGCTGAATCGGAGGCTGAATCGGAGATAATGGAGGCTGAATCGGAGATAATGGTGGCTGAAAACCGCGACTGAAAGTATGGAATCGCGTGGCTGAATCGGAGATAATGGTGGCTGAATCGGCAGATAATGGTGGCTGAATCGACTGAAGACCGATCCCGATCCGCAGATGAGATGAATGAGGAAGGCGTCTGGTGGCGTGTTTCTTTTTTTAGGGTTTGAAAACTTTGAATGTTATTACTGGTTATAAGTTATAAATCACATTTGATATTGTTTCATGGGCCTATGTAATCATGGGCCATATGTAATAGGCTTGATTATAGGCTTGAATGATAATAGGTAATTTCATATAGCCCAATTATATTATATATGTATTAAATTATATTCTATATATTATATATATATAAATAAAAATACATGTATAATTCTTATTCGAATTTCGAATCGAATCGAATTTAAAATTGTAAATTCGTATTCGATTCGTATTCGATTAACTTGACTCGAATCGAATCGAATTCGAATTCTTGCGACTCGAAACGAATTCTTGATAATCGAATCGAATTCGAATCGAATTTTGAATTTTTCGAATCGAACCGAATTCTGAACACCCCTAAGCCCAACAACCCGCAACCTTCATACATACCCCTACAGCGATCCTTATCGCACGACCCTACTCCTGTCTTTCGGGGCCAGTTTAACCCGGCGGACTACCTACCAGAACAAGGGGGTTTTAACCCACTAGGACCGGAGGATCATTTTTCAGGTGATCAAGCGATGGACATGGACGAAGACACAGATCCCGTCGAGGCTTCAACCGGAATCCCGAACCATCCTTTTGTGATCTCTGATGGTTCGTCTTTTCACGGAACACCTTACCAAGGTCCGGATAGTCATCAGGCACGGTTCGACCGGTGTGAGTGGTACTTTACACCATCTCACCATTCATCGCCCCACCAGCAGCCTCAGCAGCAGCAGCAGCAAGATCCCTCTGGGGATCCACGTTTCGTGGCAGTCACGCCACCGCCGCCAGTTAATCTAGCGCCTCCAGCACCACCAAGACGTAGGAGGATTGGCGCTCGGATGTCAGCACGAGGAGTGGATTTTCATTTCAGCACCCCTCAACACTCTAGTGGCAGCCACTACCCGCCACTTTATGAAGACCCACAGATGGGTGGACCTTCAGTTCCAGTATCAGAGGTGAATTCGACACCTATTGCACCGCCATCACCGGATTTTGGCAACCCTATCCCTGCATATACTGGTCCAGCGGCTTACAATCCATACGGACCGCCAGCATACACTAACTATAACTATGCCGAGGCCGACCCATACCAAGTGGCAGCAGACTACAATGCCCTTCACCCAGAAGGACCTTATGGAACACCCTGGGGAGTGGGATACCCAGCTCGTGGGTATCAAGTACCTGCTCAGCCACCACTTCAGCATCAGCCACCACGGTTTTCCTCGCCAGAGCAGGAGGATCTCCGTCATAGGCTGGACAAGGTTGAGCGAGACCTCCAGAGAGAGCGTAGGAAGAATCAGGGATTCATGAGTGGTTTGGCAAGTTTGCTGAAGGGAAAGAAGAAACGGGATCGCTAAATTCCAATATGTATTATTGTAATACCTAGTTTAAATCAAGTCCCTACGTGGACATTTATTTATGTGTGTATGTAGTCCCTGTGTGGACATCTATCTTTGTACTTAGTCCCTACGAGGACTTGTCTCTATTAGTCCCTACGAGGACTTGTCTCTATTAGTCCCTGCGCGGACATTTGTTGTTGTAGACAGTCCCTGCGAGGACTTGTATTATTAGTATAGCTCCTGTGTGGGCAAGTGTTTCTGTGAAAAGTCCCGTTTAGGGAAAAGTGTACTACTTTTAAGTTTTAATGGAATGTAAGTTTATAAATTTCATCTTTGCTATGATATGCATAATTAAATTATATATGAAATAAATAAATCGGAATCATTCCTTTTAAAAATCTATCTGCCTATTTTAATTATTAATTAAGGATCTTAAAGGTATAACCTAGCCTGCACGTCATTTTAAGACCTGGCCAAGATGGTAAGACCCGTTAAAAAGATCCAAATCCCTGTTAACATCTGAAAACATGTTAACACTCCTGGCAGACATGATTCGTTAAAATCCGTGTTATTATTATATATGGATCTTTTCAAGGATTCCAAACCCAACTAAATGATCTCTGAATCATGGGTTAAATCATTAATATATATGATCAGTTCTTTTTACCATCCATTGGTAATAGAATGCCTACGGGCCCTTCTCACTTTCATATGAGACAAAAGACAGTAATAGTCTGTGACCCTGTCTGATAAAGGTAATGAACTTTGTTCAAACCTTCATGCTTTGATTCTCTGAAATCATAGCCTATGATTTAAATTGTCCCTGTGACTAGGCCTTATGTGCTAATAAAACTGTTATTGTTTTATAATTAGGATAAATTATATTAGAAATCCTAAATAAATGTGAGTAATAAATTAACCATATATGGTCTATGTTTACCACGGTTAATAAAAATTGCCATAAAAGATAATTCTATAATAAACTCACCAATAAATTATTGTCAATATGTAACAGTTCAAGCTACATGGCCGACTCAAATGAGATCAATAGTCACCCAGGGAGAGAGCCTGATAATGCCCGAGTAAATGTAGCGGGTGCAGAATTACAGGCAATGATAGATAATGCCGTTAATCGAGCTATGGATAGACAGCTCCATGAATCCGGTGGCACCCATACAAGGACCCAATCTACACCACACTCTAGAACACCCTCCAGGACCCACACTGCCCACAACAGTAATTCTCACCACTCATCAAACCAGAGGAGTGCTCCATCCCAAAGAGTCATACCGAATTAAGAACCCCGTAATAAGGGTTGCTCCTATAAGTACTTCGTTTCATGCAAACCCAGGGATTTCACTGGGGAAAAAGGAGCAGTAGATTGCATGACTTGGTTGGACGAGATGGATACGGTTGTAGATATCAGTGGTTGCAATAATAGGGATATTGTGAAATTCGTGTCACAGTCTTTTAAGGGAGAAGCATTAGCTTGGTGGAGATCTTTGATCCAAGCTACGGGGAAAATTCCGTTATACAATATGACCTGGGAACAGTTCATGACGCTGATCAAAGAAAACTACTGCCCTCAACACGAGGTTGAGAAAATTGAATCTGACTTCTTGTCGCTGGTCATGAGAAACCTAGACTGTCAGGCCTACCTTACCAGTTTCAACACTTTGTCAAGGTTGGTTCCATATTTGGTAACTCCAGAACCCAAACGTATAGCTCGATTCATTGGGGGTTTGGCCCCGGAGATCAAGGCAAGTGTGAAGGCCTCCAGACCAGCTACTTTTCGGTCTGCAGCGGACATATCATTGTCTCTTACCTTGGATGCGGTCAGGCAGAAATCGCAGAGGAACGCTGATACCGAAAAGAGGAAGCGTGAGGATGACAACTCACGACGTTCAGACAAGAAGCAGAAGGGAAACAATGACCATAAGAAGGGGTCAGGATTTAGGAAGGATGGTCAACAGGCGGGTGAAAAACCCAGATGTAAAATCTGCAAGAGACAGCACTTTGGGAAGTGCAGGTATGAATTCAATTCGAATTCACAATCGAAGTCTTTTGCATGTGGGTTATGCAAGTCCAAGGAACATAAGACCTTGGATTGCAAAAAGATGAAGGATGCGACCTGCTACGGTTGCAATGAAAAGGGGCACATCAAGACCAATTGCCCAAAATACGCCAAGAAGCCTGAAGAGGCTAAGAAGACCAATGCTAGGGTCTTCAGGATGGATGCTAAGGAAGCCGTCAAGGACGACAATGTGATAACAGGTACCTTTCTCGTAAATGATGTTTATGCGAGAGTGTTATTTGATTCAGGCGCTGATAAGTCGTTCGTAGATAATAAGTTTTGTGAATTATTGAAATTACATGTTAAGAACTTAAGTGTGAAGTATGAGGTGGAACTAGCAGATGGTACTTTAGAAACCGCCTCAACCTTATTAGATGGATGTTACATATCCATTAAGAACCACTCATTTCCTTTGTCTCTACTTCCTTTGAAACTAGCCGGTTTCGACATAGTTTTGGGTATGGACTGGTTATCTCATAACCAGGCCCAGATTGTCTGTAACAAGAAGCAAGTGATGATCAAGACTCTGTCTGGTGAATCACTTACTATCCAGGGAGATACCCAGTATGGGCTGCCTGAGAAAATGTCAGTGCTCAAGGACTCTAAGTGTTTAAAGAAGGGTTGTGTCATCTACATGGCACAAGTGATTATTGATGAGCCGAAGCCCAAGATTGGGGATATCCCTGTCGTTTCTGAATACCCTGGTGTTTTTACTGAAGAACTACCTGGTTTGCCACCAGATAGACAAGTAGAATTCAGAATTGACATTATTCCTGGATCAGCACCGGTAGCAAGGGCGCCTTATAGATTGGTACCAACAGAGATGAAGGAATTGAGAACGCAGCTAGACGATTTGCTAGCCAAAGGTTTCATCAAACCTAGTTCGTCTCCTTGGGGAGCACCAGTTTTATTTGTCAAGAAGAAGGATGGATCGATGCGTCTGTGCATCGACTACCGTGAGCTTAATAAGGTCACCATCAAGAATAGGTATCCTTTGCCCAGAATCGACGATCTGTTCGATCAACTTCAAGGGGCAAGTTTCTTCTCGAAGATTGACTTGAGGTCAGGCTACCATCAATTGAAGGTTAGAGATGAAGACGTGCACAAAACAGCATTTAGGACTCATTATGGTCATTACGAATTCCTAGTGATGCCTTTTGGGCTCACTAATGCACCGGCCGCGTTCATGGATCTCATGAATCGCATTTGCAAGCCGCACTTAGATAAATTCGTCATCGTTTTCATCGATGATATCCTTATCTACTCGAAGAACCAAGCTGACCATGAGAAGCATCTTCACTGCATTTTGGAACTACTTCATAAAGAAAAGCTCTATGCCAAGTTCTCGAAGTGTGAATTCTGGCTTTGAGCAGTCCAATTTCTTGGACATGTTGTTAGTGAGCGTGGTATCCAAGTAGATCCCGCTAAAGTTGAAGCTGTCATGAATTGGCATGAGCCAAAGACGCCTACAGAAATTCGTAGCTTCCTAGGTTTGGCAGGATACTATAGGCGATTCATTGAAAACTTCTCAAGGATTGCTGCACCCCTGACTTCGCTAACGCGTAAGAAAATTAAGTTTGACTGGGGTCCCAAGCAGCAGGAATCCTTCGATATTCTGAAACAAAAGTTGAGCAATGCTCCAGTACTAACATTGCCTGATGGAATTGAGGAGTTTGTAGTTTATTGTGATGCATCACACACCGGGATGGGATGTGTGCTTATGCAGAAAGGCAAAGTCATTGCCTATGCTTCACGCCAGTTAAAGGTGCACGAAAAGAATTACACCACCCATGACTTGGAGTTGGGTGCCGTTGTGTTCGCACTAAAACTGTGGAGGCACTACTTATATGGAATCAAATGTGTGATCTATTCTGATCACAAGAGCCTTCAACATCTGTTCAATCAGAAGGACTTGAACATGAGGCAACGCCGTTGGATGGAAACTTTGAATGATTACGATTGTGAAATAAGATACCATCCCGGCAAGGCGAATGTAGTCACCGATGCCTTGAGTCGAAAGGAGAAGGTGAAACCCATCCGAATCAATGCCAAGCGCATGGAAATAAAGAACAATTTGATTGAAAGGTTGTTAGCTGCACAGAAGGAAGTTGTGCTGGAAGCTAACTATCCTAACGAAAAGCTAGGAGTAACTGAGGAGCAGTTATCTCTTAGCAAGGATGGAATTCTTAGATTGAATGGACGAATATGGGTTCCAATTTACGGAGGACTCCGAGATGTTATCCTCCAGGAAGCCCATAGCTCTAAATACTCCGTTCATCCTGGAGCAGATAAGATGTACCAGGATCTAAGGGCAAATTATTGGTGGATAGGCTTGAAAAAGTCTGTAGCCGCCTATGTATCTAAATGCTTGACGTGTGCGCAAGTAAAAGCAGAACATCAGAAACCGTCAGGTTAACTACAACAGCCTGAACTACCTACCTGGAAGTGGGAAATGGTAACTATGGATTTTATCACCAAGTTACCCAAGACAAGGAAAGGCAATGATACTATATGGGTGATCGTTGATAGACTGACTAAGTCAGCACATTTCCTACCCATTAAGGAGACTTACAGCTCCGACATGTTAGCCCAGTTATACGTTGATAAGATTGTAGCCTTACATGGTATACCTGTGTCTATTATCTCTGACCGAGATACTAGATACACGTCACATTTTTGGAAAAGCTTCCAACAATCTTTGGGCACGCGTTTGAATTTTAGTACGGCTTACCATCCTCAGACAGACGGTCAGAGTGAGCGTACTATTCAAACGTTGGAAGACGTGATTCGTGCATGTGTGATTGATTTGGGTGGTAGTTGGGATAACCACCTACCACTAATTGAGTTCTCCTACAACAATAGCTACCACACCAGCATTAAGGTTGCACCTTTCGAGGCCTTATACGGTAGAAAGTGTAGAACGCCAGTTTGTTGGGCGGAAGTTGGAGATGTCCAATTATCGGGACCAGAGATAGTGTTCGAAACGACGGACAAGATTGTCCAGATTCGAGACCGTCTCAAAGCTGCCCGAGATAGGCAAAAGAGCTACGCTGATCCCAAGCGTAAATCTTTTCACTTTGAAGTAGGTGATAAAGTTTTGCTTAAAGTATCACCCTGGAAAGGAGTGATGCGATTTGGTAAGAAAGGCAAGCTAAGCCCGAGATACATAGGACCTTTCGAGGTTATCGAACGTGTCGGGTCAGTTGCCTATAAGTTAAACTTACCTGAAGAGCTCAGTGGAATTCACAATGTGTTCCACATCTGTAATCTGAAGAAGTGTTTCGCTGATGAATCACTGGTTATATGATATAGGGTGAAATACACATATTTGTCCCGTGTAAATTGTATAGTTTTAGTTTAGTTTTTATTTATTATTTTTAGTTTTAGTATTATATTATATTATATTATATTATATTATATTGTGTTTTGGCAGGTCCTGGTGCAAATGGAGCGAAAAAGAATAATACATTAATAACTAGCCAGTTGGGCATAGACCGCCAGTGACCGTAGGAAATTCGCCGCTATTTTTCGTGATTGGGTCGAGCCCACTATCTTTATTTTATAAGCTAGAAGGGACCAAAATGGCAATACATGAAAGTTAAAAATTCATTGTGATATGGTATTAAAAAGCGAGGGACCAGAAGTAACATCATGTTGAAAGTTAATTAATTCTCAACAACAAACCAAGGAATCTTAATTCCCTGTTGACCGAATTAAAAAGGCAGTTGACCGATTTGTTGTGTTATTCATCCTAGGTCACGAGAATTTCTAAGAAGCCATTATTGAATTCAACAAATTACAATTCATGCTATTGCCCATCCTTTATTTACTGATTTTTTGTGGGGTTGGGCCGAGAGAGTGGCTGGCCCATTTGATGGTTCATGAGACGCCTAGAATCGGGAGTTGGTATTAAAAATAAAATTGAGACGTGAAATTTGAGACGGCTGGACATCAAGTCGACATCAGAAGATACAGCCGCACATCAGATATCATCAGCTTCATTGGACGAAATCTAAAGCTTGTTTTGCGGGAATCATCGGCATCAAGCGGGAAGCTTGGAGAGCAAGAGATTAACGGGTTTTGCTACTCAGTTTCTCTTATTTTCTAGTTTCTTTGTTTTCATTCCATGAATTCTTGTTCTAAACCTTGTTTGATTATTTTTGAGACCATGTTTCTTGGCTAAATTTATTTAACTACCTAGGTGACGACAATGGTTTAAAATAAAGTTTGGTTTTTTATTCGATTTTTGGCGTGGGTGTGGATTTTTCTTGTACTGTAAAAGCTTCGGGAATTTAACTTGGTGCCTATGTGTGCTTGACGATTATTTTATTATTGTTTATTGCTTCGTATAATCCTTGGTGACGACGGTCTTTATCACATAATAGGGTTGTGCTAGGGTTCTTGATTTAGGTGACTGTCTATATCACGTAATAGATCATTAATCCTTTAGGGTGAAAATCACGTGTAGTAACCTTAGAAGTAATATTCGGTAATTTAATAAAATCAAGTGTGCTGCTAAACTTGTCGCGGAAAGGCTCGAGGTTATTAATAGGTCTCGGTTTAGTTATAAGGACTTAACATTCCATTGTCTATTAAGCCAAGATTAAAACCCGTAGTTGCTTTAGACGTTCGCGCTGAAAGGTAGAGCGTCTTATATAGGCACTTTCAAGAAACTAGAGGACGGAAAAGAAATCTAGAAAGCCGGTAAACGTAACAGCCTAGGTAGTGCCACAAGAATCGCCTTGAGAGTGTTTGAGGGGCTTAGTGGTGTCTTAATAGGTTTAGTATCCAAAGATCCCGGTTCCACACCACAAAATTATCGAATAGAGATCCATTCTGAGTTTAGCTTGCGTCTAGCCTAGGTAGTCTTCATTCATCACTGGTCAAAGTCTTCGTTAGAGTTCGTGTTAGTCATTTAGCTAATCTAGTCATTCATTACTTGCATTTTTAGGATTTTTAGAAACCCCCCCCCCATCAATAAACAATTAGTTAAGTCGTGTCAGTCTTAGTCTAGATAGAGTCTTAGCGTAATCAGTAGAGTCTCTTGGGTTCGATACTCGGACTTCCTTAGGCTATATTGCATCGATTGGTACACTTGCCGGTCGTGTGGTTTAGGTTTTAGAGAGTCTTAGTTTTATAAATTTAAAGCTTAGAGTGTCTAAATTAGGGTTAATTTTAGTTGTTTTTATTGAACCACTTTGTGCACATCATTATACCACATACGGATGTGCATATAGATGAGAGCTTGAAATTTGTGGAAAAACCATTGTCGATCGAGGATCGACAGGTTAAGAAGCTTCGAAGGAAGCATGTACCGATTGTAAAGGTCAAATGGGATGCCCGTAGAGGTCCCGAGTATACGTGGGAGGTTGAGTCCACGATGAAAGAAAAGTACCCTTATCTGTTTCAGTAAATCTCGAGGTCGAGATTTCTTTTAAGGGGGTGAGGATGTAACACCTCGAAAAATTTACGTCCTATGATGTGTTGACACGTGTCATAGGTTTGAACGTGTGAAAAATGTTCTTGAAGGACTAAAGTTGACAAACAATGAAACTATGTAAATATAAGGGTTCAAAGTGTCAACAATGAATAAATATACTTTACAATAACCCTACATGGTGTTTATAACCTTAAACGAATGAATCATGGATCATACGAAGCGAATTGTGAAAGAAAGTGAGAGATTACAAACTACAGGGGTTAAATGTGTCAACATGTTAAGATATACCTCTGAGTGACCTTTTAGCAAACCCGAGGCCTTGTAACGATTAATTATGCTCACTAGAATGCACCATAAAAATTTCACCAAGTTTCGTTATCGTATGAGAAAGTTATGATAAAATTCGTGTGCGAGGGGTTAGAAGCGTCAACATTGAAATTCATGACTTTTCGGGTAAACACAAAGTGACCAAGGGCTTCACAAAGTGGGTATAAGTCTTAAAGCCCCTAAATGTCAAATGTAAAGGCTTAGAATGCAAGAAACAATGAGAAAGCGACCTTTTGGAGGACCAGGGACTGAAATGCAATTTATGAAAACTTGTTTGGCAGGTCACCAGGGGCTCGCGTAGCGCGAGCACTAAACACCCTGGCAGTCGCGCTACGCGACTGCCTTGTCTGATCAGAATAAACGCACAGATGTCCTGCAGCCCACTTAACCGACTTTGATCACTAGTTTTGCATACCATGGGCTGCCTAGGCTTGTTTTTAGTCCTTAGGGGCACATATAATTGATCAAGGGGCATGTATAGACTCCTTTGGCAACAATCTAAGATGATCAAAGTCACTATATAAGGTTGTTATGTTGCAACATGCAACCACACTTCAACTTCTGATCATTTGAGGAGCACAACAGCAGCCACAAGACCTTCCTAATCATCCATTAGACACGTGTAAGTACCCTTGACCCTTCTTAATTAAGTTTTGATTAGTTTATAGCTTAAAAGTCAAACCGTCGTAATTACGGTTTGACTTAACGATAAAACACAAACGGTCCAGAGTTTTGTCGAAATGAAAGTTGTTATAAGTTGGTAATTATGTGGGCTTTAAACCCTTAAAAGGGCACCCACTGATTTCCATCCTAACTAGGTCGTTTGTCGAGTCAACGGTAATTAGAAAAAGTCAACAGAATCATTAAACGCGTAATTAGCGATATAGAAGGCGTGTAAACTGTTTTATCATTCATATAACTTGGTAATAAGTGTACGGACTTGTCTAAGCTTGTTTGATTCGACAACTTTCTGATTTGAACCTATTCGGAACCGAAAGACGCAAAAGTTTGACTTTTGCTTTGACTTCAGTTCTGACCCGGTTTTGATAGGTTTAGACATACCTTAAAGTTCCATTAGGACCTAGTTACATGTGTGTATAACCCTCTGCGTTTATACCACATAAATCCTTAAGTGTCCGACGTTTCCGTTAAGTGCTTAAATATGGACCATAATGCCCTTATGACCATACAATGAGAATTTTGGAAATATGAAAGTACAATAACCCTAGTTACTAATTATTAAACATGTCTGTAAACTTTCACATCAGTTGGAGGTCTAGATTAGGAGTTATGCTTAATGACGTAATTAGAACGCTTTTTAGTAATTAAACGGCGTCATTAGCGTAAAGCCTATTTAAACCCAATTTTTGGCACCAAACCTTTTACCCACTGATGTAATATAATATTTAGGGATTTTTGAAGATTTTTAATTATTTTTAAACTGATCATAAGCTAGGATTAGTGGCTTGATTCGGTAAATACCGAATATACCCTTTTCGGCCATAAAATAAGTTTTACAAATCCTTTTAACGCCAATCCAATTGCTACTGATTTTAAATAATAAATGAAGTTTTTTGAACCTGTTTAACTGATTAGAAAACTCAGAATCCTATTTTAACCCGTACGTCGCTTAAAACAGCGTTATACGCGTATTAAACGCATAGTAAGGGTTTAAAACCATTTTGCCACCTAAGACTTATAACCAAATGTTATAACCTGTTAAAATAAGCTATTTTACTGATTTATTCAGACCCGGATCATAGAAGTTTAATTAATCCCTTTTATAATCTTTAAAATGACCAAAATACCCCTACGTGGCTTAATATAAGATTAAACTCGTTTTGGGCATAATGGAAGATATCCTACTGATATCACAACATATTTAGGGCATGTTAACTTAGGAAACCTGTTTAGGACTCTTATGATACTGTTACGCTTCATACACGTTCGGTTCGGTTTATGTTACTAGTTTACATAAATTAGCCGAAACGGGTCAAACCTTATCGGTTTTATCTCAAAATCCAGAATGTGTATAATATACCCATATTAAGCAAGTCTTCAAACTTGTCGGGTCTAAATCACATTCTATCCGGTCTTCTCTTAATCGTGCGTACGAACCGTATCTATAAAACTAACCGGTCTAAGCCTAAGCTTAACTAAAGACCCGTTAGGATTCTAATAGGTTATTATAAACCTTCGTTCCAGAATAGGAGACCCGGTAAAAGATACTTGCACTCGCTGATTGTGATTTATACTTGCTCAGGTAAATACTTTTAACTTATTTTCCCTATACGGGCTTGGGGTACGGTATATAAAATACCGCTTGGTCGGGCATTGAATCTTTAATTGTTTTATGGTTAAAGTATTGAGATGTCTCGTTTAATTTGTTTTGTTTGCTTAAAGCCTTTGGGGGGTTAATGACCATGTCCCGGATATCCCTGGCATCATTTTACGAAATGGCCACGACCTTAGCACACAGGTGTAGGCGTACACCTGTCAGTGTCTCATTTAAATAATGTGGTGTGTCTATTGATCTTTAACCCGGCTCGATCCGGGCTACTGAACGCATAAGTAACATGTAAATCCTTTACAAGCATTATATTCAAATAATTATCCCAAGTTATAAAATATTATTTGTGCCTTGTGCCTTAAATGCATTTTCTTAAACTCTTTTCAAAATGAGTCGGTTGATTGTATTTACCAGTGTAAACTGACGTATTTTCTCAAAAAGGTTAAGTGCAGGTACTACGCGTAATAGGCTGGCTTTTCTCCTAGCATCCACAATAAGTCTCGTAAGCTTGGATGTCATAGACTGTTGAACATTGTTTCCTATTTATTTAGATCTACCTGTGGATTTATATTCGACTACTTGTGATACTTAATATTACAATATTGTTTGGTTGAAATGAATCTATACTTTGCTTCCGCTGTGCATTTAAATATTGTGTTGTTTGACTATTATGTTGCCAACCACGTCACGATACTCCCCTACCGGGCCCACCGGTGACACGTGGAAATTCGGGGTGTGACAGTAACAAAGCTCCTACGCGCGCCACCAGGTCACGACCGCATCTTGGTTGTTGTTGACCGTTTGACCAAATCAGCTCACTTTTTGCCAATACGGGAAGACTACAAGGTAGAACGATTAGCCCGAATCTACACCAATGAGATAATTTGTCGACATGGGATGCCTCGCGACATCATCTCTGACCGTGACGCTCGGTTTACCTCGCGGCTGTGGGAAACGTTTCAAGTTGCTCTCGGTACAACGCTTAATCTAAGTACCGCATTGCACCCTCAAACCGACGGTCAGACTGAGAGAACGATCCGTACTCTTGAAGACATGCTCTGTTCGTGTGTCATAGATTTCGGTGGTAATTGGGATGCTTACCTGCCATTAGTCGAGTTTTCGTATAACAACAGCTATCATACCAGCATTCAAATGGCACCATTCGAGGCCTTATACGGAAGGAAATGTCGATCGCCAATTGTATGGCACGAGATCGGTCACTCGCAACTAACCAGTCCCGAGCTATTGCAACAAACGACTGAAAAAGTCCTCCAAATTCGAGACAACTTGTTGAAAGCTCGAAGTCGACAGAAAAGTTACGCCGATAGACGACGCAAGCCCCTTGAATTTGACGTTGGAGACTACGTACTCCTAAAGGTATCACCTTGGAAGGGTGTGGTCAGATTCGGCAAGAAAGGGAAACTAGCGCCTCAATATGTTGGACCTTTTAAGATTCTGGAAAGAATCGGAAAAGTCGCCTACAGACTCGAACTACCAGAGGAACTTAGTAATGTCCACCCGACTTTCCATGTGTCAAACATCCGAAAGTGCCTGGCTGAGCATGATTTGATTGTACCTCTCGATGACCTCTAAGTAAACGAAACACTACACTTCGTGGAAAAGCCTGTCGAAATCATGGACCGCCAAACCAAGCAGCTCAGACGCTCGCGTATTCCTATCGTGAAAGTCCGATGGGAAGGCAAACGAGGCGCAGAGTGCACTTGGGAACTCGAAAGCGACATGAAGGCGAAGTACCCACAGTTGTTTGTTACGGCTTCGGCCTAATTTCGGGACGAAATTCCCTCAACTAGGGGAGGCTGTAACACCCCGTGTTTCGAAAGTCAAAGTTAAAGTCAAGATTGAAGTCAAAGGAAGAAAAGAATGCTAATTGCGATCTGTCTCTCCTTGCTCAATTCCTGTATTGACTTCTTTGACATGTAATTAGTCTATTTTGTTATCGCTTTAGTTGTATTATATGGAGTATCTATTAATAATCGCATAGTAATCACTATTTATCGCATGTTTAATCGCTTTATCGCTATCGCAATCGCACTCGCAACTCGAAATTACGCATTTTGGTTATTGTTATACGTGTGTGTGTGCCTTATGTGTTACTTGTGCGTGTTTATTTATGTTATGTTGTGGTAATCAATCGAAATGCAATCGAAACTCAATCGCAATCGAATCGCAAACGCTAAACGAATACGAAATAAGGATGCTTGTATGTTGATATAGTAGTTGGGATTAAAAGTAATTTGACTAGGAAACTCCAAACGCATCGCAATGCTCGCAATCGCAATCGAAACGGCAAAACTCGTCGCACCGAACACTCGAACCAAGCGACTGATCGATCAGGAGACCAACCGATCGACCAGCCATTCGATCGAGCTGCCGCTCGATCGGCCAGCTGTTCGACCGGGTTGCCACCCGATCGACCAGCCCCTTTCCACTTTGGGTAACCCTATAAATACCCCATTCACCATCAACTTTCCACTTTTGCTCTCTGACGTCCGACCAACGCTCTAACCTTGCTTTTCTCCGATTTTCTCGCAATTCCGGTAAGATCTCGTCCTAAATCTTGTACTTCCTTAACCTACACGCACTCCTACACCTTTCTATCTTTTGAATCTTAACTTTTAACCGTGAAATTATCAAGATTCAAGGTGTTCTAGGATGACGTCATCATGTGTTCTTGAGAACTTCATGTTTTGGCCTCAATCCACCAAGAACAACTTAGATCTAACCGATTTCCACATAAACAACCAAAGATCTTTCATAGATCTGAACATATTCATAATGAACAGGATTAAAAGATGGTTTTCCAACTTTCTTTCAACTCTTTTACACTCAATGCCTTCAAAACCGATAGAATCGGAGCTTGTGCTGACTTACTACTCATTCTTGTGGTTGTGTTGGTTCAAGATCTGGATTCTATCCACGAGACTACCGATTTCAGGTTAAACATGGAACACCGTCTCGAACAGTTAACTGGCCGGATTTGGGTGATTCCTGTCCGATCAGGGGTACCAAGTATTGACGAGGTTTCTGTTGCTTAATACGATATCAAAACGTCTCGATAAAACGACAAACAATCAAAACAACCAAGTGTAAGACGAACAGGTCGACCAGGACGGAGTGTCGTCCGATCGGACCATTGTCCGATCGAACAGCCATCCGAACGACCGGTCATCCGATCGACTTGCACATTGGCCCCACAATTAACTTTCAAATCAACCCTCAAAAGTTTTGGGAACACCGAACGGATTGCCGTCTGATCGAGTTACCTCTCGATCGACTGACCATCCGACTATGTGATGTTTCAAAGATTCAACACTTAAACAATTTTCAACATGTTCAATGCACAAAGGATGCCACCCGATCAAACAAGCATCCGATCGAGTGACAACCTGCTGAGAACTTGTTCTCACTAAAGTGCCCAACCTATCGGACTGTCGCCCGATCGAACAGTCATTCGATCAATCGACCTGAAAGGTAGAGATACTTCAATGCTTTCAAAATACTACAATGAAAACTTCAAAAGTCAAACCATCATACACAAACACATCCTTCCCAAAGGAAGTAACAATCCACTCGAATGGTCATCCAACCGGACGACCGTCCGAACGGACTGTCACTCGAACGACCGGCTGTCCGATCGGACTACCATCCGATCGAACTGCTGTCCTACCCACTTGCACTCTGTATCGTTTTACGCGTCGCTTATCGTTATGCTATCAATCTGTTCAGGCTAACCCTACTCTCTAGCGCTCCCTTCAATCCATCAATCGCTGTGAGTATACTCGAATCCCTTTTTGCTTTACGCACTTTTGGGTGTTACATACGTTACTTATACAAAATCACATTGAACACACTACGCAATACTTTAATCGCTAACCAATTACCGCATGTTATACGTGACTTAATGAATGCTTGTTTGTTATATTTACACATGGAATGCTGTCTACCTGCCTTAGCAACGATAATACTATTAGTTTAGACTCAGCACCTGTTCACTCAGGGGTTGTTAAGGACAATTACCTACATGGCTCACTGTGGTGAGTGTGTATCGCGAACCGCCTTGGGAAGTTAACCCGCAGTCATTGGTATCGATAGGTTCATGTCGATAACTAACATGCCTCATTTTACATTGTGTACGTGCTGGTTATGCATAACGATTTTGAACTCTATATGCTATTATAAAACTTGTATGCTCACCTTTACACTATGTGTATTGACTTTTACTTTAACGTATGTGACAGGTGCTTAGGATGCTTATTTGCTTACTTTGCTGTGAAATCGAGGCTAGGAAAGACCTAGGTCAACAATAAACAATTGTCTGTAATAAAAATCTGAGTTGTCGGAACAGAACAATTTGACTAGATCTTTTCTGTAATAATTGTATTATCATTTATGACATGGTATGGGACGTGTTGCTTTAAATAGTTGGTAAATATAGTTGTTATGGAAACTTCTGGACAATCTGTTTCGCTCAGTGCCACACCCCGATGTTTCCGCCATCGGTTGGGGTGTGACATTTGGACAGTTTTTGGAACATTTTTCTCTAACCACTGTTGGGGACCATTTCCTATCAGTTGTTGATATCCAAAGGGATGCCTGTTCACTTTTGGTTTAGAAGGCTTTTTGTAAGCCTCATAAACATGTGGGACCCTTTGGTATGGAGCTTGACCTCTACCTCTTTGGTATTGGTTAGCAGGGGGTGCATCTGTCACTTGAACCTCTCTTTTAACAGAGTTTTGGTTCAGCTATTTTGTAACAGCTGTTTGGACAGGCACAAAAGATGGTTGTTTCTTGACTTGTGAACTTGATGAACTCATGAGTGTTTTTGAAGTGTACTCATTATTTTTTACATCAAAGGTTTGAAGATACACACACTCTTAAGTGATATGGTTTGTTTTACCACAGATGGTGCAGCTCTTTGAAGGCACAATGATGCTTGTTTTGTTAATGTCATAAGCTTTTAAGTGAAAACAATCTTTGGTCAAATGATTTTTCTTTTCACAAAAGTCACAAAACAAGTTTTTGATCTTTTCTTTTCTTCTTTTCAGACTCCTTTGCAACAGTCCAACAGAGTTTTGAACCATTGTTGGGATGTCCTTAAGAGGAATGACCTTGGCCTTTGGAGCTTTGACACCATCCACAGTGGTGAAATCCATGGGTTTAAAATTTTCAAGGATGTCACACTCATCAGACCAAGTGGGTTTGAATTGGTATTTCTCAATCTCCTCAAAAGTTGAGGACCCCACTTATCTTTCCAGAGTGATTTTGTTGCCACTTTTGTCAGTTATTTTAACTTCTTGGCCATCCTTGTTGGTGGGAATGATTTCAACAGTGGTTTGAACAGATTCATTTACAGTAGTGTTTTCAACTTGGTCATGTTTTCTGAACCCTACACCAAATTTTATATTGCTTTTGATCTGTTTTTCAAGCATAACTTCATAACCTTTGCAGGATTCCACCCATTTTTTACATGTGATTTGGGTGGATTCCAACTCCTTTTTACAGGCCTGATATTTTTCTATCATTGCCTGAAGTTGGTCCTTGGTTATGTTATGCTCATGTTTGAGGCTGCAAATCTCATTTTCTTTTTCTGAAAATTTGATTTTAAATTCTTTTAAAGATTTTTCAAATTGTATTTCATCACTTAACACTTTATCTCTAAGGTTTTCATTCACCTCCTTAATGTTTGCAAATGTTAGGATGCATTTGTCTGAACAAAGGTTTTTA
The DNA here is from genome assembly GCA_030545235.1 of Helianthus tuberosus. Lineage (NCBI taxonomy): Eukaryota > Viridiplantae > Streptophyta > Magnoliopsida > Asterales > Asteraceae > Helianthus > Helianthus tuberosus. The sequence continues at coordinate 39,146,594 of CM060357.1, read as the reverse complement.
AGAACCTGGGGTGATACCTTAGTTGCAGTCATCATGGCACAATCACAGACATGTTCACTTTCTTTTGACTTCTCTTCTTTTTCATCTTACTTCTTCTCCTCTTCTTCATCAGACCAGGGGTCAGACAGTGGTTCCAACAGGGGTTCTGAATTTTCTCCCAACAGTAGTTCATCAACAACAACAGTAACCACTGCTTCAGCAATTGTATCCACTGTTTCTTCATTTGACTGTCCTTCTTCAGTTTCCAGCCCTTCTGGTATAGACTCTAATGCTATAAAACAGAAATCATCACTAGAAGCATCATTTTTAGCATAGAGAGCAAAATTTTCATCACCTAGCACATCAGGCAAACTACTCCAATCAACAAAGCCTTGGGTGAAAAAGTTTTGCTGATCTGGTTGCACAACTGTTGGTGTAGCTTGTTGAGGTGCAACTTGTTGCACCTGAACCTGAGGAGCTGGGGCCTGGACATACTGTATCTGAGGAACAGTGGTTTGGACATAGTGAACAGGAACAGGGGTTGTAGGGTGTGCATAGTGAGCAGTGTTTACATGAGCAGCAGGGGCATATTGGGAATAATGCACAGTGGTTTGGTTATTTTATGGTCTAGGGTTAGAGCTAGGATGTGTGATGATTGGTCCACTAGTTTGACTCCTGCAGTCTCTAGCAAAATGACCTAACCTATTACCCTTGTAGCATTTTATCTTTGATTTATCCAACCCTACTTTCAGATTCCCATGTAACCCTGGAAATTTTCTCCCTGTTCTTTTGTAAAACTTGCTGGTTCTAACACTCAGCACTTGGTGTAGTATGTCCATTTCCTCTAAATCAGTTGGATCAAAATGCTGAAGATCATTGAGTTCAAAAGAGAGATTGTCAGAAATCTGGTTTTCACTGCTAGCTTTGAAAGCATAGTTGTTTGAGTAAGAATCAGAGTTATTAAAGGCTCCACCAGTAGTTATGTCAATGTAATGATCATAACCCTGATCCTTACTACTACCAGATTCCTCTTGACTCAGAAGTGCTGTGCTACCAAATGTGTAGTCATCAGCAACCTTCCCTGACTCTTGTAACTTCTTTTTCTGGTTCAACTCCCTTTCATAGGTCAGGAGTCTACCATGAAGTTGAGTTAGTGTTAACTCGTTGAACCCAACTGAATTTCTGGTTACAAAAGCAATTGTGTCCCATTTTTCAGGAAGTGACCTTAAAAACCTGTTGTTTAGAGTTGATTTAGTAAATTCAGTGTTAACAAGTTTTAGTTCACTTATGAGACATCTAAAACGTTCAAACTGCTGTGTTAATGATTCACCCTTGACATGACAAAATGTTTCATACTGTTGATTCAAAACCTCTATGTTGTTTTCAATTACTTCTTCAGTACCACCAAATTGTTCCTTAAGTGCATCCCACAATTCCTTGGCACTGTTACAGTGTAACAGTCCAGCATAGATTTCATTTGGGAGTGCAGATGCAACGATGCTAAATTCCTTGGCATGCAGTTCAATTTTTTGAAAATCCTGGTCAGAATAGTTCTCAATTTTCTTAGGAACCATGTGTAGGTCCCTCTCGAGGATGAGATAAAACCTTATCCTTGTTATATCAAACACACTAGCGAGTGCGGAATCCAAGCTAGCATGCAACCGAGACTTTATACGAGAACAAGCACAAACACAACACACAACATTCAACGATTAACACCACTTGTATTAATGCGTATGAAAGGTTCGGTTACAAGCCCAATGTTCACAGATGTATTCTGCAAACTCTCAAAGTTCTCTCGTGTGTGTGCTCTCAACAGAATGCTCTCTCTGTTTCTATCTCTCTTGTCCTCACTATGTGTTCTCTTCTCTACCTATGTCACACAACACACTACATGGGTATATATACCCGACACAGCAGGTCTGGTCGAAGGATCAGACAGATTGATCGAAAGATCATCTGTCGACCAGAAAGCCATCGAAAGATTCACAAATACCTCGAAGGATGATATCCTTCGAGATATCCTTCGAGTTCATCCATCGAAGGTTTATGTTTCGAACTCATCTATCGAATGTTCATCTTTCGAGCTCATCGAAGGATATAAAACAATCCTTCGATGACACATCCTTCGACACAACCAGCTTACAACATTTTTCTAACTGTTTGGTCAAGTCAAACCAGGAGGATGGTTGACTTGGTCAAACTTACATCAACCTTACATTAAAGACATCGTTTTGTATCATAACGAAATACAGACAAAGTACAGACACAAGTGCACCAACAAACTCCCCCTTGGCTGTAGCTTTGTCTCGATCTTCGTGTCTTCAAGTCTTCAAGGCCGAGTCGAACCGAGCCGAGTCGCGTCCACACAAAGTGTATCAACAAACTCCCCCTTGGACGCTACTCGTGATGGTTCGTCTTCTGTGACTTTCATGTCGGAGGATCTTCAAAGTCTTCACGCGTCGTAAGTAGAAAGTGTATCAACAAACTCCCCATTTAACTTAGGTAGTGTGTCAATAAACTCCCCTTTAGATTGAACTCACCATTGAGTCATGCTCGTGAATCTTTTGACTTGTCAATTCTTCAGATCCTTGTGGTGTTGATGAAGGGACAGCGGCAACTCGGTCATTTTATCCTTTGAGTGCCTCCACTTCGTGTCTTCATTCCAAAGCTTTTCATCGAACATGTTCTCCTCGCCTTTAGCATCTGCACATGCAAGAAAGCTAAACGCATAATGAGAACAACCGCTTGGAATATAGTTAACATTTAAACTAACGACACATATGAGATCAAATCTCAATCAAACACCAACCGACAGCAGTTTGAAAGTTTAGAAAAATATTCATTTTAATCCTTTAACTTTCCAAACTCGTTAACTTCGACTGTTTATGAAGATTCAATTGTTTTCCAGCTTACGATCAGGATTTTGGGTAGGATAGACTCGAGTTCCCACATCAGTCAATCAAAAAAAAACTAGAAGCAAAATCTTTTTGGATTTTATAAAGTTTATATTAAAACACACCTAAAATCTTTTTGGAAATTTTCATTTTTCAAAAGTAAAGACGGAAAGCAATAAATAAATATATACAAAGATGCATAAACAGGAAACATTAAATAAATATTTACAGACATTCTTCTTGCGAGTTTCGAGGGTAAGAGAATCATATCAGTGTACGGTCATGCCAAAACGCTCTTGTTGTTCAGTTAATTAACATTTAGATAAGCATCCTATAACAATTATCGGTATTGTTGTCCACTTAAGCTCAACTTATCAGATGTAATCATGGCGAGGGGATACGTTAAGGTATGTTTTATACTTACCGACCGGTGTTCATCCACATCACGACACATTCCCGTATCAAGGTATGCACGAGGGTTCATCTTACCGGTGAGTATACCGATTATCATCTGTTTGACCGTATATGATGTGAGATTCTCACTTATTTTGATTTGAAAACAAGCCCTATGTGATAGAATCACTTATTGATGAGGAACTTGATTTTCATATGCATGAGGGCACAGGAGCAAGTCCGTGAACAGGTCAGTACTTTCGTACAGCAGAGAGACGAACTTGACTCCCGGAAAGAATCTGTGATATATTATCACTTATTTGTATGGACATGTGATTGTTTATCACTTATTGAGGTCGTATGCAGTATGTACACGTATGTATAGTATCATGGAAGATCTAGACTTGCGTCCCCGTTATTTTTCGGTAAAAGATACAACCATGATACCCAGATGATAAGCAGCATAAAGACCGAATATCTCAGAACCTCGGCAATCTCTCAAACGAAATTTCGGTACTAAGACCATATGCCAATGAGTGGTTCCCACCTGGTCTTCAGTTCGATTTAAGTTTATATTACCCTGCACACTTTAAAATGATTGTGAGCCTACCGATACATCTTATATAGAGCTGCTTATCGTTTTTCATTTAAGGTTTAAAGAGGTTTAGACAGACCACTGATGTACTATCATTTTCTCTTTTGCTCGCCAGGAAACTCATTTTTGTTTTTCTATTGTTTTTGTGTTTTTGAAATTTTTCGATGTTTTTGGATTTTCGAATTTGGATTTACTCCCCCTAAAATCAATAAACTAAGATAAAATTTAAAACACAAAGGTATTTACAAAAATGATTTTCCGATGTTGGTTAAATCAATGCCGTTTACCAAAATTAATTTTGAATCAGAAATGATTTATCGAATTTTGGAAAAAAATGAGTTGGCATGTCGGTAAGCGGTGCGGACCATGACAATATTGTCTGGCCAAAGAGTGCTGTACGAGATAATAATAATTCATAAAGCAGCTTAAATATCGACAAGTAAAAGAGAGATTAGAAATTTAAAACCATATCCTGCAACTGCTTCGTGCATTGCAAGGAATCTGAGTGCTCTCCCAAACTGGATATCCACCCGGTGTGGATTTCAAAGTCGATTTTGTAGCTACTTAGAAATCTCTTCACAGCAACAAGATCAGAAACCTTTGGGTCCGGCTGGTCTTCCACATTGCACCAGCGAAGGTTTTTGTCTTTCTCTTGTGAAGTAGTGTGCGGTTGTTCAACCCATGCCAAGGCATCCGCACACCCGGTTGGTTTGTTCAACAAACACATTTTCTTCAATCACACCACGAAGAAATGTACACTGCACGTTCATCTTGTAGATTGTTGAACTTCAGACGTGCTGCAGGTGCGTACATTTTGATTTGAATCTATCCCGGGGGCCCGATCAAAGCCTTGAACATTCACATTTTGAAATGATTTTCATTTTGTCGAAGCTTTTCAATCTCTTTCAACAGACATTTCTGTTTCCCTTTACTTTTTCTCTCCATCAAAGGCAGCAATTTCTTCTGTTGCCTATTTTGTGCAAGGATGCTCCACTATCAACAATCTTACGACTATCGAAAGTTCCTCCTGGAATATCCTACACACTCACTCAAAAATTAGTTGGAGAGAGGGACCCAAGCCTTTGTGGACTTGGGTCGTCCTTGATCATCAAGAAAAGTGATTTCAATCACTTGATGATTAGGAAAAAGAACCTGTGGTGCTCCCCCTGACTGAATTACCTGTTTTTGTTTCCAAGCTGTTTGTCCTTTACCAGTATTTGTATTAATTGTTTTAGCATTTACTGGTTTTACAGTTTTAGGTTTTGCTTGAACAGGTTTTTCTTCTTTGACCTCTGATTTTAAGGCCTTTTCAATTACCTTTTGATTCTTTTGTTTTAACTTCTTTTCCCTTTCTTTCAAGACACGTGGGTCTTGTTTCGGGGAAAATGATCGTTTTTGGTAATTGGTTTCTTGGGGAGCACTTGTTTTTGCCTTCAACTTTTGCAGGTATGGGCAGTATCTTACAATATGCCCAATTGTGCCACACTCAAAACACATTCTCCGCTCTACAAACCTCGGAGAAACATGTTGATGATCAGACGGAGAACCAGACAATGAACTTTGTAATCTAGACGTGCTTGGACCTAAATCACCTCCGTTGGTGTGTTGGGTGTAGTTATTCTGATCATTTCGTTTTAAAATTCTAACTTGTTTTACAAAATCAATGTTAGATTTATCCTGAAATGTTTCAAGTTCATCTGAACCCGTGGATCCAACAAAGTTCACTTTCGGTTCTCTTTTCTTAACAGGAGCTCTTTTGTTTTGCACCCATTGTTGTTGAACCTTAGGTGCTTGAACATTCTTGTTCTGAGCCTTCTTTCCCTGTACCTTACCTTTTCCGGAATTGACTTGTTGTTTTCGCTCAACTTGTAGTTTTTGGTTTCCGTATTGTTTTCTAATTTGTTCACACGGAATTGGATCACATTGAGTGACGGTAACTTTGCCACTTTTGTTCCCCAAAAACTTATCAGTGCATCCTTCAAAAATTTGCTCAATTAAATCTTGATTTACATTTTTAATTGGAAAATCTTTGTTAGAGTAGATTTTGCTATCTCCTTTGAGCGTGTACAACAAGTTACTCCCTTCAAAACTTGATACAATCGACTCCATTTCTTTTGACATTTCAGTCTTACTCGGTTTCACTGGTGGATCACACAGGATGTGATTCTCGATTGGAATATCTGTTGTAACCGAGTTAGACTGTTGGTTCACAATTTCATCAGATTCATCATCCGAAGAATCAGTATCCTCAACAACGGGAGGACTCTGTTCCTTAACACACGATGAATCTGTCACACTTTTCTCAGATTCTGATTGACCCGAGGATGATGTACCAGTTGTGAACCCGAGGCCTGCTGCAAAGTCATCTAGACCGAGTGGCACAGTAGGTTCAAAACGGGGCATATCCTCGTCATCAGGCAATTTGGAGTAATTGTGATTCATTGGGGGAGGACATGATTTGAATCCCATACACTTCTTATCCCCCTTTTTCTTTTGAACATCAATAATGTGATCCAATACATAGCGGGAATTGGAATAACTTTCCAATTTCTGCTTGATTGTTTCACATTCACATCGAGCGGTTGCCAACTCTACCATCTGCTTTTCAATTGTGTCTATAAGATCATTGTTAGCATGTTGTTTTCGCAAAACAGCCTTTTGTAATTCTGAAACATCATGTCTTAATGACGCAATTGTTGTTTTAAATTCCTTTTCATTTCTGGTTAAAAACACGTTAGCTTCAGTTGCTTTAGCAAGATCTACAATCAATTGTTGATTGTGTTTGTGTGTGATTTCAAACTGACTTTCCTTTTCTGCATATTTAACATTTAAACTATCACACTTTTCACAGCTAACTACAGTGGGTTCATCGACACATACCTGACCTGATGAACTGTCGATATTAGCCATAAAGGCTGAATGGAGAGAAGACGAAGAGTAAGCAGCTTGATCCATCAAATTAGATCTTCTTTCAGTTCCTGCTGCAGCTTCTTCCAAAAGCTCATCAATATTTGCATCGACTGACGCACTTGATGTCTCATCCACATGATCATTTCCTGAAGTGGAGGATTCTTCATCTGAGCTTCCACTATAAACAGAACTGTCTTCATCTTCAGAAGATGCAACACCATTGGTGGAAGATTCTCCACCACTAGCGTGCTTTAAATCCTTTACGACTTCAGCAAAACATGCTGTTCCACCATTTCCTCCTTCTCCAAGCTGAAGCGACCAATCACAACCCTCATCTATTTGAACCACCAGCCCCCGGTTGGCATTTGATGACCCTGCTTGGCCTTGGTTGTTGACAGGTATCAACGTACGAACATTGTTCCCGTTCTGGTTCTGCTGGTTGCCTTGATTTCTGAACGGATTTTGATTTCCATGCTGAGCTGGTCTTGTGCATTCCCTTTTGAAATGACCCCGTTCGCCACAGTTAAAGCACTTGACAGCTTGCTTGTCGAACCCATACTTGGTGTCTTTCTTGTTTTCCAAGTTGGTTCTCCCCGTCCTTTCCATAAACTCCTTTGCTCTTCGAATTGCACTAGCAAGAGCCCATTTGATATCCATCATTTCAAACTCTTCTTTATCCACTTGCTGATAATCTTCATTGGTTAGATTGATATTCCCAATCTGACCTGCGATCAATCCACTATAAGCACTAACCAAGGTATTCAACATCTCCATATGCTCCTTGGCTACTTCGACACTGACTTTGGAAAAGTTGGAAGTGTCTAATCTGACTGTGTTAGGATTGGAAGTGGCTTGAAAGTTTGAAGAGCTTCCATAAAACCCTTGCTGTTGCGGTTGTTGCTGCTGAGCTTTCGGTTGCACATCTGGTCTTGAATACATCATCGTGTATGTTGAAGGATCAAACTGATCTGTTGTGGAAGGTCCGGTGCTTGAGATGAAAGCTGTTTGAAGCTTCGCGTGTTGAGAAGCTGGTTTTTCTCCACTGATACCTCCTGCAATCCCAAAGTACATTTCTGGATTTTGAGGAGTTTGTGTTCTTTTTGCTTTAAGCTTTTCTTCTACATCCTTATTCTCCAATCTTTGAATTAATTCATAAACGATGATTGTGTCTAGAACACCATTTTCTTTGAGAATTTCAAGATAACTGTTCCACTTTGCTGGTAAGCTATCAGCGAATCTCTTCACCAATTCTTGTGGAGTGGCAGTGACTTTAAAAGCAAACATCTCGCTCAACAAGTGATGGAACCTTGTAGATAACTCTGCCAAAGTCTCATTCTCCAAACACGTGAATCCTTCAAACTCTTTCTTCAGTAATTCTTGCTTGATTTTTCTAGATTGAGCATTTCCTTCACAACGTAACGTGAGCATATCCCACAAGCTTTTAGTAGTCGTGCAGTAAACAAACTGGTGGTAAATGTCTTTGTGAAGAGCTTGTGTGAGAATCATGAATGCTTTCTTTTCTAACTCAAACTTCTTCTTATCTTCTTCAGACAAAGTGCTGTAAGTTTGTGGATTAGATCCTGCAACTTCCAACTCATTTTCAAAAGCTGTGAAGAAGCACATCCATAGATCTTGACCTTGTCCCTGAACATAAGTTCTCAGCCTTTCTTTCCACCATCCCCAATCATTGATGTGATTTAACTTTGGCGGTTTTGTGCTTGTACCAGTTTCACTGTCGTTCTGCATCATAGATTGAATGCTGTTGCTTTGATTTGTGACCAAAGCCCATTGATTTGCAGTTATCATTGCAGCTTGAGGTGGGGCAATAGCTCGCATCCATGCAGTTTTGTCGAAATCTGACGTAGATTGCGTAGATTGCATAGCTGATGATTGTGGGGTCGAAGTTATTTGAGTCCACGCGGTTGGATCCCACTGACCGTTTGTTCCCATTTTATGAAAATTAATATATTAAGTGAAAATTGATTTAAAAATTGAAAAATAAGTTTTCTCCTTTTAGAAATTTAATTTTCACAAACTATGTTAAAATCTCGAAGGATAACAACCAGCCGAAGGATCAAGAATCGAAAGACCTGAAAAGCACAACCTTGTTAAGCTTAAACAGATTAGGATCGAAAGATCAACACCTGTTCGAAAGATAGACACTTGTTCGAAGGATCAACAGTGTTCGAAAGATCACTGTTGAGTTTCGAACAATGACTTCGAAAGATTCACCAAGACGAAGGATCCTTATCTTTCGAAATGTAACAGTAGCTCGAACAATATATCCTTCGAAAAGATTCCTTGGCTCGAAAGATAACTCACTGACTTCAAAAGATGTTCGAAGGATGGGTATCTGTCGAACCTCCTTGATCGAAAGAAGATCTTTCGACTTCGAAGGATATCTTTCGATGAGTACTGACACAGCAGACAAACAGGTGACAGGTTGGTGAAAAAGGTGACGGGTTGGTAAATCTTTCGGCAGAAAGTATGGTTCAGACCATCATTTTCTGCAAAAACAGATTTTGTTTGATTATTTTAATCAGTTCACCCTTTCCAATACACCAACAACTTTCGAAAATAACTAAACAAGATCAAAAGATGTAAACTTTGAAGAACACTTGAAGATATTATGAACACAATGGGTTTTCCGGTAAAACTACAAACTTCCGAAACCCGGTTTTGCTTGAAACTTCACTAAAAATCAACTTCTAAAATGTGAACATGAAAGAAAAAGTGATTTTTATAAGAACTTCCAGCAAAACAACAAGATTTAAACCCGATTAACAATGTTTTTCAGAAAAATATAACTTTTCAAAACCCGAAAAACAGCAAGAACACCTCGGTTTTAACAAGGAGAAGAGCCAAAGCTCTGATACCACTTGTAGGTCCCTCTCGAGGATGAGATAAAACCTTATCCTTGTTATATCAAACACACTAGCGAGTGCGGAATCCAAGCTAGCATGCAACCGAGACTTTATACGAGAACAAGCACAAACACAACACACAACATTCAACGATTAACACCACTTGTATTAATGCGTATGAAAGGTTCGGTTACAAGCCCAATGTTCACAGATGTATTCTGCAAACTCTCAAAGTTCTCTCGTGTGTGTGCTCTCAACAGAATGCTCTCTCTGTTTCTATCTCTCTTGTCCTCACTATGTGTTCTCTTCTCTACATATGTCACACAACACACTACATGGGTATATATACCCGACACAGCAGGTCTGGTCGAAGGATCAGACAGATTGATCGAAAGATCATCTGTCGACCAGAAAGCCATCGAAAGATTCACAAATACCTCGAAGGATGATATCCTTCGAGATATCCTTCGAGTTCATCCATCGAAGGTTTATGTTTCGAACTCATCTATCGAATGTTCATCTTTCGAGCTCATCGAAGGATATAAAACAATCCTTCGATGACACATCCTTCGACACAACCAGCTTACAACATTTTTCTAACTGTTTGGTCAAGTCAAACCAGGAGGATGGTTGACTTGGTCAAACTTACATCAACCTTACATTAAAGACATCGTTTTGTATCATAACGAAATACAGACAAAGTACAGACACAAGTGCACCAACACCATGACTTTTAGATCCTCAGCACTCGGCACCATTGGAACATGTGGTCCAAAGACAACCGATCGCCAACACCCTGTGTTTTGTTGAGCTAAGATGTGACCCATCCTACGCTACCATATGTTATACTCAGATCTGACCAACATAGGTGGTTTGAAGAGTGAAACAGTGTTCATTGTGTTATCCTGTGATTGTGACATCATTCTGATTGTTTTACAGGCACTGAATAATCAACTTTGTTCGCGATTATACCTTACTCTGTTTTTAAACTAAAAACGAACAATCGAAAGCATCAAACAAAATTGAGCTGAACTTTTACGTCAAAATGATTGTTAGATCAAATTTGACTGTGCTAGCTCTGATACCAATTGTTAGGATCTGAGTTTGCTAGATTGTGTTTGTTTAATAAGAATGAAGATGAAACAGAGATGAAATGCAGCGGAATAAATGAAATAAACTTTTAACACACAATCAATGGAAGATAAGTTTCAGCAAACATGTTTGACATTTAATCGAATGATTGTGTTTGATTACAATAAACAAACGAAATGCATGCATGCAAGCACAGATCTCCCCCTCAGCTTGAGCTCACTTGATTGTTCATACAGAATGACTTGGTGAAGAAGAGCTAATAGAACAGTACAGGGTACTGTTCTATTTATAGTACAGAACAACTACTGAGCATCTTTGGCTGACGTCACCATGAAAGTGACATCTAACCTCCTAACAACCTACAACCACTGACTATTACAACCACTGATACTAAACTACTGATTACATACAATACAAAGCATAAACTAAACTACTGATTCTTCATTCCACTGTTATAGCTCCAGCAGTGCTTTGGGTCTTTAGTAGTACTTGAGACATATCAGTAGATTGAGCATCAGCACTTTAACTTTATCAGTCTTTTAGGTCAGCAGCAGTTGTAGTGGCAGTGCTTTGGGTCATCAGATGTTAGGGCCACTGTCAAGGGAGAAGACTTGTACAAGTAACTGCTTATTATGGATCCACTGTTCTGAACCAGTTTTGGCTTTATCAACTGTTCCTTTGTAGGGTTCAATCCCAACACTCCTGGTCTTGGTTTTAATTCTTTTCCTTTTAAAACCTTATTTTTCATAATGACCATTTTAGTCCCTCTATTTTGCTTTTATTTACAAAAGGGCTAGAACCCATTCTTTTCACTAAAACTTATATGTATGTAACTAGGTTCCTAGTTACAATTTATTATTATTGTCATGTAACACATACAAGTTTATACATATATATATTTACACTTTCATTATTTTATTATTACTTTTAAGGGTGTTACAAAAGGAAATGGAACAAGTAGATTAGGTTTTTTGTGTGTTCTTCTATATGTATGTTATGCAAATATAAATTGATTGTAAGTTTTGTTCAAGGTTTTCAGGATCGGATCGACATCGAACCGGTCTCCTTACCAGTCCACTGGTTGGGCCGGTCGAACCGGGTGATACCATAAAGATTATAAAAATAAATAGGGTAAAATTACAAAATTTTAATCAAAATCCGGTTGAACCCCCAAAAAATCTGGTTCAGCCGCCCAGTTTTCCGGTCTAACTGCCGGTTTCCAACCTAACCGGTCGGTTTAACTCAAAACAGGTCTGATAGGGTGAGCTGCACCGGCAGTCCGGTTTTCAAAACAATGGTTTTGTTACCCAATATGATACAATCAATTGAAATCGTATCTAGTCTTTAAATATTTACTATATTAATCATGATGGTTGTGTGGTAACGCATGCAAGCGTCCATCTAGCTGAAAAATAAATCTAATCTAAACATATTTATTTATTATTTTTTTAATGGTGAATTTATTGAAAATCTGTCGTCTGTGAGACTTGAACCCAAGACTTTTAAATCTAGGTGTATTTAAAGGCTTTGCCTTTGTCAATGGGTTACTTAGTTAATCTAAACATATTTAAACACACAACTTATAAACTTAATTTAAACATTAAGTATATTTTTATCTTTATATATTTATCTGTTTTCAATTTTTAGTATGTAAAATTAAATACAATAAAAATATAACATACTATATGATGGACCCATGGGCGGCCCGGGGTGGGCGGGGAGGACCACCGGCTAGGGCCGATATTTCGGAGGGCTCTTTGTTTTAAAACTGATATGTATATGTATATGTAAAAAATATATTTTTAATATGGTATACCCATACAAACAACAACATAGGCTCACTTACAAAACTATTCTTATGGTTTAGATTAGTTATTAGCCCATTGGCATTAGGTTTAGACCTTTAGTCAGGGGCGGATCCAGCCCACATTTGTGGGTTCCCAGGAACCCAGTGCGTTTGGAAAAAAAACATAAAAAATTAGTGAGAACTTTGTAGAATTTAGAAAAAATTAGTGATAATTAAAGAGAATTTACCAAAAGGAACCCATTAGAATAAAATTCTGCATCCGCCAGTCGCCACTGCCTTTAGTGAGCCCAATACCCAATTTCATTAAGGCCTAAGGTCATGTTTTTTCGAGTTCGAATGGACCTATCCATTTTTTCTCCCTAAGACCGCCCGTAATGGGGCGTTGTTTGTAAAAAAAAAATAAAAAAAAACGCCGGAACACGCCCGGCAACCACTACACCCCTACGTTATTTAGCGTGATTCGAGAAAAAAATGGCACCGGCGTTTTTTAAAACACGCCATTGCATGCTTTCTCAATTCTTGTTTGGCCAATAAGAATATTCCAAATAATATTATTTAGTTTATTTTTATTTTTTTAAAATAATTGGGTAATCAATTGATGGGACATTATTGGGCATTATCCCATTACGTCCATTTGTGAAAAACGCCCATAATGCCCCTTTGCTGACTGGGATGACACATATTGCACAATGCTCATGGGTGGAGGCATTATTCATGTATTAAGTTACATGCCTTTCAAAAAAAAATATATTAAGTTACATACGGCATAAATGGTGGTCCTAACTTATCCTTGTTGGTCCCTAAATGGTAAGTCATCATTAGTTATTGAACTACAAAAACACAACACTTTGTTTTTTTAACTTTTCTTAATATTTAAGATATACTTTATATGTTTAGTTAAGAACTAATTTTTTTATTAAGTTATTTACATATTTGAAATAAACACAACTCTCAGTATAATTTAGAGTGAGGTCCTATTTTAGTCTTTTAACTAGTTGAATCTCAATATATATTTTAGAGTAAAGTTTTAGGGATGTTATTCTTTGAAAATGATAAATAAATTGAACTGATGTCACTCGAGATTCACATATGTAAATAACACAAAAAATGAGCATAAGATATTGTGTAACACAACTTTTTTTTTATTAGTGTTGTGGATCCACCATTTTTCATAATAAAGTACTTCAAAAATCAGGGAAAATAAAAGTACCCAAACCTAATGAAAAAAAAGAAACATTCAGTAGGAGTAATGATATGCATGTATGAGACATGGTATGAGATTAGTTCTAAACATATTCAATTGGGACATGTAAGATATTAGGTACAACTGTAGAAGGGATGATCCATGGGGTTTTGGGGTTCCTGGAACCCTCTTGGTTTAGAAAAAATAAAGAAAAAAAATAACGAAAACCTTATATGATTTGAAAAAAAATAATAAAAGTCCACCAAAAGGAACTCTCTAGAAAAAAAATTATGCATCCGTCACTGGTTAATTAATCCTCGTCCGGTTATCTGAACTTGTTTATTCTTATGGATATCGAAACCAAATATTATCAATGTATCATACGCTCTTAAAAAATAATATTAAACACATGTTGAAGTTGTTAGAAAGTCCAAATCATAGCAAATGTAAAAGATAATTATAATCAAGGACATGTGATTACCAAAATCGTCTTATGCCCACTCCATTACACCCCTTTACAAAATCAATTCTTACTCTTCTACAGCCCTTCTAGTACTGCCTATAGCCCCTTTATTTTGACTTTAACTTTTTCTAATATCTGTTTTATTTTATTTAATATTCACGTCTTCAAATTTATATCGTTTTTTTTTTATTTTTACAAAAGTAACTACAGCCTGCCAATGAGCTTGTGGTGAAGTGATAAGGGAGAGACTTTGATTTACAAGAGACCCTTGTTCAATTCCGCTTCCCCCCATTAGTTTTCGGCGGCACCTGGTGATAATGGGAGACTAGGCGGGTAGGCGGCGATTGCTAGTTCGATCCTTGAACTGAACGGGTTTTACCTCACCGCACTGTCGTGCCTTCGGGCGAGTGTGCACGGGCTTCTGCCCTAGGTGAGAGTTTTCCCCGGTTCGGATGCAAGTGTATCTCGATACGGTGAATTTCGTCAGTAGTCCATTTGAAGGATTCATTGACCGTTAAAAAAAACTACAGCCGTAACATTAACATTTCTAATTTAGATATTACACCGTGGATTTTTTATATAATTATGAAACAAACATTTTTAAATGCTTTTTATTTATTATTAGTTTATTATTTATTATTACAGTTATAAAACTTTATTCCGGTTACTAAACCGGTAAAATCAGGTTAAATGCCGTTACTTTTTACAGCAAACACTGGGGCCCATATATAAAAAACAACCACCGCTGTCATCAGCTACCGTCCCACCAACTCCATCCTGCTTACGTGGCATATTATCCACCGTAGATCTTCATCATCCCCCAAGATTCTAATCATTGATCAAATCATCACACTTACACCACTAGTCCCTACACTTTCCCAATTTCACACTTCCACCGTGTAAAGTAGGATCAATATTTTCTACCGAGTACCAGTATTAGTACCGTATTAAACTGATACCAATCGAAGAAAATTCATACTAATATTCATTTTTAGGGTTTTCGGTTTCGATATTTTTGCACTGCCAGTACTGATCATCATAATCAGTATAGTATTCATTTTGTATTTTTACTCTTTTTCGATATCAGTGTCTTTTGGTATGGTACCGATCTCATCTCTACTCGTAAGTCTTCTCTGTCTCTCTTAGGGTGTAAATACATTTTTGGTTTGGGTCTTGACCGTATACGAATTGTGAAATTTGGATTTCTGGTAAGTTATCTTTGCTTTTCCAAATAGCTAAACCAAATTAAGTTGAATAAACCGGTTTATTCAATCGAATTCCATCCAGTTAGACACTTGCAAATTTGAATCAACCAATCTATCAACCAATAACAAAAATAAATAAAAAATTTTTTTGATCATACTGATCCAAACAACTCAAATAAGGCTTAGCGACCATTAGGTCATGAGTTTCCTTCTGAATTGATGTATAAACATTATTCTCTAGTGGAGATAAATATGATCGAGTGGTTCCGCTAGTGACACGATAATTTTCCAATTTAACGTTAAAAAAGTTATTAACACCCTTGTTCTCTTTCTCTCTCTCCTGCTCTCATATTTACATAACCAGTCCCCAAACTTTTCCAATTTCACACTTCCACCCTCATAAATCCTATCACACACTCTCTCTCTACACTCTCTCTCTAGCCGCTCATGCAACCACTGCAAAGTCCACATCTATAATTCACACACAAACAATCATGACCAAAACCTAACGAAAATCAAACCGTTTCCAAATCGAATTTCAATCTATGAACGGAGTCAACGGCGGACCGCCGCCGTACACTGCCGGCGTAGGGTTCGGAAACACCGTTCCGAGAGTATCGCCGGAGGACTGGCGGTTTCACGCGACGGAGTTCGCTAAAGGAGTGGCGGAATTGAGCGTTGAATTCGGCAAAGGATGCAGAGATGTGGTCAAACAGAGTATTCTGAGAGATGATTCGTTTGTTGTCAGGAATTTCGGTGGTCCGTGTAAATCTGCGTGTATGAAATTGAGGTTTTTGAATCGGTATTTGCCTGAAGATCGTGATCCGATGCATTCGTGGAGCGTGATTTCATTCGTTTTCGCTGTTGTTATTGCAGGTAGTTGTTACATTAGTTTGATTTGTGTTATAGTGATTTTATATAATTTGATTTGTGTTATAGTGATTTTATATAATTTGATTTGTGTTATAGTGATTTTATATAATTTGATTTGTGTTATTGTGATTTTATATAATTTGATTTGTGTTATAGTGATTTTATATAATTTGATTTGTGTTATAGTGATTTTATATAATTTGATTTGTGTTATAGTGATTTTATATAATTTGATTTGTGTTATTGTGATTTTATATAATTTGATTTGTGTTATATTGAATTTATATAATTTGATTTGTGCTATAGTGATTTTATATAATTTGATTTGTGTTATAGTGATTTTATATAATTTGATTTGTGTTATAGTGAATTTATATAATTTGATTTGTGTTAAATTGAATTTATATAATTTGATTTGTGCTATAGTGATTTTATATAATTTGATTTGTGTTATAGTGATTTTATATAATTTGATTTGTGTTATAGTGATTTTATATAATCTGATTTGTGTTATAGTGAATTTATATAATTTGATATGTGTTATAGTGATTTTAATTTATATAAGTTTGATTTGTGTTATACTGAATTTATATAGTTTGATTTGTGTAATACTGAATTTATATAATTTGATATGTTTTATAGTGAATTTGTGTATTTGTAAGTAAATTGATCTGGATGTTTAACCTTTTTTTTTTTTGTAGAAATGATGAATAATTGACTTTATTTTGGTTAGGAAAAAGAGGCAAGCTGAAAAGAATCACTTGAATATGATTAATATTATATAAATTACAGAGATATGATAAACTTATGTTATTATTAAATGATGACTTCAATGGTGAATTGCTTGGTCTGTCTTATGTTCTTGATCTGAATTTTAGATATTAATCACTTGGTTATTTAGTATTTTGATTCGATTGTCATCCATATATATAGGCAATGTTTATTGTTTCCTGTAGATTTCGACCTGCTGGAAATCCATATTTATGTGTGTTTGCTATTGAACATCTTACTGACAGTGGTGAACTAATTGCAGTTTTGATTGTAACCTCTGAAAGTGATGCCCCTGTTCCAATGATACAAAAGTTGCACATATATCCTGGAAACGCTACACGTATATTGTTACCGGATGGTCGGCACTTGGCTTATCACGAGCAAGGTGTTTCATCTGACAGAGCTCGATATACCATAGTCACATCACATTCTTTCCTTTCATCACGACTAGCAGGTAAAATATGATTCAAGTAATATTTTATCAGAAAATTTCTTTTTGAAAACTAATAGGAAACGAAATGTTTCTTTATATCCAAATAGGGATACCTGGGATTAAGGCTTCACTGTTAGAAGAATTTGGTGTTCGTTTGGTAACGTATGATCTTCCCGGGTTTGGGGAAAGCGATCCTCATCCCGGCAGGAACCTCGAGTCATCCGCAATGGACCTGTTTTACTTATCGTATTCCGTGCATATAACCGACAAGTTTTGGGTGGTTGGATACTCAGGTGCAAGCTTACACACCTGGGCCGCTCTCAAGTACATCCCCGATAGAATCGCAGGTACGTTACCTTTTTTTGTTATGTTTCATGTTAGATGCATTTTCATTAGCAGTCTCACATCTACATAAACTGAACGAGCTGCAATTCTATTGTTATTACCAGAGCAGAAGGTGATTATGGGATAGGGGTGTGCACGGTTCCGTTCAGTTTTTGGTTTTTAAAAACTGTTCAGTTTCGGGTTTTTTCGGATTAGCAACGGTTCGGTTTTAGGAACAAATTTACGTAAGATTCAAAAATAAAAAGTATAATCGAAAGTTTAAAAATCTTTCCTAGATGTTTACATTTATTGAAGCTATTATATTTAACTTGATTAATTAATATTGTTCACATAAACCTAACCTTCTAATCTATTTTTATTATTCTCCAAAGTTTTTATTAAGACATTTTCTTTTATAATACTTTGAAAATTATTTAATTTTTATGTTAAATTTTGTTATTTCTTGTAGGCAATGGATAACATTTCAAAGATAAATAAACATGCTAATGTTCTTATTATAAAAAATTTAAATTTAAGAATAAAATAAAAAATTCTTAAATCAATATATAACAAACATTGAAAAATGATTTTTTAGGCTATTCGGTTCGGGTTTTTCGGTTTTCATAAAATGCAAAACTGTAACCGGACCGTAAATTTCGGTTCATTTTTTTCTGTTTTTTGAACGGTTCGTTTTTTTTCGGTACGGTTGAATCGGTTTTTTCGGTTTTCTGCTCACCCCTATAATGGGAATCAGATAAATCTTTTTCTGACCGCTTTTAACGCAACTTACAGGTGCGTTCATGGTAGCACCTTTGCTCAATCCATACGAACCGAGCATGAATAAAGTTGAGAGACGAAGGACCTGGGAGAAATGGACGTTAAGAAGGAAGTTTATGTACTTTTTAGCGCGGAAGTTTCCGGCACTTCTTCCATACTTCTACCGGCGCAGCTTCTTGTCGGGAAACCTTGATCAAATAGATAAGTGGCTAGCATTGTCACTTGGAAAAAGGGTACGTAATCTTGAATGATGATCACTCTATACGTTATTGGGGTGTTGGGGCTCTTCACCGTGGGTACTCACCGCCAGGCAACATTGGGACGTTGTTAGCTTGCGGAGTTGCAATACTCCGGCGGATGGGAGGTCCGTGCAACTACCCCCCCCCCCCCCCCCCACCCTAAAGTAGAGGTGACAATTTTGATCCGTTTATTTACTTACGAATTGATTTGGAATATGTGGTATCTTAAAGGCGTCAAATCAAAATATTCAGCTAGAAGGGGGTCAAATCAGTAGTGGTTGAAAGAAACCTAAAGTTTATTCTATATGCATACAACATCCTACTTCAATTGACTTTTATTATTATTATTATTATCATTATTATTATTATTATTATTATTATTATTATTATTATTATTATTATTATTATTTGAGTAAAATGCCATTTTCGCCCCTGAGGTTCGGCCAGTTTTGCGACTTTCGTCCAAAGGTTTGTTTTTCCGAATCTGGATCTAAAAGGTTTGAAATCTTGCCATTTTCATCCGGCTCGTTAAATCCATCCATTTTCTCCCTCAAGTCAGGGGTAATTCTGTCTTTTTTGTTAACTTAATGGTCAATTCGGTCTTTTTACAGAAAATGAAAAAGAGCAAATTGAGTTAACAAAAAATACGGAAATACCTCGTACTTACCAGAGAAAAACGGATGGAGTTAATGGGCCGGATGAAAATGGCAAGATTTCAAACCTTTTGGATCTAGATGCGGAAAAAACAAACCTTTGGACGAAAGTCGCAAAACTGGCCAACCTCAGGGACGGAAATGGCATTTTACTCTAATAAAAAATTAATTTGAAGTTTTATAGATAATTCTTGTATCTTTGTTTTTTAGGTTTTTACTTAATTTTTTTTCTCTGTAGATGTCTGATTGAAGAATTCGTTGGTTTGGCAGGACAAAGTTATGATAGAAGAACTGAAATATCAAGAGTTCTGGAAGCGGGATTTGGGGGAGTCGGTTCGACAGGGTAATGTAAAACCGTTTGTAGAGGAAGCGGTGTTGCAGGTATCGAATTGGGGCTTTAGCATCAGTGATCTTAATGTCCAGAAGAAGCTCCAAGGGAAAGGCATCGTCTATTGGCTCAAGTCTATATATAAACGACCACGCCAAGAGTTGACCGGATTTCTTGGTCCGATACATATATGGCAGGTTCGTGTGTTTTCTTCTCATTGTGTTGCATGGTAGACACGGGAAAATGAGCTGGTTGGGTTGACCAGACTCACTTGTCCAACTTTTTTTTTAAACGCTTAGTGTTTTAGGTATGATTAAAAAAAATTTATACTTCTGTAATAGATTCTTTTGAGTAAAATGCCATTTTCGTCCCTGAGGTTTGACCACTTTTGCGACTTTCGTCCAAATGTTTGCTTTTCTGCATCTGGATCCAAAAGGTTTGAAATCTTGCCATTTTCATCCGACTCGTCAACTCCATCCATTTTTCTCCGTTAGATGAGGGGCATTTCCGTCTTTTTAGACATTTTAAGTTAAATTAAAAACACGATAAGAAATAAAGATCCACCTCTGTTGACTTTCTCAACACCCAACCCTTTAATTATAAGGAAAAAATGTCTAAAAAGACGAAAATACCCCTGACTTAACGTTAAAAAATGGATGGAGTTAACGCGCTGGATGAAAAATGACAGGATTTTAAACCTTTTGTATCTAGATGTGGAAAAACAAACCTTTGGACGAAAGTCGCAAAAGCAGCCAAACGGCCCAAACCTCAAGGAAGAAAATACACTATGCTCGACTTTCAACCCGTTTGACTCATTTGACTGGTTTGTTAGAGATAAAATGTAACTCGAATAAACCTATTCATAAATAATTGGGTCAAAAGCGCCACCTTCACTATGTAACAAATCCAATTAAAAAAATTAGCTAAAGAGGGAACGGGTCGAATAGTTTGAAAATATCCCAAAGTTTATTTTTATTCTATACAACCTCCTATACCGCTTTATTCAAAGATTTATAATAGCATTCTAATATATTATTAACAGGGGTTGGAAGATAGGGTGGTGCCACCATCAATGAGTGAGTATGTGCATCGCGTTTTACCGGGGGCAATGGTGCATAAGCTCCTTTACGAGGGCCATTTCACCTACTTTTACTTTTGTGACGAATGCCATAGACAGATGTTGACCACGGTATTTGGCAACCCACAAGGCCCGTTGCCCGTGGAAGTTGACCCGATTCCCATGAAAGTTGATCCGATTCCCGTGAAAGTTGACCCGGTTCTCGTGAATGAGGATACTGATGAAGAAACAGAGGAAAGAGGTATAAATAGTTATTCAGAGAACAATTCAGATATTACTTTTGTTTAGATGCGAATTTTAGATGCATACACAACACTTTAGAGCTAATGACTGTACATCAGTCATGCTAATAACACTTTGTACTTTGTAGGATGGCTGCAAAACTCATGAGCCAAGATACACATAAAAAATATATCTGTATTTTCAGATCCTATAACTCTAAATCGATACAAAATGCGGGTAGTGACTATTGAGCATCTATTAGATATACTGATATAGGGTAGCGAACGTGTTGGGTTTCGAGTTGACGGGTTGAATTGATGAACCCAACTTGGATGCACTTATAATTGTGTAACCCAAACACTACCCGGGCAACCCATTTTTAGCGAGTCGAATGGGTGTAAACGAGTTATTGGATTGTAAATGGGTTGGCGGGTTGTAAATAGGTTGTAATCAATGTTTTTAACTTGTTGGTGGGTTTTTAAAGATGTGTTAAAACAGGATGTTGGGCTGACCTTATTAGATAGATCTATTGTTATTGTTATTAGTACAAGTATTACTATTGGAATAATAGATTTTTATAATCCCAACTATTAGCTGTTGGTCAATAACGGTCTCAACTTCAAAAATAACCAGTGTCCAGTGGTGGTCCCATCTTTTCACATATTGTAAACCAATGGACCTTTTGAACTGGTTATTTTTGAAGTTTGGACCGTTGCCAGCCAACGGCTAACTTTTTTTTGAACGGCAAAAACATTCTATGATTATAGAACCGGGCCAGCATATGCTGTAAAACCCAATATTACACTACAAAAAGAGAAAATAAAACTACAGAAACATATAAAGTACCCCCTTTCCCCTACATTTTTTATTTTACTACATCTCTTATATTGAAATCTACCCATCTCTCCCATACTAATCCTTCAAGTTTCGTTCTGCATTTTAGCCATAGGAAAGTCTCTTCTTTTATGTCCTCCACTATTTTCTTTCCATCTCTTGTGCATCCTCTGAATTCCTTTTCGTTTCTTGCCCTCCATAGTTGCCACATTGTTGTTTGAAAAACCGTTTTTATTACTTTCTTCCACTCCGATGATCCTATAAGTTCTTCGGAATACTCCATGATTCTTTTGCATGAACTTACATCCGCGTCAGTAGGTAGTTTGAGCCACTCAATGATGTACTTCCATACTTCTTTTGACATAATACATTCACTTATTAAATGCAGCACCGATTCCTCCCACCTTCCACATCTCGAACATACCTCACTGTTTAGTATTATGTTTCTTTTCTTTAACTCCTGCTTTACTGCAATCCTTCATATACTTGCTCTCCAAACGAAATAATTAATCTTTGCCGGTACCCAAGTGTTCCAGTGAGTCCACTAGTCGTTTTGTTCCGAATCCGCTTGTTTCTCTATAAGTTCTTTGACTGCCGCTACTGTGAATATTTCCCAATCCTGATTCTTCCAGCCCCATCGATCTGGTCTTGTCTCCATTTTAGCTTTATTCAACATGTTTAACATTTCGGACCACTGGTTCCATTCTGCGTCGCTAATCGGAGGTCTCTTCCATTGAAAATTCCACTGTATTTCATTTCCCACCTTGGTCGCACACTCCGCTACTGTTGATTTTTTGTTTTTTACGATCTTAAATAAGTCCGGGTACCGCTCGTTAAAAGGAATCCCTCCTGCCCAGCTATCCAGCCATATTTTCACTGTTTTTCCATCTCCTATTTTCGCCATTAATCTCTCCTTCACATTGACACCTTTGTTTTTTAGTTCTTCAAAAGATGCCAAAATGTCTTTCCACACTCCAGCAACTCCTTTATTTAATGGGAGATAATTGTGGCTTCTTTTATTTTCATGTATAGCTTTAACAACTCTTGCCCATAATGCCTCCTGTCTAGCCTTATATTTCCAAACCCATTTTGTCAAAAGTGCTAGGTTTGTATTTCTCAGATCTCCCATTCCGAAACCGCCGTATTTCCTCGGCCTTATCATAGTTTTCCATGCGATCCAACATATTTTATTTTTTCCTTCTTTCGAGCCCCAAACAAAATTCCTTCGAATCGACTCCAATTTTTGTATAACTTTCCTAGGGGCTATGTACATCGATAAGTAATAATTTGGTAATGCTCCCATCACTGCTTTAGCTAGTATTAATCTTCCTGCAAATGAAAGGCATTTCGCTTTCCAAGCCGACAATTTTTTGTTAAATTTATCTATCACCGGTTTCCAATATTTTACGAGTTTCATGTTTGCACCTATCGTCAACCCAAGGAATCCAAACGGCATGTCTCCTTTCCTACATTTTAATTTAGTGGCCATACTTACAATTTCTTCGTCATCTACCCCCACCCCGTACAAGCTTGCTTACTTAAATTCACCTTCAATCCCGTCGCCATATAAAAACAACGCAGAATTCTATTTAGATTTACTATGTTAGTTTCGGACCACTCACCCAACGGCTAACAGTTTGGATTATCAAAATCCACTATTCTTATTTTATTTTAAAGGGTTGAGAGGTGAACCCAAACACGACCTCTATATTAAACTGGTTGAACATGAAAATCCGCAACTAATTATTTTCAAAGTCCAATTAATTCGTTCCATCAATGAAATTAAATAGCTCCATTAATGTAGATAACCGGTGTTGACCCAATATTTTTTTTTTGAACGGCCGACAAAAATTTTTATTCATTATAGCAAGGTGCTATACACCAAAATTACAAACATTCACCGATTCATACAGATTTACATATTAAAACTTCAGCCAAAAACATTACATCTACACCAGTTATCCCAAGTGAAATCCGCCTCCTTTGAACGACTTTTAATCCATAGATACGACATGGCTCTTATTTCATCCATTACTTTAATCATGTTTGGGATGGCTTGTTCAAATATGACCTCATTTCTCATCCTCCATATGCACCAAATAGCTAGCAAGACAATCGCATAGAGAGCTTTCTTCTTTTTCCTCGAACCTGGACTGAATCCGTGTAGACCCAGAAGATCCTTTATATCAAAAGCAATTATTGGAGGAATATGACACCAATCAGCTATGTATTGCCAAACAACTTGTGCAAAATGACAAGCAACAAATAAATGTTCACTTGTTTCTTCATAATTACCACATAAAGCACATATCCGGCTGTGAACCATGATGTTACGGCTCGATAATGCACACATAGTTGGTAGTCGCTCCATCTCCGCTCGCCACGCCACTATTGCCACCTTTTTTGGTACCCAACTATTCCAATCAAAGACCCTACTAGGCGGGGTCCTGTTATATGAACTGATGATTTTTTTTAAAGAGGATACATTGAACAAACCTGAATCGTCATATTCCCACCTTTGTTTATCGTTGCCCGGCACAATACAAGTCGCCCCGAGACTTAACTGTAGCTGCTGCAGATCCGCTTGTTCCGACATGTTCAGAGCCGTCTTCGACCACTTCCAATTGAAGGCTGGACCGGGACTGTTAATCGCCAACCGATCCGCCACCAAACAATCCTTTTCTGATTCGATTTTGAACAGATCCGGAAAAGCTTTGTAAAGTGGACCAGCACCTAACCAATTATCTAACCAGAATTCAGTTGTGGAGCCATTAGCGACATCAGTTGATATCGCTCGACTAAGATCCACACCCACATTATCCAGTTTGAGCCGGATATTGACAATGTTTTTCCATGGCCCAGAAACGGTAACTTTTGCAGGAACGTCACACCATGTTCTTGAGTTGTGATGTATCGCCCAAACGATCCTCCTCCAAAGGCCTTTTTTTTCCGTCTTAAACCTCCACCACCATTTTGCTAGCATTGCCAAATTTGCATCTCTGAGTGACCCAAAACCCAGTCCCCCATACTCAACTGGTGCGATGGTTTTCTCCCAAGCTACCCAATTCATCTTCGCCTTCTCTTCCGAGCCTCCCCAAAAGAATACCCTCCTAATTTTATCCAGCGACTCCAATACTTTAATTGGGGCTTTATATAATGAAAAATAATATGTAGGAAGAGAATTAAGGACCGATTTTATAAGCGTTATCCTTCCCCCGTATGATAGCGTTTTGGCTTTCCATAGTGAAAGTCTGTTTCTAAAGACTTCCACCACCGATTTCCAATTCCTGGCGAGATTCATGTTTGCACCAACCATCAAACCAAGGTGTTTGAACGGAAACGAGCCCTGTTTGCAACCTAGGACATTAGCCATATTCCCAACCTCTTGATCACACACCCCAATACCATAAACACTACACTTCTGAATATTCACTTTCAGCCCAGACGCTAAATAAAAACATCTGAGAATTCGGCGAAGATTCATGAAATTTGAGACATTCCATTCTCCCAAGAACATCACATCATCTGCGTAAATCAAATGTGATATAGAAGGGCCATTATATGAAAGTTTTATGCCTTCGAACAAGCCCACAGAAACCGCTTTCACCATTAAACCAGATAGAGCTTCCATAACTATTACAAAAAGGAATGGGGATAATGGGTCACCTTGACGAAGCCCACGAGAGCAATCGAACTCCCTAGTTGGGGATCCATTCACAAGGACCGATGCTTTTGCCGACTGTAGCGTTGCCATAACCCATAATCTCCATCGAGGCGGAAAATTCATTTGTGCCATAATTGAATCGAGAAACCCCCAATTGACCGAGTCATAAGCTTTGCTAATATCCACTTTAAAAAACATTCCTTTCCTTTTCGACTTCTTCAACCAACTCCAAATTTCGCTTAAAATAAGTGGGCCATCCATAATACTTCTTCCAGACAGAAAAGCCGATTGATGTTCCGATATCAACTTACCCATCACACCTTTCAGCCGATTCACGAGTACTTTTGAGATCACTTTGTTCACCACACCAATTAAACTGATTGGACGAAAGTCCGATGGCCCAACAGGATCTTTGATCTTAGGAATCAGAGCTATAAATGATGATGTACACGTTTTGTTTATCGAGCCCTCCGCATGAAATTGGTTAAACAACTTCATGAAGTCTGCCTGCAAATCCACCCAACATCTCTTAATAAACTGGAAATTGAACCCATCTGGTCCAGGAGCTCGATCTCCTTCACAACCCCATACAGCATCCTTGACTTCGTTTAACGAGAACGGTGCTATCAATGAGTCTGCCTCAGAATCAGAAATTGCAACCAGATTTGGGCATACCACCTTTGGTCTATTAACCATTGGTTCCGTGAACTGCTTGTGAAAAAAATTGAACAAAGCTTCCTTAACTAACAGAGGATTTGTAACCCACGTGCCATCTATCATAAGCCCGTTGAGGCGATTTGAGCTGATATTCGAATTTATAATATTATGGAAGAAGGAAGAATTTTCATCCCCATCCAAGGCCCACCTCAACCTAGATTTCTGTCGGATATCCAAAAGCTTAATTCTATCATATTCCGCAACAAAATTTCTGCATATAACTCTTTCTTCTAACTCCTCCACTAACAATATTCTCTCTTCTGCAGTTCTTTCTATATTCGCCAGCCGATTCTTTTTAACTCCATACTCATGCTCCCTTCTACTTTTATCCGCTTTCAACCATTCTTTAATATTGTTCTTAATCCACCTTAATTTGATAGCTATGGCCAAATCCGCGGGCCCTGAGAAAGTGAACGCTTTTCATCGCTCCAACACAAAATTAAGAAACCCGGGAAACTCGAACCAGGAGTTAAAAAATCTGAAAGGAATGTGACCATAATCCGACTGAACTGTCGACAGAATTACTGGACGATGATCAGACATATCTCTATCCAGAGCCAGTACCGTTGCACTCGGCCAATTCTCCTTAAAACTAAGGCACACCAAAAACCGGTCGAGTTTACTTAATTTTTTACCATTGTCTGATATATAGGTAAACCTACCCCCTCCCATGTTATACTCTTCTAAGCCAGCAGCAAGAATAAAATGATTGAACGCATCGGCATTCCCTTCATTGAACTCCGAGTTCATTCTTTCAGAATCGTGCCTCACTTCGTTAAAATCCCCCATTAAGATCCACAACCCTTGTAATGAATTTTTAATTTCCAGAATCTCTAACCACAGTTCACGCCGCCTAGCCGCCTCATTTGGAGCATAAACATTCACAAAATTCATTCTGCAATTAGAATTCACCAGAGACCCCGAAACTACAATAAAATATCTATTACGAATCACATTATCACATCTGAATATTGATGGGCACCATAAACAAGCTAATCCACCAGATCTCCCTTGTGAGTTAACAACTGCAGAATTAAAAATAGCCCGACCCCAAAAATTATTAAACATAAAACTTTCCGAGTCTTGAAGCTTGGTCTCTTGAATGGCTAAAAAATGAACCCCATAGGCAGTCTTCAGACCACGAATCCACTCCATCTTCCGTGGATTACGAACCCCCCTTAAATTTATTGTTAGACAATTCATTGATAACAGTTGTTAACACCTTCATCAACTATCAATTTTTCAGTGGCCTCTTCATACCCGCATAAGTTAAAACCCAGTAAAGAGCCTACCTGAACCGTTGCGACCACTTCTGCCCTCAGATCCGAGTTGTTTACCGGTGCCTGTTGATAATCAGCATTATCCGAATCACCTTCCACACCATTCGGTTGTTCAAGTGGCGAGTCATCATCCATTTCTGGAGGATCTTCCTCATTGCACTCTGGTACACCAATATCCCCTTCCAAATTATTCCCAGTAGGTAAGTTCAGATCCCATTCTGTGTGCTCCCCTCCCTGGTTTTGTACAAACAATTTTTGAGGTGGACCTTGAGTGGACCCAAGAGAAGGTGGGCTTCTCAATTCTCTCGACCTTTTACCTAAAGGGATCCCAGGAGTTGGGCCATAATGATCTTGGTCCGGATTGGGCCCCTCCCTAGAGCATTCCAAATTAACTACATATGGCCCATTGTTATCACCAACATTATTACCGACACTGGGGGTACACCATTTCAGCATTTGACTTTGGAACTTGTGCCGCCCTGTCACACCCCGACCACGTAGAACATACAAAACGTGGCGGAAACGTCGGGGAGTGTTGTAACAGAATTAATGTTTCACAACCATGGAAATTAAAGTTCGTTTTATTAATCAACCATCCAAGTTTACATTGTTTTAAGCAAGAAACCAAGAGTACATAACATAAATTAACTAGTTCTTGTCTCGTTTTAAGTCACTAAGGCACAGGTCCGCCTAAGTATGTCTTGATAAGTCCTATGCATCATCTCCTGAAAACACATGTGAAAATAGGTACGTCAGCATAAAAATGCCTGTGAGATACATAGGTTTTGTGAAAATAAAATTCATGACTTATGTTTGAGAAAATGTTTAGTCATGAACCTTGTAATTTGCTTTGTCTTGTAAATCATTTGAAAAACGATAAGATCAGATGATATGTATAAATAAATGTCAAGTTAAATGAATAACCATGTAAAATGTGTTTGTGTAAAATAAGTTGTTGTAAATCAATGTCTTGTAAAAAGTATGTTACTTGTATAAAATGTTCTATGTCTCAAACCGAAATGATTCAAATAACGGTACGATATGTAATACCATACAAGCACTTATATATAGGAAGTACCAGCGGCGTATCCACCATGCTTGTATCATATTACACACGCATCGTTACTTAATCACTTAATCAAACCAAACCACCAAAGTAATGTTTAACAATTGTAGAAATGTTTATGTAAAGTCAATTGTCTATTGTCAAATGTAAAACATGTCAACAGATACAAATGGTTCACATGGTTCACAGATACAAACGGTTCACCGATACACACGGTTCACAGATACAAACGGTTCACAGATACACACGGTTCACAAATACAAACGGTTCACATAGTCATATGATTTCAACGGTTCAAAATGTAGTATAATGTGTTTATATGCTGGATGAGCATATGCAACAGAAATGCAATGTAAAACAATGTACTAAGTATGCACACAGTGGACATACATAGCATGAAATGTAATGTAAAACGATGTACTAAGTACGCACACAATGGGCATACATAGCATGAAATGCAATGAAATCATGTACTATAATGTACTAACGAACATAGCATGTATATGATGTGAAAACAGGAAAGCATGAAAGTAACAAGTAGGCACATGTGTTCCACCCCAAAACAGTTTGGAAAACAGTAAAAGAGGGGTCTATGTACTCACTTGAGCTTGCTCAGAAGTCCTAAGATAACCACCAAGCAATGCTAGAGATCACGGAATATCAAACGGCACCTAATATAGGTAACTACATTAATAAACCGGACCTAAATCGGAAGATCGGATAGGATGAGGGCTCGTAAACCATATGAGTATGGGAACTCATGTAGTATGGTTTAATAAAGCCTTCATACTAAATGAAACCTAACCTAAGTGCTTGTGACCCATTACGACCCGTTTAAGTAGCTTATGCTACTTTAACGCGTCGTTTGCGTAGAACGCGTTCGGGCCGCCTAACTAGTCCTATGACAAGTAATATATGCCTTAACATGTCTAATATGGTTGTCAAATCAGTTTAGATGTCAAAAGTTATGTTACATATGTTTAAAATGAATTTTGGCATCAAAGGGGTATTTTGGTAATTTACCTAAGGCATATAAACTACCTATCATACAACTACTTAAACGAAGCGACCATAAGGTATAACCTCATAAGGTTATTCCCTATATACTATGGTCACCTAATGTGTTTGGTCGGATCCTAATGATCGACCAAACGGGTCGGGTTCGAAAGTATAAGCGATTGTTTAGATCGCTTACCTTACGACCCTATATAAGCACTAAACTAAAAGTGACGAGTTAAGCATGTTAAAACATGCTTAACTAAGTTTAGAAAAATAGGTTTGGTATCACAACAAACGGTTGTGATACCTAAGAGTAGTTTGGTTACAAAATACGCAAGAATACGTATTCTGCCCGAAACTACGGCTCGTCACTGAGCCTAGATAACGTGGTAATCAGTAGGTATAGTCACTAGGGACTATAACCATCGTGATCACGCTCACGTTATGAAGTTCAAACGAACTTCGCATCGACCATAAATTGGTCAATGCAGAAAGTCAAACAAAGTTTGACTTTCGGACCCGAAAAGCAATAAAAGAACGAAAGAATACTTACGAAGGGTCCCCGAATGCTAATCTAGATCAAAATAGCTCAGGTATGAAACAAAGGTTTCAACTTAGAGCACAAATGATCAGATTCTAGTGATTTTTGAAGTTAAGTGGGTTGGGTATTTATAGGAATACCCGAACCGTTAAGATCGTTTGTCGAATATCGTGCCTTAATCATATCCGTACAAGTGTCGGAAAGTTGTGGTGCCTAAAAATGGTTCTTATCAGCTGATTAGGCAAGTGGTAAATGTGTGGGTGAGGATTAAACAGCGGCAAATTGCTGACTGTTTAATCTAATCTGTTCTGGGGACTGCTTTACGGACCTCAAAGCTGCCAATGTTGAGGTCCGTAAGGTAACAACTTTGGCAGATTTACAGTTTTGGTCCCTGCAGCCCCTAAACTTGGTTTTCGATGCATTTTTGACACGTTTAAGCCCCGTTAACCCCATTTCAAAGCTCTAAAATGAAGTTAAAGTATAGGGAACTTAATTTGTGCTAAAAAAATATCTCGGATGTCGGTTCGTTTGGCCGTACGATTGCGATGTTCGGTTAATTACGACGGAATGCGCATAAGCGCGAAAAACGATCCAAATGACGTGACGAATGGATTTTTATTATGCCAAACACTAAAATAAAATATTTTAGTGCTTACATAAATTTTTGGATGTCCGGATGTATTCAGAACGTAAGTTACGCGTAAAAATGCAAACTTGTGCACTTTTTGACGCTTTTAGTCCCTAAATGACACAAAAGTTTATTTTAGCATACCGAACACCTCAAAGCCTATTTCTAAGCTATGTAAAGGATATTTATGGTATGTTTAACTTATGGTCATGTCCCGGAAGGTCTGTTACAGTTCAAATTGGCATACTTTCGCAGTTTGTCAAATTTAGTCACTGTAAGCGAATAAACTTTGATTTCACTACACCAAACCTTCCAAAACTTATATCTAAGTTATGTAAAGGTTATTTAAGGTATGTTAAGCCTATTTCACTATTCCGGAGTGTTTGTTGCATTAAACTGGTTATATTTACGCATCAGTGCGCGTATAACCTTCCAGAAAGCGATTTAGAGCTTGAAATCGAACAAGAGTTGATATGTGCAAAAGATACACATATTTATACAAGTCCAAAGTATGAAATACAATATTTCATTGGTTTGGCATTTGTTTGATGGTTGAAATGACACAGGTGTTACACGCCCCCCCCCCCCACGTCTCCATGCACCCCTACGTTTGCCATGCAATTATTACTAGCCATTTGACATGTCGGAGACTTCTGAACTTCCGATGACGCTTGGTTATCACTTCGTCGATCAGTACCGTCACCGGAGTCCGGCATATCCGGCCGGGGTTCATCAATGTTTCTAACAGCCACCGGAACCGGTGGTGACTCGCCATCTTCTGTGACATCTTCCATATCATCCGTATCAGAGTCTAGTTCCGAGTCCGACGACACCATATCTTCAGAATCAGGAAATGGCGACCACCCTTCATGCACCTCAGAAACCCAAGCCACACAGCTTTTGTTCTTCCAAGCAACCACCACTGCTTCATCAATTCTTGATTTCTGAGCCGTTACAACCTTCACCGAGCTCAAGGAATTATCCTCTTCTTGCCAGGAGAAGCTAGAAGCTTGGATCACATCTCCGAACAAACCTCCAATTCGATCAAACAATTTATTGTCCCTGATTTGAAATGGTACCCCAATAATTTTCAATGTTACAATCCGACTAAACGGGATATCTTCCCCGTTCCATATGTTAAAATTAGAAAAAACCGATGAAAGTAGTTCTGAGTTATTTTCCATAACTGAACTGGCTACCTCCTTACTACTCAATGTGATAATGACACTCAAACCACCAACATAAGACAAACCGAATTCAATCAGGCCAGCTTTTTCCAAAGTTTTCTTTATGATACATAGCGACCCTAGGTCTTTAGCATGTCCAATAACGGATCTGCCAATACAGTGAAGTGGGTACAGGGCACCATTGCCTTCCACACTGATTCTCTTCGTACCTTGATTATTCACCTCCTTCTTTCCTTTAAGCTTATCTGCATAACTCTCTCCTTGCCGGACAAAAGAAGGCCCCCCCATTCCAGAACCCGGCTGCTTAGATGTCCCCGAGGGTATGCCATGATTCCCGATATTCATTGAGACGTTTTGGTCATTTGCATTTGCTTCCTTTGGTCTCCATTCATTCCGGCCCCCACCTCTCATCGAATAGTTGAATTTTTTGTGGTTTTTATCGTACTTTGCCAATGACACCACTAGCTTAACTTCATGAATCCTGACTTTGTTCAAGGCAGCTATTGTTTCTTTCATACTTTCCACCCCCATGAATCGAACGAAGCCAAAGCACTTACCTCTAGCGTCCCTTTTCCGAGCCACATAAGCGTCTGACACATACCCATGTGGCTGGAACGCCTGCCACAACATATTTCTTGTTACCCGATCTGGTAGGTTCTGCACCAAAAACGTCCATTCAATGCCATCCCCTCTGCTCTTATGGTTCTTCCGATATCGTACTTCAGACCAGGGCTCATCCCCACCGGTATCCTCTACACCCCCACCGTTATACATCGATCACCACCACTTGGAAACAGATCACCAACGAGACCCTGAGGCGAATGGAGTAGGAACCTGATCTGGATAGGGAGAAAGGTAAGGTCAGACAATCTGTCTATATACCTCGCTCACTATTCTGATTGGAACTTCCTCGTCGAGCACTCCGGCGACCGTTGGATACAATCAATCAAAACTACAAACACGCCCCAGAGGCGAATGGAATCGGACCCGGACCAGGATAGAGAGAAGGGTAACCTCCGGCAGCTAGCCAAAGAACCCTTACACACTATTCCGATTGGGATCCTACTCGTCGAGCACTCCGGCGACTGTTGGATTCCTAGAGAGAGTTTTTACCCTAACCACACCCGGCAATCTTGGGCGAGAGTAGTACTACGATGGGTGACCCAATATTTTTGACCCGACAATCTTAACGGATCCAAGACCAGTTCTGTCGGGCCAGTTCATATGTCAGTTTTAAAAAATATTTATTACCTTTTAATGTATTTTAGTTAGGGACAGAAAGTGAACATTAATTACACTAAAGATACAAAGCTACACTTTATTTGATAAAATTTATATTTTACTGTCATTTTGAAAAATTATGTTGATCCCTCAATCTATTCCCAAAGCTTTTTTATTAAGAATAATTTTCAAAAAATAACAAAATTTAGAGGTTCGGCATCAAAACATTTCATTCTAGGATTGCAAATGAAATATAGGATTCTAACTTTTCTAGTTGCGTGTCATTCATGGATCTTGATTTTTTTTTTTTTTTAACGGCAAATTTGGATCACTGACGGACCACTGGACACCAGAGGAACCACCCGATCATATCCATCTCCACTAGGCATAATGCCACACCAATTCAGGAGGAAACCCAATAAACATGGGAAAACCCCCTTGTGAGAATCGAACCCAGGACCTATTGGTCCAAAAGCCTTATCCCATCACCACTAGGCTATAAAGCCATGGGCATGGATCTTGATCTATACATACATATTGTTTTCATCATTAAATAACTTTTTAAAATTATGAAGTTTCGGAATATACTTTTTAGAGTTAATTACATAGTTAGTCCCTGTGGTTTGCCCAAAGTAACATACTTAGGTACTAATAGTTTAAAATCACATTCTAGGGTATTAACTTTTCATTTTGTAACGTTTGAAGGTATTAACGTTATTTGTAGGTTTAAAATCACATTCTATTAGTACCTAAGTATGTTATTTTGTGCAAACCATAGGGACTAACTATGTTAATACCCTAGAAGTTAATACCTCCAAACGTTACAAAATGAAACGTTAATACCCTAGAAGGTGATTTTAAACTATTAGTACCTAAGTATGTTATTTTGTGCAAACCACAGGGACTAACTATGTAATTAACTCTACTTTTTATGTTAATAACGTTAAAAATACAAACATGTGATACAAATGTTAAATATAAGTACTCATGTTTATATACTATGTTCTTAATTACCTACCAATAATAAGTGACTACTATAAACTGAGTTTCTTTTACCATTTCAAAGTGAACAAACTTTGTAAACCAACTTAATTCATATTTCTAAATCATTCATAGTTGATTATAACTAGTTAATCAACTATCACAATTAAAATTTTGATTTGATTTCGTATTGAATGAATGGATCAATCGTTTTCGATCTCTTACCCACTCGATCATCAACTGTCACCAGAATCGCTCAACCCCATCAGAATCGGCCACTTGTTCTGTTATGTAGTTCACGTGTCTTCTTGTTCAGTCGATCATCCATTCATCCACGATTTAGTTATTTTTCAATCGTATTATTTGCTTAAAATAGTTATACAATTTTGTTAAATTAATTATTAGATTATTGCTTATTGATTAGATTGTTCATTATTTACTTAAATGCTTGATTTAGCCTACTTTATATTTTTAAAATAACTATTAACTAGTATTAAGCACCCAGCGTTGCGGCGGGGTAAAACTGTGTCAAATAACATCAATGTCATACCCCGTCAGTAACCACCAACACTGGAAAACTCGTAAAACAAAAAAATAACGAAAAGTAGACGTAAAAACATTGAACCACGCACGGCCGTTGCGGCGTGTTAATGGGAAAAACATAAAAAAATAACTAAGTCGATCGAGGACCCGTGCGTTACAACAGGGCCGATAAACGGAAAAAATTAGATGTAAAAACGTTGAAACACACACGCACGTTGCGTAAAAATTAGATGTAAAAACGTTGAAACACACACGCACATTGCGTCGTGTTAACTCGCAAAATTTGGATCGAAAAGTAAAACAAAAAGTTTATAGAAATGAAAAGTATAGTGTCAAAGTTGAAAGTAAAAAGCGTTAGGTTCAATTATAAAAATAAAAAGTACAACGGTTAAAGGTAAAAAAACTAAATTAATAAAAAAATAAAAAGATATTCACAAAACATGTGATACAACCATGGTTGCAAAAGTCGCTAGGCGCTCCCTAGTCGGTCGATTGGGGAGTTGAGAGTATTCGGCCTAGGCGGAGAGTACACGGGGAGTACTCGGACATGTCAAATTATAAAGAAATTAGTTTTTGGAAATTAAATATGTGTCAAATAACATAAATTTACTAATATTTATAACAAAATACGTGAAATCGATATTCATTCTTTAATATGATAGGCATAGAAATTATGTTTTATTTTATTTTAATTCAAACTCGGCCAGAGTTGACCTACTAGATCCGATTTTGGCCGATGTTAACCGCGTTTGATCGATTCCGAGTAATTAGGAGGAGTTGAAGAAAGTCACCTCGGCAGCCTACCTTATAGCGACTACTCAGGTAGTACTCGGCCTTGGATACCTTGTCTTACAACCATGTCATACAACCATCAATGCATAAAAAACTTGCTAATTAATTAAGCTATGGGTACAACTATGAGATGCACAATACACCCACAAAGCTTAATGTACAAACACTAATGCAACAAAATGTTGCAAATTTATATCATATAAATATAAATAGCTTGAAACTCATTATGATTTTCTACTTTATATTTTTAAAATAGTAGCTTGAAACTCATTATGATTTTCAATAACTATGCCTTCTAAACAATTATTCGTTAGTCCAAAACGAGCAAAATATATGAAATTATGAAGAATTAAGAAAATTTCAAGACGGGGCTCTAGTTAGGTTTATCCAGAGAAAGCTTCAAGATTATAATGCCAATGGTGATAATGGCTGGTGGAGATCCTGTAGATGGCAATCATGTTGATGCTAACATAGCCGTCCATGAGATGGCTCTTAAAATATCAACTTATATATAAATTATATATAAGTTGATATTTTAAGACCCCATCTCATGGACGGTTATGTTAGCATCAACATGATTGCCATCTACAGGATCTCCACCCGCCATTATCAATATTGGCATTATAACAATAAACAAAACACCATTTTTGTAGCACAATGACTTATTTTACATTAGTTTCCGTCCTTAAGGTAAGTCTTCTCATCAATGGACAGATTGGACCGCAGTGTTCGCGTGTACCCACGCGGACACTGGAGAGTTTATTGCTGTTGGAGGTTTTTGATGAGGGTAATGGTCATTCGCGGTCGTGCTGATGCGATATTTGGGACCATACCCCTTCAAGTCCCCCCAGTCTAGTGTTCCTTCCGTATGCGAGTTGCATGTGGGAGGGATACTGGACTATGTTGTCTAAAAGGTTAAGTATGGGCCATGCAGATGGCACCTTCTTTAAGTAGTCCTTTCTAGTGGATTGTTTCTTCCTTTGAGAAGGGTGCATGTTGAGTAAGTTCCGTCTGATGCGGAATTCTCAGCCGAGGACTTGACTCTTAGTCTACCTTTTGTTGATGTCATCAGCCACCTGTTGGTGTTTCGAACCAACATTTGAGACGGTGACTGAAGGTGTTAGCAGGGTTCGAACCAACCTTTGAGATCGTGACTGAAGATGCCTTCTTCAGTCTAGTTGGAACTTCTGCGTCAGCTAGTGCAAAGTTGTAAGTACTTTGCTCAAGCTCTATGTTCAGCAACTGGACATGTAATGATGATCCCTGTTTTGTGGGGTGTTCGTGTTCTCCAGTTAGCTTCATAGTAACCGCACGTATTCTGCGGTTTAT
Source organism: Helianthus tuberosus (assembly GCA_030545235.1). Classification (NCBI taxonomy): domain Eukaryota; kingdom Viridiplantae; phylum Streptophyta; class Magnoliopsida; order Asterales; family Asteraceae; genus Helianthus; species Helianthus tuberosus. The sequence continues at coordinate 39,109,726 of CM060357.1, read as the reverse complement.
CTCTCAAGTAACCGCACGTCCTCAGAGGTTTAGCTCTCTAGTAACCGCGCGTTCTTTGCGGTTACCTCGTTGCCGAACCTTGTTTGCCATGTTTCTTTGAGGATCGTGGGGTAGTTGCGTTATTGTTGGCCGTGTTTGGTCGAACAATGTGAATCTGGACTATGGGCAGATAAACATGGTCATAGGCAGGGTTGTGCCCACCATTGTTTATTCTATGCGGTTCATAGGTGGGTAACTAGTCATAGGCAGACTTGTTACCGCTGTTCTGGAGCTACTTTCCTTCACGCTTTGTTGGAAAGTAGTTTTTCTGTAAGTAGCGTTGCCGGAAGAGATCTCCTTAGATACTTGGGAAGTTGGTTGAAACTCTTCCGCATTCGTTTTGTAGCCACTTTCCTTCATGCTTAGTTGGAAAGCGGTTTTCCTTAAAGTAGTTTTGCTCCTCCGCGTGGTGGCTTAGTTGTGGCTCTTCCGTAGCTACCGTTCGCATAGTTGCGGTTTGCAGTAACTACGCACGAATGGTTGCGGTTTGCAGCAAAGAACTCGCTTCTAGAAGCCTTGTAGCCTAGATGTAGCTCTTGAAGGTTCAGGGGACAGGGTTGCTGATGTGCGGTCGCACAGCATACTTGTCCTTTTCCTTAAGGAGAAGCTGTTTGCGTTCCCTCTGTGGTTGTGAACCGGAAATGAGGGTTTTGAAGCTTGAAGACGCTTTCATGGAGTGCGGTTTACCGCATCCTGAGAAGCGGTTTTCGCAGTCCAAAGAACCGTGCTGGTTCTGAGTATCTGACGCACCTGTGCGGGTTGGTGTGCGTCATCTCCGCATATTCCACGTGTGCTCGTGGATATGTGCGGTTATGACTTATACCCCTTTATATAATTTAAAGATATATATTTTTGCCTTTTTTGAGGGGTGTGTAAAAAACGACATGCGGTATGGGTTATGGTGCGGTAAACCAGAGAAACCGCATGCCGCTTGTGTTTGGATAAGGTTGTCGCTTTCTGTTGCCTACGTCACGATTGCACGTGTTGGTTGTTGAAGTTGGTAGGATTCTGACATGTGCTGATTTGAAAAGACGTTTGCACTGACCGAGGTCATAACTGCACTGTAGCAGGGAGTGAAAAGGTCTTCTCTGTCAGGCGCGTGGGCGGCCACTCGCGCGTGATAACCGTCAGCGGAAAGGTCGCTGAACACGTGTCGCCTTGTAACTCGCCTTTTTTGAACGTGTTGAGGCGGTTTACTGTATCGCATTTATTGCGATGAGTATATAAAGGGCAACCGTTTTTGTGGTTTTCGCTACTGTTCAGCTTCTTCGAAAAATTTCTGGTGAGAGAGAGTATTCCCTTCATCTTCTCCGATCAATCTGTCCTTTATTCCGGTGATCTTCTGAGTTTTCTGAGTTTTTGTGTAACTCAAAACTTCTCATCTTCATATTTCTGATGGCTGATCCATCTAACCCACATAATGTGGAGGGTGAAAACCCTGAAGCCTCTTCTCCGGTGGCCGGGGAAGAAGAAGATGATGGTGGCAGTGTTCCTGGTGGTGGCCTACCACCATTGAAGTGGACGAGAGCTTCATTCGACCAACTGATGGCCAATATCCAGATGCCCCACGAGTTTGGGGCTTTTTATCCCCAAACTGGTGACACCGGTGCCTGTGCTCCGGCCGGTTATATCACCATGTGGGCTGAATCTTTTACCGATGGTAACCTTCGTTTACCATTGACCGTTTTTGTTGCTGAGGTCTTAGAGTACTACCGGGTCCATATCTCCCAGATGAGTCCTTTTGGGATGATCCGTATTAGGCATTTTGAATCGACGTTTCGTGCTCTTGGTCTGCCGGTTACCGTTGATAATTTCCGGGGATTTTATCAGTTGACGGTGAACACCGGTTTTTTTTCTTTCAGGGAACGGTACGGAAGTACCAAGTTGATGACCCCTCCAAAGGGTATTACCAAGTGGAAGTGCAACTTTTTCTACGTTAAAGCTGCCGCAGTTGTCGTGAACATGACTATGCGGAATGTCAATGAGCCTATCCCTGCGGAGGATATTGCTATACCTACCGCGGAGACTGCGGAGTGGTTCCCAAGGCTGTGGTCCATTGAGCATAGGCAGCTGACCAATGATGAGTTGTGGGTGTTGCGGATGATGCTGACCCGGCCTAACAGGAATTTCATGCCTATTGTGCGGGAGAAAACTGGTGGTAAGTGTTACCACTCTTGTGCAGTTGCTTTATTCCCGTGTTCGTCATTAATTTGTATATGTATTATCAGAAATAGTGGAAGTGTGGAAGATATTTGATCCAACCTTTACTGGCAAGGTTGATATTGTTAAGACTGCGGAAGGTAAAGGTTTTAACTTGACGATTGTCCCTTACTTCCGCGTTGCTTCACGCGAGGTAATGACCGCACCCCTGCCGCAGGGTAAAGGTATGATGCATAACCTTCGCTATTGCTCTATAAGGTTCTTTGCTGATTCTCTATGTGCAGGTACTCTTGGGAATCTTGGCAAATTTGAGTCAAAGGGTGCCCCCAAAAGACATGCGGAGAAGAAGCATGTGGATAAACCTGGGCGGGGTCGCGGTGTGAAGAAACCTGGGGTTTCTGTTGTTCCGCCGTTGGTGAAGCAAGCAGCAGGTATCTCTCGTTCTCGTTTCAGCAGATATACCGATTACGTGGTAGTATCTGACACCCTAGAGGGTTTGGGTGTTCTAGGTGCTGGTGCGGTTGTAGGTGGTACCTCTGCGGGTTCCAAGCCTGCTGATGAGAAGAAGAGGAAAGCTGCGAAAGCTGTTGATGCTGGTGAGGGAAAGAAACCAAAGATTCAGACCAGGCGCAGGGCTTTTGTTGGACCAAGGAAGCCTGCGGTTGTTTCTGGTATGTGATGCCTTACTTTAACAAGTATTTTGTGCTTAATACTTGTATTTTAAAGTATTTTTGTTTTGATTTCAGAACCGCAAGATGAAGGGTTCTCCATCTTTGATGTTCCTCCTCCCCCTCCTCCGCATGACACTGCTGCGGGTGTGAGGGTTCATAAGGTTGTTACTCCTGAAGCCTCTGTGCGGGAGGTGGACACTGGAAAGGGTCCTACGGTCCAGATCCAAGACACTGTGGATTCTCGTGACAATGTCATTACCCCCGAGGATACTCATGATCTGAACGTGAAATTTGTTTATACCGCAAAGCCAAAGTCTCCTGCTGCTGAGAAGGCTTCTGGTTCCGGTCCCGGGGGTGCGGGTTTTGTAGAGACTCCTATTCAGCCTGAAGAGTCTGAATTGGAGTATTATTATCGCTCCTACACAGAAGGCTGGGCCATGTCTTACCACCGCCCTCCGTGGTCTGTGATGCAAGGGGATGACATTTCCGCTGATCCCTCTGCGTGTAGGGAGATTTTGGGTGGTCTAGGCACCCCATTTGAAGTCAACCGGGCCCGTGCCCTACCAACTGAAGCCCAGATTAACCAACTCTCCTCCCTGCTTGTTGGGAGTTCTGTAATGGCAAACACCATTATGGAAAACTACAAGGTGTTGACGCGCAGGGAGGAAGAGAATGTGCGCTTGCGTGCAGAGGCTGAGGAGTTGGTGAAGGCTGCACGCGAGGGTGCGGAGCAGCTTGAGAGGGATAGAGCTGCGTTTGAGAAGCATAAGCAGACTGAAGAGTGGGCTGCAACTGCTGAGCTTAAACAGGTTCGTACCCTTGCAAAACTGCTGTCTGATGAGCGTAATCGTTGGAAAGAAACCCTTTCTAATGAGCGCAAGACGCTATCTGATGAGCGCAAGACTTGGAAAGAATCTTGGGGTAAACAGAATGAAACTCTCTTTCATGTTCGTCAGGAGCTTATAAATGCCAAGGCAGCAATTTCTGCGTTGGCTAAAGAGAAAGCTGAGGCCGTTGCGGCTGCTCGAGAGGCCAAGGAAGCAGAGGTTCGTCTTGCCAAGGCTCTGGAAGAGGCCAAGGAGGCGGAGGCTCGTGCTGCAAAGGCTCTTGAAGGGGCAAATGTTGACCGCACCAAGTTGAGCAGAACTATTTTGGACCTTCAGGTATAAGTTTATCCTAACTTTAAAATTGCGTCTCACAAGTTTGTTGATTATTCTTGTATACTTTTGATTTCTTGTTAAAAGGCTGAAGTGCGGACCCGGGGGGTCGCTATTGAGGAAATCTCTGCCCGTGCTGCTGAAGCTGAAGTGCGGGCAAGAGAGGCTGAAGAGGCTAGAGATAGCCACGCTTCTTCACTTGAGTTGCTCAAGGCTGATCATGAATGGATGCGTATGCACGGGATTGGGCATGTAAGTATCCGTCGCCTTGTTATTTTTGTTGTATGTTTGCCTTTGATAACCTGTGTTTTTTGTATCGCAGATTGTTGCATCCATCCTTGATGCACCTAAGACTGTATCAGGTGTTAACGAGATCAAGGAGCGTGCCCGGGACGCTGGTTTTAAAGCTGGCTATAATCGCTGTATCAGTCATTTGAATGTTGCGGCTCATGGCGGACATACTGATGAGCGATCCGGGTTTCACGGTGTGGATACTGAAGCGCTTCTTGATGCTGCGGTTGAGATGTATAACGAAACAACCATTTCTGATCTCGAGGAGCTTGAAAAGTGTTTAGAAGCGGAGGACTATGTGGACCGCTTGCGGGTGTTATACGGTGAAGAAGAAGATGAGGAAAAACCATTTGTTGAGGGCAAGGATGGTGCGGGCCCCAGTGGCACAAAGGAAGATTAGATTGGCATGCGTGCCTTTTTTGTTTTCTTATGCAACTGTTACAAAACTTTATGTAAATTCCCTGTGCACCGCGCAGGTGTAGGAAATTTTTTGAATATAAAGAATTGTTTTGTTTCAATTTTTACAAGTGTTTTTACTACTTGCATGTTTGAATTTGTACGCGTTTAGTGTTACTGTGAGTAATACTAAATCTGTAATTGCCTTTTGCATATCTAGGTGATATGCAAGTATGAAGATTTGTCTCTGGCTAGACAAACAGTATTGCCATTGCTGGCCTATTATAATAGTTGCGTGTGGTTACCACTCTGTGTGGGTATCACGAATGAAGATTTTGCTAATCTGTTTTTGTGTATACCTCAGAGTGGAACACGCATTTATAATAGAAATAAATAAACAATATTGCATTGAATCGTCTATTTATTTATTTGCAAATGGCCTGCGGCCCAATAGATTACATGTAGAAAACATGGCTTACATATAACAGCGTCGAAGTTGCTGTGCGTTCCATGTGCGTGCGATAGTTTCGCCTTCTAATGTTTGCAGTTTATACGCGCCTTTGCCCAGGACCTCTTGGATGAGGTACGGTCCTTCCCACTTGGGGGCAAGTTTCCCTGGGCGTTCCGCGTTGGATGCTTCGTTGTCACGAAGGACGTAGTCTCCCGGGTTGAAAGTACAAATGCGAACGCGTGCATTGTAGTACTTTTCCAGTTTGGTTTTGTACTTGGCCTCGTTGATGGCAGCGTTTTCGCGCCGTTCTTCCAAGAGGTCCAAGTCAACCCTGCGTTCCTCATTGTTGTCTATCTTGTTGATGGCCAACATTCTAGGTGAGGGGAGGCCTACTTCCGCGGGGATCACCGCTTCAGTGCCATAGACCAGGCTGAAGGGGGTCTCGCCGTTGCTTGTTTTTGGGCTTGTCCTGTGAGCCCATAAAATACTTGGGAGTTCATCAACCCAGCCGCGTCTGGCTGTTCCCAACCTTGCTTTGATGCCTTCGACTAAGCTTTTATTGATACTCTCGACCTGGCCGTTCCCTTGCGGATGCGCCACTGAGGAGAATATGTGTTCAATGTTTAGCTCTTTTAGCCATTTTTGAAAGTCATCGGCAGCGAAGTTGGTACCGTTATCGGTGACAATGCACATTGGTAGACCGAAACGGCAGATGATATGTTCCCACACGAATTTCCTTGTTATCATAGCGGTGGTTGATGCAAGTGGCTTTGCCTCTACCCATTTTGTAAAGTAATCAACAGCTACTATGATAAATTTCACTGCTCCTGGTGCGTCTGGAAATGGTCCCACCACATCAATTGCCCATTTCTGGAATGGCCATGCGGTGGTGACGGGGATCAGGTTGTTCTTGGGACGCAAGGTCTTGGGAGCATGTCGCTGACAATTGAAACACTTGCGCAAGATTTTGACTGCGTCCAGGTGCATGCCCGGCCAATAGTAGCCGGCGTTCATGATTTTGGCCACCACCATGCGTGGTCCTGCGTGTATGCCACATATCACTTCGTGAATTTCTTTGATAAGGTATGTGGCATCTTGTGAGTTGACGCATCGTAGGAGTGGCCCCAGGTATGATTTACGGTATAAGATACCGTCTCCCATTTGGTAATGACACGCTTTGTATTGCAATTTGCGTGCCTCTGCTTTGTTTTTGGGTGTAACACCTGATTGTAAGTATGCAATAAGCGGTGTCATCCAGGATGTTGTACCGTACTGGATGACATTGACTTGGCGCAGGGGTACCGAGGGATTTTGCAGAATTTCAATGCGTACCTCTTTTGCCAAGTGTTGGAAGCTGGTGGATGCGAGTTTTGATAGTGCATCCGCAGGTTTATTATCACTCATGTTGATGTGGCGAATATTGAAGGAGGTAAACTTTGACTTCAGTTGCAAGGCTTGTTCGAGGTAGAGGATCATGATATCCCCTTTTGCGGCATAGTCACCGCGTATCTGCCCTGCAACTAGTAGTGAATCGACGTGTGCTTCCAAATGTTTGACGTCGAGTTTAATTGCTAAACGCAACCCTGCCAGTAGAGCCTCATATTCCGCTTCGTTATTCGTGCTTTTGAAATCGAGGCGTATTGCGTAGGTTAGCTCTTGGCCATCGGGGCTAACAAGTCGCAAACCTGCGCCAGAACCATCTCCGTTGGATGCACCATCTGTAAATAGTGCCCAGGTTTCTGCGGAGGATGGTTGTGATACAGGGTTTTGTTCTTCTTCGCATTCTTGAATGGGGTTTGCTGGTACTTCAGCAACGAAGTCAGCCAAGACCTGGCCTCTGATTGCGGGGCGCGGCTTATAGTTCAGTGAAAGCGCGCCTAGTTCGATTGCCCATTTTGCTAACCTCCCAGAGATGTCGGGTTTGGATAGGATCGGGGCGATCCTATAGTTGGTTAACACTGTGATGACGTGGTTTGCAAAGTAACGTCGTAAACGTCTCGATGCGTGCACTAGTGCCAGTACCAATTTCTCCATGATGGAGTACCTTGTCTCTGGGTCGTTGAGCATTTTGCTGATGTAGTAGATGGGTGTTTGGACTCCTTCCCGCTCCGCTATAAGTACCGCGCCTACCGCGTTGTCTGTGGCAGACAGGTATAAGATAAGTGGCTCATCTTTTCGTGGTGCGGTTAAAGTTGGGAGTTGGATCAAACACTCTTTCATTTCCCAGAAAGCTTTTTCGGCCTCTGCGGTCCATTGGAATTGTTCCTTTTTTAGACAGCTCCGCAGGGTCTTGATGAAAGGGTAAGACTTAGCTGCATGGTTGGCTAAGAATCTATTCAGTGCAGCTAGCCTGCCGGCTAGTCGTTGCATTTCCTTCATCGTAGAAGGCGATGGCATGCGCTCGATCGCCTGAACTTTCTCCGGGTTCACCTTGAATCCATCTTTGGTTACAATGAATCCAAGGAATTTTCCTTCTTCCATTCCAAACGAGCATTTCCCTGGGTTGAGCTTTATGTTGACGCTTCGCAGAGTTTGGAATGTTCTTTCGATATCGTCGAGCATGGTGTTTTCCTCCATGCTCATGACGACCGGGTCGTCCATATAGATTTCGACACTTTTGCTGATTTGACCGCGAAAGGTGTCGTTCATCAACTTTTGATAGGTTGCGCCCGCGTTGCGCAGCCCGAACGGCATTTTGGTGTAGCAGTAATTTCCGATAGGAGTGCGGAATGCCGTTTTATCTTCATCGTCGATTGCCATTTGTACTTGGTGATAGCCTTTGTAACAATCGAGGAAGCACTTCCATCGAAATGGTGCGAGGTTATCGACCTTTTCGTCGATCTCTGGAAGTGCGTAACAATCCTTGGGGCAGGCCTTATTGAGGTCTTTGTAATCGACACACATGCGCCAGCCCCCGCTTGGTTTTTCTACCATGACTGGGTTTGACAGCCAAGTCTGGTATTTCACTTCCCGCAGGATGCCTGCGGAGAGCAGTTCCTGTACCTGCTCTTCCATCGCCGCGTTTTTTGCTGATCCAAGGTGGCGTTGGCCTTGGATCACGGGCTTGATACCCGGCATGGTATTCAAGAAGTGTTGCGCAATTTCGCGTGGTACCCCTGTCATATCTGCGGGTGTCCACGCGAAAATATCTTGGTTCCTGAAGAGTAGTTGCTTCAGGCGCGCTCTGATGGTAGGTGTTAAGGCATGGCCTAACGTAACCGTTTGTTCTGGGTGCCTTGCATTAAGCACCCATTTTTCTGGTTGCGTTTTAGGGGTGGGCCTTGCTACCTTCGTCGGACGCAGTTCGTCCGTAGACATGACTTCTCTTTGGGCGTATATTATCGCGATCCCCATTTCGGTTGGAAAACCGATGGCAGAGTGGGGGACGGATGTTATCATGTTGAAGTCTCCTTGGGACTCCCTCCCGAGAATTACGTCATACTTTGAGGTGTGAGGTAAAACCATGAAGTTCACCTCCTCCGTCCTTGTGTGCCTTCCGTTGGTGAGGCGCACAGGGAATGTAATTTGTCCCAGGGGGAATACGGTTTCCCCTGAAAACCCGGCCAACGGGTAGTCCGCTGGCTGCAGTCGATCTTTGTCTTCTTGATCGAACTGGTTGAAGCATTGCTCGTATATAATATCGGATGTACTGCCCGAGTCGATGAACAATCGCTCGGTGCAGTAGTGAGCTAGGTGCCATGTGATAACCACGGCGCGCCTATCGCGCGGTCCGCCTCGGACTTTTGGAAAGACGACTTGCTCGTCCTTCCAGTCATTGTCCGGTCTTCTCGCCGCCTTACGCGGTCTTCCTTTTCCTCCATTGATCATGTGGGTAGAGGCCACGTACATGGCCCTCTTACCTGTGGAGGTGCCCTCGTTGTGGGGAGTGATGTGCTTGGTAGCTTTTTGTGCGCCTGTCAACAGGTGTTGCAGTTTCCCCTCTTTTAGGGCTCGCTCAATCTCCAGTCGGAGACTGATGCAGTTGTTCGTGGTGTGGCCCGAGTCCTTGTGATACTCGCAGTAGAGTGCGGGATCTTGATTCTTTTTGGACTTCATTGGTTGGGCCGGTCTCAGGAATTGCGCATCCGTGAGGAGAACGTCGCTTGGCGACTGGTTGATCTCGGTCCAGTTGCGGTCCCGAGACTCTTTCTTTGACGCCCGGTTTTCTCGTTGGGCGTTGATTGTAGCCCTTGCGTCGGGCTGGTTGTTCCGGGGGACATATGGCCTGGGATCGCTGCCGCGATTCCATGTGTCCCTGTTGCGCTTATTGCTGCGCTTGGGCTCTTGGCGGGAAGACTGGCCTTCCGCTAGGGGTTGTGCTTTTGACATGTGCGGTCTGAGAGACCGCTGAGTTTGGGCATATGTTTTGACCTTAGCCATGACATCTTCCCACTTCTTAGGCAAGCCGTTACCGCCGGAAATATTCATAACCATTTGTTCGTCTTTGACTGCAACGATGAAATGGTTACGTGCCATCTGGTTGGCAACGTCGCCTATCTCTAGGATCTCTTTATTGTAACGGACAACGAATGCGTCAAGCGATTCGTTGTCTCTGCGCCAGATGTTCATGACGTCCATTGAATCACGTTCATGGCGTCGTTGCTGGCTAAAGTGTGCGAGGAACTTTTGTTGTAAGTCCTCGAATGAGGTCAGTGACCCTGGTGGCAGAGAATCGAACCATGCCCTGGCCAGACCTGTTAGGGTCTGTGGGAAAAAATGGCACCAGGTAGGTTCGTCCCACTTACCGTTGCACCCAACGCCGACGAAGATGTTGTTGTGATCATCTGGGTCGGTCGAGCCGTTGTATTTCCCAATGTTCAATGGGAATTTTGTGGTGGTGACATCGGCGTTGGCGATCTCTGGGACAAACTTAGAGTTTTCGGCCGCAGATTTCGCCCTATAAGGTTTGCCCTGGTGGCGCTTTGCAGCGCGGAGGTATGTATTGCGGGGTTGAGTGGGAGGAACATAGTTGCCTCCTCCCGGTCTGCTGTTAGTGGAATGGGACTCCCCGCGGTATGTACTGTCGTCTGGATCGGTATGGCCATACCCTTCGCGGTGGGACTGTGGTCCCAAACGACTGTGAATGTTTGTGTCGCGGCGAGTTGTAGATTGCCGCCTTCTTCCTTCGTGGGGGCCTAAACGGCTATGTACGGAGTCCCTGCGGCGGGACCCGTACGAGGAATCGTCCTTATTGAGTGTGTGGACATCACAATAAGAGGAGCCGCGGTCCTCCTGCCTGCTTCTGGAGGCTGGATGTGTGGGGGCCCTGTCGTCGTATCGTAAAATACGACCGGCAGGTGTACGCGGTATCGGGGTAGGTCCGATACCTCCTTGTTCGTCTGCACAGGCTCTGTTGTACGTTGCGGCCAGAAGGGCCGCTTGTTGGTCATACTAGGTATGAGGATTCATGCCTGGAGGTATAACAGCAGCGTATTGTGACAGATCGTGTCCAAACGTAAGGGATGCGCCCCCTTGCGTTGATGTGCCAATGTGTTGGGCATTTGGGGCTAGGGGAATGGTTCCCGCAGGCCCTTGGTTTGCGGGGTTTAGGTTATCCCCGGTAGTGTTGTTTTGACGATCAGACATCTTTGGAAAGAAAATGATGATTGGAAAAAAGTGCTAAGAGTAGCGGTGGGCGCCAATGATGAAACAATGGTTAACCGGGCAGGGTTAACTCACTGGTCTCGTCAAGAGGGTTAATCCCTTCTTTCCGAGGATCGCTGGCTGGATCGTCTGGTGGTGGGTTTCCTGCACAAGGAAACAAACCGTGACTCGTAACAAGGAGGATGGGGTGGGGGGTGCTCCTTGTTACCACTCTCCGGCATGAGAATCAGTAATTTGCTTGGGAAGCAAAGTATGATAGTAGTAGTATTGAGAGAGTTGAGAAGTGATACCTCAAACCTGGTTTGGGGTGAGTATTTATAGCCGAGGAGTGAAGGAGGGTAGTTGAGTAGCTAGTCTGACATCGCACAGCTATTTGCAGGTGTGTCAGACCTGTCGGATATTGTGGTGATGCCACGTCCTGCTGTGGTGTCAGACTGTTGTACATACGTGGGCCAGTAGGCGACTGTTCCCAGTGCCACTTGCACTGTGGTGTCAGGCCTACTTGCTTTGAAGGCAGGATGCGGTGCCAGGCCGCATCGCTGCTTGCGGTAATTTGATGTTGTTCCCGCATTGGTTGTTCCATCCATGATTTACGCGGGATGCGGTGCTAGGCCGCATCGCTGCTTAGTGACTGTTACTGTTGTCCAGATCCCTTGTCGTGACGAAAATGTTCATAGGATGCGGTGCGAGGCCGCATCGCTATGCGTAACATTAGTTTCCGTCCTTAAGGTAAGTCTTCTCATCAATGGACAGATTGGACCGCAGTGTTCGCGTGTACCCACGCGGACACTGGAGAGTTTATTGCTGTTGGAGGTTTTTGATGAGGGTAATGGTCATTCGCGGTCGTGCTGACGCGATATTTGGGACCATACCCCTTCACATGGTTTAAAGGAAACGTTAGCTATCATTGTTAATCTATTAAGTGTTTCATGTGACGTTGTGGGTCGTAAATAAGGCTTTAGTAACTTCAAAATGTTGATGATATCGATGTTAACAATGTTGGTGGAGATCATGTTGAAGCTAATATTGATGAAGATGATGTTAAAGATGCTAATGTTGATGGAGATCATGTTCAAGATGCTAATGTTGACGAAGATCATGTTGAAGATCACGACGAAGCTCACAAATTTTGTTTTTTGTAGCCCTATGGAGACTTCCAAGGAGGTCACCCATCCCGATAAGATCAAGAACCAATGTGTTGATGATAGATGAGGTAGAGCATGCATTATGAACCCAACATCATGAGATTTGTCTAGGGTCTTACAATTAGAATGTGGAATTTACCAAAGGTATCCTCTTGAACACCTTCGGGGCTCATCATCCTCGATGAGGTTTGACACACCATCCCGAACAACATTAAAGTAGGTCAGATACCATTATAACATATGGTCTCTTAAGAGTGGGTCAAAATGATTTTATACTTTTAGTAGCTCATGAAACTAAATTGAAAATCATCAAGAAGATAACCAAAGCAAAAAATATTACTCTATCTACCTGATTGCACCCCTCATACAAGCCATCAAGAACAAATGTCTTTAATAGTGAGGTATGTAAAGTTCTCCTCTAGTTATGTTATTGTTGAAGTATGTTTTTTTTTTAGATTTTTTGGTGTTGATCAGAAAATGTTTTTATTTTATTTTATTTTATTTTATACACAATGAATTAAAGCTCTTGGTCTTACTATTGATGATATGCACGGCCAAAACAATGAAAACGGATCAAACAAGAAAGAAAAACATTAGGGAGTTCAAAAAGATTTATAGATATAAATCCTAAAGTGATTTATGCTCCATGTGGTTGTCATAGTCTTAATCTTGATTATGTGACATGGCTAATACTTGTAGTAAAGCTAGAGATTTTTTTGGAGTCATACAACGTGTTTATACTATTTGTCAATTCTACTTAGAGGTTACAATTTTGAAAGAAGATGTTAGAGAATTGATTCCTAAGTCAATGTCTACAACTCATTGGGAAAGTTGTGCTAATAGTATGAAGGCTATTAGATTTTAACTTCTAGATGTAAGAGAAGACTTACTTGGAATTGTGTAAAAATGATAATGATGCTAAAATTCAAAGTAAAGCACAATCATTAGCAAATAAAGGACTTGGTGATTTTGAATTTTTGGTATCAATTGTCATTTGTTATGTAATACATAGTGCATTTGGTGCCCATGGTATCATAGCCTAGTGGCATCTTGGTGGTGGGAAAAGGCGTATGGACCGGACCATGAGGTCCTGGGTTCGATTCCTACAAGATGGTTTTCCAAGATTTATTGGGGTTTCTCTTGAATTGGTGTATAGGCATTATTGCCTAGTGAAGATGGATATGATTGGGTGGTTCCGCTGGTGGCACAATGATACTCCAGTGATCCAAATTTGCCGTTCAAAAAAACATAGTGAATTTGGTGAGCAAAAAAGTTACAATGATAGTATATGCTACTCGATGTTGCTATTAAAGAAATGAACATGTTGATTGAATACTATAAAAAATTTAGGGAAACCAGGTTATCCAAGTCAATCAAAGAAACTAAGGAAATTGCCAGTAAGATGAGTGATGATTTGGTGTCCCTTCAAAAGCCATTCGATTCGTAAGAGAAAAGAGTTTGATGAGAATTCAAATGACCAAAATGTCTTATGTTCCGTTGAGGAGAATTTTAAATTTAAGTATTTTGATATTGTTGATCAAACGAGTGCTTCTCTTAAAAACAACATGATTTGAACAATACAAAGAATATGAAAAACTATTTGGGTTTTTGTTTCCTAAAAGTTGAAAGAATTTGAAAGTAAAGATCTTAAGTCGTGTTGTAGGATTCTTGAAACTCCACTCAAGTATGATAACGGATCATGGAGTTAAAGTTGTTTGACACATTATTACCTAGTGAAATTACAAACCCTGGTGATTTTAAAATATTTGAAACATGTCGATTGTTTTAAATGCAATAATTGCATCTACAGGCCTGTTGACTATTCCAGTGACAGTGTAATCAGCAGAAAAATGCTTTTCAAAATTGAAATTGACGAGATCCTACTTACAATCCACAATGTCACAAGAAAGATTTATGGTTTGGCAATGAAAGTTATTAAGAATGATATAATTTGGGTCATTTGTTTTTGGGTCATCAGTTATAATAATGGGCTTTAGCAGTCAAAAGTCCAACCGGCAATAGTGAGTCGTGATCCAGTCTAGGGTTGTTGCGTCCCTTTGGTTTTTCGTTCCTTATTGGGTGTATGTTATCGTTGAATTGTAAGGCCCTTTCTGTTCTTGAATAATAAAGTTATGGAATATTAGTATTGTTGTGTTTGATATCACCTTTTTAGAATCAGGCAATTTCATTCCACACAAAAAGGTCAATTACAAAGCAATGGCAGGTAGTCGGACAACAAGTTGTGTTTGATATATCACCTTTAAATATATCAAACTCAGCACAAATATATGTTAATTCAAACATCAAAGATATTAATTACCAGATGCAAGTTCTTATCCTTAACAAGGTCTCCGATGTTATCATGTTAATATGTCCGTTTACCTGTACCCGCTCACCATTATGTTTGGTTTGCTCTAGACCTGGCAAACGGGTCGGGTTGGGTCGGGTCATGGGTCAAAACGGGTTCGGGTCAAGACGGGTTCGGGACAGAACGGGTCAATTAAAAAAAGGGGTTTTTTGGTTCGGGTCGAAACGGGTTCGGGTCAGAACAGGTTCGGGTCGGAATGGGTTTCGGGTCAGGTTGGTTAAAAATGTTTTTTTTTTAAAGAGATTGTACATCAAGGCCAATTTTGTTCGGTTCGAAACGATTCGCTTTCGAAACAGTACGCGTCTAAACGGTTCGCGTCGAAACGGTTCGCGTCGAAACGGTTCGCGTCGAAACGGTTCGCGTCGAAACGGTACGCGTCGAAACGGTACGGGTCAAAACCCGTCCCATGCAGAAACCCGTGTCCCGTCCCGTGCGGAAACCCGTGTCGGCCCGAAACCCGACCCAAACCGACCCAGTTCCAATCCAAAACCTGCGTTGTGCCGAAACCCGTCTCGGCCCGAAACTCAATTCGAACTGAACCCGTTTCGATCCAAAACCCGTTTCGTGTCGTAACCCGTCTCGTGCGGATAGTTGTGCCGGCTCGAAACCCACTCCGATCCGAAACCTGCCCCGTTTCTTTAAGACACTAACCCACATCGACCCATTTCTTTAATGTTTTCGACCCGCTTTGACCCGAAAATAACAAGATGGAATTTCAAGTGACCCATTGTGACTCATTTAGTTAAAATATCTTACCCAAATCAACCCATATATTTAAAAGCAACCCATATAATTTTAAAAGCAACCCAAACTGACCCACTTGAAAGACTTTGGGTCAAGATTACCCCATTAATTTGCTCCTAAATGTCTGTGGGTTAATATGCATGAATGAATGAATTGTATGTTTGTAAGTAGGTAGCTCTAAAGTCTACTACCAAGTAAATAACTAAATACAAAAATAGTTCACTTTTTATGCGAATCTGGTCAAACTTAAGCTTTGATCTCCAACATCGATTTGTTTTTAACATATACTTTTTTATCTAATTATTATTATTATTATTATATATATAATTGACAAAGTTACTAGCGCCAGTGATATCTGTGATCGTGACTAAAAATTTCAAGAATAAATTTTTAAAGGGCTTACTTGGAAACCATCACGCAGAATTCACTTGTTTTGCAAGGGCTAACTATGGATTAAATTTACGGGTACCTAACAAGTTTTGATAATCACAACCCTATATCCAATTATAGAAATTACATCCTATACTCAGTCGCATACTTTTTTTCGCATACTTTTTTTTGAACAGCCAACTAAATCATCGGATAAATATCCTGGAATGCCTTCAATCGAGCAAATGCATCCCCTCCTCCATGAGGGTCAGAGTTGGATGCATACCCGAGCCACCAAGTCACCAGTTCCAGAGAAAACCCACCCGCCTGAAGGCTCATTTCGGTTAAACCCGGTGCGGCTCGGTTTTGAATTGGTGACCTCCAAAGAGGCCCAGTTCTAAACTTCAGTCGCATACTAGTTGAACGCTCATTACCCGCTTACTAATATTAAAATCACTTCAAAACCGACTTGAAATCTCAAGGACATTTCTAACAATTCTTATATTTCAGTAATTTCAAGTTTCTATCATAACTTCTAAGATTGTATACTAATTAGGTAGGCATAACCTAATACCATATTCACCCTAAACCCACGAAAACATTAAAAGTAATCACATACCCGAATACCCGTCCAAATGTATCGGGTTTTTCCATCAGGTTCGAATTCTTTTACTGGCAAACCCTCAACTCCAAAAAAAGTGAAACTACTTATCTCTTACCACTTTATTTCCAAGTTGATTGATCCTAACACTCTGAAAACAATATAAAAATCAAATACATAATATGCCTTTTTTTTTCAAAAACTTAACTGTAAATCTGTAATCTGTTTACATTTTCCTATATATTATCATTGTACAGATCTTTGTCATCTGTACTTTCATCATGCTCATGCTCATGTTCCACATAATCAGGGGATGCTGCTGCCTTTTCACTGCTGCTGCTACTGCCATTGTTGTCGGTTTCAGTACCATTTACTTCTGATTGCATGCTATCCATCATGCCCGACAAAGCCAGCCGTGGGTCCCACTCAAGAACATCATCAATGATGTTTGAAACCCGCTTCTGATACCTGAACCGCGTAAATATACACCCCACATAAGTCAACAATTTCAAAAAACAATCATTCTTCAGATTCAGAACAATAGGTTTGATCAGTTTTCAAGAAACCTAGGCCTCAGTTAACTTAAAAAACAACTGTTAGGTTTAAAAAAAACGAATAGCTAACAGCCTAACACAGCACGTAGAACAGGAAAAGGAAAAGGAAAAGAGTTATTAACTTGATTGATGAAGATGACGATCTAAATATGCTTGATGAAAACATTGAGGATGATGATGCGGAGGAAAACGAGTTCTATCATCTATGATATTTAGATGTCATAACATTACTAATTTAAGTTGTTCGAACTATTTTATAATGTTTGTTTTATGTTAAACCTTGCTTGTTTAACCATTTATGATGTTTGTTTTATGTTAATTTGTGAATTTAATCAGATAGATATTTTTTATTATTATTATTTTTAATAACGTTTCTAGGCTTACGCCTCGACCTGCCTCGAGGCTTACGCCTCATGAGGCTAAGGGAAAACGCCTCGACGCCCGTTTCTGCCTTTTTAAACGGTATAAATAATATAATCGCGGTCTTTATTATTAATGATAATTACCTGGCCCTTGCAGCCTCATCAGGGGCATGATGCCTCAAAAGTAGTATGGCGAGAACAGCCACAGTTGCATAGAAGATCCTTGCGGTTAACTTCGGTTTCTCCTCCTCGTCTTTTTGAGGCCAAAAACGGAAAAGTTCTCGCAGTGTTGCTTCCTCAGCAAGAATGTTGGGGAAAATCCAGATGCGCTTCCCGAGTAAAGTCCACGATACACCAAATATCAGGGCTCTCACTGTCAACATATAAATACAAGAATAATCCATTACTTGTTTATTTCAGATCACAGGTTTGTATGTAGTTTGTTTATATTCGAACAACCATAAAACTGCAAACAAATTCTGTACGAGTGTGTTTGTCGTATAATAAGAACCATAATGATACCACAAGTAATGATAATAGCAGAAGGGTTGAAAACAAACCAAATGTTCGGCGCATAGTTTGTGAACCGTTCGGCGGGAAGTTCGTTTGTGTTCGTTCGTTTATTAAACAAACGAACACGAACAAGAAATTTCGTCCGTTTGGTTAAATGAACAAACATGAACGTTTGGTAATGTGCTTATTTGTGTTTGATAGTTCATTAGTGTTTTTATATTTTACAAAATTCCGACAAATAAAATATTTGATTAGTGTCAGTGTTTATATATTCTATTCATGAATGCTTGTTTGTGTTTGTTTGTTTCCAATTGTGTTCATGAACATTAGTTTGTGATCATTTGTGTTCATCAACGTTGCCTAAAATTAACAAACAAACACGAACAAGTTCATTTCCTTAACAAACAAACACTAACATAAAATCTCATTCGGTAAGTGTTCATGAACACATATTTCTTAACAAACGAACACGAACAAGGTCTTGTTCGGTTCGTTTGCAGCCCTAAATAGCAGTAATAAAAAAGGCCAAACAATGGCTTTTGGAACTATCAAAATTATAAAAGGCGGTGGTCTAACAGAAAGATATAATGTCATGATATAGTCAAAAATGCAGTTTATGAAAGATTTTAATCAGACACAATGAAAGTCCACGTCAATGTTAAAAATGTGAATTTAAGCTAATCAGTTATTACAAGCATGCGCGAGTAGCATTGCATGCACAAATCAAAGCAGCCAGTGCTATAATTATCAGGCCATAAAAATCTCATAATATAAAACAGTACCAGTCCCACGTTAACAGTAAGCACTTCGAAGAAATTAGAAAATCAAAATAAATAAACATACCCAAAAGCAGGCAAATTATAAGGAGAAGTATCCCCGCACACGAGTAGAGTATGAGCAGCTTTGCCTGGTGGGGATACACAGGGAACAAGCATATTGCAAGAGTCAAAACAGGCCAAGATAACGATAGAAGTGTTTGCCATAGTGGACGCTTGTTTACAAACGTCCATGCAAAAAACGCATCATTATCAGAAAACTCCTGCTCCTGTAAACAAAATGGAATAAAAAAAAATAAAACTAAACACCAATCAACTTGCTAGGTGTGTGCACGTTTCGGTTCGGTTTTACGGTAAAACCGTAACCGAAATGTTCAGTTTTCGGTTTTTGAAAACCGTTCGGTTTCGGTTTTTTCGGTTTAGCAACGGTTCAAAAATAAAAAAGTATAAACCAAGATTTAAGAATCTTTCTTAGATGTTTACATTAAAGCTATTAAATTTAACCTTTTTAATTAATATTGTTCACATAAAACTAACTTCCTAAACTATTTTTATGTTTCTCCAAAAAATTGATTAAGACATTTGCTTTTATAAACTTTGAAAATCATTTAATTTTTATGTTTATTTATTTTAGGCAATGGATAAATTATTTCAAAGATAAATAAGTTAATATTTTTATTATAAATACTTAAAATCTAAGAACAAAATTAATAATTCCTAAATTAATATATATAAAATATTATAAAAATGATTTTTTAGGTTATTCGGTTTGGTTTTTATAAAATGCAAAATCGTAACCGAACCGTAAATTTCGGTTCGTCATTTTCGGTTTTTTGTGCGGTTCGGTCTTTTCGGTTCGGTAAATCGGTTTTTTCGTTTTCGGTTTGGTTTTCTGCTTACAATTTGCCAACATTAGTTTCATCTTGGAGATGTGAGCTTCACAAGTCAATAAGGTAGAGATTTATATAAGCAAACATATCCGATCGATGTGAGCAATCCAAGGAGAGCAAATACAGCAATTGAATCAAAGAAACTTTTAAGCCAAAGAACAATAAAAACTTACAGGATATATCTCTAAATGAGCTGGCCACGTTGACAACTTTCTCTTTCCGGGACGTACGGTTTTTACGACACGATCACAGCGAACTAAAAGATTCTTGCTCAACAGCACATTGACAATATCTTCTACTTCTAGATGCCTATCTGATTCTAAGATGTCTTTGAGCTCCGAATGATTTCTCAAAAAAGTAACAAAATCTTTTCCCCTAAAGTACTCAACACGAGTTTCCTGTAACACGGCCCACCTGGAAACCAAGTCTTTATGATCTCTCACTTTCTCGGCAAATAATTGGAAAACGTCTTTCTTGTTCGCTTGTTTCTGGTTTCAGAAGAGAAATAAACCACAATTCAACTTAGTATCTTCAGATGTATCAAATTTGTAATGTTATATAGTTAATTAAACAGTTGATATGCGTAAGGCACCTCAATAAAGATTTCTATGTCAGAACACATATAAGTGAAAGCAAACAACTGTGGAGATAAGCTGCAGTCTGACAAAATCACAGAATCGTAACTCTTAAGCTATACAGTTAATATCGGTCATATATCACCAATATATTGGTTATCAGTCTCCATGTAAAATATCGGTGTCAACTGTCAAATATCGCATAGAATATTCTAAAAAAATACAAAACAATGCTTTTCAGTTATAACTCTAGATATGTGCGAACAGCAAAGCGATTTCTATCCCTACGAAACGTATGCACACTATAATTGATAAAAATAAAATCAGGTTTATTGAATATCCTTCGAAGCATGTTGTATTGAATAACAGCAGAGATCTCCATTTCAAATCAAATATGCACCTTAAAATGCTAGTAAGAAAGCATTATGTGATCCAGTTGTTAACAAAGTCCTATTACTGACAACAAATTGATAGATAATCAAGAAAATACATATAAACATTATTGATGACAAGGAGACTAAAAACTACCTCCTCTGAAAAATATTTTTGTGTCATTTCTCAGAATGATTGATTTCCAACAATACCAACAGTGCTGATAACAAAACAAATCTATAATGATAAGCATTAAACTGATTACTGACTTAACATCCCCCAAATTATATATGCAAAGTTGCAAACCCAATAAACCAAGCATAACGGTATGACATAATAGCATGAAATTTGAAATCTAATAACAATGCAACTACAAGGTCTCCCTTCTGCTGTTGTAAAAGTCCTATTGAAGACCATATATCGCTGTACTCTTTAGAAGAAGAGAAGATAAATACAACAAAAGAGAACCCTTATATCTAACAATGGGAAAGAAAATGCACTCCACCAAACACCTATTACTTATAATTCATCTCCAAATAATAATCCAGCAAAACAAAAACTCCATTCCATAGTAGACAGAAAATGAATTTTCACCCTCACTTAGGTCTCTCCATATCCATAAGACACTAAGTAACAATTTTCCAGATAAACCAAAATTACACACACTCCAGGGATAACTTGGATACACTTTCTCCTCTCAAGTCCATCGACCCCATCCCAACCATAAACATACACGACGCACTCTTCAACATTAACCAAATAACAATTTCAAATTACAACATTAACTGCTTAAAGCAAAACTGTAAAGCGACATAAGCCGAGTCCTCCAACTTAATCATAAACATCAAAACCTCACCTCATAGTAACCTACCATGCAATCAACAACTCTTATAACCTAACAAAAACTGTTCAAAACCTAATACTCAATCACAATCAAAATCAACTCACAACCAAAATCACTCACAAAACACTAACCTCAAGCACATAAACCTCCACACAACACACATTCTCTAAAACATCTAACAAAACCTAACCGATCTACGAACAACAAATCATAATCGGAACGTAACGATTGGCATCACAATTCATAAACACATAATGCTGAACAATTAATGTAAATATGCATAGAGAAGACAGAATTATAGATCTAAGGAAAGGCGATAAACACGAATAACGAAAGAGTGATGCGGATTGATGATAGTAGGATGAGATGTGTGAGAGATTAGAGAACGGATGTGAGGTGTTACCCTAGGCGGAGTATCGGTGGCCGGATCTCGACCGGCGGTGGTTTTAACGGCGGCGGAGGAACGCCGGGCCCGCTTCTTCTCGGCTCCGGCTTTCTTCATGTTAGTGAAAACTGAAAAGTTAAAGTGCAAGTGACCGACCTAATTTCTTTTGTTTTTTTCAGTTTTCGTGAATGTGTATATAGTAAGTATAGTGACTGCAACGTGGTTTACACGTTGTAACGCGTGCCAATGTGAGTTATATGTGAGTAATAATAATAATAATGTTATATTGCTGCTAATATAAATTTGAATTCGAATGATATTGTTGTTACCGTATCGTATTGGTTATATTCGGTGTTGGTATCGATACCTATTTTATTCTTTTTCTGGTATTAGTGTTGGTATGGTATCTGTATTTTGGTCTATTTACCGGTAAATACTGCTACCAGTACCGAACCGATATATTCGGTACTGGTACTATGCTCATCCCTAGCTGTTAATATATTGCTGCTAATATATTTGAAATTTAGGAAAAAAGTTTAGATTATAATAATTTACTAAATTTTTAGACTCGTGTACTACACAGGTTTAAGGATATAAAATTATATAGAGTTAAATGCCATTTTAGTCCATATGGTTTTAGTCATTTTGCCAGTTTAGTACAAATGTTTCATTTTTAACCTGTGGATCCAAAAAGGTTTCACCGTTGCCATTTTAGTCCACTGGGTTAACTTCATCCATTTTTATGTTAACCAGAAGGGCAATTCGGTCATTTTATATGTAATTCTGTTAACTAGAAAGGCAATTCGGCCATACAAAATGACCGAATCGCCCTTCTCGTTAACAGAAATAATGGATGAAGTTAACCCAGTGGACTAAAATGGCAACAGTGAAACCTTTTTGGACCCACAGGTTAAAAATGAAACCTTTGGACTAAACTGGCAAAATGACTCAAACCACAGGGACTAAAATGACATTTAACTCAATTATATATTATTTAATTTTACATAAGTGAATTTTTTTATCATAGATGACACAACTATCGGTCATGTGTAGAAACCGATTCTTTTAGAAACAAACCAACTTTACATAGAAATTGTCCTATACTTTTATTTATCGTCACAAAACATAGGGCGAGAGAAACTGTCTTCTTTTCAATTTAAACGGAACCTTTCTATTTGGCGGGATTAAACGAAATCTAGAAATAAACGTTCGACTGCCAGTATTACTTCCGGATAATTTGAGTGCCTCAATAACCTGATCACCCAGTAATAGGACATGTAGTCGAGTTCCATTACATAAACCATTCTCTGGATCAATATTTCTTGATAACGTCACTGGAACACTAACCTTTGGTAATTATTAATGGTTAGCCTAAGAAAATAACTCCATTTAGGACATTTGGTGAGTATAGACTTGCATCAAAATTGTTAAGAAGATATTTTATCCTTAAACTTGTGTATTACACTGGTCTAATAACGTTAAAAGTGTTTTGAAAGCATGGAAGTAAACCGGTTTTCAAGTATCGGATTAACCTACTCTTTACCATTTTTATTATTATAATATAAAATAATAAGTTATTTAATAGATGTTTTAAACATATAGTAAAAAATATTTTAAAGAATAAGAAGGTGTTTTATTTGAAATTGTTTATTATAAGTAGAATTGTTGTTAATGACAAATTATATATTTTAGATAAGTCAAAAGTAAATGATCAAAATATTTAAGTAAACAATAAAACATTTATTGGTATTAAGTTGTTAAGAAATTTTTCATTGTTTTGTATTAATTAAATGTAACACCCCATTTTATAGACAAAAATACATATATATATATAATTATATTTTATATATTGTCGAACAAGTAGGTAATGAGTAAGATGGTTGTGTGAAAATGAACTATCTTAACGAGCTTTGGCTATTATAGGAGACCGTTTAATATTAATAAAAAAATATATTATCTTTGACCTTACTCCGTTTTTAACGAAACTTTGGTTAAAATGTAGAAAAAAAATGAGCTTGTCCTAGTGACATATTCATCGTTTTATAAAACATTACAGTTTGAAAGTTATACGAGAAAAACGAATGAAGCAGCTGAATTAATATATATAAGCAAGCAAGCAAGTCAAGTCAAGGAGACAAGCACGTCAATGAATCCCACATCGACGCAAAGATGGTTTGAGGTGCTTACTGTTGGTGCACTGAATGTCTGATGACTACGTCTTAATCAAGTCTTTAGGTCTAGATGGTTAGAATTAGGGTTTACATGTAAAAGTATGTTTGTTAGCTTGAAACTGGTTCTTGCTTGTTAGCTTGAAACTGGTTCTTGCTTGTTAGCTTGAAACTGGTTCTTGCTTGACAGCTTGAAACTGATGTGTCATTTCAAGCTAACAGGCCAAGCCTATAAATAGGGGTTGAGTGTGTCATTTGAAGCTAACAGAGGTCATTGTATGTGAGACAAGGTGCTGCCGAAATCTAGTTAGAACTCATTGTAAAGTCTCAGAAAAGTGTTAATAGAGAAGAAATTGAAAGGAATAAGCTGTTGTAACTTGGTTTACTTTAATTCCACCTCTGTAAACTGAGATGAACTACTTTTACTGACGTTTAGGGTCACGCAAACGGTCCAACAAGTGGTATCAGAGCTCAGGACAAGGAGTTCATACCATAACAGCTTGATTTTATCGGATTTTCTCATTTCTACTTACTTCTTCTCATTCTTTTTCTGATTCGGACATAATTCACGGTTGAAATGGCCTGAAACTGACACATATCAAGTGAAATACATAGTTAAATAATCCTTGAAAGTTTCAAACTAAAATACGGATTAAAACTGATCAAAATACGGTTGACAGCTTGCAATTGTTCGTGAAATGATGACGTCATAGGTCTGGTCGCTTGAAATATGCTGTCATCTTGAACATGTTCGCTTGAAATACACTGTCAGCTTGAACATGTTAGCTTGAAAGTGTGTTAGCTTGAAAGTGTGTTCGCTTGAAAGTGTGTTAGCTTGAAAGTGTGTTCGCTTGAAAGTGTGATAGCTTGAACGAGCCTGATAGCTTGAACGAGCCTGATAGCTTGAATTGTGCATTATCAGTTTCGCTTGAAAGTTGCTGATTCTACTTGAAGCTATTTCGCTTCAAGTGATTTCATTTGAACTTGTTATTTTCCAAAACTTAAAAACTTTCTAAGTGTTTTGCTGATTATTTTTCAGGAACGTACAAGATGGCAAAATCCGAACCTGTTCCTTGGAAAGACAACAGAACTGAAGAACAGAAGTATAATCACAGAAAGCTATTGGCTCAGAACAGAATGATCAGAATATCTGGTATCTATCTTGAAGCAAAAAGAGCAAGGAGATGGG
The DNA here is from genome assembly GCA_030545235.1 of Helianthus tuberosus. Lineage (NCBI taxonomy): Eukaryota > Viridiplantae > Streptophyta > Magnoliopsida > Asterales > Asteraceae > Helianthus > Helianthus tuberosus. The sequence goes on along the minus strand of CM060357.1, from coordinate 39,085,102 downwards.
ATCCAGACAGAGAATGTTATCTTGACCCCATGGGAAACATTGCTATTGATGATAAGACTCTCGATCTTGAAACCATAATAAAAGAGTTGGCTGAAGAAGATGAGTATTGGCAGAAGAAATGGTGGGGAGATGAAGAAGAGAAAAAGAAAAAGAAAGAGTTAATAAATGAAATAGAGAGAAACTCAGAAAATATAAGTTTGGTTGAGTTTCTTGAATTAATCAAAAGGATTAGAAAAGGAACACAGAAGACAGAGAAAGAAGGAATGACAAAGAATGAAGAATCAAAGAAGGATGAAACTTCAAAATGTGAAGTTGGGTGCTCTAAATGTGATAAATTTGAAACTGACAATGTCAAACTCTGGAAGGATACGGAAAGTTTGACATTGGAAGTCAAAAAGATGAAGGATGAAAAACAATTTGACGATAAACAGATTCTTGTGTTGCAAGAAAATTGTGAAAAGCTGAAATCTGAAAATGTTAAACTGTCAAGTGATTTGAACAGTTTGACATTAGAAAACAAAGTTTTTCAAGATAAAATCAAAAGTTTTGAAAATGAAAAAGTAAAAATTGAAAAAAAAATTCAAAGTCAAATAAAGATTCTTGAAGATGGGAGATCTGTTTTTAGCAAGAACAATATTGAAAAGCAAAAGGTAATCAATTCCCATCGTCAGACTATTATTCGACTTGAAAAAGAAGCTGAATGTGATAGAAAGAAAATCAAAGATTTAGAGAATAAATTGAAAGGTTTTGTGAAACCAGATTATCCATGTCCAAAACCGATCAATTCTGATCCAATAAGTGACAATGTCACAAATTTTGACAAAGTCAAAATTGAAGATTATGCTGATAAATCTGATGATGAAAATGAAAAAGAAGAAAAAAGAAAAACATTTTTGAAATTAAATGAAATGTTTAAAAATACTATTTTACATTCTACTGAGAAAGGTGAATGCTCAACGCAAAAACCTGTAAAGAAGAATGTGGAACAGAAACAAAAAGATAAAAAATCGAAAAATTTTTAAAAAGAAAATAAAAGCTCATCAGATCAATCATCCAATCATTATAAAAAACCACAAAAATCTGAAAATAAAAACTCACAAAAAGTTGGTAATCAGTGGTGCAGGTTTGACCACAGTGCTCAAATGCCAAATCAAGGATACAAGAGGAGACATGAGTACCACAAGGCAAATCAATGCTTTGATCTAAGTGTGTGGTATGAAGATGGAGTTTGGTATGAAAGTAATGAGAGGTATGATAACAGAGTGTGTTACACTTGTGGATTTCAAGGACACATTGCTGTTAACTGCCAAAGTCAGAGAATTGAAACAAGAAGGTGCTATGAATGCCAAATCAGAGGTCATATTGCTAGAGATTGCTCAATGAGATCAAAGGGAAGATCGAGGGCTGAATCTCAGAAAATGGGAAAGAAATCAGTCAGTGTCAAGCCCAAAGAACAGAAAGTTCAAGAACCAAAAGTTCAAGAACCAAAAGTTCAAGAACAGAAAGTTCAAGAAAAGAAAATTAAGCTTTCACAAGGGCAGAAAGACAGACTGAGGAAGAAAAGGAAGAAGGCGAGAGAGTATCTGGAAAGGATTTTGTCCTTGGATAAAACTGGTAATCCGAGAAAAAGTTCTGATGAATTGCTTTCCTCAACTGCAAAGGCAAGCAAAACGAATTCATCAGATGCAAATCTGAGGACAAAAGAGAAGAAAAAGAAAGTTGTTAGCCATGAATTTGTTTCTTCAGAAACAAAGGAGCAACATGTTGGAAATGAATCTGACTTTTCAAAGTCAGATAAGCCATGTTCAGGCAATGATTCTGGTTTATCAAAACCAGAAGAGCCATCTGTTGAGGTAAAAACTGTCAAACCCAAGGCTGGTCAGGCTTGGGTGGATCTGTTTAAATGAAAAACCTGACTTGCCGGAGTTCCCAGGTTGGTAAGTGTGGAACAGGAATCGGCATATTTCTTGAGAAATTCACAGGTTGGTAACTGTGATATTTCGAATCACAAAAGACTAATCAAGGACATTAAGTTGTACTTGATTTATCTTTCCGATGAGTGGATAAAGGTGAACAATGTGATGAAAGAACCCCGAGTTTGTGAAAAGACATACAAAGCTAATTTTCCGGAAAAACCATTTTGATTAAAACAAACTTAAGTGTTTTGAAATCTAAATGGGAAAATAGTTTGTGCTCAGGGGGAGTTCTGATTGTTTATGCCAAGTGAATGGCGAATTGAAGCGATTTGATATCAGTTTGTCATGTTTCTTGTATAGTTTGTTTTCAAATTTTCCCAGAAAAATAAAATTGAAACATATTTTGATTTTAGGGGGAGAAAAATTTTATAAAAAATTAGAAAATTTGAAAATGCCAAAAACATTGAAAAAGCAAAAATGAGTTTTGGTGTATAAAAGAGGAAATGATAGCACATCAGTAGACGATAACAGCATGCTAAAGATATGGAAAGTTAAATGTGATAAACGGTTTCACTGATGATGTGTCAGTAGTTTTTGCACATTTAGTAGATTGTGACGAGATATAAACCTAAATTCAAACTTGCTTATATCGTAGGTAACATCTCTCGGATATATGGGTAACCCCCGAAATCTTGTTTGAAAGATTCCTTTTTCTGATATACTAGGTCTTTATACTCAGTGATGTCTGGGGTATTATTCCGGGACTTCTGCTGAATGGAAGTTCTGACCTAGTCCTTGAATAATACTTTCCACAATGCTTGAAACATAGCATCACCCTCAGCATAAATGATAAGACAATAAAATTGCTTAGCAATGCTGTTGTAAAAAAGATCCTCTAAAGGGGACACATCCAAAAGTTGAGTCATGATCTCTCTGCTGAACGGTAGTTCTGACCTGAGCTCTCATGATTCTTCATAATTTATTAACCCCTTACAGATATCATTTGTGTTATACTCACCTGTAAGACTGAATATTGGGATCTGGATACGGGAGTATATTCAAGAGGTGGGACAAGCGATTAAGTTTAAGTATCTAAGACATTAAACTCGTATCTCGAAGCAGTTGAACTTTGTGTGAAAATTTAAGTGGATCAGTATACTGACAATCTATGTGAATCGTTTAGAACTTAAAATGATTAAAGCTTAACGGTGCTAGTGATTGGTCTCATAAACTGATATGATCCTCTTACACAAACTCACAAAAATATTGTTTGTATATATTTCTTTACTGCATTTCCTTTAAAATCAAAAATTCAAAAATATTGTGTTTTAGTTTAAATTTTGAAAAATGCAAAAAGATTTTCGACAACTGATGTTGAAGAGTTGATTTTCAAAATTCCAAGTGCTAAACTTGATGAACTAGAGGGTTGGGAAAGTTTGTTGAAAAACTTTGAATGTTATATACAAATGTTTTGAAAGATTGTGTGCTTAGTTAATCAAGGTCATTCACTTGAACTTGATGTAACTATTTTTTATTGATGAAAGAATGATTTCTACTAGTAAGTGTCTTAAATCTAAGTGTTATAAATTTGTGAAACTTATGTTGTGGTAGAGGATATGCAGGTAACAGGAATCCCCATGGCATCGAAAACGTTAAAGTTTGAACCAGAATTCAAGTCCTAGCATTCCGAGAGGGGGAGTTTGCGAAAGGGGGAGTCAGAATTCTGGATCAACAGTCAAAGGGGAGACTGAAGATGGAGCCAGATTAGAATACTGAACTTGTGAAGAAGGAGCTTTACAATGACAGAATTTGGAGAGAGACAAAGACTAAAGACTTGACGCCAAAGACTTCGTCAACATCCAAGGGGGAGTCTGTTGGTGCACTGAATGTCTGATGACTACGTCTTAATCAAGTCTTTAGGTCTAGATGGTTAGAATTAGGGTTTACATGTAAAAGTATGTTTGTTAGCTTGAAACTGGTTCTTGCTTGTTAGCTTGAAACTGGTTCTTGCTTGTTAGCTTGAAACTGGTTCTTGCTTGTCAGCTTGAAACTGGTTCTTGCTTGACAGCTTGAAACTGATGTGTCATTTCAAGCTAACAGGCCAAGCCTATAAATAGGGGTTGAGTGTGTCATTTGAAGCTAACAGAGGTCATTGTATGTGAGACAAGGTGCTGCCGAAATCTAGTTAGAACTCATTGTAAAGTCTCAGAAAAGTGTTAATAGAGAAGAAATTGAAAGGAATAAGCTGTTGTGACTTGGTTTACTTTGATTCTGCCTCTGTAAACTGAGATGAACTACTTTTACTGACGTTTAGGGTCACGCAAACGGTCCAACACTTACTTGCTTCCTTATAAATAGAACTCCCAGATGTTATTTAGAGTATCAGTTTTTAACGAGAACACTCTAGTATAAAGAGAATCCCGAGCATACTGGTGTGTGTCGGGTGTATTATGTTTTTCTTTATATTTTAAGCCTTTTTTAACACGTTAGTCAAGTTTTAAATTTATAAAACACGATATTCTACTAACACTAAACACACACATGGGCAAGTACACCCATCGTGAGTGTAGTATAGCATTGGTAAGATACCGAGGTCGTCCAAGTACACGAGCTTTTAATACCGGTTTATCCTCAACGTCTAATCAAATCAGAATTTTAGAAAAGATTTTTAAACATGAAAAATAAAAACTAAAATGCTGAAAAATAAAACAGATAGACAAGATGAATCACTTGGATCCGACTCGCCTTTAATGTAACCTTTGATGATTTCCGCACTTTTGCACTTTTTAAGAGATTATCTTAGTTATAGTAGTAGGCCCCTCTTTTGAAGTTGACCTTACCCTCAACCCAGTGGTTTGAGTCAGCAAGGATAAATCCCAAAGGGTCGGAATATTGAAAGATAATTAATTAAGTTATTAATGTGTAATTTGGTAGGCCCCTTTTTTGAAGGTGACGTTACCCTCGGCTAAGTGGTTTGAGTCAACAGGGATACAATCCCAAGTAGCCGGGTTAATGTATTAATAGTAGTTTACATATGAGGGGATCAAGCCATTCGCACCACCGCCATCCAATACCAGTGGGTATTGAAGGAGGTCCTAGTAAGCTTGACCCAGGTCCTTGCAGGATCTATACACTGAACAAGGCAAGAACCTTACCAAACCATTCCCTTAACCCCCGACCAGGTAGCCAACATATCTCTATATAGACCGTAGAGATATGAATGGTGAAAATCTTTTATTTTATATAGACAGTAAAATAATGCCAAGACACCACGGACAAATGATAAGGAAGTTTCACCTTCAACATAAGAAACTAGTTATTAAAGTCATTAATATAAAACTAAATAAAAAGTGCGAAAAGATTAAAAATCAAAAGTATTACATTAAATGCTTGTCTTCACCAAGTGATGTAAGAGACTTAGGCATACATGGCCTTTGATTGTCAAGAACTCTTACGATCAATCTTGGATCCCGAGACTACTACACACACTCTAGGTGGATGATGGTGGTGGATGTAGGTGTTGTGATGGTGGTGGAGTGTGGGTGAAGTGGGAGAGAGGTGGTTTGCCAAGGGATGCCTTTGAAGTGAACCAAGCACCCCTATTTATAGCCTGCACAGAATCCCGGACACGGCCCTGTGTCCGCTGGACATGGCCCCGTGTCCATCATCTTTCTCTTTCTTCATTAATTGCAATTGTCTGTATTAGGCTCCACACGCCCCCGTGTTCGCTGGGCACGGCCCCGTGTGTAGAAGCGTATCTGTACTATCAAGATTTGCAAGATTTTGTGAATCTTAGCGTTGACCACGACCCGTGTTGAGCTGGGCACGCCCCCTTGCTAGGAATAGAAGCTTCTATAGCTTTGTCTTTTCTGCAGGCTTCTGGCCACGCCCCCGTGTCCGCTGGCCACGGGGCCGTGGTCAGGCTTCTGTTCTCTTGTTTTTGCCTGGGGAAGATGCTGTCGAGGGGTCGGGTATGCCACGTTTATTCCTTTTCTTGTATTTATGTTAGTTTTTGTTGCGTATTTGTTCCTTTTGTTCATTTAAGCTCATTTGGTCTTGAAAATACAAAAGGAAGACAAAAGCACACTTTTTCCAACATTAGTACTAAAAAAAGTTAGTTTTATGCCTCATTTGATGAAATTTATATGTTGCATTTTACACACATCAAATACCCCCACACTTGAATCTTTGCTTGTCCTCAAGCAAAACTCTTTATTATGTGGCTTACACACCCAAATGGAATGGGTAGAAGAGAAGTTTTGGGCTTGTCTTGAGTGTCGGGAATCCAAGATCTTTATTGGGTTTTATTTTTATGCTATTTACAATCCTATTCGTTATGATTTATTTAGAACGTTTCATAAGAGAAATTACTTATTTGGGCATAATATGCCTTTTTTAAAATTTCATTTATATACAAGTTCACATACCTCACGGGAGATCACTCAACACTCGGCCAAAGATGTATTTTTGTGAAACACTCGGGACCGGCATGGAAGTTACTTCTACCATATGCTTGCCAAGCAATCAATTCTCCTCATTTTTAACTATAAACCTTTGTAAATATCAAGAGGAGTTGGGGAAGGGTTAGGCTTGGGTTAAAGGTAGGTGGTTTTGGGTTAGTGGTTAGTAAAAAGGGCTAAAAGCGTAAAAAGCGTCGGTCGTCGTAAAACTTTTTGTTTTGTGACTTTTATTTAAACTAAACACTTTCAAACAAAGTTTCTTTGAGGAACTTGTTTGTTTATTGCTAGACTTCAATATATATATATATATATATATATAGATAGATATATATATATATCTATAATACTATATAAAGCATCTCCTTAGGACAAAGATGTAATTTCACTCACAATTTTTAAGACGCCCATCCAAAGCTCATTGTTTGTTACCCTAACTTTTCATCCCTGCTCCCAAATTTGCCCCCATTCAATGTCTTCTTAATGATTCCTTCCAACAAAACCAATGTAAATTAAAGACGCAAATGAAACGATGGGAACAGTTAATTATGAAATCAATTGGGTTTGAATGATTTAGGTTCATTAATTTCACTTTTGTCGATTCGTTTTTTGTTCCAGTTTTATATTTGGAGGCTGATGATAATGGTGGTGCATATGAGAAATTGAGGACGCAAGAACCGTCACAACCTCCCGTTGTGGAGAATTTCAAAGAAATGTGCTCGCCGGCGGTTGTGGATCGGCCGGGATACGATGCCGGAAGTTGTGGATCGCCGGCGGTTGAAGCAAATCAGTTAGAGGCATAACTCTACCTAATCGATTCAATGGGATTGAATGCTAGGGGCAAGCGAATGGTATGTGCTTCTCGTACCCCGTTAAGAACTCCGTAGTTGAAATCATTCTTCAATTAGCAATCAGGATCATACATCATCGATGGGATTTATTGTCAGGTTTTTCGTGTTTCTATATCCCCTGTCGTCGTTAATTTTGATCGATCTTCAACTTATTTACATTCTATTTGTTAATAATGATACATACTGGTTAGATCTGATATACTAAATTAAAATTTTGACATTCAGAGTTAATTGTTCTTGGGTGCAAATTTATGTTCAATTTTCTTATATTGATTGTTAAAGATAGAACTTTTTCACCAGAGTTGTATTTGGCTTTCCATATTAGAAGCTTTCTGATTTTTAAATGTTCTTTATATTTGTTAATTTTGAATGAAGTGAACTTAATCTTGTTGATGGGGTTGTTAAAGTTGGAACTCCAACAATAATCTTCGAGCTCTCCTTTTTATGTCAATTTATCTTTTATTTACTTTTATAAATGATATGACTCTTTTTTTGTCCATTTTTATGTATGATGATTAGGTACCAAAGCTGAATGGGAAGGTAACGCTCGTTCGTTTGATTATGATGAAGGTACCACTTGATCATTTCAGTTGTGAAACTATATAAGATTTTTGCTTAAAGTTTGTCGTTTGTTAAATTTCTATTTCCTATTAGTCTAAACAAGGTTAGTACTTACACATCCGGGCTTGTACCTTTCCTGAGTTTTCTATTAGAGGGTATGAATTGGGGGCGACAATTTGTGAAATGAGTCGAAACATGACACTAGCAACTAGCAACAGATTCTAGATTAGTTCTTGCTTCTCCCCCACATATTATTAATGTGAGTTTTCTGGTTCCATACTCAAGTTCAGTTCTTTTTTTTTTGGTCATGTTTGCTTCTATTTTGCTCTCATGTTATGCATTTTTATGACTTTATGTTTGATGTTTTACAGTTTCTTGCTCTCATGTTATGCATTTTTATGACTTTATGTCCGTGACGCCATTGCTCGAATCCAAGAGGCGTTCTGACCAGGTAAGATTACTGAATATTCTTTGGATCTTGATTCAATAAACATCCATGTTCATGTTGATGACTGAATGGCTGATGATCTTTTTTAAGATGTTATTGATGGAGATTATGTTTCTTTCAGAAGACAACATTATTTACACTCTCAAATGTATAAATTAAGAAGTAGTTTTGACTATTGATGTTAATCATGATTCATAGGTTAGTATCCAGTTTGGCAACATTTAGTGCAGATGGGAAATTTCTTGCTTCTACTCAGCGTATCAAGACTGTTATTGACACTTATCAAGCTGAATTATCGAACGAAGCTGAAGAGAAGAACCACAGAGATGTGATGCGGTTTGCAGATGACGTTTTTGAACGAGATGATCTGAAGAATGTTCTAGAAGTGGATCCGAAGAAGAGAATGTGGAACTGTATTTGAAAATAAGACTGAAGAAGATGTTGATGGCGATGATGAGAAGGCTTTTGTGCGTGGTGATGAGAATTTGAACGAAAAACATGAGAATGAGGTTGCAGATGTTGATGGTGGTGATGAAATTGGGGGTTATAAGAATAATGATGGACAAAGGAGGAGTGAGGATGGAAATATAGGGATTACGAGAGTGAAATGTTGGTGGATGAGTGACTATTGCAAAGGATGTTAAAAGTTATCATTATCCACTGAGACCTAATGCTGAGATTGTTCATATTACATGAGGACCGGGATGTGTAAATATGGATCAAACTGCAAGTTTAATCATCCTCTAATAAGGATGCATCAGGTTTATTTTCAACTATTTATATAATGTTTAAAAGTATAACATCATTGATGACTTTAGGTGTTATGCTTATTGTTGGTCGCCTTTTGCAGCTACCATCATCAAATATGGAACATATTATTATCAACCCTAAGTTCCAAGCTCTCGTCTGCTGGTTGGTGCACGTTTTTGCTACTCGCTGGACGCGGGTTTGAACCTCACATCACCCATCTGGCCGGTTTATTGCTTTGCCTCTGTTTTTGTTTTTTTTCCACTGCTCTTGCCATGTTTCATGGTTCTGATATTGCCCTAGACAGTCTTCCTCTCAATTTTTCATACTTCCCAGTCCTTTTATAAAAGCTGTAGAAATCTAAATAAATAGTTTATTCTTTGTAGTTGTAAACTTGGTATGCTTTTGTCATTACATGTTATTGAATTTTGAACCTATAGTTCAAGAGACTTGATCTACTGTGAGTTGAGATTTGAGTCTTTTAACCAGTTAACTACTAAACCCTTAATTGGGTTTTTTTTTGTTTAGGTGTTCACATGTGCTCTTTTAAGTCTCTGTTTTGGTATCCACAGTCCTTGTACTCATTTCCATATTAAGAAATTGATTTCAAATAGCATGTGTATTACGTCTTTAAGCATCTTTGAGTTACTATGATATGAAAGCCTAATCGAATGAAAGATGGTTGAGTATCATAAATTCGGTTTTATCCATGTATCTATTTTTAACGGAGGTGTCCCTTAAAATTGGGCCCTTAGAGTATTCATAACCAACCATAACTAACCATGAGCCATTTGTTGCTTTTTGTAGGTTGTCAAAATATGTCAGCTGATTTACTTTTTTGCTTATGTTTTTCACCACTGATACTAATTTATAGCTTTTTAACATGTCTAATCTATATATCATCTACTATTAAACATTAAAAAGCACTATTATAATCGGTCACAAATTGGGTTTAATCTATGTATTTCCTTAATATGTTCTATATTTTAATGATATAGTGTCAGTTTCTATGTATTTTCATGGTTCATTGCCCCGCCGTAGTGTGTCGGTATGCTTACTATACTATATAAAGGATTTGAGACGGGCACTATGGTAATATCACAATAATTGGCTATTCCGCCGCAACGCCTGGGTTCCCCACTAGTATATATATATATATTAATGGTAAGGAATGTCACAAGGTGTTAAACACTATTCCTTCATATCCGGTTGTTATTAAAGGATCTGGAAAGAAGAGTTGGTCTGTACGGATGGAAGATTTCAACAATGAACTTCACATATAACTACCGGATGCAAGCAGATAACGAATGACTTGTCAATAACTGCTGATCATCTGATTGTCTTTGAGATGATAGATTTTCAGACTTTTCAAATCACGGTTTTCAATTGTGCGACATGCGATTTAGTGCTTCCACCGAAGGTCTGTGCTGGTGTTAAAGAAAAGGTGGTAGAAGATGTGACAACCGTCACTTTTCCGTACATTCTGTACACGAAATGAACAGTAAATTGTGCTTTAATGACTGTGCATGATCTGGTTTACCAGACAAATAAATTTTTGAATTCCATGCAAGTGAATTCATGCACCTGTTATACTACAAGAAATACTTTATGATAGCGTTGCGTCAAAAATATTAGTAAACTCACCGGTAAGACACATTGTGTCAACATTCCTGCAGAAAGCAGTTAGACAATAGAATTGGAGCCTAGGTGTAGGTCCAATGACAAGAATACATTAAAACCCAAGAGTACATACAAGGGTTAACATATAGACATTCCGGAAGATAAAATACGCACTAAAAAGCACCCGAAACGCACTTTAAGTGCAGAATTTTATTAAATTCAGCAATAAATCAGCTTTTAACACATAAATATTATGCAGAAAACATGAGTTATCATTCAGAATATTTCCCTAAGTGTCGGGAATCGAAAGTATTACAAAAGGGTACTTAAAGGGCACTAAACGGTGCAATTTAACACTTTAACGAACCGGTATCCAACCGAACAACCGGACATTATCCAGAACATAAAGATATTGCTAGAAGCATTGTCTTACATTTTCCGAGCTAGTTATAGTTCCCAAACACCCTAACACGCAATATAACACATGGTATGTATTAAACACTAAAGACCACACTTAGATCCTAACTAATTAACCTATTTACCATTACAAGTTACAACTTACCCCCTCCCCCATCCATAGTGGACGGTCACAAGGTGTGACCCCACCATAATATCCTCCTAATCTTGCAAGATCCTTCTTGATACTCCTTGGATTGCCTAAGATATTGTATGGTACTTATGAGACATGTTATACATTGGACAAAAGATTAGAGATTATATGAAGGATTAAGACCATCATTCTCATCACCACATTTCACCACTCAACTCACCCTCTCTCCCTCAATAAGCTTACGGCCCAAACCCCCCATACCACCATAATTTCTCTAGCGAATTCCCAAGTGATCTATGGTGATTCTAAGGTGTCTTAACCCTAATTAGGAAGGTTGCAAGCAACGGATCTTGAAGGACCTCACCCGTTTGCTTTTATCCACTAAATCTTCATCATAGTTCTTCCCTAGCTTGAAGCTAGTAGTAAGATCCTTTTTCACTCTTGTTACTTCATGTTCTTAGTGGTTAAAAGATATAACATGTTGAAATAACAAGAACACTAAAGAACATACACTTAAATCTTGAAACATAAAGCATGAAATATGATGAATCTTGTCGTTATGATGTTGTAGATGATATTTGCTTGATGATTTCTTGAGAAGATGATGTTGAACATCACATGAAGCTTGCTAGATGGTGTTTAAACACATAATCTAGCAAGTGGGAGGTGATTATGTAATAACATATGATGATCACCTTCTAGTAAACACATGAACTTGAAGATTAAAATGATTTCTTGAAAAATAATCATTAAAGTGAGTTGATAACCTTGTTAACCCTAGACTTGTGAATGATTTTCTAAAAAGAACCAAGTTCAAAATGTGATTTTTAGAAAATCATGATTTTACATAAACCTATATTATTTTTGGTGGAAGAACAAGTATAAAAACACTAGAGAAACAAGAAGGTTTAATAAATAAACATTTTTGTAAATTATGTTTACAAGTTGTAAACACCAAATCTCTTCAAGAATGAGATTTTAAAAGAAGTAAACACGCTTTGGAGGGTAACTAAACCCACTAAACACCTTACCAAGATACTACGCGTTCTCGTGAAATATTAAGTTCATGTTATTAAGTAAAGTGTATAGTTTATACACTTGATAAGTGAAATATTGTTTAGAGTGTGATTGTTGATTGTTGATGATGTTTTAAAAGAAAATAAACACATGTTTTGAAAACAAGGGAAACCTCCATTTTTAGGGGAAACTCTGCCAAAATTTTATAAATTTTGACACTTAGAAAAATATAAGTTTTGAGAAACTTATTCCCTAAAAATGTATCTAAAAACATTTACCATGGTTTCCCAAACTTTTGTGTTAAGAAATGGGGATTTCTTCAAGAATAAAAATGGATATTAAGTATGTATATTTGTGAGAAAAATATATATATTTGATCACCAAATTTTGTGCTAAGTGTATGTAGTATGTATTATACTTGATAGTGTATTAGGACTTGAAAATACACTAAATACTCCTAAGGAGTGAAGATACAAAAATACACATACAACATACTTAGACAAATACAAGATACTTATATTTATTTTTGAGGAAATAAAATAAGTAAGACACATAGTTAAAAATATAAATTATTTTTAACACAAGAACACATATACAAAAGATAGTGACTTGTACTTGTGCGATACAAGTCTAGTGACTAACGTTAATAAAACACGTTTAGGTCACGACGCTAGATAAGCAAATCCGGTGAAGTTTACGACGCAGGAACGCAAAGTTGTGAGTTCATGCTCCCCCTTTTCTTTAACTGTTTTTGATTTTATAACTCTCGGGGGTGAAATACATGTACAAATACTTAAACGGTATGAAATGCCTATGAAATACTAGATCATATGAGCATAGATTTAATACTAAAAATGCCATAAACTCTTGGTAAAGACTAGTACCAAGCAGTGTTAAAGATGCCATAAATTCTTAGTGAAGACTAGTACCAAGAAATGCTAAAAATGCCATAAAGTCTTGGTGAAAACTAGTACCAAGCCATTAAAAACATTCATTATTTAGGGACGAGGGTTAGATCTAACGGGTACGGCCGAGCCCCACTCATGGTCACAACTAGTGCCTAGTAGTGCTTCGGAGTCCCAGTCGAGGTTAATCGACACAATCGAGGGAAATCGACACAGTCGAGGGTAATCGACACAGTCAAGGAGTCATAACAAGTACTCCCCATGTCCTTAAGGAGTCATAACAAGTACTCCCTATGTCCTCACATGCCTTAAATGAGCCATTACGAGTGCTCCCTATGTCTTAAAGTCCTTATAAAACATTCATGTTCATACACACTTTTCATACCTGTTTACAAAAGAGTCTCTCAAAGATTTACAAGAATTATGATATACAAACAAGACGCATGAACTTGCTCAACTTTTTGTTGATGTTTTCCAAAATTACATGTATTTCAGGTAACAGGATGGATCTTGGACGCAGGTGTCGTAACTAGAAGTTTAGATGTCATCCACTTTTGTTGGTTTGTTACCTAGTCCAAGGTTGTGTTTTAAAAACTTGAATAAACAATGTTTGTAATACTCAAATTTTATGAATGGATGAGCATCGTTTTGATCATGTAGTTGTTTATTACGATTGAATGCAATGATATTAAACCAGTCACACATCATACGCTTCCGCAAAAGACAGGGTGTGACAGTTTGGTATCAGAGCTTCGATTGTAGTGAACTAGGATTCCTTCTCTTGTCTAGACTACAATCACTAGAGTTCTCTCACGAAAACATTTTTACAAAAAGGTTTTCATTGCATTCACGTAAGCGCCAAGATCCACGAGTCAAACACTTTTCAAAAAGAGACAAGGCAATGACATTAGTAGGGAATACCCTCAAGATAAGGTGCCAATTAAGGCATAGTCTACACGAGTTAGACTTGCCAAAGATAAAATACACCCTTGGTGATAACCAGTACCAAGTAGTGTTTTCTTCGTGAATCGACAACTAGAAAAATGACCCCCCCAAAAAACAAGAGTTATACGTGATATAATGCATCAAATTGCTTGTTTATGCTAAGTAGCATATTTGTTATTGATATACATATATACGAATAAGTGTACGGAATAAATATTGACGTGAATACATACAAATAAGTGTATGGAATGATTATTGACGTGAATAAGATACGTTCGACTCCGACTCCTATTACTATACATAACTCGCACGATGAAGCTCTCGACCTCGCGTTCATTGCAAAGCTCATAGCTAGAGTGATTACCAGACAAGATTCTGAGCTTGCTTCCATAGGAGATGGTTGCTCTTCCCTCTCGATCGTGAAGGTGCCTAACTACGGTGATGATGACGAGGCAGAGGCGGCAACCTTGAACGAATTCTTAATCAACGGGACGAGAACCCTGCGGCTTATGTGAAGCAAGATTGACGACATACTTGACCGGAAAAGGAAGCTGAAGTATTCATCACGAAGGTGCCCCTCCAACTACTGGGAATCCTCTTTATTCCTACTTCATCTAATCATCGTGCCTGTTCGTGCGTAACGATAACGAGTGTTAGCGCATGGACCACCGCAATGGTCCTTTCCATGATAGAGGTATAAGGACAGTAGTGTCCCCTCCTTGATTGATCATCTGCTTGGACGAGAGAAAATTGGGGTAACTGTGCAAGACAATTTATTATTACGGGGGCCCACGTAATAACGACTTGTAGTGCACAGAAATCCTGGTGGACTCTGCGGGCCGAGCTAATGAAAACCACACAAAATTAATCTATAGGTGTTCACACCTTCATCTGGTAGAACAATACATAGATAAGTGCTTTAGCACTTTATAAAGTAGGAAACCTGTCTTGCCTACTTCGTGTCTGACACTTCTACCCATGTACGAGACGATCGAGAAATGATATTTAAGCAAGTAAAGATGGATAACATTCAAAAAGATTCAGCGACGTTACACTCTCTATCACCCTACACGAACAACACCATCTCTGGAAAATATACACATCGATAAAGTTAACATGGCAGGAAATAACTGAAACCTAAATGACCGAGGCGATGTAAACTCGAGTTCATTTTATTGCAAATAATAAGCCAAGTCACCAAGCCTATGTGAAGGCTCAGTAGTTGTTTCCTCGCTCATATATTGTTGATTATATATACATGTGAAATTGGGTGATTACATGATGGCTTATGGTACTATGTACCTCATAGACAATTATGGAATGTTGTCTAACCCATCCCATACTCTTAACAGAAAAGGAATGACGCCCAGACGAGACACAAACATCAGTACGTTGCCAAGAACAGAAGCTGAGCTTCAAGAACGAATCTCACAGGCAATTGCACGACATGAAGCCCTCCGCTCCGAACACAGCGGTGGCACTTTCGGAAATAACCCTCCAACTGGCTGCACCTATAAACAATTCCTGGACTGCAAGCCATTGAATTTTGATGGCACAGGAGGTGCCGTTGTATTTGTTCGTTGGTCAGAAAAGACTGACTCCATTCTAAGAATGAGTAACTGTTCGCCCCAACAGAGTGTTACCTATATCTCAGGGTTGTTTTTGGATGGCGCACTCTCCTGGTGGAACCTTCAGGTTCAAACCCTTGGTGCAGATGCCGCTTATGCACTGAGCTGGGATGAGCTCAAGGAAATGATGGAAAAGAAATACTGTTCTAGGGCTGAAATCCAGAAGCTTGAGGTGGAGTTCTGGAATTTGAAAATGGACGGGCCGAAGATTCCTGAATACGTCCAACGATTTCACGACTTGTCTAGGGTCGTCCCCTACTTAGTCAAGCCAGAATTCAAGAGAATTGAATGATTCATTTGGGGACTTGCACCTCAGATCAGGAGCTTGGTTACTACCTCAAGGCCTCCAACTATCGCAGAGTCTATCGATTTAAGCATTATGCTTACCGAAGAAGGTCTACGTGCGGGAAAATTTTCGGAATCTGAGGATAACAAGAAAGAGACTCATGTGGAGTCATCAGGCAATAAGAAAAGGAAGTCTTCGAACCTAAAGGTGGGCACACAAGTCAGCTATGAAAGCTCTAAAGCAAACAAAAGAAAGAAAGTGAATCCGCCGCATGGCAGAAAAAACTGATGGAGCATCTAATAAGGCCGGTGGTAAAGTTTACTCGGGGACTAAGCCGAGGTGCGGGGAATGCACTTTTCACCATGAAGGTCGATGTCTAAGGCCTAAGTGCGGAAAGTGTGGAAAAGAAGGGCACAACAAGGACGCCTTTTGGGCAAAGGACTCAGATGGAAAAAATAAGAGGATACCAGGTTGCTACAGATGTGGCGGAGCAGGGCACTATAGGAAAGATTGTCCTGGGAAGAATCAAGCAAGGAAGGGTTTTCATGATCGAGACTCGTGAAGCACGCCAGGATCCAGATGCGGTTACGGGTACGTTCTCTATTAACCAACCTTATCCATCCATTTTGGACTAATACCGGCATCAAGTTTAACCTTGCATGCTTAGAACTTAGGAAACTGCTTGGCCTAGTTTCGAGTAAAATAGACGTCCCGTATTCTTTAGAAATGGGCATATAGAAGACTAGTTTTAGCAGACGAAGCAATTGAGAATTGTATTTTGGGGATTCAGAAGGCCGGAACCTTCTGTTACTATTGACTTGAGAAGTCATAATATGATAGTCAGCATGGATTGGATATCCAAGTATAGAGTCTGAGAACATCCCCATGGTGGAAGAATTTCCAGAAGCCTTTCCTGAGGGCTTTGCAGGAATACCTCCACAACGTCAAGAGGAGTTCAGGATAAATCGCGTGCCAGGAGCAGCACCAGTGCCGAATGACGCCTTACCGACTAGCCTTGTCCGCGAAGCATGAGCTTCCGATATAATTGCAAGAGCTGCTAGACAGAAGAAATTAGGGACATGACACCCATAGTTAAGAACATGAGAAGAAAGTTGACAATTTCCATTTAGCATAAATTCCAGAGGATTGAATCAGAATCCTATGCCAAGGACAGATGGCATGAACAGACAAATCGTCAGGTTATAGTTGCCACTCAAAGATCGACTTGAGGAATAGGATGTCCTCAACTGTGAATACTAGAAGGAAATAACCCTAAAACGACCTTTAGGACTCGCTTTGAGCATTACGAGTTCCTTGTCGTATCATTTGGCTTAACACATGCATCGAAAATGTTCATAGACCCCATGAATCGAACGTGTAAGCCATACCTGGACAAGTCATGATTATATTTATTGACTACATTCTCATATGGCCAACGACCAAGGAAGGTCAGCTACAATTCACCTTGCAAATTCTTAGAGAAAAGAATAGTTATGCGCTATTATGACGAAAAGCGGATTTCGAATTCGCAAAGTGAGAACTTTAAGATACGTGGTGGATAAGAACGAAATTCATGCCAACCCTGCAACCAAGAGCTAAGGAGCTAGAGTTGCAATTATGTAACGTTTCTCGACAAAGTCTCGATTGTACGTCGATGCAACGAGACCGCAACATTGCATACGCGGTACATTGATTGAGGAATCATGAGAAGAAACCTTGAGCTAGATACAGTAATTGCGCGCCGCGAATTTGACGTCATTACCAGAAGGAAAACGCTGCACAATCTCTACTGATCACAAGGGTTGCAGGACACCGTTGATCATAAAAACTTGAATATTAACGAAGATGGACTAAGCTACTGAACGATGCAGATTGTATTAACACGATACGTATTTGTGTGATAAACTTTGATGAAAGGTTGGAACACTCACTTGCCCTTAGTAGAGTCTTCCTACAACAGCAGTTATCCCACCGCCGTTTAAACCGCTTCGTGTGAAGCTTTAGATGGAACATAATAAATCGATCCCCGTCGTGTTGATCAGAGACCGGGAATAAACAATCTACTGACCCGTGTTGGTTCGGAAAAAAAACTTGAGGCAAGATCGTTCAGATATGTGATCATATCAAGACAGTCGTGGAATACAGAAAGATTGCGCCGATGAGCGGCATAAATCGTAAGAATTCGAAATAAGAAGTATGACTATAATGGGAGCCCCGCCTAGAAGCGTAATGTGATTTGGAAAACGAAAAGGTTGGACCCCGACGTAGGGATCGAAACCATTGCTCACAAGATGAAACTTCCAGAAAAGATCAGTAGTGATCGTGACACATTCATATGTCCAGTCTTTAGAGGAGTCTGACTCAAGGAATAGTCGTTATTCCCACAAATAAGATTCACGTCAATGACAAACGACAAAATTACTATAAAACCTGTTAAGGTTTCGGACCAAGAGTCCACAATACTATAAAACCTGTTAAGGCTACAGACCAAGAGTCCACAAGACACAGAAAAGACAGAATTGATTTACTTGAGTACGATAGAATCCATAACATGACCCATAGTACATGGGAACATGAAGACAAATCACGAACCTAAGTGACCACATTCAATTCACAACTCCCCTGCGACCAATGGCATCGCTTGAATTTCGGGATGAAATTCTTTTAACGGGGAGAGACTGTGACAACCGTCACTTTTCCGTACATTCCGTACACGAAATGAACAGTAAATTGTGCTTTAATGACTGTGCATGATCTGGTTTACCAGACAAATAAATTTTTGAATTCCATGCAAGTGAATTCATGCACGTGTTATATTACAAGAAATACTTTATGATAGCGTTGCGTCAAAAATATTAGTAAACTCACCGGTAAGACACATCGTGTCAACATTCCTGCAGAAAGCAGTTAGACAATAGAATTGGAGCCTAGGTGTAGGTCCAATGACAAGAATACATTAAAACCCAAGAGTACATACAAGGGTTAACATATAGACATTCCGGAAGCTAAAATACGCACTAAAAAGCACCCGAAACGTACTTTAAGTGCAGAATTTTATTAAATTCAGCAATAAATCAGCTTTTAACACATAAATATTATGCAGAAAACATGAGTTATCATTCAGAATATTTCCCTAAGTCTCGGGAATCGAAAGTATTACAAAAGGGTACTTAAAGGGCACTAAACGGTGCAATTTAACACTTTAACGAACCGGTATCCAACCGAACAACCGGACATTACCCAGAACATAAAGATATTGCTAGAAGCATTGTCTTACATTTTCCGAGCTAGTTATAGTTCCCAAATACCCTAACACGCTATATAACACATGGTATGTATTAAACACTAAAGACCACACTTAGATCCTAAGTAATTAACCTATTTACCATTACAAGTTACAACTTACCCCCTCCCCCATCCATAGTGGACGGTCACAAGGTGTGACCCCACCATAATATCCTCCTAATCTTGCAAGATCCTTCTTGATACTCCTTGGATTGCCTAAGATATTGTATGGTACTTATGAGATATGTTATACATTGGACAAAAGATTAGAGATTATATGAAGGATTAAGACCATCATTCTCATCACCACATTTCACTACTCAACTCACCCTCTCTCCCTCAATAAATTTACGACCCAAACCCCCCATACCACCATAATTTCTCTAGCTAATTCCCAAGTGATCTATGGTGATTCTAAGGTGTCTTAACCCTAATTAGGAAGGTTGCAAGCAACGGATCTTGAAGGACCTCACCCGTTTGCTTTTATCCACTCAATCTTCATCATAGTTCTTCCCTAGCTTGAAGCTAGTAGTAAGATCCTTTTTCACTCTTGTTACTTCATGTTCTTAGTGGTTAAAAGATATAACATGTTGAAATAACAAGAACACTAAAGAACATACACTTAAATCTTGAAACATAAAGCATGAAATATGATGAATCTTGTCGTTATGATGTTGTAGATGATATTTGCTTGATGATTTCTTGAGAAGATGATGTTGAACATCACATGAAGCTTGCTAGATGGTGTTTAAACACATAATCTAGCAAGTGGGAGGTGATTATGTAATAACATATGATGATCACCTTCTAGTAAACACATGAACTTGAAGATTAAAATGATTTCTTGAAAAATAATCATTAAAGTGAGTTGATAACCTTGTTAACCCTAGACTTGTGAATGATTTTCTAAAAAGAACCAAGTTCAAAATGTGTTTTTTAGAAGATCATGATTTTACATAAACCTATATTATTTTTGGTGGAAGAACAAGTATAAAAACACTAGAGAAACAAGAAGGTTTAATAAATAAATATTTTTGTAAATTATATTTACAAGTTGTAAACACCAAATCTCTTCAAGAATTAGATTTTAAAAGAAGTAAACACACTTTGGAGGGTAACTAAACCCACTAAACACCTTACCAAGATACTACGCGTTCTCGTGAAATATCAAGTTCATATTATTAAGTAAAGTGTATAGTTTATACACTTGATAAGTGAAATATTGTTTAGAGTGTGATTGTTGATTGTTGATGATGTTTTAAAAGAAAATAAACACATGTTTTGAAAACATGGGAAACCTCCATTTTTAGGGGAAACTCTGCCAAAATTTTATAAATTTTGACACTTAGAAAAATATAAGTTTTTGAGAAACTTATTCCCTAGAAATGTATCTAAAAACATTTACCAAGGTTTCCCAAACTTTTGTGTTAAGAAATGAGGATTTCTTCAAGAATAAAAATGGATATTAAGTATGTATATTTGTGAGAAAAATATATATATTTGATCACCAAATTTTGTGCTAAGTGTATGTAGTATGTATTATACTTGATAGTGTATTAGGACTTGAAAATACACTAAATACTCCTAAGGAGTGAAGATACAAAAATACACATACAACATACTTAGACAAATACAAGATACTTATATTTATTTTTGAGGAAATAAAATAAGTAAGACACATAGTTAAAAATATAAATTATTTTTAACACAAGAACACATATACAAAAGATAGTGACTTGTACTTGTTCGATACAAGTCTAGTGACTAACGTTAATAAAACACGTTTAGGTCACGACGCTAGATAAGCAAATCCGCTGAAGTTTACGACGCAGGAACGCAAAGTTGTGAGTTCATGCTCCCCCTTTTCTTTAACTGTTTTTGATTTTATAACTCTCGTGGGTGAAATACATGTACAAATACTTAAACGGTATGAAATGCCTATGAAATACTAGATCATGTGAGCATAGACTTAATACTAAAAATGCCATAAACTCTTGGTAAAGACTAGTACCAAGCAGTGTTAAAGATGCCATAAATTCTTGGTGAAGACTAGTACCAAGAAATGCTAAAAATGCCATAAAGTCTTGGTGAAAACTAGTACCAAGCCATTAAAAACATTCATTATTTAGGGACGAGGGTTAGATCTAACGGGTACGGCCGAGCCCCACTCATGGTCACAACTAGTGCCTAGTAGTGCTTCGGAGTCCCAGTCGAGGTTAATCGACACAGTCGAGGGTAATCGACACAGTCAAGGAGTCATAACAAGTACTCCCCATGTCCTCAAGGAGTCATAACAAGTACTCCCTATGTCCTCACATGCCTTAAAGGAGCCATTACGAGTGCTCCCTATGTCTTAAAGTCCTTGTAAAACATTCATGTTCATACACACTTTTCATACCTGTTTACAAAAGAGTCTCTCAAAGATTTAAAAGAATTACGATATACAAACAAGACGCATGAACTCGCTCAACTTTTTGTTGATGTTTTCCAAAATTACATGTATTTTAGGTAACATGATGGATCTTGGACGCAGGTGTCATAACTAGAAGTTTAGATGTCATCCACTTTTGTTGGTTTGTAACCTAGTCGAAGGTTGTGTTTTAAAAACTTGAATAAACAATGTTTGTAATACTCAAATTTTATGAATGGATGAGCATCATTTTGATCATGTAGTTGTTTATTACGATTGAATGCAATGATATTAAACCAGTCACACATCATACGCTTCCGCAAAAGATAGGGTGTGACAGAAGAGATTATCTTCAGTTCAGATAGTGAAGCTGTACAGGCCATCGTTAATGTCAATGAAGGTGGTATGACTGTTGTGAATGAAGATAATTAGATCATACCTATTTCTTTCCGTGTGGACGGTCATTTTGTAAGTTTGTCATGATGAGTTTACTAATATATAATACTTCAGTCATATTTTAAAGATGTGTTAATTCTTTGTTTATTGAATTGTTCGTTGTTTGTTACAGCGACTTTTTAAAAGACAGGCTGAAGATCTTGGACTGAATCGTAAGATGGGTTTGAAGATTGTGGACATGGCAGGTGATGTTTGGAATGTTCAAGCTGCTATAGGTTCATCTCGAGGTCAACCAAGATATTATCTGCAAGGAATGAGAAAGTTTGTGAAGGTTAAAGGCATGGCTCCAGGTCAAGCATTTACACTTAACTTTGTGAAAGGTAAAAAGCTTTTTATGTTCGGATGAATGTTCATGTGATTGAAGAAGGTAAATGCAGAAGGATACTTGGAACCAAGTTTTTGGGTTGTAGTTCTTTGCTTTTAGAAACTGATGGCAGACTTGTTTGTTTAGTTTTGAAGTTGTGGTTGTAAAACTATATATGTAGATGTAAATTATTGGGTCCATGTCTAACGGAAACAATGTGGCGATGTAAGCTAAAGACAGTATATTCAGTTACTTGCTTGAAATGATTCCTTGATGAAAAATATAGTACA
Source organism: Helianthus tuberosus (assembly GCA_030545235.1). NCBI lineage: Eukaryota > Viridiplantae > Streptophyta > Magnoliopsida > Asterales > Asteraceae > Helianthus > Helianthus tuberosus. The sequence goes on along the minus strand of CM060357.1, from coordinate 39,062,426 downwards.
AACTAATATCAAAATCATGTTCAAAGTTATAAGCCCTATTCTTTGACAATGATAAGCTGGTTAATTATGCCATTAAAGGAATAAAAACATCGAGTTCTATTCTCTGATAATCATTTCAAGCAAATAGAAACACATACAGTTTTGATTATATTAAGAAACATATCGCCTTTTGCTGGGACTGGTGTCCACAATTTCCAAACTAAAACTAAAATTGATCAAATGAGACATGTTAAATATGTATAAGAAATCATGTATGGGTCACTTCGTTTGACTTTTGGTGAACATCTGCTTGACTTTTGGTCAACATCTGATTGACTTTTGGTCAACATCTCATTTAGTATTCAACAGACGTTTGAATAACTCAAACAGTGGTTTTAACATCTGTTTGACTTTTGGTCAACAGTTGATGGAAACCTATGTTAGGTTGAATAGTGTTTTGAAGAGGAAAACAGTGCTAAAATATAAGAAGACAGTGGATCTGGTTAAACATCTGTTTCACTTATGGTCAACAACTGTTTGACTTTTGGTCAACATCTGTTTGCCCGATCAGATTGGGTGTTAAATTATAGTTCTTTAAGTCATTGTTTTGTTTTCTTGAATTCTATGTAATTTTGTTAAGAAGTACAAGAACAAACATTTTTACAAAATCCCAAATCACCCGATCACGTAACTGCATTGAAGTAAAAGTGGAAATGATGTTATTCATGTGGTCTTGTTGCGCTTTTGTTTGACCTCTAATATGGGTTCATGATCTAATCCGGTGATGTGAAGACATTGTTGTTGAATCCAATGAGATGCTTGATGTAATGAGGTCGTATTAATAACAAATAATAATTAATATAACTAAGTTTCCCGAGCTCGGGAAGCAATCCCAGGTAATAACCTAGTGTATATATATAGGGTAGGGTTAGATAGAAAACCCTAAAATTTTGAGAAAACACTAGAAAACCCAACCTCCCAACTTTAAAAAAAATAAAAAAAAATAACACATGTAATATACATGTTTTTAAGAGTTTTGAGCCAAAAAAAATCAAAAAAGCGCCGAGTGTTTTTTTTTTAAATAAACAAGTTTCAGCAACTTTTTGTCTAACACATGTTAGTGAAAAAGTTGCTGAAACTTGTTTATTTAAAAAAAAAAAAACACTCGGGGCTTTTTTGATTTTTTTGGCTCAAAACTCTTAAAAACATGTATATTACATGTGTTATTTTTTTCAAAAAAAAAAAAAAAAGTCGGGAGGTTGGGTTTTCTAGGGTTTTCTCAAAATGGAGGGTTTTCTCCCTAGCATTATCCTATATATATATATATATATATATATATATATATAATGATAAGGAATGTCATAAGAAAACCGAACTTTTTACTAAAATAAAGGGTTAAAATGAAAAAGGTTTTTGGTGGGTAAAGGGTGTTTGTTTTGTGGGTTTAGAAATGAAAAGGTTTAGGCTCAAAAGGGTTAACTAGGGGGATTTTGGGTAGGTTAAAAGAAAAAGAAAAATAATGGTGTTGAAAAGAAAAAGGGTTAGTCCTAATGCCTCCATCATTTACTTACTTGGGTTTAAGTTGGTAAGGACCGGGAATGTATTGTCATGGCAAGTTCTAGAGTCGTAAGAAACCAAGCGGCTATTCACACAAGAAACGAAAAATGAGCATTTAGTTTAACGATGTATTCTTGTATGCTCAATAAAGGCTCAAAACTCACTTTTTGTGGGAATGGGTTTATAATGTGATCAAGTATATATAATCAAATTTTAACTAGGTTTTGTTATGGGCGGTTTTCTGCTCATATATCCTGACTAATATTCTGACTATGTTTCTTTTGTTGTGACCAGGATACTGGATCAGGATATTGGTAACATCCTGATACGATTTCCTGGTAGTAACTAATTAACTCACGTGCAGATTATTGGAACAATTCTATAACGTTCAAGTGGACTTATTCTCCTTGAGACTCGGGCAAATCTGTTGAATTATGGACATTGAAGCCGGAAGACGTGGACTATAACGTTCACATGGGGAATATTTGATACATCCCGGATTTATAGGCTAGTTAGTTAGTTTTGTTTTACTATAAATAGGAGTGATCGGATCAGATAAGAACACACACAATCTCTCGAACTCTCTTTCTCTCTAGCTACAAACACTCACAACACACTTACACTTGTATTCAAATCATTTTGTAACACTTAGTCGATCCACATCATATCCTGCACTGTATCCTGACATTTGAAGTAATCAGAAGAACAAGGCAGCTGCGATTGTCAGCTCCCGAGGTTTTGTGCCGGTGATCTAGATTGATCAAGGGCTTTCCTCGTACATCTCGTGTCACCCTTTACATTTTTGCTCATTGTTTGATTGTAGATACAGCTCGATATCCTGAGCCGTATCCTGATAACTGTTTTTGTAAACAATTAAATTAGCATATTTTCAATACACATTCTTAGCACACTACCTCACTTAACTAATTTGATCACTTAATTGCTTCGGTAATTTTTTACCAAAACAATTTGGCGCCCACCGTGGGGCAAGTGGTGCTATTTCTACTAAAAGCTTTTGCAAAATCATTACTTGGTTTTCTGTTTTCAAAACTTTTTGCTACACTATTTTCAATGGCCTCGAGATCAAACATGAGCTCTTCTACCGTAGCTGCTACAACCTCTGCAACAATTGGTTCGGTGCTTCCACCACCTCATTCGAGAATGCAAACCTCTTCACAAGGAATTGAAATTCATGTGGCTCGGGATGTTATCCCCGCTCGCAATATTCAGGGATCTGGTCCTGTTTTGGCCTCTAATGAAGAAATTCTAACTTTATTTGGTAGTGTACAGGAACAAATGAGGCAACAGCAGGAGACCAACCAAATGCTGATGAGAGAGATACAACTCTTGAAATCCATCTCAAGCAGGCCCGCTGAGGATACTGTCACTCCCTTGCAACCTAGAGCTTTGAACTTCAGGTCTGCAGTATATACTGAGGATAACAGGGGAAATATTGTGCCTAGCCATTCTCAGAATCATACTCCTGAGATACCCTCCTCGGTCAGGGTGTCAACTGTGAGAAGCTCAGGATATGCTTCAGGATATGGCTAGAATCCTCAGACTGGTAATGTATCTAATAATAATAATACTCTTGCTACTAATGGTATTGGATCTTTGCAGGATGCAGGTATGACATCAGCACTTTCCAGGGAGCTTCAAAAGTTAAAGGACTTGATATCTAGTGTACCTGGAGTAGTCCAGCCAATCCCAGAAGTATCCCAGGATAGCTACAAGATATCTCGGTTTGCATATCCTATTTGTGATGCTGAAATCCCGAAAAGATTTCAAACCCCCAACATGAAGCTCTATGACGGAACTACGGATCCTGAAGAGCATATTGCCTAGTATAGGGAAAGGATAGAAATCAGCCCTATCCCTCCAGATCTCAAGGAAGCATGCCTCTGCAAGGGTTTTGGTTCTACCTTAACAGGATCAGCCTTAAAATGGGTTTTAAACGTTCCTCCTCATTCGATTACATCATTTGCTCATTTAGTAAATTTATTTAATAGTCAATTTTCTTGCAGTCGGAGTTTTGAAAAACTAACCAGTGATCTCTACAGGATAACTCAAGGACCTCAGGAATCCTTGAGAGATTATGTGAACAAGTTTATCCGGGAATCCTTAGATATCCCACATCTTGATGTTGCAACAGCTGTGCAGGCTTTCAATATGGGATTGCAAAAAGATTCTCAATTTTACCAGGAACTTGTAATGAATCCCTGCAGGAACCTGGATGAAGCTCGGAACAGAGCTTTAAGATATATTCGATTGGAGGATGACAAAAAGATGCAAGAGAGGATGAATTCATCCACAACCTATGAGTCAACCAACAGGAAACCAGAATACTCGTATAAACCATATCGCTCTAAGCCATATGGCAGGAATGACAGCAAGAAAGTGAATGCTGTTGAAGATGAGAATCCTGAAGAGTATCCTGAGTTATCAGAATATTGTTTTTCTATTAATATACCTGAACTGATGTATGCTATGCAGGGTTTAGGAGACAAAGCAAGGCCGGAAGAATCAACAAAAAGCTGATTGGAAGGATAAGTCAAAATGGTGTGCCTTCCAGGAGGATTTCAGACATGTCACAAAGGATTGCATTGCTCTGAGGAAAGAAATACGCTACCTCTTGACAAGGGATATCTGAAGGACCTCCTGGGAAGAAAGAAGAATAAGGGTTAGGATACTGAGAAGGATCCTGAACGAGCAGCATCACCTCCTGCGGATGCCAAGATAATTAACTTCACTTCAGGAGGATCCGACATCTGCGGGACATCATATTCTGCGGTGAAAAGGCACGCAAAGGAGGCCAAGGCAGAGGGGGGATATAAGCCAACCAAGATGTCAACCCTCACGACTTATAAAGTGATCACGTTTGATAGTGATGACAGGGATACTATCCAGGATCCTCACCATGATGTTTTGGTGATAATGTTATATGTTGCTAACCATTTTGTGCGCAGGATACTGGTGGATAATGGCAGCTCCGTCAACATAATTCAGCTGGAGACATTGAAGAGGATGAATGTATCCTCGATGGATATTACTTCGAAATCCACTGTGCTTGTTGGGTTCAGTGGAGAAGCCAGGAATACCGTGGGAGAGATAAAGTTGCATGTATATGTTGAAGGGGTCAACTCAATGCAGCGCTTTTGTGTCATGGACTCCTTATCCTGCTATAATATTATATTGGGTAGGCCCTGGATCGATGATATGAAAGCTGTGCCGTCAACCTATCATCAATGCATCAAGATCCCTACCCCTTGGGGAGTAGTCAAGGTAGAAAGAGATCAGCAGGAAGCAAAGGAGTGTTATTCGTCTTCGATGAAATCCTCAACAAAGCCCAATGCAGCATAGCAATTAAAGATACGAGCGCAAGATATCGTGGAGGCTTCAGAGCAGGATGTAAAGAAAATTATCCTGGATCAGGATAATCCAGATATCTCAGTGCTCGTAGGAACCAATATCCCTCAGGATATTGAAAATCAATTGACTAACTTTTTGAAATGCAGGATGTCAACATTCGCGTGGAAGCACGAGGATATGACAGGTATTTCCAAGGATATTATAACTCACAAGCTCGGAATTGATAGGTCTTTCAAGCCTGTCCAACAGAAACGAAGGAAGTTTGCTCCAGAATGGAACATTATCATTCAAGAAGAAGTTGAAAGATTATTAAAAAGCAAGATGATTAGGGATGCGAAATTTCCCAACTGGCTAGCAAATGTAGTGGTGGTGCAAAAGAAAAATGGGAAATGGAGAGTTTGTGTAGATTACACAGACTTAAACAAAGCTTGTCCTAGAGACCCATTTCCTCTACCTCATATTGATTCAATGGTGGATGCTACTGCCGGCCATGAGATGTTAACCTTCATGGATGCATCCTCAGGATTCTAGCAGATCCAAATGGAACCTTCAGACCAGGAGGATACTGCTTTCATGACACCGACATGTATTTATTGTTATACTGCTATGCCTTTTGGTTTAAAAAATGCAGGTGCAACATACCAAAGATTGGTGAACGTGATGTTTAAAGACACGCTGGGGGACACCATGGAAGTGTACATCGATGACATGGTTGTAAAATCTAAAAACGCTAAGGATCACCTCCAGGATATTAAGGGATCATTCGATATCCTGGACCAGTACAACATGAAGCTAATCCTGCTAAATGCCATTTTGGAGTGGGGGCAGGAAAGTTTCTGGGATATATGGTGACTAAAAGAGGGATAGAAGCAAGCCCAAAATAGATCAAAGCCATCTTGGATATCAAGTCACCATCCAATATGAAAGATGTACAAAGACTGACGGGACGAGTAGCAGCATTAAACATATTTATCTCAAGATCCTTGGAAAAATGCAAGGAATTCTATGATATCCTTAAGAAGAATAAGAAATTCGAATGGGGAGAGAAGCATGAAACAGCCTTGCAGGAATTAAAACAATATCTCTCAACCGCACCTCTATTGATGAAGCCAGAAAATGGTGAACCATTATCCCTGTATCTTGCAGTATCAGGGAATGCGGTAAGTGCTGTCCTGGTAAAGGATCACGAAGGTCAGCAATATCCTGTCTATTATGTTAGCAAAAGTTTATTAGATGCTGAAACTAGATATTCTCATTTAGAAAAATTAATATTGTCCTTAGTTATGGCATCGACAAAACTTAGACATTATTTTGAGACAAATAGGATTCATGTTAAAACCAACTATCCTATTAAAAATGTGCTTAGGAAACCCGAGATGTCAGGTAGGATGGCTAAGTAGTCAGTAAAATTAAGTGCCTACGATCTAGTATATGAACCTAGAAATGTCATAAAGTCTCAGGCCCTACCTGACTTTGTGGCTGATTTCAGTAGTGATATTCAAAATGAAGTAGACCTAGAAGTGCAACAGCTAGGAGAAAATTTAGAATCCTGGACATTATATACTGATGGTGCATCTAATATAAGAGGTGTAGGTTTGGGTATACTACTAAAATCGCCACAGGGGGACATATTACCCCAGGCTATCAGGTGTGAGTTTCCTGCCACTAATAATGAAGCAGAATATGAAGCTTTGATTACAGGGTTAGAATTGGCTAAGAACATGAACATTAAGAGTTTACAAGTGTATGTTGATTCCTTGTTAATTACTAATCATTTTAATGGATCCTATGCAGTTAAAGGTGAGAAGTTAATCGAATATCTCGAAATTCTCAAAAAATTAGCAGGATATTTCGATGTTTTTACACTTGAACAGGAACCAAGAGAGGGTAATGCTGAAGCCGATGCTTTAGCAAATCTAGGATCATTAGTCAGGATACCGGAAGGAACCCAAATACCAATACTACATATCCTGTATCCTACGATGGATCTTCTCAAATCTCAGGATAAGGAAGTAGTAAGTATCTAGGATCCTGATGATGAGTATCCCGAGGAGGATCCTAAGCCCTGGACGGCTCCGATTATGAGATATATTAAGGACGGACACATCCCAAAGGAAGAGAATCCTAAGGCCTTTAGAATGAAAGTATCACGATTCACTATTATAAATAATGTTTTGTATAAGAAATCTCTTGCAGGACCATACCTGAGGTGCTTGGAGGATCCCGAAACTAAAGAAGTGCTTCAGGATATACACGAAGGAGATTGTGGTAACCATACTAGGGGCAGGTCGTTATTCTCAAAGGTATTAAGAACAGGATACTATTGGCCTACGATGAGGAAAGATGCTGCATAATATGCCCGAAGGTGTGATGCATGTCAAAGGCACAGTAACATATTGCATCAACCTGCTGAACCACTTTATCCTATTGCTTCCCCTTGGCCATTCATGAAGTGGGGGATTGACATAGTAGGAAAATTGCAAAAAGCTCCAGGAGGGAAAGTCTTTATGCTGGCTATGACTGACTATTTCTCTAAATGGGTTGAAGCTAAAGCATTTGTTCAAGTCAGAGACCAGGAAGTAGTATCCTTCATAAAAAGGAATATACTGACCAGGTTTGGGGTACCAACCGAGATAATTTGTGACAATGGTTCTCAGTTTATAGGTAAGAGGACTACTGACTTTTGCAAGAGTTCGGGAATCAAAATGATCACATCTACTCCAATACATGTCACGGCCCCCGTCCAGGGGTGACCCGGTCTAGGAGCCACGGGACAGAAACCCGTGGTATTTATTATTTGAGTTGACAGCGGAAATCTAACAGGATCTTTTAAACTTGAAAATGCCCAATTATTTTATTTCATAATTTGGGTCAAACCCCGTAATTTACAATGGAGGAATTTTACGAGGAAATTCCCTGTTTTACAAAACATGTTTATTTATTTAACTAAGCCACCACTTCAAACTTTATTAGTGCTCCGTAGCACTTTTTCTTGATTCACAATAGGTCACCTGAAACATGTTTTAAAAATATTTTATCAGGGGGGAAATACTGGCGAGCCACTCCATTTTGATAAAACGACACCTAGCTATGAATTACAGCATAAGAGCGATTACAATGGCTACTATCTTATTTTTATCTGGCGCCGTGTCACACCCTAGTGATGATGGTCATACAACTATTGGGGTCCTTTCACCCAAGTAGTGATGATTATCACTGTCAGGTTGATTAACCTAACCGTGAGAAATTAGTAATGTGCACAATACCCCACTAGCCAGTGATTCAAGATAACCACGACTTAATCCCTGTAATTATAACTTTTGAAAATAATTGGAGTATTATAAAACATTGTTGGTAAAAATAGAATGACTCACATTGCAAGTTTAGATGGGCAGAGTTTAGCCTACTGATAAGCCTGATAACCTAATTTAAACAACAATGCACACGAAACTAGGTCAGTAACTTAATACAACATTGACGATAAGCTCACGAGATTAAAACCCTCACAATGAATGACAAAGTATAGCCCTGATTTGGGCAGCACTTAAACATCCATCAGATTGGTTTCAATCGATCGGACATTATATCGTAGCAGTGATCGAGTTAATACCCTGTATCGTAGCAGCGTCGTGACACCGTAAAACTCGCTTTTAGCAGTCGTGGGACGTTTTAAAAGTGAGATTTCGAGCACAGAAGCAAGTCCCATGCACAGGCTACTTATAGCAACATTTTGAGTTTTACGCGGCCCGCGTAAGCCTTAATAGGCTTTTACGTGGCCCGCGAGAGCCACCTAGTCTACGACTAGGGCTAGTGTGTCACAGGTAGGTCTACCACGTGTGCGACGCGTGGCTTGAATGCTTATCCGGATGATTTTTAAGTTATCGCGGCCCGCGTAGCCTCACCTTAAGGCTTACGCGGCCCGTGTGAAAACCAAAATCTGATTTTTCTTGATTTTTGTTATGGATTAGGGTTTTAGGGGCCCGGGATACGACTTACGTGTCGTTTTGGGAAATTTTTGCAGGTCCTTACAGTACATCCTCAAGCAAATGGACAAGCAGAATCCTCAAACAAAATAATTGTCAACAACTTGAAGAAGAGACTAGGAGCTAAGAAAGGAAGGTGGGCAGAAGAATTACCCTTTGTTTTGTGGGCTGATAGAACAACAATAAAGAGTGCGACTGGCCAAACTCCATTCTCCTTAGTATTTGGAGCAGAAGCAGTGATCCCAACAGAAATGGTGATACCTACAGCAAGATCTAACCTCCGGGATCCTGAGAAGAATCCTGAAGCCCTATGCCAAGAATTGGATACTATTGATGAGACAAGAGATGCAGCAAAGCTAAGGATGGCAGCATATCAACAGAGGATATCCAGAGCATATAACAAGAATATAAGGACTAGAAGGTTTCAGGTTGGAGATTGGGTATTAAGAAAGGCTTTTCAGAATACTACTAATCCCACTGATGGAAAGTTAGCCCCTAAGTGGGAAGGACCTTATGAGATTGAATCAGAATCAGGGAAATGAGGATACTGACTCAAGAATATAGAGGGGGATATGCTACCAAGATCCTGGAATGCTATACACCTAAAGCTCTATTTCAAGTGAGTTTAGAATTTAATTTCTAACTCAGGATGGTATGAATTCTATCTCTTTTAATATATTTGATATTATTTATTATTTTGAACCCAATACTGACTTAAGCATCGGAGAGGTGTTAGCCAGGCTAACACCCACCTTAGTTTACAGTTGTTTTGTAGTATATGCTTCGGGATATAGCTCCAGGATACACACTCAGGATACTTTGAAAGATTAGAGGATTGGCCCCCTCTCTCACATTTAAGGGATCCTGATCCCTTCACAGGTTTAAAGGTATTCACCTTTCTCATGAATTGGGTTTAAACACCCCGCCTGGAGCGGAAGTTATTCAGGGATAGTTCAAGGTGGCGGGACCAGTTCATGTAAAAGTGGCTGATAATTTCGTTACTGTTGGCTATATCCTGGATCCTCAAGGTATATGAGGATTGATCACTCTCTCCCACGAAAGGGTATTTTCATACTCTCTAAGGTTTAAAGGTTTTCACCTTTCTAAGTCTTGGAGTTTATACACTCCCGCCTGTAGCGCATGAAAACTTGGGATTTTCCCCAGAATACTTATGGGTTTATCCCCAGAACACTAAGGATTTATCTCCAATATATTTTTGGGTTTATCCCTTGAAATACAAAAATTATTCAAACGATTGCAATTGATGTCCAAAAAATTTCTAAGTATTGAAAAACATAATACACAGGGGACATTCCTACTGAGGCGATTGTACAAAGGTCAAAGGATCAAGCTCGAACCCAGTACACTAAGTGTCCCAGACTGGGGACATCTTCGTTGGAAAGGTTACAAAAGGATTGAAGAATGAGAGTGGGGTTGCACTCTATTTCTGGTATGATCTTTCCTTTAAAAAACCTTGTCTAAATCGGTTAAGTTTTTGAAACTATGTTTGACAAAACTTGAATATCCTGATTGGGATATGTTCTCAGGATATATTTTCAAAAAATATTTTTAGAATATGTTTCAGGATATTTGGTTGGAATATTTGGGACATGATACTTGGATTAAAAGCTAAAATTGTATTCTAGTCAAACAAGTGTTATCGAAACAAACTTTGTAAAATAAAAATGAACTGTCCGTTTTCTTTCAAAACTTTATCTGAATTGTTTGAGTTATAAAAACTCTATTTGACAAAAAGTCTTTATAGGATATTGCGAGTATACTGATCAAGATATTTTCATAATATTTGGATAAGACATTTGAAATATTGCACTAAGTTTGGAACATTGAAATTCAAACTAAGCAATGCATAACAAAGGACAATGATAAATAGGGTCAAAAGGAAGTTATATTATTAACATAGCAAAAGTTGTGCTTTTGGTTTCATCTCAAACCGAGATCCATCCGCCAAAAGCACAGTTAGTTTTTTTTTATCATATTTACCTAACAGTTGAAGGTTTCATCTCAAACCGAGACCCATCCACCTCCAACTGTTATATTGTTCAAAATAAACGATACTAATTGATGACCAAGGGCTTCATCCTGAAACCCAGGACCCATCCACCTTTGGCCATCATATTGTTTTAGTGCAGGAAATGTAAATTGTTCAAAGACAGGAAATAGAAATTGTTTAACGACCACAACCATCAAACTTAAAAAAGTGGGCTCCGGCCTAGGCATAAACACCCATCATCGCCCACTTCGCTGCTTTTAAAGAGCAGCACCTTCTTGACTAACAACGTCTCCCCCAGCACCTGTACCAGCATCACCCTCGGGATTCTTCTCGGCATCACCACCAGCATCAGCCGCCTCTTCTGCCGCCTTGGAAGGCTCCTCACCAGTATGCTTCGTGGGATATTCCACGGGATTGCCTCCGAGATCCTTTAATTTCGCCTCCCAAGCCTTGACATTCCAGGAGAGGCATTCAAAGCCCAAGGCTTTGGCCTCATAGGCCATCCTTAACCTGGCTTGGAGAAGGGAAATTACAACAGATCCTTTAAGGCCATCCCGGTAGGAATTCATATCCTGCTGGTATTGGAGATGAGCTGCATCCAGCTTGGCTTGGGCATCCTCATTGGCCTTGTGAATGGCAGCTTGGTGCTATTGGGTCATCGTCTTGAATTTATCTTCGTAGTGCTGAGACTTGGTGGCAGCAATCATCCCTTGATCAGCAATGGTGACTTTAACTTTCTTGAGCATGACCTCCAGCATTTTGTTGAGCCCACAAGCTTCTTCATATAAGTGCATGAGACGTTCGAGGCCCTGCGATCAAAAATACAGGTATCAACATAAAAAGGCTGTCCAGGATAATAATTCAACATATATGTGCAGGATACCAGGTGTGAGTTTTTGCCTGATTGAGGAATGAAGCCATGAACCCACTGGCTTCATTGAATCCATGGTTCTCGTAAGGAAAGGTCTCGGAGGTTGCCGGAGAGTCCATTTCCTTTCTCTTTCGGGCACTGGAGGCACGAGTCTTGGTGGCTGGAGGAGGCTTGGGAGTGGTGGCAGCTTTAGAACCGGTGGGCTTGGAAGACGTGGTGGCTTTAGGGCTTGGTTCTCTCTTCACCGAGATAGGAGCAGAATAGCTGTCCAACTCATCGAGATCGAAGACCTCTGGAATCTTGGCCGGTGCTGCATAAAAAAGACGAATTCTAAATCTATTCTATTCTTTCATTATATAAAGCTAATAAATTATTTGTAGAATAACCCTTACCAGACATGTCGGAACTGGATTTTTGGCTTGAACTTGCAAAGGACAGAGAAAAAGTTCTCTCACTTTCCGGGAGTTGGTAAATGCTTTTGATTCTCGGATCTGATTCAGTGCTTGGAGGGGCTAGTTCTCTGAAATTTGTTGCACAAGAAATAAAGATATCAGTTCAGGATATAACTTCAGGATACGTTTGGGGATATTTCTAAAACCCTAAATCCTACCAGAAGTTAACCACTTCACAGGAAGGTCAAAACCCCCAGTAATGGAATCCCTTTTTACAAAAAAGAACTTTCTTTGCCATTTATCCTCATTTTTTGTGGCTTTAAGGATGAGGGGATTTTTGGAGGTTGAGAAAAGGAGAAAACGGCTGTTGCCATGAGAACGAAGGCGATAGGCAACCGGAAGGTCCTCGATACAAAGATCAGGAATAAAACGAGATCTGATTTGGTCCAAGGTCACTAGCACACGCCAAACCATAGGCATGGTTTGGGCATAACTAAGACCGGTAAGTTCAAAGAAACGAGAAATGAAAGCCGGAAAGGGGTATCGGAGTCCAATGGAAAAGGGGTAAGCCAAGAAGCACACCCATTTGTTGGAAGAAAAATCCGACCGGATCTCTCTGTCAAAAGGATGGATAATCGCACCAACAGGGAAAGCACCGGAGGCTTGCAGGGCAGTAATATCAGCATTGTCGAACGAACAGACCTCTTTTTCGGGTTCCTTAAGAAGGTTTTGGGCTTCGAAGGTTGGGATTGAATCGCCTGTGTGTGATCTCGTTCTACTGGCCATGGAGGATTTCAGCGAAGAAAGACAGAGAAGAAAGAATTTACCTGAGAATTCTGGTGAAGATGGTGGGTTATCAAACAAAAAGAGAGAAGATATAGGGGCTAAATGGATAGCCATCGAGTGAAAAACGCATGGGAAGTTGCACACTGTCACTTCAAGAGTCCAATCGACTTAATTGCCTCGATCCGGGTGATAAACTCTAAAATATATCCGTTTGAATTCAGGATTCCAACAGATATATTTTGGGGACAATTGTTATGGGCAGTTTTCTGCTCATATATCCTGACTAATATTCTGACTATGTTTCTTTTGTTGTGACCAGGATACCGGATCAAGATATTGGTAACATCCTGATATGATATCCTGGTAGTAACTAATTAACTCACGTGCAGATTATTGGAACAAGTCTATAATGTTCAAGTGGACTTCTTCTCCTTGAGACTCGGGCAAATCTGTTGAATTATGGATGTTGAAGCCAGAAGACGTGGACTATAACGTTCACATGGGGAATATTCGATACATCCCGGATTTATAGGCTAGTTAGTTAGTTTTGTTTTACTATAAATAGGAGTGATCGGATCAGATAAGAACACACACAATCTCTCGAACTCTCTTTCTCTCTAGCTACAAACACTCACAACACACTTACACTTGTATTCAAATCATTTTGTAACACTTAGTCGATCTGCATCATATCCTGCACTGTATCCTGACATTTGAAGTAATAAGAAGAACAAGGCAGCTACGATTGTCAGCTCTCGAGGTTTTGTGCCGGCGATCTAGATTGATCAAGGGATTTCCTCGTACATCTCGTGTCACCCTTTACATTTTTGCTCATTGTTTGATTGTAGATACAGCTCGATATCCTGAGCCGTATCCTGATAACTGTTTTTGTAAACAATTAAATTAGCATATTTTCAATACACATTCTTAGCACACTACCTCACTTAACTAATTTGATCACTTAATTGCTTCGGTAATTTTTAACCAAAATAGGTTTGTCATGCCGTTTCATAATTTTATTATGTTGTTTCTTTTTATCACGAGGCTATCGGTTGTAAATTTGTAAAAATATAACCTTTTTAGAACTTGTTATTCCCAAATTAAACCAAGACAAGTAAAAAAATGAAAACAATTTGAAAAAACTTGGGGTGATTAGCGGTTCCAATAGAGTTTTGTGTAAGGCTTATTATTAGGACTTGCAAAATTCATGGTTTTAGCATCCCCCCCACTTAAATTACACATTGTCCTCAATGTGTCCCAAAAATAAGTTTTTAGGTTAATTGAATGTGTAAAAAGGTGTTAAAACAAGGTTTTAGTGTTACTGGACATCTGGACACGGCCTCGTGCTGGGTGAGCACGACCCCGTGTTCAGAGTGCCAGTAACGAAAACTTATAGAAGGTGGGCACGGGGGCGTGTTCGGTGGACACGGCCTCGTGTCGGGCAGGTTTTAAACAAACAACAGCTACAGGGTGGTGGACACAGGGGCGTGCTGGCTGGGCACGGCACCGTGTTGACAATCTGCAATCTTCGAAAGCGGGTTTTGGCTTTCGGTTCCGGGCTTATGTAGCACTAATATTTAGTGCTTCCAAGCCTACTAGGTACCTGTTTTACTTAAAAATACCACACCACACAAAATAACAAACATCCTACCTTACCATAAGTTTAACATCCACAACACAAACTAAAAAAAAAAAAAGAAAAATGCAGGAAATTAAAAGTGTTAACAAAAAGTAAATTGTTCAACAATGGCACGCAGGCCAGGTAATTGTTTGTAAGATAGGGGGTTAACCTGTTAAGACCTTCAACTGTGTCACATCGCCTTCAACGCCTCCATCTCAGTCCATATCTTCGTCATCGTCATCTCCTCCTAGGCCCACCATGTACTCCCGGATGTTGCTGATGTCATTCTGCATGTCGGAGATGTTCCTCTCTATAACTCTGACCCGAGTGTATGTGTTACTTGCCATATTGTAGGTGTTGCGGGTGCACATGAAGTTTTCCTGCAAAAGATCATGTAAACTTTGAAAATTAGGAAAACCACCTCCTTGAGAGGAGGATTGGCCCGATCACCATGATGCTGATACTGGAACTGTGGAGGAGGACGAATTTGTGGAGCGTGAAGGACGAGAGCTTCTTGAGGGTTCCACACATGCCCCTGAACTATTTGAAAATGAATAGTTCTGTCACCCGCTTCATTTATAATCCCCATCGAGCGGCATATGATAAGATCCACCTTCCCCGACTACGGGCCCTTCTTGAAGGACCTTGGCATCCTTTGCACAAAGTTCTTGTTGAGGCGGTAGACCCACCCTCCAAAGAAGAAAGGGGTCGGGGGATTGGCTAGCTGGTTCAGGTGCATGTTGCGTAGAAGCAGTTATGGAACAACGAGGGCCACATGATTGTGAATGCAGTGTAGGACCAACAGATCGTGCAAGCTTACAACACCAGTACTGTCGTGCCTTTGGCAGAGGGAGTTGCTGAGGACCCTATGAATGTAGCGGTATAGAGGGTCCCGCAACTGTGTGCTCTTTGTCTGGCTTGGGTTATAGTGTCCTTCCCCAATTTGAGCCCATGCTGCTTGACGTTGGTCTTGTGGGAGTTCACAGAGACCACCTGTGTTTTGCCATCTCCAGCATCCTCTTCAGCATATAACCCAATGATTGACCCAAATTGTGCAACTGATATTGAAAATATATCCCCGCACAACAAATTTCCACTCCCTGATTATCAAACGGCTTCGCTTTTCCCTTAAAGGCAAACGTGCTATAGAATTCCATATTGTACTCGTGAACTGAGTGGAGCCTAGTGCAAAGAGCTGCCCTCAATGGACCAGTGACTAGGTTGTTGAAGCGGTCAATATGTCCTACCGCTTCTAAGGTGTCGAGGCAGACTTGTCGTGGGTTTTCTCCGGGCCTTGTCTTAAGAATTTCAAGCCGGGCTTGAGCAGCCCACTCATTCTGGTTGAATCTCGTAAATTTCTTAGCCATCTGAAAGAAAACACCAAACAATTAGCACGAAACAGTAAATTTTTCGAAGAAAACTGAAAACAGTAAGCTGAACACGGCCCCGTATCCATTGGACACGCCGCATGTTCGCTGAAAATCTGCTGGACACGCCCCCGTGTTCGCTGAGCACGACCCTGTGCTCAGGCGTCTGTTTCCCAAAAACTTAATTTTGCGACCCGATTCCGAAAACTTGAAAATTTTTGGTCCAGTAGGGGCGGTTTTCCCCGAAAATGAAACACCAAGTGCCGTTTTTCCCAAAACCGTTTACCCTTTCAATTTCTTCTTTTTCGGTTAAAAAACAAGGGTTTGAGGTTTTTGTGAGAAATTGGGCAAATCTTCAAACAATTCAAGTTGATTTACTTCTTATAACATGCAACTACACTACTACTAACAGATCTAAGCAAAAATTTGAGGTTTGATTCGGTTCAAGTTGAAGAACCCTATATTTTTCCCCAAATTTTTAATGTTAAACTACATGCAAGTGATTAATTTAACTAACTATAATGATAGAATCATACCTTGACGTTGTTGGAAGTCGGAAGAACGTGAAAATCTGCAGAAATTTCCGGTGGAACCAGAGAGTTTTCGGGGAACGGGTCGTGTTGAAGTGAACAAAGGAAAAGAAAAGGGGTTTTATTCCCGTCAGTTACACGAACACGGCCCCGTGTCAAGCTGGGCACGGCCCCGTGGGCGGGTAAACATATTTTTTTAAGTGCACGTGTGAGTGACCTGTTTCCCGAAACCTGGTTTTAGAAATCTTACCGATTTAGAAGCTTTTCGTCGTTCGTTACTTACAAGATATGATGTAGATGCTCAAACCTTTGTTTATTCTTAGGCCGCTTGTAGCGAGATCTCTTCCTCTTCATCCTCAATGAACCCTTGATAAAGCTTAAGCCGCTGGCCATTAACTTTGAATGGAATTCCATTCCAAGATTTAATTTCAATTGCAACGTGTGAAAAAATATGGGTGATGGAAAAAGGACCCGTTGTTGGATCGTCGTGTGACCTTAACGAGTCAATCAGAAGAGTCTAAGATCTATATCAGAGGCGGAATCAATGATATAGACGTGAAAACAGCTTAATTCCTCTTAATTATCTCTTTATTATCAATTTCAAAGCAATCCTGATCGTTTGACAAATTGGCAGCACCTCGGGTCTGAAATCTCGAACGTTACAAATGAACTAGCCACAAACCTATATATAGTGTTGGTGATTCCGCTTGAAACTGGCATGACCATTTCAAGCGGAATTAGTGATTTCGCTTGAAGCTGCCACTGCCCATTTCAAGCGGAATTACAATGTTGATTTCGCTTGAACTGGACAATGTCACTTTCAAACGAAATTACACATACAAACACATATAAACCCTAATTTCAACCCTACTGTGTGCTAGTTTATCCTATCTAGACATAAGACTCGATAAAGACGAAGTTAACAGACATTTGTGCACCAACAGACTCCCCCTTGGATGTTGACGAAGTCTTCGGCGTCGAGTCTTTAGTCTTGATCTCTTTCCAGTTTATCTAACAATGTATGCTTCCTTCAAATCTTCTCTTTTTCTCTCAACAGCTAGCATGAATTACAGAATCTGAATCTTTAACAACCTTCAAGCTCCCCCTTGAATGTAGATCCAGGAACTGTATCTGACTTTTAAGTCTTTAGACTCCCCCTATCAGTTAGCTGGGATTTTGCTTTGTTGCTTTCATAAACTCATACCTGTTACCTGCACAATCTCTACCTAAATATAAGATATATGACAATAACAGTTTCAATCCAAACTTACCATTCAACTTCATTTGTTAGTCTTGTCAGAATTTAAAAATCCACTTAAGTATCCAGGTCCAAATTAATGACCCTGAGAACTTAATTTGTCTACCAAGTCCAACTTAATGACCTTGGTTGACCTGAGACAAATTCACACTGACATTCTGTACAAACTAGTTCAAACAATTTTTTGAAATTTACAAGTCTCAATTTAATGAACTTGTTTTGACTTTTCAATTTTCTCAAGTTTAACATATTAAGCTCACGACTCATCTTCCAGCTCAGAAAACTTCCTGCATCTGCTTCAAATTGCGAATCTGAAGATCAGCTTTCCACTTTGGTTTGTCGGAAAATAAAGCAGAAATGTAAAATCTTTTTGGATTTTTAATAAAGTTTCTATGCTAGAAATGAATTACAAAAATAAAATGCAGTAAATGTAAAATATTTACAAACATATTTTTGGTGAGCGTTTTAGGGAATCATATCAGCTATTCAACAAGTCACAAGTACCATTAAGCTTTGATTACATACTCAGAATTAAACAATTCACTTAGATTGTTGATATACTGATCCACTTAAATTCTCACACAAATTTCAATCTGTCCAGGATAAGGATTAAGTGTTTTAGAGACTTAAACTCATTCATGTGTCCCACCTCTTGAATATACTCCCGTATCCATATCCCAATATTCAGTCTTACAGGTGAGTATACCACAGATGATATCTGTAAGGGGTTAAATTACGAAGGCCGTGAGAGCTCAGGTCAGAACTTTCGTTCAGCAGAGAGATGACGGCTTCGACTTTTGGTGGGTCCCCTTTAGAGGATCTTTTTTACAACAGCACATGATTAGCATTTTTCAATGTTTCATCATTTTTTATGCTGAGGGCAGGCTTTTATTTCAAGCAAGCGTAAAGTATTCTCCGGGGACTAGGCTATTGCTTCCGCAAAATCAGAAGTCCCGGGATAATACCCCAGATATCACTGAGTATAAAGACCTAGTATCTCAGAAAGAGGGATCTTTCAAACAAGATTTCAGGGGTTGCCTATATATCCAAGTAGTGTTCCCCACGAAATAAGCAAGTAAATATTAGGTTTATATCCCGAACAAACCTACTAAATGTGTAAAAACGTATCGGCACATCATCAGCGAGACTGTTTAAGACTTTTAAACTTTTCATATCTTTAGCGTACCATAACTGTCAACCAATGTACTATCATTTTCCCTTTTTACACAAGCTCTTTTCCAATTTTCTAACGTTTTTGTATTTTGAAAATATCTCATGTTTTTTTGGATTTTTGCAATTTTTTACTGTTTTTGTATTTTCTGAAAATATTACCCTATACTCCCCCTAAATACCAAAACAAGTAAAAAATCGACAAACCATTGCAGATTGCTTCTCAACATCATCTATAATGTCTCCTTCATCAACGCCACGAATCTCTTCCAACACCGATAAAAGCTTCATACCGTTCAATTTTAGAAAATATTGAAAACGAGTTTTATCAAATGCTTTGGTATGTAACTCAGCTTTTTGTTCGTCAGTGTGGATTATCTCAATTCGTATCAACTTCTTCTCGAAACAATCTCGGATGAAGTGATGACGAATTTCAATGTGTTTCGTTTTAGCGTGATGAACAGGATTTTTAGTAATGTTTATCGCTGCCTCATTATCAACAAAGATAGGAGTGTTAAGAAATTGCAAACCGTAGTCGCGCATCTGTTGCTGGATCCACAAGATCTGAGAACAACAACTGCTAGCAGATACATATTCAGCTTCACATGTGGATAAAGCTACAGAGGTCTGCTTCTTGCATTGCCATGTGACCAAACGTGGTCCGAAAAACTGGCACCCCGCTCTTGTTGGATCGTTGTGTGACCCTAACGAGTCAATCAGAAGAGTCTAAGATCTATATCAGAGGCGGAATCAATGATATAGACGTGAAAACAACTTAATTCCTCTTAATTATCTCTTTATTATCAATTTTAAAGCAATCCTGATCGTTTGACAAATTGGCAGCACCTCGGCTCTGAAATCTCGAACGTTACAAATGAACTAGCCACAACCCTATATATAGTGTTGGTGATTCCGGTTGAAACTGGCATGACCATTTCAAGCGGAATTAGTGATTTCGCTTGAAGCTGCCACTGCCCATTTCAAGCGGAATTACAATGTTAATTTCGCTTGAACTGGATAATGTTACTTTCAAACGAAATTACACATACAAACACATATAAACCCTAATTTCAACCCTGTTGGGTGCTAGTTTATCCTATCTAGACATAAGACTCTATAAAGACTAAGTTAACAGACATTTGTGCACCAACAGACTCCCCCTTGGATGTTGACGAAGTCTTCGGCGTCGAATCTTTAGTCTTGATCTCTTTTCAGTTTATCTAACAATGTATGCTTCCTTCAAATCTTCTCTTTTTCTCTCAACAGCTAGCATGAATTACAGAATCTGAATCTTTAACAACCTTCAAGCTCCCCCTTGAATGTAGATCCAGGAACTGTATCTGACTTTTAAGTCTTTAGACTCCCCCTATCAGTTAGCTGGGATTTTGCTTTGTTGCTTTCATAAACTCATACCTGTTACCTGCACAATCTCTACCTAAATATAAGATATATGACAATAACAGTTTCAATCCAAACTTACCATTCAACTTCATTTGTTAGTCTTGTCAAAATTTAAAAATCCACTTAAGTATCCAGGTCCAAATTAATGACCCTGAGAACTTAATTTGTCTACCAAGTCCAACTTAATGACCTTGGTTGACCTGAGACAAATTCACACTGACATTCTGTACAAACTAGTTCAAACAATTTTCTGAAATTTAAAAGTCTCAATTTAATGAACTTGTTTTGACTTTTCAATTTTCTCAAGTTTAACATATTAAGCTCACGACTCATCTTCCAGCTCAGAAAACTTCCTGCATCTGCTTCAAATTGCGAATTTGAAGATCAGCTTTCCACTTTGGTTTGTCGGAAAATAAAGCAGAAATATAAAATCTTTTTGGATTTTGAATAAAGTTTCTAAACTAGAAATGAATAACAGAAATGAAATGCAGTAAACGTAAACTATTTACAAACATATTTTTGGTGAGCGTGTTAGGGAATCATATCAGCTATCCGACAAGTCACAAGTACCGTTAAGCTTTAATTTCAGACTCAAAATTAAACAATTCACTTAGATTGTCAATATACTGATCCACTTAAATTCTCACACAATTTTCAATCTGTCCAGGATACGAATTAGGTGAATTAAGAACTTAAACTCATTCATGTGTCCCACCTCTTGAATATACTCCCGTATCCAGATCCCAATATTCAGTCTTACAGGTGAGTATACCACAGATGATATCTGTAAAGGGGTTAATTGTGAGGGCCGTGAGAGCTCAGGTCAGAACTTTTGTTCAGCAGAGAGATGACGACTTCGACTTTTGGTGGGTCCCCTTTAGATGATCTTTTTTACAACAGCACATGATTAGCATTTTTCAATGTTTCATCATTTTTTATGCTGAGGGCAGGCTATATTTCAAGCAAGCGTAAAGTATTCTCCGGGAACTAGGCCATTGCTTTCGCAAAATCAGAAGTCCCGGGATAATACCCCATATATCACTGAGTATAAAGACCTAGTATCTCAGAAAGAGGGATCTTTCAAACAAGATTTCAGGGGTTACCTATATATCCAAGTAGTGTTCCCCACGAAATAAGCAAGTAAAGATTTAGGTTTATATCCCGAATAAACCTACTAAATGTGTAAAAACCTATCGGCACATCATCAGCGAGACTATTTAAGACTTTTAAACTTTTCATATCTTTAGCGTATCGTAACTGTCAAGCCAATGTACTATCATTTTCCCTTTTTACACAAGCTCTTTTCCAATTTTCTATTGTTTTTGTATTTTGAAAATATCTCTTGTTTTTTGGATTTTTGAAATTTTTTACTATTTTTGTATTTTTTGAAAATATTACGCTATACTCCCCCATATACCAAAACAAGTAAAAAATCGACAAACCATTGCAGATTGCTTCTCAACATCATCTACAATGTCTCCTTCATCAACTCCAAGAATCTCTTCCAACACCGATAAAAGCTTCATACCGTTCAATTTTAGCAAATATTGAAAACGAGTTTTATCAAATGCTTTGGTATGTAAATCAGCTTTTTGTTCGTCAGTGTGGATTTTCTCAATTCGTATCAACTTCTTCTCGAAACAATCTAGGATGAAGTGATGACGAATTTCAATGTGTTTCATTTTAGCGTGATGAACAGGATTTTTAGTAATGTTTATCGCTGCCTCATTATCA
Organism: Helianthus tuberosus; assembly: GCA_030545235.1. Lineage (NCBI taxonomy): Eukaryota > Viridiplantae > Streptophyta > Magnoliopsida > Asterales > Asteraceae > Helianthus > Helianthus tuberosus. The sequence goes on along the minus strand of CM060357.1, from coordinate 39,040,397 downwards.
ACAAAGATAGGAGTGTTAAGAAATTGCAAACCGTAGTCGCGCATCTGTTGCTGGATCCATAAGATCTGAGAACAACAACTGCTAGCAGATACATATTCAGCTTCACATGTGGATAAAGCTACAGAGGTCTGCTTCTTGCATTGCCAGGTGACCAAACGTGGTCCAAAAAACTGGCACCCTGCTGTTGTTGATTTAGCGTTAACTTTGCAGCATCCGAAATCAGAATCAGAATACCCTTCGAGCGTGAAATCGCCTTCTCTTGGATACCACAACCCCAGTGATGGAGTTCCGTTCAGGTAGCGTAATATCCGTTTCACAATCACCATATGCGAAGCTCTAGGATTTGACTGAAACCGCGCTGTGAGGCAGGTTGGATACATAATATCGGGTCTTGAAGTTGTCAAATACATTAGCGATCCGATCATGGAACGATATAACGTTTCATCTACCTTCTCTCCGGTGAGATCAGGGTTTATCCTATGGTTCGTCGCTAATGGGGTGGAAGCTGGAGTAGATCCTGACATCCCAAATTTCTCTAAGATATCATGAACGTACTTCATTTGATGTATGAATATTCCTTTGGGTAGTTGATCAACCTGAAGTCCCAAGAAGAATTTCATCTCACCCATCGATGACATTTCAAATTTCTGCTTCATAACTCGTTCAAAATCTTTGCACAGATTTTCATTTGTCGACCCAAATATGATGTCGTCCACGTATATCTGAACTATCAGAAGATGTCCGTCGACCTCTTTGGTGAAGAGAGTGCCATCCACTTTTCCACGGATGAAGCTGTTGGCTAGCAGGTGTTGAGACAATGTCTCGTACCAAGCTCTCGGGGCCTGGTGTAAACCATACAGCGCCTTATCCAGCAAATAGACCTTATCTTTGTGGATTGGATCGGTAAAGCCCGGTGGCTGTCTGACATATACCTCCTCTTTTACCTTCCTGTAGAGAAAAGCCGATTTAACATCTAGCTGATAAACTTTAAAATTTTTCCAAGATGCAAATGCTAGGAAGATTCTAATTGCTTCAAGTCTAGCAACCGGAGCATATACTTCAGTGAAATCTATACCCTCCTGCTGAGTGAAACCCTGGACTATGAGTCGAGCTTTGTTACGAATAATAACCCCTCTATCGTCTCTCTTACACTTGAACACCCACTTAGTGTTTATCTTCATGTGACCATCAGGCAAGTTTACCAATTTCCACACCCCTAACTTCTCAAACTGACTCAGCTCCTCTTGCATCGCGTTGACCCAAGAATCTTCAGTTAGCGCCTCTTTGTATGTTCGCGGTTCGATCTGCGAAATAAAACAACTAAGTGAAAACTCGGTTTGTAAAGGAGCAACTGTAGAATAAAAACAAGTAAGCCCTTGGTCAATTTGTCGTCTAGTGCGAACGCCTGATTGTAATTCTCCAATAATCAACTCCTCTGGATGGTATGAAAGAGTTCTCGGCATCACTTCGCCTGGAACATCTACCTCGCCTTCCAAATTTGTGACATTCTGATTTGCACCTTGTTCACCGACTGGAATTGTTTGACTTGAAATCTGGATCTGCTCCCCCTCAGAATCTGAATCACCATGATCGAATATCGGTCTATCATCAGATTCTAGATTATCATTGACTCTCGTCTGATTGTCAAGAGATTGTTGAATATCATCATGTTCACCAGCATTACTTGGACCTGCTTCATCATCGTTCGAAGCTTGTCGTTGACGAATATAAGTTTCTGCTGGGAATCTTTCTTGCGATTCTTCATACTCTCTCAAAATATCTAACTCGTCAAAGAAATCTAGTTCTTCTTTTTCCATGTCAAACGAATCCCACAGAGTATCGTAGTTAAAGCGCCATGAGTCTCCTGGGTTCTGCGGTGGCATTGTGTAACCTTGACATTCAACATTGTGTGCTTCAATAATCCGCTTCAAGCTTGGAACAAAGACTCGCTTTAATGGACTTGAGTAACCCACAAAAATTACTTCAATGCTCTTTGCACCAAACTTTCCAAAAGGTTCTAGAACTGTGCAGGGAGACCCAAACGGTTCTAAATACTTCAGGCTTGGTTTGCGGTTGTTGATCAACTCAAAACACGTTTTGTTGAATTTCTTCACTGTGAGAACCCGGTTGAGTGTATAGCAAGCGGCTGACACTGCTTCTGCCAAAAAATTGACTGGTAATTTTGAATCAGCAAGCATCGTCCTGGCCGTTTCAATTAGCGTCCTGTTCTTTCTTTCTGCTACTCCATTTTGTTGTGGAGTGTAAGGAGCACTAAATTCTTGCAATATACCCCTCTCATCACAATACTCTTCCATCTTGTTGTTCTTGAACTCAGTACCATTGTCACTCCTGATTCTTCTTATTCGAGTTTGGTACAAGTTTTCAATTTTTCTGAACAACGCCATCAAACTTTCAAACGTCTCATCCTTTGTCTTCAAAAATGATACCCATGAAAATCTGGAATAGTCATTAGTTACTACGAGACAGTAGTAATCACCAGTTATGCTTTTGACGTTCACTGGACCAAAAAGATCCATATGAAGTCTCTCTAACGGTCTCGAAACTGAGTTGACTTTCTTTTGAGGATGTGATTTCTTCTTTTGCTTGCCTTTTATGCAGCTAATGCACTCCCCTTCCAGATGAAAACTTTTCACATGAACACCAGTAACTAAGTCGTTATGCACCAGGTGATTCATTTTTCGTAAGTGAATATGGCCCATCTTTCGATGCCATAACTTTGACTCTTTTTCCGTTGCTCTTGACATAAAACAGTGAGCTTGACCCGTGGTAGTAGTAGCTACACTCATGTCCAACACGTACAGATCATTGACTCTTGGTGCTCTCATGATAACCCACTCTTCAGGAACAACAAATCCTGGTTTCAAGATAAAACATTCTTTGTCTATAAAGTGCGTTTTATACATACGATCACAAATCTGAGATATGCTAAGAAGATTGTTTTCAAGCTCGGCGATGTAGTTTACTCTTTCAAACGTGACGATCCCATTGGATAAAGTTCCTTCACCAATTATTCGACCACCTTGATTACATGCGAATCCCACATAACCTCCATTAAACCCTCTAACATCGTACAGTAGGGTCTTCTTCCCCGTCATGTGCCGAGAAGCTCCACTATCCATAATCCATCGTGAAACAGATCTTGGAAGCTCCTGCACATTTCAAAATCAATTAGTGAGATTTTGATGCCACCCAAGCCTCTTTTGACTCAGGTAACTTGACATTAATGTGAGTTTTTGCAATGTAAAGTGGCGGAAAATTTTTGTCATTCATCTTCAAACTTTCTTCAGACCCAATCTCAACCATTTTGTATAAAAAGAAATCATTTTTAGAAGGTTGATCAGATGATTGGTCTTTCTTTGAAACATCTTTCTTCTCAGAAGTAATAGACTCATGTTTTTCAAGTTTCTCATAGTAATCCAAAGGAACATCTATCTTTACCGGAGTGGTAGAAGACAATTGTTTTTCTTTCCCAGAAACCTTTGGTTTTGGAGAACTTGTTTTCTTTTCACCTGATTTTGGCTTCCATGCTTGTTGAGGTGTAGCAAACCTTTTGTAAAATTTGTCATTTTTAGTTACCACATTTTTAACAGATTCAGTTTTGACTTTGATGTTTTCATTTTTCAAAACTTTCTTCTCAACAACCATTGGAGCTTTGCCTTTAGCATCAGCTTTCCTTTTCTGAATCTCAACAACTTCAGACTTAGGCTTTAAGTTGGTGCACTTTCGTGCAATGTGTCCAACTTTGTTGCACTTAAAGCATGTACGAGTATCAACTACCTGAGTTGTACCTTCGGTCTGAGACTGTGAGGCCCTTTCCTCAAAATATTCTTTATTTGATTTTGAAAAAATTTCAGATTCTTGCTCGGAATGAGAACTCGAGCTTTTTACAAACACCTTTTTCTCAACAAATCTTTTGTTTTGAACATTCCTTCGTTGATAATTCTTACCACCCTGATATCCACCCGACCATCTGTTTTGGTTGTTGTTAGAAAAACGCGGTGGTACAACAGGTTTTTTGTAATAAGCTTTATCTTTTTCAAAATTCAATTGCCTTTTGGAATGTTTCAAACCTTCGATCTCAGACACATCAATCTCAATCAACTTGAATACATTTCTCAATTTACCAACATTCACATTCTCCAAAGGAAAATCACGATCCGAATACAACTTATCTGATCCTGCCATCTTGTACATCACAAAATGTGGTTCTTCACTTAAGTTGTTTTTGGATTTTGATTTTGGAATATATTTTTCAAAAAAACATTCATCATCCTCAGTAGTGTCATTTTCAGATTTCAAAACATTTTCAGTCATACTTTTAACAATTTCAGACTGGACACTATCTTCATCAGATGATGAAGTGAATGTGACATCTATCGTGTCTGGAAGCTTAACTTCATTTTCTTCTTCATCATTAACCAACCCTGATTTTTTCTTTGAAAATTATTTAAAACTGGTGGTGGAACCTGATGAAATCCAACCCCGGTTCCATCAAAGTATACATCTTCGCCTGCTTTGTTCTTCCCAATTGGTTTAGGAACGATATGTTGGAGAACAAAACTTGCGGAGCTGTAACTGTTCAGTTTCAACTGAATGCGTTCATTTTCAATTTTAGCTTCTTGAAACTGAAGCTTCAACTTAGCAATCTCATCCAGTTGTTGGTTGATTAATTCTTCTTTAACCCTCAGAACACCTGTCAACTGAACATTTTCTTTGTATGTCTTACCATTTCTTTCATTAGAATCTTTTACCGTGCGTTTTAGCTTCTCAAAATTTTCTGAAACTTGGCGATTTTCAAGAATTGGCTTTTCGTTTTCTTTCCTAATTCTTTCTACTTCAATTTTATCATTTTTGATTTTCTCAGTTAATTCTTTTATTCGATCATTTGAAGCTTTTAGCATTTTGTCACGGTTTAAGATCTGATCCTCAACGTCTCTGACTCTTCCTGTCAGATCTTTGATCTTTTTACCACTGTGGTAAGTAATTGTACTACAAATCTTGCAGTCTTTCATGCAATTTTTGCAGTCGCTCTCAGTTTTAGCTTTCTTACCTGACTCATTGATAGTATCATTATGACTAACCTTGTTTTTGGACTCACTGCCAGAACCAGAAACTACCTCTAGTTCTTTCGCAACAAACACTTTGTCAGCCATCTTCTTCAAATTCTCAGCAGTAAACTCTTATGACGTGTCAATAATTCCGTCATCAATTTTCTTTGGCTGCTGCTCTTTCTCCTTTTCTTTTTCTTTTTCTTCAGCTTCTCCTCCTCCCCACCATTCTCTCTATAAGGCTTCTTCTTCTTCAACAACTTGTTTGGTCAGAGTTTCTACATCAATGGTCTTTGAATCAATAGCTATGTTACCATTTGGATCTAGGTAACATTCTCTATTAGCATCCCATCTTTTTGCCATCTTTGCTTCATTGTAAATCTTAGACATTCTAACCATTCTGTCTATGGCTTTCGCCTTCCTGTTGATGTATTTCTCTTGCTCATTTCTGCTATCTTTAAAAGGAACAGCTTTTGTTACAAACGCATAACCTACTGCATCCTCCTCCGGTAACACATCACTCCAATAGTATCCCTCATCATCATGAATAACAGCAAGAGCTCTTGATTTTTATTTGGGGGTATCTTCAAGCTGTTTCATTCTGGGAGGTTCAGATTTGTTCTGATGGTAGATTGCTCTTTTGTAATAATCTTCACGGAATGGATTTGTAGTATCATCAGCAGGTGCGTTTCGACACTCACGTTTAAAATGTCCCTTTTGTTTACATCGGAAGCACGTGACCTTTGATTTATCAAACCCGAGCTTTGTGGAAGGTCCACCAATAGAATGTCTGCCTGTAATCTCCATGAACCTTTGAGCTCGTCTGACCGCACTAGCCATACACCACCTGATATCGATCAACTCCATCTCTTCTGAGTCGATCTGATCATAAACCTCCTTAGTGAGGTTAGTGTTTCCGATCTTGCCTGCAACAAGGCTCTCGTATGATCAAGAACAGATGCTAAAAACACCATTTGCTACTTTGCGGATTCCTCACTACCATGTACGCATCGACGGATAAGTTGGTCGGCACACATTTTGAAAAGATAAGGATCTTCCCAAAAATAATGCTTTACATCATCAAAGAATTTTTTTTCTTTGATGATGTAGCCATCCTTTTGCGACTATTCCGCTAGCCAAGTAGTTAGCATAGTCGGCGTACCATGGTTCTTCTCGGTATTCCACCATTTCTAGGGACTCTGTTGGAAATTTTTCATTGATTAGCTCGTCCCTAGTTGCCTCCAAAGTTGGATCTTCCAACCGGGAAAGATGATCTGCAGTGGTGTTTTCTGCTCCTCTTTTGTCTTTTATTTCAATGTCGAATTCTTGGAGGAGTAGAATCCATCTGATCAAACGCGGTTTGGCATCCTGTTTCTTAAAGAGATAACGAATGGCTGCATGGTCTCTTTTCTTTGTCCCAAGATGGCTCCAACTGCAAAGTCACTTGCATCACACATGATTTCCAAAAGTAATTTCCAATCTGGCACTATCATGATAGGTGCATTGACTAGCATTTCTTTTAGTGTGAGAAATGCTTGGTTGCAATCCTTGTCAAAGATGAATGGATCATCTTTTTCAAGTAATTTTGGTAGAGGTCTTGAGATTTTGGAAAATTCTTTGACAAATCGTCTATAGAATCCGGCATACCCTAGGAAACTTCTGATGGCTCTCACGGAGGATGAGGGTGGTAATCGAGAAATAGTGTCTATTTTAGCTCGATCAACCTCCATTCCTTCGCTTGAGATTTTATGACCGAGTACTATTCCCTCCGTTACCATGAAATGGCATTTTTCCCAATTAAGGGCGATGTTAGTTTCCTCACATCGAGATAGCATTCGTTCAAGGTTATCGAGGCATTGGTCATATGAATCTCCAAAGATAGAAAAGTCATCCATGAAGCCTTCCATAGTCTTTTCTATCATATCATGGAAAATGGCCACTATGCAACATTGAAAGGTTGCGGGGGCATTACATAGACCAAAAGGCATGCGTCGATAAGCAAAAGTTCCATAGGGACATGTGAATGTTGTATTTTCTTGGTCTTCGGGTGCTATCGGTATTTGAAAGTAACCTGAAAAATCATCTAAGAAACAATAAATTTTGTGACCGGATAATCTTTCTAACATTTGATCAATAAAAGGTAAAGGAAAGTGATCTTTCCTTGTTGCCTCATTTAATCGACGATAATCTATACAAACTCTCCATCCGGTGACGGTTCTTGTTGGTATTAATTCATTTTTCTCGTTAGTGACCACCGTCATACCTCCCTTTTTAGGAACTACTTGAACGGGACTTACCCAAGGGCTATCGGAAATTGGGTAAATGAGTCCGGCGTCAAGTAATTTGATGACTTCATTTTTAACCACTTCTTTGACATTTGGATTTACTCTACGTTGTGGTTGTATTACCGATTTATAGTCATTATTCATTAAAATTTTGTGCGTCATATGGAAGGGCTTATTCCTTTAATATCTACAAGCTTCCAAGCGATCGCGTTTTTGTGTTTTTTCAAAAGTGTGATTAATTTTTCTTTTTCTACACTAGTTAATTTTGACGAAATAATTACAGGTAACTTACCATCTTTGTCGAGAAAAGCATATTCCAAACCTTTTGGAAGTTCTTTGAGCTCAAGTGGTGGGTCTTTGGGAGACTCCTTATTTGGTTGCTCATTTTGATCAAGTACCAAAAAGGTCTGTTCTATGGCGACCTCTTCTTCAACAAAGTGGTCGATTTCTTCTCTTGTATCGGGTGGCTCATCTTCATCTTCAATTAGGGGGTCATTATTGCCGAATGGATATTTCATTGAATGCTCAAGATCGACACTTTTTTTGAATGCCCCTAACTGAATGGGTAGATTGTTTTTCTTCCGATTTTTCAAAGCTTCAAAGGTTTTTACAAAAGGTCGTCCCAACACTAACGGAGCGTCATCAAGGATGACGAAGTGGGTTGGGATTACCATTTGATTTGTTTGGACTAACACATCTTCAACTACTCCCATTGATTTTATTGTTTTCCAATTAGATAGAAAAATGGTATTTGAAGTGGAGAAAAATCACCAATACTTAATTTTTCGAAAATGTAATTAGGCATTATGTTAACACAAAGATCTTTATCAATTGTAATATTACTAATAGAGGAATTTTGAAAGAAACATGGAACCGGTGTAATGTTAATTTCAAATGGATCATCTTTTATTCGCGTAGTTTGATCATTTGTTAACTTAATGCTTACCATTTCGTCAATTTTAGTGTTAGTGGTTAACTCTTTTAAAAACTTAGCATGAGTGGGTATTAAGCAATGATTTTCGAAAGAAGGTGACAAGAGATTAATTTCTTGAAAATTAGACTCTTCTTGAATTTTAACGTTATCGGACTCACCTTTTTCGTTGTTTAACTCATGTGTCGGTTTTTTACTTACTTGTTCTTCCATTTTTACCTCTTCAACTATCTCTTCTTTATTACATGTTAATTCTTCCCTTGCGCGGGACTCCTCTTCCCTTGTGTGGGATTCTTTTATATAGTGCTCGATAGTTTTAAGGTGTTCTGTTATCTTTTCGGCTACGGGCGAGATAGTTGGTGGTTCATCAAAGTGAGTGGAATAAGTATCCTCAAAGCTTGAATTCGGAAGTTCGATCCTTGGTTCCTCATAATACTCATATGAAGTAGATGGTTCATACCATTGTTCCTCATTGTAAGTATATGATGAATAAGGGTCGTAACTTGGCTCTTCATAATACTCATATGAGGTGGGTTGTTCACGCCATGGTTCCTCATAGTAAGCATATGAAGGTCTAGGCTCATATATTGGCTCCTCAAAGTATGAGTATGAGGGCTCACACCTTGGTTCATCAAAATATGAGTATGAGGGAGAAGGTTCATACCTTGGCTCTTCATAGGATGTGTATGAAGTTGATGGCTCGTACCTGGGCTCCTCATAGTATGTGTATGAAGGGGACAGTTCAAAGAGGTCACAATATTGTACCGAATGAGGGTTGCCACAAATAGTACAATACTCTTCCCAATAATCATCCTCCTCATAGTGGTAGTTGTAACCTCCTGAGTATTGATCCATAAGAATCACTCAACAGATCACAACAGAGTCTCGGGACCAGAAAACAAAAATAAAAACGGAAACAGAGGCTGGACACGGCCCCATGTTCAGTGAGCACGGCCCCGTGTTCAGGTTCTGTATCTGGGCGTTTTTAAAAAAATGTGACTGGTTTTGTGCAGCACGGGGGCGTGTTCAGTGAGCACAACCCCGTGTTCAGACTCTGTAACTGGGCGTTTGGTAAAAAAATATGCAGCACGGCTCCGTGTTCAGGCTACTGTAATGCAAAAACTAACTAAAAATGTAAAAATGCGCGCAGTTTAAAAAGGTTTTTGAAAAACTGTTTAGGCCGTCAATTTTAAGCTTTCTTAAAATCCTTGTGTCCCCGGCAACGGCGCCAAAAACTTGGTGTGTGTCGGGTGTATTATGTTTTCTTTGTATTTTAAGCCCTTTTTAACACGTTACTCAAGTTTTAAATTTATAAAACACGATATTCTACTAACACTAAACACACACATGGGCAAGTGCACCCATCGTGAGCGTAGTATAGCGTTGGTAAGATACCGAGGTCGTCCAAGGACACAAGATCTTTTAATACCAGTTTATCCTCAACGTCTAATCAAATCAAAATTTTAGAAAAGATTTTTAAACATGAAAAATAAAAAATAAAATGTTGAAAAATAAAAATAAAACAGATAGACAAGATGAATCACTTGGATCCGACTCGCCTTTAATGTAACCTTTGATGATTTCCGCACTTTTGCACTTTGTAAGAGATTATGAAGGTGACGTTACCCTCAACCCAGTGGTTTGAGTCAGCAAGAATACAATCCCAAAGGGTCGGAATATTGAAAGATAATTAATAAAGTTATTAATGTGTAGCCGGGTTAATGTATTGAAAGATAATTAATTAAGTTATTAAGGTGACGTTACCCTCGGCTAAGTGGTTTGAGTCAGCAGGGATACAATCCCAAGTAGCCGGGTTAATGTATTAAGAGTAGTTTACATATGAGGGGATCAAGCCATTTGCACCCCTGCCATCCAATACCAGTGGGTATTGAAGGAGGTCCTAGTAAGCTTGACCCAGGTCCTTACAGGATCTATACACTGAACAAGGCACGAACCTTACGAAACCATTCCCTTAACCCCCAACCAGGTAGCCAACATATCTCTGTATAGACCGTAGAGATATGAATGGTGAAAATCTTTTATTTTATATAGACAGTAAAATAATGCCAAGACCCCTACCGGGTATGCACAAGTCGGTCTGTTGGTACTTAGACTATAGACTAGGTCGATTCTAAGACATCGACCTGGACTAGGTTGAGTCTTGCCTAATTCCCTATAGTTATGGCTCTGATACCAATCTGTCACACCCCAACCGATGGCGGAATCATCGGGGCGCGGCACTGAGCGAAATAGATTGTTCAAGAGAATCCACAACAACTATTAAATTAAAGAATCCTTAATGTTAATATCCCATACTACTAACAAATAAAGTAACAATAGTTATTACAGATAATTTTCTCAAAAACAAGCAAACTGTTCCGACAACTCAGATTTTATTAGGTTTGTTTCTAGACTCCATCCTAGCTCGATTCCAGCAAGTAACAAGCAAGGCATCCTAAACACCTATCACATACATTAAAATAGAAGTCAATACACATAGTGTATAGGTGAGCATACAAGTTTAATAGTATAATAGTAGCGAAATCGAGTTTACGCATAACCAGCATGTAACATGTATAATGTGAAGCAAGTAGGTTATCGACAATGAAATATGCACAGAAGTGACTGCGAGTTGTAGAATGCACAACACATATCACCACTGTGACATGTGAGAAAAGCCCTTAACAACCCCTGTCCATGACAGGTGCTGAGTCCAAACTATAGTACTATCGTTGCTAAGGTGTCAAGCAACAATCACTGTGTAAACATAACATACAAGCATTCATCAAGTAACACGTATAACATGCAGTAACTGTTAGCGTATAAAAGTGTTTGCGTTGTGTGATTGATTTGATTTGATATAAGTAACGAATGTAGCACCCAAAAGTGCTTAAAGCAAAAAAAGGGATCGAGTATACTCACAGATTGTGTTTAGTAAATAAACACTCTCTTGGATTGAAGGGAGCGCTGTAAAGTTAGCCTGATTACAGAACGAGAGCGTAAGCGATGAACAGTACGTTCAATGGTGCGAAGTGAACTGAGTGACGAATGGTCATCCGATCGGATGACAATCCGAACAGATGGTCATCCGTTCGGATGGCCATTCGGTCGGATTGACATTCGCTTGGGATGGATGTGTTTGTATATGATGTGACTTTGAAGTATTCGTTGTAGCATTTTAAAATCAGAGAAATATCTCTACCTTTCAGGTCGTCGATCGAACGGTCGTTCGATCGGAGAAAGATCCGTCCAGTGAGACATTCTAGTGAGAACAAGTTCACAGCAGGATTTTCATTTGATCGGATGGTCTTCCGATCGGATGGCAATCCGTTAGAACTAATGATCTTTGAAAACTGATAAAAAGTTTAAGTGTTGATGATCATGTGCAATCCGATCGGATTGTCGTTCGATCAGATGGCAATCCGATCGGACGATAATCTGATCGGACGGCAATCCGTCCAACAATCTGATCTTTTTGAATATTCTGTTAAGTTTGAAAAGTTTGTGGTTTGATCGAGACGGTATGACGTCGTGTTAAACAACGGAAACCCCACAAAGTACAGACTATCTGATCGGATGGGAATCACCCCAGTCCGACCAGTTAACTGTTCGTGATGGTTTGTTCATGTTCAACCAGAAGTCGGTTGTCTCTTTGATAGGAATCAGATCTCATACCGACACTTCACTAATAAACGAGTAGAAGGCCTGAACGAGCTCTGATTTTATTGGTTTCGAAGGCATTGAGTGTAAAAAAGTTGAAAGACAGTTGTGAAACCATCTTTCAATCCTTCCACTCATGAAAATGTTTAGATCTATGAGAAAATAGTGTTGAATCATGTTGAAGATCTGAGTTGTTCTAGGTGGAATGAGGCCAAATCTTAAAGTTCATAAGAACCCCATGATGACATCATCCTAGAACACCTCAAATCCACTGAATTCATGGTTAAAAGTGAAGATTTAAAGGTGAAAATGATGAAGAAGTGCATGTAGATGATAGATGTACAATATTTGAGTTGAAAACTTACAAGAATCGCGAGAAATCGAGAGATAGAGAGCTGAGAAGTCGAAGAGTCGCAGAGAGAGCTGTCACATCACTGTTTGTGATGTGACAGGGGTATTTATAGGATTTCAAAAGAGGAAAGTGGCACACAAGCAACGGATCGGATGGCAACCCGATCGGATGGCCATCTGATCGGATGGTCATCCGTACGGATGGCCATTCGATCGAAGTGATACGGCGAGTTGGTTTTCGATGTTTCGTTTCGTGCGTTGAGCGTTGTGATGCGTTTCGAGTTAGCTATGCGATAGTATTACCCATTAGTTACACAAATAACCTAACTATTAAACACCATAAACATAAACCTTAAGTCTCGAGTTTGCGATGAGATTGCGTTGCGATAGAGTTGCGATTGCGATTAATCACCTCAACATAAACATAACAGGCACAAGTAACACATAATAGCACACACACGTAAAACAATATCCATAACTTATAATTCGAGTTGCGATGCGTTAGCGATGCGATTAGCGATAAGTCGATTAACGATTAAATAGCGATTTATTAACAAGTACTCCACATAATACAACTAAAGTGAAAATAAAATAGAGTATCGATACTAGTCGTGAAGTACACTTCAATAATTAAGCAAGGAGTGAAAGATCGCTATTAGCAATCTTTTCTTCCTTTGACTCTGACTTTGACTTTGACTTGTACTTTGACTTCAAAAAGTCGGGTTGTTACAGCCCCCCTACTTTAGGAAATTTCGTCCCGAAATTTAAGAAGCAGACGTAACAAACAGTTGCGGATACTTCGCCTTCATGTCACTTTCGAGTTCCGAGGTGAACTCGGCGCCGCGTTTGCCTTCCCAGCGAACCTTCACAATGGGAATGCGTGAGCGTCGGAGTACATTGGTTTCTCAGCCCATGATCTCGACAGGCATCTCCACGAAGTGTAATGTTTCGTCCACTTGTAAATCCTCAAGAGGGACATGTAATTCTTAGTCGGCTAGGCACTTTCTGAGGTTCGAAACGTGGAAAGTCGGGTGGACATTGCTAAGTTCCTCCGGTAGTTCGAGTCTGTAGGCCACTTTGCCAATCCTTTCTAGAATTTTAAAGGTTCCAACATATCGAGGCGCGAGCTTACCTTTCTTGCCGAATCTGATCACCCCCTTCCAAGGTGCAACCTTTAGGAGTACGTGATCGCCAACGTCAAATTCAAGGGGCTTGTGGCGTCTATCGGCGTAACTTTTCTGACGACTCCGAGCTTTCAACAGATTGTCTCAAATTTGGAGGATTTTGTCAGTCGTTTCTTGCAACAGCACAGGACCGGTAATTTGCGCATCCCTGATCTCGTGCCATACAATAGGCGATCGACATTTTCTTCCGTATAATGCCTCAAATGGTGCCATTTGGATGCTAGAGTGATAATTGTTATTGTACGAGAATTCGACTAAAGGTAAATGTGAATCCCAATTACCACTGAAATCTATAACACACGAGCGAAGCATGTCTTTGAGGGTATGAATCGTGCGTTCAGTCTGATCGTCGGTTTGGGGATGGAAAGCAGTACTAAGATTGAGAGTAGTACCGAGAGCATATTGAAACGTTTCCCAGAGATGCGAGGTAAATTGACCATCGCGGTCAGAGATGATATCACGAGGCGTCCCGTGTCGACAAATAACTTCGTCGGTATGGATTCGAGCTAATCGTTCTACCTTGTAGTCTTCCAGTATCGGTAGAAAATGAGCGGATTTGGTAAGACAGTCAACGATAACCCAGATGTTGTCGTGACCTGATGGTGTGCGCGGGAGTTTCGTTATAAAGTCCATAGCTATACTCTCCCATTTCCATATAGGGATCTCGGGTTGTACGAGTAAGCCAGAGGGGAGTTGATGCTCAGCCTTGACTTTGGAACAAGTCAGGTATTTGGAAAGATAGATAGCAATATCCTTCTTCATGCCCGGCCACCAGTACTTGTAGCGCATGTCCTGGTACATTTTGTCAGCACCGGGATGAATAGAATACCGAGATTTGTGAGCTTCGTCTAGCAGAATTTGTCGCAAATTGGTACGCTTGGTAATCCAAATTCGGTCTAAATAATGGAATATACCATTCGATTTATTCACCGGTTGTTCTCCATTATTGATGATCCTTTCCTTCTTCAAAGTGCGTTCGGTAAAACAAGCATGCTGGGCGTCACGGATAAGAGCTTCGAGATTATGCTGGGCTTGGGTATTACGAACGCTATGCAAATAGCTTCGTCGACTGAGAGCATCGGCAATGATGTTTGCTTTGCCTGGATGGTAACGAATCTCACAGTCGTAATCGTTGAGGAGTTCAACCCATCGGCGTTGTCGCATATTCAGCTCTTTCTGGTTAAAGATGTATTGTAGGCTCTTGTGGTCGGTGAAGACCGAACACTTGGTACCGTAAAAGTAGTGTCGCCAAATCTTTAACGCAAAAACAACTGCACCAAGCTCGAGGTCGTGCGTGGTATAGTTCTTCTCGTGGATCTTGAGCTGTCGAGAGGCGTACACGATAACCTTGTCCTGTTGCATAAGAACACAACCAAGACCGAGGTTAGAGGCATCGCAATAGACTATGAAATCATCGTTTCCGTCAGGCAGTGAGAGCATAGGAGTGTTACAAAGCATAGCTTTGAGGGTTTGAAAGGCCTCCTCCTGTTTGGTTCCCCAAACAAAAGGTTTGTCTTTATGCGTAAGCGAGGTAAGCGGTACAGTGATTTTCGAGAAGTCAGCGATGAATCGGTGATAGTAACCCGCCAATCCGAGAAAAGAACGAACTTCGGATGGGTTCCTGGGTGTAACCCAACTCTTAACGGCTTAGATCTTTGCAGGATCGACATGAATTCCTTGACTATTGACGATGTGACCGAGGAATTGAACCTCCTCAAGCCAGAATTCACACTTGGAGAACTTGGCATAGAGGCGGTTTCCCTGGAGTAACTCAAGAACCAAACGTAGATGTTGCGAGTGTTCGTTTTTTACTTTGAATAGATCAAGATATCATCGATGAACACGATGACGAAGCGGTCGAGGAAGGGTTTACACACGCGATTCATTAGATCCATAAAAACTTCGGGAGTGTTAGTCAAACCAAAAGGCATAACAACAAACTCATAGTGTCCGTATCGGGTTCGAAAAGCGGTTTTAGATATATCTTCCTCCTGAATTCATAACTGGTGATAGCCTGAGCATAGGTCGATCTTCGAGAAACACGTAGCACCTTGTAACTGATCAAATAAATCATCAATTCGGGGCAGAGGATAGCGATTCTTGATAGTCAGCTTATTCACCTCCCTATAGTCGATGCACATCCGAAACGATCCATCCTTCTTTTTGACGAAAAGGACAGACGCGCCCCAAGGAGAGGTGCTAGGGCGAATGAAGCCTTTATCAAGTGGTTCCTGGAGCTGACTCGAGAGTTCACGCATTTCAAAGGGAGCGAGACGATAAGGCGCTCTAGCAACAGGATTTGCTCCAGGAATGAGGACTAGGTCGAGTCTTGCCTAATTCCCTATAGTTATGGCTCTGATACCAATCTGTCACACCCCACAGATTGTTCAAGAGAATCCACAACAACTATTAAATTACCTAATCCTTAATGTTAATATCCCATACTACTAACAGATAAAGTAACAATAGTTATTACAGATAATTGTCTCAAAAACAAGAAAATTGTTCCGATAACTTAGATTTTATTAGGTTTGTTTCTAGACTCCATCCTAGCTCGATTCCAGCAAGTAACAAGCAAGGCATCCTAAACACATGTCACATACGTTAAAATAGAGGTCAATACACATAGTGTATAGGTGAGCATACAAGTTTAATAGTATAATAGTAGCGAAAGCGAGTTTACGCATAACCAGCATGTAACATGTATAATGTGAAGCAAGTAGGTTATCGACAATGAAATATGCACAGATGTGACTGCGAGTTGTAGAATGTATAACACGTATCACCACTGTGACATGTGAGAAAATCCCTTAACAACCCATGTCCACGACAGGTGCTGAGTCCAAACTATAGTACTATCATTGCTAAGGTGTCAGGCAACAATCACTGTGTAAACATAACATACAAGCATTCATCGAGTAACACGTATAACATGCAGTAACGGTTAGCGTGTAAAAGTGTTTGCGTTGTGTGATTGATGTGATTTGATATAAGTAACGTATGTAACACCAAAAAGTGCTTAAAGCAAAAAAAGGGATCGAGTATACTCACAGGTTGTGTTTAGTAAATAAACACTCTCTTGGATTCAAGGGAGCGCTGGAAAGTTAGCCTGATTACAGAACGATAGCGTAAGCGATGAACATTACGTTAAACGGTGCGAAGTGAACTAAGTGACAAATGGTCATCCGATCGGATGACAATCCGAACGGATGGTCATCCATTCGGATGGCCATTCGGTCGGATTGACATTTGCTTAGGATGGATGTGTTTGTATATGATGTGACTTTGAAGTTTTCGTTGTAGCATTTTAAAATCAGAGAAGTATCTCTAGCTTTCATGTCGTAGATTGAACGGTCGTTCGATCGGAGAGCGATCCGTCCAGTGAGAACAAGTTCACAGCAGGATTTTCATTTGATCGGATGGTCTTCCGATTGGATGGCAATTCGTTAGAAACTAATGATCTTTGAAAATTGAAAAAAAGTTTAAGTGTTGATGATCATGTGCAAGCCGATCGGATTGTCGTTCGATTGGATGGCAATCCGATCGGACGTTAATCCGATCGGACGGCAATCCGTCCAACAATCTGATCGTTTTGAATATTTTGTTAAGTTTGAAAAGTTTGTGGTTTGATCTAGACGTTATGACGTCGTGTTAAACAACGAAAACCCCACCAAGTCCAGACTATCTGATCGAATGGGAACCACCCCAGTCCGATCAGTTAACTGTTCGTGATGGTTTGTTCATGTTCAACCCGAAGTCGGTTGTCACTTTGATAGGAATCAGATCTCAGACCGACACTTCACTAGTAAACGAGTAGAAGGCCTGAACGAGCTCCGATTCTATCGGTTTTGAAGGCATTGAGTGTAAAAGAGTTAAAAGACAGTTGTGAAACCATCTTTCAATCCTTCCATGTAACACCCCAAAACCCGAACGTTAAATTACAAGCATGTTTTAATTTACACAATGTGATATGGGGTAACTAAGTTAGTTAACTTAGTTATATATGCCAGTTAAATAGTAAGGAATGGAATTTTGTAACTAACAAATAACAAACAAAACTTCAAGGGCAAAAATAGGGCAAGTTGAAAAGTGTTTTTATTAAAACATAAAAAGAAAAGGGAAACCCCATTTGGGGCAGATGTATATGTCGACACACACACATAGTGTGTGTGTATTCTTGTATGAACCAAAGGAAGAAGAATGAGAGGAGAAATCTGAAATTGCATGAATAATCTATGAATTTAGGGGTGTTCATCACCTCCTAAGCATCAAGTAAGTATCTAATTCACCCCTTAAACCTTCTTGATTAGAGTACTTGGTGGGTTTTGATGAATCAACCCCAATTGGGTAAACTGGGGATGTTAGATGGTTGGATTTGTATATGCATGCACTAATTTAGTGTCAATTATGTTTTAATCATCTCAATTAGGAGTTTTAATGAAAGAACCCATGTTCAAGAACTTGGGGGTTTGATGGTTTATGGTTTAATATGAATGAGTTGGATGAACTAGAGATTTTGTTATGTTGATGTCTATGTGTGAATGGTACTTGTTGATTAGTAAGAAGATTTGATGAATTATGTATGAACTTGGAAGATCGTGCATAAATTAGTTATACATTGTGCATTAAATGGTGTACGCACACCAAGTGTTTGATGAAATGCTTAGTATAAGCTAGTATGTGAAATTATATGTTAAACAATGGATGAACATGTGTAGAGTTTGATAATGACACGATTGACGATAATTAGACATGAGAAGATGTATTGTAGAAGGATTTCGTAAAAAGGTGTAGTTGATGGTAGGATTGGGTAGAATTATGCATTAGAACTTGTACTCTATGCTTGAATGATGAGGTGCACAACATGTGTTGGACCAATTGCCTATTGGTAATTTAGAAATGAATGTGCCCATATAACATATGAACTTGCTAGTAAATAATGATGTTGTGATTATGTTAAATAGACTAACCTTGAATGTGGTTGTCAAATGTGAGATAATGAAAGCATTAGCATGTGAAAGTATGTGTTTGTGAATATGTATGTGTATATAATTTGGTGATCATGTGGTTGTAAGCATATTACATCATGAGTTTGAATGTATATAATGTCATTAGTATAGGCTAATATGATAACACGAATATATGAGGTTAAATAGAAAGTTCATATGATAAACCGTTGACTTCTGAAAGTCAACTATGCATAAGTAGCGAGGTTAGGCTTTTGTCACACTTGCAATGTTATAGAATGTCAAATGGTACGTGTTATATCGATATGTGTTATATGTGATGACGTGATGAATTATATGAGTTGAAAAGATATGATTGTGGGAATATGCCTTATGCTGGTTAGAATTGACTAATGAAAGTCAAATGTCAGATATGCATTTGATATGATCGTTAATATGTACAATCATGTATGCTAACAAGAATGTGATTGCGATGACATGAAAGTATAGGGATCATGTCGAGATGGAATCAAGCACGAATGGCTAACGAGCTAAGATGAGGCAAGGAAGCGGATATGAACACGGACACATAAGGTAAGTGATTCCCAGAATCACTTATTATTTATAAATGAAGTTAAGGTGGTAAGTCGTTGGTGGTCATCTATGTTTGGAATTACACGGTAGAAGCGAACGGGTTAAAATATAGAAAGAAACATAGCGTGATGCGGTAGATGGTTTGATCTTGGGGTTAAGTAGTAAAAGGATATGGGGGCTTGAATTATGGTCATGTTACGTCTTGGAAGCATGACAAATGTGGAAGAAGGAAGTTCGGATATCTAACGGTTGTTTTGTGAAAATTAAAAAGGAAGAAGGTTTAGAGTGAAAGAACCCGTCGTAAGCTATGGAAGATCAGCTGTAGCTTATGGCCAAACAAACAAGGGGAAACAACAACAAGCTGTCGTAATCTACGGTCAATGTTCACACAACAGTTGAAATGTTCACTCAACAGTTGGAACGTTCACTGGTCAGCAAGAATGTTCACTCAACAGTTGGAACGTTCACTCATTAGCAAGAATGTTCACTCAACAGTTGGAACGTTCACTCATTAGCAAGAATGTTCACTCAACAGTTGGAACGTTCACTCTTCCGCAAGAATGTTCACTCAATAGTTGGAACGTTCATTCGTCAGCAAGAATGTTCACTCAACAGTTGAGACGTTCATTCATCAGCAAGAATGTTCACTCATGAGCAAGAACGTTCACTCAAAGTATGTGTGGGAAAGAAATAAGCTTGGAGATATGTATGTGTATAGATCTACCTACATGTTAGTGACGGAATCAATGGGTAAGCATGAAGAGAAATGAACATGCATGTTAGTTTGTACATATGAGATTTATTTATATGGATGTTTGTGACTAGGATGTGTTAATAAAAATTATATGGGAATGTAAGTGGTATGTGAGAGCTTGTATGAATGTATGTGTGTGTGTATAAATATACGTATGAGTGTGTATGCACGAAGTGGGATTAATTGTACACGAAAGAATAGGGCTTGTATACATGTATGCATGGCTACAATACGTTTGAGTATTAACGTTACTAATTAAGTGCTTTGAGAATGAAATGAAATGCAGGTATACTATTGTTGTCCTTATGAAGATTTAATGATTGGGATGCAAGATTGTACTTGGAATGATAATCGAAAGGATTAGCATGAGTAGAAAGAATGTGGCATGGTCATTTAATTATGTATGTTTCGATTATGAATGACGTCACCAAATATTAATTATGCGCATGTATGTGGTGATGCAGGTTGCACGGACTTAACATCATTTTGAAGTCTAAGAGGTTGAAGATCGAGTCAAAGAGCAAGGATTGTATGGGTAGAGCAGTCACATGACTTGTATTTATATATTACATTTGATGCGTTAATTAAGAATGGAGGTTGTAAATATTTTCAAGAAAGTGTTTGACATTTTAGAAATGAACCTCCAAGTATGTAATATAGATAAGAAAGAACGAATTTTTTAGTCGGTTTTTTCTGCTCTGTCTCTTTTGGTTAAAACGTGTTTGGGTGTTACAGGTTGGTATCAGAGCCCTGGTTTGAGAGAATCAAGTACGAGGAAGTAAGTACTTGAACTCAAACCCGTGTGCTCTTTTGACAAGGAAACCGTACAATCCAAGACTCGATCAAGATCCAAAGGTAGAACTGAATGTAAGCATGTTCTTATGTATTCATATAAAGAAGCTAACTATATTGTATATGCAAGGTAAGCTTAAGTGTTTGAGGAGGATGATCCGAGGATGCGGTCTAGGATGAATACCAAAGCATGTAATTAGAAAGATGGACCCCAGGTACACAATATTAATATATATGGGTACCAGTGTTAAAAGAAAAAGGGAAAATCTCCTTGGGCAGGGTAAATATTAAATGAAAGACAATGATATTGTCTTGGTAAGGTTTTAAAGATGTTGCATGAACTGAAACCCACTTCTTCGGACATAAGGTGATGATTATATGAAGGCACAAAACTAGTATGTGGATTGTGTGCCTGGCCAGTACGCAAGAAGCATATGACATTCGTGAGACCATGATAATTATCGCAGGTATGTCCTCTAGAATTGGGTAGTAGGTGGACGTGTAGGTGAAAGAAATAGTAAGACTTTCAAGAGAATGAAAGTACTTTATAAGAATGAATGGTAAGAATGAAAATGTTCGTATCCGTAAGTAAGGTACAGATTAAACAAGTAAGAATTAATGGCAAGAATGAAAATGTTTGAATTCGTAAGTAAGTATGAATCAAACAAGTAAGAATGAAAGGAGGGAATGAAATGTATGGATGAAAAAATAAACCCGTAGGTGAGTACGGATTAAACATGTATGAACATGTCTGGGTTTGATTGTAGCCAAATGATAAAAACGTGAATAAGAATATACGTACGGGTTGAGTTTCTCAAAAGTCAAAAGAAGATGATATTGTTAGAAAGAAAGTAATAATAAAATAACATGAAAGGTTCGATATGCTAACTGAACAAAACCGTTGAAAGTTGATGTCGTAATAAATATATATATATGCATTGTGGAAAGAATTATTGAATAAAGCTACGAAATACACATATTGGAAGTTAACTCATGAGAGAGTTAGGATGAATGGCGGTTAAGACCCGGAAGAATGGTGTTAGATCGTGTTCGTGACCCTAAACAGTCAGTAAAGGTAGTTCATCATTGTTTACAGAGGCGGAATCAAAGTAAACAACGTCACACAGCTTGTTACCTTTTTAATTCTTCTTATATTACTGATTTCTGAGTCTTTACAATGATTTCTGATGAAATTTTGGCAGCACCTCGACTCACATACACAATCAGATCCGTTTGAAATGAACCTACACACCTCCTATTTATAGACTAAGCCTATTTTGTTTGAACTTGACACACCCATGTTCAAACGGACTGGACATGTTCAAACGGACTGGCTACCTAAAACATGACCAAACCCTAATTCAATCACTATTGTGCACTCGATTAACCTATCTAGACATAAGACTCGATAAGACATAGTTAACAGACAGTAGATGCACCAACAAATGGTTAAAGTAAAGACGAGAATGAAAGGTTCTTTTTCAAAAAATGCTAAAACAATGAAAGGATGTTTTTGTAAGCATGTCTGATCTGGAGGTAAGTACAACACATACTCCAAAATAGGTAAACAAAAAAATAATAAGTGGAAGTTTGACCTAGAAAAGCCAAACTGCAGAAGTTGGAAAATAATTATTTCCAAATTGTGAGAGTACTACGTAAGCAATGAAATATATAATGTAGTATGCCAAGTAAGTTAATGATTTGTGGAAGAATATAGGTGAATTAGCACCGAATAAAATTAATAACCGAATGAAAATGATATGCTAAGGAATGGTCATGTATTGACTCGTTATGAACGAGTCAAATGAATGAAAATGATATGTTAAGGAACGGTCATGTATTGACCCAATATGAATGGGTCAAACGAACTAACGTTTTAACAGAATCTAGAAAGGACTAGTATGTAAACAAGATGATTTGATCAGCGCCATACTTGACGGAATTTGAATGAAATGTGCAAATCATTAATTTTATAGATGAGGGTGGTAGAACTCTTGGTATGATAAAGCTAGTAGAGTTGGGAAGGGACATGCACGAGCGGAAGCTCATCACACGGATGAATGAGATCACTCCGGGGATGGTATGGACTCAAGATGAAGATGGCCGATCCGTTCTATGGGTCATGGTATTGTGCCAAAACAACAAGGTTAGTAAATGGTTTAAGATGTGGGTGTTAGATAGAATGTTATGGGTTGAATAACTCCTTACGTACGAACTAATGGTAGCACATGTGTGACATGAATGAAGCGATGCAGAATATAACATAAAGGTGTACATAGTATATATAACTATAGCAAACATAGGATGATGCTTAATTCTCGAGGTACGTACAAAAAAATAAGTATGAAATAGCAGTTACGTTGATGTAGCAAGGCATGAGCTGAATGTTATGATATACGTGTGATCAAATTATGACTTCTCGTGTGGCTATGAAAGAAATAAAGGGGAATATTAATAATGAAATATTGTAGTAAGCTTGTGATGAGGGCCGATGTGACTAACATAAGAATGAAGTATCAAGCATGATTTATGAGTAACAGTAGATGTAAGAAAACTCGTTATGATCATTAAATGCATGAAAGTATATTTTTGCCTAATCTTGGAAGGTAGGGATAAAACCTTTGATTGAACCATGAATGCATTCTTTCCATAGTATGCATCTTGGATTTATTGAATAAATGGGTCGTTAGTAAAGATGTTTACTAGGGATTAGCGTTATGCAAGGATACGAAACCTAAAGGATATTTATGGTTTATGGAGATGAACAAGGTTTCAGGGACGAAACCTATTTTAAGGGGGGTAGACTTGTAACGCCCCAAAACCCGAATGTTAAATTACAAGCATGTTTTAATTTACACAATGTGATATGGGGTAACTAAGTTAGTTAACTTAGTTATATATGCCAGTTAAATAGTAAAGAATGGAATTTTGTGACTAACAAATAACAAACAAAACTTCAAGGGCAAAAAAAGGGCAAGTTGAAAAGTGTTTTAATTAAAACATAAAAAGAAAAGGGAAACCCCCTTTGGGGCAGATGTATATGTCGACACACACACATAGTGTGTGTGTGTTCTTGTGTGAACCAAAGGAAGAAGAAGGAGAGGAGAAATCTGAAATTGCATGAATAATCTATGAATTTAGGGGTGTTCATCACCTGCTAGGCATCAAGTAAGTATCTAATTCACCCCTTAAACCTTCTTGATTAGAGTACTTGGTGGGTTTTGACGAATCAACCCTAATTGGGTAAATTGGGGATGTTAGATGGTTGGATTTGTGTATGCATGCATTAATTTAGTGTCAATTATGATTTAATCATCTCAATTAGGAGTTTTAATGGAAGAGCCCATGATCAAGAACTTGGGGTTTTGATGGTTTATGGTTTAATATGAATGAGTTGGATGAACTAGAGATTTTGTTATGTTGATGTCTATGTGTGAATGGTACTTGTTGATTAGTAAGAAGATTTGATGAATTATGTATGAACTTGGAAGATCGTGCATAAATTAGTTATACATTGTGCATTAAATGGTGTTCGCACACCAAGTGTTTGATGAAATGCTTAGTATAAGCTAGTATGTGAAATTATATGTTAAACAATGGATGAACATGTGTAGAGTTTGATAATGACATGATTAATGATAATTAGACATGAGAAGATGTATTGTAGAAGGATTTCGTAAGAAGGTGTAGTTGATGGTATGATTGGGAAGAATTATGCTTTAGAACTTGTACTCTATGCTTGATGATGAGGTGCACAACATGTGTTGGACCAATTGCCTATTGGTAATTTAGAAATGAATGTGCACTAAGTATATAACATATGAACTTGCTAGTAAATAATGATGTTGTGATTATAATAGACTAACCTTGAATGTGGTTGTCAAATGTGAGATAATGAAAGCATTAGCATGTGAAAGTATGTGTTTGTGAATATGTATGTGTATATAATTTGGTGATCATGTGGTTGTAAGCATATTACATCATGAGTTTGAAATGTATATAATGTCATTAGTATAGGCTAATATGATAACACGAATATATGAGGTTAAGTAGAAAGTTCATATGATAAACCGTTGACTTCTGAAAGTCAACTGTGCATAAGTAGCGAGGTTAGGCTTTTGTCACACTTGCAATGTTATAGAATGTCAAATGGTACGTGTTATATCGATATGTGTTATATGTGACGACGTGATGAATTATATGAGTTGAAAAGATATGATTGTGGGAATATGCCTTATGCTTGTTAGAATTGACTAATGAAAGTCAAATGTGAGATATGCATTTGATATGATCGTTAATATGTACAATCATCTATGCTAACAAGAATGTGATTGCGATTACATGAAAGTATAGGGATCATGTCGAGATGGAATCAAGCACGAAAGGCTAACGGGCCAAGATGAGGCAAGGAAGCGGATACGAACACGAACACATAAGGTAAGTGATTCCCAGAATCACTTCTTATTTATAAATGAAGTTAAGGTGGTAAGTCGTTGGTGGTCATCTATGTTTGGAATTACACGGTAGAAGCGAACGGGTCAAAATATAGAAAGAAACATAGCGTGATGCGGTAGATGGTTTGATCTTGGGGTTAAGTAGTAAAAGGATATGGGGGCTTGAATTATGGTCATGTTACGTCTTGGAAGCATGAAAAATATGGAACAAGGGGAAACAGCAACAAGCTGCCGTAATCTACGGCCAATGTTCACTCAACAGTTAGAACGTTCACTCATTAGCAAGAATGTTCACTCAACAGTTGGAACGTTCACTGGTCAGCAAGAATGTTCACTCAACAGTTGGAACGTTCACTCATTAGCAAGAATGTTCACTCAACAGTTGGAACGTTCACTCTTCAGCAAGAATGTTCACTCAATAGTTGGAACGTTCACTCGTCAGCAAGAATGTTCACTCAACAGTTGAAACGTTCATTCATCAGCAAGAATGTTCACTCATGAGCAAGAACATTCACTCAAAGTATGTGTGGGAAAGAAATAAGCTTGGAGATATGTATGTGTATAGATCTACCTACATGTTAGTGACGGAATCCATGGGTAAGCATGAAGAGAAATGAACATGCACGTAAGTTTGTACGTATGAGACTTATTTATATGGATGTTTGTGACTAGGATATGTTAGTAAAAATTATATGGGAATGTAAGTGGTATGGAAGAGCTTGTATGAATGTGTGTGTGTGTGTGTATAAATATACGTATAAGTGTGTATGCACGAAGTTGGATTGATTGTACATGAAAGAATAGGGCTTGTATACATGTATGCATGGCTATAATACGTTTGAGTATTAACGTTACCAATCAAGTGCTTTGAGAATGAAATGAAATGCAGGTATACTATTGTTGTCCTTATGAAGATTTAATGATTGGGATGCAAGATTGTACTTGGAATGATAATCGAAAGGATTAGCATGAGTAGAAAGAATGTGGCATGGTCATTTAATTATGTATGTTTCGATTATGGATGACGTCACCTAATATTAATGATGCACATGTATGTGGTGATTGCAGGTTGGACGGACTTAACATCATTATGAAGTCTAAGAGGTTGAAGATCGAGTCAAAGAGCAAGGATTGTACGGGAAGAGCAGTCACATGACTTGTATTTATATATTACATTTGATGCTTTAATTAAGAATGGAGGTTGTAAATTTTTCAAGAAAGTTTTTGACATTTTAGAAATGAACCTCCAAGTATGTAATATAGATAAGAAAGAAGGAATTTTTTAGTCGGTATTTTCCGCTGTGTCTCTTTTGGTTAAAACGTGTTAGGGTGTGACAAGTTGGTATCAGAGCCCTGGATTGAGAGAATCAAGTACGAGGAAGTAAGTACTTGAACTCAAACCCGTGTGCTCTTTTGACAAGGAAACCGTACAATCCAAGACTCGATCAAGATCCAAAGGTAGAACTGAATGTAAGCATGTTCTTATGTGTTCATATAAAGAAGCTAACTGTATTGTATATGCAAGGTAAGCTTAAGTGTTTGAGGAGGATGATCCGAGGATGCGGTCTAGGATGAATACCAAAGCATGTAATTAGACAGATGGACCCCAGGTACACAATATTATTATATATGGGTACCAGTGTTAAAAGAAAAAGGAAAAATCTCCTTCGGGAGGGTAAATATTAACCGAAAGACAATGATATTATCTTGGTAAGGTTTTAAAGATGTTGCATGAACTGAAACCCACTTCTTCGGACATAAGGTGATGATTATATGAAGGCACGAAGCTAGTATGTGGATTGTGTGCCTGGCCAGTACGCAAGAAGCATATGACATTCATGAGACCATGATAATTATTGCAGGTATGTCCTCTAGAACTGGGTAGTCGGTGGACGTGTAGGTGAAAGAAATAGTCAGACTTTCAAGAGAATGAAAGTACTTTATAAGAATGAATGGTAAGAATGAAAATGTTTAAATCCGTAAGTAAAGTACGGATTAAACAAGTAAGAATGAATGGCAAGAATGAAAATGTTTGAATTCGTAAGTAAGTATGAATCAAACAAGTAAGAATGAAAGGAGGGAATGAAATGTATGGATGAAAAAATAAACCCGTAGGTGAGTACGGATTAAACATGTATGAACACGCCTAGGTTTGATTGTAGCCAAATGATAAAAACGTGAATAAGAATATACGTACGGGTTGAGTTTCTCAAAAGTCAAAAGAAGATGATATTGTTAGTTAGAAGGCAAGTAATAGTAAAATAACATGAAAGGTTCGATATGCTAACTGAACAAAACCGTTGAAAGTTGATGTCGTAATAAATATATATATGCATTTTGTGAAAGAATTATTGAATAAAGCTACGAAATACACATATTGGAAGTTAACTCATGAGAGAGTTAGGATGAATGGCGGTTAAGACCCGGAAGAATGGTTAAAGTATAGACGAGAATGAAAGGTTCTTTTTCAAGAAACACTAAAACAATGAAAGGATGTTTTTGTAAGCATGTTTGATCTGGAGGTAAGTACAACACATACTCCAAAATAGGTAAACATAAAATTAATAAGTGGCAGTTTAACCTAGAAAAGCCAAACTGGAGAAGTTGGAAAATAATTATTTTCAAATTGTGAGAGTACTAAGTAAGCAATGAAATATATAATGTAGTATGCCAAGTAAGTTAATGATTTGTGGAAGAATATAGGTGAATTAATACCGAATAAAATGAATAACCAAATGAAAATAATATGCTAAGGAATGGTCATATATTGACTCGTTATGAACGAGTCAAACGAATGAAAATGATATGTTAAGGAACGGTCATGAATTGACCCAATATGAATGGGTCAAACGAACTAATGTTTTAAAAGAATCTAGAACGGACTAGTATGTAAACAAGATGATTTGATCAATGCCATACTTGACGGAATTTGAATGAAATGTGCAAATCATTAATTTTATAGATGGGGGTGGTAGAACTCTTGGTATGATAAAGCTAGTAGAGTTGGGAAGGGACGTGCACGAGCAGAAGCTCATCACGTGGATGAATGAGATCACTCCGGGGATGGTATGGACTCAAAATGAAGATGGCCGGTCCGTTATGTGGGGCATGGTATTGTGCCAAAACAACAAGGTTAGTAAATGGTTTAAGATGTGGGTGTTAGATAGAATGTTATGGGTTGAATAACCCCTTACGTACGAACTTAATGGTAGCACAAGTGTGACATGAATGAAGCGATGCAGAATATAACATAAAGGTGTACATAGTATATATAACTATAGCAAACATAGGATGATGCTCAATTCTCGAGGTACGTACAAAAAAAATAAGTATGAAATAGTAGTTATGTTGATGTAGCAAGGCGTGAGCTGAATGTTATGATATACGTGTGATCACATTACGACTTCTCGTGTGGCTATGAAAGAAATAAATGGGAATATTAATAATGAAATATTGTGGTAAGCTCGTGATGAGGGCCGGTGTGACTAACGTAAGAATGAAGTATCAAGCATGATTTATGAGTAACAGTAGATGTAAGAAAACTCGTTATGATTATTAAATGCATGAAAGTATATTTTTGCCTAATCTTGGAAGGTAGGGACAAAACCTTTGATTGAAACATGAATGCATTCTTTCCATAGTATGCATCTTGGATTTATTGAATAAATGGGTCGTTAGTGAAGATGTTTACTAGGGATTAGCGTTATGCAAGGATACGAAACCTAAGGGATATTTATGGTTTAGTGGAGATGAAAAAGGTTTCGGGGACGAAACCTCTTTTAAGGGGGGTAGACTTGTAACGCCTCAAAACCCGAATGTTAAATTATGGGGATGTTTTAATTTATACAATGTGATATGGGGTAACTAAGTTAGTTAACTTTGTTATATATGCCAGTTAAATAGTAAGGAATGGAATTTTGTGACTAACAAATAACAAACAAAACTTCAAGGGCAAAAAGGGGGCAAGTTGAAAAGTGTTTTAATTATAACATAAAAAGAAAAGGGAAACCCCATTTGGGGCAGATGTATATGTCGACACACACACATAGTGTGTGTGTGTGTGTGTGTTCTTGTGTGAACCAAAGGAAGAAGAAGGAGAGGAGAAATCTGAAATTGCATGAATAATCTATGAATTAAGGGGTGTTCATCACCGCCTAAGCATCAAGTAAGTATCTAATTCACCCCTTAAACCTTCTTGATTAGAGTACTTGGTGGGTTTTGACGAATCAACCCCAATTGGGTAAATTGGGGATGTTATATGGTTGGATTTGTGGATGCATGCACTAATTTAGTGTCAATTATGATTTAATCATCTCAATTAGGAGTTTTAATGGAAGAGCCCATGATCAAGAACTTGGGGTTTTGATGGTTTATGGTTTAATATGAATGAGTTGGATGAACTAGAGATTTTGTTATGTTGATGTCTATGTGTGAATGGTACTTGTTGATTAGTAAGAAGATTTGATGAATTATGTATGAACTTGGAAGATCGTGCATAAATTAGTTATACATTGTGCATTAAATGGTGTACGCACACCAAGTGTTTGATGAAATGCTTAGTATAAGCTAGTATGTGAAATTATATGTTAAACAATGGATGAACATGTGTAGAGTTTGATAATGACATGATTGATGATAATTAGACATGAGAAGATGTATTGTAGAAGGATTTCATAAGAAGGTGTAGTTGATGGTATGATTGGGTAGAATTATGCATTAGAACTTATACTCTAAGCTTGAATGATGAGGTGCACAACATGTGTTGGACCAATTGCCTATTGGTAATTTAGAAATGAATGTGCCCATATAACATATGAACTTGCTAGTAAATAATGATGTTGTGATTATGTTAAATAGACTAACCTTGAATGTGGTTGTCAAATGTGAGATAATGAAAGCATTAGCATGTGAAAGTATGTGTTTGTGAATATGTATGTGTATATAATTTGGTGATCATGTGGTTGTAAGCATATTACATCATTAGTTTGAAATATATATAATGTCATTAGTATAGGCTAATATGATAACACGAATATATGAGGTTAAGTAGAAAGTTCATATGATAAACCATTGACTTCTGCAAGTCAACTATGCATAAGTAGCGAGGTTAGGCTTTTGTCACACTTGCAATGTTATAGAATGTCAAATGGTACGTGCTATATCGATATGTGTTATATGTGATGACGTGATGAATTATATGAGTTGAAAAGATATGATTGTGGGAATATGCCTTATGCTTGTTAGAATTGACTAATGAAAGTCAAATGTGAGATATGCATTTGATATGATCGTTAATATGTACAATCATGTATGCTAACAAGAATGTGATTGCGATGACATGAAAGTATAGGGATCATGTCGAGATGGAATCAAGCACGAAGGGCTAACGGGCCAAGATGAGGCAAGGAAGCGGATACGAACACGGACACATAAGGTAAGTGATTCCTAGAATCACTTCTTATTTATAAATGAAGTTAAGGTGGTAAGTCATTGGTGGTAATCTATGTTTGGAATTACACAGTAGAAGCGAACGGGTCAAAATATAAAAGAAACATAGCATGATACGATAGATGGTTTGATCTTGGGGTTAAGTAGTAAAAGGATATGGGGGCTTGAATTATGGTCATGTTACGTCTTGGACGCATGAAAAATATGGAACAAGGAAGTTCGGATATCTAACGGTTGTCTTGTGAAAATTAAAAAGGAAGAAGGTTTAGAGTGAAAGAACCCGTCGTAAGCTACGGAAGATCAGTCGTAGCTTATGGCCAAACAAACAAGGGGAAACAGCAACAAGCTGCCGTAATCTACGGCCAATGTTCACTCAACAGTTGAAATGTTCACTCAACAGTTGGAACGTTCACTCATTAGCAAGAATGTTCACTCAACAGTTGGAACGTTCACTAGTCAGCAAGAATGTTCACTCAACAGTTGGAACGTTCACTCATTAGCAAGAATGTTCACTCAACAGTTGGAACGTTCACTCATTAGCAAGAATGTTCACTCAACAGTTGGAACGTTCACTCATTAGCAAGAATGTTCACTCAACAGTTGGAACATTCACTCTTCAGCAAGAATGTTCACTCAATAGTTGGAACGTTCACTCGTCAACAAGAATGTTCACTCAACAGTTGAAATGTTCATTCATCAGCAAGAATGTTCACTCTTGAGCAAGAACGTTCACTCAAAGTATGTGTGGGAAAGAAATAAGCTTGGAGATATGTATGTGTATAGATCTAACTACATGTTAGTGACAGAATCCATGGGTAAGCATGAAGAGAAATGAACATGCACGTAAGTTTGTATGTATGAGACTTATTTATATGGATGTTTGTGATTAGGATATGTTACTAAAAATTATATGGGAATGTAAGTGGTATGTAAGAGCTTGTATGAATGTATGTGTGTGTATAAATATACGTATGAGTGTGTATGCACGAAGTGGGATTGATTGTACACGAAAGAATAGGGCTTGTATACATGTATGCATGGCTACAATACGTTTGAGTATTAACGTTACTAATCAAGTGCTTTGAGAATGAAATGAAATGCAGGTATACTATTGTTGTCCTTATGAAGATTTAATGATTGGGATGAAAGATTGTACTTGGAATGATAATCGAAAGGATTAGCATGAGTAGAAAGAATGTGGCATGGTCACTTAATTATGTATGTTTCGATTATGAATGACGTCACCATATTAAGGATGCACATGTATGTGGTGATTGCAGGTTGCACGGACTTAACATCATTATGAAGTCTAAGAGGTTGAAGATCTAGTCAAAGAGCAAGGATTGTTCGGGAAAATCAGTCACATGACTTGTATTTATATATTACATTTGATGCGTTAATTAAGAATGGAGGTTGTAAATCTTTTCAAGAAAGTGTTTGACATTTTAGAAATGAACCTCCAAGTATGTAATATAGATAAGAAAGAAGGAATTTTTTAGTCGGTATTTCCGTTGTGTCTCTTTTGGTTAAAACGTGTTAGGGTGTTACATTCCACTCATGAAAATGTTTAGATCTATGTGAAAACAGTGTTAAATCATGTTGAAATCTTTTAGATCTGAGTTGTTCTTGGTGGAATGAGGCCAAATCTTGAAGTTCATAAGAACCCCATGATGACATCATCCTAGAACACCTCAGATCCACTGATTTCACGGTTAAAAGTGAAGATTTAAAGGTGAAAATGATGAAGAAGTGCGTGTAGATAATAGATGTACAAGATTTGAGTTGAAAACTTACAAGAATCGCGAGAAATCGAGAGATAGAGAGCTGAGAAGTCGAAGAGTCGCAGAGAGAGCTGTAACATCACCGTTTGTGATGTGACAGGGGTATTTATAGGATTCCAAAGGAGGAAAGTGGCGCACAAGCAACGGATTGGATGGTAACCCTATCGGATGGCCATCCGATCGGATGGTCATCCGTACGGATGACCATTCGATCGAATGGTCATTCGATCGAAGTGATCCGGCGAGTTGGTTTTCGATGTTTCGTTTCGTGCGTTGAGCGTTGTGATGCGTTTCGAGTGAGCGATGCGATAGTATTACCCATTAGTTACACAAATAACCTAACTATTAAACACCATAAACATAAATCTTAAATCTCGAGTTTGTGATGAGATTGCGTTGCGATAGAGTTGCGATTGCGATTAATCACCTCAACATAAACATAACATGCACAAGTAACACATAATAGCACACACACGTAAAACAATATCCATAACCTATAATTCGAGTTGCGATGCGTTAGCGATGCGATTAGCGATAAGTCGATTAACGATTAACTGCAATTAAATAGTGATTTATTAACAAGTACTCCACATAATGCAACTAAAGTGAAAATAAAATAGAGTATCGATACTAGTCGTGAAGTACAATTCAATAATTAAGCAAGTAGTGACAGATCGCAATTAGCAATCTTTTCTTCCTTTGACTTTGACTTTGACTTCAAACAGTCGGGTTGTTACAGGATGCCTTTGAAGTGAACCAAGCACCCCTATTTATAGCCTGCACAGAAGCCCGGACACGGCCCCGTGTCTGCTGGACACGGCCCCGTGTCCATCCACTTTCTCTTTCTTCTTAATTGCAATTGTCTGTATTAGGCTCCACACGCCCCCGTGTTCGCTGGGCACGGCCCCGTGTGCAGAAGCGTATCTGTACTATCAAGATTTGCAAGATTTTGCGAATCTTAGCGTTGACCACAGCCCGTGTTGAGCTGGGCACGCCCCCGTGCTGGGAATAGAAGCTTCTATAGCTTTTTCTTTTCTGCAGGCTTCTAGCCACGCCCCCATATCCGTTGGGCATGGGGCCGTGGTCAGCCTTCTGTTCTCTTGTTTTTGCTTGGGGAAGATGTTGTCGAGGGGTCAGGCATGTCACGTTTATTCCTTTTCTTGTATTTATGTTAGTTTTTGTTGCATATTTTGTTCATTTTGTTCATTTAAGCTCATTTGGTCCTAAAAATACAAAAGAAAGACAAAAGCACACTTTTTCCAACATTAGTACTAAAAATGGTTAGTTTTATGCCTCATTTGATGTAATTTATATGTTGCATTTTACACACATCAATACGATAACCAGTTGGGTGTTGTTAGTAGTCGTTTTTGGAGCACGAGTAGGAGCACGAGTAGGGAAACTCTACATCAACGTGCCGTATATAATTTTAAGGTATGTCCTCGTTTAAGTTTATGTTTATTATTTATTTTTAGTAGTTAATATTAGTATTATTTTTAGTGGTAGTGTTAGTATTACTTTTAGGTACTAGGGATTATTGTCGGGGCGGGTATTAGGTAGCCTAGCATTAGTTAGGCATGGACTGATCACCTATGCTTAAACAAGGCATCGTTAACCAATATCCAACCATGATAATAACTAGTTAGGTGTACCGTTACCTAACTTAGGATTATGTGAATTGTGTCAGGACCCTGAGGTAGTACCGGATTATACTAGCAATTACTATCAATTGTTACGCAACAAGCAAGAGGTGAGTTTTATGAATGTTTTCCAAACGTGAACATGCTTGTCCTAAACTGTAATAATATGGCATGACTGTTGTACGCATGTGTATAACCTAAGCATGACATACACATGATATTTGTGTTCCCTTATACGTGCCGCTACAGCGGGATTTGTCGGTACTGCACCCTTGGTGTAGTGGGCATTAACTGTATGGTTATGTAAGTTACGTGGTAACGTTGGGTTATGATGACATGGGTGGGTACAAGTCATGATTAATTGATGTGATTTATAACCGGTGTATATTCATAAACTCACCAGTAATAGTTGACGTCTTTTAAGCATGTGTCACAAGTAATGATGGTTAATTATGTGCGTGTTGGTAATCTCGAATATGTGTGGCTAGTAGAATAAAGTATCCAAGACTTGTTTATCTAGTGGAAATTTTATATGAATGGCTAAGAATAATTGACCCAACTTTGTACTTTTAAGTTTACAACGTTTGTACCTTACATTTAGTTGTATTAATAAAATAAGTGTTTCTTTATAAGTTGGTATCAATTGTGTATGGTGCATCCTTATCTGGGTGTGGTGTTGCATTAAATAGTAATAATATTAGTGAATTGAAGGAGGAAATGTCATGTGCCATTAAGTATACTCTTTTATTAGTATTATATCCTAATCTATACGTAATAAACGAAAAACGGGGTGTTATGTCACGTGATACAATTATGTGTGATGATTTTTTATTAACGTTCTTTAACTTCACTTTTTCATATTTTATTTCTTGATTTATAAAAACAATAGTAATAAAAAAATATTTTATAATTTCTAAATATCCAAACCCTAAGATAGCATTCGTTTCGTGAAATATAATGGAATTGGAATTAAAAGTTACGTATGAATGAAAATTTGATTGGAATTTATATGTGTTTGTTTCACATGATAGATCGTAATTTGGATAGAATTGGTGGTAACTTGCAACACACTGTGTTATTAAAAATGAGGTTCAAATTCAAATTACGTGTGGTTAACTAAATTCTTTTATCTCATCGAAAGTTGTTAGGATTAAACAGAATTAAAACTGAACACACGCATACGAAAGCAAAAACGAACACAAGGATTTAAAGTGGTTCGATATGCTGACCTACATCCATTGTGCTGCAACCAGGGGCGGATTTAGAGGGGTTTACCGGGTTCCCAGGAACCCAGTCGATTTGGAAAAAAAAACGTTTTTTTGTAGTGTAAACCTTTTATGATTTGGAAAAGAACGTTTTTTTGTAGTGTAAACCTTTTATGATTTAGAAAAAGGAACCCAGTGAAAAAACTGGCTGGATCCGCCACTGGCTGCAACTATGGTTTCTTTATTATTCGGGAGCTGCAAGGAATTACAAGTACATGCTGTCACTATATAGAGACTAATTTAGGGTTATGAAAGTTGATTCCCGGGTTAAGCCCAAGTCCGCATAGATACCATTAGGGCGGGCTAAATATAAAAACCTAATACTTTGCCAAAATAAAACATGTGGGTCGACCCAAGGATAGGGTCGGTTTCCCTCCTTTGGTCGAGCCTCCGCACATCAACGCGCAATAATCTCCCACTTGGATGCTCGAACTAAGTTTATCGTCTTCAATATGTGTACCTCTTGTAATATTCTTTCACTTGTTGCAGAAGCCTTCTCATGAGTTATCCTGAAGGCACGTTGAAGCTAGGGTAGCCTAGTAAACCCACAGTTATATTTTGGTCAAGCCCATGTGATTATCCTTACAAAGCAATTGTGTGTCTTGTTATGGGGATGGCCTTTCCAACCATGAATATGGCCTCCTGACGTGAACATGGCCTTGGGTAAGGCTAGAATAAGTTCCTTCTCAGGAGTGCTTATCACTTCAAAAGCAATGGGACTTGAACCTTCAACCTTATGAAGAATGACTCATTCCTAAACACCTTGGTATCATTGGACTACACTCCATTTGAATAATATAAATATATTATTTAAAGGTAGGGGTGTTCAGAATTCGTTTCGAATTCGAAAAATTTGAAATTCGATTAACTTCGATTCAATTATCAAGAATTTGTTTCGATTATAAGAATTCGAATTCGAATTCGATTTAATTCGAGTCAAGTAAATCGAATACAAATCGAATACGAAATTTATAATTTCAAATTCGATTCGAAACTCGAATAAAAATTATACATTTTTATTTAATATTTTTATATATAATACATACATAACTTTTATTGGGCTATACTATAAATTATTTTCAAAATTTATTCCAAGTATTAAATTTACCCATTACCAAACCCACTACATGGCCATAACTAAAACCTAAGTAATAAATCTATCAATAGTTTAACCCTAAAAATATAAACTTGTAATTGAGGAGTGGTTAGTCCCGACTTCTTGTTTTGAATTTAATTCTTATAGTACTTTATTTGGAACTTTTTGATGTGATATCCTGCTTTATGGTTGCTTTAAAATTTATGTTTCATCTTAATAGTTTTTTACATGTTTTAAAAGAATTTGAATCAAATCGAATTTATTCGAATTCGGTATGTTTTAATCGAATTCGAATTCAAGGGAAGCTAAAAATTATTCGAATAATTCGAAAATTCGATTCGATGAACACCCCTATTTAAAGGTAAATTACATTTCTCGTACTTTAGTAATACACAAAATTAAATATTTTGTCCTTAAATTAAGCTAATAACAAATAACATCCTTTATATACTTTGTTATTATCTTAGTTTGAGGATGAAATGAGTAGTTTAGTATATTATTCACATATTTGTTTGAGTAAATTACAAATTATGTTCTTTGATGATAGAGTAAATTGCATATTGTCATTTGAGAAAGGAAATTAAACTGTGTATCCTATAATCGAGAATTTTACTCATATTAAGTTCTTTTCACTAACCCACATCCATTTTTCAAGTTAAGTTAGATCATGGGTATTAATGTCTTTTTACCCCACATTTTTTTTACCAAACTCCCTCCTAGTCTTACCACAAACAACCACACAAGCCCTCCCACATATTTGTGACCACTTGCAATGAATGCCATAAATTTTTTACCCCATTTTGCCTGTAGTGTTTTTGCAAAACATGGTTCAATTCCTTCCAAAAAGTGATTGCCTGGTGTGTTGAGAGCCATGAAAACAGATCTAATGCATCCCCTTCGAAATGCATTGATGCAACATCAACCTTCTTGTCATCAAGGATTTGGTATTATCTAATAAATTTATCTGCCTTCAATGTCCATCTACGCGGGTCGCCATAATTGAAGGCTGGGAACACAAGTTTGGTTAATTGGTTTGGGGTTGGTGCTGGTTAATATGACGCCAAGAGGATTCACCCTTGTTAGACCTATCACCTATCGTGACCTGAACTAGATTTTCCTTCAACGGTTAGATTTGAGATGGCAAATCTCCGATTACAACCAAACAAAGATAATTAAAAAATGGACAACAAATAATTTAACGTAAATAAGTTATTAAAGGAATAGAAGACCAAATAACCCCCCCCCCCCCCCCCCCCCCACACACACACACACACCCACCCACTACATCGGCTTCCCCTTAAGTAAAACCGATTTATTTGACTAGGTCATGGGTTCTCAGATAATACGGGTGGATTTGAACTACCAGGTTAGTTGGAATTGTATTAGTCAAACGGATAAAATTTGTGACCATTGAGTCACAAATTTATAAATTATACTTATTTGGAATTTTATTAAATATTGATCTGTAAGCCACAAAGTACTTTATACGTTGAAGTACGATTTTAGCAACTGAATTCTCTTGCATAGCATCCATAGCATCAATTTGTGCAGAACACTCGGGTTAAAGCTGGTCAAAGCAAACGATGTGTAGATTGAGGCTCGTGAGTGAGCTAATTGGCACACGAGTCCTTTGGGAAGGTATAATCGTGTGCTCGTATATATGGGTTATTAAATTTTGTATTTATATAAACTATATATAAATGTGAGACAAAACGAAATGAACCAACTAGGATGATTATAAAATGTTGACATTTGGAAAAGAGAAAAATGTCCGGATAGTCCCGTGGTTTGCTCATTTTTCACATTTAGTCCCTAACTTTCTAAAATTACAGCTATAGTCCCCAACTTTTGCAATTTCATTCCCGGATAGTCCCTGGCGCAGATGGAGGTTAGTTTTTGGTGTTAAGTGGATGTGAAATGACCAAATTACCCCTAATGTTAAATAATAATATCAGTCAATAGTCAACATCCCCATCTCCATATCTTAAACCCCTGCAACCACCATAACTATACCTCTACCATCACTGCCGCCATCAGTCAAAGCCAGCTCCATCACCACCATCAACAGCACCCCCACCACCAGCTACCATCATCATCGCCATCACAAGTAAACAAGCTACATTTTCCAATTTCTTCAGGAACATAACCAGTAAACAAATTGTCAGCCACTTTAAGCTCCTCTAAACTTAAGAGTGAATTTCAAGAATTGTCCTTTATCTTTATAGCAATTTTTAGGCCCTGTCCTTTATGTTTAAAATTGACGAGTTTTGTCCTTAATGTTTTCATATCATACACGTTTTGTCCTTTAGGCCTAACCCAGTTAGTTTTTTCAGTTAAATTTGGTCATATGCTTTGCACATGAGGGCATTTTTGTCAATTCAAAGGTAAGTTCAACGGCAGATTTACAGCTCAAAGCTTCTGCAACCTTTGAATTGACAAAAATGCACTCATGTGCAAAGCAAATGACCAAATTTAACTGAAAAAACTAACTGGGTTAGGCCTAAAGGACAAAACGTGTATGATATGAAAACATAAAGAACAAAACTCGACAATTTTGAACATAAAGAACAGCGCCTGAAAATAGGTATAAAGATAAAGGACAATCCTTGAAATTCCCTCCTAAACTTAACATATTCCTCTAAACTTTAAGCTCCACATTGTGTGCATGCACCCACAAAAGCCCCGACATTTCAACATTGCAAACAACCTCCAAGTTCTCATCATCCCATGGCTTTACATCCACAAGAACCGAGACTTCACCAACTAAATTCCTTTCGCATTAAACTTACCGCCTAAATTTAAAACGATTTCGTATAGCTGATTATTAACTAAATGCTAAATGAATCCAATAAACTGACTTACTTTCTTCTTTGGAAGTTCAATGAAAACATTAATAACTTAAAAAAACTACAAAATCTGCACAAGCTTTTAACACAAATTGCTACTATTTCACCCTAAGAATGAATGAACACATTCTGAAACTACAAAGAACTGACACAAACTTAATCTACTGCTATATGACCTATTTACAACTTCCCTTCTATACATATAGATCATAGAAAAATGGGAACATTTACAAATTTACAGGTGCTATAATATGTATATCTATATATTTATATATAAATATATATGTTCATAGAACCTGTACTGTATCCACACTTCTGGCCGAATTCGAAGCCGCCAACATAGCCGCTCCGATCCCTGATCCATCTTCCATTGTTTTGAGGATCACATACGGGGCGATTTCTTCGCCTAATATCTCCGCAACAGCTTCGTTTAAATATTCTCTGAAAACGGTGTAGCTTGTGTATAATCCGCCCTCAACCGCCACCACGGTTCTTCTCATTTTACCACTTTTGTAACCTTTGATTCTTCCACTCGAAATGCCACCTGTCCCGTCTCGCCCGATCTTTTTCAAGATCCCGACAATGCCTGCAGCGACCAGCCTGGCAGCCCTTCTTGTTACCACATCGCATACTTTGACCATTATTTTTCTTACTTTTAATGGGACATCGCGTATCTGTTGAAAAAAAAGAACTTTAAAAAAACATAATCCAAACGCAAGGAGGTTGATAAATGATGAGATGTGTGGTAAAAAGCAATACTATTGCCATTTTCGTCCTTGATGTTTGGCTATTTTTGCAATTTTCATCTAAAGGTTTGTTTTTTCCTCGTCCAGATCCAAAAGTTTTGAAATATTGTCATTTTCATCCGACTCATTAACCACATTCATTATTAATGTTAAGTCAGGGGTATTTTTGTTTTGTGATGATTAAAGGGTTTGGGTGGGGAGAAAGTCAACAGAGGTGAATCTTTATTTCTTGTAGTGTTTTTATGTTGATTAAATATGTCTAAAAAACCGGAAATACCCCTCACTTAACGAAGAAAAATGAATGAAGTTAACGAGCCGGATGAAAATGGCTAAATTTCAAACCTTTTGGATCCAGATGCGGAAAAACAAACCTTTAGACGAAATTCACAAAACTGGCCAAACCTCAAGGACAAAATGGCATTTTACTTTTTACCCAAAAAAAAATGGCATTTTACTCTAATCCAAATCTTTAAATTACAAATTATGCCAAAAAAAATACATTTGGCCATTTGGGTGTCTTTTAAACCGTTTGACTCGTCAACCTGTTACCTAATTTTTTTTTCTTGAAGAAGCAACTTATGTGGGACCCATTTATAAGTAAATTTGATGAAAATGTGACCTCTAGTGTGTGTATATTGGCAACATCTTACATCCAAGGTTTCTTCTAAAATCTTGGCAACTTCACGCAAGTCGGGAGAGTCATCTTCATGCATGGCTGCCATTAATGGTGTACTGCGTGACATCAAGAAACAATATTACGTTAACTTTCTACAAATTCGGCCTATAATCGATATGAAAAGGCGTAATGGAAAAAATGTTTTTATAATAGAAAGAAGACTTGCCACTTTCTTTAAAAGAGAAAAAGAAAATGAAAAGTAGGCGACTTTAGCCCATACATGATTAGAATATTAACGAGGACCACCACTTAACAGTTATTTAAGAATATAAGATAAAAAGGTCGGTTCTTTTA
This sequence comes from Helianthus tuberosus, assembly GCA_030545235.1. Lineage (NCBI taxonomy): Eukaryota > Viridiplantae > Streptophyta > Magnoliopsida > Asterales > Asteraceae > Helianthus > Helianthus tuberosus. The sequence goes on along the minus strand of CM060357.1, from coordinate 38,999,585 downwards.
CAGGAATGAAAACCCTATAAGGAGTAATTTAATGATAGAAAAACTAAGACTCGCCTTTTTTATTAAGAACGGGTCATTTTCAAGACGTAGAAGAAATTAATAAAGACACAAATGACTAGACCCCAGCGAGACAACACAACAAGAAATGACAACCAATGAATTCGCCTGATTATTGTATGTTATATTGTTATATAATCCAAAAGTTTGACTTGAAAAAGTAACAGTCCTTCGATTTAAAATTCTTATATCCAACAGAAATTTATTTACTCAAAAACAAATAACAATGTAGTAACCCATTCTTCGGGAATTAATTATTCACAAAGAGCCTAATAATCAACTCCTGCCCACATATGTTCTCTCTTTGACTTCGCATGCCTACTAAAAAGGTATCATGACATCATGATTGTTTTCACCTTCTTCCTAATTTGAATTTTGATTGTTTTGGCTAAATGATTTGTAAACGAACCGAACGAGCACGTTCATGAACGATTCACGAACAAGATATTTCTTGTTTGTGTTCGTTCATTAAGGCAATGAACATGTTCATGAACTGTTCATGAACACTTGCCGAACGTGGACGGACGCAAACGAACACAAACAAATTGTTCATGAACAAAAAATTAATACAAACTAACGTTATATATATTCATTTAAAAATACAATTTGCATTTTTCATCAGAAATAGTAATATTATGAAGAATCCACCAAAAATAAATAAATACTTAACATAATTAACACAAAAACTAAGAAGTTTGTCAAGCATTAATACAAACTGAAATTAAAATAAAAATAAAATTATAACATAAAAAAACCTTTAATTGAACGAACACAAACGGACATAAATGAGCGAACATAAACGAACACATTACCGAACGTTCACGAACATAAACAAACGAACGCAGCCTCCGTTCATGTTCGTTTGTTCAACTTATTGAACGGAATTTCTTGTTTGTGTTTGTTCATTTATTAAACGAACAGACATAAACGAACTTCCCGCCGAATGGTTCACGAACTGTTCGCTGAACGTTCGGTTCGTTTAGAGCCCTAGAAAGAATCATACGCTCAATGCATCTTAATAAAAGAAATAATGGTAAAAGCATACCTCAACACGAAGCGTGTTGACAGCTTAGAAGACAATGGTCCAAAGATATCAGATTCGAACGACAGCCTGTGAATTACTCTTCGTACTATGTCACCTAGATACATTCCCGATATCATTTTCTCAAAACCCTACAGCCGTGCCCATGTATTAGTCACATGATTAATAAGAAGAAATCAAGACCAATGTCATATAAAACAAAAATTAACCTGATCATTTGGGTTTTGGCTCTCAACGTCAAGATCAATGTCATATGATGTTCGAGGCAAATGTGAGGACCAAAAATTACCCCATTCCATGTTGATAACCTGATTGACGTCAAGTTACATAAGTGAACAGAAACATTTTTACTTTTTAATTAGTTAAGAGTAAATTACATTTTCCGTCCTTTAAGTTAGAGCCAAATTGCAGACGTTATCCTAACGTGCCACTCACATGAGGGCATAATGGTCATTTTCACTTATTTTGTTGTCAATATATACTATTTTTATTTAATTTTAGTTATTAAGTGAAAATGAGCATTATGCCCTCATGTGAGTAGCACGTGTTAAGAGTTAATAGAATGAATTAACTGGGTTAGGGAAAAAGGACACCGCCTCATGAGAAACAATATAAAGGACATCCGGTGTAATTTCGTTAGTTAAAAGACAACGCTTGCAATTTGGCTCAAACTTAAAGGGCATAAAATGCAATTTACTCATTAGTTAATAAAGACTAAGGATACCATGCCTCCTGAAGTCGAGAGAAGACCTTGACATTTAATAACTGCATCGGCCCGCTCTAAATAACAGGCGTTGGTGCCAGTACCAATTACCACTGCGGCAACTGTGTCTTTATCAATAAAGTGCCCAACAGCCAATGTTCCCACACTATCATTCACCTGTTTACAAATAAACCCATGTACAAGACTGTGTTAATCCTCAACAATAAAAAACAAATATTATTTTTCTGGATGTTGAAATTCTTACAAGTGCAGCGACATTCATATCTAGACCTCTTCTAGACAATGCTTTTTGCAGACATTCAACGACGTCTTTTTCAACCTAAAATAATAACATGATATTAGATACATGACGATATAGTTACAAACTTCAAAATGATACCAAATGTACCCTCTGAAGTCTCAACTCAGTTTTTTATACAATAGGGGTGCATTTTTTTACTTATTTGCAGTCCGATTATATCACATGATTGCACTTTTACAGCAACTTTAGATGGCTTTTACATTATTAGTGGTAGAGTAAAATGTCATTTTCATCCCTGAGGTTTTGCCAGTTTTGCGACCTTCGTCCAAAGGTTTGTTTTTCTGAATCTGGATCCAAAAGGTTTGAAATCTTGCCATTTTCATTTGGCTCGTTAACTCCATCCATTTTTCTCGGTTAAGTCAGGGGTATTTTCATCTTTTTTGTTAACTTAAAGGGCAATTTGGTCTTTTTTCACTTTATGTACAAGCATTTAGCATAACGTACAAGTATTCAAATAACCGATTTGCCCTTTAAGTTAACAAAAAGACGAAAATACCCCTGACTTAACAGAGAAAAACAGATGGAGTTAACGAGCCAGATGAAAATGGCAAGATTCCAAACCTTTTGGATCTAGATGCGAAAAAACAAACCTTTGGACGAAAGTCGCAAAACTGGCCAAACCTCAAGGACGAAAAGTCGAAAATGGCATTTTACTCTTAGTGGTATTAAATAATTGTTTGACAACTGACAAGCGCAAAATCCTAGTATGCCGTTAAACTAACCATGTCTTCGATGGCAAAACCTTTAGTCCACTTGATCAAAGTGCCTGACGAAACAGACGTCTGTTTCACAGGAAACGAGAACGTAAAGCCCAAATCCTTTCCTCTAACTTGTGAAAGCTGCGAATTGTTTCCCATTCTTTCAATAAATTCCTTAAGAGCCAACGCAATAAAATCAAAAAATTCCTGCAAGTAACATCACATTAGTTCACATAAACCTGAAAAATACATTCGGAAATTCATGAACAGTAACAGTATCATGCTGTGTAAACGCGTAAACACCTCGCTTGTGCTGGTCATTAAACTCTGTGGAATGGGTTTCCTCTCGACATCACGCCCGAGAATTGACCTTTGACCGCCAAGCTGGATTTTTAGAATCCGAAAATTGGTGCCGCCAACATGTAAGGCGTAATATATTCCATTTTCACTCCTGACAAACAGAAATACGCCGTCAATATCAAGAAAAATAACCATACATCAAGCAACGAGTGATAATCACCATATATGAAAAAATTACATGTAAACTGCACACGTTTATCGAGATATATAGAAAGCATTTAGTTTAAATAGCAACAACAAGACAAAAAGTCTTAAAATAGCATTCATTATGATAAATGTTTCAACATAGTATCTGGCCATTTATTTCTGTTTGGTCGGTAACATTTTAAAAATAAGGATCTTATGATTGATGTCATATTGCCATGAATTCACCGACCTTAACTATAAACTTTCAAAAATAAATTTCAAAAAGACTGGTTCAAAGTTCAAACAAGCTTCTAGAAGGCAAAATGTTTCAAAGTAATGGCTTACCAAATACTACCCTAATTTCAAACAAAATACACCATACTTAAAGAGCCCTAAACAAAGTCAATAGACACATATATACAGGCAAACAGTGTCTAACTAACATCAACTTTTAATATCCTAACATCTTAACAAGAAATCAACAGTAGCAAAAAATCACAATATTATTAACCTACAGCAGCAGCATTAGCAAAATATACAAAACTGGATCAGATTTGCAACACAAAGTGCTTATTATAGTTCTATTTGCACAAAATTAGTAACCTACAAACAACAATCATAAAATTTGAACCAAATTTACTGATAACTAACATCAGATTTTGACACCTTACAAAAATCACACATTAACCTACATCAACAGCATTAGCACCAAAAAAAAAAAAAAAACCCTGGATCAAATTAGTAAACCTAAAAACAACAATCACACATTAACCTACAACTACAGCATTACCATTAAAAAATTAAAAATAATAATAAACAGGATCAAATTAGTAACATAAAAACAACAATCACACATTAACCTACAACAACAGCATTATCACCAAAAAAAAAAAAAAAACTGGATCAAATTAGCAAACATAAAAACAACAATCATACATTAACCTACAACAACAGCATTATCCACACCAAAAAAAAATCTGGATCAAATTAGTAAAATCTAAAAACAACAATCACACATTAACTTACAACAACAGCATTAGCCCAAAAAAAAAATAAAAAAAATGGATTAAATTAGTAAAACCTAAAAACAACAATCACAAAACAAGCAATTTCTACAGCACTATATACGCATCTATGAACCAAATTTACTAACAAATTACGAACAACGAACCCGTCGGGAAGATTATCAACAAATGTGAGCAACATCTTAAGCTTACTACCGCCTTCAGACGCTAAACCGGCGTGCATCTCAACCGCCATCGCATCCACCACCTGTCTCAGCCGTCCGACCGGCGTCGCCGCCGCAGCTTCAAACTCCTGCACCGCCGTAACAACCTTCCACCATCGTCTCCGACTCCGCACTCTCCGCCCTACCATCACCGCCGCAACCGCACAACTCACCACCGCACACGCCGCCGCTATACCTAACCCTAACTTCCCCATCTATTAACAGTTTGTTCAACAATCGAGTGGTTAACCGGTTTCCGTCATCTCCGGTTACATCGTCGGTTTATAGAGGAAGATGTGAACGGAAAGTGGTGGTTTGTGGAGGACTTGACGGTTAATTGTCGCCGGAATATGCTGTTTCCGGTGGAGTTATGGTGGTGGTGAAATGTAGAGAAGGTGTTTGATGAAATGCTTGAGAGAGAAAGAGAGGTCAGAGAAGGTTTGGAAAGCGAACTGCTGGAGATTTATATATTATTATGAAATGACGGATTCGCCCTTTGAATCACCTCCCTGAATAAATAAATATTTTTTTATTTTTATGTTGATTCACATGATACAATATTTTTTAGTAATATTTTAAGAATAAATGATATAAATACATGTATTTTTTTTATTAAACTAGTAATAAGGCGCGGGTACTTCGCAAATATCAAACAGATTAGTCCAAGCGTTATGTGATGTGTTAACCATATGAAAAAACACATTTTGACGTATCCGATTGAACTCAATGTATCCTATAGTTGCATTGCCATTGGATCAAAAAGTAACGTAAATCGAATTTATATCGTACAATCATAACGTATTATACGCGACCTGACTAACTCGAATTTATATCGTCAAGCCAAAAACTCTTGAGGGGGTCAAAGTGGCATTTACAAAGTTCATAAAAAGTCAAGTTGTTAAAAATTGCATTTCCTAAACTTAAGGGCTAAGAAAGGGTAAAGATAAAATTTGAGAAAGTTTTAGGGTAAGAAGGAAACTATAACAAAGTTGGGGTGTCAAAAGCAAACTATTTTTAAAATTGAGTAGTAGTTTAGGGACTAAATTTGTCATTTTATGAAACTTTGAAGGTACCAAAGTCAAGGGGGTAAAATTGCAACATCGTAAAAGTATGGGGGAGGCAAAGACGGTGGGGTTTCCACCAACTTTGTCTTTTAAGTTATAGCTAGTAATAAGACCCGTGCGCGTTGCGGCGCGGGTATATCGCAAACGTCGAACGGATTAGACCAAGCGGTATGTGATGTGTTAACCATATAAACACGTATGTTTCGACGTATCCGATTTAACACAATGTGACCTATATAAACATTGCGATTGGATCAAAACGTAAAATAAATCAAATTTATACCATACAATCATAGCGTATTATATGTGACCCGACTAACTCGAATTTATACCGTCAAGTCAAAGCGAATTGTACGCGACCCGATTCATACCTAGGAAACGTACAAAAGAAAGCATGAGAGCGTGCACCAAATTTACATCGAAAGGTAGACAAACTCAAATTTTTTTTATTGGGATAACACCCATGCGTTGCGGTGGGTGTGAACCCAATCTATTTCGATGCATAGCAAACAAAGGAAAAAAACAGCGTTAGTTTTTTTCTATTGAATTTCTCAAAAGGTATATAACTAAAGAAGTAAATCTTAACTTAAAAACAAAACGTTGATTCAAATGAAAAAATATGTGTATAGATAATGAGGAGGTTCCATAAGTAAGTGATCTCTCCTAATATAAAAAATGAATAAAAGTAACCAAGAGAAAAAAAAAAGAAATAAACACTGAAAATGAAAAAGAAAAAAAAGCAAAAACAGAAAAAGGGAAGGATAATTCGAATATGTAGTAAAAAAAATAAAAACAGGCTAACCGCCTGGAATCGAACCTTTGGCATTGTGTGCAAATAATTACGTCCTTGCCAACTGCACTACATTCCATTTAATTACAATTTTGTTTTCACGCATATATATCAAAGAACAAAGTCGGTGGATTGATATGCCATCCACCGACTTTGTGTTTTAAGTTATTGTAGAATGTTTTAAAAGTATAGTGATAGTAATAAATTTATAAAGTCGTTAGATTATAATTTAATGTCTTTGTTACATCAATCATCATCATTTAAAGGGTTTTTTTTTTAGTTTTTTTTTTTTGAAGGTGACTTTCTATGTACTGGACCTATTGGTCACCGGGTTCATGTCGAAGACATTCCCCCGTCAGCCCCGCACTCTCGGACGCGATGTTCGATCGGGCCCCGGCCGCCGCGCAAGCTGACTTCCGCCCGGAAATCATACGAGAGACTCGCTGGGGTAACAGCTGGGTAAAACCGGGTTGCCCTCAAGACCGCACCATGCCTCGGTAGGATACGATCCATCATTGGGACGTCCCCCCTAAGACCACAGTGAGAGTCGAACCGGTGACCTCCCAAAGGAGGAGCCGGCCAACATAACCCAAGTGGGGATATCACTGTTGTTAGTTGAAAAGGTTTATGGAAATAAAATTTGTTATTTTTTTAGATGCAAAGAGCTATGGTATAAAGGCATAGAATGTTATGATATCGTATCTTATTAAGAGGTTAGTAAGATGTGTGGAATTTTTTTTGAAGTAAATTACATCTGTGATACAAGAAAATTAATATATCATAAGGGAATTTAATTTTAAAATAGCTAATTTATATACTTTCCAAAGCTATTTCAATCACTTGTTAAGAAACATCTTAATTTTGTTACGCTAATAGCATTTTAGTATGCATACATGTGTTTATTCATATATGAACTATTAAATACTTAGAATGGTGAGGAACGGTGCTTTAAATAAAATTATATTTCAATAGATGTTATATAATTTCTGACCAGGGTCCAACGGGTATTCACAGCAATTGTTCAACCTCAGGGGACAGGGTTTTGTATTTGATAGATTAGGACTTGTAATTCAGAAAGGGTTGACGGCGCAACTTGTTGCCGTATATCTTATGTTTTAATGTAACTTGAGAGGTATGAATCAATGAAAATCTTAGGTCCAAAAAACAGATGTTTTAGATTTTGGATAATAATTTATTTTCCCTCCATGAATTATGATCATCCCCTCGTTTTCGTTTTATGTGAATTAATAAATAAAATGATTATTTATTTGGCTCTTAAGTGCTTAATAAAGACTAAAGAGTACTACTTATTCGCTCTTATAATTATTTGTATGGTTTGTGTTTTTTATACGACACTCATTCATATATTAAAGACCAAAGAGTACTATTAATTTGCTCTTATAATTATTTGTAAGCTCTCCCATATTAAGCAGATAATTTTTTTTTTTTTTTGAAAAAGATTAAGTAGATAAATATAAGAGAGAATATTATTCTTACTCTTATGATTTGCATTACCATACACTTAATAATTATTATAATTATAATTTCAACTTCTATTAGTTTCTTAATTAAAAAAAAACATTATGCTATACCACTTTCGGTTGAAACCGAATTTACTAGTATTTTGTTGGCCTAAGTGCCTAAGGCTGCGGTGAGACCTTGTGTTGACCTCACTATTTTACTAATTCTAGTCAAATTATTTGTGTTCAAGGGGCCCAAAGAATGCGACACTACAACTCTACAACTATGGCCAAGTGTTTTATTAAGTTATTTTAATTCAATTGGCATATGTTTATTCTTTTAAAGGTGTAACGGAAATTTAAATAAATAAAAACGTATAAGTTAAGATGTTTAGTTTTTTTTTTTTTTTTAATTTATGTCATATACAAGGTGGCGACTAACAATAACGTTAGCAGTTTTAGAGACGTCAGTTTGCACACTTCGAAAATGACTTAGTTGGAGGTAGGGTCTTTCGGCTATAAGAGCACCACACATCAACGGTGTATCGACGACCCGTCGGCCATTGAAAATCCAGAGGATCGAGTGTCTCCCATGTCCGATTGCATTACGACCTCAACGCGTCTCAAATGTGAACAACCTCGAGTGTAGAAAACAAACTAGGTAATGAAAGTCGTTAAAATAGATTCGTAACCTTGGAGAAAGGTTGGGCATGAGAGTCTCGTCATGTTGTATGTACATCCGCACACTTTCTAAAGTTTAGAGTTAGGAGTTTATGAAGTATGTATTTACGAAGAAAATTAAAAAAATCGTGTTTTTCCTGCATATATGAATAAAAACATTTATTTAGATTATTCAGTATTTCCAATTTTCAAGAAAAAAAAACCGTCAATACAGTCTTAGAACATTACTTTTTTTAACGACAGGTTTTATTACAAAAACAAACAGAAACCTTTACAAGGATATAACAGCAATAGGAAATCAAGCACACACCAATTCGACCAATCTACAAACATGAACTTCGCTCTATTTTTACCCATAGAAAACTAATGGCCTTTACGCCGCAAGAAGCCTTGAGATGCCGACCCGCTTACCGGAGAAAACGACTTCGTTGCAAAGTTTCCATACAACCAATGACCCGGAAATGGTTTTGTGTAAAGTTAGGAGGTCTTTTACTGTGTAAGCATATATGAAAGGGATAGAAAACCACGACGATACTGTTTGGATCGAGCTCATGTAGCAACTAGTGAGTAGATGTTATGTAGTTTCGTCTTTTACATTACATAAGGGGCAGAGAACAGAAGGTATATGGATATTCCCTTTTTGTAACGCCTTCCTCGTATGGATATGATCCATGTTCATACACCACCCAAAGATGTTAACCTTGTGCAGCAGCCACTTGTTCCATTCGAAAGATATTTAGACACTTGTACCCTCTTTGTAATCTACTTTCGTTCCATTTGTAATTCAAGACTATTGATCATAATGAAAACGAAGCTATTTTTAATCATGTTCGTGTATTTATAATTAGTATTATGTGCAACCGATGAACGATTCACGTTTGAACGAAATGTTATTCAAGATCCTCGATCCTATATTATACTTTGATGTTCTATGCTCGCTAAACTAATTGAAGCTCGTAAATAATGAAACTCGAAAATTTCGCAAAGTGATTAATCGTTGATAATCTTTTATCCTTATTTCGTTATAGATATGGTTATTTATCTATCCTATTTTATTTAATTAATTAAATTAATTAATTTTGCTATTTAAAAGTTTATTTTTTTTATAATAAACTAGTTAGTCTCATTAAATTTTAAAGTTAGTAAATACCAACTAACTTAATTAGATTAAATTGTAAGTTAGATTCTTCTTTTAAACAACTTAACTTGGTTAATCAAAGTCCAGGGACTGTTGTGTCATTTGTTGAAAGTATGAAGCTAGGAAAGAAAGAAAAAGAAAAGAAATTAAATACTCAAAAATGAAGACCACGGGACTCGAACCCAGGTCAAAATCTTCACACACACGAGCACAAACCACTACGCTGTAGCCTTCTTATTGAACAAAACCCGGCCTTATTTAATTTAAGCACTCGTTAAGCTGAACCCTGACAACACCAGCGCGACCAGACGCAAAAAAGGCGTTGTTTGGTGTTTAATTCGAATTTTAAGCATGTTTTGACATTAAATACTTCACCTAACACCAACCTAACTCTTCCATATAAAACCCAAACATAATCCAAGCTTTTTACACTTTGCAAATCATCAAAAACACTCTCAAATCTTCCTCTAATCAGCTGTTAATCACGAATTCGAGCAGATTCATACCAAGTTACAAAAGTATGCATAACTCTCTCATTTCTTAACCTTTTCACTTGATTCTTTTTCCCACTTGCTTGGAACAACCTTAGGAACATTTTCAGAGGTTTTCCATAGAAAACCAAGCTCAGGAATGTCCCCAAAAAGGCTCCAAAGTGGACTATTCTTTCCTGTTTTCATCTAAACTTTGTTAAACTTAGTAAACTTGAGTCTATCTCATCTCAAACCTATGTCCTAATGCTCATAATCAATTGAATGGTTAGTTGGGCTTAAAAACAAGGTCGAGAAATGTTAAATCAGAGGTTAAAACCTCACAAACATTCTGTTTTAGTTAGGGTTTTACCGACAAGAAGTGTTCACTTGATGTATGTGTGGTTGTTAGACTAGCTTGGGCTATCTTTCATAAAAATCCACTTACTTCTTGATGTTTTCCATAGATTAGATGTTCATATTTCATTGTTTCTTGTAAGTTCATGACCCTCCTTGTTGTTTATAACAACAAGTGTAGTGGTGGACAATAGAGGTGCCTAAATGGAAGCTTTGTTCTTCCTACCTCATGTATGAATTCTATGACACTTAGAGGTGCCTAAATGAAGACTTTAATCTTCTACCTCATGCTTGACATATATGATATAGTATACTTTATGTAATATTTATGTAATATTCGAACAAACCAAACTCTTGATGATGAACAAGTGGACATTGTCAAGTTAGTAAGTGTATCATCTAAGCATCATATGTGATGGGTGGTTATTTTTCATATGTCTATGTTCTTGTTATTTAAATCCCGAATCTCTAATCTCCAAATTAATCCATCAGCCAACATCACTCGCGGGATTCAAGTAGGAAAGCTTGCAAAAACCGTGAGTATACTCGATCCCATTTTCATTTTTATCACTTTGGGTGCAACACGTACATTATACAAAAACATGCAACACTATGATACTTGTTTATTCAAATCACACTCTATCCATAATTAAACATGAAAACATGTTATACTTGTTAGACTCTTATGCTCTGTATACATTGTGTCTATCATTAACTTTGTAAGCATATCTTAACAACGCTATAGGATTAACGCACCGCCCACGAGACTTGGGGTATTGCTAAGTTAAACATGTTAACCTCCCGCGATACTTTGGGATAGGCAAAATTAAACGCATTGGAAACTTGGGTTTGAACATATTGTTACACAATCTAGGCATACTAGTAACTCGCATATTATGATTCATGTGGATATGAGAAACTTTTTAGTCTATATTATGCTATGTAAACAAACTTGTATGCTCGCCAACTTTTGTTGATATATTTTAATACATGTTGCATGTTGATGGTTGATGATGATGCGATGAAGAACAAAGATTAGGTGGACTTAGATACACACCTAAATTTAGCTTATCATTTGATGTTATGTTTTGTTGAACAATGTTATCTTTCTTTGAATTCTTGTATGACAATTAGTCTATTTATGAAATTTGAATTTTAATTATATTGCCACATAGTGTTATGAAGTCTCTTGCAATCTCGTTTTCATCTCATCCCGATGTTTCCGCCATCAGTTGGGGTGTGACAAATTGGTATCAGAGCCATAACTATAGGGAACTAGGAATAAGTAGAGATGCTTTGCTCTAGTCTATAGTTTTAGGAACTTTGTCTCTTATTTGTTGTTTAAAACTTATGCATTCTACCTTACATGCTTCCTAGCAATTCTTCTTGTTTGTTAAATTTACATGCCTTTCCTAAGGCTAACATGAATACACTTTTGATTATTTGAAGACTCTTGTAACAAAAAGACGAGACGACTTTACCAAAATAGACGTGAAACCCACAATTTAGTAAACGACTCTCATCCTACCTTAAACTATTTTTACACGAAATTACACCATTAAGCTAGGAGTGAAATCCACAACTTAATGGTAATTTCCATTTCAACTCTAGTGGACCCTCGTCAAAGTGTCGAAATTATATTTTGACCCGACGAGTACCAACCACATTTAGGGTACGAACAAGTTAGGGGTGAAACCCGCATCTTGTCGATTAAGTCCCATTCCTCGATTTTCAGTCTCGCCAAAGTCCCGATTGTTTTAGTCAATTAGAGACGTGTAGTAACTGGAAGAGTAAGATACCGTTAATCGCTTCTCGACGAGAGTATCTTACCTATAGGCCAAAGCACGATTTCTCTAATTCGAAAGAACTTTCGACCCACTTTGGAATAGTTGACGTTTCTCTACCCGAAACAATCCAATGTTTTATTGAGCCTCTCTTTTATGTATCTCAATTTATATGTGATTTTATATTTGAATGTTCGTTCATTTCAAACTTTTACTCATTTCGCACGTTTATCGCAATAAAAAACAATAATAATCCTTCGTGAACAAACTAAATTTACGATGCTTTCATTATTCGTGTTATGCTATGTGAAACCTATGTTATGCTAAGAGGAATTCATGACTATGCTGTGTGCTACAATTTGAACATTTTGTGAACGCATTGTAGGACTGTAAACGACTCCCGTACGATTGCGAAATGACATGTGCGACGTGCGGAATCAGTGCACGTGCGTGGACCGAACACAAGAACGTATAATCTTTGATTCTATATATGATATGACACACTACAAGCACCGTTAATCACCTTTGCTACTTTCTCTCTCTAGAATCTCTCTCTAAGCTCCAAAGCTTCAAAGTCACAAATGAGCAAAAGTCTTAAAATGAAACACTAACAAGCCTATTTATAGGCAAGGCACTTAATGAGATTTCTCATTAATTACCAAAATGCCACCTTGCTACTAAAAAGCTTTTCTTCTATATTTTACAATATAAAACTTGGTTTCATTCCATTTCTGTTACGATTCGGATTGACGTAGGCGATAGACATAAGTGCACTCACAGACTCTCCCTTGGATATTGTCGCACTCAATCTCGTAGAATCTTGTATTTTATCTCTCTCTGAGTATTTATGAAGGTTTGACATCTTCAGCAACCACAGACTCTCTCTTGCTCGAACAGACTCCCGTGGATCTGTCTTCAGCTTCAGTTGCTCCCCCTTTCGTTTAACTCTTCCTTCAGGCTCCCCCTTTCGTTAAGCTTCCATGCTTTTGGGATCGACACCTGGCTTTCCGATTACAAGCTCCCCCTTTCGTCGAGCTCGTCTTCAGACTCCCCCTTAGACTCGGCTATTGGGATCGTAATCTGGTACAACATCTGCAAATCTCAATAATTTAACAATGAAAACATTTTGAACATCTAGGATTGAAAACCTAGATCTAAGCACAGATATAACAATATGAATTTCTCCAGAATTACTCGACTCTCTCCCCCTATCAAATAACATCAAGGATTTAACAATTTAAAGAATCCAAAATCTCACGAAAAATCATCCAAGTCCAAATTAATGACCTTGGAGATTTCACAAACTGTTTTTGAATTTTCATTTAAAAACTTCAAGTTTCAACTTAATGAACTTGTTTTATTTCTCATAAACATGTTCAACATACTTAGATTTTGAAACTCAGCATTCAGACATCGGTTGTCGAAACTAAAGTAAAATCAAAATCTTTTTTGTATTTTTTTAAAATATAAAGCAGTAAAGAAATATTTACAGACAGTATTTTTGTTTGAGTTTGCGTTAGAGGATCATATCAGTTTATGACAAATCACTAGTACCATTGAGCTTTAAACACTTTAAGTTCTAAACGATTCACTTAGATTGTCAGTATACTGATCCACTTAAATTTTCACACAAAGTTCAACTAATTCGAGATACGATTTAGTGTTTTAAGGACTTAAACTTATTCGCATGTCCTGCCTCAGAATATACTCCCGTATCAAGATTCCCTAGACTCGGTCTTATAGGTGAATATACTATATTGATATATGTTCTCTGGGTTACTGCGAGACCTTGAAAGCTCAGGTATTAACTACCGTTCAGTCAAAGAGATGAAGGCTCGACTTTGAGGTGTGTCCCACTTAGGGATCTTCTTTTACAACAGCATTTGAATTACATCTTTCAATATTTTTCATTTTTTATGCAGGGGGTAAGCTTTTAAAGCGCATAAAGTATTATACGAGGTCTAGGCCATTACTTCCGCAATATCAGAAGGCCAGGTATAATACCCCAGATATCAAACAGTATAAAGACCTAGTATCTCAGAATCTGGCAATCTCTCAAACAAGATTTCGGGGGTTACCCATATATCCGAGAGATGTTCCCCACAAGATAAGTAGGTATTGATATTTAGGTTTATATCTCGAAAAACAATCTACTAAGTGTGTAAAAACCTACTGGCATATCATTAGTGAGACCGTTTATCACATTTTAACTTTCCAATTCTTTAGCGTACTGTGATTTTCTACTGATGTACTATCATTTCCTCTTTTTACACAAAACTCATTTTTGAATTTTATCATGTTTTTGGCTTTTTCAAAATTTTCAAATGTTTTTGGATTTTCTGACAACATTTACTCCCCATAAAATTCAAATATTTAAGAAAATTTGATAACCGATGTAGATATTTTTGTCTCGCCATCAACTTTCTGCATCACATACTCTGTTTTGCAGAAAATATACTCCCATGATTTACAACACATTGATATTTGACAGTTTGAAAACCATTTTTCAATCTTGTGGAATTAATCAGGTTTGTTCTGCCGTGAGGGTTTCGGCATATTCAATCAACATTGTTTTTATTTTTTATTTTTGACAAATTTAAAAACAAACATATTTTTTTTCATTTTTCAATTTTTGACAGAATAAAAACATATTTTTAGTTTTTAAAATTTTCAATTTTTAGGGTTTTTAATATGGTTTATTTATGTACAGGAATGGACAAACTCCCTGATTTTTAGATGCAGGGACCTGCAGCCTCTTTCCGTGCCAGGCTGCCCCGTTCTTCATTTTGAGATTCAATTGTCTTCGGGAGCACCTGCACCATTAACTAATTTGATTATTTGAACAATGCAACCCAGGCCTGTTTGACCTTGGGTATTATCACACAATAAGAATCATTCAATTTCGGAAAGTCTTTATCATTTTTCACAAATGTATTTTCATTCCGATTTGTAAGACCCGTCTCTATTAATCAATATTATAATATTAAACCCGCATTTTATACGAAAATGCAAGCTTACAAAAACTTTTCCAAGTTAAACTTCTTACATAATTTAAAACATTCCAAAATATAATTTCAAGTGTTTACAATATCCACTTTTAAGCTAGAACAAAATAAGATCGTTGCGGAAGCTTCGAGACATGTGTTCGGTTCTCCTTTCTTGCTTGATCCTCATCCGGAGTTCCATAAGACATTCCTAAAATCAAAACCAACATAAAAGTTAGTTTTGACAGTTTCACAACAAGTTATAAACATATTTCCATCTAATTCATTCATCCATTATTCGAAATTCTTGTTTCCTTCGAATTCAAATTTCCGGTTCTTAAACCGAATTATTTGACCCGTTATGGGTATTTATGTCAAAACTATAATTTTAGCAACTCTTATTAAAAAAAACTCTTATTTCCTCCAACCATAATCTATATTATGGTTGGTACATGTACCCTTCACGAGAGTATCATTCCTTGTGCGTACCTGGCACGGGTCAACATTGAGTCGTTTTTAATACATTGCATTACCTTTCGCCAACCTTGGCAAAACATGCTCATACTATCTGCTTGCTTGTATTTGTAACACTTAACAATACATAATATTACCAGTCATCATTTATATTGTTATAAAACTTCTTACCAAGTATTGAGTCAAAACTAAGTGTTTAAGACCCCTAAACAATTTCTGCAAGTACGGACCTGCTTGCTATCAACAACTATTTTGTTGACAAAACGTCCGCGAAAACCACATTAAACAACTTTCGAAAAATTTATAAAAAATTATCAATCATCATTTATATTGTTATACCACTTCTGACCAAATATTGAGTCAAAACTAAGTGTTTAAGGCCTCGAAACAATTTCTGCAAATACGGACCTGCTTGCCGTCAACAACTATTTAAACGTCCGCGAAAACCACGTTAAACAACTTCCGAAAAATTTATAAAAATACCAATCATCATTTATATTGTTATACCACTTCTGACCAAATATTGAGTCGAAACTAAGTGTTTAAGGCCTCGAAACAATTTCTGCAAATACGGACCTGCTTGCTGTCAACAACTATTTTGTTGACAAAACGTCCGCGAAAACCACGTTAAACAACTTCCGAAAAATTTATAAAAATTACCAATCATCATTTATATTGTTATACCACTTCTGACCAAATGTTGAGTCAAAACTAAGTGTTTAAGGCCTCGAAACAATTTCTGCAAATATGGACCTGCTTGCTATCAACAACTATTTTGTTGACAAAACTTCCGTGAAAACCACGTTAAACAACTTCCGAAAAATTTATAAAAAATACCAATCATCATTTATATTGTTATACTACTTCCGACCAAATATTGAGTCAAAACTAAGTGTTTAAGGCCTCGAAACAATTTCTGCAAATACGGACCTGCTTGCTGTCAACAACTATTTTGTTGACAAAACGTCCTCAAAAACCATGTTAAACAACTTCCGAAAGATTTATAAAAATTACCAATCATAATTTTTGTTGTTATACAACTTCTGACCACATATGGAGTCAAAACTAAGTGTTTAAGACCGCGAAACAGTTTTGCAAATAACGGAACTATTTGCTATCAATAACTATTTTATCGACAAAATGCCCGCGAAAACCATTCCATTTTATTATTCACAATGCTATCCATTATACAAGTAAGTATTCTATTCTAGAAGGTGTAAGCTTTACTTACCTCGCATCCAAATTACGCTTTTCTTCTCCTTCTTGATTCGTTTGTCCCGCTTCCTCCTCCAAGCTTCCACCTAGCTTGTTAAGCGTCAAACTATCATCATCGTTTACAAGGTGATTAGTTTAATCATAATTTAGTACGATTATTCCACCTTACGCGTTTTATATCCAAAATTATCATTCATCGTATTCTAGGTCAGTTTGACTTTTTAAAAGTCAAATGCCCATTAGTATATAAAATGCACATTCAAGTTCATTACTAGTTTAGGCATTCACAATTTACCCGGTAGGCGTTCTTTTAAGCCACCGTTTTAACTAATCTTTTAACCCGGTTCATTATATTTCCAACACTTCAACTAGTTTGAGCGATTATCAAAGCTAACTTATTTATTCATTTCACAAGAACTAAGGGTCCTCATCTATTAGTGAAACCCGTTTCGTCATATCATTAGCATTCATCCGAACACCTAATATAATCGAGTTCTACATATCAACTAGTAGATATCATGATTTCAAACATCCATATTCATGAAATAAATTACCAATTTATTACAACATTCATGACCCATTTCGAATCATGTATGGTCAAGTACTCAAACTTGAAATTTGTTTAAGTACCTTGCCTTTACTATCAAATATGATGATTCTAATCACTAGTTAGGCACTAACATCATCATATTACAAAAACCCACTTAGGTCATGCTTGATTAGTTGACTAATCACTAGTTCATGGCACAAATTCAACAAGTTTGCACCTAGGGTTTTGTTCCTAGACTTATACTCACATCAATTTCACTAAAACCTTCAACTTTCATACAAGAATTTCGTTCATGCATGATTATCAAATTTTCAAAATATCACCAAAATATAAATTTCGACATACCTTACGATCCCCTTGACTTGGTGATCGTTTACATATATTCAAATCCGAATTTGGCCTTCGATTGATCCTTCTATTTGAAGATTTGGTTGAGTTAGGGTTTCACCCTTTTTTTGTCTCCTGATGTTCGATCCAGAACACACACTTGGTGTGTGTGTTTTGTTTTAAATTTTCTTTTAATAATTAAACTTCCAAGTTTTTCCCACTTTGGTCCCTTATGTTTAGTTAGTTATGAAGTAGGTCACAACCTACTTAATTCCAACATTATCTCTTTTTACTAACTAGGTTAAAAATTCCTAGTTAACTTAGTGGGTTCGGGGAAAGTATAACCCGTTTTATTTTAAGTCCCATTAACCCGGGCTTCTTACAAACTTTGTTTTTCTCTAAGAATTTATTCTTCTTTTTAATTAATATTTAGGATTATTTATTTAAATCCTAATATTCACCGGGTTAAATTTTACCACTGACGGTATTTCACCCGTTCATTAATATTAACGTGGTTTGGCTATCGGACCCATTTTCGGGGTGTTACACGATTGTCACTCACATAAACGTTTTGTTTCTTTTCCACCCAAGCTTGTCCTTTTGAAACATTTCTTTTATAAAACTTTGAATCAGTTTGAATGTTACTTTTCGACAAATCAACTTTGGGTTTCCAGATTTGTTTTGGTTCAAACTTGGATGTTTTTGGCTTCCAAATTTGTTTTGATTTTGAAAAATCAACCTTTTGCTTCTAAATATGTTTATGTTCAACTTTGGGCTTCTTTGGTTTCCCATGTTTGTTGTGATTCAGCCTTTGACATTTTCGGCTTCCAAGTTTGCTTAGTGTCAAACTTGGTTGAATGCTGATTCACAATATCAGGCTTCTTTTTCTCAACACCAACAGGCTTCGGATTTGGACACTTACGAGCAAGATGTCCAGTTTGATCACATTTAAAACATGTTCTCTTTGAGACATCTTTGACCTGCTGTTGTTGCTTCTTCTGAGCAAAGAACTCTTCATTAGACTGTCGTCTAAATTGGAATTCTTTCACTTCTTCTGAACTTGTTCCATGAACAAAGTTTATCTTTTTCCGATAGTTTAGCGTTTCAGTTCTCTTCCAATTCTGTTTCTTTTTATAACCCAACCCAGCCTTCATGTTTTTCCTTTTGTTATAAAAAGTTTTCTTGCCTTTTCCAGCAAATTTTGAAATCTTAGATTTTCCAATTTCAAGCAACTTGAACACTTTGTCAATCTTTTTTGAAATCACATTCTGAATCGGGACTTCATTATCTGAGAATAAATTGTCCGATCCAATCATGGTATAAACCAGTCCTTTTGAATCATCATTCGCATTTTTCTCAGATCTTGAGTTTTTCAGATAACCTTCATGAAAACTACCTTCATTTTCATCCTGTGATTCATATTTACCTGTTTCAACGGACTCTTCTTTCAAAACACTTTCAACAACCTTACCTACCACCTCTGAATCACTAGAATCATCAGATTTGGAATAGGTTACGTCAATATTATCTGGCAATTGATCAACCATGTTGAAAGCTTTTTCCACCTTTTTGTCATCATAGAATGTGAATTTTTCCTCAAACGGTGGTAGAACCTGATGATACTCTGAGCCAATTCCTTTCTTGTTTTACTCAGAATCTTTACCATCCGGTTTTAGATTGAAAATACGTTCAAGAACATATGATGAAGCGTGATAACTGTGTAACTTGTTGTTATCTTGTTCTAAATCAGCTATTTTACGCTTTAGCTTAGCAACATCTTCAATGTAAGAATTTACAACTTGTTGTTTAATTTCATACTGTCACTTAAGCGTATCAGATGTTTCAGAACAGTGTTTCAATCTCGATTGAACAAGTTTCATTTGACTCTTCACGTCTTCATATGATTCTTTTGTAATATAATATGAAAGTTTTATTGAATCATACTCTTTTTTCATTTCTTGAAACGAATTTTCTTTTTGCAAACATTTTTCAGTCATTTTTGAAACCTTTTCTTTCAAACTCTCATTTTCTTTTTCCTAAACTTTTGCATTTTTGTGTCAGCTTTTCATCATTATCTTTCAAAACTTTTTCGTTTTCTAACATTTCTTTGCATTTTTCTTTGAAAACTTTTTTAATTTTAGTAAATTCTAAATCTCTTGTTCTGAATTTTTCATCTTTTCAGTACAAGCACTGCACGTTTCCATGCATTTCTTGCACTGTTCAACAGTTTTATTTATGATTTCAGATTTGGTTGAAGTATTTACCTCAGTGATTGGCACCTCGGCTTTTTCTACCGTTTGCTTTTGGTTAGTTTCCTTTTCGTACTATTCCTCGGCAACAGCTTCACCAGCATCAGTTACTTCAACTGACTTCTCCAACTTCTCATCAGCTTCTTCTGTTGGTTTCGGTTCTTCTTTACCAGCTGCTTCTTCTTTAACATTCTCTTCCTCAACAACCTTCTTCAAATCATCAACCAACTCATCAACATTCTTCTTCATTCTTTCTTCATCCCTCTTTTTCAGACTTCCTGTCATTATGTCTCTAATTATCTTGTCCAGCTTTTTCAGATAATTTCTATCTTTTTCAACATTTGAGTAGTATTCGCCGGATAGAGGAATAACAGCTAGTACATCATTGTACACCACCTCTCGTCTATGAACGACTGGATCTCCATTGCGGTTGATATAACACTCTCTCTTCTTATCGTATCTTCCATAAAACTTCGCTTCTTCAAACTCTTCATGCATCTTTTCAATTCTGCAATCTGCAAAGAATCTTTCTCTATCAGTTTCTCTTTCAGAATCTCTTCCTTTGTTTTCTCTTTTACAACAGCAACAAAAGCACTCTGTTTGTTGAATCCATATTCTTCTTCTGGAAGAATATCATTCCAGTTGAAACCTTCATCATCTTGAATCACTACACATACTCTTGAATTCTCTCTCATAATTGCTTTCAATTTGTTTCTTCTTTGATGGTTCCTCTCTGCTCCTGTGATAGATCGCTTTACGACAGTAATCGTCTAAAATGGATTAGTGGTTTCTTCAACAGTAGAGTTTCTGCATTCTCTTTTGAAATGACCATTTTGTTTACATTTAAAGCAGGTCACTTTTGATTTGTCGAAGCCTAGCTTTGTTGATGGTCCACCTATTGACTGTCTTCCAGTAATTTCCATGAACCGCTGAGCTCTTCGAATGCAGCTAGCCAAACACCATCTCAGATCAATGAGTTCCATCTCTTCCGGATCTATCTGGTCGTAATCTTCCTTTGTTATTTCAGAATTTCCAAATTATCCAGCCACCAGACTTTCGTATGATTCTATAATCGATGCCAGAAAACTCATTTGCTGTTTAGCAGCGTTAATGCTCATTGCCAGAGAATTTTCCAACTTTAAAGCAATGTTGCAGAAAATTTCTTCGGGTTCTTCAGCGTTTGAAGTTGATGAAGATGAATGATACCCTGGATCATAGCTTGATGTGCTTTTCTGAGAATCTTTTGTCTTTTCAACACTGAAAGCAGTCTTTGGCGATTCACTGACTTTCACCGAAGGTACACTGCCTTTGTAGTAAAAACCTACATTATGTTTGTAACAACCCGCACGTTCATGCGTTGTTACTACTCGCTACACTCGTTACGCCTAGCACCAGATATTCGGATCATAATGTAACTATATCGCATAAATTGCTATATCGCAACATTTTCGCATATTATCGCATATTTTATCACTATCACATCACAATTCACTGACTGACAACCATGAAGATGTCAAGTGAGGACCAATTCTACCCTCCTTGATAGCCATGATGACATTGAGAGAGGACCTATTCTACCCTCCTCATTAACACACAATAACGTTCACGATGACATCGAGAAAGGACCTAAACTACCCTCCTCAATGACCGTGAAGCGTCGCAAGGTAATCGCATATTCGAAACGAAACCCGGTTATTGTATCGCAACTTTGAAATATGGATATGTAAATACGGCCCAACGTGACTAATTAAAATAAATAAATGACAATGTGGATGAGAATGTGTAACAAAAATCATCGCAACGCTTAACAATCGAAACGGAACACCTATACGCAGCTCGCCGAAGGACATCCGAACGGATCGGTCATCCGGATGGATGGGCTAGCCGAACAGACGGCCCCCACTCACCATCCTCTCCCCATCCTTGCCTATAAATACCCCTCAGTCACATCAAGAACACTTGATGTGACTGCTACTGTTCGACCAGACACTCCAACCCCTTCATCTCTCGATTTCTCGCGATTCTTGTAAGTTCTCGATCTAAACCTTGTACTTCTATGATCTACACACAATTCTACACCTTTCTATTTTTTAAAAATCAACTTTTAACCGTGAAATCCACTGATTTGAAGTATTCAAAGATGATGTCATCAAGAGTTCATATGAACTTCAAAGCATGACCTCATTTTACCATGAACAACTCAGATCTGAGTGATTTCCACATGTTTTTATAACAATCTCACCTAGAATATTATGTGTCTGATCAAAGTGTTAAGTGATTTCAGGTTAAACATGGAAAAACCGTCAAGAATGGCCAGATCTGATGGAACGGGGTGGTTCCCGGCCATTAGAACGGGTCAGATTTAATGGAATTTCCGTTGTTTAACACGATGACACACCGTCTCAGTCAACTCACCTGTATTCGTTCTAGAAACAATTGAGTGTAATGAAATCGGAAAATTCGAACGAGTTACCGTCCAATCGAACTGCCGTCCGATCGAACGGCAAACCAATTTCAAAACCAACCGATCGAACAACATGATAGCCGACTGGACAACATGCCGAACGAACGGTCAACATGTCAACCGATCGGAAAACATGTCAACCGATTGGATAACATGCCAACCGACCGGTCAACATGTCAACCGATCGGCCAACATGCCAGCCGGTCGGACAACATGTTAGCCGATCGGGCAACATGTCAACCGACCGGATAGCATGTCAACCGATCGGATAACATGCCATCCGACCGGACAACATGACATCCGATCGGGTTACCACTAGCCCTATTATTCAACTTTCCAATGTTTAATTACACCGCGCCTCGCTTACGCCACTATTCCATGTTTATGCTAACTCAGGCGCACTCTAAATTAATCCAATCAAACTGTATTCTTGCTGAATACGCACTGTGAGTATACTTGAACCCTTTTTGCTTTTGCACTTTTGGGTGTAACATACGTTGCTATCAAATTGAATTATATCAAATGCTTAAACTACCTATCACTTGCGAATGACTTACGTGCATAGCTATACGTGATGCAAGTTACATATGTGCAAGGACTTATACTCGCGACGTCCCACCATGACTAGTATAGTACTATTGCGCCCGACAGGGTCTAGTTTGCCATCGCGTATTCGAGCATCGAGGAGTTAGCTGGTAGTATCGGTTTTGTGAGTATGTATGTCGTGTATCTCGTTTATGTATGTAGGAGATTCGCAGCACTTTTAAATCTATTATGCTATTACATATCAAACCTGTATACTCGCCAATACTTTTGTATTGACATTATTTTAACGTATGTTGCAGGTTAGATCTCAAGCTATCTCAATCAAGCTAGGAAGTCTAGAAACTTCACTATAAATCTAGGTTGTCGGATTTGTATTGTTCGAGAGAATAAGAAATCTGTGACGAATTATGTGATTGTAATTGTTTGTTAGTATGGGATAATGAACGCATTAATTATTGTCGCAAATAGTTGTTATGGAATCTCCTGAGCAATCTAATTCACCTAGTGCTGTGCCCCGATGATTCCGCCATCGGTTGGGGTGTGACAGATTGGTATCAGAGCCATAACTATAGGGAATTAGGCAAGACTCGACCTAGTCCGGGTCGACGTCTTAGGAATTGACCTAGTCTATAGTCTAAGTACCAACAGGCCGACTCGTACAAACCCAGTAGGGTTCGTATTGGGCTACTTGATACTCTCGATCGAAATTGCTAAAAACTACAACTTCGTGTGAACACCGCGTACTACAACTTCGGACGAAGACGCCTTTCCTAAGGCTGAAATACAACTTAGCATTTCCTAAGGCTGACACAACGCACATGTTTTCAAAAATACTCGCGTATCACAACCGAGTGATCCAGTCAAGACCAGGTGTGAAAGCCAAGAACTCTCGATATGATTGCTCACTCAGCGCATTTTCTAGCACGAGAACCTTTCATCGAGTTAGGAGTGACATCCACATCTCGACGAAAGTCTCCATTTCGAACTCTAGTGGAACTCACGAATTTATTCGAAGAGCATAACCACAATTAGGAACGAAGTTGTTAAGTCAGGGGTGAAACTCATACCTTAATGAACCGTTCCACTCTTTAAAATGGTTTTAAAAAAGATCTCACCAAGGACTCAACCATGACAATGACTCAAGCCACGCGATGACTAGGAAGACAAATGCCATGAGCTGCATCCCAGTGGAAGCATGAAGTCTTCTAGGTCAACGCGCGTGCACGAATTTGTTGAATATAGTTGGGTTACCTTGGGTAGTCAACACCTAAACACCCGAGGCACTCCGATTATTTTACTAAGACTACGACTCGACGGTTTTACGTTCGATAAACTTGGTTACGATTTATGTGTTATTTTACAATCTATCAATTTCCGCTCCCTGTTTTACAAAACGCACAACTCGCACAGCCATCACAATCTAAAATGAAGACCGAATGTTCGCAACAAAACAAATGCCAAATTACTCGCTTACGCTCTCGCTCACTACCTCTCATCGCGTCCTCGCGCATTCTACATCGATATGTATGTATATGAGTGTAAACTACAACTATCTATATCTAAATACAAACAAATCATTGTGTGAGAACCTAGGAATGTCGTGTCTCCTATGTGGCTCTTATGTGAAATCTATTTATAATGCACGATACAAGTTTTGATCGCGCTCAATCGCATCGCAAACTCAAAAATCATTATGATCGAATCTCATTCCAAATCATTCTCTGTCTAGATGCCTTCCAACGACTCTACCTCGAGACGAACAGCTAGGAGAAGAGCCAAGCAAAGCGCTGATAAGAGGATTGCCTCACTTGTGACCAAGGAAGTGGTCAAGCTCATTCCTCAAATTGCCGCTCAAGTGCACTCTCTCAGCAACTCTCGAGCCTCGGAAGACTCTAAGACGGAAGCGCCGCAATCTGCTTTTCTCTACAAACAGTTCAAAGCCTGTGATCCGATGGAATTCACAAGTGAAGGAGGTGTGACTCAACTACTCCAGTGGTTCGATTCTATCGAAGTTACCCTTCATCAAAGTGGGTGTCCCGATAGTTTCCGTACTACCTGCGCTACCAGAGTATTTCAATCACGAGCACTCGACTGGTGGACTGCCGAACGTAACAAACGTGGGATCTCTGCAGCTTACTCTCTCTCTTGGGATGAGCTGAAAGAACTCATGAAGAAAGAGTACTGCCCTCCCCACGAAGTTCAGAAGCTAGAAAATGAATTTTGGGAAATCAAGCAGGACGGAAGTGACAATGCTGGCTACACCGCAAGGTTCAAACAGCTTAGCGTAATCTGCCCAGGTCAAGTCAACACTTCAGCAAAAGCCATTCCTAAGTACATTCGCGGCTTGCCTGAGTGTGTGGGTGATTTTGTCGAAGCTGCAAGACCTGCTACCATCGAAGAAACCTACCGTTTAGCCGCCGAGATCAACAACAAACGACTCATGGAAGGATTTTTCTCCAAGAATCCTGTCAAGCAAACTTATCAAGCAATCGTCATTAATTCTTCAGACGATTCTACCAACGATTCTTTTGACGAATCTGCCGACGATTCTTCGGATAAATCTGCCGACAATTCTTCTGACGAAGCTGCTGACGGTTCTTCCGACGACTTGGCCGAAGATTCTGCAAGTGAGTCCTCAGACGAATCATCCAACAACGACACCTCTTCGCAAGACACCGACAAACCCAGCCGCAAACGAAAGATTTCAAGCCCGGACTCTTCAACCACTGAACTGCCTCAACCAGAGCCTCTTCAATCAGTTCCACTACTTCCAAAACGTGCCTACACTGGAATTCACCCTCAGTGTTACACGTGACCAGGTTGGAGCTAACTGTCGCTATTGCAACAATTGCAGCTGTTACGGTCACTTCACCCACAACTGTCGCGCTAAACCACGAAATTGAGTACCACAACCGCAGCTCCAGCAAAATCCTTCAGCACCAAACACCCAGCAAGCGTAGGATAATGATGTAATAATATGATTTTCGACGTTAATTTCTAAGTGTTGAACCTACTCTCTAGACGTCGCACTAGTCTATATTCACACACGAGCTATATACTATATCACGATATAATGTGTTTTACCCTCCCTACACTCTTAGAGTAAGGTACGATAAACGTGCAAGGAACGACTAATCACGGGTGCACACGGGATTATTTTGGTCAATGCACGGAGATCGTAGTAAATTCTAAAGGTGCCATAAGCGTCTCGACAAAATGTGACACCAAATCACGGGATGTAAGTAGTAGGGGTCAAGCAAGGTGTGCTTTATCATACTACCGAAGTTTCGTGAAGAAGGTGCCACGTGGAGTTGAACGTTATTAGACCTATTATACTATTGTGGTTATTTTCAACACACTACACTCAATCGCAAGGCGTAAGAACCGAACCGCATCACTGCGAGACTTTCGTAAGTCTGGCAACATAATGCAATCGCCTCATCGATGGACTTTGGTAAGTCTACCCCCGCAGGGCAATTGCAGCGACGCAAGACTGGTCGTAAGTCCACATCGCGATTCAATCGCAGTTTTGTTGAAATCTATCGCATTATCGCTTAAATCTATCTCGCAATCGCTATCGTTTATTATGTGTATCATGCAAACTCTATCGCTTATCATGTGAATCTCTATTGCTTATTATGTGGATCGCTATCGCTTATTACGTGTATTGCTATATCGCTTGCTGTGTATCAATCTATCGCTCGCTTTATCGCTTACCGTTATCTGTATTGAGTTAGCACACATGACCTCGTTTCACGAGACGAAACTCGTATGGTTAAAGCATGGTGGATACGCCGCTGGTACTTCCGATATATAGGTGTTTTAGCCATATCGGCAGACTTTCGTGGAAAAAGGCCATGTGGGGTCTAATGCTCGTTAAATTTGTGTTGTTGATCAATCCAATCGAATCGCATTACTCGCTCATCGCGTATCGATTATCGTGTACCGTCTATCGCTTATTCGCTCGTCGCGTACCGCTTATCGCTCGTCACTCATCGCTTGATATTCATCACAGTCTGTGTGGTACTAGTATGCATGACATCGCTTCACGGGACAAAACTAACCTGGTCGAACGTGGTGTTTCGCCATGTTAGCAAACTTTCATGGAAACGTGCCATGTGGGTTTAATGTGGAATCTAATCGAAATTGCGCTATTCGCTTATCGCTCATCGCTTGTTTGTCTATTCGCTTATCGCTCATCGCTCGACGCCTAACCAGACACGACACATAAATGTTTTGTGTGTCACCAGGCTACTCGCGCACGCTGTTATAGCTACGTTCGAAATTCAACCCGCCTGTTTAACCTATTTAATTCTATCTTCAACTCGGTCTGACTCCCTATCGATTGGACCGAGGTAGCGCAATTCTATCTGTGTCATATCGGCACACATGACACCGCCTCACGAAACGGAAGTAATATGGAAGAAACATGGTGGATACGCCGCTGGTACTTCCTATATATAAGTGTTTTAACCATATTAACAACCTTTCGTGAGAAAGTGCGAAGTGGGGCTCGACGTTAATTAACTTTTTAAAACTGTTAAAAACTAATTTTTATAAAAATTTTATTAAAAACCATTGGACAAGTGAAATTTCCTCACCACGTGGAAGTAACATCGAATCAGCTTAACTCCATGCCCAAGGGAAGTCTCATAAGTCCAGTTTTCTTTAAAAAGGAACTTTTTGCAATATCAAAACGAAATCTTTCTTAAGACGTTGGTTCGACATCGAGTTCAGCTTGAACCCGTGTCATAGGAGAGTTTTCGTAACCCCAGTTTTCATTTTCAAATTCCTTAAAATGTTTAAAACCTAAACTTTCTTGCAACGTTGGTTAACATCGACTCAGTTGACCCCGCGTTATAAGAAAAAAAATTTCAAGATTTCCTTCCAAATTCCTTTTAAATAGCTAAAAACGAACGTTTCTTGCAACGTTGGTTAACATCGACTCAGTTATAACCCTACATTATGAGAAACCTTTCAAGTTCTTTAAAAATTTCAATCGCATCGAACTTACAGATTCTTCGCGACTCGAGGTACTTTTGAAACGCCAACTCGTGGGATGCTACTTTTGTCATACGCCGCCTCTCGTAATCGACCTTTCTTACTCAAAACGCTCTCGCTTATCAACTCTCAGTCAATTAACTCGCTGTATCTCCACTTATACGAGGACAACTCTCAAAAGTCTACCTGTTGGATTAATTTCGGGACGAAATTTCCTAAAGCAGGGGAGACTGTAACAACCCGCACGTTCATGCGTTGTTACTACTCGCTACACTCGTTACGCCTAGCACCAGAGATTTGGATCATAATGTAACTATATCGCATAAATCGCTATATCGCAACATTTTCGCATATTATCGCATATTTTATCACTATCACATCACAATTCACTGACTGAAAACCACGAAGATGTCAAGTGAGGACCAATTCTACCCTCCTTGATAGCCATGATGACATTGAGAGAGGACCTATTCTACCCTCCTCATTAACACACAATAACGTTCATGATGACATCGAGAAAGGACCTAAACTACCCTCCTCAATGACCGTGAAGCGTCGCAAGGTAATCGCATATTCGAAACGAAACCCGGTTATTGTATCGCAACTTTGAAATATGGATATGTATATACGACCCAACGTGACTAATTATAATAAATAAATGACAATGTGGATGAGAATGTGTAACAAAAATCATCGCAACGCTTAACAATAGAAACGAAACACCTAAATGCACCTCACCGAAGGACATCCAAACGGATCGGTCATCCGGACGGATGGGCCAGCCGAACGACTAGGCCAGCCGATCGGATGGGCCAGCCGAACGGAAGCCCCCCACTCACCATCCTCTCCTCCTCCTTGCCTATAAATACCCCTCAGTCACATCAAGAACACTTGATGTGACTGCTACTGTTCCACCAGACGCTCCAACCCCTTCATCTCTCAATTTCTCGCGATTCTTGTAAGTTCTCGATCTAAACCTTGTACTTCTATGATCTACACTCAATTCTACACCTTTCTATCTTTTAAAAATCAACTTTTAACCGTGAAATCCACTGATTTGAGGTATTCAAAGATGATGTCATCAAGAGTTCATATGAACTTCAAAGCATGACCTCATTTTACCATGAACAACTCAGATCTGATTTATTTCCACATGTTTTTATAACAATCTCACCTAGAATATTATGTGTCTGATCAAAGTGTTGTGTGATTTCGGGATAAACATGGAAAAACCGTCAAGAATGGCCAGATCTGATGGAACGGGGTGGTTCCCGGCCGTTAGAACGGGTCGGATTTAATGGAATTTCCGTTGTTTAACACGAAGACACACCGTCTCAGTCAACTCACCTGTATTCGTTCCAGAAACAATTGAGTGTAACGAAATCAGAAAATTCGAACGAGTTGCCGTCCGATCGAACGGCAAACCAATTTCAAAACCAACCGATCGGACAACATGATAGCCGACTGGACAACATGCCGACCGAACGGTCAACATGTCAACCGATCGGACAACATGTCAACCGATCGGACAACATGCCAGCCGATCGGACAACATGTCAGCCGATCGGGCAACATGTCAACCGACCGGATAGCATGTCAACTGATCGGATAACATGCCATCCGACCGGACAACATGACATCCGATTGGGTTACCACTAGCCCTATTATTCAACTTTCCACCGTTTAATTACACCGCGCCTCGCTTACGCCACTATTCCATGTTTATGCTAACTCAGGAGCACTCTAAATTAATCCAATCAAACTGTGTTCTTGCTGAATACGCACTATGAGTATACTTGAACCCTTTTTGCTTTTGCACTTTGGGGCGTAACATACGTTGCTATCAAATCGAATTATATCAAATGCTTAAACTACCTATCACTAGCGAATGACTTACGTGCATAGCTATACGTGATGCAAGTTACATATGTGCTAGGACTTATACTCGCGACGTCCCACCATGACTAGTATAGTACTATTGCGCCCGACGGGGTCTAGTTTGCCATCGCGTATTCGAGCATCGAGGACTTAGCTGGTAGTATCGGTTTTGTGAGTATGTATGTCGTGTATCTCGTTTATGTATGTAGGAGATTCGCAGCACTTTTAAATCTATTATGATATTACATATCAAACCTGTATACTCGCCAATACTTTTATATTGGCATTATTTTAACGTATGTTGCAGGTTAGATCTCAAGTTATCTCAATCAAGCTAGGAAGTCTAGAAACTTCACTATAAATCTAGGTTGTCGGATTTGTATTGTTCGAGAGAATAAGAAATCTGTGACGACTGATGTGATTGTAATTGTTTGTTAGTATGGGATAATGAACGCATTAATTATTGTCGCAAATAGTTGTTATGGAATCTCCTGAGCAATCTGATTCGCCTAGTGCCGCGCCACGATGATTCCGCCATCGGTTGGGGTGTGACACTGTTGATATGACGAGCTGCTCATCTTGCTTTGTTTTTGCAATTCAAGCTCGTGACTTTCTATCTTTTCTATCAAAACATCAAGAGTAATTGTATCATACAACACATCATTTTTCAAAATAACCACAAACGTTTGCCACTGATCAGCTCGTGGTAACGCTTCAATGATTTTATCAATAACTTCCTCACGTGTTTTAGTTATTCCAAACCTGTTAAGCTCAATTTGTAAATGAAAAAATCTCTTGATCATTTGCCTCACAGATTCTCCTTTTAACCTATCAAACAAATCAATTCTTTTTAAGTAATTCAATTTTGTTCTTTTTTTATTTGTTTCCCCCCTCGGCTTTTACTCTCAAAGCTTCCTAGACTGATTTTGACGAACCACCATGATTTAACAGTGCAAAAATATCATCTCTGATAGACTGTTGAATTAAAGCGATCGTTTTTTGTTCACACAAAATTTCCTTTTATCTTCATCTGATAAGCTATTGAGGTTAATTTCTTTGTTTTTATCATTAACAGGCCGACTGTACCCGAACTCCAGACAAAACCAACTCTCATGTGCATAAGCTTTTGTCTAGTTCGAAAACCTTTCTCTCCACCAAGTATAATCTTCAATGTATTCCAGTTTCAGTGGTTTAGAATGTGTTTCGTAAAAGTTATCATGTTTTATGTTATAATTAATAGCTTTCGTAATCGTTTTCGGTATAACAGTTTATGTTTCGGAAGATTCAGAAGTGAACGCCTTGTAAAACGTGTTGTAAAATTCTTCAGCCATGATGCTTGATTCTTCGATTTTCTTTTTCGTGTAAAGCACTTTGATTTTTCACCTTGTTTATCACCTTCAAACAAACAAACATACGATCAGTTAAATGAACTTAATACGTAATAGTCCGTGAAATGTGTGAATATAGAATATTGTGAAAATAGTGGACGGAATCGATCTAAAACTCGTGCCGAAGACTCGTGGACTCGTTCCAATTTTTTATATGAAAATAATGATGTTCGGATGAATACTCGATCGGATGAGAATTTTGTATGTCGTTCGGATGGATACTCGATCGGATGAAGTGTTGGGATCAAACCCTACCAGAGGAACAGATAATGAAAGCCAAAACTGGTTCACTCAGTGGATTCGAAATAAGCAGCTGTTTACACTAAGTCTTCTCTCTTGAAAGTGATTATAACATCTGATGGTCTTATATCCACTGCCCATATACAACTGCTGTTGTTCTTCTAAACTACTGATGAAGCCCAAAAGACTGCTGAGATCTAAGCACTGCTGGTACAATCTACTGATGACAAAGCACTGCCCAATCAAGGACTGATCAACCTTGAGGAAAGCACTGATGTAAAGAGAGAGCAATAGTTTAGTATGTCATCTGTTTTATGTATAGTCAGTAGTTAAGATTAGCAGTGTTTGTATAGGATCAGTTGTTACAGGTTGTTAGGCTGTTAGACGTCGCTTTCATGGTGACGTCAGCTGAGATGCCTCAGTGGTTTGGATTGTCTATAAATGGAGCAGTACTCTGTACTGTTACATTTGATCGTTTTGAGTGAGTTCTTCTCCTCAATTCAATCCTTTCATCTTGTGCAACCAACCACTGGAGTATCAGGCTGAGGGGGAGTTTATTTGTAAGCATGTATGTAATCATTTGATTTACTTTGTAATCCTTCGACTGATGCAATTCATGTGCTTATCAAATCCATTTTCCTTTTATGATTGTGTTTATAAAGTTTGTTGTTCATTTCCGCTGCACTTTACTTGTTTTCATATTCATTGATTGTTCAAATTACACAAACAAACACTCTCATAAGAGCCTCCGATCCTAACAATTGGTATCAGAGCCTGGACAGTCAAATTCGATCTAACAATCAATTTGACATAACAGTTCGGCTCAAACTTCATTGATACTAAGGTTGGTTGTATTTAGTTGGAAAACAGAGTAACGAGTGATAACGCTCAAAGTTGCTATTCAAATACTCTGTAAAACAACCAAGATGTCATAAGATACACAAATCTCACACAACAAGTAATATCATGCACAAAACACTCATGGTTTTTAGATCTGAAAACATATCTGTTGAACTATGGGAGTATTTCTTACTTTCAAAATTGATTTCAACTGTTGTTATGAAACTTGTGATATCACTATATTATATGCTAAAGTATGAACCTCAGATTAACAAAAGCCTATGTTCATAAAACATTAGTGTTTTTGCTAACGTAAAATTAGGGAAATTAAAACTTTAGTCATAAAAACTTATGTGTTGAAAACAGGTTGAGATTCTCAAAGGAACAAATCAACTCTGTTAAAATACATTAAGAAAACTGGATAGTCCATATCATATTGTAACATCTGTGCTTGTAATCATTATGAACAGTACCATTATCAATAAAACAATGTCATTTGATCCCAATGTTTGTTTGGTTATGTTTTACATTTTTCATGTTTTGACTTTTATTCAATTTCAAACTCTATATCACTTTCTAGAGAGTTATACGCAAACTGGTGCGTAAACGTAGCCAGTTTAATGCGACAAATACTCCGGAACATCAACATATACTTAACATACCTTAAATAACCCTTACATAACTTAGAAATAAGGTTTGAAGGCTTTGGTATGGCAAAATCAAGTTAATTCGCTTACAGGGACTAAACTTGACAAACTGCGAAAGTATGCCAATTTGAACTGTAAAGAACATTCCGAAACATGACCATAAGTTAAACATACCATAAATATCCTTTACATAGCTTAGAAATAGGCTTTGAGGGGTTCGGTATGCTAAAATAAACTTTTGGGGTCATTCAGGGACTAAAAGCGTCAAAAAGTGCACAAGTTTGCATTTTCGCGCATAACTTACGTTCTGAATACATCCGGACATCCAAAAATTTATGTAAGCACTAAAATATTTTATTTTAGTGTTTGGCATAAGAAAAATCCATTCGTCACGCCATTTGGATCATTTTTCGCGCTTATGCGCATTCCGTCGTAATTAACCGAACAACGTAACCGTACGGATAAACGAACCGACACCCGAAATATTTTTGAACACATTTTAAGTTCCCTATACTTTAAATTCATTTTAGAGCTTTGAAATGGGGTTAACGGGGCTTAAACGTGTCAAAAAAACGCATCGAAAACCAAGTTTTGAGGTTGCAGGGACTGAAACTGTAAATCTGCCAAACTAGGTCCGTAAGTAGGGGCCAGATGCAGCAAAACGTTTTTTTTCAGCTGTTAACAGCCCTTAACACTCTCCAAAGGCCAAGTGCCAAGTGTCAAACTCTTATGGTGGATGGCAAATGAGTTACCACAACTTTCCAACAAGTGTACGGCTTAGATCGTGCCCCCTTTTCCAAGAAATGATCCTAACGGTGAACCAAAAACTATAAATACCCACCTCCACCCTTCACTTTTCCTCACAAGAATCTAATCTAATGTGCTCCAAGTTGAAACCTTTGTTTCATACCTGAGCTATTTTGATCTAGATTAGCATTCGGGGACCCTTCGTAAGTGTTCCTTCGTTCTTTTATTGCTTTTCGAGTCCGAAAGTCAAACTTTGTTTGACTTTCTGCATTGACCAGTTTATGGTCAATGCGAAGTTCGTTTGAACTTCGCAACGTGATTGTAATCACGATGGTTATAGTCCCTTGGGACTATGCCTACTGATTACCACGTTGTCTAGGGTCGTAAGGGTAAGCGATCTGATAAATCGCTTATACCTTCGAACCCGACCCATTTGGTCGATCATTAGGATCCGACCAAACACATTAGGTGACCATAGTAGGTAGGGAATAACCTTCCGAGGTTATACCTTATGGTCACGACGTTTAAGTAGTTGTATGATAGGTAGTTTATATGCCTTAGGTAAATTACCAAAATACCCCTTTGATGCCAAAATTCGTTTTAAACATATGTAACATAACTTTTGACATCTAAACTGATTTGACAACCATATTAGACATGTTAAGGCATATTTTACTTGTCATAGGACTAGTTAGGCGTTCCGAACGCGTTTTACGCGAACGACGCGTTAAAGTAGCATAAGCTACCTAAACGGATCGTAATGGGTCACAAACACTTAGGTTAAGTTTCGTTTTAGTATGTGGGATTTGTTAAACCATGTTACACGAGTCTCCATACTCGTTTGGTTTACGAACCCTCATTCTATCCGATCTTCCGATCTAGGTCCGGTTTATTAACATAGTTACCTATATTAGGTGCCGTTTGATTCCGAGATCTCTAGCATTGCTTGGTGGTTATCTTAGGACTTCTGAGCAATCTCAAGT
The DNA here is from genome assembly GCA_030545235.1 of Helianthus tuberosus. Taxonomy (NCBI): domain Eukaryota; kingdom Viridiplantae; phylum Streptophyta; class Magnoliopsida; order Asterales; family Asteraceae; genus Helianthus; species Helianthus tuberosus. Next base: position 38,964,775 of record CM060357.1, on the reverse strand, counting down.
GAGTACATAGACCCCTCTTTTACTGTTTTCCAAACATTTTGGGGTGAAAACATGTGCCTACTTGTTACTTTCATGCTTTCCATGTTTTCACATCATATACCTGCTATGTTCGTTAGTACATTATAGTACATGTTTTACATTACATTTCATGCTATGTATGCCCATTGTGTGCGTACTTAGTACATTGTTTTACATTACATTTCATGCTATGTATGCCCATTGTGTGCGTACTTAGTACATTGTTTTACATTACATTTCATGCTATGTATGTCCATTGTGTGCATACTTAGTACATTGTTTTACATTACATTTCATGCTATGTATGTCCATTGTGTGCATACTTAGTACAGTTGTTTTCATCACATGCTTACATTTTGTTATGACATTTGGGTTGTTTACAATGGAACAATACATTCATTAACATTAGCTACGCCATTCGTTAGTAGGTAGTGGTACCATAGGAATTGACAACTCCCGTTCCTGAAATCCTAGGTTTGTTTGGATTGGAAGGAATGACCGAATTCGATATACATAACTTAGATAAACCTTTAATTTGTTTAAGGGTTTATCGCCACAGTCTCAAGGCTTGGATGTATGCATTTTCACAATACCGCATAAATGTTTGTATCAGTATAGCATGCATTTGTTCCACAAAACATAACTTTGATTTAAACCATGTTTTACTTCAATACCTTATTTTTGTGCATTTTACATATGGTTTGGTTGATATATTTCACTTACCATACATGATATTCTTGGGTACACATTACATGATCTACATTAAACATAAACATTTTGACATTGATATACACATTTAGTGGTTTACATTGAACATAAACATTTCGATATGGTTTGCACATTAACACATGAAAATTCATTTATACATAAACAATTTACAATGGTGGTTGGTTTGAGTAAGTGATTTGAGTAACGAGGCGTGTGTAATATGATACAAGCATGGTGGATACGCCGCTGGTACTTCCTATATATAAGTGTTTGTATTACATTACATGTCGTAGCGTTACTTAAATCATTTCAATATTTGACATATTACGTTTTACATAAACAACTTATTTTCACAAGACATTAATTTACAAAACAACTTATCTTATACAAACTCATTTTTCATGGTTATTCATTTAACCTTACATTTATTTATACATATCATCTGATCTTATCGTTTTTCAAATGATTTACAAGACAAAGCAAATTACAAGGTTCATGACTAAACATTTTCTTAAACATAAGTCACGAACCTTATTTTCACAAACCTATGTATCTCACAGGCATTTTTATGCTGACGTACCTATTTTCACATGTGTTTTCAGGAGCTTTTCCATAGGATGGTGATCGTGACACTAGGGCGGACCTGTGCCTTAGAGACATAAAACGAAGATAGACTTAGTTTAATTATGTTTTGTACTCTTGTTTTTGTTTAAGACAATGTAACTCTTGTGTTGATAAATAAAATACAACTTTGAATGCCAGGGTTATGAAACAATTAATTCTGTTACAACACTCCCCGACGTTTTCCGCCACGTTTTGTATGTTATACGTGGTCGGGGTGTGACACATATGTAATGTGAGATCGTTCAAAAATTTGTACAAATATGGCCATTCCTCTTAAAGCATTACTGCAAAATGATTCAGGATTAAGTATTCCTTCAATAAAGATCTCCCAGTAAGTATTTTATTACTTATGAATGGGAAGGGTAAAAAGGGAAGAAGAAAATTCACAAAAACTCAGAAGTGTGTTTATCTCAAAACTTTTGAAGTCAGAAGAAAAGAGTATAAACATAAAACACTTAAGAGTCAAAGTTTGGGGTAACAGTGGTCATTAAGCAACTATGTGCAATCATTGGTTCAGGAAAGTTCAGGTAACAATAGTATTTCCAGTAAATGTATTTAAAAGAGGACTAGACAAATTTTCAGAATCTTCACATGGTAACAAAGTCTATAACAGGGTTTTCAAAAACTCATGTGAACATGTGTCCTCATTTCTGTTGTCAATCAATCAACAAGAAAATGGTACCAAACAGTGGTCAAAATGTATTTACAATTTCATACCACTATTGTCAAACCACTGACCATTTTCATAAATTTGAGACTGATATGATTAGGTGCGTAAGTGGAAATTATACCAGATCCTTTTGGTGCTGTTTTCAGTAAATCCTTTATTTTTTTTCTGAAAAAGAATTCTCTCAAATAATGCAGGATATATCATTCTTCATTTTTTAGAATAATATATTTTGAACTTTTACTGGTTTTTTATAGTAAAAGTTTCAATCTCCTGTCAGGATGTATAACCTTTATTTTTTGTTGGTTATATTGTCCTCAAAACAGATCAAAAGGAAATTGGTACATGTATCAAGGTCATATCTAACTCAAGTTTGTCTTAAAACTGATCAAATATTGATTGCCAAAAGATCTTGAAATACTGGGGTACTCTTGTCTTAATTTAAATATTATAGCAAGAATGAGTAGCCTTAGTAGAAAGTTTACATCATCTGGGGTACTAAACCACTGTCAGGGAGTTGTAAAAACTTCAAAATATGTAAATGACATGTGGCAAAACCTTGAATGAAAATTTTCAAAACAGTTGCTGACATACTAGTCTTTCAAATCATTACCATTACCTTACCCCTAACCACTGTTTTGCTCAAACATCTGTTTCCTAAAATACTGTCCACTGCTGAAAGTCAGCCACTGATCCTTCATTTTCTTTGGCAAGCACTGATGTTCAAAATCAGTGTCTTATCCACTGATAGCAAAAACCATCCACTATTATCACATTATTACTGTTGTAACCACTGTTGTTTGTTTCATCAGTGGCTCTCAAAACAACTGTCCTCCACTCTTCATCCATTTCATCAGAGGTTGGCACGTGGTCAGTTTTTAGCCCTCAGATCTTTGTAACCGCTGCCACATCAGCACTTATTTTTCCCTAAATAAAACCCTGATCAAAACCCCCAAACAGGGTTTTACACTGTCGAATTGAATTCCAAAATTCTCTTCTCAAAGCAGTTTCCAACTTCCATTTCAAATCATTCTTCATCTTTCTTCGTCTTTCCAACCTCCATTTCATCAAAATGACCAAATCAGAATCAAAATCAAAGTCAAAATCATCATCTTCGTCCAAAGAGGTCGCTCAAACGGCCGCTGAATCCATTGAAATACCATACAAATCCCCGCATAATTATTTGGGTCTACTCACAAAACCCACCAACAACCACACTTTCGATTCCATCATTGACACCATATCTGCATCAAAGTACAAAACTTTGCTTACCGCAGATGCTCCTATTTATCTGCAAACCCAGCGAGAGTTTTGGGAAAAGGCTACGCTTGAAAAACAAGATGATAAAGTCATTGCCATCAACTCCTCTATACAGGGTAAAGCGATTCAAATTACCCCACAATCAATTTCAGAAGTTTTTAAGCTCGATGATCAGAAAGTTAAAATTTATTTTCCCAAAAATGAGATGAAAGCTGATTTTCTGAAAAGAGGGTATGCAGAACAATCAAAGGTAGAGATACCTTACAAAAGGGTTACTTCCCTTCTGCACAAAGGTTTTTATTTCACACACTTTTGATGTGTGTTTCAAATAAAACAACAGCGTTTAACGAAATACCATTGAAGATTCAATGTCTGGGTTATGCTATTTTAAAGAATGAAAATTACAACTATTCCCAGGAGATCTTTAATGACCTGGTAAAGAATGTTGATAGCAAATCATTTTTACCTTTTCCAAGATTTTTAAGCTACTATTTTAAACAAAAATTTGAAAAAGAAAATGAAAATTTGCTCAAACAGGGTGTCTATTTTCAAATAAAAGGATTAACGACTGAAACATTTTCCAGAATGATGGCACCAATAAAAACAAAAGCAGAGGTGCCTAAGCAGAATTTAGCAGCTACCACTGCTCCTCAGGTATCTGCTGCTGAGCCAACTGCTCCAGGTGATCATAGCAGCACAACCACTGCTTTGAAACCCACACCTGACATCACCAAAAAGACAAAAAAGAAGTCTTACAAAAAGCCCACCAAACCCAAGAAAAAGGCAACTCTGGAAGATGAGATCCCAGAGCAACTGCCAGTGACAACACAAATGTCACCGAAAACCACTGCTGCTACTTCCTCACAGCAGTTGGTAGAAAGATCTCCACCCTTACCTCAAACTCCTCCTGCATCCTCACAAAAGGATCAGGTTGTAAGCACAGGGACCCCACAATATAAAGCTCTGGACCCAATCGGATCCATCTTCCCCAGTCCTGATCCCAAGGACATGTCTCTTTCAACACCCATACCTTCACCAATCATATTACCACAAACCATAATACCCTTGTTGCACGCAGTTGCTATAGCTCAGACACAAACCAGTTCCTCTCTATCACCTGTCACTGAGAGTATACTCCCACAAGTGACTGGATCTGATGCTACTCCCCCTGCTATCCCAGCAACAACTGAGGAGGTTACACCCCCTGAGTTACAAGTAACTCTCGGTGGTAGTTCAAGTGGAGCATCAACTACAAGTGATGGATCAACAGATCTACATTTGGACAGTTGTTTCATTAATAAGACTCCCTTAAAGGCAATTTCTTCTATAGCACCTTCGGTAACCACCAGTGAGTTGGTTCTAACCACTGGTACCATCAAAGGGTTATCAAGTGCTAAAGAAAGAAGTCCCCAGTACCGAGAACAAGGGGAATCAATGGGTGATTTTTGGGACTCAGTTCCTAAGTCACACATTGATACAACCACTACTGGTGGGGAAACAGATGATTCCATTAAAACGGATGATGTTTCAAAATATCAGGAATTGACGGGCAGAGTTGAAAAACTTGAAACATCAGTTGCTGAAATAAAGGATATGGTGCAACAGCTGTTAAAAGCTCAAAAAGAACAATCCACTCCTGTTCCACCTCAAGCACCTGCTCCATCACAAGCACTTGCTGCAAATGTGCTCTGGAATCTTTTTCAACCCTTGCTAGAAAAACAAAAACAAACGGCTGATCAGCAGCATGAAATACATGTAAAAATGTTGACAAACATGGTGGAGTCAAGATTTAAAGATACTCAAGCAGACATCAAAGCTATCAAGGCTCATATTCAAAGCACCACTGGAAAAGTTCCTTCCACCATCCTTTTCATGGATAACCCCCTTCCAGATAATGCCAAAAAGGGGGAGAAAATCAAGTTGAAAAAGAAGGGAATAGAAGATGGTCTGTATATTGAACCAGAACAAGAAAAACAGACATCTAAACCACCTACAAAAGGCTCCAAACCTCAAACCACAAAATCTCAAACTTCCATCCAAACAGCTGATACAGCAGTAGTTACAAAAACTGCTAGCCAAACAGCTGCCATCTCTTCAACACACACCACTCCATCACACACCAGTGCCCTACCACCATCATCATTTAAAATCACATCATCATCATTACCTCCTGCCATAAAGCAGAAGACAGCAGATGTTACAACATCTGCTGTAATGACAACAGTGGTTGAGGCAGCAGTTGTTTCAACAGCTGTTAGTCAATCTCAAACCACTGCCACTCAATCTTCATCAGCCTCTCCTACAATAAAAAGGAGAAGGATCTTTATACCCTATGATTCACCACCACCATCAAAAACTACCTCACCACCTTCAACCCTTGCTCAAAAGCAGACGACAACTACTGACAAATCAGTAGTTGTAATGACAACAGAGGTTGAAACACCAGTTGTTTCAACAGCTGTTTGTCAACCATCCACCACTGCTCTCGTCATTCCTACATCACAACCAAAATTCCCTCCAAAGCTTCACAAAAGAAAAAGAGAAACAACTCAGGCTACTGATGAAAAGTATGATCCTGTTGCTGCTAAATATCCACTGGAACTAGAAGCTGTGAAAAATGAGATGAAACAATTTTACACTGAGGATGATCCTTCAAAAAGAAGATTCCCTTCTCTCATAGGCTTCATAGTCCCAGAAGACATGGATGAATATCTCGAGATGAAAGCAAGGCAAGCAAAGATTAGAGCTAAACTCGAATGCAAAGATCAAGGTGATGAAGCCGTTTCTGAAAAACTGGAATTTTTGCTCACAAAAGTCAAGCTAATGGAAAACTATGCACAAGATCTGAGCAAAGAAAAGGCAGATCAACGAAAGGCAATGAGAAAAGAGTATCTGGCATATATAATGAAAGAAAAATTCTATTCAGCTGAGGAAAAACAGTTTGAAGAATGGCCAATGATCGCCTTAAAGCATGAAGCTAACAGAATTGAAAGGATTAAAAATGATCCAAGAAAGAAGAAGACAGCTCCTAATTGGAACAAATACAAAAAGCTAATTGCTGATCTTACTTCTGAGTACAAAAAGAAAAAAACAGGAACTGGTGGATGCTAAAGTGGATACTGCTAAAGCCATAGCAAAATGGACAAAGCAGTATACCGATGAGGCTTATGAACGGCTGAAGAAAAAAAGGATAACAGTCTCAGACACTTCTAAAAAGCCAGACTACAACAAGATGGAACAACAGCTGGATGCTGTTAAAACACTGCTCACATCAGCAGATAACCCTATCCTTGTGGAAAACCAAGAAAAAGGAAAACTGCTGACCAGTGAAGAAGAAAAAGAAAAGGAAGCTGAGTACTTCACAGAAGCCATCAAGAAAATGGGTCTAAAAGAAGATAGTTCAGTGAGCCTTCAAAACCTTTTCAAAAAGGTATTAACCAAACCTGCATCACCAAACACTTCAGCAGATATCTCAGACAATGAGCTTGATCAACAAAAGACACAAGAGCAAATTGACAAAGAAGTTGCAGAAGACATAGCTGCAGCAAATGAAGTCATAGAAGAAGCTTTCAAAAGAATGTCTGAAGTTCAGGATACTGCTTTACAATTTTTCTCAAGGCCAAAATCTCCAAGCTCATCAGGAAATAAATCTCTCCCAAGAAACCCATTGGGTTCAAAAGTACTAAAGTGGCTCTCTGATCAAAAGACCCATGTATTGACCCTGGTCAGATCCAATGGTGAGATGAAGTACATATCAAGGAAAGAAGCACTAGGCCTTAGTGTTGAAGATTTGCAAGATCTCCTTGAACTTTCATTGTGCAGGGATGAGGATGACACGAGTTCCAAAGAATTTGAAGAAGAATTTAAAAGACAAGCAAGGGAACTTCTGATGAGGAATAAAGATCCAAAATAATGAAGTGTTTTGAAATTATCTGTTCCAGGGGGAGATTGTTGGGATCAAACCCTACCAGAGGAACAGATAATGAAAGCCAAAACTGGTTCACTCAGTGGATTCGAAATAAGCAGCTGTTTACACTAAGTCTTCTCTCTTGAAAGTGATTATAACATCTGCTGGTCTTATATCCACTGCCCGTATACAACTGCTGATGTTCTTCTAAACTACTGATGAAGCCCAAAAGACTGCTGAGATCTAAGCACTGCTGGTACAATCTACTGATGACAAAGCACTGCCCAATCAAGGACTGATCAACCTTGAGGAAAGCACTGATGTAAAGAGAGAGCAGTAGTTTAGTATGTTATCTGTTTTATGTATAGTCAGTAGTTAAGATTAACAGTGTTTGTATAGGATCAGTTGTTACAGGTTGTTAGGCTGTTAGACGTCGCTTTCATGGTGACGTCAGCTGAGATGCCTCAGTGGTTTGGATTGTCTATAAATGGAGCAGTACTCTGTACTGTTACATTTGATCGTTTTGAGTGAGTTCTTCTCCTCAATTCAATCCTTTCATCTTATGCAACCAACCACTGGAGTATCAGGCTGAGGGGGAGTTTATTTGTAAGCATGTGTGTAATCATTTGATTTACTTTGTAATCCTTCGACTGATGCAATTCATGTGCTTATCAAATCCATTTTCCTTTTATGATTGTGTTTATAAAGTTTGTTGTTCATTTCCGCTGCACTTTACTTGTTTTCATATTCATTGATTGTTCAAATTACACAAACAAACACTCTCATAAGAGCCTCCGATCCTAACATGAAGTTAAATTGTCAGCTTGTTAGGATAGGGTCAAAGGTATAAGATCGGATGAATATCCGATCGTATGTGGTCAAAATTCACAAATGTAAATAACCTGATACGATGAAGTCACCGTTTAGATCGACTGAAGATTCGATCGGATGGGGTCAACGCTATATGCAACACTTGTCGAATGAGCCTTTTAGTTTCACTGTCTCGTAATCAAATATTATTGGGCTGAATACCTGTTGTTGAACTTTAGCACTAAATTTGTTTCAGTCACACGTGATGATTGGGCTGCACTTGTAACTGACCGACAACAATTATAATCACATGGACCGATAACCTATTAATTGATTAGATCACATGAAACTGACTGTCACCTTTTTAATATGATAAAACTGATTGGACCAAGAAACAATATTATCGGATGAGAATTAATAGTTGGATCGAATGAATTCTCGAGCGGATGGTCATCCGCTAACATACAAAAGTGCCACGTATCATCATATCGAATGAATTAATAGTCACATGCACCTTACCATTGATTCGACCACTTAACAATTATTGGGCCGATGACAGACTGGAATACATGAATGGCCGACAACCTTTACACAATTCAAACCACTTTTGGGCTGATAACTATTGAAACAATTAATTCACATAATCTAATCACTTTTAAAAACATGGGCCGCCACTTATTGTTCTTGGACCAAGACACTGATTTGAATATAATAGAACTTTTAGCCGACAATTATTGATAATTGCTTCACATGCAAGCTGAACAATTTAATCAATGCAATAGAAAATGGCCGGCAATTCAATTCACCTCTTAATCCCATTGGGCCGAAACATATGAATTTATTGGGCCTAATGTCACGTGATCTATTAGAATATATTGGACCGAGACACCTTTGCACTTTGTCGGATGAATAATCGGACGGATAGTCATCCGATCCAGTCAACTTTCAAATGTGAATTACGTCCGGATGAAAAGTCGAACGGATGTATATCCGCTTGTTGACAATATCAATTTATTAATTGGACTTATGTCCGGATGGTCATCCGAATGGATGGCCATCTGGGTGAACAAGAAACAGCAGCAAACTTCATAATTTTTGAACAAAAAAAATCTCCGATTTCTCACAAAATACTTGGAGTTTTGATCTGAAAATTTGTAGGGTTGTAAAACAAAGATTTTCGCATAATATATCAAAAAATCAGCCAATTTTAACCGTGAAAACCTTGTTAATTTTGCGTTTTTGTGACAAAAAGTGAAGAAAATGAGTAGATGAAGAAATTTGACAAATCTGATGCGAAAATGGATCTGAATCTGATGAAATCACGTCGATTCTTCTGAATTTGATCCGTGCGATCGAGATCCTGCTCTGATAGCACTTGTGAACGCGTTGTAGGACCGTAAACGACTCCCGTACGATTGCGAAACGACACGTGCGACGTGCGGAATCCGTGCACGTGCGTGAACCGAACACAAGAACGTATAAACTTTGATTCTATAGATGATATGAAAAATTACAAGCACCGTGAATCACCTTTGCTACTTTCTCTCTCTAGACTCTCTCTCTAAGCTCCAAAGCTTCAAAGTCACAAATGAGCAAATGTCTTAAAATGAAACACTAACAAGCCTATTTATAGGCAAGGCATTTAATGAGATTTCTCATTAATTACTAAAATGCCACCTTGCTACTAAAAAGTTTTTCTTCTATATTTTACAATATAAAACTTGGTTTCATTCCATTTCTACTACGATTCGGATTGACGGAGGCGATAGACATAAGTGCACTCACACATTTTATGCTATGTGAAACTTTATGCTATGTGATTCATTTCATGAAAACGATTTTTCTTAAACAAAAATTATGATCAAGTCACACCTATTCCTGTTTTGAATCTTTTAGATGTCGTCTTCTCGTCACCTCTCTAACTCGACTAAGAAGTCAAAGACCAGCTCTCAAAAGAAGATGATGGCATTCATGGCCAATCAGATTGCGCGTATCGTCCCTAAGATAGTCACTGAGATTCGAGCTTCCGATACTCCACCCTCTTCCGTTGATTCAAAGGTTGAACCACGCAAGCCTGTGTCGTTTAACTTCAAGCACTTCTCGTTTTGTAACCCCAAACCATTCACTGGTAATGATGGGGTGACTGCTATGCTCGAGTGGTTCGACAACATAGAAGTCACGTTTATCAACAGTGAGTGTCCCGAAGAGCTTAAAACACGTAATGCGACTGGGTTATTCCAAGCCTGAGCTCTCGAATGGTGGACAAACGAAAGGAGTCTTCGTTCTAACGAAGTTGCTTATGCCCTGCCTAGGGAGGAAGTTAAGACAATGATGATGGAAGAATTTTGCCCGCCGCATGAGCAACAAAAGTTGGAAGAAGAATTTTGGGCTTTAAAACAGATTGGTGATGATAACCAATCCTATACTACTCGCTTCAAACAACTTAGTTTAGTCGTTCCTCATCTCGTTATGACCACTGATCGCAAAATAAGGAAGTATATCAATGGTTTACCCTCCGCAATGCGTGATGCCATTGAGGCAGCTAGACTCGATAATATCGAAGCCGTTTACCGTTTGGCCGCTTCCCTGAACAACAATCGCATTCGCGATAAGCAAGCTGCGAACCCTGTTTCATCCAAGCCAGCCAATCAAATCACCCAACAGTCAAGTGGCAACAGGGGGAAGAAGCGAGAATACCAGAATCCGGTTTGCAATGCGACTGTACCTCCCGTTAATCCAAACCCTGTTGCTCCCGTTAACACTCAAAATTCGTACGTCGGGATTCATCCCAAGTGTACCACTTGTAACTACCACCATTCTACCAATGTCAATTGTCTCCACTGTACCATTTGTAGCCGTTATGGGCACAATACCACTCACTGTCGTAATAATCCACAACCACAAGCCCAACAAGCTCAACCCGCTCCTCAAAACGCCAAACCAGTCAGAGCTTGCTTCAAATGCGGTGACACCAATCATCTTCGTCCTCAATGCCCACAATTGAACCAAGAATAACAACAACCTGCAAAAGGTCGAGCTTTCAACATCAATGCCAATCAAGCGCGCAACGACAATGAAGTCATCAATGGTACGTTTCTGGTTAACCATCTTTATGCTTCGTTACTATTTGATACTGGCGTGGACAAAAGCTTTGTGTCCATTGAATTTGAACCTTTGTTAAATGTTACACGCTCTAAGCTACCTAAGTCATTCTCTGTCGAAGTTGCCAATGGCAAATCCATTTTAGTCTATTCTGTTCTTCGCGATTGTCTTCTTACTCTTAACGATCATACCTTCACTATCGACCTTATACCCATGCAATTGGGTAGCTTCGATATCATAGTAGGCATGAATTGGCTTCGTGAAAACCATGCTAAAATCGCTTGCTACGAGAAGTATGTCCGTTTGCCTCTTCCGTCTGGTGACACTTTACGCGTTTATGGAGACCGACCTTCAAAAGAACAAAGATTGATGTCTTGCACACAAGTGAACAAATATTTACTCAAACCGTACTTTGCATTTTTATCCCACATTGTGGAAGAAAAGGGCAAGGGAAAGAGCGTAAGTGATGTTCCAGTGGTGTGCGATTTCCCTGACGTCTTTCCTGAAGATCTGCCTGGTCCTCCTCCCCCTCGATCTGTCGATTTTCGTATTGATCTCGTACCTGGTGTGACTCCTGTTGCCAAGGCTCCGTATCGTCTTGCCCCCTCTGAAATGCAAGAGTTATCCAGCCAACTCCAAGAACTCCTCGAAAAGGACTTCGTTCGTCCAAGTACCTCACCTTGGGGTGCTCCTGTACTCTTCGTCAAAAAGAAGGATGGCTCGTTCCGCATGTGCATCGACTATCGTGAGCTTAACAAACTCACCGTCAAGAATCGTTATCCTCATCCGCGCATCGACGATATCTTCGACCAACTTCAAGGCGCTACTTGCTTCTCCAAGATCGATCTTCGATCTAGTTATCACCAGCTTTGTGTTCTCGAAGAGGACATTCCCAAAACCGCTTTTCGCACTCGCTATGGGCACTACGAGTTCATGGTTATGCCTTTTGGTTTGACCGACGCACCTGCTGTGTTCATGGATCTTATAAATCGTGTTTGTAAACCTTATTTGGATCGTTTTGTGATCGTCTTCATAGATGATATCCTTATTTATTCTAAATCTTAAGCCAATCACGAACGTCATCTACGCCTTATTCTCGAACTCTTGCGTGCTGAACGCTTATACGCTAAGTTTTCTAAATGCGAGTTTTGGATCAAAGAAGTCCAATTCCTTAGACACGTTGTTAGTGAAAAAAGGAATCCATGTTGATCCCTCCAAAATCGAAGCAGTGAATAATTGGACCGCGCCTAGAAACCCTTCTGAAATCCGTTCTTTCTTAGGATTGGCGGGTTATTACCGCTGATTCATCTCAAACTTTTCGAAAATCGCCGTTCCTCTCACTTCGTTGACTCAAAAAGAGAAACCTTTTGCTTGGGGTCCTGAGCAAGAGGAATCTTTTCAAACTCTTAAGGATTTGCTTTGTAACGCTCCTATTCTTGCTCTCCCTGATGGGAATGATTATTTCGTGGTGTATTGCGATGCCTCGAATCGTGGTATTGGTTGTGTTCTCATGCAACGAGGAAAATTCATCACTTATGCCTCTCGTCAACTCAAAATACATGAGAAAAACTATACCACCCATGATCTGGAGCTTGGCGCAGTTGTTTTTGCGTTAAAGATTTGGCGACACTACCTATATGGTACGAAGTGTGTGGTCTTCACTGACCACAAGAGCCTACAACACATCTTTAACCAAAAAGAGCTTAACATGTGACAACATCAATGGGTGGAATTGCTTAACGACTATGACTGCGAGATTCGCTATCATCCTGGTAAAGCGAATGTCGTGGCCGATGCACTTAGTCGTAAGTCTCATGTTAGTTGCATTTGTTGTTTTCACATCTCGAGCGATCTTCGCACTTGCATTCGTGAAGCTCAATATTCATTTGTCAATGAAGGAACCATGTTTGTAGAAATACGTGGAGCTACTGAAGACCTACTCGTTACAAAATCCGATGGTCTGCTATACTGTCGTGATCGCATTTGGGTACCAAATCGCGATAATCTTCGTGAACTCATCATGAACGAGGCACACAAATCCAAGTACTCGATTCATCCTAGCGCCGATAAAATGTATCACGATCTTCGTGCATCTTATTGGTGGCCTGGTATGAAGAGAGATATTGCCACGTACGTTTCTAAGTGTCTTACCTGTTCAAAAGTTAAAGCCGAGCATCAACGACCTTCTGGTGTACTCGAACAACCTAGAATCCTCATTTGGAAATGGGACAGCATTGCTATGGATTTCATAACCAAACTACCTCGTACACCTTCTGGTCATAATAGCATTTGGGTGATTATCGATCGTTTGACCAAAACCGCTCATTTCCTTCCTAATCATGAAGATTTCAAGGTTGAACGACTTGTTCGACTCTACACTGATGAAATCATATGCCGACATGGTATTCCTCTCGACATCATTTCTGATTGTGATGGTCGTTTCACTTCGCGTCTTTGGCAAACTTTCCAGTCTGCTGTGGGTTCTCATTTAAATCTCAATACGGCCTTTCATCCTCAAACGGATGGACAGACTGAACGTACTATCCAAACCCTAGAGGACATGCTCCGTTCTTGTGTCATCGACTTTGGTGGTAGTTGGGATGTGCATTTACCATTGATCGAGTTCTCGTACAACAATAGCTACCACTCCAGTATTCAAATGGCTCCCTTCGAAGCATTGTATGGTCGCAAATGCCAATCTCCTTTAAGCTGGCACGTGATTGGTGACAAACAAATCACTGGCCCTGAGATCATACAAGAAACAACGGATAAGATTCTCCAAATCCGTGATAATCTACTCAAGGCTAAAAGTAGACAAAAAAGCTATGCTGACAAGAGGCACAAACCATTGGGGTTTAACGTTGGTGACCATGTTCTGCTCAAAGTATCTCCTTGGAAAGGAGTGGTTCATTTTGGTAAAAAGGGAAAACTTACCCCTCTCTATGTTGGTCCATTCAAGATACTCGAGAGGATTGGCAGGGTTGCATATCGACTCGATTTACCTCAAGAACTCAACAACGTTCATCCAATGTTTCACGTCTCGAATCTCAAGAAGTGTCTCGCTGAAGAAGGACTCCAAGTTCCTCTCGAAGATCTCCAAATCAATGACACTTTTCTTTTTGTGGAGAAACCCGTCGAAATCATGAACCGAGGTGTCAATAAACTGTGGCGCAGTCAAATTCCTATCGTCAAAGTTCGATGGGAAGGAAAACGTGAAACTGAATTTACTTGGGAACTCGAGAGTGATATGAAGACCAAGTATCCGCATCTTTTCGTTACTTCTTCCTAAATTTCGGGACGAAATTTTCTAAAGGAGGGGAAACTGTAACTCTCCGCATTTCCGCGCTTTCTTATTTTAGCAAGTCATGTTGTACTTTCCATATTTAGACACTTGTACCCTCTTTGTAATCTACTTTCATTCCATTTGTAATTCGAGACTATTGATCATAATGAAAACGAAGCTATTTTTAATCATGTTCGTGTATTTATAATTAGTCTTATGTGCAACCGATGAACGATTCAAGTTTGAACGAAATAATATTCAAGATCCTCGATCCTATTGTCACACCCAAACCGATGGCGGAAACATCGGGACGCGACAATGAGCGAAACAGATTGTCCAGGAGAAATCCATAACAACTAAAATTACCAGATATTTAACGTTACGTCCCATACCATAACATATCAAATAAAATAGTTATTACAGTCATAGTATCTCAAAGACAAATAAATTGTTCCGACAACTCATATTTTATTTAGTTTGTTTCTAGACTCCCCTAGCTTGATTCCATAGAGATCAGCAAACATAGTAAGCATCCTAAACACCTATCACATATGTTAAAATAAAAGTCAATACACATAGTGTAAAGGTGAGCATACAAGTTTAATATTATAATAGTAGCGAAGGCGATTTACGCATAACCAGCATGTAACACGTAGAAATGCGAAGCAACTAAGTTATCAACAATGAAATATGCACAGACGTGACTACGAGTTGTAGAATGCGCAACACATATCACCACTGTGACACATGAAGAAAAGCCCTTAACAACCCCTGTCCACGAGAGGTGCTGAGTCCAAACTATAGTACTATCGTTGCTAAGGTGTTAGGCAACAATCACTGTGTACACATAACATACTAGCATTCATCGAATAACACGTATAACATGCGGGAGCGGTAGCGTATAAAAAGTGTTGCGTTGTGTGATCGATGTGATTTGATATATGGAACGTATGTAACACCCAAAAGTGCGTTAAGCAAAAAGGGATCAAGTATACTCACAGAGCGTCAAGAGTGCTAAATACGATCTGTATTGGATTGAAGGGAGCGCTTAAAGGTAGCCTGATCAGAGAACGATAGTGTAAACGTTGAACAGTGCGTCAGAGCGTTTAAGTGACGAACAGTGATCCGGTCGGATGACCACTCGGTCGAAGGGTTGTCCGTTTGGGATGGATGTGTTTGTGTATGATTTGAACTTTGAAGTTTTCATTGTGGCATTTTAAAAGGTTTGGAAAATCTCTACCTATCAGGTCGTCCGGACAGATGGCTGTCCGCTCAGATGGCGATCCGAGTAGAGACTGATAAAATTTTGAAAATTGATTAAGTGTTTAAAACCACAAGTCACCTGGTCGAATAGCCGTTCGATAGGATGGCTATCCGATCGGATGGCCGTTCGTTCGGGCGACTGTTTTGGGTAAAACTTGTAAAATTTAGCTAAGTTAAAGGTTTAACCAAGACGGTATGACAACGTGTTCAAACAACGGAAACCATATCAAGTCCAACTCATCCAATCGGACGGGAATCACCCCGTGCGATCCAAATTAGCTGTTCATGGCGGTGTTTCATGTTCAACCCGTAAATTGATTGTCTCTCTGATAGTAATCCGTTCTCAGCTCGGTTCTCTACTAGAGAATGAGTAGAATACCCGACTGAGTCCAGATTCTAATGATTTTGAGTGAAAAGCTAAGAATGTTGAAGAAGGTTGAAACATTTGAAAGATGTTTAGATTTAGGTGAAATCAGTGTTTAAACTTTGTAGAAATCCTTTAGATCTGAGTTGTTCTTGGTGGAATGAGATCACACTTTGGTGTTCATATGAATCCCATGATGACGTCACTTGGAACAGCCCAAATCAGGTGGATTTCATGGTGGAAATGTGAGATTTGTTGGTGAAATTGATGGAAAAGTGTGTGTAGATGATAGGAGTATAAGATTTGGGATGAAAACTTACAAGAATCGCGAGAAACCGAGAGAAACGTGGCCAAGAGCGTGCTGGTCAGAGGAGAGCTGTCACATCATGAACAGTGATGTGACAGGTGAGTGTTTATAGGGGAAGAGGGGAGAAAAGCGGTGTGGAGTGGTTTGATCAGAGGGCCTTCTGATCGGATGGCCATTCGGACGGATGACCATTCGATCGAATGGTCCTTCGATCAGATGGCTTGTGTGTGTTGGTTTCCGACTTGTTATTTCGTGCGTTGAGCGTTGCATTGCGGTGCGAGTAAGCGATGCGATAGTATTACACACTAATTACACAATTAATAAAACTCCTACTAATCACAAAAATAAACCTTAAATTTTGAGTTCGCGTTGAGATTGTGTTGCGATAGAGTTGCTATTGCGCTTGCGAATAATCACCTCAAAACAATATAAACATGCACAAGTAACACATAATAGCACACACACGTAAAACAATATCCATAACCTGTAATTCGAGTTGCGATGCGATAGCGATGAGATGGTGTTAAGTAGATCAGCTTTTAACTGCGTTTATTGTATTGTTACTCCACATAATATAACTAAAAGCGTAGACTAAAGTATTGATTGTTTATTCAAAGAGTACAAGCAATAATTAAGTCAGAAATGACATATCTGATTAGCAATCTTTTCTTCCTTTGACTTTGACTTTGACTTGTACTTTGACTCTAAAAGTCGGGTTGTTACCGCCTCCCCTACTTTAGGAAATTTCATCCCGAAATTTAAGGCACATGCGTAACGAAGAGCTGTGGGTATTTAGCCTTCATATCACTTTCGAGTTCCCAAGTGAACTCGGCGCCGCGTTTGCCTTCCCAGCGAACCTTCACAATGGGAACGTGTGAGCGTCGGAGCTTCTTGGTCTCTCGATCCATGATCTCGATTGGTTTTTCCACGCAGTGTAATGTTTCGTCCACTTGTAGATCCTCAAGTGGTACATGTAAATTCTGCTCGGCTAGACACTTCTTGAGTTTCGAAACATGGAAAGTCGGATGGACGTTGCAAAGTTCCTCCGGTAGTTCGAGTCTGAAGGCCACCTTGCCAATTCTTTCCAGAATTCTAAAGGGTCCAACATATCGAGGCGCGAGCTTTACTTTCTTTCCGAATCGGATCACCCCCTACCGAGGTGAAACCTTTAGGAGTACGTGATCGCCAATGTCAAATTCAAGTTGCTTGCGGCGTCTATCAACGTAACTCTTTTGACGACTCCGAGCTTTCAACAGATTGTCTCGTATCTGGAGGATCTTGTCAGTTGTTTCTTGCAATAACTCAGGATCGGTAATTTTCGCATCTCCGATCTCGTTCCATACAATAGGCGATCGACATTTTCTTCCATATAATGCCTCAAATGGTGCATTTGAATGCTAGAGTGAGAACTGTTATTGTACGAGAATTCGACTAAAGGCAAATGCAAATCCCAATTACCTCCGAAATCTATAACACACGAGCGAAGCATGTCTTCGAGGGTGCGAATCGTGCGTTCAGTCTGACCGTCGGTCTGGGGATTGAAAGCAGTACAAGGTTTAGAGTAGTACCGAGAGCGGCTTGAAAGGTTTCCCAGAGGCACGAGGTAAATCGACCATCGCGGTCAGAGTTGATGTCACGAGGTGTCCCGTGTCGACAGATGACTTCGTCGGTATAGATTCGTACTAATCGTTCTACCTTATAGTCTTCCCGTATTGGCAGAAAGTGAGCAGATTTAGTGACGATCAACGATAACCCAGATGATATCGTGACCTGATGGCGTGCACGGAAGTTTCGTAATGAAATCCATGGCTATGCTCTCCCATTTCCACATAGGGATCTCGGGTTGTACGAGTAAGCCAGAGGGGCGTTGTTGATCAGCCTTGACCTTCTAACAAGTCAGGCATTTCAAAACATAGATAGTGATATCCTTCTTCATTCCAGGCCACCAATACCTGGCACGCAAGTCCTGGTACATCTTGTCGACACCAGGATGAATGCAATATCAAGATTTGTGGGCTTCAGTCAGCAATATCTCTCGAAGGTTATTGTGACTAGGAATCCAGATGCGATCGAGATAGTAGTAGATACCGTTCGACTTGGTGACAAGTTGGGTTTCAGCACCACATTTCTTCATTTCCTCTCTCAAGGTATTTTCAATTAAGCATGCGTGCTGAGTATCACGAATTAAGGCTTCGAGGTCGTGTTGTGCTTGAGTATTACGAATACTATGTAGATAGCTTCGTCGGCTTAGAGCATCGGCAACGACATTTGCTTTGCCAGGGTGGTAGCGAATCTCACAGTCGTAATCGTTGAGTAGTTCAATCCATTGACGTTGGCGCATATTCAGTTCCTTCTGGCTCAAGATATGTTGTAGGCTCTTATGGTCGGTGAAGACCGTACACTTGGTACCATAAAGGTAGTGTCACCAAATCTTTAGCGCAAAAACAACTGCACCAAGCTCGAGATCGTGGGTTGTATAGTTCTTCTCGTGGATCTTGAGCTAACGAGAAGCGTACGCGATAATCTTGTCCCGTTGCATGAGAACACAACCGAGACCGAGGTTAGAGGCATCGCAATAAACTACAAAGTCGTCGTTTCTGTCAGGTAATGCGAGCACAGGAGCATTGCAAAGCATAAGCTTGAGAGTTTGAAAGGCTTCCTCTTGTTCGGTTCCCCAAACAAAAGGTTTGTCCTTGTGTGTAAGAGAGGTGAGAGCAACAACGATCTTCGAGAAATCGGCGATAATAACCCGCCAATCCGAGGAAAGAACAAACTTTGGATGAGTTCTTTCGTGTAATCCAGCTCTTAACGGCTTCAATCTTCGCGGGGTCGACGTGAATACCTTGATTATTGACAATATGACCGAGAAATTGAACCTCCTTAAGCCAAAATTCGCACTTGGAGAACTTGGCATAAAGGCGATTTCCTTGGAGTAGTTCAAGAACCAAACGAAGATGTTGCGTGTGTTCGGTCTTTGACTTAGAATAGATCAGAATATCATCGATAAACAAGATAACGAAGCGGTCAAGAAAGTGTTTACACACGTGATTCATTAGATCCATAAAGACTGCGGGGGCGTTAGTAAGACCAAAGGGCATGACAACAAACTCGTAATGACCGTATCGAGTTTGAAAAGCGGTTTTGGGTATATCTTCCTTTTGAATTCGTAACTGATGATAGCCAGAGCGTAGATCGATCTTGGAAAAACACGTAGCACCTTGTAACTAATCAAACAAATCATCGATTCGAGGTAAAGGATAACGATTCTTGATAGTCAGCTTATTGAGCTCCCTATAATCGATGCACATCCGGAACGATCCATCCTTTTTTTTTGACGAAAAGGACAGGCGCGCCCCAAGGAGAGGTGCTAGGGCGAATGAAGCCTTTATCAAGCAATTCCTGGAGTTTACTCGAAAGTTCGCGCATTTCGGATGGAGTGAGACGATAAGGTACTTTAGCGACATGATTTGCTCCAGGAATGAGGTCAATTCAAAAATCGATATCACGAGATGGCGGTAAACCAGGTAAATCATCAAGAAAGACGTTAGGAAAATCATGAACCACGAGCACCTTTTCCATTGCCTTCTCTTTCTTTTCCTTCTCCGCTACTACGATGTGTGCCAAGAAAGCTTTGTATTCCTTGCGGAGATACTTGCTCGCTTGGACACACGACATGAGTTGTAATTTCTTCGAAGCGATTTCGCCATAGACACACAATTGATCACCGTTTGAGAGAGAGAAACGGATCATCTTTTCGAAACAAACAATTTCTGCATGATTTTCATGAAGAAAATCCATGCCTATTATGACATCAAAACTACCAAGCTGCATCGGGATAACATTGATCGGGAAAACGTGATTGTTGAGCTAAAGAGTACAATCACGTAGAATAGAACTAACAGTGACGGTTCTTCCAGTGGTAATTTCTACGTCGAATGTCGATGGGAGGTTAACGTGTTTACGGTCTAGGAGGCTTTCAAATTCGAACGATACAAAACAGTTATCGGCTCCAGTATCAAATAAATACGAATCATAAATACCATTTACGAGGAACGTACCATTAACTACGCTGTTGTCTGCTTGGGCCTGGCGAGCATTGATGTTGAAAACTCGCCCACAGGCTGCTTGCTGAGCTGGCTGCTGCTGCTACTGGGGCTGCTGCTGTTAATGTTGTTGCTGCACTGGTTGCTGTTGTCCCTGAGGAGCGGGAAGTGGAGTTGGCAGAGCATGAGGAGCTTGAACTTGAGCTTGTCGGGGACCAGTGCGGCAATTTGCAGTAAAGTGGCCGTAAAGATTGCAGTGAACACAAAATCGACATGCGATCCCAACAGGATGATGGTAAGTACAAGTAGGGCACAGTGGGTGAGGGCTGGTGTATGCACGTTTTGCAGGAGGTGCATTGGTCACTGGTGCCGCTATTTGGCGGTTCTAATTCTGCTGTTAGATAGGAACAACATTGAGAGGAGCAGTAGTGGCAGCACAGTTCTTTTTGTTGTTGTTCTTGCATTTACGGCGTGAAGACTTTGAAGCTTGAGGTGAACGGTTTCAGCGGTGGGAGCAGCAGGAGTAGCGGTGACTTGATGAAGACTCTTGACGGTGTTCTTGAAGTAACCAGCCCAAACTCGCTTGTCATTAATCTCGGCAGCGAGCAGGAAGGTCTCCTTAATGGTAGTAGTCTTGGCTGCTTGGACAAAATCGGCAACACAATCAGGTAAGGCGCGAATGTATTTCTTGATTGTGATGTCGGTAGTTGAGAATTGGCCAGGGCAGATGATGCTAAGCTGTTAGAAGTGGGCAGTAAGACCAGCATTGTCGCCACCTTCTTGCTTGATATGCCAGAACTCGTCTTCCAGCTTCTGGAGTTCATGTGGGGATATAATTCTTTCATCATGATTTCCTTCAATTCCTCCCAAGTAAGTCCATAGGCTGCGTCGTTCCCATGCCTGTTTCACTCCTTTGTCCACCATTCAAGTGCCCTAGACTGGAAGACACCAGTTGCGTTAACAGTGCGGAGGTTGTCTAGACATCCGCTTTGGCGTAGAGTGACTTCAATCGAGTCGAACCATTGAAACATAGCGCTCGGCCCATCTTCCCCAGTGAAGTCTCTGGGTCCACAAGCTTTAAACTACTTAAAGCTGAAGGTCGCTTTTGGTGATTCAGTCCTAGATTCCTCAGAGGACTTGCTAGCGATCTCATTAATTTCGCTGACGATTTGCGGAATGACCTTAGCCATTTGCTTGGCGACTAGCGAGGCGATGTGTTAGTCAGCGTGATTGCGGCGAGCAGAGCGAGAAGTATGAGATCCGAATGACGACATTGTCTGCAACAGACATCGTTGTAGGATTTAGATGATACACTCAATCTCACCACACAGTATTTAACAAGTACATTGGTTAAAGCTCAGGAACACATCAATTACTCAGGCACAAAAATCACATAGGCACGAAAGCACATAAACACAGAGGCACATAAGCACATAGAGCACAGAAGCACATAATCCACGTAAGCACGTATTCACTATATTTTGCACGTATTCACCTACATATTTTGCACATATTCACCTATCTTTCACAGCCGCGTAAAGCGATCGAGAGTTACAAATGCGAGTAGCGAGTAGCATAAACAGCGAGTAGCATGGTGAATTGTTTGTAGTGTGTCTACGATTTGTTAGCATTTTGAGATGTGAATAGTTGTGCGTGTCGTGCGCGTTTATCAAGCGATGAGCGAAAAGCGAGTATATCACCAAAAACCAAAACATAATTTAACACACAAAACCACATAAAACACATACAAAAGTCAACAATCCACCGAGTCAGTGGTTGCGATCTCAGAATTGAAACCCATAAAAGCGGTAAAGCGTAAAATCAGCGATTGCAGCTTGAAAAATATAATGTCTCGAGTGTACTAGATTTTGACTATCCAAAGTGATTCGACTATTCTCAAGGACTTCGAGTACATGCATTGGCTTAATAGACTGTGCTCGTGCCTCAATCCGGGCGATCGGCATGCATCCTTTTGGCCATTACGTGACTCAAGTCGTTGGAACCCATCAAGACTTTGGTGAGGGTTTGTAAAACCAAGATATATAGAGCGGAATAAGTCATTAAGGTGCGGGTTTCACCCCTAACTTAATAACTTCATTCCTGTTGGTGTGATAAAATCATGAGATAGATAGGGAGAATCGCGTCGAGGTTTGGTTTTCACACCTGACTCAACGCAAATTCTCGTGTTTTATGAAATAAATGCGTTTTGGGCGAGCGATCTGGCTGAGAGTTTGCGGTTTTTCACACCTAAACTCGACCAAATCACTCGCATACTTTTGAAAATAGTGTGTGTCATCAGCCTTAGGAAAGGCTGAGTGTTTGCACGAAGCTGTAGTATGCGATGTCCGTGCGAGGTCGTGAATTTAGGGAGTTTAATCGAGAGTTCAAAGAGTAAGCTCGCGCAAAACCCCTACCGGGTTCGCACAAGGCGGTCTGTTGGTACTTAGGCTATAGACTAGGTCAATCCTAAGACATCAACCTGGACTAGGTCGAGTCTTGCCTAATTCCCTATAGTTATTGCTCTGATACCAATCTGTCACACCCCAACCGAGGGCGGAAACATCAGGGCGCGACACTGAGCGAAACAGATTGTCCAGGAGAAATCCATAACAACTAAAATTACCAGATATTTAACATTACGTATCATACCATAACATATCTAATAAAATAGTTATTAAAGTCATAGTATCTCAAAAACAAATAAATTGTTCCGACAACTCAGATTTTATTTAGTTTGTTTCTAGACTCCCCTAGCTTGATTCCATAGAGATCAGCAAACATTGTAAGCATCCTAAACACCTATCACATATGTTAAAATAAAAGTCAATACACATAGTGTAAAGGTGAGCATACAAGTTTAATATTATAATAGTAGCGAAGGCGATTTACGCATAACCAACACGTAACACGTAGAAATGCGAAGCAGGTAAGTTATCAACAATGAAATATGCACAGACGTGACTACGAGTTGTAGAATGCGCAACACATATCACCACTGTGACACGTGAAGAAAAGCCCTTAACAACCCATGTCCACGACAGGTGCTGAGTCCAAACTATAGTACTATCATTGCAAAGGTGTCAGGAAACAATCACTGTGTAAACATAACATACTAGCATTCACCGAATAACACGTATAACATGCGGGAGCGGTTAGCGTATAAAAAGTGTTGCGTTGTGTGATCGATGTGATTTGATATATGGAACGTATGTAACACCCATAAGTGCGTTAAGCAAAAAGGGATCGAGTATACTCACAGAGCGTCGAGAGTGCTAAACACGATCTGTATTGGATTGAAGGGAGCGCTTAAGCCTTATCAGAGAACGATAGTTTAAGCGTTGAACAGTGCGTTAAACAGTGCATCAGAGCGTTTAAGTGACGAACAGTGATCCGGATGGATGACCATTCGGTCGGAGGGTTGTCCGTTTGGGATGGATGTGTTTGTGTATGATTTGAACTTTGAAGTTTTTGTTGTGGCATTTTAAAAGGTTTAGAAAATCTCTACCTATCAGGTCATCCGGTCAGACGGTCATCCGGACGGATGGCCGTCCGCTCGGATGGCGATCCGAGTGGAGACTGATAAAATTTTGAAAATAGATTAAGTGTTTAAAACCACAAGTCACCTGGTAGAATAGCCGTTCGATCGGATGGACGTCCGTTCGGGCGACTATTTTGGGTAAAACCTTGTAAAATTTAGCTAAGTTGAAGGTTTAACCGAGACGGTATGACAACGTGTTCACACAACAGAAACCATATGAAGTCCAACTCATCCGATCGGACGGGAATCACCATGTGCGATCCAAATTAGCTGTTCATGGTGGTGTTTCATGTTCAACCTTTAAATCGATTGTCTCTCTGATAGTAATCTGTTCTTAGCTCGGTTCTCTACCAGAGAATGAGTAGAACACCCGACTGAGTCCAGATTCTAACGGTTTTGAGTGAAAAGCTAAGAATGTTGAAGAAGGTTGAAACATTTGAAAGATGTTTAGACTTAGGTGAAATCAGTGTTTAAACTTTGTAGAAATCCTTTAGATCTGAGTTGTTCTTGATGGAATGAGATCACACTTTGGTGTTCATATGAACCCCATGATGAAGTCACTTGGAACAGCCCAAATCAGGTGGATTTCACGGTGGTAATGTGAGATTTGTTGGTGGAATTGATGGAAAAGTGTGTGTAGATGATAGGAGTACAAGATTTGGGATGAAAACTTACAAGAATCGCGAGAAATTGAGAGAAAATTGGCCAAGAGCGTGCTGGTCGGAGGAGAGTTGTCACATCATGAACAGTGATGTGACAGGTGAGTATTTATAGGGGAAGAGGGGAGAAAAGCGGTGTGGAGTGGTTCGATCGGACGGCCTTCCGATCGGATGGCCATCAGATCGGATGGTCATCCAGACGGATGACCATTCGATCGAATGGTCCTTCGATCAGATGGCTTGTGTGTGTTGGGTTGTTACACCTATATTATACTTTGATGTTGCTCGCTAAACTAATTGA
The DNA here is from genome assembly GCA_030545235.1 of Helianthus tuberosus. Taxonomy (NCBI): domain Eukaryota; kingdom Viridiplantae; phylum Streptophyta; class Magnoliopsida; order Asterales; family Asteraceae; genus Helianthus; species Helianthus tuberosus. The sequence goes on along the minus strand of CM060357.1, from coordinate 38,939,921 downwards.
AGCTTGAAAAATAATGAAACTCGAAAATTTCACAAAGTGATTAATCGTTGATAATCTTTTATCCTTATTTCGTTATAGATATGGTTATTTATCTATCCTATTTTATTTAATAAATTAAATTTGCTATTTAAAAGTTTATTTTTTTTATAATAAACTAGTTAGTCTCGTTAAATTTTAAAGTTAGTAAATACCAACTAACTTAGTTAGATTAAATTGTAAGTTAGATTCATCTTTTAAACAACTTAACTTGGTTAATCAAAGTCCGGGGACTATTGTGTCATTTGCTGAAAGTATGAAGCTAGGAAAGAAAGAAAAAGAAAAGAAAAGAAAATAAATACTCAAAAATGAAGACCACGGGACTCGAACCCGGGTCAACATCTTCACATACACGCGCACAAACCACTGCGGTGCAGCCTTCTTATTGAACAAAACCCGGCCTTATTTAATTTAAGCACTCGTTAAGCTGAACCTTGACAGCACCAGCGCGACCAGACGCAAAAAGGCGTTGTTTGGTGTGTAATTCGAATTTTAAGCGTGTTTTGACATTAAATACTTCACCTAACACCAACCTAACTCTTCCCTATAAAACCCAAACATAATCCAAGCTTTTTACACTTTGCAAATAATAAAAAACACTCTCAAATCCTCCTCTAATCAGTTGTTAATCATGAATTCGAGCAGATTCATACCAAGTTACAAAAGTGTGCATAACTCTCTCATTTCTTAACCTTTTCACTTGATTCTTTTTCCCACTTGCTTGAAACAACATTAGGAACATTTTCAGAGGTTTTTCATAGAAAACCAAGCTCTGGAATGTCCCCAAAAAGGCTCCAAAGTGGACTATTCGTTCCTGTTTCCATCTAAACTTTGTTAAACTTAGTAAACTTGAGTCTATCTCATCTCAAACCTATGTCCTAATGCTCATAATCAATTGAATGGTTAGTTGGGCTTAAAAATAAGGCTGAGAAATGTTAAATCAGAGGTTAGAACCTCACAAACATTCCATTTTAGTTAGGGTTTTACCCACAAGAAGTGTTCAAGCTTGAAGCTTGATGTATGTGTGGTTGTTAGACTAGCTTGGGCTATCTTTCATAAAAATCCACTCACTTCTTGATGTTTTCCATAGATTAGATGTTCATATTTCATTGTTTCTTGTAAGTCCATGACCCTCCTTGTTGTTTATAACAACAAGTGTGGTGGTGAACAATAGAGGTGCCTAAATGGAAGCTTTGTTTTTCCTACCTCATGTATGAATTCTATGACACTTAGAGGTGCCTAAATGAAGAATTTAATCTTCTACCTCATGCTTGACATATATGATATAGTATACTCTATGTTATATTTATGTAATATTCGAACAAACCAAACTCTTGATGATGAACAAGTGGACATTGTCAAGTTAGTAAGTGTATCATCTAAGCATCATATGTGATGGGTGATTATTTTTCATATGTCTATGTTCATGTTATTTAATTCCCGAATCTCTAATCTTCCGTTATTCCCCAAAATGATACATCTATGTTCCTTTGTGTAGAAGGAAAAGGTGCTCCAAATTAAACCATCAACCAACATCACTCGCGGGATTCAAGTAGGAAAGCTTGCAAAAACCGTGAGTATACTCGATCCCATTTTCATTTTTATCACTTTGGGTGCAATGCGTACATTATACAAAAACACGCACACTATGATACTTGTTTATTCAAATCACACTCTATTCACAATTAGACATGAAAACATGTTATACTTGTTAGACTCTTATGCTCTGTATACATTGTGTCTATATGCTCATTAACTTTGCAAGCATATCTTAACAACGCTATAGGATTAACGCACAGCCCACGATACTTGGGGTATTGTTAAGTTAAACATGTTATCCTCCTGCGATACTTTGTGATAGGCAAAATTAAACGCGTTGGAAACTTGGGTTTGAAATATTGTTACATAATCTAGGCATACTAGTAACTCGCATATTATGATTCATGTGGATATGAGCAACTTTCCGCCATCGGTTGGGGTGTGACACTTAGTTCCGCCATTTATTGATCTCACAAGTATGTAACATACATAAGTCTAAAAAAATAATTCCATTATGATCAAAGTCTCAGATTACAAGATTGGATATGAATTACAAATATGATATGATTACAAGTTTCTAAAATCAAGAATAAGAATACACTTTCTAAATAAGGGAGGTACATAAATGCGAAGCGTTACAGTCTCCCCTACTTTAGGAAATTTCGCCCCGAAATTTATTCAAGAGGAAGACTCGGTGAATAGATGCAGGTACTTGGTCTTCATGTCACTCTTGGTTCCCATCGAATCTTGACTATGGGAATTCGACTGCGCCTAAGCTGCTTGGTTCCTCGGTCCATGGTTTCGATCGGTTTTTCGACAAAGTGTAAGGACTCATTGACTTGTAGATCGTCGAGTGGAACTTGAAGTCCTTCTTCGGCTTAGCACTTCTTGAGGTTGGATACATGAAACGTCGGGTGAACGTTGTTGAGTTCTTGAGGTAAATCAAGTTGGTACGCTACCTTGCCAATCCTTTCGATAATCTTGAAAGGACCTACGAAGCGAGGAGTGAACTTGCCTTTCTTACCAAATTAAATAACTCCTTTCCAAGGGGATACCTTGAGGAGTACGTGACCACCAACATTGAATTCCAAAGGTTTTTGTCTTTTGTTGGCATAGCTCTTTTGTCGACTTATATCTTTGAGTAGGTTGTCGCGAATCTGCAAGATTTTGTCCGTCGTCTCTTGTATGAGCTCGGGACTGATGATTTGTGTGTCTTCGATCTCGTGCCAACAAATAGGTGAACGACACTTCCGACCATAAAAGGCTTCGAATGGAGCCATTTGAATACTAGTGCGATAACTGTTGTTGTACGAGAATTCTACCAAAGGTATGTGTATATCCCAGTTTCCACCAAAATCGATTACGCAAGAACGAAGCATATCTTCGAGAGCTTGGATAGTACGTTTGGTTTCACCATCTGATTGCGGATGAAAATCCGTACTAAGGTTGAGTTGAGTGCCAAGAGCGGTTGAGGTGAAACGACCATCACGGTCAGAAATTATATTGACAGGAATACCATGGCGGCAAATGATTTCTTCGGTGTAAATACGAGCCAATTTCTCGACTTGATAATCTTCACGAATGGGGAGGAAGTGAGCGGATTTGGTCAAATGGTCAATGATTACCCAAATGCAATTATGACCGGACGAGGTTCAAGGAAGTTTGGTGATGAAATCCATATCTATACTCTCCCATTTCCAGACAAGAATTTCTGGTTTTTCGAGTAAGCCAGAGGGACATTGATGCTCGGCTTTGACTTTGGAACATGTGAGGCATTTCAAAATGAAGGTGGTGATATCTTTCTTCATTCCCGGCCACCAATAAGAGGTACAAAGATCTTAGTACATCTTGTCGGCACCGGGATGAATGGAGTATCGAGATTTGTGTGCCTCCTTTATCAAAAGGTCGCGGATGTTCTTGCGGTTTGGAATCCAAATGTGATCGAGGTAGTAAAGGATTCCATCAGATTTGGACACGAGTTGGTTTTTAGCACCGCACTTCATCTCGTCATACAAGTTACCCTCGTTAACGGAGTAGTATTGCGCCTCGTGAATACGGTTTCGAAGGTCGTTCAGGAGTTGGAAGTAATGAATACTCTTGACGTGAGTTTTTCGAATAAGGGCATCAGCCATGACATTCGCCCTACCGGGGTGGTAGCGAATCTCGCAATCATAGTCGTTGAGCAACTCTACCCATCAGCGTTGACGCATGTTGAGCTCTTTTTGATTAAAGATGTGTTGAAGGCTCTTATGGTCGATGAAGACCACACACTTGGTACTATAAAGGTAGTGTCGCTAATCTTTAAAGCAAAAACAACCGCACCAAGTTCAAGGTCATGGGTAGTGTAGTTATTCTCGTGTATTTTGAGTTATCTTGAAGCGTAAGCGATAACCTTGTCTCGTTGCATAAGAACACAAACGAGACCTTGGTTAGACGCATCGCAATACACAACGAAAACGTCGTTACCATCGGGAAGAGCAAGAATAGGAGCATTGCAAAGCAAGTCCTTGACTGAAAAGACTCATCTTATTCGGAACCCCAAACGAAAGGTTTATCTTTTTTGAGTCAACGAAGTGAAAGGAACGGAGATTTTCAAAAGGTTGGAGATGAACCGACGGTAATAACCCGCCAATCCAAGGAATGAACGAATTTCGGACGGTGATTTCCGTGCTATGCAATTCTTGACGGCTTCGATTTTAGCGGGATCAACGTGCATACCTTTCTCATTCACAACGTCACTGAGAAATTGAACTTATTTAACCAAAATTCACACTTGGAGAACTTGGCATATAGTTGTTCGGTTCGAAGAAGTTCGAGGGTTAGACACAAGTGTCGCTCATGTTCGGCTTGGGTTTTAGAATAAATAAGGATATCATCTGTGAATACGATCACAAAACGCTCCAAGTAAATGTCATACCCCAACCGATGGCGGAAACATCGGGGCGTGACACTAAGCGAATTAGATTGCTCAAGAGAATCCATAACACTACTTGTTTCGATATGCATTAATCAAAATTTCATAAATATGTCTAAAATGTCAAACACATACCACCACAAACATAATGTATTGAAATAACATAATGATTCAATATTGTTCAAAGTTGTCTAATTATCTAAGATGGGTTTCTAAGCTCATCCTAGCTTGATTTCTTGATTTCCCAGCTACTATCAACCTGCAACATGTATTAAAATAACATCAACAAAAATGTTGGCGAGTATACAAGTTTGATTACATACTATAATAGTTTAAACGTGTAAAAACTCGTATCCAACATGAACAACATATCACAAGTTTCAACATGCTAGTTAACGTGGTTCATATGATAACCCAAGTCTCCAACGCGTTAACGTGCCTTTCCTACTCCGACGCATCGAAGAGGAGGTAAACGAATCAAAACTTAACAATACTCCCCAAGACTCACAGAGCGGTGCGTTACCCCTATAGCGCTATAATTGTTAAGGCGAGCTACACATAAGAATCAAACGTTCACATAACATAAAAGTCTTAAGTATCACAAGTATCATGTTTTCATGTTTAATGCGGATAGAGTATGTTTCAGATGAGTTTCAAGTGTCAAGTGTCTTGATATAGAATACATGTTGCATCCTGAAAGTGTTTAAAACAAAAAGGGATCGAGTATACTCACAGTGGGTCCTTAGAACCAAGCACTGCCTAATTGGATCAAAGGGAGCACTGGATCAGCCTGCATGCGGGGAACAGAGCATAAGTCCTCTAAGTGCTGACCCGGTTGGGAACAGAGTGTCGAATAGTGTGAAAATCGAGTTAAAGTGTCTGACTGACTACCTGAGCAGATGGTCATCCGAACGGATGGCCATCCGAACGGATGGCCATACGAACGGATGGGCTCCATCCGAACAGTAGGTGTTTGTGAAACGTTAAAGTTTTCGATGTTTTGATCATAGTGTCCTGTAAACAAACAATAAGTGTTATCATAAGCAGATCATCTGGACGGATGGTCATCCGATCGGATGGCCATTCCAACAGATGGTCAGTGTGTGAAGTTTTCGTAAAATTTCTAAGTTTTGAGTTAACAGAGACGGTGTGATGACGTGTCAAACAACGGAAAACATACCATACCCAGCTCATTTGATCGGATGGGTATCACCCCTTTTCGAACCGGCGAGCTGTTTCTGATGGAATTTCACGTTTAGACCTGTCAATCGGTCCGTTTCCCGGTGGAATTCGGTTTTCAAGCCGACTCTTGACTATGGAACGAGCCGAGAGTCCGTTTGAGTCAGATTTCACCAATGTTTTTAACGAAAATTGAAGAAAAGTTTGGAAATTTGTTGTAAAATGTGAAGTTTATTAGATCTGAGTCGGAAACATGCGAAATTCCGTCAGATCTGGTATAAAAGTGTGAGGTTTCTTTAGATCTTGTATAGAAGTTGTGAAAATCCGTTAGATCTGGAACCGATCTTGGTTAAATGGTGCTCCACAATAGTTTGCATAAACAACCGAGTGGAAACCACCTTCAAGAGTTCCAAATCAGTTGGTTTTCGGGAAAAAGTTGAAGTGTTCGTGTGATTTTGATGAAGAATATCGTGTAGAAGTGATAAGTGATGAAGATTGTACAAGTTTTGAGGAGAAATACTTATGAAAATGGCCTTGAATCGTGATTAAAGTGACTGAGAGTGCGTGTGTTCGGATGGCAGGGTGAAAGGTGAGAATGAAGGGTTAAGTCCCCTATTTATAGGTGAAAGCGACGTGCCCAGTCGGATGGGTTAAGTTGGTGGAGTAGTGTAGGCGATAGGATGGCTTCCCGGTCGAATGGCCATCCGGTCGGATGGTCATCCGGACGGATGGTCATCCGATCGGATGTCCATTCGGACAGCCGGTTCGCGCGCGTTATTTTTTCCAGCTTTGGTTCATTTTGCGAGCGAGTTTAAGTGTTGCGTCGTGTATTATTATGAGTAATTGTTATCATAGCATTATTATATCTAGATGTTCGAATAATACAGGAAGTTTCCGTGTTTCCAATTTGCGTTCAAGCTAGTTTCTCATTCAGTAAGTACCGAAACATCACATAGTGTCAAGAATCCAGTGTAAATACATTGTTTACTCATAAAGCATCACAAGAGTCAAGATTCACATCGTTCATAGAGTAAAAGTTTCATATTGTTCATATAGAGAAGCATTATAAAGATCATCACGTAGAGTAAAAGTTTCGCATAGTTTCACATAGGGTAAGAGTTTCACATATTTTAACACATAGATTAAAATAGTATCATTCTCATTATGATCGTTCGTCTTGAGAGTAAAAGCATCCACGGATAGAACATATGGGAAGACTTGCTATCGATATGTTAGCATCAAAACGCAGGGTGTTACAGTAAAGCTTACACACCTGGTTCATCAAATCCATGAAGACCGCGAGTACGTTGGTCAAACCGAAACGCATGACCACGAACTCGTAGTGACCATATCTAGTGCGAAACATGGTTTTAGGAATGTCTTCTTTGAGGACTCGAAGTTGATGGTAGCCGAAACAAAGGTCGATTTTGGAAAAGCACATTGTGCCTTGGAGTTGATCGAAAAGGTCGTCGATACGTGGAAGAAGATAAGTGTTTTTTACGGTAAGCTTGTTGAGTTCACGGTAGTCGATGCACATGCGAAAAGAACCATCTTTCTTCTTGAAAAAGAGAATTGGAGCACCCCAAGGAGAAGTACTAGGGCGTATAAAGCCTTTATCAAGTAATTCTTGAAGTTGGCTCGATAGCTCTTGCATCTCCGAAGGTGCTAGACGGTATGGGGATTTTGCAATGGATGTAGCGCCAGGAATGAGATCAATGCGAAAGTCAACAGAACAAGGAAGAGGAGGACCATGTAGGTCTTCGGGAAAGACGTCAGGAAAATCGTAAACGGCTGGAACATCACTCACGCCGTTTCCTTTGTCTTTTTTTTTCCACAATATGGGCAAGAAAGGCAAACTACCCTTTGAGCAAGTATTTGTTCGCTTGAGTACATGACATGAGCTTGAGACCCTTTGAGGGTTTCTCGCTGTAAACATGTAGAGTATCACCGGACGGTAATGGAAGACAAATGAATTTTTCGAAACACACAACTTCGGCATGGACTCTTTGAAGCCAATCCATACCTACTATGATATCAAAGCTACCCAATTGCATGGGTATAAGGTCAATAGAGAATTGGTGTTCGTTGAGGTTAAGAGTACAATTACGAACGACATAATCGACGGTTATAGATTTCCCGTTAGCGACTCTGACAGCATAAGATTTTGGCAACTTAGAACGTCTACACTTAAGCAATTGTTCAAATTATATGGATACAAAACTTTTATATGCACCAGTATCAAATAAACAAGAGGCATAAACATCGTTTACAAGAAACGTATCATTCATGACGTCGTTGTTGTTATGTGCTTGAGCGACGGTGATGACGAAAGCTCGTCCACGAGGAGCTTGTTTGTAACACCCCAAAAACGGGCTTGGTAATCAAACCACGTTAGTATTAATGACCGGTAAAATACCACTAGTGGTGAAAATTTAACCCGGTAAATATTAGAATTTAAATAAATAAACCTAATATTAATTAAAAGGAGGATAAATACTTTGAGAAAACAAAGTATATAAAAGACCCGAGTTAACGAGACTTAAAATAAAACGGGTTATAACTTCCCGAACCCATTAAGATAACTAGGAATAATTAACCTAGTTAGTAATATGTGATTAAGTGATAAATAGTGAGTTATAGCTTCATTTGATCAAAATAAAACATGAGGGACTATTATGGCCAAATGGGCAAACTTGTTTTAATAAAAACAAGAAATAAAACACAACACACACAGTGTGTGTGTGTGTGTGTGTGTGCGTGTGCGTGTGCGTACGACCAGGAAGGGAAAAACAAGGGTTTCACCCTTGTTCAAGCTAAAAACCCAAATTGAGGATCAATTCAAGACTAAATGGAAGCATAAACGCGTATAAACGATCACCTAGTCATGGGGATCATAAGGTATGTCATAAAACCTAGATTGGTTAAAGTTGAATTTTGAGACAAGTAGGTTACTTGCAAGTAGATTGTTGGATTATGATCCAAAGTTGAAATTGAATGTTTATGTATGTTTAATTTCGTTAGTTATGATGAAATTATGAAGTACTTCATGTAAGGTTACTTGTAAGTGATTAACAAGTAAACTAGGAAGTGGGTTTTGACTATATAGTGAAGATGATGATATGCATGTGCTTAGAACCAACATAATTGGTAGTTGAATCGAGATACTTGAACAAATTATAAGTTCAAATGAAAGCTCATGTATGACTTGAAATGGGTTTTTGTATGTTATGATGAAATTGGTAATTTTATACATGTAATTAGATGTATGAAATCGTGTTATATACTAGTTCATATGAAGAACTTGATTATACTAGGTGTTCGGATGAATGCTAGAAATATGATGAAACGGGTTTCACTTATAGATGAGAACCCTTAGTTCTTGTGAAATGAAAAAAATAAGTTAGCTTTGATAATCGCTTGAACTAGCTGAAGTGTTGGAAATATAATGAACCAGGTTAAAAGATTTGTTAAACGGTGGCTTAAAAGAACGCCTACTGGGTAATTTGATAAATGCCTAAACTAGCTGATAAACTTGAATGTGCATTTTATATACTAATGGGCATTTGACTTTTAAAAGTCAAACTGACCTACAATACGATGAATGATAATTTTTATTTGAAATACGTAGGGTGGAATAATCGTGACTAATAATGACTAATCTAACCATCCTTACGAATTATGATTATAGTTTGACGCTTGACAAGCTAGGTGAAGCTTGGGAAGGAAACGGGTCAAACAAATCAAGTGTGAAGAAAAAGCGTAGTTTGAATGCGAGGTAAGTAAAGCTTACACCAATTTGTAGTATACGTATGTATTTTATAGGTGATAAATACGACAACGATTATATTCGAAATATGAGTTCTGACACGAAACGAGACGAAATGAGTCGAAACGAATAAAAACGATCAAAACCATTGTATATGGTAAAAAGAGGGCAAAATGGAAATTTTGTCATGAATTGACTAAGAATTAATAAGTTTTCTTTAAGGTTACCTAATAGCGTAACTAGTAATGGGAAAAAGGGGTAATTTAGCCACGTGTTCACTAAATGTAAGTTGAGATAAAAAGGATACCCATGGCGTAAGCCAAAAACGGGTTAAATACATAAGAAAAAGGATCATGTGGTAAAATCCGAAATGGGTCGGATGTATGAATGGGTAATTAAAAACCATGTTTTGTCATAAATGTAAATGTTTGGTCATAAAGACCAAATGTGTCAAATAGTGGTGATAACACCATTTGACAATATCGACTAACGTTTGGTTGTCAAGTCAGATGTTCACAGGAGTGAACGGGAAGTGGATTATTGTGTCGCTATAAAGTAGCGGCTAATAAAAGAAAGGTACAAAACGGGTCTATATGTTGACCCGAGCCAGGTACGCATACATAAGTTTCTAGTTAAAAGTGCGATTTTTGGTCAAAAAAATAGTGAAAGTCCTTCGTCGAAAAATGAGGGGCTAAAATTGACCAAAAATCTCTTGATGGGTAAATCGGGCAAACGACCCTTAGAGGTTGTTTAGGAACTTGTATTATGCTTATGTAACCCTTAGGTACGTATAAGAGTTGTAGGCATAAACTTCGTGGGTCAAATGCCTAAGAATGGGTCATTCGCGTAAAATGGCTAACCGAAGGGTAATATTCGGGACAATTAGTATATTAAATCAAATCCATCACAATAGTAGTTGTGGCGGAATATAAGTAGATATGTTAATGTGGTAATATGAAGTGTAAAAAGAAAAGAGGGAGTTAGACGCTTAAATGCATAAAAATCGCTCTAATCGGGTCAAAACGAATTACGCGCATAACTTGTAAAATGGCCGCGTAATTCACTAAGTACCAAGTATAAGTTAAAGATTGGGAGATAAAGTAGTAGTTTATGACTTTATAGTAAATGAGAACAAGTATGGTTAATGAATTACGAAACGGGTCAAAAATATTATAATTGAATTTTAAGCCGAGGGCTTAAAATCCAGAAAATTGTTAATCCGGATATCGGATTTTAACTCCATGTGATGGAGAATCAAATTACGATCGCCTAGGAAAAAGAATCGTGTAAAACGGATCAATAACGAATAAGTTATGGTCGTTTCTATAAAAACGGGCAGTGCTGGGAATATGCAAGTCTGAGAACAAAACTTGCTGGAAAAAGGTGCTCCCTCGCGCCACGCGAGGGGTCAATAGGGGGCTGTCGCGTGGCACGACGGCGCCCAGTTTCTGAAAATTGTTTTTTTTAATTATTTTGCCTCGCGAACTCGTTTAAACATGTTTTAAACTACGTATGACTAATTCAATTCATGTTTTATGAATTGTAGGTATACTTATAGAACCGGAGGGCGGTCAAGCTCAACGGAAAACCGAACACGATCAAGATACAAGCTTCCGCACATTGCTTTGTCGTCATTTTGAACAACGAACTTATTTATATTATGCTGTATTGTTTTAATATTAAGTAAAGTTTTTATTAACCCGTATTTCATACGTACGTGTAATCGTAATTACACATTTATACCCGAAACTAATGTAAAAACATTAAATAGAAGTAAGGGTCTTACATTGTTGTTGTGTCTGGTTGTTGCGCTACGGGCATTGATTGCTGAGATGGTTCGGGTCGACACACTTGTAACAGGTGCGACCGTTGTTTGCCGGTGATTGGTTGTGGTTTTGGACACTTGTAACTAGTTCAAGTTTAATATGTATAAAATCATGACCAAATTGTCAAATATGAAGGTCGTTGGGTGTACCGATTTGTGTAACTTTGATGTGTGTGTCTTAGTAGTGATTTTTTTATGATACTTTGAACACTTTTACCAAGGTTTTAAATTTATAAAATGATTATTATTTTCAAGTAAAATACACACAATAGGCAAGGGACCTATTGTAGCGTGGAATATAGTTTAGATAATAACAAAGTATCAATTCAAGTACACGACTTCCCTACTCAAATCTTGTTATTGTCTGATCAATTTTATTTTATAAGTATGTTCATCTATTGAAATTAACAAGGGTTCTTCTTGGATATGATTCACTTATTTAATATTAATATTTTATAGTTAGTTAATTAGAGTGGAAAATCTAAACAGGTTTGCTGCTCGTAAGCTACCGTTCCTCTTTAACTTGACTCAAACTTTGGTTAATCAAGTCGTATACCTCTTTGGAAAGTTTGGGTTATCACGAAAAAATCCCTTCCACCGCGAGTTGTTCATTAAAATGCGAATTTTCTTATTTATATTTTAAGTAATAAAAGTGGAAAAAGACTCTTGTTAAGGTTACCTTGTTTTCCCCCAGCTTAGCTTTACTGAAACATACTCATAGATTGGTATAAAGTTGTCAATTTTCAGACTCTTCATTCGACCATCCCTAATTTCAAGACTAGTAAACAATATGTTACAGTAAAACTGGTTTGAAGCCATCTTTTCATTATTATCTTTTTTCAACATTTTAGTTTGTGTTTTCAATCTTAAACTGGGGATTCTGGCTAGGAACCTAGTAAGGCGAAGAACGTTAAATTAATAATGTTACCGAATAAACAAAGTAGTCTTCCTTTAATATTGCTACCTCGCACGCCTTTCTAGTGATGACCCCGTTAAGGGTCCATCAGAGACATAAGTACTTGGTGACAATATTTCCAGTCATGTTATGTTGTTTTATTATCCTCCTTTTTATTAACCTTTCTTAATTTTTACCCCCAAGCGGATTTGGTGCTTTACCAGGATCTGTGTAACACCAAAAGCCTTTCACCCGATCTGGGTACCAGAAACTTGTCACCCGGATATGGTTCAATACCAGAAGCCTCTAGTAGGATCTGGTTCAATACCAAAAGGTTACCACCGGATCTGAATAAGGGTGTTGGAACCCCTACACCCCTAGTTATTAAAGTTAAGTTATGTTAACTAAGTCAAATTAAGTTGTTAAGTTAATTTGTTAGAAGTGAGATGTTCCTTTCATAAAAGATAATAAATCGATAATTAGTGAAAAGGTCATACACTGATAACTTAAAATAAAATACTAAAATAAATAAGTTTAACAAATCCAAGAGTGAGGAAACTATATGGTTACAACCATCTGAAGATGACAACACTCTACCTATGACAACTAATGACCCGTGTGATGGTCAAAACCTAAGTGCAGATAAAGTGTTCCTCGACTATCGATGATACATTATAGGTAAACAAAACTACATGTGCCATTTTAGTGAAGTGCAATCGAGGAAAATTCTTAGGATTCTATCCTCAGGGAGGGGGTTGATCTGCTTTAAGGCTTTTCGCATCTAACCCCCTTCCACTTGGCACTAAGGCATAAGAGGAACAAGAACAAAGCACTAAGGTCACAAATCCATAGACACATAAAAGGGTACACTTGAAATGAGAGACAAATGGGGCTATTTATAGGCTGCTTGCGATAGGGGTGCATGATCGTGCACCCATACACGCACAACCATGCGTGTACTTTTTGCTAAGAGAATGTGGTACATGTCGTCGGATTCAGGTACAAGCACGGTAATGCCTGGACTATGAACCTTAAGGACAAGTGTGATCTCCAGGTGCCATACTTGTGTCTCTTTTTGTCTTTTGTTGCTTTGTCTCTTCTGTGGCAAGGTCAAGCACGGTCGTGCACCTGAGTGTGCACGATCATGCCTCTTCAACTTTTGTCTTCTTTTGTTTCTTTGAGGCTACCCGAGGTATCATGAGCGTGCCATTAGTGTGCACGGCCATGCATGGGTGGCAGATAGCTATTTTTGTTTCTTTTTTCATTTCTTTTCATTTTGGAAGCCTAATAACCTGAAATTATAAAAAATGCAAAGGTTTAGATGGTTTTTCCGCATGATAAATCCTTAAAAGTATATAAAATTATGGGTGATTATGCATATAAATATGTATAAATGATGGCACATCAAACGCCCACATACTAGACTCTTGTTACGCTTTATTAACTAGCACAAAATTCTCATCAATTTCGTTTTCATCGTATTACTGTGTATCCAGAGTATATTTCATGAACAAGATAATACATGTGCTTGTATTCTACATCTAAAACCATAAATGGATAATTAGGTCCCACTTTATTTATCATGTCGATGAAAACCATCGACTGATGGAGAACGTTTAAGTAGTTATTTGAATTGGCAACACCAAGAAAGCATGCCATACCATAAATCATGTGAAGCCACAACCTCTATCATTACAGTCTAGTGTCTCTGATCACCTCGTGTAAATTGATCTCACCATACATTAGGGTAATTACACCATAGCCAATGCGTACAATCAATGCTACCTAGCATTTCAGTAATCCATATTTTGCTTCATGCGCTTCATACAATTTTTCAATGTCACTCCATGTTAGTTTACACAAATATTTCTTGTTGTATAGCTTGATGATACATTTGCACTATTTATATATACTTCCCATGAATCGCTTCATCCTATGATTAGCTAAATGTGTCGTATTCAATTTGACGAATTGTTAATGTGCACTTCTGTAAAGGAGTAAAACCCTTTCTACCTCTCACACCTCATCGTAATGTGAAAAGCGACATTGTCCTCTCCAAATCATTTGCTATACGTTAGGATAGGCCATTCGGAAGCGACACCTAAAGTGTTTGTCATTGTACACATGGTTTTTTTTTGCCAAAGTAGTAGTGAGCCACCAATCAATTGTGAGCACCTACAATTTTAAATATAAAAATGAACACAACACAAAATATAACAATTATTATAAAATAAAATAAATTATAATTGTAAAATAACAATTAATTAAAAAAATACCTTCTCGACTTTATTGTAACGAGCTCTCCCTATTCTTGGTTGTGACGCATTTTCTTCTTTCCCAAAATTAATTTGTGGCGTCTCCTTTACCGCGTTGATATATGGAGGGGGCCATATACATTGATTATTTTAACCGTATTAGTTATATAAGGTTTAAATAATTGATACATTTTTTTTTCTAGCATTGTCATTGATCACAAAGTCAAAAAATGGATGGGATGGGGTGACACCCGTCCCGAAAATTGACGGAACAAGGGAGGGGGCTACGGTGTTCTCTCCCCTCCCATGATCATAACACAAAGTCTTAGGCACCCCATTGTTTCTGTTTGGAGGTGGTGATACTAGTCTTTGAACACGCTGCATTGTTATTCAAGTTAGAGGGATGGTAGTGGTCATTAGTGCAATTATATGTGGGGTCGATTGGTGCATAGGTATATTATTTTTAGACCAACTAGTAATAAGACCCGCGCGCGTTGCGGCGCGGGTACATCGCAAACGTCGAACGGATTAGTCCAAGCGTTATGTGATGTGTTAATCATATAATAATGTGCGTTTCGAAGTATCCGACTGAACTCAATGTAACCTATAGATGTGTTGTAATTCGATTAAAATGTAAAGCAAATCGAGTTTATAGCGTACAATCATAACGTATTATATGCGACTCGACTAACTCCAATTTATATCATCAAGTCAAAACGTATTATATGTGAACCGATTCATATGTAGGAAACATACAAAATAAAGGCCGAAAGCGTATACCAAATTTACGTCAAAATGTAAAAAGAAAAGTTTAAAAGTTGAGGGGTCGGTATAAAGCATATGTGAAAAAAACGTAAATTAACAAAGTATAGGTAAAAAATGCAAGTAACAAAAGTAG
This sequence comes from Helianthus tuberosus, assembly GCA_030545235.1. Classification (NCBI taxonomy): domain Eukaryota; kingdom Viridiplantae; phylum Streptophyta; class Magnoliopsida; order Asterales; family Asteraceae; genus Helianthus; species Helianthus tuberosus. Next base: position 38,924,614 of record CM060357.1, on the reverse strand, counting down.
AGAGTAAATAAAAGGAAAATTCTATATGCAAAAAATATGAATTACAAAACTATAAGCTAAAAGTGGAAATTTTGGAAGTCAAAGATGAGTGGTTTCACCGACTTTGTACTTTAAGTAATATAGAAATTAGTAAAAAGCTAAGGGCTAAAAATGCCAATTGTTAAAGTAGAAGAATAGTAAAGTTAGATAAGGGACTAAAATTGATTAATCTAAAAGTGGAGGGGTCGTAGCAAAGCTGAGTGGCTTGAAATGAAATATTGAAAAAGTTTAGGGGAGCAGCAAAGCTAAGAGGCTTGAAACGCAAAATGGAAAAACTTTAGGGGGTGTAAGGCAATGCCGGTGGGTCACCCTACCGACGTATCCTTTTAAGTTATAGTAGAATAGGTGATTGAGGTGTTGATTAAAGCTGAGATGGGAGTGGGGTATATTTCGGCTATGTTTGTCTACGTGCTGGTTGTTTTCTTGGTTTTCCGATGTCATGTTTTTGTTACACTTTATCATGCAGAAATTCAGAATACATCTTTGGTCGGATGGTACACTTTGTTGGTTGTATTTTGACTATTTTTACCTTGTATGGAGATATAATTACCATCATACTTTGACTATATATAGATATATATAGGAAGGAGTTCATGCGAGAACCACCCTTATTGCGAGAACCAATGTGAACACAACTTAAAATAGCTAAAAAAACCTAACGCCCCCCCCCCCCAAACCTAACCCCCCCCCCCCACCCCCCCAAGCTAAAATGCTAAAAACTAAACCCCCAAAAAACCTAAAAAAATAAAAAAAAATCTAAAATTGTTTTTTTTTAATATTTTTTATGCTCAAATCTCTACTTTTAGTGGCAAAAAAAAAATAAAATTTTTTTTTGCTTCGAAAAGTAGCGATTTTTATATAAAAAAATATTAAAAAAAAATTGTGTGATTTTTAGCTATTTTTATGCATTTTTGGTTGTGTTCACATTGGTTCTCGCAATAAGAGGTGGTTCTCGCATGATCTTCTCCCTATATATATATATATATATATATAGAGGTAGGTTAACGTACAATAGCTCTTATCGTACAATATGTACGCGCTCATCTCAGCCGTACAATTTGGTGTGAATTCAGTCTTCAACATGCGATCTGTGTGAGACAAAACAACATGCGATTTCATTAAAAAATATCCACATGCGATTTCATCAAATGCGAAATTTTGAATAATGTGGATGCGATTTGTTTGACGTATGCGATTTTGAATAATATGGATGCGATTTTGTGGCTGTGGGTTAAATTCAATCATCTATTTTAATAGGTTTTTAATAATATGCAATACACATGAATAATGATGATGATGCTTGATGATGGTTGATTTTGGTGGTGTATGTTTTCACCATGGTGGATGGTATTATATAATATTAAATCGTTAGGTAGAATAAAGTTTATTATATGGTTGGTTAATACATGGACATCATGAAATCACATGGGACTTGAAAAATCACATGTATATATAAGGCAAATTACTTTTTTTTCCAAATTCGCATGTAATAACATTAGAATCGCATGTAAATTATAAAACCAAACTGTACCTATAATAAAATCGCATGTCATAGCATTAAAATCGCATGTAATAACTTTAAATCGAAGTTTATATTGATTAACAGGCTTTATTCGTCGTCTTCTTCTTCTGAAACTTCTTCCCATTCATCCTCGTCACTGTCATCGTCATACTCTCTGTTGGCGTCATCATACTCTGTATTTTACCATTAAAATCACATGACAACCGCCAATCTGTGTTCGGTACAGGAATCAAAAAACCTACAAATCGAATTGATACGAACAATAATTAGATGGACGGTTATGAAACGAACTCGAAATCTGCTTCCTTGTTGACGGAATTCCTTGATTAGCCCTCGGATGTTTGAATAGAATGTCTGATATACCCTTATTTAATTAAATTGAATCAGGACACGTGTATGGCTGTGGGCATCGCGTACATAATGTACGATAAGGGAATTTGTACCATACTCTTTACCTATATATATATATATATATATATATATATATACATATAGAAGCGGGATCAGGAGAAAACGGTTGAAAGTGTGAAAACGAATCCTGGTCGAACACGTGGCGCAAGATATAATCAAGTCGGATGGTACACTTTGTTGGTTGTATTTTGACTATTTTTACCTTGTATGGAGATATAATTACCATCATACTTTGACTATATATATATATATATAGAGAGAGAGAGGGGGGGGGGGGGACAAGAATCCGTTAGAAACCACCCTTTATTGCGAGAACCGCGAGAACCAATGTGAAAACAACCAAAAATACCTAAAAATAGCTAAAAAACACAAAAAAAAAATTAATATTTTTTATACAAAAATCGCTGCTTTTTGTAGGAAATTTTTTTTAATATTTTTTTGGCTACTAAAAGTAGCGATTTTAATGTAAAAAATATTTAAAAAAAATTTGTGTGTGTTTTTTTTTAGGTTTTTTGGGGGTTTAGTTTTTAGCATTTTAGCTTTGGGGGGGGGGGGGGGGGGTTAGTTTTTAGCATTTAGCTTTTGGGGGGGGGGGGGTAGGTTTTTTTTAGCTATTTTTTGTTGTGTTCACATTGGTTCTCGCAATAAATGTGGTTCTCGCATGAACCTTACCTATATATATATACTAGTAGGGTGTCCGCGCGATGCGGCGGGGGCGACACTTTGCATTGCGGCACTCATTTCTGGTAGTTTTCTTATTCGTATAATATTTTTATTATTGTGGTGGATATATGTCATAGGTGTTACATATGTCTAGAATTTTAATTATACCCTAATTCAAGAAACCATTGGTGTAATAAAGTAACACACGAATAAGAAAAAATAATCTTAAACATAATTAAAAGTTATTTGGTAGTATATGATATTTATCCACTACCAGATTATTTAATTGTATATAACTATTTTTAAAAATTTAAACTTATCATCATCTCATCACTACCAGATTATTTAATTGTATATCTTTTCTTTTCAAACGACAGACATGTGTATTGTAACCTATATGAATTGTTATCACCGTTTTCCTTTTCGAATGGCACATAGATACACATTACGAGAAGGTAAAGTTTTACAAAGAATATATATGGTCTCTAATGCAGTAAAAATATGTAAATAAATTGAAGTTTAATATATATTTATTATTATGAAAATATAGCTATGCAAATAGGTTTTTTTTTTATTACTGTAACTGCAATAATTGTTCACTGGATTTAAGAGGATGTGGGAATTCAAACACTAAAAATTTAAAATATAAAATAAAGTGTATTAGACTGCATTAATTCTAAAAAAAAACTGAAAATGAAAACAAAACAAAACAAGTGAAAATGAAAACAAAACAAAACAAGTGAAAATGAAATTGTCTAGATCAAACATAACTAAAAATGAAAAAAAAAAAAAGCACTTGAAAGATTTCATATTATGCTGAATGAAATCTATTCCTCTTCTGAATTGACACTTGAGGAATTTTTAATTCGGTTTTCTTCTTTGCGCTTGAATCGGCTGTGTCTTCTAGTTCTTCTTCTTTGTCATCTTCTTCAGAATCATCTAAATTGATAACTTGACTCCATTTCCATTCCGATAGCCTCTTGTATCTCTTCCTTTGAGCTTCACATGTTCGATCCTTAAAAAAAGACAAAAAACTGAATAAATTCGATCCTTAAAAAAAAAGACAAAAACTGAATAAAAAAGTTAAAAAAAGATTAAATAAACCCTAAAATTACCTCTTTAGAAAATTCACGTTGAAGATGAGACTTGTACGGGCTCAACATGTGACCGTAACTGATTATCTCAACAGATTTATCACCGTCATCCTGCAAAAAACCCGTTAATATGAACAGCTCATTATTTAATCGATGTTTGAACAGAAAAAATTAATAAAACAATCAAAATCGAAACCTTAGAAGCGGGAGCTGCAACTGGATTGTTTAAATCGACGCGTTCACCTTCCAACTGAAACGAAAAAATAACATAACAGCTCGTTATTTAATCGATGTTTGAATATAAAAAATTAATAAAACAATCAAAATCGAAACCTTAGAAGCGGGAGCTGCAACTGGATTGTTTAAATCGGCGCGTTCACCTTCCAACTGAAACGAAAAAATAACATATATTATAAAATTAAAACAGAATTTATAAATTGATATGAATTAACAATCTAACCTTTGAAAGTACAACATCATATGATTGTTTTTTCGCAATCACTGGATTCGAAATTGGATCCATAATCAAATGTTAAGCAATAGAAATGGGTGCCCTACTATAATAGTATTTATAGTAGGAATATAGAGGTGAATTAGGGTTATTTTGAAATCTAGCACCCTTTTGTTTAGAAAGTTAGTTGCATAATCTGGCACCCTTTTGTTTAGAAAGTTAGTTGCATCTATTTAATTTTGAATCTACCAATCTTTAAAAAAAAAACAAACGATTAGCTATTTATTTAGAATTTATGGGCAGCCCATTTGAAGTCTTTATGTTTATATCTTGCAGATTAATGACGTACCGCGGTGCCGATTTATCATCTTGGAGTTGAGCTGAATAGAAAATATTGAAGGAAAAAAAAAGATAAAGGAAACTAAAATATAAGAAATGATGTTGCTATTACTTGGCTTTCAGTTGTCATTTTCAGTTTTTTTTTTCGTATGCATTAAAAATATCGAGATATGTTGTCTCCCTTTTTTTTCGTATGCATTAAAAATTTGTTTTATAAAACAGAATAATACACAGTATATTATACGGTACAAATTTTTGATACAATAAAGATGTTAAATTTTGTATTAGAAAGTTATAGCAATAGTTATAGTAAAGGGAATTATATAAGTGTTGGCACCGACTTGAAAATTAATAATTCACCTTTAAAAAGTATTAATTATCATTTTAACTGATTAATAATTAAAGGATATTAAAATTGTGTTAAATTTAGTTAACAAGTTTACTTGCGTTTAACAATGTTAAATGGTATTAATTTACAAATTAATTGTGACATTAGTTAATAAAAACGTATTTGAAAAACTTATTTTAGTCCAAAATGAAGACCAGTTCAACCTTTTGAAAGTTTCCGTAGCTTTATTCTTTATTGACTTGAGATTTGGTTGGTAAAAAAAAGGATTAAAATGTAATTAATTTGAAGGGTTAAAAAATAAATAATGTTTAAAAGACCACTTTACCCTCATTTTAGGGGTTTATTTATAAATAAGGGGGGGAGAAGTTCTTAACTTTTGGGAATCCCTCCCTCATGCATTATAATATAGTATAGATATATATATATATATATATATATATATATATATATAGAGAGAGAGAGAGAGAGAGAGAGAGAGAATCGGGATCAGGAGAAAACGGTTGGAAGTGTGAAAACGGTGAAAACGGATCCTGATTGAAGACGTGGCGCACGATATAATCAAGGCGGAGGGGCTTTTTTGTCATTTTATTTTCTTTTCCAGTGCATCTCTCACACACCGTTGTCATTTGTGACGTGTAGGATTTTTTTGGCGTGTAGTTAAAAACAAAAACTCCCTGGCGTTTTATTGTGTTTTTAGATCTGCCGGGATGAATTAATCGTTTTTGTGTTACAAATAAATATCTTGACGTTTATGGCGTTTCCACATTCATTATAATCGATTATTAATTCAAACATTGCAATTTTTTTGGTTTTTTTTTTTTTTTTTTTTTTTTTGTAGATCTTCCAGTTGAAATTAATCTTTTTTGTCTTATAAAAATAAACATCTTAGCGTCCATGGCGTTCCCAAATTTATTATATACCTTTATTAATTCAAACATTACAATTTTTTTGGCGTTTTTGTAGATTTGTCCAGTTTAATTAATCCATTGTATCTTATAAAAGTAAATATCTTGGCGTTCATGGCGTTTCCAAATTCATTATGATTCATTAATAATTCAAAAGATTACAACTAAGACGAAATCAAACAAAACTAATATTCTTCTGTGAATAGTATTACATCAGAGATGTACCTATTGCTTTGCTCATCACTTTCTTCAGACTCATCATCATCTACGTCATTGGCGTATAACGCCATAATCTGTTTTAGCCTGTCTCGCATCCTATATTTAAATATAATCACAATCCTGGATATTGCATCGTTCGAAGGTGCTAAATCACAGAGTTGTTCAAAAATGTGTAGTCTATTTGGGTTCAGCACTTCGTCCATCTTCAATGAATCATCCTCCCTGTTTTGATAAGTGACTGATGTGTATGGCTTGTAGGTTAAGGCGAGAATTTTGAATGACGTTTTGCTCATTAGTTTGACGTTTTGTATTATTGCAGTAAAAATACCCTTTTACCCTTAATGAAGCACGTCCAAGTAATAAAGTTGATGTTATTTACGAAAACGCTACCGTACCATTCTAATCCATAGATTGTTTATCCAACGGATAAGGGGCGTTCTCACCGTTTTCACACTTTTGGGCGTTTTCCCTAAATCCTGCCCCTATATAAATATATATATATATATATATATATATATATATATAGGATTAGGTTCAAGAATGAATACTAGTGTTGTTTGCGAACTGAGCGAACTAATCTTGGCCATACATGTTTGTAGATCAATGGCCAGGATTTGATGATAAAATCCTAGCCATCCACGTGTGTAAATCAATGGCCAAGATTTGTTCACTCAGTTCGCAAATACATTAGTGTTCACTCTAGAACCCCACCCTATATATATATATATATATATATATATATATATATATATATATATATATATATATAGGATATGGTTCATGTGAGAACCACCCTTATTGCAAGAACCTCGGGAACCAATGTGAACATAAAAATTTTTGTTTAGTTAAATCGTGACTTTAACAACAAAAAATAATAATAAATTAAAAAATAATTATTATAAATAAAAAGCTGCGATTTTTAACAAAAAATTTAAAAAAAAATTATGTGTTTTTAAATTTTTTAAGTAGTTTTGGTTATGTTCACATTAGTTCTCGTGCTTCTCGCAATAAAGGGCAGCCTTGAGAATTCGTGTACCATGTTCGAGCTCGAAAAAACATGCCCTTAGGCCTTAACGAAATTGAGGATTGGGCTCACTAAAGGTCTAAACCTAATGTCAATGGGCTAATAACTAATATAAACCATAAAAAATAGTTTTGTAAGTGTGTCTATGTTGGTGTTTCTATGTGTATACCCTATTAATTTATTTTTTTACATACACATATCGAATTTTTTTAGAATACCGTGCCCTTCAAAATATCGGGCCCTGGCCGGTGGTCCTTCCCGCCCACCCTCATAGCCGACCATGTATATATATACAAACAGGTTAGCGGTATGAACCAATTTTAAGTAAAGAAATATGAAAATTGTATAAACATTTTTAACTATTGTTATAACTGTGTTACCTATTGTGTGATCATATAACCGCATTACTTTCTATCTCATACTTTATATTTAAAGCATTAGTTACATAGGGAGAGGATCATGAGAAAACTACATATAAATGAGAAAACTAGAAAACTAATTAAAAAAAGCCTAAAAAACATACCAATTTTCTTTTTTACAATTTTTTTATAAAAAATCATTATTTTTTATATATAATTTTTTTTCCCAAAAAAAAACTTGTACTGCACATGGCATTATATGTGTACTACACATATGCATTACATGCTTAAAATTAGCTTTTGAGTTTAGTTTAGCTTTTAGCGTTAGGTTTTTTTGGAGGTTTAGGATTAGAATTAGGTTTTTGGGTGTGTGTGTGTAGGGGGTTAGGTTTTTGAGAGGTGGGGGCGGGGGGTTAGACTTTTGGTGGGAGGGTGAATTTAGGTTTTTGGGGGTTGGTTTGGGGGGTGTCGGTGGGTTAAGTGGTTTATGATTTCCGTACTTAGTGCACATGTGTAGTACAATTTTTTTTTCATACATAAAAAAATAATTTCAATTATAATATTATTTATTAATTTCAATTATGTGCTTAAACGTCAACATTACGTGATTACGTGCTTTACCTATGAATTCATGCATGTTTTATACTTCAAATATTGCTTTGTGCATTACTTTAAGCGTTGCGTCAGAAAGTCTTGTAAACTCACCGGCAAGACACACTGTGTCAGCAATTCTGCAGAAAGCAGTCAGATAATAGATTTAGGGCCTAGGAGTAGGTCCAACATCTAAAATACATTAAAACCCAAGTATGGATACAAGGGTTAACATATAAACTTTCTGAAAGCCAAACTATGCACTAAAAGACACCCGAAACTTACTTAAAATGCTGAATTTTGCAGAATTCAGCAATAATTCAGCAATTTAACACTAAATAATATGCAGAATTGATGTTTTAGTGTCCAGAATAACTTACAAAGTGTCAGAAATTGAAACTGTCACAAAGGGTGCTTCATACTTAGTGAAACTACGCAATTTAGCACTTTAACGTACCGTACCGTAACGAAACTGTGACAACCCGCACAAAACCAGGTATCCGTACGACTTAATTAATGATTAATTACTACTTAATTACTGTGCTTGATTGAACTAGCTGATGAACTGCTACCTGCATATTGATACATGCACTTACTTGCATCATACTTTATTTGCTGTCACTACATTATTTACGTGCTGAACCCTAGTGACAAACATGATGCACAAAAAGCACAGTAGCACCAAACGGATACACAGTGAACATGCTGATATAACCAGCATCAGGCAAATACTGCCTCTAAGGCCTGTTAAGAGCCTCACATATTTTGGCTACACTGGTAGTGAGTGTAGGATATAAGGGTTGTGTTACCGCGTCTCTAGGGGATAAGATACACTGATTCGGATGTGCCAGAACGTACTTTAAGTACCAAACACAGCACTTTAGCAACTTAACCAGCTTCTAGCTGACTAGTAAAGTGCCAAAAATGAGAAAATAACACTAGACACTTTCTAAAGTGTCGGGAAAACAAAATGTGTCACTAAAATGTAATAACGACACTTTAAAGTCTTTTGTAACACTTTAACGGATTACTATCCAACCGAACAACCGGACTATACCCGGGACCTGAAAATATTAGTATTTTTACTATGATTGTTTTTCTGAGCCAGTTAGGGTCCCTGATTACCCTAACACCCGTCATAACATGTTACACGTAACTAACGGAGTTTAGCACTTAATTAACCGAATTAACATAACTAAACTCCTAACTAGCTACTTAAAATCGGACCAAGGACCCCCCCCCCCCAACCGATTCGGTTGCCTAGGGGGCAACACCATGTACTTGTGATCTTGGGTGATCTTGCCATGTCTAGTATCTTCACTACATTTTAACCAATGGATAATGCACATGATTTTTCTCTATAAATACCCACTAATCACTAGAGAAGTTATCACTTAACAAATCACCACAACTCATTCTCTCTTGCTCTCTCCCAACTCTCGGCCGAACACCCCTCTCTCACACCCACCATTTTCGGTTCTTGTCTCATCATTCCAAGATCATACATACGTCAAAGGTCACGTATAAGGAGCTCTGGTGCAAGCGGAACACGAAGGACCTCTCTCGTTATCTTTTATCCACGCATTTTTCGTCACGATTCTTCCCTAGCCCCGAGCTAGAGGTATATTGTTTAAAACTTGTTTTTACACTCATCTAAAGTGGTTAAAAGGATTATTGTCGGTTGAATCTCGTTATATTGAAAGATGATGCATTAAAGTCTAGTAAAATCATAAAAACGGAGGTTAATAGCACATGTCTTGTGTAAAAGTCGTAGGACTTGAAATTTGTGCTTATTGTGACCCGATCTATAATGTGGTAGCTCGAATCTTCGTTTAACCCGACTTTGTAAAATCATGTATCATCACATAAGCTTGTTTTTGAAAGATACAAGGGTTAAAGGTGAAACACTACCACATTTTAGAGACATGAACTTGTGCAGAAATATTTTTCTTGTGTAAAAGTATTTTAACCGGTAAAAAGGTGCTTAAAACTAGCGGATCTACGTACCCGCAAGTGGTATTTTTGAAAGACCACACTTTAAAGAAATCATGTTTTTCTAAAGATGGATCTTACACTAATAAATATGATTTTATAAACCACAAGTGTGTAGACACTTGTAAAATGGAAAGATCCGACAAAGAAGTATATTTGTCACTTGTTACTAGAAGTTGTAAAGACGGTTTTCTCTAAACACGAGATTTTTACGAGATTAAAGCTACTTTATATAAAGATCTACACATATAAAGGGTGTTTACACTATAGATTCGGAAAAACTACAAGTTCATGCGATTATGCACATTTACATACTTGTCGACTAGTTTGATGTGTCGGAAATTGTTTGATTGAATAAAGAAGTTGTTGAATTGATTTGTTAAAAGAAAATGATACGCTTGAAAGCGTGGCCACCTCCAGTTACAGGGGAAACTCTGGCGAAATTTTCTAAAAACCTAACACTTAGACTTTTTACACAACAAGTGTTAGAACTATCTTTGGACATGTTTTCAAAACATAAATTTCGCCAGCACTATATTTTACTAAATATTCGGAGGTGGGGTTTTCACAAAGATTAACGTGATAAATATATTTGTCACAACACTGTTTATGATTATTTTGTGAAATACATAAATATTATTTTAGAGTGAAGATAATATTTACAAGCGTTATGATTCCAAAACTTTGCGAACGCTTCCATTAACATATAAGTTACACTGGTAATTACATTACCACAAGATTGACAAAACGTAACTTACGCACATGTATTGTATCCCCCATCCTTGGGAAGAAGAATAACTACCAAGTGTATACGGAACATAAACACGAAATAGTTGTCTAACTATTTCCCAAAGACATAAACTATAAAGCTAAGGCACGGCCGTCCGTCTAATAGAATTAGCACTTGTAGGTCGTTGCACAGCTTACTATATTGGAGACATTTGGTAGAGACGCGCATTCACTGTGAGTTCATGTCCCCCTTTTCTCTAACTGTTTTCAGTTTACTTAACTGCGGGGGTGAAATACATGTTACATTGTTTACAAGTACTTTTATACACGGTATGATTTCGTAAGGAGGTTTTAGATCATGTGAATGGGTAGGCGGAAACTTGAGGCTATTAATCCTCAGGGTAGGACCGAGGGACAGGAGCGGTAGATCTATCTGGGTGTAGCGAGCCCAGCCCCAGGCCAAACAGAACGGACCTCGGGGTGACTTTGTGCCCAACGCATAAATCCGCTAGGTTTGAGTCTTCCTACTTGCATTTCACAACATGCTAATGGCCTTGCAAACCATTGGTGATCACAAGTCCTCTTACACTGCTACATACCAGGAAACTTTTATACTTACAAGTGTTTTACTTACTCACTTACACATGAACTCGCTCAACATTATTGTTGATTTTTCAACTCACATGTATTTCAGGAAATTAAACGGATCTGGCACAGTATGGAACGTTTTCCGCTGCACTTGTCATGGAGTCATCAGGGTTTAGGGGATGTGTCTCTTACCTGGACAAGACACAGTCCCTAAACCACGTTTATGTTATGTTTTAGTTTGTAATGTTGTTGAACAAGGTTATGGTTGTTGGTTAAAACAATGGTACTGTATTTTGTTTTCAAACTTAATGGATGACTTGCATGGTTTTTAAATTCATATAGCTTGTTATGATTAAGCTATGGTATTAAGAAGTCACACCAAAATATACCACGCTTCCGCAAAGCCAGGGTGTGACAGCTTGGTATCAGAGCTCTGATCATAGCGAACTAGGATTCTGTCTCGAGTCTAGACTATGATCACTAGGGCTCTCACGAAAACATTTTCTGCATACCACTTAAGTCCAGATCCACACTTTTTACAAACAAATGTTGAGCACATTTTATTAATTATAAGTTCAGCTTGGAGGGCTGAGGATCGATCTGGAGGATCGAGATGGTTAAGGTGGTTGAGCACGTTGGTTTGATATAGGATCGATCTGGAGGATCGAGGTGATTAAGGTAGTTGAGCACGTTGATTTGTTATAGGTTCGATCTGGAGGATCGAGGTTTGGTTTAAGTGAAGGATAGAGCAGTCTTGTAGACTGGATGGTATTGGCTAGTAAGACTAGGAGGAATTATGTGATGCCCTACTTGGTGACTTATGTGATTATCTGATTATGTGATTGACTGTTTGTGCATACTTGTGTTTATGTTACAGATACATGGATTCGGCTGATTCAGGTGGTTCAGACATCACCGACCCCAGGCGTATTGTATCAGATGACCTGGAGTCGTCAGAGCATGAGGTTTACACGTCCGACTTCACGAGCACAGATGAGGACGACTTCCAGCCCTTTGCACTACCTGACGGTGCTGGCGAGCTCGCAGATGGTCCTATCGCAGGGGATCTACCCTTGGCACTGATCCCTGCTCCTATACCGCTGGCTGCGTACCCAGCTTACGATTTACCCATTGATGATGAGGAGGATGATATCGATATGTTCGATGAGGAGCCTTTTGAGGAGGATGCTCAGGGCGAGGCCCTTCCTGCCGCCGATCCCTTGTTGATCGCAGATGCTCCTGCCGCGGAGGCACCTGCTCACTCCCCAGTCGCGGACTCCTTTGAGTCTGTGGCCTCTGTACCCTCACATGCCCCGAGTGCGCGGCACTTTTCCCATGAGTCAGATTCTGATCATGCATCTTCTGTCGCCCCCATCCCCAGTCCCACTTTCGACCACGAGGACGTGGAGGATTCCGACCCTATGTTTCCCCCAGGGTTCGACCCTGATCATGACTTGGAGTTTGTCCCGATGGACCAGTTTATGGAGGATCCAGCAGATCCTATTGACCCTTTTGATCCTATTGATCCTGATTTTGATTTTGACATGGCATTTGATGACGTTGAGCCTGCCATTGCTCCTGAGCAGGCAGCTGCCCTTGATCCTTTACCAGAGCATGACCTTGCGCATGCTGATGTACCTTTTGAGCCCATTGCTGATGATCACCACATTGACGTTCCTGTTGATCCCATTGATCCGTTACCCATTGTTGCTATACCAGTTGACCCCCCTATCGAGCACTTGGCACCCGTTCACCCTATTGTAGCCCCTTTATTTGATCCCGTTCCCATAGAGCCCGGACATGCACCATTCGCAGCTCATATGGATCCACCGGACGAGTCTGCCCAGCATGGCTGGATACCGGCAGACGAGGACGTTCCCCCATTCCCTCCACAGGTTTCTGTTGCACCACACGTTGACTTTTCGTTTCAGGTCCCTATGTTTATACCTCCAGCAGGGCCTGGAGAGGGCTCTTCAGCACACCCTGATGGGCATGTACCGATGCCCATGCCTTTCGTGCCTCAGACTTCTTTTGTTCCACCCACTACTGCACCTTTTCGTGTGGCACCCTTTGACCCCACACGAGAGCCACTGCTTTGGGCACCGTTTTCCCCTATGCCGCCCACTGATCCATACCACAGGTTCCATGTTGGCCACACTATTGAGGATGTATTGATGTCGTTTGTATACCAGCATAAGTCACATGATCAGCGATTACAGGAGTTGGAGAGAGCCCATCCGCAGCCATGTCAGTGCCATGGCCGGGTACCCTCTCCGTTACAGCCGTTTCGACCATTACCCCCTGACTATGCTGCTCGTCTTACTACTTTGGAGCAGCAGATTGCTTCCATTATACGTACACAGCAGGCGATGGAGGCGGACTGGTTACAGTTGCGCCGTTTGTTTTATACCCGTTTTCCTCCTCCTCCACCACCATCTGCTTAGAGCTCATCGGTGCCACTTGGGTAGGCGAGGTGATAAGGCGGCGATTGCTTTTTGACTGCACAGCTTTTTGGGGAGACTACATTATGACATGACTTTTGTACTTGATGTTGTATTGATACTGATGTAGCTTTTGACAGGGGTGATGTAGCCCCTAGTGATTGATGATTGTATGTATACACTTACGCTGTGGTCTCATTTATATGGCAATCGCAGTTTTCTCACCATATTTGGATTCGCTTGATTACTTATTTGCATTGTTATGGTATGGGATGTTGTGTGATTGATATTTGTGATATGTGATAACATGAGATGCTATGTGATTATACTATTACTACCGTTATATACGTACACTATATTATGAACTGATTTACGTATTATGACGACGGAGCCTTACTATGGCCTAACCAACTTAAACCATCTTTTAGAAGATGCCGCCAAGACGCGAAACGAACATGCCAACAAACGAGGCAGAACTACAACAGATCATTACCGCTGCCATAGCACAGTACGCAGCATCTCAGCCAGGAGCAAGCGGAAGCGTTAATCAAGGCAATAACAATCCACCTCACGGTAATACCACGCCATTCGAACCTACCATGTCCTGGCGGGACATCTTTCGCGATGATGCTAATGCCAAACACTTGTTTTAACATACGTGCAGGATGCACCTACAAGCAGTTCTTAGACTGCAAACCAGTTAACTTCGATGGCACAGGAGGTGCAGTTGCCTTTACCCGCTGGGCTGAGAAAACCGATTCTGTCTTACGCATGAGCAAGTGTGCAGAGGATCAGCAAGTCACATACATTTCAGGGCTGTTTCTAGACGGAGCCCTATCATGGTGGAACCTACAAGTACAAACTCTAGGCGAAACTGCCGCCTACGCCCTGACTTGGGCCGAATTGAAAGAACTGATGCGCAAGAAGTACTGTTCACGCGCAGAAATTCAGAGGTTGGAGACTGAATTCTGGCACTTAAAAATGGATGGACCAAAGATTGCGGAGTACGTCCAGAGGTTTCACGACTTATCTCAAGTGGTCCCTTACATGGTTACGCCTGAGTACAAGCGAATCGAGCGCTTCATTTGGGGTTTGGCTCCCCAAATAATAAGCATGGTAACCTCCTCCAAACCAGCGACTATCACTGAAGCCATCGATTTGAGTGTGGCTCTCACCGAGGAGGCAATTCGTTTAAACAAGTTTGGTGATGTTAAGGCAAAAGAGAAGGAGACTCATGTTGAGTCGTCAGGAAGCAACAAAAGAAAGTTTTCGAACTTCAAACTAAGTGTTAGCGGTGATGGTAAGAAAGGAGCACCAAACACGCCAGCTCAGGGTACGACTGGCAGTGGAAGGAAAGGAAGGGGATATATGGGCACTCAGCCCAAGTGTAATGCATGCCAGCGTCACCATTCTGGCCAATGTGGGTTGAGGGTATGTGATTCATGTGGAAAACCTGGCCACTTGAAGGATTCTTGTTGGGCCACTGCCGGCCGTGGAGGCCAGGGAGGATATGGAAATAGGAATGATAACCGTGGTGGAAATGGGAATCGCCAGCAAGGAAATTTTGGAGGAAACAGAAACCGAAGCAACAATGTAAACCAGGCTGGCAATGCCAACCAGATCAACACCCCAGCTGGAAATGGGGATGGTAATGGGCAGAGGCTCGGATGCTACAACTGCGGGGAAATCGGGCATTTTAAGAAGAATTGCCCAACACTGAATCAAGCCCGTGGTAGAGTGTTCCAACTTGAAGCTAGAGAAGCACGCCAAGATCCAAATGTTGTTACCGGTACGTTCCCTATCAATCAACGCTATGCATCCGTTTTATTTGATACTGGTGCCGACTATAGCTTCGTATCACTAGAAATTAAGAATATGCTTGGGTTAGCTGCTAATAAGTTAGACATACCCTACTCGATCGAATTAGCTAATGGAAAGATAGTTGGAGCCGACGAAGTAATCAGAGGTTGTGTGATAGAATTGGGAGAACGCGAGTTCACCCTGGATCTACTACCAGTCCAACTGGGAAGCTTCGACGTGGTAGTAGGAATGGATTGGTTATCCGGAAACAAGGCGGAGATAGTATGTCACGAGAAAGTTGTTCGTATCCCTACTGATGATGGTGAGACAATTGTGGTTCACGGAGAGAAGCGTGACACGCCGCTAAGATTTATCAGCTGCTTGAAGGCAAGGAAGTGTTTACGGAAGGGATGTGTTGCTTTTCTGGCACACATCGTAGATAAGAAGGCTGCTGAGCCAACAATCGAAGACATCCCTGTCGTAAGGGAGTATCCAGAAGTCTTCCCAGAAGACTTACCCGGACTGCCACCTCAGAGGCAAGTGGAGTTTCACATTGACTTAGTTCCAGGCGCCGCGCCTGTGGCTAAGGCACCATACAGACTTGCTCCATCAGAGATGCAGGAATTGTCAACACAGCTCCAGGAGCTGTTAGATAAGGGTTTTATCCGACCAAGCTTCTCGCCTTGGGGAGCTCCGGTCTTGTTTGTCAAGAAGAAAGACGGAAGTTTCCGCATGTGTATTGACTATAGAGAACTGAACAAGCTAACGGTCAAGAACAGGTATCCCCTGCCAAGAATTGACGATCTGTTCGATCAACTTCGAGGCTCAAGCTGTTACTCTAAGATCGATCTTCGATCTGGATACCATCAATTAAGGATACAGGAGGAAAGTATCCCGAAAACAGCCTTCCGAACTCGTTATGGACACTACGAGTTCCTCGTTATGCCATTTGGGTTGACAAACGCACCTACGGTATTCATGGATCTAATGAATAGAGTTTGCAAGCCATACTTAGACAAGTTCGTGATTGTATTCATCGACGACATCCTGATTTACTCAAAGACGAAGGCTGAACACGAACAACATCTTAGAACTATATTGGAGCTGCTAAAGAAGGAACAGCTGTACGCCAAATTCTCTAAGTGCGAGTTTTGGTTACGCGAAGTCCAGTTTCTTGGACATGTGGTTAATGGGGATGGAATTCATGTTGATCCCACAAAGATCGAGGCAATCAAGAATTGGGAGACGCCTACAACGCCAACCGAGATTCGACAATTCTTGGGTTTGGCTGGCTACTATCGAAGGTTCATCGAGGATTTCTCGAAAATCGCTCAACCTTTGACGCTCCTCACGCAGAAGGACAAGACGTTTGATTGGGGAATCAAACAGGATGAAGCGTTTCAAGTATTGAAGGATAAGCTTTGTAACGCGCCAATCTTAGCTCTACCAGAAGGTACTGATGACTTTGTGGTATACTGCGACGCATCGCGTCAAGGATTGGGTTGTGTGTTGATGCAACGCCAAAAGGTCATTGCTTACGCATCACGCCAACTGAAAATGCACGAAAAGAATTATACCACACACGATTTAGAGCTTGGCGCAGTGGTTTTCGCTTTAAAGATCTGGAGACACTGCCTGTATGGTACGAAGTGCACAATCTTCACAGATCACAAAAGCCTACAGCACATATTCAACCAGAAGGAGTTGAATATGAGGCAAAGACGATGGGTCGAATTATTGAACGATTACGACTGCGAGATAAAGTATCACCCAGGGAAGGCGAATGTAGTCGCCGATGCCCTAAGTCGTAAAGAAAGAATCAAGCCCATAAGGGTTAGAGCTTTGGAAATGATTGTACGAACCGACCTTCCCTCGCGCATTCGTGCTGCACAAAAGGAAGCTCTCAAGGAGGGAAACCTTGAGGAAGAATATCTCCGTGGAATGGAGAAGCTTTTGGTACCAAACGAGGAAGGAACGTTATGTTTTGAGAAAAGGATTTGGGTTCCCCTGTTTGGTGGATTAAGGGAAGTTATTTTCGACGAAGCGCACAAGTCACGGTACTCTATCCACCCTGGATCGGATAAGATGTATCAAGATCTCAAGGATTTCTATTGGTGGCCTAGGATGAAAGGCGACGTTGCTGTCTACGTGAGCAAATGTTTAACTTGCGCTAAGGTCAAGGCAGAATACCAGAAGCCTTCGAGACTTCTGCAACAGCCTGAGATTCCCAAGTGGAAGTGGGAACAAATCTCCATGGATTTTGTTACAAAACTGCCAAGAACGCCAAGAGGCCATGATGTGATTTGGGTGATTGTTGACCGCCTAACAAAGTCCGCACACTTTCTGCCAATCAAGGAGAAAGACAGTACTAGTAAACTTGCGGAAATTTACATGAGAGAGATCGTAGCACGTCATGGAGTACCTCTCTCGATCATCTCTGATAGAGACGGAAGATTTGTGTCAAGAATATGGCAATCTTTCCAAGAATCGTTTGGCTCACAATTGAATCTGAGCACTGCGTTCCATCCGCAAACTGATGGCCAGAGCGAGCGAACGATACAAACTTTGGAAGACATGCTGAGGGCATGTGTTATGGATTTAGGCGGTAGCTGGGATAAACACTTACCTTTGGTCGAATTTTCATACAACAACAGCTACCACACCAGTATTGGTGTCGCGCCATTTGAGGCCCTATACGGACGCAAGTGCCGATCACCACTATGTTGGTCTGACGCAGGTGATAGGCAGCTTGCTGGTCCCGAGATCGTCCAAGAGACGACAGACAAGATCGCGCAAATTCTTAAACGCATCGAAGCCGCTCGCCACAGACAAAAGGCCTACGCGGATCCAAACCGGAAGCATGTGGACTTCCAAGTCGGAGAAATGGTGTTGTTAAAGGTTTCACCCTGGAAAGGGGTAGCACGCTTTGGGAAGCGTGGAAAGTTAAATCCACGCTACAGTGGTCCTTTCAGAATTCTGGAAAGAAATGGGACAGTAGCATACAAGTTGGACCTACCTGCTGAATTAAATGGCGTTCACGATACATTTCATGTATCCAATTTAAAGAAAAGTCCAACTCAAATTGACGTTGCCATTCCTATCGACGAGATTCACATTGACGACACGCTCCACTTCGTTGAAGAACCTGTTGAGGTCACGGATTGGAAAGTTAACAAGACCCGCCGGAGCAGTGTCAAGCTCGTCAAGGTACGTTGGAATGCCAGACATGGTCCTGAATTTACCTGGGAACGTGAGGACCGGATGAAAGAGAAATACCCCCACTTATTTCCTAAGAACCCTGCTTCTACAAGCAGAACTTAAATTTCGGGACGAAATTTATTTAACGGGGGGAGAATGTGACAACCCGCACAAAACCAGGTATCCGTACGACTTAATTAATGATTAATTACTACTTAATTACTGTGCTTGATTGAACTAGCTGATGAACTGCTACCTGCATATTGATACATGCACTTACTTGCATCATACTTTATTTGCTGTCACTACATTATTTACGTGCTGAACCCTAGTGACAAACATGATGCACAAAAAGCACAGTAGCACCAAACGGATACACAGTGAACATGCTGATATAACCAGCATCAGGCAAATACTGCCTCTAAGGCCTGTTAAGAGCCTCACATATTTTGGCTACACTGGTAGTGAGTGTAGGATATAAGGGTTGTGTTACCGCGTCTCTAGGGGATAAGATACACTGATTCGGATGTGCCAGAACGTACTTTAAGTACCAAACACAACACTTTAGCAACTTAACCAGCTTCTAGCTGACTAGTAAAGTGCCAAAAATGAGAAAATAACACTAGACACTTTCTAAAGTGTCGGGAAAACAAAATGTGTCACTAAAATGTAATAACGACACTTTAAAGTCTTTTGTAACACTTTAACGGATTACTATCCAACCGAACAACCGGACTATACCCGGGACCTGAAAATATTAGTATTTTTACTATGATTGTTTTTCTGAGCCAGTTAGGGTCCCTGATTACCCTAACACCCGTCATAACATGTTACACGTAACTAACGGAGTTTAGCACTTAATTAACCGAATTAACATAACTAAACTCCTAACTAGCTACTTAAAATCGGACCAAGGACCCCCCCCCCCAACCGATTCGGTTGCCTAGGGGGCAACACCATGTACTTGTGATCTTGGGTGATCTTGCCATGTCTAGTATCTTCACTACATTTTAACCAATGGATAATGCACATGATTTTTCTCTATAAATACCCACTAATCACTAGAGAAGTTATCACTTAACAAATCACCACAACTCATTCTCTCTTGCTCTCTCCCAACTCTCGGCCGAACACCCCTCTCTCACACCCACCATTTTCGGTTCTTGTCTCATCATTCCAAGATCATACATACGTCAAAGGTCACGTATAAGGAGCTTTGGTGCAAGCGGAACACGAAGGACCTCTCTCGTTATCTTTTATCCACGCATTTTTCGTCACGATTCTTCCCTAGCCCCGAGCTAGAGGTATATTGTTTAAAACTTGTTTTTACACTCATCTAAAGTGGTTAAAAGGATTATTGTCGGTTGAATCTCGTTATATTGAAAGATGATGCATTAAAGTCTAGTAAAATCATAAAAACGGAGGTTAATAGCACATGTCTTGTGTAAAAGTCGTAGGACTTGAAATTTGTGCTTATTGTGACCCGATCTATAATGTGGTAGCTCGAATCTTCGTTTAACCCGACTTTGTAAAATCATGTATCATCACATAAGCTTGTTTTTGAAAGATACAAGGGTTAAAGGTGAAACACTACCACATTTTAGAGACATGAACTTGTGCAGAAATATTTTTCTTGTGTAAAAGTATTTTAACCGGTAAAAAGGTGCTTAAAACTAGCGGATCTACGTACCCGCAAGTGGTATTTTTGAAAGACCACACTTTAAAGAAATCATGTTTTTCTAAAGATGGATCTTACACTAATAAATATGATTTTATAAACCACAAGTGTGTAGACACTTGTAAAATGGAAAGATCCGACAAAGAAGTATATTTGTCACTTGTTACTAGAAGTTGTAAAGACGGTTTTCTCTAAACACGAGATTTTTACGAGATTAAAGCTACTTTATATAAAGATCTACACATATAAAGGGTGTTTACACTATAGATTCGGAAAAACTACAAGTTCATGCGATTATGCACATTTACATACTTGTCGACTAGTTTGATGTGTCGGAAATTGTTTGATTGAATAAAGAAGTTGTTGAATTGATTTGTTAAAAGAAAATGATACGCTTGAAAGCGTGGCCACCTCCAGTTACAGGGGAAACTCTGGCGAAATTTTCTAAAAACCTAACACTTAGACTTTTTACACAACAAGTGTTAGAACTATCTTTGGACATGTTTTCAAAACATAAATTTCGCCAGCACTATATTTTACTAAATATTCGGAGGTGGGGTTTTCACAAAGATTAACGTGATAAATATATTTGTCACAACACTGTTTATGATTATTTTGTGAAATACATAAATATTATTTTAGAGTGAAGATAATATTTACAAGCGTTATGATTCCAAAACTTTGCGAACGCTTCCATTAACATATAAGTTACACTGGTAATTACATTACCACAAGATTGACAAAACGTAACTTACGCACATGTATTGTATCCCCCATCCTTGGGAAGAAGAATAACTACCAAGTGTATACGGAACATAAACACGAAATAGTTGTCTAACTATTTCCCAAAGACATAAACTATAAAGCTAAGGCACGGCCGTCCGTCTAATAGAATTAGCACTTGTAGGTCGTTGCACAGCTTACTATATTGGAGACATTTGGTAGAGACGCGCATTCACTGTGAGTTCATGTCCCCCTTTTCTCTAACTGTTTTCAGTTTACTTAACTGCGGGGGTGAAATACATGTTACATTGTTTACAAGTACTTTTATACACGGTATGATTTCGTAAGGAGGTTTTAGATCATGTGAATGGGTAGGCGGAAACTTGAGGCTATTAATCCTCAGGGTAGGACCGAGGGACAGGAGCGGTAGATCTATCTGGGTGTAGCGAGCCCAGCCCCAGGCCAAACAGAACGGACCTCGGGGTGACTTTGTGCCCAACGCATAAATCCGCTAGGTTTGAGTCTTCCTACTTGCATTTCACAACATGCTAATGGCCTTGCAAACCATTGGTGATCACAAGTCCTCTTACACTGCTACATACCAGGAAACTTTTATACTTACAAGTGTTTTACTTACTCACTTACACATGAACTCGCTCAACATTATTGTTGATTTTTCAACTCACATGTATTTCAGGAAATTAAACGGATCTGGCACGGTATGGAACGTTTTCCGCTGCACTTGTCATGGAGTCATCAGGGTTTAGGGGATGTGTCTCTTACCTGGACAAGACACAGTCCCTAAACCACGTTTATGTTATGTTTTAGTTTGTAATGTTGTTGAACAAGATTATGGTTGTTGGTTAAAACAATGGTACTGTATTTTGTTTTCAAACTTAATGGATGACTTGCATGGTTTTTAAATTCATATAGCTTGTTATGATTAAGCTATGGTATTAAGAAGTCACACCAAAATATACCACGCTTCCGCAAAGCCAGGGTGTGACAGAAACGAATAACCGGACACTATCCGGAACATCAAAATTTGACTAGAAGTAATGTTTTTATGATATTAAGCTAGTATTGGTGATAGAACACCTTAAAAATCATAAAAACACCTAAACACACTTAAATTAACTTGAACCTTCTAGATTGCACTTTAAACCCTCAACTTCCAAAACTTGACACTTTACCCCCCCCCCATAACCAATCTTCCATGTTCCCTTGATATTGTGCATAAAAACCCATGGAAATTAGATGGTTGGAGGATAAAGGGACCAAGACACCAAAGGCTTAACCATTCTCATCTTTCAATCAAAATTTACACCATCTCCTTCTCCTTTCTCCTCTAACTCTCGGCTCACATACATCACCCACACATCCATCATTTTCACTTCATTTCAAGGCAATCAAAGATTACTACAAGGTATATGGAGACTAACTAAGAAGGCTTGAGGTGCTAGAACTTGAAGGACCACTTGGAGGAGCCATTAACCACTCACTTTCTTCCATCTTCATCATCTACCTTCTTATGCCACTTCCCTAGCCATTAGAGCTAGTTGTAAGCCTCTTGATCACTAATTTAGTCCATGTTTATGTTATGTACAAGTCTCACCATCAAAGTAACTAAACTTTAAAAGATGAAAATGAGAAGATCTAACATAATCATGAAGAAAACAAGTGATTTTAGTAATTTTTGGTGTATGTGATGAAGTTGATGTTGTTAAATCTTGTGTATATGTTTAGATCTAGTATGTTAAGCTTGTTAGAAGCTTAGATCTAACAAGTTTAAGCATGGATCTTGAAAGATCCATGGTTAAACTTGAAGATGAACATATGAAACACTTATGTGAACTTGAAAAATGAATCTTTAAGCATGAACTTGTAATCTTGAAGTAACAAAGTGTGTATAAAACTAACTTTTGAAACTAAAATCCATGAAAAGCTTGTTAATGGTTTTTCAAGAAGCATGTTTATGAAAGATCTAAAGATGTTAAGCATGGATCTTGAAAGATCCATGGTAAAACATGATGTTAAACATAATGATCTTTCTAATGAACATAAAAATGGTTTTAGAACATGATTTACAAACCTTGAAACCCTAAAACTCATGGATGATTGAGTTAGTAACTTAAAGTTTCATAAAACTTTGTTTAAAAATTTCAAGAGAACTTGTTTTTGGAAAGATCATTATATGTTAAGTGTAGATCTCGAAGACTACACATTTTTAACAAGAATCAAGTTCACCATGACGTTTCATATGAAGAAATTAGTGTATATTGTTGATGGAAATTGTTGAAAATTGGTTTTGGTGATAAAAAGAAAATAAACACATGTTTTGAAAACATGGGAAACCTCTATTTTTTGGGGAAACTATGTCAAAAATTTTATAAAATTTTGACACTTAGAAAAATACAAGTTTTGGTAAAACTTATTCCCCAAAAATTCACCTAAAAATATTTACCAAGGTTTCCCTAAATTTTGTTTGATATTTCAAGTTAAAACAAGGATTTCTCCAAGTTAAAATCAATATTAAGTATGTATATTTTTAGGAAAATATATATATTTAGTGATCACCAAATTTTGTGCTAAGTGTATATTATGTGTATTATATGTAGTAGTGTATCAGGGGCTTGAAAATACATTAAATACTCCCAAGGAGTATAAATACCCAAAATACACATACAAATACATGAGAATACCTAAGTATTCAAGCATATAAAATCCTCTCAAGAAGAGTATTTGGACAATACAAGAAAATATATTTGTAAAAATATATTCCACAAATATTTGGACTTTGGACAATTTTTGGACATAACTATGTAATTGGACAAACATATATAACCATTATCAAGTAATGGAATTTATACAAAAATCGGGTGAATAACAAAGAGAAATATATATATATATATATATATCTTCAAGCATGACAAAATATATATATTCCACACAAGACTTAAAAATATATTATTTTTAAGAAATACAATTCCGGAAAGTAATAAAAATCAAAGTATTGATTTTTGGCGAATAATATAAAATAAACAAGTATTTACATAAAATACAAGTATACATTTCTAAGTATACTTGTACAAAAATAATATTGAGAATGTCATTTCACAAAATACTTATATTCATTTTTGAAAAAATAATATAAGTAACGTGCATGGACAAGTTAAAAATAAAGTTTATTTTTAACACTTATTATTTCGACAAATTATACACAAATAAATATATATTTTTGAAAAGTAAAATATATATTTACAATAGACAATACATACTCAAAGTGCAATACACAACAAACGGACAAGACCGACACACATGGGCACGACCCTCACAAAGAATAAACATACAAAGAACAGATACATAAGCTAAAGATGGTGACTTGTACTTGTGTAATACAAGTCTAGTGACTAACGTGAATAGAACACATATATGTCATGACGCTCACGAAGCAAACCCGGTGAAGTTTACGACGCAAGATACACAAAACTGTGAGTTCATGTCCCCACTTTTAAACATTTTCTTGTTTTCTAAACTTGGGGAAAATACATGTACTGTGGTATGTAGAAACAAAACTAAGGAATGATACTATAGATCATGTCATGAATAGGGTGTCATAAGCACCATTAATCAACATAAGTGTCACACCCCGACCACGTATCACATACAAAACGTGGCGGAAAACGTCGGGGAGTGTTGTAACAGAATTAATTGTTTCATAACCATGGCATTCAAAGTTGTATTTTATTTATCAACATAAGAGTTACATTGTCTTAAACAGGAAACAAAGAGTACATAACATAATTAAACTAATCTTGCTTCTTTTATTGTCACTAAGGCCCGAGTCCACCCTAGTGTATCCCGATCAAACCTATGCACCTGCTCCTGAAACACACGTGAAAATAGGTACGTCAGCATAAAAATGCCTGTGAGATACATAGGTTTTGTGAAAATAGGATTCATGACTTGGGTTTTAAAAGAAAGGTATAATAAAAATTAGTCATGAACCTTGTTAAGTGTTTTCTTTTATAAATCATATAAAAACTTGATAAGAAATCGGATTATATAAAAGAAAGGTGTATGGTTAATGAAATAACCAAGTAAAATGAGTTTATATAAAATAAACTGTTTTGTAAAACAATGTCTTGTGAAAAATATGTTATTTGTGTAAAATGTAATATGTCTATACTGAAATGATTTAAATAACGCTACGATATGTAATATTATACAAACACTTATATATAGGAAGTACCAGCGGCGTATCCACCATGTTTGTATCATATTACACACGCCTCGTTACTCAAACCATTTACCCAAACCAACCACCAATGTGAATTGTTCATGTATAAATCAATTGTCAGGTGTTATTGTGTAAACCATATCAAAATGTCCATGTCTAATGTAAATCACCAAATGTGTATATCAATGTCAAAATGTTTATGTTTAATGTAAATCATATAATGTTATCCAAAAATATCATGTATGGCATGCGAAATATATCAACTAAACCATAGGTAAAATGCACAAAAACAAGGTATTGAATTAAACATAGTTTAAGTCAAAGTTATGTTCTGTGGAACAAATGCATGCTATACTGATACAAACATCTATGCGGTATTGTGAAAATGCATACATCCAAGCCTTGTGACTGTGATGATAGACCTTTAAACAAATTAAAGGTTTATCTAAGTTATGTGTATCGAATTCGGTCATTCCTTCCATCCAAACATACCTAGGATGTCAGGAACGGGAGTTGTCAATTCCTATGGTACCACTACCTACTAACGAACGGCGTGATCAATGTTAATGAATGTATATTGTCCCATTTGAACAAACCAAATGTCATACCAAAATGTAAGCATGTGAAAACAATGCACTAAGTATGTAATCAAATGAACATACATAGTGTGAAATGTAATGTAAAACAATGTACTAAGTATGCACACAATGGACATACATAGCATGAAATGTAATGTAGAACAATGTACTAAATATGCACACAATGGGCATATATAGCATGAAATGTAATGTAAAATAATGTATTAAATATGCACACAATGGGCATACATAGCATGAAATGTAATGTAAAACAATGTACTAAATATGCACACAATGGGCATACATAGCATGAACACAATGAAATCATGTACTATAAGTGTACTATTGAACATAACAAGCATATGATATGAAAACATGGAAAAGCATGAAAGTAACAAGTAGGCACATGTGTTTCACCCCAAAATGTTTGGAAAACAGTAAAAGAGGGGTCTATGTACTCACTTGAGATTGCTCAGAAGTCCTAAGATAGCCACCAAGCAATGCTAGAGATCACAGATATCAAACGGCACCTAATATAGGTAACTACATTAATAAACCGGACCTAAATCGGAAGATCGGATAGAATGAGGGCTCGTAAACCAAATGAGTATGGGAACTCATGTAGTATGGTTTAACAAAGCCTACATACTAAATGAAACCTAACCTAAGTGCTTACGACCCATTACGACCCGTTTAGGTAGCTTATGCTACTTTAACGCGTCGTTCGCGTAAAACGCGTTCGGAAAGCCTAACTAGTCCTATGATAAGTAAAATATGCCTTAACATGTCTAATATTGTTACCACATCAGTTTAGATACCAAAAGTTATGTTACATATGCTTAAAATGAATTTTGGCGTAAAAAGGGCATTTTGGTAATTTACCTAAGGCATATAAACTACCTATCATAGAACTACTTAAACGAAGCGACCATAAGGTATAACCTCGGAAGGTTATTCCCTATATACTATGGTCACCCAATGTGTTTGGTCGGATCCTAATGATCAACCAAATGGGTCGGGTTCGAAGGTATAAGCGATTTATTAGATCGCTTACCCTTACGACCCTAGACAACGTGGTAATCAGTAGGCATAGGCACAAGGGACTATAACCATCGTGATTACAATCACGTTGCGAAGTTCAAACGAACTTCGCATTGACCATAAACTGGTCAATGCAGAAAGTCAAACAACGGACTCGAAAAGCAATAAAAGAACGAAGGAACACTTACAAAGGGTCCCCGAATGCTAATCTTGATCCAAGTAGCTCAGGTATGAAACAATGGTTTCAACTTAGAGCTTCTAAGATCAGATTCTTGTGAGGAATGAGTGAAGTTGAGGTGGGTATTTATAGATTTCGATTCACCGTTAGGATCGTTTCTTGAATATCGTGCCTTGATCTCACCCGTACACTTGTCGGAATGTTATGGTAGCTCATTTTGCCCCCACCACAAGAGTTTGACATGTGGCCTTGCCCTTTGGGGGGTTTGAAAGGCTATTTGCAGCTGTTAATACACTGAATCTGGTCTGGGAGCCTGACGCGGGCCGCGTAAAGATACACACAAAACTTACGCGGGCCGCCTGGCCTGTCTAATCAGAAGAAACTTTGCTGAATTGACAGTTTAGGTCCCTGTTGGTGTTTAAGGCCATTTCCGACACTTCTAAGGCTCGTAAAGCCAAATTTAAGGCCCTAAAATGATGCCTAAACATTGTGGACATGAAACATGCTCAAAAATATGCCGGATGTTGGTTCGTTTGGTCGTACGATCGCGATGTTTACTTAATTACGACGGAATGCGCATAAGCGCGAAAAACGATCCAAATTGCGTGACGAATGGATTTTTCTTATGCCAAACACTAAATTAAAATATTTTAGTACTCACATAAATTTTTGGATGTCCGGAGGTATTCAGAACGTAAGTTATGCGCGAAAGTGCAAACTTATGCACTTTTTGACACTTTTAGTCCCTGAATGACCCAAAAGTTTATTTTAGCACACCGAACCCCTCAAAGCCTATTTCTAAGCTATGTGAAGGATATTTATGGTATGTTTAACTTATGGTCATGTTCCGGAATGTCTGTTACAGTTCAAATTGGCATACTTTTGCAGTTTGTCAAATTTAGTCCCTGTAGGCGAATTAACTTGTTTTTGCCATACCAAAGCCTTCAAAACTTATTTCTAAGTTATGTAAAGGTTATTTAAGGTATGTTAAGTATATGTTGATGTTCCGGAGTATTTTTCGCATTAAACTGATTACGTTTACGTACCAGTTTGCGTATAACTCTCCAGAAAGCGATATAGAGTTCGAAATTGAATAAAAGTCAAAACATGAAAAATGTAAAACACAACCAAACAAACATTGGGATCAAATAACATTGTTTTATTGATAATTGAACTGTTCACAATGATTACAAGCACATATGTTACAGTCTCCCCTACTTGTGGAAATTTCGTCCCGAAATTTATTTAGAGGAAACTCGTGGAAAAAGATGCGGATATTTAGCCTTCATTTGATCTTCGCGTTCCCAAGTAAACTCGGGTCCACGTTTAGCTTCCCAGCGAACCTTGACCAAAGGAATGCGCTTGCGTTTAAGCCACTTGACTTCACGTTCCATGATTTCCACTGGCTTCTCAACAAATTTCAGTGTTTTGTCAACACGAATTTCGTCAAGCGGTATATGGAGGTTCTCATCAGCTAAACACCTCTTGAGATTGGACACGTGAAAAGTTGGATGAACATTTCCAAGTTCAGGAGGTAACTCAAGTCTGTAGGCTACCTTACCGATTCTTTCGACGATCTTGAATGGTCCAACGTATCTAGGTGCAAGTTTTCCTTTCTTTCCAAATCTGATCACACCTTTCCAAGGTGAGACCTTTAGTAATACTTGATCACCGACTTGAAATTCCAAGGGCTTGCGTTTTGGGCACGCGTAACTCTTTTGACGGCTTCTAGCTGTCTGAAGGTTATCACGAACTTTCTTAATCTTGTCAATTGTCTCTAAAATGAGGGCAGGTCCAGTAAGTTGAGCCTCGCCGATCTCATTCCAGCAGACTGGTGAACGACATTTTTGACCATAGAGAGCTTCGAAAGGAGCCATTTTGATGCTGGTGTGATAACTGTTGTTGTAGGAGAATTCAATTAACGGAAGATGTGAATCCCAACTACCACCAAAATTGATCACACAAGCTCTAAGCATATCCTCCAGAGTCTGAATTGTTCTTTCAGATTGACCATCCGTTTGCGGATGATAAGCTGTGCTCAGGTTAAGTTGGGTCCCCATAGCAGATTGCATGGTTCTCCAAAAATGAGAAGTGAAACGAGCATCTCTGTCAAAAATGATGTTCAAAGGAACACCATGTCGAGCTACAATTTCATCCACATAGATTTTAGTAAGTTTGTCAGCAGAAAAATCCTCACGGATTGGCAAGAAATGCGCTGACTTAGTAAGACGATCAACAACTACCCAGATGGCATCATGACCTTTCTTTGTGCGCGGAAGTTTGGTAATGAGATCCATAGTAATGTTTTCCCATTTCCAAACTGGGATCTCTGGTTGCACCAATAAACCCGAAGAACATTGATGTTCAGCCTTAACCTTAAGACAAGTAAGGCATTTTGATACGTATAAGGCAATGTCCTTCTTCATACCAGGCCACCAATACTGAATACGAAGATCCTTATACATCTTATCTGAGCCAGGATGAATAGAATAACGAGACTTATGGGCTTCATCCATAAGCAAGGTGCGAAGGTTATCTTGGCTTGGGACCCACAAACGATTCATGAAGTAATACGATCCATTGTCCTTCAGTTCCAGATCAGGGGTTATGTGATAGGGAAATTCCCTATCCATCAAACCTTGTGAAACACAAGATTGTTGAGCCTGAGAAATGCGTGCTTGGATATTGGATCGAGCTTGAATAACAGATTGAACACGAATACACTGAAGCTTAGTACGTTCCTTACGACTCAATGCACCGGCTATGACATTCGCCTTACCAGGATGGTAGCGAATTTCGCAGTCATAGTCGTTTAGAAGCTCAACCCAACGTCGTTGCCTCATGTTGAGTTCTTTCTGATTGAAGATATGCTGAAGACTTTTGTGGTCTGTGAAAACCACACATTTTGTACCGTACAAATAGTGTCTCCAGATCTTAAGAGCGAAGACTACTGCACCCAACTCAAGATCATGAGTGGTGTAGTTCTTCTCATGTATCTTCAACTGCCTCGATGCATATGCTATGACTTTGTTCCTTTGCATCAGAACACAGCCAATACCCAATTTAGATGCATCACAATAAACGACGAAATCATCATTGCCCTCAGGCAAAGTCAGAACAGGCGCGTCGCAAAGTTTTTGTTTCAAAGTCAGAAACGCTTCCTCTTGCTTGAATCCCCAATCAAAGGGTTTGTTCTTCTGAGTTAGAGCAGTTAGAGGAACTGCAATCTTTGAGAAGTTTTCAATGAAGCGGCGGTAATAACACGCCAGACCAAGAAAAGAACGAACCTCAGTAGGAGTAGTAGGCGTATCCCAATCCTTGATCGCACTGATCTTGGAGGGATCTACATGAATACCTTGTTCGTTGACAATATGTCCTAAAAATTGAACTTCTTTAAGCCAGAATTCACACTTGGAGAATTTGGCGAAAAGTTGCTCTTTCTTTAGGAGTTCCAGAGTAAGACGAAGATGTTGCTCATGATCAGCTCGCGTCTTAGAGTATATCAAGATGTCATCAATAAAAACAATGACGAACTGATCCAAATAAGGCTTGCAGACCCTATTCATTAAGTCCATGAAAACAACAGGAGCATTAGTCAAACCAAATGGCATGACTGTGAACTCATAATGCCCATAACGAGTGCGGAACGCTGTCTTGGGAATGTCTTCTTCATGCACCCGAAGTTGATGATATCCAGATCGCAGATCAATCTTCGAAAAATAAGAAGCGCCCTGTAACTGATCAAAGAGATCATCGATGTGAGGTAGGGGATATCGATTCTTGATGGTAAGCTTGTTAAGCTCACGATAATCGATACACATCCTAAAAGATCCATCCTTCTTCTTAACAAAAAGAACGGGAGCACCCCAAGGTGAAAAGCTAGGACGGATAAAACCTTTGTCAGAGAGCTCCTGAAGCTGCTTAGACAACTCTTGCATCTCAGACGGTGCAAGACGATATGGAGCCCTAGCAATGGGGTTTGCACCAGGTACGAGATCAATACAGAACTCGACTTGGCGTGCTGGGGGTAGACCAGGTAAATCTTCAGGGAATACTTCAGAATAATCCCGAACAACGGGAATAACTTGAATAGACTTACCTTTGCCTTTATCTGATGTGACATGTGCCAAGAAGGCCACATAATTCTTTCGCAGATACTTCCGAGCTTTAAAACAAGACATGAGTTTGAGACCGCTAGCAGGTTTCTCACCACGAACCTGTAGGATCTCGCCTGTCGAAAGCGGCACGCGAACAATCTTCTCAAAACAAACTACCTCTGCGCGATGCTTGGCTAACCAATCCATACCCACAATAACGTCGAAGCTTCCAAGTTGCATAGGCGTGAGGTTAATAGGAAAAAGATGATCGTTAAGGTTCAACTGGCAGTTGCGAAGAACAGAATCAAGAATAATGGGCTCACCACTAGCAACCTCTACTGTCAAAGGTTTACCTAGTTTCGTTCTAGACACGCGAAGTAATGGCTCAAAAGATAATGACACAAAACTCTTATCGGCACCCGAATAAAAAAGAACAGATGCAGGCTGATTATTAATAAAGAACGTACCGTTCACCACTTCATTGTCTGCTTGTGCCTCTTGTGCATTCATATTGAAGACTCGACCTCGAGCCTGAGCCTGATTCTGATTTGGGTTAGCATTCACCAATCTTGGGCACTGATTACGGTAGTGGGTCAGATCCCCACAGTTGTAACAAGAACCTGGCGGGTAGTGTGGTCGTGCAGCTTGACCTTGCTGCTGATCAGGAGGCTGAGCAACTCGTTGAGCCGGGTTCTGAACTGCCCGATTCTGAGCAAACCGACAAACATCGGCAAGATGACCTGGCTTCCCACAGTTAGTACAGAAACGGCACGGATGATGCTGCTAATGGTGACTGTTGCATCTATTGCACAAAGGTGCATTCCCTGTATAGGGCTTCTTCGCTGGAGGCTGTGCGGGTTGGTTGGGAGCTGCCTAGTTAGCTTGGGCAGTGACAGCAAAATTTTGGGAAGCCTTACGCTTCCTTGACCTTTTCGAAGAACCAGAATCCTTACCCTTCTTGTTTTGACCTTTCTTGCTATCTTCTTTGTCAGACGCCTGCTTCTTACCTTTGTCACCCTTTTTATGCAGCTTTCCCTTTCGAACCTGCGACTCAGTCAATGTCGCTGCTAACTCGATCGCCTGACGGAGTGTGGCAGGGTTACTACCAGTAATGATGTCTTGTACTGAGTCAGGTAGACCATCGATGTACCTTTCGATAGCCTTGTCGAGTGGGGTAACCATTGTTGTGCATAGCAGACTCAACTCCTCAAACCTATCAGTATACGCCCGATGCTCACCATTATCTTGTTTCAAGTCATCGAACTCTCTCTCCAAAGCTCGTTGTTCATGACGAGGACAAAACTCCCTCATCATAAGGGCCCTAAGTTTGGCCCACGTTTGTGCTAGAGCAACTTCTGCACCACGGTCTCTCATAACCCCGTTCCACCATGTGAGAGCCCTCTTCTGAAACACACTCGAAGAAAACTCGACCTTGCGATTATCCGGACACTGAACATGACGAAATGTGCTCTCCGTGCTCTCGAACCACTGAAGGAGCCCAGTTGCTCCTTCCGTACCACTAAACTTGAGTGGTTTAGCCGAGTTAAAACTCTTGAAATTGCAAGGAGCATTGTTGTTGTTGTTGGCTTGGTTCCATTGAGCAAAGAGGTTCGGGAATTGAGCAGCCATTTGCTG
Organism: Helianthus tuberosus; assembly: GCA_030545235.1. Taxonomy (NCBI): domain Eukaryota; kingdom Viridiplantae; phylum Streptophyta; class Magnoliopsida; order Asterales; family Asteraceae; genus Helianthus; species Helianthus tuberosus. Next base: position 38,891,730 of record CM060357.1, on the reverse strand, counting down.
CGCAATAATTTCTGCCTGTTCGGCAGTCGCTATCTGGTTTTCGCGTCGAGGAGGCATTCTAAAAGAGGAAAACATGAAAAGAAACGAGTGAGATGATTGGATGAAGAGAATGAGATGATGCGAAAACTGATAATGGTAAAGATGGTGGTCATTTTTTTGTTACCACAAGGTAAACAAACGACACATTGTGACTAATCAAAGTAAATGGGTCAAAAATAATGTATCGCGAAGACATGCTCGCCTATAATTGAACACTCACCCCAAGAGTTCCCAGGTAAGAGTGACTGGTCCGATTATGTGGATTTGTACGAACACTCTAGCCTTAGACAGAAAACCCAGGGTACAGGCATTCACTCTTCCAGTTTGCACGTGTTCACACTATTTAGAACCCAAAACTTTGACGAGATTTTGAAAATTTGAAAGGCACAAGGCCAAAAATCAAACTGGAAGGGTTCAAAACCTTACAACAGAGGGTTCAAAACCTAGTAATCAATCATCCAGAAACAGATGATTAATTTTCAAAGCGGATTCGAACTTGATGTTCCCGTTGTGGTTATCACCTAAGGATAGGTGAAGTGCATGTTTTAAAATCTAAACACAAGATAACTTGTGTTGGGGTCCTAGAAAGGTTATAGTCTAGGTCAAAGCATTACTAATAACCAAATTCCCTATAACCATTGGCTCTGATACCAACTCTTCTGTCACACCCCGACCACGTATCACATACAAAACGTGGCGGAAAACGTCGGGGAGTGTTGTAACAGAATTAATTGTTTCATAACCATGGCATTCAAAGTTGTATTTTATTTATAAACATAAGAGTTACATTGTCTTAAACAGGAAACAAAGAGTACATAACATAATTAAACTAATCTTGCTTCTTTTATTGTCACTAAGGCCCAAGTCCACCCTAGTGTATCCCGATCAAACCTATGCACCTGCTCCTGAAACACACGTGAAAATAGGTACGTCAGCATAAAAATGCCTGTGAGATACATAGGTTTTGTGAAAATAGGATTCATGACTTGGGTTTTAAAAGAAAGTTTTAATAAAAATTAGTCATGAACCTTGTTAAGTGTTTTCTTTTATAAATCATATAAAAACTTGATAAGAAATCGGATTATATAAAAGAAAGGTGTATGGTTAATGAAATAACCAAGTAAAATGAGTTTATATAAAATAAACTGTTTTGTAAAACAATGTCTTGTGAAAAATATGTTATTTGTGTAAAATGTAATATGTCTATACTGAAATGATTTAAATAACGCTACGATATGTAATATTATACAAACACTTATATATAGGAAGTACCAGCGGCGTATCCACCATGTTTGTATTATATTACACACGCCTCGTTACTCAAACCATTTACCCAAACCAACCACCAATGTGAATTGTTCATGTATAAATCAATTGTCAGGTGTTATTGTGTAAACCATATCAAAATGTCCATGTCTAATGTAAATCACCAAATGTGTATATCAATGTCAAAATGTTTATGTTTAATGTAAATCATATAATGTTATCCAAAAATATCATGTATGGCATGCAAAATATATCAACTAAACCATAGGAAAAATGCACAAAAACAAGGTATTGAATTAAACATAGTTTAAGTCAAAGTTATGTTCTGTGGAACAAATGCATGCTATACTGATACAAACATCTATGCGGTATTGTGAAAATGCATACATCCAAGCCTTGTGACTGTGGTGATAGACCTTTAAACAAATTAAAGGTTTATCTAAGTTATGTGTATCGAATTCGGTCATTCCTTCCATCCAAACATACCTAGGATGTCAGGAACGGGAGTTGTCAATTCCTATGGTACCACTACCTACTAACGAACGGCGTGATCAATGTTAATGAATGTATATTGTCCCATTTGAACAAACCAAATGTCATACCAAAATGTAAGCATGTGAAAACAATGCACTAAGTATGTAATCAAATGAACATACATAGTGTGAAATGTAATGTAAAACAATGTACTAAGTATGCACACAATGGACATACATAGCATGAAATGTAATGTAGAACAATGTACTAAATATGCACACAATGGGTATATATAGCATGAAATGTAATGTAAAACAATGTACTAAATATTCACACAATGGGCATACATAGCATGAAATGTAATGTAAAACAATGTACTAAATATGCACACAATGGGCATACATAGAATGAACACAATGAAATCATGTACTATAAGTGTACTATTGAACATAACAAGCATATGATATGAAAACATGGAAAAGCATGAAAGTAACAAGTAGGCACATGTGTTTCACCCCAAAATGTTTGGAAAACAGTAAAAGAGGGGTCTATGTATTCACTTGAGATTGCTCAGAAGTCCTAAGATAACCACCAAGCAATGCTAGAGATCACGGATATCAAACGGCACCTAATATTGGTAACTACATTAATAAACCGGACCTAAATCGGAAGATCGGATAGAATGAGGGCTCGTAAACCAAATGAGTATGGGAACTCATGTAGTATGGTTTAACAAAGCCTACATACTAAATGAAACCTAACCTAAGTGCTTACGACCCATTACGACCCGTTTAGGTAGCTTATGCTACTTTAACGCGTCGTTCGCGTAAAACGCGTTCGGAAAGCCTAACTAGTCCTATGATAAGTAAAATATGCCTTAACATGTCTAATATTGTTACCACATCAGTTTAGATACCAAAAGTTATGTTACATATGCTTAAAATGAATTTTGGCGTAAAAAGGGCATTTTGGTAATTTACCTAAGGCATATAAACTACCTATCATACAACTACTTAAACGAAGCGACCATAAGGTATAACCTCGGAAGGTTATTCCCTATATACTATGGTCACCCAATGTGTTTGGTCGGATCCTAATGATCAACCAAATGGGTCGGGTTCGAAGGTATAAGCGATTTATTAGATCGCTTACCCTTACGACCCTAGACAACGTGGTAATCAGTAGGCATAGTCACAAGGGACTATAACCATCGTGATTACAATCACGTTGCGAAGTTCAAACGAACTTCGCATTGACCATAAACTGGTCAATGCAGAAAGTCAAACAACGGACTCGAAAAGCAATAAAAGAACGAAGGAACACTTACAAAGGGTCCCCGAATGCTAATCTTGATCCAAGTAGCTCAGGTATGAAACAATGGTTTCAACTTAGAGCTTCTAAGATCAGATTCTTGTGAGGAATGAGTGAAGTTGAGGTGGGTATTTATAGATTTTGGTTCACCGTTAGGATCGTTTCTTGAATATCGTGCCTTGATCTCACCCGTACACTTGTCGGAATGTTATGGTAGCTCATTTTGCCCCCACCACAAGAGTTTGACATGTGGCCTTGCCCTTTGGGGGGTTTGAAAGGCTATTTGCAGCTGTTAATACACTGAATCTGGTCTGGGAGCCTGACGCGGGCCGCGTAAAGATACACACAAAACTTACGCGGGCCGCCTGGCCTGTCTGATCAGAAGAAACTTTGCTGAATTGACAGTTTAGGTCCCTGTTGGTGTTTAAGGCCATTTCCGACACTTCTAAGGCTCGTAAAGCCAAATTTAAGGCCCTAAAATGATGCCTAAACATTGTGGACATGAAACATGCTCAAAAATATGCCGGATGTTGGTTCGTTTGGTCGTACGATCGCGATGTTTACTTAATTACGACGGAATGCGCATAAGCGCGAAAAACGATCCAAATTGCGTGACGAATGGATTTTTCTTATGCCAAACACTAAAATAAAATATTTTAGTACTCACATAAATTTTTGGATGTCCGGAGGTATTCAGAACGTAAGTTATGCGCGAAAGTGCAAACTTATGCACTTTTTGACACTTTTAGTCCCTGAATGACCCAAAAGTTTATTTTAGCACACCGAACCCCTCAAAGCCTATTTCTAAGCTATGTGAAGGATATTTATGGTATGTTTAACTTATGGTCATGTTCCGGAATGTCTGTTACAGTTCAAATTGGCATACTTTCGCAGTTTGTCAAATTTAGTCCGTGTAGGCGAATTAACTTGTTTTTGCCATACCAAAGCCTTCAAAACTTATTTCTAAGTTATGTAAAGGTTATTTAAGGTATCTTAAGTATATGTTGATGTTCCGGAGTATTTTTCGCATTAAACTGATTACGTTTACGCACCAGTTTGTGTATAACTCTCCAGAAAGCGATATAGAGTTCGAAATTGAATAAAAGTCAAAACATGAAAAATGTAAAACACAACCAAACAAACATTGGGATCAAATAACATTGTTTTATTGATAATTGAACTGTTCAAAATGATTACAAGCACAGATGTTACAATAAGTCCTAGACCGCGGAACAAAAGGTTAGATCTAATGGGTTTCAGGCAACCACACTCTTGGCCACATTTTTACCAAGAGTGCTTTTGTGTCTCTAGTCGTGAACCGAAAAGTAAAACTCCTATGGTTTGGATACTTCCTATGTCGCTACACATGTTAATGGCCTTGCAAACCATTAGCGATCTCGATTTCCTTACATTTACAGAATACTTTTTCAAGTACAATCTCATACCATGATTCCCTACTGCAATACTTAAATGTTTTACGCAAAACTGCATGAATTCACACCAACATTATGTTGACGATTTTCCAAAACTTACATGTATTTCAGGTAACTAAGTGGATGCACGTGCGGTTCCTCTCGCTTAAGGATGTCGTTTGTGTTTTTAGTTATGTCGTGTCAAGACTCCAATGCCTCTTTTATGGGATTTGTTCGTTATATTCCACCTCATGTGGTGATATAATGATCAAAACCTTTATGTTTGTCTTTGGATTAAAGTTGTAAACTTTTCAAACAATTATCTATCGTGTGATGTAAACACTTAACTTAACCTATGTTTTAGGATATTTAATATCAATGGCGTATTGGAGTTTGTTTATTGATCATGTAGTATGTTTACCATTCGTATGCAAATGAGAACCTTTCAGGATCACACCCCGTGCTTCCGCCTTAGAAAGGGGTGTGACACAGAACCACTCGTTCATATCCATCTCCACTAGGCTATAATGCCTATACACCAATTCAGTAGGAAACTTAATAAATCTGGAAAACACCTCTTTGTGAGAATCGAACACATGACTCAGTGGTCCCTAAACCTTATCACATTCCCAAAACGTCAGTAGGGTATATGAAGAAACACGTAAGTAATTTTAGGGGTTGATTAGTTTGGTTTATGTTCCTATCATAGTGGTTAATCTTCTTATGGCTTTCTGAGCTTCGTAATGATCCGTTAATCCTGCAAAACAGAACACCGTTACTCGTTAAGAGGGGAATATGGGGGTTTCCCTCTTAACCGGGCTCCGGCGTGAGAATAAGCGTCTATTTTGAGGAGATAAGTATGTATTAAGAGTGAGAGTAGAGGAAGCAGAATGTTTAACCTGTGAACTGAGGTCTCTATTTATAGCCGGAGAGGTGTAAGAGGATGTGGGCTGATGGGCCTTGGGCCAGAAGGCGACAACATAGGGGATATGTTCCTTGTCTCACTGGTGTCGACCGTTAGTGGCTTCTAGAAGTTCTCCGGTGCTGGCGCACCGTGATTGGAACCACGTGTCACCTTTGTCAGCCTGGCCATCCTTCTGCCATCAGCAGGTATGTGGAGATCGTGGGGCAGGTGTCTCTGTCCTGTGATTGGTGCCACGTAGGCGTCCTTAAGTACTCTCTGTCTCCTGCACGTCAGACGATCGTGGAGCACGATTGAGCAGAACCTGGAGGACACGGGTTGGCCCTTTTCTTCTGCCACTTGTACCTTGTGTTCCTTCTGAAGTAGCCCTGCGCCATAGACCTACGCGACTCTTGCTTAGCACGTAACTAGCCCGCACAGGGTGTGGGTGGTTGAAGACTCCTATTCAGAATGCTAAGTGTTGAATGTGATGTTTTCTCTTGTCGAGACCTCGTGCTAGATCAATACATTATGATGTAACGCGCGCAAGGTTGGCAGTAAACAAGTTGATGAATAAGGAGTATGGTTCTGCGCGCGACGTGAATGAGGTCTGCGCGGCCTTTTTGGGACCATACCCTTCAAGTCCCCCCAGTCTAGTGCTGCACCATGCGCGAGGCAAGTGGTTGGAGCTCTGGACTTAGAAAAAGAAAAGTGCTGAAAATGCTTGCTTTGTGTTGGGTAGGCGCGCGCATGTAAATGTTTGACAGTTGCTACGGCGCGACTACTATGCCTGGCTGTTGGTGATTCTTTGCTTCTCATTGTAAGCGCGCAGGTTCGTTGGGTAACTATGAATACTGCGCGGCCTGAGTGACTTCTGCCTGAAGCTTTTGGAAATTTTGGGCGGCAATATCCTCGAATTTTGAAATCTGACAGGTTGGTAAGAAACGTCGTCGATGGCGACGTTTGAGTTGACCGCTGACACTGCCGTCATCAAGTTGTCTCTGATGGTTTGGTTTTCCGTCAGGAGAGTGAGGTCCACGCGCGTGGTAACCGTCACTCCGGGATTTGCGATTGACGTGGCAGTCGCTGATTGGGTACGCGCGCGGTGATTCTGACATGTCTACTCATCGCATTAAATGCGATGAGTATAAATAACCGTGGAGATGAGAGAAGAGATCACTTTCTCTTCCACTGTTGCTATTTTCTCTCCTATCTCTTCTTCAAATCTTCAAACTCAGTTGCAGGTCTTCAAAATTCTCAGCAGATCTTCAAGTTTTTCATTATTTTCGAAGTTCCTTCATTGAATATCAATGGCTGAAGAGCATCATCAAGAAGAAAATCCTGGTGAAGAAGGTCCCATTCCTATTCTTAAATGGGACTTAGGGTTGTTCGAGCAGATTACACGGAGTTTCCGGTTTCCACCGGAATGGGATGCACGATACCCCGGTCAGAATCAGACGGCCGCCGATGCACCGCCGGGGTATATCACCTTGTTTGAAGATTTCTTTATACAGGGTAACTTCCGGTTGCCGGCGATGGAGTTCTTGGCCCACATACTTTAGTTCTATGGGTTCCATATTTCGCAAATGAGTCCACCTGGAATGGTTAGAGTTCGACACTTCGAATTTCTCTGTCGATCCCATGACGTTGAGCCGACTGTGGAAAGGTTTAGAGCCTTCTATCAACTGATCAGAAACATGGGCTTCTACTCATTTTCCAGTCGAGGGGCTGCGAAGAAGATACTCCTGAACCCTCCTAAGAGTTTCCATGACTGGAAACAGAAGTTCTTTTTCATTCGCGAGGAGGTGATACCGATTGCTATGATCTTCCGCCCATGGTCCGAACCGATCGAGAAGGAGGAATCTGCGATTCCCAAGAAGGAATATTGGTATCTGAAGCTTACTGCCACTCCAAGCCGAGTGTTTGGTGAAAATGTTCTGGTTGCGGCGCAGATGAGTGACCAGTGGCCGCATGATAGCGAAGAGGTGCCAGTATTAAAGTTTGAGGATAGAGTTAGTTGTTTCCTTAGTTCTGTTTATTCTCGCCTCATTTAACTGTTTGAATTTTGAATGTAGAAGCACGCCTTTATCAAGCTGCTTTCCCCACGTTTGGTGGATCCATGGGGGTGCGCCCGCTGCAGTCGGGGGAGCAGTATTGGTATGATAGAATCAAGTCGCGCTTCCTGTACCCTATTGCTAGGGCCTTCGCCAATCCTCCTGCCGCAACTGAAGGTGCGCATATTCCCAATCCCCGACCTTTGCGAGCTGTGACCACCGCTGGGAAAGAGATTCTTTATCTTTCCAGCGAGGAGTCTGTAGGGTCTTTGAATGGGGAGCTAAGTTCGTGGTCTAACATCTTTGCAGGTGTGTTGCGCGACTTGGGGATTGACCCAGAAGAAAAGAAGAAAAAACCCGCCAAGCGAAGAAGGTTATCACCTTAGATGCTGAGGTGACCAACAAGAAGGGCGGAAGTAGCCGCGCAACCGCTGGTGTTGCTGACAAAGGTACTCTCCGCCTTCGTCAAAGTAACTTGGAAGATTACGTTATTATCAGTGACTCATTTGAAGGTTTATCGCGTATAGGAAAGAAGAAGACCGGAGCTGTTGGCTCAAGGAGCTCAGGGAGCGCGGGTTCTCGCAACCCAGATGCTGGAGCTACTCCGTCTTCTATCGCACATGATGAAGAGGAGGAAGAAGAGGAAGAGGAGCCTGCTGCCAAGTTGGTAAGCAGGAAAAGAAGTAGAACTGAGACCACAGCTGGTGGGTCTACTGCGCCGAAGGCTGGAGGAGTTCCCTTGATCGGGAAGTAGAGCAACTTGCGCTCTCTGTATAAATTTTCTTCTGGTTAGTTTCTTTACTACCTTGCTTTCTTTGCTGTTCTATGTCTATTTAACACTCCGTTTTTGCAGAGGCCAAAAAGAAGACCCCCGAAAAGAAGGGCGTTGTTATTGTGGATCCTCCGAAACCGGCGCAGAAGAGGCCCAAGGTTACCATCAAACCTCTCAAGACTGCTGGGGTAGAGTCTGAGAAGGAGAAGAAGAAGGCTGGCGAGAAGACTGTTGATAAGGCTGCTGAGAAGGAGAAGGAAAAAGAGAAAAAGAAGGCTGCTGAGAAGCCTATTACTGAACCAAAGGAGACCGAGGTCGCTGCTACAACTGTACCTGAAAAAAACGCAGGGTCCGGAGGTCATCCATGTCACAGGGCTTAACCAGCCCTTTCATGAGAGAGGGAAAGGTCCGGAGGTTGAGAAACCGACTAAAACTGCGCCGGCTGATGCCCCCATTCGAACTGCTCAAGTAACTTCTACTGGGGGATCAGGTTCCGTCATTCACAAAGAAAAAACTGCTGCTGCAAGTGGCGCGAGTTCTGGTGGTGCTGGAGGGTTTGTGCCTCAATCTCCCATCGGTCCTAAGGATACTGTGGGATATCTTTATTACAAGACTTATACTGAGGAGGCGCGTGGTAACGCTCCACATCAAGCTCCCTGGGGTCTAAAGCAGAAGGATACGTTTATGGAGTTTGCAGCATGTCGTGATTGGTTCTTAAATTCCTTCCCTCCTGGTGAAGTTAACCGCCAAAGGGCGCGAACCCATGATGGGCTGTACCAGGCCTATGTTGTTGGAGAGGCCAATACTCGCGCCGCCAATCACCAGATCGTGCTAGAATGGCGCACAATGGTCAACGAGCGGGCGGGCTGGGAAAAGTATCGTGAGCGCCTGTTGAAGCAGGTTAAAGATTATGAGAAGGCTAAGGTTGCCTTTGTTAAAGAGAATGCCAAGTTTGAATCTGATAGGAAATCAGAGGAATGGGGTCGTGAGGGCCTTAGGGGCAAACTTACATGCTGCCGAAGAGCTTATGCAACTCGTAACAAGATCACTGAGCTCGAGGGTAAGGTTGCTGAGCTGACCGGGAAGGTCGAAGATGCGCAGGCTGCTAAGGAGCATGCTGAGGTTTGTAAAGTGTTGACCCTTTCTTGTCCTTGTGCTTTTCGTTTGTAGAACTAAATCCTTTATCTTTTGCAGGCTGATCTGAAAACGCAGTTATCTAGTAAGGACAAGGACTTGGTGGCCAAGGACGTCGAGATTGCGGAGTTAAAACGTCGCCTGCAAGAGCAGGTTGACAAAAGTGAGTCCTTGGAGATCGACCTCGAAGCCGAGAAGGGGAAAGTTGCTTCTGCCGAGGAGGCCAGGCGAAAGGCTGAGGAAGCATGAGACGTTAGTACGGCGGCCCTCAATGTAGCACATAATAACTACTCCGAGGTTCAGGGCATCGTTGATACTCTTGCTGCTGAGGCTGAGTGGATGCGCGGCAGGGGAGTAGTTCTGGTATGATTTTCTTCTTAACTTAGGCTTTATTTATTAAAACCTAGTGTCTTATTTATTGCCTTTGCTGTAGATGGCCAACTCCATCCTGAATGCTGGAGAACTGGATGGAGTTGTTGCTGCTCTCAGAGATGCCTCACGTGCGGTTGGTCACCGTGGCGGTTATCTAGAGTGTACGGAGCATGCAGAGGAGGTGTTTGGACAAGCGTTTGATACTAGTCATTGCTCAGTGACTGATCAGGCTGATGCTGAGTTAGCCCGCACTGAAAAGGCTTATGACCACCTATCCTTACCTGTGATGGATTTGGTTGCAGAGGCGCTGAAGCATGATGATTGGTTTCATCGTCTTAAGAACATCCTCGATCCACCAGAGACTGTCGAGCTATCTGATGAAGAAGAAACAGCTGGTGATGATGATGGTGGAGATGCTGGTGCTGGTGATGACGATAAGCATGACGATGATGATGATGGCGGTGACGGTTATGAGTAGGTAGCATTTACAGGCTTTGTGCCTTGTAATTTTCATTTTTAGATGTCAAATGTAACCTGTTGCGCGGTCGCGCTTGTTTTGGATTAAATCGATGATGGTTTGTTTGTTTATATGTAACTATTGCGCGGTTGCGCTTGTTGAATATGATGTTTAGGTTTGCTTTTTCTTTGTCCTAGTTACAATTATTGCATTGTTGTTAGAAACTTTGGTTAAGTTAGCGCGAATAAATGTAAGTGTGGCTCTTGTGCGAGTGTAACTGCCCGGTCTCGCGCTATGTTCACGGAGGACCTTGGAGGCATAACTCAAGAGCTCGTAATTTACTGAAGTGTTTTCGTGCCAATCAAAGTTTAACATGCGTTTGTAACATGAAGTCATCATGATAAAAGAAAACATAAGTCGTATTCTTTCATTGATTAAGAAACAGGTGCTTAGGCCAACATACATCGCATGTAAGTAACATAAGGGGCGTTTAGCCAACATAGGAAATTAAAAAAGGCGCGTGGCCAGCATGAATGAGTAGAGGCGCAAGGCCGAGAGTAGTTACATATAGCACTTGCGCAGTTGTTGCGCGTTCCACGTGCGCGGGATGATGTATCCATCCAGGGTGCGCAACTTGTATGCCCCCTTCCCTAGCACCTCGTGTATTAAGTATGGGCCTTCCCATTTAGGTGCTAGCTTTCCTGGGCGTTCAGCGTTTGAAGCTTCATTGTCTCTGAAGACATACTCTCCTGGAGTGAAGGTACAAATGCGCACTCTTGCATTGTAATACCTTTCCAGCTGTGTCTTGTACTGGGCTTCTTTAATTCGCGCTATTTCGCGCCTTTCCTCCAGTAAGTCCAAGTCGAGAAGGTGCTCTGCTTCGTTATCAACCGTGTTGACTGTTGTCAAGCGTGGCGAGGGGAGTCCAACTTCAGCTGGGATAACTGCCTCCGAGCCATAGACTAGGCTAAAAGGAGTTTCGCCAGTACTTGTTTTCGGCATGGTTCGATGAGCCCACAGGATGCTTGGGAGCTCATCTACCCAACCTCTTCTCTTTGTGCCCAGTCGGGCTTTTTATTCCGTCGACGATTCTTTTGTTTACACTTTCAACCTGCCTGTTGCCTTGAGGGTGCGCAACGGAAGAGAAAGTATGTTCGATTTTCATCTCTTTCATCCACTTCTGGAGGTCGTCAGATGCAAAGTTAGTGCCATTGTCGGTTACAATCTTGAGTGGGAGGCCGAACCTGCAGATGATGTGTTCCCAATAAACTTGCGCACCATCATTGCAGTGGTTGAGGCGAGAGCTTTGGCCTCCACCCATTTAGTAAAGTAATCGACGGCCACGATTATGAACTTGACGGCACCAGGAGCTTCGGGGAAAGGTCCCACCATATCAATCCCCCACTGCTGAAAAGGCCAGGCAGTGGATACAGGGATAAGATCATTTTTCGGGCACAGGGTTTTTGGGGAGTGCCTTTGACAGGAGTCGCATTTGCGCAGCTCCTTTAGCGCGTCGGCGTGCATCCCTGGCCAGTAGTATCCAGCGTTCATAATCTTCGCAACAACCATGTGCGGGCCTGCATGGATGCCGCAGATTCCTTCGTGAATCTCCCTAATCATGTAATTCGCATCTTGGGGGTCCACGCAGCGCAATAGTGGCCCCAAGAAGGATTTTCGGTACAAGATACTGCCATTCATCTCATAATGCAAGGCCTTGTTCTGAATTTTCCTTGCCTCTGCTTTGCTCTCAGGGAGTATTCCTTCTTGCAAATACTGGATTATAGGGGTCATCCAAGATGGTTGCCCTATCTCTATCACATTCACTTGTCGTAGCAGAACCGACGGGTTTTTTAGTACTTCGATTCTTACATTTTGGCGAGATGCTGAAAAGAAGTTGACGCGAGGTTGCTCAAGGCGTCAGCTGTTTGTTCTCTGAGCGATTAATATGCACTACCTTGTAGGACTTGAATTGTTGAAGCAACTCTTTTGCTTGATCTAAGTACAAAGCTATAACTTCACCCTTTGCATCGTATAGTCCGTTGATTTGGCTGGCGATCAAGAGTGAATCAACATGCGCTCGCAGATTTTGAGCTCCCATTTTTATGGCGAGGCGCAAGCCTTCCAAGAATGCCTCGTATTCCGCCTCGTTGTTGGTATTCTTGAAATCCAACTTGATGGCGTATGTAAATTCATGCTTCTCGGGGCTCACAAGGCGCAATCCAGCTCCTGCGCCATCTTCGTTTGAGGCCCCATCAGTGTACAGCAACCATAACTCATTGGACGTGTCTTTTACGGGAGTCACAACAATCTCACAATCCTTGATTTTATCCACTGGGACTTCTGTGACGAAGTCCGCTAGAACTTGACCCTTGATGGCTGGGCGCGGCCTGTACAAGATGTTGTGGCCCCCTAGCTCGATCGCCCACTTTGCTAACCGCCCAGACGTCTCTGGTTTTTGCAATATTGTGCCAATGTGAAAGTTGGTGAGTACTGTGATCACGTGCCCTGTAAAGTATCTGCGCAGCCTTCTAGAGGCGTGTAGCAGCGCAAGTACCAACTTTTCCATTGTTGAATATCTCGTTTCTGGATCGGTAAACTCACGTAATATATTGGAGTTTGCACTCCATCTCTCTCCACTAATAATACCGACCCGACTGCCTTGTCCGAAGAGGACAAGTACAGGATGAGTGGTTCCTTTTCAATCGGCGCGGTCAGAGTAGGGAGCTTTATCAAACATTCTTTCATCTGCTGAAATGCGGTTTCTGCCTCTGGCGTCCATTTGAATTCTTTCTTTTTACGCAGTTGCGCAGAGTGCTGATAAAAGGGTATGACTTTGCTGCAAGGTTTGATAGAAATCGATTAAGCGCGGCTAGACGGCCGGCCAATCGTTGCATTTCTTTGATTGTTCGAGGTGACGGCATTCGCTCTATGGCTTGAACTTTTTCTGGGTTAACCTTAAAGCCGCCATTTGTGACCACGAAGCCCAAGAATTTGCGTTCTTCCATACCAAAGGAACATTTGGCTGGATTCAGTTTCATATTCACGCTTCTCAACGAGTTGAATGTTTTTTCAATATCCTTTAACATTTGGTCCTCCTTGGGACTTTTAATCACCAGATCATCGATGTACACCTCGATATGCTTTCCAATATCTTCGGCAAACATTTTGTCTATCAGGCGCTGGTATGTTGCGCCAGCGTTTTTGACACCGAACGACATCTTTGTGTAACAGAAAATTCCGAGGTCGGTTCGAAAAGCTGTCTTGTCTTCATCCTCCAGCTTCATCTGGACTTGATGATAACCTTTGTAGCAGTCCAGAAAACATTTCCATCTGTATGGTGCGAGAGAGTCTATCTTTTTGTTGATCTCAGGCAAAGAGTAGCATTCTTTAGGGCATGCCTTGTTGAGATCGGTATAATCGACGCACATTCTCCATCCTCCGTTCGACTTCTCCACCATCATGGGATTTGCAACCCAACTCTGATAGCGCACCTCTCTTAAGATCCCTGCTTTTAACAGCTCACTGAGTTGCTCATTCATTGCCTTGGTCTTATCCGCCCCTAAGTTGCGCCTTCTTTGAACTTTTGGTTCAACGGAGGGATAAGTGTTCAAAAAATGCTCGGTAAAGTCGCGCGGGACACCGGTCATGTCTACCGGAGTCCAGGCGAAAATGTCCATGTTCCTGAACAGAAGTTGTTTGAGATGCGTTCTGATGTTTGGTGAGATTGCGTGGTCTATCGTCACCGTTTGCTCTGGGTACTTTCGGTTTAAAACCCACTACTCTGGTTCGGTTGTTGAAACCTTCGCTGCTTTGCTTGGGCGCGCATCCTCTGCTGACATTACTTCTCTCTTTTCATATATGATCGCCACACCCGTCTCAGTTGGGAACCCGATGGCTGAGTGGGGTGTGGAGGTTACCATGTTCAGCTCTCATTGGGTTTCTCTCCCAAACAAAACATCATTCCTTGATTTGACAGGCATCACCATGAAGTTGACAATTGTTGTTCTTGAATACTTCCCGTCAGACAGTGTGATGGGGAAGCTGATTTGGCCTAGTGGGAAGACCATTTCGTTGCAGAATCCTGACAGAGGGTAGTCGACTGGCTCAAGTCTCGCTTTATCTTCATCGTCAAACTGATTAAAGCATTGCTCATAGATGATATCCGCTGTACTTCCCGGATCAATGAATACGTATTCTGTTTCGTAATGCCCAATAATACCGGTAATGACGACGGGGCGCGTGGACCCCCGCGTACTACCGGGAAGATGACCTGTTGCTCTTGCCATGCCGGTTCGAAAGGTCGCTTGCCTTTATCTCTTGCGTTATATCTTGGTCCGTTGACCATGTGTGTTTCCAAGCGTCTAACCTTTTTCTCTCTTCCATCATCGTTGCACTGAATCTGACGTGTCTCTTTGCGCACGTTCTTTACCAGATGGCTTAGTTTTTCACTTTTCAATGCTTTTTCGATTTCTTGCCTTAAGCTGATACAGTCATCTGTCAGATGACCTGTATCCTTGTGGAAGTCACAGTACAGGTTGGGGTCCTGCCCCTTCTTGTTCGTCATAGGCCTGGGAGCCTTAAAATCATGGTTCTCCATCATGAGCACCTCTTTTGGTGTCTTTATGAGTGGAGTCCAGTGTTTTTCTCGATTCTCGTTCATGACTGCGTTCCGATAACCAATGCGATCAATAGTGTCTCGCGCGTCTTCTCTGTATCGAGGTCGCTCGTCATAACCGCTAGAATGGCTGGCTTTCCATCCAGGGTTTTTGCCTTTGTTGCGCATGTTGTTATCGCGTGAGCTTCCTTTGGAAAATCTATCTTCAGTGTAAGAGTTCTTGTGACCGGCCAATGACTCTTCCGTTTGCGTGACTATCTTCGCAGCTTCCATGAGCTTATCCCATTCCTTGGGCATTCCATCTTTTCCTGTGATAGTCCTGATGAGGCTATCGCAGCGAATGGCTTTCTTGAAGTGAGCGCGCATGAGCTGTTCGCTTACACCACCGATTTCCAAACACTCCTTATTAAAGCGAGTGATGAAATCTTCTAAACCTTCGTTCTCTCTGCGCCAAATGTCTGTTACCTCAGCTGTGTCGCGCTGGTAACGTCTTTGTTGACTTAAGTGGTTTACAAACTGCGTTCTGAAGTCAACCCACGACTTGATCTTTCCTGGTGGGAGGCTATCGAACCAGGCGCGAGCAGCCCCTGTGAAAGTTTGGATAAACAAATGGCACCACATAGGCATATTCCATCCTCCCATGCAACCGACGCTTGTGAATACTCTGACATGATCATCCGGGTCGGTTAAACCATTAAACTTCCCGACTGTTGGAGGCAATTTCTCTCTTGATAGCGGCGCTAGGGCAATCTTTGGGATGAACTTTGAATGTTCTGCAGCTTCAGCTGGTCGATATGCGAGGCGGAAGTCTCGCTCTGCCTCCTCGTTGTATCTGACGTGCTGCCTCGGTTTGTAATATTCATGGTTCCTCTGTAAACGATTGAAGACTGGAGATCCTTCATCATCTTGCCAAGTTGGGCGTTTGGGTCTGTGTCATCCCATTCATTGTTCAAGTTGCGCGGCCCGATCCGGCTCTGAACTGGACCTCTTTGAACGTTTGACGGATAGTCATAATAGCTTTCTGTCTCTCCCCGTGTGTCGCGCGTGTCATGCACGCTTGGTCTTCTCTGGGGAGGGGGCCTGTTGATTCTTCCTTGGAGGTTTTGCTGTGGGGGTATCTGGCGCGCCCCCTGACTCAGACCCAAAGGTGTGACTAAAGATGGTTCTGCTTGCAAAACCGCTTGCTGTGCGCTCAAAAACTGATACGCAGCATTGATGGTAGCGATTTGCTTGGCGTACCAAGAGGCTGGAGTTTCACCTTCAGGTAGCCCTAATAGCGCCGAAATGTTCTGAGGTGGAGTTGGATTTGAGGGTCCAGCGCCATTGTTTCCTGGGGTTACCGTCTGAGTGATGCGAGTGATGCTCGCGCGGGGTCCCCCAGTGTTGGTTACTTCGATTTCACTGATTTCTTCTACATGTTGAGCTTGGACGTTTTGATTGTCCTCCCCTAACACTGCATTAGTGTTTGTTCCAAAACCAAAATCATGAATGACTCCTTGACCAGCCATGATCGAAGGAAAAACTTGGAAAACTCAGAAAAAGAAGATGAAAGTGATTTGCAAAAAACCGGTGGGCGCCAATGAAGAAACACGTAACTAATTTTAGGGGTTGATTAGTTTGGTTTATGTTCCTATCATAGTGGTTAATCTTCTTATGGCTTTCTGAGCTTCGTAATGATCCGTTAATCCTGCAAAACAGAACACCGTTACTCGTTAAGAGGGGAATATGGGGGTTTCCCTCTTAACCGGGCTCCGGCGTGAGAATAAGCGACTGTTTTGAGGAGATAAGTATGTATTAAGAGTGAGAGTAGAGGAAGCATAATGTTTAACCTGTGAACTGAGGTCTCTATTTATAGCCGGAGAGGTGTAAGAGGATGTGGGCTGATGGGCCTTGGGCCGGAAGGCGACAACATAGGGGATATGCTCCTTGTCTTACTGGTGTCGACCGTTAGTGGCTTCTAGAAGTTCTCCGGTGCTGGCGCACCGTGATTGGAGCCACGTGTCACTGTTGTCGGCCTGGCCGTCCTTCTGCCATCAGCAGGTAAGTGGAGATCGTGGGGCAGGTGTCTCTGCCCTGTGATTGGTGCCACGTAGGCGTCCTTAAGTACTCTCTGTCTTCTTCACGCCAGACGATCGTGGAGCACGATTGAGCAGAACCTGGAGGACGCGGATTGGCCCTTTTCTTCTGCCACTTGTACCTTGTGTTCCTTCTGAAGTAGCCCTGTGCCATAGACCTGCGCGACTCTTGCTGAGCACGTAACTAGCCCGCGCAGGGTGTGGGTGGTTGAAGACTCCTATTCAGAATGCTAAGTGTTGAATGTGGTGTTTTCTCTTGTCGAGACCTCGCGCTAGATCAATACATGATGATGTAACGCGCGCGAGGTTGGCAGTAAACAAGTTGATGAACAAGGAGTATGGTTCTGTGCGCGACGTGAATGAGGTCTGCGCAGCCTTTTTGGGACCATACCCCTTCAGTATAATACCATAGGCTCATGGTATTTATACATATTTACTTAACTAGGTTTCAAGTGTCACCTAACCTTTTGCCATGAATTACAAAAGTATTATTAAGAGTGAATTGCAAGAATTGTCCTTTATGTTTATGCCTCTTTGCAGGCGGTGTCCTTTATGTTTAAAATTGACGAGTTTTGTCCTTTATGTTTAAAAATCAAGCATGGTTTGTCCTTTGGGCCTAACCCAGTTAGTTTTTTTCGTTAAATCTTGTCATGTGCCTTGCACATGAGGGCAATTTTGTCATTTTAACGAAGCAGGGACTAAAGAGTGAAATCATGTGCATGTCACATGAGGGTAATTTTGTAATTTGACCCATTTAATTACAAAATTATTTTAATTAAAAAACAAATATATAAACTCAAAACTCTCTCCCTCTCTCTACACACTTTCTCTCACTAAACCCTTCCCATATCTTTAACCAGATCTAGATCTGAGATCAAGAAACCACCATCATTCACTCCCACCACCAACCCAAACCCAAAGCCAAAAATCAAAATCGTTTACCAACACCATTAAATACCAATAACCACCGTTCACCACCATCATTTATTTTTGGATCGACAACGCAAGTACGTGACGGTAGCAGAGGAGGGGCAAGTGTTCGTGTTGGTGTACGGTAGGAGAAGCCTGTCGGTTTCATATTGTTAGTTTAGATTTTTGGTTTTGACTCCATTTTGATTTTAATTTATTTCAGACAGAAGTATGGTTTTTGTGTTGAGAATTTTGAATTTTGGTAGTGGTGGGTGATGATTGAGATTGGTGGTAGGTGGGGGTTGGTAGGAGCGGTGTTGGTATTGAAGGTGGAGATTAGTGGCAAGTGGGCGATGGGTGTTTGCAATGATGTTCAGATGGTGTTGGGGATACATATACAAAAGCTTGTTCACTAAAAACGGGTCATTGAGCAAACCGTTAACGGGTAAATGGGGTGAAGGGGTTTAATCTGTTGTGTAAATGATTCCGGCGATGTGGCTGCAGGGTGCTTGCAGGTTGTGGGGTGGTGGGTTGAGAGAGATTAGAGAGAGATTGGGTTGTGGTGACAGTGAAATAGTTTAGATTTTTTTTTTCAGTTTTCCGATACAGTCCCTCAAAAATAAGTCTTTACAAAATAAACCCTTGGAAAGTGAAATGACAAGTATGCCCTCATGTGCAAAGCACATGATCATACTTAACCAAAAAATCTGACTGAGTTAGGCTCAAAGGACAAACCATGCTTGATTTTTAAACATAAAGAACAAAACTCGTCAATTTTAAACATAAAGGACACCGCCTGCAAAAAGACATAAAAATAAAGGACAATTCTTGCAATTCACTCCATTATTAAATATTCTTTTAGTTACGTTGTGTTCTAAGCCTTAAAAAAAGGAAGTATTGTAAAAGATTTTCGTTTCGGATTTTTTTTAAGAGAGGGAAGTGGAAGGAAACTGAAAAAAAAATTATGTTTTTAAGATTTTTTAAATGAATAAAGCGGAAAGAATAAAAAGAAAAATTCTTATGAATCTTCCCTCCAAACTTTCCTTTCAAAATGGAAGGATTTGAAGATAAAGAGAGAATTATGCTAATATTCATTTCCTTTCCTTCGAACTTTATAACACAAAAGTAAACCGATCTTTTCTTTCTTTTCTCTCTTTAATTTTTTTTTTCTCTTCTTTTCTTTCGTTTATTAATCTAGGGAACACAAAGTAGGCAGTAAACGATGTAGTGATGTAGCACAATGGTTATACAATGGCAGGCCAAGTATTTTACTAATTGTAAAATATACTCATGGTGTTATATGATGGTTCTTATGACTATTTTTAATGACAATTATATAAATTAAAAAAAAAAACGTTCAACGAGAAGTTGGCTAAAGAAAGCACAAAATTACGCTAGAATATGCCTAAGAAACCATTTGTCATATATACACTTACATATTAGAAATCAGTGACAAATAATTTCCATTCTCCATTTTTAAAAATTTCAGGAAAATATCATTGACCAGTTGTAATGATTCTAAGAGGCTTAAAGCCAAACTTTTATAATTTACTCTGAGTGTATAAGAAAAATAAAATAATAATAATAAATTAAGTGTTTACGAGTAAGATAAAGATACAAATACAGAATGGAATGTAAAGTTTTTTTATAAATAAACAAATGCTATAGAAAAATATGTTTTTTTAGTTAAATTATATAGATAGAGATTAGAGAAGAAGAACGGGATGTAAATGCTCTAAGACTGTGTATGAAATAACTGAAAAAAAAAAAAAAAATTCTAAGGCCACCCGTAGTGGGGCGCCACCACACGGCAAAAGAGGGCATAGTGCCCCATAGTGCCGCCGCACACCACTACGCCCGGCGCTATGGAGTCATGAAATCGAGTCCCCCCGAAGGTGATAGCGGCGTGAGGGGGTGTTATTTTCAAAAATCCGACCGTCGCCCTTTATCTCCCATTCACACACATATATATACATACATATGTATGTATAATTGAAGGGGTTATATAACCCTCTTACCACTACACCCTCTTGTGATATAAAGCCACATAAAGCCCTCCTCTTACACTTTTCGCCAATGTTATAAAAACTGGTAAATACCAGCCGGTTATACCGGTATTACCGGTGCCAGATGCAAATCCGGTACGAAACATTCCGGTAAATAAGTGAAATGGCATAAGATTCGTACCGGCGGTAAAATCCGGTATACCTATTTGAACCGTAATACCGGTACCGGCCCATAGTTATTTTGGTTTGGGTTTTTAGTAATCTAGAGTTTCATCAGATACATATATCATCGATCAACATTCAAAACCATCATCACTTACGGTTCATCACTTCATCCACAAGATTCAGCTCCATCTTCATCGGTTCATCACTCCATCTTCATCATGCTTCCAGTTCCATCTTCGTCGGTAGTTTTGAAACTTGAAAAAGAAAGAGGACATAATAATAGTTATATTTTAATTTATCATGTTAGTGAAAAAAATTAAAACTGATAAATTATGTCAACATAATTCATGTACGTATGTATCTCTATCAAATTATAGAGTTAACTAGGTCATCCGGTTGAACCACCCGGTTCTACCGGTTGAACCATTTTTAAGGCCATCCCAGTATGATTTAAAAATCGGTTTTTAAAACATTGTTTTTCCTCAATTGTCGCATAACGCCCCTTAGAGGATGCACTACTCTACTCCACATTTTTTAATGCAACATGATGTTTAAATATCTTTGTAATTATCATAACAATCCTCGATATCACAACGTTGGATATGATGATTGTCATGCATGATCTACTTCATGATTGTTCATGATTATATATCTATCCATTATAATCTCGTATGAAAAAGATTAAACTTTAAACTCTTTCACATGTGTGTGGTATGTGAGGCAAAATAGTCATCGTCTAACCGAATTGTCCTTCTCGTCAACAGAAATAATGGATGAAGTTAACCAAATGGACTAAAATGGCAACGGTGAAACCTTTTTAGACCCACAGACGAAAAATGAAACCTTTGGAATAAACTGACAAAATAACCCAAATAACAGGAACTAAAATGGCATTTAACTCATTTATATATTATCGTTCAGAAAAAAAAATAGTCATAACAACCATCATATAACATCATGAATATATGAAGGCTCCGGTGATTGAATATATTATGGAGTGGATCCCATGGGTCCCGGCTAAGTGTAAAATTTTCTTTTGGAGAGTCTTGCAAAATAGGATTCCTACTAAGTCGGAGCTGGCCAAGAGAAACATCTTTATTCCCGATTTGAGCTGCTGCTTTTGTGGGGAAGCAGAGGAATCAACTGATCACATTTTCACGGGGTGTCCCTTTGTTCACAAGGTTTGGCAAGATTTTTGTTATTGGGTTAGACTCCACTATTTGTATGCTTTTGAGTTTAAAGATGTGGCTGAATTTCAAGAAAATTGTAACCTTGGGAAGAAGGAAAAAATGGTGGTAAAAGGGCTGATTATGATAGCGTGTTGGTGTGTTTGGAGGGCAAGGAACGAAATGATCTTTTCTAACGGGGTAGGGAGAAGCGAAGTCGTTATGGGGGAGATCAAATCGTTAGGATTTCTTTGGTTTAGAAATAGATCGATGTATAAAAGTATCTTGTGGGAAGAGTGGTGTAAATTTCCATTGTATATGTTGTAAGTTGTGGTTTTGAGTCGGCCCTGTTGGGTTCGGTCTCGGCTGTTTAATAAAGTTCACATTTCAAAAAAAAAAAATATATATATATATATATATATATATATATATATATATATATATATATATATAGGGGATGGATCATGAGAAAACTAGTTTAAATGAGAAAACCAAAAAACTAACCAAAAAAGCCTAAAAAAAACCTAAAAACATACCAATTTTTATTTTTTTTACAATTTTTTTTTAAAAAATCGCTACTTTTTATACATGGAAAAAAAATTTCAAAAAAAAAAAAAAAAAAAAAAATTTTGTTGTACTGCACATGTGCACTAATACATAAAGCTTAAACCACTTAACCCACCCCCCACCCGACACCCCCCAAAAACCTAAACCCCCCCACCCCCACCCCCCAAAAACCTAAATTCACCCTCCCACCAAAAGCCTAAACCCCCCCACCCCCCACCCTCCCGAAAACCTAAAACTAAACCCTAAACATAAACCCGAAAAAAACCTAAACCCCCCCACCCCCACCCCCCAAAAACCTAAACCCCCTCCCCCCCCACACCCAAAAACCTAATCCTAATCCTAAACCTCCAAAAAAACTAACCCTAAAAGCTAAACTAGACTCGAAAAGCTAATTTTAAGCATGTAATGCAATAAAAAAACCTAAACCCCCCCACCCCCACCCCCTAAAAACCTAAACCTCCCCTCCCCCCCACACCCAAAAACCTAATCCTAATCCTAAACCTCCAAAAAAACTAACCCTAAAAGCTAAACTAGACTCAAAAAGCTAATTTTAAGCATGTAATGCAATTGTAGTACATGTTATATTGCACATGTGCACTGCTATAATAATAGTATTGAAAACAAGACGACACCATAAATCTCTTTTTATGCCATAAAAAATATGCTCGAATATACTTGAATGAAAGATACAAAAATTTGTGATCTTATAGTGCCATTTTTGTTTTAAAATGATAACGTATGGAGAAATGGGAAATGTTTGAAAAGTTATATATTTTTTTTTCCAATTTTACCCCTCCTTCATTAAAAGTCCCCCCTCCTTCATTAAAAGTCTCCCCCCTCATTTTTAGTGCTTTTTTGGTTAGTTTTTTGGTTTTCTCATTTATATCTAGTTTTCTCATGATCCTCTCCCTATATATATATATATAACATCATGAATATACTCTATATATTAGTAGAATACTTAGTCTGCCATTGTATAACCACTCTAGTACATCGTTTAGTGCCTATTTTAAGTAAGAGACTATTTTTGAAAATTAATAATGATTCAAGGTGTAATTTTGAATGCATGTTGGTAGGGATGAGCTCGGTATCGACCGGTACCGAAAATTCTCAAAAGTGGGTACCAGTACCGAATATACCCGGTACGGTACCGGTATTTGAGGGCAAAAACCGGTAAATACCGGTACCGAAAAGGTACCCGGTTCGGTAAATTCGGCACCGAAAAGGTACCCGGTTCGGTAAATTCGGTACCGGTACTGGGTCCATTTTGCTCATCCCTACATGTTGGCGTATCTGACATGCGAGGACTAAAGTAATTTTTTAGAATAAACCCGACAGATTGAAGAAAACTCTAGTCTAGAAGATATCAAGACTCTCGGTTGTGTGTATCTAAACAATAGATTTAAGAGGTCATCTCGTTTAGGGGCTGTTTGACAACTTCTGAATCGTTAAGTGATGAACTAGTTAGAGGTCTGAACCATTAAATGATGAACCGGTTTGAGTTCTATAAACCATTAAGTGATAAACCAGTAAGAAGTCTGAACTATCAAGAGCCAGTATAATGTCTAATCATTTAGAGACAAATGTGTGACCAATTCAGATATGAGGTCTTAACCATCCAGACTCAGTATAATGCTTAACCATTCAGAGGCATTAGGCAAATGTCTGAATCATTCAGACATCTGCTTACGAAATAAACAGTCTGAACCATTAAGTACTGAATCAGTAAGAGCTAAACAAACACTCTCTTAAAATAATTGGTGTACTTTCAAATTTGTGTAACTTGCTAGTTTTTAGCAGTCAGTTTCATGTTTATAAAAGTTGTTTTTCGAAATATAAATCTTACATAAACTTCTTGAGGAAGGTTCATTTGAGAAGAAAATTAAATTAAGAAGAAAAAGAACAAAGGGTACAAATGTAAAACATTAAATAGTTTTTCTCTCAACTCATTTATTATTATATTTGACTAATTAATTAATCATAAACACTATCATCCTTCGCAATTAAATTTTTGCTTACACACATCAATATTTATCCTGCACGTTTTGAAATTTATCCTACACATATTGAAATTTATCCTACACACCTCGTAATTTATGCTACACTTTAAATTATATAAATTTTCTTTTTATGAAAAATATGTTTTTTTTGAAAATAAGTTACAAATTTAGAGTAGTTAGCTATTAAAAAGGAAGACTACTAATTAATAATTCATCTAAGTTTACCAATATACCCTTACACTAATATTAAATGCAAAAATTAAATGAAGTAAACTTAAACATTCTTATTGGTTGAAATTTCTTCTTTTTTATTCTTACAAAAAATTTCTTCTCATTTGAACTCTCCACTAAACTTCTTTGCCTCTCAAACACTTCACACATATCCGCAACACCCATAAACTTATACCGAAAATTCAATCATCTCAAATACATAATTAACTTTTCTACATTATCATCAAACTTACATTTATTTTCCACAACTAAAATATTTATTATAACAAACTATTTACTTTTTAGTTTCGCTTGACCAAGTCTAATAAATTACGTTTAAATGTTGCATACCTAAAAATAAATATACAACAAAACATTTAATATATTTTATAATTATATGTTACACAAAAGTTAAAAAGTAAAATAAAAAATGAACTGACCCACACAAACTCATATGTGGGCATCCATCCCACAAACGTCTCCCTCAAAAACAACTTACACACGTAGAGGCGCAACAAAGGCTGTTCTTTTTTATCCGAGACCCGAAAAATGACCCGAATTCGAAGTTAACCGAACCCAAATTAGAGAATAACCGAAAAACCCAACCCTAAACCCGACCAACCCGAACCTTAAATGGGTCGGTTATCAGGTTACTTTTTCCCAACTAAAAATCGAACAACCCAACCCGAATAACCTGAAACTTGAAACCCGAATAGAAACTCGAATATTAATTGTCTTTTTTATAGATGCGGTTTGATTTGGAGTGTTTTGTATTTAAAACATTAAGTTTGAGACTTTTAAATATTATCATACCATATTGTTAAATGATGTTTGAATTGTTATGATATTTTCTTAACAACATGATATCATACCATATTGTTAAATGATATTTGAATTGTGATGATATTTTCTTAACAACATGATATATTTGATGATATTTTGTGGAAAAAAAATCCTTTTTTCATTTTACATCTAATCACGAAAACCGAACAACCTGACCCGAACTAACCCGAACCCGAATAACTCATATCTGAACAAACCTAACTTTAAATAGGTCGGTTATCGGGTCACTTTTTCCTAGCAAAAACCGCGAACCGGAAAACCCGAAACCCGAAAATATAAACCGAAGAACACCCCTAGGCGCAACGCAACTAGTGTTTAAGGATGATACCTTAGTATATCCTATGCGACCAAGAACCCCATTGCCAACACACTCAAAAACGTTTTTTTTAACGAACAACAAAACACATTTAATACTAGGTAGTGGTTCACTCATTTGTGTTTTACACATCTTGTGATTAACCCTCACTTATCAAGAATTTATAAGGGCGTGTATGGTCTATGTACTAGGCCTCAATGATAGGCCAAAATTTGGTCAAGTAACTTGTCTAACACGGTCTATATGTTAGGCTTTGGCGCAGACCAAGTGTTGGTAAATTCGTGTTAAAATATTTACGAATTTATATATATCTTATTATTATAACGCAACATTATTACCAAGTATCTATGTATTTGTTTGTTAGTGCATTTATGTCTATCGCCTCCGTCAATTCAGAGCGTAGCGGAAATCTGAACAAGTCAAGAGCTTATATTGTAAAATTTAGGAAAAGGCAAGGTGACATTTCTGTAATTAATGAGAAGTCTCATTAATTCTCCTTAGCCTATAAATAGAAATCTTAGGGTTAGCTTTAGGAACTTTGGAACTTTTGCCATTTGCACTTTTGGAGCTTGAAGGTTAGAGAGAGAAAGTCTAGTGAGAGAAAGTGATGTGTACGTGATTCAGGTGATGTATGTTTTCAGCTTTATCAATAGAATCACAGATTATATTATGTCGTGTGTGTTCGGTCATGTTCGTGTTCGGATTCCGCACGTTACACGAGTCGGTTCGCAATCGTTTCGGAGTTGAAAACCGGTCCTACAATGTTGGACCCTAAAAGGGACCACGATTATAATGGTCGCGAGGTGTAATGTTGTAGAAGAAGAAGAGTAGTTGGATGTCTTTAAACTAGACCTAAGTTGGTGGCTTTATAAACGAGCTTTCCTATAAGTTAAGGAATGATGTAACCTTAACCGGAGCCCTTCCAAATGAATTTTTTGAAATACATTTTGTAAATTTAATAAAAAAAAAAACCCATAGGTAGCCTTAGCTAGGAGCCAAGTCTTTTCAATTAAGTTCACCACACCACTTGCCAATAACCTAATTATAATTCATTCTAAGTGGATTCGAAAACCCAAAACAATACTTCTTATGATCTTGATATTCTCCACTCATTTCTATTACTTGGCTTTATTTTCTCGTTTTATATTTAGTCTAGCCAAAGAAACAAGCAAAAGATAATTAATTAATTAGTTGGTAATTAAAAGTTGAGTAGTAAAATTCGTGTCTTTTAGGTTCAATACTTGATTCTTACATAAACTTGACTACAAACGATAGTTACAATTGTCTATTGTGTGTGTTTAGTCTAAGTAATAATCATTTCTAATAACTTTAAAATGAGATAATCGTCTTCCAAAGTTATTAAATTAATTACTAGTTAACAAAATGCAACAATGTGCTTAAGCAGACGGGAATATACACAAAAAAGGTCCCTGTAAATTTCCTGACAGACCCTCTTGAAGGAAGGTCCACTTTCGGCCAACGGATGTTCTTGTGTTTGGTTGGGCATGTGGGAAACATGCTTGTGTGGACTTAACCGAAGTGTCATCCCTTGTTGAGCTCGGGGAAATTCGTTTCGTGGCTGGTCAGGTTGCGTCGAAGAAAGAATCATGGAAAGTTGCTAAAAATGAAAAAGCATGTGGTGAGAATCAACATGTCGTCGTTACCTTTGACACTTTTGGTTCTCATGCTCCTGAAGATGTCGATTTCTTAGATAGAGTGTAGAAGGTCGGGCACAACAATTTCTCGACGTCGAGGAACTAGGGTTTTGTTATCGGTAGAATTAGATTTGCCATTCAAAAGGGGGTTGCGGCGCAACTTGTTACCCGTATACCTACTATTCTCATTTACTATTCTCATCTAGGTCCTGTTTATGAAATGGTAAAGAATCATTACTACAAAAAAGAATAAGATGCGTTTAAATGTTTTTGGTTTAGAACATAGGACTCTAATATTTCATCTACTTGTCGTAACTTTACTAGTTTATATATGAATGCTTATAATATAAGTAGAAAAAAGAAGCACATGAAAAGAGTGATTTTTTTTTTTGTGTTAAAAAGATGAATGAAAATATTTGTAAAAGAATACATCATTTCTTGTCTCTCTCCCTAGTGTATATTCTCTTTTTCTTTTTTTTTTTTCTTTTGAAATAATAATTTTTTACAAAGACTTGATATGTAATATGCCGAAAGTGTATTTCCCTTTCAACGACCCCTTATGGCCTTCTATGTTGATAACCATGGGGCCAAAGTTGATCAATATTCATATTAATATTATGTTTTAAATGTATATATACTTTAAACACGTTTATCAACTACAAATATCTTTTTATCTGCCACAATTATGAACAACTTTTAATCTTACAAATATTACGTCATAAATAAGCAACAAATATATATAGACATACATAAAAAAATAAATATATATTATCGTTTTTTTACGTATACAACGACAACTGATGATCGATATTGCATATGTGCATCAAGATAGCCAATCCTCACAACAATCCCCAACTATGATGAGACCTAGGGCTGTAAACGAACCGAATGTTCAGCGAACAGTTCGTGAACCGTTCGGCGGGAAGTTCGTTTATGTTCGTTCGTTTAATAAACGAACGAACATGAACAAGAAATTTCGTTCGATTAGTTAAATGAACGAACAAGAACAAAGGTCTTGTTCGTTCGATTGTGTTCGTGAACGTTCGGTAAGGTGTTCGTGAACGTGTTCGTGAACATTCGTTGATTTGTGTTCGTTTATGTTCGTATGTTTGTGTTTTAATTGAAGATCTTTCTACTTTCTTATATTTTATTTGTACTTTTTATATTATTAAACTTTTGTTTATTATATTTCCCTAACAATTAAACTAGGAAACTCACTTTCACCTTGTTTATGCATCATTTCCCTTTCATTTCTCATTATTTACATCAACGAATACAATCGACCTCCGTTCCACAATAAGGGATTCAAGTTCGAGTGCTACTCTCTGGGCCATCTATCTTTATCCTTCGTCGCGTTCGCCAAATTTATTTGTGTTAGTTTGTGTTCGTGAACCGTTCGCGAACACGCTCATTTACTTAATGAACGAACACGAAGATAAAATCTCGTTCGGTAAGTGTTCATGAACCGTTCGTGAACACATTTAGTTCCTTAACGAACGAACACGAACAAGGCCTTGTTCGTGTTCGTTCGGTTCGTTTACAGCCCTAATGAGACCCATCACAAATCATTCACTATTACAATAATAGTGCTCATAATACAACAACATAACAAGGATTTGAAAATTGGAAGTTGTAGCATAACTCTTCTTTTTTTGCTATTTAATCTTGATTCTCACTTTAATTTGATGTTAGAATCACAATGGAACTAGGGAGATCTAATTTAGATATGTATTTGAAATGTTTAGAGAAAAAAGGTGAGCTAGAATGGGAGTCGAGGGTTCTATATATAGGCACAACACAAAAAAAATCAAAGTAGGGAGACACTGGTCGATCCCATGGTCGATCCATCGACCTAGGGTCAATAGAATTTTCCCTTTTTATTGTTTGTGTTGTGAATGTTATGTATTGTTTCATCAATACTTTTTAACTAGTTGAATCTAAAAGAATATTACATTTGAATCTAAAACAATATTACATTTGAATTTGTGAATTTGAAAGGTACTAAACACAAAAATGGCAATTTTACTTTTGTGATTTGTTAGCGGTACATTTGACTTTGTGAATTTGAAAGGTATTAAACACAAAAATGACAATTTTACTTTTGTGATTTATTAGCGGTTTAAAATCCTTTTCTAAAGTGCTTGTCTTTAAATTAACTTTGTGTCTTTAAATTATTTTAATTAACTAGGTGGATTTATTTTGAAATCATACCAAGCTTAGTAAGCTAGATTCACCAACTTAGAATTTAAATTAATTCAAAAACACATTTTTATAAATTTGTAAGACTTATTAATTAATTTGATGTTTTCTAAAACTCCTTTAGAAAATCATTGTTGTTTTGTAAAATGATATTTTTATAAAGAGTTAAATGCCATTTTAGTCCCTATGGTTTTAGTCATTTTGTCAGTTTAGTCCAAAGGTTTCATTTTTAACCTGTGGATCCAAAAAGGTTTCACTGTTGCCATTTTAGTCCACTGGGTTAACTTTATTCATTTTTTCTGTTAACCAAAAGGGCAATTCGATCATTTTATATGTAATTCTGTTAACTAGAAAGGCAATTCGGCCATACAAAATGACCAAATCGCTCTTCACGTTAACAGAAATAATTAATGAAGTTAACCCAGTGGACTAAAATGGCAACAGTGAAACCTTCTTGGACCCACATGTTAAAAATGAAACCTTTGGACTAAACTGGCAAAATGACCCAAACCACAGGGACTAAAATGGCATTTAACTCTTTTATAAACTTTTTTAGATTGTATGAAAACCATTTAAAGGCCTTTCTTAATTCCTATGTGATTCGGTTGATGGTTTAACTTCGATCTTCACACGACTTAGTTTACATACTTTGATCTTGTAAGCTCTCAATTTTATTATATTTGATGTGTGTGATCACTGATCTTCGTCCTACTGATTCATACGTGCCTTGTTCTTCATTATTCTTTCAATCAATTGATGAATGTGATTTTTGATCTTCAAGCTTTTATGATTCTAAACTCGATCTTCATCATTCCTCAATTATCATCTAATTCATGTTTGTAACTCTTCATCTTCATTCTTGGCGATTACATTAAGTGTATAGGGAAATGTATGTGATATATGCACGCCATTAATCATCAACATACTAACACAATTCGTTTAATTTAATCATATCACAACTATAAATCTTATGTCTCACAATTAACCACAATGAGTTTCACAATTAGCACTAAACTCATTTTTATCCTAACATATTTGTTGCTTCAAACTTATTTTGTGCACTTGTAGTTATTACAACATGTAATGTTCCATTAAGAGTCACACGTATAACAACCCTTCTAAAACATTTTTAAACACCCCTAACGTTCCTATTATACCCCGAATACTCGTTAACAGGCCTAAAATACCTTTGTATTTATAAAATCAAATAAAAACAATATTATAAGGCTCTCGCGTGGCGCGACACCCTTAGGTGTGCGCAGGGGCGGACTTAATGTATACCGAGCCGTAGCACGGGCTACGGCTCAACTTTTTATCGGTAGTGTAAAAAAGTTATTTTTTTCAGTTTTTATACCAAGGATACCCCTGAACAACTATGAGGACACCCCTAAAAAAAGTCTGTAAGCCCAAATGAATTGAAAATAATAAGCCCAATTGCCCAATATGTTAGCCCAAATCAATTGAAAATTGTAAATAATAAGCCCAATTGCCCAATCGTTGCTTTTACCGGTTGCAACCGCAACTGTTGAAAGATGTTTTTCGAAATTGAAGCTTGTCAATACGGATTTACGCAATCGAATGGGCTCGGAATTTTTGAACAATGTTATGGTTTGTGCGGTCGAAAATGATTTTTTACGTGAAGTAAAAGACGATGATGTGATGGAACGATTTCAAGCTATTAAAAAAAAGAGGACAAATCTATTAGGTATTTGTTTTACTTTATTTATTTATTGTCGTTTTTATTAATATTGTACGATTGAACGGTGAATTTTTTTTTGGATACCCCTGAATTAATGTTCTAGTTCCGCCACTGGGTGTGCGAGTCGCAGGCCGTGACAAGGTGGCACCAGGCCGAATCCTGTTCTGCCACGTGTCCGGTTACGCGTCAAGCCTACACCCTTGACTCGACTAAGCTAGATCCTACCTTACACCCTCGCAGGCCGCGAAGGAGACGGAGGGGGGCGTCGCGGGCCGTGAGCCGCCTCTCGTCCAGCCCTATAAAAGGGGCGATCGAGCTCAGTTGTTCCTTGTTCATTTTCTAATTCTCTCTCAAATCTCTAGGCAATTATAATACTCGGGTATTATTGTAACAACCCGCTTTTTAGAAAGTCAAAGTACAAGTCAAAGTCAAAGTCAAAGTCAAAGGAAGAAAAGATTGCTAATTGCGATCTGTCACTCCTTGCTTAACTACTGGCTGTGTCTCTTGACTTGTAATCAAATTCTATTATTTAATCGATTTAGTTGTATTATGTGGAGTACTTATTAATAATCAATGTTTATCGCTAATCGACTTATCACACCGCTATCGCATTCCGCAACTCGAATTATGTGCTCTGGATATTGTTTTACGTGTGTGTGCTATTATGTGTTACTTGCGCATGTTATGTTTTTGTTGAGGTGATTGATCGCAATCGCAATTCTATCGCATCGCAATCTAATTGCAAACGCTAAACGCAAGTTATTTATAGTGATTGTATGTTAGATATAGTAGCTAGGTTATTTGTGTAACTAAAGGGTAATACTATCGCATCGCTCACTCGAATCGCATCGCAACGTTCAACACGCAAAACGAAACGCCGAAACTTAACTTGCCGGACCACCTCGATCGAATGGCCAATCGATCGAATGGCCGTCCGATCGGATTGCCATCCGATCGGTACGCCATCCGACACTTGCTCCCACTTTCCCTTTTTGGCAACCTATAAATACCTCCCTGTCACATCACTTGTGATGTGACAGCTCCCTCTCACTCGACCAGCACGCTCAAGGCCTTCTTTCTCTCGATTTCTCGTGATTCTTGTAAGTTTTCAACTCAAATCTTGCACTTCTATGATCTACATGCACTTCTTCATCATTTTCTCCTTTGGATCTTAACTTTTAACCGTGAAATCAGTGGATTTGAGGTGTTCTAGGGTGATGTCATCATGGAGTTCTTATGAACTTCAAGAATTGGCTTCATTCCACCAAGAACAACTCAGATCTGAAGGATTTCCACATGATTTCACAACGATTTCGCATTGATCTAAACGTTTTCAAGTTAAAAAGGATTGAAAGATGGTTTCTAACTTTCTTTCAACTCTTTTACACTCAATGCACTCAAAACCGATAGAATCGGAGCTCATTCATGCCTTCTACTCTTTTATAGTGATGTGCCGGTTTGAGATCTGAATCCTATCAACGAGACAACTGATTTCTGGTTGAACATGAAACCACCCGTCATGAACAATTAACTGATCGGATTGGGGTGATTCTCGTTCGATCGGATAGCCTGGGTCTGATGGAGTTTCCGTTGTTTGACACGCTGTCATACCGTCTCGAGCAAACCGCAAACTTTTCAAAACTTAACAATTTTCTCAAGCTTCAAGACGATCAGATTGTGGGACGGATTGCCGTCCGATCGAATTGCCATCCGATCGGATTACACTTGGTTCCACACTTAACAATTTTCAAGTTTTCAAAAAAGATCTGAACGTCGAACGGATTGTCGTCCGATCGGATTGTCGTCCGATCGGATTGCCGTCCGATCGAACGACCATCCGATCAGTTGACATTTGGAACTTCGACACTTAATCATTTTCAATTTTCAAAGAACATCAGTTCCTAACGGATTGCCATCCGATCGGATTTCTACCCGATCGAATGACCATCCTGCTGTGAACTTGTTCTCACTAAGTGTCCTGCCAATCGGATCGCTACCCGATCGAACGACAGTCTGATCGAATGACCTGAAAGGTAGTGATACTTCACTGTTTTCAAAATGCTACAACGAAAACTTTAAAGCCATCATACACAAACACATCCTTGCCAAACAAATGTCAATCCGACCGAATGGCCATCCGATCGGATGACCATCCGAACGGATTGACATACGATCAAATGACCATCCGATCAGATTATCGTTCGACACTTGGTCACTTTTCACCAATTTACGCGCCGATTCATTCGCTTATGCTATCGTTAACTGTTCAGGCTAACCACTCTAGCGCTCTCTTCAATCCATTTACTTCATCGCTGTGAGTATACTCGATCCCTTTTTGCTTTATGCACTTTTGGGTAGGGATGAGCTCGGTCCGGTTCGGTACCGAACCGGTATCGGTACCGAAAGAACCGGTACCAAAAATCCTCAAAAGTGGGTACCGGTACCGAATATACCCGGTTCGGTACCGGTACCGGTACGGTACCGGTATTTGAGGGTAAAAACGAGCAAAATACCGGTACCGAACCGGTACCGTACCGGACCGGTACCGAACCGGTACCGAAAATGTCAAAAGTGGGTACCGAATCGGTACCGAAAAGGTACCCGGTTCGGTACCGGTACCGGGTCCATTTTGCTCATTCCTACTTTTGGGTGTTACATACGTTACTTATTCTAAATCACATCGACACACAACACAAACACTATTAATACGCTGGCCGTTATTGCATGTTACTTGTTACTCGATGAATGCTTGTATGTTATGTTAACACAGTGATTGTTGCCTGACGCCTTAGCAACGATAGTACTATTTGTTTAGACTCGGCACCTGTCGTGGACATGGGTTGTTAAGGTTACCTCTTCACGTGTCACAGTGGTGATATGTGTTGCGCATTCTATAACTCGCAGTCTAGTCTGTGCATATTTCATTGTCGATAACCTACTAGCTTCACACTATACATGTTACATGTTGGTTATGCGTAAACGCTTTCGAACTCTATTATTACTATTAAACTTGTATGCTCACCTTTACACTAAGTGTATTGACCTCTATTTTAACGTATGTGACAGGTGCTTAGGAAGTTTGCTTGCTATCTGCTGAAAACCAGCTAGGATAAACAAACTAAATAAAATCTGAGTTGTCGGAATGGATATTTGTCTTTGAGAAAAATGTCTATAATAATTGTTTTTATTTTATATGTTTGTGGTATGGGACATGAACCTTTAATATATTGTAACGAATAGTTGTTATGGATTCTCGTGGACAATCTGTGTCGCTCAGTGCCGCGCCCCGATGTTTCCGTCATCGGTTGGGGTGTGACAATTATACCCCTAAAAAGGGACGCTCTGCCTCGTTGTAAGTATTATAACCCCCGATCACGTATTTGTTACCCTACCCGATTGATCTAGGGCTCCGTAACGCATGTCAAGGCTCTGCCTGACTCAGTTCGTTGGAGTTCTGTCTCGTGTTGTACGGCTAATGTGATTTGTGTTCTCTTACTAACACGTGTGCATTGTTCAAATTTTAATAACTAGGAGAAACACTAGGAAGCTATAATTTTATCTAAGCCAGCAATGTGAGTCATTTTTCTTTTTGTAAACCTTTGTGTGAATATATTCTCTTTTCTAAACCAATTATGTTTGCCAAACCTCAAATGTTTTAAAATTATAATTAACAATGATTGAGTCTATATATGTCACAACCCCCGATCCCAGATCCCCGGGAACGGGCGGACGTGAACTCAGAGTTTGGTGGTATCAGTTTGTTTAGTCTTGCAGCGGAATTTACATCAGGACCGTAGTTAGGAAATGTTTATCAGAGTAAAACCACCATATTTTATAATATTAAACAAATGGGATGAAACCCAAGTTCATAGTACACACGTTTTCATAGGAATAAATCCTATTTTATTTAATAAAAACATCTATTTTATTTTAGGTAACTTTATTGCCACTTTTCCAAGCCTTCAGTGCTGTCCAGCTGGCTTTTATTTGCTTCACACTAAGTTACCTGAAACGCGTGTTTAAAACATTTTATCAGCAAGAAATACTGGTGAGTGAATCCCAATTTAATCAAGTTTAAAGTCACAGTGAACAGTATTGAGGGCGATCCCGCAATTATATTTGTTTACAAGACATCACAATTAACATCCATGGTACTGTCGAACCCGACTTGTGGACATGTTACTCCTTGACCAGGTGGTAACAAATTTTGTATACAAAACCCCAACATACTCATCATAATTGTATGCTTACAAATACTCAATAACTGTTTATTCTCATGGAAAAGTATTTAAGGTTTTGTAAAAACTGTTAATCAAAAAGGAGATTACTCACATTGCTATCTTAGGCTTTTCGTGAGGGTTTCCTGGATATAATCTATAATTTATACAAGTGTACATTGGTTAGTATCATAACCCTTTGAAATTATTAATAATACCCTTCCCCGAGACGGCATTCCAACAACTACGTCGGGCAGAACCACGACAGTTGTTACGGAACCCTAAATCAATCGGGCAGCGTAACTATTACGAAACTGGGGTTATAATACTTACAACGGAGTAGAACCTTGCTAATTAGGGGTATAATACCTGAAATATTATGTCACTACTACAGAATTTCGAGATTGAAAGAAAGAATGAACGATTGAAAGTGAAATCAGATGCCTGCTATTTATAGTTGTGTAAACTCGTCCTGTCGCGGCCCGCGTAAAAGACAAGGGACCCTTACGCGGCCCGCGTCAACACCAGTCAACGCAGTAGCTTAGCTGAGTCGTTCACTAGACCGCCACGATCATGACACGTGTTGGCCTCTGGGTGTATCCGCGTTTCACGAGTCCGCGCGGCCCGCATTAACTTAATGCAACCTTTTACGCGGCCCGCTTCAACTAAAGGTTTCAGTGGAGTCCGGTTACACTCTCATACGGCCCGTGTAAACTAGGGGTGAGGTATTACGTGGCCCGCCTCAATCCTATATTTCTTGTTTTTGATTTATTTTATATGTTATAATCTATTTAGGGCTCGGTTTTCACATACGGGGTGTAATATAAAACATATAAGGGTATTTTAACCTATAACAGGGTGTCGAAAAATATTCGAGAGTGTCGGTTTTCTTGAGGGTTGTTACATTCTCCCTACCTTAATTTAGAGCTCGTCCTCGAGATCTACTGAAATAAGTGAGGATATTTTCTTTCTTAATAAAGTTAAAAGTGCGTGCAAATGTCTTTGCATGATCTTCTTTACTCTTAGAGTAAATTAGAATATCATCTATGAATACAATTATGAATTTATCCAAATATGGCTTACATATTCGGTTTATCATGTCCATAAATGCAGCTGAGGCATTGGTTAAACCAAATGGCATGACAGTAATTTCATAATGATCATACCTTGTTCTAAATGCGGTCTTAGGAATGTCCTCTTCCTGTACCTTTAATTGATGATATCCTGACCTTAAATCAATTTTAGAGAAAAATCGAGCTCCTTGTAAATAAATCATCGATTCTCGGTAATAGGTACCGAATTCTTAATCGTGACTTTGTTTAATTCACGGTAATCAATGTACATACGCATTGATCCGTCCTTCTTTTTAACGAATAATATCGGCGCTCCCCATGGCGACGAACTCGGTTGTATGAATCTTTTCTCCAACAATTCATCTAATTGTTTCTTTAATTCCTACATTTCGGCGGTTGCCAAACGGTAGAGTGCTTTGGCAATTGGCGATGTTCCTGGTAGCAGGTGAATTCTGAATTTTAACTTTTCTATCTGAAGGTAGTCATGGTAATTCTTCTGGAAAGACATCTGAAAACTAAGATACTACTGGAATGTCTTTTAGTTCTTTTCCTTTAGTGTTA
This sequence comes from Helianthus tuberosus, assembly GCA_030545235.1. NCBI lineage: Eukaryota > Viridiplantae > Streptophyta > Magnoliopsida > Asterales > Asteraceae > Helianthus > Helianthus tuberosus. The sequence goes on along the minus strand of CM060357.1, from coordinate 38,855,262 downwards.
GTGATTATAGAAATCAAATACACTATAGAACATTTTCTTATAGAACTTGCAGTTTTCATCACAGAGATGAATTTTGAGGATCTAGATGGTTTATTTCCTTTAATTGTGATCGTTTTACCTTTAGATGAATTTACTTGAATTGACTTTTGATTACATAAAATACTGGCTTTATTGGCTATTAACCAATCCATTCTTAAAACAATATCAAATCCGGCTAGATTCATTGGATAAAGGTTTGCCCTAAACATTTGGTTTAAAATTTCTATTCTTGCTCCCTGCAAGATTTCAGAAATCCTAATGGTTTCTCCATTAGCTGTCTCTACTAAGCATTCTTGTGGTAGTTTAGTTAATGACTGATTTAGACTTTTGCAAAATAATGTATTAATAAAACTTTGGTCCGTACCAGAGTTAAATAATACTTTAGCAAAGACATCATTAACTAGAAACGTACCAGCGATGACATCTGGAATCATCTTGGCTTCATCTGCAGTCAGAACAAATGCTCTAGCATTTTTAGTATTCTTGTTGTTTGTAGCTGGAGCCAGTTTTGGACAGTTTGGCTTGATATGACCTTTTTCTCCACAGTTAAAACACAATCCATTACTGGATTTCCTCCTGCAGTTCTCTTCATTGTGTCCTGGTGCTTTGCAGAAATTGCAGTGGGTGGAGCATTTTCCAGAATGCTTCTTTTTGCAAATCCCGCAATACGGTGCAAAGGTAGAATCTACATTCCTATGATTGAAATTCCCAGAACGAAATTCTTGAGTAAGCCTTTGGGTTAAGTTTCTCCTCTGATCTTCTTCTCTAGTACGAACTAGTTCATCAGTCAAGGTATTGGCTAGTTCTACGGCTTCTTCTATGGTTTGGGGTCTGGCTGCCTTGACTACATGTCTAATTTCTCCAATTAATCCCCAGATGTAACGGGAGATTAATACCGGTTCTGGTGATGCAAGGGTTGGCACTATCCTAGCATATTCAAAGAATGTAGTAGTGTACCCTTTACTATCTACACCAGTCATCCTAAGGTTGAGGAACTTGTTTGCTATCTGTTCCTTTTCATTGGGTGGGCATAATTTCCTTTCTACCTTGTCTTTAAATTCTTCCCATTCCATATTATAGGTTTTATCACTTCCTCTTGTCTGAAGGATAGTGTTCCACCATTCTAATGCTGCATTCTTAAACAGATTAGAAGCAAACAATATCTTGTCTTCTTCAGCACACTTACTTATCCTTAAGACTGCCTCAGTCTTCTCTATCCAGCGTAAGGTTGCAATGGCCCCTTCATTGCCCGAGAATTTCATTGGTTTACCAGACCAGAATTCTTTATAAGAACAACCATAAGACATGGTTCTTCTTCTTTTGGGAATAGGCAATTGAAATACTGGTCCATTGTTGACACTGTTTTCTGGTTCAACAGGTCGCTTACTGCTATGTTTACCTTTATTATCAGCATCCTTAACAGTTTGAAGAATAAATGGCATAGCATCTATAATTCCCTGTGCCACTATGTGTTGAATAGCACTATTATCCACTTGGTTTCCATTGTTATTGATATTCGGATTATCATTAACCACGTTAATGTTACTCTGGTTATCGTTATTCAGATTTCCTTGATTTTCTTCGTCGGCCATCTGAATTTTAAACATTTATCCCATATTAATATCACAATTAATATCTTACTATAGTTAATCACATGACATGCAGTTTTGCCAAAAGCGTTGATCATTGCGACTATACTCTTTTCATATACTATGCGTCTATTACACACTAGAGATTTCTAACAAATCTAAATTCATAATTGACACCTCTGTTCGTAATTTATTCCTCATGATTATTAAAATCTTTTGGATTTCCTCATAGACATACATGTCTATATAATATTTCATATACTGTAGTATGCACATTATCCATAATGTAAACAGACTCACAAGTCAGACATCAGGTCATAGTACTATTTAGGAATTCCATTATTATAACACATACCCCATCTTACCCGGTCTTGCCGGAGAGGTAACCCCATCTCACCCGGTCTCGCCGGAGAGGTAACCCCATCTCACCCGGACAAGCTGGAGAGTCTACCACACCATGCCCAGTTTTACTGGAGAGGTCATTATCATAGTATTTTCCACCCATAAACTTATTTCAAATCATGATCTTTAAAGAAAAGCATCATTTATTATGGTTTACATCAAGAAACAACGAAATTAGTATTCTCATGAGGAATCATATTCTAGAACCGAGTAGTATCAATAAACAAGAAATAACAGTGGCCAAGTGTTATTGCTTATTTATCATACAGGCACTATTCTAGTCATTATCCTCACAGGATACCAATAACCATCACACATTATTTTTGCAAGCAATTGGTTTATCTCAAAGCTTCATATTAAGGCATAGCATTAAAAATTCTCTTGTACTTCTAGACCTTATTCTAGTTTTCTTGGTTCACTTTTGTTGTTCATCCGAATGTTTATTTATCATAAACGAATATCTAGTACAATTATACGAACAAATTGATTAAAATGAAATATTGCGATTTATATATTTATTACAAACTAGAACTGAAATTCGAAATATATTATTGGTTATACATCCGTAACTTATTTTAGTCTAACTAGATTATAGGAATATTATGCTCAACATGCATTTCTATGTAAGGTTTATTCTATCTCTTTCTTCTTACTAGGTTGTTATCAAATGAACGAAATTCTTTTAAAATTTCTAGCTCGTAGGTGACATGGGTGCTGATACGGGTTTGGCGGTTCAACTATAAATTAACATTTACTGCTGTAGTGGCTAACATGTAGAGATTTTCCTATTTTTCATCTAATTTATCTTCCCAAGGTGGGTTACTTCCTATTTTCTGGTTTTCCTGAGACTTATTCATATTCTCTTGACTTTTTCTAATAATCCGACTTCTTTTACTAGGGGTAAGTGGATTTTCATACTGAGCTTTACGGACAAATATTCCTTCCTCAGTATCTGCTGAGTATCCTGAAAAATTTGTTTGGGATGAACTTCCCTTTTCTTTGGGTGAACTATCTAGTTTATGATAGATGTCCGAAAGTCTTCTCTTACTCATACTGTAAACTAACAAATAGTCAATTAATATAAAACACATAATCACGTAAGTTATTTCCTAACATAGAATTTAAAATTTAAGTGTCAGCAGAACACTTCTTTGGCTTGAGCCAGTTGCTAGGCTCTGATACCACCTTCTGTCACAACCCCCGATCCCTGATCCCCGGGAACGGGCGGACGTGAACTCAGAGTTTGGTGGTATCAGTTTGTTTAGTCTTGCAGCGGAATTTACATCAGGACCGTAGTTAGGAAATGTTTATCAGAGTGAAACCACCATATTTTATAATATTAAACAAATGGGATGAAACCCAAGTTCATAGTACACACGTTTTCATAGGAATAAATCCTATTTTATTTAACAAAAACATCTATTTTATTTTAGGTAACTTTATTGCCACTTTTCCAAGCCTTCAGTGCTGTCCAGCTGGCTTTTATTTGCTTCACACTAAGTTACCTGAAACACGTGTTTAAAACATTTTATCAGCAAGAAATACTGGTGAGTGAATCCCAATTTAATCAAGTTTAAAGTCACAGTGAACAGTATTGAGGGCGATCCCGCAATTATATTTGTTTACAAGACATCACAATTAACATCCATGGTACTGTCGAACCCGACTTGTGGACATGTTACTCCTTGACCAGGTGGTAACAAATTTTGTATACAAAACCCCAACATACTCATCATAATTGTATGCTTACAAATACTCAATAACTGTTTATTCTCATGGAAAAGTATTTAAGGTTTTGTAAAAACTGTTAATCAAAAAGGAGATTACTCACATTGCTATCTTAGGCTTTTCGTGAGGGTTTCCTGGATATAATCTATAATTTATACAAGTGTACATTGGTTAGTATCATAACCCTTTGAAATTATTAATAATACCCTTCCCCGAGACGACATTCCAACAACTACGTCGGGCAGAACCACGACAGTTGTTACGGAACCCTAAATCAATCGGGCAGCGTAACTATTACGAAACTGGGGTTATAATACTTACAACAGAGCAAAACCTTGCTAATTAGGGGTATAATACCCGAAATATTATGTCACTACTACAGAATTTCGAGATTGAAAAAAGAATGAACGATTGAAAGTGAAATCAGATGCCTGCTATTTATAGTTGTGTAAACCCGTCCTGTCGCGGCCCGCGTAAAAGACAAGGGACCCTTACGCGGCCCGCGTCAACACCAGTCAACGCAGTAGCTTAGCTGAGTCGTTCACTAGACCGCCACGATCATGACACGTGTCGGCCTCTGGGTGTATCCGCGTTTCACGAGTCCGCGCGGCCCGCATTAACTTAATGCAACCTTTTACGCGGCCCGCTTCAACTAAAGGTTTCAGTGAAGTCCGGTTACACTCTCATACGGCCCGCGTAAACTAGGGGTGAGGTATTACGCGGCCCGCCTCAATCCTATATTTCTTGTTTTTGATTTATTTTATATGTTATAATCTATTTAGGGCTCGGTTTTCACATACGGGGTGTAATATAAAACATATAAGGGTATTTTAACCTATAACAGGGTGTCGGAAAATATTCGAGAGTGTCGGTTTTCTTGAGGGTTGTTACAATATATTCTACAATTAATGCCAGTATATTGGGGTTTTGTATACATTATTTTAATCCGTTACTATTGGACAAAGAGTTAGCCAATGAGTAACATGACCCACAAGTCAGGTGTTGACAGTACTGAATGAGTAACTGTGTAGATATAAAGTTTGTAATCGCTCTCAATACTGTGAAATTATAAACTGTTTTGATTAAACTGGGATGCACTCGCCAGTATTTCTTGTTGATAAAACCTTTTTAAAACGCGTTTCAGGTAACTTAATGTGAAGCTAATAGAAGCCAGCTGGAGAGCACTGAAAGCTTAAAGATGTGGCTATAAAAGTTACCTAAATAAAAAGGAGATTTTATTTTCAATAAATTAGGGTTTATCCCTACAAATGTATTGTAATTGAAAACTTGGGTTTTATCCCATTTACTTATTATATATATATATATAAAGTTTGGTGTTTTAACTCTGATAAACATTTCCTAACTACGGTCCTGATGTCTCATTTCCGCTGCCAAATTAATAAACACCGATACCACCCGCTCAGAGTAATCCCGCGGCCGCCCGCTCCCGGGGCAGGGTCGGGTTGCGACAGTATCAGAGCTACAGCCACTGGTTTAAGCCAATAAAGTGTTATGCTGACACCTAAATTTTAATCAATTGTGTTAGGAAATAATCTATGTGATTATGTGTAAATATGTGTATTATTATTTTGTGTTATTTGACAATTTGTTAGTTTAAAGTACGAGTGAGCAAGATACATCCGACGCTTATCGTCAATTAGCTAGTTCCCCAAAAGATGAAGGAACCTCATCTCAGCCAAACCCCTCAAGATACTCAGTCGATACTGAGGAAGGAATATTTATTTTTAATGCACAGCCTGAGGAACCGTTCCTATCTAAAAAGAGAGGATGGTTTTGGTAGAGGAGCGCATGAGGGGAGGAAAAGAATGAAGAAATTACAACAACAAAGAGTGATAGCAAAAGCAAATAGGGAAGTAAATGCACAAACCCAGGAAGCAGTCAATAGACCACTGTGGGAAGATGAACTAGATAGACAGTTAGCAGATTTCCATATGTTAGCCACTACAGAAGTAGAATCTAATCTGAACTAAATAGCTGAACCACCACTATAACAACCCTCCTAAATATTTCTGACACCCTGAAAATAATTAAATTATCCCAACACGTCCTAAAATACACCCCGTATACGAAAACGGGCACCGAATACTTTATTTTTATTAAAATTAAATAAAAAACAAATTTCAAGGGGCTGTCGCGGGGCGCGTATCCCTTGGCTACCTTCTACGCGGGGCGCGACAGACCGGCTACGAGGCGACACACGGAAGCTGCCACGTGTCGACACGTGGCGAAGCTAGACCGGTGACAACTCAAGGCTAGGGCCTACGGACCCTACTACGCGGGCCGCGTAGCACTCGGCTACGTCTTACGTGGGCCGCGAGGGAAGTCGAAAGGTCACCTATAAATAGAGACCTTCAGCCTTCAGTTCCGATCGTTCAAAATCTCTTTCTCTCTCTAAATTTGTGCATAGTAGGCATAATCTCGGGCATAATACCCCCCTAATTAACGAAGTTCTGCCCCATTGTAAGTATTATAACCCCGGTTACGAATTAGATACGCTGCCCGATTGATCCAGGGTTCCGTAATGGTTGTCGTGGTTCTGCCCGACGTAGTCATTGGAATGCCGTCTCGGGGAGGGTATTGCTAATGTAAATATTGGGTTATTATACAAACACATGTACATTTGTGTAATTAATAGGAAACCATCAGACAGCAATGTGAGTAATCTCTTTTTTGTAAACTGTTTTTACAAAACCTTAAATATTTTTCAATGCGATTAAGCAGTGATTGAGTCTTTGTAGTTCCTCAATTACTGCCGGTATGTTGGGGTTTTGTATACAAAATTTGGAACACGTTACCATTGGACAAAGAGTTAGCCAATGTGTAATATGACCCATCAGTCAGGATTGACAATACTGAATGAGTAATTGTGTAGAAATAAACATTGTAATAGCTCTCAATACTGTTAAAGGATAAAACTCTTCTTGATTAAACTGGGATTCACTCACCAGTATTTCCCACTGACAAAATGTTTTTAAACGCGTTTCAGGTAACAAAATGTGAAAGCCAACTAGAAGCCAGCTGAACAGCACTGAAGGCTTGGAAAAAGTGGCTGTAAAAGTTACCTAAATAAAAGATGTTTTATTCAATAAAATAGGGATTTTCCCTATGAAAATGGTTTTAACGAAAACTTGGGTTTTATCCCAATATGTTTAATATTATAAAAGCGTGGTATTTACTCTGATAAAATATTTCCTAACTACGGTCCTGATGTAATTTCCGCTGCCAAAATGATAAACACCGATACCACCGAAACTGGTCTCGCGGCCGCCCGTTCCCGGGACAGATAGGGGGCAGGGGTTGCGACAACCACTGTTACCCATATTCCCAGATCAACAAATGTTAGAACCCAACCAGGAGAACCAGTTCCCAATCTTAGCATTTGACCCTAATGAATTACCTAGGATCCCAACCCCAAACCCTTTAGAATATGATCCATGGTTTGATGAAAATAGGTCATATTCGGCATTATATACTCCCGAAGAACAAATGCCAGCCCCACCAGTAGACCCACCCAGGAGCCGAGAATGTGTGCAAGAACTCTGTCAGTATGGCGAAAATTTAGTGGATGAAGGAAATAGAATCCGACAGATAGGGGAGAAGCTCGTTTGGAAATACGAAGAACGTGAGATGCAATATTGGATGAACGATACCTAGAATAATACATAGAAATATGTGTAATTTTGTATTTTGAGAATATATATATATATATATATAGGGTTGGGTTCATTTCAGAACTCTAAATAATTACAGAACTTTCAGAACTCCTAATAAACAATCATTTTATAAATATATTTTTATATTTTGGGCACTTTTATCATTTATTATAAGTATTTCTATGATTACATACATGTTAAGAGTAGTTTACATATGTGTAATAGTCAAATTATATATATGTGTAACAACTTATTACATATATGTAAAAAAACTAGTTTACATATATGTAATCATAAAAATTCATATAAAATATGATAAAATTACTCTTAAGATGTATGTAATGATGAAAATACATATAGTAAATGGTAAAGTTATCCTAAATATAAAGATATATAAATAAAAAGATTGTTTATTAGGAGTTCTGCGAGTTCTGTAAATATTTAGGGTTCTGAAATGATCCTCATCCTATATATATATATGTAACTAACTAAAATAGATAGACTAAAATAGATATCAATGCATAAATACTACGGTGTTTAATTTTCAGGTGTAATATGAATCGATGCATATGTATAGATATATAAAAAGAGTAAAGTCGCAATGTTTGACGTTTTTTATCAATCTGTTTGTGTGATTATTTGTATTAAATCTTATTCTGTGATAATTAATACCTAATATATATATTTATAATTCAGATGGACAACAAAGTAAATCAGGAATGAGAATAATGGGAACCAAATGAATAATAGTGCCATCGAACATATAGTCGCACAAGGCATTATAGATGTTATGCCCTATATTATCAAGACTGTTAAAGAAGCAGAAAAGAATAAATTTGTAACCGGAAGTAAACGTCAACCCACTGAACCAAGTCATAGCGTGAACGAAAATCACGGACCAATAATCCAAGCTCCAATTCCTAAAAAAAGAAGAACCGTCTCTTACGGTTGTTCTTATAAAAAATTCTTGGCCTGCAAACCAATAGAATTCTCAGGAAATGAAGGAGTCATTTCAGCTTTGCGCTGGATAGAAAAGACAGAAGCAGTCATAAAAATAAGAAAATGTGCAGATGAAGATAAAATTATGTTTGCTTCTAATCTTTTCAAAAATGCAGCCTTAGAATGGTGGAATACTATTCTTCAGTCTAGAGAAATTGACAAAGTTTATAATATGGAATAGGCTAACTTTAAGGAGATAGTCGAAAGAAAATTTTGTCCTCCTCTCGAAAAAGAACAAATCGCTAATAAGTTCTTAAATCTTAAAATGACTGGAATAGACTACAAAGGTTACGCTACCATATTCTTTAAATATGCTAGGATAGTACCAACCTTAGCCTCACCAGAACTAGTATTAATCTCCCGTTACGTTTGGGGATTAATTAGCGAGATCAGACACGTAGTCAAGGCAGCTAGGCCACAAACCATAGAAGAAGCTGTAGAATTGGCCAATGCCCTGACTGATGAATTGGTACACACACAAGAAGAAAACCAGAGAAAGAACCTAGCCCAAAGGCTTACCCAGGAATTTCGCTACGGTAATTTCAACCGTGGGAAAGGTACAGGTTCTTCCCATGCACCCTACTGCAAGTATTGCAAAAGGAAGCACTTTGGAAGGTGCTCAATATACTGCAACTTTTGCAAAATGTCTGGACACAAGGAAGAAGACTGTAGAAGGAAACCTAGCAATAGGCTATGCTTCAATTGTGGAGAAACTTGGCATATCAAACCGAATTGTCCGAAACTAGCTCTAGCGATGACCAACAAAGCTAAGGCAACTGAAGGACCCAAGAAGAATGCCAGAGCATTCGTTCTGACAGCTGAAGAAGCCAAGATGATTCCGGATGTGATTTCCGATACGTTTTTAGTTAATGATATTTTTGCCAAAGTATTATTTGACTCTGGTGCAAACCAAAGTTTTATTAATACTTCTTTCTACAAACTTTTCAATCAACCATTACCTAAACTTCAACAAGACTGTCTGGTAGAGACGGCAAATGGAGAATCCATTAAGATAGGTGAAATCTTGCAGGGAGCAAGAATAGAAATTCTGAACCATCATTTTTCTGCTAACCTTTACCCAATGAATCTAGCTGGATTCGATATTGTATTAGGAATGGATTGGTTGGTAGCCAATCGTGCCAGCATTTTATGTGATCAAAAGTCAGTACAAGTAAGTACACCAAAGGGAGAAAAGATCACAATTAAAGGAGATAAGCCAACCAAGTCAGCAAAATTTATCTCTGTGATGAAAGCTGCAAGTTGCGCAAGGAAATGAGCAATAGTGTATATGACTTCCATAATCATTAACACTAAAGGAAAAGAACTAAAAGATATTCCCGTAGTATCTAAATTCTCAGATGTTTTTCCAGAAGAATTACCTGTATTACCGCCCGATAGAGAGGTTGAATTTAGAATTCACCTATTACCAGGAACGGCACCGATTGCCAAAACACCATATCGACTAGCACCCACAGAGATGCCGGAACTGAAGAAACAGTTGGACGAACTACTTGACAAAGGTTTTATACAACCTAGTTCATCACCATGGGGAGCGCCAATTTTGTTCGTTAAGAAGAAAGACAGATCAATGAGTATGTGCATTGATTACCGAGAATTGACCAAGATTACGATTAAAAATCGGTATCCATTACCGATAATCGATGATCTGTTCGATCAAATTCAGAGAGCTCGATTCTTTTATAAGATCGACTTACATTCAGGATATCATCAACTGAAAGTACAGGAAGAGGACATTCCTAAAACTGCTTTCAGAACAAGGTACGGTCATTATGAATTTACCGTCATGCCATTTGGTTTAACCAATGCCCCAGCCGCATTTATGGACATGATGAACAGGATATGTAAGCCATACCTGGATAAATTCATAATTGTCTTTATAGATGATATTCTAATTTACTCTAAGAATAAAGAGGAACATGCAGAGCATCTACATACACTTCTGACATTATTGAGAAACGAGAAGCTTTATGCTAAATTCTCAAAATGTGAATTCTGGTTACAAGAAGTGCAATTTCTTGGACATCTGGTTAATCATGAAGGAATTCATGTGGATCTCACAAAAATCGAGGCAATTACCAAATGGAAAGTCCCTGAATCGCCAACTGAAATAAGAAGTTTTCTTGGACTGGCAGGATATTATAGACGATTTATTCAAGATTTTTCTAGGATTGCCATTCCATTACCCAAACTGACCTACAAATCATTTAAGTTTGAATGGGGACCAAAACAGGAAGAAGCCTTTAGGATTCTTAAGAAAAGTTAACCAACGCACCCATACTCGCATTACCAGAAGGAACTGAAGACTTTATAGTCTATTGTGATGCGTCTAAGTTAGGATATGGATGTGTGTTGATGCAACGTCAAAATGTTATAGCTTACGCCTCTAGAAAACTTAAGAAACATGAAGAGAATTACACAACCCATGATCTAGAGTTAGGAGCCATAGTTTTTGCCCTTAAGATTTGGAGACACTATCTTTACGGAAGTAAGTTTGTTGTCTTCACAGATCATAAGAGTTTAAGGTATGTTTTTGGGCAAAAGGAATTAAATATGAGACAGAGACGCTGGATGGAAATTCTTAGTGATTATGATTGTGTCATATCCAATATCATGCAGGAAAAGCTAATGTAGTAGCTGATGCTTTAAGTAGAAAGTATCATGAAAAACCGAAACGAGTACGCTCTCTTAGATTAAATCTGTAGATAGATTTAAATGAGAAATTAGAGAGATGCATGGAACAGCAATCAAGGATGATGCTGAAGAATTAAAAGGAACGATTAAGGAATTAGAACAAAGACCAGATCGAATTTGGAAGTTCCATATGAAAAGGATGTGGATACCTAAACAAGGAAACCTACGCCTAGAATTCTAGAAGAAGCCCATAAGTATAAGTATACGCTACATCCCAGTAGTGATAAGATGTATCAAGATATAAGAAAGAATTTCTGGTGGATAGGAATGAAAAAGGATATAGCAAACTATGTTGCTAAATGTCTAACTTGTTCACAGGTTAAAGCTGAGCATCAGAAACCTTCAGGGTTATTACAACAATTAGAAATGCCAATATGGAAATGGGAATTGGTAACAATGGACTTTGTTACCAAATTACCCAAAACACGAAAAGGTAATGATACAATCTGGGTGATTGTTGACAGATTAACTAAATCTGCTCATTTCTTACCAATGAAGAAAACTTTCAGTATGGAACAGTTAGCCAAGTTATATACATGTAAATGAATAGTTTCATTACATGGAATTCCTTTATCTATTGTATTTGATAAAGATAGCCGTTTTACTTCTCATTTTTGGACAAGTTTCCAAAAAGCAATGGGAACCAGGTTAAATCTAAGTACTGCTTATCATCCTCAAACGGACGGACAAAGTGAAAGTACAATACAAATGGTGGAAGATATGCTTAGAGCCTGTGTAATTGATTTCGGAGGAAATTGGAACGATCATTTACCATTAATAGAATTTTCCTATAATAACAGCTATCATACTAGCATTAATGCTGTACCATTTGAAGCACTTTATGGATGAAAGTGTTGAACTCCAGTCTGTTGGGCAGAAATTGGAGAAAAGCAACTATCTGGACCAGAGATAGTACAAGAAACCATGGACACTAAAAGCAGCACGAGATCGTCAAAAGAGTTATGCAGATAACAGACGAAAACCATTGGAATTTCAAGTAGGAGACAAGGTATTATTAAAAGTTTCTCCATGGAAAGGAGTAGTCAGATTCGTTAAAAGAGGAAAGCTAAGCCCCATGTATGTTGGACCTTTTGAGATTATTAGAAGAATAGGACTAGTAGCTTATCAGCTACAACTGACAGAGGAAATGGCAGGAATACATGACGTGTTTCATGTATGTAATCTCAAAAATTGCTTAGTAGACGAATCATTAGTGATACCTCTTCAGAACATAGAGGTAAACGAGAAACTTAAGTTTGTAGAGAAACCCTTTCAGATTGAAGATAGAAAAATCAAGAATCTCAAACACAAGAGACTAGTTCTGGTCAAAGTGAAATGGGATTTCAAGCGAGGACCAGAATACACTTGGGAACTGGAGTCAGAGATGCAACGGAAATATCCACATCTGTTCCAGTAGACCTCGAGGACGAGATCTAAAACAAGGTGGGGAGGATATAACAACCCTCCTAAAACCTTTTTAAACACACTTAACGTTCCTATTATACCCCGAATACTCGTTAACGGGCCTAAAATACCTTTGCATTTATAAAAATCAAATAAAAACAATATTATATGGCTCTCGCGGGGCGCGACACCCTTAGGTGTGCGAGTCGTGGGCCGCCATAAGGTGACACCAGGCCGAACCCTGGTCTGCCACGTGTCTGGTTACGCATCAAGCCTACACCCTTGACTCGACTAAGCTAGATCCTACCCTACACCCTCGCGGGCCGCGAAGGAGACTGAGGGGGGCGTCGCGGGCCGCGAGCCGCCTCTCGTCCAGCCCTATAAAAGGGGCGATCGAGCTCAGTTGTTCCTCGTTCATCTTCTAATTCTCTCTCAAATCTTTAGGCAATTATAATACTCGGGTATTATACCCCTAAAAAGCGAAGCTCTACCTCGTTGTAAGTATTATAACCCCCGATCACGTATTTGTTACCCTACCCGGTTGATCTAGGGCTCCGTAACGCATGTCAAGGCTCTGCCTGACTCAGTTCATTGGAGTTCTGTCTCGTGTTATATGGCTAATGTGATTTGGGTTATCTTACTAACACGTGTGCATTGTTTAAGTTTTAATAACCAGGAGAAACAATAGGAAGCTATAATTTTATGTAAGCCAGCAATGTGAGTCATTCTTCTTTTTGTAAACCTTTTTGTGAATACATTCTCTTTTCTAAACCAATTATGTTTGCCAAACCTCAAATGTTTTAAAATTAAAATTAACAGTGATTGAGTCTATGTATTCTATAATTAATGACGGTATGTTGGGGTTTTGTATACATTATTTTAATCCGTTACTATTGGGCAAAGAGTTAGCCAATGAGTAACATGACCCACAAGTCAGGTGTTGACAGTACTGAATGAGTAACTGTGTAGATATAAAGTTTGTAATCGCTCTCAATACTGTGAAATTATAAACTGTTTTGATTAAACTGGGATGCACTCGCCAGTATTTCTTGTTGATAAAACCTTTTTAAAACGCGTTTCAGGTAACTTAATGTGAAGCTAATAGAAGCCAGCTGGAGAGCACTGAAGGCTTAACGATGTGGCTATAAAAGTTACCTAAATAAAAAGGAGATTTTATTTTCAATAAATTAGGGTTTATCCCTACAAATGTATTGTGATTGAAAACTTGGGTTTTATCCCATTTACTTATTATATATATAAAAAGTTTGGTGTTTTAACTCTGATAAACATTTCCTAACTACGGTCCTGATGTCTCATTTCCGCTGCCAAATTAATAAACACCGATACCACCCGCACTGAGTAATCCCACGACCGCCCGCTCCCGGGGCAGGGGTCGGGGGCTGCGACAACACGTCTTCATTTTCTCATGCCTTAATGTTATGAATCTCAACAAGATCTTTCGTGTACATTTTTTCTTACAATATATTGGAAATGAAATTTTTAAAAAAACTTTTCATAGTTATCTATAAATTACGAGGGAATGTTATTAAACAAAAGTCAAGGTGGTATAAACAACATTTAGATGAACATGTGACATCAAATACGCATATCCCGATGGCCGATGCTGAACTTGTAAGTCCGAAAAAGGTTGGTTGAGTTATTTGAATCTTCCACTTTGGCGTACAACAAACATGTAGTGTCCGCATTTGATATTGGTGATGTGGCATGTTTGTGGTATGAGTGTTTGATGTGGGTATAAGTTTGGTCGTAAAATTAGGGATGTTCACAATGCCGATGGAGCCTAAATCAGTGGTAAGGCAACAGGATGAACATTCATATTGATTCCATGGTTGGTTATGGAAAGTTGGAGTGGTTTTTGATTACCAGCCATGGCTTGTGGTTCAATGTCCTTCAGATGGAGTTTTGAAGGTGTATGTGTTGTAGAAAGAATGTATACACACCAAGGTTCCTTGTGACGGCCATGGCTTGTGGTTTAATGTCCTTCAGATAGAGTTTTATATGTGTTGTAGATTGAATGTATACACACCAAGGTTTTCGGTGACATATAAGTGTTAATTCCTTTTGATGTAGTTTCGCCTTGCTATTATCGACCTGTGTAGCCTCTTATGTTGTTTTCAACTCAATAAGAGGTTAAAATTCATGGTGTTCACTATACACACACACACACACCATACAAACAAGGAATGTGCTTTTACAAGTTAGTCATGTTATCGTAGCTACTCCATGGTATAACCGTGATACCACTTGTAGACGGCTCTGTGTGTTGTCATGTAGCGTTTATGACAACCGTAGTCATCTTGTATCTTGACACGTGTCATCATAGTGGTGATCCGTCCTTGTGTCTAGATGATATCAATACCTAACTCTCGAGAGTAGGGTATTACTTACGTGTCTTGGATGTTTCCGACGTTGGTCTATCTAGCTCTACGGACCCAAATTATTGGTTGATCATTGAGAATTGTCTAGACAAGTGTTGGCTTGTTTGAATGTTGGGATTAGTTTGGCGTTAGAAATTGTTTTAGTTTATTCTATAAGTATTAATCCCTATTTGTAAGATTGTGGCTTGTATCATAAAGATACAAAGATTAAAAAAAGGAAATATATAACCAATAAATGTGTAACTGGTTGTGTTATGTGTTACAATTATCTGAGTTCAAGAATTTTTTACCGTTTCTCATATTTCACCATCTCTAGTTAAAAAAGCGATAGCAATAGAATATATTAAATTAATTTTTTAGTTAGTAACTAATGTAAGATATTTGACTTCAAATATATCTTATCTAAAAAAATGTTTTAGAATTCTTAAATTTTTATTACCAGTAATTTTATATTTTATTTATTCAACATGTATAATACCCGAGTTTCTAACTTAGTATTGCTATATATATATACACATTCTTCCAAAATTTACACTAATTTTACACTACCGTTATAGCGTCAAGGGGCAACGGGGGTTGCCCCTTGTTCTTTGCTAGGTCCGCCCCTGACCACCACCAACAATTTAATTTGTCCGTGCCATTATAGCCTAGTGACATCTTAGTGGTGAGATAAGACTTAGTGACAATTTGGTCATAGGTTCGATTCCCACATGGGGGTTCCAGATTTATTGGGTTTCCTTCTGAAATGCATTATAGCCTAATGAAGATGGATATAATTGGGTAGTTTCGCTGATGACACGATAATACTTGAAGAAACACGAAACTAATTTTAGAGTTAATTAGTTTGGTTTATGTTCCTTTCATAATGGTTAATCTTCTTTTAACTTTCTGAGCTTAGATTTGATCCGATACTCCTACAAAACATAACACCGTTAGCTCGTTAAGAGGGGAATATGTGTGTTTCCCTTTAACCAAACTCTGGCGTGAGAATAAGTATTTGCTTTGAGGAAATAATTGTGTGTTAAGAGTGAGAGTAGAGGGAATGGAATGTTTAACTTGTGCATGGAGGTCTCTATTTATAGTCGGAGAGGTGTAAGAGGAGATGGGCTGATGGGCCTTGGGCCGGAAGGCGAAAACCAGAGGATATGCTCTTTGTCTCACTGGTATCGACCGTTAGTGTATTCTAGAAGATCCCCGGTGCTGGCGCACCGTGATTGGAGCCACGTGTCTCCGTTGTCGGCCTTGTTGTCCCTCTGCCATCAGCAGGTAAGTGGAGATCATGGGGCAGATTTCACCGCCCCCTGATTGGTGCCACGTAGGCGTCCTTGTGTACTTTCTGTCTCCTGCACGTCAGACGATCGTGGTGCACGATTGAGCACAGCCAGGAGGACGCTGATTGGCTTGTTCTTCTGCCACTTATACCTTCGGTACTTTCTGAAGTAGAATTGCGCTTTGGCTCCCGCGCGACCTTTGCTGAGCACGTCAGTAGCCCATGCAGGGTTGCAGTAGGTGAAGGCTCTTATTCAGAACGTTAAGTATAGAAATTGATGTTATCTCTTTTTTGGACCTCGCACGAGGTCAGACTCTGCATGAGCATCCCGCGCGGGTCTAAGATTGATTACTAAACTGATTAAGGAGTATGGTCCAACGCGCGACCTGAGTGGTCTGAACAGCATTTTTGGGACCATACCCCTAAAAGTCCCCCCAGTCCAGTGCTGCATCACACGCGAAGTGAGTGGTTGGAGCTCTGGACTTAGAAAAAGGGAAGTGCTGGGTTAGAAAAATGCCTGCTAGATCTTGGTGAGTCGCGCGTGTGTAACTGTCTGTCAGTTACTACGGCGCGACTACCAGATTTGTCTGTTGAAATTCCTCTGCTTTTGAGTTTAAGCGCGCAGGTTCATTGGATAATTGTGAATGTTGCGTGGCCAGGGTAACTTCTGCATGAAGTTTATAGTAACTTTGAGCGGGAAAAACCTCGAAATTTGAATTCTGACGAGTTGGTGCAAAATGTCGTTGATGGCGACGTTTGAGTTGACTGCTGACACGACCATCATCATGTTGTCACTGACGGTTTACCTTTTGTCAGGCGATTGAGGACCACGCACGCGTGATAACCGTCACCCCGAGAAACCCGCTCTACGTGGCATCTTCTGGTTGGTTACGCGCGCGGTGAATCTGACACGTTTACCCATCGCATTTATAGTCGACGAGAGGAGAGAGGAGAGCACAAACCCTTCTTCTGTTTCTCTCTTTCCTTTCTATTCTTCTTTGAATCTTCAAATCTTCAAGAAACACTAGCAGATCTTCAAGTTTTCTTTAGCATATCTTCAAGTTTCCCAGAAGTTCAAAGATATTCAATCTTGTTCTTGTTTGCTTTGCGTTCCTGGCTGAAGAAGGGTCTCATCTTTAAGAAGGTCCCCTCCCCATCCTCAAGTGGGATCAGGGATTATTTGAGCAAATCACAAGAGGATTCCGGTTTCCACCGGAGTGGGATGCACGATATCCCGGTCAAAACCAGACAGCCGCCGATGCGCCACCGGGGTATATTACCCTCTTTAAAGATTTATTTTCACAAGGCAACTTCTGGTTGCCGGCGACGGAGTTCATGGCCCATATTCTTCATTATTATGGGTTTCATATCCCACAAATGAGTCCACCCGGTATGGTGAGGGTGCGACATTTCGAGTTCTTGTGCCGATCCCATGACATAGAGCCTACAGTGGAAAGGTTTAGGGCATTCTATCAGCTGATTAGGAACATGGGGTTCTATTCTTTTGGCAACCGGGGATCTGCCAAGAAGATTATTCTTAACCCCCCGAAGAGTTTCCATGACTGGAAACAAAAGTTTTTCTTCATTAGAGAGGAGGTTATGCCGATCGCCATGATCTTCCGCGCGCCAGATGTGATTGAGAAGGAGGAACTACCGATCCCCAAGGGGGCTGACTGGTATGTTAAGCTAACTGCCAAACCCAATTGCATCTTCGGTGAAAATGTTCTGGTCGCAGCGCAGATGAGTGACCAGTGGCCGGAAGATAGCACTGAGGTGCACGTTTTGACGTTTCAAGATAGAGGTTAGTTATTTCTTTGACTACTTCTTCTTTTTTCAGTTGCGTCTAATTGTTGATTTTGAATGCAGAGGCACACCTTTATCAAGTTGCTTTCCCCACCTTCGGTGGATCCATGGGCGTGCGCCCACTGGAATCAGGGGAGCAATACTGGTATGAGCGCATTAAAGGTCATTTTCTGTATCCTCCTACTGGAGCTTTTGCCAATCCTCCCACTGCAACCGAAGGTGCGCATCTACCTAACCCTAGGCCCTTGCGAGCTGTGACTTCTACTGGGAAAGAGATTCTTTATCTTTCCAGCGAGGAGTCTGTAGGGTCTTCAAATGGGGAGCTAAGTTCCTGGTCTAACATCTTTGCAGGTGTGTTGCGCGACCTTGGCATTGATCCGGAGGAGAAGAAGAAGAAACCGAACAAGAAGAAGAAGAAGAAAGTGATTACCATTGATCCTGAGCCAACCAGCAAGAAGGGCGGGAGTAGCCGCGCGACTACTGGTGCTTCTGACAAAGGTACCCTTCGATTCCGACAGAGTAACTTAGAAGATTACGTAATTGCAAGTGACTCACTTGAAGGCTTGTCCCGTATAGGCGAGAAGAAATCCAGCGCCGCTGGTTCAAGGAGCTCTAGGAGCGCGGGGTCAAGGAACCCTGATGCTGGCGCTACTCCCTCCTCTATCGTTCTGGATGAGGAGGAGGAAGAGGAAGAACAAGAGGAAGAGCCCGCTCTCAAGCTGATAAGCCGGAAGAGAAGCAGAGAGGAGACTACTGTGGGCACGCAGGTGGCGCAGAAGACTGGGGGAGCCCCAGTAATAGGCAAACAGAGCAGTATGCGCTCTCTCTACAAATTCTCTCCCGGTTAGTTTTATGACTTCCTTCATGTTTCATTTAATGAAATTTCTTTTTAACACTTGGCTTCTGCAGAGGCCAAGAAGAAAACCCCTGAAAAGAAGGGTGTTGAGTTTAAGGACCCCCAAGAACCGGTGCAGAAGAAAACCAAGTTTGTGATCAAGCCTCTTAAGTCTGCTGAGTTGGAGGCTGAGAAGGATAGAGAGAAGGAAAAAGAGAAAGGAAAAGAGAAGGAAAAAGAGTAGAAAGAAAAGAATAAGAAGAAGAAGGCTGAGAATCCTGCTAGTGATAAACCCAAAGAGACCGAGACCGCTGCTACTACCGCGCAGGATAAAACGCAGGGTCCGGAGGTCGTGCACGTTACGGGGCTTGACCAGCTCCTTCATGAGAAAAAGAAAGAAACTACTCGGGGGAAGGGACCCGAGGTTGTTAAGCTAACCAAGCCTGCGCAGGTTGATGCCCCCACCCACACTGTTCAAGTGACTTCTGCTGCTGGGGGATCAGCTGCTGCTGCGCATAAAGAGAGTACCACTACTGCAGGTGGTGCAAGCGCGGCTGGTGGTGCTGGAGGATCCATACCTCAGACTCCTATCGGTCCTAAGGATACCTTAGGCGATATTTATTACAAAACCTACACCGAGGAGGCTCGCGGTGATGCTCCCCACCAAGCTCCATGGGGCTTAAAGAAAAAGGACACATTCTTGGAGTTTGGGCCGTGTCGCAATTGGTTCTTTAACTCTTTCCCCCCTGGTGAGGTTAATCGACAAAGGGCACGAACCCACGATGGGTTATATCATGCCTACGTTGTTGGAGAAGCCAACACCCGTGCTGCTAACCACCAAATTGTGCGCGAATGGCGTATAATGGTTAAAGAGCGGGGTGATTGGGAAAGGTACCGTGATCATTTGCTAAAGCAGGTGAAGGAATTTGAGAAGATGAAGAGTTCTTTTGCTGAGGAGAAGGCCGCCTTTGACGCGGAGAAAAAATCTGAAAAATGGGGGCGCGAGGGCCTAAAGAGCAAGCTACGTGCTGCTGAAGAGCTCTTGTCCCAGGAGCGCGCGGAGTGGAAAAAGATATGTGAAAAAGATAATCAACGCATGTATGCCGTGCGCTCTAAAATCACGGACCTTGAGGCTCAAATTGCCACATTAACAAAGAAGATTGAGGATGTCGAAGCTGACAAGGAGCGCGTTGAGGTTCAACAACTTTAGCCCTTTCTTCTTTATGTTGTTTGTTACTTGTCAAAATATTACTAAGTCATTATTTCACCCTTCGCAGGCTGAGTTAAAGGCGCATGTGGCCTGCAAGGACAAAGACTTGCGTGCTAAGGATGTGGAGATTGCGGAGTTAAAGCGTAGATTGCATGCGCAAACTGACAAGAGCGAATCCTTGGAAATTGATTTGGAGGCTGAAAAGGTGAAGGCTGTTACCGCCGATGAGGCCAAACAGAAGGCCGACGAGGCGCGAGATATTAGCACCGCTGCTCTTAACGTAGCCCAAAACAATTATGCCGAATATCAAGGAATCATAGACACCCAGGTCTTCAAATCTGAATGGATGTGTGGTAGAGGGGTGGTTCTGGTACGGTTCCCCTCTCTTAACTTAGGCTTTATTTTTTGTTGTCTTGGTTCTTATCCATTGCCTTTCTTGCAGATGGCTAACTCCATTCTGAATGCTTCTGAGCTGGATGCTTCTGTTACTGCTCTCATAGATGCCTCACGCGCGGTTGGGCATCGTGGAGGTTATCTAGAGTGTGCATAACATGTTGAAGAGGCACTTGGACAGGAGTTTAATGTTAGTCATTTACTGGAGTGTTTTCGTGCTAATCAAAAGTTTAACATGCATTTGTAACGTAGAAGTCATGATGCTAAAAACAAAAGGCATGGTCAATGCTTTCATTAAGTAGCTTTGAAACAGGCGCTAGGCCAATCATTCATCGTTGAAATAAAAGAGGCGTATAGCCAACAATAGGTAAAAAAAGGGGCGTAGCCAACATAAGCGGATAAAGGCGCATGGCCCAAGAAGGATCTTCGATACAAGATTCCACCATTCATCTCATAGAACAACGCTTTGTTCTGTATCTTTCTAGCTTCTGCTTTGTTTTCAGGGAGAATTCCTTCTTGCAATTTCTGGATGATGGGGGTCATCCAAGATGGTTGCCCTATCTCAATCACATTCACTTGGCGCAACAAAACTGACGGGTTTTTTAACACTTCGATTCTTACATCTTTGGCGAGATGTTGAAAAGCTGTTGAAGCGAGCTTGCTTAAAGCGTCTGCTGGTTTGTTCTCTGACCGATTGATATGAACAACCTTGTATGATTTGAACTGCTGAAGCAACTCCTTCGCCTGCTCTAAGTACAAAACCATAACTTCGCCCTTCGCATCATACAACCTATTAATTTGACTCGCGGTCAGGAGGGAGTCGACATGCGCTTGTAAGTTTTGAGCTCCCATCTTGATGGCTAGGCGCAGGCCTGCCAAGAACGCTTCATATTCTGCCTCGTTGTTGGTATTTTTGAAATCCAACTTGATGGCATAGGTGAACTCATGCTTCTCTTGGCTAACAAGGCGCAATCCAGCTCCTGCGCCGTCTTCATTCGAGGCCCCGTCAGTGTATAACAACCATAACCCATCTGATGTGTCTTTGATAGGAGTGATGTGCACAAAATGCAACATATAAATTACATCAATTGTGGCATAAAACTAACCCTTTTTTAGTACTAATGTTGGAAAAAAGTGTGTTTTTGTCTTCCTTTTGTATTTTCAGGATTAAATGAGCTCAAATGAACAAAAGAAGCAAAACGGCAGCTAAATCTAACATAAATACAAGAAAAGGAACAAACGTGGCATGCCCGGCCTCCCCGACAGCATCTTCCCAAGCAAAACAAGAGAACAGAAAGCTGAACACGCCCCGCGCTCAATGAGCACGGGGGCGTGCCCAAGTGTCAGCAGACAAGACAAAGTTGTAGAAGCTTCTATCACCCACCACGGGGGCGTGCCCAGCGGACACGGGGCCGTGGTCAACTCTAAGATTCGCAGAATCTGGGGAAATCTTGATAGTACAGATACGCTTCTGCACACGGGGGCGTGCCCAGCGGACACAGGGGCGTGGTCAACTGACGCAGACAAACTTCAATTAATGAAGAAAGAGAAGGAAGGTGGACACGGGGCCGTGCCCGAGTCTCTGTTCAGCCTATAAATAGGGGTGCTTGGCTCATTTGCAAACCATCCCTTGGCACACCACCTCTCTCGCACTTCACCCACCACCCACCACCATCACAACACCATCATCCACCACCATCATCCATCGTCCATCGTAGAGTGTGTGAGTCGTCTCGGGATCCAAGATTGATCATAAGAGTTCTTGACAATCAAAGGCCATGTTTGCCAAAGTCTCTTACATCACTTGGTGAAGACAAGTGTCTAGTGTAATACTTTTTATTTTTAATATTTTCGCACTTTTTATTTGGTTATGTATTAGTGACTTTAATAACTAGTTTCTTATGTTGAATGTGATTCTTCCTTATCGTTTGTCCGTGGTGTCTTGGCATTATTTTACTGTCTATATAAAATAAAAGATTTTCACCATTCATATCTCCACGATCTATATGGAGATATGTTGGCTACCTGGTCGAGGGTTAAGGGAACGGTTTGGTAAGAGTCTTGCCTTGTTCAGGGTATAGATCCTGCAAGGACCTGGGTCAAATTTAGTAGGACCTCCTTCAATACCCACCGGTATTGGATGGTGGGGGTCCAAACTCTTTGATCCCCTCATATGTAAGCTACTATTAATACTTTAACCCGGCTACTTAGGACTGTATCCCTTCTCACTCAGACTACTTAGCCGAGGGTAACGTCACCTTCAAAAGAGGGGCCTACCATAATATGCATTAATAACTTAATTAGTTATCTTTCAATAATCCGACCCTTTAGGATTGTATCCTTGCTGACTCAAACTACTGGGTTGAGGGTAACGTCACCTTCAAAAGAGGGGCCTACTATAATAACTAAGATAATCTCTTAAAAAGTGCAAAAGTGCAGAAATAATCAAAGGTTACACTAAACACGAGTCGGAGCCAAGTGATTCATCTTGTCTATCTGTTTTTACTTTTATTTTAATTTTCAGCATTTTAGTTAGTTTTTATTTTTCTAGTTTAAAAACATTTTTCTAACTTTTTGATTTGATTAGATGTTGAGGATAAACCGGTATTAAAAGCTCTTGTGTCCTTGGACGACCTCGGTATCTTGCCAACACTATACTACGCTCACGATGGGTGCACTTGCCCATATGTGTGTTTGGTGTTAGTAAAATATCGTGTTTTATAAATTTAAAACTTGACTAACGTGTAAAAAGGGGTTTAAAATATGCATTAAAATATATAACACACCACACGCATCAAGTTTTTAGCGCCGTTGCCGGGGACACAAGGATTTTATGAAAGTTAGGAATCAACGGCCTAATCGTTTTTTCTTATTTTTCTATTTTTTTTAGGATTTTTCTAAATTTTTCAGCTTCTGTAAAACTCAGCACGGGTCGTGCCTGCTGAACACGCCCCGTGCCCAATTCTTGGAACTGACAATCCTGTTTTAAGTCAGACAGTAAGCTGAACACGGGGCCGTGCCCACTCAACACGCCCCGTGCCCAAGATTCAGTTACTGAAAACAGAACCGTAAGATCCCGACGGTTGGTAATTTCTGACACAAACATGAGTGATACTGATATTTTTTACTTTCGGCACTCTTATGGTACGTGGTGTCAAATATGTGGTGGTTCCCATAAAGATTTAGAATGTTATTTTCTAAATTATAAACCCCATTATATAGACCCATTGTTTTCCTGTAGCCTTAAGAGGGGCGAAAGTAAAAATAATCCTTATTTCTCCCTCGAATGCTCTCAACAGGATCTTCTAGGAGAAATGCTTCTTGATGAACTATTTCAAATGGAAGATCTAATTCTTAATTGGTTAAAAGAACTTAGGATGGATTTCAATAATTTATCTCAAGACGATAACCAAGAAGAATTGTTGGGATCGCATTCAAATAAAAACAAATTCGTTGTTCCCGATGTTACCTCTAACTCCAGCGAGGACTTGAGCGATAGTCGTCCCTGTGTCGATTGTGCCGTGAAGGACTCCCCATCGACTTCGTTCGATGCATACATAGACCTGAGCGATTCGGCATACACCTTCTTTAACGAGAGCCCGGGAAAGGGTTGGACTTATCCACCCACATTTAGCATAGGAATCACCCTCACCGACAACCTCTTGCGTTCTCGTCTTAATCTAGAGCAATTAAGGTATCTTAGGCACTTTGGGGTTGTTCCATCCAGTAAGGAACCGCCCGATCCAGATAATTTCCTTAGAAATAGACGAAACTTCATAAACAGCCTCTAGACACGAGGCCGTGCCCAGGTCAACACGCCCCCGTGTCCACCAAAAGATTCCTTTCTGACTTTTTTTCAGAATACGGACAAAATGTGTCAGGATCCTGTCTGCACACGGGGTCGTGTCCAGCCGACACGGGGCCATGTGCAGCGTGCTGTCGTTTTCTATAAATGCAGCCAAGAATCCTGCACATTTGGACCATCCAGGGACAGAGATTTGAGAGGATCTTCTCACCTACCATCCTAGGTATTTTCTAAAAGAAGGTTCTAACAACCATCTTGTCCTTTCCTCTTTTATCCATTACCTTCTTCTTCATCTTTCTTGCTTCAACACCTCTATTGAAGCTTGAGATCACCATGATTCCAAGCTTTATTGTGATGTTTGTTGGGTTTTTGTTCAAGGAATCTTGTTAAAAATAAGTTGTATAACATTGTTTTAAGTTATTTCTGCTAAAAAATGCTTCATAAGTTGGAAAAGTAATTTGAAACTCCAAGATTCCTTGTTCCAAAAATCTACAGAAAGGTGAACACGGGGCCGTGCTCATTGAGCACGGGGCAGTGTCCGAGGGAACTGTTTCATTAAAATAAACTCCTTTCCGTTTATTTTCGTAGAATGTCAAGCCAAAACAGTGGAACCTCTTCTGCGCACTCCAGAAACAGTCGAAGGGAAAGAAGGTCTTCAATTGAAGCAACTCTCGTATGCTACGTAATGGCATTACGTGAAGCTCTTGACGAGATGACTTCAGTAGAGGAGGTCCTTATAGACCGTATAAACTATCTTACGGTGGGGCTGGAAAACAGTTTTCAAGAAATTAATCTCTTGCACCAGAGGTTAAACATTCTTGTGACACCTCCCATGGAACCAATCCTCCCTCAAGAGGATTGGAACCTAGCACTTGGAGTCAACAATCCTACCGAATGGGACGACATTCCAGCGGAACCTCCTCTTGAATATCTACAAGAAGTCCCAGTGGAGGTTGCACCCCGTCAAACCAATGCCAATGAGCCCGCCTTTCTTCTCCCTAGGGAGATAGAGGAGTGGCTCGCCGACGTGGGAGGGACCCATGCCCGGAGAAAGAAGTTTTTCAAGCCGCATCCAACCGAGAGAATTATCTTTTCGGAAATTTTGCTAATAGAATAAGTATTAGGCTAGAACTTCTTGGTTTAGATTTCTTGTGTTTCTTTTGACCTATTTATCTAGAATTTTAACTTATTAGGAATATTATGTAATTCTCTCTATTTAATGGAGTGATGGTTTTAACTAAATTGGTGTTTGGATGATGTTGTAATGGATAAAACACACTCGGGGTGGTGAAGGATAACAAGGGAAACTTGAACCAGCACCCCATGCACAAAAACAGGGCCACCCGACAAATTTTTCTTCATTACAGCAAGTTCAGCACGGGGTCGTGCTCGCCCAACACGGCCCGTGCCCAACTATCTGCAGAAAATGCCCAGTTCAGGTAACTGGACACGGGGCGTGCTCTCTGAACACGCCCCCGTGCCCAGGCTTCTGTTTCTTTTTGACAATTTCTGTTACTGGCGATCTGAACACGGGGCCGTGCCCGGACACCACGGGGCCGTGTCCAGACGCCCAGTAACATAAAATTTTGCTTTTTCACACCTTTTTACACATTCAATCAACCTAAAAACTTATTTTTGGGACACATTGAGGACAATGTGTAATTTAAGTGGGGGGGGGGGGGGGGATGCTAAAACCTTGAATCTTGCAAGTCCTAAATACAAGCCTTACACAAAACTCTATTGGAACCGCTAATCACCCCAAATTTTTTTCAAAAAATTTGGTTTTCATTTTTTTTACTTGTCTAGGTTTAATTTGGGAATTTCAAGTTCTAAAAAAGGTTATATTATTACAAATTTACAACCGATAGCGTCGTGATAAAAAGAATCAACATAAGAAAATTATGAAACGACATGACAAGTTTAGTTAAAATTTGATTATATATACTTGATCACATAAAAACCCACTCCCACAAAAAGTGAGTTTTGAGCCTTTATTGAGCATACAAATACATATCTTTAAACTAAATGCTCATTTTTCGTTTCTTGTGTGAATAGCCGCTTGGTTCTTACAACTCTAGAACTTGCCACGACGATACATTCCCGGACCTTACCAACTTAAACCCGAGTAAGTAAATGACGGAGGCATTAGGACTAACCCTTTTTTATTTCTACACCATTATTTTTCTTTTTCTTTTTTTACCACCTACCCAAAATCCCCCTAGTTAACCCCTTTGAGCCTAAACCTTTTCATTTCATAACCCAAAACAAACACCCTTTCACCCACCAAAACCTTTATATTTTTAACCCTTTGTTTTAGTAACAAGCTCGGTTTTTCTTATGACTTTAAAAAAAATGATGATGATGAAGCAAAAGAGAAATAAACAAACAAGTTTATCAAAAATAACTTTGTTTGAATAATGGCTTCATCAAAATAAAAAATTCAAAAATAAAAAGTCTTACGAAAACCGACGCTTTTTACGCCTTTCGCCTTTTTACTAACCACTAACCCAACCACCTACCTTTAACCCAAGACTAACCCTTCACCCAAAAGTCCTCTTGATATTTACAAAGGTGTATAGTTAAAAAGGAGGAGGATTGATTGCTTGGCAAGCTTATGGTAGGAGTAAGTTCCATGCCGCTCTCGAGTGATTCACTAAGATACATCTTCGGCCGAGTGTTGAGTGATCCCCCGTGAGGTATGTGAAATTGTATATAAATGGAATTTTAAAAAGGCATGTTATGCCCTAATAAGTAATTTATCTTATGAAATGTTTTAAATAAATCATGACGAATAGGATTGTAAATAAATAAAAATAAAACTTAATAAAGAATCTTGGAAATCCCGACACTCTATGACAAGCCCAAAAAACCTTCTCTTCTACCCATTCCATTTGGGAGTGTAAAGCTACATTATAAAGAGTTTTGCTTGAGGACAAGCAAAGATTCAAGTGTGGGGGTATTTGATGTGCACAAAATGCAACATATAAATTACATCAATTGTGGCATAAAACTAACCCTTTTTAGTACTAATGTTGGAAAAAGTGTGTTTTTGTCTTCCTTTTGTATTTTCAGGATTAAATGAGCTCAAATGAACAAAAAAGCAAAAAGGCAGCTAAATCTAACATAAATACAAGAAAAGGAACAAACGTGGCATGCCCGGCCTCCCCGACAGCATCTTCCCAAGCAAAACAAAAGAACAGAAGGCTGAACACGCCCCGTGCTCAATGAGCACGGGGGCGTGCCCAAGTGTCAGCAGAAAAGACAAAGCTGTAGAAGCTTCTATCACCCACCACGGGGGCGTGCCCAGTGGACACGGGGCCGTGGTCAACTCTAAGATTCGCAGAATCTGGGGAAATCTTGATAGTACAGATACGCTTCTGCACACGGGGGCGTGCCCAGCGGACATGGGGGTGTGGTCAACTAATGCAGACAAACTGCAATTAATTAAGAAAGAAAAGAAAGGTGGACACGGGGCCGTGCCCAATGGACACGGGGCCGTGCCCGAGTCTTTGTTCAGCCTATAAATAGGGGTGCTTGGCTCATTTACAAACCATCCCTTGGCACACCACCTCTCTCACACTTCACGCACCACCCACCACCATCACAACACCATCATCCACCACCATCATCCATCGTAGAGTGTGTGAGTCATCTCGGGATCCAAGATTGATCGTAAGAGTTCTTGACAATCAAAGGCCATGTTTGCCTAAGTCTCTTACATCACTTGGTGAAGACAAGTGTCTAGTGTAATACTTTTTATTTTTAATCTTTTCGCACTTTTTATTTGGTTATGTATTAACGACTTTAATAACTAGTTTCTTATGTTGAAGGTGATTCTTCCTTATCGTTTGTCTGTGGTGTCTTGGCATTATTTTACTGTCTATATAAAATAAAAGATTTTCACCATTCATATTTCCACGGTCTATATGGAGATATGTTGGCTACCTAGTCGGGGGTTAAGGGAACGGTTTGGTAAGAGTCTTGCCTTGTTCAGTGTATAGATCCTGCAAGGACCTGGGTCAAATTTAGTAGGACCTCCTTCAATACCCACCGGTATTGGATGGCAGGGGTCCAAACTCTTTGATCCCCTCATATGTATGCTACTATTAATACTTTAACCAGGCTACTTAGGACTGTATCCCTGTTGACTCAGACTACTTAGCCGAGAGTAACGTCACCTTCAAAAGAGGGGCCTACCATAATATGCATTAATAACTTAATTAATTATCTTTCAATAATCCGACCCTTTAGGATTGTATCCTTGCTGACTCAAACTACTGGGTTGAGGGTAACGTCACCTTCAAAAGAGGGGCCTACTACAATAACTAAGATAATCTCTTAAAAAGTGCAGAAATAATCAAAGGTTACACTAAACACGAGTCGGAGCCAAGTGATTCATCTTGTCTATCTGTTTTTACTTTTATTTTAATTTTCAGCATTTAAGTTTGTTTTTATTTTTCTAGTTTAAAAACATTTTTCTAACTTTTTGATTTGATTAGACGTTGAGGATAAACCGGTATTAAATGCTCTTGTGTCCTTGGACGACCTCGGTATCTTGCCAACACTATACTACGCTCACGATGGGTGCACTTGCCCATATGTGTGTTTGGTGTTAGTAAAATATCGTGTTTTATAAATTTAAAACTTGACTAACGTGTAAAAAGGGGTTTAAAATATGCATTAAAATATATAACACACCACACGCATCAGGGAGTATCAACAACTTCACAATCTTTGATCTTATCTTCTGGAACTTCAGTGATGAAGTCTATTAACACTTGACCTTTAATGGCTGGGCGCAGCCTGTATAGAATGTTGTGGCCCCCCAGTTCGATTGCCCACTTTGCTAAGCGTCCTGACGTGTCTGGTTTTTGCAGGATTGTGCCAATATGGAAGTTAGTGAGTACAGTGATTACATGCCCAGTAAAATACATGCGCAGCCTCCGAGAGGCGTGTAGCAGCGCGAGCACTAACTTTTCCATTGTTGAATATCGTGTTTCTGGATCCGTGAGCACCCTACTAACATAGTAAATTGGAGTCTGAACTCCGTCTCTTTCTACCAACAATACTGACCCAACTGCCTTGTCTGAAGAAGACAAGTACAGAATGAGTGGTTCCTTCTCGAATGGCGCGGTTAGTGTAGGAAGCTTGAACAAACACTCTTTCATTTGCTGGAAGGCAGCTTCTGCTTCTGGCGTCCATTTGAACTCTTGTTTTTTTCACGCAGTTGCGCAAAGTACTGATAAAAGAGTACGATTTTGCAGCGTGGTTTGATAGAAATCGGTTAAGTGCGGCTAGGCAGCCGGCTAATCTCTGCATTTCTTTGATCGTGCGTGGTGACGGCATCCGCGCTATGGCTTGAACTTTTTCGGGGTTAACCTTGAAACCGCCGTTTGTAACCATGAAGCCTAAAAACTTGCCTTCCTCCATACCAAAAGAACATTTCGCTGGATTCAGCTTCATGTTCACGCTTCTTAAAGAGTTAAACGTCTTCTCTATGTCCTTTAACATCTGGTCCTCCTCGGGACTTTTAATCACGAGATCGTCAATGTAAACCTCGATATGCTTTCCGATGTCATCAGTAAATATCGTATCCATCATACGCTGGTAGGTTGCGCTAACATTTTTGAGCCCGAAAGGCATCTTTGTGTAACAGAAGATTCCGATGTCGGTACGAAAAGCTGTCTTGTCTTCATCTTCCAGCGCCATTTGGACTTGATGATACCCCTTGTAACAGTCCAAAAAACATTTCCATCTGTACGGCGTGAGAGAGTCTATCTTCTTGTCGATCTCAGGCAATGAATAACAATATTTGGGACACGCCTTGTTGAGATCAGTGTAATCGACACACATTCGCCATCCTCCATTAGACTTCTCGACCATAACAGGGTTTGCAACCCAACTTTGATAGCGCACCTCTCTCAGTATACCTGCCTTTAGCAGTTCACAGACTTGCTCATTCATGGCTTTAGTCTTATCCGCTCCTAGGCTGCACCTTCTTTGTACTTTTGGCTCGACGGAAGGATAAGTGTTCAAACAATGTTCACTGACATCGCGCGGGACACCGGTCATGTCGGCCGGAGTCCATGCGAAAATGTCCATGTTTCTAAACAAAAGTTGCTTGAGGTGCGTTCTGATGTTTGGTGAGATTGCGTGGCCTATCGTCACCGTCTGTTCTGGGTATTTGTGGTTTAGAACCCATTTTTCTGGTTCGGTCATTGAAATTTTTGCTGCCTTTGCTGGGCGTGCATCTTCTGCTGACATCACCTCTTTCTTCGCAAAGATAATCGCCACCCCCGTCTCGGTTGGGAACCCGATGGCTGAGTGGGGTGTGGAGGTTACCATGTTTAGTTCTCCTTGGGTTTCTCTCCAAATTAAAACATCATGCCTTGTTTTGACTGGCATTACCATGAAGTTGACGTTTGTAGTTCTTGAATATTTCCCGTCAAATAATGTGACGGAGAAACTAATCTGGCATAGTGGGAAGACCATTTCGTTGCAGAATCCCGATAGAGGATAATCAACCGGCTCGAGTCTCGCTTTATCTTCATCATCGAACTGATTGAAGCATTGCTCGTAGATGATATCAGGTATACTTCCCGGATCAATGAATATGTATTCTGTTTCGTAATGACCGATAATACCAGTAGTGACGACGGGGCGCGTGGCGCGTGGTCCCCCGCGTACTACCGGAAAGATGACCTGTTGCTCTTGCCATGCAGGTTCGAATGGGCGCTTGCTTTTGTCTCTCGCGCTGTACCTTGGTCCATTGACCATGTGCGTTTCTAGGCGCCTGACCTTCTTCTGGTTTCCCTCATCATTGCGCTAATTCTGGCACGTCTCTTTGCGCACATTCTTGACCAGATGGCTTAACTTTCCGCTTTTTAGCGCTCTCTCGATTTCCTGCCTTAGACTGATACAGTCATCCGTCAGATGACCTGTATCTTTGTGAAAATCGCAGTACCGGTACGGGTCTTGCCCCTTCTTGTATGTCATAGGGTTTGGAGCCTTGAAATCATGATTCTCCATCATGAGCACCTCTTTCGGTGTCTTAATGAGCGGAGTCTAGTGCTTTTCTCGTTTCTCGTTCCTAACTGCCTTTCGATATCCGATTCTGTCAATCATTTCATGCGCGTCTTCTTTGTAACGCGGTCTTTCCTCATAACCGCTGGATTGTCCAGTCTTCCATTCATGATTACTGTTCTTGTTGCGCTTCCCATAGTCGCGCGAGCTTCTCTTGGAAAAACCGTCTTCGGTGTAGGAGTTTTTGGTTCCAGCTAGCGATTCTTCAATTTGTGCTACTATCTTTGCGGCTTCCATGAGCTTGTCCCACTCCTTGGGCATACCGTCTTTTCCAGTGATAGTTCTGATGAGACTATCACATCGAATAACTTTCTTGAAGTGAGCGCGCATGAGCTGTTCGCTTACACCACCGATTTCCAAACACTCCTTGTTGAAGCGAGTGATGAAGTCTTCTAAACCTTCGTTTTCTCTGCGCCAGATATCTGTTACTTCAGACGTATCGCGCTGATAACGTCTTTGCTGGCTGAAATGGTTTACAAATTGTGTTCTGAAATCGACCCATGACGTGATTTTTCCAGGCGGAAGGCTGTCGAACCAAGCGCGGGCAACCCCTGTGAACGTGTGGATAAACAGATGGCACAACATTGGCATGTTCCATCCTCCCATAACACCAACGCTTGTAAATACTCGAACATGATCGTCAGGGTCGGTGAGACCGTTGAACTTTCCCACTGTTGGAGGTAGCTTCTCTCTTGACAGTGGGGCTAGAGCAATCTTTGCAATGAACTTTGAGTGTTCCACAGCTTCCGCTGGCCTATAGGCTAGGCTGAAATCTCTTTCTGCTTCTTCGTTGTATGCGTTGCGCTGTCTTTGTCTATACGACTCATGGTTTTTCTGCAACCTGTTGAAAACTGAGGAACCTTCATCTTCTTGCCATATATAATCGTCCGGGTCTTTATCGTCCCATTCATAGTTCATGTTGCGCGGCCCCAGCCGGCTATGAACTGGACCCTTTTGCACGTTTGACGGATGGTCATAATAACTCCCTGTTTCCCCTCGTGTATCGCGCGTGTCATGCACGCTTGGCCTTCTCAGGGGGGGTCTGTTGATTCTGCCTTGAAAGTTCTGCTGTGGGGGCGTCTGGCGCGCCCCCTGAGTTGGACCTGGAGGAGTAACCAAGGATAGCTCTGCTTGTAAGATTACCTGTTGTGCGCTCAATGACTGATACGCATTATTTATGGTAGCAATTTGTTTGGCGTACCAGGAAGCTAAAGTTTCGCCTTCTGTTAGCCCTAATAGCGCCGAAATGTTCGGATTTGGAGCTGGGTTTGAAGGACCAGCGACATGACTTGCTGGGGTTCCCGTTTGGGCGATGCAAGTGAAGCTCGCGCGGGGTCCTCCAGTGTTTGTTACTTCAATTTCACCTATCTCTTCGGTAGGTTGGACTTGGACATTCGGATTGTCCTCCCCAATCATGCGTTAGAGTTCGTGGCAAAACCGAAATCAGGAATAATTCCTTGACCAGCCATGATCGAAGGAGCAAAAGCTTAGAAAAAACTCAGAAAAAGAAGATGAAAGTGATTTTGAAAATCGGTGGGCGCCAATGAAGAAACACGGAACTAATTTTAGAGTTAATTAGTTTGGTTTATGTTCCTTTCATAATGGTTAATCTTCTTTTAACTTTTTGAGCTCCGATTTGATCCGATACTCCTGCAAAACAGAACGCCGTTAGCTCGTTAAGAGGGGAATATGGAGGTTTCCCTCTTAATCAGACTCCGGCGTGAAAATAAGTATTTGTTTTGAGAAAATAATTTTATGTTAAGAGTGCCCTCTTACGTCTTATCCGGAATAATTCCTTGACCACCCACTAGTTCTCGTTTAAAAAAAACAACAATTTAATTCTTTATTTCAAGTTGTATAAAAAGGAGAGGGCCCTCGTACGTCTTGTCGAGTGGTGTCGGC
The DNA here is from genome assembly GCA_030545235.1 of Helianthus tuberosus. Taxonomy (NCBI): domain Eukaryota; kingdom Viridiplantae; phylum Streptophyta; class Magnoliopsida; order Asterales; family Asteraceae; genus Helianthus; species Helianthus tuberosus. The sequence continues at coordinate 38,822,015 of CM060357.1, read as the reverse complement.
GACCAATTGCGAGAAAGGAGGTCGGTTGATGTGGACCCATCATAAAAAGTCATCTGCAACTCCACGTGTCGGTCGGTGACAGTTCATTAACAGCCAATTAATTTTTTTATTTTCCTTTTTTTAATATTATATATTCATCGTATTTACCTTCATTCTCATTCATAGGCTGGCACTCTGTCTCGTTTCGCCGCGTTACCGTACAGAATTGCGTTGACACTTCATTTCTTTTTTCCCTTTTTTTTTTAACTTTATTAATTCCATTTTTTTATATTTATTAATTCCATTTAAAAAAAAACAAACAAACAAACAAAGGTATTTTTGAGAATGTTGGTTCTGTAGCTTATTTTATATGATAACTATAGTGGTTAAATAGAATTTTTTTTTTGTAAGTAGAAATCTTATTTTTATTCGTATTTTTGTTCTTTTTCACTAATGAAATTTACATACTTTTGTCTTAAACACATATTATACTTTTTTTTAACAATCAAAAACATATTATCTATATTATATTATAGTGCATGAGGCAAAGGCATTTTAAGATATAAAACAATAAGAACTTTTCCCCTATTTATTTATAGAAAGACCTCTAAAACGAGGGTAGTTTGGTCTTTTAAATACTATTTATTTTTTAGCCCCTAAACTTATTACACTTAAATCCCTAAGGTTCTAACAAAATTATAGATAATTAGTTACAATTCACCTCTCCACAACAAACTTATAATTTTTTACTTATTTTTGACATATCTTATAAACTATATTGTTTTAAAAAAAATCCAAAGATAGCATTAGGGGTGAGCAAAGTAGGTTACCCGACCCGACCCGAGGATTGACCGACCCGACCCGAGACCCGAAAAACCATTATTTAGCTACCCGAAATAAAACCCTATGTATTGGTCTCGGTTTCGGTTCTGTATAATGTCGGGTATATCGGTCCTAGGGTTCAAGACCGACCCGACCAAAACAAGTCAATGGAATCCAGCAGCGGCAACACTATGCAAGGTGTTGTTCTGGTATGTTTGTGAAGGCTGTGAAGACAATGAAGAATTCAAGAATCATGAGCATTCACTTTCATTTCAGGTTTAACATTTCAATCCTAGTATCTATTTCAATCAAATGTTATTTCTTGATCATGTAGTATAACATGTTTGTTTCATTAGTTGATTCCATGATGTTTGTTTTAATTACTGAAAGTCTTAATACGAATTTGCAATTTCTTGACCATCATGGGGGTGTTTATACTTCAATCTAAGGTCTATTAAACCTTATTAATACCTATGCACACCAAGTGTTCGATATAATGTCTGAGTGAAAGGGGTGATGAAAACATGATACGAAAAGTTGTTTTTGATGAATTTCGTTGTTAAACATAGAATAAATAAACCTTGTAACCCAAAATTCATAACTTAAACAAGTTGTTTTATTACAGTAAAATTCTGATATTATTACTGTAATAAAACAACTTGTATAAAACACTTTATAATGAAGACTAGTGGCACATAGCGATTACTGAACCAAGTATGCTTTATGATTTATGGATTGGGTTGTAACTGCGAATAATCTTATAAAGCATGATGAACTTTTATGATGAATAGTTGTATGTGCAGTCGGCTGCTGCAACATACATTAAAACAACTAAAGGACTAAAAAAAATAACGGTTGCTGCAACATACAGGTTTGATTATATACTTGTATGTGCAGTCGGCTGCTGCAACATACATTGAATACTTATTACTGATTGGTTAATAAGTTTATACTTCCTCATTATTCATTAATTCATACTTATGACTTATCGCTTAATCGTTTATTATGAACTCTTATTTTACACTTATCGCTTAATCGTTTATTCGCAATTCAGTAAAAAAAAAGTAATGTTAACAATTGTGATCTGCATGCAATGACGACGTGTTAACAATTGTGGAATAATATATGTCTTGTTTATCATCTATTGACAGGTTATGAAGTCAACTACCTCGTCAATGATCAGCAGCGATTGATGAAGGAATGATCGTAGCAGCTTAGAAGGGTTACAGCAGATGAAAAGAATGATCGTAGTAGCCTGCAGCCATCCAGTTGTGTTAGGTATTAGGAATGATATAAAATTTGTTTTATTGGCCATTAAAATTTGATACGCTACTGGGCTTTTAGCCCATACTTCAATTAAAAGTCATTCATTATCGGTTCCTTGGTCCAAGTCGGTTTTATCTCGCACATACCCGGAACCGACCCGAGACCGATTTACTAAGGAAACATGGAACCGAACTTTGTACCTACTAGCTTAGGTCCGGGTCGGTATCGGTTTTTTTTAGGGTCGGTTATCGGTTTTTTTCGGTCCGACCCTATTTTTGCTCACCCCTAGATAGCATGACGACCTACACATTTTTGTCGACGTTTCGGTAGTTGTCTTGTTCAATATCGACGCACATATTAAAAGGTACAAGTAGATAATGCTTTAATGTACAAGTGATTAAACAAGAAAATAACAACTAATAATCTTTTTACTTTTAAGATACCCAAAAAATAAGAACTTTTCCTTTTTAATTTATATATACACCCCCTAAAATAAGGGTAAATTAGTCTCTTTAAACAATAGTTACATTTTAACCATTCATCTTAATGAGATTTTAATCCCTTGTTTTAATGTACAACGCATTAAACCTATCATGTTAAGAAATATGTAAATTACATTTGGCTCCATCTTTTGTAACTTTTAAATTTTGAAATAAGGTTACCAAATTAGAGCCGAAATCTATGCTTTCTCTCACCACTTCAATCGATAGAAAGAGAAACAAAAAGGGAGAACACGCAAGAGCGATATAGAGAGAGAAATCTGAGGGTGGCAGTGGTGGTGCTACGGCGGCGCCAGCCATACTCCGGCGCGGTGAAAACGGATTGAGCAGGCGAGTGGCGGTGGTAATGATTCGGTTACAACCTTCCATACGGTGGTGACGGTAGTGGTCCTCAAGAGCCACATAACCTTCACCGGTTCCAAGGTTAAAATGAGGAGGAACACAATGACAGAAAACCCTAGCCGCTTCCTCCGACGATGGTGGCTAGGGTTTCGGCGAAGACTCTGACTAGCTCTGGTAAGTCCTCTTTTGATTGTATGTTCCATCGGTTGTTAGATTGGTCTGCGTAATGACGATTGTGACGAATGCCGGTTGTTACAGCTTCCCGACAATGGTTCAGCCACCTCTAATGCATTCTGGTGTAGGAGACTAGGGTTCCAACGAAGGTCAGAGGCTAAACCAACGGTGACCACAACCATCATCATCATCTTCAAGATAAGATTATGGTTGTTTATCACCTGGTTGTGAGGAACAATTAAACCTAGATATCACAAGTTCGTTTTAATTACAACGAAGGGGAATTGGATATTGTTGTTCAACATGTTATCTCACTGATATATGTAGGTACATATCCTTGTTTTTTTTTAATTTAAATTTTCTCCGTCTAATTTATCATCTTGAATCATTTTCTTCGTAATAGATATTGAACCCTTTTAGTTTTGTGAATAATGGATAAACATGTGTAAAGCGCAGTTGGAAGGGAAAAGGTAATTTAGTGATTTGACACTTTGAAGATTATTTGAAATTAATAAATTATATGTTTGAATATAATTTTTATTTCTAAGTTTTATTTATTACTCCGTGCTTATCCATTGAATTTTTGACAGATATTCAGCTACGAGTAGCTGCTGTTAAATCAGATTCAAGGAGAAAAGCCAGATGATGTGTCCTCTGGGATTGCTTCCAGGTTAGGGCTTTTAACTATAATTTGGAAATATATATTCTTTTTTTTTTCTTTTGGGAAATGATGTTTTTAGATGTTGAAATTGTTGCAAATTCATATAATAATCTAAATATAATTTTACAAATTCGAAGTGTCCAAGTAATACGAAATCTTATTTTAACCAGAGTGATTGGGATTAGGAAGAGAGATGCAGAGGGAGATCCGACGACTGATTAAAATGCTAAAAATATGTCGTTTTCGCTGGCTGGTCTTGTTAATATCACATTGGTGTAAGTTTTGGTTGGGCACGTATACTGCAAAGGGAGGCTGTTTTTGCGTCTATCATTAAACATTTATTTTTATGTTTTAAGTTTTCTTATGTTTCTAATTTTATGTAACAATGCTACAAATGACTTATGCTCATATTTCTTATGTTATTGAGATGTGTAAGCCTTATGATATAGATAGATCAATTGGTGCCACTAACTCAAAAACCTAAGAAAACAATAAACATTAGGGATGCAAACGAACCGAACGAACACGAACGAAACCTTGTTCGTGTTCGTTTGTTAAAGAATATATGTGTTTACAAACGGTTCATGAACACTCAACAAACGAGATTTTATGTTCGTGTTCGTTTGTTAAGGAAATAAACTTGTTCGTGTTCGTTTGTGTTTGTTTGTTAATGTAGACAACGAACGAAAACGAACGTTGATGAATACAAATGGAAATAAACAATCACAAACACGCGTTCATGAATAGGTTATATAAGACACTAACACTTACTAAATATTTTATCTGTCGGGATCTTGTAATATTTAAATTATATATAAAAACAAAACACTAATGAACTATCGAACATAAACGAACACGTTCACGAACATAAATGAACGAACGCGACCTTTGTTCATGTTTGTTCATTTGACTAAACGAACGGAATTTCTTGTTCGTGTTCGTTTGTTTAATAAACGAACGAACACAAACGAACTTCCCGCCGAACGGTTCATGAACTGTTCGCCGAACGTTTGATTCGTTTACAGCCCTAATAAACATAATGAAAATTTGTAGAACATCATACGAATCAGAAAACTAACCTAAGTACTATACAATAGATCACAACTGAGTTGATAAACTAACAAAAATGTGTACCGCAATGCAAATTGTCACACCGCCGCATCGCGCGGGCACCTTGCTAGTACTTATATATACATGATGTACGGTAAAAAACACATATTTGTCCCGTGTAAAGTGTATAATTATTGTATAGTTTTTATTTGTTTTTATTTAGGTTTAGTATTATATTATATTGTTTTGTGTTGGGACAGGTCTTGGGGCAAATGGAGCGAAAAAGAGTAATAATTAAATAACGAGCTAGTTGAGCAGAGTGGGGCGCCAGTAACGAAATAAAATTACCGCTAATTTCTATGAGTAGGCCGAGCCTGCTATCTCTATGTTATCTATTAAGGCGCAGTCAATATATATATTATTATTAGTTAAAAGAAAAAAAAAGCACCTAGTGGTGATATTGCACTCACGTGCATCAAGTTAAAAGAATTCTAAGTGGGCCGCAAGCATGCATGATTTGGTAACAAATTGGATTGTTGGGGTGTTAGCGAATTATTATATTAAACCCTAAAAAGTTATTGGATAAAAATAATTGGGGGGAATCAAGATCAGTGGCACAATAATCATACATATGTATGTGACCATATGTTATTGGACGAAATCAAGTGGTGGGCCGCGCAAGATGAAAAGCCCATGCATGTTTACGTGAGCAAGTAGGTGAGGTGTTTTTTTTTGGCCTTTAAAACACTTATCATGATATATTAATTAAGGTAGTATTTGGTATGCAACGATGGGAGGTGAAATAGAATGAACTATTGCGAGTGAATGAAAAAAAGTGTGTTTGGTTGGTCAATGTAATGGAATCACCTATTACATAAGTCATTCAATTCCCTCAAATTCATTACATCCACTCCCTCTGTTTTTTTTTTCCATTCCATTCTCTATCTCAGCCTACGTCACAAACACCACCCATCACCTCCACCATCTGCCACCGCCACCCACCGTTGTCGTCGCCACCCCGACCACCGTCGTCATCGTCGTCGCCACCACAAAAGTGGATGAATTTGATTGGTGGTGGATGAGAATGGATTGATGTGATGCTAACATAGAGAGTGGTGATGGATTAGAAACATCACCACACCACGTAGCCTAAGTGTCTCTCTACCTTAAGTTAATTATCTATTAAATATGTCTCGCTCTATATATACATCAAATAAAGCACTTAATGAAATGTGAGAAGAGCATCTAACTTCACATACTATGTCATTTACACCAATCCTAACCAAAAGTATAATGATCATTATCCTTTCGTATACGTTTCTAAACTAAAGAGTTCGAGATCTAACCAAACTATTTTGAAATTGCCTGACTATGTTCAACCTTAAAAAAAAAAAAAAAACAACAACTAATTATAATATTTTAATGACATTTTCTAACAACTTTTAAGGGTTTCTGTTTTCATGACCATATGAAAGTCAATTTGGCTTTAAAACTTTATCATTGTTAAATAAACTACTCTAAAATGTATATTAAAACCATCTTGGCGCTATGACGTATTATTGTGATAAGTTATTTAATACATGGCAAAAAAAAAAAGTGCGGCCGATTAAAGCCATTGTTAGCTATTCAAATATTGACTAGGCTCGCGAGCCTATTAGGCTATAGGGTGTGAGGGGCATGGTTGGGTCATTAATAGCCATGTAGGATCATTAATGGATTGCTACACCACCCTCTTGTCTCATTCACCATGATTCCCATGGATTAAACCATGACAAACATGGGCCTCCTTTTCTTATTTAATATTTTCTTTCCTTTTTACAAAAGTGAATTAAAGTAATATAATAGCGGTTTGAGTCATGACCACACCCTTAGGATAGTGGTTTTGAATGATGGATTAGAAGTAGGTGACATGACGCTGATGTAGAGGGTCATGGTGATCATGAGGGTCATGACCATACCCTATAGCCTTATATGTATAAATATTTGTGTAGGCTGACGGCTTAAAGCAAGCCCAAGCTTCAATGAGTTTGGGCTTCACATCATGAGTTTCAACTTAAAAAGTTAAATACTTATTAATAATAAACCACTAGAGTTCGAGCCGAGTTTGAACTTAAAAAGTTATTGATAATCTTAGTTGAAGCTTTAGACTTATAACTCTGAATGAGCCGAGCTCAAACTCTCTTATATTACACAAGTCATACTAGTACTTTGCATCCTTGTACAATAATTATTTCATAAAACAAGATATATGCTTAATGCTTGTCATCCGGAGTTTTTATTAAGAGTAAACTGCCAAAATGGTCCCTGAGGTTTGGTCACTTTTGCCACATTAGTCCAAAACTCAAACCTTTTGAATATGGGTCCCTGTGGTTTCAATTTTGTTGTCATTTTCATTCAAAATCAAAATCTAGTGTAGGTCCGGCTAGGGGAGGATCTAGTCGCCTAATCCTTGTTGTCAAACACACCCGGTTGTGCGGAATCCAACCGGAGATGCAAACCGAGATAGAAAGATGAACAAGAACACGAGAAGGAGACCGAGACTCAACGATTAACACCAATGTATTAATACTTGAAAACGATTACAAACCAATGTTTACAAAACAATTTTTGCAAACTCTCTAACAAATCTCTCGGTTCTCTCTTGTGCGATTGTGACTTCACTTGTCTGTTGCACCCTCTTGTCCACTCCTCCTCACTACCGAAAACACTTGTTTTCGGTATAAATATGAGTTCTGCCTTGTGCGGTTGGACTTGGGTTCGGCCCAAAGTTGGTCAAAGGCCCAACATGTATCTTGTGCGATTTGATTGGTCTAAACCTAAACTTCATGCACGTACATGAAGTCTGCTACATCAAATTGTGAAGATTAGTCAATCTTGTGACATCATCATGACATCATCATGATGATGTTGTCACACCCGCTCGTAGCGGAAATGCAAGGTGTGATCTGTATGGTTCTCATTGCATAAATATCGATGTACATGAACAAACTATATGAATAAAACATACTCCATTGCCATTGCCATTACATAAGTGTTTCCCAAAAGAATGCAACATAAGTTGAATGTATTGGTTACAAACCATCAAATGAAAATAAGTGGTCATCGTTTTATATATCAAAATGTAAGTCTTAAAATGTCAAGGCTTTGATCACTATATCACCGCAAAGAGGCGGTATATAACGGGCAAACCCTTCAAATGGTGGCATGGAGTCTTGATACTTGCTTTCCTTGACTGAAATGTCTGCCAGGTCCACTAATTTCCTGAAATACATGTTAAGTTTGAAAACATCAACAAAAGTTGAGCGAGTTCATGCAGTTTAGTTGTATGAGATGTATCTGAAAACTGTGAGTTGTATAAACTGTATCCACAACATGTGAACTGTATAAAATGTATCTGTATGTATGATGTAGTATGTAAAGCGTCAATGAAATCGTTGATCATTAATGTTTCGCGAGGACATTAATATGTGTGCCGAAATAGGAAGCAAACCAACCCTAGACGATTTTATGCCGATTCCTATCGACTGGGACACAAACGCACTCTTCCGTAGGGGTCCATGACCAAGAGTGGGGCTCGCCAAAACCCATTAGATCTAAGCCTTTGTTCCTTGGTCCAATCTGGATTAATGGTGCTTATAGTATGGCCCTAATTCGCACATGATCTATGGTGTTTCATTACCTAACTTTAACATACGATTGAACATGTATCTTCCCCGATAGTTGTAAAGTTGTAAAACATTTAAATGAATAGGGGAACATGAACTCACTGTATTGCGTCCTGAAAATAGATGTAAATAAGATCTCACGTGCGGTCGTCCTGAATAGCGTGGCGACCTACAAACGTTCTTATTTTTGTTAGACACTTCGGTCTTTGAAAAGAACCTGAGTACAAGTCTTGTGTCTTGAGTATATGTAAGACTTGTATGTCCTTACTGTTCGTTAACTGTGTATTCGATGAATGAGTTGTTCAAATGTTCGTTAACTGTGTATTCGATGAATGAGTTGTTCAAATGTTCGTTAACTGTGTATTCGATGAATGAGTTGTTCAAATGTTCGTCAACTGTGTATTCGATGAATGAGTTGTTCAAATGTTCGTTAACTGTGTATTCGATGAATGAGTTGTTCAAATGTTCGTTAACTGTGTATTCGATGAATGAGTTGTATAGTCGGATCTCGTCCGCTGAATCTCGTGTCTTGTATGTATCACTTGTATAGTTGTGTTTCCAATAATAGTATCATTGGGCCAAGCCCATGTTTTCAAGTTATTGGGCTTAAATAGTGCTGGGCCTCAAATAGTGTTGGGCCTCAAATAGTGTTGGGCCTCAATAGTGTTGGGCCTCAAATAGTGTTGGGCTTCAAATAGTGTTGGGCCTCAAATAGTGTTGGGCTTCAAATAGTGTTGGGCCTCAAATAGTGTTGGGCCTCAAATAGTGTTGGGCCTCAAATAGTGTTGGGCTTCAAATAGTGTTGGGCCTCAAATAGTGTTGGGCTTTGGCCCATCTGTTTAGTAGTTGGGCTTAGCCCATGAATTTATGTTAAGCCCATTATGAAGATAAGCCCATTAAGAAAAATAGCCCATTAAGTAAAATAGCCCTTTAAGTAATATAAGCCCATTTGTTATAAAAATAGCCCACTAGTATAATAAGCCCATTTATTTTCATAAAAACCTTTTTATAAAAATTTACTAAGTATACTTGTTAGTAAATAAAAACATACTAGTTTTTATAAGTTTATAAACATCCGAAATTTGTTATCGATAGGATACTTATATTTCGTGTCGAAAGATCGTCTAAACGTCGTAGTAACTCTTCGGATTGGCGTTATGTTCATAGATTTGCCCGTCGTCCGAATTGTCCATAAGTTGTATCCGATGTCCGAATGATCCGCAAATTGTATTCAAGTGTGTATATATGTATTCTTGTAAGTCTTTACTTGTAAATGTGTCTTGTATTTATTTGTATCATTGTTATCAAATACCTAATTATTGTACATAACTAATACAAATAATAAACACATAGTAAATAACTTGTTAAGATCTCTAATATATATTTTCCCAAAAATATATATTTATATCTATTTTTGTTTTTAGAAAGCCCACTTTCTAATCTTGTAAAGACTTTGTTAAAAATGATAATTTTTCTAACATATCATTTCTAAGAAAAATTGGCCATATAACCTTTGTATTATGTACTTTGCCATGTTTAGATAAACATATCATTTTCTTTTCAAATTCATCATCAATTTACTCATAACATCTTAACTAAAACATATGAGATTTTTATAACATAAACTTATCAAGATGATATCCAAATCATGTAGGGTTTTAACCATGATCATTTCATATGCTAACAAGTTCAAAAACCAAGTTTAATTCTAGTTTTAACAACTTTTATAAAAATCTCTAGTTGTATGTTAATTTTTATAATCTTGTGAAAGTCTTGTTTTTGAATATAAACCCTAAATACTTTCACAAGATTACTAGATATGATCATTCCTTTATAACCCTTTATGTAAAAAACCATTTAACATAAACATGTATGATTATTAGATCATATTTTTACAACACCTTCTAACAATTTATTTGTATTCTAATCATCATAACAACATCAAATATGCATATTACAAGTCTTAAATCACAATATAAACAAACATAATTATATGATGATTTTTTTTTTATCTTTGCTTCTTGGTATTTTTCTTGTTCATTATGTATGATTATATATGGTTATTATTAATTATAATAACAATCATAAACATAATATGCATAAAAAAAATAGAAGCTTACTTCTAGCACTAGGCTAGGGATGATCTTTAGAGATTATTAAGAATAAGTAAGATGATGATCTTGATGTTAGAACACTTTGGTATGGATGAAAAACCCTTCCTTATGCTTCCAAAAACCTTAGATCACCCTATGTTCCAAAGAAATCCATGTTGATAATGAAGAGGATGATAAAAATAATTGGGTTTTTGGTGGGTGTTCTTGAGAAAATGATGAAGATGATAAGAGTTTTCTTAAGTGTGTGTAAGATATGGTGAAAAGTGGTCTTGAAATGGTTAGTAACTTAATGTGTAAGTATTCTAATAATTCACCAACAAAACCCACTTGCAAAATAAGATAAATATCTAGATATTTAACAAGTAATTAAGGGTATGTGGGACCCCTTAATTTCGGCCCATGTGGGGGGGGGGGTAAAGTGTAACATTTTTATAAAAAATGTCTTAAACATGTAGATTTTTGGTAATTAGGCTAAGTATGGTGATTAGGGTAATCTTTCACCATTAAAGGGTAATTAGTGATTCGGAACATAAATTAACATTAACTAGTTCACTAAACTAGTAGAAATCATGTTTTGATACTTTGAATGCTTTTCGTTTCGTCGTTGGCTAGTTTACGGCACTTTTGTGGCGTACCGACGGAAGTTTGCCGTAAGTTGTCATTCCGCATTTAAAAGATGTATGAAGTTATTTTGAATCCCAAAATAAGCTTAACTAGTTCACTAAAGCTTTCATTTGGTTGTTTTCGATGTCGGAAATGTCGTTTATTAGCTTGTCGGTGCAGAAACGGACAAGTTGTGGGGGTTGCAACGCAGTGTCGAGAGCTTATGTTTCGAATACCCCATTAATATCCTCATATTGTTTCCATATGTTTGTCATCATTTGTCATATTTTCGGAGTCCCGGTAATGCTAAATTATTATTTTGGACAAGTTAAAATTGTCTTATTTTTTTGTGAAACGGACGATTTAGCGATTAGGGCGTTGTACCGGAAAGTCTTATATCTTTGTAAGATATGTTTTCGTATTAGTATTTTCTTATATACACGGACTCAGTTATGTCATCTGTGTGTCGTTTTTCCTTGTTTCGTTCTGTTTTCACGGTTTTGCTGGCATGAATAGTGTAACCGTGAATAGTGCGCGCAGCACTTTTTACCAACACTTTTTGGAAATTGTTTAATTGGTTTCGCAATACGACGAAAACCAATATATGTTATATCATTGTTTTCTTGTCCTAACATTGTCGTCTAATGTACGACACCGTTACGTAATTAAATTACGCTAATTGCATGAGATTATATACTAAGAATAGTGATTAGACTGTACGGAATTTCCGGTTATTTGCCATTTGTCACATTCTCCCCCTGTTATTGAGAATTTCGTCCCGAAATTCAAACTGAGTAATCCTTTGTAGGAGACTACTCAAACAGGTGAGGGTATTTGGCTCTGATTTGGTTTTTCACGTTCCCAAGTATACCCGGGTTCGTGACGAGAGTTCCAACGTACATTTACTAATTTGATTCGACTTCTCCGTGTTTTCTGGACCTTCCAGTCCATGACCTCAACAGGTTCTTCGGTGAATTAAAGTTTGTCATCAATATGAACTTCATCCGCAGGGATGATAACCGTTTCTTGTGTTGGACTCTTCTTAAGATTCGACACATGAAATGTGTCGTGTACTCTACTTAGTTCGTCTGGTAACTTCAAGTTGTAGGCAATAGTGCCAATCTTTTCTAAGATTTCAAATGGTCCAATGTAACGTGGGTTAAGCTTTCCACGTTTACCGAAACTCGCTATGCCTTTCCAAGGCGAGACTTTCAACCAGACTTTGTCTCCAACCTCGAAAGATAATGGTTTTCGTCTTTTATCTGCGTAGCACTTTTGTCGATCGCGAGCCGTCTTGATACGGTCTCGGGTCTGAAAAAATTTTATCCGTAGTCTCTTGGACTAGTTTCGGACCAATAAATTAACTATCGCCTGTTTCCGCCCAACATAGCGGAGAGTGACACTTTCGACCATAAAGAGCTTCAAACGGTGCAGCTTGTATAGTAGTATTGTAGCTGTTATTGTAGGAAAACTCAACTAAAGGTAGATGAGTATCCCAATTGCCGCCTAAATCTATAACACATGCACGAAGCATATCTTCGAGTGTTTAGATTGTCCGTTCGCTCTGGCCGTCAGTTTATGGATGAAAGGCCGTACTTGGATTCAAATGAGATCCAAAGGCCTGTTGAAATAATTTCCAAATTCTAGAAATAAAACGATCGTCTCGGTCTGAATTGATTGAAATAGGCACTCCTTGACGAGCCACTATTTCTTTGAGATAGAGTTCTGCTAGTTTCTCAGTTTTATCCTTCTACCAAATCGGTAAGAAGTGCGTGGACTTTGTTAGTCTATCGATGATTACACATATCATGTAGTGACCTCTTGAGGTCCTGAGTAACTTCGTAATGAAGTACATCGATATTTGTTCCCATTACCAAACGGGAATCTCGGGTTGTTGTAACAAGTCCGAGGGATTTTGCTACTCGACTTTTACTCTCGCGCAAGTCAAGCATTCTCCGATATAAGTCGCGATATCACTTTTGAGGTTAGGCCACCAGTAGTATTCTTTCACTACTTAGGCCTATGTGCTTCCTCAAAATATCATCTCGAAGGCCGCCAAATAATGGAACCCAATTTCGACTCATAATGTATAAAGTTCCATCTTCTTTACACTAATTGTTCCTTCATGCCTCGAAGTGTTTCTGCTTGAATATGCTCTTCCTTGAGCGCTTGTGAATCATCTTCTCTAATGCTTGAACTCTCAGTGTTCTAACTCGTTCCTTGCGGCTCAAGGCATCTGCTACAACATTTGCCTTGCCCGGATGGTACTTTATTTCACAATCATAGTCGTTCAACAATTCAACATACATCGTTGACGTATAATTAATTCTTTTTGGTTGAATATGTGTTGAAGACTTTTATGATCCGTGAAAATAATGCATTAAGTACCATATTAATAATGTCGCCATAATTTTTAAAGCGAATACCACCGTGCCTAACTCAAGGTCGCGTGTGGTATAGTTTTTCTCGTGAACTTTTAGTTGGCGTGACGTGTACACGATAACTTTTTCACGTTGCATGGGTACGCAACCCAATCCATGATGTGAAGCATCACAGTCTACAACAGAGTCATCGGTATCGTCGGATAATGATAAGATTGTAAAATGCTATGCACCAATCTTAAGAATAAGTTGTAAGGCTATATCTTGTTTTTCGATTTGGGGCGAATTTATTGTCTTTAACAACTCTAAAATGGTTCTCAAATGTTGCTCATGTTCATCAGTCGATCGAGAGTATATCAATATGTCGTCAATAAACACTATGACGAATTTGTCGAGATACGGCTTGCACACACGATTCATTAAATCCATGAAGATCGCTGGTGCATTTGTTAAACCAAAAGGCATAACGAGAAACTCGTAATGACCGTAACGAGTCTTAAAAGCCGTTTTCGGTATGCTTTCCTCTTGAATTCGTAACTGATGATACTCCGATCGTAAGTCTATCTTAGAGTAGAGGCTAGAACCTTTCATAAACCATTTGAGTTAGTTGGAAATTTATTTGTAACATGGTTTAGAAATATGAATTTTTCATCCATCGAAATGTTGTGCAGTTTTGCGAAACTTTCATGTCTTTCCACCCCCAAAACCTTTATAAAGATGTATAATGGTAAAGAGTGGGGGTTATGAACTCACAACATCCTTATTCGGTCAACTACAAGGTTCAGAAGGTGCTAGTCAACATGGAGATTTGGCTACGGTTGCAGCTCCCGGTACCAAGTCGATGTGAAACTCGACTTGTCGATATGGTGGTAGTCCTGGCAAGTCTTTAGGAAAGACTTCAGGGAATTCTTTTACCACAATAATATCTGTCAGCTGTGGCCCAACGGCCTTCTTGTCTACAACAAGTGCTAGATAGGCAATACAACCTTCCCGTAAGCACTTATGTGCTTTCATGCCATTGATGATCCGCAATGAGGTGTCGCGCTTCTCTCCATGTATCACAAATGTCTCTTTGTTCGGCAGTGGTAGGCGAATGATCTTCTCATGACAGAAGACTTCGGCTAGGTTATCGGATAACCAAACCATGCCAACCTCTACTTCGAAACTACTCAACTGAACAGGGAAGAGATCGATATTGAATTTCAGCTCTAGACTCGACTAGTTTACTTTTTGCCAATTCTATAGAATGAGGAGACGTCTAGCTTACTTGACTCTAGGCCAAGTACATTTTAAATTCTGTGAGGCGAGGACTTCACTGTCTAGTTTTAGGAACCCTATGTTTTAAATGTAGGATAACCCAATCCATATGTTTTAGATGTAGGATAACCCGATCCCTAATTGTAGCTAGGACAATACCGTCCCTAGCCGTGAAACTCATGTATGTGAAATGTTGAGATGAAGCTAAAATTGCCAATTGTATAAAATAACATGGATGTGAAATGTTGACGAATAGGATACATACCGGTGGCCCTTAGTGATTTGATATGTCTCAGCTAATTCCCCATTAGCTAACTTGATATAGTAATGTGTGTCCAACAAGACTCTAATTCGAGTATATGCTTAACATTTAAAAGCAATAGCTAAGCTCAGTGTTGGTATTAAAAGAATTGATACATAATGCTCGTAGAGTGTACGTACTCATGACTTCATTTCTCTCATGGCGAGAGTTATTGTTTGAGTGATCGAGGTAGGGAGGGATGATGCGGTTATGCTTCGGATCTCCGAGGCTAAACCTAAAATATATCACTCAGTGTGTTTGAATTCGGGTGTTTCCCAGTATGGAACAACCCTTGAGATATCGTGAAAGCATCAAGTGTAACCAACAATATTAGCTCCAGTTATGATCGAGTTCTTTTATAAAATCATATGAAAATAGATATGAAAATCAGATGATATAAAAGAATGATGTATGGTTAAATAAATAACCAATAAAAATGTAGTGTATAAATATATCATGTCTTGAAATAGAATATTATGTCTTGTGTAGAGGATGTCGCGTCTTGTGCAAAAACGTCATGTCTTGTCTTTGTCGAAGAGATTTGAGTAACACCACGATATGCAATATAACATAAGCACTTATATATAGGAAGTACCAGCGGCGTATCCACCATGCTTTTATCATATTACACACGTCTCATCACTTACAAATAACCACCAAGAATGTCTTGTGTATACCAACGTCAAATGACATGTATAACAATGTCTTGCGTAACAATGTCATGTATAAAACATGTCTTGTGTAAAAGCAATGGTTTTCAACACATAACTTTTAACTTAAACAATTGATTCTTTTGGCGCCATGATCTTTTTAATACACACTATTAAAAGAATCTAGACATGTATTTGGATAAATAAAGTCTATCATGTGCCCAAGAATGAAGAATGCAATCAATCGGTCATGGAAACCTCAAGACCATATTGTTCATACATGTTTGAATAAATGATAATGTGGATAACCAAAACCAAAAGGTGTAATGCCTCTTGCGTGTATTGGTCATACGTCTAAATGGAAAGAGAAATAATTCGTTGAGGAGGGGAAACCAACCCGTGGCCTCCGTCCCTATAATATGGGTTCCCTACTCTATGACCTCAATCGTCCGAAGTAGAGAAAATCCTTTGTCTTATTTGTCCATGTGACCATTTTGGTAATAGTGCTTGAGTTTCACGAGCTCTAGCAAGATGATTAGAATCTACAAAAATGTAGAATAGAATGTAATGAGGGAGTTGCAGCATGGCGCATGCCATACCATTCATTGAGAAAAGACAAATGTCAAGCGACGGAATTTATTGTATCATTTCCAATAGATATGATAAGGTGGAATAGGATAACGTAAGGTAAGGTAAAGTAGGATAAAGTGTCATAGACACCCTGGAACCAACCCATATTCAAGAATTTCGAAAATGTTGAGGAAAATCCTCCATGAGTAGCTAACACGTTTTGTTTGTTTAAATGACTAGTCTCAACTGAATCGTGATATAGATCGAATGTTAGGTGTGAACAAATACGTGTCGTCTTCCCGTATTGTATTGTATTGTATTGTATTGTATTGTATTGTATTGTATTGTAGGGTGTTATACTAACCACCCCCAGTTCGTGTTCTACTAGATAGGAAGAATTGAATCTCAAGTAATAACTTAAGAATTTTGAATGAATAGTGATCATTAGCTTGACCCGCAGAGTCCACCAGAATTTCCATGCACTACAAGTTGTTATTACGTGGGCCCCCGTAATAATAAATTGTCTTGCATGGTCACCCTAGCATTCTCTCGTTCAGAGCAGGCGATTAGTCAGAGAGAGGACACTATTGTATATATACCTTCAACATAGAAGGAAACTTCGTGATAGTTCACGTGTCAACGTCCGTTGTTGTTACTCGCAGGACGGTACGACGTTAGATGAAATAGAAATGGAAAGAATCTGTAACAATAACAATTGAAGGGGCACCTTCAAGATGAGTACTTCATCTTCCTTGTAAGGACAAGAGTATATCCACCTTGATTAGTATGAGTCACATGGATCTCGTCCCACTAATGGAGTTGTTGTCCAAGGTTACCACCTTCGCCTCGTCGTCATTATCATGGTCAGGCATCTCAGCATTCGCGAGAAAGCAACCATATTTTACGGAATTAAGTTTAAGATTTCACTTAGGAATCATGTTCGCCATATGCTCCGCAATAGACATGAGGTCGATAATTTCACCGTGTGAGTAAAGAATAATAATAGAGTTTGAAGTCGAAGGTATTTTGTTCTTGGCAAAATATTTCTTGCAACATATATATGAACCACCTATATATATAATCATGTAAATCCTATCAATCAAGGATTTCTATCTTGTATAAGCTGAACCAGTAAACTGTTTATAATGCATAAACTGATAATGTAATGTATTGTAGGCACATAGTCTATTAATGTATTGTGTCTGTTTCTCATAGACTTCACCCATGGAAATGTCCTCGCTTGATTTATGTGAAATGAATTTTTGTTGTAGTGGACCTTGAAAAATGTTTATGCAATGAAAACCTTTTGACTTGTCCAATTTTATTTATAATCTGTTCAACATGAACAAGAGGTTTTCGTGAGAGATCCCTAGTGATTGTAGACTTAGACTCGAGAAAGAATCCTGGTTCACTACAATCGATGCTCTGATACCAATCTGTCACACCCGCTCGTAGCGGAAACGCAAGGTGTGATCTGTATGGTTCTCATTGCATAAATATCGATGTACATGAACAAACTATATGAATAAAACATACTCCATTGCCATTGCCATTACATAAGTGTTTCCCAAAAGAATGCAACATAAGTTGAATGTATTGGTTACAAACCATCAAATGAAAATAAGTGGTCATCGTTTTATATATCAAAATGTAAGTCTTAAAATGTCAAGGCTTTGACCACTATATCACCGCAAAGAGGCGGTATATAACGGGCAAACCCTTCAAATGGTGGCATGGAGTCTTGATACTTGCTTTCCTTGACTGAAATGTCTGCCAGGTCCACTAATTTCCTGAAATACATGTTAAGTTTGAAAACATCAACAAAAGTTGAGCGAGTTCATGCAGTTTAGTTGTATGAGATGTATCTGAAAACTGTGAGTTGTATAAACTGTATCCACAACATGTGAACTGTATAAAATGTATCTGTATGTATGATGTAGTATGTAAAGCGTCAATGAAATCGTTGATCATTAATGTTTCGCGAGGACATTAATATGTGTGCCGAAATAGGAAGCAAACCAACCCTAGACGATTTTATGCCGATTCCTATCGACTGGGACACAAACGCACTCTTCCGTAGGGGTCCATGACCAAGAGTGGGGCTCGCCAAAACCCATTAGATCTAAGCCTTTGTTCCTTGGTCCAATCTGGATTAATGGTGCTTATAGTATGGCCCTAATTCGCACATGATCTATGGTGTTTCATTACCTAACTTTAACATACGATTGAACATGTATCTTCCCCGATAGTTGTAAAGTTGTAAAACATTTAAATGAATAGGGGAACATGAACTCACTGTATTGCGTCCTGAAAATAGATGTAAATAAGATCTCACGTGCGGTCGTCCTGAATAGCGTGGCGACCTACAAACGTTCTTATTTTTGTTAGACACTTCGGTCTTTGAAAAGAACCTGAGTACAAGTCTTGTGTCTTGAGTATATGTAAGACTTGTATGTCCTTACTGTTCGTTAACTGTGTATTCGATGAATGAGTTGTTCAAATGTTCGTTAACTGTGTATTCGATGAATGAGTTGTTCAAATGTTCGTCAACTGTGTATTCGATGAATGAGTTGTTCAAATGTTCGTTAACTGTGTATTCGATGAATGAGTTGTTCAAATGTTCGTTAACTGTGTATTCGATGAATGAGTTGTATAGTCGGATCTCGTCCGCTGAATCTCGTGTCTTGTATGTATCACTTGTATAGTTGTGTTTCCAATAATAGTATCATTGGGCCAAGCCCATGTTTTCAAGTTATTGGGCTTAAATAGTGCTGGGCCTCAAAAAGTGTTGGGCCTCAAATAGTGTTGGGCCTCAATAGTGTTGGGCCTCAAATAGTGTTGGGCTTCAAATAGTGTTGGGCCTCAAATAGTGTTGGGCTTCAAATAGTGTTGGGCCTCAAATAGTGTTGGGCCTTAAATAGTGTTGGGCCTCAAATAGTGTTGGGCCTCAAATAGTGTTGGGCCTCAAATAGTGTTGGGCTTTGGCCCATCTGTTTAGTAGTTGGGCTTAGCCCATGAATTTATGTTAAGCCCATTATGAAGATAAGCCCATTAAGAAAAATAGCCCATTAAGTAAAATAGCCCTTTAAGTAATATAAGCCCATTTGTTATAAAAATAGCCCACTAGTATAATAAGCCCATTTATTTTCATAAAAACCTTTTTATAAAAATTTACTAAGTATACTTGTTAGTAAATAAAAACATACTAGTTTTTATAAGTTTATAAACATCCGAAATTTGTTATCGATAGGATACTTATATTTCGTGTCGAAAGATCGTCTAAACGTCGTAGTAACTCTTCGGATTGGCGTTATGTTCATAGATTTGCCCGTCGTCCGAATTGTCCATAAGTTGTATCCGATGTCCGAATGATCCGCAAATTGTATTCAAGTGTGTATATATGTATTCTTGTAAGTCTTTACTTGTAAATGTGTCTTGTATTTATTTGTATCATTGTTATCAAATACCTAATTATTGTACATAACTAATACAAATAATAAACACATAGTAAATAACTTGTTAAGATCTCTAATATATATTTTCCCAAAAATATATATTTATATCTATTTTTGTTTTTAGAAAGCCCACTTTCTAATCTTGTAAAGACTTTGTTAAAAATGATAATTTTTCTAACATATCATTTCTAAGAAAAATTGGCCATATAACCTTTGTATTATGTACTTTGCCATGTTTAGATAAACATATCATTTTCTTTTCAAATTCATCATCAATTTACTCATAACATCTTAACTAAAACATATGAGATTTTTATAACATAAACTTATCAAGATGATATCCAAATCATGTAGGGTTTTAACCATGATCATTTCATATGCTAACAAGTTCAAAAACCAAGTTTAATTCTAGTTTTAACAACTTTTATAAAAATCTCTAGTTGTATGTTAATTTTTATAATCTTGTGAAAGTCTTGTTTTTGAATATAAACCCTAAATACTTTCACAAGATTACTAGATATGATCATTCCTTTATAACCCTATATGTAAAAAACCATTTAACATAAACATGTATGATTATTAGATCATATTTTTACAACACCTTCTAACAATTTATTTGTATTCTAATCATCATAACAACATCAAATATGCATATTACAAGTCTTAAATCACAATATAAACAAACATAATTATATGATGATTTTTTTTTTATCTTTGCTTCTTGGTATTTTTCTTGTTCATTATGTATGATTATATGTGGTTATTATTAATTATAATAACAATCATAAACATAATATGCATAAAAAAAAAATAGAAGCTTACTTCTAGCACTAGGCTAGGGATGATCTTTAGAGATTATTAAGAATAAGTAAGATGATGATCTTGATGTTAGAACACTTTGGTATGGATGAAAAACCCTTCCTTATGCTTCCAAAAACCTTAGATCACCCTATGTTCCAAAGAAATCCATGTTGATAATGAAGAGGATGATAAAAATAATTGGGTTTTTGGTGGGTGTTCTTGAGAAAATGATGAAGATGATAAGAGTTTTCTTAAGTGTGTGTAAGATATGGTGAAAAGTGGTCTTGAAATGGTTAGTAACTTAATGTGTAAGTATTCTAATAATTCACCAACAAAACCCACTTGCAAAATAAGATAAATATCTAGATATTTAACAAGTAATTAAGGGTATGTGGGACCCCTTAATTTCGGCCCATGTGGGGGGGGGGTAAAGTGTAACATTTTTATAAAAAATGTCTTAAACATGTAGATTTTTGGTAATTAGGCTAAGTATGGTGATTAGGGTAATCTTTCACCATTAAAGGGTAATTAGTGATTCGGAACATAAATTAACATTAACTAGTTCACTAAACTAGTAGAAATCATGTTTTGATACTTTGAATGCTTTTCGTTTCGTCGTTGGCTAGTTTACGGCACTTTTGTGGCGTACCGACGGAAGTTTGCCGTAAGTTGTCATTCCGCATTTAAAAGATGTATGAAGTTATTTTGAATCCCAAAATAAGCTTAACTAGTTCACTAAAGCTTTCATTTGGTTGTTTTCGATGTCGGAAATGTCGTTTATTAGCTTGTCGGTGCAGAAACGGACAAGTTGTGGGGGTTGCAACGCAGTGTCGAGAGCTTATGTTTCGAATACCCCATTAATATCCTCATATTGTTTCCATATGTTTGTCATCATTTGTCATATTTTCGGAGTCCCGGTAATGCTAAATTATTATTTTGGACAAGTTAAAATTGTCTTATTTTTTTGTGAAACGGACGATTTAGCGATTAGGGCGTTGTACCGGAAAGTCTTATATCTTTGTAAGATATGTTTTCGTATTAGTATTTTCTTATATACACGGACTCAGTTATGTCATCTGTGTGTCGTTTTTCCTTGTTTCGTTCTGTTTTCACGGTTTTGCTGGCATGAATAGTGTAACCGTGAATAGTGCGCGCAGCACTTTTTACCAACACTTTTTGGAAATTGTTTAATTGGTTTCGCAATACGACGAAAACCAATATATGTTATATCATTGTTTTCTTGTCCTAACATTGTCGTCTAATGTACGACACCGTTACGTAATTAAATTACGCTAATTGCATGAGATTATATACTAAGAATAGTGATTAGACTGTACGGAATTTCCGGTTATTTGCCATTTGTCACAGATGTCATGGTGATGTGGCGTCGGGAAGGCTCGCGGCGCTTCGTGTTTCGCGTGTCGAACTCTGGGACGCACGACGGAGGAATGTCGTGACGTCGGGCTTGAGCCGAACCTAACTGGGTCGAACCGAACCGAGTCGAACCGAACCGAGTCGTGTCCACATAATATGTATCAACAAACTCCCCCTTGGACGCTACTCGTGAGGTTCAACTTCCATGTCTTCCATGTCGAAGGATCTTCAAAGTCTTCACACGTCGTAAGTAGAAAGTGTATCAACAAACTCCCTTTTTATGTAGGTAGTGTGTCAATAAACTCCCCCTTAACATAAGCTCCCCCTTGAGTTATGCTCGTGAAAGTCTTGATCTTTACAACTTGAGATCCTTGTGGTGTTGATGATGGTCAGCGGCAACTCGATCATCTTTATCTTTTGAGTGCCTTCACGTTGTGTCTTCATTCCAAAGCTTGTCATCGACCATGTTCTCCTTGCCTTTAGAATCTGTACATGCAAGAAATCTAAACGCGTAATGAGAACAACTGCTTGGAATATCATAAGTAAACGACACACATGTGACCATTGTTCAATCAACTATCGTCCGACAGTTTGAAAGTTTAACAAATTGGTCAATTTTAGTCTTTGACTTTCAAAAACTTGCAAATTTCGACCGATTATGAAGATTTAGTCGATTTGGTTTTCAATCAGGTTTCAGGCAACGAAGACTCGAGATCCAACATCGTACGATCGAAAATAAAATAGAAATAAAATCTTTTTGGCTTTTAGAAAGTTTATATTAAAACACACCTAAAATCTTTTTGGTATTTTTGAATATTTCAAATGTAAAGACAGAAAGCAGTAAATAAATATATACAAAGGTGCAGAAACTGAAACCATTAAATAAATATTTACAGACATTCTTTTTGCGAGTTTCGAGGGTAAGAGAATCATATCAGTGTACGGTCATGCCAAAACGCTCTTGGTGTTCAATTAGTTAACATTAAGATAAGCATCCTATAACAATTATCGGTATTGTTGTCCACTTAAGCTCAACTTATCAGATGTAATCATGGCGAGGGGATACGTTAAGGTATGATTTATACTTACCGACCGGTGTTCATCCACATCACGACACATTCCCGTATCAAGGTATGCACGAGAGTTCATCTTACCGGTGAGTATACCGATTATCATCTGTTTGACCGTATATGAAAATGTGAGAAACTCACTTATTTTGATTGAAAACAAGCCCTATGTGATAGAATCACTTATTGATGAGGAACTTGATTTTCATATGCATGAGGGCACAGGAGCAAGTCCGTGAACAGGTCAGTACTTTCGTACAGCAGAGAGACGAACTTGACTCCCGGATAAATGTGATATATTATCACTTATTTGTTTGGACATGTGATTGTTGATCACTTATTGAGGTCGTATGCAGTATGTACACGTATGTATGGTATCATGGAAGATCTAGACTTGCGTCCCCGTTATTTTTCGGTAAAAGATACAACCATGATACCCAGATGATAAGCAGCATAAAGACCGAATATCTCAGAACCTCGGCAATCTCTCAAACGAAATTTCGGTACCAAGACCATATGCCAATGAGTGGTTCCCACCTGGTCTTCAGTCGGATTTAAGTTTATATCACCCTGCACACTTTAAAATGATTGTGAGCCTACCGATACATCTTATATAGAGCTGCTTATCATTTTGCAGTTTAAGTTTAAAGAAGTTTAGACAGACCACTGATGTACTATCATTTTCTCTTTTGCTCGCCAGGAAACTCATTTTTGTTTTTCTATTGTTTTTGAGTTTTTGAAATTTTTCGATGTTTTTGGATTTTCAAATTTTGGGATGTTTTTGGATTTTCAAATTTTGGATTTACTCCCCCTAAAATCAATAAACTAAGACAAATTTAAAACACAAAGGTATTTACAAAAATGATTTTCCGATGTTGGTTTTACGCTTGCTTGACCTTAATGCCGTTTACCATCAAAAAAAAGTCAAATCTTGATTTGTCAAATGCTTTGGTAAAAAGGTCGGCACGTTGGTCATCGGTGTGGACCATGACAACATTGATGAGTTTCATAATGAAACAATCACGTGTGAGGTGATATTCGAGATCAATGTGTCAGGTCAAGGAGTGCTGTACGAGATGATAATAATTCATAAAGCAGCTTAAATATCAACAAGTATAGGAGAGATTAGAAATTTAAAAACCGTATCCTGCAACTGCTTCGTGCATTGCAAGGAATCTGAGTGCTCTCCCAAACTGGATATCCACCCGGTGTGGATTTCAAAGTCGATTTTGTAGCTACTTAGAAATCTCTTCACAGCAACAAGATCAGAAACCTCTGGGTCCGGCTGGTCTTCCACATTGTACCAACGAAGGTCTTTGTCTTCCTCTTTGAGAAGTAGTGTGCGGTTGTTCAATCCACGCCAAGGCATCCGCACACCCGGTTGGTTTGTTCAACAAACACATTTTCTTCAATCACACCGTAGAGAAAAGTACCCTACACGTTCATTTTGTGGACTTTGAACTTCTTGTGGAAGAAAAATCCATGAATCTTCGAAAAGTTTCAGACGTGCTACATGCGCGTACTTTTCATTGGAATCTTTCCTGAGGACCCGATCAAAAACCATAACAACCAAATTTTGGCACATTTTTCATCTGGCCGAATTTTGCAACTTCATTCAACAACATTCTATCATCAGACATTTTTGTCTTCTTTTCTCCTCTCTCCATCAAAGGCAACAATTTCTTCTGTCGCCTATCTTGTGCAAGGACGCTCCACAATCAACAATCTTACGACTATCGAAAGTTCCTCCTGGAATATCCAATACACTCACTCAGAGATTAGTTGGAGAGGGGGACCCAAGCCTTTGTGGACTTGGGTCGTCCTTGATCATCAAGGAAAGTGATTTCAATCACTTGATGATTAGGAAAAAGAACCTGTGGTGCTCCCCCTGATTGAATTACCTGCTTTTGCTTCCAAGCTGTTTGTCCTTTACCAGTATTTGAATTTATTGTTTTAGCATTTACTGGTTTTACAGTTTCAGATTTTGCTTGTACAGGTTTTTCTTCTTTGACCTCTGATTTTAAGGCCTTTTCAATTACCTTTTGATTCTTTTGCTTTAACTTCTTTTCCCTTTCTTTCAAGACACGTGGGTCTTGTTTCGGGGAAACTGATCGTTTTCGGTAATCGATTTCTTGGGGAGCACTCGTTTTTGACTTCAGCTTTTGCACGTGTGGGCAATATCTTACAATATGCCCAACTGTCCCACATTCAAAACATGTTCTCCGCTCTACAAACTTCAGAGAAACATGTTGATGACCAGACGGAGAACCAGACATGAACTTTGTGATCTAGACGTGCTTGGACCTAAATCACATCCGTTGGTGTGTTGGGTGTAATTATTCTGATCATTTCGTTTTAAAATTCTAACTTGTTTTATAAAATCAACGTTAGATTTATCCTGAAATGTTTCAAGTTTGTCTGAACCCGTGGATCCAACAAAGTTCATTTTCGGTTCTCGTTTCTTAACAGGAGCTCTTTTGTTTTGCACCTTTTGTTGTTGAACCTTTGGTTGTTCAGTCTTAGGCTGCTGAACTTTAGGTGCTTGAACATTCTTGTTCTGAGCCTTCTTTCCATGTACCTTACCCTTTCCGGAGTTGACTTGTTGTTTTCGCTCAATTGGTAGTTCTTGGTTTCCGTATTGTTTTCTAATTTGTTCACACGGAATTGGATCACATTGAGTGACGGTAACTTTGCCACTTTTGTTCCCCAAAAACTTATCAGTGCATCCTTCAAAAATTTGCTCAATTAAATCTTGATTTACATTTTTAATTGGAAAATCTTTGTTAGAGTAGATTTTGCTATCTCCTTTGAGCGTGTACAACAAGTTATTCTCTTCACTGCTAGATACAAGGGACTCCATTGCTTTTGACATTTCAGTCTTACTCGATTTCACTGGTGGATCACACAGGATGTGATTCTCGATTGGAATATCTGTTGTAACCGAGTTAGACTGTTGTTTCACAATTTCTTCATATTCATCATCCGAAGAATCAGCATCCTCAACAATGGGAGGACTCTGTTCCTTAGCACGCGATGAATCTGTCACATTCTCAGATTCTGATTGACCCGAGGATGATGTACCAGTTGTGAACCCGAGGCCTGCTGCAAAGTCATCTAGATCGAGTGGCACAGTAGGTTCAAAACGGGGCATATCCTCGTCATCAGGCAATTTGGAGTAATTGTGATTCATTGGGGGAGGACATGATTTGAATCCAATACATATTTTATCCCCCTTTTTCTTTTGAACGTCAATGATGTGATCCAATACATAGCGGGAATTGGAATAGCTTTCCAGTTTCTGCTTAATTGTCTCACATTCACATCGAGCTGTTGCCAACTCTACCATTTGCTTTTCAATTGTGTCAATAAGATTATTGTTAGCATGTTGTTTTCGCAAAACAGCCTTTTGTAATTCTGAAACATCGTGTCTTAATGACGCAATTGTTGCTTTAAATTCCTTTTCATTTCTGGTTAAAAACAAGTTAGCTTCAGTTGCTTTAGAAAGATCTACAATCAATTCTTGATTGTGTTTGTATGTGATTTCAAACTGACTTTCCTTTTCAGCATATTTAACATTTAAACTATCACAATTTTCACAACTAACTACAGTGGGTTCATCGACACATACCTGACTTGATGAACTGTCGACATTAGCCATAAAGGCTGAATGGAGAGAAGACGAAGAGTAAGCAGCTTGATCCACCAAAATAGATCTTCTTTCAGTTCCTGCTGCAGCTTCTTCCAAAGGCTCATCAATATCTGCATCGACTGACGCACTTGATGTCTCATCCACATGATCATTGCCTGAAGTGGAGGATTCTTCATCTGAGCTTCCACTATAACCAGAACTGTCTTCATCTTCAGAAGATTCATCACCATTGGTGGAAGATTCTCCACCACTGGCGTGCTTTAAATCCTTTACGACTTCAGCAAAACATGCTGTTCCATCTGGAGCATCATTTCCCAACTGAAGCGACCAATCACAACCTTCATCTACTTGAACCACAAGTGCCTGGTTGGCATTTGATGGCCCTGCTTGGCTTTGGTTGTTGACAGGTATCAACGTACGAACATTGTTCCTGTTCTGGTTCTGCTGGTTGCCTTGATTTCTGAAAGGATTTTGGTTTCCATGCTGAGCTGGTCTTGTGCATTCCCTTTTGAAATGACCCCGTTCACCACAGTTAAAGCACTTTACAGCTTGCTTGTCGAACCCATACTTGGTGTCTTTCTTGCTTTCCAAGTTGGTTCTCCCCGTCCTTTCCATAAACTCCTTTGCTCTTCGAATTGCACTAGCAAGAGCCCATTTGATATCCATCATTTCAAACTCTTCTTTATCCACTTGCTGATAATCTTCATTGGTTAGATTGATATTCCCAATCTGACCTGCGATCAATCCACAATAAGCACTAACCAAGGTGTTCAACATCTCCATATGCTCCTTGGCTATTTCGACACTGACTTTGGAAAAGTTGGAAGTGTCTAATCTGACTGTGTTCGGATTGGAAGTGGCTTGAAAGTTTGAAGAGCTTCCATAAAACCCTTGCTGTTGCGGTTGTTGCTGCTGAGCTCTGCTTGGTTCTAAGAAAGGCGGTGGTGTGAATTGCTGAGCTGTCGGTTGCACATTCTGTTGTAGAGAAGAAGAATCTGGTCTTGAATACATCATCGTGTATGCTGAAGGATCAAACTGATTTGTTGTGGAAGGTCCGGTGTTTGAGATGAAGGCTGTTTGAAGCTTCGCATGTTGAGAGGCTGGTTTTTCTCCACTAATACCTCCTGCAATCCCATAGTACATCTCTGGATTTTGAGGAGTTAGTGTTCTTTTTGCCTTAAGCTTTTCTTCTACATCCTTGTTCTCCAATTTTTGAATTAACTCATAAACGGTGATTGTGTCTAAAACACCATTTTCTTTGAGAATTTCAAGATAACTGCTCCACTTTGCTGGTAAGCTATCAGCGAATCTCTTCACCATTTCTTGTGGAGTGGCAGTGACTCTAAAAGCAAACATCTCGCTCAACAAGTGATGGAACCTTGTAGATAACTCTGCCAAAGTCTCATTCTCCATACACGTGAATCCTTCAAACTTTTTCTTCAGTAATTCTTGCTTGATCTTTCTAGATTGAGCATTTCCTTCACATCGTAACGTGAGCATATCCCACAAGCTTTTAGTAGTCGTGCAGTAAACAAACTGGTGGTAAATGTCTCTGTGAAGAGCTTGTGTGAGAATCATGAATGCTTTCTTTTCTAACTCAAATTTCTTCTTATCATCCTCAGACATAGTGCTGTAAGTTTGTGGATTAGATCCTGCAACTTCCAAATCATTGTCAAATGCGGTGAAGAAGCACATCCATAGATCTTGACCTTGCCCCTGAACATAAGTTCTCAGCCTTTCTTTCCACCATCCCCAATCATTGATGTGATTTAGCTTTGGCGGTTTTGTGCTTGTACCAGTTTCACTGTCGTTCTGCATCATAGATTGAATGCTGCTGCTTTGATTTGTGACCAATGCCCATTGATTTGCAGTTATCATTGCAGCTTGAGGTGGGGCAATAGCCTGCATCCATGCAGTTTTGTTGAAATCTGACGCAGATTGCGTAGCTGATGATTGTGGAGTCAAAGTTGTTTGAGTCCACGCGGTTGGATCCCACTGACCGTTTGTTCCCATTTTATAAAAATTAATATATTAAGTGAAAATTGATTTTGAAATTTGAAAAACAAGTTTTCCCTTTTTAAAAATTTAATTTTCACAAACTATGTTAATATCTCGAATGATAACAACCAGCCGAAGGATCCTTGATCGAAAGACCCAACTCCTTGTGCGACAAATCAAGTCTTGTGCGATCCCAAATGCTTGTGTGAATAATAAAGTCTTGTGCGACTAATTGAAACTTGTGTGATCAATCAAATCTTGTGCGACTGGATATTAACAGCCCAAACAGAAGTTAAAAGTAATCAGAAGCCCAATATAGAAGCCCAGTTGTTGTGCGACTGTCCAACTTCTTGTGCGACGTAATCAACTTGGGTGATCCAACTATCTTGTGCGATTCAAATTGTTGTGCGACTGACTATTCTTGTGCGTTCCCAGACAATTCTTGTACGATTAATATCTTGTGTGATTCAAACAAATTGACTTTTATCCTCCTGACACAAAACAGACTTTTCAACCTTTACTTTCGGTTCACTCTTCCCAACTTTACTAACCAAATAATGATGTCCTTTTAATATTTTAATCTAACAACAAGTTCCCAGGCATAAACAACTTTGACAAACACTTGACCAACATCAAAAAGTTGAAATACACTAAGAACACTTTGAAGATAACATCAATATATGAAGAACAACCCAGAAAATTATGAATTTTCTGGTGAACCGAAGATTTTCAAACACAAATAAATGCACGAAAATTCACTAAAAACCCACTTTTAACAATAGAAAATGAAAAATAACAAGGTTTTTATGTGAACTTCCAGCAAAATATGAAGATTTTCGAAGCTATAAACAGAAATTTCCAGAAAATACAAGCTTCTAAAACCCGAAAAACAACCCGAAAACACTCGGTTTTAACAAGGAGAAGAGCCAAGGCTCTGATACCACTTGTAGGTCCGGCTAGGGGAGGATCTAGTCGCCTAATCCTTGTTGTCAAACACACCCGGTTGTGCGGAATCCAACCGGAGATGCAAACCGAGATAGAAAGATGAACAAGAACACGAGAAGGAGACCGAGACTCAACGATTAACACCAATGTATTAATACTTGAAAACGATTACAAACCAATGTTTACAAAACAATTTTTGCAAACTCTCTAACAAATCTCTCGGTTCTCTCTTGTGCGATTGTGACTTCACTTGTCTGTTGCACCCTCTTGTCCACTCCTCCTCACTACCGAAAACACTTGTTTTCGGTATAAATATGAGTTCTGCCTTGTGCGGTTGGACTTGGGTTCGGCCCAAAGTTGGTCAAAGGCCCAACATGTATCTTGTGCGATTTGATTGGTCTAAACCTAAACTTCATGCACGTACATGAAGTCTGCTACATCAAATTGTGAAGATTAGTCAATCTTGTGACATCATCATGACATCATCATGATGATGTCATGGTGATGTGGCGTCGGGAAGGCTCGCGGCGCTTCGTGCTTCGCGTGTCGAACTCTGGGATGCACGACGGAGGAATGTCGTGACGTCGGGCTTGAGCCGAACCTAACTGGGTCGAACCGAACCGAGTCGAACCGAACCGAGTCGTGTCCACATAATATGTATCAACATCTAGTCAGATTTTTCAGTTAACATCCAGTTTTTCTGTCTTTTTCCTCCCTTTTAATGAAGGGTAAAATGGTCTTTTAAGGTTGTATTATAACAAATTAAAATAAACCTGACCATGTTGCCCCTTCATTAAAAGGGGAGTTAAATGCTTGGTTGGTCCCTGTGGTTTGCAAAAATTGCACACTTGGTCCTAAAACTTTACTAATTACACTCGTGGTCCCTGAACTTGTCAAAAGTGCACTCGCTTGGTCCCTAGCCCTAACTGAAGTTAAATTTCTCTGTTAAAACCCATCATGTGCTTATCACGTGAGGGTAATTTGGTCTTTTCACCTCGATTTGATGTCTTGCACAGTATAGTCACTGGATGTCAGTTGGTATTTATGATTTTCCCTCTCAATTCTTCTCATCTCTCTCACACTAATACCAAGAAACCCTCCCGTCTCATCTCTATCACACTAAAATCCCGGCGATTGAAGAGATAATCAACCGTATAGGATCGATCGAACAGAATGGGTTGGTACATTAGGGACAAGTATGATGATTTCAATCCAGATCGTGATTACAGTAAGTTTTTTTGTCTGATTGTGCTAAAGTTCAAACATTTAGCGATTTTCAAGTGTCTGATAGTGTTTTCCATGTTTTTTTTGTTATGATTATTGAACAGATGGAAACCCTAGTTTGTTTTCTGCAAGAATCTTCTATGGTGGATTTTTTAGGAGGGTTCCAAGCAGAAGGTATTTACTAGGAAGGTCAGTGTATGTGGATTACATGGACATTGATGAGTTTTCTGTTCATGAAGTTGATTGGATGATGCGAGAACTAAAGTTGTTGAAAGAAGAGGTGCCACTTTTTTATCATTTTCAAATACCAGGTAGAGATTTAGATACTGGTTTGGTAGCTTTAGGATGTGATGCTGATGTTCGTAACTTGTCAAAATATGTGGGTGAAAATAAGTTAATCAACTTTTACATTGAAGAGGGAAAATCTATGGTTGATACTTATTTAAAATCACCTGAGGGATCTAGGGTTGTTATTGAGGATTTAGAAGAGGAAAACCAGGAGATTGTTGGTGTTAGTGTTAGACAAAACAAAAAAAAGTTGGTACCTAGAAGGAAATTAATGCTTGAGTATGTTGAAGGGTCCTCTAGTGCTAATAAGAATACAAGTAATATAGAGATTGAGACTGATAATGCAGTAGGTAACAATGATAATGCAGTAGGTAAAAATGACAATCCAGTAGTTAACAATGATAATCCAGTAGGTAACAATGATAATGTAAAAGAGGGTACATGTGTCACGACCCCCGACCCACCCTGGACGGAATCGGGAGCCGCGAACAGTCCAGTGGTACCGGTGATTATTTTGAAAATGTTTGCAGCGGAAATTTCCTCAGAACCGTGAGTTAGGAAAAATATCAGAGTTTAGAAACACCGGATTTTATTTCAATAAATAAATAAATAAATGGGATAAACCCATGTTTTATAATGGTAGCTTTAATAAAATAATTTTTTATTATATAAAACAATATTTCTTATTTTGATTTAAATAAATACATAAGCCACTTCTTGATGCCTTTCAGTGCCGTATCCATCTCTTACTCCAATCTACTGTTATTACCTGAAACGCGTTTTAAAAAGGTTTTGTCAGCGGGAAATACTGAGTGAGTTCATTCATTTTACTAAAACGACCCATTTGTTATAATATACAGTATTAAGAGCGATTACAATGTTTCTGATATCAAGCCAACTACCCACGGTACTTGTCACTCGAATCTTTACGGTGACTGTGGTCATATCACCATTGGCTGCCCCAATGAATGACGAATATCACTAATTAGGTTCGCCCACCTAACGTGATACTTTATAGGTACGCTCACCTAACAACAGTAATGTGCACACTACCCCACATACCGGCTGTAATTTGGTGATTACAAAGACTTAATCCCCGTAATTATAACTTTGAAATAAAACACTTTTGTAAATAGATTTGATAAAAAGAGAGAATGACTCACAATTAATCAGGCAGATTCATACGGACAAAGTTTAGTCTATAGATAATCCTTTGATATATTGCAGATTTGTACAAGCAGAGCTTAGCCTATTACTTAGCCTTGGAACCTAATGCATACGAACTAGGTAGATAACTCACGAGATCAAATTCTCACAATGAATGTCAAAATGCAATACTTTGTCCATCGAATTAACGATGATCCATTGAATTAACAATGAACGACAAAGTATAATACTTTACCCATCGAATTAACGATAATCCGTTGAATTAACAACGAACGATAAAGTATAACCCTAATATGGGCGGCACTTAAACATCCCTTGGATAGTTTAATCGATCAGATAATGAATCGCAAGAGCGATTGAGTTAATACCCTGTTCTGCAGCACCCCGCTATACTTAATTTGAGTTTTGTGGGTGTTATTTGAAGTAATTTGGACAGAACTCGAAGAATTTTACGAATTCTTTCGTCGAACAATTGCCCAGAAGTCAGTCCCAATGCCTGCTATTTATACACGAAAAGTGACTAGCTTACGGACCGTAAGCTTGTTGAGGTTGCGGTCCGTATGGCATCTTACGGACCGTAAGACTCATAGCTTTACGGTCCGTAAGGGACTAAAAGCTGCTATGTGGTTGCCACGTGTGGGTGTAGGCTAGCTGAGTCGATACTTTTCGAAAATTCCTTGTTGCCTACGTTTTATATGGATAATCGTCAATAGGGTTTAACCCCCCCCCTGAGTTTTAGGGGCCCTAATCCTGATTCTGATTGTTCTGAAAATTTTAGGGTTTGCGTAGAATCACTTGGGTGTCTTAATTAGGGTTTCTTTTTGGTTAAAATAAGATAAGAAATATTATTTTAATGAGAGTTGTTTTATCAGGGGTCCGGGTTCATACTTACGGAATGTTTTTAGGATGTTTTTGTGTGAGTCGTTACATTCTACCCACCTTAATAAAAATCTCGTCCTCGAGATTTACTGGAATAAATAGGAATACTTTTTCTTCATCTCAGATTCCAGCTTCCAAGTGTATTTGGGTTATGATATTTCTTTTGGAATTATGTCACCTTTTAGTTAATAGTGTTAGGGTAGATGACCCATAATTGAAATATTAAATTTTATGAATATTAATTGTATAATAAATAGGATTCAATGGTTCAACTGAATTAGTTCAAGAAATCGATGATAAATGAATGAAATGAAATGATAAAATGTTCAAAGTGACTAAGTTCAAACCAAAAAATATATGATCAATAGATTCTTTAAAATGAATGTGAAGGACTTTTAGAATCAATAAAATTCTTTGTCAACAGAAAGCTTACTTTGATTGAGGAAGACGTAGAACTGACAGGTTACAAATGAAATCAAAGCATGAAAAATGATTTGTCAAATATTTATGATATGAGAAATCAAAATGTTGAAAGGAATGAATTGCAAAGATATATCAAAAGATAATAGAGTTAGTGTATTATTTTAAAGTTTCAAATTGTTTTAATTGTGAAACATTGTGATAGTACACTTTTAATGACTATACTTTTCATACTATCTCCTAGAAATTGAAATATAATAAGAACAATTATTTTGGTTTGACCAACCATTATACTTTTATAAAGCAATTTGAATATATATATTATTTGTGTTCTTATCTGAACCGTATCTTATATATATCACATATAAATATTATGTAATATATATATTATTTTGTTATGCATTTTTACTATATGTAAATGATCACCACTTTTAAATAAATATTATTTTAGTATTTTATCATACTATGTAAAATAATTATGTAAGATATATTACAAAATATCGTAATGAAGTTATTATGTTTTACAAAATATTATTTTGTAAAAGAAATCATTATTATTTATAACGTTAAATAAGATTGGTAAAATATTTAGTATACAAAATATTTATACATATATTATACTTAGTGGGTAGATTCTATGGGATTACTTATTTGCCTTTGGAAATCATATAACTTTTGTGAATGTATTTACAAATGTTGTAATTAAGTGAAAACAGAGACTATTCTTATATAGTATAAGGTTTCCTTAACCCAGCGTAGTTGATGACTTTTGTATTATTCTTATATGGTTATTTTCTTGCCCGAGTGTTATGGTACATAGTTACCACAAAATATGTGATACATAATTATTTATATAATTTTTATTCGTCCTTCTAATTCTGGTATGAAAATATGTCTTTCTCCCATGTATATATATATTTCCATATAAGATTAAAATTTACTAAATATGTATGGTGACTAGTCATTATCATGGTTGGATATTGGTTAGTGCTGCCTTGTTTAAGCATAGGTGGCCAATCCATGCCTAACTAAGGCTAGGTTACCTAATATCTGTCCTTGACAATAATCCTAGTATTTTAAAATAATACTAACACTTATTATTAAACTGATATACTTAAATGGAAAAATTTCTAATAAAATGGTGAAATTGGCCGTCCCCAGGATCGAACCCGGGTCTAGGCCACACCCTTTCGCGCTCTTAGCCAACCGAGCTAAGTGCCTAGTTTGTGAAAATTTCCATTTTGGTTAATTATAATCACATGTACAATAAATTCGGTACTTTTTATTATAAGTCATTTACTTATATTGACTAAGTATTTGCTTATCCTCCTTATGGTGACTAATAAGAATATAGTAATACTGTTAGGTAATCACTTATGTAAGTTTCCAAAAATAATGTTTTTCGATTGAAGATGTTAAAGTAATAATTATCACGAAAGGCTAGATTGATATTTGAAAAAAATCATTTAAGAGATATAAGATATATTAAAATATGACAGGAACTTGTGTATCATTATCTTATCACACGATGTGTGTTAAGATAACTTTTATAAATATTCGTATATGATATATATATAAAATGAGATTAGTGCAAGTTTTAAATTTTATGAAAACGTTAGTACAAGGTGACCGTGATCAAAGAAATGATTTTAGTGAAGTCGAAGACCGATTAGGCATTTTATAGTTCTAGAGAATTGAAGTGTTTGTTGGAGAATATGATAGCTTTAAATCCATCATATGGGAATTTGAAATGAGCAAGTTTAAACAACTGAAATCGGTTTAAACAAAATAAGTTTAAATAAGAAAGTTCGGACATGGTCATAACAGAAACCATGGATGCCAAAGAAAATTGAGTTTTTCAAAAATTTATTGACTTGATATTCTGAGTCATTGTTTAGCAATAATGTGGTTTACCGTACCAAAATCAAGTCTAACTAAAGGATATTTGAGTTTGGATAAAATGACAATTTAGAATGAATCCTTTTAGTGGAAATTTAGAAATTAAACGAACCATATGTGTAACAAAAGGTGCATGTGTGGATTTACCAAGAAATGAAATGAATCAATATCCGTTACTATGAAATAAGTCCTTCTGGTATGATGACCGTTAGGAAAAGTAGAAATGCAAAAGTCAACTTTTTATATGCAGAAGTCAGAATTTTCAACAAAAGAAATATAAGAACTTCTATCTGGAATTTCGAATGATAACCGTTATTTAAATGATATTATCAGGGAATGTCAAAATTAAAATGAAAATAGAGAATTTGCAAAAGTATATGACTCCTTTTTCAGTGCTAATACTTATGACTCTGATTAGACTGTGTACCGATGTTTTTGTGAAATCTTGTTCTAATATACCTCAGCGAAATTTTATATTGGTTGTAGGATCATATGATAAAGTGTTGTTTTTAGTTCTTCTACTGACAGAATTTTATCAGTAGTGTCATTGTGCCCAATTTATATTTTCCCAAAAATCTTGCCTCGAAAGTTGAGTGTGATATACTTTAACTTTTGCGGACTTATAATTAAATTTTCATGTGTTTTCTTGTACCTTATCACAACTTTACTTGCTTCTTACTTGCGTTAATAGTTTATGGTAACGTGTTAGAATTTCTTTACACTTTCGATGGTATCCCAACTTAATGGGTTTTTATTATTATTATTATTGTCGCTCAAGTTACTAGGCAGATAATCAAACGAAATAATGTTTGATATTGGAAAAGAGATTCCTAATAAAGAAATCTAGACACAGATACTTGTGCTTTATTCCAAATTATCAGTCCTTATGGTTTTTGGATTTTCTTATAGATATACATATCTATTAAATCATATATTTCATATACTGAATTAAACATACCATCTATCAGGTTAATGTATTTAACAGATTTATATTTCAAAAACCAGTCAAATATCTGATTATGATACTATTTAGGGAAATCTTGTCACTCGTGTGACATATTATATATTCCGTCTTATCCGATTCGCGCCGGAGCGGTAATTCCAATATATCCGAACAAACTGGAGAGTCTTATTACTTCATACCCAGTCTTGCCGGAGAAAATTTTCTATTTCCCATAAATAGTATCTTTTCAAAAAGTGCTTATCTTATTAGGGCTTTTATTCAGAATTAAGGAAATTTGTATTTCCATAACATATCTTATTATTATATTGATCACTACACGATTCCGGTGACAGTGTCAATTTGATCATTTTTCCAATTAGTGACTCAGGTCATATTACTGTTGATCATTCTTTCAACTAGTAATTCTGAACTTAGTTATCCCGTGATATTACTTTATTAAATATATTACTTATGGCACAAAACCATTTAACCCAGAGAATGACATATATCATTTTATTTCAAATTACTATAACTTATCAAATATAATATGTTAATTTACTTAAATAATTGTAATATCGTTATTTGATTTTAATTTAAAAAAAAATATATAATCTCCGTATAGTAGAATATATTATACTTGACTATTTTATATGGGATACATTAATTAAATTTATTTTAAACATTTATTAACTTTATTAATGATTCAATGTTTAAATTAGTCATAGGCTATGGTTACTGATGCGTAGTTTCTATTGTGATTGTGGTTATGCTATTATTAGCTAACTTTCTATTAGAAATTATATATAACTTTAATTACTGTAAGTATAACTGATAAATATTTTAGGATTTTGAAAAGTCTTTGTAATTATAATTGTACAAAAAGGTGATAAAACTATGAAAATAGAATGGACTTACAAACTGTGAGAAAAGAAATGAACTTACCAAAATCCATCATATTTATTTACACAAATACTTAGCTTATTGTGAAGCTAATATTAAGGCATCTTTTCTTAAGTTTGAGTCTAAATGCTACCAATTATCAATCCCCTAACTCTTTTATATAAATTTAGGTATTATTATTACAACACCTAAAGGCGTAAAGCAGTGGCTTTGCTTAGTGGCTCTTTGAGTTGGCTCTGATACCACCTTCTGTCACTACCCCCGACCCACCCTGGACGGAATCGGGAGCCGCGAACAGTCCAGTGGTACCGGTGATTATTTTGAAAATGTTTGCAGCGGAAATTTCCTCAGAACCGTGAGTTAGGAAAAATATCAGAGTTTAGAAACACCGGATTTTATTTCAATAAATAAATAAATAAATGGGATAAACCCATGTTTTATAATGGTAGCTTTAATAAAATAATTTTTTATTATATAAAACAATATTTCTTATTTTGATTTAAATAAATACATAAGCCACTTCTTGATGCCTTTCAGTGCCGTATCCATCTCTTACTCCAATCTACTGTTATTACCTGAAACGCGTTTTAAAAAGGTTTTGTCAGCGGGAAATACTGAGTGAGTTCATTCATTTTACTAAAACGACCCATTTGTTATAATATACAGTATTAAGAGCGATTACAATGTTTCTGATATCAAGCCAACTACCCACGGTACTTGTCACTCGAATCTTTACGGTGACTGTGGTCATATCACCATTGGCTGCCCCAATGAATGACGAATATCACTAATTAGGTTCGCCCACCTAACGTGATACTTTATAGGTACGCTCACCTAACAACAGTAATGTGCACACTACCCCACATACCGGCTGTAATTTGGTGATTACAAAGACTTAATCCCCGTAATTATAACTTTGAAATAAAACACTTTTGTAAATAGATTTGATAAAAAGAGAGAATGACTCACAATTAATCAGGCAGATTCATACGGACAAAGTTTAGTCTATAGATAATCCTTTGATATATTGCAGATTTGTACAAGCAGAGCTTAGCCTATTACTTAGCCTTGGAACCTAATGCATACGAACTAGGTAGATAACTCACGAGATCAAATTCTCACAATGAATGTCAAAATGCAATACTTTGTCCATCGAATTAACGATGATCCATTGAATTAACAATGAACGACAAAGTATAATACTTTACCCATCGAATTAACGATAATCCGTTGAATTAACAACGAACGATAAAGTATAACCCTAATATGGGCGGCACTTAAACATCCCTTGGATAGTTTAATCGATCAGATAATGAATCGCAAGAGCGATTGAGTTAATACCCTGTTCTGCAGCACCCCGCTATACTTAATTTGAGTTTTGTGGGTGTTATTTGAAGTAATTTGGACAGAACTCGAAGAATTTTACGAATTCTTTCGTCGAACAATTGCCCAGAAGTCAGTCCCAATGCCTGCTATTTATACACGAAAAGTGACTAGCTTACGGACCGTAAGCTTGTTGAGGTTGCGGTCCATATGGCATCTTACGGACCGTAAGACTCACAGCTTTACGGTCCGTAAGGGACTAAAAGCTGCTATGTGGTTGCCACGTGTGGGTGTAGGCTAGCTGAGTCGATACTTTTCGAAAATTCCTTGTTGCCTACGTTTTATATGGATAATCGTCAATAGGGTTTAACCCCCCCTGAGTTTTAGGGGCCCTAATCCTGATTCTGATTGTTCTGAAAATTTTAGGGTTTGCGTAGAATCACTTGGGTGTCTTAATTAGGGTTTCTTTTTGGTTAAAATAAGATAAGAAATATTATTTTAATGAGAGTTGTTTTATCAGGGGTCCGGGTTCATACTTACGGAATGTTTTTAGGATGTTTTTGTGTGAGTCGTTACAACATGGGTAGATGGTTTTAACTTTGATGACATTGATTTTTCTGGAGAATTTACAAACAATGAGGGTCATAAGGATAATGAGGGTGATAGGGAGGCTGAGGATGAGGGTCATAGGGAGGCTGAGGGTGATAGGGAGGCTGAGGATGAGGGTGGTAGTGAGGATGAAGGTGGTAATGAGGCTGACTGTTCTCATCAAAGTGAGAATGATGGTGATGATTCAGAAGACAGTGACTACATAGTTGACAATGATTATGAGGTGGAAGAAATGGAAGTTGATATGAGGGACTTCAATGTTTTTGTAGATGAGGATGAAGAATTTGTGGGCAGCCGTAATTCTGGCATTAATGATGATGTTAGAACTGAAGTAGATTATGAAAATGAAATTGAGGACAACCTTAGCTATGAATCATTTGATAGCTTAACTGATGAATCAATGGAAGACTTTGAAACAAGAAGGAGCCAAAAGGTAAGGGAAATCAGGAATAAACAAAAGGTTAGCATTTGTTTACTTAACTGTTTATTATTTACGTAAACATTTGTTAAAAT
This sequence comes from Helianthus tuberosus, assembly GCA_030545235.1. Lineage (NCBI taxonomy): Eukaryota > Viridiplantae > Streptophyta > Magnoliopsida > Asterales > Asteraceae > Helianthus > Helianthus tuberosus. Next base: position 38,782,226 of record CM060357.1, on the reverse strand, counting down.
ATTTAGTAACTGTTGAGACTCTTAACTGTTTGAACAGGGAAAGAGTAGGATGCATGAAGCAAGGTTTTACTTGGGTCAGCAATTTGGATCTGCAAAGGAGGTTAAAGAACAAGTTAGGAGGCATGCCGTTCTTACCAAAAGGGAGTTGTCATTTTTGAGAAATGACAAGGCTAGGATTAGAGTAGTATGTGAAGGGAACGTCCCAGTTTACAAGAAAGGTGATGGGTTTGTGAAACAAGTACCCAAGAAGGGCAATAAGGGAAAATCTGTTGGGCCCAAGCCCAATGAACCTACTGTTGGGCCCAGGTCCAGGGAATCTTTCAGTGGGTCTCAAAAGGGTAAAAAGGTACTCACTGCTAATGCAATATTCTGCAGAAAAAGAAAAGAAAGATTGGCCAAAGTAGTTTGTCCATTTATGTTGTATGTTGCTAAAGAGAAAGATCAAGTGGAAACTTGGACAGTGAAAACTCACAAGTCGGAACACACCTGTCTGCAAACTAGAGAAAGCCATCACCTCACAGCAAAGTTCATGGCTAAGGAGGCTGATGTGAAGAGATTGGTTGAATGTAACAAAGACATCTCTGTGAGGACCATCCAAGAAGAGCTGGCAAGGAAGTATGAACTTAGGGTTTCAAGGATGAAAGCATTTAGGGCAAAGTCTCTTGCTTCTAAAGAAGTTCAAGGTGACAACAAGGAACAATATTCAAGGTTAAGGGATTACATATTGGAGCTTCAAAGTGCAAATCCAGACACAACAGTGCACATTGAAGTTGAGTCTGAACCCAACCCAGATTCACCAACAAGGGTGTTCAAGAGAATTTACATCTGCTTGGGTCCACTGAAGCTAGGTTTCAAAGAATGTGGGAGGGACATACTAGGCTTAGATGGGGCTTTCTTGAAGGGTTCACAACAGGGTCAGGTATTAGTTGCAGTAGGCTTGGATTCCAACAATGGACTCTATCCACTGGCCTATGCAATTGCAGAAGCAGAGAACAAGGATTCCTGGACATCGTTTCTAGAATGTCTCAAAGATGATCTAGCATTACAAAACAACTCAAGGTTTACCTTCATTTCTGATAGACAAAAGGTTAGCCTATGCAATTTCTGATCCACTGTTTATATTTATGTTGATTTATTGGTTTGAATTTTAACATGTTTACTATTTTTGGGTGTTAATTTTAGGGCCTTATTCCTGCACTTGAAAAGGTATTCCCTGCTGCAGAACACAGGTTCTGCCTTAGGCATATTCACCAAAATATGAAGTTAAAATGGAGGGGCAAAGGCTTTAAAGATTGCTTATGGGCATGTGCAACTGCCAGAACAGGTAACTTGCTGATTCATTAGTTAGGTAAAGATTGCTTAAAGATTGTTATGCCTTTATTGACTCATGTTCTTGTGTAATAGTACCTGAGTTTAGGGAAAAAATGGAAGAGTTGAAGAAGTTCAATGAGGATGCATACAACTGGTTGGCACAAATTCCACCAAAGCATTGGTCTAGATCTCACTTCACAGGTAATATACACAAACACTAGACAACATCTCAGATTAAGTACAAATTTATTTATCACTTTATTGGTTATCAATGTGTAGGTTGGGCACAATCTGATGTTCTACTGAACAACATGTGCGAAGTTTTAAATGCCAAAACTGTTGAAGGGAGGGAAAAGCCAATCATTTCATGCTTGGACTATGTTAGGGAGTATTTGATGAAGAGAATAGTCAATGTGATGAAGGTGCAACATCAGTGTAAGGGCCCACTCACACCAAAGATAACAGAGATTTTAGATGGGATCAAGAAGGCTGCAGCCCAATGCACTGTGAAATGGTGTGGTGATAGTAGGTGGCAGGTACAAGGGACTCTTGGGCAGTATGTTGTGAATGTCGAACAAAAGGTTTGCACATGTAGGAGGTGGGAAATTTCTGGAATACCTTGTAAGCATGCTGTAGCTGTTAACTGGGATATGGCTGCACACAGACAAGAGGTTGGGCCACCTGAGGATTGGGTCCATCCATGCTACTATCTGGACACTTGGAAAAAGGCTTATGCCTACAAGGTTGGTCCTATCAATGGTCCCAAACTCTGGCCAATATCACCAGTCCCAACAACATTGAAGCCTCCACTTCACCACAAACAAGCTGGCAGGCCAAAGAAAAAGAGGAGAAGAGACCAAGTGGAGGTTGAAGATGCCATGGAGAAGAAGGGTAAGCTGACAAAAAAAGGTGGGACTGTAACCTGTAAGAAATGCAAGGTGATGGGGCATAATTCAAGAAGCTGTAAGGCAACTGAAGGTGGTTCTGCAAAGGATGACGTAGCTGCTGGTGGTTCTGCTGGTGGATCTGCAGCTGAAGAATAGGTTGGATGCTTTTGAAGGGCTGCATTTATATTATCTTTTGGTTATGTTAATCAGCCGTATGCTATAAACAATACATTATGTTTGACATGTTTAACTATTGTGGCTTATGTTTATGCCACCATTTTGGTTGTCTATTATGTTTGACATGTTATTCAGGTGTATTATGTCCATTTTGGTTGTCTTTTGTTTGTCTTTATTATGGTTGTTGAGTGTTTTATTATGGTTGCTTGGAAAATCAGCTATGGAAGGGTAATAAATAGCTTTGGCAGTTGAGTGTGTTTATTATGGTTGTTGTGTCTTTATTAATTAGGTTAGTTGTGTCTTTATTAGGTTGTTGGGTATTAAATGGTCATCCGTATCACTTTTGCGCTTTATTAACAATGGTCATCCGTATCGCTTTTGCGCTTTATTAACAATGGTCATCCGTATCGCTTTTGCACTTTATTAACAATGGGCATACACACAATACCTTTGAACACCCAAAATCGACTAATTTCATTCAAGTAGTATTTGGTCAAATTACATACTTCACAATAACATTACACTAAAGCTAACAACATTGCAAACTGTAACCCTAACAGAAACAACAGTACTAAAATCAGCTTGTTCTTCCATCTTAGTTCAGTCCGAAGTTCATCCCTTTCTTGATCCGCCCTGTTTCTTGCTCGAAGTAGCCCTGGAATGATGCGAACAGCTCGTGGGCACATTGGCGGGTCAACCCAACCAACAAATCCAGGACACGTCACATCCTGTCACATCAAAGAATTCAAAAATTGGAACCAAATACAACATCGATTAATGAAAGCTATTGCTTACCGGTGATGGACATGAATAGAATCGACGTCCTGGGTTGTTGTCGGTCCATGATGTTCGAACAATGGCTAACTTTCCACATCGACAGGTTGCCATCTCTATCGTTCCTGGAGAAACATGGGAGCCAGGAGGAAAGATCTAGGGTTCCATATGAAGAAGACGGTCGTTATTATTGAGGGAAAGAGGAAGATCAGGTGGTTTTTATAAGGAAATCGAGGTGAAAAGACCAAATTACCCTCACGTGATAAGCACATGATGGGTTTTAACAGAGAAATTTAACTTCAGTTAGGGCTAGGGACCAAGCGAGTGCACTTTTGACAAGTTCAGGGACCACGAGTGTAATTAGTAAAGTTTTAGGACCAAGTGTGCAATTTTTGCAAACCACAGGGACCAACCAAGCATTTAACTCTTAAAAGGGAGGAAAAGACAAAAAAAAAACCCTATATATTAACTGAAAAATCTGATCGGATTTTGCTTTTGGATGAAAATGACAATAAAATTGAAATCACAGAGACCTAGATTCAAAAGGTTTGAGTTTGAACTAAAGTGGTAAAAGTGACCAAACCTCAGGAATATTTTGGCAGTTTACTCTTTTATTAAGTGTTTTCATTTGTGACGTGCTTTCACACAAACATTTTATTGAAAGAAATATCAAACCATGTGAGAGTAAACAAACTAAGTTCCAGATAAACTACTCGAGATCAACTTGTTAAAAGATGAAATCAAGCAAAAGCTTATACAAGCTCTAGCCTAAATTTCATACATCAAGTTTAGCTAACATTGTGAATCTAAATAAGCCAATTATAGTATAAAAATATAACAAGTTTTATTTGATGTATAACAAATAAATAGTTACATAACAACTATTATATATGTGTAAGTATACAGCAAAAGTAATATTTTGTCATGTGGTTTGTTAAAATTCTCTGTTTCAATTCCTGAACTTTGTTTTTCTCGATTTCAATATTTGTGGTTTCCATTTCAATCCTTGGCATTAACACCGTTACATTTTGTTGTCAAGTATAACCATGATGTTACGTTATGTAAATGTCAATATAATCCTTGGCACTAACACCGTTACATTTTGCTGTCAAGTATAACCGTGATGTTACGTTATGTAAATATCAATATACAGACGGTACAAGCTCTTAATATATATATCTATACTCTATAATAAAAGAAACCATGGAAGGGACACATGGCGCTCTATAAGGCGGTCTTAATTATTTTTCTAAATATTTATTATGGAAAATCAGTTATTGATAATATTAAATTTAAAATTTAAAATTTGTAGAAGAGATTTGAATGATAAAGATAAAGATAACTGACAATAAGATATTAATTATTAAAATCTACAAAAAAATTATTAGTGTTTTAAATATTTATAAAGATAAAGATTTTATTTAATTGGTAGTTTTAATTGTTTTTATATTTTGATGATAAGGACAACGATAATTGATAATCACATATTAAAATAAAAATAAAAATATTTATTTTAATCAATTGTTTCATTAAAAGGATTTATTCAATACATGTAGAACATATATATTTTTTTATACATGTGGTATATTTAGAATCATACTTCTAATAAAGGATCTTATTGTCGCGTTTTACACTCTAATGAAATAATAATATTAAATCATAATATCCTGCTTATCTCTTGTATATTTAATATTTTTGACTAAAATATTTCTTTTCTTTTTTTCTGATAATTATCCAACATTAGGTAATAAATAAGTTTCTAACCTAATAATAAATAAAAAAACAAAGTAAAATGTTATAAACCATGTAATACACAACTCTAACCTAATAAAAAATAAAGTGAGATGTTACAATAAGTAAATAGTACCTCAAAGTTCATTTTGTTAGAAAACACATTTTGATGACTAAATGTGTTAACGGATTAAATTATTCATGTAACACATGTATTTATTCAAATCGTGCAGTACACAAGTTTTTAAAAGATGTAATTATTTTATTACTTAGTATATAAAGTTATATTTACTCAACCCGTGTAATTGTAACCTAGTAATAGTAAATAAACAAATAAAAAATCAAGCCCCTCACCTGTTCTCCTCTTCATGAAATGAATTGGAAAGAAATGAAAACCACCAACATTGAAACTGAAAAAGAAAAAAAAATCGACTGAAACGAAATTTTTGACAAACCAAAAGAATGAAAAAACAGTAATTTGCTCGTAAATAGAAGGATATAATCGTCATTATATACACACACATACAAATTCATTCATTCTCTCTAGTAAAAGGGGTAAAATAATGTTTTTACATAAATGTTAAAACAAGTGCAATAACTTCCCTTTAACTTCAATACAAAGTACATACATAAGATATGAATGCGACGAAAGAATACCAATGGCATGACCAACCACTTATGTCTGACAAGTTCGACCCGTATGATATGACGATGCAAAATCAAACTCGAAAAAGTTAAAAAGTCATACAAATGTACTCCAATGATAATGTCTGAATCATTTCATGCAACAAAAAGTTAAAATTATCTTTTTCAAAATACAGTTTACAAAACTTGTCTGACTCGTTTGAGGAAAAAAAAAACACAACCCCAATTAAGGGTATGAATTCATGACACCACACAAATCTAACAAGAAATTCGTCAGTTTAGGTTAAACCAGCGAGAACATTTGTAGCAGGGGCGGACTTAATATACAACCAGCCGTAGCATTGGCTACGGCTCAATTTTGTACCGGTAGTGTAAATTTTTTTTTTTCCGATTTTTATACAAAGGACAACCTTAAACAACTACGAGTACACTCCTAAAAAATTTTTAAGCCCAAATTGTAGTTGTAAATAATAAGCCCGAATAAGTTTATATAGCCCAACCAATTGTTATTAAAGCCCAGTTATGAAATGTTTACATTCAATAATGAAGATTGTAAATAATAAGCCCAACCAATTATTATTAAAGCCCAGTTATAATGTTATATGTTAGCCCAAACCAGTTATAATGTTATATGTTAGCCCAAAATCAAAGGATCAAACGTCGCGCCACTGAAGGATACCGCATAGTTCTTGTCCTTCAGTTTATCAGGTAGGGAAGCTAGCTTTGCTTTTACCGGCTGCAACTGCAACCGTTGAAAGATGTTTTTAAAAAATGAAGCTTGTTAAGACGGATTTACGCAATCGAATGGACCTGGAATTTTTGAACAATGCTATGGTTTGTGCGGTTCAAAAGGATTTTTTTACATGAAGTAAAAGCCGACGATGTGATGGAACGATTTCAAGTTATGAAAAAAAGAAGAGAACAAATCTATTCGGTATTTGTTTTACTTTATTTATTTATTGTCATTTTTTATATTATATGATTGCACGATGAATTTTTTTTTTTTTTTGGATACCCCTGAGTTAATGTTCTAGTTCCGCCACTGATTTGTAGCTAATTAGTTCGGGTTGATCCATTTTGGGCCAACCTAGCAGGCTCATAGGTTGACCCATTTAACCCATATATTTTATAATTTTTCGAAACACATTAGATATCCATCAATGGGGTCGATGACTCGGTGTTAAATTTTCAAGTCCAAATGAAAGAAGAGAGCAAGAGCGTTTTAAGCAGCCCTAACTAACAAAAAAACCGACACATTACCTTAAACTTATAAAGCAGAAAATTGCAGATAATTACATATTTTTCTACGACATGGTGCACTTGTGTAATAGAGGAAAAAATGGTAAGAGAAAACCTGTTAAATACGTGTAAATCTACTGCTGCTTGTACAAGAGAACATAAGCTTGGTCATGAAGCACTTTGTTGATAGGAATATTAACAACCGATGCATCGTTGTATCGCAGCCACTTGCCACTTGTATGCAAAATATCAGAAGTATAATGACCCTTTGAAGGCTCCCTTCCGTGATGAGTTATTGTCGCCACAAGTTCATACCCTGTATACAAATTATATTAGTGTGAAAATGGGCCCGCGATGGTTGACTCACAAATACTTGTATGTCTATTTTAAGGAGATTTATAGATGATAAATGAGTTGATGAGGGGAGCAGAAAATCGAAAAAAACGATTTAACCGAAACGCACAAAAAACCAAATAAAAGCAAACAAACCGAAATTTACGGTTCGATTATGGTTTTACATTTTCTGAAAACCAAAAAAACCGAACCAACCCGAAAACCTAAAATATCATTTTTTAAGAGTTAATTACTGTTTTCGTCCTTGTGGTTTGTTAAAAATCACTATTTCAGTCCATTAGTTTAAAAATTGCGATTTCAGTCCCTGTGGTTTCACTTTCGTAACCATTTCAATCCATTATTATGTTAAGTACAGGGACTGAAATGGTTACGAAAGTGAAACTAAAGGGACTGAAATCGCAATTTTTAAACTAATGGACTGAAATAGTGATTTTTGACAAAACCACAGGGACGAAAACAGTAATTAACTCTTTTTTTTAATGTTTGTTATATATTGATTTAGAAATTATTAGTTTTATTCTTGAATGTAATGTATTTACAATAAAAACATTAACATTTTTATCTATTTTTGAAATAATCTATCCATTGCCTACAACAAATAACAAAATCTATATATATTAATAAATGAGATGATGTGGGCTATGTGTCCTTGAATGGTGAAGCCATTTTGATGATGTGGCAGCCATTGGTTTAGTGGACTTTCATTTTGGGAGGGAATTTGTGTAAACAAAGGAGATTTCACAATACACAAACCAAAAAAAAGTGGGACACGGGATCCGAAAATTTTCGGGTCGGATGTACCCGATTTTTTGACCCGCCTATAAAAACAATCTAATTAACCTAATTCTCTCATATGCCTCATTTTTTCTGTGCAACCTACGAAACCCTAACCTGGCTTCTACCGCCACAGATTCTTCCATAGAATTCTTCCTCATTCAATCGCTCTATTGGAGAAATCAGTCTTCTACGACGACTTACTGTGAGCATCTCTCGATTCTTCGATAGAATTCTTACTCATAGAGTTTCTTTCGAATTGTAGGTGATGTATGTTCTTTATCCAGATTTTTTATTTTTATTTTTTTGGTATGAACAAACAAATCATAAGATGTATTGGGTTTCTTGAATCCTTTGATAAAATCCCTCTAAATTACTATATTGTCTATTGATTTTGTTTATCATATTGTCGATTTTTAAGATTAGGGTTTTCGAAATCTCTACTAATGAAATCTGCAACTGAGGTATTACATATCTCCCACAGTTAAACTATGATTTCTCTTTATTTATCAGTTTAGGGTTCTACTTTATCTTATTCAGATTTTGGTTATATATTCTATTAACTCTTTATTTTTCAGATTTGGGTTCTCTTAGTATTCATGCTCGCGATTACGAAAATAGTTAGGTTATGCAGATTTCATGTTGTTGTTACTAAAGAGATGTTAAATCACGTGTTATTGCAGTTATTATTGACGTTTTTGTGTGATATAGTTTTGATTATTTCTGCGAGTAAGAAGTTACTTAGGTTATGTGGATTTCACTTTGTTGTTATTGAAGAGATAGCAAATCGCGTGTTATTGCAGTGAGTTTTTCTTTTCTGAATTAAGGGTTTATTAATTGTGTCATAATTGTTTTGTTTAAGGTCCCGAGATTGAGAATAAGAGCGTCGATGTTGTTTGGACGAGGGTAGGTTTCAGCAGATTTGAAGATGAGTTTTTTTTTTCCAGACAACATTCTCCATTCGACAACTAAGGTATAAATTGAATCAATGGTCTCGAGCTTCTTCTCAGGTCCATGATTGTGATTGATCTTTTTTCACAATCATTTAGATATTGATTATATTATGAATATATTAAGCTCATTGGTTTTGAATTTAAGTTTGAATAATATTTAACTATTTAAGTAATTGTTTTGACTGATTATTTCAAAATTTGAATTTTTGAAATTTATATCAATTATGGATACTTATCAAAGTTGTCTAAATTGTAACGTATTTCCAAATTTATCAAGATAACTTATATTAAAGTTTTAATTGCTTCCAAATTTTGTGTTAGTTTCCATAATTTTCGACAATCACATTATTTTTCAAGTTTCTCAGAATTTGGAAAGATATATAGCATCTGTTTTAAATAGTTATACTAAAATTGTTTTGGCTGATTATTTCAAAATTTGAATTTTTGAAATTTATATCAATTATGGATACTTATCAAAGTTGTCTAAATTGTAACGTATTTCCAAATTTATCAAGATAACTTATATTAAAGTTTTAATTGCTTCCAAATTTTGTGTTAGTTTCCATAATTTTCGACAATCACATTATTTTTCAACTTTATCAGAATTTGGAAAGATATATAGCATCTGTTTTAAATAGTTATATTATTCTTAGGATGATCATGAGGAGGCAGGAGGCTGATGAAGAATCATCTAAGAAAGAGAAGTTATGAGTTCAACTGTTCAAAATTGGGATGACGCGTTTTATGTCAAAGTCAAAAAAGATTTTCAACTTGATCTTGGTAAGCCCATATTCCTTTCTGAAATGTACGTCATTGTGCTTTATATTCGTATTTTTGATTTTATGCAGTGATTTTACTTTTCTCTGCTTTCACCCTGAGTTTCTCAAAAGCTTTCGAGGTAAAGAGAGTCATTATATTGGATGCATCAAATCAGGATAAGTAGTTTCTGAAGTGAAAGTTCCCTTTAATTTAGTCATTATGTTTTTTTCCTGTAGTGCATCTCTGAAGACGTATGATCATGAAGATACATTTGTTGGTTCATGGATGATGGGTATACATGCGAATTATATAGATTACAATCATTTGTGCTTGTGCCTTGGAGACATTGATGATGGATTTGATAAATTTATATCAACTATGACTAATGTGAAGTAAAGAGATCCAGCAGGAGGATCTCATGGTTCGTTTCATGGCAACCCTATAGTGATACGCAGGTCTACACTCTAACCAACAATTTAGTTCAGTTTTCACATCTTATTAGTATGTTTCTTTAATAGTAATTTATTCAGTCAAGAATCTATAAAAATATCTAAGGTAAAACTACATGATGAAGGTTAAATATTGTTTGTTTATGTTGTTCGATCTTCAATTTATTCAAGAAAAGTTAAGTTTTTGATGTTGAAAACAGTTTCAGCAGTTGCTAATGTTTGTTGTTCTTTTTTTTTTTTTTTTGTAGATCATTAGACATATAGAGAAGGTATGTAAACAATATTAGATTGTTTGTTTTTGATGATGATTTGCATTATCCCATTCGAATCATATGAAAGGATCTTTTGTTGATGTCTTGATTGCCTTATGATGTTACTGATATTGTTTTGTTAGAAATATAATAATTTTTGATGATTTTTCTGTTTTTTTTTTGTTTGTTGTTGATGATGATTTTGCATTATCCGATTCGAATCATATGAAAGGATCTTTTATTGATGTCTTGATTGTGTTATCATGTTACTGATATTTTTGTTTACAGTCTTTTAGTTTGTTGTTGATGATGATTTGCAGTGTTTTGATATTTTTTCATCCGGTATAATGTTTTGTTTCCGGTATAATGTTCTGTTTCATCTTTTATACTCATCCCTTATAATGTTAGGTTTCATTATTTATGCTCGGTTTTTTTACAGTCTTTTGTTATTAGTTATAAATTTTATATTGTATTAATTTTGAATCGATTAAAGAGTACGTAATTTTTTAGTGTGTGATATGTTTTTACGGAATATTGATTGTGTTTCTAAAACTAAATAGTTTTTAAATTTTTTGAAATTGTTCCTTTTTATTTTTGGTTTTTGAAGTTTCTCCCGTCACTACATTAAGTTTGTTTCTATAAATACTTTACCGTTTTATTTTTTTAAAAAACCTTCATATTTAATTTTCAGATATGGATCAGATTAACAACAGTCCTTCATTTTTAAAGCTTATTGAGGAAGATGACCCAATATTTTTGGTACGTTTATTGGTTTTCTAATTACTAATCATATTTTAAGTAAACTGATGTTTGTCTTTTTTTTTGTTTTTTGTTTTAAACTCATAGCAAATACCTAATGACCTTGCTTCAATGATGTGGAGAGACCAACCACCTTACAAAGAATCTGTTAAGATTATTAATGGCAACAAGTTATGGTTTGTAAGACTGAAAAAAAACTTATTTGGGCCCTGTTCTTGCTGATGGCTTCACCAAAGTTGTTCGGGATAGTTGTATAAGAAAAAAATGGCTATCTTATGTTTCAATCCTTTGGACCATCATCATTCTTTCTATCGGTGTTTAAATCATTTGTTCATCAAAACTGCTTTATATCCAAAATCACACCTGACGAAGACGTTATTGTAAGTAGTATATATTATACAATCAGTATGTTGAATAATGTTTTCTTTCTGTATATTGGTTTTTTAAATTTTTAATTATCACTACCTTTGCAGGTCATGGCTGATGAATTTTGGAGGTAGTTTTATGGGAAAAATTTCAAAGGTGGTCAATCAACTCTTTATTTAGGAGATAGATTTTGGAACATTAAGATCGACGGATTAACTAACAACTGTGTTTTTACTCATGGATGTTCTGAGATGGTAAACGATCTTGCCTTAGACAGGCGATCTACCTTTGTCTTTGCAATGGCTGGATATAAAACAGATGTTACAATTTATTGTAAACGATTTCCCCTTAATCCCTAATACAGTAATCAATTTTTTTTCAAATCTCTGAAATCCAGGCGTTTCTTTAATCAATTGTTTGTTAAAACAGATGTTACAATTTTTTATAATATTTGTTCACTGAATCTAAATATTTCAGTGGAAGAAGAGAATAAGGAGGTTGAAGTGGACGTGTTGAAAGATGAAATAGAGATCCAAGTAGATCTGTGAATCTCTTTTTATGATGTTTTATTTTTTTGATTTTTGTTTATTACTGTTTAATTTCAATGTACAGTAGTGTTTGATGGTGCTTTTGGTTATGACAGGTTTTAAAAGGATGGTTTGCCTTTCAATGAATTAGTTATTTAAGGTTTATGGATCCAATTACTAAGTATTTAATTACTATTTTTTTTGCCTTCTTTGCTTATGATTTGAAGCAGATTCGGTTTTATATGGGCAGGAAAATTTTCAGGTCAACCTCTACAATTACTCGGTTGAAACCCTGGGTATGAAAATCCTTCTACTTCTTTTGCTAATTTGTTAATCCGTTGTTTATTGTTCTTATTTTTCAGTTGATGGTGTTATGCGTTACTGATTATAGATTGGTATGGATTTCTGGTGCTCCTTTGTCTCCCCCAATGTGTTCACCTGTTGATTCATTCACCATAAAAACACCATTGGGTAAGTTACTATCCCCCTGTTAATTAAGAATCTTTAATGTTTGTTTTCTAATATCTCCTTTGATTCTTTCATCTTTGTGATTTCGTTGCCGATTTATATATTCTCCGACTAAACTCAATTATGGTTTTGGCGCAATTCAAATTTGTCATCGGATAATGGTCACAGTCTCTCTCTCTGGTATTTCTTCTTCTTTTTTCAATCTTCCTTTGCTATTTTAGTATTCTGTTTCATGATACTTTTGGTAAATTGCAAGAGATCATTAATATTAATTGATCTAATAACTAAATTTGATGCCATTGTTTATGGGTTCGTACTGGTGGTGGGGTGATGTGATTTTTGGCTCACAGGTGATTTGTGCTTTCTATTGTGGTTAGTTGTGTTGTACCTGTGGTGTGTGATGTATTTGTGGTTAACGGGCGATCGAAAATGATTCCAAGGCAGCACAACGGCATCAATCACAATGGAGTGGTATCTTCGATTAAGGTTATTAGTGTCCGGAATTAGGTTAAGGATGGGAGTTTTGGCCGGAATCCTCTTCAGCATCAAGTCAATATAGTTATGCTAATGTTAAGGAAAATATGGTATCTTTTTCATATTTCTCTTTCATATAATTAAGCTTTCATAGTGTAAAGCCAATATATACCTTCACATTTATACTTTATTAATTATAAGTATTGCAGGTTACATCTTTTTCGTTATATGTTAATCATCATTGATGAATCATATGGTTTAATCAATGTGTAGAAGCTTGATTAATGTTCCAACAAACTTTTTTTAGATATATATTCTGAGTGTCCTGTTTTTATGATGCATATGAAACTACTTAATAAACTAAGGTAGAAGTGTTGCTTCCACATAAAATATAAAAAGAAGGATTTTGGAGAAAGACCATTGCTTTTATCCATTTTGGTTTAACGTTGCTAAAATTGATAATGATTTGTGTTTGATATGTAGGAATGAACTTTGAGGAGGGTAGATGCGTGAAATTGGATCAGTGAATTGTGTTCACAGGCGTTCTAAATGGCACCTACTTCTCACATTGGTAACAACTTAAACTTATGAGTAAAAGAGTAGAATTGTCATTTTTTTTAAGAAGACAGTGATCTTATGAAGCTTTTTTTTTTGTTGCATTTAATGGTTGCAATTTTCAAGACAATAGTAAGCTCAAAGAAGATATCATGGAACCTTCTTAATGTTTTAGGTTGGTAAGCATGCTTTCACTTATAACTTGTTCATGTTTTTTACTAAGACAAGATTCATGTTTTATATATAAAAAAAACAATATGATTTATGGGTCCCTGAGGGTGTATGACTATGAGGAGTCAAACTTCCCTCTAAAGTCTGTGTACATTTGACAATGGTAATAGACGTGTTAATGTTGAAATGATTGTTCTTATGTGAATGATAAATTGTTTTGTTTTTCATACGGTAAATAAATTTTTTCATCATGTATATATATCTCTAACCACATATACATATACCAACATTGTTATATGATTTTCAATAGAAACTAACCATGAAATTTGTTGTATATAAAAGTAAGTGACTATAGAAACGCCACTGATGGTGTATTGTTTTAACAAGAGTGTAAGAAGATTCATTTGTTTATTTTTAACATTATACGCAGATTCATTTGTTGGTTCTCAAATATGTGGAGACTCAAGCCATTCATGCCTAAGGAGAAATCTATACTTGAGCTAAAATCGTTAATTGAAGCAAGATTGTTGAACAAGGTACTCTTACTTGTTTGTTTTGTGATGTGCTACCTCTTATTTTTTTTTACCTTTGCTCACATTTTTTGTAATCTTTCTTTTTCTTGCTTTCTCAAAATCCCATATAATCTTCCTCTTTCTTGCTTTCTCAAAATCCCAGCTTTGTTTGAAGTAGAGAAGTCTATGGCGTGTTGTGTTGTGTTGTGTTGTGTTGTGTTGTGTTGTGTTGTGTTGTGTTGTGTTGTGTTGTGTTGTGTTGTGTTGTGTTGTGTTGTGTTGTGTTGCAGATAGATTGAAGTAGAGCCTGTATGGAAAAACTTTTCATGGAGTTGGACAAAGAAACCAAGCACGGTGGCTGAGATAGGAGAATTGGTTCAAATAACAAACATGGAGCAACAGGTTGTTTTGTGTTCGGAGAGGATAGGTGGTTTGTGGTAGATAGATGAGACGAGTGGGGTTTCAGTTAAAAGTGTAAAAAGCTGGGAAGAAGTTGTAAAGGTTTATGACTGGAACAGGTGTGTTCCTAAGAAAGTTGCAGTTTTCGAATGCCGAGCAAATCTGGAAAGTTTTCGGGTTATAATCGGAACCTGTATTTTTAGATCTCAATTACCATTAAATACTTTCCTTATATTTTATTTTATCTCTATTACGGTTAGACTTCTTTTGAATTTCAGAATGATGATTTATTTATTATTTTAGTAGTTAATTTTTTTGAAAGGTATTTTAGATGTTAATTACCATTTAATACTTTCCGTATTTTAAATTTTATGTTTATTACGGTTTGACTCAATTCGAATTTCAAAAATGTAAATTACATTTTAGTTTAGTAGTTAATTGGCATTCAATACTTTCCGAATTGACTATATTTTATGTTTATTACGGTTTGACTAAATTCAAATATCAAAATTATAATTTTATATTTTGTATTGGTTTAACATGTGATGATGAGATTCGATTGTTGTGAAGAATGAATATAATAATGTTTAATGTCTTATGGAATATTAATATTTTTTTTATTTTTAGTTTAATGATATTACGATACTTTTTTCCTAAACATATGTTAACATCTAATTCTTAATTGTTGCATACGTTTACAAAATATTTTTTCATTATAATTCAGATATATTAATACTTATAATATAGATACAAAATACATGACAAGTTTGTGTATAACATTGTAAGACCCGTATTAAATAAACGAAAATTGTTTTATAAAAGATGCATTACATATTACTAATACCAAAATGTATAAGTATAATTCAAAGTTATTTAAACTTTCACGAGTTCTTAAACAAAGGTCACTACTTAATCGCCAATTTGCTCCCCAGCTCTAACTCCATCCATATTGTATGTTAACTGAAAATGTATTTTTGTAATTTCAAGTTAACATACAAGATCCAAGTACCATTAAGTTATACTTGAAACCAAACGATTAAGTTATACTTATCTTGCTTTTGTATGTTTTATGCTCTTTACAACTAGGAAAACTTTAAGAAACCGAATTAAAAATTTGTGGTAGAGATAAGGGAAAGAGGATACTTTAGAGGTTAAAAATGTTATTTATATACTTTTATTTATTGTAAATTAAATTTTCCTACCCGGAAAGTTTCCGGGTTATAACCTAGTTTAACATATAAATCAAATGATTTTCAAAGTACTATAAGAGAAAATGCCCTAAAAAAACTTTTGGAGAAACATATTAATTAAAAATGGTTAAATATAATAATACCTTAAATATAAACATCTAAATATCTAATAAAGATTTTTGAATCATGGATTATACTTTTTATTTTTGAATCATGCGTAATTTTGTTCCAAAAACTGAAAAACCGAACCGTAGCTAAAACCGAAAAAACCGGAACCGAACCGTTTTCAATAACCGAAAACCGGGCATTTCGGTTACGGTTTTGGTTTTACCTAAAAACCAAACCGAACCGTGCACACCCCTACTTGATGGATTAAAAAAAATACTATTACTATGATAATTATAGAATAACAAGGATCATGATTCATGATACCTCGGTTGTCGGCAAAACAAGCAATTCACGGTTAAGAATGAGTTCCAGCGGGAAGTAAACGGGTTTTAGTAATTTGGTGCTCCCTTGGCTTCCGTAGCTAAAGCGCATCAAGTGCAGGATTATAATGTGTGGAAGCTTGATACAACCCATAACCCACTACCCATCCTAGACCCGGTAAACCAACTGAACAAACCGTTGGAGAATAAACCGTTGGGGAATTCAAAGGATAAGGTTGACTCATTCAAGGAAGTTATTTGAAGACACTAGTTAGTGGAGAAGTTGAGTTTTAATGTTTTCCATGTTGCATGCATGATCTTTCCCTCATCCCCATGTCTCCCTAATAAAGTGCACGTAGTGGTAGGAAGTTGAGTAGGATTTATTTTTCTATTTAAAGCATGCATTATTGTACCTTTTGATTTTAGAGAAAAAAAACCGAAAATTGCCCCAAGTGTCTCTGTCCTTCATCTTTTATTTCTTGGAGAATTGCCTACTCTACAGGCTACACAACAAAGCTCTAGTATCTTGACGGATTTGCTTGCACTTACCAACTCGGCCTGATGATCAGGTGAACACATTTCAGTTATAGGAATGTTAACAGTCATCTACGTTAAGGTTTACTATCAAGTTAAATATAGGTTTTAATAAGCCAAGGGTTCAGTCATCTATTTAACATACACCTGTAACGGGCACGTTGGGTCAGGTGAGGTGACTGGTTCGGGTCAAAAAGGGCTCAGGTTGAAATGGGCCGTTTCAGAAAAAAGTATCAAATGAGAATTATGAAACCGAGGGTATAAACAGTTCATAAAATATATGAAGTATTGTTATTTTAGATTATGTAACAATCTGAGGGCTGAAATGATGATTCTAATACTATTTGGTTAGTCAGCATGCGGTGCCACATGTGTTATAGTTGCCTACGGCCTTAGACCTAAGTTATGACAATAAAAATAATTGCCAAGTGACGCAGATATGAAGGAATTCATCATAATCGTACACCACATACACACTACAAGTATGCATAGTTGTTAATAGCGAATAGCGACAAGGAACCTATATGCTACACAACGAATATCGACAAATAGCGACAGCTATTTTATAAATAGCGATACACTAGAAAAAGAATTTTGAAATTTTTTATATGTATATTATATCAAAATACCTTGGTATATATGCTATTTTACATGTATATTTAACAAAAACCTATAAATCCAGCTATTTTATAGCTATATCTAATTGCTATTTACATCAAAGAAAAAAAAACCTAATTGTCGCTATTCACGCTATTGGTCGCTATGACCCAGATAGCGACACTTGGTCGCCTCGCTACATAGCGCGCTATAGCGGTCGTTATAGCCGCTATTGACAACTATGCAAGTATGGTACCTTTCCTGCCAATGATGCAGGTACCCTTCAAGCATCTCTGGTGCAGAAAAAAGACGAAGTGCATCCTCAATGGTATGGACAGGCTCTGGGCATATATTAAGGTGGAGTAGAAGATATGGCTCTATAGTAGCCGAGGCTTTTATGGAACTCGGTGGGTAGGTCCGGGGGCCTCTTCTCTATATGGAACTCGGATTTCCTATCAAACACTTCGGTGGTCACGGGTAGCAATCTCATTATGGTAAGTGGTTCGGTGGTTGGAGTTGATGTTCCGGTTAACATCTGTAATGTTTATGCTCCTAACAACGCGGCGAAAAGAAAAGCTTTGTGGGGAGAATTGTTGGGGGTTAAGGACAGGTTAAATGGTATTTTCATTTTCCTAGGGGACTTTAACGAAGTCCGGACCGAAAGCGAAAGACTCAATTCCATTTTTGATGCTAGCGGCGCGATGGCTTTCAATTTTGTTTATTAGGGCCGCGGGCCTTGTGGAATATGTATTAACAGGGAGTAAGTTCACGTATATTACCGACAACGGGGCGAAATTAAGCAAACTTGACCGAGCGCTTGTTTGCGACGATTTTATGTGTCGGTGGCCAAACGCTTGCCTAAAAGCCCTGTGCCGGGAACTCTCGGATCATAGTCCGCTTGTTCTGTCGTGCGACACGGTGGACTTTGGTCCCATACCTTTCAAGTTTTTTAATTATTGGCTTGAGGAGGATGGTTTTTTGGAGGCGATAAAAGAATGCTTTGTGGTAGACGTTGGAAATTCTAAAGGGGACTTGGCCATTATGGCAATTCTCAAAAGGCTTAAAGGTAAAATAAAACAATGGAGGATGGAGACAAAAGCAAAATGGGAGGAAAAAAAGGTGCTGGCAATAAAGTCTCTAATTTCAATTGATAAAGTGGCAGAGTCTAGAGCCCTTGATGAGAGTGAAAAGGAAAAGAGGATCTCTTGGAGACATATTATTAAGTCTGTGGAAACGCAAAGGAATAAAGAATTAGTTCAGAAGTCAAGGGTGAATTGGATTGTGTATGGAGATGAGAATTCCAACTTTTTCCAAAGGGTCATAAACTGCAAAAAGGCGTCTAAAAGAATTCATTGCTTAAAAATCGATGGAATGGAGATTTCAGATCCAGTGGCCTTGAAGGAGAAAATTAGATTAGCTATTATGGCTAAATTCGATGAACCGATGAAAAGGCGACCATCCTTGGTAGTCAATGAATTCAGCAAATTATCTCTAACCGAGGCAAGACGTATTACGGCCTTTTTTCGGTTGAGGAGGTGAAAAGGTCGTATGGGATTGCGGTGGGGATAAAGCCCCGGGCCCCGACGGCTTCACGTTTAAATTCGTGAAAAGGTTTTGGGAGTTCTTAAAACCTTTGGGAGTTCTTAAAACCTTTTTTCATGAATATGATGCATGATTTTTATGTTTCGGGCAGAATAAACTTTGGATGCAACTCTTCTTTTTTCACCCTTATCCCGAAGACACAAGACCCACAATCTTTGAAGGACTTTAAACCTATCTCGCTTATTGGAATAGTGTATAAAGTCATCGCGAAGACTCTAGCAAATCGGATAAAGTTGGTCATCAATTCGGTGTCCTCTTTCTCGCAATCGGCTTTCGTGGAAAAGAGAAATATCTTTGACGGCCCACTAATTGTTAACGAGGTTGTTTCTTGGGCAAAGAAAAAAAAGAGTGGAGATCATGCTTTTCAAAGTCGACTTTGAAAAAGCGTATAACACGGTCAATTGGGGATTTCTTTTGGATAACTTACGGATGATGGGTTTTCCAAAAAGATGGAGACGGTGGATCAATGCTTGCTTATTGTCAAGGAGGGCGTCGGTGCTTGTTAACGGGTCGCCTACAAAAGAATTCGAGCTCAAAAGGGGTCTTCGCCAAGGAGACCCCTTATCCCCGTTCTTGTTCATCCTTGTCATGGAAGTATTAGAAGTCTTCATGAGAAGGGCGGTTAGATTAGGATTGTTCGATGGCATAACCCTTTCAAATGGTGGCCCGGTTCTTACACATCTATGTTATCCCGATGATGTCATATTTATGGGGTCTTGGTCTAAGAAGAATGTCATGAACCTAAAAAGAAGTCTTAGATGTCTTCAACTTGTGTCTGGCCTAAAGGTGAACCTTATGAAAAGTAGCTTGATGGGGGTTGGCCCGAAAGAGGACGAGGTGCATAGGATGGCGGGTCTACTTAATTGCAAGGCGGGGTCCCTCCCTTTCTTATACCTTGGGCTTCCGGTTGGCGAAAATATGAAACGGATTGGGCCTTGGCGACCCATTATTGATAAGTTTGCGAAAAAGTTATCAAATTGGAAAGCGAAGACTCTCTCTATGGGTGGAAGGATTACGTTGGCCAAAGCGGTTCTCGGTAACCTCCCCGCCTATTACTTATCTATATTCAAAGCGCAGGTCAAGGTTATCAATTCTCTTGAAGGGATTAGAAGAGCTTTTGTTTGGGGTAAGTTGGGTGGAAAGAATAAATTACAGTGGGTGGCGTGGAAGAAGGTGCAAGCTCCAAAGAACATGGGAGGCCTAGGTTTGGGAGAAATAAGAAGTTTAAATTGGGCTTTGTTGGCTAAATGGAAATGGAGGTTCCGAAACAACCCGACGCAACTCTGGACGAAGGTTTTACGAGCAATACATGGCAATGATAATTCTCCCTTAGGCATCCCGATCAAGCGAGACAGACCGGGTGTATGGAAAGACATTAACTCGGTGTACGATGAGCTTAAGAAAGTTGGGGTGGAGATCACGGATAACACCGGGATCGTCAACAACAACGACCCAATTCATACCTTCTCTGTAGCGACTTTTCGGTCTTTTGTGGCTGAGAAAATGTGTAATAAAACCGAGGTGGGGCATTTTACTTGGAATAGATGGGTCCCTAATAAAGTGTTACTCTTTGTTTGGAGAGTCATTCTGGGGAGCATCGCTACAAAAGCAGCTTTGGATCATAGAGGCATTAATCTGGGGAACTTGGAGTGTGGTATTTGCGGCGGTGATGTTGAGACAGTTAACCATCTCATGGTCGAATGCACTTTGGTAAAAGCGGTTTGGTGGCATGTCTTCAACTGGATCAAGATCAGCGTTAGCGCTCAAGTGTCGGATTTCAATGGTTTGCTGGATGAAGTTTACAAACAAAAGGGTTCAAAGATTTGGAAAAAAACCATTGAAGTGGTTTTGTACGCTTCTGTCTGGAGAGTTTGGAAAAGTAGAAATGAGAAAGTTTTTGAAAACATTCCTTTCTCGGTTCTGAAGGTAGTCGAGGAGATTAAAGAAGACTCATACTTTTGGCTAAAACATCGGTCGCCGTTTAGTAAGCTCAATTGGATGAGATGGAGAGACTTCAATATTAGAGATATCATTATGTAATTCTGTTTTTCTCTTTCGGGACTCCCAGCTTCCGGCTGGCCCCTTCGTTGTATTTTATCTTTCAGTTATAAAATGTCGTCGTTCGAAAAAAAAAAGTAGCCGAGGCTTTGTTACCTGTTTCGTTTTAAAAAATATAAATTGCTAAACCACAAGAAGCAAAATTTGTCTTTTGAAGAAAGAAAAAAAGAACAGCCAATAGAAAGATGATGACCACAGCATAACTGCAGAACTGATACGTCCACATCAGTCTCACGTCAGGGTTCATGCTGCATGTCTATGGGTCAAGGACCGATATTTGAGATATAGGTTATCGCGGTGGAATATCGGTAGTTTTAATATCATACCAAATTTATATATATATATATATATATAGAGAGAGAGAGAGAGAAAGTATAATGTACTTCACGCCTTAACGTACATTAACGTACTTCACGAAATATATAACATGCGTAATTATTTTTTTGACCAAAATAACGTGCGTGATTTTGGATCCCATGCGTGATTATGTGGTCTCATTCATGATTATGTGGTCCCATGCATGATTATATGTTCCATGCGTGATTATACCCCTGATCCAACGGTTACCATTGTCTCCTACGTGAAGTATGATAAGCCGTGAAGTATGTTAACCTTTCTCTCTCTCTCTCTCTCTATATATATATATATATATAGGGGAAGGTTTAAATGAGAACGCTAAATATTGTGAGAACCGTGAGAACAAATGAAAAAACCGGGAGAACTTGGTCAAAAACAATTCAAATTCAAAAAAAATTTCTACACTTATCATTATTATTCGAATACAATGTTAGAAATTTAATTTACAGGTTTAAATTTACGTGAATTCGCAAATAAAGAAAATTTACACATGTGTAAGTTTGCCATTTACACATGTGTAAATCTGTTATATTTACACATGTGTAAAAAATATAAAAAGAGTGATTTTGAAAGGAGAAATGAATTATTTGATGTTGTAAATTCTTTTTTTGATGTCGTATCTTAATTACAATGAGGTTTGTATTAAAAAAAATTGGTTTTGATTGGTTTTTTCATTCATTCTCACGGTTCTCGCAATATTTAGCGTTCTCAAGATAACCCTCCCCTATATATATATATATATATATATATATATAGCAATTTAACACTAACAATTCAGTATACTCTCCTACCGTTGATAAATTAACCTTTTACAACTTGCGAAACACTAGCAACTGTAGCAAGTAGGAAGTCATTAAGACTTAAAACACTAACATTTAACAAATAAGACTTAAAACACTAATAGCCGCAATAACAAGAAAGACGAATGGTAAAACACTGCTAGAATTTTTTGGTTAAGTATTGTTAAATGACCAAAATACACTTATATTTAAAAAATAGAAAAAAAAACTCTCTCTCTCTCTCTTTTTCTTCACCCTTATATTTCCAGATCTTCCTTTGCAATAGATCTCAACTCCTTCACCTTCTACTGATTCAAACCTAGGGCTCAGATCACCTTCACGTCGCCGTTTCAGATCACCTTCAACCTCCGTCTTCAAACACCCCGCCGCCGCTCCGTCAGATGTTCACCGTGAAACGTACGCGCCGTCGCCTCAGGTTGTTGTTCCGATGGCTGCTTTGCCACCGAAGTCTTCTGTTGTCACCGGAATTGACACCGTTGCATCTTCTGTGCCGGCGTCGTAGCCTCAGGTTGCTACACCGCCTACAACCACCACTGCTTCCACCCTCCACCGCCTACGACTACCGCATCCACCCTCCACCACTTCCATGGAAACTATTGATTTGGGTTTTTTGCTTTAAGAGCTTTTGTTTCTTCATCATTTTCTATGATTTGCAGCACTAATGTATTTATTTTCCAAATTTTTTAGTTTATGAAATTAATATATTTTATGTTGCACCTATATTAGAGCAGAGAAGACATTAAGAGTATGGGATATATGGTACATAATTCTTATTTTGAATATATTAGTTTCACGGCCTTAGTTGAACATGATCTGTGCTATTCCTTTTCTTCCCTTTTCCTCTCAGGGGTCCGCCTCTTTTCTATCACATATTCCATGTTCCATAACCCATCACCCACCTGCTACTGATTCAAGCCCTAACTCTCTCTCTAGGAAGAAGAAAAGGAAAGAAGAAGTGTAAGAGAGAGAAAGAAAGAAAGACCAGAGATATGAAGGGTGAGAAAAAGAGAGAGAGAGTTTTTTTATTATTTAAATATAAGGGTATTCTGGTCATTTAACAATACTTAACCAAAAAATTCTAACAGTGTTAGAAATTTGGACTCAAATCGTTAAAGAAAATGCTTATGGGGACTCAGGTCGTTAAACCTTTTGCTTTTGGACTCAAGTGGTTAAAACACATAAAACACAGGGACTCAAAAAGTAATTTACCCTAAACTTTAACACCATACTAAACCAAAAATGGGCCAATTAAAAAAAAACAGTAAACTGTAATTGTAAACAAATTGGATTTAGTCCCAAACTAAATCCAATTTGTTTAAAGTTTAAACCCAAACCTTTTGTCCAAATTTCAATCCAACATTAAAACCCAGATAAAATAATCTAACCCCAATCGCCGTTCAATGTGAGGGCGCTAAAAAATGACACAACGAACACGATGCAATACGAAACACCACTGCAGCATGACTGACGAATCCGAAATCCATGTTTTTCGATGCAACAACAGCAGCCCAGACCCCAACATCGACAAATCCGAATCCGTGAATCATGTTATTTTACTGGTTGACCTTCAATCCTTCACCTAGAGTTTGCACAATTGCACGAATCACTGACATGTATGAAATTGTGTTGTTTTACTTAGATGTTTAAAACTTAGGTATTATTGTCTGAATGTTTAGATATTGAATTTTAAAAGTTTGATAAGATATGGAATTGTGTTGTTTTACTAATTTAGATGTTTAAACTTAATTAGTTAATTACTTTACATGTTTAGCTAATAGGCTTTATAGTTATTAGTTTTATAGTTTATATTAATGGAAGGGGGGTCTATTGGCAAAGACAAAACTTTTAAACGCCTGAGTTGGGAATCTATATATCTAATAAAGCAAACCATTGGGGGACACATGTCACCCAATGGTTTATGCCAACTAAGCAGCCATGTCATCATCCATGTGGCACATCTCATAGTTGAGGATTGACAAGGCTTCTCATGTACGCTTCAATTATACTCTCTCTCTCTCTCATTAATCGTTCCTCATCTACACGAAAACCCTAATCTCTCTCTGGCGAATAAGAATCCTCTGCGTCTCTCTCTCAGTACTATCGGCGACAACATTCAATCGGATATTTCAATCCATCATTCTATCGAAATTGACGAATAATTCTTTGAGTTTAAGGGTGTTCAAGGTGATTTTTAGGGTTTCAATTATGATCTTCGTATAATTTAGGGTTCGATTTCGTATGATTTCATATTTTACCATGTGTTTAGGGTTCGATTTCATATAATGCAAGTTCAATTTCATACAATTTCTTGAATAAACATTCGTTTAGGATCCAACTGATAAGATTTTCATCTTTTGTTTTTCGATTTGTAAATCTGTTTTTGCATATTGTTAGTGGAATACCTAATTTTGTTGTGGCAGAGAAGAAAGATGAGAAGCATCTGGTGCCTGATCTGGGTTATTTAACCAGTATCCACGATAGGTTTGCTCTTAACTTGCATCCAAATTGTTGTTTTCTTGGTGTAATCGTGTTGTGTTATGGTCATGAACAATTCTTGGGTTTTGATGATAGATTATTGCGTTTCTTATAGGGATAGAGAAATGTTTTATTACTTGAAAGGGCGGTAGATTGATTATGGTGAAGAACACAAGGCTTGTGGGCATTCTCACTTTGAAAGGATACATGAACAAGGTCAGCAAAAAAGTAATCTTTCACTTATTTTTTCTGAATAATTCAATAAACGATTGATACCCTTCAGTGAATTGAAAATCAGTAGTTAAGCAATTTATAAGATTAAAAGCACCCAAAAAATAAACCTTCACTAGACAATTTATTTCTTTCAGGGTGTGATTAATTGATTTTGTTTGTTTTGATTTAGTGATTCTGGAAGAAAGAAGACTGCATTTCTGACTTTTAAAGATCCAGAAGCTCTTGAATTTGCACTATTGCTATCGGTTTTAATCCTTTTTAAAGATCTAGAAGCTCTTGAATTTGCACTATTGCTATCGGTAACTTACTTAATTATTGCAGGCCCGAGTTGGTTGGACACCCTCTTTATTAACATCTTAAAAGAAATTGGAAATAAAGAGTTTTTTTTGGTAGATCTGACCTGACTCATATGTAAATGACGCTTGCCAACTCATTCATTGAAATATTTGTTCTATGCAAACATGAATTTTAATGGATTTGTGCATTGCAGGCTGTTCTAAGAGATTTATATGCCTATTTTGCTGATAGGCCAATGAAAGAAATTCCACACATAGAGGTAACCAAAATATCATTAGATCATTTTTGTAGTAATTTGTGAGTGTATCATTTTTTGTAGGTTTTATTATTTTTCTTCGGCTATTGAGCAATTGGAGTAAGAGTATCATTCACAACCAGTTACACGTGAATGTGAACAACTAGGATTTAGTCTCCGACCGTGATGCACCTTTAATTACTAAACAAAATTGAAATTGATTATATAGGTATTATCATTGATCATTCATCCATATAAAAACCTAAACAAAATTGAAATTGAAATTGAAGTTGCTTAGTGATCATATAGGTATTATAAGGATCTTGATTGTATTTTTGCTGGTTTGATTGCTATTTTGATGGTTTGGTATCCATATTGTTCTTGATTTGATATTGTGATAGCATCTTTAATTTTTGCTAAAATGGCACATTTTGAGTTCTTTTTTTTTTCTTTTTTTTTTTCAAGCCAGGTATTGTAATATGTTCCAAATTAGGTCACTTTTAATTATGTAATTTGTTAGACAATTTGTATCAAGTTTATGGATTATCTAATTAGCTAAATTTGTTTGTTAACAACCTAAAGTTGCAAGCTATGAATCCTAATCTGTCAGTAAGCATAATTCTTGATTTTTTTTCTTTCCAGTTTCTTAAACTTACCAACATGGTATACGATCGTCATCCTTTCTTCCATCACCGAATCTTTCACTCCGATTTGTTCATGAACTTTGAGGTACGGTTCTAACTCTTAAGTAATATTTATTGCTAATTTTGTTAATATTTATTTCAATTCTAACTGTTTCGTTAGGGTTTTCTTTGATCCCTTGCTCAATATGTTATGTTTTCGTTGGTTTCTACTAGAATGTATTTGATTTTTCAAAGTTGCTAATAATTTTGATTCAAAAGTATCTTTTTCTGAATTTTATGTTTTCATGTATGGTATACATTTTCATTTGTTATTGTACTTTTAATATTTTTTTGTTGAAATAACGGTTTTGACTAAAATTATAATCATTTATTTCCAAATTTAATAGATCTTCGGCTTAATTTACTCCTATTTCTGTTAACATATGTTAAGACTTTACTAAATAATTTATTTCATTACGTATGTTTAGGATGATTTAATATTTTCCATATATATGGTATGTAATTTCAATTATTATACTTTTGATATTTTAGTTAATTATTTATATTTTTATCAAAATAACCTTTTGACTAAAATTATAATCATTTAATTCCAATTACAATCTTTTAATTCCAAATTCAATGAAAATCAAACTCTATTTTTGTCAACAAAAATTTGACATGTAACTTATTTCATTTCATATAATATTTAGGAAAGTTTTTATTTTGTAAAGTCAACAACAATTAACAATTTATGATATTTTAACTCACCTAATTTCCTTGAATCATACCACATATTATTATGGTAATTATTATTTATTTTTTGTAAAATTTGTCATAATATAACACATAGATCGGAAGCTTACATTAGTTGTATAGACTTAATAGATAAAATAAAAATTATTGTAACACAAAATATATGGAAAAAATACAAATAGAAAATAAGGATCATGAAGTTTCATAATGAAAGATGTGTATACTTTAAGATGCCAATTCAACGGTCAACATATTACACCTAACAAATATATAATTAAATAACCAAGTCCATATAGGTATTATAAGGATATGGGGAAGGTTATTTTGGTACAATTCTACGTCAACATTTTAATTTGTGAGCATAGACAATGTAGCATATTATATCTACTTTACCGTTTATGTTATTGAACAGGAATTTGTTTATAGAACTTTAATGCTTATATCATTATTGTCATAAACACATAATAACCACTTTGTACTACAGCGTATCGTATGCATCTAGATATTTAGTTTAGTTACATGCTGGTGTAATGGCTTAAATAGTCAAATACGAATAGGTAATGATTGCTTGACTAAATAAGAACGGGCCATGCTATATACACACATAAGCAATATGTATGCAATATGTATGGTGTGTAGAAGAATATATAGAAGAATTGAATAATAACGCTATCCGTAACATAATCACCACATATTTGCAGATTACAAACCTTTGCCATTAATACTATTTTACCAAGTTAATTGAGTTTGAAATGTGGTGAAAAATTATTTTGCTCAGGTTTAAATGGGTTGGTTGGATTGGTCCAACCGACCAAGGAAATATATATTATAAAATTTAAACTCAAAATTAAAAATAAAGTTTAGAAAATCAAATAAAAACCATGAGTATCATGAAAATGTTATTAAGGAGCATCACGAAAATGTTATTAAGGAGTATTTTTTGTTGCAAGGCCTCAGGTGTAGGTGTTAATGAAGATTAATCACAATTTCATTATTTTTTTAAACTGACATGTAAGGCGAAGATTTGAGGTGTATTATATGGAAAGTAAACAAATGAGAGAATGAAAATAGTAGTATAAAAATGGAAATGGTTTTTACATGGGTCTTATTTATTAAAAAAAAATAGTTTCAGTTTGAGTTTGTTTTTAACTTTGCTGATTGCATTAACAGATGGAAAACGTCTTATCGAAAGAAGATTTTTGACGCTTCTGTCAAAGTTTTGGTTTTGGTCATTCCCACATGTTTTGATCAAGATTTTTGTTTTCTGTTTGTGTGTTCAAGAAACAGCCACCAACATGTATTTTGATTATCTATCCTTCTCTCAGGTACCTTCAACTGCATTTTGATCGAGATATTTGTTGTGAGTTGTTCTTATTTTGTAAGTTTTTTTGTCATTTAAAATGCGATATCCTTTTCAGTGTGATTTGATACATCATACAGGTCAAATGGGTAATTTTGGGAGGTCAAAATGGGTTGGGTTGCTTGACTACACCAGGGGCACCCCTATACTTGACCAATGGCCACACACTTTATTTTATACCTTGACTAATTCACATGATTTGCTAAATTTTGAAGCCTTACAAAAAGATTAAAGAAGGTATATTCTTTTTGACATCTTTTTTATATGTTTTTATGTTTGGATTATTCTGTTAAAAATTGTTTGTACTAAACGGGCGAAGATTGACTGTTTGATGCTTAATGGATACAACTGGTCATCCTGGTCGGGTTGGTTATATATCACGCTGGATCTTTCGGGTTGATGCTTGATGAGGACAACTGGTCATTTGGGTCGGCTCGGGTATATGATTAGATCATTCAAGTTGATGCTTGATGTGTACAAGTGGTCATCTGGGTCGGGTCGGGTTGGTTATATTACGCTGCAACTTTCGGGTTTGATTTATTGTTCTTCTGAATTGATTACTTGCTCTTGAATATCAATTTTTTTTCCTTTTATTATTTCTTTTAACTTTCAGGATTAATTCAGTTGTGTAGCCATCTTAATCGACATTTAGGTTTCAGCTGCGATTTTTGGGAAATGATATGTAAGTCCTTGGAACATTTTTTTTTATTCATTTACCTTTCATTTCATAGATTTCTTAGAATTATAAATTCAATTCTTTTATATGACTAGATTCATTATGTGTGACATTTATTTTGTTCATATTAGGTACAAAGAAGAAGCCGAATGATCTCAAATTGTCAAGATGTTCAAGCAACTAGCAAGTGTTTGGATGATATTCATGCTCTTAAGCACTTTCTATAACAATTATTACTTAATATGATTTGTGTATTGATTCTCTAAAATTACTTGATTCAAATTTGTGATGAATGATTAGTCCCTTTTACTACTTGATTTGAAAATATATTTAAGATAAAATTTCTATAATTAGTTGTTATACATGAATAAATGACTTTATCTTTTTTATATAATGTTCTTTATTTTCAACCATATAATACATTCACATTTTATTACATCTGGTTCATATTTTGATATTTTCTTTTTTACTCGACCGTTGTATATTGATCAACAGATTTTTTTATGCAACAGTACAAGACAACGTATTACTAAACTTTACAGACGTGTTATAGAATATGAGATTATATATGGATTTTAATAGGTTTTTATGCGTTTGTACAAAATATTATATTTCAAAGTAAAGAGTTAATTACTGTTTTCGTTCCTGTGGTTTGTCAAAAATCACTATTTCAGTCCATTAGTTTAAAAATTACGATTTCAGTCTCTGTGGTTTCACTTTCGTAACCATTTCAGTCCACATCGTAACCATTTCAGTCCCTGTACTTACAGAAAAAATGGATTGAAATGGTTACGAAAGTGAAACCACAAGGACTGAAATGTTTACGAAAGTGAAACCATAGGGATTAAAATCGCAATTTTAAACTAATGGACTGAAATAGTGATTTTTGAGAAACCACAGGGACGAAAATAGTAATTAACTCCAAAGTAAATAATATGGTTTTGGATGAAGCCGCGCATCGCGCGGGCATTAACCTAGTGTATGATATAAAAGACATATAGAACCCAATTTTTTTTATCTCGTCAAAGGTCTATTTTTTTAACATTCTCAAAGATGACCCTGGATTTAACCCACAACTAACTTATATCCAAACCCGTTAAACCATACCGTAATTACCAAGTCTAGTTTTTTTAAATAGAGTTAAATGTCATTTTAGTCCGTGTGGTTTGAGTCATTTTGCTAGTTTAGTCCAAAGGTTTCATTTTTCGCATGTGGGTTCAAAAAGGTTTCACCGTTGCCATTTTAGTCCACTGGATTAATGATAGATACTCGAAAACAAGAGGCTGAATTATTGAAATAATAAGATAGTTGGCCCGATTCGAGAGGGGCTAATCTCCATTACAAAAACAGTAGATAATCCAAATAAACAAGACATTCCCAACTAGAACATGAAATGAAATACTTAAATGAAAAATAAAAGAGTTACTTCCTAAACTTCAGCCCTAAATTCAGCCTTTTGACTTTGACTCTCCTAAAATTCAGCCCATCCAGATTTGAATTAGCAGGTTTGTAACAATTAACTTCATCCATTTTTTCTGTTAACGAGAAGGGTAATTCGGTCATTTTATGGCCAAATTGCCCTTCTAGTTAACAAAATTACGTATAAAATGACCGAATTACCCTTCTCGTTAACAGAAAAAATGGATAAAGTTAACCCAGTAAACTAAAATGGCAACAATAAAACTTTTTTGAACAAACAGACGAAAAATAAAACCTTTGTACTAAACTGCCAAAATGGCTCAAACCACATAAACTAAAATGACATTTAACTCTTTTAAATATGTTATTTTAAATAATAAAATTATTATTACAGTGAATGGCTCAAACCTTGCATAACAGATATTATAACGAACTCTGGATAGGACTCTGTTGTTCGTTCGATCACAGTGGAGGATTATGGCGTGTGCTAGTATGCGCCACTGGTGCAGCATTAGGGTTCCGACGGTGGCTTCCGCCAGTCTGCAACCGGAAACTGCCAATTCTAGGGTTCTGGTGCTCGGAGGAACCGGTAGAGTCGGTGGTTCCACCGCCATCGCTCTCTCCAAGCTTTCCCCTGACCTCCGCATCGTCATTGCTGGCCGTAACAGGTTCGATTCCTCAGTTTTCGATATTAGAATACCTATAAAATTGTTCATTGTTCATCTAAAAGAGTATTCGGTTTAACCAAGCACGTTGTTCAGAGCAATTGTATCTGCAAGTAGGTTCAGATAAACTGGTGTTGTGTGTGTGTGTGTGAGAGAGAGAGAGAGAGAGATTAGTCGTGTTACTAATGTAAAGGCTTTGATTCCTTTTTCAGTTAATCACCTTGATTCATTTGTTAATGTTTTATTGTCAGGGCGGACCGATAGGCTTAGCATTTTAGGCAAAGACGCCCCAAAAAGTAGAGGCCTCCAATATTTTTTTCTTTCATATTTAACCAAAATGAACGAACACATTGGTAAAGACATAATAACCCGAACAAGTAAAGTGTCTAGACCTCGCAACTGCAACTGACGTGAATGGCAGTTGGGGGAGAAATTAGGGGTAATCGATTGCTTGCGATGATGCGATTTGCGATTGAGTAACCAACAAAAAGCAATTTTGCGATTTGATATTCGCAATTTACGACTTGATTTTGCGATTTGCTATTGCCGATTGATATTCTTTTAGGTTCAAGTCTCACAAGGGCCCGACTTTGTAGTTCGGCCTCCAAAATCGTTGGAACGGCCCTGTTTATTGTGGTAGTGGTGATATATGTCTATATTAATGATAGCTTAGCTGATAAATTAGGCGTATGTGTAATCTGGATGCACTTATAAAGTAGGAAGATCATGAATTGTTTTTGAGTAAAATGCCAAAATGGTCCCTGTGTTTAGGCCATTTTTGACACTTCAGTCCAAAAATCAAACTATTTGGATCTGGGTCCTTGAGGTTTCATTTTTGTTGCCATTTTCATCCAATTGGCAAACTGAGTTAGAATTTTCTGTTAACTTCTCCTCTTTTTGTCCCTTTTCTCATTTAAAAGAAGGGTATAATCGTCATTTTACGCAATAATATATTTTAATTAAATGAGGAAAACGACAAAAGCGGGAGAAGTTAACACAAAATTCTAACCCAGTTTGCCAATTGGATGAAAATGGCAACAAAAATGAAACCTCAGGGCCCAGATACAAAAAGTTTCATTTTTGGACTGAAGTGGCAAAAGTGGCCTGAACTTTGGGACCATTTTGGCATTTTACTCATTGTTTTTTTACCTATCATGTTTTGGTCATCAGATCACCTGATTTACAGATTCCCCTAGTGTCTGTGGGCCGGGTTACTAAAATTAAGTTAATGAATATCATTAGGAAAAAAATTACACTGTATAATTGTTTTCTACGCGTTTTCATCTTTTGAAAACTACTTATCGATTTCCGTTCCTTTCTAGTAAACAGATGCAACAATCTCTTATATAATCACCACCAACTTATCCAGCTTCATCTTTTGAAAACTACTTGTTAAAAAACTACTTATCCAGCTTCACAAGCTTTATTGAAGAAAAACATCTCTCCACATTTGTAAAACCAAAGATAATTTCCTATAATTTCCTTGTTTCCACCATTGGATATACTAATCAAGATGACAAATCTTTCATCTTCTCACATCATCAATGTAGTAGTGAAAACTGAAAAGGACACATAATGCTTTTATTCTCATTGATTTAAATCATTTGGATACATCTAGGTCATTCTTACTAACTTTGATGTATCTGATTCATGAAAATTATCACACGTATTCAAAATCGGTAGACATAAACAGTTCAGATGTTGCCACATTAAAACGATCGACAACTCTTGATTTGCATATCAACAACCGTGTTGACATAGTTAAAACACATAATAATGACGACGGGTGATATTAACCATTTGTCTCCGGTTTTTCGGGTTAGCTTAATTGTTGTCCATGTTAGCCATTTCAATATCATGATTTCCACAAAAAAGAAAAGATTTGTTTCAAAAGGGAATCAAACCCATCAACGCTAAACTTTCTCAGTTGTCGTTTGGTTAATTTGACCATCAAAACTGTATTCAAGGTATCTTGGTATTTTTCTTTTGGACTTACGGATATTCCATGTCAGGGCTAAAAGGACTGTCCAGTGTCCACTTACACCTTCCGAAAGGAATATATTTCTGCTAATATTAGCTTAAAAAAGACAAGAACAATCTTAATCATATATTAAAGGAAACATAAAATGTTAACGTAGATTTTACGATAGATGTAGCATATATGTTTCTTAGTGTTTACTTCTTTCACCTACCTCAATGTTATGTTACCATGGAATCTGTTCATAGTCGGTGCAGTTTGATTCAGATGGTAGGCAGTAGGCACTGTCTAGCATGGAAGTAAATATCAGACTTATAAATGTCGGTTCAGTTTTTAGAAAATATCTTCAAGATTAGTTGCTAAACGATTGGAAGACGTTTCTCTGTTAAATGTATTTTGCTTAACATCCTTTACTTCTATAACCATAATGCTGAAATATCATAACATATTTCAGGGAAAAAGGTGCTAGTATGGTGGCTACACTCGGGAATAATGCTGAGTTTGCAGAAGTTGATATAAACGATGCTAAATCACTGGAATCCGCTTTGACTGGTGTGTTAATTCTGTAAAAATATATGAAAAAGTCCTTTATCTATATACTTTTTTCTTTTTTTTATTTAGCACAAATAGCCAAGTCTAATATCATTTACACATTCTACTTCTGCAGATGTCGATCTTGTGGTACACGCTGCAGGGCCATTTCAACAAACAGAAAATTGCTCAGTTCTTGAAGCTGCCATACGGGCCAAGGTGAGAACAAGGTAAATCTAATTCCATGATTTCTTGAACTTATAGCAATCTGTCGTTTTTAAAATACTTTCAACACATTATTTCCATACAATGTAATTTAACTTGACTTATCTTCATCCATTGTTAGACCGCATATCTGGATGTGTGTGATGATACAAGTTACGCATTGCGTGCAAAATCATTTATGAACGAAGCACTGGCCGCAAAAGTTCCCGCAATAACTACCGGTGGAATCTATCCAGGCGTGAGCAATTGTACAAACCTTCTTTCAAAGGACTACATGTGATTGAATAACTTACTATTAATAAGGTTTCATAAAACTTAATTAATTCACATTATCGTTTATCTTCGTATCCTGACAGTGATGGCAGCAGAGCTGGTACGTGTTGCAAAAAGCGAAAATAAGGGCGAGCCTGAACGGCTGAGGTATTAACCTGCTCAATAATTTTTATGAGTAAGACGCCATTTTCGTCCCTGAGGTTTGGCCAGTTTTGCGACTTTCGTCTAAAGGTTTGTTTTTCCACATCTGGATCCAAAAGGTTTGAAATCTTGCCATTTTCATCTGGCTCGTTAACTCCATCCATTTTCTCCGTTAAGTCAGGAGTATTTTTGTTTTTTTTGTTAACTTAAAGGGCAATTCGGTCTTTTTCACTTGATGTACAAACATTTAAAATACCCCCGACCGAATCCATTAGACCGAATTGCCCTTTAAGTTAATAAAAAAGACGGAAATACCCCTGACTTAACGGATAAATTTGGATAGAGTTAACGAGCCTGATGAAAATGGCAAGATTTCAAACCTTTTAGATCCAGATGCAGAAAACAAGTCTTTGGACAAAAGTCCTAAAAGTGGCACCTCAGGGACGAAAATGGCATTTTACTCAAATTTTATACCATGTGTTCCTCGGTAATGAAAATATTATGTTTTTAATTTACACGCATGATCTGATGATATGCTTGTCTTAGATTCTACTACTACACAGCAGGAACCGGTGGTGCGGGCCCGACAATATTAGCCACTAGTTTTCTACTTCTTGGAGAGGAGGTTACTGCATATAACAAAGGTCTGTAACTCTGTATTACTGTTTATGCTTCTGGTATAACGTTATTTATGTTTCATGGATCATGATGCTAACAAGTAAGCAACTATTTAACAGGAGAGAAAATTAAATTAAGACCGTATAGCGGAATGCTCAACATTGACTTTGGGAAAGGAATTGGGAAAAAAGACGTGTATCTATTGTAAGTTCTATGTTTCAAACTTCATATCTTTCGGATAAACCCCGATGCATATAATCATATGGATGTGAAATCTTTCTATTTTGAGTAAAATGCCATTTTCGTCCCTGATGTTTGGCCAGTTTTGCGACTTTCGTCCAAAGGTTTGTTTTTCCGCATCTGGATTCAAAAAGTTTGAAATCTTGCCATTTTCATCCAGCTCGTCAACTCCATCCATTTTCTCCCTTAAGTAAGGGTTATTTTTGTCTTTTTTGTTAACTTAAAGGGCAATTCGGTCTTTTTCACTTTATGAACAAGCATTTAGCATAATTTACAAATATTCAAAATACCCTTACTACATAAAAAGACGAAAATACCCCCGACTTAACGGAGAAAAATGGATGGAGTTAACGAGCCGAATGAAAATGGCAAGATGTCAAACCTTTTGGATCCGGATTCGGAAAAACAAACCTTTGGACGAAAGTCTCAAAACTGGCCAAACCTGAGGGATGAAAATGACATTTTACTCTTATATTTTATACGCAACGTTAGGAACTTTTACTGGTAGCTTATGCATGAAATCTTCTATGCTTCCAGGAACTTGCCAGAAGTGACAAGTGCACATGAGGTCCTTGGAGTTCCAACCGTTAGTGCTCGATTTGGAACTGCACCATTTATCTGGAATTGGGCCATGGATGCAATGACTCGTTTCCTTCCTTCTGTAAGATATACATGTGAAGATCGCGATACATTTTTCTACATTAACATTAGAGGTGGAAAAACGAGCTGGTTGGAATGTTGGATAATGGGCCAAATTGGTTTCGGGTCAATACATGCAACCTCTTGTATGGGTCCAAATTGGTTGGGTTGAGTTGGGTTGGGTTGATCTGAAACACTTTTATACAAAATATGTTTTGATATGAAACACTTTTTGTACATGCAACCTCTTGTATGGGTCCCAATGGGTTGGGTTGGATTTAGTCCCTAACTTTGACAAGCTAAAACCTTTAGATTTGTTGGCTGCGGACTAAACGCGGTACAAAGTGCAAACCACAGGGACCATCCATGTACTTTTGGAAAGCTAGGGACCAAATCCAAAATATTGGTAAACCACAGGGACCATCTGTGTACTTTACTCTTAAGTTTATCATTTGAAGGTATCCCGAATTAACCCATTCGCAATTAGATCCGTAAATGGGCCAAAATAGGCACCTCTAATTAGTTTCAGTTTACTGCTTTATATGCAAATCATGTTTCAGTTTGTTAAATATCACTTGTATGTTCTCTATCTCATATAGTTAATGCTGATGACCCGTGATTACTAGTCTTATAGAATTCAACAAGGGTCCCACATTCATCATACATGTTTGGTTCCAATGTTTTAGGAAGTCCTAAGAGACAGAAGCAAAGTACAAGAGATGGTTCGGTTGTTTGATCCAGTAGTTCGTGTCATTGATGGCTATGCTGGAGAGCGTGTCTCATTAAGAGTAACTAGTTCAAAAATCTTACCTTTTATACAAAAATAATAATAATAACAATTTCCACTTATAAGACTTTGATAGCCATAGTTTACTTTCGGTAACTTTATATGTTTTTTTCTCTTTGGGTCAGGTTGATTTGGAGTGTTCAGGAGGACGACAAACAATCGGTGTTTTCAGTCATAGAAGACTATCTATGTAAGTCATATTTTCCTCGACTTCTTGTTGAAAAACCTAAATGGGTCGATTCTGGTTAGATTTTTTCTTATATATGGGTAAATACAAAAAAGTAGCTAAAATGAGGTAAACGGGTTAAGTGGGTTAAAAGTTGCTAAAGCAATTATTCAAAATGCGTAAAACCTTCTAGATTGTTTTATCAAAAGAAACTTACATTATTTGTTCTAAAACTGTAGGTTTTGTAACTAGATTCAACACAATAATAATTGTACCAAGTGAAAATATATTGCTTTTGGGTCAACCCTGCATTAAGATTTCCCATTTTGACCCAAACCCATTAGCCAACCCATTTGCCGCCTCTGATTCTAAGCATCGATGACATGTGTGCATGAATGGTTTCCAGATCAGTTGGTTATTCGGTAGCTGCATTTGCTCTTGCTGTTCTTGAGGGCAACACGCAACCAGGCGTATGGTTTCCAGAACAGGTACGCACCAAAACCACATAAACTAAATATAACGGAAGGTGATTTATACACCACAAAAAATAATTCATACACCACATATTACATATATACCATCTCATTACAATAAAAGCAAAACAATGAAAGGGTAAATTTGTAATTTTGACTCTTTCTATAGCCGGAAGGGATTGCCGTTGAAGCTCGGGAACTTCTCCTTGAACGTGCTGCACAAGGAACAATTAATTTCGTAATGCACAAGTATGATTCTTACCTTTCACTTCCCTTCATGTTGCGTATAAATTAAATTCATGATGCGTATATACACATGTAGTGTGGGGTTCAATGGGGAACGACAAAAGAGTGGGGAAACGGGAACCATGTAAAAAAACCAATAAAAATTTCATTTTTACATGTAAAAGATTAATTTTTACCTAATCTCTTTTGGAGCTTTTTTATATAAACACATGTAGAAGCCATTAAAAAAATTGAAATAATTTTTTTTTTCCAAAAACATTAAAAAAAGTCTCCTTATTTTACAAAAAAATAATATTTTTCTTTGAATGGTTTCTACTTTCTACATTTGTTTATATGAAAAAGCTCCAAAGAAATGATGTAAAAATATTTTTTTTTTCTATGTAAAAATGATTTTTTTAAGTGTAAAATACACGGATGGCCCCTGTAGTTTACCAAAATTTTGGATTTGGTCCCTAGCTTTCCAAAAGTACACGGATGGTCCCTATCGTTTGCACTTGGTAACACATTTAGTCCCTAACTTGGAGATTTGTTGGTTGGGGACTAAATGTGTTACAAAGTGCAAACCACATGGACCATCTGTATACTTTT
This sequence comes from Helianthus tuberosus, assembly GCA_030545235.1. Classification (NCBI taxonomy): domain Eukaryota; kingdom Viridiplantae; phylum Streptophyta; class Magnoliopsida; order Asterales; family Asteraceae; genus Helianthus; species Helianthus tuberosus. Next base: position 38,744,483 of record CM060357.1, on the reverse strand, counting down.
GGAAAGCTAGAGACCAAATCCAAAATTTTGGTAAACCACATGGACCATCCTTGTACTCTACTCTTTTTTAATGATTTTTACTATTTTGTCCGGTTTTCCACTTTTTGTGGTTCCCCAATGAACCCAACCCTACACATGTATATCATACTATATGCAATACTATATGCAATACACACGCACACACATATGTATATGAGTTAAGAAGTTGCTTATGCATGCGCACAGGGCTCCATGGATGGTGGAAACAAATCCAAAGTTGGTTGGACTTGGAATATATGTGTAACATATCAATCAATATACTACACACTGTAATGAAGACTGAAGTACTAGTTGCACAGAAAATCGGAAAGCATACTACTATGATATATTGCTATTTGTTCACTACCAATATTCGTTGGCAAAATTACTGCTTTGAAATGTAAAATAAAACCTCTCTTCTGTTCCCTTGTCGCGATTTAGAACGCGTGCATATATATCATATACGTTAAAGGATCAACGATACTTTTGTTGATCACTATACACACAAACTTCTTCTCACTAAATCAAACACTCATCTGCCAGAAAAATCTCAACCTTAAAGACATGTAAGAGTTTGGTACTTTCGATTGAACTCAACTTCTTTTACTATTATTCTTTTTTGTCATTTCAGTTTTCCATTTTTGTATTGGAACTCACATTCACGCTGTAAAATATTACAGTTTTTCTACATTATTTAACCAACCCTTGCAAACAAGCGGGTTAAGCCGGCTGGATTGACTTAAGTAACGGGTCAGAGGGGTTTGGGTCAAAAGTATTGTTTAAAAAAGTATCAATTTGGCTCCTGTTAAAACGTGTTCTAACCAAAATGCGCTCAAGTTGAAGCAGGTTGTTTAGAAAGAAAAAAAAGTATCAAAACGGGTTCACCACCCATTGATATTGTTTTCATGGCGGCTAGTGGTGGCGGTGGCGCTTGTGGTGAGGATGAGGTCGGTGGTTGTTTTGGTCAAAAATTACCGAAGCAATTAAGTGATCAAATTAGTTAAGTGAGGTAGTGTGCTAAAAAGTGTGTTGAAAATATGCTGGTTAAGTTGTTTGGAAAAACGGTATTCAGGATACGGCTCAAGATATTGAGCTGTATCTACGATCAAACAATGAGCAAAAAGTAAAGGGGGTGACACGAGATATACGAGGAAAGCCCTTGATCAATCTAGATCGCCGGCATAAAACCTCGGGAGCTGACAATCGCAGCTGCCTTGTTCTTCTTATTGCTTTAAACGTCAGGATACAGTGCAGGATATTGACCAGATCGCTAAGTGTTACAACGCTTTTGTGCAAGAGTGAAAATTGCTAGAGAACAAGTGTAAGAGTGTAGTGAGTGTTGATGTGATGTCCTATTCGATCTGATATACCCACCTATTTATAGTAACGAATTACAAACGAAAATTCCTATAAATATGGGATGCTCCGAATATTCCATTGTAAACGTTGTAGACCGAGTAATGCGGCTTCAACGTCTTTATTTGAACGACTTGGACCGAGTCTTCCGCGGAATGAGTCTTTGTGAACGTTGCTAGCTTCTAACCCGCGTACCTGCACAAAATCCGTTAGTGATCCTGATGATACCATTCAGGATATTACCAATATCCTGAATCAGCATCCCGGATGTGAACAGATATCATATAACCAAGATATAACCCAAGATATTTCTCAGGATATGGGCTCAGAATTTCACCCATAACAATTGTCCCCAAAAATGTTACCGTTTAGTATCCTGCCACTAACGGTTACATTTTTCACAGAGATCGAGGCAATTAAGAGATAAGACCCATGATGTGACCGTTTACAACTACTCAGCCTATATTTACTCATTGCACCCTATATCTTCTCATCCACATCTCTTTTTTAATCACTACCGATAAGGAAAAAGGTAAACATTCTCTCTCTAATCTTCATCTTCATCCTCCTTTTCCGGTCAAAAAATCAGGCGATCAAATGCCGAGACAGACAAGATCCAGTTCTGGGGATTCGGCTCCCACATTTATCCAGCAGAATCTTCTCCAAGAACCGGAGAAAGAGATATGCTCTTTTGATAGTGCCCACTTGTCGGCTCTGAAATCCTCCGGTATCTTTCCAAAAGGAACGGTATTCCGGCCGTTCGACCGGGAAATCCGGTCGGATATGGTCTCCAATGAGTGGTTGTGCTTTAGTGCCTTTCCCTTCACCTTAGGGTTACAGTTCCCCTTTCCAGACTTTATCACCGAATTCTTCAACATTACAAAAATCTCTTTCAGCCAAACAATGCCGATGCTTTGGCGTGTTCTGTCCGTTCTTGACCAGATCAAGAAAAACCACATCCCTGATCTTTCTGTTCATGATCTCCCCCTAGCTTACCGGCTTAGATGCCATGGATCATGTAGATTTTTGTTTTATTCCACCTCCGGCGACCCGCTGATACTTCGTGCCACCAGGAACGAGGATAATTGGCAATCTAAGTTCTTCTTTGTAAAAAGAGACTCAATCCCTGGTGGAACGGAATATCCGGTGAAATGGTTGAAAAAGGGTAGGATTTAGGGTTTAAGGATGATCCTGCCTCTTATCCTGTTCCATATCCTGAACTGATCAACTTTCTTTTTTCTGTTGTGTACGCAGCTGATTTTAGGAAGATTGCACCTCCCCTTGCTGATTCAAAGAAAAGGATTGACGCCATCAAACTCCTTCCAGAGGCTGAAAGAAGTTTCAACCCGTCTCCACCATCTCCAAGTCCCCTTTCTAGTGCAAACATGTCTGGTAAGGATCCTGCAAAATATCCTGTACATACATGTCTTTATTTGATATACTTAGGAGAAATTTTACTCCCTGTATGCAGACTCCAGCAAGGTTCCAGTCTACCTAGACCTTGAAGAACTTGACAGCTACCCTACTCCAGTCACGGTCAAGAAAGAGACCCCTGCTGCCACCAGCTCCAAGCCGCTCCCGGCTCCTAAGGCCAATCCGAGGACTCGTGCTTCCACAGCAAAAAAAGAGGAAAGGTCCTGAAGTCAGGGCTCCAGGTCCAGAAGGGTTCTCCTACGATGAACTTAGCTTTTCTGACTCCTTAGAGCCAATGACATCCTTCCTCAACAAGGTAATATCCTGCTACATATCCTGCACATATATCCTGATAGGATATCCTGACAGGATATCCTGACAGGATATCCTGGTTAATATATTCTGACTCATACCTGAATTTGATGTGCAGGGCCTCCAGCATTTGCTCCACCTGTACAACGATGCCTGTGGTACTGTTGTACTCCATGAAGCCAGGATTAAACAGCTCGAAAGTACCGTTGCCGACCAAGGTGCCATTGCTGAAGCAAAGACCCGACACTACGAGGGCATGCTGAAGAAAGTCACCCAAGATGCTGAGCTCAAACTTGCCACTGTCCAAATGGATCACGAACAGGCCAAGGTTTCTTTCCGGGAAGGGATCAAAGCCTCTGCTATCGTCTCCCTGCTACAAGCTCGCATCAAGATGGCCTACGAGGCCAAGGAGACAGGCCTTGTATGCCCATCCTGGCCGGTTGAATCCTGGGTGGCCAAGCTGAAGGAGCTTGGAGGCAAAGCTGTGCCACTTCCTGCTGAAGCCGAAGAATCCTCTAAGTCAGCAGAGGTGGTAGACAAGGCTGGAGATAAGAAGGATGCTAGAGAGGATGCTGGGACAGATGCTGGTGAGGATGTTGCTCAGGATGCTGAAGCTGAAAAGGCAGAGAAGGTTGGAGAAGATGCCGCTGTGTGAGGGCATTCAGGTGGGCAATGATGGATATATGTGCCAAGGCCGGAGCCCACCTTTTTAAATTTGATTGTTGGCTTGTAACCTCAAACAATTTACTTTTCTTGCATTTTACTTTTCTGCACTTAAACAATGTGATGGCCATTGGTGGAGGGATCCTGAGTTTCAGGACGAAGCCCTTGGCCATCATCGTTAGTACGTTTTGCTTTTGAACAATATAACAGTTGGAGGTGGATGGGTCTCAGTTTGAGACAAAACCTTCAACTGTTAAGTACATAGGGTAAGAAACTATCTGTGCTCTTGGTGGATGGACCGTGGTTTAAGGTGAAACCAAGAGCACATCTTTTGACATGTTAATATAACTTTCCTTTAGCTTTATTCTTGTTATTACACCTTTATTACATGAATTTTACTTATAAAGATAGTTTTGTTTGATCATATTTGGGAACCCATTGTAAGTGTATCCTGAAAGATATCCTGCTCAGGATACTGAAATACAATCTATAAATTATCCAAATAAAAAGGAGAAATCATACCAGAGATCCTTAAAGAATCAATTTCAATCTTCCATCATAAGTATGTCCCCAGTGCACACTTACAAACTTGGATCCATTGTTTGAATAGCATAATGTATGTCCCCTGCATTCAACACAGAAATGCAAATGTATTCACACTTTGGCTTGAATAAATTCCGAACATCCCGAGGCAAAACCCTTGATATCCTGAAATGATCCTTAGCATACTGGGGATAAACCCTTAATATCCTGGGGATAAACCTTGATATCCTGGGGATAAACCCTGAGTTTCATGCGCTACAGGCGAGAGTGTATAAACTCCAAATCTTGGAAAGGTGAAAACCTTTAAACCTTAGAGAGTATGAAAATACCCTTTCGTGAGAGAGGGTGATCAATCCTCATATACCTTCAGGATCCAGGATATAGCCAACAGTAACGAAATTGTCAGCCACTTTTATATGAACTGGTCCCGCTACCTTGAACTATACCTAGATAACTTGTGCTCCAGGCGAGGTGTTTAAACCCAATTCGAAAGAAAGGTGAATACCTTTAAACCTTTGAAGGGATCATGATCCCTTAAACGTGAGAGAGGGGGCCAATCCTCTAATCTTTCGAGTTATCCTGAGTGCATATCCTGGAGCTATATCCTGAAACATATGCTGCAAAACAATTGTAAACTAAGGTGGGTGTTAGCTTGGCTAACACCCATCCGATGCTTAAGTCAGTATTGGGTTTAAGATAATAAACAAATATATTTAGAAGAGATAGAATACATACCATTCTGAAATAGAAATTAAATTATATTCTTACTTGAAATAGAGCTTTAAGTGTATTGCATTCCAGGATCTCGGTAGCATATCCCCTTCCATATTCTTGAGTCGATATGCTCATTTCCCTGCTTCTGACTCAACTTCATATGGTCCTTCCCATTTTGGAGCTAGCTTGCCATCAGCAAGATTAGTGGTATTTTGAAAAGCCTTTCTTAGCACCCAATCACCAACTCGAAATCTCCTAGTCCTTATATTCTTGTTATATGCTCTGGATATTCTTTGTTGATATGCTGACATCCTTAGCCTTGCTGCATCTCTTTTTTCATCTATAGTATCCAAATCTCGACATAAGGCTTCAGGATTCTGTTCAGGATCCTGTAGGATAGATCTTGCAGTAGGTATCGCCATTTCCTTTGGAATCACTGCTTCTGCTCCAAATACCAAGGAAAATGGGGTTTGGCCGGTTGCATTCTTTACCGTTGTCCTATCAGCCCACAAAACAAAGGGTAATTCTTCTGCCCATCTTCCTTTTTTGGCTCCAAGTCTCTTCTTCAGGTTACTGACAATTATCTTGTTTGAGGATTCAGCTTGTCCATTCGCTTGAGGATGTACCGGAGTAGACGTGATCATTTTGATTCCCCAACTCTTGCAAAAGTCAGTAGTCCTCTTGCTTATAAACTGGGACCCATTATCACAAATGATTTCAGCTGGTACCCCAAACCTGGTCAGGATATTCCTCTTTATGAAGGATACTACTTCTTGGTCTCTAACTTGAACAAATGCTTCAGCTTCAACTCACTTAGAGAAATAATCCGTCATTGCTAGCATAAAGACTTTTCCTCCCGGAGCTTTTGGTAACTTCCCTACTATATCCATCCCCCACTTCATGAATGGCCAAGGGGAAGCTACAGGATATAGTGGTTCAGCTGGTTGATGTAGTATGTTACTATGCCTTTGACATGCATCACACCTTCGAGCATATTCTGCAGCATCTTTCCTCATCGTTGGCCAATAATATCCTGTCCTTAATACTTTCGAGAACAATGATCTGCCCCCAGTGTGGTTACCACAATCCCCTTCATGTATATCCTGAAGTACTTCTTTGGCTTCAGGATCCTCCAAGCACCTCAAATACGGTCCTGCAAGAGATTTCTTGTATAAAACATCATTTATAATAGTGAATCGTGATACCTTCATCCTAAATGCCTTAGGATTTTCATCTCCAGGGATGTGTCCTTCCTTGAGATATCTCATGATTGGAGCCGTCCAGGATTTAGGATCCTTTTCAGGATATTCTGCTCCAGGATCCTGAATACCCGCTATTTCTTTATCCTGAGGATTCGTTGCAGGATACAAGATATGTAATATTGGTATTTGGGTCCCTTCTGGTATCCTGATCGATGATCTCAGATTTGCTAAGGCATCTGCTTCAACATTATCCTCCCTTGGTACCTGTTCAAGTGTAAAAACATCGAAATATCCTGCTAATTTTTTGAGAATATCGAGGTATTCGATTAATTTCTCACCCTTTACTGCATAGGATCCATTAAAATGGTTAGTAATTAACAAGGAGTCAACATATACTTGCAAATTTTTGATACTCATATTCTTAGCCAACTCTAATCCTGCAATTAAAGCCTCATATTCTGCTTCATTATTAGTAGCAGGGAATTCACACCTAATAGCCTGGGGTAATATGTCCCCATGTGGCGATTTTAGTAGTATTCCCAATCCTACTCCTCTTACATTAGATGCACCATCAGTATATAACGTCCAGGATCCTGAGGATTCTCCTAACTGTTGGACTTCTAGGTCTACCTCATCCTGAATGTCACTACTGAAATCAGCCACAAAGTCAGCTAAAGCCTGAGACTTTATGGCATTTCTAGGTTCATATACTAAATCATAAGCACTCAACTTTACTGACCACTTGGCCATCCTACCTGACATCTCTGGTTTCCTAAGCACATTTTTGACAGGATAATTTGTTTTAACATGAATCCTATGTGTCTCAAAGTAATGTCTAAGCTTCGTTGATGCCATAACTAATGCTAGTATCAATTTTTCTAAATGAGAATACCTAGTTTCAGCATTTAACAAACTTTTACTAACATAATAAACAGGATATTGCTGACCTTCATGATCCTTTATAAGGACGGCACTTACAGCATTCCCTGATACTGCGAGGTATAGGGATAGTGGTTCACCATTCTCAGGCTTCATCAGTAGAGGTGCAGTTGAAAGATATTGCTTCAAATCCTGCAGGGCTGCTTCATGCTTCTCACCCCATTCGAATTTCTTGTTCTTCTTCTTCAGGATATCATAAAACTCTTTGCATTTCTCTGAGGATCTTGAAATAAATCTGTTTAATGCTGCCACTCGCCCTGTTAATCGTTGAACATCCTTCATATTTGAGGGTGATTTAATATCCAAGATGGCTTTAATCTGCTCTGGGCTCGCCTCTATTCCTCTTTTGGTCACCATATATCCTAGAAATTTTCCTGCCCCCACTCCGAAATGACACTTAGCAGGATTTAGCTTCATGTTATATTGATCCAGGATATCAAATGCTCCTTGAATATCCTGGAGATGATCCTGAGCTTTCCTTGATTTTACCACCATATCGTCAATGTATATCTCCATGGTGTCCCCCAGCTTGTCTTTGAACATCATGTTTACCAATCTCTGGTATGTTGCACTTGCATTTTTCAAACCAAAAGGCATAGCCGTATAACAATAAATACCTGTTGGTGTCATGAAGGCAGTATCCTCCTGGTCAGAAGGCTCCATTTGAATCTGCTGAAATCCTGAGGATGCATCCATGAAGGTCAACATTTCATGCCCGGCAGGAGCATCCACCATTGCATCAATGTGAGGAAGAGGAAATGGGTCTTTAGGACAAGCCTTGTTCAAGTCTGTGTAGTCTACACAGACTCTCCATTTCCCATTTTTCTTTTGTACCACGACTACGTTTGCTAGCCATCTTGGAAACTTGACTTCTCTGATCATCCTGGACTTCAACAATCTTTCAACTTCCTCTTGGATAATCATATTCCGCTCAGGAGCAAATTTCCTTCTTTTTTGCTGAACAGGCTTGAACGATCTGTCAATTCCAAGCTTGTGAGTAATAATGTCTTTGGATATACCTGTCATATCCTCATGCTTCCATGCAAACGTCGACATCCTGCATTTCAAAAAGTTAGTTAACTGCTCTTCAATATCCTGAGGGATATTGGTTCCTACGAGCACCGAGATATCAGGATTATCCTGATCCAGGATAATTTTCTTCACATCCTGCTCCGAATCCTCCACGATATCCTGGGCCCGCATCTTTAATTGCTATGCTGTACTAGGCTTGGTTGAGGACTTCATCGAGGATGAGTAGCATTCTTTCGCCTCCTGCTGATCACTATCGACTTTGACAACTCCCCAAGGGGTAGGGATCTTGATGCATTGGTGATATGTTGATGGCACAGCCTTCATATCGTGAATCCACGGTCTTCCCAGTATGATGTTATAGTAGGATAGAGAATCCATCACACAGAAACGTTGTATCGAGTTGACTCCTTCAACGTATACTGGTAACTTTATCACTGTGTTCCTAGCCTCTCCACTGAACCCAACAAGCACGGTGGACTTCGAAGTGATATCCATCGGAGATACATTCATTCTCTTCAGAGTCTCTAGTTGGATTATGTTGACGGAACTGCCATTATCAACCAATATCCTGCGTACAAAATGGTTAGCCACATATAATGTTATTACCAGAGCATCATGATGAGGATCCTGGACAGTATCCCTGTCATCAACATCAAATGTGATCACTTTGTCAGTTGTGAGGGTAGTTATCCTGACAGGTTTGTCTCCCCTTTCGGCCTTAGCTTCTTTTGCATGTCTCTTCGCAGCCGAATACGAAGTCCCACAAATGTCGGATCCTCCTGAAATAAAGTTGATTATCTTGGCATCCGCGGGAGGTGACGCTGCTCGCTCAGGATGCTTCTCAGTATCCTGACCCTTATTCTTCTTTCTTCCTAAGAGATCTTTCAGATATCCCTTGCTTAGAAGATAGCTTATTTCTTTTCTTAGAGCAATGCAATCCTCAGTTACATGTCCGAAATCTTCATGGAAGGCACACCATTTTGACTTATCTTTCCAATCGGTTTTTTGTTGATTTTTTCGAGGCCACCTAGCCTTGTCTCCTAAACCATGCATGGCATACATCAATTCAGGAATGTTAACAGAAAAGCAATATTCAGATAATTCAGGATATTCTTCAGGATCCTCGTCTTCGATAGCATTCACTTTCTTGTTTTCATTTCTACCATATGGCTTAGGGCGATATGGCTTAAATGAGGATTCTGACTTCCTGTTAGTTGACTCATAGGTGTTGGATGAGTTCATCCTCTCTTGCATCTTTCTGTCATCCTCCAATCGAATATATCTTAGGGCCCTGTTTCGAGCTTCATCCAAGTTCCTGCATGGGTTCATTACAAGGTCTTGGTAAAATTGAAAATCTTTTTGCAGCCCCATCTTGAAAGCTTGCACAGCTGTTGCAACATCAAGATGCGGAATGTCTAAGGATTCCCGACTGAACTTGTTCACATAATCCCTTAGGGATTCTTGAGGCCCCTGTGTTATCCTGTAGAGGTCACTTGTTAGTTTTTCAAAGTTTCTACTACAAGAAAACTGACTATTGAATAAATTCACTAGGTGAGCAAATGATGTAATCGAATGAGGAGGAACATTTAGGAGCCATTTCAAGGCTGATCCTGTTAAGGTAGAACCAAAACCCTTGCACAAGCATGCTTCCTTGAGCTCCGGAGGGATAGGGTTAATCTCCATCCTTTCCCTATACTGGGCAATATGCTCTTCAGGATCCGTAGTTCCATCATAAAGCTTCATGTTGGGGGTTTGAAATCTCTTTGGAATCTCAGCATCACAGATAGGATATGCAAAGCGAGATATTATGTGGCTGTCTTGGGACACTTCCGGGATTGGCTGGACCACTCCAGGTACACTGGATATCATGTCCTTCAACTTCTGAAGCTCCCTAGTAAATGCTGATGTTACACCTGTATCCTGCAAAGATCCACTATTGTTAGCAGCATGAGTATTATTATTATTTGACACGTTACCCATCTGAGGATTCTGCCCATATCCTGAAGCATATCCTGAGCTCCTCATGGTTGACATCCTGACCGAGGAGGGTATTTCAGGAGTATGATTCTGAGGAAGGATGGGCACAATATTCCCCCTATTATCCTCAGTGTACACAGCCGAACTGAAGTTCAAAGTTCTGGGTTGTAATGGAGTGATGATATCCTCAGCAGATCTGCTCGAGCCAGACTTCAGGAGTTGTATTTCCCTCAACAGCATTTGGTTTATTTCCTGTTGCTGCCTAATTTGTTCCTGCACACTTCCAAATAAGGTTAGAATTTCATCATTCGAAGCTAAAATGGGAGCAGATCCCTGAATACTCCGAGTAGGGATAATATCCTGAGGTTGTGAAGAAGATTGCATCCTTGGAGGAGGTGGTGGAAGCACCGGACCAGCAGTAGCAGAAGTTGTAGCAGACACAGTGGAGGAGCTCATGTTTGATCTTGAGGCCATTGTAAACAATGTGGAAAAAAAATTTGAAAACAGAAAACCGATTAGCGATTTCACAAAGATTTTTAGTAAAGAGAGCACCACTTGCCCCACGGTGGGCGCCAAATTGTTTTGGTCAAAAATTACCGAAGCAATTAAGTGATCAAATTAGTTAAGTGAGGTAGTGTGCTAAAAAGTGTGTTGAAAATATGCTGGTTAAGTTGTTTGGAAAAACAGTATTCAGGATACGGCTCAGGATATTGAGCTGTATCTACGATCAAACAATGAGCAAAAAGTAAAGGGGGTGACACGAGATATACGAGGAAAGCCCTTGATCAATCTAGATCGCCGGCATAAAACCTCGGGAGCTGACAATCGCAGCTGCCTTGTTCTTTTTATTGCTATAAACGTCAGGATACAGTGCAGGATATTGACTAGATCGCTAAGTGTTACAACGCTTTTGTGCAAGAGTGAAAATTGCTAGAGAACAAGTGTAAGAGTGTAGTGAGTGTTGATGTGATGTCCTATTCGATCTGATATACCCACCTATTTATAGTAACGAATTACAAACGAAAATTCCTATAAATATGGGATGCTCCGAATATTCCATTGTAAACGTTGTAGACCGAGTAATGCGGCTTCAACGTCTTTATTTGAACGACTTGGACCGAGTCTTCCGCGATATGAGTCCTTGTGAACGTTGCTAGCTTCTAACCCGCGTACCTGCATAAAATCCGTTAGTGATCCTGAGGATACCATTCAGGATATTACCAATATCCTGAATCAGCATCCCGGATGTGAACAGATATCATATAACCAAGATATAACCCAAGATATTTCTCAGGATATGGGCTCAGAATTTCACCTATAATAGTGGTGGCACCCGATATGGCAGAAGTTGATGTTTCTCAACTTCAAATTCATAAACAAAATTATTCCTTTTAGTGCCTGTTATTCATCCACAACTCATGCTAGTTTAAGGTGTCACTTATATATTAAGGAACTCGAGTAGGCATTTATTAAAACTATTTTATAAGCTTTGTTTTGGTCAAAAAATCAGATGAGGATATTGCAACCAAACTCTAGATTATGGGGTATGATGCTTAAAATGTGTAACAATGATGAGGATCACTTTAGTGAAAAATTGCACAAACAACACAAGGGTTTATACGGGGAAAAAGCCCTTGATCAAGAGTTGATCTCCGGCACAAAAAACCCCGGGTGATGGAAACTACCGATCACCAAGCTCAAATAAATGAATTAATGTTTACAACTTCGGATAGTAACGAGCTAGGTACAAGGATCACTACGGTGATATGTGTAGAAAGTGTATGAAATTGCTAAGTGTTTGAACGAGAGCTTGTATGAGCGTTTGTACGAGTGTGTGTAACTGCAAAAATGACTAACTGTTTTCTACCAGCTCGTTACTCCCTTTTTAAAATAGAAATAACCACCTAAACTAACTATCCGACTTTCGTGCCAAGCCTCCACGTTCTCCACAACGTCTATTTTTGGTCAAGCACGTGCAGAATAGTTTAGGAATATTCTCCAGGAATGTCGCCAAGACCTGGTCAAGCTCGTCATACCTGCGAGATAGTATAATACATAAATAAACAATCGTCAGTACGAGGATCCTTAAAGTGATCCATGATCCTGATCCTGAAGCTCTTCTGAGGATCACCACCTGTCACAGAAGTAAGGATCACCAGTTAGGATAACGAATAAGGATCACTAATTGTTAGAAAATCCTCCCCTAACAATTGCCCCCAAAATATAAGGAGTGAAATTGTAAAATTATCGAGTTATGTTTTCTTGATCTTATCCGTAACAAACTAACAGATATATAGCCGTTAAAATTGAACTAGCCGTTGCGATGATGATGTCACGGAAGTGACAATCCTGCAGAATCATAATTATAAATAGAGATATAGATAGGATCATTATGCATTCAAATTCGAAAGAAACTCCCTTTAAATTCTCAGTCGACGATCGATCAGGTATTTCTCTCTCCTCTTTCTTCCTCTCTTACTCTGTTTTTCTTCTTTATCTCCGTCACTTCGAGAATGTTGCTCCGAAGCTCCCCGGGCAAGGATCACAAAAAGGATAGCCCTTTGAAGAGTCAGAAGATCATCAAGGACTCAGTGAACGAGAGGTGTTGCTTTAACGATGCACAAATAGATAACATCCGTCACCGTTTTCCGGCGAATGTCTTTTTCAAACCTTTCGATCCAACTGCCCTGAGCGACTATGTTTCAGAAACATGGGTTGCCTTTCCAGTTACTCCATTTGCTATAGGGTACACCTATCCTTTCCCGGAATTCACACAATCCTTCTTTTCCCTTACCGGCATATCTTACATTCAAGCCATGCCGATGATTTGGAGGGTTTTATACACCCTAGAGATGATCATCGAGCAGGAAGGCGTTGATTTAGGAATGTCAGAACTGGCGGAACTGTATGATCTTACTACCTTTGGATCCCACCGTTATTTGTTCAAACGAAAACCCAGTGCAGATCATCCTCTTCTCAAAGTCACCAAAAACGACAAAGATTGGAAACGTCGCTTCTTCTTTGTAAGAAGGGATAGCATTTCAGATGCAGAGCATTTACCAAGAACATGGTCCACCCATGGTAGGCCGGAGGATCCTGGGAAGGATCACCAGATGGTCATGTTTTTGTAATAGGATCACTAACCCCTTCTTTGTCTTGTGTCATGCAGCCATCTCTGTTTCACATCTCATCACAACACCCGCAACCAGGGAAAGACTTGCTGCTTTCTGGGGACTCGACCCTGAAACTAGAACTTTTAAGACAATAACCCAAGACTCACAGGAGGTATCCTCAGGCTCTGTCACAATGTCAAGTAAGTATCCTTGTTTAAGATTTAAATAAATAGTTAAATGTATATTAAGAAAAGATACTTATCTTGTTTTGGTTGTGTAGGTGCTGGAAAATCTGCCAAAGCTGCTTCAAGGTTCAGTGTCACCGATCTCACCACTGTCAAATCCTCCAAAAGAAAGGTTCCTACCAGCCCCACAGCTTCAATCCCCAAGGCACCCCTCAAAGGAAAGGGAATCAAGAAAAGAAAGACTTCCGAGGCTGAGGATTTGCAGGGTCTGCCCTTAATTCGCCACCAGTTCCTCGAGTACTTTAATGATGTAATGATTACTGTCTCTGCTCGTATATCCTGCTATCATATCCTGCTGATCTAAGGATCACTTGGTCTTGAACTGCTTTATCCTTTTCTTTTGCAGAAATTTGCTGAGATTGAGGATTACGTAGGCCACGTTGAGGATCAAGATAAAAAGATTGCCGACCTCCAGCAGGTTGCCGTGCTCAAGGATCTTGCACTTGCTGATCTTCAGAAGGAACTCCAGGATACCAAACAGAAGATGGCTAAGGTGCTGGTTAACTTTGACTATGAAAGGCAGGAGATCACAGATGATGCTAAAGTTTCTGCCGCCATAGCAATGTACAAAACCAAGCTTCAAATGGCCTTGGAAGCTCAGGATCCTGCCTTTGACAAAAGTAGCTGGGAAATTGAAGAATGGAAGGCAAGGCTGGCTGAATTGGGTGATGAAGAGGAGGCTGGAGAGATCTTGACAATCGAGGCTGGTAGCAAGGATGAAGCTGGTGAAGCAAGTGGAGCCGGAGGTGGTGATGCAGCGAAGGTTTAGGCTGCTTGATTGGGCAATGATGGATATTTCTAGACGTAGCCGGAGCCCAATTTTTTAAGTTTGATAGTTTGTTTTGGTGATGGTGTTTTTTGTTGAACAATGATGGGTTGTACTAAACAATAGGTTTTTAGGATTAAGGGTCATGTATGATCCTTTGGACAATAGGCAGGATTGCAATTGGTGGAGGGATCCTCTGTTTGGGGGATGAAGCCATTGTGATCCTGCCGCCTTTATATTCCTGCACTATCTTTGAACTCATTATCATGGATACCCTTTACCTACCCCAGCGGACGGGCCACGTTTTGCTGGTAGATGCTCGGGTAGGTAATTTTGACAACCTTTAAAGGGTTAGCCTTATGTTGATAAATAAAAACTTAACCTTTTGTCGCTTATCTTGTGTTGTTATACTTTTTAATATCTTCCTTTCCAACTGTTGTAATGTTCATTCTGTTTATAATTATCAAGCCTTGAAAATTATTCAAAAAGCTTAGGATATGATCAGGATCACATATCCCATAACCGATAAGTTCTAAAAAGTGATACAATTTAAAAATCATAAGTTCAGTTGTCAAGTATAGGGGTTATTTAAAAGAATAATAAATAAGATCAAAAGAGTTAAGGATCATACCTGAGGATCCAAGTTAGAATCCTAACCATTATAAGGATAACTATAAAATAAACCTTAGAGTGAAGTAAGGATCAAGGATCCTTAGCTGCCTATCTTCAAGGACCTGAAATAGAGCATAACTTGGGACTAAGCCAATATAAGAAAAGAGTTAGCAACTGGGGACAAGCCCAAGGATAACTGGGGACAAGCCCAAGGATAACTGGGGACAAGCCCAAGGATCGTATGCAAACTGGAGTATGGCCCTAACTGGCGACTATCCAAACTTAGTGACATGAAGATGCCAAAACCTTTGCTAACGTGAAAACGTTAGAAACCTTAGCTAACGTGAAAACGTTAGAAACCTTATGAACGGATGTATGGTACGTCTACCATTATACGTAGGATCCTAAGCATAGCCAGAACAATGGGATTATCAGCCCCTAGAACGAGTACTGGTCCCAAAGCCTTGAACTACACCAGGATCATCGTGCGCTACAGGCGGAATCTGGGGACAAGCCCGAATAACTGGGGTTAAACCCAAAAGACGGATCGCTTCTGTGGATAACCAACGTTATGCTAAGGATACCTGAACTTTCAAAACTTAAACTCACGTGAGAGATGGATAAAGGATACATGATCCTTATCCTTATAAGAGAAAATAATGAAATGAAATAGCTCAAGTTTAGGATATTACCTAAGTAAGGATCACCGATACTTTGAGGATCCTTTAAGGATATCCCTATTATGAGGATCATCTATGCCATGAGGATCCTACTCACATGAAATATTTCTTCAAATGGACAGCATTCCAAGCTCTTGGTAGCAAATCACCTTCCATGGTTAGCAATCTATATGCCCCCTTTCCTGCTTCAGCTTCAATCAAATAAGGGCCTTCCCATTTTGGAGCCAACTTTCCATCCGCAGGATTGGTGGTATTCTGAAATGCTTTCCTTAATACCATATCTCCAACTTGAAACCTTCTGATCCTGACATTTTTGTTGTAAGCACCAGCCATTCTTTGTTGATAACTGGCCATCCTTATCCTGGCCATATCCCTGATTTCTTCAATAGTATCCAGGTCTTGAGCCAAGTTTTCATCATTTTCCTCAGGATCACGGGTACTTGTTCTTGCAGTTGGAACCACCATTTCTGTTGGGATCACTGATTCTGCCCCAAATACCAAAGAGAATGGTGTTTGACCAGTAGCATTCTTGGGGGTTGTCCTATCAGCCCAAAGCACATAGGGTAGTTCTTCTGCCCATTTCCCTTTCTTGGATCCAAGCTTTTTCTTTAAATTGTTGATGATGATCTTGTTGGATGATTCTGCCTGACCATTAGCTTGTGGGTGGACTGGTGTTGATGTTATCATCCTAATCCCCCAGCTGTCACAAAAGTTAGTGGTTCTGCCCCCAATAAATTGGGAACCATTATCACATATAATCTCAGAAGGAATTCCAAATCTAGTTATAATATTTCTTTTAATGAAGGATATAACTTCCTTTTCTCTGACTTGGGCAAAAGCTTCGGCCTCTATCCACTTGGAGAAGTAATCAGTCATAGCAAGCATGAATACTTTTCCACCAGGTGCCTTAGGGAGCTTACCAACTATATCCATACCCCATCTCATAAATGGCCAAGAGGAGGATATAGGATGTAACAATTCAGCTGGTTGATGAAGGATATTGCTGTGTCTCTGACAAGGATCACATCTTTTAGCATACTCCACAGCATCTCTTTTCATGGTTGGCCAGTAGTACCCTGTCCTCAAGATCCTTGAGAATAATGCCCTACCCCCAGTGTGGTTTCCACAATCTCCTTCATGGAAGTCTTTTAAAACTTCTTGGACTTCAGGATCCTCAATGCATCTCAAGTATGGTCCTGCAAGAGATCGTCTGTACAACATACTATTTATAATTGTAAATTGAGATACCTTAGATTTGAAAGTCCTAGGGTTTTCTCCTGTAGGAATCTCTCCATGTTGCAAGTATCTCATAATTGGTGAGATCCATGATCTTGATCCTGAATGAGATTGAGTATCCTCACTAGGGATAACCGCAGAATCATTTCCTATCTCCATAGCCACGTGATCCTCAATAGCCGGGATCAGGATATGTATAATAGGGATCTTGATATCCTCCGGGATCTTCAAGGAAGATCCTAAGTTAGCCAATGCATCAGCCTCTGTATTTTCTTCCCTTGGTACCTGTGTCAAACTGAAGGAAACAAAGGAGAGTGCCAAATTTTTGACTATCTCTAAATATTTGGTTAGTTTTTCACCTTTAACAGCGTAGGATCCATTAAAGTGGTTTGTAATTAACAATGAATCTACATGTACCTCAAGATACCTGATCCCCATATGCTTTGCAATTTGCAAACCAGCAATTAAGGCTTCATATTCAGCCTCATTATTAGTGGTTTGTAACTCACAAGCTATAGAGTGGGGTATTATGTCCCCCTGTGGCGATTTTAGTAGTATTCCAAGCCCTGTGCCTTTGACATTTGAGGATCCATCAGTGTGGAGTATCCAAGGATCTTTGGTCTCCTCTAGCTGCTGGACTTCTAACTCAGCTTCTTCTTGTAAATCACTACTGAAATCAGCCACAAAGTCAGCTAATGCTTGGGATTTGATGGCTGTCCTAGGCTCATATCTTATATCATACGCACTCAGCTTCACTGCCCACTTAGCCATCCTTCCTGACATCTCTGGTTTCCTGAGGACATTCTTAATTGGAAAATTAGTTTTAACGATAATAATATGAGTCTCAAAATAGTGTCTTAGCTTAGTAGATGCCATTATTAATGCAAGAATAAGTTTTTCAAGGTGTGAATACCTGGATTCGGCATCAAGTAAACTTTTACTTACATAATAGACAAGATGTTGTGTACCTTCATGATCCTTAACAAGGACCGCACTTACTACTTTTGAGGATACTGCAAGATACAAGGATAGCACATCGCCTTTTTCTGGCTTCATCAAGGCTGGGGCTGAGGATAGGTAATCTTTGAGGGCTCTTAAAGCATTTTCATGCTTCTCAGTCCACTCAAATTTCTTGTTCTTCCTTAGGATATCATAGAATTCTTTGCACTTCTCTGAGGATTTGGATATAAATCTGTTCAAAGCTGTTATCCTGCCTGTTAGCCTTTGAACATCCTTAGCATTGGCCGGAGATTTGATGTTCACTATTGCTTTGATTTGTTCCGGGCTAGCTTCAATGCCTCTTTTAGTCACCATGTATCCTAAGAATTTACCTGCTTTAACACCAAAATGACATTTTGAAGGATTAAGCTTCATATTATATTTGTCAAGGATATCAAATGCTTCCTCCAAATCCTTTAGGTGATCCTCAGCTCTTATGGATTTTACCACCATATCATCTATGTAAACCTCCATAGTTTGTCCGATCTGTTCCTTGAACATCATATTCACCAGCCTTTGATACGTTGCACCTGCATTCCTCAATCCGAACGGCATAGCAATATAGCAATATATACCAGTTGGAGTCATGAAGGCTGTATCCTCTTGGTCGGATGGTTCCATTTGGATTTGTTGAAATCCAGATGAAGCATCCATAAAAGTTAACAGTTCATGACCCGCGGTTGCATCCACCATGGAGTCAATGTGGGGTAAAGGGAAAGGATCCTTGGGACATGCCTTATTTAGATCGGTAAAGTCGACACATACCCTCCACTTTCCGTTTTTCTTTTGAACAACAACCACATTGGCCAACCATCTTGGATACTTGACCTCTCTAATCATACCTGCCCGGAGCAATTTCTCTACTTCTTCCTGGATAATGGCATTCATTCCCGGTGCAAACTTTCTTCTCCTTTGATGGATTGGTCTGAAGGATCTGTCGATGCCGAGTTTGTGAGTGATAACATCTTTGGATATACCAGTCATGTCTTCGTGTTTCCATGCAAAGGTGGTCTTTCTCCTTTTGAGGAAGGATACGAGGTCTTCTTTCATTTCGCTAAGGATCCCTGATCCGATATAGATTTTGGATTCAGGATCATCAGGATCCATGAGGATTTCTACCACATCCTGCTCTCTTGCCTCCAAGACATCCCTTGGAGGATACTTTGATTGCTATTGCTCCCTTGACTTCGAGGCTGGTTTCATCGATGAAGTGTAGCAATTCTTAGCCTCCTGCTGATCACTATCAATCTTCACTATTCCCCAAGGACTAGGGAGCTTCACACATTGATGGTAAGTGGATGGGACTGCTTTCATATCGTGTATCCAAGGCCTGCCAAGGATAACATTACAACAAGATAAACAGTCAATAACACAAAATTTTTGATAAGAATGTAGGCCTTCAATGTATATTGGGAGTTTAATGTCCCCCAGGGTATTCTTAGTTTCTCCACTAAATCCCACGAGTACAGAGGATCTTGGTATGATCTCTGATTCAGGAATACCCATCTTCTTTAGGACATCAAGCTGGATAATATTTACTGAACTTCCTCCGTCTATAAGGATCCTACGGACAAAATGGTTAGATATGAAAAGAGTAATAACTAAACCATCGTGATGAGGATCCTGGATATCAACACGATCCTCTTCATCAAAGGTTATGACTTTCCCTTCCGAGACACTTGATGTTCGAACAGGTCTTTCTCCGTTATCCATTTTAGTTTCCTTTGCATGCCTTTTAGCTGCTGAGAAGGATGTGCCACAAATGTCTGATCCTCCAGAAATGAAGTTTATCACTTGTGCATCCGCTGGAGGGGCTGGAGCCTTTTCAGGGATCCTTTCAGGATCCTGAGTTCTTGACTTTTTTCTTCCCAACAATTCTTTTAGATGCCCCTTGCTCAACAAGTATCCAATTTCCTTTCTTAGTGCAATGCACTCTTCTGTGAGGTGCCCAAAATCTTCATGGTATGCACACCACTTTGATTTGTCCTTAGTTGCAGCTGGCCTATCATTTTTCCTGGGCCATCTAGCTTTATCACCTAGACTCTGCATCGCAAGGATTAGTTCATTATTATCAACACTAAAACAATATTCAGAAATTGGAGGATAATCCTCATCATCCTCCTCTTGATCAATAGAATGCACGTTCTGGTTATCAGATCTATTGTAGGATCTGAACTTGTTGTTCCTGAATGAGGATCCTTGCTTATCCTGCTTTGAGGATCCTGCTAACCTCTCCTGGATCCTCTTGTCGTCCTCTAGCCGGATGTACCTAAGGGCCCGGGTTCTTACCTCATCTAGGTTCCTGCATGGTGTCATAACAAGATCATCATAAAATAACGAATCCCTAAGCAACCCCATTTTAAAGGCCTCAACAGCCGTGGCTATATCTAAGTTGGGAATGTCTAAGGATTCTTTACTGAATTTGGTAATGTAATCCCTTAATGATTCATTATGACCCTGGGTTATCCTATATAAATCACTAGTTAATCGTTCAAATTTTCTACTACAGGAAAACTGATTATTAAACAAGTTAACTAGGTTAGCAAATGAGGTAATAGAATAGGGAGGAAGACTTAGCAGCCATTTGAGAGCTGATCCAGTAAGAGTGGATCCGAATCCTTTGCACAGGCATGCTTCCTTTAACCTTTCTGGGATTGGATTGATCTCCATCCTCTCCCTGTATTGTGCTATGTGTTCTTCAGGATCTGTTGAGCCATCATACAGTTTCATTGTAGGCACATGGAACCTCTTGGGTATCTCAGCATCACAGATTGGTGGTGCAAAACGAGATATCTTATGGCTCCCATCTGCAATCTCTGGGATAGATTTGACTACTCCCGGGACACTTGATATCATATCCTTTAGCTTTTGCAATTCTCTAGCCATGGCATGATTGATACATGGATCCTGCATAAGACCTTGGTTAGTAGTATAAGAATTGTTAAAAGTGTTACCTCCCATTGGGTTCAAGTTAGGAAGAATGGATGTTAATCCATATTGTTGAGGCTCTGGAATGATCGAGGGACCAGCAGAAGCATTAGTCTGCATTGGAATAAAATCTCCCTGATGGACATCTGAACTTCCTGTTTGCACACTCCTTAAGGATCCTGGCATCTGGAAGGGTCCCTGGAACTGGGATGATCCTGGAATGAAGGAGGATCCCTGAACCTGGGATGATCCTGGAACGAAGGAGGATCCTTGAACCTGGGATGATCCTGGAACGAAGGAGGATCCTTGAACCTGGGATGATCCTGGAACGAAGGAGGATCCTTGAACCTGGGATGATCCTGGAACGAAGGAGGATCCTTGAAAATGCTGCATCCCTGAATATCCTCCTGAATTCGTAAGGGATCCCATATGCTGAGGGTAGGATCCCGCTGGCTGGAAATATGAACCTGATGCCTGGGTCGTTGTTGTTGTGTAGTGCACTCCTTTTGGTCCACCCACATATTGAATGTCTGGAGCCGCTGATGGCTGAGAAGTAATTACTGGAGTATCGAAATTCAAGGATTTCGGCACCAGTGGGGAATGATCCTCTGCCGATCTCTTTTGTTTCTTGATGTCTCCGATTTCTCTAAGGATTTTTTCATTGGTCTTGTCCTGCTGCTGGATATGGTCCTTCATCTGCAAAATCAGAGTAAACAAGTCACTAGTAGTAGGAGTGTAAGAAGCAGAAGAAGTTGGAGGTTTTGAGAAAATGGGAGTTGGTTTCTTCGCAGCATTCTCAGTATTCTTCTGGGATCCAGAAGGTGGTGGAGGCAAAGGAGGGACGCCTTGTGAAGAAGTGAATGAGGGCATCAAGTTTGAAGCACTCTTCGCTGAAGAAGCCATTTGCTTGGTTGTAATGAACCGGAATGAGCACAGAAATGCGTATTCTTCTAAGGACAAAGCACCAACAGCCCCACGGTGGGCGCCAAACTGTTTTGGTCAAAAAATCAGATGAGGATATTGCAACCAAACTCTAGATTACGGGGTATGATGCTTAAAATGTGTAACAATGATGAGGATCACTTTAGTGAAAAATTGCACAAACAACACAAGGGTTTATACGGGGAAAAAGCCCTTGATCAAGAGTTGATCTCCGGCACAAAAAACCCCGGGTGATGGAAACTACCGATCACCAAGCTCAAATAAATGAATTAATGTTTACAACTTCGGATAGTAACGAGCTAGGTACAAGGATCACTACGGTGATATGTGTAGAAAGTGTATGAAATTGCTAAGTGTTTGAACGAGAGCTTGTATGAGCGTTTGTACGAGTGTGTGTAACTGCAAAAATGACTAACTGTTTTCTACCAGCTCGTTACTCCCCTTTTAAAATAGAAATAACCACCTAAACTAACTATCCGACTTTCGTGCCAAGCCTCCACGTTCTCCACAACGTCTATTTTTGGTCAAGCACGTGCAGAATAGTTTAGGAATATTCTCCAGGAATGCCGCCAAGACCTGGTCAAGCTCGTCATACCTGCGAGATAGTATAATACATAAATAAACAATCGTCAGTACGAGGATCCTTAAAGTGATCCATGATCCTGATCCTGAAGCTCTTCTGAGGATCACCACCTGTCACATAAGTAAGGATCACCAGTTAGGATAACGAATAAGGATCACTAATTGTTAGAAAATCCTCCCCTAACAAGCTTAAAATCAAAGAAGAAAAAGAAAATGAAGAGAAATTACATAATTAAGGTATTAAACATATAGTATAAGGATATCAACCAACTTCATTTAATTAAGGTATTAAACATATAATATAAGGATATCAACCAACTCCATTTGATTTTATAAGTGACACCTTAAACTACCTTGTCTATATCAAATATGATTTAAATAAAAAGATGTATATGATTCTGAAAGTAACATTCTAAATTTAACATAGAGTTATTTGAGTAAAGTACAATTTCAGTCATTGGGGTTTACACCCAATCACGTGTTCAGTTCTCATTTGAAAGGAACGAACACTCTGGTCCCTGTGGTTGTCGATTGCTCGCAATCAAGTCGCACCCACTGACAGTTGTTAGTTGACCGTCAAATAACTTAACGGTAGGGAGGGCAGAATGGTCATTTCCCTTAAATCGGAAACTTGACCAACCTTTTAATCCCTTAACTTACATTATAAGCCACAATCCAATCTTTCATCCCCAAAACCCTCTCTCGCTCAACATCTCCACCGGCGACACCTCCTAACGACGACACACAACTCCGATCATCATCAAGATGAGACAATACGCTACTGTTCTAATCACATTCCACATTATTGGTACAACATTGTCTTAATTTTGTATTTGAAATTTCATTTCGTTATTAGATTCGTGTATTGTTGTATAGTAGCTGAAATGTGGTTTGTTTTTCTTGGATTTCTAGTGGGAATCAAGGTCCAGGTCACAAGGCGAAACATTAGGATCTAAAACCGGGATTCTGATGAGGACCGGTAGGGGGTTTCGGGTTGAGTTCTGTTTTGCCCATTGCCTGTGAAGGCTTGAGGCTCATTTCCTGTACATATATGATGCATAATTAATAGCTTAACTATGACTGTTGTTTTTGGTTTGTTTAGTTTGGTCATTTTTGGGTTTTAGTCATCGATGACCAATGTTAGTTACAACAGTTTAACTGGGCTACTTGGGTTGGTCAAGTTTTGGGTTTTAGTCGTTGATGATCAGGGGTAACCCATGTGGTTTATATGTATGAATGTTGTATGACTTATGATATTTATGAATGATGATGAATGACATATTTGAGAATGATGTTTGATCAAGGGTAATCCCATAGATAACATGTTTGTGCATTTGAGTCAATACATGTATTTGAGCTTGAATTGTAAGTTTTGGTTTGGAAATCTGTTTGTTTAGATAATCTGTTTGTGTTGGATGAACTAGTATGTAACAACCCGCACGTTCGTGCGATGTTACTATTCAAAATACTCGTTACGCCTAGCACCAGAGATTCGGATCATAATGTAGCTATATCGAATACATCGCTATTTCGCAGTATTTTTCGCATATTTTCAAATACTTTATCGCTATCACATCACATTGCACTTGCTGACAACCACGATGATGTCGAGTGAGGACCAATTCTACCCTCCTTGATAGTCGTGAGGTGTCGCAATGTAACACAACACTCAAAAACGCACTCGCAGGCACGCGTAACTCGTTATCGCAAGATTGGAATATGGATATGTATATACGACCCAATGTGACTAATTATAATAAATATACGAAAATATGGATGAAAATGTGTGACTAAACTATCGCAACGCTTAACGATCGAAACGGAACATCGAAACGCAACACGCCGGAGACCACCGATCAAGTGACTGATCGGTCGAGTGGCCACCCGATCGGATTGCCACCCGATCGGATTGCCACCCAATCGGACAGCCACCCGATCGGATTGCCACCTGACCCGTTGCACTTCACCACCTTTCCTCCTCTTCACATATAAATAGCTCTTGACACATCACTGTTCAAGTGATGTGACAGCTCTCACTCGACCAGCACGCTTTGGGGCTATTTCCTCCCGATTTCTCGCGATTCTTGTAAGTTTCTACCTCAAATATTGTACTTCTTTGATCCACACACACTTCTTCATCTTTTTCACCTTTGAATCTCAATTTTTAACCGTGAAATCAACATATTTGAGTTGTTCTAGGGTGATGTCATCATGGAGTTCTTATGAACTCTAAGCTTTGGCCTCATTCCACCAAGAATGACTCAGATCTAAAGGATTTCCACATAATTTCACAACAATTTCGCATAGATCTAAACACCATCAATGATAAAAGGATTGAAAGGAACTTTTCCAACTTTCTTTCAACTCTTTTACACTCAATGCACTCAAACCCGATGAAATCGGAGCTTGTTCTGATCTTCTACTCATTCTTAGTGATGCATCAGTTCCAGATCTGAATTCTATCCGGGAGAGATGTTGATTTCGGGTTTGAACATGAACAACCGACTCGAACCGTGAACTGTTCGGACTAGGGTGATTCTTGTTCGGTCGGGTCACTTGGGACGAGACAAGGGTCCTGTTGTTCAAGCAAGATATCAAAACTTCTCGTTCAAAGCTACAACACTTCAAACAGAAAACAAGTGAGACGGTCGGAACGGATTGTCGTCCGATCGGGTTACCACCCAATCGGATTGCCACCCGATCGACCGGCCGTCCGATCGGGCTGCACTTGGTTCCATACTTAAACTATTTTTCCAATTGTTCAAAGGATCTGAACGTTGAAACGGACTACCGCCCGATCGGATTGCCGTCCGATCGAGCGACCGTCCGATCGTGTGACGTGGGACTTAAACAATTTTCAACATGTTCAAAGCATTACAAGTTCGAACGGATTGCCACCCGGTCGGATTGCAATCCGATCGAGTGACAAACTGATATGAACTTGTTCTCACTGAAGTGTCATACTAATCGAATCGCCGTCCGATCGAGTCGCCGTTCGATCAACCGACCTGAAAGGTAGAGATACTTCTCTGATTTCAAAATGCTACAACGAAAACTTCAAAAGGCAAACCATCATACACAAACACATCCTCACCAAACAAGGTGACAATCCAATAGAATGGCCATCCGATTGGATGACCATCCGAACGGATTGCCACCCGATCGAGTGGCCATCCAATCGGATTGCCATCCGATCGGATTACCATTCGACAATTGGTTCACTCGCCACCGTTTAACGCACTATTCAACGCTTACGCTATCAATCTGTAATCAGGCTATTCTCAGACGCACTCCCTTCAATCCAACCAAGTTGTGTTTACTTGCTGAGCACCAACTGTGAGTATATTCGAACCCCTTTTTATCGCATTTTGGGTGTAACATACGTTCCTATTAGATCAAATTTATCAAAATAAATTATTCAATCAAACTATTTATCACTTGCGAATAATTGTTATGCATATTTACACGTGATGCTAGTTACATATGTGTTAGGACTTATACTCGCGAGGTCCCGCCTTAACTAGTATAGTACTATAGCACCCGACGGGGTCTAGTTAGGATGAATAGCAATCACAATCGCAGCTCGAGTGACTTAGCTGGTAGTATCGGTCTTAAATGCATGTATGTTGAGGTATCTCGTTTATGTATTTGGTAATTCACAGCACTTTTTATCTATTTACGCTACACTATCAAAACTTGTATACTCGCCAATACTTTTGTATTGACGTCGTTTTAACGTATGTTGCAGGTTTAGTCGCAGTCTACATCAAATCAAGCTAGGAAGTCTAGAAACTCACCTAAATTCTATGTTGTCGGATTTGTATTGTTCGAGAGGACAAGAAATCTGTGATAACTTATGTGGATGTATTGTTTATTAGTATGGGATAATGAAAGCATTAAATACTGTTGCAAAATATAGTTGTTATGGATTCTCTTGAGCAATCTGATTCACCTAGTGTCGCGCCCTGATGATTCCGCCATCGGTTGGGGTGTGACAGATTGGTATCAAAGCCATAACTATAGGGAATTAGGCCAGACTTGACCTAGTCCGGGTCGATGTCTTAGAAACGACCTAGTCTATAGTCTAAGTACCAACAGGCCGACTCGTACGAACCCAGTAGGAGATTGTACGGGCCTACTTGATACTCTCATTCGAATTCGCTAAAAACTACAACTTCGCGTGAACACCGCATACTACAAGTTCACACGAAGAGCCTTTCCTAAGGCTAGAATATTACTTAGCCTTTCCTAAGGCCAACACAATACACATGTTTTCGAAAATATTCGCATAACACAACCGAGTGGTCCAGTCGAGATCAGGCGTGAAAACCAAGAACTCTCGATAAGATCGCTCACTCGGCGCATTTTTCTAGCACGAGAACTTTCTGATGAGCTAGGAGTGACATCCATATCTCAACGAAAGTCTCCATTTCAAAATCCAATGGAACTCCCGAACTTATTCGAAGAGCACAACCACAGTTAGGAGCGGAGTTATCAAGTCAGGGGTGAAACCCGTATCTTAATAAACCGTTCCGCTCTCTATAAAATGGTTTTCAAAAGCTCTCACCAAGGACTCGGCTATAATGATAACTCAAGCCTATGACCAGGAAGACGAATGCCATGAGCTGCATCCCAGTGGAAGCATAAGCCTTCTAGGGCAACGCGCGTGCACGAACTTGTTGGGTATAGATGGGTTACCTTGGGCAGTTGACGCCTAAACACCCGAGGCACTCTATCCATTTTTCTAGCATACGGCTCTCCGATTTTACGCTTTATGGGACCTATTTACGCTTATGTGTTTACAATTTAAAACTTTACGCTTTATTGATTTCTCGATTTATCGATTTTCGCTCCCTGTTTTTGTAAACGCACAACTCGCATAGCCATCGCAATCTAAAACGAAAACCGAATGTTCGCAACAAAACTAATGTCTAATTATTCACTTACGCTCTCGCTCTTTCTCTCTTCATTGCGTCCTCGCGTATTCTACACCGATATGTATGTGTGTAAGTGTAAACTACAACTATTTATATGTGTAAAACGAACCAATTGTGTGAGAACTTAGGAATCTCGTGTCTCCTATGTGAAATCTAATATATAATACTTGCAACAAGTTTTGATCGCGCTCAATCGCATAGCAAAACTCAAAATCTATGATCAAATCTCACTCCAAATCTCTCTCTGTCTAGATGTCTTCCAACGACTCTACTTCGAGACAAACAGCTAGGAGAAGAGCCAAACGAAGCGCCGAAAAGAGGATTGCCTCGCTTGTGGCCAAGGAAGTGGCCAAGGTCATTCCTCAAATTGTCGCTCAAGTGCACTCTCTCAGCAACTCTCGAACCTCAGAGGACTCTAAGACAGAAGCGCCGCAATCTGCTTTCCTCTACAAACACTTCAAAGCCTGTGACCCGATGGAGTTCACGGGTGAAGGAGGTGTGTCCCAGCTACTCCAGTAGTTCGATTCTATCGACGTTACCCTTCGTCAGAGTGGGTGTCCCGATAGTTTCCGTACTACTTGCGCAACCGGAGTATTTCGATCGCGAGCACTCGACTGGTGGACTGCCGAACGTAACAAACGTGGGATCTCCGCAGCTTATGATCTCTCTTGGGATGAGCTGAAAGAGCTCATGAAGAAAGAGTATTGCCCTCCCCACGAAGTCCAGAAACTAGAAGACGAATTTTGGAAAATCAAGCAAGTCGAAGGTGACAATGCTGGCTACACCACAAGGTTTAAACAGCTTAGCATAATCTGCCCAAGTCAAGTCAACACTTCAGAAAAAGCCATCACGAAGTACATTCCCGGCTTGCCTGAACGTGTGGGCGATTTTGTCGAAGCTGCAAGACCTGTTACCATCGAAGAAACCTACCGCTTGGCCGCAGAAATCAACGCCAAACGAGTCTTGGACGAATTTTTCTCTAAGAATCTTGTCAAACAAGCTCATCAAGCAATCGTCATCGACTCTTCCGATGATTCAATAATGCCATAACGTTAAAATCATGGTCGAGCGTGGTGGATACGCCGCTGGTACTTCCTATATATAAGCGTCTTGACCATGTCAACACAGTGCGACACCAATTCACGGGGCAGAGGCATGTGGTTGAAGCATGGTGGATACGCCGCTGGTACTTCCTATATATAAGTGCCTCGCCATGCCAACCGATGTCTTGTGAAGAAAGTGCCATACAAGTTGAACGTTATTAGACTTAGTATACAATTAGATCTATTTTCGACACATAACACTACATCGCAAGGCGTAACAATCTCAATCGCAACAGTGTGTAATCGCCAGACTTTTCGTAAGTCACACGCTCGCAATCGCATTATCGCTAGAATCTACCTTGCAATCGCTATCGCTTATTATGGGTATTTCGCAATATCAATCGCTTATTGTGTGTCCGATCAATCACTTATTATGTGCATCGCCCTATCGTATATCGTGGGTATCGCTCTATCGCTTGTATATCGCTCTGTCGCTTGTGTATTGCTCCCTCGCTCATCGTGTATCGCTTAACGTAATCGCTATCGCTATCGCTTACCAATATCCGTGCTGTCTGTGTTAAGTTAGCACACATGACCTCACTTCACGGGATGAAACTCATATGGTTAAAGCATGGTGGATACGCAGCTGGTACTTCCTATATATAAGTGTTTTAGCCATATCAGCAGATTTTGGTGGAAAAAGGCCATGTGGGGCTTAATGTCAGTTAAAATTTGTGGTGTCGTTTAATCTAATCAAATCGCATATTCCCATCGCTTGCAATGCATCAATCGTTGCCTATCGCTCGACGGTTGTCGCTATCGCTCATCGCTTATCGCTTTACGCTTATCGCCGCCGTCTTCGCTTATTATGTTTGTGTTGTGCAATAGAATTTTCACATCCCGCTTACCGTCTATCGCAATCGCTCGTGTCACTAAACTGAGTTTGAAAACGACTTCATCACTCGGTTCGCCTTTCAAGACTTAATCCCACCCTACCTCGTGTGGATCGAGTCATCGCAAATCTGTCTGTACTATGTTGACACGTATGACACTGCCTCACGAGATGGAAGCCATATGGTTAAAGCGTGATGGATATGCCGCTGGTACTTCCTATATATAAGCGTTTTAGCCATATTGTCGAACTTTCGTGGAAAGGTGCCATGCGGGGCCGACCTTAGAAATTAGAATTTTTTGTATTATTAAAAAGCTTTGTTTACCCAAAATTTAAACCGACCTTTTCTTACAAAACTTTTTCTAAAATTTGATCAAAACCTTGGTACAAAACGAGATTATCTTGTAACGTTGGTGTGACAATCGACTCAAGTTACTGCCGTGTGACGAGAAAATTTAGTAAAACGAGTTTTAAACACACTAAAACCTTTTAGTAACCTAAGAAAACTCCTCTCATAGCGCTGGTGCGAACATCGAAACAGTTTAACGCCGCACTGTGGGAAGATTTTTCATAAACAAGTTTTCTCCAAACCTTTTCAAATTAATCAACTTTTCAGGTATACAAAACACATTTGGATCGCTTTTCGTGTGTTGCCATATTTTGTTATTACGAATCGTCTTACTCGCCGCCATCGCCTAGACTTCGCAACGCTTTCTCCCATCAATCTTCAATCGATCTCCCGCTCTCGCTCGTCGAATCTCAATTGGTCGCTTGCCTATATTGACGTTTTTATCGCTGCTCTCTCATTCGCATCAACTCTCGCAACCCTTCTGGTGGATTAATTTCGGGACGAAATTTCCTAAAGCAGGGGAGACTGTAACAACCCGCACGTTCGTGCGATGTTACTATTCAAAATACTCGTTACGCCTAGCACCAGAGATTCAGATCATAATGTAGCTATATCGAATACATCGCTATTTCGCAGTATTTTTCGCATATTTTCGAATACTTTATCGCTATCACATCAAATTGCACTTGCTGACAACCACGATGATGTCGAGTGAGGACCAATTCTACCCTCCTTGATAGTCGTGAGGTGTCGCAATGTAACACAACACTCAAAAACGCACTCGCAGGCATGCGTAACTCGATTATCGCAAGATTGGAATATGGATATGTATATACTCCCAATGTGACTAATTATAATAAATATACGAAAATATGGATGAAAATGTGTGACTAAACTATCGCAACGCTTAACGATCGAAACGGAACATCGAAACGCAACACGCCGGATACCACCGATCAAGTGACTGATCGATCGAGTGGCCACCCGATCGGATTGCCACCCGATCGGACAGCCACCCAATCGGACAGCCACCCGATCGGACAGCCACCCGTCCCGTTGCACTTCACCACCTTTCCTCCTCTTCACCTATAAATAGCCCTTGTCACATCACTGTTCAAGTGATGTGACAGCTCTCACTCGGCCAGCACACTTTGGGGCTATTTCCTCCTGATTTCTCCCGATTCTTGTAAGTTTCTACCTCAAATCTTGTACTTCTTTGATCCACACACACTTCTTCATCTTTTTCACCTTTGAATCTCAATTTTTAACCGTGAAATCAACAGATTTGAGTTGTTCTAGGGTGATGTCATCATGGAGTTCTTATGAACTCCAAGCTTTGGCCTCATTCCACCAAGAATGACTCAGATCTAAAGGATTTCCACATGATTTCACAACGATTTCGCATAGATCTAAACACCATCAATGATAAAGGATTGAAAGAAACTTTTCCAACTTTCTTTCAACTCTTTTACACTCAATGCACTCAAACCCGATGAAATCGGAGCTTGTTCTGATCTTCTACTCATTCTTAGTGATGCATCAGTTCCAGATCTGAATTCTATCCGGGAGAGATGTTGATTTTGGGTTTGAACATGAACAACCGACTCGAACCGTGAACTGTTCGGACTAGGGTGATTCATGTTCAGTCGGGTCACTTGGGACGAGACAAGGGTCCTGTTGTTCAATCAAGATATCAAAACATCTCGTTCAAAGCTACAACACTTCAAACAGAAAACAAGTGATAGGACGATCAGACCGTCGGAACGGATTGCCGTCCGATCGTGTTACCACCCGATCGGATTGCCACCCGATCGACCGGCCGTCCGATCGGGCTGCACTTGGTTCCATACTTAAACTATTTCTCCAATTGTTCAAAGGATCTGAACGTTGAAACGGACTACCGCCCGATCGGATTGCCGTCCGATCGAGCGACCGTCCGATCGTGTGACGTGGGACTTAAACAATTTTCAACATGTTCAAAGCATTACAAGTTCGAACGGATTGCCACCCGATCGGATTGCAATCCGATCGAGTGACAAACTGCTATGAACTTGTTCTCACTGAAGTGTCATACTAATCGGATCACTGTCCGATCGAGCCGCCGTTCGATCGACTGACCTGAAAGGTAGAGATACTTCTCTGTTTTCAAAATGCTATAACAAAAACTTCAAAAGGCAAACCATCATACACAAACACATCCTCACCAAACAAGGTGACAATCCAATCGAATGGCCATCCGATCGGATGACCATCCGAACGGATTGCCACCCGATCGAGTGGCCATCCGATCAGATTACCATTCGACACTTGGTTCACTCGCCACCGTTTAACGCACTATTCAACGCTTACGCTATCAATCTGTAATCAGGCTATTCTCAGACGCACTCCCTTCAATCCAACCAAGTTGTGTTTACTTGCTAAGCACCAACTGTGAGTATACTCGAACCCCTTTTTTATCACATTTTGGGTGTAACATACGTTCCTATTAGATCGAATTTATCAAAACAAATTATTCAATTAAACTATTTATCACTTGCGAATAACTGTTATGCATATTTACACGTGATGCTAGTTACATATGTGTTAGGACTTATACGCGTGAGGTCCCGCCTTAACTAGTATAGTACTTAGCTGGTACTATAGCACCCGACGGGGTCTAGTTAGGATGAATAGCAATCGCAATCGCAGCTCGAGTGACTTAGCTGGTAGTATCGGTCTTAAATGCATGTATGTTGAGGTATCTCGTTTATGTATTTGGTAATTCGCAGCACTTTTTATCTATTTACGCTACACTATCAAAACTTGTATACTCGCCAATACTTTTGTATTGACGTCGTTTTAACGTATGTTGCAGGTTTAGTCGCAGTCTACATCAAATCAAGCTAGGAAGTCTAGAAACTCACCTAAATTCTATGTTGTGATTTGTATTGTTTGAGAGGACAAGAAATCTGTGATAACTTATGTGGATGTATTGTTTATTAGTATGGGATAATGAACGCATTAAATATTGTCGCAATATAGTTGTTATTGATTCTCTTGAGCAATCTGATTCGTCTAGTGCCGCGCCCCGATGATTCCGCCATCGGTTGGGGTGTGACATAGTATTTGACAATTTCTGGTTTTAGTCATTTGAATGAACATGTTTAGTTTCAAATAACCTGTTTGTTTATTTAAGTGAATACATGTATTTGAATGAAGTAGTATTTGACATTAGATACATGTATTGGTTTTACTCATTTAAATAGATGTTGAGTTTTGATGTTGAAACATGTTTGACTAAACAAAGGTTTTTTGATGTTCAAACATGAGGCAACAAAACAGAGGTTAAAACCATGTTAAGTATGTTGAGTAAGGTCAAAACAGTTTTGGTGTTCTATAAGTCAAACCCATTTGAAGTTCTATAAGTAAAAACCATGTGAAGTTCAAAAAGTCATACATGTTTCAAATCTGGTTGTGTTGTAAAGGTGAAACCCAATTCATGTTCTAAAACTCAAATTAATTTAAACTACTAAAGGTCAAATAGGTTGAAGGGCAAAAAGTCAAACCCAGCCCAACTCCAAATAGTTAAATCCAGTTCAAGATATAAACTGCATTCCAGTTCTGGTTACATGTGTTGATCTCTTGTTGTTGTTGTTAACAATTTAAACTTGTAAAGGTCAAACAGTTTGAAGGGCAAAAAGTCAAACCCAACCCAACTCTAAAAAGTCAGAACCAGCTCAAGTTCTAAACTGATTTCCAATTATGGTTACATGTGTTGATCTCTTGTTGCTGTTCTTGTGTTACTACCTTGATATTGCTGATTAATTAATGGCTATATGTGGTTTATTACTAGATTAGGAAAAACTTTTGAACATGGAAGGAAATTATGAAATATACTAGCATAAGGGACTGAAATTGTAAGTAAAGTTATGGTGGTATTTTAGTCTTTTCACTGAATTACAAACGGTTAGTTAGTGAGAGGGACTTGATTGCGAGCAATCGACAACCAAATGGACCGGAGTGTTCGTTCTTTTCAAATGAGGACTGAACATGTGATTGTGTGTAAACCACAGAGACTGTAATTGTACTATACTCTTTAACATATTTTATTATTTAGTGTTTTTATATCTAAAATTAACATAAACGAAGAGTTGGGTAAATATGTAAATGTCACTTGACTATAAGATGAATTTAGTGTGGTAGATCAAAACTGCAATAAAATAGAGACTTTGGTATGAAAATTGCAAGACATTTGGATTTTGTAAAATATAGTAATAACCACTAAACCATAGAGACCAAAAACCGTAATTCACCCGAAAAAAAGAATTAAAATGAGTCAATGAGATCACCCTTGTCCCCATGTTTTCATGGCGGCTAGTGGCGCCGGCAACACGAGCAGAGGTGGCGCCATCAGTGGTGTGGATGATGTTGGTGGTGGCACGCGATAGATGATGGCTAATTGGGACCCATTCTAACTCATTTTGACATCTTGTATAATTTAAGTAACCCAAACGAAATTATTTGACAAATAAATATTAGCCAAACCACTCTATTTCTTAAGAGTAAGTTGCCATTTTAGTCCCTGAGGTTTGGTCTAAATTGTCATTTTAGTTCAAATAGTTTTTTTTCTTCTCTGGGTCCCTGACTTTTCCATTTTCTTGCCATTTTGATCACATTGCCTAACTCAGTCTAAAAATCTAGTTATAACTAGGGGTATTTTTGGCATAACTATTGTGTAGTGATAACCAGGGGTAGTTTACAAGATAATTTATAAACCTCATAATAATTTAATGCCAAAAATACCCCTGATTATAACCTGGTTTTTAGACTAAGTTTGACAATGTGATCAAAATGACAAGAAAAATGAAAAGTCAGGAACCCAGAGAAGAAAAAAATTATTTGGACTAAAATAGCAATTTCAAAAAAAACTCAGAGACTAAAATGGCAATTTACTTATTTCTTAGAACTAAAATAGCAATTTGAAAAAAACTCAAAGACTAAAATGGCAATTTACTCATTTCTTAAATATTGGTATAATTAGCTGGTCTATATAAACCTGATATGGCAGAAGTTGATGTTTCTCCTAGAGTAATGACCTCTTTGACTATGACCAGTCAAAATGCTTTGTGTTTGAACTTTCCATTGACCTCACATAGCAACCAGCAAGTAGCCCACAAAGGTCTTATTGATGTTTAGCCTTTTTATTATAACATAAAATTACTTTTTTTTGTTTAAACTTATATAACGATGACTTTTTACCATCTACTAATCAAACCTATCACCTTTGGGCTTTGGCTAAACTTTCTTTCTGTTTTTCTTATACTTTCCCATGATTATTAATAGTTTTTTTGGTTTGAACGGCAAATTTGGATCACTGACGGACCACTGAAGTATCATCGTGCCACCAGTGGAACCACCCGATCATATCCATCTCCACTAGGCATAACG
Source organism: Helianthus tuberosus (assembly GCA_030545235.1). Taxonomy (NCBI): domain Eukaryota; kingdom Viridiplantae; phylum Streptophyta; class Magnoliopsida; order Asterales; family Asteraceae; genus Helianthus; species Helianthus tuberosus. Next base: position 38,709,563 of record CM060357.1, on the reverse strand, counting down.
CCTATACACCAATTCAGGAGGAAACCCAATAAATATGGGAAAAACCCCATTGTGGGAATCGAACCCAAGACCTATTGGTCTCAAAGTCTTAATGGCCCCATGATTATTAATAGTATTCGTAAATAGTGTGAGTATTATATTTGAGAGAATTATTATTTATTATTCTCCCTATATATTAAAATACCAATGTTTTGAATAGTGTTTAGATAGAATAATATATATGCTTTTTTATTATACTTTTTAAGTTAGATAAGCTTGTGTTAACCGGTATTGGTATAAAAAATACCAGTACGGTTATCGGTACATGAAGGTAAAAACTGACACCAGCCTAGTACAGAAAACACCAAAAGTCGGTATCGAATTGATTTTGAAAATCTTTTAGTTCGGGAAATTCGGTACTACTACCCGGTTCCGTTTGCTCATCCCTGATCACGGGTGTCGTACGAAATACAACGGTATCGTGCAACTTTTTTTGTTGATTTTCTTCAACTTTTAACGATTTCTTTTTATAGTTTCCTGGGTAAGGATGAACTCGGTGCCAACCAATACCGAATTGGTACTGGTACCGAAAATACCAGTTACGGTACCGGTATATGAAGGTAAAAAACGGTAGCGAACCGATACCGGGAACGTCAAAAGTCGTACCGAATTGGTACTTAAGATCTTTCGGTTCGGGAAATTCGGTACCGGTACCCAATATCATTTCTTCATCTCTGACCACAAATTTCATACGAACAACATTATTACCATACAACTTTTTTGGTTGATTTTCTTTTAGTTATCTTTTAGTGTTTTTTTCTATATTTTCTTTTTATTCTTGTCAGCGGTTTCCGTACGCAACGCGCTCGTAGTGATTTCAAAACACATGTAAACACAGACTAAACAACAAAAGACGTTCGTCGCAACGCGGCGATAGTAAAAAACTAGTTATTTTAACAAATGAGAATTTTCTTTTATATATTGGGTTAAAAATTGACTGAACCAAGTGGCCAAGATGGGCGTTAAATAAATTATGGAGTTAAATGCTTGGTTGGTCCCTGTGGTTTGAAAAAATTGCAGACTTGGTCCCAGTGGTTACTAATTACACGCGTGGTCCCAAAACTTGTCAAAAATGCACTCGGTTGGTCCCCAGCCCTAACATCAGTTAAATTTTTCAGTTAAGTCCATGTTAAAAGACCAAAATACCCTTGCTTATTAACTCTATAATTTTTGTTTAGTTTTACTTCCATCGTCATCTTTATCAGCAGCAGGACCAAGTTCTTCATCACCATCATCTTCATCACCATCATCATCTTCATCCCCCTCTCTCTAAAATCCACCAGGCCACCATCTCCACCTTCAATCCATCACCACCACCACCTCCACATCCACCGTCACCTTCAACCTAGCCCACCCCCACCACTCAATTTCACATTCTCACTTGTGAAATCCACACTCCTGATCAAAAAATCATAAAACACACCTGATCTGGGTTAAACCACCAACGATTTGTGCATCCAACCCTAGATCTGGGTCAAATCACGAACATCGGTTACCAGGGAGGGGATGATTTACACAACTACATCATCTTCATCACCATCAAAAGGGGAGATTAAACAACTTACCACAGAACACCGCTGATGATGTGTTCGGCATCTAACAGTAGTAATCAGAGACCAGGACGACAGATGTTGCGAATTGAGAAAATCAAGGTGGGAAGCCGGCTGTTTCAGCTTCGATAACACCATTGACGAATTCAAATAAGAACCATTCAATCGTTAATGGCTGCTTGCTTCTTCTGATATATCTAACACAGGAAGAAGAACTTGGTCATTCACAAGGATTTGGTTGGTTGTTGCCCAAAATGTCAATTACGGGATGCTACTTTTCTTTATCATCTTCATCACCAACCCACACTGATTCAACAGATCCTGGATTTTTAGACCGAGTGGTGGATTGGTTGATTCGCCGGAGAAACCGGACGACCGACAGGTCGCCGGAGAAATAATCTGGTGACCTGATTTTGAGAGAGAGAGCAGAGACCTTGTGTGCGGCTTAATTTTTAGAGAGAGAGAGAGAGCGGTGACCAGATTTTTGGAGAGAGAGAGCACTGAGCAGGACCTTAAGCTTCTGTGGGTGATGAAGATGATGCTGAGGCTGGGTTTTGTTAATAAGCAAGGGTATTTTGGTCATTTAACATGGACTTAACTGAAAAATTTAACTGATGTTAGGGCTGGGGACCAACCGAGTGCATTTTTGATAAGTTTTGGGACCACGCGTGTAATTAGTAAACCACTGGGACCAAGTCTGCAATTTTTGCAAACCACAGGGACCAACCAAGCATTTAACTCTAAATTATGAGTGTGAAGTTGAGGGGACCAAAAGTGAGCTTTAACTAAAGATATATATTTCCAAACTATAAATTAACAACATAGTTATGCTTTATGTTGTTGTAACATGGGCATGGGGAGTTTTTCAAAAAAAAAATTGCATTTTTCACTTTTAACCCAAAAATTTTAATCTTTTGCATTTTAACCCCTTTTACTTTTTTACTTTTAACAAAAAGTTTTTCATCTTTTACAATTTAACCCCCAACACTTTTTTATTTTCAACTTTGGTCCCCCATACTTTTTATCTTTCGTAAGTTTTTCGTTTTAAGTTTCGTTATAAATTTTTCGAGTCAATACGCCATAACGTGCGTGTAGGGTTCAACGTTTTTTCGTCTGTTTTTTCCCGGTTGACAGGCAGTCGCAACACGTCTATTTTTCTTCGTTTGACAAGTTCGTCGCAACACGCTTGTCATGGATCGACTTAGTTATTTTTTTCTACGTTTAACATTTATGTGTAATATTCTGTATTAACACGCTCCAACGGGCGTGCGTGGTCAACGATTTTCCGCTTGTTTTTCGTTCGGAGTTACTTTTTACTTTTTTATTTATTTTATTTTTACGAGTTCTTCTGATGTTGGTGGTCGCTGGCAGTGGTGTGGAATTAGTGCTATTTGGCACAATTTTACGAACGTATTAACTTATTAAGTTTTTTACTAATAATAATTTGTTTCGAGTTTACAACTATATCTCCTTTACTTAAGAAAAACTAATTTTTATGAGCATATTTTTATTTACGTGTCGATATAAATTCAATTTGCTCTACGTTTCGACGTAAACTTTTTATGGAAACGAGTCTGGTTAAATATAATACGTTTTCGTTTAAAAAACAAATTTTACGTACATATTTTTATGTACGTTTCGGTATAAATTCGAGTTGGTGTATGTTTCGACGTAAACTTTTTAGGAAACGAGTCAGGTCAAATATAATTTGTTTTCGTGATTTTTATGAATGTTTTGCAAATTTTGTTTCGATCCGAGTGGAGTCAAATTGCGGTTTCTTTTTTTTTTCCTTTTTAAGCTCTAATTAATATATTTTGATTATACATTTCAGCATTTCCGTTATAACCGTTACATTTTCTGTGTATGACTCGGGACACATATAATACATTATAATTGTACGGTATAAATTTGATTTCTTTATGTTTTGATCCAATCACAATGCTTATATAGGTTACACTGAGTTCAATAAGATACGTCAAAATGTGTGTTTTTATATGATTAACGCATAACATAACGTTTAGACTAATCTATTCGATGTTTATGATGTACCCGCGCCGCAACGTGCGCGGATGTTTTTACTAGTTTAAAAAAAACTAAAGATATATACAATAAATAAGTGTGTTGGCAAAGGTCGAACATTTCTTTATTTAACAAAAATCAAGGAGAGTTTTTTGGGTAAAAAATCAAGGAGAGTTCTAGACTCTAGAGAGAAGTGATTTAAAAGAGTGTGGTTTTGGCAAATTTAGCAAGGATTGATGATATTTAACTGAAAGCCAACATGTTTGTTGGAAGTTGTAAGAGGTGGTTAATACTCTTTATTGTAATAAAAACTCTTTTTTAACGGCAAACTCGCACGTCTTTAGAAAGAGTTTAGGATCAAATACAAAAATTTCTAAAAATAAGAAGTCGTACAAAGGGTATTAAACGGACTTCGATTGACCTCATTCTGACGGCATTGGAACCGTCTCATCAAACTTTACGATGTGAGATTTTAGGTTTTTACTTTTGGTTTTGTAGGTTGTAGATTTTAAAATTTTTGTCTATTATCATTATGTCTTTTATTTATCATCGTCTCTTTTCTATATTTGCATCATTGTGTCTTTTTTCCTTGATATTGTGTCATCTTGTGCGATTTATTGTGTCTTTGTAAACTTCTTATTTTTAGGAGTCTTTGTAGAATAACTTAACCTCTTTAGAAACGTGTTGTTGTATATACATTAGAAGTTTAGAACCTTTAGAAACATGTTGTATATACATTAGAAATATGTTGTTTTTTCATGGTGTACTTGTTAGAATAGCTGATGGCTAGGTATAGCCTATGTATAACCAGATTACTTGGAATGAGTTCCTTTATTGCGTTGAGCTATAAGCATAGACTTCTTGATGTAGTTGCGGGTTGCCTAAAGGCTAAAGGGTAACACCCTCGTTGTGATCTCTTGCAGGGGCGAACTCACATAGAGTGGGTTAGAGTCTCTGGACCCCAATCTTTTTAAGAATTTAGTAGATCTTGTATATTAAATTGGTCATGGACCCATAAGAAGATTTAGTCGGACCCCAATCCTTAGGTTTTAGTTATGGGCCATGTAATGGGTTGTTAATGGGTAATTTAAATATTTGGAATAAATTTTAAAAATAATTTATAGTATAACCCAATAAAAGTTATATATATATTAAATATAAAAATAATAAATAAAAATGTATAGTTTTTATTCGAATTTCGAATCGAATTGAATTTGAAATTATAAATTCGTATTCGATTTATATGACTCGAATTGAATCGAATCCGAATTCTTAAAATCGAAATGAATTTTTGATAATCGAATCGAATTTAATCGAATTTCGAATTCGAAATGAATTCTGAACACCTCTAATTGGCCCACTGCTTTGTCAAAAGCATGCTTAGGTCAACATTGGTCAAATTTAACAATTTCATGAGTTTCTTAATTATTCAGTTTTTCAAAATAATAATTAATTTAGCCTTTCTTATCAAACATGTTATTCTTGTGACCCAATTCAACCAATTAAATTTACATGCATGAAATAATCTTCTAGACTATGAAGTCAAGTTTTAAACACCATTATTATTATACATATTAATTTAAATTGATCTTGAACAGTGTTTTGGATTTTTTTTAAATATTTTTTTTTAGTTTTTTAATCAAAGATTATTTATCATTTAGTTTATTTTTTTAATTTTAATACCTTGATCATGTTAGTTTTTTTAATCTAACTATGTAACTATACTTCTTAAACATTGTGGTACAGTTTTTCATGAAAATGGATATCGTGCCGCTATTATACCCAAATAGAACCGGAACCGACGATGTATAGTATTTACTTTTTTTTTGGTATTTAAAACATGTTTTTTATGGTATATTATACAAGTGCCGATAACAATATTAAAAATGTATTTTTTTATTGTAAACTATACGAGTCTCGATATGTGATGCATCTAATTTATTTCGATCAAATAACATCGGTACCGATATCGGCAATATTAGAAAGCAGTATTCGTTTTTAAGGTTTTTGATTGATATAAAAGATGTATCAATATCCTTTTGAGCATATCGTGACTTTATTTCTTTAGCTTTCACTTTCAGTTACTATAGCGAGTGTCGGTATTGAAACGAACCCAACTGAACTGATAATAACTGAGTTACCGCCGCATCGCGCGGGGTAAAACCTACTAGTTTTCATTATTTCTAACTTAACATCATATTTGGACTAAAGCCTTATTTATGTTAGCAATAATATGCACTTACAAAGCGTTCAATGCTTCCATAGACTTCGATTCACATCTGGATGATGATTTGGAAAAAAAAAATAGTGAGATATCAAAAGGAACTCGTGGGAAAACGTTCCTGGATCCGTCACTGGTGCCCCGACCCCTCTGATTTTTTGCTTCATAGTATTATTTTACCGAAAATTCCCGATTTTTTTAGTGTAAAGTATTGGATTTTTAAGAGCTCCCCCCACCAAATATATATATATATATATATATATATATATATATATAGAGAGAGAGAGAGAGAGAAAACCCACTTGAGTTGTGTAAACTCAAGAAACCTTTGTAAAAAAACCCATGTAAACTCAAGAAACCTTTCTAAAAAATAGAAAATGTAATATACATATATTTGAACACCAAGTAGTTTTTTTTTAAATGTTACAAATTTCAGGTTACATAATATATATGTCCAAAAAAAATGTAACATACAAATTTTCAACTTTTTTTTTAAAAACTAGTAAGCTTTTTTTCATTTTTTTAAAAAAATAGGTCTGTGTGCATTTATATTACATTCCCGTTTTTTTAGAAAAAAATAAAAATGTTACATTGGGTTTATTTGGGTTTTCTCAACTCACATGAGTTTTCGATTTATCTTTCCCCTATATATATATATATATACACACACACACACATAGTGTGAGGTTAATTAGTGAACATTAAAAAAGTGGGGAACCGAGGAACGCTCTTAACAATTTAACTTAACATGTTAAAAATCAATTTTTTTTAATTTTTTTTCGACGCTTTTCTATATATATACTTTTAGAAGCATTTTTAATAAAAAATAAAAAACTAAAAATATTAAAAAACAGTTAAAAAAAGGCTTAAATTTGTTTTTTTTTTACAAAAATAATTTTTTATTGGAATAGTTTCTACCCATTTTAATAAGGAAAAGCGCTGAAAAAACTAAAAAAATTGATTTTTAACATGTTATGTTAATTTTATAAGATACATTTTCTAAACTGTTTTTTAAACATTTTTTATATATTTTTAGCTTTTTTATTTTTTATTAAAAATGTTTCTACGTGTATTTATAAGGAAAAGCGTCAAATTTTTTTTAGAAAAAGTTGATTTTTAACATGTTAAGTTGAATTTTTAAAAGTGTTATCTGGTTCCCCGATGAACTCTCCTCTATGTGTGTGTATATATATATAATGGAGAGTTCAAATGAGAATAAATTTTTTGTAAGAATAAAAAAGAAGAAATTCCAATCAATAAGAATGTTTTATTTTACTTCATTTAATATAAGTATTTAATTTTACTATAAGGGTATATTGGTAAATCTACATAGATCATTAATTTGTAGTCTTCCTCTTTAATAGCTAACTACATTAAATAATTTGTAACTTATCTTCAAAATATATATTTTTTCAAAAAAATAAAATAAAATAATTTAAAGTGTAGGATAATTACGAGTTGTGTAGAATAAATTTCAACGTGTATGATGAATTTCGAAATATGTAGGATAACTTTTGATGTGTGTAGGCAAAAAAAGTTAGTGTGGAGGATAATAGGATTTATGACTAATTAATTAGTCAAAAATGATAATAAATGAGATAAGTGAAAAAACTATTTAATGTTTTACAAAATTACTCTTTGTTCTTTTTCTTCTCAATTAAATTTTCTTCTCAAATGAACCTTCTCCTATATATATATATATATATATATATATATATATAGGGATCCGCTAAAATAGAAACCACTTTCAGTTGTAAGAACCATGAGAACCACTCTCCACCAATCATATTCTTCCAACAAAAATGGTAGTTTAGTCATTTACCTCAAATGTCAAATCTATACCTCTCACCTCAATTAAAACCATCACATTTTCAAATTTGTCAGATCTTTTAAAAGCTTTCTTTGTCCATCTCTTTCTTCATTTGAAACTCATCTCTTTAAAAGGCAAATCATTGTCTAGGCATACAATCATTCAGTGACACCTAATCATCTCCTACATTATTCAAACATGCAGTGCTAACTTGTACCTTGAGCATACACGTTTGCAACCTCCATGAAAATACATAATCAAGCTATTAAAAGGAAACCCAGTTCATTAAATCATACAGTTTCATGTTCATTAAATCATTTAAAGCTCACAATTTTCGTATCATCCATATCAAATCACAAGATTAAATCATATATACTCTTATCCCCTATGCTTCTCATGACTTCATCAAAATGGATTCTAGCATCAAGCACTTAGTTTATTCCTAAGATCATTCAAACAAAAATCATGAAGTGGACATCAACAGACATTTTTCATAACATCTCATTCCTATTAAATCATCCTAACCATATCAATAGCATAAAGAATCATTCTTTTATTATATAGCAAGCATCACCCTTATTTTTGAATGTTCAAAACGTGCATAACCAGGTTGTACCCGGAGCTTGTGCAGTAGTACATTTAAGGGAAAACCTAGATTTCTTCATATAATCATTTTCATTGTTTACCCAGCTAACATATTTGATCATCATTCAACTTTACATAGTGTTCTACAATATACATAGATCATCGGTCAGCAACTTTCAAAACAAAAACCATGTTGTTTGAATCCTAGATCTTGCACAAAATCACTATTTATCAAAAAGAAATCTTGCGACCATGTTCTCGTGACGTACATACATCAGACAGTGGGATTTACACATCGAGAACCTATTATACGCTCACACACTTGATAGGAAACACAAGACGTAAATCGCGCGTTTATACTAACCTGATAGTGGAGTTCAACGAGGGGTGCTTGATGAAGAATAAGAATGGAACGGAGTGTTTTGGGAGCTTCAATCATCTAGGCATATTTGAAAAAGGTGCAATCATATTTGGAACGGAGTGTATGCTCAAGGTACAAGTTAGCACTGCATGTTTGAATAATGTAGGAGATGATTAGGTGTCACTGAATGATTGTATGCCTAGACATACAATGATTTGCGTAAAAAAGTTTTTGTAAAAAAAAAGTTAAAACCGTAAACTTTTTAACGTAAACCGTAAACTTTTTAACGTAAAACGTAAAAAGTTTTACGTAAAACGTAAAAACGTAAAAACGAAAAAAGTTTCCGTAAAAAACGTAAAAAGGCAAAAAGTTTACGTAAAATGTAAAACGTAAAAAGTTTACGTAAAACGTAAAAACGTAAAACGTTAAACGTAAAAAGTTTTACGTAAAACGTAAAAAGTTTACGTAAAACGTAAAAAGTTTTATGTGAAAAAATCGGGGATAAAAAACCGCACGTAAAAACCCGGTCGCAAAAACGGCGTGAAAAAACGGGGCGTAAAAAACGGCGCGTAAAACGGGCAGTATATACGGCGCGTAAAAAGGGACATAAAAACGGGACGCTAAAACGGCGCGTAAAAACGGGACGTAAAAAATGAGGCATAAAAACGGCTTGTAAAAACGTGACGTAAAAAACGGTGCGGCAAATCCCGATTCGTAAAACCGGGAATAAAAAACCGCACGTAAAAAACGGCTTGTAAAAACGTGACGTAAAAAACGGTGCGGCAAAAAACGGGGCGTAAAACGTGACGTAAAAAACGGCACTTAAAAACCTGGTCACAAAAACAGCGTGAAAAAACGGAGCGTAAAACGGGTCGTAAAAAAACGCGCGTAAAAAACGGGTCGTAAAAAAGCGCGCGTAAATTTTTTTTATCAAAAAATCTGATTTCAAAAATGTTGTTTAATAAAAAAAATATGATTTAGAAAAAAACAATTAATGCAAATAGGACAAAAATGTAATAAAAACAATAAAATTAATAAGACAAAAAAAACAAAATTACTTAAATACCCTTTTAGATTAAAATATTAAAGACATAATAAGACAAAAAGAATTTAATATTATTTTTAACTACTTTTAATCTCATCCATCCATTTTGAAAATCTAATGGCTAGAAAGTGGTTCCCGCGGTTCTTACAACTGGAGGTGGTTTTCATTTTAGCGGTCTCATATATATATATATATATATATATATATATATATATATATATATATAATAAATGAAAGTGATTTGTGCCACGTGTCACTTAATTAGGGCATCCTCAATTCTCTTTTCCGGCCCAACAGTACCACACTTCCATCTCTTTTATACTCCCTATGTCTCCTTTTTTTCTTTTCAAAACCCTAGATCTGAATCTTCTTCTCTTTCTCCTTCTCCTGTACTCTTCTCCCTTCTGAACCAAAGATCAAACCAAATCATCTCATCATGAATCATTCCAAGCGTCACCAGGTAAGCCCTATATCTTCATTTATTTCAATATTGTAGCCTTAATTTTGGTTGCAATCCTTACTCGGTTTTCTTGATTTGTATGTTCATCATGAATCAGTATTGTAGCCCTATAGTTGGGAAGATTCTTTCATCTTCTTCGTCGGCAAGGTTCTTCCATTTGAGGTTTGATTTGTATGTTTATATATCTGTGTTGATTTCTTCTTATTTTCATATATATCAGGTTTCCTGTTCAGTTTTGATGTTCACTTATCTAATTTTCATTTTATTTTTAGGCTTCTATATGATTTTAAGGTCGATTGATTGGTCACTTGCTATTGTTGTTTGATGTTGTTTGCTATTGTTGTTAAGGTAAAAATGGCCATTCTAATTACCTGAATATTGCGTATGATATCCTTTTAATTTTAATCGCCCAATAAGTTTTTTGGTTTGTTTCTTTCATATTTCATTATGATTTGTATGCTTTTAGGGTTTGATTTTATATTGGTCATCTCATTAATGGTGAGTACGCAAGAATATTGGATGGTTTAATTAGTTTTATTTTGTGTATTTCTGGATGATTTCATCCATTTCTTTAGATAGTTCATGATTGAAGATGCAGATGAAGTTATCATTTGAGTGAAATGAATGTTGGTTTATCAGAATATGCAGTTGAAGGTATCTTAAATAAGGTAATAATTGCATTACATCCCTGTTGAAAAATAGAATTGATAAATTTAAGGAAAGTGATGTTGAAAGATGATAACCCAACAGTGGAGATCTCATTCTACAGCTTCGATAAATTAAGGGTATTCTCATATAATGGTTTCTTGATGCTTCCAATGAAGCGGCACTTTGGGCATCTGTTGTCTTCAAACATCTATTATCTAATATCTATTATCTATTATCTATTCTATCTATTATATATAATAAATGAAATTTATTTGGGCCACGTGGACCAAATAACTTTCATTTATTATATATAATAGATAGAATAGATAATAGATAATAGATGTTTGAAGAACAACAGATGTCCAAAGTGCGGATTCATTGGAAGCATCAAGGAACCATTATATGAGAATACCCTTAATTTATCGAAGCTGTAGAATGAGATCCTCCACTATTGGGTTATCATCTTTCAACCTCACTTTCCCTAAATTTATCAATTCTATTTTTCAACAGGGATGTAATGCAATTATTCCTCTCAATTAAATAGACCGACCTTTGCTTCCTCTCAAAGGGTTATGGGGTGGTTATAACAGCTGATCATGCTAAGGACTGTTATAACTAACAACTGCTCCTTATAAAGACTGATGGACTTAAAGACTGATGAGGCCTATCCACTGTTGAAGACAAATCCCTGTTAGAGACAAGCACTTATGTATCTCATCTCTGATTATTTGTTTCTTTGTTCTTTGATTATTTGTTAGATGTACAGATTCTACAGAATGTAGTTAAGAGCCGCACATAAATGTGACCAGTAATTGCTTTGGTAAGTATTGGTAAATTGTCTTTGATTTGTTATTGTTTATTCGGATTCTTGCATTGGTGTACCATGTGATTACCAGTAGATTGATTTTTATATGTTTGTAGTTTTTGTTTTTCACAATCTGTTTTGTTGTTTTATTCACCCATGTTTCATTCATGGATCTCTATAATCCATATTTATGGTTTCAAATCTGTTTCCTGAGTTATTTACAGTTGTAGCACACCAAATATTTATTATTTGTATTGAGTTGGTATATTGGGAGTAAATACTGAACTGGTGGAATTATAGCAAGTCCAGGTTATGCTTCAAGCTGTCTCGATCTCTTTGGAGCTGGTTAGGTGGCTTTGGGAGGTCTGAAAAACAGAATTAATAAATTTAGGAAAAATGGGGTTGAAAGATGATAACCCAATAGTTGAAGATCTCATTCTACAACTTTGATAAATTCAGGGTTATTTTCAAATAATGCTGACTAGATGTTTGAAGACCGACAAATGTTCAAAGAATCAGCACTGTGGACATTTGTCTGTCTTTGTCGTTCTTCAAACATCTAGGAACCATTATTTGAGAATACCCCTGAATTTATCGGAGCTGTAGAATGAGATCCTCTACTGTTGGGTTATCATCTTTCAAAACCATTTTCCCTAAATTTATTGATTCTGTTTTTCAACAGGGAAGTGATGCAATGACTCCTCTCAATTGAATAGACGGACACTTGCTTCCTCTCAAAGGGTTATGGAGTGGTTATAACAGGTGATTATGCTAAGGACTGTTATAATTAACCACTGCTCCTTATAAAGACGGATGTACTTAAAGACTGATGAGGCATATCCACTGTGGAAGACAAAGCCCTGTTAAAGACAAGCACTTATGTACCTAAAGCCTGATCAACGAAAGGAAAACCACTGCTCAGTAGCAGCAGTGGTTCAGCATCTACAGTGGATTCAACTTTAGTATTCATGTATCAGTGTTTCTTATGTAACAGTGCTTAGTTTAGCAGTGGCTCGTTATAGTTTATATCTCGAGACAAACCATATACAAACTCAAAGACGAACCACTGCCCAACAACAACAGTGGTTCAGCATCAACAGCAGATATTCTACCTTTGTTTATATTAACAGTGTTTATATGTAACAGTATTTATCACATCAATGTTTTATACTCTGTTAGATTGTTAGATGTCATATCACTAAGATGTTTATATGTAACAATATTTATCACATTACCCCAGCATGCTAACTGATCTGTACTATAAATTGAACAGTGGTTTAATCTTTATACTACTGAATAAAAATGAAGTACACTTGGATGATTATTAAGCTCCTCATTTTGATTGTTTGGGTGTAACATTCTTGAAATTGGTCTTTTTTTGCAAACAGATGTTTATGGGCCAACTTCTTTTTAAGGTCAAACATTTGTTTAAGTTCAAACATCTGTTTATGTCCAAACAGATGTTTAAGGTCAAATATCTGTTTAACTCCAAACAACTGATATAGAAGGTCAAATATCTGTTTAAGGTCAAACATCCTCAAAATAGTTAAAAATGATAGTTTTCATTAATCCTTAAAAGTCTGTTACAACCACTGTTTTGGTTCAAACATCTGATTGTTAAATGTTATCCACTGTTGAAAGACAACCTCAGTTTCTTCAATCTTCATGTTGACCACTGTCTGACTAAACATCAGTGTTTCAATAACTGTTGGCTATCCACTGATAGTTAAATAATAGTCACTGCTCACATTTTTATTGTTGACATCCACTGATATTGACCATCATTGGTTTTCCTAAAAAACATCCACTGCTCACATTTTTATTATTGATGGTGTTAATTATTGATAGATTGAAATTATCAAATAAAAACTAGAATTACAATGAAATTACCATTTTACCTAATCGTTACATTCCAATGAGATAAGAGTTATTCCAACATTGTTTTCATGATAAAATTTAAAGTTAAATTAAAAAATAAAAAAATTCTTGATGACTATTTGTTGCGAATCAAATCAGCAATTAATGCTATTAGAAAAGTCATCATGACAATTGCTTTCAAATCAGATCAGTAATTACTGATAATATCAGTAATTTTGAAATTCAAAATATGCAAAATGGTAATTGAAAATTGATGTTCTCTCTCTTTTTTTTCTACTTTGCATATCATTTCAAATATTTAACTACTTTAATAAAACAGTATATAAGGATATACACTACTTATCTTTCAAAAATGAAGATGATGAATGAAAACAAAAATGAAATATATCGTCTTGATATGATCTTCATGGATGAGATGGTACCGTATATAATTGTCTTATAATTATTTTGGACATATGAATACCCAAATCTATACTTTCTATAAAAGGAGAAATCCCAATGACATAAGAAAGCTGATGTGTCAGCAAGAGAAGTTGTCCAACAACGCTTTTCTTATGTCATTATTACATCATAAAGCCTAATTTAAAATCACTTTAAAATCCAAACCACTGCTCTACATTAAAATTTCAAAGGTCTGGCCCACTTTAAAATCCAAACTACTGTTGATTCCCAATAAACATCAGTTCCCAATAAAGATCAGTTCCCAATAAACATCTGCCCTCAACATTTTATAATCAAACATCAGTTCTCAATAAGATATATTTCAAACCATATATTCTGGTTTCACATTCAAAATTCAAACCATATATCTATTATTAATATTATTATTATTATTATATTATTATATTATTATTATATATAATAAAGATTTGGGCCACGTGTCACTTGATTAGGGCATCCTCAGTTCCATTTTCCCGCCCAACAGTGCCCCGTCCCCTTTTTTCCATTATCATCTCTTCAAATTAGATTTTGGCCTACATCCTTCAATTATTGAGATCATTCTCTCCATCCAAACCCTAATCTTCTTCCAGACGCCACCATAAAATCTTCTTTTGTTCATCGATTATCTTCATTCAAAAGGTTTATTCTTTTTTTTTATTGAAATACTTCCATGATTTCCTCTTATTTATACTAATCCTTTGTGTTTTGGGTCTTTTCATGTAACCATCGCTAGGGTTTCGTTCGAGAGATAGATCGAGAGATGGGGCGACGACTAAGGGTTCTGCGGTGTTTCTCTTACAAGATTCTTTCATCTTGAGGTTTGATTTGTATGTTTATAGATCTGTGTTGATTTTTCTTAACGGTGATGATATGAGTACAACATCTGTTGATTATTGATCTGTGAATATGTTCACCGATTATTCTTTTTGAAATTAGGGTTTATTTGCTTGAGATTTGAATCTTCCGATTGTTGAAGCCTTTGAAGACGATCCTTTTAAATTTCCAGTTCCCGAGGTATGATCTGTTTGTAATAGCAGTGGTTCAGCATCTACAGTGGATTCAATATCAGGTGTTTGGTTAATTTTTGGTCAGGTTTCCTGCTCAGTTTTGATGTTCACTTATCTAATTTTCATTTTATTTTATTTTTAGGCTTCTATATGATTATGAGGTTTATTGATTGGTCACTTGCTATTGTTGTTTGATGTTGTTTGCTATTATTGTTTGATGTTGTTTGCTATTGTTTTTATATAATATAATGATTTGTTATACAACTACCTGATTTCATATTTCATTATGATTTGTATGCTTTTAGGTTTTGATTTTATATTGGTCATCACTTTAATGGTGAGTACTCAATACTCTGCATTTGTTCATAAAGGATAAGAGAAAACTGAAGCTCTCTCTGACCCACTTTCAGAAATTTTTTTTGGTGATATGTGATTTGCCTTGATCATGGTATGTGTTTTTTTTTTTTTTTTACTAAAGTTTTGTTATCTGAGTTGTGACTAAATGATGACTGTGAATGATCTGCTGTAGATGATGATGATGATTGTTCTACGGTTGTTTCCAGTATCATTGTTCCAACATCGTTTAAAGTATGTGTTTTTTGCTACTCCAATTTTAAAAATTTCAGTTTTTAATTTTGAAGTGATATACTCTAATTCTCGATTTATATTTCAGTTGTAACACCTCAAAAATTCATGTCCTATAATGTATTGACACGTGTCATAGGTTTGAACGTGTGAAAGAATGTTCTAGAAGGGCTAAAGTTGACAAACATGGAAAGTATGTGAATATACGGGTTCAAAATGTCAACAGTGAATAAATATACTTTACAATAACCCTACATGATGTTTATACCATCAAACGAATAAATCATGGATCATACGAAGCTAAATATGAAAGAAAGTGAGAGATTACAAACTACAGGGGTTAAATGTGTTAACATGTTTAAAGTATACCTCTGAGTGACCTTTTAACAAACCCGATGCTTTGTAACGGTTAATTATCCTCACTAGAATGCACGATATAAATTTCATAAAGTTTCGTTATCGTATGAGAAAGTTATGATCAAATTCGTATATAAGGGGTTAAAGTGTCAACGTTGAAAATTATGACTTTTCGGGTAAATATGAAGTGACCAAGGACTTAACAAAAGGGGTATAAGTCTTAAATCCCTTATAGGTAAATATGGAGGGCTCAAATTGCAAGAAATAAGTTGGTTGACCCTTCGAAAGGCCAAGGGACAAAATGCAAAAACTTGAAAATGAAAAATCTGATTAACAAGGCTCAGGCGGGCCGCGTAAGACATCTTAAGATCATACGCGGGCCGCGTCAGACGCCCAGATGCAGAAACTTTAGACAGCAGCCTGTTTATGCGCATAACCGACCCAAAACAGATATTTTCACAACATGGGCGACCCCTAAACAGTCCTAGGCACTTAGGGACATCTGTTGATGATCCATGGCCATTGCTAGCACTTGTTGTCAATGATCTAAGTGAGTTTGAGCACTATAAAAGGCCACAAGGTTGCAACATTGTGCTCACACCTTTCTTCAGCATTTCTGATCATTTCTAGAGCTCCAAAGCAGACTCAAGTGATCACTAATCATGCATAGGACTTCAGTAAGTATGCTTAACTTTTCTTAGTTGAGTTTTTACTTAGTTTTAGCTTAAAAGTCAAACTGTCGTAATTAACGGTTGACTTAACGATTAATCATTAATGGTCAAGTGATTAGTCGAATTAAAAGTAGTTATAAGTTGGTAATTATGTGGGCAATAAACCCTTAAAAGGGCACCCTCTGATTCCCACTCTAACTAGGTCAAATGTCGGGTCAAACTTGTTATTAAAAAGTCAACAGAATGCTTAATTTTCAATTTAGGCATAATTAGCAATGTAGAACCCATACAACCTGTTTGATCATTAATATAACTTGGTAATGAATGTAAGAACATGTCTAAACATGTTCAACCCGACAATTTACAGTAAGGACCCGGTTCGGAACCGAAAGACGCATAAATTGACTTTTGCTTTGACTTTCAGTTCTGACCCGTTTAAGCATGTTTTAGAAATGCCTTAGAGCTTTAATTGGACTAGGTTACATGCTAGTATAACCCTCTGTGATTATACACCTTGGTTCATTAGTTATCCGATTAATATGCATGTTTCCGTTAATTGCCCATATGTTGACCATTATGCCCTTTTCACCATAAAACGTGATTTTTTTTTTGAAAATGTAAAAGAGTAGAAACCTTAGTTACTGATTTATAAACTTACACCCAAAATTTGACATCAGTTTGAGGTGTAGATTGAGAGTTATGCTCATTAGCGTAATTAGAAAGCTTTTTAGCGATTAAACGACATAATTAGCATATAGCCTATTTAAACCCACTTTTTGGTATCGAACTCTTTACCCACTGATGTAATATATTATTTTGGGATTTTTGAAGATTTTTAATTAATTTTAGGCTGAGCATAACTTAGGGTCGTAAGTTTAATTCGGTAATTGTCGGTTTTGCCCTTTCGGGCTATAAAATGAGTTTTACATATCTTTTGACCCCAAACCTTTTACTACTGATTTTAAATGATAAATAAATTATTTTAAGCCTTCTGGAATAATAAAAATATCAGCTTTCTATATAAAACCTGGAAACGGCTTCTAATCGCCTTTTTAAGCGTTTTTAACACATAGTATGTACTAAAACTATTTTAAACATACAAAGGTTGATACCTACTGATATTTGAGGTAAATTATAATATTTTAACAGTAAGAAAAAGTTGTTTAACTCAGACTTCAGTTTTGAGCTTTCGGCTTATGTGAAATTACCAAAATGCCCCTACGGTGCATAGTTTGGTTATAATTGATAAATTTCACATATATACTTTACCCTACTGTTATAACTTATTAAATTAAGTATTTTTGCTGATTATATCAGACCTGTAACTCAGGATAATACTTAAACTCTTTTATAACCTTGTAAAAGACCGAACTACCCTTACGGGGCATAGTTTGTGTTTAAATTCGTTTCGGGCATAATAAAAGATATCTCACTGATGTCACAACATATTTAAGGCATATTAACTTAGGAAACCTGTAAATGACTCTCATGGTCACCCGTTACGCCTCTTACGTGTTCGGTTCGGTTTATGTAATTAGTTTGCATAAATTAGCCGAAACGGGTCAAACCTTATTGGTTTTATCTCAAAATCCAGAATGTGTTTAGATTACCCATATTAAACAAGTCTTCAAACTTGTCGGGTCTAAATCACATTCTATTCCGGTCTTCGCTTAATCGTGCGTTTGAACCGTATCTTTAAAACTAACCGGTCTAAGTTTAGGCTTAATAAAAGACCCGTTAGGATTCTAATAGGTTATTATAAACCTTCGTTCCAGAATAGGAGGACCAGTAAAAGCTACTTGCATTTGCTGTTTGTGAATTATACTTGCAAAGGTAAATACTTTTAACTTATTTTCCCTATACGGGCTTGGGGTACGGTATATAAAATACCGCTTGGTCGGGCATTAAATCTTCCATCGTATGGTGGTTAATTGATATTGATCGGCCCGTTTAAATTGTTTTGTTTGCTTAAAGCCTTTGGGGGGTTAATGACCATGTCCCGGATATCCTTGGCATCATTTTACGAAATGGCCACGACCTAAGCGCGGGGTGTAGGCGTACACCCGTCAGTGCATAAAGAAATAATGTGGTGTGTCTATTGATCTTTAACCCGGCATGATCCGGGCTACTGAACGCATAAGGAACATGTAATTCTTTTACAAGTTTATATATTTAAATAATTATCCCAAGTTATAAAATGTTTATGCCACGTGCATCCAAATAAATTTTTAATCATTTTTAAAATGAGTCAGTTGATTGTATTTACCAGTGTAAACTGACGTATTTTCCCAAAAAGATTAAGTGCAAGTACTACTCGAAATTGGCTGGATTTCTCCTTAGCATCAATAGAAGTCTCGCAAGCTTAAGATGCCTAAAGTCTGTTGAACTACGGTTTCCATTTTATTTTCGATCCGTCTGTGGATAAACAATCGACTGTTGTGATACTTGATATTACAATATTATATTCGGTTGAAATATATCTTTCATTTGCTTCCGCAGTGCATTTAAATATTGTGTTATTTGACTATTATGTTGCCAACCACGTCACGATACTCCCCCACCGGGCCCACGTGGAATTCGGGGTGTGACAGGTTGGTATCAGAGCCAACATTGAGTGAATTAAACACTAGCCTTTTATGTTAATCTCAATGACACAATTGCACATTTCTAAACTTTCGAGTCTAGACAAATAACATAGGACAAATTCTATTCTATTTTGTTTTGTTTTTTCCTTTATTTTATATATATTCTTGTTGTTATCTTATGTTATATTGACAGGACTAAATATGCCGCCAAGATTCTTTCGACGAAGAGGACGAGGCAAGGGGTCAATCACCGCCCCCAATGACCACGAGGCCGGGCCTTCGCATATGCGAGCTCCTTCGACCACCGCGAGTGCCGATCCTCGCGAGAACAGGAGAAACCTTTTTGAGCCTGCAAGACGATCAGTTTCGCACAGTTCGACGCCTCCCTTTCATAACTCTTATGGGCCACAGTCGGAAAATGAGCTCGATAACCCTCAACCTTCTTACATACCTCTACAGCGATCCCTATCGCACCATTCCTTTGGAGACCCCACACCTGTTTTTCGGGGCCGGTTTAACCCGGCAAACTACATACAAGAACCAGTGGGTTTTAACCCATTGGGGCCAGAGGATCATTTCTCCGGAGATCATGCAGAGGATATGGACGAGGATATGGATCCCGTCGAACCTGCAAGCGGTACACCAAACCATCCCATAGAGATCTCTGATGGATCTACTTTTCACGGATCACCCTACGGTGGTCCAGACAGCTTTCAAGCGAGGTTTAACCAGCACGAATGGTACTTCACACCTTCTCATCATTCGTCGCCTCACCAGCAGCAGCAGGATCCCTCTGGGGATTCACGATTTGTGGCTGTTACGCCACCGCCTCCACCGCCACCAGTTCATCAAGCACCTCCGGAACCGCCAAGGCGTAGGAGAACCGGCGCACGTATGTCTGCGCGAGCAGGGGATTTCCATTTTAGCTCTCCTCGCCAATCAAGTGGCAGTCATTATCCGCCACTTCAGGAAGACCCACAAATGGGTGGGCCTTCAAACCCAGTTGCACCGCAGCCACCACCGATGGGTTTTGATAACCCGATTCCTGCATACACTGGTCCGATGGCGTACAACCCGTTTGAGCCGCCGGCTCACACCAACTATAATTATACTGAAGCCGATCCATACTTGGTAGCGGCCAACTATAACGCCCTCAATCCTGAAGGACCGTATAGAGCTCCTTGGGGAGTAGGTTACCCAACTCATGGGTACCAAATACCTGCTAGACCTATAATTCGGCAACAATCGCAGCCGCCACGGTTTTCCCCACCCGAACGGGAAGAAATTCTTCAGAGGTTGGACCAAGACGAGCGAGACTTTCACAGAGAGCGCAGGGAAAGACAAAGTTTCTTCCAAGGATTGACAAGTTTGATAAAAGGGAAGAGCAAGAAGGACCACTGAATCCTTCAATTGTCCTATCTTTCTGTTAACCCCTACGAGGGTGTGTTGTTTGTTTAAGTCCCTGCGTGGACTAGTATGTTGTTTAAGTCCCTGCGTGGACTAGTATGTTGTTAAGCCCCTGCGTGGGTAAGTCTGTGCTTAAACCCCTGCGTGGGTGATTTGTCTATTAAAAAGTCCTGTTTAGGGCGATGTGTAATCTTTTAATAAATTAATGGAATGTAAGTTTATAAATTTCATTTTTGCCATTATATGCATAAATAAATTATATATATGAAATAAATAAATCAAAATCATTCCTTTTAAAATTATATCTGCCTATTTAAATTTTAACTAAGAATCTTAACGGTATAACCTAGCCTCCGTGTCATTTTAAGACCGGGCCAAGATGGTAAGGCCTATTTAAAAGATTCAAATCCCAGTTAACATATGAAAACATGTTAACACTCCTGGCAGAAGTGATTCGTTAAAATCACACCCGTCATTTTTATATAAGGATCTTTCCAAAGATTCCTAACCCAACTTAATGATCTATGAATCATGGATTAAATCATCAATTAAGATGATCCTATTTTGACCATACATTGGTAATATAGTGCCTACGGACCCTGCTCATTTTCATATGAGACAAAAGACAGTAATAGTCTGCGGCCCTGTCTGAAAAAGGTAAAGAACTATGTTCAAACCTTCATGCCTTGATTCTCTGAAATCCTGGCTTATAATTTAAAATGTCCCTGTGACTAGGCCTTGTGTGCTAATAACTTTGATATTGTTTATAATTAGGATAAATTATAATAGAAATCCTAAATAAATGTGAGTAACAAATTAACCAAATATGGTTTATGTTTACCATGGTTAATGAATTACCCTAAGGGGCAATTCCATAATAAACTCTCAAATAAACTGTTGTCATTGTCTTATGTAACAGTTCAAATTAAAATGGCTGACTCGGACGAAATTAATAGTCACCCAAGGGAGAATAATGATAACGCCCGGATTAATATAACGGGTGCTGAACTGAAAGCGTTAGTAGACAACGCAGTTACAAAGGCCTTGGATCGGCAGTATGAAGAATATAGTGGGACTCGGAGTAGGACCCTATCTACACCGCGTTCAAAGCCTAAAAATCAATCTGAGGCTCACAGCAAGCCTCCCTCCAAGAAGGAGGAACCCAAGAAAGTTGATGACGATCGTCAGTCCACAAATCATCAAAGTGTTCCATCTCTGAAGGTCGTACCGAAACAAGGAACCCATGATAAGGGTTGCTCCTACAAATATTTTGTTTCATGCAAACCCAGGGATTTCACTGGGGAGAAAGGAGCTATAGATTGTATGACGTGGTTGGATGAGATGGATATAGTTGTTGATATCAGCGGATGCGCTGAGAAAGATGTGGTGAAGTTTGTGTCACAATCGTTTAAAGGCGAGGTCTTAGCCTGGTGGAGATCACTGATTCAAGCCACTGGGAAGATCCCATTGTACAACATGACATGGGAGCAATTTGTTGCCCTCATCAGGGAAAACTACTGCCCTCAGCATGAGGTTGAGAAGATTGAGTCTAATTTCCTATCGTTGGTTATGCAGAACCTTGACTGCCAAGCTTACCTCACGAGCTTTAACACAATGTCCCGGTTGGTTCCGTATCTGGTGACCCCGGAACCAAAAAGAATAGCTCGTTTCATCGGGGGTTTAGCCCCAGAGATAAAGGCAAGCGTGAAGGCCTCTCGACCAACTACTTTCAGATCTGTGGCTGATATATCTTTATCCCTCACACTGGACGCGGTCAGACAAAGATCGCTGAGGAACAAGGATGCTGAGAAAAGGAAACGTGAAGATGACAATTCACGTAGGTCAAACAAGAAGTACCGAGGGAGCAACGACCACAAGAAAGGGTCTGAGGCAAAGAAGGATGGGCACCAATCTGGTGATAAGCCCAAGTGCAAGATCTGCAAGAAACAGCACTTCGGGAAGTGCAGGTTAGAATCGAACTCGCAGACTCAGTCAAGAACTTTTGCTTGCGGGATATGCAAGTCCAAGGAACATAAGACCTTGGATTGCAAAAAGTTGAAGGATGCAACGTGTTACAGTTGCAACGAGAAGGGGCATATCAAGACTAACTGCCCAAAACTCGCAAAGAAGGCTGATGAAGGAAAGAAGACCAATGCTAGGGTCTTCAGAATGGATGCAAAGGAAGCAGTACTGGATGACAATGTGATAACAGGTACATTCCTCATAAATGATGTCTATGCAAGAGTACTTTTTGATTCAGGCGCTGATAAATCGTTTGTAGATAATAAGTTTTGCAAATTGTTGAATTTACCTGTTAAAACCTTAAGTGTGAAATATGAGGTGGAGCTAGCCGATGGCACTTTAGAAACTGCCTCAACCATATTAGATGGATGTTTCATATCCATTAAGAACCACTCTTTTCCTTTGTCCCTACTTCCTTTGAAGTTAGCTGGTTTTGACATCGTTTTAGGCATGGACTGGTTATCTCTTAACCAGGCCCAAATTGTTTGCAATAAGAAGCAAGTGGTGATCAAGACTCCGTCTGGTGAATTACTTACCATTCAGGGAGATACCCGGTATGGACTGCCTGAGCAAGTGACTATACTCAAGGCCTCTAGGTGTTTAAAGAAGGGTTGTGTCATCTACATGGCACAAGTGACTATTGATGAGCCGAAACCTAAGATGGAAGACATCCCCGTCATTTCTGAATACCCTGAAGTTTTTCCTGAAGAACTACCTGATTTACCACCAGATAGGCAAGTGGAATTCAGAATTGGCATCATCCCTGGAGCAGCACCTGTTGCTAGAGCGCCTTACAGATTAGCGCCAACAGATATGAAGGAATTGAGAGCACAACTAGATGAATTGCTGGCTAAAGGTTTCATTAGACCTAGTTCGTCTCCATGGGAAGCGCCAGTCTTGTTTGTTAAGAAGAAGGATGGATCGATGCGTCTGTGCATCGATTACCGTGAACTTAATAAGGTCACAATAAAGAATAGGTATCCTTTGCCCTGGATCGATGATTTGTTCGATCAACTGCAAGGGGCAAGTTATTTCTCGAAGATTGACTTGAGGTCAGGTTATCACCAACTGAAGGTTAGAGATGAAGACGTACACAAAACTGCATTTAGGACTCGTTATGGTCATTACGAGTTCCTAGTGATGCCTTTTGGGCTCACTAATACACCTGCCGCGTTCATGGATCTCATGAATCGCGTTTGCAAGCCATACTTAGATAAATTCGTCATCGTTTTCATCGACGACATTCTCATCTACTCGAAGAACCAAGCTGACCATGAGAAACACCTTCGATGTATTCTTAAACTTCTACATCATGAGAAACTCTACGCCAAATTTTCAAAGTGTGAATTTTGGCTTCGAGAAGTCCGATTCCTTGGACATGTGGTTAGTGAGCGTGGTATCCAAGTGGATCCCGCTAAGGTAGAAGCAGTTATGAACTGGCAGGAGCCGAAGACGCCCACAGAAATACGCAGTTTCTTGGGATTGGCAGGATACTACAGGCGCTTTATCGAAAAATTTTCAAGGATTGCTGCGCCCCTAACTTCCTTGACTAGGAAGAAGATTAAGTTCGACTGGGGACCCAAGCAACAAGAATCCTTTGATATCCTTAAGCAAAAGTTGAGCAACGCTCCTGTGCTGACATTGCCTGAAGGTACCGAAGAATTCGTAGTTTACTACGATGCATCACACACTGGAATGGGGTGTGTGCTTATGCAGAAGGGCAAGGTTATTGCCTATGCTTCACGACAGTTAAAGGTGCATGAAAAGAATTACACCACCCATGACTTGGAGTTGGGTGCCGTTGTATTTGCACTGAAGCTATGGAGGCACTATTTATATGGTATCAAGTGTGTGATCTATTCTGATCACAAGAGCCTCCAGCACCTGTTAATCAGAAGGATTTAAACATGAGGCAGTGCCGATGGATGGAGACTTTGAATGATTATGATTGTGAAATCAGATACCATCCCGACAAGGCGAATGTAGTCGCCGATGCCTTGAGTCGAAAAGAAAGGGTAAAACCTATCCGAATCAATGCCAAGAGCATTGAAATAAAGAATAGTTTGAATGAAAGGTTGTTAGCTGCACAGAAGGAAGCTGTGTTGGAAGCTAACTATCCTAATGAAAAGCTAGGGGTAACTGAGGAGCAGTTATCTCTTAGAAAGGACGGAATCCTAAGATTAAATGGACGAATATGGGTTCCAATTTATGGGGGACTTCGAGATGTTATCCTCCAGGAAGCCCATAGTTCTAAATATTCCGTTCATCCTGGAGCTGATAAGATGTACCAGGATCTGAAGGCAAACTTTTGGTGGATAGGCTTGAAGAAGTCTATAGCCACCTATGTAGCTAAATGCTTGACATGTGCACAAGTAAAAGCTGAACATCAAAAGCCGTCAGGTTTGCTACAACAACCTGAACTTCCCACATGGAAGTGGGAAATGGTGACGATGGATTTTATCACCAAGTTACCTAAGACAAGGAAAGGAAATGATACAATATGGGTGATAGTGGATAGACTGACTAAGTCAGCACATTTTCTACCCATCAAGGAGACCTATAGCTCCGACATGTTAGCCCAATTGTACGTAGATAAGATTGTAGCTCTACATGGCGTGCCTGTGGCTATTATCTCTGACAGAGATACTAGATACACGTCACATTTTTGGAAAAGTTTCCAACAATCTCTGGGCACGCGTTTGAATTTTAGTACGGCTTACCATCCTTAAACAGACGAACAGAGTGAGCGTACAATCCAAACATTGGAAGACATGCTTCGTGCATGTGTGATCGATTTAGGTGGTAATTGGGATAACCACCTGCCGTTAATCGAATTCTCCTACAACAATAGCTACCATACCAGCATTAAGGCTGCGCCCTTCGAGGCATTATACGGTAGAAAGTGTAGAACGCCCGTTTGTTGGGCGGAAGTTGGAGATATCCAATTATCAAGACCGGAGATAGTCTTTGAAACGACGGACAAGATTGTCCAGATTCGTGACCGTCTCAAAGCTGCCCGTGATAGGCAGAAAAGCTACGCTGATTTGAAGCGTAAACCTTTTAACTTCGAAGTAGGCGACAAGGTGTTGCTTAAAGTATCACCATGGAAGGGAGTGATGCGATTTGGTAAGAAAGGCAAGTTAAGCCCGAGATACATAGGACCGTTCGAAGTCATCGAACGTGTCGGATCAGTTGCCTATAAGTTAAACTTACCTGAAGAGCTCAGTGGTATTCACAATGTGTTCCACATCTGCAATCTGAAGAAGTGTTTCGCTGATGAATCACTAGTCATACCACATACAGATGTGCATATAGAAGAGAGCTTAAAGTTTGTTGAAAAACCTGTGTCGATCGAGGATCGACAGGTTAAGAAGCTTCGAAGGAAGCATGTGCCTATTGTAAAGGTAAAATGGGATGCCCGAAGAGGTCACGAATACACGTGGGAGGTTTAGTCCACAATGAAAGAAAAGTACCCTTATTTGTTTTAGTAAATCTCGAGGTCGAGATTTCTTTTAAGGGGGTGAGGATGTAACACCTCGAAAATTCACGTCCTATAATGTATTGACACGTGTCATAGGTTTGAACGTGTGAAAGAATGTTCTAGAAGGGCTAAAGTTGACAAACATGGAAAGTATGTGAATATATGGGTTCAAAATATCAACAGTGAATAAATATACATTACAATAACCCTACATGATGTTTATACCATCAAACGAATAAATCATGGATCATACGAAGCTAAATATGAAAGAAAGTGAGAGATTACAAACTACAGGGGTTAAATGTGTCAACATGTTTAAAGTATACCTCTGAGTGACCTTTTAACAAACCCAAAGATTTGTAACGGTTAATTATGCTCACTAGAATGCACGATATAAATTTCATAAAGTTTCGTTATCGTATGAGAAAGTTATGATCAAATTCGTATATAAGGGGTTAAAGCGTCAACGTTGAAAATTATGACTTTTCGGGTAAATATGAAGTGACCAAGGACTTAACAAAAGGGGTATAAGTCTTAAAGCCCTTATAGGTAAATATGGAGGGCTCAAATTGCAAGAAATAAGTTGGTTGACCCTTCGAAAGGCCAAGGGACAATATGCAAAAACTTGAAAATGAAAAATCTGATTAACAAGGCTCAGGCGGGCCGCGTAAGACATCTTAAGATCTTACGCGGGCCGCGTCAGACGCCCAGATGCAGAAACTTTTGACAGCAGCCTGTTTATGCGCATAACCGACCCAAAACAGATATTTTCACAACATGGGCGACCCCTAAACAGTCCTAGGCACTTAGGGACATCTGTTGATGATCCATGGCCATTGCTAGCACTTGTTGTCAATGATCTAAGTGAGTTTGAGCACTATAAAAGGCCACAAGGTTGCAACATTGTGCTCACACCTTTCTTCAGCATTTCTGATCATTTCTAGAGCTCCAAAGCAGACTCAAGTGATCACTAATCATGCATAGGACTTCAGTAAGTATGCTTAACCTTTCTTAGTTGAGTTTTTACTTAGTTTTAGCGTAAAAGTCAAACCGTCGTAATTAACGGTTGACTTAACGATTAATCACTAATGGTCCAGTGATTAGTCGAATTGAAAGTTGTTATAAGTTGGTAATTATGTGGGCAATAAACCCTTAAAAGGGCACCCTCTGATTCCCACTCTAACTAGGTCAAATGTCGGGTCAAACTTGTTATTAAAAAGTCAACAGAATGCTTAATTTTCAATTTAGGCATAATTAGCAATGTAGAACCCATACAACCTGTTTGATCATTAATATAACTTGGTAATGAATGTAAGAACATGTCTAAACATGTTCAACCCGACAATTTACAGTAAGGACCCGGTTCGGAACCGAAAGACGCATAAATTGACTTTTGCTTTGACTTTCAGTTCTGACCCGTTTAAGCATGTTTTAGAAATGCCTTAGAGCTTTAATTGGACTAGGTTACATGCTAGTATAACCATTTGTGATTATACACCTTGGTTCATTAGTTATCCGATTAATATGCATGTTTCCGTTAATTGCCCATATGTTGACCATTATGCCCTTTTCACCATAAAACGTGATTTTTTTTGAAAATGTAAAAGAGTAGAAACCTTAGTTACTGATTTATAAACTTACACCCAAAATTTGACATCAGTTTGAGGTGTAGATTGAGAGTTATGCTCATTAGCGTAATTAGAAAGCTTTTTAGCGATTAAACGACATAATTAGCATATAGCCTATTTAAACCCACTTTTTGGTATCAAACTCTTTACCCACTGATGTAATATATTATTTTGGGATTTTTGAAGATTTTTAATTAATTTTAGGCTGAGCATAACTTAGGGTCATAAGCTTAATTCGATAATTGTCGGTTTTGCCCTTTCAGGCTATAAAATGAGTTTTACATATCTTTTGACCCCAAACCTTTTGCTACTGATTTTAAATGATAAATAAATTATTTTAAGCCTTCTGGAATAATAAAAATATCAGTTTTCTATATAAAACCCGGAAACGGCTTCTAATCGCCTTTTTAAGCGTTTTTAACACATAGTATGTACTAAAACTATTTTAAACATACAAAGGTTGATACCTACTGATATTTGAGGTAAATTATAATATTTTAACAGTAAGCAAAAGTTGTTTAACTCAGACTTCAGTTTTGAGCTTTCGGCTTATGTGAAATTACCAAAATGCCCCTACGGTGCATAGTTTGGTTATAATTGATAAATTCCACATATATACTTTACCCTACTATTATAACTTATTAAATTAAGTATTTTTGCTGATTATATCAGACCTGTAACTCAGGATAATACTTAAACTCTTTTATAACCTTGTAAAAGACCGAACTACCCTTACGGGGCATAGTTTGTGTTTAAATTCGTTTCGGGCATAATAAAAGATATCTCACTGATGTCACAACATATTTAAGGCATATTAACTTAGGAAACCTGTAAATGACTCTCATGGTCACCCGTTACGCCTCTTACGCGTTCGGTTCGGTTTATGTAACTAGTTTGCATAAATTAGCCGAAACGGGTCAAACCTTATTGGTTTTATCTCAAAATCCAGAATGTGTTTAGATTACCCATATTAAACAAGTCTTCAAACTTGTCGGGTCTAAATCACATTCTACTCCGGTCTTCGCTTAATCGTGCGTTTGAACCGTATCTTTAAAACTAACCGGTCTAAGTTTAGGCTTAATAAAACACCCGTTAGGATTCTAATAGGTTATTATAAACCTTCGTTCCAGAATAGGAGGACCAGTAAAAGCTACTTGCATTTGCTGTTTGTGAATTATACTTGCAAAGGTAAATACTTTTAACTTATTTTCCCTATACGGGCTTGGGGTACGGTATATAAAATACCGCTTGGTCGGGCATTAAATCTTCCATCGTATGGTGGTTAATTGATATTGATCGGCCCGTTTAAATTGTTTTGTTTGCTTAAAGCCTTTGGGGGGTTAATGACCATGTCCCGGATATCCTTGGCATCATTTTACGAAATGGCCACGACCTAAGCGCGGGGTGTAGGCGTACACCCGTCAGTGCATAAAGAAATAATGTGGTGTGTCTATTGATCTTTAACCCGGCACGATCCGGGCTACTGAACGCATAAGGAACATGTAATTCTTTTACAAGTTTATATATTTAAATAATTATCCCAAGTTATAAAATGTTTATGCCACGTGCATCCAAATAAATTTTTAATCATTTTTAAAATGAGTCAGTTGATTGTATTTACCAGTGTAAACTGACGTATTTTCCCAAAAAGATTAAGTGCAGGTACTACTCGA
Source organism: Helianthus tuberosus (assembly GCA_030545235.1). NCBI lineage: Eukaryota > Viridiplantae > Streptophyta > Magnoliopsida > Asterales > Asteraceae > Helianthus > Helianthus tuberosus. The sequence continues at coordinate 38,680,285 of CM060357.1, read as the reverse complement.
AATTGGCTGGATTTCTCCTTAGCATCAATAGAAGTCTCGCAAGCTTAGGATGCCTAAAGTCTGTTGAACTACTGTTTCCATTTTATTTTCGATCCGTCTGTGGATAAACAATCGACTGTTGTGATACTTGATATTACAATATTATATTCGGTTGAAATATATTTTTCATTTGCTTCCGCTGTGCATTTAAATATTGTGTTGTTTGACTATTATGTTGCCAACCACGTCACGATACTCCCCCACCGGGCCCACCGGTGACACGTGGAATTCGGGGTGTGACATCAGTCTAATCACAGTTGTTTGAAATAAATACAATCTGCTGCAGGTTATTATAGGTATGTATTAAAAGAAGCATAAAGTTAAATTAAACACAAAGAAAGATTTTTAAATGTACATTTAAAATAATTTTTGTTGGTGACTAAATGATGATTATATATGACGTTGGGCAGATGATGATGATGTAGAACCCACAGTAGTTCCTACTAAACGCAAGAAAGGATCTACAACTGCTGTAAGATAAGATTTTATCTTACTAGAGTAATGGTCTTTCCTGCTTTTTTTTATTAAAAGAAGCATAAAGTTTGGTTTAAAGCAGCTCTTTATGAACAAAGTTAAGGATTAATTATATGAGGACAGGACTACTCTTCAACAGCTGAAGAAGTGTTTTCATGTACTGCATCTTGGTCTGTTCACGAGAGATCAAGTTTCTATAAATTCTGATGATGATGCATTGAGTACTTCCGTGGAGTTCATGGCGATTGTCGAAGATATACATTGATGGAGTTTAAAGCTAAAAGGACTAAATTTTAAGCTAAAAGCACTAAATTTTTGCTGTTAGGTTCGTAAATTTCTTGGTGTTGTTCTTAGATTTTAAATTTCGTTGTAATTTTAAGCTGAATAAGTATTATTATATATATTTAATATCATCTGATTATTGCAGATGATGATGTTGTGTTTCATGTTGTAAAAACCAGGGAATTGTCAGATAATAGATTGCTTTGCCCGATTAGATTATGTGTTAAATTATAGTTCTTTAAGGCATTTTTTTGTTTTCTTGAATTCTATGTAATTTTGTAAAGAAGTACAATAACAAACAGGGGTTTGAACATCTGTTTGCATTTTGGTCAATAGTTAATGGAAACCCATGTTAGGTTGAACAGTGTTTTTAAGAGGAAAACAGTGTGAGAAGACAGTAGATCTTATTAAGTTAAACATCTGTTCAGGGTTAAACAAATGTTTGGCCTTTTATATCAGAGGTTTGGACTTAAACAGTTGTTTGACCTTAAACAGATGTTTGGCCATAAACAGATGTTTGACCTTAAACATATGTTTTGCCTTAAACAAATGTTTCGCCTTCTATATCAGATATTTGGACTTAAACAGATGTTTCGCCTTCTATATCAAATATTTAAGTGCATTGAAGTAAAAGTGGAAATGATATTATTCATGTGGTCCTGTTGTGCTTTTGTTTGACCTCTAATATGGGTTCATGATCTAATCCTGTGATTTGAAGACATTGTTGTTTCATCTTTATACTAATAAATAAAAATAAAGTACAGTTGGATGATTATTAAGCTCCTCATTTTGATTGTTTGGGTATAGTGTTCTTCAAATTGGTCTTTTTTTGCAAACAGATGTTTATGGGCAAACATTTGCTTAAGGCCAAACATCTGTTTATGGCCAAACTTTTGTTTATGGGCAAACAACTGTTTAAGCTCTGACCTTTGTTTATGTTAACAGTGTTTATATGTAACAGTGTTTTTCACATCAGTGTTTTATAGTCTGTTAGATTGTTAGATGTCATCACCTCAGTGTTTTATATGTAACAATTTTTATGACATCAGTGTTTATGACAACAGTGTTTATATGTATCAGTATTTATCACATCACTTCAGTAGTTTGATCTGTACTATGGGCAAACATCTGTTTAAGGTCAAACTTCTGTTTATGTCCAGACAACTGATATATAAGGCGAAACATATGTTTAAGCCCCAACATCTGTTTAAAATCCTGTTATAACCACTGTGTTGGTTCAAACATTTGATTGTTAAAAGTTATCCACTATTGAAATACAACCTCTGTTTCTTCAATCTCCGTGTTGACCACTGACTGACCAAACATCAGTGTTTAAAAAATTGTTGGGTATCCATTGATAGGAAAAAATAGCCACTGCTCACTTTTTTATTGTTGTCATCCACTGATTTTGACCATCAGCGGTTTTCCTAAAAAACAGCCACTGCTCACATTTTTATTATTGATGGTGTTAATTAGTGATAGATTGAAATTATCAAATAAAAACTAGAATTACAATGAAATTATCATTTTACCTAATCGTTACATTCCAATGAGATAAGAGTTCCTCCAACATTGTTTTCATGATAAAATTTAAAGTTAAATTAAAAAATAAAAAAATCTTGATGACTATTTGTTGCAAATCAAATCAGTAATTAATGCTAATTTCTTCAGCTTTGGACATTTAAAATATGCAAAATGTGAATTTCAAACTGACGGTTATTATCTCTTAATTAAAGTTAAAATAAAAATTAGAAAAGTAATCATGACAATTGCTTTCAAATCAGATCAGTAATTACTGATAATATCAGTAATTTTGAAATTCAAAATATGCAAAATGGTAATTTAAAATTGACGTTCTCTCTTTTTTTTTCCTACTTTGCATATCATTTCTAATATTTAATTAGTTTAATAAAGCAAGATATAAGGATATACACTACTCTCGATTCCCAATAAACATCAGTTCCCAATAAACATCTGCCCTCAAAATTTTGTAATCAACATTTTATAACCATATATTCTAATCCTATAAATAAGATATAGTTATCTGGTTTCACATTCAAATCTCTCTCTCTCAAATGCATCTGTCTCGTGATTCAGCCGCTAATCTCCGATTACACTTCTTTGTTCGAATGTTTGTTGATTATGTTTACATGTTATCGTTCCAGTATCATTGTTCCAACATCGTCGTTTCAATGAAGCTTTCCATTACACATCAACCTTTCAATATCGATGTTGCAGTATCATTGTTGCAACATCGTGAAGAGTTGCATGTGCTACCTTCTTTGATGGGAGAATTGCAGCTTGAACGGACGATATGTATCTTCTATCGTGAAAAGTTGCATGTGCTATCTTCTTTGATGGGAGAGTTGCATTGTTCGATTTTCGTTAAATCGAAAGTCAGGTTTTGTTGCGCCAGGAAGATTTTCTCCTTTTATAGAAAGTATAGATTCGTGCAATATCTTGAAAATTCAGATGTGCTACAACAGTTGAGAATAGACCTTTGCATTTTAGGTTTGTTTTTCTTATTTTGATTAACTGTTGATGATGTTGAGAGTTTTTATTTACACTGACATTTTAGAAAATGTTAAGATGCATGTTTATATTATTAAAATGAACTACTACATAGAAAAATAGAAATTTAATGAAATATTTATAAAGTATTACACGCTAGAGTTAACACTTGCTAGGATTTCGTAGACTTTGGCCTTTCTCCATCTGATTCATGCTCTCTTTTGAATTTCAGGTCAGTTAGCATGTAGCAGCTTTTCTGACCCTGTTTTAGAAGTTGTGTCAGAAACTCTTCGGCATTCTTCTGGAACTCTGATGGAGGAGAGTGGAGGACTTCATCGAGCAATGCTATGTTGTTCCAAGTTTTGTTGTAATTAGTGTCATTGATGTTGTCGACTTTCCTGTTTAGTTCTTCGTCTGTTCTTTGTTCTTTGAGTGACCACATCGAGAATTGTGTTTTAACATCGCTGGTGTCTGACCAGTGGTAGAAGCTGAAGTTTGCCATGTAGATTTTTTTTTTGGTTTTGTGATTTGGAACAATTTTTTACAGAAAGTGATTTATAGGACAATTTATTGATGTTTTGAATCAAAAGTAATCATCGGTATTTTATAGAATTTAAAAATGCGTCTGCTTGGTAAATGAAGAGGTTAATTGTAATTGTGATAATCTGCTTTTGTTCTTTGAACTTTGAAATTTTTTCCCTTGGGTTTCTTGGTATTTAATTTTACAGTTTTCCCATAAAAGTTGGGGTTTGAAAAGGTTTGTGCATTGAAGGACTGTTGTTTTGAAATATACATTATAATATGTTTATATTAAATATACATGTTGACAACTGACTGACCAAACATCTGTGTTTCAATCACTGTTGGCTATCCACTAATAGTTAAAAAAATAGTCACGGCTCACATTTTTATTGTTGACATCCACTGATATTGACAATCATTGGTTTTCCTAAAAAACATCCACTGCTCACATTTTTATTGTTGATGTGGTTAATTAATTATAGAATGAAATTATCAAATGAAAACTAGAATTAAAATGAAATTGCAATTTTACCTAATCATTACATTCCAATGAGATAATGCTTCGTAGATTCGTAGACGTTTGAAGACCGAAAAATGTTCAAAGAAGCAGCACTGTGGACATTTGTCTGTCTTTGTCGTTCTTCAAACATCTAGGAACCATTATTTGAGAATACCCCTGAATTTATCGGAGCTGTAGAATGAGATCCTCCATTGTTGGGTTATCATCTTTCAAATCCATTTTCCCTAAATTTATGGATTCTGTTTTTCAACAAGGATGTAATGCAATGAGTCCTCTCAAATGAATAGAAGGACACTTGCTTCCTCTTAAAGGGTTATGGTGTGGTTATAACAGCTGATCATGCTAAGGACTGTTATAATTAACCACTGCTCCTTATAAAGACTGGTGGACTTAAAGACTGATGAGGCATGTCCACTTTTGAAGACAAAGCCCTGTTAAAGACAAGCACTTATGTACCTAAAGCCTGATCAACGAAAGGAAAACCACTGCTCAGTAGCAGCAGTGCTTCAGCATCTACAGCGGATTCAACTTTAGTATTTATGTATCAGTGTTTCTTATGTAACAGTGTTTAGTGTAGCAGTGGTTCGCTATAGTTTATCTCTCGAGACAAACCCTATACAAACTCAAAGACAAACCACTGCCCAACAACAACAGTGGTTCAGCATCAACAGCAGATATTTTACCTTTGTTTATGTTAATAGTGTTTATATGTAACAGTGTTTATCACATCAGTGTTTTATACTCAGTTAGATAGTTAGATTTTATATCACTGAGATGTTTATATGTAACAGTATTTATCACATCACCCCAGCATGCTAACTAATTATTAAGCTCCTCATTTTGATTGTTTGGGTATAGTATTTTTGAAATTGGTCTTTTTTTTTGCAAACAGTTGTTTATGGGCCAACTTCTTTTTAAGGTCAAACATTTGTTTAAGCGCAAACATCTGTTTATGTCCAAACAGATGTTTAAGGTCAAATATTTGTTTAACGTCAAACATCCTCAAAATAGTTAAAAATAATAGTTTTCATTAATCCTTAAAAGTCTGTTACAACCAATGTTTTGGTTCAAACATCTGATTGTTAAATGTTATCTGTTGTTGAAAGACAACCTTTGTTTCTTCATTTTTCATGTTGACCACTGAGTGACCAAACATCTGTGTTTCAATCACTGTTGGCTATCCACTGATAGTTAATAAATAGAATTACAATGAAATTACAATTTTACCTAATCGTTACAATTTTACCTACGAAACCCTAACAAGTGTTAACTCTAGCGTGTAATAGTTTATAAAGATTTCATTAAATTTCTATTTTTCTATGTAATAGTTTATTTTAATAATCTCAACATGCATCTTAAAAATAGTTGAAATGAAAATTTTTCATGAATTATAAGCATCAAAATGTTTTCAGGAAATCAAAAATCCATTGTAATATTTTATTTTAATAATCTCAACATTGCACCATCATGACTGATAGGCTATCCACTGATAGCTTAAAGTCTCCCACTATTTTCATTGTAACCATTGCAACCACTGATATTATTCCATCAGTGGCTTCATAAAACAACTGTCTTCCATTACTCATCAGGGGTTGGCACGTGGACAGTACATAGTGGTAAGATCTTTTGTAACCGTTGCCACGTCAGCATTCACTTTTTCCCCCATAAAACCCTGATCAAAACCCCCAAACAGGGTTTTTACTGTCGAATCGAATTCAAAATTCCTTTCTCAAAGCAATTATCCTCCATTTCTCTCAAAATTCCTCATCATCCTTCTTCCTCAAATGGCAAAATCACCGTCTTCATCATCTGAGAAATCCACTCAAAAGGCCATAGAAATTCCATACAAAGCTCCTCATAACTACTTGGGTCTCTTGACAAAACCAAGTCACACTGAAACCTTCAATTCCGTCATAGATGCTCTTTCGTCTTCAAAGTACAAAACTTTGTTGACTTTTGATGCTCCGATTTATTTGGCAACCCAGATGAAATTTTGGAAAAATGCAGAACTTGAATCTCAAGATGAAACACCCATAGCCATCAATTCCTCGATAAAGGGTGTTAAAGTTAAAATAACACCACAAACCATCTCTGAAGTGTTTGAACTCAATGATCTTCAAGGTAAAACTTCTTTCCCTAAATAGACTATCAAACAGATTTTTTAGAAATAGGGTATGCAAAGGAAATGAAAAAAGACACTTTGCAAAAAGGCAGTTTTCCCCCTGCCACAAGGTTTTTGTTTCATACCCTCTTAATGTGTGTTTCTAATAAGACCACTGCTTTCAATGAATTTCCATTAAAGATTCAATACCTGGGTTATACTATCTTGCATGGGGAAAACTTAAACTATTCCCAGGAGATCTTTGATGACTTGGTCAAAAATGTTACTAGCAAATCATTTTTACTATTTCCAAGGTTCCTAAGCTTTTATTTTCAAAAGAAATTTGGAAAGGATGATGCTCATGTACTCATCCAAGATGAACCTTTTCAAATAAATGGCCTTACACCTAAAACATTTACAAGGCTATCAAAAGTGTCCAAAACCGAAGCAGAGGCTCCTGAGCAGACTTTAGCAGCTACCACTGCTCCTCAGACACCTGCTGCTGAGCCCACTGCTCAAGGTGATCACAGCAGCAAAACTACTGTTGTGAAACCCACACCAAAATCCACCAAAAGACCAAGATAAAAGAAAACACAAAATCCCCCAAACGTAAAACAAAGGCAACTCTGGAAGATGAGATCCCAGAGCAACTGCCAGTGACAACACAAAAGTCACCAGAAACCCTGCTGCTACTTCCTCACATCAGATGGTAGAAAGATCTCAACCCAAGCCTCAAACTCCTCCTGCTTCTTCTAAAAAAGAACAGGTTATAAGAACCGGGACACCAAATTATGATGCTCTAGAATCACTTGATTCTATCATCCACAGCCCACTGCCCGGGGCAAATTCTCTTTCCACACCCATACTCACCTCTCAAATTCCCCCACAAACAAAACTTTTGTTGGATGCACTTGCTATAGCTCAGACAGAAATCAGTTCCTCTCAACCACCTATCACTGAGTGCATGCCACCACAAGTGACTGAGTCTGAACTCCCTATCATTGCTAACCCACCAACAACACCAAAGGAGGTTACACTGTAGGATGTGTAAATACTTCCTGTCAGTAGTTCAAGCGAAGCAGCAACTACAGGTGTTGGATCCACTGATCTACACCTTGCCAGTTGTTTCATGAATCAGACTTCCTTGAAGGCAATTTCCTCTCCAGCAACTCTGATAACCCCTGGTGTGTTTGTTCCAACCACTGGTACATTTAAAAGGTTATCAATTGCTGAGGAAAGAAGTCCCCAGTACCGAGAACAAGGGGCATCATTGGATGACTTTTGGGAAAATTTTCCTAAGGCAACCACAGATACAACCACTGTTAGTGGGAAATCAGATGATCCCATTAAGTTGGGTGATGGTTTAATGTACTGAGAATTGAAGGATAGAGTTGACAAGCTTGATACATCTGTTGCAGAAATCAAAGACATGATGCAACAGTTGTTGAAAGTACAAAAGTTACCGTCCCCTGCTGCACCAACTCCAACAGTTGCTCCATCATCTGTTCCCACTCCAAATGAGCTGTGGAGTTTGTTTCAACCTCTGCTACACCACCAAAGAGAATTAGTTGATCAGCAACATGAGATACAAGTTCAAAAGATCAGAAATCTCATGGAAGCAAGGTTTAAAGACACACGAGCAGATATCAAGACAATCAAGGGCCATTTGCTGAATACCACTGGCACTGCTCCTCCCTCTATCATCTTTGTGGATGAACCACCACCAACTGATGACAAAAAGGGGGAGAAATTGAAGCAGTTTAAAAAGAAGGGATATGAAGATCGTCTGTACATTGAAGCAGACAAGTCAAGTATGCTTGCAGACATCCCCTTGCCAGATGGTACTAAAAAGATTGATGTAACCACAAATGTCGTTGTTGATGCAAAAGCAAGGGTAAAAAGGGATATGGAGGCAAAGGATAAAGCAAGGTTTGAACAGGAGAAGAGAGTTTTTATGGAAATGAATGAGCAGGGTACTTCAGAACCAAAGGATGAAGAAAATCCTAAGGTCAAAAGAAAGCAGCCCACTAAAAACTCCACACATCAATCTCCCAAACCAACAGATGTTAAAACTCCTGTTGTATCAACAACTGTTGGTACTTCAGTGGTTTCAACAGCTGTTACCCAAACAACTTCCACCACTTCAACACATACTACAACTACTGCTCCCACTTCAACCACTGCCTCACCAAAAATATCATCACCACCAAAAATCACTTCACCACCAAAAACAACTTCATCACCACCATCATCTCCTACTAAAAAGCAGAAGACTTCAGATGACACATCATCTGTTGTAGTGACAACAGTGGTTGAAATACCAGTTGTTCCAACAACTGTTAGTCAGCAACCTTCCACTCAAATCACTACCACTCAATCCAACAAAACACCACCAACCTCTCCTAAACCCAAAAGGAGAAGGGTAACCAATGTTGTCCTAGATGATAACACTTCACCACCACAAACAACCACACAATCACTGCCACTTGTACCTATTCCAAACCCTGTTCCTCTTTCTTCAGCTCAAGTTCAAAAACCAATCACTGCCATCACTCCTGTAGGTGCTCAGTACCCTTAAGAGCTTATAAAAGTTAGAGAGGAGATCAAATCCTTCTACACTGAAGATGACCCTGCTAAAAGGAGTTTGCCATCTCTTGAAGGATATCCTAGGCCAAACAACATTGAAGAATATATGAGGTTAAAAGTTCAACAAGCAGAGGGTATCTCTAAAAGGAATTCACATGGTAAATCTGATAAGGAAATACAAAGATACTATCAATACCTGCTAACTCAGGTCAGAACATTGGAGCAGTTTGCAAAAAAATGTTTGTCGGCAACTATCAAAAAGAGCAGATGAAACCTTGAGAAAAGATTATCTTGATAACATCATGGCTTACAAAAAGTATAAAGGAGAAAGGTACATGTACAAAGAATGGACCATTAGTGAGCTTGAAAGTGAAGCAGCCATAATTCAAGATATGATCAAAAACAAGGTGAAGCAGACTCCTCCTATCTGGGCAAAGTTTAAGAAAAATATACCAGAAAGGACTCTGCAACTGAAGAGGATGAAAGAAGAGCTGATTACAGCTGATTTTGGGTCAAGGAATCAAGTGTCAAGATGGACAAAGGATAAAGTGTTTGCATCTTACAAAAGGCTGGAAGAACTAAGGAAGAAAAATCCTAATATTCCACAAAAGCCTGATTATCCTGAAGCAGTTGTTTCAGCTAAGCCACAAAAGCAACAATTCAGGAGATCCACTGCTCCACCTGCTACCATCCTTTACCAAACAAGGAAACAAAACCAGATGGATAAAATAACAGCAGCAGATAAAGAAGCAGAGGATTACCTTGTGAAAGAAGGAGTTAAACGGATGATTGAAGAAAGACTTGAATCTGCTTCAACCACTGCTCAGCCAGTTATTACCAGGCCACCATCTCCAAACCAATAAACATCTAAAATAAGTTCAATCATTAGGTTCTATGTTAAAATGTGTGTTGAAAGCATTTCTCCTGTTTAATTGTGTGCAAAGTTTATTTTCATTTTAATTTTGTTGCATTACTTGTTCATCTTCTTAATTCTTAAACAAAAACACAATAAAAAAGAAATTCAGATTCTAACAACCTCTAATATGGGTTCATGATCTAATTCGGTGATTTGAAGACATTGTTGTTGAATCGAATGAGATGGTTGATGTAATGTGGTCGTATTAATAACAAATAGTAATTAATATAACTAAGTTTCCCGAGCCCGGGAAGCAATCCCGGGTAAAAACCTAGTTATATATATGGCAAATTGGATTTAAATAGTCCCAACTTGCTCAATTTGCCGATAATAATCCCAACTCAGTTATTGGCCGATAATAATCCGAACTGGTCCACTTTTGGCCGATAATAGTCCGCCGTTAAAAATAGCTTAACGGAGTTAAGCTTTTTTCCGAATTACAAACCGATGTTTTATGGATTTTGATCAGAACGGGGATACGATTTGATTTATGTAAAACTTACCTCGAAACGGTGCTTCAAACGACATGATTTTTGTTAATTGGAAGTTTAAACACCCGAATTGAAGCACCGTTTTCGTCGTTTGGGGCAGTATTTCGAGGTAAGTTTTATATCAATCAACTCGTATCCTCGTTCTGATCAAAATCCATAAAACATCGGTTTGTAATTCAGAAAAAATCTTAACTCCGTTAAGCTATTTTTAACGGCGGACTATTATCGGCAAAAAGTGGACCAGTTCGGATTATTATCGGCTAATAACTGAGTTGGGATTATTATCGGCCAAATTGAGCAAGTTGGGATTATTTAAATCCAATTTGCCTATGTATGTACATATAATAAAAGAAACCAATAAATGGACACTTGTCATTATTCTAGACCATCCTAAATTGTAGATAAATATTATTTAATCTAAATTATTAAATATTAATTAAATTAATATAAATCTTATCAACTCCATCCTTAATTATAGATAATTATTATTTAATTTAAATTATTAAATATTAATTAAATTAATATAAATCTTATCAACTCTAAATCATTGGCATAAACTTAACTTAAAATAGTAAAATCTTATCTAAACTAAAACTTCAAATTATAAAGTCTTATCTAAACTATAAGAAATTATATTAAAAACCTTATTAATCAAACCAAAAATTTTAAATAGTATTAACCTAATTTAAAAAATAATAAAAAGTCCATTTTGATTTAGAAATATCTTTTTTAACAATAGATAAACCCGTGTAATACACAGGGTTTTTAAATATATAACATTTTTTATTATTTACTATATAAAAATAAATTTATTCAACCCGTACAATATACGGAGTTGTTTTTAAATATAATTTTTTTTATTATTTAGCATATAAAATTATATTTCTTCCACCCGTGAATACATATGGTTTTTTTAAATATAATTTTTTTATTGTTTGGTATATAAAATTACATTTATTCAACCAGCACAATACACGAGGTTCTTAAAGATATAATTTTTTTTATTATTTAATGTATAAAATTATATTTACTCAACACGTGAAATAAATGAGGTTTATAAAAATATATTGTTTTTTATTTAGTATATAAAATTACATTTATTAAACCTGTGTAATACATGGGGTTCTAACCTAGTATATATATCTATTATATATAATAAATGAAAGTTATTTGGGCCACGTGTCACTTAATTAGGGCATCCCCAGTTCTGTTTTTCCGCCCAACAGTACCACACTTCCATTCCTTTTATACTCCTTTCGTCTCCTTTTTTACTTTTCAAAACCCTGAATCTGAATCTTCTTCTCCTCTCCTTCTCCTGTACTCTTATCCTTTCTTAATCAAAGATCAAACCAAATCATCTCATCATGAATCATTCAGCCTTTGTAATTTTCATGTCTGATTATACCATGAAGAGGTAATATCTGGCTTTTGTAATTATCATCCCGAGCTATAGTTGGGAAGATTCTTTCATCTTCTTCGTCTGCAAGGTTCTTCCATTTGAGGTTTAATTTCTATGTTTATAGATCTGTGTTGATTTCTTCTTATTTTCATACAAAGTTTTAATTAAACCCTAATTTCTACTCGTAATCTCATCATATGGTTCCAGGGTTGTTGTCATCGATGGTCATCAAAGTTGAAATCCGCTTACCTGCGGATAGATTTCTGCCATGAACTGGTATGTTTGAATATGTTCAGAAACTAAGGGTTTTTTTCTTAACGGTGATGATATGAGTACAACATCTGTTGATTATTGATCTTTGAGTATGTTCAGCGATTATTCTCTTTGAAATTAGGGTTTCATTTCCAGTTCCCGAGGTATTATCTGTTTGTAACAGCAGTGGTTCAGCATCTACATTGGATTCAACATCAGGTGTTTGCTATTATTGTTTGATGTTGTTTGCTATTGTTGTTTGATGTTGTTTGCTATTATTGTTTGATGTTGTTTGCTATTGTTGTTTGATGTTGTTTGCTATTATTGTTTGATGTTGTTTGCTATTGTTGTCAAGTAAGGTAAAAATGGCCATTCTAATTACCTGAATATTACGTATGATATCCTTTTAATTTTAATCGCCCAACAAGTTTTTTGGTTTGTTTCTTTCATATTTCCTTATGATTTGTATGCTATTACGGTTTGATTTTATATTGATCATCACATTAATGGTGAGTACTCAAGAATATTGGATGGTTTTATTAGTTTTATTTTGGGTATTTTGGATGCAGTTGAAGGGATCATTTGAGTGAAATGAATGTTGATTTATCAGATGATGCAGTTGAAGTTATCTTAAATAAGGTAATAATTGTATTACATCCCTGTTGAAAAATAGAATTGATAAATTTAGGGAAAGTGAGGCTGAAAGATGTTAACCCAACAGTGGAGATCTCATTCTACAGGTTTGATAAATTAAGGATATTCTCATATATTTCTTCCTTGATGCTTCCAGTGAAGCGGCACTTTGGACATCTGTTGTCTTCAAACTTCTATTATCTATTATCTATTCTATCTATTATATATAATAAATGAAAGTGATTTGGGCCACATGGACCAAATCACTTTCATTTATTATATATAATAATAGATAGAATAGATAATAGATGTTTGAAGAACAACAGATGTCCAAAGTGCGGATTCTTTGGAAGCAGCCAGGAACCATTATATGAGAATACCCTTAATTTATCGAACCTGTAGAATGAGATCCTCCACTGTTGGGTTATCATCTTTCAACCTCACTTTCCCTAAATTTATCAATTCTATTTTTCAACAAGGATGTAATACAATTATTCCTCTCAATCAAATAGACCGACCCTTGGTTCCTCTCAAAGTGTTATGGAATGGGTATAACAGCTGATCATGCTAAGGACTGTTATAACTAACCACTGCTCCTTATAAAGACTGATGGACTTAAATACTGATGAGGCCTATCCATTGTTGAAGACAAATCCCTGTTAAAGTTCTGTGTGCTAAGGACTGTTATAACTAACCACTGCTCCTTATATAATCATCATTCCAGTATCATTGTTCCAACATCGTTGTTTCAATGAAGATTCCCATCACACATCAACCTTTCAATATTAATGTTATAACTAACCACTGCTCCTTATATGATCATGTGTTTTTGTTTTTGATTTTTACTGAAGTTTTGTTATATGAGTTGTGACTAAATGATGATTGTGAATGATCTACTGCAGATGATGATGATGATGATTGGTCTACTGTTGTTTCCAGTATCATTGTTCCAACATCGTTTAAAGTATGTGTTTTGCTACTCCAATTTTGAATTTTTTAGTTTTTTTTATTTTTAAGTGATATACTCTAATTCTCGCTTTATATTTCAGTCTAATCACAGTGGTTTGAAATTGATACACTCTGCTGCGGGTTTTTATAGGTTTGTATTAAAAAAGCATAAAGTTAAATTAAACACAAAGAAATATTTTTGAATCTACATTTATAATGATTTTTGCTTGTGACTAAATGATGATTATATGTGACTCTGGGCAGATGATGATGATGTAGAAGCCGCAGTAGTTCCTACTAAACGCAAGAAAGCATCTGCTATTGCTGTAAGATAAGGTTTTATCTTACTAGAGTAATGGTCTTTCCTGCCTTTTTTGTATTTAAAGAAGCATAAAGTTTGTTTTAAAGCAGCTCTTTATGAACAAAGTTAAGTATTAAGTATATAAGGACAGGGCTACTCTTCCACAGCTGAAGAAGTGTTTTCATGTACTGCATGTTGGTCTGTTCACAAGAGATCAGGTTTCTATAAATCCTGTTGTTGATGTATTGAGTACTTCCACGGAGTTCATGGCGATTGTCGAAGATATACTTTGATGGAGTTTAAAGCTAAAAGCACTAAATTTTAAGCTAAAAGCACTAAATTTTTGCTGTTAGGTTCGTAAATTTCTTGGTGTTGTTCTTAGATTTTAAATTGTATGTAATTTTGTAAAGTACAATAACAAACAGTGGTTTGAACATTTGTTTGCATTTTGATCAATAGATAAAGGAAACCCATGTTAGGTTGAACAATGTTTTTAAGAGGAAAACAGTGTGAGAAGATAGTAGATCATATTAAATTAAACATCTGTTCAGTGTTAAATAGATGTTTGGCCTTTTATATCAGAGGTTTGGACTTAAACAGTTGTTTGACCTTAAACAAATGTTTGGCCATAAACAGATGATTGACCTTAAACATTTGTTTTACCTTAAACAGATGTTTCGCCTTCTGTATCACATATTTGGACTTAAACAGATGTTTGGCCTTAAACCAAACATCTGTTTAAGGTCAACATCTATTTCACTATTGGCCAACATTTGATTGACTTTTGGTCAACATCTGTTTAAATTTTGGACAACATCTTATTTTTTAAACAAGTACAAAATCCCAAATCACCCTATCATTTAAGTGCATTCAAGTAAAAGTGGAAATGATATTTTTCATGTGGTCCTGTTGTTTTGTTTGACCTCTAATATGGGTTCATGATCTAATCCGGTGATTTGAAGACATTGTTGTTTCATGTTTATACTAATAAATAAAAATCAAGTACACTTGGATGATGTTTAAGCTCCTCATTTTGATTGTTTGGGTATAGTATTCTTGAAATTGGTCTTTTTTTGCAAACAGATGTTTATGGGCAAATATCTGTTTATGGCCAAACTTCTGTTTATGGGCAAACATCTATTTAAGCTCAGACCTTTGTTTATGTTAACAGTGATTATATGTAACAGTGTTTTCACATTAGTGTTTTATAGTCTGTTAGGTTGATAAATGTTATCACCTCAGTGTTTTATATTATGACATCAGTGTTTATATGTAACAGTGTATATCCCAATAGTGTTTATATGTAACAGTATTTATCAAATTCCTTCATTGATTTGATCTGTACTATAAATTGAACAGTTGTTTCATTTTTATACTAATAAATAAAAATAAAGTATACTTGGATGATTATTAAGCTCCTCATTTTGATTGTTTGGGTATGGTATTATTGAAATTGGTCTTTTTTTGCAAACAGATGTTTATGGGCAAACATTTGTTTTAGCTCGAAGATTTGTTTAAGGCCAAAAATCTGTTTATGGCCAAATTTCTGTTTATTGGCAATCATATGTTTAAGTTCAAACTTTTGTTTAAGTCCAGACAACTGATATATAAGGCGAAACATCTGTTTAAGCCCCAACATCTGTTTAAAAGCCTGTTACAACCGCTGTGTTGGTTGAAACAGTTGATTGTTAAAACTTATCCACTGCTGAAATACAACCTCTGTTTCTTCAATCTTCGTGTTGACCACTGACTTTAGTGACACCGTTTATCACATTATATCTTCGTTATCGCAAATCTACTAGTCTAGCTGAGCCTACCGTCACATCTTTAGTGACACCGTTTATCACATTATATCTTTCCATTTCTTTAGCATGCTGTGACAGTCCAACTGATCTACTATCAGCTCCTCTTTTTTACAACAAAACTCATTTTTGCATTTTTCAATGTTTTTGGAATTTTCAAATTTTCTAATTTTTTTTTTAATTTTTACTTTCCCTAAAATCAAAATATGTTTCAATTTTGATTTTCTGGGAAAATTTGAAAACAAACTGTACAAGGTAAAATGACAACATGATGAGAATTACTTCAATTCTTCATTCACTTGACTTAAACAATCAGAACTCCCCCTGACAACAAAACATTTTCCCATAGTGATTTCAAAACACTTAAGTTTGTTTTAATCAAAATGGTTTTTCCGAAAAATTAGTTTTGTGAGTCATTTCTCAAACATGGGGATCATTCATCACCTTGTTTTCTTCAACCACTTGTAAAAATTTAACATTTCCCAATTTTCTAAGCAATACCACTTGTAGGATATAACATTTCCCGATTTTCTCAACACAATCACGTGTAGGAATCAAGTACAACTTAATGTCCTTGATTAACCACAAGTAAGTCGAAATACCACCAGAGTGAATTTCTCAAGAAATATGCCGATTCCTGCTCCACGATTACCAACTTGGAAGCTCCGGCAAGTCAGGTTTTTCATTTATTTAAAGAGATTCACCCAAGCCTGACGATCCTTGGGTGCTTTTGAAATTCCGTTTGATAATGATGGAAAATTTGCATCATTCATTGTCAAACCGGAATCACCACTTTTTACCTCAACACATGGCTCCTCTGGCTTTGACGAACCAAATTCATTGCCTGAACGTGGCTTATCTGACTTTGATGAGTCAGATTCATCGCCAGAAAGTGAACATTTCACTTTCTTTGGTTTGTTAATCTCTTGATTAACCACATTTTCCTTTTTCAATATCCCTTTCATCCTCAGATTTGTATCTGATGAATTCTTTTTGCTTGATTTATCATTCTTTGGCGAGCAAGATGATTTATTAGAACTGCTATCTGATTTTCCTTTTGTATCCGAGGACAAAATCCTTTCGAGATACTCTCGTGCTTTCTTCCTTTTCTTTCTCAGTCTGTCTTTCTTCCCTTGTGAAAGCTTAACTTTCTGTTCTTAAACTGTCTGTTCTTTGGGCTTTTTATTGACATTGACTGATTTCTTTGCCATTTTCTGAGATTCAGCCCTCAATCTTCCCTTTGATCTCATTGGGAAATCTCTTGCAATATGGCCTTTAATTTGGCATTCAAAGCATCTTCTCGTCTCAAACCTCCAACTTTGGCAGTTAACAGCAATGTGTCCTCTAAAACCACAGTTGTAGCACATTCTGTTATCGTACCATTCACCACTTTCATACCAAACACTTAGATCATGGCATTGTTTAGCTTTGTGGTAATCATCACTCCTCTTGAAAGCTGGATTTGGCATTTGAGCATTGTGGTTAAACCTGCACCACTTATTACCAACTGTTTTTGAGTTTTGATTTTCAACTTTTTGTTATTTTTTTATCACAATTGGATGATTTAACTGATGATCTTTTATTTTCACTTTGAACATTTTTTGAATTTTTCACATTTTGTTTCTGTTCCACTTTCTTCTTCAAAGGTTTTTGTGTAGAGCATTCACCCTTTTCAGTTGATTGCAGAACAGTTTCTTGAAACTTTTCTTTTAATTTCAAAAATATTTTCTTTTTCTCATTTTCATCATCAGTTTTATCATCACAATCTTCAATTTTGACTTTGTCAAAATTTGTGACATTGTCACTTATTGGAACCGAATTGATCGGTTTTGGACAAAGATGATTCAGAAATTCTGACGAGGTCACAAAACCTTTCAATTTCTCTTCAAGCTCATCAATTTTATTTCTTGTCCTCTCAGCTTCTTTTTCAAGCTGAGAGATTTTCTCAAGATGAGACTTGATTACCTTTTCATCTTCAATTTTATTATTTTCAAGAACAGAGTTTTCATTTTCTAAAACTTTCATTTGTTCTTGAAATTTTGATTCTTTTTCTTTTAAATTTTTATTTTCCTATTTTATCCAAAAATGTTCATTTTCTGAAGATTTATTTTGTTTTCAAAATCTTTTTCTTTTTCTTTCAAAATTTTGTTTTCCAATGTCAAACTCTCTACATCCATCAAGAGTTTGACATTTTCAGATTTCAAATTTTCACAATTATCACGCATTTCAAGAATCTGTTTATCATCAGCTTTCATCTCAACCTCCAAAGCTGGAATTTTTTCAACTTGTTTCTTCTCAACTTGAACACTTTCATCATTACTCTCTTTATCTGATGAATGATCAAAGATAGGTGTATTTGCTTCAATCTTTTTCTTTGATACTGGTTCAGAATTCGAAGATCCAAGTTTCTCAGATTCTTCTTTCTTTGGAATTTCTTTTGTCTTCATCCTAAATGTACCTGCACAAAAAATTTTAATGAAATCAAGAGGATTCATATTATCATCAATATAACAACCCCTCTTAATGTCATAGTTCATGACATTTTTTGCTGCAAGACATACACATACTCTTTTATCTATTTCAGCAATTACATCCAAACTCATTTTATCTAGATTCCCTTTTATTTTATCCATCAATTCTCTTTTCTTCTTATTATTTTCATAACTGTGTGTTTTGAGCTTTTTGATGAACCCTGTTAGATGTAATTTTGAGAACCCAGAATCCTTTTTTAGATTTTTCAAAATATCATCCCATTCCGAAGGTAGTGCTTCTGCAAACTTTGATATCTTTTCAACATCTGTCAACCTTATCTCAAATGTTTTTAACTTGTCCAGTAAATAATCAAATCTGCTTTCCACCTCCTCCAATGTCTCATTCTTTTTACACAGAAACTCTTCAAGTCGCATAATCCAAACCTTCTTATCATCTTTTTCATATATACTTCCTCTACACCAATCATATCCATCATTTAATCTTTCAAGATGATAATTTTCTTTTTCATCAAACATTTTTACCAAAGTTCAAACAATCCTGATGTGAAGTTTTTACAGAATGTACAACCTGAATTTCTTTTCAAACGAAATTCCTCAGGTTCAAACTAAATCTCAGCAAGACAGCTTCACACGGAATTACAAGTTCAAGCGAAATAACCAGCAATTCAGTTTCAAACGGAATCAAACAGCTAGACAACTTCAAGCGAAATCAGTATTCAAACGGAATTATCCTTTGAAACGAAATACCCTTTCAAACGGAATACCTGATTCCGTATGAGATAACAGCTTTTTCAAACGGAATATCAATTTGAAACGAAATCACCTAATTTCGTGTGGAACCACTCAAACGGAATCACCCTCTGACACGAAATTAACTATTTCAAACGAAATTAGGTGTGCTTTTCAAACGGAATAGCGATTTCAACCTCAAATTTTCAAACGGAATAAGGTGTTCGTTCAAACGAAATTACCTTTTTGGTCCAATTTTGTCACTTTTAGACTGAATTTGGGTCTCAAACTTTCAAGGGTTTGTTAAAACTGTATTTCGCACGTTATATGTGAAAATTAGTCCATTTTGACCGTGAAAATTTGATTAATTTTGAAAAGAAGGTGTAGAAATCAAAATTTTCCAGCGAAAACGAGCTAAACGGTAAGAACTCTTCCTCCTGAGCTCTGATACCACATGTAGGATCGTTTTGTGACCCAAACGAGTCGATCAGAAGAATTCTCAGACAGAATCAGAGGCGGAATTCATTGATTCTGTCTTCGTTTAGCTTGTATTCACTATTAACTCTCTTGTTTATTGATCTGGTAACAATTTACAGCATGGAGACACTTCGACAGAGCTTCGCCGTCGGAAAACCCCTTCCTAATTCCGTTTTAAATGACACGGATCTAGCACCTATATATAGACAGGTAATTCCGCTTGAACATGACTCATGCGGAATTACTTTATAGACGGAATTACACATACAAACGAGATTACATGGTTCAAATGGAATTAGCTAGTTAATTCCGTGCGGAATTAGCTCCAAGCCTAAATTCGTTTGATTTCTCGTATAACGTGTCTAGATCTGTCAATTCTAATCTAAGACTCGAACGAAGATGAAGTCGACAGACAACTGCACCAACAAACAGTATTTATATGTCCAAACTGTAGATATTATATCTTTGTTTATGTTAACAGTATTTAATTTCAAACATTGTTTTCATGATAAAATTTAAAGTTAAATTAAAAAATAAAAAAAATTCTTGATGACTATTTGTTGCAAATTAAATCAGTAATTAATGCTATTAGAAAACTCATCATGACAATTGCTTTCAAATCAGACCAGCAAACTACTGCCCATTGCCAAGAAAGTATAACTTAGCAGATGTTTCCTTTGGCAAACATATACCATAGCAGTGGTTTTAAAATTGCCGGTAATTTCAAATTCAAAATGCCTTGGGATATGTACTTTGCAATTAATGCACGTTAAGCAATCACTTCTGTCTTATGGTAAAGGCGTCTTATAGGTAAATGAATAGGTAAATTGTAATTATAATAACGTGTTTAATTTTATATTTTTCCCATGTAAATGCATTAAAAGCCTAATGAGTGTCGCATCATATTCTTTCGTCTGACGATGTATTTAGTCATAACCTTCTTCATTGGGTATATAAAATACATTGGGCAGAGGTTTTGATCATTACCGTTTTCATCCATCTACTCAATCATCTTCAAAAATTTTGTTGACGATATTTTCACAAGGCTCTCTGCAGAATGGAAAATTTTGGGTTTCAAGTGATTGTTGACGAGATTTTCACAAGGCTCTCTGCAGAAGATATATGCCGTTTCAAATGTCTTTCTAAGAATTTTTATAGGGAATTGTCAAGTCATGCATTTCAGATGATGCATGCTCTCTGAAGTGGAGATTCAGTACAAAAGAAACTACTATCCTTTAAAGACACGTCAATTGTCATTGACGACGTAGTTGGTGGTAATTTGGATGTTGTTAGAAGCAAAACCTTAAGTTTTCCTAACAATGTCCACCCTAGCTTCTTACGTATTCTATCTTCATTTAATGGGTTGTTGTTAGTTTCCAATGAAGGGATTTGCTGTCAGTTGATTCTTTAGAATCCAACTATCAGGCGGTATAAGGTTTTGTGTGATGACTACTTTAATTACAATCATCATCGAAACTCTGATACTGGTGGAATTTATTTTGATCAGTTCAATGATCTGAAAGTGCTGAACATCAGATGTTACCATAATGTAACTGTTGCTCGTGTTTACTCACGACGTCGTGAGTCATGGAGAACAATAAATTTCGGTATCGTAAACAATTATGGTTCAAGTCGTTATTCATGGTCTACAGGAGTTTATGCTGATAAAACCATATATTTTATGGTTTCAAATTATTGGTATCCACTAGGTGAGAGGAACATCGTTGCTTTTGATGTTCTTAGTGAGACTTTCAGAATGCTTCATTTTCCCGAGAGTATTGTAGTCAATCCTTGCCAAGGGCATTTTTTTACCATCGCAAAGAGGTTGCATTTGATTGTTATTTGAAAGTCTGCTGAGCTAACTGCTGATTTGCTCAGATATGAAGAAGAAGAAGGCTGGATGAAGATGTTTGTTTTCAATAATCCTCGTGTAGTTGATTATGTAGATACACGCCAAAGTACTAATATAATTGAAGACAACAAGTGGTTGATAACAAGCATCTGGGGGGATATGATTGAAGTTGATCTGACCAACGAACTTCTGAAATACCTCCAACATGTTGACAACTACAATGGTCCGAAAGGAGCTTTACTTATCGAAACTACTATTTCACCAATAGATTAGGAATTAGGATCCTGTATTTTATTGAATGTTATTTGCTGTTTTGACAATTGTATTTTTTATATAATTCGTTGTGTTAAAATTATTAATCATGTTTGTTATTAAAATTAAGTAAATGAATATTGATGTTTGAGAGTGTAAAAGCTTGTAATATTGGCAAAGGTCTGTTTAAATGATCAAAGCTCTGTTATTGGGAACAGATGTTTCAAAATTAAACAGTGGTTGATACATCTGTTGACTTGGGTGAACAGATGGATGAACTTTGTATGTTGTTTGACACTTGTAGTTTTTATATAATTAGTTGTGTTAAAATTATTAACCATGTTTGTTATTTAAATTAAGTAAGTAAATATTTAGGTTTCAGAGTGTAAAAGCTTGTAGTATTGGCAAAGTTATGTTTAAATGATAAAAACTCTGTTATTAGGAACCGAAGTTTGAAAATAAAACAGATGTTTGGAGCTACTGTTAACAAAACTGTGGTTGAAACTACTGTTTGGTTAAAATGGTGGTTTAAAACCACTGTTGGGTTAAAATTGTTTTTTGTGGAGTTTGAAGGGGATTGAAACGACTGTTGGGTTAAAATATAGTTTTTTTTTAGAAGGAACATGCTTAAAATGGTGGTTTAAAACCACTGTTGGGTTAAAATAGTGTTTTGTAGAGGTTGAAGGGGATTGAAACGACTGTTGGGTTAAAATATAGTTTTTTTTTTTTTTTTTTTGAGAAGGAACGTGCTTGAACTACTGTTTATATAATGACTGTTGTTAAAGCTCAGTGTTTTAATCCACTGATAGGTTATCCATTGATAGTTATAGTCAGCTACTGTTTTCATTTTGATCACTGTAAACTTCTGATATTGATTCATCAGTGCTTTCTTAACAACTGTCATCCATTATTCAGAAGAGGTTGTGACGTGGACAGTACTTAGCCGTCAGATCTTTGTATGCTGTTTCGCGCATTGATTTGGAATTAGTATGCTGTATTCTATTGATTGTTTGCTTTTTTGAACTTTGTTTATTATATAGTTACCTCTGTTTTACACTTGTAGTTTTTATATAATTAGTTGTGTTAAAATTATTAACCATGTTTGTTATTTAAATTAAGTAAATAAATATTTAGGTTTGAGAGTGTAAAAGCTTGTAATATTGGCAAAGGTATGTTTAAATGATCAAAGCTCTGTTATTGGGAACAAATGTTTGAAAATAAAACAGTGGTTGATACATCTGTTGACTTTGGTCAACAGATTGATGTCCATAGATGTTTGGAACTATTGTTCAGAAAACTGTGGTTGAAACCGCTGTTTGGTTAAAATGGTGGTTTAAAACCACTGTTAGGTTAAAATAGTGTTTTGTGGAGGTTGAAGGGGATTGAAATGACTGATGGGTTAAATTTTTTTTATTTTTTTGGAGAAGGAAAATTCTTGAATCATTGTTTATATAATGACTGTTGTTAAAGCTCAGTGTTTTAATCCACTGATAGGCTATTCATTGATAGTTATAGTCAGCTATTGTTTTCATTTTCAGCATTGTAATATTGGCAAATGTATGTTTAAATGATCAAAGCGATACACATATCTATATATTCTGTCAATATATGTTATGCATGTTAAATATCTTTTATATTTACTTATAGTTGTCTTTTAGCTATAAGAAATAACACGTTTTGGTACAATATCTATATATATATATATATATATATATTCTGTCAATATATGTTATGCATGATGTTCTAATAATCGAGTTGTGTTTGCACCCGGGTCTTACCGCTTCAGTGGTTGAAACACCAGTTGTTCCAACAACTGTTAGTCAGCAACTTTCCACTCAAATCACTACCACTCAATCCATCAAAACAACCCCAACTTCTCCTAAACCCAAAAGTAGAAGGGTAACCAATGTTGTCCTAGATGATGACACTTTACCACCACAAACAGCCACACAATCACTGCCACTTGTACATATTCCAATGTTTTCCTAGATGTTAAAATATGTGTTGAAAGCATTTCTCCTGTTTGATTGTGTGCAAAGTTTATTTCCATTTTAATTCTGCTGCATTACTTGTTCATCTTCTTAATTCTTAAATAAAAACACAATCAAAAAGAAATTCAGATCTTAACAACCTCTAATATGGGTTCATGATCTAATTCGGTGATTTGAAGACAATGTTGTTGAATCGAATGAGATGGTTGATGTAATATGGTCGTATTAATAACAAATAGTAATTAATCTAAATAACTTTCCTGAGCCCGGGAAGCAATCCTAAGTAAAAACCTAGTATATACATATATATATATATATATATATATCCAAATGTCACGTTTATGTACTAACGATCACATAGTTGTCTTCGCCAAGTTTACATCACCCCGCCCCCTACCCCAACTTATAAACTTTAATTGCATATGCGAACGAATTTCCTTGTCTTTATTAGTTTTCAATTTTAGTACACTATCTGAAATATTTTATCAGATTTTTGGGATGTTACATTATTGTTGTTTATGAGCTAGTTGACAACAGGCTACCAATCTTGTATTTGAACGGCTAAGTAACTCACATGTAAACCCATCCTGCTCGGGGCTATGTCCAAGGTCGACTCCTCGACCGCCGTGAGACCGTACACTCCCCTGATGTGCGGGAACCGAATGGAATCCGTAAACCCTCGCCCAATGTCAGGTTCAAACCCGGGATTAAAGCCCAAATTCGTCCATTCACCCCGATGTCCGTCGAAAATGACCCAAGCGGGAATCGAACATGCGTCTCCACTATAGAGGTCAGGCCTCTTTAGTCTTTACCATTGGACCAAATTCTCAGGACTATCGATGTTCAATCCTATGAGTGTACCATAAGAATTGTGGACGCCGAAAAGTGCATCATAATCATAAAACACTTACTAAAATGTGCAATCTATATTTCAAACTCACTTGATGAAACAGACTTGCCCTATTCAATTATTTACTTGACGACGATGTCTTATCGATCATGGACGTCGATCTTCATCTAGACGATCTTTCGTAGTTCTAACGCACGAAGATTTCGGCATGTGACCGACGATCAAGGAGGATTATGACATAGATTTAGCGTACTACCTAGACAAGGAAACTACATGGAGTTGATAAGAAAGTGGTGTACTGCCCTTGATGGAAAGCTGATGTTAGTACTCAATGCTCACATGCATCCAAGATGTACAGTTGGTAATTTGGAATCACTATAAATCCATGATGCATGTAAACATGTACATAGTCATTGTACACAAGGTGATGCAATTATTATTATTGTAATTATTTGCCAATGTATTAATAAAAGGAGATAATTATGGTCGGGTTTGGTCAGTTTTGATATAAATTCTGAGCCGAATTGCTCACCTGAGTTTTCAAAAATGACAAACCAAACTTGCCGGGTTGGGTGAGTCGACCAGACTTGTCAGTTTGCTAGTTTAACGGTTCAATTTTGACGTTATGACACTTTGAACCGTTTTTATATATTTTGAAACATTAGGTTGCAGTGAAAAAATAATAAATGTGAAAAAGATAGTTCATGATTATAATAGATATAGATAGATAACTACATATATGGAAAACAATAATATTAAAAGTTAAACAATTGGTTGGGTTTACACGACATGTTCCAAGTTAGAAACAGAACCTAGTTAGACCGGCTAACAACAAAAAAACAAAGTGTGAACCGACCCTTTAGATCAGCCAAACCGACCGGTTGTTTCGTTTGAACAGTTTAATCAGTTTCAACGATCTATGAACACGAAAAAAAATGGTGACATAGATTTGTAACATTTAAAAATGTTTGGAAGACAAAACATGAAGGAAAAAGAAGTCAAAAAACACTAATAATAGACCATTGATGTAACAGCATTAGATTTTGTTTGATGTAATGTAACCATATTCCAACATTTTTATATTAATATTTCCCAACTTTATGTTTGTGTGGGTATGTTTTGATGGATTAATTAATTAATTAATCAAATTAATCAAATTAAAAACAACACAATCATGAAAGGGACACAAACAGCAAAATACACCACCATCCCCACCAAAATATCATTCCAATATCATGCATTCAAGTGTTGTACCATGTGCATCTTTGCATGTACCACACATTGTCTCTATATTCTTTTTTAATTATTTTTTTCTTTTTTTATCTCCTAAGCCATGCAATAGAGTGTTGTACCATAAGACTCAAAATCTTGATCAGAAGATCCTATTACCTGTCATGCAAAAAAGTGTTGTACCATGTGCATCTTTGGTTGTACATCAACACTATGGCCACTTAAGAGTGATGAATGAAAACCCTTTTGACTAAATCTAATTGGGTCTCAAAATCTTGATCACTTGAGGTATATTCTAAACTGTAAAGCAATTTTCAGCAACTAATCCTTTAGAGTAAAGCTAAATGTACAACTTCTACTGCATGATGTACAAGTGGAATAACATTATTGCTCTCTTAAAAGAACATGTACCATCAAACCATTATTGAAAAAAATGCCAAAACAAAGTCACTAATGCTTATCAAAACAAAAGGCCAAAAACACACACAGTAAAATATGTGAATGAAGATGCCAATAAAATTTTGAAATGGGCTGACAGCCCCCCATGTGATGTTATGTGGACAGTGGGCCTCTTCTTTTAATGTACACCCTTAAAGAAACCAGAAAATCAGACAAAGACTCTCTAAAGTATCCTTGAAATCAAACTCATTTCATCCACCTAACTTTATATATTTTCTGAAATTTAAAAGCCCTTTTAATATGGCCTTTTCGAGTCAGTAAAATAAACTCATTGTACAACTTCCATTACACAATGTACAACTATTCCACTTATCCAATCTATTAACACACTAATTAGCCAATGAGCTATAGGTCAACTGGCATTGTAGGGGAAGTGAAGATTTGAGTTTGAGGCTCAAGTTCGAATCCGATCCCAAGCGGGTTTTACCGCATTGGGCCTTCGGACGACGGGTTTTTCCCGAAACCAATGATCGTAGACTTAGGCTCCTAGTGTTGTCTGTGATTGCGGGCATATGGGATCGCCTTTTGCCATTGGGTTACCCCAGGTAACCACGCTTTTATCCCGTTGGCCGTTCTAAAAAAAATAACACGCTAATAACCTTGGTAATACAAAGAGCAAGCCGTCCCAAGATGTTTAGTACTTAAGGTCGTTTAGGTCTTAAAACCAATACGTCTGAGCTTCACGTACGCGAGACACCATTCTAGGTACAACAAGAAGCAATGTCTCTTATATTTTACTTACATATGAGCTTTGTATCTAAGTAAAACATCTGTAATCTTTCCATCCCTTCGGGTTTTTTTACATATCAACCTCCTACATACCCCAATATTTAACAGTTTTTTACATATCAACCTCCTACATACCCTAATATTAAACAATTGTGAATCGAATATACATGAAGCGCGTCCCCAAGGCCCTGAGGCGAATTCCAGATCGCCTCAAGCCACATACGCGCTTTTTTAAACCAAGTACGTTAACCAATCATGACCCCCTTTGGGGGGACAAATCTAGTGTACACATGCTTGAATAAAAAACACATAAAAGGCTGGCAAGTGAAACTTGACAAGTAAAAAAAAGTTAACCACTACTACCCTTTTTCTTTTGATTTGCTATATGCATGGTTCAATAAGTGTTTGGTGGGGTGGGGTGGGGTAGGGTGGGGTGGGGGTCCAGTACAAAAGTTAAACAAACAAAGATACCCTACTCATAAAACTAGTTCTCATCTATCCTTGTTTTTTTATGTATTGCATATTTATGTATAGTTGTAAGTAGTATGGGGATTGAGATATTGAAGATGACCATAATCTTGAAGTCTTCCTAATAGATCTTTTCTTTTTTTTTTCTTTTGTTGTTGATGGTGTTTTTTCCCCTTGGTATATCCTACTCCTGCATCAAAACAAGAAAAAAAATCTAAAAGTGATTCAACAACCAACAAATCCCATTTTGGTAGCAACATGATCTAAGTATTGACCTAGTCAACTTTAAGATTGTGACTTGCGTGTGTTTAACTCATCCGGTGGAACCACCGGATACACTGGCCAGACCCCCACCGATTTTTCGCTCGTAGTGTTAATTTTACCGAAAACTTCTTATTTTTTGTAGCGTAATATATTGGATTTTTAAGAGTCCGGCCCCGCCGATTTGGACTTTGAGTGTCTGGCCTCGAGTTTTCGTTCAACTCCACCACTGACTGGATAGTCGATTTGTACCCATTTATTCAAGCTTTAAAGGAAAAGATAGTTAAACTCTTACCAAGCAAAGTTAAAACCGATCCATGATCGCCATTGCACAGCTGAAAATCACCTACATTTCAATGGCTTCTTGTCCACAAGCAAAAAAATGGTAAATATAAAAAAATATATAACAAAGTTTAAAATCTTTTTGACACTAAAGGAAACAAAATAAAATAAAGATATTGTTTTGACCTTTTGATGTATACCTTGGCATTTGGAAGTAACATGAATCGGAATTGCACCAGTATAATCAGTTTCCGACACATCAGCTGAAAAATTATTCTCGTTGTCTGTGGTGGTCGATTTTGTTGGGGAAGCAAACAAATTATCAGGAAGTGCGGGCTCTAAGCTGATTTTTGCACAATGAATACACAATTATAAGTCATAACACGCGATAAAATTAAAAACTTGCATAACAATAAGAACTCAAAATCAAACCTTTCATTCTTGGGGGTTTCCACATTGGGATCAGATTCAGGTTCTTCGTTTGCGACGTCGCATGTTTTAGATCGATTGTTACCTCCGGAAACATGTTCTTCGTTGTTGTAACCATCAGACAGAAACACAAGATTTTGGTGTATATGAGTTGGTAACGAAACGGATAAACTCCTTTGAAACTGATGGTTTTTCATGTCGGTAAGTTGCAGATTCATCAATCTTCTATCTTGAAACTCGATTGCTTGTTGTAGTTCTTGCTCCTCTATTTTTCTTCGTATCATCATCTCATGATTAAACATTCGAGCACCTATAATGATTAAAAAATTTGAAGATCAAACACACAAAATTTGAAATAAATAAGATCAAAATGTTTATGTTTACACTCACCAAATGGTATATGATCGAACGGTTCAGCGGATTCGAGTGCGGTTGGACTCAAACAACTGGAAAAATCGCCTCTTTCAATTTGTTGCTGATGTTTCCTACACAAAATATGCAATTTATTAACAAATTTAAGACGAATAATCAAATATGTTTTTAAAAGAAATCGAAAATATTCATTCATACTTGTCGGGTATTTTTCCCTTTTCTTTATATGGCTTAACGAGCACCCGTGAATCACAAACAAAGTGCGGGTTTCCCTTTGCCAAAATCGCTTTAACAGTCTCTGGAAGCATAAACGTAACAAACCCGAACATCCGTTTTTGCTGATACGGGATCCTCACATCTTGAACCGGTCCAAACATGCTTAATAAACATTCAAAAAATCTCTTATAAACGGAAAAAAAAAACAATCAAATCAAATAACACAGTTGCGAATCAAATCATTAAATACCTGAAGTAATTCGAAACGTCTTCCTCTTTAAAAGTACTATCGGCCGGAAAAGTTAAATAAATTTGTCGCGAACTCGAATTCGAGTTCCCGAAACCCATTGATCCAAAATCATTTCGGTCAGGTCGACACCGACCGAATTTGTGAAACTCATCACCCATCATCAATGCAGCTGCTGCTGCTGATCTACATACACATAAACTTTCATAAATTCAAATTGCTGTGAAAATACAAACATAAAGAACATAAATACAATCATCTTTCACATGTACAACATAACACAACAAAAACTTTATCAAGAAACAGTGAAACACCAAAGCAAAGACCAAAGATCAAAGATTCCCTTTTTTTTAATCTTTTTCATACATTAAAAAAACCAAGTATAACATACAACTAATAATTTTAAAAAAAATCATGATGTTCCAAGTTCCAACATATTCAAAACCAGAAAGTTTCATAACATAGATTATCAAGAAACACAAGCAAAGATCAAAGATTCCCTTTTTTTTCCATAATAAACTTAAAAAACCAATTATAACATATAGTTAAAAAATAAAAATAAAAATAAAAATAAAAAAAAACCATGATGTTAAAGAATAATAAATAAAATTTCATTAACATAACTTATCAAGAAACACAATCAAAGATCAAAGATTACTTTATAAATCTTTTTTCATACACTTACAAAAAAAAACAATTATAATTCATACACTTAAAAGAAACAACCATAACATATTACTAAAAAAATCAAAAAAAAAATCACAATGTTCCAACATATTCAAAACCAGAAGTTAAAGAACAATGTATAGAGTTTCCTCACATAATTGATCAAGAAACAAAAACAAAGATCAAAGATTCCCTTTTTTTAATCTCTTTCCATACACTTCAAAAACAATCAAAACACATAACTAGAAAAAATTAAAGTGTTCCAAGTTCCAACATGTTCAAAACCATATTCAAAGCCAGAAGTTAAAACTTAAAACCACTAAATAAAGTTCCATAAAATAATTAATCAAGAAACACAAAACAAGGATCAAAGATTCCCCTTTTTAAAACCTTTTATATACATTATAAAAACTAATTATACCACATGATTAAAAAAAACAGTGATGATGTTTCAACATTCCAAAATATGCAAAACCAGAAGCTAAAGAACAATGAATAAAGTCACAACCTTTATCACACAACAATAAAAAGATAAAGCATATATATATATTATTATTTACCTAGGATTCTCATTCACAAAGTTCATGCACCTATTCAACTGAAAAGGATGATGACCCATAACTCCAAATCTTTGTTGCTGCTGCTGCTGCTGTTGTTGATGTTGTTGTATAACCTTAAACCTTATCAAATCTTCAAAAACATCCATTTTTCCACTAGGAGAACCACCACCACCACAACCACTAAACCCTAAATCATCAACAAACCCACCATTATTATTATTATTATTATTACCATTACCATGAACAAACTTACATAAACTCCCATTTTTACAAAACCCTTTTGCATAATACATGCAAGGCCTCCACCCACCGCCGCTGACGTCACCGTACCCTCCGCTGACGTCATCGCCCCCATTCCCACAGAACCCACCACCGGAAATGTAAACGTCGTTGACTGAGCAGCTTCTTCTGTGTAAATGATGATGATGGTGGTGGCTGACGTCACCGTACTCGCCGCTGACGTCATCACCCCAGTTTGAAAAACCGCCGTTTAAATCGGCGGTTTGGGGGTCGTCAAACAGCGGAGGATGATCTGGGACAACTTGGGGGATGTTAACGGAAGTTACAGAGGCGTAATCTTCGTTACAGTCGTTGAAGTTTGAGAAAAATGAGGAGCCAGATGAGCCGCCACCGTTCACCACGGCGGCGTAACTTGCCGGACGGGGGCTACGGTGGTCGGAGACTGACCAGGGAGAGCTAGGGGAAGAAGGGTTTGTGTGGTGAAACCCATTGTTATTCGGAACGATGATTTGAGGGTTTGCAGATGAGGTGTTCGACGAAATGTCTAAGAAAGATTTAGCTTTTTTTATAACGGAAACGAGATGGTTTTCAGGGCCAAAAGCGAGCCTAATCATCTCATTATCACCTTGATCTTGAATAAGAATGTAACCCATGATTTTTGAAGCGTGTTCCGGGTCTAATTTCTGGATTCTTGACATCACCATTTTAGTAGCTTCAACTGTATCCATGGTGGAAAAAGATAGAAACTTTTTTTGGGTGTATGTTTCTCTCTCTAGAAAAAGAAAAGTGGGTTAGAGAGAGAGGAGAAAAGGGTGGGATTTTTTGAACTGAGAGTAAAAAGTTTAGTTACAGAGAGAGATATAGAGAGATAGAGTGAGAGATATAGAGAGAGAAAATGTTGAACGGTTCGTCTTGTTTTTTGGGATAAAAGAGAGAGAGAGAAGATGGGAAGATGTACAAGTGGTGATGCATGGTGTACAAGTGGTGTGATAGAATTGATGCTTTGCTGGAACCCATGTAGACAATGGTATGGGTCAAAGGAGGATTTGGTGTTGGGTTTGTAAAGTATAGGGTTTGGTGATTTGGGGAAGATGAAGGAAATGGGATAGGTTGTGTCTTGTGTGTGTTATGTGTGACTATGTGTGTGATGTGGGGTGGGATGATATCATGTGTTTTATAATCCTTTGTATGTAATCATTTAAAATAACATGTTTCATATGTTTTGTTAATAATTTAAAATTTAATCAAGTATTAGGTTATGTATCCGTATATTATACAGGTTGAACAAAAAAAAATATCACCCGTAAGTAAAAGATGATAATTACCATAAAAAAATTGTTTATCTGTAATTAGAAAAATGTCAACTTCTTTAAAATTTGAAGAAAAATAATATAAATAAGTTAAACTTACAATTTAGACAACTTAAATTATGAATAATTTGAAACGGAAAACTACACATGATAATACGCTAATACGCTTAAAACTTAGACTGGTGGGTGTGGGCGAGGGTTTTGGGCGTTTTGGCCCCTTAAGACCATGCGTAGTGGGCAATATTCACCCTTGGGCGTTTTGCGCCATGTGACAGCCCAGTCAGCAATGGGGCATTATTTGACGTTTTCTAAAATGGGTGTAGTGGGGATGGGGCATTATTGGGCATTATGTTTTGTAATAAAATAAAATTAAAAAAAAACTTAAAAATCTTATTGGCCAAATAATGTAAGCTGAAATATGATTGGACAAGCTCTCCCCCCCTTTGGCGTGATTTAAAAAACGCTTGCACAAAAAACACACCAAACACGCCCATGCGTAATGGTTACGCGGCGTGATTGGGGGTGATTGGGCAAAGAAAACGCCCATTTGTTGCATCACTACGGTTGGTCTAACGTCAGGTGTCCACCCGGGTTGGCGTTTTGGTCAGCGTTGCCCGCTTGGCGTGGAGATTCTACCTGGCGGGGGGGCGGGGCGACATGGCGGGCTCTGGTTGGTTGGTTCAATGTAGGGTTTTTTTTTTAATTTTCTTTGTAGTTTTTTTAATAATTCCACATGGCTGCTCACGCTCAGCTAAGCGATGCCCCACCACACCCCTACTTTTTTAGTATTAGCTCTTGAATCCCACTTTCGTCATGTGTCGAGCAATGCCCCCAACCCAAGCCCCTCCACACCCCCACAGCCTTAACATTAGTTACAACACATATTTTCATTAATAGGTTTCATGCTGATATCATTTTTTTTATATTATGTGCGAGGAATGGTAAAATTTATTTTTTAAAGTTATCACATGATTTTATACTAAGGTTTAAGGATTTTATTCCATTGGTTTTTTCTTTAGGTTGCTATATCGAGTGACGGTATCGTATCATAACGAATCAAACTAATACCGATTGAAGTTGAATTCCTACCGCATTGTGCGAGGGAATCCACTATTTATAACTTTAAATTATATATTTGTTACTGTTAAACTCAATGAGCTATGTAAATATCTTCTACAATAATAAAAAATAACTTATATACATATGATTGATCATAAATTAAGTTACAGCCATAAGTTATAAGTTATATGGAATTTAGTAACTATATAAATTAAATCAAATTCAAATATGTATATTCGTTAATTCTCTAATCTTCTATAGCTATATTAAGCAATAATATATTTTGTGTGTTTGTGTGTATATATATATTAGAATTAGATTAGACTCGTGCGAATTAGATCAATATCCTTGGAATTAGATTGGGATCATGCAAATTAGATCAATATCCTTATGTTATATATTAATTAATTAATAATATTGGAATTATTAGATCAAGGTTTAGGATCCCTTAAAAAGATGAAATTTGTGAGAAAGAAATAACATAATGAGGACACATGTCATTATTTAATTTATTAAGATAAGGGCAAATAAGTAATTTAATAAAAAAAAACCTAATTAAAGATAAAATTAAAAAACTCATATGCAATGCACATGCAAGTTTCCTCGTTTTTTTTAAACGTCAATAATTTTTTATACGTATTTAAAAAAAATAATAAACCATAATAATTAGTGTTTTTTATCTTTAATATAAGTATCATATTTCTATATTTATATAGAGGAAAAAAAATACGTTTCAATCGGATGTTTTAGTCCCTAGTGTTTTCTCTATGTTTTTTAATTGTATAGCGATTCAAGGCGTTGTGTTTTATAGTAAAACACCATAACATATATAAGACATCATAACATTGCAAATATCATTTACATTCAATCTTTCAGTCTTGTTTTCTATGATGTTTTATTTTAGGAATTCAAAACAGATTATGGAGTCTTGTAAAATAAAACACCATAGAAAACAAGATTGAATGTAAATGATATTTGCAATGTTATGGTGTCTTATATACGTTAATGGTGTTTTACCGTAAAACACAACGCCTTGAATCACTATATAATTAAAACAACATAGACAAAACACCATGGACTAAAACATATGATTGAAGCGTAATTTTTTTCTCTATATAAGTATAGCAATATGGTACTCATATTAAAGATAAAAAACACTCGTTATTATAGTATATTTTTTTATAAAAAAAGTTACGTATAAAAAGTTATTGGCGTTTAAAAAAGACGGGGGAACTTGGATGTGCATTATATGTGGGTTTTTGAATTTAAAAATGTTAAATTTACCTTTATACCCTTAATATAGAAAATTAATTATTTTAATGGTTAACAGTATTTACAATTTTGTCATTATAATCTCAACTATTAGATTATAGATCAAAAGGTGTAGATTTATTCCTACACTTCTTACAAAACACACTCTTTTTACAATAACCCTACCCATTAGATCAATATTGTTTATGTTATTATATTATTATTAATATTAATAATATTAATAATAATTAATAACAAAAGAACTACATTATTAAAAGAGAAAATATACATGACATTTAGTGGAATTTTTTTAAGTATAGATTTTGAAATTAGAATAAACTGTCAAAATGGTCTATGAGGTTTGGTCACTTTTGTCACTTTAGTCCAAAATTCAAATCTTTTGAATTTGGATCCCTGTAGTTTCAATTTTGTTGTCATTTTCATTCAAAATCAAATTTTGGTTAGATTTTTCAAGTAACATTTAACTTTTTTTTTGTTTTTTTTTTTCCTTTTTTTTAATAAGGGCAAAATGGTCTTTTAATGTTTTATTATAACAAATTAAAAAATCTGACAATTTTGCCATTCATCAAAGGGAGGAAAAAGACAAAAAAAAAACTGGATGCTAACTGAAAAATTTGACCAGATTTTGCTTTTGAATGAAAATGATAACAAAATGGAAACCACAGAGACCCAGATCCAAAAAGTTTGAGTTTTGAACTAAAGTGACAAAAGTGACCAAACTTCAAAGACCATTTTAACAATTTACTCTTGAAATTATTAAAAGTAGCAAATATGTTTTTCTACATTCATGTTTAAATCCTTAGCTATTAAAAATACTTTTATCTCTAAAATTCGTTTGTTTTTTTAAACTCTAGAATCCGTTTGTTTTTTAAAACATTATACATTGGGTAAATTACACTTTTCGTCCTTTATGTTTGTATCGGATTGCAATGAATGACCTTTAACTTCAATAATTACAGTCGTGGTCCTTTATTTGTAAAACTCATTACATCTTACGTCATTTAGTACTAACCTGGTCAAAAATTTTCAGTTAAGTATGTCATGTGCCTTGCACATGAGGGTAGGTTGGTAATTTTACCCTAAAATTAAATTAACTAAAATTATAAAAAAAACAAATGCATGGATGCTTAGATTCAAAAGCCCCAATGGGCCCACACAACAATAACGCTTTTCATACTTTTGCCCTTCTTCTTCCTCCAACCATGAATCCTGCTACCAACAAATATTCCGCCGGAAAATATTATCTATAGTTGTCGTACTCACGTTCGTCTTCTTCACGCAACAATTCTAATTCAGGTAGCGATAATTGTAGGTTTATTCTGGTTAATCTATGTGTTTTGTATCTGTAGTGAGGTGATTATATTGTTCTGGATGGAATCGGAACTGGTATCTCGTTCTACCATCATCGTCTTCCTCTGAATCTTGTCACAACACCCACGATCTACTTAATTTGAAACCCATTGACGGTTACCATGGTTGCGATTTTACAGATATGTGTACAAATTTGTAGAAAAAGAGTGGATACAGGAAGGATTGAGGGGTTATACGATTAAGGTTTCTAATGATTAGGATTTTGTGGTTTCTGGCGGTGGTGGTTGTAAAGATGCCGGTGGTTCTCGTTGTTACCAGAGGTTGGGGAGGTGACGGGGGCTGGTGGTGGTAGTGGAGAAAAGCTAAAGATGGGGAACTGATAGAGAAAGAGAGGAGAGTTGAGAGAGAGGGTGTATTCATTTATATATATTTTTTAATTAATTTAATTTTAGAGTAAAATTACCAACTTACCCTCATGTGCAAGGCACATGTCATACTTAACTGAAAATTTTGACAAGGTTAGTGCTTAGAGCGTAAAGTGTAATAAGAATAAAGGACTCTTACTGTAATTATTGAAGTTAAAGGTCATCCATTGCAATCCAATACAAACATAAAGGACGAAAAATGTAATTTACCCTTATACATTTGATTCCTTGTATTTACATTTATTCAGTCAAATAATACATGGATCTTTTATTGTTTTTCTCTTTTACTCACATCAAATAATACATAGATCTTTTATTGTTTTTCTCTTTTACTCACAAAAATATAAGCTGTATATTTTTGGATGAGTGGAAGTTAAAGGGAAAAATAATAAATAATTAATATATAAATTACTAAAGACGTGCATGAGGAATCAAATGTGTGGATTTTAAAAGGTATACACATTTTAAGAATAAAAGTTTTTCTAGCTTAATTTACAAGGATAAAATGATGATTCAAATGTGAATACTATCATGGGTTGGCTAAACATGCTCTTTATTGATTTTTCATCATATGCCCTCTCTTAAGTCATCAATTTAAGGTGATCTTTTTGTCTTTTAGTTCGAAAAAGATGGAATATTAGGTGTTGTTTGTTTTTCATAGGTAAAACGTATGCAGTCTGCAGACCACATCTGTAGCTGAAAATGTGGACAAAACCTCTACAGTCTGCATGAAGAAGACTGTTTGTTTTTTAACTTCTGCAAGCTAAACAATGAGAAGAGCTATTGCAAAACTTGACATCAGAATCAACGCATAACCTCTTTGCCAGTACCGAAGCTTCAATAGGAACGGATAATTCTTCCCAATCTTAAACCACTTGATTTAAACACAATCATATCAATTCGTACCAAATAGCTAACATAATCTATTCAACTTGCTCGGTGCTGCAACAAACCTAATAAAAACTGTAAACCTAATTTAAAAAAGAGAGACACGAACACAAAACTCAACAACTAATCCTCCGAAATGCATAAGCTAAAATTGATTAATCTATCATCATACTAATGTTAATATAAAACTAGAAACCTAATTTAAACAGAGACTCAATTCATTCAAAGCATGAACATGATATCCAAAAATCAATCCGTCTGAAATGTATAAACTAACATTAATCAAACTTTCATCATATAGAAGATTAGAAGTAAATAAAAAACTCAAATCATTCAAAGTACGAACATGAAATTCAACAATTAATCCTCCAAAATAGAAATAAAATATAACAAAACCTAACATCAGAAACACCTCAAAACCCCCATCTCAAAGCCGAAGCTTCGAGAAGAACCATCGGTTCTTCTCGGTCTTAAACCTCTCCTCTAACCTTGCTTTCGTCTTCTTACACGCGGCCACCTTTTTATCATGTGACTGCAACGCATCAACCTTAACAACATCCTTCAGATCCACATCGAGCGTGTATCTTGTTGGCATGATGTGGTTGTGGTTCACGAGCTTGGTGTCGGTTGTGTGGTGTCGACGGAGGTGGAGGTTGACGACAGAAAAAAAAGCTGGAAATTGAATATAAATACGAATATATAGTGGAGGTCGACGGCGGAGAAGGTGGAGGCAGAGAAGGTGGAGGGGTCGACGGAGATGTGGGGGTGGCAGAGGAGGTGGAGGTGGAGGTGTCGGCGTCGGCTGGAGAAGAAGGATGCTAGGGTTTTTAAGATTGTGGTTTGAAAGAGCATAAAGGATAAGAGGAGAAGAGCCTTGAAGATGTGAGGCCAGGTCTGCGCGAGGAAGAGGTATAGAAGAGCTTTTTTATTAAAATCACTTCCAAAAAACAAACACGCTGCAGACTCAAACCTCTGCGCGTGGTCTGCGTGGGGCAGACATAAGAGGTTATGAAGTGCTTTTCACAAAAAAACAAACACCCATTTAATGATTTGGCAACTAAAGATATAACCATATCGGTAGAACTAGTTTTTTGATTGTGTCCCCTATATGATGCGTTTAGCAGAACGCCTTATTCTTTTAGAGTTATTCTCTTTTAGTTCGAAAAAGGATGGAATATTAATGATTTGTCAACTAAAGATATAACCATATGGGTAGAACTAGTTTTTTGATTTTATCCCCTATATGACGCGTTTAGCAGAACACCTTATTCTTTTAGAGTTATAGTTGTTGAAACCCACCAAACAACTTAAATCAAAGCAAATCGACTAATTTGATCGTTTTTTTAACGGCAAATTTAGATCACTGACGGGCCACTGTAGTATCATCGTGCCCCAGCAGTACCACCCGATCATATCCATCTCCACTAGGCAATGCCTTTACACCAATCCAGCAGGAAACCCAATAAATATGGGAAAAACCCCCTTTGTGGGAATCGAACCCATGACCTATTGGTCCCAAAGCCTTATCTTACCCCAAATATGCCACTAGGCTATAAAGCCATGGGCATTTAACTTATACCCAGCCATTTAAATTTTGATTATTTATATATATCGTTTATTCTCTTGAGTATGATCATGAATCGTATTTCTTATTTTAAATATTTAATATAAAGTGATAATTTTAAAAAACGGTAAAAACCACCAAACCAATAAAGTTGGTTTTTAAGCTAACCCGCCCAACTCATTCGGTTTCGTTTGTCCTTCCTCAAACCATAGTTCGCAGTTCAGCCCAAAATTTTCGTCAAACTCGACCAAAGCAACTGTGAAAAGCCCTAGTCATGATTATAGATAATACACTAACAATAAATGTTTGTTGATTTTTCATAACGATGTTAGAAATATAAATAAATAACAAAAAAATGATTAGCAGGAAGCTGACCTGCAAAGTTGATAATTACGTCATATACACACCTATGGGAAAACCAAACACCACTTGTAATCTATTCATAGTCAATAAAACACCAAAAGAACACAAGGCTCGGTTCACAAACATCTAACATTTTCACATGTTGTCCCGAGAACATTTACATCAAAGTTGCAAAAGACAATTGACTCTAGGAATGATGTTCATTCAAATGCAGTCGAAGCGATCACGCGAGACTTCCATTTAAATGTTTGTTGATGTGGTTGATTTTACATTTTTAACGACAAACTAAGATGCTCCTAATCTACGATACTATTAACCACTAATACTTGTACCTTGGAGGATTTGAATCCTCCATCTCTAGGAAAAAGGAAGAGATCAACCACCACACCATGTCTTGTAAGAACCATTCGTTTTACGTAATTACATGAAATGTGTTACTACGTCTAAAATAACATGTATCTTGCAAACTTTTTTTTTTATTATTATTCAAAAAAATTGATGTGCTAAAAGTAGTTTAATTAAAATGATCTAATTTAACCTAATTTAGACACTAAGTAATACTCTAGGCTCTCTAAACTCGACCAAACTACTAACCAGCAAGCGAACCGATAGACTCTAGTAAAGCTAAGTAAGTCCGGAAATCGAACCCACATGACTCAACTTAACTACGTTAACTAACTTATCTAAGCTGACACTGTCACGACTCTAACTGTTTTTATATTTGATTGGGGGGGGGGGATTTCTAAATATCCTAAATTTGCGATTTAAATTAAATTAATTAACTAAAGTAATTAGACACGAACTAACTTGGGGTCTACTCAGATGATGGAAAAGACTACCTAGACTGGAATCCTGGATTGTACTAGTAGCGATTTATTAGGATGTTAATTATTATGGAACCGAGAACGTTTAATGCTAAACCTATCGAGACACCGAACAAGACCCCCAACCCTTCTTAGGAAGACACTTATGGAGCTCTAAAGGCTGTTATGGACACCGGTTAGTCTAAACTCCCTCACGGGTTATCTAAGTTGTTTACGAAAGTATCCTAATTCA
Organism: Helianthus tuberosus; assembly: GCA_030545235.1. Lineage (NCBI taxonomy): Eukaryota > Viridiplantae > Streptophyta > Magnoliopsida > Asterales > Asteraceae > Helianthus > Helianthus tuberosus. The sequence goes on along the minus strand of CM060357.1, from coordinate 38,640,458 downwards.
ATCTACTCCCTCTCGGGTTATAAACCTAGGATAAACTTGGGTTCTCAATTTTACTTGTTAGACAACAGTCAATAGGGAAACTAGTTCAGACTCCTCGCGAAGATTCTACCTAGCAGTTTACTGACTTAGACCTAACAATAATCTCGCACCTCATAGCTATAAAGATTAATAGAACACTCAGATTTATCTAATTATTAATTACCGCTTCTAAGGTATATTGGCCAACTAACCCAAAAGATCACAAAGCAATATCATATTCTAGCATGAACCTATTACATGAAAGACATTCACCAAAACTCACACGAAGCAATAAACGACAATTAAACACGTCTAAGCATGCATAAACATCAAATCAATAACCAAGTTGACTACTTTCATAAACAATCCATAAAATAATTAAATATCCATAAAAACAAAACTTTAACAAACCATTCATCCAATCTAGGTAGTTTAAAGTGTTTAACCTAACATGTTCCTAATTAAATAAAAAACAAGAGTGATTTCAAAGAAACAAAACATGATGAATAAGCGGAAGTAAAGAACAAGTGAATCGAATGAGTAACAAGCGGCGTGGATGTTCCCACGAGCTTCCAACCTTCAATCACAGCTTCGAAAACTCTGAAAAAAGCTCCAAATTCGTCTGTTAATTCGCCCAAGATCTTCCAAGTTTGTATTAGGGTCGGACTTGTCTCAACATTATGTTTATATACCTTTCCATACAAGAATCCAGCACCAACACAACTCTGTTTACGACATCAACCCCTTCGCGTCACACGAAAGGGATTTCCTTCTCTCGTCACGTAGCGCTGCGCTTAAAAACATATTTTAATTATTTAAATCCTTCGCGTCACGTGACAGGACTTCCATGTTGTGGTGGTGTGACGCCACGAGGTGTTTTTCCAGTAAATCGTTTCCTCGATTTCCGTTCAGCTGCGTTTCACCTGGCTTTCGTTGCTTATTCCTTTTCAGCATATTTCCTGTGTTTTTCCATCTTTTCAGCAACCGAGACCTATAATATACAAAACTATCAAAAGCAACTAATTCTAAACTAAAAACCGACAAAAAACGAAACGAAATAAATATAAACTATACATGATAAATGTATGTATTTTGCAATACATCAATAACATGTTTCATCTACTTTTATCAATGATAATACTTATTTTCAAATATTAAAAATACCAAATATGTTTTATTCATTCAACTTCTAAGGTTTAACCGGTAAATCCAACCAAGCCATTTACACATAAACAAGTCGGGGGCTTGATCGAGTTAAGATCCTAACAGTTTGATTCATAATTCAGTTTTAACGGTGTACAATGTTTTTCTTTTGGTTTAAAACTTGGATCCAGTCATTTAATTTTTTATTTTTTTTTTGTATATTTTTATCATGTTTCGTGTAAGGACCTTCAAAAATGTCCTAAAACGACCCATAAGTGAAAACCCGGACCCCTGAAAACCTACTGTGCATGAAAAACTGAGAAAACAAGAAATCTGGTCTTCAGGCGGGCCGCGTAAAGGTTAAGCATGGCCTTACGCGGGCCACATCAACCTTAAGTTGACCAGATAAGCGTTACAGTCCATGTGGCATCCACCTGGCAACCCTACGCGTGACCCAGCAAACCTACACGTAGACTAGGTGGCCACGTGGGCCACTAAGGATCAAGCATGGGCTCACGCGGGTCGCGTGAGACCCATTTTTCACCTATAAATTGCCTGGACATCGAGCTTTCATTCTGTGTCGAAAATTTTAAACAAAATCGAAGTTCTACTGCTCAAAATTCATTTTCAATATAGCAAGGCGCTGCTACGATACAGGGTATTAACTCGATCGCTACTACGATTCAATGTCCGATCGATTGAAACTATCCAATGTATGTTTAAGTGCTGCCCAAATTAGGGCTATACTTTGTCATTCGTCGTGAATTCGATGGATGTTTAAGTATTGCACTTTGTCATTCGTTGTGAGGGTTTTAATCTTGTGAGTTATCGTAAATGATGTATTAGTTACTGACCTAGTTCGTGTGCATCGTTATTTAAATTAGGTTACAAGGCTAATCGGTAGGCTAAACTCTGCCCGTTTAAATTTGCAATGTGAGTCATTCTCTTTTATCAAAAGTGTTTTACAATACTCCAATTATTTTCAAAGGTTATAATTACATGGATTAAGTCATGGTTATCTTGAATCACTGGCTAGTGGGGTATTGTGCACATTACTAATCTCTCACGGTTAGGCTAATAAATCCTAACAGTGATAATCATCACTACTTGGGTGAAAGGACCCAATAGTGGTATGACCATCGTCACCAAGAGGTGACACGGCGCCAGATAAAAATAAGATATAAGCCATTGTAATCGCTCTTATGCTGTAATTTATAACTATGTGTCATTTTATTAAATTTGAGTGACTCGCCAGTATTTCCCGGCTGATAAAATATTTTCAAAACATGTTTCAAGTGACTACTGTGAACCAAGGAAAAGTGCTACGGAGCACTAACAAGCTTGAAGTAGTGGCTCAGTTAAATAAATAAACATGTTTTGTAAAACCAGGGAATTTCCTAGTAAAATTCCTCTATTGTAAATTACGGGGTTCATCCCGAATTATGAAATAAAATAATCGGGCATTTCAAGTTTTAAAAAGATCATGTAAAATCTTCCGCTGTCAACTCAATTAATAATTACCACGGGTTTCTGTCCCGCGGCTCCTGGACCGGGTAAAACCGGGATGGGGGCCGTGACAGAAAAAGGTGGTATCAGAGCCACTGATTTAAGCCAATTAAGTATCTAGAAATACTTAATTTTACTGATTGCCATCTTGTGATTACGTGTTTTGTTAACTGACTATTTGTTAGTTACAGTATGGGTAAGCAAATACTTTCGGACATCTATCGTCAATTAGAGAGTTCACCAAAAGATAAGGGAACTTCATCTCAATCAAATTCCTCAAAATACTCAACAAATACTGAGGAAGGAATTGTCACACCCCAACCGATGGCGGAATCATCGGGGCAAGGCACTGAGCGAAACAAATTGTCCAGAAATTTCCATAACAATTACCATTACTATTCAATTTAAAATAACATGTCCCATACCATGTCTCAAACAGTAAACAAATTATTACAGATAAAAATCTAGGCAAATAATTCTGTTCCGACAACTCAGATTTAAATAGAGCAATTGTTTATCTGCTTCTAGAGACCCTTGATTCAATTACTACAGACAACTATTTGTTGGACTCTTGAGCTTTATTCTAGCTTCAATTTCCTACCAGATGTGCATCCTAAGCACCTGTCACATACGTTAAAATAAAGTCAATACATATAATGTAAAGGTGAGCATACAAGTTTGATAATAGCATATAGAGTTCGAATTCGTTTACGCATATCCAGCACGTACACATAGAGAAATGAAGCACGTTAGTTATCGACATAGATCCATCGATACCAATGACTGCGGGTTGACTGCCTGAGGCAGTTCGCAATACATGATTACCACCGTAATCCATGCAAGTAATTGTCCTTAACAACCCCTGCGAACAGGTGCTGAGTCCAAACTATAGTACTATCGTTGCTAAGGCAGGTAGACAACATTCCATGTGTAAACATAACAAACAAGCATTCATAAGCCACGTATAACATGCATTAACGGTTAGCGTTCAAATAGTATTGAGTAGTGTGTTCGATGTGATTTGAATAGTTGTAACGTATGTAACACCCAAAAGCGCATAAAGCAAAAAGGGATCGAGTATACTCACAGGGGTTGATGGATTGAAGGGAGCGCTTAGCGAGTAAAGTTAGCCTGAATGGATTGATAACATAACGATAAGTGACGCGTAAAACGATACAAAGTATGAATGGGTTGGATAGCAGTTCGGTCGGATGGTAATCTGATCGGACGACTTGTTTGTGCGGATGGCAATCCGTTCGGATGGTCATCCGGTCGGACTGTAGTCCAGTCGGATGACTATTCGAGTGGATTGTTTCTTCCTATGAGAAGAATGTGTTCGTGTATGATGGCTTGTCTTTTGAAGTTTTCGTTGTAGCATTTTGAAAATGTTGAAGTATCTCTATCCTTCAAGTCGGTCGATCGGACGGTCAATCGTGCGGACGACAATCCGTTCGGATGGTCATCCGGTCGGACGATAGTCCGGTCGGACGGCGATTCTAGTGATAGGGTTACTTAGTGGGAACAAATTCACAGCAGGAGCGTCACTCGGTCGGATGTCCATCCGATCAGGTGGCAACCCTGTTAATGAACATGTTGAAAACTGTTTAAGTCTTTAAAGTCCTAGTATCTCATGATCCAAAGAGTAATCCGGTCGGATTGTAGTCTGATCGGATGGAAATTCGTTCAATACTCAAACTTCAGATAGAGTTGATGAAGTGTGGGACCCAAGGTGTGATCCGTTCGGACAACAATCCGTTCGGGTAGCCTATCCGTTCGGACAGTAGTACGGTCGGATAGCACTTCGTCCCGGTTGCTTCGGCCGTCTTACACTTGGTCGTTTTGTTTGTTTGTAGTTTTATCGAGACGCTTTGACATTGTGTTAACCAACAGAACCCCATCTTGACCCAAGTGACCTGATCGACCAGGAATCACCCTAGTTCGGCCAGTTAACCGATTCAAGACGGTTGTTCTTGTTTAACCCGAAATCGGTGGTCTCGTGAGTAGAATCCAGATCTTGAGCTAGCACAACACTAAGAATGAGCGAAGGACTAGATCTAGGTCCGATTTTATCAGTTTCAAGTGCATTGAGTGCAAAAGAGTTGAAAGAAAGTTAGAAACCATCTTTCGATCCTTTTTCGCTATGTTTATGTTTAGATCTAGCATAGATCTTTGTTCATTTGTGTGGAAATCGGTTAGATCTGAGTTGTTCTCGGTGGATTGAAGCCAAAACATGAAGTTCTTCAAGAACACATGATGACATCATCCTAGAACACCTCAAATCTAGCGATTTCACGGTTAAAAGTTAAGATTCAAAAGATAGAAAGGTGTAGGAGTGCGTGTAGATCAAGAAAGTACAAGATTTAGGACGAGATCTTATCGGGATTGAGAGAAATCGAAGAAAAGGTGAGCTGAGCGTGCTGGTCAGACAGAGGTTTCCAAAAGTAGAAAGTTTGAGAGTGACATGGGTATTTATAGGATTCCAAAAGGGGAAAGTGTGGGTCGGTCGGATGGCATCCCGCCCGAATGACTATCCGGTCGGATGTCATCTCGGTCGGATGGCATCTTGACACCATGGCCAAGTGGCAGCCCGGTCGGATGGTTATTCGGCCGGATGGCACTTGATTCGTGTGCTCGACGCGACGACTTTTGCTGATTCGGTTTCGTTTGTGATTGCGCATCGCTTGCAATAGAGTTTCCTATTCAAATTACTTTTAATCCCAACTACTATCATAGTTCTATTTCAATTGAGTTCGATTGGGTTTCGAGTTCGATTGCGATTCGATTGATTACCACACATAACATAAATGAACATGCACAAGTAACACATAAGGCACACACACACGTATAACAATAACTAAAATGCGTAGTTCGAGTTGCGATTTGATGTCGATTCGATTAGCATAGTTTGATTATCGTTTAGTTAGCTTTATCGCATTGTTACTTCCTCTAGTTCACAGTCGTGAGTCGAGTAGATTGCGAGTAACATACGTCGATTATTGTAATTATTGACACTTACTCCACATAATACAACTAAAATAAACATACAACAGACATCTACTACAAGTCAAGTCGCGCGAAATCGGTCGTTGACTTTGACCTTGACTTTGACTTTGACTTCTCGGAAACACGGGGTGTTACAGCCTCCCCTTGTTTAGGGAATTTCGTCCCGAAATTAGGCTGAAGCCGTAACAAACAACTGCGGGTACTTCGCCTTCATGTCGCTTTCAAGTTCCCAAGTGAACTCTGCGCCTCGTTTGCCTTCCCATCGGACTTTCACAATAGGAATGCGCGAGCGTCTGAGTTGCTTGGTTTGGCGATCCATGATCTCAACAAGCTTTTCCACGAAGTGTAATGTTTCGTTCACTTGAAGGTCATCGAGTGGAACATGTAAGTCGTGGTCGGCTAGGCACTTTCGGAGGTTTGACACGTGGAAAGTCGGGTGGACGTTACTAAGTTCCTCCGGTAGTTCGAGTCTGTAGGCGACTTTTCTGATCCTTTCCAGAATCTTATAAGGTCCAACATATCGAGGCGCGAGCTTTCCTTTCTTGCCGAATCGGACCACACCCTTCCAAGGTGATACCTTTAGGAGTACGTAATCACCAACGTCAAATTCAAGGGGCTTGCGTCGTCTATCGGCATAACTTTTCTGTCGATTCCGAGCTTTCGTTAGATTGTCTCAAATTTGGAAAATTTTGTCTGTCGTTTTGTGCAGTAGCTCGGGACCGGTTAATTGCGAATGCCCGATCTCGTGCCACACAATAGGCGATCGATATCTTCTTCCGTATAAAGCCTCGAATGGTGCCATTTGAATGTTTGCATGATAGCTGTTGTTATATGAGAATTCGACTAATGGCAGGTATTTATCCCAATTACCACCGAAGTCTATGACACACGAACGTAGCATGTCTTCAAGAGTGCGGATCATTCTTTCAGTCTGACCGTCAGTTTGAGGGTGGAAAGCGGTACTTAGATTAAGCGATGTACCGAGTGCCATTTGAAATGTTTCCCACAGTCGCGAGGTAAACCGAGCATCATGATCAGAGATGATGTCGCGAGGTGTCCCATGATTACAAATGATCTCGTCGGTGTAGATTCGGGCTAATCGTTCTACCTTGTAGTCTTCCCGTATTGGCAAAAAGTGAGCAGATTTGGTCAAACGGTCAACCACAACCCAGATGCTGTCGTGACCTGATGACGTGTGCGGTAGCTTTGTTACAAAGTCCATAGCTATACTCTCCCACTTCCACATAGGGATCAGTGGTTGTTCGAGTAAGCCAGAGGGTCTTTGATGTTCAGCCTTGACACTCGCACATGTCAGGCATTTTCCAACGTAGAGAGCAATATCCCTTTTCATGCCGGGCCACCAATACTTGTAGCGAAGAGCCTGGTACATTTTGTCGGCACCAGGATGAATAGAATACCGGGATTTGTGGGCTTCGTCCATCAAGATCTGTCGGAAATTGGTCCGTTTAGGAATCCAAATTCGGTCCAGAAAGTGGAATATCCCATTTGATTTACTCACAAGCTGGACTCCATCGTGGTAGATTATTTCCTTCTTCAGAGTGCGTTCATTAAAACACGCATGCTGAGCTTCGCGGATGAGGGTTTCGAGGTCGTATTGGGCTTGAACATTACGAGTGCTAAGCAGATAGCTCCATCTGCTGAGTGCGTCAGCAACAACAGTTGCTTTGCCAGGGTTATAACGAATCTCATAGTCGTAATCGTTGAGAAGTTCTACCCATCGGCGTTGACGCATATTAAGTTCCTTCTGATTAAAGATATGTTGTAGGCTCCTATGATCGGTGAAGATCGTACACTTGGTACCATACAGGTAGTGTCACCAAATCTTTAATGCAAAAACAACTGCGCCTAGCTCGAGATCATGGGTTGTATAGTTCTTCTCGTGGATTTTAAGCTGACGAGATACGTAAGCTATAACCTTGTCCCGCTGCATAAGGACACAACCGAGACCAAGGTTGGAAGCATCACAGTAGACAATGAAATCGTCGTTTCCGTCGGGCAATGTGAGAACAGGAGCATTGCAAAGCTTGTGCTTGAGGGTTCGAAAGGCGAACTCTTGTTTAGTTCCCTAAACAAAAGGCTTGTCCTTATGCGTGAGAGCGGTAAGCGGCACAACGATCTTTGAGAATCCTTCGATAAATCGTCGATAATAGCCCGCTAATCCGAGAAAAGAACGGACTTTAGACGGGTTCTTGGGTGTAATCCAACTCTTAACAGCTTCAATCTTCGCAGGATCGACGTGAATACCTTGATTATTTACGATGTGACCCAGAAACTGAACTTCCTCCAACCAGAATTCACACTTGGAGAACTTGGCATAGAGTTGGTTCCCCTGGAGTAGCTCGAGAACCAAACGTAGATGTTGCGCGTGTTCGGTTTTCGAATTGGAATAGATCAAGACATCGTCGATGAATACGATGACGAAACGGTCGAGATATGGTTTACACACGCGATTCATCAGATCCATGAAAACCGCGGGTGCGTTGGTTAAACCAAAGGGTATAACAACGAATTCGTAGTGGCCGTATCGAGTGCGAAACGCGGTTTTGGGTATATCCTCCTCCTGAATGCGTAGTTGGTGATAGCCTGAGCGTAGATCGATCTTCGAGAAGCATGTAGCACCTTGTAGCTGATCAAACAAATCGTCAATGCGGGGTAGGGGGTAGCGGTTCTTGATAGTTAACTTATTCAATTCCCGATAGTCGATACACATCCTGAACGACCCATCCTTCTTTTTTACGAAGAGGACTGGCGCGCCCCAAGGAGAGGTGCTCGGGCGAATGAAGCCTTTCTCAGGTAATTCCTGGAGTTGGTTTGAGAGTTCGCGCATTTCGGATGGCGCGAGTCGGTAGGGAGCTTTGGCAATAGGGTTGGCTCCAGGAATGAGGTCGATACGAAAGTCGATATCACGACTTGGTGGTAGACCGGGAAGATCCTCTGGAAAAACGTTAGGAAATTCTCGAACCACAGGAACGTCTTTCACTTCCTTCTTCTCTTTCTTTTCCTTCTTCGCTACTACAATGTTAGCCAAGAAAGCTCTTTATTCTTTGCGGAGATACTTGCTAGCTTGGACATATGACATGAGCTTGAGACCTTTCGAAGCGGTTTCGCCGTAAACACACAATAAATCACCATTCGTGAGCGAGAATCGGATCATCTTGTCGAAGTACACTACTTCAGCATGGTTTTCACGAAGAAAGTCCATGCCTACTATGACGTCAAAACTTCCGAGTTGCATCGGAATAAGGTCGATTGGGAAGATGTGATTGTTGAGCTCAAGGGTACAATCACGAAGAACAGAATTAACGGCGACAGTTCTTCCGGTAGCGACTTCAACATCGAACGTCGAGGAGAGTTGGGAGCGTTTACGACTGAGTTTCTCGAATTCGAACGACACAAAGCAATTATCGGCTTCAGTATCAAATAAACACGAAGCATAAATACCATTCACAAGGAACGTACCATTAACCACGTTATTGTCGGCTTGGGCTTGACGCACGTTGATGTTGAAAGTTCTGGCTAGTGCGGCTTGTTATTGCTACTGCTGCTGCTGCTGTTGCTGCTGGGGCTCTTGTTTCACAACCCTGTTTGGGCACATGTTGGTGAAATGGTTAGGATCGCCACATGCGAAGCAGGCTCTGGCGTTGACCGCGGGTGCCGGAGGAGCTTGTTGACCCAGAGGGGCGGTGAGTAGAGCTTGATGAGCAGGAGTTTGTCGAGCATGACAGTTGGTAGTGAAATGGCCATACATATTGCAATGAGCACAAAAACGGAAAGCAATGGTAGTTGGGTGGTGGTAGGTACAAGTAGGGCAGAGCGGGTGTTGCCCAGTGTATGCACGCTTAGCAGGCGATGCATTTGCCACAGGCGCCGCTACTTGACGCTGTTGGGCTGGTACAGCTTGAATTGGTGCAGCAGTGATCGCACAGTTCTTGTTGTTGGAGCTGTTCTTTCTCTTGTTCTTCCTCTTGTTGCTCGATGAGGTGGTGGTTTCAGCAGCTGGTGCGGCGGTGGTAGCTTGATGCAGGTGCTTTGAAGTTTTATCCCAAACACCGGCCTTGTCCCGCTTATCGTTGATTTCAGCGGCCAGTAGGTAAGTGTCTTCGATCGTCTTAGTCTTAGCCGCTTGAATGAAATCGGCAACACAGTCCGGTAGGGCTCTCGGATATACTTCTTAATTGCCATGTCTGGAGTCTTGACCTGATCGGGACAAATGATGCTGAGCTGTTTGAACCGAGCAGTGAGCGCATCATTTTCACCATCCTTTTGTTGTATGTGCCAAAATTCATCCTCTAGTTTCTGACGTTCATGAGGAGGACATAATTCTTCCAGCATGACTTCCTTGAGCTCGTCCCACGACAGACCGTAGGCTGCATCGTTCCCTCGCTTGTTCCTCTCGGCTGTCCACCAGTCTAATGCGCGGGACTGGAAGACGCCGGTAGCATTCAGAGTACGGAGGTCGTCGGGGCAACCGCTCTGTCGCAGTGTGACCTCAATGGAGTCAAACCATTGGAATAACGCTGTAGGGCCTCCCTCGCCAGTGAATTCTTTTGGCCCACAAGACTTGAATTGCTTGAAATTGAAGGGAGCTTCGGTCCTCGACTCCTCAGACGATTTGCTGACATTCTCGTAAACATCACTCACGGCCTTTGCTACTTGTTTAGCGATGATAGCAGCAAGGCGTTTGTCTCTCTTCTCTTGACGAGAAAGTGAGGGATGACGGGATCCAGATGACATTGTCTGCAACAGACATCGTCACAGGACTCAACACATTGTATTCGAATCGCACCTCACGCGTCTACTACTTACTAAAGCTCAGGAACACGCATAATCATGTAAACATATAGACACATAACTACGTAGAACACAGAATCACATAAACACATAAGCACGTAGAGCACAGAAACACATAACCACATACGCATGTACTCACAGAGACAGTCAGAATACAGAAACCTATTATTTAAAGTCTGTGATTTGTTCGAATATAATGGTCTCGTCTAGTATATCGAATAGCGTAGTATAAGCGTATGGAATATCATAAGGTCGTCCATAATTTAGCGGTTTGTTAACGTATTAAGATAGAAATGCAGTGCGAGCCGTGTGTGTCGATCGAAGCGTAAGTATAAATCGAAAAATTCTTCCGAAAATTAATCACATAAGCAGGAAAATTCACATGAAAACACATAAAATCAACGAATCGTCAGAGTTAGCAGTTGCGGGCTCAGAATTGAAACACATAAACATCGGGAAATAGATCGTCTGCGGCTATTAGACTTCGACTAATCAAAGTGATTCAACTATTCGCAAGGATCCGTTGTGCACATTTGACTTTCAGGACTATGCTTTTGCCTCGATTCTTGGGCGTTTGGCACACATCCCGTTAGTCATGTTGTGACTTCAGGTCGTTGGAGTCCGTCGAAACTTTGGTGAGAGTTTTGTAAAATGGGCGGAACAAGTCATCAAGGTTAGGGTTTCACCCCTGGCTTAACAACTTCGATCCTGTTTTGATAAAACAGAGGAGATTATTCATCAAAATGTGGATTTCACTCCGGATTTGGCATAATTCTCCTTGTTTGTAAATAAAAATGCGGGTTGATCAAGCAACCTTAGTCGCGAGTTTGCGGTTTTCACGCCTAATCTCGACTTAATTGCTTATTCATGGATGAAAATTCGAGTGCAGTGATAGTGTGGCGTGAATAGCGAGAAATAAGCTCGTATATAGTCCCTACTGGATATGCACAAGTCGGTCTGTTGGTTCCTAACTATAGACTAGGTCTCTAAGATATCGACTCGGACTAGGTCGAATCTTGCCTAATTCCCCATAGTTATGGCTCTGATACCAATCTGTCACACCCCAACAGATGGCGGAATCATCGGGGCATGGCACTGAGCGAAACAGATTGTCCAGAAGTTTCCATAACAATTACCATTACTATTCAATTTAAAATAACATGTCCCATACCATGTCTCAAACAGTAAACAAATTATTACAGATAAAAATCTAGGCAAATAATTCTGTTCCGACAACTCAGATTTAAATAGAGCAATTGTTTATCTGCTTCTAGAGACCCTTGATTCAATTACTACAGACAACTATTTGTTGGACTCTAGAGCTTTATTCTAGCTTCAATTTCCTACCAGATGTTCATCCTAAGCACCTGTCACATACGTTAAAATATAGTTAATACATATAATGTTGTGAGCATACAAGTTTGATAATAGCATATAGAGTTCGAATTCGTATACGCATAACCAACACGTACACATAGAGAAATGAAGCACGTTAGTTATCGACATAGATCCATCGATACCAATGACTGCGGGTTGACTGCCTGAGGCAGTTCGCAATACATGATTACCACCGTAATCCATGCAAGTAATTGTCCTTAACAACCCCTGCGAACAGGTGCTGAGTCCAAACTATAGTACTATCGTTGCTAAGGCAGGTAGACAACATTCCATGTGTAAACATAACAAACAAGCATTCATAAGCCACGTATAACATGCATTAACGGTTAGCGTTCAAATAGTATTGAGTAGTGTGTTCGATGTGATTTGAATAGTTGTAACGTATGTAACACCCAAAAGTGCATAAAGCAAAAAGGGATCGAGTATACTCACAGCGGTTGATGGATTAAAGGGAGCGCTTAGCGAGTAAAGTTAGCCTGAATGGATTGATAGCATAACGATAAGTGACGCGTAAAACGATACAAAGTATGAATGGGTCGGATAGCAGTTCGGTCGGATGGTAATCCGATCGGACGGCTTGTTTGTACGGATGGCAATCCGTTCGGATGGTCATCCGGTCGGACGGTAGTCCAGTCGGATGACTATGCGAGTGGATTGTTTCTTCCTATGAGAAGAATGTGTTCGTGTATGATGGCTTGTCTTTTGAAGTTTTCTTTGTAGCATTTTGAAAATATTGAAGTATCTCTATCCTTCAAGTTGGTCGATCGGACGGTCAATCGGGCGGACGATAATCCGTTCGGATGGTCATCCGGTCGGATGGCGATTCTAGTGATAGGGTTACTTAGTGGGAAGAAATTCACAACAGGAGCGTCACTCGGTCGGATGGACTGGCAACCCTGTTAATGAACATGTTGAAAACTGTTTAAGTCTTTAAAGTCCTAGTATCTCATGATCCGAAGAGTAATCCGGTCGGATGGTAGTCCGATCGGATGGCAATTCGTTCAATACTCAAACTTCAGATAGAGTTGATGAAGTGTGGGACCCAAGGTGTGATCCGTTCGGACAGCAATCCGTTCGGGTAGCCTATCCGTTCGGACAGTAGTCCGGTCGGATAGCACTTCGTCCCGGTTGCTCTGGCCATCTTACACTTGGTCGTTTTGTTTGTTTGTAGTTTTATCGAGACGCTTTGACATTCTGTTAACCAACAGAACCCCATCTTGACCCAAGTGACCTGATTGACCCGGAATCACCCTAGTTCGGCCAATTAACCGATTCAAGACGGTTGTTCTTGTTTAACCCGAAATCAGTGGTCTCGTGAGTAGAATCCAGATCTTGAGCTAGCACAACACTAAGAATGAGCGAAGGACTAGATCTAGGTCCGATTCTATCGGTTTCAAGTGCATTGAGTGCAAAAGAGTTGAAAGAAAGTTAGAAACCATCTTTCAATCCTTTTTCGCTATGTTTATGTTTAGATCTAGCATAGATCTTTGTTCATTTGTGTGGAAATCGGTTAGATCCGAGTTATTCTCGGTGGATTGAAGCCAAAACATGAAGTTCTTCAAGAACACATGATGACATCATCCTAGAACACCTAAAATCTAGCGATTTCACGGTTAAAAGTTAAGATTCAAAAGATAGAAAGGTGTAGGAGTGCGTGTAGATCAAGAAAGTACAAGATTTAGGACGAGATCTTACCGGGATTGAGAGAAATCGAAGAAAAGGTGAGCTGAGCATGCTGGTCGGACAGAGGTTTCCAAAAGTAGAAAGTTTGAGAGTGACATGGGTATTTATAGGATTCCAAAAGGGGAAAGTGTGGGTCGGTCGGATGGCATCCCGCCTGAATGACTATCCGGTCGGATGTCATCTCGGTCGGATGGCATCTTGACACCATGGCCAAGTGGCATCCCGGTCGGATGGCTATCCGGCCGGATGGCACTTGATTCGTGTGCTCGACGCGACGACTTTCGCTGATTCGGTTTCGTTTGTGATTGCGCATCGCTCGCAATAGAGTTTCCTATTCAAATTACTTTTAATCCCAACTACTATCATAGTTCGATTTCGATTGAGTTCGATTGCGTTTCGAGTTCGATTGCGATTCGATTGATTACCACACATAACATAAATGAACATGCACAAGTAACACATAAGGCACACACACACGTATAACAATAACTAAAATGCGTAGTTCGAGTTGCGATTTGATGTCGATTCGATTAGCATAGTTTGATTATCGTTTAGTTAGCTTTATCGCATTGTTACTTCCTATAGTTCACAGTCGTGAGTCGAGTAGATTGCGAGTAACATACGTCGATTATTGTAATTATTGACACTTACTCCACATAATACAACTAAAATAAACATACAAAAGACATCTACTACATGTCAAGTCGCGCGAAATCGGTCGTTGACTTTGACCTTGACCTTGACTTTGACTTTGACTTATCGGAAACACGGGGTGTTACAGGAATATTTGTTCGTAAGGCACAGTTTTAGAAAACGCTTACCATTAAGAAAAGAAGTTGGATTATTATAAAAAAAAGTCAAGAGAAAATAAAGAAGTCACAACCAAAAGGAGTTATGAGTAATAAGGAAACTCAGGAAATAGGCAATAACCCACCATGGGAAGATGAATTAGATGAAAAATGGGCAAATCTCTATATGTTAGCCACTACAGCCGTAAATGCTAACCTATAGTTGAATCGCCAAACTAGTCCCAACACTTATATCATCTATAAGCCAGAAACTTTGCCCATTAAATAAACAACTTAGTAAGAAAAGATAGATTAAAATAAATTATCCCCTAATATATTTTAAAATTTCAATTGTATTTTGTAATAAATATATATATATATATATATATATATATATATAAATCGCAATATTTTATTTTAATCAATCTATTTGTATAAATACTTAATTGTTCTGATTAGCATTTTGTGATTCTGTGAAAATTCAATTTACAAAAATTTTAACCTAGAATTTTGTGTGTTTCTTCATACCTGCTAAACAGCATGAATGAGTTGTCTGAAGCTCTTCAGAATCTCAATCTATATTCTGTTAATGTGGAAGTTTCCAAAGACTTTACTGGTTATTGTGCTGACATTGAGGAACCCATGGAATTTCAAGCCCAGCCTCCGGAGAAACCCAAGCCAAAGAAGAGGAGAAGAATTGTGGGCTGGAGACATGTGCGCAGAAGGAAACCAGTAACTCGGAAAGTTGCCAAGACGGAGGACCCAATGGATAAAGGGAAATGAATAGAGATTGGAGAAAGCTCCAAGCAAGCCAAGGAAATGCCATTGTGGGAAGAATTAGACCGCAAACTGGCAGACTGTGATATCCTTAAACCTGTCAATGAAAACCTCTTTACTTATCCTGCTGAAACCCAACTCCCAGTAAACTTGGAACCGGCCATCCCAGATCCCCTTGTCAATACCCGACCTTTAGGAGAAATGGAAGGATGGTGGACCAATGATTGGCAATTCCAGAATCTTTTAAACAACCCTTATACCTTTCTCCCTCAGTTTGACCTCGAGCCTGCCCCAAACCCACCGATGAGCAATGAGAACCTGGCTGAACTCCGCCATTTTGGCGAGGAGCTGGTGGATGCAGGGAATCAAATCCGGGAGGTGGGAGAACAGATCTCTTGGAAGTACGATGAGAGGGAACGTCGTTTCTGAAAATGCCAGCTGATGGGATAGTATGGGATGGTGGAAGCATGTGTTTAATAATAATGTAATAATTAAAATATAATCGTGTGAAATAACTTAAAAATAAAACTTTTGTAAGATAACGGGTGTGTACGGATGCATATTATACTATATATATATAAAAATGGAAGTCGAGAAATCGACAATTTTGGCTATACGTGTTAGTGTGATTATGTGCGATTATTTTGTTATGTTTGATTATTAATTATTTTATGCTAATCATTTATATAAATTAATTACCAGATGGAACACGCTGGTAATGAACCCGTTAACGAAGTTAACCAATCTGAACAAAATCATGAAGATCAATTTCTGAATAGGCAAGATATCGAGAATATCGTTGCTCAGGGAATAGCCAATGCTATTCCAGCAATTATTGCTGCTGCCCGAAATCCAGTGGAACCTCAACAAATTATTCATAGCAAACGTACACTTGGCGACAATTTCAGTAATAGTGTAAACGGAGGTGGCAACCATACTAATAATGATAACGATGGGATGCAAGCCCCACTCCTTAAGAAAATGAAAGCTGCAATGCCTGGTTGCACTTATAAGGAATTTCTTGCCTGTAAACCGGTTGAATTTGCAGGCAATGAAGGGGCGACTGCTGCACTACGTTGGTTAGAGAAAACCGAGGCGGTGATTAAAATAAGTAAATGTGCAGAGGAAGACAAGGTCATGTATGCGTCGCATCTTTTTAAAGAAGCGGCGCTAGAATGGTGGAATACGGTAATTCAAGCCAAGGGAAGCGAGACGGCCTATGCCATGAGTTGGGAGGAATTTAAGCGACTGGTGGAGAGAAAATTCTGTCCCGAATATGAGAAAGAACAAATGGCGAATAAATTTCTGAACCACCGGATGGTGGATGTAGATTGTCGAGGGTATACTTCGATATTCTTCGAGTACGCTAGAGTTGTGCCTACTCTGGCTTCGCCAGAACCGGTACTTATTTCCCGCTATATTTGGGGTTTGATTGGCGAAATCCGTGATATCGTTAAAGCTGCGAGACCTCGCACAATTGACGATGCTGTGGAATTAGCTAACACCCTAACGGACGGACTAGTGCGTACGCAAGAAGAAAATAGAAAGAGGAAAGTGGCCCAAAAGATTACCCAGGGATTCCGTGTGGGTAACCGTAGCAATTTCAAGAAAAAGGGAACTGGGCAATCTTCCACTGTTCCATTTTGCAATGCCTGTAAAAGAAAGCATTTTGGAAGATGCAAAGGGTATTGCAATTTTTGTAAAATTCCAGGGCATCAAGAAGAAGATTGTAGGAAGAAGAAAGCAACAATCTTCTACAACTGTGGAGAGGCTGGACATTTTAGGCCAGACTGCCCGAAATTGGCCAAATCGACTGATAACAAAGGCAAACCTGCAGAAGGAACTACCAAGAAGAACGCAAGAGCCTTCCAGTTGACTACTCAGGAAGCAGAACTAATCCCTAACGTGATAGCTGGTACATTCCTAGTTCACGACGTTTATGCAAAAGTATTATTTGACTCTGGTGCAAACCAAAGTTTTATAAATACTTCATTCTGCCAAGCTCTTAACTTACCCTTAACCAACCTTAGGCAGATTTTTACAGTCGAAATAGCAGATGGGAATTTTGTTAAAATAGATAAGGTTTTGCGAGAAGGAAATATAGAACTCTTAGGCCATAAATTCTCTGCAAACCTGTTACCTATGAATTTAGCCGGATTCGATATAGTATTAGGAATGGATTGGTTAGTAGCCAACCATGCTCGAATTCTCTGTGATAAAAACTCCATAGAAATTCATACCCCTACAGGAGAATTAGTGGTGATTACAGGAGATAAGCCATGAAAGCCACTGAAATTCATTTCAGTAATGAAATTGGCCAGTTATTCAAGAAAACAAGAAGTGGTGTATATGATTTCAGTAATCGGTAACACGAAAGGTAAGGAACTTAAAGAAATTCCCGTAGTAGCAGAATACCCAGATGTATTCCCGGAAGAACTACCGGGATTACCACCTAACAGGGAAGTCGAATTTAATTCATCTAATTCCTGGAACTACACCGATAGCCAAGGCACCTTATCGGTTAGCACCCACCGAAATGCTAGAATTGAAAAAAGCAATTAGATGAATTATTAAGTAAAGGATTCATACAACCTAGTTCATCCCCGTGGGGAGCTCCGGTGTTGTTTGTTAAAAAGAAAGATGGGTCAATGAGAATGTGTATCGATTATAGGGAATTAAATAAGGTTACAATTAAGAATCGATACCCATTACCTAGGATCGATGATCTTTTCGATCAACTTCTGGGAGCTAGATACTTTTCTAAGATAGATTTACGCTCAGGATACCATCAGTTGAAGGTACAAGAAGAAGACATACCTAAAAATGCTTTCGGAACTAGGTATGGTCATTACGAGTTTACAATCATGCCCTTCGGACTAACAAATGCTCCTGTAGCATTTATGGACATGATGAATAGGATCTGTAAACCGTATTTGGATAAATTTGTAATTGTCTTCATCGATGATATACTTATTTATTCCAAAAGTCAGGACGAGCATTGTGAGCACATGCATTCACTCTTAACTTTGTTAAGAAAAGAGAAGCTTTACGCCAAACTCTCGAAGTGTGAATTTTGGCTACAAGAGGTACAATTTTTAGGACACATGGTGAATCACGAAGGCATTCACGTAGATCCCTCTAAAATAGAAGCGATCATCAAATGGAAAGCCCCACAAACAGCTATGGAAGTTAGAAGTTTCATAGGATTAGCCGGATACTATAGACGATTCATTAAGGATTTTTCCAAAATAGCTATGCCATTAACTAAGTTAACATGTAAAGAAGTTAAGTTTGAATGGGGACCTAGGCAAGAAGAGGCTTTTAGGATTTTAAAGCAAAAACTAACAAACGCCCCAATTCTAGCCTTGCCAGAAGGAACAGAGGATTTTGAAGTTTATTGTGATGCTTCTAAGCTAGGATTAGGATGTGTGCTAATGCAACGCAAAAAGGTAATTGCGTATGCCTCAAGACAATTGTAAAAGCACGAGGAAAACTATACAACTCATGACTTAGAATTAGGAGCCATAATGTTTGCCCTTAAGATTTGGAGACATTACTTGTATGGAAGTAAGTTTATTGTCTATACAGATCATAAAAGCTTAAGATACATATTTGGGCAAAAAGAATTAAACATGAGGCAAAGGAGATGGATGGAAATCCTAAGTGACTACGACTGTGATATTCAATATCACAAAGGAAAAGCCAATGTAGTTGCTGATGCTTTAAGTCGTAAGTATCATGAGAAACAACGACGAGTTCGTGCTCTTAGATTAAGTCTACAACTAGACTTAATGGAACAACTGAAGAATATTCAAGAAACAGCAATCAAGGATGATGCTGAAGGAATGAAAGGAAGAATAAAGGAAATAGAGCAAGG
Organism: Helianthus tuberosus; assembly: GCA_030545235.1. Lineage (NCBI taxonomy): Eukaryota > Viridiplantae > Streptophyta > Magnoliopsida > Asterales > Asteraceae > Helianthus > Helianthus tuberosus. The sequence continues at coordinate 38,621,453 of CM060357.1, read as the reverse complement.
ATCTGATGGAATTTGGAGATTCCATAAGAAAAGAATTTGGGTACCTAAACAGGGAGAATTAAGAAATAAGGTTTTAGAAGAAGCCCATAAATCTAGATATACCGTGCATCCTGGTAACAATAAAATGTACCAAGATTTAAGAAATAACTTCTGGTGGATAGGAATGAAAAAGGACATAGCTAGGTATGTTTCTAAGTGTCTAACTTGTTCACAAGTTAAGGCAGAACACCAGAAACCCTCAGGTCTACTACAACAATTAGAAATGTCGGTATGGAAATGGGAACTTATAACTATGGACTTTGTTACTAAGTTGCCCAAAACCAGAAAGGGTAATGACGCGATTTGGGTAATTGTAGATCGATTAACCAAATCAGCTCATTTCCTACCTATGAAGGTGTTGGTACACTTTATGTGGACGCGACTCGACTCGATTCGATTCGGTTCGGGTCGACTCGGTTAGGTCTGGCTCAAGTCCGACGTCACGACATTCCTCCGTTGTGCGCCCCAAAGTTCGACACGCGAAGCACGGAGAGCCACGGCCTTTCCCGCCGACACATAACCATGACATCACCTTAGTGATGTCATGATGATGTCACTAGTTTTGTCTTATGTTGAAAATGTTGGATTTGTGAAAACAAACGACGAAACACTTTGTGTTTCGTAATCTTTGTAGTGGGCATAGCCTGTTTCGTCGCCTGTTGGGCATCTTCAGGCCCAATGTTTGGCCCAAAAGTTGTTTCGCCGAGTTATTTCTGTTTCGTCATGTGTGTGTCTGTTTTAGTATAAATAGCTCTCATAGTTTCTGTGTGAAACTTAGATGAGAGAATAACTGAGAGTTATACTGTCAAACTGTGTGTGTATCAGTTGTAATTGGTTCTCATCCCGTTTAATCAATAGAGTGTGTTTCATTGGTTAATCCGTGTTCATTACTTTCTGTGTTTGGTTTGCACCGTCACGGGGATTCCGCACCCGTTACCGTGTTTGTGATAAACAACGATTTGGTTTTCGTTATCGATCCTCAGAAAAACGGGACCTACAAGTGGTATCAGAGCTTTGGCTCTTTTCCTTGTTTAAAACCAAACATTGTCGTGTTTGAAACAAGTGTGTTATTGTGTTTTTCAGATTTTTGTTCTTGAAAAACTCATCATTTTCTGGAAAATGGACTCTTAAAATCTGTTGGATGTTGTTTGTTTGCTAAAAGTTTTATCAAAAACCTTGTTTGTTTGAGTGTTTACATATTAACATTTGGTTTTTGTTGAAAGTTTTAGGCAAAATCGTGTTTCGAAAATTTTATCCGGTGATATTTTGGCCGGAATCATCGTTCTGTTCATCTGATCTTGATAGTGTTCTTCAAATATTGTTCTTGTTCTTGAATATTTCTGTATGTTTGATCTGATTTTGAGTTTAACTTAAAGTGTTTCTAATATTATAATGCTAGTGTTTGAAAATAGTGTGTAGGTGATGATGGGTTATTGAAAAGGAAGCCTCGAAAATCAGAAAAGTAAGGTGTTAGTTTGAATTTGGTGCCACCTTGTCAGAGGATAAGACTTTAAAAACTGTTTCTGTTTCGTCGTCCAATATAATTGAGTTTCGTCGACATACAATTCACATTCTGTTTCGTCGAGTGTGATCAGACATCATCTGTTTCGTCGACAACACACAAACAAATAAGTGTTTAGTCGATCATATAACTCAATTCTGTTTCGTCGACTGACCAATAGTTCAACTTCTGTTTCGTCGGACATTCATCAACCGGTTTCGTCGATATTCTGTTTCGTCGAATACAAATATTATTGTGTTTCGTCGCTGATCATATATCTTCAGTTTCGTCGACTTCAATATATCTTCAGTTTCGTCGAGCAGAATATAATCAACTTCAGTTTCGTCGCAACACATATACAGATTCCGTTTCGTCGCCAAGTTATTCAACCTGTTTCGTCGATACTGGTCAATTTTTAACAGAGGACTTCTAAAAGTGTGATAACAGTCTGTTTTCAAGAGTGTGATAAGTTTTTTTCACATACATACATCAAATATGAGTTGTACTAGCCCTTGGGATTGGAGTATGGATCCACAACCAGCTCTAAAACAGATGTCGATGGCCGAATATTTAGCAAGTACCATACCTAAACAACAACAGTCAATAAGTGCAAGTCAATGGGCAATGGTGTCGAATCAAAATCAGAGCATTCAAAATATTTTGCTTAGTGAGAGTGAGACGGGTAGCAACAATCGCACGCCAAAGTTAAATTACATGAACGACTATCCATCATGGAAGGGTCGTTTCCATAATTACGTTCAAGGGCAAAATACAGAATTGTGGACGTGTTTCACCTCTGCATTTAGTGAAGCTCTTGAAGAAGCAGGATCAAATGCGACAACTTTCAATAATATGCAAGAAGCCGACAAAAAGGCATATGATCTGGAGAAGAAGGCGTATGCTATTCTCACTCAAGCACTTCACAGAGACATCTTTCATCAATTCTCATATTGTAAGACCACGAAAGGTTTATGGGATGCATTGGTAGCGAGAGGAGAAGGAAATGCAGCTACTAGAAAGACACGCCATGATCTATTGAAGAAAGAGTTTGAATCATTTCAGTTCTTGGAGAATGAAACTCTAAATGATATGACTTCTCGTTTTTATCATTTGATTAGTGAAATGAGTTCTTATAGTGTTGCTGCAACTTATCCGGAAATGGTTGCACGATTTGCTGATGCTCTACCTCCTAAGTGGAGTCCATTCATTGAGCTTCTAAAGCATACGGGCGCTCTGGATGCAGCCAATGTCAGTCTTTATGAATTCATTCAGAAGTTGGAGCACAAGAACGAAGAGGAAATTCGGAAAGCTAAAAGGATTGCAATTGCACCTCCTCAAAACACAGAAATGTATTTGCCTGGTTTTGGTCCTTCAGCTAGTTCTAGTTCCATTCAGCAACCGAAGCTTCAAACGGCGTTTGTGTCAAATACAAGCTCATCTCCGTTTCCACAGTTTAATCAAGCCCAACCACGGTGGAATCAAAGTGCTTACATGTCACAATCCATACCCCAACCTCAAGCCCAACCACAACAACAACAAGCACATTATACCAACAATCCTTCACCCCAAAACACCAACACTGTCAGAGTTGATACTTCCAATCTTTCAAAAGTCAGTGTAGAAGTTGCAAAGGAACATTTGGAACTTCTCAACACAATGTTCAGTTCATACTGTGGATTGGTAGCAGGTCAAATTGGAAACATCAATATGACCAATGAAGATTATCAGCAGATAGACCGTGATGAAATGGAGTTAATGGATATCAAGTGGGCGTTTGCAAGTGCTGTTAGAAGGGCAAAGGATTTCATGACTCGAACGGGAAGAACTTCGTTGGAAGGCAAAAATGATATGAAGTACGGGTTCAATAAAGATGCGGTTACATGTTACAATTGTGGCGAAAAGGGTCACTTCAAACGTGAGTGCACCCTACCAAGCAAACAAGGCAATCAGAATCCGTTCAGAAATCAGACGAGTACTTCTAATGCAAATCAAGACAATCGTGAAAGAAGGATAGTAGCAGTGAACAACAATCAGAACCAGTCTGGACCATCAAACACCAATCGAGCATTGACCGTTCAAGCTGATGAAGGGTGCGATTGGTCTGTACAATTGGGAGATAATAATCAAGGAGGTGGAACAGCATGCTATGTAAAGATCATCAATCACATCAAGCATGTTCACAGGGAAGAGTTTTCTGAAAGTGATGATAGCTCGGGATATAGTGGGAGTTCAGATGAAGAAAGCTCGAATGCGAGAGATTATAATTCTAAAGATGGATCTTTCTCTTCTCAGACTGCCTTTATGGCTAATGTCACAGCTTCTACAAGTCAGGTAAAATCTGAAACTCCTAGCATATGTAGTGATTGTGCTGATATGAAACATGAATGTGATAGAGTGAAACTTGAATGTGATACGATTCATAGTCACAATCAGAGTTTGGTTATTGAACTGTCAAAGTGCAAAGAGGCAAACATGGCCTTAGCTCGCAATGAAAAGGAGTTTAAAACAGTTATTGAAACCCAAAAGAAAAGTGTTTCCGAATTAACAAAAACTGTTTTCAACAAACAAATTGGTATTAATAACTACATTAATATCATTGAGGAAACCAAGAAAGAGCTAGCCGTGGCCAAGTATGAATATGAAGCGATCAAGCTCAAATTGGAGAGTTATTCTAACTCCCTACATGTGCTCGATCACATCATTGACGTTCAGAAACTAAAGGGAAACGTTAAAGGCGTTGGTTATAGGAAGTGTCCACCACCTTTGAGACACGACTATACCAAGTCGCCCGATGAAGAGGATATGCCACGTTTTGAACCCAGTGTGCCTCTTGATTATGAGGAAGTTACTACTGGCCTAGGGTTCAAATCGGACAGTTCTTCAAGTACATCATCTGAGAAAACAGAAACTTCAACATCTACGAAACAAAGTCCTCCAATCATTGAGGACTATGATTCGTCGGATGATGAATCAGATGTGAATGACCAGGATGAATCACTTAATAAGAAGAAGGGAATAGAAATTCCAATTGAGAATCATATTCTTTGTGATCCTCCTATTCCTGTTGTGCAACAAGTTGCCAAACAAGTGATAAATCCTGTCAAGAATGACAAGAAATCTGTGTCTACCATTAAGAGTAATAATGTGTTGTACACTTTGGTTGGTGATTCTAAAATCTATTCAGATCACGATTTTCCAATTCAAAATGTCAATCCATCTTCGATTGATAAAGTTTTTGAAGATAATACAAACAAGTTTTTGGGAAAGACAATTCCAGGAGTCACTGTAACTCAATGTGACCCAATTCCAAAAGCTGAAATCAGGAAACAATTTGGAAATAAAAAATCACCAACAAAGCAACAACTTTTTGCTCCTAAGGGTAAACAACCAAAAAGGCGAGCTCAAAAGCCTAATGTTTCTCAATCAAAATCTGAAACAAAAGGAGCTCGTAACCAGAAGAAAAACAGTGATGTCAAGTTTGTAGCATCAAAGGGTACTGATAAAATTGAGACTTTTGAAAACAAATCAAACACCGATTTTATCCAACAAGTCAAGATCTTAAAACGTAACAGACAAAACAATTACACTCAACATACAAACGGGTGTGATGAAAAAGCAAGTACCTCAGGTTCTACAGGTTCGACATTTGTTGGTCGATCAAATTCTCCTAAGTTTGTGGAAAGGAGAACGTGTTTTAAATGTGGGGAGTTTGGGCATATCATTAAGAACTGCTCAAACACTCCAAAAGAGAAATTTGTGGAAAGAGCACCACCTGAAAAGGTTCACCCACGACGTCGTCCTGTTTCACCAAAACATGATAAAAGAACTGTTAAAGAACAAGAAACAAAACAACGACGTCAAAACGTCAAAGAAGTTGAAAAGGCGTTAAAACCGGAGGTTGTCCAAACAAAGTCTGTTAAGTTAGAAATTAAAAATGAAAAACAAAAACAGATTTGGAAACCAAAATCGGTAATTGTTTCAGGGGAAGCTCAATCCATTCCGAATCATCAGGAAATCGAAGTCACAATCCTCGATGATGAAGGACGACCCAAGTCTGTTAAGGCTTGGGTCCCCCTCTCCAACTAATCTCTGAGTGAGTGTGCAGGATGTTCCAGGAGGAACTATTGATAGTCTTAAGATTGTTGATAGTGGAGTGTCCATGCACAAGATCGGCGACAAAAGAAATTGTTGCCTTTGATGGAGAGAAAAAGGAAAGAAGACAGAATTGTCTGTCGAAAGAAATTGAAAGCTTCGACAAATTTAAAATCATTCCAAGAATGTGATTGTTCAAGGCTTTAATCGGGTCCCCAGGATAGATTCAATCAAAATGTACGCACCTGCAACACGTCTGAAGTTCAAAATCAACAAGATAAACGTGCAGTGTACATTTCTTCACGGTGTGATTGAAGAAAATGTGTTTGTTGAACAAACCAACCGGGTGTGCGGATGCCTTGGCGTGGATTGAACAACCGCACACTACTTCTGAAAGAGAAAGACAAAGACCTTCGCTGGTGCAATATGGAAGACCAGCCGGACCCAAAGGTTTCTGATCTTGTTGCTGTGAAGAGATTTCTCAGTAGCTACAAAATCGACTTTGAAGTCCACACCGGGTGGATATCCAGTTTGGGAGAGCGCTCAGATTCCTTGCAATGCATGAAACAGTTGCAGGATACGGTTTTAAATTTCTAATCTCTCCTATACTTGTCGATATTTAAGCTGCTTTATAAATTGTTATCCTCTCGTAGCACTCTTTGACCTGACACGTTAAACTCGAATATCACCTCACACGTGATTGTTTCAATATGAAACTCATCAATGTTGTCATGGTCCACACCGCTTACCGACGTGCCAACTGATTTTTTCCAAAATTCGAGAAATCATTTCTGATTAAAATTAATTTTGGTAAACGGCATTGAGGTAAAACATGAGTTAACCAGCATCGAGAAATCCTTTTTGTAAATACCTTTGTGTTTTTAAAATTTATCTTAGTTTGTTGATTTTAGGGGGAGTAAATCCAAATTTGAAAATTCAAAAACATCGAAAAATTTCAAAACGCAAAAACATTGGAAAAACAAAAATGAGTTTCCTGGCGAGAAAAAGAGAAAATGATAGTAAATCAGTGGTCTGTTGAAACCTCTTTAAACTGAAATGCAAAATGGAAAAACGATAAGCAGCTCTATATAAGATGTATCGGTAGGCTCACAATCATTTTAAAGTGTGCAGGGTGATATAAATCTTAAATCGACTGAAGACCAGGTGGGAACCGCACATTGGCATATGGTCTTAGTACCGAAATTTCGTTTGAGAGATTGCCGAGGTTCTGAGATATTCGGTCTTTATGCTGTCTTATCATCTGGGTATCATGGTTGTATCAAACCGTAAAAATAACGGAGACGAAGTCTAGATCTTCCATGATACTATACATACGTGTACATATTGCATTCGACCTCAATAAGTGATCAACAATCACATGTCCAAACAAAACAAGTGATAAAATATCACAGATTCTTTGCGGGAGTCAAGTTCGTCTCTTTGCTGTAAGAAAGTACTGACCTGTTCACGGACTTGCTCCTGTGCCCTTCATGCATCGAAAATCAAGTTCCTCATCAATAAGTGATTCTATCACATAGGGCTTGTTTTCAATCAAATAAGTGAGTTTCTCACATCTTTCATACGGTCAAACAGATGATAATCAGTATACTCACCGGTAAGATGAACTCTCGTGCATACCTTGATACGGGAATGTGTCGTGTGTGGATGAACACCGGTCGGTAAGTATAAATCATGCCTTAACGTATCCCCTAATCATGATTACATCTGATAAGTTGCGTTTAAGTGGACAAGAGTACTGATAATCGTTATAGGATGCTTATCTAATTGTTAACTAATTGAACAACAAGAGCGTTTTGGCATGACCGTACACTGATATGATTCTCTTACCCTCGAAACTCGCAAAAAGAATGTATGTAAATATTTATTTACTGCTTTCAGTTTCTGTATCTTTGTATATATTTATTTATTGCTTTCCGTCTTTACTTTTGAAAAATGAAAAATTCCAAAAAGATTTTAGGTGTGTTTTAATCTAAACTTTATAAAAGCGAAAAAGATTTTGCTTCTAGTTTATTTTTGATTGACCGATGTTGGAACTCGAGTCTATCCTACCCAAAATCCTGATTGTAAGCCGGAAAACAATTGCTCCTTCATAAACTGTCGAAGTTAACAGGTTTTGAAAGTTAAATAACTAAAATTGAATAATTTGTTAAACTTTCAAACTGTTGTCGGTCGGTGTTTGATTGAGATTTGATCTCATATGTGTCGTTTGTTTATGGAAACTATATTCCAAGCGGTTGTTCTCATTATGCGTTTAGATTTCTTGCATGTGCAGATGCTAAAGGCGAAGAGAACATGTCAGATGATAAGCCGTAAAGTGAAGACACGACAAAGTGAAGGCACTCAAAAGATAAAAATGATCGAGTTGCCACTGACCCTTCATCAACACCACAAGGATCTAAAGAATTGAAGATCAAAAGATTCACGGGCATAACTCAATGGAGAGTTCATTCTAAGGGGGAGTTTGTTAACACACTACCTAAATGAAAAGGGAGTTTGTTGATACACTTTCTACTTACGACGCGTGAAGACTTTGAAGATCCTCCGACATGAAAGACACGGAAGACGAACCTCATGAGTAGCGTCCAAGGGGGAGTTTGTTGGTACACTTTATGTGGACGCGACTCGACTCGATTCGTTTCGGTTCAGTTCGACTCGGTTAGGTCCGGCTCAATCCCGACGTCATGACATTCCTCAGTCGTGCGCCCCAGAGTTCGACACACGAAGCACGGAGCACCGCAAACCCATTCTCATTTACACATCACCATGACATCATCATTGTGATGTCATGGTGATGTCACAAGTTTGTCTCATGCATGAAATTGGTGAAAGCTTATATCAGAAACAACTCTGGGCCGTTTGACTTGTCCTTAGACCAATCAGAATCATCATTGGGCCTTTAACTTGAAGTGGACTTGGACTTCATATGGGCCTTAACTACAACTCGACGAAACAGATTAGAATTAATATGTATGTCGACGAAACAAGGTGTGTTTCGTCGACTTTAGTGTTTCGTCGTGTCCTCTATGCGTTTCGTCATAGTCTGTGTCTGTGTCTAGTATAAATACCCCTCACAGTTTCTGTGTGAAACTGATGAGAGCTGTGAGACTTTGAGAGAGTCTGTAAAACATTGTTTGTATATGTTTGTATCCGTTCTCGTCCCTAATCAATAGATATTGAATCTTTGGTTACGCGTGTGTTTTACACTGTGTTTGGTTTGCACCGTCACGGGGATTCCGCACCCGTTACCATGTTTATGATAAACAAGGATAGGTTTTCGTATCGGATCCACCGGGAAAAACGGGACCTACAGAAGGAAACCTTTAGCATGGAAAGGTTAGCCAAATTGTATGTAGATGAAGTAGTATCCTTACATGGAGTTCCACTCTCCATTGTATCGGATAGAGATAGTCGTTTCACTTCCCATTTCTGGACAAGTTTCCAGGAAGCAATGGGAACCCGATTAAATCTAAGCACTGCATATCACCCTCAGACAGACGGACAAAGTGAAAGGACGATCCAAACCCTGGAAGACATGCTTAGGGCATGTGTGATAGATTTTGGTGGAAATTGGGATGACCACCTACCCTTAATTGAATTCTCCTATAACAATAGTTATCATACAAGTATTGAAGCTGCCCCATTTGAAGCACTGTATGGACGCAAGTGTAGAACTCCAGTTTGCTGGGCAGAAATAGGAGAAAGTCAATTATCAGGTCCTGAAATCGTGCAAGAGACCATCGACAAGATCACTCAAATCAAGGAAAGACTGAAAACAGCTCGAGATCGCCAGAAAAGTTATGCCGATAATCGACCCAAGCAACTAGAGTTTCAAGTTGGAGACAAGGTACTCTTGAGTAGTTCGGTTCGGTAAGAAAGGAAAGCTAAGTCCAAGGTACGTAGGACCATTCCTAGTAATACAGCGAATAGGACCAGTTGCCTATCGCTTACAATTACCAGAGGAGCTAGCTGGGGTACATGACGTATTTCATGTATCCAATCTCAAGAAATGTCTATCAGACGAATCTCTGGTAGTGCCTTTTCAAAATATAGAGGTAAATGAAAAGTTAAAATTTGTTGAGAAGCCATTACAGATAGAAGACAGAAAAGTCAAGTTTCTCAAGCACAAGCGACTAGTACTGGTCAAAGTCAAGTGGGAATCAAAGAGAGGACCTGAATATACCTGGGAACTGGAATCAGAAATGAAGCGAAAGTATCCTCACTTATTCCAATAAATCTCGAGGACGAGATTCTAAATAAGGTGGGGGAGGATGTAAGGACCTTCAAAAATGTCCTAAAACGACCCATAAGTGAAAACCCGGACCCCTGAAAACCTACTGTGCATGAAAAACTGAGAAAACAAGAAATCTGGTCTTCAGGCGGGCCGTGTAAAGGTTAAGCATGGCCTTACGCGGGTCGCGTCAACCTTAAGTTGACCATATAAGCGTTACAGTCCACGTGGCATCCACCTGGCAACCCTACGCATGACCCAGCAAACCTACACATAGACTAGGTGGCCACGCGGGCCGCGTAAGGATCAAGCATGGGCTCACTCGGGTCGCGTGAGACCCATTTTTCACCTATAAATTGTTTGGACATCGAGCTTTCATTCTGTGTCGAAAATTTTAAACAAAATCGAAGTTCTACTGCTCAAAATTCATTTTCAATATAGCAAGGCGCTGCTACGATACATGGTATTAACTCGATCGCTGCTACGATTCAATGTCCGATCGATTGAAACTATCCAATGGATGTTTAAGTGCTGCCCAAATTAGGGCTATACTTTGTCATTCGTCGTGAATTCGATGGATATTTAAGTGTTGCACTTTGTCATTCGTTGTGAGGGTTTTAATCTCGTGAGTTATCGTAAATGTTGTATTAGTTACTGACCTAGTTCGTGTGCATCGTTATATAAATTAGGTTACAAGGCTAATCAGTAGGCTAAACTCTGCCCGTTTAAATCTGCAATGTGAGTCATTCTCTTTTATCAAAAGTGTTTTACAATACTCCAATTATTTTCAAAGGTTATAATTACATGGATTAAGTCATGGTTATCTTGAATCACTGGCTAGTGGGGTATTGTGCACATTACTAATCTCTCACGGTTAGGCTAATAAATCTTAACAGTGATAATCATCACTACTTGGGTGAAAGGACCCAATAGTGGTATGACCATCGTCACCAGGAGGTGACACGACGCCAGATAAAAATAAGATAGAAGCCATTGTAATCGCTCTTATGCTGTAATTTATAACTATGTGTCATTTTATTAAATTTGAGTGACTCGCCAGTATTTCCCCGCTGATAAAATATTTTCAAAACATGTTTCAGGTGACTACTGTGAACCAAGGAAAAGTGCTACGGAGCACTAACAAGCTTGAAGTAGTGGCTCAGTTAAATAAATAAACATGTTTTGAAAACCTGGGAATTTCCTAGTAAAATTCCTCTATTGTAAATTACGGGGTTCATCCCGAATTATGAAATAAAATAATCGGGCATTTCAAGTTTTAAAAAGATCCTGTAAAATCTTCCGCTGTCAACTCAATTAATAATTACCACGGGTTTCTGTCCCGCGGCTCCTGGACCGGGTAAAACCGGGACGGGGGCCGTGACATTTCGAGCATGTAGTGTTCATCATCTTTAATTATTTAATAAACCTGGTCGATTTGAGAAAGAAAATAGTTTGAATCGCCAAACCAATATAATTGGCTACTTCGGCCTTGAGCTAATTCACATAACTCGATTGGTTTAATTTGTTTTTCTTCGAAACCTTAGTTAGTGGTTCATCCTATGCTTTTTTCTTAAACCTGATTGACGTAGTCTATAAATACTCTTAGTCATGATTACAATAACGATAATGATAATGATAACGATAATGATAATAATAATAGAGATTTGTTGATATCGATGATTTTAAATAAAAATATACACATTAATAAGAAGGTAATATGATCAAATAAATTGAAAAAAATAAATTACTTTAATCAATAACTATGAAAATACGATCGATAACAAAACTAAAAAAAAGTACTGATAATAACATATTAGCTTTTAAATAATTTACCTTCTATCGTTATCAATGAAACTGATGGATTAAATTATAGTCCGTAAAATACGTTTAGTGTTGGGGTTAAGTGTCTTAAAACTTGCAACCACAACTTTCGAAATGGGTGAAAACTTTGCACCCAGCTTTTTGGGCAGAGGAAAAGAAATTTTTACACCAAAAAAGAATAAAGAAATGACTTATTAATACACCTAAGACTTAGTTGACATATTTTATAGAAACATTGATTCCATGCAACGATGAAAAAAAACATGAATTATAAGGGTAAACTCAAAATATACAAGGGGTAACCCAATGAGTATTTAGGTATGGTATTAGATATATATTGATATATATTCATTTATTCGAATCATGTTTGATATTTTTGTCATCAAGTAAGAAATTAATCCACTAATCAACTAACTTTTAGTTTTTGAATTAATGATTTTCTAGGGCAATAAAGTTTAAAATATTAAGAAATGTATTTGAAAATCTCAACACGTATAAGATGCCTAATGCAGGGGCGGATCTACTTCACAACTCGGGGTAGCCTCCGCTACCGCTTGGTCGGAAAAATTTTGACGTTTTTAGTGTAAATTTTGGAAAAATTTGACGTTTTTTCGATTTCGTTACCGCTTATTTATAAAACGTTACCGCTTGGTCGGAATCCTAGATCCGCCACTGGCCTAATGGATGGTTTATTACATAGACATTCGACGGATACGTGACACGATTATGTAATCAGATATTAAGATTATCAATACCTCATTTCATTGCCATCCCTAAAAATTAGTATCTTTGGTATTCTTAGAGGATGTGTAATCCAACATTACATAATTTTTGTAATGTCACACAATTTAAATATTACTTAAATTCATATTGAAAACCATAATGGAACTGTATAATTAAGTTGTTATTGACATTAAGTTGTTATTGACGCAAGTGAATCCACGGGTCGATTCATCGGTCAACAATTGGGCTTGAAGTATAAGAGGCTGTTTGATTTGAGGATTGGTTTAGAGACGTTATTTAGGCTTTCGAAAGAAGATTGAGTTGAAGAAGCAGGTCGGCTATGCGACGGATGGAGATTGAAGAGCCCAAGACTCAATGTCATAGTATTTATTTGTATGTTTATCTTTTATGTACTTTTTTTTGTTTTTGTTAGCATGTACTTTTAGAGGGTGGGTACTGTACATTCTGTACAAGACACTATTTGCGTACAAAGTGTACGTGACCATCCTATCCATTGATTCCCTAATATCAATAACTCAAAATAAACAATGACAATTACGTAATTTTTTTCCCGTGTAACCTATTCCCCCTTTGATTATCAAAAGCCTATAACCTATTCATACGATATTATTATTTTTTTTAAATTGCACCGTATTAATGAGCATTTCATTCTCTTTAATTTGAGTATGTTATTCCTTATAGTTTATTAATTTCTGATAATTTTCATTTTACAAACTATAAAGTTACGTGACTGTGTAACGTTGCGTTGTTATGTTCCAATTCGTAATTACGTACTAGAACATAATCAAAGAATACCTAAATCACGTACCATATGTGCAAGCAGAAACAAATTCTCATTGAAACACTACATCTATAATCACGTACCAAATGACCAGTGAATACCTAAATCACGTACCAAATACTCAAAGTATACCTAAATCTAGAATTACGTATCATGTATCATGTGTGCAAAAGCAGTAACAAATACTCAATGTGATAATCACGTACCATGTGTGCAAAGTAGTAATACATGCTCAATATAACATTACATTTATAATCACGTAACAAATTATATTACAGATATAATCACGTAATAGCATAAAAACAATTAACTACTCATTATCTTGAAATATATGATTACGTAATAAGCATAACTTTAGTAAAAAAAACATTATACAATCAAAAACTATAATAATGTAATTACGTACGGATACATAATCACATGAGAGTACACTTTATACATATGGTACATGATTATAGATGTATGTTCACAATGAGCATTTGTTACTACATGCACATATGGTACGTAATTACGTACTGGAACATAATCATGTAACGTTACACAAATCACGTAACTTTATAGCATGTAAAATATTTTTTTTTTAAATTAAGAAAACTATAGCAGTCGCCAATTTAAATTAAAGAAATGAAATGCTCGTTAATACGGTGTAATTTTTTTAAACATTATCGCATGGAAAAGCTATAGTCGTTTGAAAATCAGAGGTGAAGTAGGTTCAAGGGAGAAATGACCACAATACTCTTCCCTAATTAAATTGAAAATGACACTTGTCAGCCTTGAAATGTCGCGTATACTTCGTATAGAAAAAAACCCTCATGTACTTGATTTGATGCCTATTAATATCTAGTTTCCTAGTTTATCAAATTATTTGGATCATTGTCGTTTCTTAGTTTTTTGTTGATTATGATAAACATTGCAAAGCTTTAAGTTTTCTAATCGAACATTTTGATTCAAACCTTTGAATTTGATCTTCGTGTTCTCGAGCCATTACAAATGTTTCTACCATTTGCATCAAGCGGTATAAAGCTTTGGTTATTTCAAATGAATTGTGAGAAGAATAACTTATTTAACCATCATTTTTCGGTATAATTGATATACTATCAATTATAAAGTGGTAACAATCTATAATCGGAATAATTGCTACAATTAGAAAGTGTTGGTGAATAATAATAATAAAGAAGAATAAATGAGCTAAGCTTGACGATTCTTGACGTGAACGTATATTTAGAAACATGAGGAGTATTAAGCATTGTATTTTTGGCATGTGAAAAATATGGATGATCTATGATGCATTACGTGTTTTTTAAACGATGGTAGATACGTCCATTAAATTACAAGGGGTTCTACATGCTACGTTCTAATATCTCGATTCGTCATGCATATACAATTTGTAAGCATCATTGTATAATTAGTGTTTGACGTAACATTTGTCGCATAGCGCATCATACATTAATGAAAAAACATGGGTTTTTAAATATATCAATAATATGCTCAATGTAAAGAGAATAAATTTCTCTATAACTTTATTAAAAAAATAACAAAGTATATAAAAATGATGCGAGTTTATAAAAAAATAGTAAACTAGATTTAAAAAAGAAGCGTTTCCATATGTACATATGGATGATGCACTAGGTTATAGACCCGTGTATTACAAGAGGTTGTACAATATAAATGATATAATTGTATAATCACTAAAAACTCCATATAACTGATGTATCTTTATTACCTTATGACAGTTCACACAACCAACTTGAATTTATCACAAAAATCGGCCTAATTAATAACATTGAGATACAATAACAACACGTATATTACAAATTGAATACTAAAAAACACAAATACATACATATTCATCGTATGACTAAAATTACATATTACATTACATATAATAATATGTATATAGAAAATATTTTTTTACTATTGTGTATTTAAATGTAACTTTTATTTAAAGTAAATACAAATAATTTTATTTGAATGTTATAAATTAGATTTGTTATTCTTATTAATATTTGTTATACGGATCTTTAATTAATAATTAATTATTAGAAAATGAAAATCTAACTTAACAGTTCATATATAAGGAATAATTTATTTTCATTTTTAATAGCTAATTTATTATGTCACACATGGGTAAAAAAAAGAAATTAATAATATTAAAATAAAATTAACTTACCATTTCCTGCTTTATAAAACAATTATTTATCTAGTTTTATGGGGATTCGAGGGGGAAAAATGGTGAGACGAAATATGATGATGGCACGCGTCCAATTTGTATTCATTTATTAAATAGTAGATTATATACAAGCAAATATAACTAAAAGTATTTAATTAAAAAATGTATATTTTTCTCAAATAAAAAACAATGAGAATTTTGAACACATTTTGAGTTACTTTCAACATTATTGTTTGCCTATATAATTATTACCCGTTTCAACATTATTGTTTACCTATATTTATTAACGTATTTTTTCATTGGCATTTAAAAAAACATATTTTTATAGTTTCTATTAACACATTTCAACTTAATTTTAATTTTAAAAATATTAATACCACACCTTTTATTTTAAAAAGAGTTAAATGCCCGGATAGTCTCTGTGGTTAACCAAAATTTCACCTATAGTCTCAAACTTTCTAAAATTACACTCTTGCTCCCTGTGGTATGATAAATTGTTACTCAGATAGTCCCTAAAGCAGATGGAGAGGTTAATTTTTCTGGTTAACTCTATGTGAAATGACTACATTACCCTTTAGTGATAAAATATAAAGAAATAATACAATTAACAAAACACATGAGCCCTACCTTTTTTTCTTAATAAACTAAATGTTTATTAAATTAAAAAAACCCCATCCCTCTCCCCAGATCTAAATTCCGGTAGCCCGCTTTCAAATTGTTTATCACCACCACCGATCGCCGGCGAATTCGTTATCACCGCCACACCATTGCCGTTAATCCCCTACAAAAAAATCTCCCTCTTCATCTTCTTTGTTAAGCCCTTCCATTTATGCTCTCTCATCTCCTTCTTCGCCTGCCACAACCGGAAACTTGCAACTTGGCTTATTTATGGGTTAAAGTATTAGGTATCAACTTCAGAATTATCATTATTACCTCCATTTAATTTCAAATATTTTGGTGGTATTTCTTGGGGTCTGGGTACAGTATTTAAATCCAATTCTAATGGACTCGATACAAAATTTGAATCCATCTCCGACCACCCCTACGTTCCCACAACAGTTTCTAATTGAAATTCAACTAAAGAAGCCCTTGCAAATTCATGTGGTGCAATAGTTGTAAGCAACTCATGGATTTTAAACTCCACTGTTGCTTCTAAGGTGCAGAATATCTACAAGAAAATTTCAGTTTCTTAAATAAATCTTTGAACTTTATGTTGTCTTTTTTATTGAAATTATGTGTAGGGTATGACATTGATGAAGTTACAGGGGTGGGTGAAGGTGGAGAGTGGCAAGGGTTGTCGGAGGTGAGGGGAGGTAGGGTAGGGATGGTAAGAGGTGTGGCAGAAGTAACCGGTGGTGGTGATGTTGTGTAAGTGAGCGATGGTGCTGGTGGGGTGGTCGTTGCCGGAGATGATACCGGTGGTGCCGTGGTGGAGAAGACAACATGTGGAGAAGATGAAGAAGGTGTCTGACAGAGATGTTAGGGTGAGAGGGGCACTCCTCTCTTAGGGGAGTGACCTCTCTTACACACACCCAATCAGCACGCGCCATGTCAATTCCCCTCTTAAGTCCCCATTTTGCACTCAAACGTTGGCATCACTCCACTCACACAATTATTTTTTTAAAAAAAAGAAGAAAAAAATATGATTGGTGGAAAAAGGGGTGGACCCACATTAAAAACCAATCACCCCCTCTCTCTCAATCGGTGAGTACACACCGAGCTTCCCACTCCCCGCACGGTAAAGTTTGGATGGCGGCGGTGTTCCCGCTCGGGGACTTCACTCACCGATCCCCTCCCCGAGAAGTGCCCCGCTTACCCTTATGCTTTAAATGAAAAAAAACTGGGCCCCACTTAATTATAAAACTATATTTCTTTTTATATTTAAGTTATTTATTTCAATGATAAGGGCATTTTTGTCATTTTACTTCCACTTAACAAATAAAACTAACCTCCATCTATTCTAGGGACTATCCGAGTAACAACTGAGCAAACCACAGGGAGGATGAGTGTAATTTTTAAAAGTTGGGGACTAAATGTGTTATTTTAATAAACCACAGGGACTATCCGTGCATTTTACTCATTTAAAAAGTAGGGTTAGGATATAATAGGAAGTTTATTTCACTTGGAAGGATAGGAATCAATCATGATCGTCCAATTGCATAATTAACGGTCTAGATTAAAATCAAATTAAAAATTGTCATTTAAACACGTTCTCCGGGCATTCAAGGGTATTATCGTCAAATTCCAAGTATAACCGTTGTTCAATATACACAGAAACGCTTCGAAAAAAAGTTTATTACGTTTTACACTTCTATTGAACGAACACACATATACAGAAATTTGAGAAAATCAAACTCCATTGAAGTTCATGGCGTCATCGAGAGATAATTTGAAGGTTTACCTTCGAGTTACTGAAAAGAAATCTGTATCTCAAAACCCTAAATCATCAAAGAAGCCAAAAACATCATCAGTTGAAGAAAACATCGATCAACAAGGAAATATTAGCCGAAAATCAACAATGAAACAACAAACTAGTAGAAAACGCAAAGAGATTTCTGACAATGGTAATTTTATATATTTTTGCTTTTTAACTCTATTGAAGTTACGTTTTATGAATCGCAATAGACCTAATATACCTTATCACTTCCCAAAAATTGTTAATGAGTGATATCTTATCCCTATCTTATCATTGAAAGGGCTTAATTAGGTTTGTTATTAGAGACTGCGTTGCGTTTTATGTTAAAACTATGACCTAGGGTGCTAATGCTTTTTATGGGATTTATATATTGTGAACTAATGCGTTTTATCTTAAAAAAATTAGCAGAAACAAAGAGATTATTATTATGATAATTGTAATCGAATTTTAAAACATTGCGTTTTATCTTATCTTTGTATTTGCCGAGATACATGTGTTGTTAACTATTGCGTTTTATCATAATACTGTATCAAATGCTTTTTTTTCTTGACTAATGCGTTTTATTTTAAAATATTATAAAAAACAAAATGAGATTATGTAATGTTAATTTGCTGAGTTAATTTAATATGATGTAACGTATTGCGTTTTATCTTAAAACTGTGAACTACTGCTTTTTATCTTTATAGTGTTAGCTAATGCGTTTTATCTTAAATTTGTTAATTGAAATTGTTTCATTATTCTATTTAAAGATAAAAAACAAGAGGAAAAACAAAAAAGGAGAAGAAAGAAAGTGGTGATTGAATCTTCAGAAGATACAGATTCTGTTTCAAAAGATGAAAATACTAGGGGAGCTATAGTTCTGAACAACAACAAGTAAATTCAGGTAACATAAAACGCATTAAACAAATTTCATGAAAAAAATATATGTTTCTAAAACACTTGAATGTATCAGATGATGATTTTGTTGATCCACCACCAAGAGTGAAACAGACAAAATATCAAAAGAAGGAAAAGTCAGAATCAAAACCAAAGAGATCATTGAGGAAAGATAAAACAGAAGAACAGCCAGAAGAACAACCATATTATGATTACGACGGAAAAAAAATCAACATAAGATGTGCAGTCAATAATCTCACATATTATATTGAAAATTTGTCAAAAGAGCAAAAGAAAGTTGTTAGAGAAATAGGGTTTGGCAGCATACTATCATTCAAGCTGCATTCAGTTCCATGCAAATTCGGATATTCGCTGGTAAAAAACTTTGATGCTGAAAATGATGAGATAAATACTGGAGATGAAAAGATTAAGATCACATCTGAATTGATCCAAAAGGTATTACAAATACCAAATGGAAAAACAAAGATTGAGGAAAAATTGAGACCAAAAGAAACTGATCTTATAATTAAATTCTGGCGCGGTCAATTCAGCAAAGATATTTTGAAGAGAATGTATGCTGCCAACTTGATTAAATATTTAAAATCAATAAATGAGCTTGGAAGACTGTTCAAACTAAACTTCTTGGTTATATTTTTTACGGTCATGGCAGAGACAATGCAAAGTAGTAATGTTAACCAAAGATTCTTGCCATCGATGAAAAGTGACAAAAAAACCCAGGATTTTAATTGGTGTGAATATATTCTGAATGTTTTAAGGCGTACAAGAAGACAATGGCCTGGAAATGACAAGCTCTTCAATGGACCTATTGGATCGTTAGCGGTATGAAATCTGATCTTGCATTACTGCTACATATTATGCTGAATGCTTGTTTAGGCTGCTTGTTTATATTATTTGTTTAAAATATGTTTGATTAAAACGCAATGTATATAAAGTTAAAAAACGCAATGACTTGTTTATATTATTTGTTTGTTTGTTTGTTTAAAACGCAACATTTATAAAGGTACAAAACGCAATGACATGTTATATGCTTTGTTCAAAATATGCTTGATTAAAACGCAATGCTTATTTAAAACGCAATATATATAAAGTTACAAAAAATTAGTTGTGTAAGTTGTTTACAATGATTTATATTATAAAACGCAACAAAATTAGTATTGAGTTTTGTTTTAAAACGCAATGATTCATACAGATTCTATATGCTTACAAAAAACAAGGATTTGAAGATGCTGAACACACTGAAGAGTTCTCTCTAGATAAAATTGACTCTACAACATTACAAGAAATTGAAGATGAATTGGAAATTGCTGCGCTAAATAAGGGGAGAGATCTTGTAAAGGATAAAAAGAAAAAAGAGAAAAATGTCAGAAAGAATAAACAAAAAAAGAAAAGATGAGGAGGATGAATTTTAAGTTTATCCATCTGAATCCGACAATGAAAATGAAGAAATTTGTCAAGATGAATCTGAAGAAAAAGATGAAGACGATGCTGAAGAACAACGAGACATCCAAATTGTAAGGACCTGCAAAATTTTCCATAAACGATCCGTAAGTAAAAACCCGGACCCTTGAAACCCTAATACGCATGAAAAACCAAGAAAATAAGAAAATTGGTTTTCACGCGGGCCGCGTAAGCCATAAGGTAAGGCTACGCGGGCCGCGACAACTTAAAAAGTCTCCGGATAAGCGAACAGGCCATGCGTCAGACACGTGGCGGACCTACTAATGACGCACAAGCCCTAGCGAGCTCTCGCGGGCCATGTAAGAGTCAAGTGTGGGTTTACGCGGGCCGCGTAAAACCCAATTTCAGGCTATAAATTGCCTGTGCATAGGACTTGTTCCTGCATTCGAAAATTCAGCTTCAAAACATCTAAATTCTGCAGAAAACGAGTCTTTAGGTGTCCAGGCGCTGCTACGATACCGTGTATTAACTCGATCACTACTACGATATAATGTCCGATTGATTGAAACCGTTCCGATGGATGTTTAAGTGCTGCCCGTATTTGGGCTATACTTTGTCATTCGTCGTGAGGGTTTTGATTTCGTGAGTTATCGTAAATGTTGTATTAAGTTACTGACCTAGTTTCGTATGCATTGCTGTTTAAATTAGGTTACAAGGCTAAATCAGTAGGCTAAACTCTGCCCAACTAAACTTTCAATGTGAGTCATTCTCTTTTTATCAATAATGTTTTACAATAATCCAATTATTTTCAAAGTTATAATTACAGGGATTAAGTCGTGGTTATCTTGAATCACTGGCTAGTGGGGTATTGTGCACATTACTAATTTCTCACGGTTAGGTTCATCAACCTAACAAGTGATAATCATCACTACTTGGGTGAAAGGACCCAATAGTGGTATGACCATCGTCACCAGGGTGTGACACGGCGCCAGATAAAAATAAGATAGAAGCTATTGTAATCGCTCTTATGCTGTAATTTATAACTAAAGTGTCATTTTATTTAACCTGAATGACTCGCCAGTATTTCCCCGCTGATAAAATATTTTCAAAACAAGTTTCAGGTGATTTACTGTGAATCAAGGAAAACGTGCTACGGAGCACTGACAAGCTTGAAGTGGTGGCTCAGTAAAATAAATAAACATGTTTTGTAAAAACAAGGGATTTCCTTGTGAAATTACCTTTACTGTAAATTATGGGGTTTGTGCCAATTTATGAAATAAAATAATTGGGCATTTTCAAGTTTCAAAAGATCCTGTTAAACTTCCGCTGTCAACTCAAATAATAAATACCACGGGTTTCTGTCCCGCGGCTCCTAGACCGGGTAACACCGGGACGGGGGCCGTGACAGAAAAATGTGGTATCAGAGCCACTGATTTAAGCCAATTAAGTATTTAGAAATACTTAATTTTCTGATTGCCATTCTGTGAATTTAATTTTAACTTAGAACTGTGTGTATGTTTCTTCATGTGTGCTAAACAGCATGAATGAGTTGTCTGAAGCTCTTCAGAATCTCACTATCTATTCTGCTGACATGGAGATTTCCGGGGGCTTTTTCGATTATCTGGCCGATACTGAAGAACCTATGGAATTCCAAACCCAACCGCAGGAGAAACCCAAGACGAAAAAGAGAAGGAGAATCGTAGGCTGGAGACGCGCACGGAGGAAGAAGCCAGCTGCACAAAGGGTTAAAAAGACTGCGGACCCAAATGATAAAGGGAAAGGAAAAGAGATTGGGGAAAGTTCAGGGCAAGCCCTGGAAATGCCACCCTGGGAGGAGCTTGATCGTAAACTGGCAAATTGTGATCTCATTAGACCTGCCAATGAAGACCTCTTCAATTGCCCTGTCGAATCACAACTTCCAGTTAATTTAGAACCTGCTATCCCATATCCCATTGTCAGCCACCAACTTCTACCCGGAGAGCTGGAGGAATGGTGGACAAGTGATTGGCAATTTCAGAATCTCTTGAATAACCCTAACACCTTTTTCCCCCAGTTTGACCCTGAGCCTGCACCAAACCCACCAATGAGCACCGAGAACTTGGCTGAACTCCACCACTATGGCGAGGAGCTGGTGGACGCAGGAAATAGAATCCAGGAAGTGGGAGAAAGGATATCATGGAAATAAGACGAGAGGGAACGTCGTTTCTGAAGTGCCAGCTGATGGGATTGTATGTGGATGTGTGGTTATGTGTTTAATAATAATAAAATAATAATAAATATTAATTAAAATATAATCATGTAAAATAACTTAAAAATAAAACTTTTGTAATATAACGGGTGTGTAGTGATGCATACTAATATATATAAAAAGATGAAAGTCGCAAAGTCGACAATTTTGGCTATACATGTTAACTTGATTATGTGTGATGATTTATTGTGCTTATTATTATTTATTTCGTGCCAATAATTTATCTATTGTTAATTATCAGATGGAAAATTCCGTCAATGAACCAGTTAACGAAGTTAACCAATCTGAGCAAAACCATGAAGATCACTTTCTTAATAGGCAAGATATAGAAAATATCGTTGCTCAAGGAATAGCCAATGCTATTCCAGCATCCTTGCTGCTTCCCGAAATCCAGTGGAACCTCAACCAATTATTCCCAGCAAACGTACTCACGGCGACAATTTTAGTAATAGTGTAAATGGAGGCGGCAATATTAATAATAATGATAATGATGTGATGCAAGCCCCATTTCTTAAGAAAATGAAAGCTGCAACGCCTGGTTGCACTTACAAGGAATTTCTTGCCTATAAACCAATCGAATTTGCAGGCAATGAAGGGGCAACTGCGGCACTACGTTGGTTCGAAAAAACTGAAGTAGTAATTAAAATAAGTAAATGTGCCGAGGAAGACAAGGTCATGTACACGTCGCATCTTTTTAAAGAAGGAGCACTAGAATGGTGGAACACGGTACTACAAGCCAAGGGAAGCGATGTGGCTTATGCCATGAATTGGGAAGAATTTAAGAGACTAGTAGAAAGAAAATTATGTCCCGAATATGAAAAGGAACAAATGACAAATAAGTTCCTAAACCACCGGATGGTGGATGTTGATTGTCGATGGTATACTTCGACATTCTTCGAGTATGCTAGAGTTGTACCAACCCTGGCTTCGCCAGAACCGGTACTTATATCTCGCTATATTTGGGGGTTGATTGGCGAAATCCGTGATATCGTTAAAGCTGCGAGACCTCGCACCATTGACGATGCAGTGGAATTAGCCAACACTTTGACCGACGGACTGGTACACACAAGAGAAGAAAACCGGAAAAAGGAAGTGACCCAAAAGATTACCCAAGGATTCCGTGTGGGTAATAGTAATAATTTCAAGAAAAAGGGATCCGGGCAACCTTCCACTGCTCCATTATGCGGTACCTGTAAAAGAAAACATTTTGGAAGATGCAAAGGATATTGCAATTTCTGCAAAATTCCAGGACATCAAGAAGAAGATTGCAGGAGGAAGAAATCAACAATCTGCTTCAACTGTGGAGAAGCTGGACATTTTAGACCAGACTGCCCCAAATTGGTCAAACCAGCTGACAACAAAGCCAAACCTGCAGAAGGAACTACCAAAAAGAATGCAAGAGCATTCCAGTTGACTACCCAAGAAGCAGAACTCATCCCAGATGTGATAGCTGGTACGTTCCTAGTTCATGACGTTTATGCAAAAGTATTATTTTACTCTGGTGCAAACCAAAGTTTTATAAATACTTCATTCTGTCAAGCTCTTAACCTACCCTTAACCAACCTTGGACAATTTTTTACGGTAGAAACGGTAGATGGGAATTCTGTTAACATAGATAAGGTCCTGCGAGAAGAAAAGATAGAACTCTTAGGCCATAAATTTTCTGCAAACCTATTACCTATGAATTTAGCTGGATTCGATATTGTGTTATGAATGGATTGGTTAGTAGCCAACCATGCTCGAATTCTCTGTGATAAGAATTCCATAGAAATTCATACACCCATTGGAGAAATAGTGGTGATTACAGGAGATAGGCCACATAAGCCAATGAAATTCATTTCAGTAATGAAATTGGCCAGTTATTCAAGAAAACAAGGAATAGTATATATGATTACGGTAATCATTAACACTAAAGGTAAGGAACTTAAGGAAATTCCAGTAGTATCAGAATACTCAGATGTATTCCCAGAAGAACTACCTGGATTACCACCCGATAGGGAAGTATAATTTAGAATTCATCTAATTCCTGGAACTACACTGATAGCTAAGGCACCTTATCAGTTAGCACCCACTGAAATGTTGGAATTGAAAAAGCAGTTAGATGAATTATTAAGCAAATGATTCATACAACCTAGTTCATCCCCTTGGGGAGCACCAGTGTTGTTTGTGAAAAAGAAAGATGGTTCGATGCGAATGTGTATCGATTACAGGGAATTGAACAAGGTTACAATTAAGAATCAATACCCATTACCTAGGATTGATGATCTTTTTGATCAACTTCAGGGAGCTAGATATTTTTCTAAGATAGATTTGCGCTCCGGATACCATCAGCTGAAAGTACAAGAAGAATACATACCTAAAACTGCCTTCAGAACTAGGTATGGTCACTACGAGTTTACAGTCATGCCCTTTGGACTAACAAATGCTCCTGCAGCATTTATGGACATGATGAATAGGATCTGTAAACCATACTTGGATAAATTTGTAATTGTCTTTATCGACGATATACTCATTTTTTCCAAAAGTCAGGACGGGCATTGTTAGCACCTATATGCACTTTTAACTTTGTTAAGAAAAGAGAAGCTTTACGCCAATTTCTCGAAGTGTGAATTTTGGCTACAGGAGGTACAATTTTTAGGACACATGGTGAATCACGAAGGTATTCACGTAGATCCCTCCAAAATAGAAGCGATCACCAAATGGAAGTGTGAATTTTGGCTACAGGAGGTACAATTTTTAGGACACATGGTGAATCACGAAGGTATTCACGTAGATCCCTCCAAAATAGAAGCGATCACCAAATGGAGGGTCCCGCAATCAGCTATGGAAGTTAGAAGTTTTCTAGGGTTAGCGGATACTATAGACGGTTTATTAAGGATTTTTCCAAAATAGCTGTACCATTAACTAAGCTAACCTGTAAAGCAGTGAAGTTTGAATGGGGATCTAGACAAGAAGAGGCTTTTAAGGTTTTAAAGCAAAGGTTAACAAACGCCCCAATTCTTGCCTTACCAGAAGGGACAGAAAATTTTGAAGTTTATTGTGATGCTTCTAAGCTAGGATTAGGATGTGTGCTGATGCAACGCAAAAAGGTAATTGCATATGCATCAAGGCAATTGAAGAAGCATGAAGAGAATTATACGACTCACGACTTAGAGTTAGGAGCAATAATTTTTGCCCTTAAGATTTGGAGACACTATCTATATGGCAGTAAGTTTACAGTCTATACATATCATAAGAGTTTAAAATACATATTTGGGCAAAAAGAATTAAACATGAGGCAAAGAAGATGGATGGAAATTCTAAGTGACTACGACTGTGATATTTAATATCACGAAGGAAAGGCAAATGTAGTAGCAGATGCCCTAAGCCGTAAGTATCATGAAAATCAAAAGCGAGTTCGTGCTCTTAGATTAAGTTTACAATTAGATTTAATGGAACAACTGAATAATGTCCAGGAAACAGCAATCAAGGATGATGCTGAAGGAATGAAAGGACGAATAAAGGAATTAGAGCAAGGAAGTGATGGAATTTGGAGATTCCATAAGAAAAGGATTTGGGTACCTTAACAAGGAAATTTAAGAGATAATATTTTAGAGGAAGCCCATAAATCTAGGTATACCATGCATCCTGGTAATAATAAGATGTATCAAGATTTAAGAAATAACTTCTGGTGGATAGGAATGAAAAAGGACATAGCTAGATATGTATCTAAGTGCCTAACTTGTTCACAAGTTAAGGCAGAACACCAGAAACCCTCAGGTCTACTACAACAATTAGAAATGCCTGTATGGAAATGGGAACTAATAACCATGGACTTTGTTACTAAGCTACCCAAAACCAGAAAAGGTAATGACGCAATTTGGGTAATTGTGGATCGATTAACCAAATTAGCTCATTTCCTGCCCATGAAGGAAACCTTTAGCATGGAAAGATTAGTAAAATTGTATGTAGACGAGGTAGTATCCTTACAAGGAGTCAAACTCTCCATTGTATCGGATAGGGATAGTCGTTTCACTTCACATTTCCTGACAAGTTTCCAAGAAGCAATGGGGACCCGACTAAATTTAAGTACAGCCTACCATCCCCAGACAGACGGAGAAACTGAAAGGACGATCCAAACCCTGGAAGACATGCTCAGGGCATGTGTGATAGATTTTGGAGGAAACTGGGACAACCATTTACCTTTAATTGAATTCTCCTATAACAATTGTTATCATTCAAGCATCGAAGCTTCCCCGTTCGAAGCACTGTATGGACGAAAATGTAGAACTCCAGTTTGTTGGGAAGAAATAGGAGAAAGTCAATTATCAGGTCCTGAAATCGTACAAGAAACCACCGACAAGATCACTCAAATCAAAGAAAGACTGAAAACGGCTCGGGATCGCCATAAAAGTTATGCAGACAATC
This sequence comes from Helianthus tuberosus, assembly GCA_030545235.1. Classification (NCBI taxonomy): domain Eukaryota; kingdom Viridiplantae; phylum Streptophyta; class Magnoliopsida; order Asterales; family Asteraceae; genus Helianthus; species Helianthus tuberosus. Next base: position 38,594,690 of record CM060357.1, on the reverse strand, counting down.
GACGCAAGCGACTAGAATTTCAAGTTGGAGACAGGGTACTCTTGAAAGTTTCTCCTTGGAAAGGAGTAGTTCGGTTCGGTAAGAAAGGAAAACTAAGTCCAAGGTACATAGGACCATTCCCAGTAATCCAGAAAATAGGACCAGTCGCCTATCGCTTACAACTACCAGAGGAGCTAGCATGAGTACATGATGTATTTCATGTATCTAACCTCAAGTAATGTCTATCGGACGAATCGCTAGTAGTCCCTCTTCAAGACATACAGGTGAATGAAAGGTTGAAGTTCGTAGAGAAACCACTCCAGATAGAAGACAGAAAGATTAAGTTTCTCAAACACAAAAGATTGGTACTTGTCAAAGTCAAGTGGAATTCGAAAAGAGGACCCGAATACACCTGGGAGCTGGAATCAGAGATGAAGCGAAAATATCCTCACTTATTCCAGTAAATCTCAAGGACGAGATTTTAAATAAGGTAGGGAGGATGTAAGGACCTGCAAAATTTTCCATAAACGATCCGTAAGTAAAAACCCGGACCCTTGAAACCCTAATACGCATGAAAAACCAAGAAAATAAGAAAATTGGTTTTCACGCGGGCCGCGACAACTTAAAAAGTCTCCGGATAAGCGAACAGGCCACGCGTCAGACACGTGGCGGACCTACTAATGACACACAAGCCCTAGCGGGCTCTCGCGGGCCGTGTAAGAGTCAAGTGTGGGTTTACGCGGGCCGCGTAAAACCCAATTTCAGGCTATAAATTGCCTGTGCATTGGACTTGTTCCTGCATTCGAAAATTCAGCTTCAAAACGTCTAAATTCTGCAGAAAACGAGTCTTTAGGTGTCCAGGCGCTGCTACGATAAAGGGTATTAACTCGATCACTACTACGATATAATGTCCGATTGATTGAAACCGATCCGATGGATGTTTAAGTGCTGCCCATATTTGGGCTATACTTTGTCATTCGTCGTGAGGGTTTTGATTTCGTGAGTTATCGTAAATGTTGTATTAAGTTACTGACCTAGTTTCGTATGCATTGTTGTTTAAATTAGGTTACAAGGCTAAATCAGTAGGCTAAATTCTGCCCAACTAAACTTGCAATGTGAGTCATTCTCTTTTTATCAATAATGTTTTACAATACTCCAATTATTTTCAAAGTTATAATTACAGGGATTAAGTCGTGGTTATCTTGAATCACTGGCTAGTGGGGTATTGTGCACATTACTAATTTCTCACGGTTAGGTTCATCAACCTAACAAGTGATAATCATCACTACTTGGGTGAAAGGACCCAATAGTGGTATGACCATCGTCACAAGGGTGTGACACGGCGCCATATAAAAATAAGATAGAAGCCATTGTAACCGCTCTTATGCTATAATTTATAACTAAAGTGTCATTTTATTTAACCTGAATGACTCGCCAGTATTTCCCCGCTGATAAAATATTTTCAAAACATGTTTCTGGTGATTTACTGTGAATCAAGGAAAACGTGCTACAGAGCACTAACAAGCTTGAAGTGGTGGCTCAGTAAAATAAATAAACATGTTTTGTAAAAACAAGGGATTTCCTTGTGAAATTACCTTTACTGTAAATTATAGGGTTTGTCCCAATTTATGAAATAAAATAATTGGGAATTTTCAAGTTTCAAAAGATCCTGTTAAACTTCCGCTGTCAACTCAAAAAATAAATACCACGGGTTTCTGTCCGCGGCTCCTTGACCGGGTAACACCGGGACGGGGGCCGTGATACAAATCAACTCAGAAGAGATAAAAGATGGAAACACCTTACTTAAAGCTGCAATACACAGGATTGAACAAGAGGATGCTCAAAACAGCCAACTTAAAACCAGTGAGACTGAAAAAACACAAACAGGAAGTGGAGGATCATGGGGGCAATTCTTCATAAAACCATCAAAAGGAAATAAAGATAAATTGTGGGTAGACAGTCAATGCCGATTGCGTAATTTCATGCCATCACAAAATCAAAGTGAAGGTCTTTCTGACATTCATTCAACAAAAAAAGTGGCGATGAAAATATGAAGAACATTGAAGGTAAAAAATCCAATGAAGAATATGTTGTGACTGCCTTGGATTATCATTTTAAAGGATTTGAAGAAGTTTTCGAAAGTATCCAATCACGCATAGATGAGATCATTGAAGAATATCCAAATAGTGAAATTGTTCATAACAAAGTAAACAAATGGGCTTCATTGATTGAAAAATTCAGCGATCAAGCTAAAAAGCACAAGAAAGTTAGTATTGATTCAACTCTGATCAAAACACCATCAAGATTTCAAAATTTGAGCCAAAATGAAGACACAGAAAATCAAATCATTTCATCTCCATTGACGGTAAAGCGCAATGATGATGCTACAAAACGCAATGAAGTTAACACTGTTGTAGTCCAATCCTCAAATCCAGAAAAAATCATTGAGAAAGAACCTACATCAAGTCTGCAAACACTCATTGAAAACCCTTTATTGGTACAATCATCTTTTAGCGAAGAAACTCCATCATTAATGTTGGAGATAATAAAAAAGACAGATGAAGCAGAAAAAAAATCAAATAAAAAAAAATCAAAATGACGAGGTACCATCCTTTGATTTGAAAATTTCTCAGTTGTCTTCAAATGTGGATGAAAATGAAGTGGAAGATGATACTACTCGCCACGCTACATAATCCGAAAATCAAACGAAATCTGAAAATAAAACAAGCGAAAAAGAAGTTGAAACTTGTATTCAAATTACCGGGATACAAACAATGTTAGATAGAATTGAAGAACATAATACTGAAAAAGAAATCAGCGATCTGATTCAAAACACATCATTCCTAAACACATCGACGATCTGTTCGATCAGCTTTAAGGAGCAAGCTACTTCTCCAAGATTGATTTGAGGTCAGGCTACCATCAGCAGAAGGTTAGAGATGAAGATGTGCACAAGATTGCATTCAGAACTCGTTATGGTCATTACGAGTTCTTGGTGATGCCGTCCGGGCTCACTAATGCACCGGCAGCATTCATGGACCTCATGAATCGCGTTTGCAAACCCTACTTGGACAAGTTTGTCATTGTCTTCATTGATGACATTCTTATTTATTCAAAGAATCAGGCTGATCATGAGAAACATCTTCGTTGTATTCTTAAACTTCTTCAGCAAGAGAAGCTCTATGCCAAGTTTTCAAAATGTGAGTTTTGGCTTCGTGAAGTCCAATTTCTTGGACATATGGTTAGCGAGCGTGGTATCCAGGTGGATCCCGCTAAGATTGAAGCCATCATGAATTGGCAAGAGCCGAAGAAGCCCACAGAGATTCGCAGCTTCTTGGGTCTGGCAGGATATTATAGGCGTTTTATTGAAAACTTTTCAAGGATTGCTGCACCTTTAACTTCATTAACCCGCAAGAATATCAAATTTGATTGGGGTCCTAAGCAACAAGAATCCTTTGAGATTCTTAAGCAAAAGTTGAGCAATGCTCCGGTTTTAACATTGCCTGAAGGAATTGAAGAGTTTGCGGTATACTGCGACGCATCACATACTGGAATGGGTTGTGTACTTATGCAAAGAGGCAAGGTTATTGCATATGCTTCCCGAAAATTAAAGGTGCACGAGAAGAATTACACCACCCATGATTTGGAGTTGGGTGACGTTGTGTTTTCACTAAAACTGTGGAGGCATTACTTGTATGGTACCAAATGTGTGATCTATTCTGGTCACAAGAGCCTTCAGCACCTGTTTAACCAGAAGGATCCGAACATGAGACAGCGTCGATGGATGGAGACACTGAACGATTATGATTGTGAAATCCGATATCATCCAGGCAAGGCGAATGTAGTCGCTGATGCCTTGAGCAGGAAGGAAAGGGTTAAGCCCATTAGAATCAATGCCAAGAGCATTGAATTAAAGAACAACCTGAATGAAAGATTGTTAGCTGCTCAGAAAGAAGCTATATTAGAAGCTAACTATCCAAATGAGAAGCTGGGCGTAACTGCTGAACAATTATCGTATGGCAAGGATGGAATCTTAAGATTGAATGGACGAATATGGGTTCCAATTTATGGAGGACTTCGGGATGTGATTCTTCAAGAAGCCCATAGCTCCAAATATTCTATCCATCCTGGTAGTGATAAGATGTACCAGGATTTAAACGCAAATTATTGGTGGATAGGTTTGAAGAAATCTATAGCCACTTATGTGGCCAAATGTCTGACGTGTGGTCAAGTTAAAGCAGAACACCAGAAGCTGTCAGGTTTGCTGCAACAGCCTGAACTTCCCACCTGGAAATGGGAGATGGTAACTATGGACTTTATCACTAAGTTACCAAAAACAAAGCGAGGGAATGATACTATTTGGGTTATAGTGGATAGACTGACTAAGTCAGCCCACTTCCTACCTATTAAGGAAACACACAGCTCAGATAAGTTAGCTCAGCTGTACGTGGACGAGATTGTATCTCTTCACGGAGTACCAGTGTCTATTATCTCTGATAGAGATACAAGATACACATCGCACTTTTGGAAAACTTTTCAGCAATCGTTAGGTACTCGATTGAATTTCAGCACTGCATATCATCCCTAGACGGATGGTCAGAGCGAGCGTACGATCCAAACGCTCGAAGATATGCTAACAGCTTGTGTTATTGATTTAGGAGGAACTTGGGATGATCATCTTCCGTTGATCGAATTTTCGTATAATAATAGTTATCATTCAAGCTGCACCTTTTGAAGCATTGTATGCAAGAAAGTGCAGGACGCCCGTTTGTTGGGCGGAAGTTGGAGATGTCCAACTAACAGGACCTGATATAGTCCTGGAGACGACAGACAAGATTGTGCAGATACGTGATCGCCTCAAAGCTGCCAGGGATAGGCAGAAAAGCTACGCAGATAAAAGGCGTAAACCTCTAAAATTCGAGGTAGATGACAAAGTATTACTTAAGGTATCACCCTGGAAAGGGGTAATGCATTTTGGCAAGAAAGGCAAGTTAAGCCCAAGATACATAGGACCATTCGAGATCATCGAATGTGTCGGTACAGTGGCTTACAAGTAAAACCTGCCTGAGGAGCTCAGTGAAATTTATAATGTGTTCCACATCTGCATTCTGAAGAAGTGTCTAGCCGATGAATCGCTAGCCATGTCACATAAGGATGTGCATATAGATAAGAGCTTAAAATTTGTTGAAAAACCTTTGTCGATCGAGGATCGACAGGTCAAGAAACTTCGAAAGAAGCACGTACCGATTGTGAAGGTTAATTGGGATGCCCGTAGAGGTCCCGAATATACGTGGGAGGTTGAATCCACAATGAAACAGAAGTACCCTCATTTATTTCAGTAAATCTCAAGGTCGAGATTTCTTTTAAGGGGGTGAGAATGTAACACCTCGTAAAATCACGACCAATATTATGAAGACACGTGTCATGGACTTTAAACGTGTAAGGAATTATTTCTGGAGGACTAAAATTGTTAAACAATGTATATATGTTAATAAATGGATCCAAAGTGTCAACATGCCATTCTTGTGCCTCTGATTGACCTCACACGGCGTTCGTATTCTTTAACGAATAAATTGTCGAACAAAGGAAGTCGTTTGTGCTTAAAATAAGGATCTTATGAAACATAGGGGTTAAAAGTGTCAACATGTTGAAAGTAACCTCCGAGTGACCTTTTAATGATCCCAAGAACAACGAATATTAAATTCGTGGAGTTTCGACGCAAATAAATAATCAAAGTGTTAATTACATGTAATAAGGGTTAAATGCATTAATATTGCGTTTCAAGGCCGTTCGGGTGACCTCGTGATTAACCGAAAGCTTATTGATAAATGTTTGAGGACTCAAGACCCTTAAAAGTCAAGTTTGGGGGTTAAAAGTGCAATAAACACAAGTTAAAACAAGTTTAGAAGGACCAGGGACCAAAAGTGCAATGTTTGAAACTTGTTGACCGGATCAGACCCTCACGCGGGCCGCATAGCCCATAAGGGAAACCTTACGCGGGCCGCGTAAAACGCACAGATACAGAAAAATTGGATAGATGCATGTACAGCCTATTGCACCGCCTTTGCATGGTGGTTTTCGAATTCAGGGACTGAACCAAGGGTTTTACATGCATAGGGGACACCTGGGATGATCAGGAATCACTTGTTGACCTTGTTGGAATGATCTTGTGAGTTTAAAATTCCTATATAAGCTCCTTGTTTGCTAGTTCTTGGTGCACGTTCTCAAAAAAAATATTCAAAACTCTTTCTCTGGAGCTCTCTGGACTTCAAGCAAGTTTTCACAAGCTCCTAATTCGTGCTAAGAGCCTTTGTAAGCATTCTTAGCCCTCCTAGTTCATGTTTTATTAGTCTAATGACCAAAAGTCAAAGCCGTCGTAATTAAGCTTTGACTTAGTGATTAATCACTAATGGTCCAGTCATTTTTCGAATTGAAAGTGGCTATGAGTTAGTAATTATGTGGGTAATAAACCCTTAAAAGGGTACCCTCTGATTTCCACTCTAACTTGGTCAATTGTCGGGTCAAACTTAATATTAAAAAGTTAACAGAAAGCTATTTTGCAAATAAACTCATAAATAACAATGTAGAAGTTATGAAACCTATTTTAACACTTAAATAACTTGGTAATTAATGTAAGAACATGTCTAAGCATGTTCAACCCGACAATTTTGAGTTTAGGCTCGGTTCGGAACCGAAAGTTGCAAAAGTAGACTTTTGCTTTGACTTTCAGTTCTGACCCGATTTAGCTTAGTTTAGATATGACTTAGAGTTCCATTAGGACCAGGTTATAGGTTAGTATAACCCTCTGAGGTTATACAACTTGGTTCCTAGTTAATCCGATTCATTTGCATGTTTCCGTTAATTGCTTAAATGTTGACCATTATGCCCTTTTGATATTAAAACAAGATTTTTGAAAATGCGAGAGGACAAAAACCTTTATTACTGATTTATAAACATTTCCAAAAATTTTGACATCAGTTTGAGGTCTAAATTAGGAGTTATGCTCAATATCGTAATTTGCAAGCTTTCTATTAATTAAACGACATTATTAGCATAAAGCCTATTCAAACCCAAATTTCAACACCAAAATTTTTACCCACTGATGTAATATAATATTTTGGGATTTTTGAAGATTTTTTATTATTTTTAAACTGATCATAATGTAGGGTTCTTGCTATGATTCGGTAATGGACGGTTATACCCTTTTCTTGAATAAAATGAGTTTTACATAACATTTTGATAGCAAATCTCTTGCTACTGATTTTATATGATAAATAAAATATTTTGAACTTTATAAACTAATCAAAAATTTAGATTTCTTTATATAACCTGGAAATCGCTTAAAACCGACTTTTTACGCGTTTTAAACGCATACTATGGGTTAAAACTATTTTTGGCATATAAGTCTTAATACCTACTGATGTTTTAAGTAAAATTTTATACATTAACAGTAAGAAAAAGTTTTGAACTCAGATTTCTAAATTTGACCTTTAAAGCTTATATGAAATGACTAAAATGCCCCTACGGTGCATAGTTTGGTTATAAATGATAAATTTCACATATATGCAATACCTTACTGATATGACTTGCAAAAATAAATACTTTTACAGATCATTTAAGACCAGAACCCAAGGTTAATATTTAACCTCTTTTATAATCCTTAAAATGACCAAAATACCCCTACGGGGCTTAAATTGATTTAAATTCGTTTTGGGCATAATGGAAGGTATCCTACTGATATCACAACATATTTAAGGCATATTAACTTAGGAAACCTGCTCCTGACTCATTTGGTTACCCGTTATGCATTTATCGTGTTCGGTACGGTTTATGTAACTAGTTTGCATAAATTAACCGAAACGGGTCAAACCTTATCATTTTGACTTCAAAATCCAGAATGTGTTTAGTTTACCCATATTATACAAGTCTTCATACTTGTCGGGTCTAAACCACATTCTAATCCGGTCTTCGCTTAATCTTGCGTTTTGAACCGTAAACCTTTCTTTGTCTAAGTTTAAACTTAAGTAAGACCCGTTAGGAATCTAATAGGTTATTAAAAACCTTCGTTCCAGATTTAGGAGCCCAGTAAAAGATATTTGCACTTGTTGATTGTATACGGCTGGGATAAATTTGTATAAATTGCTCAGGTAAATACTTTTAACTTATTTTCCCTTATACGGGTTTGGGATACGGTATATAAAATACCGCTTGGTCGGGTATTGAATCTTTAATCGTATGAAGGTTAATTCATTGAGATAACCCATTTAATCTGTTTTGTTTGTTAAAGCCTTTGGGGGGTTAATGACCATGTCCTGGATATCCTCGGCTCATTCATTGAAATGGCCACGACTTAAGCACGAGGTGTAGGCATACACCTGCCGGTGCGTATGTAAAATGATATACCTGCCTGTTCGAGAATAACTCGCCGCAGGTTATATTATGTGGTGTGTCTATTAATCTTTAACCCGGTATTCAACCCGGGCTACTGAACGTATAATAAACATATAATTCTTTTACAAGATTATTTTTAAAATAATCATCCCAAGTTATAAAAGATTATTTGTGCCTTGTGCATTTAAATCAATTTTCTTAAACATTTTCAAAATGAGTCGGTTGATTGTATTTACCAGTGAAAACTGACGTATTTTCCAAAAATGTTAAGTGCAGGTACTAAGCGAAATGGGCTGGCTACTCCTAGCATCAATAAAGAGTCTTGCAAGCTTAGATGTTTAAAAATCTGTTGAACAATATTTCTTTTATCTTTAATCCGCCTGTGGATCCCTATACAACCGTTTTTTTAATAATTGATATTACTTTCAATCGGGTTGTAACATATTTTACTTTAGACTTCCGCTGTGCATTAAACTGTGATAATTTGACGATGATGATATCAACTACGTCACGATACTCCCCACCGGGCCCACCGGTAATACGTGGAAATAACGGGGTGTGACAGGTTGGTATTAGAGCCAACATTGAGTGAATTAAACACTAGCCTATTGTGTTTAATCTCAATGACACAGTTACACATTCATTGACTTCCGAGTCTAGGTAAAGAACTTAGGACTAATACTAATTCATTTTATTTTGTCTTTTATTGTTTTTCCTTTGTGTTTCTTTTATTTGTTTTGACAGGATCAACAAAAAATGCCGCCAAGATTTCGAAGAGGAGGACGAGGCAAGGGGTCATTCACCGCCCCCAACGATCATGAGGCCGGGCCTTCACACCGGCGAACTCCGTCATTTACCATGAGCACCATTCCTCAAGAAGACTGGAGGACCTACTTAGAGCCTGCGAGGCGTTCTGTCTCGCTTAGCTCCTCACCTTCCTACCATCATTCCTTTAGGCCATAATCGAAGAACGAGCCCAATGATTCACACCACTCCTACCTACCACTGCACCGGTCGGGGTCGCACCGCGCATTTCAAGACCCGACCCCGTATTTCCAGAGCCGGTTTAACCTGGCAAATCAGATTGAAGAACCAATGGGCCATAACCCATTGGGCCCTGAAGACCATTTCCCTGAAGCTCAGGGTATGGATATGGATGATGATCCCGATCCTGCCGAGCCACCATCTGGGACGCCCACACACCCCATCGAGATTTCAGATGGGTCATCTTTTCATGGATCACCTTATCGGGGTCCAGACAGCTATGAGGCAAGATTTGCTTCATACCCTTGGGAGTTTACTCCCTCTTTCAACCCGTCTCAGCAGCAGCATGATCCCTCTGAGGATTCACGTTTTGTAGCGGTCACGCCACCGCCACTACCACCGCTTGAGCAGCAACTGCCTCCGAAGCCACCGAGGCGAAGAAGAACATGTGCACGGATGTCCGTGCGAGGAGGGGATTTCCATTTCAGCACCCCTCAACACTCCAGTGGCAGTCACTACCCGCAACTATATGAAGACCCGCAGATGGGTGGGCCTTCAAACCCCGTTCCTGAGGTGGACTCTGCGCCAGTCGCACCACCACCACCGCATATGGGTTTTGATAACCCAATACCTTCTTACTTCGGTGCAGCGGCGTATAACCCTTTTGAGCAACCAGCCTACCCGGGGTATAACTACTACAATGCCCCTGATGTTGACCCGTATCTTGTGGCAGCTAACTACAATGCTCTTTACCCTGAAGGGCCCTATGCAACTTCGTACCAATCTGGGTACCAATACCCGCCACCTGCTCAATCCCCGCAACAACAGCCACCGCAGCCGCCACTGATCCCGCCACCGCAACAGCAGGAGATTCTTCAAAGGTTGAGCCAGGTGGAACGCGAGGTTCAAGAGGAGCGTAGGAGCCACCGGGGATTTCTTAAGGGTTTGGCGAATCTGATCAAGGGGAAGAAGAAGAGGGATTTTTTAAAATTCCTTATTTATTTGTATCGTAATTTCTTTATTTCAATCAAGTCCCTGCGTGGACATTTTTATTTATGTACTTAGTCCCTGCGATGACTTGTATTTTCATTTTTAGCCCCTGCGTGGGCAAGTTATTTATATTAAAGTCCCGTTTAGGGCAAATATGTACTCCTTCTTAATTAAGTGGAATGTTTTAGTTCAAATTTCATTTTGTCATTATATGTTTAAATATAAAATATGAAATAAATCAAAAATATCATTCCTTTTAAATGATCTGCCTTTAAATATTAAATAAGAATCTTAAAAGGTATAACCTAGCCTGCATGTCATTATAGATCTGGCCATGATGGTAAAACCTGTTTAAAAAAGATTCAAATCCTTGTTAACATCTGAAAACATATTAACACTCCTAGCAGATGTGATTCGTTAAAATCACACATGTCATCCTTATATTGGATTCTTCCAATTCCTTTCCTTATTATTTAAACATCAATTTGTGATGTAGGGCCTACGAGCCATATTCATTGTCATATAAGACAAATGACAGTTGTAGTCTATGACTCCCTGTCAAGAAAGGTAATGAACTACGATTCAGGCCTTAATGCCTCGATCCTATAAGATCATGGCTTATAAATTAAATTGTCCTTGTGACTTGGCCTTCTGTGCCATTATAATATATTAATAAATTATGACTGAGGATAATTATAAAGAAAAATCCTGAATAAAAATACTTAATAAATTAACCAATATGGTTTATTAATACCATGGTTAATAAAATTATCAAGATGACAATTATGTTATAGACTTCTGAATGAATCATTATCATTACTTTGTGTAGCAATCAAGCTACATGGCAGAATCAGAAGAAATCAACAGTCACCCTATAGAGAATCATGATACTACCAGAATCAACGTAACTGGTGCGGAACTTCAAGTATTGATTGACAATGCTGTTTCTAAAGCCATGGACAGGCAATTTAGAGAGTCTAGTGGTACACACTCTAAGACCCACTCTGTGGCTCATAGTAAGCCACCTTCTAAATCTCATGAGTCGAAGAAGGATGATGCCCAACACTCATCAAATCAGCACAGTATCCCATCTAAGAAGATTGTATTCGATCAAGAGCCATGTACAAGGACCTGTTCATATAAGTATTTCGTCTCCTGCAAGCCCAGGGATTTCACTGGGGAAAAAGGAGCCATTGATTGCATGACGTGGCTAGATGAGATGGATACGGTGGTTGATATTAGTGGATGTGCCGAGAAAGATATTGGTAAGTATGTTTCACAGTCGTTCAAGGGAGAAGCCCTAGCTTGGTGGAGGTCCTTAATCCAAGCTACTGGAAAGATTCCGTTATATAACTTAACAGGGGCTCAGTTTGTTGCTTTAATCAAAGAGAATTTATGTCCTCAACATGAAGTTGAGAAGATCGAGACTGACTTTCTGACATTGGTCATGAAGAACTTAGACTGTCAGGCATATCTCACGAATTTTAACACCATGTCTTGATTGGTTCCTTACTTGGTGACACCGGAACCAAAACGTATAGCCCGTTTCATTGGGGGTTTAGCCCCGGAGATTAAAGCTAGTGTGAAAGCATCAAGACCTACTACCTTTAGGTCAGTAGCTGATTTGTCATTATCTCTTACCCTTGATGCGGTTAGGCAGAGATCGCTTAGGAATTCTGATGCGGGGAAGAGGAAACGTGAGGATGATAACTCACACTGTTCAGATAAGAAGCATAAGGGAAACTCTGATCATAAGAAGAGTTCAGGGTTCAAGAAGGATGACCAACAGTCTGGTGAGAAGCCCAAATGCAAGACCTGTAAGAAGCGTCACCTGGGAAAATGCAGGTATGAATCAAAATCCCAATCGCAGCCTAGGGCTTGTGGGATTTGCAAGTCAAGTGAGCATAAGACATTAGACTGCAAGAAGATAAAGGATGCTACTTGCTACAACTGTAACGAGAAAGGGCACATCAAGTCCAACTGCCCAAAATATGCGAAGAAGCCCGATGAAGCTAAAAAGACCAATGCTCGGGTCTTTCAGATGAATGCTCGAGAGGCCGTTCAGGATGACAACGTGATAACAGGTACCTTTCTTATCAATGATGTTTATGCAAGGGTATTGTTTGATTCAGGTGCAGATAAGTCTTTTGTAGACAACAAATTCTTTAAGTTATTAAATATGCCTGTTAAAACCCTAAGCATAAAGTATGAGGTAGAATTGGCCAACGGTACCATAGAAACTACTTCAACCGTATTAGATGGATGTTTTATATCCATTAGGAACCACTCTTTTCCATTGTCTTTGCTTCCTTTTAAACTAGCTGGTTTCGACATAGTGATAGGCATGGATTGGTTATCTCATAACCAAGCCCAGATTGTTTGTGACAAGAAACAAGTGGTTATCAAGACTCCGTATGGTGAGCCACTCACCATACAAGGAGATACTCAGTATGGGTTGCCTAAGCAAGTGTCTATGCTTAAGGCGTCAAGATGTTTAAAGAAGGGTTGCGTCATTTACATGGCACAAGTAACTATTGATGAACCAAAGCCCAAGATTGAAGACATCCCTATCATTTCTGAATACCCTGATGTATTCCCCGAAGAACTACCTGGTTTACCCCCAGATAGGCAAGTGGAGTTCAGAATCGACATCATTCCTGGAGCTGCACCTGTTGCAAGAGCACCTTACAGGTTAGCACCAACTGAAATGAAAGAGTTAAGGACTCAGTTGGATGATTTGTTGGCAAAGGGTTTTATAAGACCTAGCTCATCTCCTTGGGGAGCACCGATTCAGTTTGTGAAAAAGAAAGATGGATCGATGCGTTTATGCATCGATTATCATGAGTTAAACAAGGTCACAATCAAGAACATATATCCATTGCCCAGGATCGACGATCTGTTCGATCAGCTTCTAGGAGCAAGCTACTTCTCCAAGATTGATTTGATGTCAGGCTACCATCAGCTGAAGGTTAGAGATGAAGATGTGCGTAAGACCGCATTCAGAACTCGTTATGGTCATTACGAGTTCTTGGTGATGCCGTTCGGGCTCACTAATGCACCAGCAGCATTCATGGACCTCATGAATCGCGTTTGCAAACCCTACTTGGACAAGTTTGTCATTGTCTTCATTGATGACATTCTTATTTATTCAAAGAATCAGGCTGATCATGAGAAACATCTTCGTTGTATTCTTAAACTTCTTCAGCAAGAGAAGCTCTATGCCAAGTTTTCAAAATGTGAGTTTTGGCTTCGTGAAGCCCAATTTCTTGGACATATGGTTAGCGAGCGTGGTATCTAGATGAATCCCGCTAAGATTGAAGCCATCATGAATTGGCAAGAGCCGAAGAAGCTCACAGAGATTCGCAGCTTCTTGGTTCTGGCAGGATATTATAGGCATTTTATTGAAAAATTTTCAAGGATTGCTGCACCTTTAACTTCATTAACCCGCAAGAATATCAAATTTGATTGGGGTCCTAAGCAACAAGAATCCTTTGAGATTCTTAAGCAAAAGTTGAGCAATGCTCTGGTTTTAACATTGCCTGGAGGAATTGAAGAGTTTGTGGTATACTGCGATGCATCACATACTGGAATGGGTTGTGTACTTATGCAAAGAGGCAAGGTTATTGCATATGTTTCCCGACAATTAAAGGTGCACGAGAAGAATTACACCACCCATGATTTGGAGTTGGGTGCCATTGTGTTTTCACTAAAACTGTGGACGCATTACTTGTATGGTACCAAATGTGTGATCTATTCTGATCACAAGAGCCTTCAGCACCTGTTTAACCAGAAGGATCTGAACATGAGACAACGTCGATGGATAGAGACACTGAACGATTATGATTATGAAATCCGATATCATCCAGGCAAGGCGAATGTAGTCGCTGATGCCTTGATCAGGAAGGAAAGGGTTAAGCCCATTAGAATCAATGCCAAGAGCATTGAATTAAAGAACAGCCTGAATGAAAGATTGTTAGCCGCTCAGAAAGAAGCTATATTAGAAGCTAACTATCTAAATGAGAAGCTGGGCGTAACTACTGAACAGTTATCGTATGGCAAGGATGGAATCTTAAGATTAAATGGATGAATATGGGTTCCAATTTATGGAGGACTTCGGGATGTGATTCTTCAAGAAGCCCATAGCTCCAAATATTCTATCCATCCTGGTAGTGATAAGATGTACCAGGATTTAAAGGCAAATTATTGGTGGATAGGTTTGAAGAAATCTATAGCCACTTATGTGGCCAAATGTCTGACGTGTGCTTAAGTTAAAGCAGAACACCAGAAGCCGTCAGGTTTGCTGCAACAGCCTGAACTTCCCACCTGGAAATGGGAGATGGTAACTATTGACTTTATCACAAGTTACCAAAAACAAAGCGAGGGAATGATACTATTTGGGTTATAGTGGATAGACTGACTAAGTCAGCCCACTTCCTACCTATTATGGAAACACACAGCTCAGATAAGTTAGCTCAACTGTACGTGGACGAGATTGTATCTCTTCACGGAGTACCAGTGTCTATTATCTCTGATAGAGATACAAGATACACATCGCACTTTTGGAAAAGTTTTCAGCAATCGTTAGGTACTCGATTGAATTTCAGAACTGCATATCATCCCCAGACGGATGGTCAGAGCGAGCGTACGATCCAAACGCTCGAAGATATGCTAAGAGCTTGTGTTATAGATTTAGGAGGAAGTTGGGATGATCATCTTCCGTTGATCAAATTTTCGTATAATAATAGTTATCATTCAAGCATTCAAGCTGCACCTTTTGAAGCTTTGTATGGAAGAAAGTGCAGGACACCCGTTTGTTGGGTTGAAGTTGGAGATGCCCAACTAACAGGACCTGATATAGTCCTGGAGACGACAGACAAGATTATGCAGATACGTGATCGCCTCAAAGCTGCCAGGGATAGGCAGAAAAGCTACGCAGATAAAAGGCGTAAACCTCTAAAATTCGAGGTAGATGACAAAGTATTACTTAAGGTATCACCCTGGAAAGGGGTAATGCATTTTGGCAAGAAAGGCAAGTTAAGCCCAAGATACATAGGACCATTCGAGATCATCGAATGTGTCGGAACAGTGGCTTACAAGTTAAACCTGCCTGAGGAGCTTAGTGGAATTCATAATGTGTTCCACATCTGCAATCTGAAGAAGTGTCTATCTGATGAATCGCTATCCATGTCACATAAGGATGTGCATATAGATGAGAGCTTAAAATTTGTTGAAAAACCTTTGTCGATCGAGGATCGATAGGTCAAGAAACTTCGAAAGAAGCACGTACCGATTGTGAAGGTTAAGTGGGATGCCCGTAGAGGTCCTGAATATACGTGGGAGGTTGAATCCACAATGAAACAGAAGTACCCTCATTTATTTCAGTAAATCTCAAGGTCGAGATTTCTTTTAAGGGGGTGAGGATGTAACACCTCGTAAAATCACGACCAATATTATGAAGACACGTGTCATGGACTTTAAACGTGTAAGGAATAATTTCTGGAGGACTAAAATTGTTAAACAATGTATATATGTTAATAAGTGGATCCAAAGTGTCAACATGCCATTCTTGTGCCTCTGATTGACCTCACACGACGTTCGTATTCTTTAACGAATAAATTGTCGAACAAAGGAAGTCGTTTGTGCTTAAAATAAGGATCTTATGAAACATAGGGGTTAAAAGTGTCAACATGTTGAAAGTAACCTCTGAGTGACCTTTTAACGATCCCAAAAACATTGTGATAATTTATTTTGATCCCAAGAACAACGGATATTAAATTCGTGGAGTTTCGACGCAAATAAATAATCAAAGTGTTAATTACATGAAATAAGGGTTAAATGCATTAATATTGCGTTTCAAGGCCGTTCGGGTGACCTCGTGATTAACCGAAAGCTTATTGATAAATGTTTGAGGACTCAAGACCCTTAAAAGTCAAGTTTGGGGGTTAAAAGTGCAATAAACACAAGTTAAAACAAATTTAGAAGGACCAGGGACCAAAAGTGCAACGTTTGAAACTTGTTGATCGGATCAGACCCTCACGCGGGCGGCGTAGCCCATAAGGGAAACCATACGCGGGCCGCGTAAAACGCCCAGATACAAAAAAATTGGACAGATGTTTGTACAGCCTGTTGCACCGCCTTTGCATGGTGGTTTTCGATTTCAGGGACTGAACCAATGGTTTTACATGTATAAGGGACACCTGGGATGATCTGGAATCACTTGTTGACCTTGTTGGAATGATCTTGTGAGTTTAAAATTCCTATATAAGCTCCTTATTTGCTAGTTCTTGGTGCACATTCTCAAAAATTATTCAAAACTCTTACTCTGGAGCTTTCTGGACTTCAAGCAAGTTTTCACAAGCTCCTAATTCGTGCTAAGAGCCTTTGTAAGCATTCTTAGCCCTCCTAGTTCATGTTTTATTAGTCTAATGACCAAAAGTCAAAGCCGTCGTAATTAAGCTTTGACTTAGTGATTAATCACTAATGGTCAAGTCATTTTTCAAATTGAAAGTGGCTATGAGTTGGTAATTATGTGGGTAATAAACCCTTAAAAGGGCACCCTCTGATTTCCACTCTAACTTGGTCAATTGTCAGGTCAAACTTAATATTAAAAAGTCAACAGAAAGCTATTTTGCAAATAAACTCATAACTAACAATGTAGAAGTTATGAAACCTGTTTTAACACTTAAATAACATGTCTAAGCATGTTCAACCCAACAATTTTGAGTTTAGGCTCGGTTCGGAACCGAAAGTCGCAAAAGTAGACTTTTGCTTTGACTTTCAGTTCTGACCCGATTTAGCTTAGTTTAGATATGCCTTAGAGTTCCATTAGGACCAGGTTATAGGTTAGTATAACCCTCTGAGGTTATACAACTTGGTTACTAGTTAATCCGATTCATTTGCATGTTTCCGTTAATTGCTTAAATGTTGACCATTATGCCATTTTTCTATTAAAACAAGATTTTTGAAAATGTGAGAGGACAAAAACCTTTATTACTGATTTATAAACATTTCCTAAAAATTTGACATCAGTTTGAGGTCTAAATTAGGAGTTATGCTCAATATCGTAATTTGCAAGCTTTCTATTAATTAAACGGCATTATTAGCATAAAGCCTAATTTTTTTAGAAAATACGATATCATTCCACATGAAAAAGGGCAATTACAAAGTAATGGAAGGTAATCGGGCAACAAGTTGCGCCGCCACCCTCTTTTGAATAGAAAAACCAATTCTACTAAATACAAAGTTTGAAACCTTTAGCGACGTTGAATTACTATTAACGAATTTTTGAACCCGATTCACGAGTCACACAGCATCAGGAGCGAGACCACCAAAGGTATCAAACGCAAAGGGACAAACACATGTTGATTCTCTCGGCAGGCTTTCTCATGTTTTGCCACTTTGCTCGCCTCTGCCTTGAGTATCGCTTGCCCTACGACAAAACCCTTTTCCTTGAGCCCGACAAAGGGGGAGACTCCAGTTAGATCTACACCAAACTTTTTACCCACTAATGTAATATAATATTTTGGGATTTTTGAAGATTTTTTATTATTTTTAAACTGATCATAATGTAGGGTTCTTGCTTTGATTCGGTAATGGACGGTTATACCCTTTTCTTGAATAAAATGAGTTTTACATAACATTTTGATACCAAACCTTTTGCTACTGATTTTATATGATAAATAAAATATTTTGAACTTTATAAACTCATCAAAAATTCAGATTTCTTTATATAACCTGGAAATCGCTTAAAACCGACTTTTTACGCGTTTTAAACGCATAGTATGGGTTAAAACTATTTTTGGCATATAAGACTTAATACCTACTGGTGTTTTAAGTAAATTTTTATACATTAACAGCAAGAAAAAGTTTTGAACTCAGATTTCCAAATTTGACCTTTAAAGCTTATGTGAAATGACCAAAATGCCCATACGGTGCATAGTTTGGTTATAAATGATAAATTTCACGTATATGCAATACCTTACTGATATGACTTGCAAAAATAAATATTTTTACAGATCATTTAAGACCAGAACCCCAGGTTAATATTTAACCTCTTTTATAATCCTTAAAATGACCAAAATACCCCTACGGGGCTTAAATTGATTTTAAATTCGTTTTGGGCATAATGGAAGGCATCCTACTGATATCACAACATATTTAAGGAATATTAACTTAGGAAACCTTCTCATGACT
The DNA here is from genome assembly GCA_030545235.1 of Helianthus tuberosus. Classification (NCBI taxonomy): domain Eukaryota; kingdom Viridiplantae; phylum Streptophyta; class Magnoliopsida; order Asterales; family Asteraceae; genus Helianthus; species Helianthus tuberosus. The sequence continues at coordinate 38,576,153 of CM060357.1, read as the reverse complement.
CATTTGGTTACCCGTTATGCATTTATCGCGTTCGGTACGGTTTATGTAACTAGTTTGCATAAATTAACCGAAACGGGTCAAACCTTATCATTTTGACTTCAAAATCCAGAATGTGTTTAGTTTACCCATATTATACAAGTCTTCATACTTGTCAGGTCTAAACCACATTCTAATCCGGTCTTCGCTTAATCTTGCGTTTTGAACCGTAAACCTTTCTTTAAAACTAACCGGTCTAAGTTTAAACTTAAGTAAGACCCGTTAGAAATCTAATAGGTTATTAAAAACCTTCGTTCCAGATTTAGGAGCCCAGTAAAATATATTTGCACTTGCTGATTGTATACGGCTGGGATAAATTTGTATAAATTGCTCAGGTAAATACTTTTAACTTATTTTCCCTTATACGGGCTTGGGATACGGTATATAAATTACCGCTTGGTCGGGTATTGAATCTTTAATCGTATGAAGGTTAATTCATTGAGATAACCCGTTTAATCTGTTTTGTTTGTTAAAGCCTTTGGGGGGTTAATGACCATGTCCTGGAAATCCTCGGCTCATTCATTGAAATGGCCACGACTTAAGCATAGGGTGTAGGCATACACCTGCCGGTGCGTATGTAAAATGATATACCTGCCTGTTCGAGAATAACTCGCCGCAGGTTATATTATGTGGTGTGTCTATTAATCTTTAACCCGGTATTCAACCCGGGCTACTGAACGTATAATAAACATATAATTCTTTTACAAGATTATTTTTAAAATAATCATCCCAAGTTATAAAAGATTATTTGTGCCTTGTGCATTTAAATCAATTTTCTTAAACATTTTCAAAATGAGTCGGTTGATTGTATTTACCAGTGAAAACTGACGTATTTTCCAAAAAGGTTAAGTGCAGGTACTAAGCGAAATGGGCTGGCTAATCCTAGCATCAATAAAGAGTCTTGCAAGCTTAGATGTTTAAAAATCTGTTGAACAATATTTCTTTTTATCTTTGATCCGCCTGTGGATCCCTATACAACCGTTTTTGTAATAATTGATATTACTTTCAATCGGTTTGTAACATATTTTACTTTAGACTTCCGTTGTGCCTTAAACTGTGATAATTTGACGATGATGATATCAACTACGTCACGATACTCCCCACCGGGCCCACCTGTAATACGTGGAAATAACGGGGTGTGACAGATATCAATCCCTCTACCAATCCATTATATAAGAACAAAAACCCTAAATTATATTCACATTCCTCATACACCCAATACCCAACCACAAACACACACAAAAACCCTAAATGGCTAATCAACAACTCTCAGTTTGGTGGGTTCAAAGAGAACATATCGTTCTTCAATTTCTTGATGGCAAAAAAATTAGATACCATTCCGTTGCTTCTATTCTTCAAAACTACAATGAGAATGTGTTGAGAAGGATGAATGAAATAGGAATACCACCTGCTTGTTACACAAATCAGACAGCCGCACTATTCAGAATTCTACACAAAAGGCATGGAAATCCAAATCAAACTGCAATTGAAGAAACCCAAGTTACATCTTGGGAGTTCATTGAGGAAACTTTCAAAATTTCAGTAACTTGGGACAATGGTGATGTGGAGATATACGACCCAAAGGACATATCTTCCAGTGAGGATATAACCTTTTAAGCAGTTATCTGAAATACCAATCATCAACAACTCTGCAAGCAAATTTGCAGAGAAGCTTCAAAAGGCAGTAGTCTCACAGGTTGAACTTTGGACGGAATCTGAAAGTGATGAGGAAATCCCTAATGGAAGCTTAGGGTACTCATCTGAAGAAGAAACAAACTTTGATCCATGATGCTGATCTTGCTTGTAATTTTTATTTAATTTTGTGGTTTGTAAACATCATCTTTGTTTTAAACTTTCATCATCTATAAAACGCAATATTTAAGATATCCACTTGCTATTCATTTTTAATTTGATCTGTGTTATCATAAAACACAATAATCAAAAAATTCCATTTGCATTATAATGTTGTATGTATAAAACGCAATAACAATACATTGTTGTTATCATAAAACACAATTAACCAAAAATAGCTGATATTTATGTAGGATATCACAAAACGCAATAACAAAAAGAGCTGAAACCTATACACCATAAAACGCAATAACAATTTTTTTTCTTTTTTATTCTTATCAGAATTTTTATACATACTTACATTGTATTGCTAGAACCTATAGCATTAGAAGAAACCTTCTCTTTACATGTGCGACTGTTATGTCCTTTTCCACCACATACACGACACGATTTTTGGATCTTTGACGATTTCTGAATTGCAATCTCACGATTAGACTTAATCATTTTTTGTACACCGCATCCTTTTGTCCTTATTTTTATCGGGACACGAATCATAGAATCAGACTTTTCTAAGTTCCCTCCAATATCAGCAAACCTATCTTTGCGACTAGGAGGCGGCGCAACAACCATAACCTCATCCGCTTTATCAATATAACCTTTAATATGATCTCTGTAACGACACAACTCATCTAAATCCCAACCAACCTATTAACCACATATTCATTTGCTACAACGATTTCTCTAAAAACTTTATCAATTTCACTATTCCTACCAATTTCATCAAACCGAATATTGCAATGAATTGAGCCATTCGAAACAACATCTCTCATCCATCTTCTAAGAACATATCTTCTAGGAAACTCAGTTATATCATCATACCGTAGAACATAAAATATATGCCGGCACAATATACGAAATTGTTCAAACCGTTTGCAAGTACAACTTATACTAAAACCATCTTCTTGTTTGTTGTATTGAACCTGTAAGTAAAATTAAAAAACTATATACAATTAGTGAAATGTAATATAAAACGCAATGAATAATAAATATAATAAAGAAATTAAGTATATGATCACATAATGTTAAAACGCAATAAACTTAATGATAAAACACCATAGATGTTTAAAACAATATTAATTTAAAAAATTACCTTGAATAAAGATGTGCATGGCTGTTTGAAATCCTTTATTTCATAATATTGAACATCACCCACAGTATCATGAGACTTTGACATACACTTTGTAATGGCAACATCAATTTCAATCTGAATATCTTTAAAAATTGTTTTGGTATATATTTATGATGCTTGTTTCTCCAATACAAAGTCACTCCAGGTCTTAGACTGAATATACCTTGTATCATGATCATTCCTCCTATGCTCATGCCTTTGAAAATCCATTGCAGTCTCAAAATGAGTGAAAAATTCAACAAGTGTACATCTTGGATTACAAAACTGACCAAAGAAGTAATTCTCGCTTTCATATCTAGACGTAGTACGCATAAGACCAGCCAAGTTCTCTCCATGGTAATAAGAGGGTATCCAATCAAATCGAAGATCGTACATATCTTTTAACCATTCATGATTTTCCAATCCAAAAGTAGACATTATTGAATGCCACTCAGTTTCAAAATCTTCTGGAATAATAGTATCATTCTAAACAACACGAGTCGTTCTTGTATTAAGCTCAATGTTGGATGACAAAACAGGACCAACCTATATAAAAAGCAAAAAAAAATATTAAACATAAAACACAATAATTTAAACTAGATAAAAAGTTGCAGTTTATAATATCATAACATGTTTTCATTTATTCTTCTAATAAAACGCAATATCATGAAAATGATAAAACTAATACATTATTGGTAAAACGCAATTGTATTGTTATATTAAAACACAATTATATTGATAAAAATGTTTGGGGATCTTATTGTATAATACATAAAACGCAACAAATAAACCTATATAAAAATTGCAGTTTAATAGATCATAAAACGCAGTTTAATACCTTTGTCTTCATTTTCTCCCATATATGCCACATACATAACCTATGTCTACTTCTTCAAAGAACGTCCTTAAGAGCTCTCTTCATTGCAGCATCTTGATCAGTAACAACAACTTTAGGATCATTTCCAAAAGCCTTAACGAAGCACCTTAAAATCCATTGATAAGAATTTGCAGTCTCAGAACCAAGTAATGCACCACCAAATGTGACATTCCTAAAATGATTATCAATCTCAGTAAATGGTACAAAAACCAAATCGTATCTACATAAAACAAATTAATAAAGCATTAGAATAAAAAGAAAACAGGAATATATAACGCAATACGATATATAACGCAATAAATGAAAAAAACTTACTTGTTTGATTTATAAGTAGCATCAAAACCTACTATGTCACCAAATATTGTATAATTTGTTTTTGATTGCTCATCAGCCCAGAAAAGTCCTTTCAATCTTCTATCTTCACTAATAACATAATCACATGTGAAACCAGGAGAACATTCTTTCTTCCTAATAAGACGCCTAACTACCATTTCTGCATCATACTTGTGACAACCGTAAAAAATACAGGTATCCGTACAATTAATTAATCTTGATTAGTGCTTAATGACTGTGCTGAATTACAAATAATGACTTAAACTGCTTTCTGATTACTGCATCATACTTACATGTGAATCACATATTACATAATGACACATCATTATCACATACAAACCATATTGACATACATGATGCACAAAGCACAGTTAGCACAGTTAACAGATAAAACAGGAATATGCTGACGGGGTTCAGTATATAGGCAGACAATGTTTTGAGACCCAGTATGAGCCAGAAACCAAGTACTACACTAGTATAGTGTGTAGGGAAGTAAGGACCACAAAACTGCTTCACTAGGTGATAGTTTAAGTGCCGGAAAGTGCCTAAAACCCACTAAAAGTGCAGAATTCTGCATATTTCAGCAAAATTCAGCTTTTTAACAAGCTAGTAATGTGCAAAAATATGGCAAAATGGTCCTGTATGCTTTCCTAAGTGTCGGGAATTAAAAGTGTCACAAAAGGGTACTTAAAGAACACTAAACGGAATAGTTTGACGCTTTAACGAACCGGTATCTAACCGAACAACCGGACTCTACCCGAAACACCAAAATATTGCTAGAAGCATTGTGTTATTATTTTTTGAGTTAGATATGATCCCCGAACACCCTAAAACCCACTAAAATATCTAGTAACTAATTAAAGTAACTAAATACTTGGATTTGGATTACAAGATAACTATATGATTAAAGTTTACACTTAGACCCCCTCCCCATATGCTAGAAATCGGTCACATGCTTAAATTAAAGGATTTGGTTGATTTGTTTAATAGATCTTGTATTGTACTATGGGTGGCATAAAACCCAAAGGATTACATGAGAGTATGGTTTATAAATATACACATCAAGATCATAATCATCAACACACCCAACACCACAACTCTCCTTCTCCCTCTCCCTCCTCTCGGCCGTGTACCCCCATCACCACCATCACCACTTTCATTTCAAGTTCATCCATTCCAAGCTCCTCACAAGGTGTAAGAAGCAAGATTAGAAGGTTTGGTGGCCTTGGATCTTGAAGGACCTCTCCCGATTGCTTTTAACCTTCACTTTTGTCATCACCAACATCTAGTGTTCTTCCCTAGCCTTTGTGCTAGTTGTAAGACTCTCATAACCCTTTGTTACTTATAATTTTGTTGGTTAAAAGATCATATATATTGTTAATCTTGTTAAACATTAAAGAACATAATCTTGAATCTTGAACATAAGCTTGTTATATGATGAAATAATGTTGTTTAGTATATGTATGATGTTTGATTGTTATTTACTTAAGATTATGACGTTGATCATCATAAGGAGCTTGCTAGATTGTGATTAAACACATGATCTAGCAAGAAGGAGGATGATTATGTAAGAAAACAAGATGATCATCCTCATGTGTAAGCATAATGTGTAAGCATGAACTTGAAGAATAAAATGATTTCTTGAAGAATAATAAACAAAGTAAGCTAGTAATCTTATGGATCTAAGATTTATGGATGGTTTTTCAAAATAACCAAGTTCAAAAGATGATTTTTAGAAAATATTGGTTCTTACTTAATCCAACACTATTTTTAGTAGTAAAACAAGTGTGTAAATACTTATGAAACAAGAAGATCTCACAAAGAAACATTTTTGTAAAATATGTTTACAAGTTGTAAACACCTAAATTCTTTTAGAATGAGATTTTTAAAGAAATAAACACACTTTAAAGGATAACTAGACCTACTAAAAACATTACCAAGTTACTACAAGTTTTTGTGAAAACTCAAGTTCATGATCTTTATGTAGATGGCTATGTTCTAGAACTTGGTAAGTATAACATTGTTTAGGGTTGATTGTTGATTATTGTGTGTTGATTTTGAAAAGAAAATGATATGCTTTGATAGCATGGACACCTCCATTTCTAGGGGAAACTATGGCAAAATTTTCTAAAAATATAAACACTTAGAAAAATATTTTCTAACACGTATTTACAAGTGTATTTAACTATGGTTTTCAATATAAACTTTGCCATAGAATTTGTTACAAAAATACAAGTATTGGAGGTTGGTTTTTATAAATAAAAAGTAAATAAATATGTATTTAGAATATATATTTACATTAAAGACACTTGTGTGAATATTTGTATACTTGGTGAAATAGTTTTATTATTTTAGGGTAAAATAATATAACTTAACAAAATACCATGAAATTTACAATCCAAAATAATACCAAGAATATCAAGGAATAAATATATAAGTTACACACATAATATTGTGGAACCGAACGATGGAATGTAACTTACAAAATATTCCGGAAAATACCGTTATAAATATATTTTTGGTAAATATTATTTTGGATACAAGGAATGAAAGTATGATTTTTGTAAATATTACAAAAGTAATATTATATTTTCGAAAAAGAGAAAATATATCATTTTTGGGAGTAAAAATATATTTTCTTGAAATATTTAGAAGATATATGATTTTTGGGAAAAAATATATATTTTCTGGACAATACATTATCTTTGGGACAAAATAAGTTATTATATATTTTCTAAGGTGAGACTTGAAAATATATTAATTTGGAACTACAAATACAATAATACGAAAATACATGTATAAGATACCCCCATCCTTGGGAAGGAAATACGAAGTTAAATACTTATTCCAAAACTAAATATAATTTAAGTTGAAATATTAATTATTTTGACAAATAATTATACAACTTGGAATAACATTAGAAACGTAACTCCAAGACATTAATACTAAGCAAAGGCACAACCCGTCCGCCTAATAGACACTAGTACATTGTAGGTAGTCGTGTTTGCTGACGAAATCGGAGTTACTAGTTCTGAAGACGCAATACTGTGAGTTCATATCCCCCTTTTCTTTAAACTGTTTTGTTTATTTACTTCGGGGGTGAAATACATGTTACAAATGGATTAGATACAGATACTATTGGTATGGTTAGCCTAGGAAAGAACCATAGATCATGTGATTGGGTAGGCGGATACTTGGGACCATTAATCCTCGTATAAGCACCGAGGGGCATGAGTGATAGATCTATTTGGGTGTAGCGAGCCCACACCCATGAGGACCAGGGTGGCCCATATGGTGACTATGTCTTCCAGCTGGAAGCCCTGTGCAACTTTGCTAGGTTTGAGTCTTCCTACACCGTCACACAAATCAGTGGCCTTGCAAACCATTGGTGATCTTTTCCTTGTTGGCTATCATACCGGGACATTCATACTTACACTGTTTACAAAGGTTTTATACATACTCACGAACACATGAACTCGCTCAACTTTTGTTGATGTTTTTAAACTACATGTATTTCAGGGAACTAAGGGGATCTGGCAGGTGTATGCATGTGTTTCAAGCTGCGTTATAAATAAAAGATGTCATCCGAGGTCGTTGGGTTTAGGAGATGTATCTTACTCCTGGACGAGATGCATGTTTCTAAACTCGGGTTTGTTTATGGTCTTTTGTTGAGTCTTGGTGAACTCCTTAAAACATGTTATGGTTTGTAATTTGAATTCGGTGTCAACATTTCAGACAAGTATGTTGTGGTATTTTCTAAACTTAATATATGGATGAACATCATATGGTTTTATCATTTAGCATTGTTATGATTGAATGGTATGGTATTAAGAAGTCACACCAATAACCACGCTTCCGCAAAAGTCAGGGTGTAACAGCTTGGTATCAGAGCTTCGATCGTAGCGAACTAGGATTCTTTCTCGAGTCTAGACTACGATCATTAGGGCTCTCACGAAAATGTTTTTACAACATGTTTTCATTGCATACACAAAGCGTCCAGATCCAGGAAACAAATATTTTTACAAATAAAAGACACAAAATACATTTCAAAGAATTCGTTTATAATTCAGTCTGAGAGACTGGGGAGTTAGTCTGAGAGACTAGCCGGGTAGTCAGTCTGAGAGATTGGGGAGTTAGTCTGAGAGACTAGTTGGGTAGTGCAGTCTGAGAGACTGGGGAGCTAGTCTGTGAGACTAGCTGGGTAATTCAGTCTGAGAAACTGGGGAGTTGGTCTGAGAGACTAACTGGGTAGTTCAGTCTGAGAGACTGGGTAGTCTGAGAGACTAGTTGGGGCAGTCTGAGAAACTGGGAGGTTTAGTCTGAGAGACTAAGTAGTTCAGTCTGAGAGGCTGGGTGGGATAGTCTTGGGAAGGCTAGGATGCATACATGCTTACATTGTTACTGCTTATATGCTTATTTGATGATTGTTGATATATGTGCATACTTGTGATTGATTTGTTACAGACATCATGTCCTCCTCTGAGAGTGGAGTATCTGATACAGTAGACCCTATGGCCATAGTTTCTGATGATGAGATCATCCCAGAGGATGAGGTTTTTACATCTGACACTATGAGTAGCGACGATGATGATTTCCAACCGTTTGCTTTACTAGATTTTGGAGATGATATACCGCTAGCTGATGGTCTTCTTGGCGAGGATCTACCTCTTGTTCAGATCCCTGCTCCTTTTCCTTTTGCTGCATTTCCTCTTGAGGATCTGCCTCTTGATGCCATGTCTGACGATGACGTCGATCTTTTTATTGAGGGTCCCCCTGAGGGCGCCCAGGATGATGGAGCTCCAGTCGATGATGACGTTGTCGTTCAACTTGTCGAGGCTCCAGTCGACGATGTCATTGCTATTCCACATGATGAGATTCTTGATGTCGAGGCTTCTTCTGACCATTCTTGTCCTGATTCATTCGAGTCTGTGTCATCTACTACATTGCACGCACTTGGATTACAGCGATATCCCACCGATACTGATTCTGACACAGCTATGTCCGTTGCACCTGATATTCCACATAGTGTTGATCATGATTTTGAGTTTGATGATGAGTTGGATCCTGTCTTTCCACACGACTTCGACCCTGAGCATGAGATTGAGTTTGTCCCCGATGATCAGCCTTTTGAGGCACCTGTCGTTCCTGACGATCAGCCCTTTGATATACCCGCTGATCTTGAGTTAGCTCTAGCTGACCCTGAGCCTTTGATTGCACCCGAGCCCATACCTGCTCACGATCCTCTACCTGAGCATGGCCCTGCACCCGCTGATGTACCAGTTGTTGCACCACTATTACCAGACCCTTTACCTGCAGCCGTTGATCATGCTCCTTTTGCTGACCATATAGATCCCCGTTATGCATTCACCCACAATGGGTGGATAGAGGACGACGATGACTTGCCTCCTTTTATCAGACATGTTACTCCCCCACCTGCACCTACACATGTACCAGTTGATATTGCCCCGTTTCACCCACATGTGTCTGACATTCACCGCACTGATCTACCGGTCACGTTCCTATAGGATATCCCTCCTCCCCGTCCAGGGGAAGGTCCATCGAGTCAGCAGCCCGGTCATATTCCTCCTGTGTCAGCAGCTTTTCCCTTTGTGCCACAGTTTTCACATACTGCTCCTTTTGCTACTACACCATCAGGCGAGCCACTTATCTGGTTTCCGCCCAACACGATGCCTGTTTCTGATCCATACCATCCCTTCCACATTGGGTATACGAGGGATGATCTGCTTTTGTCCTTACAGCTCCAACAGGAGATGTTGTGTCGTAGAGTCATGGATCTTGAGAGGATTTTGCGTCCTCCGCCATGTACTTGTCAGTCACCATTCGCGACTCCGCCCACTCCTCTTTTACCATACCCAGATTTTGATGTCCGTTTTCTTACTATGGAGCAGCAGGTTAGCTACCTGTTGCATATCGTTCATGCCCTCGAGGAGGAGCTAGCACGTCTGCGCAGTTTGCAATTTGTTCCTCCACCTTCTCCTCCTCCACCATCAGCATAGCAGTTTTTTGTTTTATGCAGGTAGCATACTTTTGGTGAGAGTGCAGCTATTGAGCCCAGATTGCAAAGCTTTTTGAAGACCACATTTCTTTTTGACTTTTGATTGTTGTAGTTTGATGGATAGTTTGGACAAGGGTGATGTGACCCTGTAGTCCTTTTTGGTTGTGATATGATACATTTGGTGAACTTGTAAAACTGTAATTGTGGTCATTGGTATATGAAAGCTCAATCACAACATTCTTATTACATACATTGTTGAATTACTTGTTTGTGTTATGACATGGGATGTTATGTGTTTACTTGCGTTGATAAATGTTATTACATACGTATACTACATACTTATATGCATAAGACCTGACCTATACAAACTTCTTATAGAAAATGCCTCCACAAAGAGAAAGTCGATTGCCCACTACTGAGGCTGAGTTACAAGAACGAATTTCACGAGCGATAGCAGAGCACGAGGCCTCACGCGCTGAAACTAGCGGGGGTACCTTGAGAAACAACCCACCTCATGGTAATGTTTAAGTCGCTTGAGACACATTACGTTACATTTGGATAGTCCATGTGCGTTTGCTAATGCTTTCTGTGAATGACGTTACTTGTACAGGCTGTACCTATAAGCAGTTTTTAGACTGTAAACCGCTGAATTTCTACGGCACCGGGGGTGCTGTGGCCTTTGTTAGATGGACGGAGAAGATCGATTCAGTGATAAGAATGAGTAAATGTGCACCGGAACATCAAGTCACCTACATCTCCGGATTGTTCTTAGACGGAGCGCTTTCATGGTGGAATCTCCAAGTCCAGACTCTGGGAGAGGCAGCAGCATACGTTTTGACTTGGAATGAAATGAAGGAACTCATGCGTAAAAAGTATTGCTCCAGGGCCGAAATTCAAAAATTGGAAACAGAGTTTTGGAACCTCAAGATGGATGGCCCCAAAATTGCGGAGTATGTGCAGATATTTCACGATCTATCTCACGTGGTACAATACATGGTTAGTCCGGAATTCAAGCGTGTTGAGCGTTTCGTTTGGGGGTTGGCACCTCAGATTATGAGTATGGTGATGACATCAAAACCTGCTACGATCACCGAGGCTATCGACCTGAGTGTAGCACTAACTGAAGAAGCAATCAGGTTAAACAAGTTTTCGATCTCTGACCAGAAGAAGAAAGAGACTCACGTTGAGTCATCGGGTGAGAACAAAAGGAAGTTCTCAAACTTCAAAAAGGGTACCAGGAGTGCTAGCAAAAAGAAGGAAATGAACCCACCAGCTGAAGACAAAACTGGTATTCAAAACAAGGGAAAAGGGTATATGGGCACCTTGCCCAAATGTGATGCGTGTCAGTTGCATCACAATGGACGATGCCGAGCTGGAAAATGCGAGTATTGTGGAAGAGCTGGTCACTCGAAAGAAACATGCTGGGTCGGTACTGGCCGTGGTGGTCAAAGGGGTTTTGGTAACAACAACCGTGGAGGTAATGGGTATGGAAACCGCCCACAAGGAGGAAATAATGGCGGAAATGGAAACCGTGGTAATTTTGGAAATCAAGCTGGGAGTGGAAATCGCAACTAAAACAACAATCAAGGTAATGGAAATGGTAATGGTCGAGGACCGGGTTGTTTTAATTGCGGAGATGTGGGGCATTTCAAGCGAGAGTGCCCAAAGCTCAATCAAGCACAAGGAAGGGTTTTCAACATCGGAGTGAGGGAAGCTCGCCAGGATCCGAACGTAGTCACTGGTACGTTCCCTATCAACAAACGCTTTGCATTTATACTATTTGATACTGGTGCCGATTATAGTTTTGTATCGCTAGAATTTAAGAATATACTTGGGTTGGTAGCGAGTAAGCTAGACATTCCGTATTCAATAGAACTAGCTAATGGAAAGCTAGTAGAAGCAAATGAAGTTATCAGGGGTTGCGTGATAGAACTGGGAGAGCACGAGTTTACACTTGATCTGCTGCCAGTCGATTTGGGAAGCTTCGACGTGGTAGTGGGGATGGATTGGTTGTCAAGCAACCGAGCAGAGATTGTATATCACGAGAAGGTCATTCACATTCCGATGGCGAATGGAGAAACAATTGTGGTACATGGAGAGAAGCATGATACACCCCTAAGGATCATCAGTTGTTTGAAGGCTCGAAAGTGTTTGCAGAAAGGATGTGTTGCCTTCTTGGCACACATTGTGGATAAAGAAGCCGCTGAACCGAAGATAGAAGACATCCCAGTCGTGAAGGAGTATCCTGAAGTCTTTCCCGAAGACTTGCCAGGATTGCCGCCGCAGCGACAAGTCGAGTTCCACATTGACTTAGTTCCAGGCGCTGCGCCTGTGGCTAAGGCACCTTATCAACTTGCGCCCTCAGAAATGCAAGAGCTGTCAACGCAACTTCAGGAGCTATTGGATAAGGGATTTATCAGACCAAGCTTCTCGCCTTGGGGAGCTCCAGTGTTGTTTGTCAAGAAGAAGGAACAGTAGTTTCCGTATGTGTATCGACTACCGCGATCTGAACAAGTTGACTATCAAGAATAGATATCCTTTGCCAAGAATTGATGACCTGTTTGATCAACTACAAGGTTCGAGTTTTTACTCCAAGATCGATCTTCGATCAGGTTACCACCAGTTGAGAATACAAGAGGAAAGTATTCCAAAGACTGCCTTCAGAACTCGGTATGGACATTACGAGTTCCTGGTTATGCCGTTTGGTTTGACAAACGCGCCAGCAGTGTTTATGGATTTAATGAATAGAGTCTGCAAGCCATACCTCGATAAGTTTGTGATTGTGTTTATTGACGACATTTTGATTTATTCAAAGACGAAGGAAGAGCACGAGCAACACCTAAGAGCTATTTTAGAGCTGCTTAAGAAAGAGAAGTTGTACGCTAAATTCTCTAAGTGTGAGTTCTGGTTACGTGAGGTTCAGTTCCTTGGTCACGTGGTAAACGGAAATGGAATCCATGTGGATCCCACAAAGATCGAGGCGATCAAGAATTGGGAGACTCCGAAGACGCCAACCGAGATCCGTCAGTTTCTAGGTTTGGCAGGATATTATCGCAGATTTATTGAGGATTTCTCGAAAATCGCTCAACCTTTGACCTCCCTTACACATAAAGACAAGAAGTATGAATGGGGAGACAAGCAAGAAGAAGCATTTCAGTTGTTGAAAAACAAGCTTTGCGATGCACCGATTTTAGCCCTACCCGAAGGCACTGACGACTTCGTGGTATATTACGACGCCTCGCGTCAAGGTTTAGGCTGCGTGCTGATGCAGGGACAGAAGGTTATAGCCTATGCTTCACGCCAATTGAAGGTTCATGAGAAAAATTACACCACGCATGATTTGGAATTAGGCGCAGTGGTGTTTGCATTAAAGATCTGGTGACATTACTTGTATGGCACGCGATGCACAATCTTTACTGATCACAAGAGCTTACAACATATATTTGACCAGAAAGAGCTTAACATGAGACAGAGACGATGGGTAGAGTTGTTAAATGATTATGATTGTGAAATCAAGTATCACACAGGGAAGGCGAATGTGGTCGCCGATGCCTTGAGTCAGAAGGAAAGAATCAAGCCCATAAGGGTTAGGGCTTTGGAAATGATTATTCAAACAGATCTCTCGTTGCGCATTCGTGCCGCGCAGAGAGTAGCTCTTAAGGAAAAGAATATTGAGAATGAATATCTCCGTGGGATGGAGAAGCAGTTAGTACCCAATGATGAAGGAACGTTGTGCTTCATGAAACGAATTTGGGTTCCTCTCTTTGGTGGTTTGAGAGACGCTATTTTTTATGAAGCTCACAAGTCACGGTACTCGATCCATCCAGGATCGGATAAAATGTACCAAGACTTAAATGATTTTTATTGGTGGCCGAGATTAAAGGGTGATGTTGCAACGTATGTTGGCAAATGTTTGACCTGCGCCAAAGTAAAGGCCGAATATCTGAAGCCTTCAGGTCTTCTGCAACAACCTGAAATACCCATGTGGAAATGGGAACAAATTTCAATGGACTTTATAACAAAGTTACCAAGGACACCCAGAGGTCACGATACAATTTGGGTAATCGTGGACCGTCTGACCAAATCTGCACACTTTTTACCGATCAGAGAGAAAGATAACACTAGTCAGCTTGCTGAGCTATACCTGAGGGAGATTGTTGCACGACATGGAGTGCCTATCTCAATTATCTCTGATAGATACGGAAGGTTTGTGTCAAGAATTTGGCAATCCTTCCAAGAAGCCTTTGGTTCTCAGTTGAATCTGAGTACTGCATTCCATCCGCAGACGGATGGCCAAAGCGAACGAATGATTCAAACGTTGGAAGATATGTTACGAGCTTGTGTGATGGATTTGGGTGGTAGTTGGGACACTCACTTACCCTTGGTAGAATTCTCATACAACAACAGCTACCATGCGAGTATCCAAGCTGCACCATTTGAAGCTCTCTATGGACGCAAGTGTCGATCACCGTTATGCTGGGCAGACGCGGGTGATAGACAGCTTGTTGGTCCTGAATTGGTTCAAGAAATGACAGACAAGATTACACAGATCCGAGAACGCATCAAAGCGGCTCGTGATCGACAAAAGAGTTATGCGGACCGAAGAAGGAAACCTCTGGAGTTTGAGGTAGGAGATATGGTTTTGTTAAAGGTCTCACCCTGGAAGGGTGTAGCACGCTTTGGAAAGCGTGGGAAGTTGAACCCGCGATACATTGGACCATTGAAAATCCTGGAGAGGATTGGTCCTGTAGCTTACAAGTTGGATTTACCCGCAGAAATGAATGGCGTTCATGATACATTTCATGTATCTAATCTGAAAAAGAGTCCAACTCAGGAAACAGTTGTCGTTCCTGCCGATGAAATTCACATTGACGACACACTCCACTTTACTGAAGAACCTGTTGAGGTTACGGATTGGAAGGTTAACAAAACACGCAGGAGTAGTCTTAAACTCGTCAAGGTTCGTTGGAATGCGCGACACGACCCAGAGTTCACTTGGGAGCGTGAGGATCGCATGAAAGCAAAATACCCACATTTGTTCCCCAAGACCCCTGCAGCTAGTAGCAGAACTTAAATTCCGGGACGAAATTTTCTTAACAAGGGGAGAATGTGACAACCGTAAAAAATACAGGTATCCGTATAATTAATTAATCTTGATTAGTGCTTAATGACTGTGCTAAATTACAAATAATGACTTATACTGCTTTCTGATTACTACATCATACTTACATGTGCATCACATATTACATAATGTCACATCATTATCACATACAAACCATATTGACATACATGATGCGCAAAACACAGTTAGCACAGTTAACGGATAAAACAGGAATATGCTGACGGGGTTCAGTACATAGGCAGGCAATGTTTTGAGACCCAGTATGAGCCAGAAACCAAGTACTACACTAGTATAGTGTGTAGGGAAGTAAGGACCACAAAACTGCTTCACTAGGTGAAAGTTTAAGTGCCAGAAAGTGCCTAAAACTCACTAAAAGTGCAGAATTCTGCATATTTCAGCAAAATTCAGCTTTTTAACAAGCTAGTAATGTGCAAAAATATGGCAAAATGGTCCTGTATGCTTTTCTAAGTGTCGGGAATTAAAAGTGTCACAAAAGGGTACTTAAAGAACACTAAACGGAATAGTTTGAAGCTTTAACGAACCGGTATCTAACCGAACAATCGGACTCTACCCGAAACACCAAAATATTGCTAGAAGCATTGTGTTATTATTTTTTGAGTTAGATATGATCCCCGAACACCCTAACGCCCACTAAAATATCTAGTAACTAATTAAACTAACTAAATACTTGGATTTGGATTACAAGATAACTATATGATTAAAGTTTACACTTAGACCCCCTCCCCATATGCTAGAAATCGGCCACATGCTTAAATTAAAGGATTTGGTTGATTTGTTTAATAGACCTTGTATTGTACTATGGGTGGCATAAAACCCAAAGGATTACATGAGAGTATGGTTTATAAATATACACATCAAGATCATAACCATCAACACACCCAACACCACAACTCTCCTTCTCCCTCTCCCTCTTCTTGGCCGTGTACCCCCATCACCACCATCACCACTTTCATTTCAAGTTCATCCATTCCAAGCTCCTCACAAGGTGTAAGAAGCAAGATTAGAAGGTTTGGTGGCCTTGGATCTTGAAGGACCTCTCCCGATTGCTTTTATCCTTCACTTTTGTCATCACCAACATCTAGTGTTCTTCCCTAGCCTTTGTGCTAGTTGTAAGACTCTCATAACCCTTTGTTACTTAGAATTTTGTTGGTTAAAAGATCATATATATTGTTAATCTTGTTAAACATTAAAGAACATAATCTTGAATCTTGAACATAAGCTTGTTATATGATGAAATAATGTTGTTTAGTATATGTATGATGTTTAATTGTTATTTACATGAGATTATGATGTTGATCATCATAAGGAGCTTGCTAGATTGTGATTAAACACATGATCTAGCAAGAAGGAGGATGATTATGTAAGAAAACAAGATGATCATCCTCATGTGTAAGCATGAACTTGAAGAATAAAATGGTTTCTTGAAGAATAATAAACAAAGTAAGCTAGTAGTCTTGTGGATCTAAGATTTATGGATGGTTTTTCAAAAGAACCAAGTTCAAAAGATGATTTTTAGAAAATATTGGTTCTTACTTAAACCAACACTATTTTTAGTAGTAAAACAAGTGTGTAAATACTTATGTAACAAGAAGATCTCACAAAGAAACATTTTTGTAAAATATGTTTACAAGTTGTAAACACCTAAATTCTTTAAGAATGAAATTTTTAAAGAAATAAACACACTTTAAAGGACAACTAGACCTACTAAAAACATTACCAAGTTACTACAAGTTTTTGTGAAAACTCAAGTTCATGATCTTTATGTAGATGGCTATGTTCTAGCACTTGGTAAGTATAACATTGTTTAGGGTTGATTGTTGATTATTGTGTGTTGATTTTGAAAAGAAAATGATATGCTTTGATAGCATGGACACCTCCATTTTTAGGGGAAACTATGGCAAAATTTTCTAAAAATATAAAACTTAGAAAAATATTTTCTAACACGTATTTACAAGTGTATTTAACTATGGTTTTCAATATAAACTTTGCCATAGAATTTGTTACAAAAATACAAGTATTGGAGGTTGGTTTTAATAAATAAAAAATGAATAAATATGTATTTAGAATATATATTTACATTAAAGACACTTGTGTGAATATTTGTATACTTGGTGAAATTGTTATATTATTTTAGGTTAAAATAATATAACTTAACAAAATACCATGAAATTTACAATCCAAAATAATACCAAGAATATCAAGGAATAAATATATAAGTTACACACATAATATTCTGGAACCGAACGATGGAACGTAACTTACAAAATATTCCGAAAAATACTGTTATAAATATATTTTTGGTAAATATTATTTTGGATACAAGGAATGAAAGTATGATTTTTGTAAATATTACAAAAGTAATATTATATTTTCGACAAAGAGAAAAATATATCATTTTTGGGAGTAAAAATATATTTTCTTGAAATATTTAGAAGATATATGATTTTTGGGAAAAAATATATATTTTCTGGACAATACATTATCTTTGGGACAAAATAAGTTATTATATATTTTCTAAGTGAGACTTGAAAATATATTAATTTGGAACTACAAATACAATAATACGAAAATACATGTATAAGATACCCCCATCCTTGGGAAGGAAATACGAATTTAAATACTTGAGAAGTATTAATACAGAAATACTGCTTAAACAATTATTCCAAAACTAAATATAATTTAAGTTGAAATATTAATTATTTTGACAAATAATTATACAACTTGGAATAACATTAGAAACGTAACTCCAAGACATTAATACTAAGCAAAGGCACAACCCGTCCGCCTAATAGACACTAGTACATTGTAGGTAGTCGTGTTTGTTGACGAGATCGGAGTTACTAGTTCTGAAGACGCAATAATGTGAGTTCATGTCCCCCTTTTCTTTAAACTGTTTTGTTTATTTACTTCGGGGGTGAAATACATGTTACAAAAGGATTACATACAGATACTATTGGTATGGTTAGCCTAGGAAAGAACCATAGATCATGTGATTGGGTAGGCGGATACTTGGGACCATTAATCCTCATATAAGGACCGAGGGGAATGAGTGATAGATCTATTTGGGTGTAGCGAGCCCACACCCATGAGGACCAGGGTGGCCCATAGGGTGACTATGTCTTCCAGCCGGAAGCCTGGTGCAACTTTACTAGGTTTGAGTCTTCCTACACTGTCACACATATTAGTGGCCTTGCAAACCATTGCTGATCTTTTCCTTCTTGGCTATCATACCGGGACATTCATACTTACACTATTTACAAAGGTTTTATACATACTCACGAACACATGAACTCGCTCAACTTTTGTTGATGTTTTTAAACTACATGTATTTCAGGGAACTAAGGGGATCTGGCAGGTGTATGCATGTGTTTCAAGCTGCGTTATAAATAAAAGATGTCATCCGAGGTCGTTGGGTTTAGGAGATGTATCTTACTCCTGGACGAGATGCATGTTTCTAAACTCGGGTTTGTTTATGGTCTTTTGTTGAGTCTTGGTGAACTCCTTAAAACATGTTATGGTTTGTAATTTGAATTCGGTGTCAACATTTCAGACAAGTATGTTGTGGTATTTTCTAAACTTAATATATGGATGAACATCTTATGGTTTTATCATCTAGCATTGTTATGATTGAATGCTACGGTATTAAGAAGTCACACCAATAACCACGCTATCGCAAAAGTCAGGGTGTGACAATACTCTCCTATGTAAAGATTCAAATCCCTTCTATAGTTCTTACAATCAACTTTACTAGCGCCAACTTCACCAAAACCACCATACATTGTTTTCATAATATTGAATGCTTTAACAGGTCCAATATTGATTGCAGACAATCCAGATATAAAACTTTCTTTAACATAATCAATACTTCTGTCAACAGGCAAGAAATGAATATCTTCATCTTCAACAAAGATATGATTATATTCTTCTTCAAAGTAGTAGATTTTAAACATATTATTGTTCTATAATATTAATTTCACATGAGCATTGCATCCAACTCTTTTTGAACCTCTATTACGTCTAATAATCTTTTTACTATTCTCATCAACTGAACCAGAATCTATTTATTTGCTAACATGAAATCCTTCTTTTGAGCAGACAATATATCTTATTTTCACTAAACCACCACCATTTTTCCAAGAGGTATTTTTTCTTGCAGAAAAACCTGCAGCAAGTGCATATCTCTGATAAAACGCAAAAGCCTCATCAAATGATTTAAAAAACATTCCAACAGAAGGTCTAATGGATCCACTGACTTTAGGTTTGTAAAATTTTCTTCCACTGTTTAAGCATACACGTTCCTCCCATTTGGAAATGTGATCTGAAACAATTAACAAATAATTATAAAACGCAATACCTCTTATGTAATCATGTTTTTAGTGTTAAATCTCAAAATATGTTATTCAAAATTGAAAAAATACAAACCTTTAAAGTTTGTATATCATCTAATGTGATTAAAAGCACAAAACGCAATAAGTTCAGTAAAACGCACCAAATGATAAACAAACAAAACAATGTATAAAACCAAAAAAAAACTATTAAATTGTACATCAATGACAGTTATGTGCTTTATATTAGAACAATTACGAATTTAAAGTTTGTATGCATATAATGTGAATAAAATCACAAAACGCAACAAGTTCATTAAAACGCAATAACTGATGAACAAACAAAACGAACAAATTATGTTAAATTATACAACAATAACAATTAAACATATGAAAAATCAAATATTAATAACAGAAAGACGAATTATAAAACGTAAAAGATTGAATTTCAGCAAAATAACAAAAAGTTACTGAAAATTGAAGCTAAACTTACCAACAGAGTCTGCAGAAGACATTGATCTTATCGAATTGACGAACGAAACAAGATTATTGCTTGAAAAAAGGGTGAATTTCAATCTCAGTAAATGGTACAAAAACCAAATCATATCTACATAAAACAAATTAATAAAGCATTAGAATAAAAAGAAAACAGGAGTATATAACGCAATAGGATATATAACGCAATAAATGAAAAAAAAACTTACTTGTTTGATTTATAAGTAGCATCAAAACCTACTATGTCACCAAATACTGTATAATTTGTTTTTGATTGCTCATCAGCCCATAAAAGTCTTTTCAATCTTCTATCTTCACTAATAACATAATCACATGTGAAACCAGGAGAACATTCTTTCTTCCGAATAAGACGCCTAACTACCATTTCTGCATCATACTCTCCTATGTAAAGATTTAAATCTCTTCTATAGTTCTTACAATCAACTTTACTAGCACCAACTTCACCAAAACCACCATACATTGTTTTCTTAATATTGAATGCTTTAACAGGTCCAATATTAATTGCAGGCAATCCAGATATAAAACTTTCTTTAACATAATCAATACTTCTGGCAGCAGGCAAGAAATGAATATCTTCATCTTCAACAAAGATATGATTATATTCTTCTTCAAAGTAGTAGATTTTAAACATATTATTGTTCTATAATATTAATTTCACATGAGCATTGCATCCAACTCTTTTTGAACCTCTATTACGTCTAACAATCTTTTTATTATTCTCATCAACTGAACCAGAATCTATTTCTATGCTAACATGAAATCCTTCTTTTGAGCAGACAATATATCTTATTTGGAAATGTGATCTGAAACAATTAACAAATAATTATAAAACGCAATACCTCTTATGTAATCATGTTTTTAGTGTTAAATCTCAAAATATGTTATTCAAAATTGAAAAAATACAAACCTTTAAAGTTTGTATATCATCTAATGTGTTTAAAAGCACAAAACGCAATAAGTTCAGTAAAACGCAACAAATGATAAACAAACAAAACAATGTATAAAATCAAAAAAAACTATTAAATTGTACATCAATGACAGTTATGTGCTTTATATTAGAACAATTACGAATTTAAAGTTTGTATGCATATAATGTGAATAAAATCACAAAACGCAACAAGTTCATTAAAACGCAATAAATGATGTACAAACAAAACGAACAAATTATGTTAAATTATACAACAATAACAATTAAACATATGAAAAATCAAATATTAATAACAGAAAGACGAATTATAAAACGTAAAAGATTGAATTTCAGCAAAATAACAAAAAGTTACTGAAAATTGAAGCTAAACTTACCAACAGATTCTGCAGAAGACATTGATCTTATCGAATTGACGAACGAAACAAGATTATTGCTTGAAAAAAGGGTGAATTTGCGATCGATTTCGATTTAGGGTTATAGAATCTCAATTCTGTTATGAAATTGATGGACTAAGAGAAGAGGTAACAAAATCTAGTATAGTATTAGAAAGAAGATATGATAATGTAAAATGACGAAAAATCCCACGCGTACAAAATTTTAAAAATAACAGATGAACGGCTAAGATTGCTTCCTACACTTCCTAGCGAATATAAAGTTCCTATTTGATCCCCACCCTTAAAAAGTATAAGTTTCTAACACGTTCAATTTTCATTTAATTTGGTGTTTCTATACGAACTTATGTTCCTTAACTTTATTAAAAGTCCATCTATAACTTATTCAGACTTCATATAATTTGAGTTTTCTTTAATAACTTGCATTCGGTAATTTCCTTAAAAAGCAGAATGCGCGGGCGTGTTTAATTTTTTTTCTCAACATTTCGGAATAAATTTTGTTAAAAGTGAAGTTCTATTCAAAGTAAACTATTTTTTGGTATCGAAGTTATAACGAGTGTTTGTCTGGTACCGGTAAAGTAACTGACCAAATCGATACCAACATCTATACTGATATCGGGTATTATAGGAACCAGTACCGGTATTAATTTTTCTGAATATCGATGTAAAACGCGTATAGATATCTTTTTCGGCATATCACAATTTTGTTTATTTTTTACTATCATTTCTTGGGTCGATGTCGTCGTTCAAAAAAAAAAATTCTTGGGTCGATGTACACGAATTGACCGACGTCAAGCAAAATTGAATTCTTGCCGCATTGAATTTTGTTTTCCTTTTTATTTTATCTTCCCATATATTTTTTCACTAGAAATTTGCCATTTTAAATTTCTTTTATTTATTTTTCTTGAGTAAGCGGTAAATCTTTATAGTATTGTAACTTTTCGTGCTTTTCGGATGTATCTTCATTAAGTGAGTGCGTTTTTTCTACATTTATATTTTCAAAAACAATCTGTCACAAACACGCCACTGTAAAAAAAGTGTTATTCCAGCGCTAGTGTTATTCCACCGCGTAACGCGGCTATAACTGGTAGTTTTGATTAAGAGGGAAATGCTAGATTGAGCTATTTCAATCAAAATGATTGAAGCTAGAACTGAAAAAACAATATTTTTACTATAAAAGTTTATATGCAAGAGGTTAATCTTTATTCAAACTGTATATGAACCATTAGCCCCTTCTTTGTCTCACTAACTAAGGCTAGGGATCATCGAGCATAGAAAGGCCACGCTGTAAGGGGGCACATTGCCATAGAATGGTGTCGGGGCGCGAGGCAACCCTGTAGGTGGAGCCGTAGGCGTGGGGGGCAAAATGCGAACGCTTGATTTTTGGTGACGTCATGTGGCAGCATTTTTTTTTCTCAACCAAGCCCCCGTAACACGTTGTCTAACTTAAATTTAAGAGTAAACTGCCATTTTGGTCCCTGTGGTTTGGCCAGTTTTACCACTTTAGTCCAAATCTCAAACTTATTACATCTGGGTCCCTGTGGTTTGCATTTTGTTGCCATTTTAGTCCAAAATCCAAAATGTCTGATTTTTGACTGATTTACTAACCCTTTTTTGTCCTGTTGTGGAGGGGTATTTTGGTCATTTTGGAATTATTATTAACATTTTTAATTAAACAATAAACATTAATCAATAAACCCAATAAACCCATTTTAACTTCCTACATTAATCAATAAACCCAATAAACTCAGATCCATTTCCCCCAAATTCATCCACCTTCACTACCGTCAACACCGTCAACCAACAACCACCGTCAACACCGTTGCAACCAGCACCACCACCGCCTCCTCCCCCTTCGCAACACCGTCGCAACACCACCCTCTCTCTCTCTCTTTCTCAGTCTCTCTCTCCTGAACTCTTCTTATTCCAGCGATGGCGGATAACAACCACCGTCAACACCGTCGCAACCACCACCACCACACATCCACCCCCGCCCCGAGCCATTCGACCATCACCACCGCCACCTCCTCCCCCTTCTCACCACCACCGCCACCATAACCGTTCCCCAAAATCAACCAAACCGTCATTTTAAACCCACAACGAATCACTCGCCAAAAAGCTCTTAAACGCTGAAGAACAGCTTGAACAGCTGTACTCACAGAGAAAAGAGGATTATAAAGCGAATGCGAGGGTTGTTGAGATATTCGCCAGCCACCGTCACGGGTGGCAGCAGGAGGAGAAGCGGCTGCTCCGCCAGATCGATGATGACATGGAGGAGATTGCTAATTTGAGGGCTAAAGTTGAGGATCTTGAAATTAGGGTTCTTGAGTTGCAGAGAGAGGTGAGTGAGAGGGATGAGTTGTTGAATTTTATGAGTAATAATAATAATAGGGAGGATGATGATGGAGAGTTTTATGGGAAATTTAGGGGTTCAGATGAAAATGTTAATTGTAATGAAAAGGATTACTATAATGTGGGTGATTTGGGGCTACAGTGCCTCCCTTAACTGTGTTTCTTCAGATCTGACACTGTACAGCTCCGGTGATGATGGGGGTTAGCAGATAGTGTGATGGTGGCTGTGGGTGGTGGTGGTGGTGGAGAGGGAGTGAGGGTTTTGGGGCATCTGGGGAAGATGAAGAACTAAGAAGATGAAGAACATTGATCTTTTACAGGGATTAGTTTTATTTAATGTTTAAAAATGACCAAAATGCCCCTGCACTACAGGACAAAATAGGAGGTTGCAACAGTAAAAAAAATAGGGTTTTTGGATTTTGGACTAAAATGGCAACAAAATGCAAACCACAGGGCCCCAGATGTAATAAGTTTGAGATTTGGACTAAAGTGGCAAAACTGGCCAAACCACAGGGACCAAAATGGCAGTTTACTCTAAATTTAAACAACAAATTTCAACTGAAATTAATAAATCAATGTGAACTTGTCAAGTTAATTTTATAATCAGATACGAGTGGGAATTATCGAAATGACACAAAAATATTTAGTTTTTTGGTTGTCATATCTAACCCATTTAATAAATGGGTCGTGTTCTGGCTGACCTAATATTATAAACGGATTATGTGTGGGTTGACCTACTAACCTTCTTAAAAATAATTAATTAAACAGTTTAAATAAGTTGACCTGTTAACCCATTAAGCCTATTGCTGGTTGAATTGTTCAACCCGAACACGATCCATATTTTATTCGCATTAAAAGTATCAATACTAACCATCACACACGTAAAATTGTGTAACACAAACACGACTTATTAACCTGTTTATTTAATCATGTCAACGGGTTGGGGGGTAGTAATCAAGATGTAAACGTGTTAACTGGCATGTTGGTTGTAAAATATTAGGCTCAATGGGTTAACAGGTCAACTTGTTTACCTGAGACCCGTCAACCCGACAAAATTGACACCTTTGTCTTCAGGTCTAACTACAAACCAAAAAGTTCAACGTAATTTAATAAATATAAGCCAGTTGATCAAAACCGTATCGAAAATAACCGTAAAACCAAACTTACTACCGGTTTAAAGGGTTTCACGATTTTAAACCTAACATAAACATCCTTAGGCTAGAGGGTATGGTGCCCATCCTCCCTTGAAGGATGATCCGCCACGTAGGCGCCACATCATAGTCCTCCAAAGAATGGTCCATCCCACAAAACTAGTGGAAATGGGAGGATGGTTCTAGATGATCATACCCCACCACTTTTATGTTTTTTTATTTTTTTAATCTTCTACTTTTTTTTTTAACATTTAACAAATAAATTAACAAAATATTTTCATTGATATAAAAAAACATTACATAAATTAAAAAAAAAAACATAACTTAAAAAAAAAGATAGACAAACATAAACTAAAAAAAACATACACTTAAAAAAAACATAAACTTAAAAAAAACATAAACTTAAAAAAATCCTAATATATTAAAAAAAGCTACTAGTCTTCGTCCTCCATGTGGTCGTCTGGTTCGTTTTGAGCGTTGTTCCAAATGTACTCCAGTAAGTCCGCTTGTAGGTTATGATGTATGTACTCGTTACGTAGAGCGAACATGTTCAAATCTTGTTGTTCCCCACCAACTGGAACAGAATTTCCGGTAGACGTGTTTTCGTCGTACTCGCATATCGCTCTACCTTCGTCTTCAATGACCATGTTATGAAGGATGATACAAGCGTACATAATGTGTCGTAACCTCTTTGGTGTAACCGAACGTGCTGTATGTTCAATGATATGCCATTTTTTTGTAGAACACCAAAAGCCCGTTCAATATCTTTTCTCGCACCCTCTTGATACTTCGCAAATTTTTTTCTTTTTTCGTCTGTCGGGTGCGGAATAGTTTTAACGATTGGCCAGTGCATGCAATCAATGCTCCCGAGCATTCCTGGGAAACCATGTCTCTGTTCGTGTGCTTGATATAATTTTTGAATGTCGTTTGCGTTCGGTCTCTACAGGTATCTCTTGCTATATAATTTGACAACCCATTTGCAAAACTTGTGCAAACATAGACGTGCGGTTATTTCGGACATCCTTAAATACTCGTCTAATGCATCGGGTGCGTAACCGTATGTCAGTTGGCGAATGGCCGACGTACATTTTTGTAAATTACTGAAACCCATTTGCCCCCTAGCGTCGTATCGCAGTGTAAAAAACGGATCAGACTAGGCCATGTCGCATGCGATACGTAAAAAAAGTCGACGACTCATGCGGAACCGACGTCGAAACATCTCGTCTGTGTACACGGGTTCGTCGGCAAAATAATCGGCTACTAGTTTATCGTGGGCGGCTATATATTTAAAACGAAACATAAATGAAATTAATTATAAAATACATTTTCAAATCTATATAAAACATATGGAAAAAATAGTAAAGTACCTTCTTGGTCTCGGTTTAATTTTGCTCGTCCTAATTAGCCGTTGTGACGACGCTTCATCACCCGTCATGAAGATCTGAGCCGCGTTCATAATCATGTTTTCCATAAATGCATTCTCTTCCGAAGATGATGAATACCACGTAGACGAAGAAGATGAAGAAATGGAAGAAGGTGAAGCTATGGTAATTTTTTAGAGAGAGATGGGGTAGTAGTGGGTAAAAAATGGTATACAAATTGTTGAGTTTTTTTTTTTTTTTTATAAAAAGGGAAGAGAGTTTATAAAATGTGAGAGAGATATGAGATTGTAGTGGGTGAAAAGTTGTGAAAAATGGTGTAAAAGATGTGAGTATTTATAAAAGTGGGAGTGAATTGGGTATAATTTTGAAAAATGGCCGTTATTTAATAAATGAAAATTGTTAATTTGATTTTTTTTATTAAACGGTCATAAAGTTGCGAATGGTCCCTACAATTTTTGTCATTTACTCCCTGTCTCCAACGTCAAGGTCTCGCCGGTGAAGGGGGGGGGGGATGGTGTGAAGGCGGCGCCGGTCCTCGACGAGTATGTGGACGTACCCCATACCGCACAGCCTTAGGCATAAATATGTTTTGACGAGGTCTCGCTATCAAAGATCTATGAGGGATAGTTTTTTATTTATGTGCATAAAAAGCATAATAAGACAAAACCACATGTCCGGTTTCTTTGTATATAAAAGGGCTAACTGGCTTACCATGTGAAGTGCTATAGTTTTTTTCCTAATAAAATAAGTTTTACAACATCTTTTAAACTAAAGGGTCTAGTTTTTAGGAAAAAACCAAAGTTTCTGACAAATTAATCTATTCATTTGTTTACTATTTAGGGGTTTGTTTTTAAATTATATTTCAGCTACAAGAAGTATTTTGCTACACAGTGGCAATTACGAACGGAAGATTTTTCTTACAAATGCTACTTCTATTTCTATATACTATTTCTATATACGTCAGGTGCATTTAGGAATCACAATGGCCGGGTTTAGGATGGGTTTTTTGTAATCCCAAGCCTGTAACCGATTGTAATTCTTTGTCTCATATCCAGCCCATTACCCATTTGATATTTTCCGGGTCATTACCCATCAGGGGCGGACCCAATGCTTTCGCAGCCATAGCACAGGCTACGGCTCAAGCGCGTATTCGTAGTGTATTTTTTTATTTTATTTTTTCGGTTTTATACCAAGGATACCCCTTAAATAATACAAGGATACCCCAAACCAACCCAAATTTGTAGAATAAGGGAGTCCGGTTGAAACAGTGACCCAATTACCCAAATTATTAATAATATGATTGAAATTGTGGCCCAATTAGTTAGGTATTTGTTTTACTTTATTTATTTATTGTCGTTTTTATATTATATGATTGCACGATAAAAAAATTTAGGATACCCCTTATTTAATGGACTAGTTCCGCCACTGTTACCCATCAGGTATCGGGTATACCCGTTAATTTGTTAAAAATATCCGTTGAGACTCCTATGTGCAATTATTACTCTAATGTTTATAATCTGTTATAATTCTACCAATAACATACATTTATATCATATCCAAATGCACATTTGAAACATATATTTACATAATTAACTAAGTAAGGTATTACTAATGTCAGTTTATCTAGTGTGCCTTTAATCAAACACCAGACATGAAAAATAGTAGCATTAATAAGTTCAAATCTTTTCATAGAAATATAATTGTAGAAATGACTTGTTAGTGATGAGGGAGTAGTACTAGAGAAGTAGATATAATAAGTGTATGCGCTAAGTTAATATAAATGGAAAACTAAAATAAAATACTTTTTGGGTATTATTCTGGTAAACGGGCCGGGTATCGGACGGGTGTCACTCAATCCCATACTCGTACCCATACCCGATTTTTTTTATTTTTTAATCCCATACCCGTTGGGCGGGTATATGTTACGAGTTTCGGTTATACCCATCAGACTCGGACTTTTTTGACATCCCTAGGTGCATTACAATCATTCTCCTAAATAACATATAAAATAAAAATATAAAAATTAAGTATCGGATACAAGATAACACTAAAAAACATTTAAAATCACTTGAGTTTGCCCTTGCACACCACTATACAATTTTTTTGAACGACAAATTTCTTTTATTTTTTGTCGTTTGTGGGACTTGAACACAAGACCTCCCCTCTTAAGGTGTTTAAAGACTTTGTCTTTGCTAATAGACCAACACCTCATTGGTGCATGCCGCTACACATAAACCGTCCAACTTTTGGCTTTTAATCAAAGCTCCGAGTTTCTCTTCCTATAGTTTTCAGTTGCACTTGGTTTTAACAAACAAATTTCAATCAAGAACATACGCCCTGCTTGTGAGGCGCACATATAATGCATATATGCGTGGGCCCCCGGGAGGGCAAAAGTGAAATTGCACTAATTTTAACGTTATTTTACTAATTTCGTGAAAATAACGTTAAAAGCGGCTGGCGGTTAATCATGCATCATGTGGTGGCATTGATAAGACAAAATGGTAAATGCACTAATCGGCGATTGTTGAGTGTTATGTGCCTTATGTCCAAGGCTTGATACAAACTACTTTTGAGCCGGGGGTCTCACTAGAAGCAGTCTCTCTATTCCTACAGGGTATAGGTAAGGCTGTCTACATCTTACTCTCCTCAGACCCTACCTTAACTTTGCTATCGGTAGGATTTACTGAGTATTATGATGATGACTTCAATCAAGAACATGATAAATATTAAATAGTAGTATACGATGCTTTTAGTCTCTCTCTCTTTTTTTTCTTTTTTGTCCAGAACTTGATGCAAAACTACTATCAAGTCGGGGGGTTTCGTTGAAAGCAGTCCCTTTATTCTTACGTGATATAGGTAATGCTGTCTACATCTTACCCTCATGAGACTCTACTTTAACTTTGCTATTGGTAAAATTTAGTAAGTATTATGATGATGATTTCAATCAAGAACATAAATATTAAATAGTCGTATACAATGCTTTTAGTCTCTCTCTCTCTCTCTTTTCTTTATTTTTTTTTTCTACAACTTAATATGAATAATAGTAATTTATAACACTACCAGAAGTTTGAATTCTTAAACTATATATTTTGAATACTTATGATATGTTAATAATTATTATTGCTAAAAAGTTTAATAATTCATTTGAATTAAAATTGTTCCCGTGACAATGAACCAAACGCACGTTAAGTAAATCTTTTTAGACAGTGTGCATTTTTTAATAAAAAACGTTAGCAACATATTCAATTATTGTTAAAAGTATTTTTTTTATATACATCATAGTAAGAATGCTATAGTATAATGGTGAAACAAGTTATTAAACATCTTAGTTAAAAATAAAGTGTTAGATGGCAATAATGTACACTTGATAAATAGTTAAAAGTAATTTAATATCATAATATGTATTTGAAATGTATTATAAAGAAAAAAAGAAAAACTATTTGTTTGCTAAATTTGTTTGTCTGGTTTACCTGTAGCATCTCCTGGACATGTTGAGCGGGCATGGGGATGAAGAATTGGACAAATAAGGATGAGTGAGGAAAGCAGGTTCAGATCTGCTCCAAAGCAAAAAATATGCATGTGGCACACACTCTATTCACTTCAATGTGTTTGATACAAAATATGCAAATAGAATAATATTAATGGTGATAGTCATTGTAATTTTTCTATCTTTTTATATTACATACATATATATATATATATATAGAGAGAGAGAGAGAGAGAGAGGGGGGCCGGTTATTGTACAAATTGTCTTAACGTACCCTGTATACGAGATGCAGTATCAACATGCAATTTTTTTTGAACATGTGATTTTGGTTTTTTTTAGCAACATGCGATTTTTTTTAACAGGCGATTTTTTTAACACGCGATCTTTGGTTTTTTTTTTCAACATGCTAGATTTCCTTTCTGGGGTTATAACGTGCGAACTTACCATAGCGTACACTTCGTACGTTAAGACATTTTGTACGATACACTTTATATATATATATATAGGACAAAGATCCGTTAGGAACCACCCTTTATTGCGAGAACCGCGAGAACCAGTGTGAACACAAATAGTAATACCTAAAAAAATCTAAAAAACACCCAAAATTTTTTTTTTTACTATTTTTTTTTTGTAAAAATCGCTATATTTTGTTTACAATAAAAAAATTCAAAAAAAAAAAAAAAATTCGAGTCATGGTTGTCCATGCACATGTGCATTTGTATCATTTCTTTGACAAATTCCGTAATTCATTACAAATATTATACAATTGCAGTTTCATTTACACTACCACGTGTAATACACTACTTTTTACGTTAACAATATTAGAAATGCACATGTGCATATATGTATCAACATGAAATAAGGTGTGTTGGTACACTACTTTCTCTTTCTTCTATCATTCCATCCATAATACACAAGCATGCACATGTGCATTTTTGTCATTTCTTTAACAAATTCCGTAATTCATTACACATATTAGGCCATCCGTAGTCATAAAGCCCTTTGTGGGGCGTTATGCGACACGTGTCGTGCCACGTCACACAGGGGCGTTATATCACTAGAGCCCGTAGTCATAAAGCCCCTACCCATTAATACCTAATTATTAATTTTCGTTTTAATTAATTAATTATAAAAACTTTTCTTTATTTTGATTGGTCCAAACTTTGAAAATAACCCCCATCACCAGCGCTATATATATGGCGCCACCCAACTTTTTTTGTCTCATAAAGCCCCTCGTAGTGGTGTTTGGGGCTTTATAGGGGCTTTATGAAGGCATATAGCGCCCCACTACACATAACCTTAGACAATTGCACTTTCATTTACACTAACATATGTAATACACTACTTTTTACATTACCAATATTAGAAATGCATATGTGCATTTATATGTATCAACATGAAATAAGGTGTTTTGGTACACTACCTTGAATACACTTTCTCTTTCATCCATCATACCATCCATAATACACTACCATTACCTCCTACCATCCATAATACAATACCATTACCTCCTACCATCCATTATACAATACCATTACCAATATTTTCACTTTATTACATGTATGTAAACACCATTTATACCATCTAATCAACATATTACATCATAAATTGACAACTATAACCAAACCATCAACCATTAGATATAACTAACCAAAAAACATGTATATGGGCCTACTTCTCCATTCAAAATCACAAACTTTTTGTACTAAAACACGTTATATCATGGTTATACCTAATGATGCACATGTGCATTTTGAATTTTGGTAATGTAAAAAGTAGTGTGTGACGAATAGTATTGTAAATTAAAGTGCAATTGTCTATTTCTGATAACTTATTACCGAATTTGTCGAAGTAATGATACATATGCACATGTGCATTGATAACTGTTACTCGAAAAAAAAAATTTAATGGTAACGAAATATAACGATTTTTTTTAAAAAATATTAAATTTTTTTAGTGCTTTTTTGATTTTTTTAGATTTTATTTTGTGTTCACATTGGTTCTCGCGGTTCTCGCAATAAGGGTGGTTCTCGCATGAACCTTACCCTATACGTATATATATATTTCTTACTATTCACCCAACTATAAGTGTTTTATCATATCTATCAACTGACATTAAAAATGTTAGTACGCGGAATAACCATTGTATCCTTGTTACTTAGAAACAAAATGTAAAACATTCAATAATCTCCTAGTTTTTTCGTCCTTCATCTTCTTCATCACCGTCGCCACAAACCTCGTGTGAGGCAGATGTAACACCCCTAAAACGGACTTGGTAATTAAACCAAATTAACTAGGGATGAGCGAGTAAAATAACATTAGTGGTAAAAGTTAACCCGTCAACAAAATAACTAAGAATGTTCTAACCTAGTTAAAACATTAGTAATTACTAGATGTGTTGGTGGACTTTGAACATTATAAAGCTACTAATGAAGTGCAAGAGCTACAAATGAACAAGTATCAAACTTGATTAATTAAAAAGCTAAAAACATACAAAACACACACTAAAAACACACACACAAGAACGATGCAGAGAAAAAAGAAGAAGCGGAAGCCTTCTTCAACCTAGCAAACACAAAATCAATGGATTGAAAGTGAAATCTAAGTGAAATCCCTTACTTGTTTGACGATTTTAGCCTTCCAACATCATCTAAACCTAGGGTATGTGTTGAATTTGTGTACAAAGAGTTTATATATTAAGTGTGTTTTGATGACATGACGAAATCGATGATGTATGAATGTTCATAATCATTATATTTGCTTGTATGTGTAAAATACTTGAGTAATTTAAGGATTTGAACTAAATGTTCATACATGTCACGAAGTGCGTTTTGAAGATATGATGAAATTGAAGTTATAATAGTGATATAAACATCATGTTTACTAGTTTGTGTGAAGAACTCATATAGTTTAGATGTTGAGATGAATGTGTTGGAAATTTTGTGAAAATAGTATTTTTCACAAATAGAGGAAAATGATTTTTTCCTATTTTTGGACTAGAAATAAATATAATAAAATGAGCGGGTTTTATATATTTATTTGTGGGTTTGTGTTCTATGTCGGAAGGGCTTCGCAACGAACTAAACCACGTCCAAAACGGAGCTAAGATGAAAGAGATATCGATGCTCAAAGTTTGGTGTTTGAAACTTAAATGCTGGAAAAAGTGGGAAAGTAGCACCTTGTCCCACATCGGATGAGAGATGGAACTTAAAGGGGTATTTAAGTGGGAACTCTCCATCCTTATTGTTTCATGGAAGCACTCACTAGTGTACTCGCGAAGGGTGCGGAGCACCCTAACTCGCACTCGTACACACGCGCGCGCGCGGCGTGGGCAATGTGGCGCTTTGATGGCGCACTTTGCACTTCGCACGCTCGCATCGCTTGAGAGCCGCCTTTGTATTTTTGACCACGTGCGCGTGGTGGAAGCACAAGGGTTGCAAGGACCAAGTGGACGCACCGCGCGCGAGGGCTGCAGACCTGCGCGCGCACCAGTGTGTCTTGCGCGCGCAGAAGCTTCCAGCAGCAGTTACTGCTGTGCAGTTACATTTTCAGCATTCGAAACTGACGTAGTTAATGCGTTTGACTGAGAATTTAATGACGAATTAAGGTGCATTGAAGACGTTTAATGCAGTTTAATTCGCCCACTTAATTCTTTTTCAGTTTCGACTTCAGTTTGCAGTATAAATAGGAGGAGCCTACTGCAGCTAAGACTACCGAAATTCACCAGCTTTTTACAACCTTCTCTCCCTACAGAATTCTGATCTTCTTCTCTCAAGCAAGCAAGGTACACCTTCGGGTTGGAGCAAAGACCGGCAGTGCAACCGCTTGAGGCTGTTGTATCCTGGAAACAAACGTGTTCTCCTGGGAGACACGAAATTTGTTTTAAGGGACCCGTGTCTAACACGATCCTCAGCCAAGAACAGTTTCGTCTGTTCGAGTTTTCAGATCTTGTTTTTCATTTTTTCAGTTGTAATCTGTATTTTATTTTCATTCTGTAATTGTTTCAGTATTTCAAGTTAATAAAGGAATTTTTTATTTATTTTACACGAACGGATTCCTACAGAATGCACAAATATATGATGAAATGGGTTTTCTTACATAGAGATGAAAACCCTTAGTTCTAATATGATAGATTGATGAATTAGTATTGATAATTGGAAGTCATGTTAATTTGATGCTATTAAGTGTATGAACTTGTTGAGGTCGAAAGAAATATGGTGATTTTGGTTATTGAACTTAACTCATATAATAGCCTAAAATGATGCCCACCAAGTGATTGACAAAATGCCTAAATGAATATGTTAAAATTGTTGGTGCATTTGCATATGTAAAATGAAAGTTTGACTTCTGACATATAATAGATTTGGATGAAAAAGATAATATAAAAGTCCATAAGGTATGATAGTCAAGATGTAGGATGACTAATCTAACCGTCTTGTGGATGTGATATGATAGTTTGACTTTTGACAAGCTAGGTGGGAGCTTGGAAAGGAATAAGTCAAGCGAGTCAAAGACGCGAGAAAGCATGATCGGACGCAAAGTAATAAAACTTACACCACCTAAATTAGAAGCTTTGTTTTTAAATGAAAAGTACACGGTTATAATAAATGATTTGTTAAAGTTGATACCCTATGGTGTAAACCATAACGGGTCAAACGAGCATAATGGCAAGTAATCACATTTAGGTGATTAACATAAGGAATTTTAGAAATACGACCCGATGGTGTAAACCATAACGGGTCAAACCAGCAAAATGGCAAGTAATCACATTTAGGCGATGAACATAATGAATTTTAAAGATAAACACTTGCTAACGCGAACCGAATTGGTCGAACAAGTAAAAATAGGTTTTTGGTAATAAACCAATAAACCTTCAAAATATGATTTTTTGACGCGAACCGAATGGGTCGAACAAGTCAAAATGAGTTTTGGTGATAACCGCGAACCAAAACTGGTCAAACAAGTAAAAATAAGTTTTGATGATAAATATTTGCTGACGCGAACTGAAACGAGTCAAACAAGTAAAAATGAGTTTTGATGATAAATACTTCCTGCCGCGAACCGAAACGGGTCAAACAAGTAAAAAATGAGTTTTGATGATAAATACTTGCTGACGCGAACCAAAACAGGTCAAATGAGTAAAAGATATGTTTTTGATATAAAACTTGCTGACGCGAACCGAAATGGGTCGAGCGAGTAAAAATATGTTTTTGATATAAACCAATTGGTCACGCGAACTGAAATGGGTCGAGCGAGTAAAAAGGGCAAGTAAATCATATGTTAATGATTAAACTAATGAGTGTAAAAAGGATACCCTTTGACGTAAGTCATAACAGGTCAAAATATGCGAAATCACAAGTATATCACTTGTGTAACTGTCTAAAGAATAAACCAATAATGGTTAAAAGACCAAACAGGTCATACGGGTCAAAATGGTGATGATATCACCATTTGAGCGTAGTACTTAACGCTTGTTATTGTTAAGTGTCATACTTACAGGTAGGCTTATATTACGGGCAAGTATTGCCGTGACCTGTGAAAAGAATTTGCAAGGTATTGAAAACGGGTCATGGCTTTGAACCGTGCCAGGTATGTAAAAGGGGTTAAGCTCTCAGTGAGGGCTTATGATCCTACTATAGTCGGTTGAGTCAAGGGTGGACATTAGAGCCACATATATGTCTACAATGCGAATATTTGACTAAAACCCCACTGAATGATAAATCGGGCAAATTACCCCTAAGGGTGGATAAAAAAATAATAATAATGAATCCCATATCTGGGTTAATCTTTTGGTAACATCAAAATGACAGGCGTGGACTTTTTGGTTAATGTATCTTAACGGGTCGCTTTTGTAAAACGTCAAACTGGAGGGTAAAGTCGGAGTATAAAAGTTTTCCTATAATAACCCATCACAAATGAAATTGTAGTGATAGATAAATGAAAGTCTTAGTGTGAAAATGGGGGTACGAAAAGAATACGGACGATTTAAGCTTAAGTGCTTAAACCTCATAACGGGTCGAATAAACATATGCGCGAACTGGGTAACGGGTGCGCGAAACATAAGAATTGTAAATCCGGGTTATGGATTATGATTGAAATATGTTAAGGTATGAATCCCAAGCGATTAAAATGAGTTTGAATGGATTTGGATGTAAATTGGGTGAAAAGAAAGCATGTTCAGCTGACACGGCCGGGTGGAAACCTGACCTGGCCGGGGGAGGGTTCTGAGAATAAACACGTTCAGCTCACCCGGCCGAGTGGAAACGTGACCCGGACGGGTGATGGGGCTGGAATGTCTTCGTTCAAATGTTTCGATTACTGAGCGTTTGACCGTTTGACTTAAACACTGATTATTTTTAGTGTTTATGATAGGCTTTCGCAAAGGCGGGAACCGGACGGACGACCAAGCGCGTGAAGAACCAAACACTATTAAACTGCTAACTCTTTGGAGAGGATTATGAAAAGGTTGAAGCATGCTCATGCACAACAAAGTTTTCGGGTTTAAAACTTTAATGCTTTTAAACTACAATTATAGTCTATTATGTTGGGTTGTTTGGGTTATTAGTTAACCCAAACGTATAAGTTCAATGTTTAAAAAAAATTGGGACTAATCATCAGCATTTATTAAAATATTCTAGGAACCGGGTTAGAGTGTTATGGCAGATGGATATTTTTTTGGTTTCGCATCTTTATCTTAATGTTTGCA
The DNA here is from genome assembly GCA_030545235.1 of Helianthus tuberosus. Taxonomy (NCBI): domain Eukaryota; kingdom Viridiplantae; phylum Streptophyta; class Magnoliopsida; order Asterales; family Asteraceae; genus Helianthus; species Helianthus tuberosus. The sequence goes on along the minus strand of CM060357.1, from coordinate 38,539,550 downwards.
TTTTATTACTGCAATTTTTACCATATTTTTGTCGCCAAGAAAGGTAGATAGATATCTTGTTGGTTTTGCACTTTTATCTAGTGTTTTGACGCAATTTATTACTGAAATTTCTACCATACTTTCATCACAAAGAACAATGTCTAAGAAGAAAAACCATAACTCAACTCACATCTTGTTCATAACACAATGCAACTCCTAGAAGGAGAGTATACACCACTTGTCAATAATTTGGGAGAAATTGAGAAAAGGTGGGTTATTGGAAGTTAATAGGAGTAAAAATGTTTTAATGTTATAAATTATCAGAAGAAGTATATATTTGATATTTAAAGTTTGATGTACATATAATGGTATAAAAAGTACAGATAGATATATAAATTCTCCATTAATTCCCTACATAAGATTGTCAAATTCATACCCTTTAGTTAATCTATTTTTACTGTATAATATACAAACGTAACTGGATTTATATGTTAATAGGTTAGATAAAAAGCTTAAATGCCAATGAGGTAGTGGTGGAGTGGTTGGGGACTTGGTGTTTCTTGTGACCCAAGTTCGACTCCAACCCTCCCTATTATTTTATGCGGCATCCAGGTGAAGGGTGAATATGGATGACATCGGTTCGTCTTGGATGTGAGGCGACGTTTTACCGATTATTCCACTGTCGTGCCTTCGGGAGGGTGGAGGTCGGGTTTCCACGTATCTGGGAGAGCTAAGGGCCTGGCGGCGGTCGAATAGTCGACCTTGTCCACAGCGCCCGACGTCACGGTGGTTGGCACATCGTTGTTGCCGTTAAAAAAAAAATATAAAAAGGTTAAATAGTTAAAGGGACATTGGTAACGTTGTCTTGTCCATGATCATTATTCATTAAAGTATTATTTTTATTATATCCAAAATTGAGGAGTAAACATGATCGTTAAAGTATTATTTTTATTAGTTGTTTTTATTTTTATCATGAAGTTTACGTTTGAAAAGAAGAAAAAAACAATGTATATTGGAAGATGGGTCGGGTCAACATGTTGGTACCTATGTTTGTAATTATTTTTGTTTAATAATAATAATGAAATCAATCCTGGATAAGGTTTCCCACGTTTGGATTTTTATTATTTTTTATTTTTTTCTCAATATTATGGTATTTAGCATATTTAATACAGCTAATCCCAATGATGCCTGTGATTAAGACAACTAAGCAAGATTAAAGTATATCGGCCAAGAAAGATGTCACATTAGCTTACATTGCTTATCATGAGTTAACTACGCACATGGCTTTATAGCCTAGTGACATCTTGGGGTGGGATAAGGTTTCAGGACCAATAGGTCTTGGGTTCGATTCCTACAAGGGGGTTTTCTCATATTTATTGGGTTTCCACCTAAATTTGAGTATAGACATTATGTCTAGTGGAGATGAATATGATCGGGTGGTTGCGCTGGTGGCACGATTATACTCCAGCGGTCCGTCATTGATTCAAATCTGCCGTTAAAAAAGTCAATGAGGTAGCAGTGGTAGAGTGGTTGAAGAAAAACTTGGTGTTTTTTGTGATCCAGGTTTGACTCCCACCTAGATTTTATGGTTGTCCTTTAAAAATATGTATATGATAAGTATGTTAATAGATCTAGTTCCGTCATTTTTTACCCTTTCGATTTCAAGTCACCAGGCCTAATTAATCCAAAGGAACCAATTTCTTGGAAGTTTCCTACACAATTTACATTTCCTACATTGGAAATTTCCTGAACTATTTACATTTCCTACAAAATAATTACTTTTTGATCACATTGTTTTACTAGAAGTTATAAGGTTTGTGGGACCCACTCTCAAATTAAAATCTTGCAGAGGATAAAAAAGATGTTTATATATATACTTTCCTAGGTTATTACCCGGGATTGCTTCCCGGGCTCGGGAAACTTAGTTATATTAATTATTATTTGTTATTAATACAACATCATTACAATAAAAATGTGAGCAGTGGGTGTTTTTCATTGTAATTCTAGTTTTCATTTGATAATTTAATTTTATAATTAATTAACCACATCAACAATAAAAAGGTGAGTGGCTGTTTTTTAGGGAAACCACTGATGGTCAATATCAGTGGATGTCAAGAATAAAAATGTGAGCAGTGAGTATTTTTTAACAATCAGTGGATACCCAACAGTGATTGAAAAACTGAAGTTTGGTCAGCCAATGGTCAACATGAAGAATGAAGAAACAGAAGTTGTCTTTTAGCAGTGGATAACATTTAACAATCAAATTTTTAACGAAAACAGTGGTTGTAACTGACTTTTAAGGATTAATGTTCCCCCTTGAACAGATGATGCCAAAACTCTTCATTATTCTGGATTTTTATTGTCTCATCAAAAGTTCCCTAACTTGCCCTTTAAATTGCAATTCAAAATCTAAGGAACTTGTATCATCCTCATCCCTGCAAAGTGTAAGCTCAAGGAGATCCTGTAAATCTTCAACACCCAGGCCAAGTGCTGCTTCCCTTGATATTTGCTTCACTACACCATTAGATCTGATCAGAGTTAATACATGGGTCTTTTGATCAGACATCCACTTTAGTATTTTTGAACCTAATGGGTTTCTTGGGAGAGGTTTATTTGCTGATGAGTTTGGAGATGGTGGCCTATTCAGAACTTGTTTGGCTATGTTTTGAAGCTTTGCTGAGTTGTCATCCTCTAGTGCCATTGTTTTGATAGCTTCTTTGAAATATACAACTTCTTGTTCTTTCTCTTCTTCATCAGTCAGTTTTTGCCTTTTTCTTTGATTTACCACAATGGTAGAGGTATCTGATGATGTGAACAATGGTTCAGAAGTGTGAGCCTGCTGCTTTGGTTTAGCAGTGGTTTTGTAATCAGGCTTCTTTGGAAGTTTAGGATCTGTTTCTCTCCTTTTTCTTAGCCTTTCATAAGCCTCATCAGTGTACTGCCTTGTCCATTTTGATATGGCTTTGGCAGTTCCCACTTTTGCATCAACCAATTCCTGCTTCTTTCTTTTATACTCCAATGTAAGATCATCAATTTTCTTTTTGTATTTGCTCCAATTTGGTGCTGACCTTTTCATGCCTGGATCTCTCTTTATTCTTTCAATTCTATTCAGTTCTGTTTTGAGAGCAACAAGCGGCCAGTCTTGGAATTGTTCAGCTGTGGCAGGGTAGAATTTTTCACTCAAGATCAGCTTGATGATGTCTTCTTTCAAATCTTCCTGCAAGTTAGCTTCTGGAGGCAGGTTGGACATTTCTTTGCTTAGGTCTCTTACATAATCTTCCAACTGTTTAACTTTAGTGAGCAAGAACTGCGTATGAGTTAAGACTTCATTGTCACTTTTCCCTTGGCATTCAAGTCTAGCTCTGGTATCAGCTTGCCTGGACTTGAGTTTTAAATACTCATTTATGTTGGCTGGATCTCTATAACCAATCAGGGAAGGGAATTTCCTTTTTGAAGGATCATCCACTAAGTAAAACTGCATCATTTCATTCTTTACAGCATGCAGTTCCAGTGGATAACTGGCATCTACTGGTACAACATCAGCAGAGTCATATTCTTGGAGTTCTATAGGATCTTTGATTGGGTTGAACAATTTTGAAGGAATAAAAGATTGAGGTTTGGTGATATTGCAAGGGGCAGATGAAATGGGAACAGGTGTTGGTATATCATCATCATGCACTTGAAATTTTCTTTTTCTTGTATACACCTTTTTGGGAGAAGGTGTTTCTATTTGAGTTTTTGGATCAAAAGGAACAATGGCTTGTGAAGAGATATGTGATTGACTAACAGCTGTTGAAACAACTGGTGTTTCAACCACTGTTGTCATTACAACAGATGATTTGTCATCTGATGTCTTCTGCTTTTTGGCAGGTGGTGATTTTGATGGTGGTTTTGTTATGGCAATGGTTGATTGAGTGATGGCAAGGGTTGAAGTGTGTGTTGATGTATTGGTGGTGGTTGTTGGGTTAACATCTGCTGAAACCACTGAAGTATCAACAACTGTTGATACAACAGGTGTTCCAACATCTGTTGGTTTGGAAGATTGTTGAGAGGAGGTTTTAGGAGGTTTGGGAGTATGTTTTGTAGATCTGGAAGGTATGGATTTGGGTTGCCTCACTTGTTTAGTGGGCTGTCTTCTTTTAGGCTTAGGTTTTTCTTCATCCTTGGGCTCAGAAGTACCCTGCTCTTCCTTCTCCATAAAGACTTTCTTCTCATTTTCAAACCTTGATTTTCCTTTTGCCTCCATATCCTTTTTCAGCCTTGCCTTTTCATTAGCCAAGGCATTTAAGGATTCATCAACCTTTTTGGAACCATCTGGCCTAGGGAGGTCTGCAAGCATACTGGATTTCTCTGGTGCAATGTACAGACCATCTTCATATCCCCTTTTCTTTAACTGCTTCATTTTCTCCCCTTTTTGGCATCATTTGGTGGAGAGTTATCAACAAAGATTATTGTAGGAGGAGCAGTGCCAGTGGTTTGCAATAGATGGGCCTTGATTGCCTTGATGTCTGCTTGTGTATCCATGAACCTAGCTTCCATTAAATTTTTGATCTTTTGAATTTGAATTTCATGTTGCTGATCAGCCTGTTCTCTTTGTTTGTGAAGCAGAGGTTGAAATAATTCCCAAAGCTCATTTGGAGTAGGAGCAGATGATGGAGTAGATGTTTGAGCTGGTGCAGCAGTGGGTGTTGCCTTTGGTGATTGTAACAACTGTTGCAGCATAGTTTTGATATCTACAGCAGATGTTTCAATTGTATCCACTCTTGCCGTCAATTCTTTGTATTTTAAAGCATCACCCAAGTTAATGGGATCATCTGCTTTCCCACCAGCAGTGGTTGTATCAGCATTTGACTTAGGGAAATTTTCCCAAAAGTCATCCACTGATGCCCCTTTTTCTTGGTACTGGGGACTTCTTTCCTCAGCAATTGATATCTTTTTAAGATAACCAGTGGTTGGAACAAACACACCAGTGGATATCAGGGTTGCTGGAGAGGAAATTGCCTTCAAGGGAGTCTGATTGATGAAACAGCTGGCTAGGTGTAGACCAGTGGATCCAACTCCTGTAGTTGCTGCTCCACTTGAACTACTGACAGGAATTACTTGTAATTCCTGCAGTGTAGCCTCCTTAATTACTGGTGGGTTAACAGAGATTGAGACACCAGACTCAGTCACTTGTTGTGGCATATTCTCAGTGATAGGTGATTGAGAAGAACTGATTTGTGTCTGGGCTAAATCAACTGCATCCAATAGAGGTAACATGGATTGTGGTAATGTTATTGGTGAAGGATGTGGGGTAGAAAGAGATATGTCCATGGGATTTGGACTGTGGAAGATGGAACCAAGTGGATCCATAGCTTCATATTGTGGTGTCCCTGTGCTTACAACCTGATCCTTTTGTGAGGATGCAGGAGGAGTTTTAGGCAAAGGTGGAGATCTTTGTTCCATCTGCTGTGAGGAAGTAGCAGCCGTGGTTTCTGGTGACTTTTGTGATGTCACAGGTAGTTGCTCTGGGATCTCATCTTCCAGAGTTACCTTTTTTTGTGGGTTTGGGGGGCTTTTGGATCTTTTTCTTTTTGGGCTTTCTGGTGGTTTTAGGTGTGGGTTTCACAGCAGTGGTTGTGCTGCTGTGATCACCTTGAGCTGTAGGCTCAACAGCAGGTGCCTAAGGAGCAGTGGTTGCTGCTAAAGTCTGCTCAGGTACCTCTGCTTGTGTTTTTGTCACACCCCGATATTTACAGCTCAGCCCGGTGGGCCCGGTGGGGAGTGTCGTGACGTAAGATTGGTATCGTCATGGTCAAACATACACAGAATAGCACAGCGGAAGTCTTGGAATATAAAATATTGTAACAAACCCAAATGTCTGAAAATATAAAAGTATTAAGTACAGACAAGCTTGAAATAATCCATAGGCGGATCATTAAAACAAAAGAAGTTTATCAGACTAATGGCTTATGCGAAGGAGTTGCAAGTTCCTCGTCTAACAGTCCCGAGTAGCTTCCAGCCTATTTACGTATTTGTACCTGTCACTTAGACTTTTGAAAATATGTCAGTTTGCACTGGTAAATACAATCAACCGACACATTTGAAAAATGTTTATGAAAATTGGTTTAGGTTCACAAGGCACAAAATATTTTATACTTGGGACAAACTATATCTCATGTTATCAGTTTTACATAACTTGCTCTACACACGGGTCCCGGTACTATGCCGGTTCATGATTAACCGACACACCACTTATTCCCTTATTGGGAAACCCATATTGGGTATAAAATTATTTAATAAACCATATTGCATCTGTCGGGTGTATGCCTACACCCCGTGCTTAGGTCGTGGCCATTTGCAATTAATGAGTCAAGGATATCCAGGACACGGTCGCATTAACCCCCAATGTTTCAGTCAAGCAATACGAATTAAAATAGGTTATTTGAATTTCCCGACTTATTGGTCTTCGAATCCCATACATGACCATGCGGTAATTATATTACCGTATCCCAAGCCCGTATAAGGGAAAATAGGTTAAGAGTATTTACCTGAGCTAGCTCCTGTCTTAAATTACAAGATTTATAATAACTCAGCCGTATTCAATTAAGTAAGCGTAGGTACAATTTACCGGAAGGACTTAGTCTGGAATGATGGTATAAATAACCAATTAGAATGCTAAACGGTTTTATTTAAGTCATAGACTTAAACCGGCTAGCTGGAAATATTAAAAATGGTACGATACGCTAGATTAAGCGATGACCGGAATAAAATGTAATTTAGACCCAACAAGTATGAAGGCTTGTATAATATGGGTAAACTAAATACATTTTGGATTTTGAAGTAAAAATGATAAGGTTTAACTCGTTTTGGTAAACTTACGTAAACTAGTTACGTAAGCTTGTCCGTACGCGTATAAGCGATAATGAGTAACCTGAGGAGTCATGGACAAGTTCCATATGTCAATATACTTTAAAAAATTTAAAATATCCGTAGGATATCAACTTGTATGCCCGTTAAAGTTTAAAATTCAAATTATGCCCCATAAAGGCGTTTTGGTCATTTTACGAAGTATAAAAGGAACTTGAGTACAATCTGATGTTATGATCATAAACATTCTTTAAAAACACTTTATTTATGATATAATATCAATATGATATCAAACATATGTGTGTTTTATAGTTTAAAACAAAACTATGCTCCGTAGGGGCATTTTGGTAATTTCACACATAGTTTTGAAAGCTAATTTGGGAACCTGAGTTTATACCATATACCTACTGTAAAAATATTTAAAATTATTTATAAAATCAGTAGGTAACAAGTCTCGATTGGTAGTTATGGTTTAAAATCTTATTATGCGCCGAAACGGCATTAAAGTCGTTAAATGGCGATATTTGCGATCTTTTAGGAAAACTAATGTTATGATTAGGTTTATATGACCAAAATATGTTAATTAATATAACATATCAGTAATAAAAAATTTTTGTATGAAAATTGTGCTTTTAAATCATTTTAGGTGCAAAAAGGGCATTATCGTCATTTAAGGACGTAATTCAAGAACGTATGCGTAAACTCAACTTGTAAACTGAATGAACATCCCAAATTATCCTAATTATGATATTACATCAGTAGACAATGAGTTTGGTATGAAAAATTATGCTTAAAATCGATCTACGCGCATAAAGGGCATTTTGGTCAATTTAAAGCATAATTTACGATATTATATGCAAACTCAGTTTATGATCAAATTTGTAACATCAAAATATGTTAAACATGTTAACATATCAGTACCTAAGTTGTTTGAAAGCTTATTAATGTCTAAAACCTTATTTTTGCAAAAAAGGGCATAATAGTCAAAGTACGGCATATTAACGGAACATGTGCAAAAACTCAGATTTCTAATATGATCGTGTAATATAACCTTATAGGGTTATCAGTTATGATAAATTATATTACGATCATAACAGAACCTATAATCAGTAGAAAACTAATCTAATTCGGTTCATAATCGAAAGTCAACGCCGAAGTCAAACTTCGCGACTTTCGGTTGCGAACCGACCCTAAAACTGGAATTGACGAGCCGAACATGTTTACACATGTTCTAATAATTATTACCAAGTTGTTTAAGTGATAAAACGTATTTTAGAACATCTTTGAACTCATATCACAATTATTTCAAAAACTGACCCGTTGACTTTTTAAAACAATATTACATTAACTCGTCAATTAACAAGCAAACGTGATTCTTAGAAGGTGCCCTTTTTAGGGTTTAACACCTACCTAATTACAATCACGTAGCCATGTTCGTTGCGAACAATGGCTTGACCGTTTACGGTCTAACTAGAAGTCAAAGCGTTTATCGAAACGCTTGACTTTTCGGCTTTTTAATCCAAATAAAAGAACTAGTCATGAAAGGGACACTTACAAGTGGTCCTATGGATTGAAGAAAACTCAAAGGTGGTTCCCAATTGGTTAGGATCCTCCTAGATGAGAAGATAGGAAGAAAGAATGAATGGTGCACTTTGAAAATGAAATTTCAATGCCTTTATATAGTTTTTGAGAAAGGATAAGATCATGCCATGTGTTTAGGGAATTCATGAGATGATTACAAGAGTTATACTAGGTTTTTAAAACCATTAACAAGTCCATAGATTCATCAAATGGTTTTAGTTATGTGTGGGCTTTAAGTAATGAATAATAATAATAATAATATATGCTCATTGTGACCAATATTAGGCACACCCGGAAATATGACCGAACATCACGGATTTCCCAGTTCGTTTAAAAGGTCTCTCAAAGATGTAGATTTACACGTTGACGCTTTTAGTCCCTTTAACGCTCAAACTTGTGTGTCTTATCGTTTAATGGCATCAAAGCCTTAAACGGCCAATATTAGGCATTCCCGTGAGTATTATCAAACATCACGATGCTTCGGGTTCGTTAAAAGGTCACTCAGAGGTAAGAATTAACATGTTGACACTTTTAACCCTTTTAACGCACAAACTAGTACGTATTATCATTTATCGGCATTAAAGCCCTATATGGTCAATATTATGTATTCCCCAGAATACAATCAGATATTATAACACTCCAGGTTTATTAAAAGGTCACTCAGAGGTATAATTAAACATGTTGACGCTTTTAACCCTTCGTCGCGCAAACTTTTAATTAATTACGTAAACGGTTCCTTTCGATCAACAAGTGGCTCAAATATAATTATGAATATCTGTTGGGATTGAACCCTGCCAGAGGAACAGATAATGAAAGCCAAAACCGGATCATGATAGTGGATTCACAATAAGCAGCAGTTTACACTAAGTCTTCTCCCTTGAAAGTGATTATAACATCTGATGGTCTTACATCCACTGCCCGAATACAACTGCTGCTGTTCTTCTAACTACTGATGAAGCCAGAAAACTGCTGAGAAGAAAACACTGCTGGTACAATCTACTGATGACAAAGCACTGCCCAATCAAGGACTGATCAACCTTGATGAAAGCATTGATGTAAAGAAAAAGCAGTAGTTTAGTATGTCATCTGTTTTATGTATAGTCAGTGGTTAGGTTTAGCAGTGTTTGTATAAGAACAGTAGATACAGGTTGTTAGGCTGTTAGACGTCGCTTTCATGGTGACGTCAGCTGAGATGCCTCAGTAGTTTGGATTGTCTATAAATGGAACAGTACTCTGTACTGTTACATTTGATCGTTTTGAGTGAGTTCTTCTCCTCAATTCAATCCTTTCATCTTGTGCAACCAACCGCTGAAGTATCAGGCTGAGGGGGAGTTTAGTTTGTAAGCATGCTTGTAATCTTTTGAATTGCTTTGTAATTTTTTGACTGATGAAAAGCATTTGTTTATCTAAACTATTTTCTTCCTAAATTGTGTTTACAAAGTTTGTGATCATTTCCGCTGCACTTAAACTCTATTCTTCTGTATTTGATTTGTTCAAATTATACAAACAAACACAATCTGAGAGCCTCCGATCCTAACAATTGGTATCAGAGCCTGGACAGTCAAATTCGATCTAACAATCAATTTGACATAACAGTTCGGCTCAAAATTCATTGATACTAAGGTTGGGTGCATTTAGTTGAAAAACAGAGTGCCGAGAAAACCATGCTCAAAGTGGTTATTCAAAAACTCTGTAAATCAACCAAGATGTCATATGACACACAAATCTCACACACAAGTGATTTCATGCACAAGACACTCATGGTTTTTAGATCTGAAAACATATCTGTTAAACTATGGGAGTATTTCTTATTTTCAAAATTGATTTCAACTGTTGGTATGAAATTTGTGATGTTTTCATTATGATTAGATGCTAAAGTATGAACCTCGGATTAACCAAAACCTATGTTCATAAAACATTAGTGTTTTTGCTAACGAAAGAGAGGGAAATTAAAACTTTAGTCACTTAATCTTATGTGTTGAAAAACAGGTTGAGATCCTCAAAAGGAACAAATCAACTCTGTTAAAATGCATTAAGAAAGCAGGACAATCAGTATCATTTGTAATGAGAGATTAGTCAAAAATTTGTACAAATATGGCTAAACCTTTTAAAACATTACTACAAAATGATTCTGGATTAAGTATTCCTTCAATAAAGACCTCCCTGTAAGTATCTCATTACTTATGAATGGGAAGGGTAAAAAGGGAAGAAGACAATTCACAAAAACTCAGAAGTGTGTTTATCTCAAAACTTTTGAAGTCAGAAGAAAAGAGTATAAACATAAAACACTTACGAGTCAAAGTTTGGGGTAATAATGGTCATTAGGAAACTATGTGCAACCATTGGTTCAGGGAAAGGTTCAAGTAACAATAGTATTCGCAGAAGAATAAACTTTCAACAGGACAAGACAAATGTCCTCATTTCTGTTGTCAATCAATCAACAAGAGAATGGTACCAAACAGTGGTCAAAATGTATTTAATATTTCATACCACTGTTGTCAAACCACTGACCATTTTCATAAGCTTGGGGTTGATATGATTAGGAGTTTCAGTGGAAAATTAATATCAGATCCTTTTGTTGCTGTTTTCAGAGAATCCTTTAATTAAAAAAAAAGGGTTTTCTCAAATAAAGCAGGATATGTCATTCTTCATTTCTCTTTAAGAATGATATATTTTGAACTTTTCAATGGTTTTTGATAGTAAAAGTTTCAATCTCCTGTGAGGATATATGATTTTTTTATTGGTGATATTATCCTCAAAATAGATCAAAAGGAAATGGTATATTTGTCAAGGTCATGTCAAACTCAGGTTTGTTCTTACACTATGCAAAAGATTGATTGTCAACAGATCTTAAAATACTTGGGTACTCATGTTTTAATTTAAATATTATAACAAGAATGAGTTGCCTTGGTAAAAAGTTTACATCATCTGGGGTACTAAACCACTGTCAAAAATTTGTATAAGCTTCAAAATGTGTAATTGACATGTGGCAAAGCCTTGAATGAAAAATTCTCAAAACGGTTGCTGATATATCCATCTTTCAAATCTTTACCATTTACCCTAATCACTGTTTTGTTCAAACATCTGCCTTCTAAATATTGTCCACTGCTAAAAGTCAGCCACTGATCCTACATTTTGCTTGGCAAGCATTGATGCTCAAAATCAGTGTCTTATCCACTGATATGCTATCTACTGATAGTAAAAAATCATCCACTGTTATCACATTATTACCGTTGTAACTACTGATGCTTGGTATATCAGTGGCTCTCAAAACAACTGTCCTCCATTCTTCATCCATTTCATCAAAGGTTGACACGTGGTCAGTTTTTAGCCATCAGATCTTAATAACCGCTGCCACATCAGCAATCATTTTTTTCTTAATAAAACCCTGATCAAAACCCCTAAACAGGGTTTTACACTGTCGAATTGAATTCTAAAATTCTCTTCTCAAAGTAGTTTCTAACCCTTCATCCCAAATCATTCTCTATTCTTCCGCATCAAAATGACGAAATCAAAATCAAAACCAAAATCACCATCATCTTCCAAAGAGGTCGCTCAAACGGCCACTGAATCCGTTGAAATACCATACAAATCTCCTCATAACTATGTGGGTTTACTCACAAAACCCACGAACAACCACACCTTCGATTCCATCATTGACACCTTATCTGAATCAAAGTACAAAACTTTGATAACAGCAGACGCTCCCATTTACCTGCAAACCCAGAGAGAGTTCTGGAAAAATGCTACGCTTGAGAAACAAGACGATAAAGTAGTAGCCATCAACTCCTCGCTATAGGGTAAAGCGATCCAAATCACTCCAATAGCAATCTCAGAAGTCTTCAAACTCGATGATCAGAAAGGTAAAACTTCCTTTGATAAAACCGAGTTGAAAACTGATTTTTTGAAAAGAGGGTATGCAGAACAATCAAAGGTAGATACCTTACAAAAAGGTTACTTCCCTTCTGCACCTAGGTTTTTATTTCACACACTTTTGATGTGTGTTTCAAATAAAACAACAGCGTTTAACGAAATACCATTGAAGATTCAATGCCTGGGCTATGCTATTTTAAATAATAAAGATTACAACTACTCCCAGGAGATCTTTAATGACTTGGTAAAAAATGTTGATAGCAAAGCATTTTTACTCTTTCCAAGGTTTCTAAACTACTATTTTAAACAAAAATTTGAAAAAGAAAATGAAAATTTGCTTAAACAAGGTGTTTATTTTCAAATAAAAAGTTTAACACCTGAAACATTCACTAGAATGTTGGCACCAATAAAAACAAAAGCAGAGGTGTCTGAGCAGAATTTAGCAGTTACCACTGCTCCTCAGACATCTGCTGCTGTGAAACCCACACCTGCCACTACCAAAAAGACCAAAAAGAAAACATCCAGAAAACCCACCAAACCCAAAACAAAGGCAACTCTGGAAGATGAGATCCCAGAGCAACTGCCAGTGACAAAACAAATGTCACCACAAACCACTGCTGCTACTTCCTCACAGCAGTTGGTAGAAAGATGTCCACCATTGCCTCTAACTCCTCCTGCATCCTCACAAAAGGATCAGGTTGTAAGCACAGGGACCCCACAATATGAAGCTCTGGACCCAATCGGATCCATCTTCCTCAGTCCTGATCCTAAGGACATGTCTCTTTCAACTCCCATACCCTCACCAATCATACTTCCACAATCCATGCTACCTTTGTTGCATGCAGTTGATATAGCTCAGACACAAACCAGTTCCTCTCAATCACTCATCAAAGAGAGTACACTCCAACAAGTGACTGGGTCTGATGCCTATACCTCTGCTATCCCAGCAACAACTGAGGAGGTTACACTGCAGGAGTTACAAGTAACTCCTGTCAGTAGTTCAAGTGGAGCAGCAACTACAAATGTTGGATCAACAGATCTACATATGGACAGTTGTTTCATTAATAAGTTTCCCTTGAAGGCAATTTCTTCTATAGCACCTTCGATAACCACCAGTGAGTTTGTTTTAACCACTGGTACCATCAAAGGATTATCAAGTGCTGAAGAGAGAAGTCCCCAGTACCAAGAACAAGGGGCATCAATGGGTGATTTTTGGGACTCAGTTCCTAAGTCGCACATTGGTACAACCACTGATGGTGGGGATTCAGATGATCCCATTAAAGTGGGTGATGATTCAAAGTATCAGGAATTGACGGGCAGAGTTGAAAAACTTGAAACATCAGTTGCTGAGATAAAGGATATGGTGCAGCAGCTGCTAAAAGCTCAAAAAGCACAATCCACTGCTGCTCCAGCTCAAGCATCTGCACAACCTGCACTTGCTGCAAATGAGCTGTGGAATATTTTCCAGCCCTTACTTGAAAAACAAAAACAGATGGCTGATCAGCAGCATGAAATACATGTGAAAATGCTGACAAACATGGTGGAGTCGAGATTTAAAGATACTCAAGCAGACATCAAAGCTATCAAGGCTTATCTCCAAAGCACTTCTGGAAAAGTTCCCTCTACCATCCTTTTCATGGATAACCCCCTTGCAGATAATGCCAAAAAGGGGGGAGAATATCAAACAGTTGAAGAAAAAGGGAATTGAAGATGGCCTGCATGTTGAATCAGAACAAGGAAAACAACCATCTAAACCCTCAAAAGATTTAAAATCTCAAACTTCCATCCAAACAGCTGATACATCAGTAGTTACAAAAACCGCTAGCAGTAGCCAAACAGCTGTCATCTCATCAACACACACAACTTCACCACACACCACCAAAACCACTGCCCTACCACCATTACCTCCTGTCATAAAACAGAAGACAACAGATGTTACAACATCTGTTGTAATGACAACAGCGGTTGAAGCACCAATTGTTTCAACAACTGTTAGTCAATCACAAACCACTGCCATTCAATCTCAAACCACTGAGCCACCCAAGACATCATCAGCCTCTCCTACAATAAAAAGGAGAAGGATTTTCATACCTGATGATTCACCACCACCATCACCACCATCAAAAATTACCTCACCACCTTCAACCCCTGCTCAAAAGCAGAAGACATCTACTGACACATCAGTAGTTGTAATGACAACAGAGGTTGAAACACCAGTTGTTTCAACAGCTGTTAGTCAACCATCCACCACTGCTCTTATCATTCCTACATCACAACCAAAATCCTCTTCATCAGTAAAGCTTCACAAAAGAAAAAGAGAAACAACTCAAGTCACTGATGAAAAATATGATCCTGTTGCCGCAAAATATCCACTGGAACTAGATACTGTGAAAAATGAGATGAGACAATTTTACACCGAGGAAGATCCTTCAAAAAGAAGATTCCCTTCCCTCATTGGCTTCATAGTTCCAGAAAACATGGATGAATATCTCGAATTAAAAGCAAGGCAGGCAAGGATTAGAGCTAAGCTTGAATGCAAAGATGAAGGTGATGAAGCCATTGCAGAAAGAATGGTACTCTTGCTCACAAAGGTCAAGCTAATGGAAGACTATGCATAAGATCTGATCAAAGAAAAGACAGATCAACAAAAAGCAATGAGAAAAGAGTATCTTGCATATATAATGAAAGAAAAATTCTATCAAGCTGAAGAAAACCAATTTGAAGAGTGGCCACTGGTTGCCTTGAAGCATGAAGCAAACATGATTGAAAGGGTTAAAAATGATCCAAGTAAGAAGAAGACAGCTCCAAATTGGAATAAGTACAAAAAGCTAATTGCTGATCTTACTTCTGAATACAAAAAGAAAAAGCAGGAATTGATAGATGCTAAGGTGGATACTGCTGAAGCCACAGCAAAATGGACAAAGCAGTATACTGATGAGGCTTATGAACGGCTGAAGAAAAGAAAGATAACAGTCTCAGGCACTTCTAAAAAGCCAGACTATAACAAGATAGAACAACAGCTGGATGCTCTTAAAACACTGATCACATCAACAGTTGACCCGAGTCTTGTGATAAACCAAGAGAAAGGAAAACTGCTGACCAGTGAAGAAGAAAAAGAAAAGGAAGCTGATTACTTCAAAGAAGCCATCAAGAAAATGGGTCTAAAAGAAGATAGTTCAGTGAGCCTTCAAAACCTTTTCAAAAAGGTACTAACCAAACCTGCATCAACAAGCATTTCAGCAGATATCTCAGACAGTGAGCTTGATCAACAAAAGACACAAGAGCAAATTGACAAAGAAGTTGCAGAAGATATAGCTGCAGCAAATGAAGTCATAGAAGAAGCTTTCAAAAGAATGTCTGAAGTTCAGGATACTGCTGTACAATTTTTCTCTAGGCCAAAATCTCAAAGCTCATCTGAAAATAAATCTCTCCCAAGAAACCCATTGGGTTCAAAAGTACTAAAGTGGATGTCTGATCAAAAGACCCACGTATTGACTCTGGTCAGATCCAATGGCGAAGTGAAGTACATATCAAGGAAAGAAGCACTAGGCCTTGGTGTTGAAGATTTGCAGGATCTCCTTGAACTTTCACTGTGTAGGGATGAGGATGACTCAAGTTCCAAAGACTTTGAAGCAGAATTTAAAAGACAAGCTAAGGAACTTCTGATGAGGAATAAAGATCCAGAATAATGAAGGGTTTTGGCATTATCTGTTCCAGGCGGAGATTGTTGGGATTGAACCCTGCCAGAGGAACAGATAATGAATGCCAAAACCAGATCATGACAGTGGATTCACAATAAGCAGCAGTTTACACTAAGTCTTCTCCCTTGAAAGTGATTATAACATCTGATGGTCTTACATCCACTGCCTGGATACAACTGCTGCTGTTCTTCTAACTACTGATGAAGCCAGAAAACTGCTGAGAAGAAAACACTGCTAGTACAATCTACTGATGACAAAGCACTGCCCAATCAAGGACTGATCAACCTTGATGAAAGCACTGATGTAAAGAAAAAGCAGTAGTTTAGTATGTCATCTGTTTTATGTATAGTCAGTGGTTAGGTTTAGCAGTGTTTGTATAAGAACAGTAGATACAGGCTGTTAGGCTGTTAGACGTCGCTTTCATGGTGACGTCAGCTGAGATGCCTCAGTAGTTTGGATTGTCTATAAATGGAACAGTGCTCTGTACTGTTACATTTGATCGTTTTGAGTGAGCTATTCTCCTCAATTCAATCCTTTCATCTTGTGCAACCAACCGCTGAAGTATCAGGCTGAGGGGGAGTTTAGTTTGTAAGCATGCTTGTAATCTTTTGAATTGCTTTGTAATTTTTTGACTGATGAAAAGCATTTGTTTATCTAAACTATTTTCTTCCTAAATTGTGTTTACAAAGTTTGTGATCATTTCCGCTGCACTTAAACTCTATTCTTCTGTATTTGATTTGTTCAAATTATACAAACAAACACAATCTGAGAGCCTCCGATCCTAACAATATCGTGTGTTGTTATTCAGAGGCTTAGTTTAAGCATGTTAACACTTTCAGTCCTTCCACATTCAAAGTTTTTGATTTTTCACAAAATTAGTCCCTAATAGTCAATGTTTGACTTCATTAGGGTTTAGTACACATGTCAACACATCGTTGGGCATGATTTTTACGAGGTGTTACATCCTCACCCCCTTAAAAGAAATCTCGACCTCGAGATTTGCTCAAAAGATGGAAGTACTTTCTGACGTATAATGGTCTTAACCTGTATAGCATATTAGGGCCTCTACGGCATCCCAGTTGACCTATACAATAGGTACATGCTTTCTTTCGGAGCTTCTTAACCTGTCGATCCTTAATCGATACTGGTTTCTCAACAAACCATAAGTTTTCATTAATCCCTACATCATTATGTGATAATGCTATCGATTTATCGGCTAGATATATCCTTAATTCACAAATGTGGAACACATTGTGAACTCCACCAAGTTCCTTAGATAAGTTTTTAGCTAATAGGCTATTGATATTGATGTATTTGATTTTCTTGAATGGTCCTATATAACTAGAGCTTAACTTGCCCGTTACATCAAAATGCAACACACCTTTCTAGGGTGGTACTTTTTGTTAAACTTCGTTCCTTATGGAAAACTCAAGAGGGTTGCGACTCTCCTCAACATTGATTTTCTACCGATTACTGGCAGCTTTCAGACGATCATGGATTTGTATGATCTTATCCGTTGTCTCCAGGGTAATTTCAGATCCTGGTAATTGGACTTACCAAACTTCTGTCCATCAAACGGACGTTTGACATTTCATCTATACAAGGTCTCCAAAGGAGCATCCTTGATGCTTATATACTAACTATTAGTTTTAGGAAAGCTTATTTAAGGCGAGATAGTCATTCCAACTACTGCTTAATCCAATTTTTAAAGAATAGCTAACCTCACGGTTAGTCGAACAAATCGACGATCCTGGGCAACTGATGGCGATTCTTAATTGTTACCTACATAAGGTTGCGGTAATCAATGCATAAGCATAATGAACCGTCTTTCTTAATTAATAATACTGGAGTTCTCAGGATTATGAATTAGGCTTTATGAACCCTTATCTTAAAACTAATTTAATTGGGGTTTCAATCCTTCCATTACTATTGGTACTAATCGATATGGAGCTTCTGTGACAGATACGACTCCTAATAGGATGTCAATCCAATCTCCACTTTGCCTCTCTGGAGGTAACCAGGGTAGTTTGACACTTGTGCCATGCAAATGACACATCTGTTTTCACGAGTACATGTATGTCTTAAGTAGAAACGCCTACTCAGGCATTTCTATAATGGATATCTTCCTTGAATACCACTAGCGGACTTCGGTACAATATGACCATTGGGAATATCTTAGTGGTTCCATGCATTAAACCTCCATACTGATCAGGCATGGAAGCAATCTATGGGACACATTAGGATACGCCAATCCTCATATGGCACTTTTATCAAACATAGTTTGGCATTCGCAGTTGATAGAAATCAATGAGATAATAATAAAATAACATATATTGTCGTACTCTATCTGGGGAAAGAGTACTCTAGATTCTTACGAAAGGATCATCGCCGAGAATGGAAGAAACGGTCTTTAAAGATTTCATTGGTAAGTTCTACCTTATTTAATATCTGGAGTTCTTATGAGTATAATCAAAAGTTTGCTAAGCTTATGGTTTACCAAAGGCTTATTATCCCCAGAATTAAAACAAGAAACTCAACAGAAAATATCTTTGATAAATGATAAGGAATGTACCTGATGCTATTATTGATATGTATTGTCTCTGGCATTCATCCGGTAGTTCAGGCGTTTCCTTTCTTAGCCTCTCCAGGCTTAGCTGTACCTTCTTTGGCAGCTTTAGAGCAATTAGTACTGATGTGGCCCTTCTCGCCACAGCTGAAACAGACTGCATTCTTTATGTCCCTACATTCGTGGGACTGGTGACCAGTTCTTTTACAGATGCCACATTGCTTTGGCTTTTGGTTTGATCGACACTGTCCCGAGTGTCTTCTTTTGCAGGTTTTGCATGTTGGTTTTTTTGGAATCTTGTTGGCTCCTTTCGAACTCGGATTTGCCCTTCTTCTTAGAATTCTGGGAGTTATCCTCCTCCCTCTGTCTTTTCTCATTAGTCTCAGTTTTGACCGATTTTTGTCTCACTATATCTAGAGTGAGGGACAAGGATAGATCCACAGTTGATCTGAATGTGGTTGGCTTTGAAGCCTTAACATTCCCTTTTACTTCCGGTGCCAGACCACCGATAAAACGCGCAATGCGTTTCGGTTCAGGGGTAATTAAATAGGGTACAAATCTAGACAGGGAGTTGAAGTCAGTAACATATTGTTGACAATCTAGGTTTTTCATTATGAGAGTCAGAAAATTTGTCTCCATTTTTTCCACTTCGTGTTCCGGACAGTAATCCTCTCTGATAAGATCCACAAACTTGGACCATCCCATATTATATAGGGGAATTTTCCCCGTGGACTATACCATGGCCTTCCACCATGCGAGGGCCTCGCCTTTGAAAGATTGTGAAACCAATTTCACTACATCCTTATCAGCACAATTGCTGATGTCCACAACAGTTTCCATTTCATCAAGCCATTTCATGGCATCGATCGCCCCTTTTTCCCCATTGAAATCCCCGGGTTTGCATGAGACGAAGTATTTGTATGTGCACCCGTCTTCAGTTGAACGAGGCTTATCATGGAGCACTAACTTCTGAGGTTCGCTCTTTGCATTTGAAGAGTGAACGGAGCTCTCCTTGCGAGCTGATGTATTTGGTTTTGTATGGGACTCTGAGCGAGTAGCACTTGATTCCTTATTGTTCTCAAGAATTTTACCCACAGCTTTATTAACTGCTGCGTCAATCATGGCCTGAAGATCAGCGCCATTAACATTTACATTTGCATCATTGTTTCTATTTGCAGTACTGCTGTATGCTTCATCAGAATCCACCATTTTGAAGCTTTGGTACTAAACACCAATAATAACATTTGCTTAGTTACAAAATAATAGTGAATCATCGTATTTGATGATTATCAAGCCATGGTATCATCAAACCATATCGGCTATTAGGTTTTAACTTCCTTATAATATGTTACTTGAATGTATTTCAATTATACTTGGCCTAGGTCACAAAAAGGACCATTAATGGCATTTAAGGGTTGGACCGAATCCATTACCTTTTTATTTTATTTTTTATTTTTTTTGACAGGGGATCACAATGTCACAACTGTCTTTGTCATATAGACGATTATGAGTAGCTCGAAGGCTAGCCTTAAATGACTTTAATATATATATATATATATATATATACATATGGCACAGAGGCCCGTCACAGGGACGTAAAACGATATGTTATAAAGCCTAGTCATGAAGGACATAAATAATCATATGGCATAAAAGCCTTGTTGCAAAGGACATTAGTTTATAAACCGCAATCTTCTTAGATCAGGGGCTTTAAGGCTTGAACATAGTTCTTCACCTTTGGACAGGGAGTTATAGACTACAACTGTCTTCGTTTTAAAAGACGATTTATTCTGCCACATAGGCAAATCAATAGATATCACTAATAGATGTTTATATATACACATAATTATCATAATTTATGATATCTGTCAAGATTTTACCGAGATTATATAGTATGAGGCTTGGGCATTGCCTATCACCTTGGACAATAACCATAACGGTCACAATTATCAATGTCACTAATGGACAATATAGTATATGGCCCGTAGGCGAAACATCACTAAAGGATGTTAAATAATGTGATCACCGTATTAGATGATATTAGTCGTAGACCACTACTGTCGTTGTCTTATTGGACAATGATGCGTGTGTTGTGGTATATAGATTTAAGTATATTTTAAGCCCTTTTTACACGTTAGTCAAGCTTTAAATTTATAAAACATGATATTTACTAACACCAAACACACATATGGGCAAGTGCACCCATCGTGAGCGTAGTATAGTGTTGGTAAGATACCGAGGTCGTCCAAGGACACAAGAGCTTTTAGTACCGGTTTATCCTCCACGTCTAATCAAATCAAAATTTTAGAAAAAAGGTTTTAAACTAGAAAATAAAAACTAACTAACATGCTGAAAATAAAATAAAAATAAAAACAGATAGACAAGATGAATCACTTGGCTCCGACTCGTGTTTAGTGTAACCTTTGATTATTTCCGCACTTTTGCACTTTTTAAGAGATTATCTTAGTTATTGTAGTAGGCCCCTCTTTTGAAGGTGACGTTACCCTCAACCCAGTAGTTTGAGTCAGCAAGGAAACAATCCTAAAGGGTCGGATTATTGAAAGATAATTAATTAAGTTATTAATGCAAATTATGGTAGGCCCCTCTTTTGAAGGCGACGTTACCCTCGGCTAAGTAGTCTGAGTTAGCAAGGACACAATCCTAAGTAGCCGGGTTAAAGTATTAATAGTAGCTTACATATGAGGGGGTCAAAGAGTTTGGACCCCCGCCATCCAATACCGTTAAGTATTGAAGGAGGTCCTACTAAATTTGACCCAGGTCCTTGCAGGATCTATACACTGAACAAGGCAAGACTCTTACCAAACCGTTCCCTTAACCCCCGACCAGGTAGCCAACATATCTACATATAGACCGTGGAGATATGAATGGTGAAAATCTTTTATTTTATATAGACAGTAAAATAATGACAAGACACCACGGACAAACGATAAGGAAGAATCACCTTCAACATAAGAAACTAGTTATTAAAGTCATTAATACAAAACCAAGTAAAAAGTGCAAAAAGATTAAAAATAAAAAAGTATTACACTAGACGCTTTGTCTTCACCAACTGATGTAAGAGACTTAGGCAAACATGGCCTTGATTGTCAAGAACTCTTACGATCAATCTTGGATCCCGAGACGACTCACACTCTATGATGGACAATGGATAATGGTGGTGGATGATGGTGTTATGGTGGTGGTGGGTGGTGGGTGAAGTGTGAGAGAGGTGGTGTGCCAAGGGATGATTTGCACTTGAGCCAAGCACTCCTATTTATAGGCTGAACAGAAGCTCGGGCACGACCCCGTGTCCATTGGGCACGGCCCCGTGTCTATCCTCTTCTCTGTCTTCATTAATTGCAGTTTGTCTGCATTAGTTGACCACGCCCCCGTGTCCCCTGGGCATGGCCCCGTGTGCAGAAGCATATCTGTACTATCAAGATTTGTCTGGATTCTGCGAATCTTATAGTTGACCACGACCCCGTGTCCGCTGAGCACGGCCCCGTGGTGGGCGATAGAAGCTTCTACAGCTTTGTCTTTTCTGCTGGGACTTGGGAACGCCCCCGTGTCCACTGAGCACAGGGCGTGTTCAGCCTTCTGTTTTCTTGTTTTGCTTTAGGAAGATGCTGTCGTGGGGTCGGGCATGTCACGTTTGTTCCTTTTCTTATATTTATGTTAGATTTAGCTGTCTTTTTCCTTCTTTTGTTAATTTGAGCTCATTTAATCCTGAAAATACAAAAGGAAGACAAAAGCACACTTTTTCCAACATTAGTACTAAAAAAGGGTTAGTTTTATGCCACAATTGATGTAATTTATATGTTGCATTTTGCACACATCAGATACCCCCACACTTGAATCTTTGCTTGTCCTCAAGCAAAACTCTTTATAATGTGGCTTTACACTCCCAAATGGAATGGGTAGAAGAGAAGGTTTTTGGGCTTGTCATAGAGTGTCGGGATTTCCAAGATTCTTTATTAAGTTTTATTTTTTTATTTATTTACAATCCTATTCGTCATGATTTATTTAAAACTTTTCATAAGATAAATCACTTATTAGGGCATAACATGCCTCTTTAAAATTCTATTTATATACAAGTTCACATACCTCACGGAGATCACTCAACACTCGGCCGAAAATGTATTTTAGTGAATCACTCGAGAGCGGCATGGAACTTACTCCTACCATAGGCTTGCCAAGCAATCAATCCTCCTCCTTTTTAACTATATACCTTTGTAAATATCAAGAGGACTTTTGGGGTGAAGGGTTAGGATTGGGTTAAAGGTAGGTGGTTGGGTTAGTGGTTAGTGAAAGGGCGAAAAGCGTAACAAGCGTCGGTTTTCGTAAGACTTTTGATTTTTTGCAACTTTTATTTTGATGAAGCTTTTATTCAAACAAAGCTATTTTTGATAAACTTGTTTCTCTTTTGCTTCATCATCAATATTTTTTTTTGAAAAGTCATACGAAAAACCGAGCTTGTTACTAAAATAAAAGGTTAAAAATAAAAAGGGTTTTGGTGGGTGAAAGGGTGTTTGGTTTGGGTTATGAAATGAAAAGGTTTAGCTCAAAGGGGCTAACTAGGGGGATTTTGGGTAGGTGGTAAAAAAAATAATGGTGTAGAAATAAAAGGGGTTAGTTCTAATGCCTCCATCATTTACTTACTCGGGTTTAAGTTGGTAAGGACTGGGAATGTTTCGTCGTGGCAAGTTCTAGAGTCGTAAGAACCAAGCGGCTATTCACACAAGAAACGAAAAATGAGCATTTAGATTAAAGATAGTTATTTGTATGCTTGATAAAGGCTCAAAACTCACTTTTGTGGGAATGGGTTTTTATGTGATCAAGTATATATAATCAAATTTTAACTAAGCTTGTCATGTTGTTTCATAATTTTCTTATGTTGGTTCTTTTTATCACGACGCTATCGTTTGTAAATTTATAAAAATATAACCTTTTTAGAACTTGAAATTCCCAAGTTAAACCTAGATAAGTAAAAAATGAAAAATTTTGAAAAAATTTGGGGTGATTAGCGGTTCCAATAGAGTTTTGTGTAAGGCTTGTAGTTAGGACTTGCAAGATTCAAGGTTTTAGCATCCCCCCCACACTTAAATTACACATTGTCCTTAATGTGTCCCAAAAATAAGTTTTTAGGTTGATTAAATGTATAAAAGGGTGTGAAAAAGCAAAAATTTGTGTTACTGGGCGTCTGGATACGGCCCCGTGTTCAGTTGTCAGTAATAAAATTGAAAAAGAGAAACAGAAGCCTGGACACGGGGGCCTGTTGGGTGAACACGGCCCGTGTCCAGTTTACTTGAACTGGGTATTTTCTGCAGACTGTGCTGCATGGGGCCGTGTTGGGCAGACACGACCCGTGCTGAACTTGCTGTAACGAAGAAAATTTTGTCGGATGGCCCTGTTTTCCTGCATGGGGTGCTGGTTCAAGTTTCTCTTGTTTCCTTTGCCATCCCGAGTGTGTTTTATCCATTTCAACATCATCCAAACCCCAATTTAACTAAAATCATCATTCATTAAGTCATAGAGAGAATTACATAATAGTCCTAAAAGTTAAAATTCTAGATAAGTGGGTCAAAGAAACACAAGAAATCCAAATCGAGAAGTTCTAGCCTAAACTTTATTTTACTAGCAAAATTTCCAAAAAGATAACTCTCTTGGTTAGATGCGGCATGAAAACTTCTTTTCTTCGGGCATGGGTTCCTCACACATCGGCGAGCCACTCCTCTATCTCCCTTGGGAGAAGAAAGGCAGGCTCATTGGCATTAGTTTGAGGAGGTGCAACCTCCACCGGGACTTCTTGTAGATCTTCAAGAGGAGGCTCCGCTGGAAGGTCATCCCACCCAGTAGGATTGTGGATTCCAAGTGCTAGGTTCCAATCCTCTTGAGGGAGGATTGGTTCCATGGGAGGTGTTACAAGAATGTTTAACCTCTGGTGCATGAGGTTAATTTCTTGAAAACTGTTTTCCAGCCCTACCCTAAGATAATTTATACGGTCTATTAGGACCTCCTCTACCGAAGTCATCTCGTCAAGAGCTTCACGTAACGCCATTACGTATCGTACGAGAGTTGCTTCAATTGATGACCTTCTTTCCTTTCGACTGTTTCTGGAGTGCGCAGAAGAGGTTCCACTGTTTTGACTAGACATTCTACGAAAACAAACCAAAAATAGTTCATTTTAAGGAAACAGTACGACGGACACGGCCCCGTGTTCACCTTTCTGCAGTTTTTTAGAACAAGGAATCTTGGAGTTTCAAATTATTTTTCCAACTTATGAAGCATTTTTGAACAGAAATAACTTAAAACAATGTTCTGTAACTTATTTTTAACAAGATTCCTTGAACAAAAGCTTAACAAATATAACAATAAAGCTTGGAATCAAACTTCAATGGAGGTGTTGTTGCAAGAAAGATGAAGAAGAAGGTAATGGATAAAAGAGGAAATGACAAGATGTTTGTTAGAACCTTCTTTTAGAACATACCTAGGATGGTAGGTGAGAAGATCCTTTCAAATCTCTGTCCCTGGATGGTCCAAATGTGCAGGATTCTTGGCTGCATTTATAGAAAACGACAGCATACTGGACATGGCCCCGTGTCTACTGGACACGGCCCCGTGTGCAGATAAGATCCTGACCCGTTTTGTCCGTATTCTGACAAAAAGTCAGAAGGGAATCTTTTGGTGGACACGGGGGCGTGTTGACCTGGGCACGGCCCCGTGTCGAAAGGTTGTTTTATGAAGTTTGTCTACTTTTAAGGAACTTATCCGGATCGGGTGGTTCCTTACTGGATGGAACAACCCCAAAGTGCCTAAGATACCTTAATTGTTCTAGATTAAGACGAAAACGCAAGAGGTTGTCGGTGAGGGTGATTCCTATGCTATATGTAGGTGGACAAGTCCAGCCCTTTCCCGGGCTCTCGTTAATGAAGGTGTATACCGAATCGTTCAGGTCTATGTATGCATCGAACGAATTCGATGGGGAGTCCTTCACGGCATAATCGACACAGGGACTACTATCGCTCAAGTCCTCGCTAGATTTAGAGGTATCGTTGGGAACAACGAAGTTGTTTGAATGCGATCCCAACACTTCTTCTTGGTTATCGTCTTGGGATAAATTATTGAAATCTATCCTAAGTTCTTTTAACCAATTAAGAATTAGATCTTCTAATTGAAATAGTTCATCAAGAAGCATTTCTACTAGAAAATCCGGTTGAGAGCATTCAAGGGAGAGATAGGGATTATTTTTACATTCACCCCTCTTAAGGATACAGGAAAACGATGGGTCTATATAGTGGGGCTTGTAATTTAGAAAATAACATTCTAATTCCTTATGGGAACCACCACATATTTGACACCACGTACCATAAGAGTGCCGAAAGTAAAAACTATCAGTATCACTCATGTTTATGTCAGAAATTACCATCCGTCGGGATCTTACGGTTCTGTTTTCAGTAACTGAATCTTGGGCACGGGGCGTGTTGAATGCGCACGGCCCCGTGTTCAGCTTACTGTCTGACTTAAAACAGGATTGCTAGTTCCAATGATTGGGCACGAGGCGTGTTCAGCGGGCACGGCCCGTGCTGAGTTCTGCAGAAGCTGAAAAATTAAGAAAAATCCTAAAAAAATAGAAAAATAAGAAAAAACGATTAGGCCGTTGATTCCTAACTTTTTTAAAATCCTTGTGTCCCCGGCAACGGCGCCAAAAACTTGATGCGTGTGTGGTGGTATATAGATTTAAGTATATTTTAAGCCCTTTTTACACGTTAGTCAAGTTTTAAATTTATAAAACACGATATTTACTAACACCAAACACACATATGGGCAAGTGCACCCATCGTGAGCGTAGTATAATGTTGGTAAGATACCGAGGTCTTCCAAGGACACAAGAGCTTTTAGTACCGGTTTATCCTCAACGTCTAATCAAATCAAAAGTTTAGAAAAAAGGTTTTAAACTAGAAAATAAAAACTAACTAAAAAGCTGAAAATAAAATAAAAATAAAAACAGATAGACAAGATGAATCACTTGGCTCCGACTCGTGTTTAGTGTAACCTTTGATTATTTCCGCACTTTTGCACTTTTTAAGAGATTATCTTAGTTATTGTAGTAGGCCCCTCTTTTGAAGGTGACGTTACCCTCAACCCAGTAGTTTGAGTCAGCAAGGATACAATCCAAAAGGGTCGGATTATTGAAAGATAATTAATTAAGTTATTAATGCAAATTATGGTAGGCCCCTCTTTTGAAGGCGACGTTACCCTCGACTAAGTAGTCTGAGTCAGCAGGGATACAGTCCTAAGTAGTCGTGTTAAAGTATTAATAGTAGCTTACATATGAGGGGGTCAAAGAGTTTGGACCCCCGCCATCCAATACCGTTAAGTATTGAAGGAGGTCCTACTAAATTTGACCCAGGTCCTTGTAGGATCTATACACTGAACAAGGCAAGACTCTTACCAAACCGTTCCCTTAACCCCTGACCAGGTAGCCAACATATCTCCATATAGACCGTGGAGATATGAATGGTGAAAATCTTTTATTTTATATAGACAGTAAAATAATGCCAAGACACCACGGACAAACGATAAGGAAGAATCACCTTCAACATAAGAAACTAGTTATTAAAGTCATTAATACAAAACCAAGTAAAAAGTGCGAAAAGATTAAAAATAAAAAGTATTACACTAGACACTTTGTCTTCACCAAGTGATGTAAGAGACTTAGGCAAACATGGCCTTGATTGTCAAGAACTCTTACGATCAATCTTGGATCCCGAGACGACTCACACACTCTATGATGGACAATGGATAATGATGGTGGATGATGGTGTTATGGTGGTGGTGGGTGGTGGGTGAAGTGTGAGAGAGGTGGTGTGCCAAGGGATGATTTGCACTTGAGCCAAGCACTCCTTTTTATAGGCTGAACAGAAGCTCGGGCACGGCCCCGTGTCCATTGGGCACGACCCCGTGTCCATTGGGCACGGCCCCGTGTCCATCCTCTTCTCTGTCTTCATTAATTGCAGTTTGTCTGCATTAGTTGACCACGCCCCCGTGTCCCCTGGGCTTGGCCCCGTGTGCAGAAGCATATCTGTACTATCAAGATTTGTCTGGATTCTGCGAATCTTATAGTTGACCACGACCCCGTGTCCGCTGAGCACGGCCCCGTGGTGGGCGATAGAAGCTTCTACAGCTTTGTCTTTTCTGCTGGGACTTGGGAACGCCCCCGTGTCCACTGAGCACAGGGCGTGTTCAGCCTTCTGTTTTCTTGTTTTGCTTTAGGAAGATGCTGTCGTGGGGTCGGGCATGTCACGTTTGTTCCTTTTCTTATATTTATGTTAGATTTAGCTGTCTTTTTCCTTCTTTTGTTAATTTGAGCTCATTTAATCCTGAAAATACAAAAGGAAGACAAAATCACACTTTTTCCAACATTAGTACTAAAAAAGGGTTAGTTTTATGCCACAATTGATGTAATTTATATGTTGCATTTTGCACACATCAAATACCCCCACACTTGAATCTTTGCTTGTCCTCACACAAAACTCTTTATAATGTGGTTTTACACTCCCAAATGGAATGAGTAGAAGATAAGGTTTTTGGGCTTGTCATAGAGTGTCGGGATTTTCAAGATTCTTTATTAAGTTTTATTTTTTTATTTATTTACAATCCTATTCGTCATGATTTATTTAAAACTTTTCATA
Source organism: Helianthus tuberosus (assembly GCA_030545235.1). Classification (NCBI taxonomy): domain Eukaryota; kingdom Viridiplantae; phylum Streptophyta; class Magnoliopsida; order Asterales; family Asteraceae; genus Helianthus; species Helianthus tuberosus. Next base: position 38,511,309 of record CM060357.1, on the reverse strand, counting down.
AGATAAATCACTTATTAGGGCATAACATGCCTCTTTAAAATTCTATTTATATACAAGTTCACATACCTCACGGAGATCACTCAACACTCGGCCGAAAATGTATTTTAGTGAATCACTCGAGAGCGGCATGGAACTTACTCCTACCATAGGCTTGCCAAGCAATCAATCCTCCTCATTTTTAACTATATACCTTTGTAAATATCAAGAGGACTTTTGGGGTGAAGGGTTAGGCTTGGGTTAAAGGTAGGTGGTTGGGTTAGTGGTTAGTGAAAGGGCGAAAAGCGTAACAAGCGTCGGTTTTCGTAAGACTTTTGATTTTTTTGCAACTTTTATTTTGATGAAGCTTTTATTCAAACAAAGTTATTTTTGATAAACTTGTTTCTCTTTTGCTTCATCATCAACATTTTTTTTGAAAAGTCATACGAAAAACCGAGCTTGTTACTAAAACAAAAGGTTAAAAATAAAAAGGGTTTTGGTGGGTGAAAGGGTGTTTGGTTTGGGTTATGAAATGAAAAGGTTTAGGATCAAAGGGGCAACAAGGGGGATTTTGGGTAGGTGGTAAAAAAAAATAATGGTGTAGAAATAAAAAGGGTTAGTCCTAATGCCTCCATCATTTACTTACTCGGGTTTAAGTTGGTAAGGACTGGGAATGTATCGTCGTGGCAAGTTCTAGAGTCGTAAGAACCAAGCGGCTATTCACACAAGAAATGAAAAATGAGCATTTAGTTTAAAGATATATATTTGTATGCTCAATAAAGGCTCAAAACTCACTTTTGTGGGAATGGGTTTTTATGTGATCAAGTATATATAATCAAATTTTAACTAAGCTTATCATGCCGTTTCATAATTTTCTTATGTTGGTTCTTTTTATCACGACGCTATCGGTTGTAAATTTATAAAAATATAACCTTTTTAGAACTTGAAATTCCCAAGTTAAACCTAGACAAGTAAAAAATGAAAATTTTTGAAAACTTTTGGGGTGATTAGCGGTTCCAATAGAGTTTTGTGTAAGGCTTATAGTTAGGACTTGCAAGATTCAAGGTTTTAGCATCCCCCCCACACTTAAATTACACATTGTCCTCAATGTGTCCCAAAAATAAGTTTTTAGGTTGATTGAATGTATAAAAGGGTGTGAAAAAGCAAAAATTTGTGTTACTGGGCGTCTGGACACGGCCCCGTGGTGTCCGTGCACGGCCCCGTGTTCAGTTGCCAGTAACAAAATTGAAAAAGAGAAACAGAAGCCTGGACACGGGGGCGTGTTGGGTGAACACAGCCCGTGTCCAGTTTACCTGAACTGGGTATTTTCTGCAGACTGTGCAGCACGGGGTCGTGTTGGGCGGACATGGCCCGTGCTGAACTTGCTGTAACGAAGAAAATTTTGTCGGATGGCCCTGTTTTCCTGCATGGGGTGCTGGTTCAAGTTTCCCTTGTTTCCTTTGCCATCCCGAGTGTGTTTTATCCATTTCAACATCATCCAAACACCAATTTAACTAAAACCATCATTCATTAAGTCATAGAGAGAATTACATAATAGTCCTAAAAGTTAAAATTCTAGATAAGTGGGTCAAAGAAACACAAGAAATCCAAATCGAGAAGTTCTAGCCTAAACTTTATTTTACTAGCTAAATTTCCAAAAAGATAACTCTCTTGGTTAGATGCGGCATGAAAACTTCTTTTCTTCGGGCATGGGTTCCTCACACGTCGGCGAGCCACTCCTCTATCTCCCTTGGGACGAAATGAATACCTTTATAAAATTTTCAAGCTTCCCATAAATCATTAGGAAATTTATAACAGTGCCTTAATCAGGACTTTTAGTATCTTATTTGTCCACAGAGGACTAAAAGGAAAAATATAAGTCCGTATAAGGACTATAAAATATTATAAGTCCGTATAGAGACTATATTAAAATAGTTTGCCCATGAAGGGACTATAATGAAATGTCATGTCCGCTAAGGGACTAAAGGACTATTTAGAAATAACATATCCCCAAAGAGATTTTAATGAAATAACGTGTCCATAAAAAGGACTATATTGGTACAGCATGCGCACAAAGAACTTTGCTGAACAGATGCCCTCACCGGGACTTAAATTAAAAATATGTTCATTAGGGAATTATAATAAACCAACGTCCGCACAGGGACTATACAGAAAAGATAGGTCCTAATAGGGACTTTGATGCAATACTAGTCCACGCGGGGACGAAAGGAAAATATAAGTCCGTATAGGGACTATAAGACATGTCAACATCGGGACTATAGTGAAACGATATGTCCTCGAAAGGACTATGATGAATTATTATATTCGCCAGAGATCTTTAATGAAATAACATGTCTAAAAATATTTTTAATGAATTGACATGTCCATGAAAAGACTATAACAGAGTATAATATCCACGAAAGGACTATATGGAAATATGACGTCTAGGAAAGGACAATATTGTAATATAATGCTCACGAAGAGACTATTTTGAAACATAATGTCCTCAAAGGGACTTTATTGAAATGTAATGTTCTCGAAGGGACTATGTTGAAGTACAGTGTCCACGAAGGGACTATGTTGAAATATAATGTCCACGAAGGGACTAAAATAATTAAATGCCCATACAGGGATTTAGAGGAAAAACGAAATAATGTGAAAGATTGGTTTTCTAATGCCTTCCTTGCTTCCTTGCTTCATTTCGATTGTTTCTCTTCTTTGTTTGTCGTATGCTATAGCGATACTGAAGATTTTAGTGAATTAAATAAGCATTCCAGTTCAGGATTTGTTGCTAGGAGTAGGATCCAAGGATTTATGATTTGAAAATTTTAAATTGGATCACGGATTTGTAGCTTAATAAGCATAGTCCAAGTTTGAAATTTCAAAACTTGGAGATATAAAATAGGGATTAATAGCATCCACATGTATCATCTTCAATATGGGAGCCTCAGGGATCTCCTGCTATAGACTCCACCGGTACAGACTTCAAGATTCGAGCCTCAGGGACCTCCGGTATGGACTCTGAAGTCTGGTTAAGGGTTTTAACAAGTTTGGTTTTAGGAATAGGTCCATAAAGGTCTTTCCTCTAACCGGTTGCACGCTTATCCTAGCCGTGGTACAAAGCTTGGTATTTCTAGGCTTCGGATGTGGAGAATTTCCATCAACGGCTTCTTTACCTGGCGACATATTCAAAATACATAAAATCGAAAACAATGTTTACTTAATAGGGATGTGAGAATTCCTATATTAAGTCTAGACTCAGAAGTCTAAGGAATATGCTAATGTGTCATTTGAGATTAAACACTAAAGGCTAGTGTTTAATTCACTCAAACGTTGGCTCTGATACCAACCTATCACACCCCAATATTTACAGCTCAGCCCGGTGGGTAGTGTCATGACGTAAGATTGGTATCGTCATGGTCAAACATACACAGAATAGCACAGCGGAAGTCTTGGAATATAAAATATTGTTACAAACCCAAATGTCTGAAAATATAAAAGTATTAAGCACAGACAAGCTTGAAATAATCCACAGGCGGATCATTAAAACAAAAGAATTTTATCAGACTAATGGCTTATGCGAAGGAGTTGCAAGTTCCTCGTCTAACAGTCCCGAGTAGCTTCCAGCCTATTTACGTATTTGTACCTGTCACTTAGACTTTTGAAAATACGTCAGTTTTCACTGGTAAATACAATCAACCGACACATTTGAAAAATGTTTATGAAAATTGGTTTAGGTGCACAAGGCACAAAATATTTTATACTTGTGACAAACTATATCTCATGTTATCAGTTTTACATAACTTGCTCTACATACGGGGCCCGATACTATGTCGGTTCATGATTAACCGACACACCACTTATTCCCTTATTGGGAAACCCATATTGGGTATAAAATTATTTAATAAACCATATTGCATCTGTCGGGTGTATGCCTACACCCCGTGCTTAGGTCGTGGCCATTTGCAATTAATGAGTAAAGGATATCCAGGACACGGTCGCATTAACCCCCAATGTTTTAGTCAAGCAATACGAATTAAAACAGGTTATTTGAATTTCCCGACTTATTGGTCTTCGAATCCCATACCTGACCATGCGGTAATTATATTACCGTATCCCAAGCCCGTATAAGGGAAAATAGGTTAAGAGTATTTACCTGAGCTAGCTCCTGTCATAAATTGCAAGATTTATAATAACTCAGCCGTATTCAATTAAGTAAGCGTAGGTACAATTTACCGGAAGGCTCTAGTCTAGAATGAGGGTATAAATAACCAATTAGAATGCTAAACGGTTTTATTTAAGTCATAGACTTAAACCGGCTAGCTGGAAATATTAAAAATGGTACGATACGCTAGATTAAGCGATGACCGGAATAAAATGTAATTTAGACCCAACAAGAATGAAGGCTTGTATAATATGGGTAAACTAAATACATTTTGGATTTTGAAGTAAAAATGATAAGGTTTAACTCGTTTTGGTAAACTTACGTAAACTAGTTACGTAAGCTTGTCCGTACGCGTATAAGCGATAACGAGTAACCTGAGGAGTCATGGACAAGTTCCATATGTCAATATACTTTAAACAAGTTAAAATATCAGTAGGATATCAACTTGTATGCCCGTTAAAGTTTAAAATTCAAATTATGCCCCATAAAAGGCGTTTTGGTCATTTTACGACGTATATAAGGAACTTGAGTACAATCTGATGTTATGATCATAAACATTCTTTAAAAACACTTTATTTATGATATAATATCAGTATGATATCAAACATATGTGTGTTTTATAGTTTAAAACCAAACTATGCTCCGTAAGGGCATTTTGGTAATTTCACACATAGTTTTGAAAGCTAATTTGGGAACCTGAGTTTATACCATATACCTACTATAAAAATATTTAAAATTATTTATAAAATCAGTAGGTAACAAGTCTTGATTGGTAGTTATGGTTTAAAATCTTACTATGGCCGAAATGGCGTTAAAGTCGTTAAATGACGATATTTGCGATCTTTTAGGAAAACTAATGTTAGATCAGGTTTATATGACCAAAATATGTTAATTAATATAACAAATCAGTAATAAAAAGGTTTTGTATGAAAATTGTGCTTTTAAATCATTTTAGGTGCAAAAAGGGCATTATCGTCATTTAAGGACGTAATTCAAGAACGTATACGTAAACTCAACTTGTAAACTGAATGAACATCCCAAATTATCCTAATTATGATATTACATCAGTAGACAATGAGTTTGGTATGAAAAATTATGCTTAAAACTGATCTACGCGCATAACGGGCATTTTGGTCAATTTAAAGCATAATTTACGATATTATATGCAAACTCAGTTTATGATCAGATTTGTAACATCAAAATATGTTAAACATGTTAACATATCAGTACCTAAGTTGTTTGAAAGCTTATTAATGTCTAAAATCTTATTTTTGCTAAAAAGGGCATAATAGTCAAAGTACGGCATATTAACGGAACATGTGCAAACACTCAGATTTCTAATATGATCGTGTAATATAACCTTATAGGGTTATGCTACATTATATTACAATCATAACGGAACCTATAATCAGTAGAAAACTAATCTAATTCGGTTCATAATCGAAAGTCAACGCAGAAGTCAAACTTCGCGACTTTCGGTTGCGAACCGACCCTAAAACTGGAATTGACTAGCCGAACATGTTTACACATGTTCTAATAATTATTACCAAGTTGTTTAAGTGATAAAATGTATTTTAGAACATTTTTGAACTCATATCACAATTATTTCAAAAACTGACCCGTTGACTTTTTAAAACAATATTACGTTAACTCGTCAATTGACCAAGCAAACGTGATTCTTAGAAGGTGCCCTTTTGAGGGTTTAACACCTACCTAATTACAATCACGTAGCCATGTTCGTTGCGAACAATGGCTTGACCGTTTACGATCTAACTAGAAGTCAAAGCGTTTATCGTAAACGCTTGACTTTTCGGCTTTTTAATCCAAATAAAAGAACTAGTCATGAAAGGAACACTTACAAGTGGTCCCATGGATTGAAGAAAACTCAAAGGTGGTTCCCAATTGCTTAGGATCCTCCAAGATGAGAAGATAGGAAGAAAGAATGAATGGTGCACTTTGAAAATGAAATTTCAAGGCCTTTATATAGTTTTTGAGAAAGGATAAGATCATGCCATGTGTTTAGGGAATTCATGAGTTGATTACAAGTGTTATACTAGGTTTTTAAAACCATTAACAAGTCCATAGATTCATCAAATGGTTTTAGTTATGTGTGGGCTTTAAGTAGTGAATAATAATAATAATAATAATAATAATAATAATATATGCCAATGGTGACCAATATTAGGCACACCCGGGAGTATGACCGAGCATCACGGAGTTCCCGGTTCGTTTAAAAGGTCTCTCAAAGATGTAGATTTACACGTTGACGCTTTTAGTCCCTTTAACGCTCAAACTTGTGCGTATTATCGTTTAATGGCATCAAAGCCTTAAATGGCCAATATTAGGCATTCCCGTGAGTATTATCAAACATCATGATGCTTCGGGTTCGTTAAAAGGTCATTCAGAGATAAGAATTAACATGTTGACACTTTTAACCCTTTTAACGCACAAACTAGTACGTATTATCATTTATCGGCATTAAAGCCCTATATGGTCAATATTATGTATTCCCCAGAATACAATCGGATATTATAACACTCCGGGATTGTTAAAAGGTCACTCAGAGGTATAATTAAACATGTTGACGCTTTTAACCCTTCGTCGCGCAAACTTTTAATTAATTACGTAAACGGTTCCTTTCGATCAACACGTGGCTCAAATATAATTATGAATAATCGTGTGTTGTTATTCAGAGGCTTAGTTTAAGCATGTTAACACTTTCAGTCCTTCCACATTCAAAGTTTTTGATTTTTCGCAAAATTAGTCCCTAATAGTCAACGTTTGACTTCATTATGGTTTAGTACACGTGTCAACACATCGTTGGGCACGATTTTTATGAGGTGTTACAGTTTTGGAAGGTTTTGACAGCCTTGTAAATGTTTCAGAGGTTAGGCTATTTATTTGAAAAGGCTCTCCTTGAATAAGGACATGAGCATTATCTTTTGAAAATTTCTTTCTAAAATAGTAACTTAAAAACCTTGGAAATAATAAAAATGATTTTTTATTAACATTTTTAAAAAGATCATTGAAAATCTCTTGGGGATAGTTAAAGTTTTCTTCATTCATTATAGCATAACCCAGGTATTGGATCTTCAATGGGATTTCATTGAAAGCAGTGGTTTTGTTTGACACACACACATTAGGAGGGTATGAAATAAAAACCTTGGGGCGGATGGAAAACTCCCCTTTTGTAAAGTTTCTTTTTTCATTTATTCAGCATACCCTCTTTCAATGAAATCAGTTTGATACTCAATTTTTGGAAAAGAAGTTTTACCTTGAAGATCATCGAGTTCAAATACCTCCGAGATGGTTTGTGGAGTAATGGTTATTGAAATACCATTTATTGTAGAAGTAATGGCTAAGGGCGTTTTATCCTTAGTTTCATGTTTTGCATTTTTCCAAAACTCTATTTGGGTTTCCAGGTAGATCAGAGCATCATATGTCAACAAAGTTTTGTACTTTGAGGACGAAAGAGCGTCTATGACAGAATCGAAGGTGGTGGTATGACTTGGTTTTTCGAGTAAACCCAAGTAGTTATGAGGAGCTTTGTATGGAAGAGCCATGATGAATCATGGATTTTTATGAGTGAATGAAAAAGATGAGCGATTGAGAGATGAAATGGATAAATGATTTGAGAGAAATTGATGGTAACTGCTTTTAGAAAGGAATTTTGAATTTGATTCGACAGTGAAAACCCTGTTTGGGGTTTTGATCAGGGTTTGATAGGTGGAAAAAGTGTATGCGGATGTGGCAGCGGTTACAAAAGATCTGACCGCTAAGTACTGTCCACGTGCCAACCGCTGATGAATAATGGATGACAGTTATTAGGAAACCATTGATGTAATAATATCAGTGGTTTGCAACGGTAACAATGAAAACTGTGGGTGATTTTTAACTATCAGTGGATTAAAACACTGATGTTTGATCAACAGTGCTTAACAAGGAAATGAGAGAATAGAGGTTGACTTTCAGCAGTGGACAACATTTAGTAGAAACAGGTGTTTGAACCAAAAACAGTGGTTATGGCTGACTTTTAAGGATTAATGAAAAATTTTCATTTTTAGCTATTTTAAGGATGGATTTTTTATTTTCTGAAAACATTTTAATGTTTTTATGCATAGAAAAACAGGATTTTGCTTGTTATTCCATGTTTAGCATGCCAATCCTAGAGATCAAGCTTTCAAAGGTGGATGTGTCTAATGCTTTTGTTAACACATCTGCCAGCTGATCTTTTGTTAGCACATCTGCCAGTGATTTTGAGAGAAATGGATGATAACTGCTTTGAGAAAGGAATTTTGAATTCGTTTCGACAGTAAAAACCCTGTTTGGGGGTTTTGATCAGGGTTTTATAAGGGGGAAAAGTGAATGCTGACGTGGCAGCGGTTACAAAAAGATCTGACCGCTATGTACTGTCCACGTGCCAACCTCTAATGATAATGGAGGACAGTTGGTAGGAAACCACTGATGGAACAATATCAGTGGTTTGCAACGGTTACAAATGAGAACAGTGACTGACTTTAAGCTAGCAGTGGATAGCCATCTGTGGGTTAAAACACTGATTTTGAACAACAGTTTTATTTTTATTTTTTATTTTAACTTTAATTTTTATCACCAAAACAATATTCGAGGAACTCTTATCTCATTGGAATGTAACGATTAGGTAAAATTGTAATTTCATTGTAATTCTAGTTTTCATTTAATAATTTCATTCTATAATTAATTAACCACATCAACAAAAAAAATGTGAGTAGTGGATGTTTTTTAGGAAAACCAATGATTGTCAAAATCAGTGGATGTCAACAGTAAAAATGTAAGCCGTGACTATTTTTTAACTATTAGTGGATAGCCAACAGTGATTGAAACACAGATGTTTGGTCAGTCAGTTGTCAACATGAAGAATGAAGAAACAGAGGTTGTCTTTCAGCAGTGGATAACATTTAACAATCAGATGTTTGAACCAAAACAGTGGTTGTAACAGACTTTTAAGGATTAATGAAAACTATCATTTTTAACTATTTTGAGGATGTTTGACCTTAAACAGATATTTGACTTTAAACATCTGTTTGGACATAAACAGATGTTTGCGCTTAAACAAATGTTTGACCTTAAAAAGAAGTTGGCCCATAAACATCTGTTTGCAAAAAAAGACCAATTTCAAGAATACTATACCCAAACAATCAAAATGAGGAGCTTAATAATCATCCAAGTGTACTTCATTTTTATTTAGTAGTATAAAGATCAAACCACTGTTCAATTTATAGTACAGATCAGTTAGCATGCTGGGGTGATGTGATAAATACTGTTACATATAAACATCTCAGTGATATGACATCTAAGAATCAAACAGAGTATAAAACACTGATGTGATAAATACTGTTACATATAAACACTGTTAACATAAACAAAGGTAGAATATCTACTGTTGATGCTGAACCATTGTTGTTGTTGGGCAGTGGTTCGTCTTTCAGTTTGTATAGGGTTTGTTTCGAGAGATAAACTATAGCGAACCACTGCTACACTAAACACTGTTACATAAGAAACACTGATACATAAATACTAAAGTTGAATCCGCTGTAGATGCTGAACCACTGCTGCTATTGAGCAGTGGGTTTCCTTTCGTTGATCAGGCTTTAGGTACATAAGTGCTTGTCTTTAACAGGGCTTTGTCTTCAACAGTGGATAGGTCTCATCAGTCTTTAAGTCCATCAGTCTTTATAAGGAGCAGTGTTTAATTATAACAGTCCTTAGCATGAACAGCTGTTATAACCACTCCATAACCCTTTGAGAGGAAGCAAGTGTCCGTCTATTCAATTGAGAGGAGTCATTGCATTACATCCCTGTTGAAAAACAGAATCCATAAATTTAGAGAAAATGGATTTGAAAGATGATAACCCAACAGTGGAGGATCTCATTCTACAGCTCCGATAAATTCAGGGGTATTCTCAAATAATGGTTCCCAGATGTTTAAAGAACGACAAAGACAAACAAATGTCCATAGGGCTGCTTCTTTGAACATTTGTCGGTCTTCAAACATCTAGGAAGCATTATTTGAAAATAACTCTGAATTTATCAAAGCTGTAGAATGAGATCCTCAACTATTTGGTTATGATCTTTCAACCCCATTTTCACTAAATTTATCAATTCTGTTTTTCAGACCTCCGAAAGCCACCTATCCAGCTCCAAAGAGATCGAGACAGCTTGAAGCATAACCTTGACTTACTGTAATTCCACCAGTTCAGTATTTAATTCCAATATACCAACTCAATACAAATAACAAATATTTGGTGTGCTACAACTGTAAATAACTCAGAAAACAGATTTGAAACCATAAATATGGATTATAGAGATCTATGAATGAAACATGGGTGAATAAACCAACAAAACAGATTGTGAAAAACAAAAACTACAAACATATCAAAATCAATCTACTGGTAATCACATGGTACACCAATGCAAGCATCTGAATAAACAATAACAAATCAAAGACAATTTACCGATACTTACCGAAACCATAACTGGTCAGATTTTTGTGCGGCTCTTAACTACATTCTGTAGAATCTGTACATCTAACAAATAATCAAAGAACAAAGAAACAAATAATCAGAGATGAGATACATAAGTGCTTGTCTTTAACAGAGATTTGTCTTCAACAGTGGATAGACCTCATCAGTCTTTAAGTCTATCAGTCTTTATAAGGAGCAGTGGTTAGTTATAACAATCCTTAGCGTGATCAGCTGTTATAACCATTCCATAACCCTTTGAGAGGAAGCAAGGGTCGGTCTATTTAATTGAGAGGAATAATTGCATTACATCCCTGTTGAAAAATAGAATTGATAAATTTAGGGAAAGTGAGGTTGAAAGATGATAACCCAACAGTGGAGGATCTCATTCTACAGCTTCGATAAATTCAAGGGTATTCTCAAATAATAGTTCCTGGATGCTTCCAAAGAAGCAGCACTTTGGACATCTGTTGTTCTTCAAACATTTATTATCTATTATCTATTCTATCTATTATATATAATAAATGAAAGTTATTTGGTCCACGTGGCCCAAATAACTTTCATTTATTATATATATAATAGATAGAATAGATAATAGATAATAGATGTTTGAAGAACAACAGATGTCCAAAGTGCTGCTTCTTTGGAAGCATCCAGGAACTATTAATTGAGAATACCCTTGAATTTATCGAAGCTGTAGAATGAGATCCTCCACTGTTGGGTTATCATCTTTCAACCTCACTTTCCCTAAATTTATCAATTCTATTTTTCAACAGGGATGTAATGTAATTATTACCTTATTTAAGATACCTTCAACTGCATCTTCTGATAAATCAACATTCATTTCACTCAAATGATAGCTTCAACTGCATCTTCAATCATGAACTATCTAAAGAAATGGATGAAATCATCCAAAAATACCCAAAATAAAACTAATTAAACCATCCAATATTCCGTAGAATGTGTACATCTATCAAATAAACAAAGAACAAAGAAACAAACCAAAAAACTTGTTGGGCGATTAAAATTAAAAGGATATCATACGCAATATTCAGGTAATTAGAATGACCATTTTTACCTTACTTGACAACAATAGCAAACAACATCAAACAACATCAAACAACAATAGCAAGTGACCAATCGATCAACCTCATAATCATATAGAAGCCTAAAAATAAAATGAAAATTAGATAAGTGAACATCAAAACTGAACAGGAAACCTAACCAAAAATTAACCAAACACCTGATGTTGAATCCACTGTAGATGCTGAACCACTGCTGTTACAAACATATCATACCTCGGGAACTGGAAATTTAAAAGGATCGGCTTCAAAGGCTTCAACAATCGGAAGATTCAAATCTCAAGCAAATGAAACCCTAATTTCAAAAAGAATAATCAGTGAACATATTCACAGATCAATAATCAACAGATGCTGTACTCATATCATCACCGTTTAGAAAAAAACCCTTGTTTCTGAACATATTCAAACATACCAGTTCATGGCGGAAATCTAGCCACAGGTACGCGGATCTGAACTTTGATGACCATCGATGACAACAATCTTGGAACCATATGATGAGATTAGGAGTAGAAATTAGGGTTTAATTAGAAACTTTGTATGAAAATAAGAAGAAATCAACACAGATCTATAAACATACAAATCAAACCTCAAATGGAAGAACCTTGTCGACAAAGAAGATGAAAGACTCTTGTAAGAGAAACACCGCAGAACCCTTATCCGGCGCCCCATCTCTCGATCTATCTCTCGAACGAAACCCTAGCAATGGTTACATGAAAAGACCCAAAACACAAAGGATTAGTATAAATAAGAGGAAATCATGGAAGTATTTCAAAAAAAAAAAAAAAGAACAAAACTTTTGAATGAAGATAATCGATGAACAAAAGAGGATTTTATGGTGGCGTCTGGAAGAAGATTAGTGTTTGGATGGAGAGAATGATCTCAATAATTGAAGGATGTAGGCCAAAATCTAATTTGAAGAGATGATAAAGGAAAAAAAAAAAGGGACGGAGTACTGTTGGGCGGGAAAATGGAACTGAGGATGCCCTAATCAAGTGACACGTGGCCCAAATCACTTTCATTTATTATATACTAGGTTTTTACCCGGGATTGCTTCCCGGGCTAGGGAAACTTAGTTATATTAATTACTATTTGTTATTAATACGACCACATTACATCAACCATCTCATTCGATTCAACAACAATGTCTTCAAATCACCGGATTACCCGGGATTGCTTCCCGGGCTTGAGAAAGTTTTTATATTAAAAACTATATCTGATTAATATATAAATTAGATCATACAAAAAGAAGTATGACATATTAAAACTTTAAACCAAACCAGCGTCATCACATTCTAAACTCGAAAAGATATCTATACTCTATACCACGAACTGATGTTTCGAGAGACTTGACGTAATCATGTTTTATTACAGTTGATACAAAAAATGAAGTAAATAAAAAAAATTAAAATACTTTTTCCCTCGGAGTTTATCCTGGTCCTAACAAGACAAAATGTTAAAAAAAAATCCTCGAACAGTATCACTATGAGGCAACACTATTGATCCAACATCTGTTACTTTATTCCGCCTTTATGATCACACCAACTTCAGCAGGTCATATTATTCGATCATGGAGCGTGTATCCTGCCTGCAAAACCAAAAGAAAAACATGATCAAGTACGGGTATGCATCAGGTCACAACCAAAACCATAGGAAAAATTTTGGTTTTTTTTACCTTGAGAACAACCACAACAGTATCGGGAGCCTTGGTATTATCTGGCACTTGAAACACTGCATTATGCCTGTTTGGATCGAACTCCTCGTTTGTTGGATCATATTTCTCCACTCCAAATTTCTTGAAAACCTGAAAATCAACAAACCTTCTAAATTAAGAAAAACCTGGTCATTTATAAAAATTACAAAAGGTGTTCGGTAGACTCGTTTTGAGGGTACACAACTATAATTTATAAAAAATATGTTACCTCTGCTAGCTATTTTTCGGTCATCTCGACGCCTTCAAGAAGCGTTTTTAAAAGCGGAACAGCTCCAGTAGTGTCCTTAGATGCATCGATCTTAGCAAAACTCTCTTTTACAACCGTAGAAGCTCTATCCAGATTATCTGCTACATCCAGTAAACTCTTTGCAAAATTCTGCACCATGAAAAGCATAAAACACCAAAATAAGAGCACGGAAAATACTTTTAAGTTTTTTTACAAAAAAAAAAAAAATATAGTCGATAATATCGAACCTGAATTGCAAACTTTTTAGTGTTATCTGCCTCTCTTTTGGTCCTGTCCATGATGTTTTCCATATCTGCATACGTTCGAATAACTTTATCTTTCATTTTCTCAATCTCATCTTGCCGCTTTGTAGCATTATTTATAAAATTAAGTAGTTTATCTGATGATGATCTTTTTGTATAAGATTCTGAGTTGTTCCCGTTTCCTTTGAGATGCTACCCTATTAAACAAAAGAAAAATTATACCAATCCACTGTTTTGTGTTAAAACAGTGTTTTGAAACCACTTTTGGGTTAAAACAGTGTTTGAAACCACTGTTGGGTTAAAACAGTGTTTTGAAACCACTATTGGGTTAAAACATTGTTTTGAAACCACTTTTGGGTTAAAACAGTGGTTTCCTTTGAGATGCTAACCTATTAAACAAAAGAAAAATTATACCAATCCACTGTTTTGGGTTAAAACAGTGTTTTGAAACCACTGTTTTGGGTTAAAACAGTGTTTGAAACCACTGTTGGGTTAAAACAGTGTTTTGAAACCACTGTTGGGTTAAAACAGTGTTTTGAAACTACTTTTGGGTTAAAACAGTGGTTTCCTTTGAGATGCTACCCTATTAAACAAAAGAAAAATTATACCAATCCACTGTTTTGGGTTAAAACAGTTTTTTGAAACCACTGTTTTGGGTTAAAACAGTGTTTGAAACCACTGTTGGGTTAAAACAGTGTTTTGAAACCACTTTTGGGTTAAAACAATGGTTTCAAACACCTGTTTGAAAAAATCCCCATAGAAAACTTGCTGAAAAGTACTTTGAATCCATCTATGAATCCGACTTTGGCATTTTGTACACCTGTTATAATAGATAATAGACTGATGCATTAACTATGAATCCAACTTTGGCATTTTTTACATGAATAGTAAACGGTGTCGACTTTCAATCCATTTCCCTTTCAGGTAAACATTTTGATTTGGAGATAAGATGATTACACAAATTGACCCAATCAAACGTAAATGGATCAAAAGTGCCATTAAATTTCTTAGATTATAAGACTCTGCTAGCATACCTGAATGGGTCCAAATATTTCTTTTGTAACAAGTTCATAATTTTCACCCTTGAGTATTTCTTCAATTGGAACAAAAACAGCTATTGGTTTTATGGCCCCATATACGGAAGGAATAGATTGGTTCTTCAAGTCTTCACCGCCAAAAAGCAGCTTGGATCCAGGAGTCTGTAGCAATTTCTTCATGTGATATAACATAGATTCTGTTGTAACCTACATCAAACAAATAAATTTCATGTTACAACGATTTCCCCAAGTTGAGTAAAGAAAAGTAGGCCCACTTACGGTAAGAACTGGGCCGATGGTCAAGTCTTCAAGCTTCCTCCTTGCAGCAAGGTCAGTAAGTTGACTCAAGAGTGATGTTTTGCTCCAATTCTATGTATAATTGGTTATTAACAGAGTTGGAAAAATAGTAGCAAAAGTTAAAGTGCTATAGAAGGATCCACTTTGCAATCGCTTTGTCCCAAAAAAAAAATCATATTTACATTTTAACACTAACTACTTGATGTTTCTAAAATACCTGTTCGAGTAAGAAAAACATTAAGTAAATTTGTATTCACACATGTGTACGATTGTCCATGATAATTTTTGAAATTTTCCCTCAGTTTTTGGGTGGACACCTTTAGGTCCCCGGGGGGGGGGGGGGGAGGGGAGGTGTTAATGAGATCATGCAGCTACTAACCTCATGCATGAAAAGCATAGATTGTGCTGAGCATTTTTACCACTACATGTGAACGCATCCTGATTCAAAATGAAGTTTACCTCAGCCAAGTGGAATCACGAGATCTATCAAATAAAACTCTCAGACATGAGATATAAAAGCACTTTTTTCGTCTTCGGTTTCTGCGGTGGACTCTGCTTGTGATTCAGCGTTGACGGCAAAGACGGCGTCTACTGCTGTTGCTGGATTTGCTTTTCTTGAAGTATCAACACAGCCGCTTCAGCTGCTTTCTTCTGTTCCCGCTCACGCCACCTCTTTAGCTCCCCCTCCTCCGCTTTCTTGGTGGCATCCGTTGACTCAGCACGCTTCAACGCTGCCTCTGTTGCCGCCTTCAGTTCATTAAACTCCTTTTGCGTTGCTTCAAGTTTCTTCATAGCTTCTTTTTCACTCACTCTCACCGCCACCACCTGCGCCATTGCTGCTTCCACTTTTATTTCCGCTAGCTTCTCGGATTCCTCGACTTTCCGGCTTAACGCGTCGAATTCTTCCTGTGAGATTGTGATTTTGGAGCCTGATTCCAATGTCGACGCGCGTGCTGCGTCGGTTCTTTCGGAAATTGTTTTTGTATCCTCGAGAGCTTTTGATTCAGCTTTTTTCGCTTCTTCGGCTTCCATTAACACAACTTTGAGTTTACTTTCGGCTTTTTCTAAAGCAATTCCCATCGCTTCTGCTTCTTTCTTCAATTCTTCAGCTTTCACCTTCATCTATTCGGATTCTCGTTTCGTGTTTTCGCTCTAGGATATCAACTGTTGAACCGTCTGCATCATTTCATCGGAAGTGGCTGTGACTTTAGCTTCTTCGATACACGTGTTTTCAAGCTTGATTTTGCTTTTATGCAGCTTCGAATTCAGATTCGCGACAACAACTTCGGTTTCCACTTCTATCACTTTCAATTCTTCGTGTTCTTTCTTCACATTCTTGAGCTCGACCTTTAACGACTCCAACAACTTTTTCAACGTTTTTTCTTCATCAACCATTTTCTGCAATGATTCTTTCACACCATCAAGATCTAACGTAACGGTTTTCAAAGAATCAAGATCCAAAGCCCTCAGATTCTCCATTTCGGTTTGCAATCTTTTGATATCGGACGTCGTTTGTTCGTCTTACGTTTCCGAATCTTTCGACATTTCAGGGTTAAACAGTTCCCATAAAGCAAGTAACTTCTTTGCAGACTCTTCAAGCGCAGCTTTATGTGATAACTTTTGAACGTTTTTCTCTTCGAAAACCTTTTTATTGTTCTTGCTGAGCTTCCATCATCACAAGCTTCACCTGCTCGATCGTCTTTCGAACCGACATAATCTCCTTCGATATCTCATCGGCTCGATCCAAATTCACTTTTTTTATAAGCTCGGCTTCCATTTCTTGCTTAATGGCAGCGTTTTGTTCTTCGAGCGCCGCCTCACGATCATGACGGATTCTTGTAGCGAAGTTCACGCTTGGTGAGAGAAGGCATTTTTCGTTAGTTGTAATGGAGTTCACGCTTGGTGAGAGAAGGCATACGCCATGGCCCGTATATACCTGTTTCTTTATTGAGCTTACAAAAATCGAAGTTGCACTTTCTCTTGTAAAAGTTGCATCCACCCATGAGTTTTGAACAGGGACCTGTAAATAAGGAAATGGTCTCAATGAGTTTGTTTTAATAAATAAACAAACAAAATTTACTTTTTATGTCAAATATTTAATATATATGTGAACTATCAAACTTAGTGTGATGAATAGTGTTACACCGAAAAGTATACCGTTTTCGAATCTTGGTAAGAGATGGTCTACACCGAACTATACATCTAAGAGGTGGCAAAATGAGCATGTGTGACGGTTGAGTGGCAGGTCAAAAATGCACATGTTTGTACATTTTTTAAAGCAGCTACTGTCTTGAATATGACTACAAAATTATATTATTACACTTTATGATCTAAAATCTTGAATAGCAACTCTAGAGGTTGCACTTGAATTTTAAAGAATAGCAAGTCTAGAGGTTGCACCTGAATTTTAAATACACTTACTGCTGACCCATTTGACCGGATCTTTTATAGCTAATGTTTTTCATGTTGCCCCTTTGACTCGTTCGAATCGCTAATCCTAACATTATAAATAAAAAATAAAGTGCCAATGGTCTTTACCTTCCATCAAGCGACATAGCAGTTTGCCTGATGGGAAATTTGGATTTAGCATGAGATAACCTGACAAACCAAGTGTGTAATCAAATAAATCAATAAATCGGTTTCACACAAATATATATACCACACGAATATATCCAAAGTGCAAAGCCATGGCACACACCTGCCTCAGTGAACTCAGCCTGCAACAACACTCTTTTTGTATTACAATTACAATCTTGGACGTTAATGTTGATGTGCATGTGTTGAGAATAAGAAAATAGGGAGACTTCACGGAAGATAAATAATGATCGGTTTCGACAAATAAGCAAAAGGCTAATCTAACACAATCAATTCAAGACAACCAAAATCCTATCAAATGAAATCTTACCATAACTGTCACACCCCAACCGATGGCCGAATCATCGGGGCACGACACTGAGCGAAACAGATTGTTAAAGAAATTCCATAACGACTATATTACCGAATAGTTTAAAAATATCATGTCCCATACCATGGCCCATAAGATAATGTAGTTATTACAGACATAGATATTCTTCAAACAAACACAAGTTCCGACAACTCAGATTTAAGCAATAAAAATAAATTGTCTTTGTTTCTAGACTCTTTCCTAGCCTCGATTTCACAGCAAACAAAGCATCCTAGCATCTTAAGCACCTGTCACATACGTTAAAGTAAAAGTCAATACACATAGTGTAAAGGCGAGCATACAAGTTTAATAGATATAATAGAGTTCGAAATCGTTTACGCATAACCAGCACGTACACAGTGTGAAATGAAGCACGTAAGTTATCGACATGAACCTATCAATACCAATGACTGCGGGTTGACTGCCCAAGGCAGTTCTTAATACACACTTACCACTGTGAGCCATGTAACAAATTGTCCTTAACAACCCCTGAGTGAACAGGTGCTGAGTCCAAACAAAGAGTACTATCGTTGCTAAGGCAGGTAGACAGCATCCCATGTGTAAACACAACAAACAAGCATTCATTAAGTCACGTATACATGCGGTAATGGTTAGCGTTAAAGTAGTTCGTAGTGTGTTCGATGTGATTTAGAATAAGTAACGTATGTAACACCCAAAAGTGCGTAAAGCAAAAAGGGATCGAGTATACTCACAGCGATTGATGGATTGAAGGGAGCGCTAGAGAGTAAGGTTAGCCTGATCAGAACGATAGCATAAATGATAAGCGACGCGTAAAACGATACAAAGTGTCAAAGGATCAGTCAGCAATCCGATTGGGTGGCCGGTCGATCGGATGATAATCTGCTCGGACGGTCATCCGATCGGGTGACAATGCGAGTGGATCGTTACCTCGTTTGGGATGGATATGTTTGTATATGATGGTTTGTCTTTTGAAGTTTTCATTGTAGCATTTTGAAAATAGAGAAGTATCTCTACCTTTCAGGTCGGTCGATCGAACGGCCGTTCGATCGGACCGCAATTCGATTGGCGAGGCTTCTCAAGTTGAGAACAAGTTCATAGCAGAACGGTCACTCGATCGGATGGCTGTCCGATCAGGTGGTAATCCGTTTGGATTTAACATGTTGAAAAATTGTTTAAGTGTTTGAAGTCAAACATCACATGCTCGAGTGGCACTCCGCTCGGGTGGCAGTCCGATTGGGTGGCAACTCGGTCAGATGGCCACTCGGTTCGAGTGCACGGCGCGATGAGTTTTGCAGTTTCGATTCGAGTGATGAGCGTTGCAATGCGATAGAGTTTCCTATTCAAATTACTTTTAATCCCAACTACTATATCAACATACAAGCATCCTTATTCAACGTTCGTTTAGCGTTTGCGATTGAGTTGCGATTGCGTTTCGATTAAACACCACATCATAAAACATAAATAACATGCACAAGTAACACATAAGTAGCACACACACATAAAACAACATTCCACACACATAATTCGTGTTGCGAATGCAATAGCTATAAGCGATAAATTGATTAAACATGCGATTAATATGCGATAAATAGCGATTAAACCTCGATTATTACCAAATACTCTACATAATACAACTAACGTAAAGCATAAAATAGACTGTCTACAAGTTAAAGAATTGAAAACAGGAATTGAGCAAGGAGTGACAGATCGCAGTCAGCAATCTTGTCTCCCTTGGACTTCAATCTTGACTTTGACTTTGACTTTCTAAACACGGGGTGTTACAGCCTCCCCTAGTTGAGGGAATTTCGTCCCGAAATTAGGCCGAAGCCGTAACAAACAACTGCGGGTACTTCTCCTTCATGTCGCTTTCGAGTTCCCAAGTGAACTCTGCGCCTTGTTTGCCTCCCATCAAACCTTCACAATGGGAATGCGCGAGCGTCTGAGTTGCTTGGTTTGGCTGTCCATGATCTCGACAGGCTTCTCCACGAAGTGTAGTGTTTCGTTTACTTGAAGATCTTCTAGAGGCACAATTAAATCATGCTCAGCCAGGCACTTAGATTAAGCGTAGTACACACGAACGGAGCATGTCTTCAAGGGTACGAATCGTTCTCTCAGTCTGACAGTCGGTTTGAGGATGAAACGTGGTACTTAGATTAAGCGTAGTACCGAGCGCTGTTTGAAACGTTTGCCATAGATGCGAGGTAAACAGAGCATTACGGTCAGAGACGATGTCGCGAGGCGTCCCATGTCGACAAATGATCTCATCGGTGTAGATTCGGGCTAATCTTTCTACCTTGTAGTCTTCCCGGATTGGCAAAAAGTGAGCGTATTTGGTCAGACGGTCAACGACTACCCAGATACTGTCGTGACTTGATGGCGTACACAGAAGTTTTGTTACGAAATCCATAGCTATACTCTCCCACTTCCACATAGGGATCGGGGGTTGTTCGAGTAAGCCAGAGGGTCTTTGGTGTTCAGTCTTGACTTTCGAGCAAGTTAGGCACTTTCCAACATAGAGGGCAATATCTCTCTTCATGCCCGGCCACCAGTACTTGTAGCGAAGGTCCTGGTACATTTTATCGGCACCAGGATGAACAGAATACCGAGATTTGTGGGCTTCGTCCATCAAAATCTGTCGTAAATTGGTCCGCTTAGGGATCCAAATTCGGTCCAGAAAATGGAATATCCCATTCGACTTATTCACAAGCTGGGCTCCATCGTGGTAGATTCTTTCCTTCTTCAGAGTGCGTTCATTAAAACAGGCATGTTGGGCTTTGCAGATGAGGGTTTCGAGATCGTATTAGGCTTGGATATTACGAATACTGAGCCGATAGCTCCGCCTGGGTGATAACGAATCTCGCAGTCGTAATCGTTGAGAAGTTCTACCCATCGGTGTTGACGCATATTAAGTTCCTTCTGGTCAAAGATATGTTGTACGCTCCTATGATCGGTGAAGATCGTACACTTGGTACCATATAGGTAGTGTCGCCAAATCTTTAACGCAAAAACAACGACACCTAGCTCAAGGTCGTGGGTTGTATAGTTCTTCTCGTGGATCTTGAGCTGACGGGATGCATAAATAATAACCTTGTCTCGTTGCATGAGAACGCTACCGAGACCAAGGTTTAAGGCATCGTAATAGACAATAAAGTCGTCGTTTCCGTCGGGTGGAGTGAGGACAGGAGCATTGCAAAGCATGTGTTTGAGGGTTTGGAAAGCAGAATCTTGTTCAGTTCCCCAAACAAAAGGCTTGTCTTTATGCGTGAGAGCGGTAAGCGGCACAACGATTTTAGAGAACCCTTCGATAAATCGACGATAATAGCCCGCTAGTCCAAGAAAAGAATGGACTTCAGATGGGTTCTTCGGTGTAACCCAACTCTGAACTGCTTCGATCTTCGCGGGATCAACGTGAATACCTTGACTATTGACAATGTGACCGAGGAATTGAACCTCCTCTAGCCAAAATTCGCACTTAGAGAATTTGGCATAGAGTCGATTCCCTTGGAGTAGCTCGAGAACCAAACGTAGATGTTGCGCGTGTTCGGCTTTCGACTTGGAATAGATCAAGACATCATCGATGAACATGATGACGAAGCGTTCGAGATAAGGTTTACACACGCGATTCATCAGATCCATGAAAACCACGGTTGTGTTGGTTAAACCAAAAGGCATAACAACGAATTCGTAATGGCCGTATCGAGTGCGAAAAGCGGTTTTGGGTATATCCTCCTCTTGAATGCGTAGTTGGTGATAGCCTGAGCGTAGATCGATCTTCGAGAAACATGTAGCACCTTGTAGCTGGTCAAACAAATCATTAATTCGAGGCAGGGGATAGTGATTTTTGATCGTCAACTTATTCAATTCCTGATAGTCGATGCACATCCTGAACGACCCATCCTTCTTTTTGACGAAAAGGACTGGTGCACCCCATGGAGAGGTGCTCGGGCGAATAAAGCCTTTGTCAAGAAATTCTTGGAGCTGGCTTGAAAGTTCACGCATTTCGGACGGAGCGAGTCGGTAAGGAGCTTTGGCAACAGGGTTTGCTCCAGGAATGAGGTCGATACGAAAGTCGATATCACGACTTGGCGGTAGTCCGGGAAGATCCTCAGGAAAAATGTTAGGAAATTATCGAACCACTGGAACATCGTTTACACCTGGCCTTCCTTTCTTTTCCTTCTCCGCTACTACAATATTAGCCAAGAAAGCTCAGTATTCCTTGCGGAGATACTTGCTAGATTGGACACATGACATGAGCTTGAGACCCTTCGAAGCAGTTTCACCATAAACACATAATACATCACAATTCGCGAGCGAGAATCGAATCATCTTATCGAAGCACACAACTTCAACATGGTTTTCACAAAGAAAGTCCATGCCTACTATGATGTCAAAACTTCCGAGTTGCATCGGAATAAGGTCAATCGGAAAGATGTGATTGTTGAGCTCAAGAGTACAATCACGAAGAATGGAATTGACGGCGACGGTTCCTCCGATGGCGACTTCGACATCGAACATTGAAGGGAGATGGGAGTGCTTTTGATTAAGGAGCTTCTCGAATTCGAATGACACAAAATAGTTATCGGCTCCAGTATCAAACAAACACGAAGCATAAATACAATTCACAAGGAACGTACCTTTGACCACATTGTTGCCAGCCTGGGCTTGGTGCGCATTGTAGGATCATGTACGGACCCGAAACGAGTCGATCAGATGCGTTCTACACAATGTGAAAGGTGGAAACAAACATATTGTGTGTGATTCAGCAAGATATTCACTTTAACTGTTGTTCTGATTAACTTGACAAAATTTTACAGCAAAACAACACTTCGGCTCCGGAATCACACATGCACTAACTCACTCAAACGAAATCACATGACCACTATTTATAGACCTTCTAATTCCGTTTGAACAGGCTCAAACGGAATCACTTTCATGCGGAATTAGCTTCAAACGAAATTAACTGAGTGATTTCGTTTGAAATGGAAAATGTCAATTTCAAACGAAATTAACCATAAAATCTATTTTCTTGTTTTCCGTACCATGATCTATCTATTCACATACAAGACTCGATATAAGACGAAGTCGATAGACGCATGCACCAACAGACTCCCCCTCGAATGTTGACAAGTCTTCAACGTCTTCAGTCTTTATCAGTCTGCTCTTTCTGAAGAATCTAACAGTGTAAAACTTTCTCAATCTTCTTTCTCTTTCTTCCAGAATCGCAACATGGCTCTGTGCTCTTCTTGATCAGGTCTCTTGATTCCTTAAGTTCATCAGCATCAGTATTTCCAAGATCGTAACCTGGCTTTCAATCAATTCAGGATCGAAACTTGGCTCATACTCTTTCCACAGGTTCAAGACCAATTCCTGGCTCTACTATTTCCTATACAAATCTCTAGCCAAAAATAAATTTCACAAATTTAAAATTTGACAAATTTATTCTCTGCTTACCACTTGTATACACAAATAAATGAATGATATTACAATGTTAATCTCTGATGAACCACTTGAATTAAAAACACTTTTCTTTCAAAATCTTTTCATGTTTCAAACTGACTCCCCCTCACTAAATGTCATCATGTTTAGCACTTGGAATTTTGAAAATCAGTTCTCCAACATCAGTTGTCGAAAATCTTTTTGGATTTTTCAAAATTTATGCTAAAACACACTAAAATCTTTTTGGATTTTTTTTAAAGATAAATGAAATGCAGTAAAGAAATATTTACAGACAATATTTTTGTGAGCTTGTGTAAGAGGATCATATCAGTTTATGAGACAAATCACCAACACCATTAAGCTTTAAACATTTTAAGTTCTAAACGATTCACTTAGATTGTCAGTATACTGATCCACTTAAATTCTCACACAAAGTTCAACTGTTTCGAGATACAAGATTAATGTTTAAAGCACTTAAACTTATTCATGTGTCCCATCTCAGAATATACTCCCGTATCCAGATCCCAATATTCAGTCTTACAGGTGAGTATACCTAGATGATATCTGAAAGGGGTTAAATTACGAGGGCCGTGAGAGCTCAGGTCAGAACTTCCGTTCAGGAGAGAGATGACGGCTTCGACTTTTGGTGTGTCCCCTTTAGAGGATCTTATCTTCAACAGCACATGATTAGCAGTTTTCAGTGTTTCATCATTTTTTATGCTGAGGGTGGTGCTATATTTCAAGCAAGCGTAAAGTATTCTCCAGGGACTAGGCCATTGCTTCCGCAAAATCAGAAGTCCCGGGATAATATGTGACACTCTAGGTTTTCCCGAGCAACCTCCTTGTTTAGCACTATGTGTGCATATACTATTAAATGAAGATTTGTGAATTATCTTGATGTATTATGTGATGCTTATATTAAATTAGGTGTATGTAATATATATATATATATATGTATAAGTGAGCCGAGACCACAAACCCAACTCGAGACCACTCGGTCTCGAGTGAACAGTTGGGCCGTTTGGGCCGCACCCCTCCTTTAATCCATTCGGAGCCCATTAGGGTGCACCAACTTGGAACGAGCATAAAACCCATGCTCCTAGCCGACCTTGCCATTTTTGGGCAACCAACACTCCCTCACTCTCACACACTCTCCTTCTCCCTCTCCTCTCATCTTTCTCTCACTAAAACCCTAAGCCTCAACATCTCCTCTCTCTCTCTCTCTCGGATTCAACCGGTAGCATTAAGACTCTCGGATCAAGCTCATTACCCTCACTCGGAACTTCTTTCACCGACTCTCCATACCCTCCATATTCAACCGGTTAGTGTTTTGTAGTTTTGTTAATCTTTGGGTAACTTTAGGATGCATGATGACACTACTTGTTGAATAAATGGGTTGTTTATTAAGATGTTTGCTTTGAATGTTTAATGACGATTAAAGTGTGAACTCTTGTATAAAAATGTCTTGCTAGGAATGATTTGAATGATAAATGATTGATAGTTTAGGATGTTAATGACCACCCGATTCATGTTTATATTATAGAACAAATGTGTGTTGATGATGGTTTACAAGATTGTCGTGATATATGTTCACATGATTCTTGGATGAATTTAAATAAGAAGAGGTGGTTTATTTGGATGAATTTAATGAAGAACAGTATAAATATGGGATGAATATGTGTTGAACATTTGAAAAATGCTTGTTTGATCCGTTTTGATTTAGTGTTAGACAAGAAAACATGTTGGTGAAATTGTATTGGTTAGTACATAGGATCATGGAAATGAAATTATGTTGGATAGTACAAGTTGGACAGGTGTGTGAGTCGAGACCCCTGGTTTCGACTCGAGACCATCAAAGAGACAACTCGAGACCAAGCAGCAGACAACAAGGACTCGAGACTAGCTACTTCTCGACTCGAGATCTCATGATCTCGACTCGAGACTGAACTCGAGACCTCCAAGGTTGCTACTCATATATACATCACTCGAGAGCAGAGGTTGCGACTCGAGACCAGCCATCCACAACTCGAGACCCCTTGGTTGCGACTCGAGACCGCATGATCTCGAGTCGAGACCACGTGGTCTCGACTGGGCTGTCCGACTCGGTTATTGGGCCACCAAATGTGACAACGTGTTTTGGGCTTGTATATGTGCTACTGTGCCATGTGCTGATTGATTGTTTAAGGATTAGAACATGCCCAATAACTTAAAAGATAATTGTATGTTATGCATGCTATGTGTTAAGTTATGTGTAGAATATACGTGACTTGCCTGTAGCCAAACCTGACCTATACTAGTAACCATGCTAGGACGTGGTGACCAACGTGCTTGACCAAGCAAACTAATCTGCCGAGCAACCCAAGGTGAGTTCACACACTAAAAGCATGCGTCCCAAGAAGGGACACGAACAAACTAAAGAATGCTTTCAAACTAATATTTCTGGAGGAAAATGCGAATGGGTATATTTTAAATTACTATTTCCGGAGGAGATACGTTTGGATATTATTTATATAACAACTAGCAAAACTAAATGAATCTCTATCATGTAAAGTCCCTGCTTATAGTACCGATTAATCGCCGGGGGCGAACGGGTTATTAGTTGATAGCGCTATTAGGTTTGACAACCTCACACCGTGACCGGGGGAGATCGGGCGTGAACTAGTAGACCTTGCATCTTGGTCAATGACGATAGACATTGACTCGGGGCACAAAGATCTTCTTGTCAACAGTTTCGGTAACGCCAGTTTAGTAAGCTTTCATATGGGGTAGCTCCCCATGACGTGAATAAATGCTCTATCTAAACAATCTACGTTTTCGACAAGTTAAAACTGGATATCTCGTGAACTCGCCAACATTATGTTGATACCCTACTGCATGCTTTGCAGGTACCCATTGACTCAGGAGCTTGCAGCTTGGGGATGTGTAGTGGTCGTCTTAACCCATGTGTTGGGTTCTAAATAAACCTGAACTATGAACTTTATTTTAAACTGTTTTGTCTATGCTTCCGCTCTTTACTTACACCGTTATTTGAACTTAAATCCTTGAACTTGACTATGGTATTTACTAACGTTTGTGGTTGGTGAACAATATTATTATTATTAACTAAATGCTCAGTATAATTAGTGGCTGGATCCTGGTCATGTCACACGTCTCGCGGTGGTACTCCGCATGTGGTTTTTGAGGGTGTGACAGATTGGTATCAGAGCCATTGGTTATAGTGAACTCGGTTTTAAAAAGGAAGTCTTTTTAAGAAAAACCAGATTATAACCCGTGACTCATGATGTTGGTGCACTAAATGTCTGCTGATTATGTCATTATCAAGTCTTGTGTCTAGGATTGTTTGAATGATCACACAATAGGTTTAAGTTAGGGTTTTTATGTGTTAAACACAAGATTTCGCTTGAGAGGTTATGTGATTCCTTGAAGCGAAATCAACACACAAGATTTCGCTTGAACAAGCCTCAAGCGAAATCATGTTGTCTATATATAGGTGGTTAGATCATTTGAAGCGAGATAGTGTTGTCATTGTGTGTGAGTCAAGGTGCTGCTGAATTTTTGTCAGAAAATCATTGTAAAGACTCAGAAGGCATTAATAGAAGGAAAATTAAGAGGAACAAAGCTGTTATGACTTTGTATACATTGATTCCGCCTTTGTATTCAAAGATGAACGCCTTAACTGACTTTTAGAGGTCGTACAACGGTCCAACAAGTGGTATCAGAGCTCAGGACGAGGAGTTCATACCATAGCAGCGGATTATCTTCTTTCTACTCATTTCTTTTTACATTTTTCAGATCTGAACAAGTTCCAACGGTCGAAATGGTCTAATTTTCGAGTATAACGTGTAAAACTGAGTTTTAACAAAGCCTACAAAGTTTCGGACTGAAATTCAGATTAAAACATGATAAAATTAACCTAAAACAGGGTTTCGCTTGAAAAGTGTTCGAAGGATTTAGTTGATTTCGCTTCAGATCTGACTGTTTGGACGATTTCGCTTGAATCTCTGAAGCGAAATAGTGTTATTTGAGACTACCTGAAGCGAAATAGTGGTTTTCGCTTGAACAGTTGACGCGAAACTGTTCTGTCAGATTTCGCTTGAAGGTTCTAATAAGTTGAAGCGAAACAGTTGGTCTCGCTTGAAATCAGCTGAAGCGAAATAGAGGATTTCGCTTGAATCAGTTTTGCTGACTGATTTCGCTTGAAGCTGATAACTTCAAGTATTTCGCTTGAAACTGTTCTATTTTCGAAACCTAAAAATTTTCTAAGTGTTTGACTGATTTTTCAGGTACGATCAAAATGGATGATATCTTCATGAATCCTTTCAGCGATATGTACGCATTCACGGGCAGTTCAGGAAACAACGATACTTCTTCAAGTGATGCAAACAAAAGTCCACCGAAAGAAAGAAAGAAGGAAGCTTGGGAATCTGAAAGCGCATTCGGAACGTTCAATAAACCCCCAAAGCTTACGGCTATTGAGGAGTACAGTCGTTGGTCCAGAAAATTTGAAGACTGGTTGATGGCATTCGCATTTACTAGCTGGAAAAGTATGAAAAATGGTTATGCAAATGGAAACAAAAATGGTGAAGCGTTAAGAACAGCTGAGGAGATTGATTCGTTTGTAGCTGAACAAAAGTGTGTGGCGTTGTTATTTCAGTCAGTCCGGGAAGACATTATTGCCTTGATCGAGTATTCAAATGCAAAAGATCTTTGGGAAAAGCTTGAAAAGAAATGTACTGGTAGTCAAGAAATTAAGAAAAACAAAAAGAAACTTCTTAGAAAAGAGTTTGATCTGTTTGGTTATCTTAAGAATGAGTCAGTGTGTAAAATGATAGAAAGGTTCGGTCATCTGAAGCTGGAATTAGTAAGACATGGTATCGACATTCCTGAAGAAGATCTTATCGATAAATTGTTCGATTCGTTGCCTGACGAGATGGATTGGAGATATTATGCACTAATGCTGAAGAATACCATCAAAGAACCAGAAAAGCTGACATTAGATTTGGTGATTGAGAAACTCGAGAGTCACGAGTTGGAGTTGAAGAAGACATACAAAGTTAATCATTCATCTTATCAACAGAATCTGGATCTATACTATCCAAAGAGCATGATGCCAAAAGCTACTTCTCCAAAAACTGCATTTTCTGCTGAGAATGTTTTTCCAGCAAGTAAAGAAAGTCAAAGCAATTCAAGCAGTGGAGGCCATAGTGGTTATCACAGTGGATCTACATCTTTTACAAATCATTCTGATGCGAAGTTTTCTTGCAATATCGCGATAGATCTGAAGAACGCACAGAATATTGATGCGGAGTCGGCCAAGCAACAAATGGTCTTTTTGGCATCTGTTTTAGAATCCTACGAAGGATTGGTAGCTGGAAAAATCGGGAATACAAATCTAACGAAAGAAGACTACGATCAGATAGATCCTGAAGAAATGGAGCTGATCGACATTCGTTGGGCAATGGCAAGTGCAGTTCGACGTGCACAACGCTTCATGGAGATTACAGGGAGAAAAACAATTGGTGGTGCTTCTACCAAGCTGGGGTTCGATAAATCGAAGGTGACTTGTTTCAAATGTAAGCAGAAGGGTCACTTCAAACGAGAATGCCGAAACGCTTATGCTGATGAGTCGGAGAACCCTTTCAGAGATGATTATTACAAAAAGGCAATCTACCATCAGAATAAATCTGAGCCGCCTAGATTGAAGCAGGTTGAAGACAACAGAGACAAATCAAGGGCTCTTGCTGTGATTTATGATGATGAGGGATATGATTGGAGTAAAGAAGTTCTACCTGAAAAAGATGCGGTGGGTTACGCATTCATGGCAAGCAATGATGAACCTAAGCCATGGAAAGATGATCGTACTGAAGAACAGAAATATCACTACCGGAAGATGGTTGCTGAAACAAAGATTATCAGACTTTCTCGTATCTATCTGAATGCAAGGAGAGCCAATAGATGGGATCCAGATAGAGAGTGCTATCTTGATGAGTATGGAAATATTGCAATTGATGATAGTACACTTGATATCGAAGCCATCATCAAGGAGTACAAAGAAGAAGATGAATATTGGCAACACAAGTGGTGGGGAACTCCAACTTCAAAAATGATTGAAGAAGAGAAAGAGAAAGAGAGAAAGGAGAAAGAGGAAAAAGAGAAGAAAGAAAAGCAAGTTGATACAGGCATAATTGATACTACGCAAGAGTTGACAGCTAAGAATCTGGGAGTGATGGCTGAAAAAGTGCTAGCTGCAAAGGCACTTGAGGTAGATCCTAATTCTGTTACTGAGTCAAAAGGATTAGTCAGTCAAAGTGTGTCAACGAATGTGTCAGGTAACAAGATTGATGG
Organism: Helianthus tuberosus; assembly: GCA_030545235.1. NCBI lineage: Eukaryota > Viridiplantae > Streptophyta > Magnoliopsida > Asterales > Asteraceae > Helianthus > Helianthus tuberosus. The sequence goes on along the minus strand of CM060357.1, from coordinate 38,481,345 downwards.
AAATGCTGACTGCAAAAATTGCAACAAACAATGCAATTTTTGTAGCACTGTCACGTATCTTAATAATGAGAAAATCCAGAATCTGACAACAAAGGTTAGAAATGTTGAAAATCAGATTCTCGATCGTGACAAAACTGTAAGACCTTCAACTGAACGGATCAAAGAATTAACGACTCAAATTGAAAATGATAAAACTGAACGTGAGAAAATAAAATCTGAAAATGAAAAGTTAATTCTTGAAAACCGTCAGATTTCTGAAAAGTTTGAAAAATTGAAAAATGTTGTTAAAGATAGTGATGATCGTAATGGCAAAACATTTAAAGAAAATGAACATCTAAGAGCTGTTTTGAGATTAAAAGAAGAATCGATTAATGAACAACTGGATCAAATTGCTAAATTGAAACTTAAAGTTCAAGAAGCTGAAATTGAGAATGAACGAATCCAGTTGAAGCTTAACAGCTATAAATCGGCAAGCTTTGTTTTGCAGCATATTGTTCCTAAACCTATAGGGAAAAACAAAGATGGCGAGGATGTTTTTTCTGATGGAACGGGTGTAGGTTTTCACAAAGTTCCACCGCCAATTTTAGACAACTACACGAAAAAGCAGTCTAGTTTGGTGGAAATTGAGGAAGAAAGTGAAGTTAAACTTCCTGAAAACATTGATGTCACGTTCACATCTTCCAATGACGAGGGTGTCCAAAGTGATGTGGTGAAAAGTGTGGTAGACAAAGTGCTTAAACCGGATTGTGACACTTCTGAGGAGGATGGATGTTTCTTTGATAAATACATTCCGAAACAAAAGTCCAAAAACAACTTAAGTGATGAACCGGGTCTTGTGATGTACAAGATGGCTGGATCTGATAAGTTGTATTCGGATTCTGAGTTTCCCATTGAGAATGTTAATGTGAAAAAGTTGACAAATGTTTTCAAGTTAGTTGAAGTTGAGTTGTCAGAGGTGAACAGTTTGAGTCAAACAAAAAGGCAAATGAATTTTGAGAAAGATAAAGCTTATTACAAAAAGCCTATTGTTCCACCACGTTTTTATAATAACAATCGAAACAATTGGTCGGGTGGTTATCGAGGTGGTAAGAGTTATCAGAAAAAGAGTTTTCAAAACAGAAGGTTTGCTGAAAAGAAGGTGTTTGTAAATGGTTCAAGTTCACTTTCTGATGAGGAAAATGAAATTTTTTCAAAATCGAATGAAGAGTTCTTTGAGAAAAGAGCTTCACAGTATCAGTCTGAAGGCACGAGTCGAGTAGTTGATACTCGTAATTGTTTTAGATGTGAACAAGTTGGTCATATTGCACGAAAGTGTACATATGTGAAGCCTAGGACTGAAACTGTGAAGATTCAACAAAAGAAAGTTGATGTGAAGGGTAAAGCACCAATGTATGTTGAGAAGAAAGTGGTTGAGAAGCAAAAAGTTAAAAATGATAACATCAAAGTGAAAAATGAATCCGTAAAGAAAGTGGTAACTAAAAATGACAAATTTTATAAACGGGTTGCATTATCTCAACAAGTTTGGAAACCAAAAACTGAAATGAAAAGTTCAACTTCTGAAGTGAAAAAGGCTGAAGAATCAATTACGGTTGATTATGATGCAAATTTTCCACCTTTGAAGGCTGAAAATTTCAAAATTCAAATTGCTAGAGTCAAGGTTACACCTAAGGCTGATGAGGCCTGGGTGGACACCATGTTCGAATAAGCAGTTTGAACTGCCGGAGCTTCCTGGATTGCGAAGCATGAATCGGCATCTTTATTGAAATGTTTTGAAATCAACTTGTGGTATGTGCAGGATCTTCCAAGAGCCATTTCAAGATGGATCATGGATAGTGGCGCATCTCGACATATGACAGGAAAAACTGCATTACTGTATGATGTGAAGAATATCAATGGTGGTTATGTGGGATTTGCAGGTCATGAAGGTGGTAGAATTGTTGGTGAAGGAACGTTATCCAATGGGATTGTGACGTTTGAGAGAGTTAACTACATCACTGAGCTGGAGAACAATCTGCTTAGTATCTCGCAGATTTGTGACAATCAGTATACTACTCACTTCACTGATAAAGAGTGTTTGATTTTGAAACCTGGTTTTGTTGTTCCTGAAGAATGGATTATTATGAGGGCACCTAGAGTGAATGATTTATATGTGTTAGATATGTCTGTAGCAACTACAACTACTGGTCAAGCACATTGTTTCGTGTCTAGAGCAACTGAGAAAGAATCAAGATTGTGGCACCGAAAGATGGGGCATATTCACTTAAGGAAGATGAATCACTTGGTGCACAATGATTTGGTATTGGGAGTTAATATCAAAGGTTTTCATCTGGAAGGGGAATGCATTAGCTGTGTCAAAGGCAAGCAGAAGAAAAAGTCACACCCTACAAAGCAAGTCAATTCAGTTTCGAGACCTCTGGAAAGACTTCACATGGATTTATTTGGTCCGGTGAATGTCAAGAGCATTACAGGAGATTACTATTGTTTGGTCGTTACTGATGATTATTCCAGATTTTCGTGGGTATCTTTCTTGAAGACGAAAGATGAAACATTTGACAGTTTGATGGGGCTGTTCAGGAAGATTGAGAATTTGTACCAAAGGTGTATTAAGAGAATTCGAAGTGATAATGGTACTGAATTCAAGAACAGCAGGATGGAAGAATTTTGTGATGAAAGAGGTATTTTGCATGAGTTTAGTGCTCCGTACACTCCGCAACAGAATGGAGTCGCAGAACGCAAAAATCGGACGCTAATCGAGACGGCTAGAACTATGCTCGCAGATTCAAAGTTACCGATAAATTTTTGGGCTGAAGCTGTTTCCGCCGCATGCTATACGCTTAACAGGGTTCTTACTGTCAAGAAGTTCAACAAAACATGCTTTGAGCTAATCAATAATCGCAAACCGAATTTGAAGTATCTAGAACCGTTCGGGTCACCTTGTACGGTTATAGAGCCTTTTGGAAAGTTTGGTCCGAAGTGCATTGAGGGAATATTTGTTGGTTATTCAAATCCATTAAGACGTGTCTTCGTTCCAAGTGAGAAGCGGATTATTGAAGCTGCAAATGTTGAATGTCAAGGTTATACAATGCCGCCGCAGAATCCTGGTGATTCATGGCGTTATCATTATGACAAACTTTGGGATTCGTTTGACATGAGAGAAGAATCAGAGGATGATGAAGATTTCTTTGATGAGTTGGATATTTTGCGTGAATATGAGTCACAGTTAAGATTCCCAGCTGAGTATTAGTGGAGACCACGGGAAACTTCAAATGATGATGAAGCAGGTCCAAGTAATGCTGGTGAACATGATGATGTCCAACAGAATGAAGTTGCTCAGGATAATCAATCGGTTCAGAATGATAATCTAGAAGCTGAAAATATGCCAGTATTTGATCATGGTGATTCAGATTCAAATTCTGAGGGGGAGCAAATTCAGATTTCAGGTCAAACAAACCAAGTTGGTGAACAAGATGCAAAGCAGAATGTTACTAATCTGGAGGGAAATGTAGATGTTCCGAGTGAAGTGATGCCAAGAACTTTCTCATATCATCCAGAGGAGTTGATCATAGGAGAATTGCAAGCTGGAGTTCGCACTCGAAATCAGATTGATAAAGGGCTTACATGTTTTTATACAAAAGTTGCTCCTTTGCAAACTGAATTCTCATTAAGTTGTTTTATCTCGCAGATTGAACCAAGAACTTACAAAGAGGCGCTTACTGAAGACTCTTGGGTCAATGCTATGCAGGAGGAACTTAGTCAATTCGAGAAATTGGGAGTGTGGAAGTTAGTTGATTTGCCGGATGGTCATAGGAAAATTAACACTAAGTGGGTGTTTAAGTGTAAGAGGGACGATAGAGGAGTTGTCGTAAGGAACAAAGCTCGACTCGTTGTTCAGGGATTTAGTCAACAGGAGGGAATTGATTTTACCGAAGTCTATGCTCCTGTAGCACGACTAGAGGCTATCAGAATTTTCCTAGCATTTGCGTCTTGTAAGAACTTCAAAGTTTATCAGTTGGATGTTAAATCGGCGTTTCTTTATGGGAAGGTTAAAGAGGAGGTTTATGTCGGTCAGCCGCCGGGCTTCATCGATCCAATCCACAAAAACAAGGTCTACTTATTGGACAAAGCGCTGTATGGTTTACATCAGGCCCCGAGAGCCTGGTACGAGACTTTGTCTCAACACCTACTAGCCAACAAGTTCATTCGTGGAAAAGTGGATGCCACTCTCTTCACTAAAGAAGTCGATGGTCATCTTCTGATAGTTCAGATTTATGTGGACGATATAATCTTTGGGTCGACAAATGAAAATCTATGCAAAGATTTTGAATCAGTGATGAAGCAGAAGTTTGAAATGTCATCAATGGGGGAAATGAAATTCTTTCTGGGATTACAGGTTGAACAACTTCCTGAAGGAATTTTCATTCATCAGTCAAAGTACGTTCATGATATTCTAGAGAAATTTGGGATGTCAAGTTCTACTCCAGCTGCTACCCCACTTGCAACAAATCATGGGATTCACCCAGATCTCACCGGAGACAGGGCTGATGAAACGTTTTACAGATCCATGATAGGTTCTTTAATGTACCTAACTGCTTCACGTCCTGATATTATGTACCCAACGTGCCTCGCAGCAAGATTTCAGTCTAACCCGAGAGCATCGCACATGATTATTGTGAAGAGGATATTGCGCTACTTGAAAGGAACTCCTTCATTGGGGTTGTGGTATCCTAGAAAAGGCGATTTTACGCTCGAAGGGTATTCCGATTCGGATTTCGGATGCTGCAAAGTCAATTCAAAATCAACAACTGCAGGATGCCAGTTCTTTGGTCCTAGATTGGTTACCTGGCAGTGTAAGAAACAAACGTCTGTGGCGTTATCTACTTGTGAAGCGGAGTATGTTTCTGCCAGCAGTTGCTGCTCTCAGATCTTGTGGATACAGCAACAGATGCGCGACTACGGTTTGCAGTTTCTTAACACACCTCTTTTTGTTGATAATGAGGCCGCGATAAATATAACTAAAAATCCAGTACATCACGCTAAAACTAAACACATAGAAATTCGTCATCACTTTATTCGTGATTGCTTTGAGAAAAAGTTGATACGAATTGAGAAACTCCACACTGACGAACAGAAAGCTGATTTACATACCAAAGCTTTTGATAAAAATCGGTTTAAATATTTGTTAAAACTGAACGGTATGAAGCTTCTGTCGGTGTCGGATGGCATAATTGGCGTTGATGAGAGTACTGTTGCGGATGAAGACGAGAAACAATCTGCAATGGTTTGTCGAATTTTTACTTGTTTTGGTATTTAGGGGGAGTAGATGTTTGTACATAGTTATTTTTTTCAGAAAATACAAAAACAGTAAAAATGTAAAAATACAAAAACATGATAAAATCTGAAAAAGAGCTTGTGTATATGGGAAAATGATAGTACATCAGCTAGACAATTACAGTATGCTAAAGATTTGAAAAGTATCAAAGAGTTAAACAATCTTACTGATGATGTGTCGATAGGTTTTCGTACATTTAGTAGATTTATTCGGGATATAAACTTAAAATTCAAACTTGTGAATTCGTGGGGAACACTACTTGGATATATAGGTAACCCCTGAAATCTCGTTTGAAAGGTCTCTTAATCTGATATACTAGGTCTTTATACTCTATGATGTCTGGGGTATTATTCCGGGACTTCTGCTGAACGGTAGTTCTGACCTAGTCCCTGGCTAATACTTGCTGCAATGCTTGAAACACAACATTAAACCCTCAGCATGCTGAAACAATAAAATTGATAAATGCTGCTGTTGTAAGCAAAAAGATCCTCTAAAGGGGACACACCGAAAAGTCGAAGCTGATATCTCTCTGCGTATACGGAAGTATCGATCTGAGATCCCTCGGCCCTCGCATACCTAAATTATATACAGATATCATTGTAGTATTCTCACCTGTAAGACTGATTATTGGGATTCTGGATACGGGAGTATATTCAAGAGGTGGGACACATGAATGATCTAAGTTCTTAATTCATCTAAATCGTATCCTGAGTAAATTGAAATTTGTGTGAGAATTTAAGATGGATCAGTATATCGACAATCGAGGTGAATTGTTTAAGTCTGTGTATGTAATATAGCTTAACGGTACTTGTGATTTGTCTGAAAAGCTGATATGATTCCCTGACACGCTTATCAAAAATATGTTTGTAAATAGTTTACTTTGTTTACTTTCTGCAATTTAAGTTTTCTGTATTTCATTTCTTAGTTTAGATCACTTTGATAAAATCCAAAAAGATTTTATTTCTACTTTATTTTCCGACAAACCAAAGTGGAGAGTTGATTGTTGGATTCTCAGATGTTTGAAGCAGATGCAGGAGATTCTGGACTGAAGAATGAGGAGAGCTTACTTTGAAGAAGTTTGAATTGTTTGAAAAGTCAAAAACAAGTTCATTAATTTGATACTTGTTATTTTCAGAAAATGTTTTAAAATTGTTGTTTTAAAATCAGTATTGATTCGTCAAAAGATCAACCAAGGTCATTAATTTGGACTTGGTAGATTAATCAAGTAATCAGGATCATTAACTTGAACTTGAATATTTGAGTGGATTTCTAAAACTGATTAAGTTGATGTTTTATAGTTGAAAAGATAGAATGGTTATGTTTGTTGGTTGAGAAACAGGTTTGGACTTCATTATTTCCAACGGAAGCTAATTATCAAAAGCTTGAACCAGATTTCTCAGATTCTAGCATATTGAGAGGGGGAGTCTGTGAAAGGGGGAGTCTGGATCAACAGTCAAAGGGAAGATTGAAGTTTAAAGTTTGAAGCCGGAAGATAAAGATTGATGAGAGTTTTTACAATGTTTGAAGATTGTTAAAGACAAAGACTTGAAGCCAAAGACTTCATCAACATCCAAGGGGGAGTCTGTTGGTGCACTAAATGTCTGCTGATTATGTCATTATCAAGTCTTGTGTCTAGGATTGTTTGAATGATCACACAATAGGTTTAAGTTAGGGTTTTTATGTGTTAAACACAAGATTTCGCTTGAGAGGTTATGTGATTGCTTGAAGCGAAATCAACACACAAGATTTCGCTTGAACAAGCCTCAAGCGAAATCATGTTGTCTATATATAGGTGGTTAGATCATTTGAAGCGAGATAGTGTTGTCATTGTGTGTGAGTCAAGGTGCTGCTGAATTTTTGTCAGAAAATCATTGTAAAGACTCAGAAGGCATTAATAGAAGGAAAATTAAGAGGAACAAAGCTGTTATGACTTTGTATACATTGATTCCGCCTTTGTATTCAAAGATGAACGCCTTAACTGACTTTTAGAGGTCGTACAACGGTCCAACACATGACGACGCTACACTCCAAGGGCAAGACTCAACGTACTAGTGTTACACCCTAAATCATATTTGACAAAAAGTCGCAGCGGAAACACCAACCATAAAATTTCTTGCGTTATAAAAACCTCAACTGATTTAAACTTTTAACTTTAACTTAATTCTTAATCAAAAACCTGACATCCTCTTACTTGTTAACTAAAGACATAGCTTACATTAACTACATTTTACATTCAACATCCCCGTACAATCTCTCTAGTGACTCGATCTTCGATCTCTATTCCTTGTGCTAATCGCTCATCATCCATACAACCTGCATTCACCACATACATTCATAACATTAGTACATATTTAAGAAACAAAGTTCATTCGCGTACTCTTCACACTTCGTCATCTTTCAAGCTTTAAGCATTTCATCTGCATATCCATTTCATGATAAGGCTTCAATAATGTACCTGCATTACTTTTCATTCTCGAGGTATACCATTAATAACATTAACACTCAACGTGTCTAAATCATGCTTACATACGTACGTACATTAAGCTCACATCTTTACATTCATGCATACTCTCATACATATCTTTATACGTACATACATACACTTCCATATTCGTACATACCCTTCCTATGTCATCACATACATGCATACTCTCTTACATCATCACATACATGCATACACTCGTATATACGCTTATACATACATACATACACCTCTACGTACAAACATACCTTTCCTACAACTTTACATACGAGCATACACTCCTACATGCCTTCATACGTACTTACCTACGCAACTACATACGTACATACCTTTCCTACATCATCACATGCATGCATACACTCGTATATACGCTTATACATACATACGTACACATCCACGTACAAACATACCTTTCCTACAACTTTACATACATGCATACACTCATACATACCATTATACATTCGTGCATACACATCCACATACATACCTACATTACTATACATTCCCATACATGCATACTGACACTCGTATCTTCACATATACATAAGACAGGGTTAGGGAGCCTTTCGGGAGCTTTACATGCTACCGGATCGAAAACCGGAGCACCAGAACACGTTACGGGTCAACCGGAAACACCAGACGCGAAAAATAAAAGCTTACAAACAAGTGCCCGTCGCCGACGGGCTCCAAGCCGTCGGCGACGGGTTGTAGATGTGCCCGTCGGGCCATTTAACCCGTCGGCAGTGTGTTAACCCGTCAGCAAAAAAAGTGGTTTTCCCTTGCCCGTCGGCGACGGCCTCCTTGCCCGTCGGCGACGGCCTCTCTAAAATGCATTTTTCTGCAGATACGTTTCGTCGTCCGTACGCACTAAAACGCGCGTAACTTTTGAACCGTTTACCCGTTTAACCTCCCGTTTCTTCCTACATGCTTGTAAATTCACATTCTATCATATGAACTTGAAATCCCACATCCGGATTAATGAAATTCTTATCTTGCGCCCTATCGACTTATCCTCACATTCTAATTATTTGACCCATTATGGGTATTTGCGCAATACTTGGTTTATGGCATACCAAGACCATACTCTTCGCTTCCATACTTATTCAAGACATTATACTCATCAAATACTTGTTCCTAAACTGCTTGTTAAGATCGTTTGCCCCAAAATACCCATCAAGGGCATTTTGGTCAACCTTACATTCATCGTTTACGACGAAAGACTTTAACACATTTTTGACTTCAAACATCATGTTTAATTCATTACAACACTTTATTACTTACTTGAACTTAGAAGTGATTACGGAAATCACTTACCTTATGCGTCCGTGCTCGCATCCGATCCTTTGCCTCTTCTTGACCCGTTTACATCTCATGCTTGAGTCTGTCTCGACGTGATTCCTATACTTTCATTTCATCGAAATCACGCTCTTATTAACATACTCATTTGTACATGTAACAATCATATCACTCGCATATTTCATACTTAACTTTCATGAGTTATTTCTAACCAACATAACACATATAATCAACTTCATATCCTTTCAACTCATGTAGTTCATCATGTAATCACCGTTAACGCATATTAACATAACATGTACCAAGCGACTTCCTACCATCTCACCTTTACAACAACGAGTCAAGCCGTACTTCATATGCATAGTTGACTTTCAGAAAGTCAACAGTTCATTAATTTTACTTTCAACTTATCATCATATACTCGTAACATCATAATCGACTATACGGACGATCCCATATACATTTTATCATACACTTGGTGTGCGTACCACCTTTTAAGCATAACGTACAACTAATTCATACATAAATCTTCTAAACTCATACATAACCCATCAAAACCTACTACTAACCATCGTAGATCATTCCCAAATAAACATCAAACATATCATCATCATATTTCTCCTAACTCATCTAACAAGAATTCATCATACACACATAATACATCAATCTTTCAACAAGACTTAGACATAGGTGGTGATTTTAGTCATCATCTTCACCATAACTAACGGGTTTCACTTCTAAACATCAAATTAACACAAACCATACGAAACCCATGTTCCATACGAGGTTTCTAACCCTCGTACATGATCAATTTCATATTAACTCACGGATTAGAACATAACCCACTTCACCCATGATCACCAATCTTAGATTTAAGACATACCTTACGATCCCCTCGTGATGGTGATCATTAATCCATGCTCGGTTATGGATTTAAGCATCATTTAGCCTTTCAATTTGGATGATCTTTCATGATTAGGGTTTGAGACTCCATGGGAGTCCCCTGATCTTTCTCGAACACACGTATGTGTGTGTTTGTGTGTGATAAGTTATTTAATAACTTAACTTTCATCTTTCCCACTTTAGCCCCTCGGGTTTGTAAATAAAACATAACTGACACTACCTTTCATCACTTAATACTTTTGACCATACCCTTAACTAGGTTAAATAGCCTAGTTATTTATTTCATGACGTGTCATAAAGGAACACCCGACAAATATTAACATTCGGATTTTTGGGGCGTTACAAGTCTACCACCCTTATACGAGGTTTCGTCCCCGAAACCTTTCTTACCTTTATTTAACACTAATTATTCCTTCTCTACATCCACTCGACACAACCACGAGCTCATCACAATGACTATCATCCAATTTCAAGAACCCATCCCAGAATTCTTGTTAATGTTTCTTTCATGTTTATTTCATTATTCATATCATTGACTTCTTCCTAACCATTCCATACCTTCCTTATCATACTTTCGCATATCATTTTCATTTCCTTGACCTGTCAATAACAGTTCAATATACATACTTCTTTGACCTGTAATCACACACACCTATGTACTTAACTCTAACGTGATCATCCTTCTACGTTTTCTACAATTACTTGTACCATGCATACCTTTACGTTACTTTCCAACCATCTTTTTCATTTCCCCTTACAATTATTCTCACTTCGTACATTATTTAATTTACATAAGTAAGTGTATCATGCAGTTCATCATACGAGAATTTAATCATTACCCGAAATTTTCACTCAAAACTTTTAGGATTTACCATTTTCTTCTTAGGTTGACTGTTAAAAGTCAAACATCACATACCATACCATACCTATCCTATCCTTTACTTCATAGGTCGCTTTCCAATCTTCAAATTCGTACACATTCAACATAAGTTGAACATTTCACTGACCTCGGTTTCATTTCATAACTCAACGATCCGTAAACCAGATCGACCCGCCTCTTTACAAGTACTAACCGTACCCGGCCATGGTTCATTCATCCTTGTAATGAGCTTCCGCTCATGCACATTTCATTCAAACATTTATTTTACTAGGTGATTACACACCCAAAATTCTTCTACAACTTCCTACGTACATGCTATAACACATTCCATATTTCATTCCTTACATACAATTCTTTTACTCTAGTTACTTATTTCGTCAACCTTGCGGTTTGACCTTTCAGGTCCAACTGACATTTCTTACTTATCAGAGATGCATCGAGGTACACGCTCGTGCTTCTTTCCATTTATGCTTACTTGCAAAGACATTCATCACATTATTCTGGTACTCATGACCAAGCTTACCCTTCTTATTCGTACTTAACTTATTGTCCGGGTCGTAGCCCGCCCTACATTACGACTCCCACGAGTCGCTTACTAACACATCTAACACATCACGGTTCAAAACTTATTTCTTTCATTTTAAAATTTAAAATTTAGGTTTTGCGTGCCAATCATGACCATTCTTTCATTCAGTTACTTCACATTTACTCACATGATTCGTTTGACACAACCACTGTCAACTATTGACACATCGCGATGTGGGCTATTTTAATCATTTCTATGTTTTAAACTCGTCCTGCGGACACAATCGTAGCATCCATACCTTTCATTATTTCATTGTTTTGAATCCGACTAGCGGTTTCGAACGTTCCCTTCATACATTTCATACTTTGAATCCGTCTCGCGGTTCAAACATTCCATTCATGCCTTTCATACCTTGAATCCGTCTCGCGGATTCAATCATTTCATTCATGCCTTTCATACCTTGAATCCGTCTTGCGGATTCAAACATTTCATTCATGCCTTTCATACCTTGAATCCGTCTCGCGGATTCAAACATTTCATTCATGCCTTTCATACCTTGAATTCGTCTCACGGATTCAAACATATCCTTCATACCTTTCCTACCTTGAATCCGTCTAGCGGATTCAATCATTTTATTCATAACTTGTTGACCCGTACTTAATTACGGATTCCATATTCTTCATTCTTATCAGGCATGTTTTTCATACTTTCATAGTACTCTCTATTTCCTGAGAGTCTTACTTCTCATTTCACCCACACGCCCGCCTGCTACCTAACTCTACCGGGCATACCTGTAACAATTATCATGATCTCACGAGCGTCATAAGTTTCTCGTGTACTGGCCAGGTACACAATCCACATAGTAGTTTCGTGCCTTCATGTAATTGTCACCTTATGTCCGTAGACTTAGGTTTTGACGCGTGTATCACTTCCAATGCTTCATTACTATACACTCATTATCTTTCATTTAAAACCTTTCCTTCCCTTAATGAGTCTTACCCTTACTTACGCCCACATATTAAATTTACGTACCTGGGGCTCATTTGGCCTATTTGCCTCTTGACAGTTCGAATTATCCATCTTAAACTGCATTCACGGATCAACCTCTTGAATCACTTATGCTTACCTTGCACATACAAAACCGTCAGTTTCTTTATACGTATTCATAAGTACATACTTACATTCGCTTCTACCTTTGGATCTTGACCGAGTCTTGGATTGTACGGGTTTCTTAACACAAGAGCACACAGGTTTGAGTTCAAGCACTTGCCTTCTTACACTTGATTCTCTCAAACCAGGGCTCTGATACCAACTTGTTACACCCTAAATCATATTTGACAAAAAGTCGCAGCGGAAACACCAACCATAAAATTTCTTGCGTTATAAAAACCTCAACTGATTTAAACTTTTAACTTTAACTTAATTCTTAATCAAAAACCTGACATCCTCTTACTTGTTAACTAAAGACATAGCTTACATTAACTACATTTTACATTCAACATCCCCGTACAATCTCTCTAGTGACTCGATCTTCGATCTCTATTCCTTGTGCTAATCGCTCATCATCCATACAACCTGCATTCACCACATACATTCATAACATTAGTACATATTTAAGAAACAAAGTTCATTCGCGTACTCTTCACACTTCGTCATCTTTCAAGCTTTAAGCATTTCATCTGCATATCCATTTCATGATAAGGCTTCAATAATGTACCTGCATTACTTTTCATTCTCGAGGTATACCATTAATAACATTAACACTCAACGTGTCTAAATCATGCTTACATACGTACGTACATTAAGCTCACATCTTTACATTCATGCATACTCTCATACATATCTTTATACGTACATACATACACTTCCATATTCGTACATACCCTTCCTATGTCATCACATACATGCATACTCTCTTACATCATCACATACATGCATACACTCGTATATACGCTTATACATACATACATACACCTCTACGTGCAAACATACCTTTCCTACAACTTTACATACGAGCATACACTCCTACATGCCTTCATACGTACTTACCTACGCAACTACATACGTACATACCTTTCCTACATCATCACATGCATGCATACACTCGTATATACGCTTATACATACATACGTACACATCCACGTACAAACATACCTTTCCTACAACTTTACATACATGCATACACTCATACATACCATTATACATTCGTGCATACACATCCACATACATACCTACATTACTATACATTCCCATACATGCATACTGACACTCGTATCTTCACATATACATAAGACAGGGTTAGGGAGCCTTTCGGGAGCTTTACATGCTACCGGATCGAAAACCGGAGCACCAGAACACGTTACGGGTCAACCGGAAACACCAGACGCGAAAAATAAAAGCTTACAAACAAGTGCCCGTCGCCGACGGGCTCCAAGCCGTCGGCGACGGGTTGTAGATGTGCCCGTCGGGCCATTTAACCCGTCGGCAGTGTGTTAACCCGTCAGCAAAAAAAGTGGTTTTCCCTTGCCCGTCGGCGACGGCCTCCTTGCCCGTCGGCGACGGCCTCTCTAAAATGCATTTTTCTGCAGATACGTTTCGTCGTCCGTACGCACTAAAACGCGCGTAACTTTTGAACCGTTTACCCGTTTAACCTCCCGTTTCTTCCTACATGCTTGTAAATTCACATTCTATCATATGAACTTGAAATCCCACATCCGGATTAATGAAATTCTTATCTTGCGCCCTATCGACTTATCCTCACATTCTAATTATTTGACCCATTATGGGTATTTGCGCAATACTTGGTTTATGGCATACCAAGACCATACTCTTCGCTTCCATACTTATTCAAGACATTATACTCATCAAATACTTGTTCCTAAACTGCTTGTTAAGATCGTTTGCCCCAAAATACCCATCAAGGGCATTTTGGTCAACCTTACATTCATCGTTTACGACGAAAGACTTTAACACATTTTTGACTTCAAACATCATGTTTAATTCATTACAACACTTTATTACTTACTTGAACTTAGAAGTGATTACGGAAATCACTTACCTTATGCGTCCGTGCTCGCATCCGATCCTTTGCCTCTTCTTGACCCGTTTACATCTCATGCTTGAGTCCGTCTCGACGTGATTCCTATACTTTCATTTCATCGAAATCACGCTCTTATTAACATACTCATTTGTACATGTAACAATCATATCACTCGCATATTTCATACTTAACTTTCATGAGTTATTTCTAACCAACATAACACATATAATCAACTTCATATCCTTTCAACTCATGTAGTTCATCATGTAATCACCGTTAACGCATATTAACATAACATGTACCAAGCGACTTCCTACCATCTCACCTTTACAACAACGAGTCAAGCCGTACTTCATATGCATAGTTGACTTTCAGAAAGTCAACAGTTCATTAATTTTACTTTCAACTTATCATCATATACTCGTAACATCATAATCGACTATACGGACGATCCCATATACATTTTATCATACACTTGGTGTGCGTACCACCTTTTAAGCATAACGTACAACTAATTCATACATAAATCTTCTAAACTCATACATAACCCATCAAAACCTACTACTAACCATCGTAGATCATTCCCAAATAAACATCAAACATATCATCATCATATTTCTCCTAACTCATCTAACAAGAATTCATCATACACACATAATACATCAATCTTTCAACAAGACTTAGACATAGGTGGTGATTTTAGTCATCATCTTCACCATAACTAACGGGTTTCACTTCTAAACATCAAATTAACACAAACCATACGAAACCCATGTTCCATACGAGGTTTCTAACCCTCGTACATGATCAATTTCATATTAACTCACGGATTAGAACATAACCCACTTCACCCATGATCACCAATCTTAGATTTAAGACATACCTTACGATCCCCTCGTGATGGTGATCATTAATCCATGCTCGGTTATGGATTTAAGCATCATTTAGCCTTTCAATTTGGATGATCTTTCATGATTAGGGTTTGAGACTCCATGGGAGTCCCCTGATCTTTCTCGAACACACGTATGTGTGTGTTTGTGTGTGATAAGTTATTTAATAACTTAACTTTCATCTTTCCCACTTTAGCCCCTCGGGTTTGTAAATAAAACATAACTGACACTACCTTTCATCACTTAATACTTTTGACCATACCCTTAACTAGGTTAAATAGCCTAGTTATTTATTTCATGACGTGTCATAAAGGAACACCCGACAAATATTAACATTCGGATTTTTGGGGCGTTACAAGTCTACCACCCTTATACGAGGTTTCGTCCCCGAAACCTTTCTTACCTTTATTTAACACTAATTATTCCTTCTCTACATCCACTCGACACAACCACGAGCTCATCACAATGACTATCATCCAATTTCAAGAACCCATCCCAGAATTCTTGTTAATGTTTCTTTCATGTTTATTTCATTATTCATATCATTGACTTCTTCCTAACCATTCCATACCTTCCTTATCATACTTTCGCATATCATTTTCATTTCCTTGACCTGTCAATAACAGTTCAATATACATACTTCTTTGACCTGTAATCACACACACCTATGTACTTAACTCTAACGTGATCATCCTTCTACGTTTTCTACAATTACTTGTACCATGCATACCTTTACGTTACTTTCCAACCATCTTTTTCATTTCCCCTTACAATTATTCTCACTTCGTACATTATTTAATTTACATAAGTAAGTGTATCATGCAGTTCATCATACGAGAATTTAATCATTACCCGAAATTTTCACTCAAAACTTTTAGGATTTACCATTTTCTTCTTAGGTTGACTGTTAAAAGTCAAACATCACATACCATACCATACCTATCCTATCCTTTACTTCATAGGTCGCTTTCCAATCTTCAAATTCGTACACATTCAACATAAGTTGAACATTTCACTGACCTCGGTTTCATTTCATAACTCAACGATCCGTAAACCAGATCGACCCGCCTCTTTACAAGTACTAACCGTACCCGGCCATGGTTCATTCATCCTTGTAATGAGCTTCCGCTCATGCACATTTCATTCAAACATTTATTTTACTAGGTGATTACACACCCAAAATTCTTCTACAACTTCCTACGTACATGCTATAACACATTCCATATTTCATTCCTTACATACAATTCTTTTACTCTAGTTACTTATTTCGTCAACCTTGCGGTTTGACCTTTCAGGTCCAACTGACATTTCTTACTTATCAGAGATGCATCGAGGTACACGCTCGTGCTTCTTTCCATTTATGCTTACTTGCAAAGACATTCATCACATTATTCTGGTACTCATGACCAAGCTTACCCTTCTTATTCGTACTTAACTTATTGTCCGGGTCGTAGCCCGCCCTACATTACGACTCCCACGAGTCGCTTACTAACACATCTAACACATCACGGTTCAAAACTTATTTCTTTCATTTTAAAATTTAAAATTTAGGTTTTGCGTGCCAATCATGACCATTCTTTCATTCAGTTACTTCACATTTACTCACATGATTCGTTTGACACAACCACTGTCAACTATTGACACATCGCGATGTGGGCTATTTTAATCATTTCTATGTTTTAAACTCGTCCTGCGGACACAATCGTAGCATCCATACCTTTCATTATTTCATTGTTTTGAATCCGACTAGCGGTTTCGAACGTTCCCTTCATACATTTCATACTTTGAATCCGTCTCGCGGTTCAAACATTCCATTCATGCCTTTCATACCTTGAATCCGTCTCGCGGATTCAATCATTTCATTCATGCCTTTCATACCTTGAATCCGTCTTGCGGATTCAAACATTTCATTCATGCCTTTCATACCTTGAATCCGTCTCGCGGATTCAAACATTTCATTCATGCCTTTCATACCTTGAATTCGTCTCACGGATTCAAACATATCCTTCATACCTTTCCTACCTTGAATCCGTCTAGCGGATTCAATCATTTTATTCATAACTTGTTGACCCGTACTTAATTACGGATTCCATATTCTTCATTCTTATCAGGCATGTTTTTCATACTTTCATAGTACTCTCTATTTCCTGAGAGTCTTACTTCTCATTTCACCCACACGCCCGCCTGCTACCTAACTCTACCGGGCATACCTGTAACAATTATCATGATCTCACGAGCGTCATAAGTTTCTCGTGTACTGGCCAGGTACACAATCCACATAGTAGTTTCGTGCCTTCATGTAATTGTCACCTTATGTCCGTAGACTTAGGTTTTGACGCGTGTATCACTTCCAATGCTTCATTACTATACACTCATTATCTTTCATTTAAAACCTTTCCTTCCCTTAATGAGTCTTACCCTTACTTACGCCCACATATTAAATTTACGTACCTGGGGCTCATTTGGCCTATTTGCCTCTTGACAGTTCGAATTATCCATCTTAAACTGCATTCACGGATCAACCTCTTGAATCACTTATGCTTACCTTGCACATACAAAACCGTCAGTTTCTTTATACGTATTCATAAGTACATACTTACATTCGCTTCTACCTTTGGATCTTGACCGAGTCTTGGATTGTACGGGTTTCTTAACACAAGAGCACACAGGTTTGAGTTCAAGCACTTGCCTTCTTACACTTGATTCTCTCAAACCAGGGCTCTGATACCAACTTGTTACACCCTAAATCATATTTGACAAAAAGTCGCAGCGGAAACACCAACCATAAAATTTCTTGCGTTATAAAAACCTCAACTGATTTAAACTTTTAACTTTAACTTAATTCTTAATCAAAAACCTGACATCCTCTTACTTGTTAACTAAAGACATAGCTTACATTAACTACATTTTACATTCAACATCCCCGTACAATCTCTCTAGTGACTCGATCTTCGATCTCTATTCCTTGTGCTAATCGCTCATCATCCATACAACCTGCATTCACCACATACATTCATAACATTAGTACATATTTAAGAAACAAAGTTCATTCGCGTACTCTTCACACTTCGTCATCTTTCAAGCTTTAAGCATTTCATCTGCATATCCATTTCATGATAAGGCTTCAATAATGTACCTGCATTACTTTTCATTCTCGAGGTATACCATTAATAACATTAACACTCAACGTGTCTAAATCATGCTTACATACGTACGTACATTAAGCTCACATCTTTACATTCATGCATACTCTCATACATATCTTTATACGTACATACATACACTTCCATATTCGTACATACCCTTCCTATGTCATCACATACATGCATACTCTCTTACATCATCACATACATGCATACACTCGTATATACGCTTATACATACATACATACACCTCTACGTACAAACATACCTTTCCTACAACTTTACATACGAGCATACACTCCTACATGCCTTCATACGTACTTACCTACGCAACTACATACGTACATACCTTTCCTACATCATCACATGCATGCATACACTCGTATATACGCTTATACATACATACGTACACATCCACGTACAAACATACCTTTCCTACAACTTTACATACATGCATACACTCATACATACCATTATACATTCGTGCATACACATCCACATACATACCTACATTACTATACATTCCCATACATGCATACTGACACTCGTATCTTCACATATACATAAGACAGGGTTAGGGAGCCTTTCGGGAGCTTTACATGCTACCGGATCGAAAACCGGAGCACCAGAACACGTTACGGGTCAACCGGAAACACCAGACGCGAAAAATAAAAGCTTACAAACAAGTGCCCGTCGCCGACGGGCTCCAAGCCGTCGGCGACGGGTTGTAGATGTGCCCGTCGGGCCATTTAACCCGTCGGCAGTGTGTTAACCCGTCAGCAAAAAAAGTGGTTTTCCCTTGCCCGTCGGCGACGGCCTCCTTGCCCGTCGGCGACGGCCTCTCTAAAATGCATTTTTCTGCAGATACGTTTCGTCGTCCGTACGCACTAAAACGCGCGTAACTTTTGAACCGTTTACCCGTTTAACCTCCCGTTTCTTCCTACATGCTTGTAAATTCACATTCTATCATATGAACTTGAAATCCCACATCCGGATTAATGAAATTCTTATCTTGCGCCCTATCGACTTATCCTCACATTCTAATTATTTGACCCATTATGGGTATTTGCGCAATACTTGGTTTATGGCATACCAAGACCATACTCTTCGCTTCCATACTTATTCAAGACATTATACTCATCAAATACTTGTTCCTAAACTGCTTGTTAAGATCGTTTGCCCCAAAATACCCATCAAGGGCATTTTGGTCAACCTTACATTCATCGTTTACGACGAAAGACTTTAACACATTTTTGACTTCAAACATCATGTTTAATTCATTACAACACTTTATTACTTACTTGAACTTAGAAGTGATTACGGAAATCACTTACCTTATGCGTCCGTGCTCGCATCCGATCCTTTGCCTCTTCTTGACCCGTTTACATCTCATGCTTGAGTCCGTCTCGACGTGATTCCTATACTTTCATTTCATCGAAATCACGCTCTTATTAACATACTCATTTGTACATGTAACAATCATATCACTCGCATATTTCATACTTAACTTTCATGAGTTATTTCTAACCAACATAACACATATAATCAACTTCATATCCTTTCAACTCATGTAGTTCATCATGTAATCACCGTTAACGCATATTAACATAACATGTACCAAGCGACTTCCTACCATCTCACCTTTACAACAACGAGTCAAGCCGTACTTCATATGCATAGTTGACTTTCAGAAAGTCAACAGTTCATTAATTTTACTTTCAACTTATCATCATATACTCGTAACATCATAATCGACTATACGGACGATCCCATATACATTTTATCATACACTTGGTGTGCGTACCACCTTTTAAGCATAACGTACAACTAATTCATACATAAATCTTCTAAACTCATACATAACCCATCAAAACCTACTACTAACCATCGTAGATCATTCCCAAATAAACATCAAACATATCATCATCATATTTCTCCTAACTCATCTAACAAGAATTCATCATACACACATAATACATCAATCTTTCAACAAGACTTAGACATAGGTGGTGATTTTAGTCATCATCTTCACCATAACTAACGGGTTTCACTTCTAAACATCAAATTAACACAAACCATACGAAACCCATGTTCCATACGAGGTTTCTAACCCTCGTACATGATCAATTTCATATTAACTCACGGATTAGAACATAACCCACTTCACCCATGATCACCAATCTTAGATTTAAGACATACCTTACGATCCCCTCGTGATGGTGATCATTAATCCATGCTCGGTTATGGATTTAAGCATCATTTAGCCTTTCAATTTGGATGATCTTTCATGATTAGGGTTTGAGACTCCATGGGAGTCCCCTGATCTTTCTCGAACACACGTATGTGTGTGTTTGTGTGTGATAAGTTATTTAATAACTTAACTTTCATCTTTCCCACTTTAGCCCCTCGGGTTTGTAAATAAAACATAACTGACACTACCTTTCATCACTTAATACTTTTGACCATACCCTTAACTAGGTTAAATAGCCTAGTTATTTATTTCATGACGTGTCATAAAGGAACACCCGACAAATATTAACATTCGGATTTTTGGGGCGTTACAACTAGACCCCATAGCTTGGACTTGTGTTTACTTGCTTGTTTACTTTATGCTTTATGTTCTACTATACGTACTGGTATACCTAGCTAGATAGATACACCCCTCTTCTATCTCATTCTCGCTACATTACGACATCACACTCATACTGTGTTTTCTGGTTATGAAGACAATGAGTGGACGCGGAAGAGGAAACGTTAACATGACTCAGGCTCAGTTCACTAACCTGATCAACACGGTGGCTGCAGCTTTCGCAGCTCACCCTGTGTTTGTACTTTCAAAACTTTCATGGATTGCAAGCCTCTCCCTTTCAATGGCACTGAGGGTGCCATAGGTCTTCTACACTGGATTGAGAAGGCCGAAGCTGTTTTTGCTGTCTGCGAGTGTCCCCCTGCTAATTGGGTGAAGTTTGCTACTGGTACGCTTGAAGGAAATGCGCTTTCATGGTGGAAAGCGCAGATTCAGATGCTTGGTTTGGAAACTGCTAATGCTACTGCGTGGGAAGATTTCAAGGACATGATCAAGGAAGAGTACTGCCACAGGGATGATATCCACAAGCTCGAAAATGAGTACTTCGAGCTTAAGATGGTTGGATCAGAGATTGAGACCTACACCAAGCAGTCCAACGATTATGCTGCCCTCTGCCCTAACATGTCTCGACCTGCTTACCGAAGAATCGAGCTCTACCTCAAGGGTCTAGTTCCAGAAATCCAGAGCCATGTGACCTCAACCAACCTCACTACGATTCAGCCAGTCGTCCGTCTTGCTCACAAATTCACTGATCAGGTTGTGGAACAGGGCAAGCTGCCCAAAAGGATCAGTGCTACAGCCGGAACTTCTAGTGATCACAAACGAAAGTGGGATGGAAATCAGGGTAAGGATGCTAACCCTACTCAGGCCCCAGCCCAGCAAAAGAAAACAGAAAACAACAAGGGCCCTCAGCAGCAGGGAGGCTACCAGGGCCATCTCCCCAAATGTAACAAGTGTGGCCGACAACACAATGGACCCTGTGCCAGGAATAAGTGTCAGCAATGCAACAAGATGGGGCATGAGGCCAGGGATTGTAGGAGTCCTCGTCCCGCAGGGCAGAACCAACCACAGCAGCAGCAACATCATGGGAATATCAAGGGTTGTTTCCAGTGTGGAGCTGAGGGGCACATTAAGAGGAACTGCCCCCAGTTAAATCAGAACGACAACAATCAAGGCGCTGGAAACAACAATCAAAACAACAACAATGTTGGAAATGGTGCAAGAGGAAGGGCTTTTGTGATTGGAGCTGGAGAAGCTAGGAATGATCCCAACGTCATGGCGGGTAAGTTCTTACTCGATGATCGTTATGTTTCTGTATTATTTGATTCTGGAGCCGATGCTAGCTATGTATCCCTACGTATTAGTAAGAAGCTTAAGCATACGTCTACATTATTAAGATCTAAGCATACCTTCGAGTTAGCGAATGGTAGAAACATCGAGGCCTCACACGTGATAAGTAACTGCAAACTAGTATTGTCTGGTCAGACCTTTAGCATCGATCTTTTCCCTATCATTCTTGGAAGTTTTGACGTCGTCATTGGTATGGATTGGTTATCCAAACATCGGGCTGAAATTCTCTGTCAAGAGAAAATGGTTCGTATTCCCCGTCGTTCTGGCAAACCCCTTATCGTTCAAGGTAACAAAGGCGGAGAAGTCACAGGAATCATTTCATTCTTAAAAGCCCAGAAGTGTTTACGAAAGGGGCACACCGCTATCTTAGCACTTGTCACCGACACACAGGAAAAGGAAAAGAGGATCGAAGATTTTCCAGTTATACGCCACTATCCCGAGGTATTTCCTGAAGAACTACCTGGACTCCCTCCTCACCGTCAGGTCGAATTCCAAATCGAACTAGCTCCCGGAGCAGCACCTATAGCTCGTGCACCTTATCGACTAGCTCCCGCAGAACTGAAGGAAGTTTATACACAACTGCAAGAACTGTTGGACAAAGGATTTATCCGTCCTAGTTCGTCACCCTGGGGAGCGCCAGTGCTCTTTGTCAAGAAGAAGGACGTCACATTCCGTATGTGCATCGACTATCGTGAGCTGAACAAGGTTACCATCAAGAACCTTTACCCACTCCCACGCATCGACGATCTATTCGATCAATTGCAAGGATCAAGCTACTACTCCAAGATCGATCTGCGATCAGGTTATTATCAGTTGAGAGTCCGCAACGAGGATATCTCCAAGACTGCTTTCAGAACCCATTATGGTCACTATGAATTTCTCGTCATGCCTTTTGGAATGACCAACGCGCCTGCGGTCTTTATGGATCTCATGAACTGATTGTGCAAACCTACCTCGACAAGTTCGTGATTGTGTTTATCGACGACATCTTAATCTACTCGAAAAGTCAAGAGGAGCATGAGCAACACCTGCGTCTTATTCTCGAACTCCTTCGCAATGAACAATTGTATGCCAAGTTCTCGAAATGTGACTTCTGGCTTCGAGAAGTCCACTTTCTTGGACATGTGGTCAATAAGGACGGAATACACGTCGATCCAGCTAAGATCGACTCTATAAAGAATTGGCCTACACCTAAGACACCGACCGAAGTTCGCCAATTCTTGGGATTGGCAGGATACTATCGTAGATTCATCAAGGGATTTTCAAAGATCGCTCAACCCCTCACGACTCTCACCCAGAAGGGTATTGCTTACAAGTGGAATGATGCTCTGGAGTCTGCTTTCCGGAAGCTAAAGGATAATCTCTGTAGTGCTCCAATTCTCTCGTTACCTGAAGGTATCGACGACTTTGTGGTTTACTGCGATGTGTCTATTCATGGGCTCGGTTGCGTGTTGATGCAACGCGAGAAAGTTATCGCTTACGCTTCTCGACAACTTAAGATTCACGAAAGGAACTACACTACGCACGACTTGGAGTTGGGAGCAGTGGTTTTTGCTCTTAAGGTATGGAGACATTACCTGTACGGTACCAGGTGCACCATTTACACCTATCACAGGAGACTCGAGCATATCTTCAAGCAAAAGGAGTTAAACATGCGACAGCGTCGATGGGTCGAGCTCTTGAATGATTACGAATGCGTAATCAAGTACCATCCGGGCAAAGCCAATGTTGTGGCGGACACCCTCGGTCGAAAGGACACTACACCTAAGCGCGTGCGAGCGTTACAACTTACCATCCAATCTAACCTCCCTACTCAGATACGAGATGCTTAGGTTGAAGGATTGAAGCCAGAGAACATCAGGGCGGAGTCCCTACGCGGGTCAAGGAAGCGATTAGAACAAAAAGAAGATGGTGCTTACTACGTAACCGAGCGTATATGGGTCCCACTTTATGGAAACTTACGCGAGCTTGTGATGGATGAAGCACATAAGTCTCGTTACTCAGTACATCCTGGTTCGGATAAGATGTACCACGACTTAAAGACTACATATTGGTGGCCAGGTATGAAAGCCAACATAGCAACCTACGTTAGCAAGTGCTTGACCTGTGCTAGAGTCAAGGTCGAATACTAGAAGCCGTCAGGCTTGTTGCAACAACCGGAACTGCCAAAATGGAAATGGGAGCAAATTTCCATGGATTTCGTCACAGGCTTGCCAAAATCTCAGAGCGGGAACGACACTATCTGGGTCCTCGTGGACCGCCTAACCAAGTCTGCACATTTTCTCGCGATCAAGGAAACCGATAAGTATTCGAAGCTTGCTGCAATCTACTTGAAGGAAATAGTTGCTAGGCACGGAGTGCCAACCTCTATCATTTATGACCGTGACCCACGCTTTACATCTGAACTATAGCAAGCTACGCATAAATCTTTTGGCTCACGTCTGGACATGAGTACTGCTTACCACCCACAGACCGATGCTCAAACGGAACGTACCATTCAAACGCTTGAAGACATGCTGAGAGCATGTGTTATTGATTTTGGAAACGGGTGGGAACGACACTTACCATTGGTAGAGTTCTCCTACAACAACAGCTACCACACTAGCATTCAGGCAGCACCCTTTGAGGCATTGTACGGTCGTAAATGCCGATCACTGGCCCGGAACTCGTAGTCGAGACTACGGAAAGGATTGCCCAGATCAGACAACGCATGGCGGCAGCTCGTGACCGTCAGAAAAGTTACGCTGATAAGCGTAGGAAACCGCTAGAATTCCAGGTCGGTGACCGGGTTCTACTTAAAGTCTCGCCCTGGAAGGGCGTGGTTCGTTTTGGAAAACGGGGCAAGCTAAATCCTTGATATGTTGGACCATTCGAAATTAACGAGAAGATCGGTAAGGTTGCTTATAGATTGAATCTGCCGGAAGAACTGAGTGCAGTGCACAATGTCTTTCACGTGTCTAATCTGAAGAAGTGTCTGTCAGATGAAACACTCATCATCCCTTTCAAGGAACTCACTTTTGACGAACACCTACACTTTATTGAGGAACCGATTGAGATCACGGGTCGTGTCCAGTGAACACGGGGCCGTGCCCAAGAAGCAGCAGAAAAGACAAACCTATAGAAGCTTCTATTGCCCACCACGGGTCGTGTCCAGTGAACACGGGGGAGTGGCGAAAGTACAGCAGGCGCATTAATTGTAATTGCGAATTACAATTAATGAAGAGAGAGAGTGTCAGACAGGCACGGGGGCGTGTCCAGCGGACACGGGGCCGTGCCCAGCCTTCTGTTCAACCTATAAATAGGAGTGCTTGGTTTCATTTCAACTCATCCCTTGGCACACCACCTCTCTCACACTTCACCCACCACCCACCACCACCATAACACCATCATCCACCACCATCATCCATTGTCCATCGTAGAGTGTGTGAGTCGTCTCGGGATCCAAGATTGATCGTAAGAGTTCTTGACAATCAAGGCCATGTTTGCCTAAGTCTCTTACATCACTTGGTGAAGACAAAGTGTCTAGTTTAATACTTTTTATTTCTAATCTTTTGCACTTTTTATCTGGTTTTGTATTAATGACTTTAATAACTAGTTACTTATGTTGAAGGTGATCTTTCCTTATCGTTTGTCCATGGTGTCTTGGCATTATTTGAATGTCTATATAAAATAAAAGATTTTCACCATTCATATCTCCACGGTCTATATGGAGGTATGTTGGCTACCTGGTCGGGGGTTAAGGGAACGGTTTGGTAAAGGTCTTGCCATTGTTCAGCGTTTAGAGGTCCTGCAATGGATCTGGGTCAAATTTAGTAGGACCTCCTTCAATGCTTCACGGTATTGGATGGCGGGGGTCCAAACTCTTTGATCCCCTCATAAGTTAACTACTATTAATACTATAACCCGGCTATTTAGGACTGTATCCCTGCTGACTCAGACTACTTAGCCGAGGGTAACGTCACCGCCAAAAGCGGGGCCTACCATAATATTGCATTAATAACTTAATTCATTATCTTCCAATAATCCACCCTTTTAGGATTGTATCCTTGCTGACTCAAACTACTGGGGTGAGGGTAACGTCGCCTTCAAAAGAGGGGCCTACTACAATAACTAAGATAATCTCTTAATTATGTGCAAAAGTGTGGAAATAATCAAAGGTTATACTAGATACGAGTCGGAACCAAGTGATTCATCTTTTCTATCTGTTTTTTTCTTTTATTTTACTTTTCATCATTTTAGTTAGTTTTTATTTTTCTTAGTTTAAAAAACATTTTTCTAAACCTTTTATTTTGATTAGACGTTGAGGATAAACCGGTACTAAAAGCTCTTGTGTCCTTGGACGACCTCGGTATCTTGCCAACACCATACTACGCTCACGATGGGTGCACTTGCCCATATGTGTGTTTAGTGTTAGTAAAATATCGTGTTTTATAAATTTAAAACTTGGCTAAAATAAGTGTTAAAGGGGCTTAAAATATACACCTAATATATATAACACTTCACACGCATCAAGTTTTTGGCGCCGTTGCCGGGGACACAAGGATTTTAAGAAAGCTTAAAATCGACGGCCTAATCAGTTTTCAAAACCTTTTTAAAAGCGCGCACATTTTTCTGCATTTTAGTTTAGATTTGCATTTACAGTACCCTGTACACGGGGCCGTGTTCGCTGAACACGGGGCCGTTTTGTAGAATTTTTTTTAAATACCCAGTAACAGTAGCTTGAACACGGGCCGTGCTCACTGAACACGCCCCATGCTCAATGAAATCAGTAAATTTAATTAAAACGCCCAGATACAGATTCTGAACACGGGGCCGTGTCCACTGAACACGGGGCCTTGTCCAGCCTCTGTTTCCGCTTTTTATTTTTGTTTTCTGATCTCGAGACTCGGTTGTGGTCTGCTGAGTGATTCTTATGGATCAATACTCAGGAGGTTACAACTACACCTATGAGGAGGATGATTATAGGGGTAATTATTGCACTAATTGTCGTAACACACGCTCGGTTCAAAATAATCACTCATATCAACCATCCAATTCATACACCTACTATGAGGAGCCCAGGTACGAGCCATCAACTTCATACACATCCTATGAAGACCAAAGGTATGAACCTCCTCCCTCATACTCATATTTTGATGAACCAAGGTATGAGCCTTCTTACTCATACTTTGAGGAACCAAGATATGAGCCACCACCTTCGTATGCTTATTATGAGGAATCATGGCGTGAACAACCCACCTCATATGAGTATTATGAAGAACAAAATTACGAACCTTATCCATCATATGCTTACAATGAAGAACAATGGTGTGAACCATCTACTTCATATGGGTATTATGAGGAACAAAGGGTCGAACAACCGGATTCAAACTTAGAAAATACCGATTCTTTTTCTATAACCGAAGTGACTGATAGGATATTAGACACATTAGAGTTATCGATCGATGTATAAAAGAAGCTCGCGCAAGGGAAGAGGAGTCCCGCGCAAGAGAAGAGTTAAAAAAGGAAGAGATAACCGAAAGTGTAAAAATGGAAGAACAAATAAGTGAAAAACCGACACATGAGTTAAACAACGAAAAAGGTGAGTCCGACAACGTTAAAATTCAAGAAGAGTCTAATTTTGAAAAAATTAATCTCTTGTCACCTTCTTTTGAAAATCATTGTTTAGTACCCACTCATGCTAAGTTTTTAAAAGAGTTAAGCACTAACACTAAAATTGACAAAACGGTAAGTGT
Organism: Helianthus tuberosus; assembly: GCA_030545235.1. NCBI lineage: Eukaryota > Viridiplantae > Streptophyta > Magnoliopsida > Asterales > Asteraceae > Helianthus > Helianthus tuberosus. The sequence goes on along the minus strand of CM060357.1, from coordinate 38,453,184 downwards.
TAAGTTAACTAATGATCAAACCTCACTAATAAAAGAAGACCCATTTGAAATTAACATTACACCGGTTCCATGTTTCTTTCAAAATTCGTTTATTAGTAATGTCACAATCGATAAAGATCTTTGTGTTAACATAATGCCTAACTACATTTTCGAAAAATTAAGTATTAGTGATTTTTCTCCACTTCAAATACCCATTTTTCTATCCAATCGGAAAGTAATAAAATCAATCGGTATAGTTGAAGATGTCTTGGTTCAAGCAAATCAAATGGTAATCCCGACCGATTTTGTCATCCTCGATGACGCTCCTCTAGTGTTGGGGCGACCATTTGTAAAAACTCACGAAGCTTTGAAAAACCGGAAGTTCAAAAATCTACCTCTTCAATTAGGGGCATTTAAAAGAAGTGTCGATCTCGAACGGTCAATGAAATATCCTTTCGGCAATAATGACCCCCTAATTGAAGATGAAGATGAACCACCCGATACAAGTGAAGAGATTGACCACTTTGTTGAAGAAGAGGTCGCCATAGAACAAACTTTTAAAGTTCTTGATCGAAATGAGCAACCAAATAAGGAGTCTCCCAAAGACCCACCACTTGAGCTCAAAGAACTTCCAAAAGGTTTGGAATATGCTTTTCTAGACAAAGATGGTAATTTACCTGTAATTATTTCGTCTAAATTAGATAACTTAGAAAAGGAAAAATTAATTAATCTTTTGAAAAAACATAAAAATGCAATAGCTTGGAAACTTGTAGACATAAAAGGAATTAGTCCTTCTATGTGCACACACAAAATTTTGATGAATGATGACTACAAATCGGTCATACAACCACAACGTCGAGTAAATCCAAATGTTCAAGAAATGGTTAAAAACGAAGTCATCAAACTACTTAACGCCGGACTTATCTATCCTATCTCCGATAGTCCTTGGGTGAGTCCTGTCCAAGTAGTTCCAAAGAAAGGAGGTATGACGGTAATAACCAACGAAAAGAATGAACTAATACCAACGAGAACCGTCCCAGGATGGAGAGTATGTATAGATTATAGACGATTAAATGAAGCAACAAGAAAGGATCACTTTCCTTTACCCTTGATTGATCAAATGTTAGAAAGATTATCCGGTCATAAATTTTACTGTTTCTTGGATGGTTTTTCAGGTTACTTTCAAATCCCGATAGCACCCGAAGACCAAGAAAAGACAACTTTCACATGTCCCTATGGAACTTTTGCTTATCGACGCATGCCGTTTGGTCTATGTAATGCCCCAGCAACATTCCAACGTTGCATGGTAGCCATTTTCCATGACATGATAGAAAAGACAATGGAAGTCTTCATGGATGACTTTTCTATCTTTGGGGATTCATATGACCAATGCCTCGATAACCTTGAACGAATGCTATCCCGATGTGAGGAAACTAACCTCGCCCTTAATTGGGAAAAATGCCATTTCATGGTAACGGAGGGAATAGTACTCGGTCACAAGATCTCAAGCGAAGGAATGGAGGTGGATCGAGCCAAAATAGATACCATTTCTAGATTACCACCTCCATCCTCCATAAGAGCTATCAGAAGTTTCCTAGGGCATGCCGGATTCTATAGGCGGTTTATCAAAGACTTTTCTAAAATTTCTAGACCTCTAACAAAATTACTTGAAAAAGATGCTCCTTTCATCTTTGACAATGATTGCAATCAAGCATTTCTCACCTTGAAAGAAATGTTAGTCAATGCACCTATCATGATAGCGCCTGATTGGAAATTTCCTTTCGAAATCATGTGTGATGCTAGTGACTTTGCAGTTGGAGCTGTCTTGGGACAAAGAAAAGAAAAGCATTCCCACCCAATTTATTATGCTAGTAAAACACTTAATGATGCACAAGAAAATTACACAACAACTGAAAAAGAATTACTAGCTGTGGTATTTGCTTTTGATAAATTCCGTTCTTATCTTTTTCTTTCTAAAACTATAGTTTATACAGATCATGCAGCCATCCGATATCTTTTCAAAAAGCAAGATGCAAAACCACGTTTGATTCGGTGGATTCTACTCCTCCAAGAATTTGACATTGAAATCAAGGACAAAAGAGGAGCAGAAAACACCGCTGCAGATCATCTTTCGCGCTTAGAAGACCCAGCTTTGGAAGCAACCAGGGACGAGCAAATCAACGAAAAATTCCCAACTGAGTCCCTGGAAATGGTGGAATACAAGGAAGAACCATGGTACGCCGACTATGCTAACTACCTAGCTAGCGGTATAGTCGCAAAAGGGTGGCCACATCATCAAAGAAAAAAATTCTTTGCCAATGTGAAACACTACTTTTGGGAAGATCCATATCTTTTCAAAATGTGTGCCGACCAACTCGTCCGACGATGCGTACATGGTAGTGAAGCACGAAGAATTCTTCGCCATTGTCATGAAGGTCCATACGGAGGACATCATGGTGCTGCTAGTACCGCACGAAAGGTATTCGATTCAGGATTTTATTGGCCAACCATTTACAAAGACGCCCAAAGTCTTGTAAAAACATGTGATGCTTGCCAAAGAACAGGTAATATTTCTTCCAAAAATGAAATGCCACAAAATGGCATTCTTGTTTGTGAAATTTTTGATGTGTGGGGACTCGACTTTATGGGACCTTTCCCACCATCGAAAGGAAACAAATATATACTTGTGGCAGTAGATTACTTGTCTAAATGGGCCGAGGCCGAGGCACTTCCAACAAATGATGGAAGAGTTATGGTAAGATTTCTGAAAAAATTATTCTCTCGTTTTGGCACACCTAAAGCTTTAATAAGTGATAGAGGTACCCATTTTTGCAACCATCAACTCAAATTTTTTTTTAACAAGATATGGGGTCTATCACCGGGTCTCAACAGCGTATCACCCTCAGACAAACGGACAAGCCGAAGTGACTAATAGAGGTTTAAAACGAATACTCGAAAAAACCGTAGGGTTAAATAAAAAGGAATGGGCAGATAAATTAGACGATGCTTTATGGGCTTTTCGAACTGCTTATAAAACAACAATAGGTACAACCCCGTATAAGCTAGTCTATGGAAAAGGTTGTCATTTGCCAGTAGAAATTGCACACAAAGCCTACTGGGCAATAAAAAATGTAAACTTAGACTTAGAATTTGCCGGTAAAAATCGATTTTGTCAATTAAATGAATTAGACGAGTTTAGGAATTATGCATACTCAAACTCTGAAATTTATAAGGAACGAATGAAAAATTTGCATGACAAACATATTAAACCTAATGAATTTCGGGTAGGAGATTTAGTTCTTTTGTTTAATTCACGACTTCGATTGTTTCCTGGTAAATTAAAGTCTAGGTGGTCAGGACCTTTTTCCAACACCCATATTTTTCCACACGGTGCAGTAGAAATTAAATCTCGAAATGGGCCCCCATTTAAAGTCAATGGCCAACGGCTGAAACTCTATCAAGGATTCATTGAGGATGAAGAAGAAGAGATCTCGCTTCAAACGGTGGAAGAATAAAAACATCATGCCTGGTAAGTTACGAACGATTGAGACAACAAAATAAAGCGGTAAGTTTTCTAGCCATAGATTATGGGAAAATGAGGGCACTCACACGAGCACTTGAAAAAAAAAATTAAAACCACGCTCGGCACGAGGCCGTGTCCAATGGACACGGGGCCGTGTCCGCGCTGTAGTCGGGATAAATCCCCTTTTTCAAAACAGTTACTTCATTCCACACGCCCCGTTTCCCCGAAAAAGATCTGGTTTCAGGCGATTTTTCGCAGAATTTCAACGTCTCCTATCGCTCTAACATCATCAAGGTATGATTCTATCACTTTTAGTAGTTAGATTAGTTACTTGCATGTAGTTAAAACACCAAAAATTTGGGAAAAATTTTTGTTTAGATCTGTTTGCATTTAGTTAGATTAGTGTTAAGGAAAGTAGATACACTTGTATTGTTCATAGATTCATCCAATTTCGCATAAAAACCCCAAACCCTTGTTCTTGAACCGAAAAAGATAAAAATTGATGGGGTAAACGGGATATTTTGGGGAAAACGATGCTTAGGGTTTCATTTTCGGGGGAAACCGCACCTACTGGACCAAAAATTCTCAAGTTTTCGAAACCGGGTCGAAAAATGGGATTTTTGAGTAACAGACCCCTGGACACGGGGCCGTGTCCGCTGAACACGGGGTCGTGTCCAGCCCGCTGTTTGCAGTTTTGTCCGAAAATATTTCTGTTTCGTGCTAACTTTTGGTGTATTCTTGCAGATGGCCAGGAAGTTCACAAGATTTAACGCCAATGAGCTCGATGCAAGAGCTCGATACGAAATTCTTCAAACAAGGCCGGAGGAATACCCGAGGCAAGCTTGCACGGACCTGCTAACCATGGTGAATCAAATTGACCGTTTCAACAACATTGTCACGGGACCACTCAGAGTCGCCCTAACAACTCGGCTCCGTTCCGTCCGCGAATGCACGTTGGAATTCTATAGCACTTTCACATTCAACTCAAGGTGCGACCCGTTCGACAATGACGGGGTACCTTTCCGATGTGGTGGAACGAAGTATTCGATCTCTATGGCACAATTTGGATCGATTATCGGGTTGTATACGGAAGAGGATGCAGGAAACGAAGAAAATACTGGGGGAATGAGAGAGATAGGTGACAACGGACGCCAAGCCATGTGGGCTCAGATTGGAGAAGGGTTCTACAATCCGAGCAGCACTAAGAGTACAAAGCTGAGGGATCCGCTATACAGATACATTCATAGGCTCCTCGACTACTCTCTTAGCCAAAGGCATGACAGTAGTGGCGTCGTTGGGTTAAGAGATTTGGTTGTCCTCCACTGCATTCACAACCGCAGGCCGCTCGATGTTCCGTTCCTCATGCTCCGAAACATGCATCACAACCACCTTGCTAATGCACCGACGCCTATTTTCTTTGGGGGATGGGTGTACCGTCTCTTCAAGCACTTCGCCCACATACCTAGGTCATTTGAGAGGAGCCCATGGTCGGGTACGGTGGATATTCACATATGCCGCTCAATGAACCTGATTTATGAGGCAGAAGACGGGACGGTAACCTTTCAAAGGATGCAAGGTCATGCATGGAACCCGCAAGAAGCGCTTGTCCTCCCAGCTCCGCAACATCATCAGTACCAATACCAACCCCACGGTGATCCGGGCCAATCGTCCTCCTCGGGGGGCGGTTTTCCTAACTTTCAAAGTTTGCATGATTTAATGTAGGAAAACCTTATGTGTACTAGGAACACCTATAACATGGCGAGCAACACCTACCACCGGGTCGGAGCTATAGAGAGAAACCTATCCGAGATCCAAGACGATGTTGGATACATAAGAGACCACATTGCACGCCATGGAGGGGATGATGACGATGATGATGATGACGATGCTATGGAGTAGGCGAGAGGAGCAGAGGAGGAAGCGGTTGATTGACGACTACCCAGGTTAACCCTTTTTAATCTTGAACAATTGATGGCCTGCGTGCCAAATGTTGAACAATTTACTTTTCCTAACTTCTTTTATTTTCTGCATTTATTTTAACTTTGACATGGATGTTAACTTTGGTAAAAGTAGGATGTTTGCTATGTTTTGGTGGAGTGTTTATTGGGTAAGCAGGTACATTCGAGGCTTAAAGTACTAAGCATTAGTACTCTTAAATCCGGGACTGGAAAAACGAAGAAAGAAACCTGTTTTTCGAATTTGCAGACTGTCCACACGGGGTCGTGTCCAGCCGACACGCCCCCGTGCCCATTCCCCTGAACCTGCTGTTTGTTTAGATTCTGCAGACCTTGACAGACACGGGGTCGTGTCCAGACAACACGCCCCCGTGTTCACCTTCTGTAAGTTCTCGTTACTGGCACCTGAACACGGGGTAGTGTCCACTCAACACAGGGTCGTGTCCAGGTTGCCAGTAACACAAAATTTTTGCTTTTTACACCATTTTACACATCTAATCAACCTAAAAATTTATTTTTGGGACACATTGAGGACAATGTGTAATTTAAGTGTGGGGGGGGGGGGGATGCTAAAACCTTGAAATTTTGCAAGTCCTAATAACAAGGCTTACACAAAACTCTATTGGAACCGCTAAACACCCCAAATTTTTTCAAAAATTTTCATTTTTTTTACTTGTCTAAAGTTTAAGTTAGGAATCATAAGATTAATAAGGTTATATTTTTACAAATTTACAACCGAGAGCGTCGTGATAACAAGAACCAACATAAGAAAATTATGAAACGGCATGACAAGCTTAATTAAAATTTGATTATATATACTTGATCACATAAAAACCCATTCCCACAAAAGTGAGTTTTAAGCCTTTATTGAGCATACAAATTTACATCTTTAGACTAAATGCTCATTTTTCGTTTCTTGTGTGAATAGCCGCTTGGTTCTTACGACTCTAGAACTTGCCATGACGATACATTCCCGGTCCTTATCAACTTAAACCTGAGTAAGTAAATGATAGAGGCATTAGGACTAACCCTTTTTTCTTCTACACCATTATTTTTCTTTTTTTTTTACCACCTACCCAAAATCCCCCTAGTTAGCCCCTTTGAGCCTAAACCTTTTCATTTCATAACCCAAACCAAACACCCCTTTTACCCACCAAAACCTTTTTCATTTTTAACCCTTTGTTTTAGTAACAAGTTCGATTTTTCGTATGATCGGCTGAAAAAAAATGTGTTGATGATGAAGCAAAAGAAAATAAACAAACAAGTTCATAAAAAATAACTTTGTTTAACCCTTTGTTTTAGTAACAAGTTCGATTTTTCGTATGACACTTGTTACGCTTTTTCACCCTTTTTCTACTAACCACTAACCACTGACCCAACCACCTACCTTTAACCCAAGCCTAACCCTTCACCCGCAAAGTCCTCTTGATATTTACAAAGGTATAAAAGTTAAAAAGGGGGAGGATTGATTGCTTGGCAAGCCTATGGTAGGAGTAAGTTCCATGCCGCTCTCGAGTGATTCACTAAAAATACACCTTCGGCCGAGTGTGAGTGATTTCTCCCGTGAGGTATGTGAACTTGTATATAAATGGAATTTTAAAAAGGCATGTTATGCCCAAATAAGTAATTTCTCCTATGAAACGTTCTAAACAATTCATAACGAATAGGATTGTAAATAGATAAAAATAAAACCCAAAAAGATCTTGGATTCCCAACACTCTATGACAAGCCAAAACCTTCTCTTCTACCCATTCCATTTGGGAGTGTAAGCCACATATTAAAGAGTTTTGCTTGAGGACAAGCAAAAGTTCAAGTGTGGGGGTATTTGATGTGTGTAAAATGCAACATATAAATTACATCAAATGAGACATAAAACTAACCCTTTTTAAGTACTAATGTTGGAAAAAGAGTGTTTTTGTCTTCCTTTTGTATTTTCAGGATTAAATGAGCTCAAATTCACAAAAGAAGCAAAAAGACAGCTAAATCTAACATAAATACAAGAAAAGGAACATAAGTGGACTGCCCGACCCTTCAGCGGCATCTTCCCAAGCAAAATAGAGAAGGCAGAAGACTGAACACGCCCCGTGCTCAGCCAGCACGGGGCCGTGCCCAAGAAGCAGCAGAAAAGACAAACCTATAGAAGCTTCTATTGCCCACCACGGGCCGTGTCCAGTGAACACGGGGGCGTGGCGAAAGTACAGCAGGCGCATTAATTGTAATTGCGAATTACAATTAATGAAGAGAGAGAGAGAGTGTCAGACAGGCACGGGGGCGTGTCCAACGGACACGGGGCCGTGCCCAGCCTTCTGTTCAGCCTATAAATAGGAGTGCTTGGTTTCATTTCAACTCATCCCTTGGCACACCACCTCTCTCACACTTCACCCACCACCCACCACCACCATAACACCATCATCCACTACCATCATCCATTGTCCATCGTAGAGTGTGTGAGTCGTCTCGGGATCCAAGATTGATCGTAAGAGTTCTTGACAATCAAGGCCATGTTTGCCTAAGTCTCTTACATCACTTGGTGAAGACAAAGTGTCTAGTTTAATACTTTTTATTTCTAATCTTTTGCACTTTTTATTTGGTTTTGTATTAATGACTTTAATAACTAGTTACTTATGTTGAAGGTGATCTTTCCTTATCGTTTGTCCGTGGTGTCTTGGCATTATTTTACTGTCTATATAAAATAAAAGATTTTCACCATTCATATCTCCACGGTCTATATGGAGGTATGTTGGCTACCTGGTCGGGGGTTAAGGGAACGGTTTAGTAAAGGTCTTGCCATTGTTCAGCGTTTAGAGGTCCTGCAATGGACCTGGGTTAAATTTAGTAGGACCTCCTTCAATGCTTCACGGTATTGGATGGCGGGGGTCCAAACTCTTTGATCCCCTCATAAGTTAACAACTATTAATACTATAACCCGGCTATTTAGGACTGTATCCCTGCTGACTCAGACTACTTAGCCGAGGGTAACGTCACCGCCAAAAGCGGGGCCTACCATAATATTGCATTAATAACTTAATTCATTATCTTCCAATAATCCACCCTTTTAGGATTGTATCCTTGCTGACTCAAACTACTGGGGTGAGGGTAACGTCGCCTTCAAAAGAGGGGCATACTACAATAACTAAGATAATCTCTTAATTATGTGCAAAAGTGAGGAAATAATCAAAGGTTATACTAGATACGAGTCGGAACCAAGTGATTCATCTTGTCTATCTGTTTTTTTTCTTTTATTTTACTTTTCAGCATTTTAGTTAGTTTTTATTTTTCTTAGTTTAAAAAACATTTTTCTAAACCTTTTATTTTGATTAGACGTTGAGGATAAACCGGTACTAAAAGCTCTTGTGTCCTTGGACGACCTCGGTATCTTGCCAACACTATAGTACGCTCACGATGGGTGCACTTGCCCATATGTGTGTTTAGTGTTAGTAAAATATCGTGTTTTATAAATTTAAAACTTGGCTAAAATAAGTGTTAAAGGGGCTTAAAATATACACCTAATATATATATATAACACTTCACACGCATCACTCCCTCGCGTGGCATGAGGGGGGACGTTTTCCAGAAGGTCTGGAGCTGGGTCCTGCATTTTTCAGCAATAACGGTTTTTACGGAAACGGCCACAACTTCTTCGTTATTGATCCGTTTTACGCGATTCTTTTTCCTACGCGTCCGTAATTTAATTCTCCATCACATGGAGTTAAAATCCAACATCCAACATAATAAACTTTGAGACTTCTAAGCCTTCGACTCATTACCTCTTTACCGAATTTTAACCCGTTTATGCATTTTATCAAACAATCATATTTGTTTGATCCTTATATCACATGCAGTTCTTCAAATTAATGTTATCTACCATGTTAGGTCCTAATCACAGGTTTCTTACAAAATTTAAACACGTTTTCGCTCGTATGCTTATTTTGACCCGTTAAGGGTATTTAAGCACTTTAAAAATTGAAATCGCTTTCATTCATTTCTAGCATCTTATTCATACATTTATTATCAAGTAATCTTCCACCACGACTATATGTGTGTTGGATTTAATGTGGATATCTATATGTTCCGAGTTTTACCCCTCGGATTATCATTTTACGGCAAAGATTATTATAGAGTCAAATGACTAAGGATTCACATCTTTCGCTTTTGTATACTCGTTCTAAGTGTTTAATTATGCATACTACTCTTTTCCGAACAACCATTATGGGTCGTTCACTAGATTTAGCTTACAAGGGAAATTTGGTCAATTTTCATCCTTCTTTTACTACAAGGACCTTTAAATACTTGTTTGACTCAAAATCCGACCTTTTAACTATAATCTTGTTTATAAACCCATGTGCTTCTAAAACACCATAATCATAACTCAATTTATTCGGTTTACCTAAAAGGTAACCGAATATCTATATTTTAACCTTGTCTAACTCTTATAAAATCTTAAGTTCTACATGATGAGTTAGATCATTATACATACCTGGCTCGGATCAATATATTAACCCGTTTCAACACCTTGCCTTAGCTGCTGCTAAGTAATAACGATGTAAACATCCATGTGCTATTTATTTCCTAAAATCATACAACTCGACAACTCATTAGTCGATATTGTCAAAGGGTGATAATTTCACCTTTTGACCCGTTTGGTCTAGATGACCCATTATATTAGCGAGATGACATTTATTACCACTTCGTATATATGACTCGCTCCAGTTTACATCGTGCGGTCATTTTACTTATAAATTCATTTCTTAACACTTTTGGCCTATTATGGCATACATCATAATTGTCTTTCAAAACTAACGGTAAAGGTCAACGTGTGACCAAATTACCATTTTGCCCTTATTGGTTATTATGATTTACCTTATATGGTAACCATTAAAAGTACATGTTTCATTCGTCACAATATGATCGAATTACCGATTTAACTCATTTTTAGCCATCACTATGGTTTCTTATCATATTTGAATATATTGTTCCGTACGACTATACGCCGGAACACCATATCTCAATTAGGTATTTGTCTTTTTCGTAATTAATACGACAAAATAATATTCTAAAATATATGACTAGTGTAAGATATACTTACCATGCATCCGAATTACGCTTTTCCTTCATACTTGTTTCGTTTGACCCGCTTCCTTTCCAAGCCTCCACCTAGCTTGTAAAGCGTCAAACTATCATCATAATTCGTAAGACGGTTAGATTAGTCATCATTAATTATGACTATTCCATCTTACGGGTTTTACATCAAAATTCACCATTTGATTTCATTTTGGTCAGTTTGACTTTTAAAGGTCAAACTGCCTATTAACATAAGTGATTATATTATAAACCTCGATAATTCATTTAAGCACTTTGTCAAGTATCCGATAGGCATTATTCTTACGCCACCGTTTTAACTACTTTTCAAGTCTAAGTTCATGCTATTATTAACACCAATTTAACTTAGCTCTTGATTATCAAAGTTAATTATTCATTTGTTAAGCAAGAACTAAAGGTTTCTATCTACATGTAAAAACCCGTTTCATCATAGCATTAGACATTCATCCGAACATCTAATATAATCAAGTTCTACAAATTAATTAGTAGACATCATGATTCCAAACGCCTATTTATATGAACAAAAACACTAATTTCATCATAATATACAAAACCCATTTCAAGTCACATATGAGCATTCACTCGAACTTATAAATTGTTCAAGTATTTTGCTCCAACTATCAAATATGATGATTCTAAGCACATGCATATCATCATCTTCACTATTTAGTCAAAACCCACTTGGCTCATACTTGGTTAATTGACTAATCACTAGTTTATGGCACAATTTTACAAGTTTGCATCTAGGGTTTGTTTCTAGACATAGATTCAACCCAATATCAATCATATATACAATATTCATCACAGAAATTTTGATTTTTGGTGTTCATCATGAATTCAAAACATCACCAAATTACAAAATTTGACAAACTTTGTGATCTCCTAGCTTAGGTGATCACGAATTTGTGTTCATGCATTGATTTGGGGCTAGAATCCATCTTCAATTTGATGTATTTGATCAAGTTAGGGTTTGGCTCCTTGGAGCCCTCCTGGTCGTACGCACACACACACACTCTTAGTGTGTGTGTTGTGTTTTATTATTTGTTTTTATTAAAACAAGTTTCTCCACTAGGCAACCTTAGTCCCCCATGTTTTATTTTAATCTATGAAGCTATAATTCACTTATTTATCACTTAATCACCAACTACTAACTAGGTTAATTATTCCTAGTTAACTTTATGGGTTCGGGAAATTATAACTCGTTATATTTTAGGTCCCGTGAACTCGGGCCTTTTTTATCCTTTTTATTTTTGTGGAATCTCTTATTTGTTTTTAATTAATATTAGGATTATTTATTTAAATCCTAATATTTACCGGGTTACTTTCACTACTAACGGTATTTTACCAGTGTATTAGTATTAACGGGGTTTGATTACCAAACCCGTTTTCGGGGTGTTACAAGTCTACCCCCTTAAAGAGGTTTCGTCCTCGAAACCTTTGCTTACATAATTCATTGAGTTTAAACTCAATGTATTTGATCCGAGAAATCTTTTAAACATTACTTATACTTTTAACCAATTGTTAGTACTACCAGAAAAGTATGGTAACATCTTTTTGGTTACTGATTGTCTACGTATCTCATACGCCATAGTGCAACTTGAAATAACTTAATCTCGTTATTTCCACTAGTTTAGTTAACTTAGCGATATCCATCGCTTTCATATATTATCGAATTCTTTATGAATCCGTTACTTTGACCTGTTTAAAGGTCTTTAGTGAAATCTTTCACTTTTAGCAACAATTTCTTTTGTTTTCAAATTTATTTATTCGGTTTAGTTATACCGAATCCACTGCTTACAAGCAAACCAAATTTATTTAAATGACCTTAACCGGTCTCACTAACAAGACTTATTAGTCCAGTTACTTTTTACCGCTCGCTTGGTTATAATGTGATTCTACTTCACATCACATTTCTTGACCGTGATCGTGTCACATCATGTTTAATTTATATCAACCTTTCATTTTCGAAAATATCACTTTTCGAATATATCGTCTTGCGCCTATCAGTGTCAAGACTTGTATCTTTCATGCTTACTATTTTAAATTCCTCTCAGAATTTATGTTTGTAAAAACGTCATTTCTTACTAAGACCGAAGTTTTAGTTTAGCGTCTTCTCCTTAACTTTTGTCAAGTATCCATACCGGGATATTGACAGTCCAAAATTTATTCCTTTACAGTCTTTGTTTTATGCAAGGATTCTCAATTTATTTCCTCGCTTTGTCTAATTAACCCGTAGGTTTTATCACTTAGCCTTATGGGCTATTTTATTAGACTTTCACCTCTTTAAGGCGAGGTCCTTATAATCTATTTCTTTCTAGTCATGACTCGTGGGTCGTTTTAGTCTCGTAGACCTTTCCATTGTTTATAACTCCAAAGGTTAGGTTGATCCGTAGATCATTCCTTACTCATGTCATTCTTAAAATACATGCTTGGTGTCAAGGCATCCTGTTTTTGGTTTAAAGTCATTTATTTTCGCCTTGGTATTTTCTTTGACCTTGACCGTAGTCTAAGGCTGCATTCGTTTCCCTTCGGACAAATTTTCCGACTTTACGACTTCTCACGTCATTTATGCGTCGGTTTATCTTATGCTCACCATTATCCAGTTTACATACATTCGTATTTGATTATGTCCCATTACCGGGATCATTATTCTTTTGCTTTAAACGCTACCATTATCCCGCTTGCGTTTACTCATGCCGTCCGGCATGATATTATATTCGACCCGTTCAACTTTAAAATAGTTGAACATATTTATTCAAAATTTCTATTTACATTATCTTGCTGTCTTTTGGTTATGACTCAAAACCCGAGTCTTTTAACCTTCCATCCGAGTTCCCGTTTCTCGGTCTACGCATGTGTTTAATACTTACCCATCGACCGGGTGTTTTACCGAAGTCGTTATTATTGCAACCCTCCTTGTATGCATTAAGACCTCGCTTCATTTTTATATTCCGACTTTGTCCTCAAGTTTGACGTTTTACAAAAACAGCCCGCTAAGAGACATAATTGCATTCTCCGGGTTCGAGTGTAAGTACACCCCCTCCCATTGCATATCTTAATCATTTTACATGTTTGGATTCTCCAGGTTCGAGTGTAAGTACACTCCCTCCCAATGCATATCTTTATCATTTTACATTAATCTTTGTCCCTTCACTCGGGCTCCTTTTCCTAATGTAATACGCTTCCGTCACTCGGCTGTGCGTTTACATTATTATCAAATATTTTGCTCGTTTGATTCATTTGGGTACTTTTTAATTTGTCCCTTTTTACCCCGTCCTTACTACATCGGATGTAAGTATGTCCATCGTAAAAAGTTCATGGTACCACGTGCTCACCACTTACTTGGCCATAGTAAGCGATCAATACCCGGTATACATGACCTTTTTATAATTTTCACATTACACCCCATGTAAGTAATGCCTCTATTTGTTTCTCTTGGAAAAAATATCTCGGATAGATTTTCTATTTAGGGTTTTCCAAGTTTTTAATCTACATATGCAACTCTCAATCTCTACGTACTTGTTGCATATTACTATTTGTGCAATTAAATTTAAAATGTGCACCTGTAAATGCTTGCCCTAACGGGCTTTTTATGTCGTTAACCTTGTTTGCGATCGTCACGCGATTTAGGTCCTTGATGAGTATGCTCTGCTTGTCATACCTTGGACTGTTCTACCATCATATCCGCAATTTGCTAAACTTTCGCTATCTTCAGATGCGAGTGTCCTTCAATTAAAACATTTACAAGAATTAGTAACATCAACTTCAATAATCACCCGTATTATAATACAAGGCTTTTCTACTATACGCGTCAACGCGCGCAATTTCGCCAACTATATTTATCATTTAATTAAGACAACGTGTATCACACGATAGCCCTATGTGTTGTTTACAACACTTTAGCATGCTAAACTATTAACATACATGTACTTACCGGATTTGCGATCAAGCCTCGAACCGAACACACTTTTTTCTTTAACCATGAGCTCTGATTACCAACTTGTAACACCCGTTCTTATAAATCAAGGTTTAATGTATCTTTTACGAAAAACAATCATGTAATTAAGATTACATATACATCAGAAATACAGGTTTATTTAAAACCTTTTACAATTTAAAAGTTTAGAATATAACGTAATTAAGTTCGTCATTTAACATATCAACGATACATAGTGCGGAAGCTTGTAACTTGATTCTGTTCGGTTCTTCGTTTAGCTTGATCGTCCTCCGGTAGAGTAAATTATACCTACAATTCATAAAACATGAATTGAATCAGTCATACTTAGCTTAAAACGTGTCTAAACAAGTCCGGGAAGCGAAACTGATTAAAATACAAATTTTTTTCCAAAACAGGGTTCTGTCGCGCCACGTGACGGCGCCACATTGCTCCCTCGCGTGGCGCGAGGGGGGACGTTTTCCAGCAGGTCTGGAGCTGGGTCCTGCATTTTTCAGCAATAACGGTTTTTACGGAAACGACCATAACTTCTTCGTTATTGATCCGTTTTACGCGATTCTTTTTCCTACGCCTCCGTAATTTAATTCTCCATCACATGGAGTTAAAATCCAACATCCAGCATAATAAACTTTGAGACTTCTAAGCCTTCGACTCATTACCTCTTTACCGAATTTTAACCCGTTTATGCATTTTATCAAACAAACATATTTGTTTGATCCTTATATCACATGCACTTCTTCAAATTAATGTTATCTACCATGTTAGGTCCTAATCACAGGTTTCTTACATAATTTAAACACGTTTTCGCTCGTATGCTTATTTTGACCCGTTAAGGGTAATTAAGCACTTTAAAAATTGAAATCGCTTTCATTCATTTCTAGCATCTTATTCCTACATTTCTTATCAAGTAATCTTCCACCACAACTATATGTGTGTTGGATTTAATGTGTTGGTGCATCCGTCTGTCGCCTACGTCTTGTATCGAGTCTAGTATAGAATTAGGGCATGAGAATCAAAATAGTGTTTTTTAGGGGTGATTCCGCTCGAAATGACACCTTTTCATTTCGAGCTAAATCACATAATTTTCTGATTCCGCTCGAAATGTTAAATCCTGATTCCGCTCGAAAGTGTAAAGTCTGATTCCGCTCGAAATGACACATTGTCATTTGGAGCTAAATCAGAACACCTATAAATAGGTCATTTGGGGCGAAATCAGAGGAGTGTTGTGTGTGTTATCTTCCGGTGAGCGACGAAGTGCTGCCGAAGTGTTGACGTGATTGTAAAAGGCTTCTATATCAATAACATCAACAATTTAAGGGGAATACGGCTGAGTTAGCACCAAAACATTTGTTTCCGCCTCTTGTTTTGGATAATTACTCTTCTGATTGACTCATTTGGGTCCGAAATCGATCCTACAAGTGGTATCAGAGCTCAGGAAGAAGAGTTCTATACCATTCAGCTGTGATTTCTGTTTCTACATCATTCTTTTTCAATCTGAACATTATTTCACGGTCAGAATCTGCTCAATTTCTCACAACTGGCTCGGAATCACGTATTAACAAAGCCTTAGAAGTTTCTAGTCCAAATTCGAACTAAAACTGGTTATTTTTGAGATTCCGCTCGAGAGTATGATGACGTCATAGTGATTCAGCTCGAAGATTTGATCTTAATTCCGCTCCAAATCTTGATTACGCTCCAAAGTTCCTGGTTGATTCCGCTCAGAATTATGATTCAGCTTGAGATTTGATTCTAATTCCGCTCGAAATCGAGACTTCGGTGTTGTTTTCGCTCCAAAGGGTTGATTCCGCTCCAAGTTGTTTCTAATTCCGCTCCAAGTTGCAGATTGTTTCTAATTCCGCTCCAAGTTACATAAGTGTCGTAATTCCGCTCCAAAGTATTGTTGTGATTCAGCTTCAAAGTGTTTGTCGTAATTCCGCTCCAAAGTATTGTTGTGATTCAGCTCCAAAGTGTTTGTCGTAATTCCGCTCCAAAATTATTAGTGATTCCGCTCAGAACTGGTATTCTGCTATCAATTCAGATTTGCATGTGAACTGATTAAATCTTGTCGGCCCATTTGATACAAGTTTTAAGGTCCATCACGTGAATTCATATTGGTTGTAACAACACCGTCCCACTAGGTAGTATTGGTCCAATAGGGTAATCTTGGGATACAAAGTTGTCGGCCTCTTAAATGTGTTAACCCATTTAATTCTCGGTGCATGTGTAATATTTGTAGTTCTTAATTGTTTGGTTCATATCAAGTTGCGGCCCAATCAGCCCACTATCAATTTGAAAGCTTGTGTGAGAAATTCTTCGATATTGAAACATAGACAACGAGTTCTACAATGCTTTTGCTAGTCCTATCACAATTACTCAGAATGCTTTGCTTGAAAATGAAACCGGGACATCACAGAAACCGCCTAAGCTGTTGGATATTGATGATTACAATGGTTGGTCTGAACGCTTTGGAAATTGGGTTGAAGCTTATTACTTGGATGCTTGGGAACACACTGAAGTTCCATATGAAAGGCCCACAAGAAATGGTATTCAATTAACAATCAGAGATATGAATGCTGAGGAGAAAAAGAAGTATAGAGATGAGAAATTGATGGTGAGTCTGCTTCAGCAAGCAATTAAAGAGGACATTTTGATTTTGCTTCAACATGATGGAAGTGCATATTCAATCTGGACTGAATTGGAAGCAAAGTCTATAGGAAGTGATGATATGCTTAAAAACAAGATGTCTCTCATGAAGAAAGAATTTGATTTATTTCGTGGGTTGAAATCTGAAAATACCAAACAAATTATTGAAAGATATTGTAACTTGGTGAGAAATATGACGAAATTAGGGATAAAAAGGGATACTGATGAGCTGATTGAGAAACTTGCTGATGCGTTACCACATGATACTTGGGGAACATTCCTGATGATGTTGAGAAACAATCGGAAAGAATATAAAAAATTAACACTGGGTGAATTCATCCAACATCTGGAAGCTCAAGAGATGGAGCAGAGAAAGATCTCCAGGATGAAGAACTACGATGGAGAACAAGACATCGGCTTGTATTTCAAGAGTGGTGTTAGTGAAAAGACAATTTTTTCTCCAAAGGTTGAAACTGCTTATAATGCAAAAGGTTCTTCTGAAAATGCATCTCAGCGATCAAGCAACACAACAGGATTTTCTTCGTTTCCAACATATGATCCACAGTTTTCTACAACAAAGAGTGGCAAAGTTCTTCAATGCAACATTGCCTTAAAGCTTGAAAATGATCAGAACTATACTGAGGAAGTTGCTAAAAGTCACATGTCTTTGTTGGTGACCGTGCTTGAATCCTATGGAGGATTAGTTGCAGGGAGGATCGGAAATCCAATGCTCACTAAAGAGGATTACGATCAAATTGA
Organism: Helianthus tuberosus; assembly: GCA_030545235.1. Lineage (NCBI taxonomy): Eukaryota > Viridiplantae > Streptophyta > Magnoliopsida > Asterales > Asteraceae > Helianthus > Helianthus tuberosus. The sequence continues at coordinate 38,435,270 of CM060357.1, read as the reverse complement.
TGCCGAGGAAATGGAATTGATGGATATTAAATGGTGCATGGCTAGTGTGTTGAGACGGGCTGAAAAGTTTAAACAAATCACAGGCAGAGATGATTTTCGCGAGGCGCATGTTTCACCTTTAGGTTTTGATAAGTCTAAAGTTACTTGTTTTCGTTGCAGGGAAAAGGGGCATTTCAAGAGGGAGTGCACAAATCGAGAAGCGAGTGGAGCTCAAAACCCTTTCGGAAACAACGATTACTATAAAAAGGCGATTTATCATCAAGTCACACAACAGCCATATCAACAACAACATGCACCACATCAGGCTCAAACTGCACATGGTAGAAAAGAAATTGAAGATTCAAAGGGAGCATGTATGGTTAATCAAGGCAAGGATGGTGGTTTTAATTGGGATAAATACATTCCAACAGACAACAAAGTGTGTTTCACAGATCAAGATGATGAAAGATTGCCTGAAGGTTTCAGTTGGGATAATTTTTGTCCAGAACAAGAATTCATGGCCAAAGAGATGTCAAATGGTAAAGCCTTTATTGCTAATGCTTATGATGAGTATTGGGCTGCAAAATACAGAAGAGTCAGGGAAGCTGAAGAAGAAAAATGGAGAAAAAATGAAGAAGAGGAAGAAGAAGAAGAAGAGAGGCTAAAAGCTGAAGCTGAAGCCGAGAAAAAGAAAAGAGCTGAGTTTTTCCAAATGAAAAGAACAGTCAAAGATGTTCCAGAATTTGAAATCAAAGTTGATACTGAAGCAGTCAAAGTTCCTGAAAAGTGTTTGAATTGTGATTCTTTGATCATGCAAAACAACGAGCTGCCACACAATATAAAAAGATTGAAAGAATCTTATGATACTTTGAACAGAGAGATTAACAAGTACACTGATTCAAACAGTGAACAAGCCGTTGCATTGAATACACTCAAATGAGCTTACATGAGACAGCTTGATGATGTCAATTACTACACAGAGAAGTGTGCTGAGCTGGAATTGAAGTTGGCAACACAAAGAATAGAAACTGAAAGAATCAACAATTTATTGAAAAGTTACTCATGTTCTACTTTTGTTGTTGACAGGATTTACCCGATCGTTGAAAGAATGAAGACATTTGAAGAAGAGAAGACTTCGGAAGAAAAGAATTCCGAGACAAAAGAAGAGGATGAAGTAAAAATTTCTGGTAAGAAACCGAGTGTTGTCTACAATAGATGTCCGCCCCCAGTCGAAAATGGATATTTGTCTCGAAATCCAAATTCCGAAAGAGTCAAAAAAGCAATTAACTTACAGTGGGAGTCAGGGTCGTCGGATAATTTGCTATAAAATATTGATGTTACATTCACATTGTCTGATACTGATCATGAGTCCGAGTTGATAAAAAGTGTGGTCGATCAGGTGTTAGACAAAGATGACATAGAGGAGTCAAAACCGGAGTCCAAATCCGAGTCAAAGTCTGGGTCCGACAAGTCAAAGTCAACAATCAAAAAGGACAAACGGGTTTATGATAAGAAATTTTTGCTATCAAAATCTAATTTGAATGACGAACCAGTCAAAGTAGCATATACTTTGAAAGATTCTGACAAATTATATTCTGATGAGATTTTTCCAATAAGAAGTGTTAAAATTGAAATGTTCAAAAAGGTTTTCAAAATCACAGAAATTAATATTTCTGAAATAAAAGATTTAAATCTTTCTGGAAAACCTAAACAATACACTTCAAGAGATCAACAGAGAATTAACAAGAAAATGGGTTACAATTTTGGTTATAGTTTTCAAAAGAAACCAAACCATAATAGTAATGTAAAAAAGAAAGGTCTTGGATTTAATCAACCAAAAAATCATAAAAATGAAAAAGTTTATAAACCAAAAACTGTGTTTGTTTCAGGAAAATCTTTAGACGATGAGAAAGAGCAAGCGTTCAGAAAGCAGACAAACAAAGAATTCCTTGCGAAGAAGCAAGAAAAGATGAAGAAAAGTGTTATTCAGAAGAAGACTGAAACAAGAACCTGTTTTCAGTGCAAAACTGCTGGTCATATTGCTAGAAATTGTCCGAAAACATTCAAACCAAAACAGGAAGTCTCTGGTAAAATGAAAGAAAAAGTTGTTGAGAAAACTGAACTTAAAACCAGAAAATTTACAGGCTTTGAAAATTCAACCTTTGAGATTGGTGAATGTTCAAAGAATGTGGTAAAAAGAAAAGAAAATCTAAAAAATCAGAAATGGGTGGTTAAAGGTTCAGGAAACAGTTCTGGTGATGAATCTGATTCCACAAAATCAGAGGAGCCAAAAGTTGTTAAAGAAAAGGTTGAGAAATCAGTTCCGAATGTGGATGATGTGAATTTTCCACCTCTGCGGGCTGAAAATTTTAAAAAGAAAGTTGGGAAAGTTGAAATTTCAAATCAATTTTATTCTGACAAGAAGAAATTTGATGTTGATAAGGTTTTCAACAGAAATGCGAAACACATTTTTGGAAAAATGATCGATGGTAAGGCCAAAGGAGTTAAAGAATTTTATGCTTCCAAAATGAATGTTCACAAGTCTGTTGAAAGTAAAGATGAAGAAGAGGTTGATACACCCAAGGAAGGTCAGGCTTGGGTGGATATTTTTTTCAAACAGTAAAAACCTGACTTGCCGGAGCTCCCAAGTTGGTAATCGTGGAGCATGAATCAGCAATATTCTTGAAAAAGTTTTTGAAAATTTTAAATTGAGAAGTGTGAATTGCCGGAACTCCCAGGTTGGTAAGTGTGGAGTAGGTATCGGCACTTTGAGAATTCAACCAACAGATGATGATTGGTTGAAAATGTTTGATATTAGATCTTACAAGTGGTTAATCAAGGTCATTAAGTTGAACTTGATTTAACTATCATTTAAAAAAGTTGGTAAACAATGTGATGAGTTTTCCCCGAACCTACAAATGGAAAAATCAATAATACTTATTTTCCGGAAAAACCATTTTGATTAAAACAAACTTAAGTGTTTTGAGATCATAATGGGAAAATAGTTTGTTGTGAGGGGGAGTTCTGATTGTTTATGCCAAGTGGATGGCGAATTGAGGCAATTCGATATCAGTTGTCATGTTCTTGTACAGTTTGTTTTCAATTTTTCTTTAGATGTATTTGTATTTTAGGGGGAGTATAATTTCAGAAAATCCAAAAACATTTGAAAATTTGAAAAAGGCAAAAACATGATAAAATGAAAAATGAGTTTTTGTTGCATAAAAGAGGGAATGATAGTACATCAGTGGACTGTCACAACACGCTAATGAAATGGAAAGTTAAAATGTGATAAACGGTCTCACTAAAGATGTGACGGTAGGCTCAGCTAGACTAGTAGATTTGCGAAAACGATACAAACTTAAATGAAAAGGCCTAGTTCTAGTGGGAAACATGGTCAAAAGCATAGTACTTAGTTTTGTCCTTCTTGACTGTGTGCCTACTCAGTAATCGCTGATTATCAAAAGACATAAAACTGGTTAAGTTTGTGAACTTTCACAACTTTGCTAAAAAGTCACTGTGATTGTGCATTTCATTTTGCAAAGATTTAAACTTGTTTTATTTCTTTATTTTGTTTAAGCATTGGACATCCTCTGCGTATACGTGAGTATCGACCTGGATGTTATTGCCTAAACGTTCTGCTTTATTTTCTTTGGTGTTTCGTTTAAGCTTTGGACCTCCTCTGCGTATACGAAAGTATCGACCTGGTGGTTAAAGCCTAAACAACTTCAACTTGTTTTATTTTTCTTATTTTGTTTAAACATTGGACTTTCTCTGCGTATACGGAAGTATCAACATGATTGTTAATGTTTAAACATTCTGCTTTATTTTCGCACAAATCACAGTTGATAAAAGTTTAAAGGCATTACTTGAGTCAGTGTATTGCATGATGAGGGGATATGCTGAGATCGTGGGGGTCCATAAGAACTTAGTGCAAAATTAATATACCTTAACGTATCGGTAAGCATTTCGAAAGTTTTTAGACTGAGTTTAAGTGGATAACAATATCGTCAATCTATGTGAATTGTTTAGAACTTAAAATGAAATCAAGCTTAACGGTGTTAGTGATTTGTCTCATAAACTGATATGATCCTCTTGCACGAACTCACAAAAATATTATTTGTAAATATTTCTTTACTGCATTCTTATTCAAAAATCTAAAAAGATTTTAAGTGTGTTTTAGCATAAATTTTGTAAAAATCCAAAAAGATTTTTGACAACTGTTGTTGGAAAGCTGACATTCAAAATTCCAAGTGCTAAACTTGATGAACAGGTTTGGGAGAGAGTGTATGAAAAAGTTTTTACAAGTGGTTTGCAGAGAATAAATTATTTTTTAAATATTTTGTGCAAATGGTTTCTAAATTTTAAAGATTTAATCTTTGAGAAACTTATGTGTGTGGTAGAGAATTTGTAGATATGAAGATTGACCAAAGCCAGATTCTGATATCTGAGCAGATGGTGATTTCCAGACTACGATCCCAGCTTAGTGAGAGGGGGAGTCTGAAGACATCAAGAGAGAGAGAGAGCTCAGAGCTAGATTGTGATTTTGGAAGAAAGAGAAAGAGATTGATTGTGGATGTTTACAATGAAGAATACTTCGGAGAAAAGCACAAAGACTGATAAAGACTGAAGGTTTGACAACCGAAGACTCGACACTGAAGACTCCGTCAACATCCGAGGGGGAGTTTGTTGGTGCATCCGTATGTCGCCTACGTCTTGTATCGAGTCTTGTATAGAATTAGGGCATGAGAATCAAAATAGTGTTTTTTAGGGGTGATTCCGCTCTAAATGACACCTTGTCATTTCGAGCTAAATCACATAATTTTCTGATTCCGCTCAAAATGTTAAATCCTGATTCCGCTCGAAAGTGTAAAGTCTGTTTCCGCTCAAAATGACACATTGTCATTTGGAGCTAAATCAGAACACCTATAAATAGGTCATTTGGGGCGAAATCAGAGGAGTGTTGTGTGTGTTGTCTTCCGGTGAGCCACGAAGTGCTGCCGAAGTGTTGACGTGATTGTAAAAGGCTTCTATATCAATAACATCAACAGTTTAAGGGGAATACGGCTGAGTTAGCACCAAAACATTTGTTTCCGCCTCTTGTTTTGGATAGTTACTCTTCTGATTGACTCATTCGGGTCCGAAATCGATCCTACATAATGTGGATATCTATATGTTCCGAGTTTTACCCCTCGGATTATCATTTTACGGCAAAGATTATTATAGAGTCAAATGACTAAGGATTCCCATCTTTCGCTTTTGTATATTCGTTCTAAGTGTTTAGTTATGCATACTACTCTTTTCCGAACAACCTTTATGGGTCGTTCACTCGATTTAGCTTACAAGGGCAATTTGGTCAATTTTCATCCTTCTTTTACTACAAAGACCTTTAAATACTTGTTTGACTCAAAATCCGACCTTTTAACTATAATCTTGTTTATAAACCCATGTGCTTCTAAAACACCATAATCATAACTCAATTTATTCGGTTTACCAAAAAGGTAACCGAATATCTATATTTTAACCTTGTCTAACTCTTATAAAATCTTAAGTTCTACATGATGAGTTGAATCATTATACATACCTGGCTCAGATCAATATATTGACCCGTTTCAACACCTTGCCTTAGTGGCTGCTAAGTAATAATGATGTAAACATCCATGTGCTATTTATTTCCTAAAATCATACAACTCGACAACTCATTAGTCGATATTGTCAAAGGGTGATAATTTCACCTTTTGACCCGTTTGGTCTAGATGACCCATTATATTAGCGAGATGACATTTATTACCACTTCGTATATATGACTCGCTCCAGTTTACATCGTGCGGTCATTTTACTTATAAATTCATTCCTTAACACTTTTGGCCTATTATGGCTTACATCATATTCGTCTTTCAAAACTAACGGTAAAGGTCAACGTGTGACCAAATTACCATTTTGCCCTTATTGGTTATTATGATTTACCTTATATGGTAACCATTAAAAGTACATGTTTCATTCGTCACAATATGATCGAATTACTGATTTAACTCATTTTTAGCCATCACTATGGTTTCTTATCATATTTGAATATCTTGTTCCGTTCGACTATACGCCGGAACACCATATCTCAATTAGGTATTTGTCTTTTTCGTAATTAATACGACAAAATAATATTCTAAAATATATGACTAGTGTAAGATATACTTACCTTGCATCCGAATTACGCTTTTCCTTCATACTTGCTTCGTTTGACCCGCTTCCTTTCCAAGCCTCCACCTAGCTTGTCAAGCGTCAAACTATCATCATAATTCGTAAGACGGTTAGATTTGTTATCATTAATTATGACTAGTCCATCTTACGGGTTTTACATCAAAATTCACCATTTGATTTCATTTTGGTCAGTTTGACTTTTAAAGGTCAAACTGCCTATTAACATAAGTGATTATATTATAAACCTCGACAATTCATTTAAGCACTTTGTCAAGTATCCGATAGCCATTATTCTTACGCCACCGTTTTAACTACTTTTCAAGTCTAAGTTCATGCTATTATTAACACCAATTTAACTTAGCTCTTGATTATCAAAGTTAATTATTCATTTGTTAAGCAAGAACTAAAGGTTTCTATCTACATGTAAAAACCCGTTTCATCATAGCATTAGACATTCATCCGAACATCTAATATAATCAAGTTCTACAAATTAATTAGTAGACATCATGATTCCAAACACCTATTTATATGAACAAAAACACTAATTTCATCATAATATACAAAACCCATTTCAAGTCACATATGAACCAACTGGGGTAGCCCAGTTGGCCACCGACACCCACCTCTTACCAAGAGGTACCGGGTTCGAGTCTTGGGGTATACACGGAAGTGCCCAGGGTGAGAGCTCGGCAAGGGGATTTCACCGCCAGGGCGCTTGGTCGGGTAGCAACCTGGGGAGGGGGATCCCTCCCGCGGTCAGGGGTACCGTGCATTTACCCTTTTTTTTCACATATGAGCATTCACTCGAACTTATAAATTGTTCAAGTATTTTGCTCCAACTATCAAATATGATGATTCTAAGCACATGCATATCATCATCTTCACTATTTAGTCAAAACCCACTTGGCTCATACTTGGTTAATTGACTAATCACTAGTTTATGGCACAATTTTACAAGTTTGCATCTAGGGTTTGTTTCTAGACATAGATTCAACCCAATATCAATCATATATACAATATTCATCATAGAAATTTCGATTTTTGGTGTTCATCATGAATTCAAAACATCACCAAATTACAAAATTTGACATACCTTGTGATCTCCTAGCTTAGGTGATCACGAATTTGTGTTCATGCATTGATTTAGGGCTAGAATCCATCTTCAATTTGATGTATTTGATCAAGTTAGGGTTTGGCTCCTTGGAGCCCTCCTGGTCGTACGCACACACACACACTCTTAGTGTGTGTGTTGTGTTTTATTATTTGTTTTAATTAAAACAAGTTTCTCCACTAGGCAACCTTAGTCCCCCATGTTTTATTTTAATCTATGAAGCTATAATTCACTTATTTATCACTTAATCACCAACTACTAACTAGGTTAATTATTCCTAGTTAACTTTATGGGTTCGGGAAATTATAACTCGTTATATTTTAGGTCCCGTGAACTCGGGCCTTTTTTATCCTTTTTATTTTCGTGGAATCTCTTATTTGTTTTTAATTAGTATTAGGATTATTTATTTAAATCCTAATATTTACCGGGTTACTTTCACTACTAACGGTATTTTACCCGTGTATTAGTATTAACGGGGTTTGATTACCAAACCCGTTTTCGGGGTGTTACGCAACACTCCCTCACTCTCACACACTCTCCTTCTCCCTCTCCTCTCATCTTTCTCTCACTAAAACCCTAAGCCTCAACATCTCCTCTCTCTCTCTCTCTCTCTCTCGTATTCAACCGGTAGCATTAAGACTCTCGGATCAATCTCATTACCCTCACTCGGAACTTCTTTCACCGACTCTCCATACCCTCCATATTCAACCGGTTAGTGTTTTGTAGTTTTGTTAATCTTTGGGTAACTTTAGGATGCATGATGACACTACTTGTTGAATAAATGGGTTGTTTATTAAGATGTTTGCTTTGAATGTTTAAGTGGCGATTAAAGTGTGAACTCTTGTATAAAAATGTCTTGCTAGGAATGATTTGAATGATAAATGATTGATAGTTTAGGATGTTAATGACCACCCGATTCATGTTGATATTATAGAACAAATGTGTGTTAATGATGGTTTACAAGATTGTCGTGATATATGTTCACATGATTCTTGGATGAATTTAAATAAGAAGAGGTGGTTTATTTGGATGAATTTAATGAAGAACAGTATGAATATGGGATGAATATGTGTTGAACATTTGAAAAATGCTTGTTTGATCCGTTTTGATTTAGTGTTAGACAAGAAAACATGTTGGTGAAATTGTATTGGTTAGTACATAGGATCATGGAAATGAAATTCTATTGGATAGTACAAGTTGGACAGGTGTGTGAGTCGAGACCCCTGGTTTCCACTCGAGACCATCAAAGAGACAACTCGAGACCAAGCAGCAGACAACAAGGACTCGAGACTAGCTACTTCTCGACTCGAGATCTCATGATCTCGACTCGAGACTGAACTCGAGACCTCCAAGGTTGCTACTCATATATACATCACTCGAGAGCAGAGGTTGCGACTCGAGACCAGCCATCCACAACTCGAGACCCCTTGGTTGTGACTCGAGACCACCTGGTCTCGACTGGGCTGTCCGACTCGGTTATTGGGCCACCAAATGTGACAACGTGTTTTGGGCTTGTATATGTGCTACTGTGCCATGTGCTGATTGACTGTTTAAGGATTAGAACAGGCCCAATAACTTAAAAGATAATTGTATGTTATGCATGCATGCTATGTGTTAAGTTATGTGTAGAATATACGTGACTTGCCTGTACCCAAACCTGACCTATACTGGTAACCATGCTAGGACATGGTGACCAGCGTGCTTGACCAAGCAAACTAATCTGCCGAGCAACCCAAGGCGAGTTCACACACTAAAAGCATGCGTTCCAAGAAGGGACACGAACAAACTAAAGAATGCTTTCAAACTAATATTTCCGGGGTAAAATGCGAATGGGTATATTTTAAATTACTATTTCTGGGGGAGATACGTTTGGATATTATTTATATCACAACTAGCAAAACTAAACGAATCTCTATCATGTAAAGTCCCTGCTTATAGTACCGATTAATCGCCGGGGGCGAACGGGTTATTAGTTGATAGCGCTATTAGGTTTGACAACCTCACACCATGACCGGGGGAGATCGGGCGTGAACTAGTAGACCTTGCATCTTGGTCAATGACGATAGACATTGACTCGGGGCATAAAGATCTTCTTGTCAACAGTTTTGGTAACGCCAGTTTAGTAAGCTTTCATATGGGGTAGCTCCCCATGACGTGAATAAATGCTCTATCTAAAAAATCTACGTTTTCGACAAGTTAAAACTGGATATCTCGTGAACTCGCCAACATTATGTTGATACCCTACTGCATGCTTTGCAGGTACCCATTAACTCAGGAGCTTGCAGCTTGGGGATGTGTAGTGGTCGTCTTAACCCATGTGTTGGGTTCTAAATAAACCTGAACTATGAACATTATTTTAAATTGTTTTGTCTATGCTTCCGCTATTTACTTAAACCGTTATTTGAACTTAAATCCTTGAACTTGACTATGGTATTTACTAACCTTTGTGGTTGGTGAACAATATTATTATTATTAACTAAATGCTCAGTATAATTAGTGGCTGGATCCTGGTCATGTCACACGTCTCGCGGTGGTACTCCGCATGTGGTTTTTGAGGGTGTGACATAATACCCCAGATATCACTGAGTATAAAGACCTAGTATCTCAGAAAGAGGGGTCCTTCAAACAAGATTTCGGGGGTTACCCATATATCCGAGAGATGTTACCCACGATATAAGCAGGTTTGAAATTTATATTTATATCTCGTCACAATCTACTAAATGTGCAAAAACCTACTGACACATCATCAGTGAGACCGTTTATCACCTTTTGACTTTCCAATTCTTTAGCATGCTGTGATCGTCCACTGATGTACTATCATTTCCTCTTTTTCACAACAAAACTCATTTTTGAATTTATCATGTTTTTGACTTTTTCAAATTTTCAAATGTTTTTGGATTTTCTGAAATATTCTTACTCCCCCTAAAATTCAAAATCATTTAAAGGAAATTTGAAAACAAACTGTACAAGTAAAATGTCAACTGATATCAAATCACTTCAATTCGCCATTCACTTAACAAAAACAATCAGAACTCCCCCTCACAACAAACTATTTTCCCATTGTGATTTCAAAACACTTAAGTTTGTTTTAATCAAATGGTTTTTCCGGAAAAATTAGTTTTGTTAGAACCACTTGTATGTTCGGGGTTTCATCACATTGTTCTTTTAACTTCAACCTCCTGAAAAAATATAACAGTTTTAGATTTTTTCAACAAAAACCACTTGTAAAAAATCAAGTACAATTTAATGTCCCTGATTTACCACTAGTAAGTAACTAATCAATAACCACTTGTAAGACGAAATCACTTTCGTGAACTTTTCAAGAAAAATGCCGATACCTACTCCTCACTTACCAACCTGGAAGCTCCGGCAATTCAACCTCTTCACAAACAATTTTTTCAAGAATGATGCCGATTCATGCTCCGCGATTACCTACTTGGGAGCTCCGGCAAGTCATACGTCTCACTTATGAAAAACAGACATCCAAGCTTCACCAAACTTGAATGTTTCCTCCTCAACTTCATCTGGGTAATAAGTTGCTTTCTTTGTTGCATAAAAATCTTTTACCCCTTTGGCCTTTCCCTCGACCATTTTCCCAAAAATCTTTTTCACATTTTCATTAAACGCTTTTTCAACATCAAATTCTTTCTTCTCAGAATAGAACTGATTCGAGATCTCAATCTTCCCAATTTTTTGATTTAAAATTTTCAGCCCTCAATGGTGGAAAATTGACATCATCAACTGGAGGTACTGAATTTTCTTCTTTAACCTCAACATGTGGCTCGTCTGACTTTGTGGAATCAGATTCATTGCCAAGTTTCTCATAAAACTTCTTAACAATCCACATTTGATTGTCATGTTTAGCTCTCTTTTGATAAAAATTTGTCTTTGAACACTCACCAACTTCGTATGTTGAATTTTCAAAAATTTTAAATTTGTCAGTTGGTGGTTCATTTTTCTCAACAAATTTTTCATTGAGTTTTTCAGAGACTCCCTGTTTTGTTATTGTTGCTTGAAAACAGTTCCATGCAATGTGACCAACTTTATTGCATTTGTAACAGGTTCTTGTCTCCTTTCTTTGATAAGCTCCATTATTCATTCTCTCTTGCTTTTTGGCAATGAATTCTCTGTTTGATTGCTTCCAGAATGAGCTTTTTGATTCCTCTTCACAGCTTGTCCCTGGAACAAATTTTGTATTTGTTTTAGAAGTTTTTCATGTTTATAATTTTCAGGTGGAATAAATCCAAGACCTTTCTTTTTGAAATTACCGTTATGGTTTGGTTTCTTTTGAAAACCAGAACCAGAACTGTAACCCTTTTTCTTGTTTAAACGTTGTTGAACTCTTGAGGTGGAAGGTTTAGATTTTCCATTAAGATTTACATCTTTTATTTCAAAAACATTAATTTCTGTTAGTTTGAAAACCTTTTTGATTATTTCTGGTTTAACACCTCTTATTGGAAATTCTTTATCAGAATATAATTTGTCAGAATCATTCAAAGTATATGCAACTTCAAATGTTTCATCATTCAAATTAGATTTTGATAGCAAAAATTATTTACTATAAACCCGTTTAACCGACGTCTTTGAACTGTTGACCGATGAATTTGAACTTCCAGACTCAGATTTTGACTCAGACTCCTCATCTTTATCCAACACCTGATCGACCATCTTTTTTTATTAACTCAGACTCATGATCAGTATCAGACGAGGTAAAAGTGACATCAATGTTTTCTGGTAAATTTTCGGTTGTTTCGGACTTTAACTCTATATTGACTGCCTTTTTTACTTGCTCCTCATTTGGTTTTCTGGGAGAATATCCTTCCCAGATTGGAGGCGGACACTTGTTGTAACTAACACTCTGTTTCTTACCAGTATCCTTCTTCTTTGGCTTCTTATCATCTTGAAATACTTCAAAACCTGCAACAGTTGAATAAATTCTATCAATCAAATAATCAGAACTAGAATAACTTTGCAACAATCTTCTAATTCTTTCATTTTCAATCTTCTCAGTCTCCAACTCTTGCTTTATTTATGCACACTCCTCAATGTAATGATTGATAGCTTTCTGCTTTGACATCAGTACTGCATTCATCATAGTTAATGCGTCTTCTCTCTCAGAATTCGTCTTTTGAAGACCATTCACTGTTCTGTTCAACACGTCATAAGATTCTTTCACATAATTGAGATTGAACAGTAATTGTTCTTTCATCTTGTCAAATTCTCCCAACTTTTCATCTTTCTCTTTGCACTGCTTGCAAGATTCCAAGCATTTAAGACATGGTTTGATTACTTCAACAATCTTTTCCACTTCAACAATTTTCTCTACTTCAATCACCTTCTTAGTTTCAACAATCTCCTCAGCAGTTTTAACTTCTTCATTTTGAACAGTCTTCTTTTTCTGTTCTTTTGCTGCTCGTCTCTCCGTCAGCTTCTCCAAGCGATCTGCAAAATAAAATTGAAAACTTTCAGAAGATAAATGAATTTTTGCAGTATTAATATGCATTTCTTCCTCATCATTACTACTGTCATCAGTTGAGGATTTATAAAAAATTATTGTCTTCTCTGAACTATCATATGAAGAACCAGAATCAGATGGTGTTTGATCAAAAACTGTTGTTCTTTCTGAGCTTTTATCTGATGAAACAGACTCTCCTTCTTGATTTTTCTCATCACTAGCAAACACTTTCATCCATTATGTCATCAGATCAGGATCTTGAACTATTTGTGCAATAAGACCTGCTATTTTTGAATCAGGTGGACTGTATTTATCCCAACTGAAACCTTCTGCAACTTTTTCATCATCTTGATCAATTATACCATAATAAGCTTTCCTATTTGCATCTTCGATCATTTTTGCATGTGCAGTTTGTGGTTCTTTTTGTTGATATAGTTGATGAGCAACTTGTTGATAAATGGCTTTCCGATAGTAATCATCTTTTCCAAAAGGATTATGTGCTCCACTTGCTTCTCGATTTTTACATTCTCTCTTGAAATGTCCTTTCTCCCTGCATCGAAAACAAGTAACTTTAGATTTATCAAAACCCAAAGTAGATACATTAGCATCCAGAAAATCATTTCTTCCTGTAATCATCTTGAATTTTTCAGCTCTCCTCAAAACACTAGCTAAACACCATTTTATATCCATCAGCTCCAATTCCTCAGCATCTATCTGATCGTAATCCTCTTTTATTAGCATGGGATTCCCGATCCTTCCAGCAACTAATCCTTCATATGATTCCAATGCTGTAACTAGTAACGCCATATGACTTTTGACAACTTCTTCAGAAAAATTTTGACCATTCTGAAGATGCAACGCAATGTTGCAATTTAAAATTTGACCATTATTGCTATTTGAACTTTGGAACTGGTGACCAGAAATTGATTCTTTTGGATTAACACTTGGATATGAAGAAAATCCACTACTGCTGCTTGGACTTTGATTGACTGAATCATATAAGTTTCCTGCACTGAAAGCAGTTTGAATTTTAGGACTTGCTTCAACATTTTGAACACTCCCTTTGAAGTACATCTTTTCATCTTGTTGTGCACTCGGATTATTCATTCTTGCAATCTTCTGTTGCTCAAGATCTTGTCCTTCAATCTTCTCAATGAACTGAGAAATTGTCAAACCATCATATTCTCCAGTGTTCTTTAAAATCATTAAATATGTACCCCACTCTTTCTGAGGTAAAGCATCAGCTAATTTATCAACCCATTCCTCTCGCTCTTTATTTATACTCAACAACAACATTGAACGAACTAGGTGATAATATCTTTCAATCAATTTCTTTAGCAATGGTTTCTTGCTCTTAATCATTTTTTCACTACCCTCAAACTTAGTTTTGAGTGCATCCCAGATCGATCGTGAAGTATTGTCATGTTGAAGCAATATGAAGATATCTTCTTTAATAGCTTGCTGTAGCAGACTGATCATCATCTTTTCTGCTTTATACGTGTCTCTTTCTTTGTCATTTAATTCAGAAATTGCTTTGATAACTCCCAACTCAGTACGTGGTCTAACATACTTTTTCTCGATACATTCCCAAGATCTCAAGTGAGTTGCCTGAACCCAATTCTCAAAACGATCTTTCCATCAATAATACTCTTCAATACCCATTAGCTTCGGGGGTTTTTGTAAAGTTCCAGTCTCATTTTCCATGTTCATGTTCTGAGCTATGGCAGCTGGAGTAGTTGGGAATGTAGCAAACGCGATATAGAATTCCTCTTCCATGATTTGATAACAAGTTTTTCAAAACTGACACTTTCAAACGAAATAGCACTTCAAGCGAAATCACTTCAAACAGAATACCCAGTTCAAGCAAAATTACCAACACAACAGTTTCAAACGGAATACCCAGTTCAAACGGAATCACAACCTGAAACGAAATCACTTATTTCATTTGAAACTCTCAAGCGGAATTACAATCTGAAACGAAATAAGGCTATCTCAAGCGGAATCAGCAACAATTTCAAGCGGAATTAGGCACAAATTCAAACGGGATTACGCTGATGTCATCATTTCGGTCTGAACTTTGTCAAATTGATCAAGTTTTAAGTCGTTTTAAGATCTGAAACTTTCAAGGATTTGTTAAAACACTGTTTCGCACATTATGTGTAAAATTCAAGACATTTCGACCGTGAAAACTTATTAATTTTGAAAGAAAGGTGTAGAAAACAGAAATTTTAAGCTGAATCGGTAAGAACTCCTCCTCCTGAGCTCTGATACCACTTGTAGGATCGTGTACGGACCCGAAACTAGTCGATCAGAGGCGTTCTACACAATATGAAAGGCGAAAACAGACATATTGTGTGTGATTCAGCAAGATATTCACTTTAACTGTTGTTCTGATTAACTTGACAAAATTTTACAGCAAAACAACACTTCGGCTCCGGAATCACACATGCACTAACTCACTCAAACGAAATCACATGACCACTATTTATAGACCTTCTAATTCCGTTTGAACAGGCTCAAACGGAATCACTTTCATGCGGAATTAGCTTCAAACGAAATTAACCTTAAAATCTGTTTTCTCGTTTTCCGTACCATGATCTATTTATTCACATACAAGACTCGATACAAGACGAAGTCGACAGACGCATGCACCAACACGCATTGATGTTGAAAGTTCTGGCGCGGGCTGCTTGTTGCTGTTGAGGTTGTTGTTGTTGCTGCTGGGGCTCTTTTTTCACAACCCTGTTCGGGCACATGTTCGCGAAGTGGTTGGGATCACCACACGCGAATCTGACTCTGGCGTTGATCGCGGGTGCCTGAGCCGCTTGTTGGCCTTGAGGAGCTGGAAGTAGAGCTTGATGAGCAGTAGCTTGAGCTGGTGCATGTCGAGGACCAGTACGGCAAGAACTATACAACCCACGAGTTTTTGTTGTTGTTGTTCTACCTTGTAGTCTTCCCGTATTGGAAAATCCCGTCAGCTCAAGATCCACGAGAAGAACTATACAGCTCCAGGAATGAGGTCGATACGAAAGTCGATATCACGACTTGGCGGTAGTCCGGGAAGATCCTCAGGAAAAACGTTAGGAAATTCTCGAACCATTGGGACATCGTTTACACCTGGCCTTCCTTTCTTTTCCTTCTCCGCTACTACAATATTAGCCAAGAAAGCTCTGTATTCCTTGCGGAGATACTTGCTAGCTTGGACACATGACATGAGCTTGAGACCCTTCGAAGCAGTTTCACCATAAACACATAATACATCACCATTCGCGAGTGAGAATCGAATCATCTTATCGAAGCACACAACTTCATCATGGTTTTCATGAAGAAAGTCCATGCCTACTATGATGTCAAAACTTCCGAGTTGCATCGGAATAAGGTCAATCGGAAATATGTGATTGTTGAGCTCAAGAGTACAATCACGAAGAACGGAATTGACGGCGACGGTTCTTCTTGTGGCGACTTCGACATCGAACGTCGAGGGGTGATGGGAGCGCTTTCGATTAAGGAGCTTCTCGAATTCGAACGACACAAAACAGTTATCGGCTCCAGTATCAAACAAACACGAAGCATAAATACCATTCACAAGGAACGTACCATTGAACACATTGTTGTCAGCCTGGGCTTGGCGCGTATTGATGTTGAAAGTTCTGGAGCGGGCGGCTTGTTGCTGTTGCTGAGGCTACTGCTGCTGGGGCTCTTGTTTCACAACCCTGTTCGGGCACATGTTCGCGAAGTGGTTGGGATCACCACACGCGAAACAGACTCTGGCGTTGATCGCGGGTGCCTGAGTCGCTTGTTGGCCTTGAGGAGCTGGAAGTAGAGCTTGATGAGCAGTAGCTTGAGCTGGTGCTTGTCGAGGACCAGTACAACAATTTGAGGTGAAGTGGCCTGTAACACCCCGAAAACGGGTTTCGTAATCAAACCACGTTAACACTAAAAGACGGGTAAAATACCGTTAGTGGTAAAATTTACCCGGTAAATATTAGGATTTAAATAAATAAACCTAATGTTAAATAAAAAGGGGCGAAAGAATGTTTATACAAAAATAAAGTTACGAGAGGCCTGAGTTAACGGGACCTAAAATAAAACGGGTTATAACTTCCCCGAACCTACCAAGTAACTAGGAATATCAACCTAGTTAAATATGTGTCTTAAAACAATGAAGAAAACTTGGGTAATAACCCTAGTTTATAAAGTTACAAACTAGAGGGGCCAAAAGAGGAGGATTGAAACTGGATTTTTATTAAAATCAAAACACTACACACACTAGTGGGTGTGTGTGTGTGTGACCACGAACAGGAGCAAGGTCCCATGGAGCCAAACCCTAAATTCAACAAAACCTTCAAATTGGAGGATCAAACGAAGGCCAAATTCGGATTTGAATACATAGAAACGATCACCAAGTCAAGGGGATTGTAAGGTATGTCAAATTTCTAACATTCATGAAGTTGTGAAAATTAGTTAACTTTGCTTGATGCGATCTATGCATGAATCGTAGAGGCTATGGCCGAATTAATGAAGCGTGATTGCTTAGGAACAAACCCTAAGTAGAAATTTGAAGTAAAATTGCTATGATTTGAATTATTTGATGATTTACCACACTTAGACAAGTGGGTTTTGATTATGTAGTGAAGATGATGATATACACATGTATAAGATCATCATATTTGATAGTAGAAACTAGGCACTCGAGCAAATTACATGATTTGGGTACTTGTTCATACATGATTGATATGGATGTTAATGTTAATCTTGGTAAAAATGACTAGTTATGAACTAGTTAGTAAATGTGTAAAATTATGCCCATTAGGTGTTTGATAAAATGCCTAAATGAAAGCTAAAATGTTGAAATTTTGAGTGAAATGCACTTTGAATAATATGGCAAATTATATGAAATATGAAAAGATAAGAGTTCTAAATATCATGTTGATTTAGACTTAATTATGTAAACCATGTGATCGAAAGTAGTTAACTTTTGATAAGTTAAGTTAATTAATGAAGAAGTTGAATAGTAGTTTCGACATAGAAAATAAGTAAGTTGGAATAGTCGTGATTATTAAAGACTAAACTAACCACCTTGTAAATGATGACGATAGTTTGACGCTAAGCGAGCTAGGTGGCGGCTTGGGAAAAGAAGCGGGTCAAACGGCTTGAAAACGCGGAAAAAAGGGCGAAATCGGATGAGAGGTAAGTAAAGCTTAAGCCCCTTACATTATTTACAATTTACTTAATTGCAAGTATTGTATATGAATTCTATTAAGTGATTGGAATACGATGTTCCGACACGATTTAATGGGAGTCGGAACAAGGGAAAATGGTAAGAAATCATGAAATATGGTAAAGAGGTAAAATGGCAAATTAGTCATGTAATGACGAACAAATAAAAAAATGGTTTTTAAGTAAAAAGAGTTCAAAGAGAAAACCGGGATAGGTTTAAAAGGGGTGAAATGGTAATTAAATACCATCCTATATGGACGAATGGTCAATTAGGCTAAATGGGTCAAATGGTGTTGTTAACACCATTTGACAATAACATTTGATAATCGCTTATTGAGTTTTGTGTTCATAGGAATTATCATAAGGTTCGCGTCACTACTAACTAGTGATTAATAGCGAAAGATTTTGAAACGGGTCTATATATTGACTCGAGCCAGGTACGCCTATATATAGATTTATACTTAAAGGTGCATAAATACCCTTAACGGGTCAAGATAAGATTATAATAGAAAACGGGTCAATGATGCGTAAAAACTCGTGATTTGAACCTTGTACAATAGGAAATAATTGTAATAATATGTTCACGAAAAATCAAAGGCGACAAACAAGTTTGTTTGATATAATCATGAACGGGTCAAAAAGAGTTATAATTGAATTTCAAGCCGAGAGCTTGAAATCTAAAATTTTGTGAATTTAGATGTTGGATTTTAACTTCATATGATGGAGAATTAAATTATGATCACGTAGGAAGAAACGTGAGGTTAAACGGATAAACGGTTCGAAAGTTACGCCCGTTTTCGTAAAAAAGGCTGTTTATAGGAAATAATTGTAATAATATGTTCACGAAAAATCGAAGGCGACAAACAAGTTTGTTTGATATAATCATGAATGGGTCAAAAAGAGTTATAATTGAATTTTAAGCCGAGAGCTTGAAATCTAAAATTTTGTGAATTTAGATGTTGGATTTTAACTTCATATGATGGAGAATTAAATTACGATCACGTAGGAAGAAGCGTGAGGTTAAATGGATAAACGGTTCGAAAGTTACGCCCGTTTTCGTAAAAAGGACCAGAACTAAAAAATAGGAATAGCTGGGCTGCAGCGTGACCCACATTTCAGACCATAGGCTACGGTCTGGAAGGGTTGTTTGTTTGTTTTGGCTGCAGCGTGACCCACGATTCAGACCGTTGGCTACGGTCTGGAGGGGTTGTTTGTTTGTTTTGAGCTGTAGCGTGACCTACGGTTCAGACCGTAGGTCCCATTTACCTTCTTATAACTTGATATTAATCAATCAAAACTAACCTTTACGTTGGTTTTGATCATAGGTGATTGTTACGGGCTCCGGATGAGGATCAAGCGTGATACAAGAACCGAACACATAGTTAAATGAAGCTTCCGCACGTTGCTTCGTCATTATTTCTAAACGATGAACTTATACATTTCTTTTTATTAAGAAAAGTTTTAAATAAATCCGTATTTTCCAATGTAATTGTAAATATAATTACATGATTATATTCGTGATCTAAAACTAAATCCGCTTAAAAATAGTAAGGGTGTTACATGGCCGTACATGTTGCAATGCACACAAAATCTACAGGCGATACCCACCGGGTGATGATAAGTGCATGTCGGGCAAGCAGGGTGGGGACCAGTGTAAGCACGCTTTGCAGGCGGTGCATAGGTAACTGGTGCTGGGGCTGATCGGTGCTGGGACTGCTGCTGAGCCGGTACGGCTTGAAGCGGGGCAGCAGTGGTAGTGACAGCACAGTTCTTGTTGCTGGAGCTGTTGTTGTTGTTCTTCTTCTTGCGACGAGAGGCTTTCGAAGACTGGGAGTTGGCGGTTTCGGCGGTTGGTGCGGCGGTAGCTTGATGCAAGTTCTTGGTAGCTTTATCCCGGACGGGTGGCAGCTCGATCGAGTGGCAACTCGGTCGGGTGGCACCTAGGTCGGGTGGCACTCGATCGACCAGCCTCTTTCCTCCTTTCCATTTATGGAAACCCTATAAATACTCCATATGTCAACCTCACTTGATGTTGACAGCCCTCTTTCTCTCCTACTCGATCCAGCAGCTTATTTCTTTCGATTTCTTTCAAATCTTGTAAGTTTTCCACCTAATTCTTGTACTTTCTTAATCTACACGCACTCCTACACATTTCTATCTTTTGAATCTTAACTTTTAACCATGAAATCACTAGATTTGAGGTGTTCAAGGATGATGTCATCATGGTGTTCATAAGAACTTCATGTTTTGGCTTCAATCCACCAAGAACAACTCAGATCTGAATGATTTCCACATGAATAAACAAATATCTTTCATAGATCTGAACATATTCACGGTGAAAAGAATTGAAAGATGGTTTTCAAGCTTTCTTTCAACTCTTTTACACTCAATGCACTCAAAACCGATAGAATCGAAGCTTGTTCTAATCTTCTACTCCTTCTTGTTGATGTGTTGGTTCAAGGTCTGGATTCTATTTATGAGAACACTGATTTCGGGTTAAACATGAAACACCGTCTCGAACAGTTAACTGGTCGGACTAGGGTGGTTCCTGTCCGATCGGGTCACTAAGTCTTGACGAGGTTTCTGTTGTTTGACACGTTATCACACAACCCCGAGAGAATGACAAACTACCAAAACAACCAAGGAAGAAGACGACCAGGTCATCTGAGACGGATTGCCGTCCGATCGGATTGCCACCCGACCGGACAGCCACCCGGTCGGATTGCACCTTGGGTCCCACACTTAATCTTTATTTCAACATTTGAGGTTTTGAACATGGAACGGATTGTCGTCCGATCGGATTGCCACCCGATCGGATTGCCACTCGACCATGTGATGCTTGACTTCAAACACTTAAACAATTTTTCAACATGTTCAATCCGAACGGATTGCCACCCGATCGGATAGCCATCCTATCGAGTGACCGTTCTGCTGTGAACTTGTTCTCAACTTGAGAAGCCTCTCCAATCGGATTGCTGTCTGATCGAACGGCCGTTCGATCGACCGACCTGAAAGGTAGAGATACTTCTCTGTTTTCAAAATGCTACAACGAAAACTTCAAAAGACAAACCATCATACACAAACACATCCATCCCAAACGAGGTAACAATCCACTCGCATGGTCACCCGATCGGATGACCGTCCGAGCGGATTGTCATCCAAT
Source organism: Helianthus tuberosus (assembly GCA_030545235.1). Classification (NCBI taxonomy): domain Eukaryota; kingdom Viridiplantae; phylum Streptophyta; class Magnoliopsida; order Asterales; family Asteraceae; genus Helianthus; species Helianthus tuberosus. The sequence goes on along the minus strand of CM060357.1, from coordinate 38,414,150 downwards.
CGACCGGCCACCCGATCGGATTGCCACCCGATCGGATTGCTGTCCGATCCTTTGACACTTTGTATCGTTTTACGCACCGCTTATCGTTTATGCTATCGTTCTGATCAGGCTAACCTTACCCTCTAGCGCTCCCTTCAATCCATCAATCGTTGTGAGTATACTCGATCCCTTTTTGCTTTACGCACTTTTGGGTGTTACATACGTTACTTATTCTAAATCACATAGAACACACTACGAACTACTTTAATGCTAACCGTTACCTCATGTATACGTGACTTAATGAATGCTTGTTTGTTATGTTTACACATGGGATGTTGTCTACCTGCCTTAGCAACGATAGTACTATTTGTTTGGACTCAGCACCTGTTCACTCAGGAGTTGTTAAGGACAATTTGTTACATGTCATGTCGATAACTTACGTGCTTCATTTCACACTGTATACGTGCTAGTTATGCGTACACGATTTCGAAATCTATTGTATATATTAAACTTGTATGCTCACCTTTACACTATGTGTATTGACTTTTACTTTAACGTATGTGACAGGTGCTTAAGATGCTAGGATGCTTTGTTTGCTGTGAAATCGAGGCTAGCAAAGAGTCTAGAAACAAAGACAATTTATTTTTATTGCTTATTTGAAGAATAACTATGTCTGTAATAACTACATTATCTTATGGGTCATGGTATGGGACATGATATTTTAAACTATTCGGTAATATTGTCGTTATGGAATTTCTTTGAATAATCTATTTCGCTCAGTGCCGCGCCCTGATGATTCCGCCATCGGTTGGGGTGTGACAATAACCTATAGGGGCTGCATATGGTACTAAAGTGTGAAGAATAAAGAACGCTAGAACAAATCCCCGAAAAGTCCATCCTTTTTATACTCTCTAAGACATCTAAAATGAGGAAGCGTATCATTAAATGTTCATCTTTTCTCCTTTAACCTGAAAATATCAATTGTTTGTTTAAAAACACATATACTAAACTGTACAAAATGCAAATTAAAGGTAAATGGAATTACCATCAACTTTAAAATTGATACTTTTACTTTGCTCTTTTCTGAACAAAATGTATATTGAATTCGCCATTGCAGTAACTGTTACTAACATAATGACGTAAGCATAATATTAGCAAATAAACCAATACCAATTTCACATATGAAATTAAAATGTATTTTTGCTATCTAAATAAACCTCGTCCTTATTTTACAAATATTTAAAAGTGTCAAAATATAAGTGGGTCAAAAATATAGTGAAAAAAATGAAATGGGCCAGGTTATAGAAATTTAAAGAATTTTGGTCAAAAGCTTACGTCAATGGAGAAGTTTGTTTTGAAATGGTATGTGACACCTGGGTCACTGCGACCATCAAACAAATACCAAACCAATGAAATATTGTATTTCATACTTGGGATTTTTTACAAACATGTGTATCATTTGCACATATCAATTCTTGTTCGATTCCGGGCTCTAAATCGCTTTCTGGAAGGTTATACGCGCACTGATGCGTAAATATAACCAGTTTAATGCAACGAACACTCCGGAATAGTGAAATAGGCTTCACATACCTTAAATAACCTTTACATAACTTATAAATAAGTTTTGAAGGCTTTGGTATGACAAAATCAAGTTTAATCGCTTACAGGGACTAAATTCGACAAACTGCGAAAGTATGCCGATTTGAACTGTAACAGACATTCCGGAACATGACCATGAGTTAAACATACCATAAATATCCCTTACATAGCTTACAAATAAGCTTTCAGGGGTTCGGTGTGCTAAAATAAACTTTTGGGTCATTCAGGGACTAAAAGCGTCAAAAAGTGCACAAGTTTGCATTTTCGCGCATAACTTACGTTCTGAATACATCCGGACATCCAAAAATTTATGTAAGCACTAAAATATTTTATTTTAGTGTTTGGCATAAGAAAAATTCATTCGTCGCGCAATTTGGACCGTTTTTGCGTCCGTTACGACTTCCGTCGTAATTAACCGAACAACGCAACCGTACGGCCAAACGAACCGACATCCGGCATATTTTTGAGCATGTTTCATGTCCAAAATCTTTAGGCATCATTTTAGGGCCTTATAGTTGGCTTAACAGGCCTTAAACATGTCGAAATGAGCTCTAAACACCAACAGGGACTGAAATTGTCATTTCTACAAACTTGTGTCTGATCAGTGCAGCCCAGGCGGGCCGCGTAAGGTTCTTCAACATGTTACATGGGCCGCGAGGCCCTCCCAGACCAGATTAATCTATTTTAACAGCTGTTAATAGCTGTTATGCACTCCCAACTCAATTCCACATGTTGATACCTGATTATGGGGGGCCATTTTGAAGTACCTTAGTGTTACAACAATTGTAGCGATGAGATTGAAACACGTTTTACGATAAACGATCTTAATGGTTCAAGGAATCCTATAAATACCCCCAAATTTCCCAACTCAAAACCCACTTGAATTCTGAGTTTTTCTCTAAGTGGTTGTGTTTATACACTTCCTACTTGAGATTACTTGGAAGATCAAACTTGCGGGGACCCTTTGTAAGTGTTCTTTCGTTCTTTTCATTCGTTTTAGCGTTAAAGTCAAACTATGTTTGACTTTCTGCATTGACCAGTTTATGGTCAACGCGAAGTTCGTTTGAACTTCCTAACGTGAGCGTAATCACGGTGGTTATAGTCCCTAGTGGCTATACCTACTGATTACCACGTTATCTAGGCTTAGTGACGAGTCGTAGTTTCGGCCAAAATGCGTATTCTTGCGTATTTTGTAACCAAACTACTCTTAGGTATCAAAACCGTTTGTTTTGATACCAAACCTATTTTCTAAACTTAGTTAAGCATGTTTTAACATGCTTAGCTCGTCACTTTTAGTTTAGTGCTTATATAGGGTCGTAAGGTAAGCGATCTAAACAATCGCTTATACTTTCGAACCCGACCCGTTTGGTCGATCATTAGGATCCGACCAAACACATTAGGTGACCATAGTATATAGGGAATAACCTTCCGAGGTTATACCTTATGGTCGCTTCGTTAAGTAGTTGTATGATAGGTAGTTTATATGCCTTAGGTAAATTACCAAAATGCCCTTTTTACGCCAAAATTCATTTTAAGCATATGTAACATAACTTTTAACATCTAAACTGATTTGGCAACAATATTAGACATGTTAAGGCATATTTTACTTGTCATAGGACTAGTTAGGCATTCCGAACGTGTTTCACGCGAACGACGCGTTAAAGTAGCATAAGCTACCTAAACGGGTCGTAATGGGTCGTAAGCACTTAGGTTAGGTTTCATTTTAGTATGTGGGCTTTGTTAAACCATATTACATGAGTTCCCATACTCATTTGGTTTACGAGCCCTCATTCTATCCGATCCTCCGATTTAGGTCCGGTTTATTAATGTAGTTACCTATATTAGGTACCGTTTGATTCCGTGATCTTCTAGCTTTGCTTGGTGGTTATCCTAGGACTATTGAGCAATCTCAAGTGAGTACATAGACCCCTCTTTTACTGTTTTTCAAACTGTTTTGCGGTGAAACACATGTGCCTACTTGTTACTTTCATGCTTTCCATGTTTTCATATCATATGCTTATTATGTTCAATAGTACACTTATAGTACATGATTTCATTGTGTTTTTGCTATGTACGTCCTTTGTTGCATACTTAGTACATCGTTTTACATTACATTTTATGCTATGTATGTCCATTGTGTGCATACTTAGTACATTTGTTATTCATCACATGCTTACATTTTGGTATGACATTTGGTTTGTTCAAATGGGACAATATACATTCATTAACATTGATCACGCCATTCATTAGTAGGTAGTGGTACCATAGGAATTGACAACTCCCGTTCCTGACATCCTAGGTATGTTTGGATGGAAGGAATGACCGAATTCGATAAACATGACACAGATAGACCTTTAAATTCGTTTAGGGGTTTATCGCCACAGTCACAAGGATTGGATGTATGCATTTTCATAATACCGCATAGATGTTTATATCAGTATAGCATGCGTTTGTTCCACAAAACATAACTTTGATTTAAACCATGTTTTACTTCAATACCTTGTTTTTTGTGCATTTTTCATATGGTTTAGTTGATATATTTCACTTACCATACACGATATTTTGGATACACATTCATGATTTACATTAGACATAAACATTTTAACATTGATATACACAATTCATGATTTACATTAGACATAAACATTTTGACATTGATATACACAATTCATGATTTATATTAGACATAAACATTTTGACATTGATATACACAATTCATGATTTACATTAGACATAGACATTAGACATGGTTTTCACACAAACATTTTGACATTTGATTATACATAAACATTTTACTTTGGTGGTTTGGTTTGAGTAAGTGATTTAAGTAACGAGGCGTGTGTAATATGATACAAGCATGGTGGATACGCCGCTGGTACTTCCTATATATAAGTGCTTGTATGGTATTACATATCGTAGCGTTATTTAAACCATTTCAATTTAGACATATAACATTTTATACAAATAACATACTTTTCACAATACATTGTTTTACAAACAACTTATCTGATACAAACTCATTTTACTTGGTTATTCATTTAACCATGTATTATTCTTTTATACATATATATCATTTGGTTTATTTATCACTTTTCAAATGATTTACAAGACAAAGAAAATTACAAGGTTCATGACTAAACATTTTCTCTAACATAAGTCATGAATTCTATTTTCACAAAACCTATGTATCTCACAGGCATTTTTATGCTGACGTACATATTTTCACATGTGTTTCAGGACATGATGCATAGGATTTATCAAGATACACTTAGGCGGACTTGGGCCTTAGCGACAATAAAAGATGCAAGACTAGTTATTTATGTTATGTTTCTTTGATTGTCAAGACATTGTAACGCTTTTAATCAATAAAACAATATTCAAATTTCCATGTGTTATGAAATAATGATTCTGTTACAACACTCCCCGACGTTTCCGCCACGTTTTGTTGTTTTACGTGGTCGGGGTGTGACATGATACACCCCATAAGCTATATAAAAGCTTATATATTTTATTATTTTTCTTTACTTTTTCTTATATTAAATATATCAGTAGCTATTATGACAGAATGCAGGTCAATAAAAATGTACAAAAACGTTAAACTATACACACTAATAAACCAGTCCACGAGGCATTCTCAAGAAGTGCCATAGTTATTGAAGGCGCGAGGTGCCATAGTTACCTCAGAAATTTTAAGTCTCTTCTGCAAATATAATTGAGATCTCTGCGTGACATATAATGTATTTCACTGCACCAACACCTTAAAAAACCATTACCAAATATTCAAGTCAGTTGCTGCTGCACACAAGCAGAATTGTCAGTGTGCGAAAGACCATTGATGAACATAATCTGGAGTTATATTTAAGCACCAAAAAGGGTGATACATACCTAGAGTGTCATATAAAGGGACACAATGAAGACTATGAGCATTGCAGGCCTGCAGAAGTTGTATTGCAGTCAGTTGCAGAAATAAAATGATGGATTATTATTATTACAAAGAGTGAATGTCGTCATCTGATATAAATAATTAAAGTTACCTGCATGCATACAACCCATTTTGGGCAATTCGTCCCATATATTCCACATCTTGCCCCCTAAACACGAGAGGTTGTAAAATTCCCACAAAAAAAATAAAGAAAGGCAAGTAAGTAAGTAAGTAAGTGCGTACTTTGTTAATTCCTCCTCGAGTGCAGATGGAATCTCCAAGCTTCAATACTGTGGAGACTTGCTTGTAAGTTAACCATATGTATTCACCAGCGGCCTGAATACATAAAACGGAAGGAAAATGAATGAGGAGATTATGAGAAATAAATATATATAGAGAGAGAGAGAGAGCACGAGTTGAGTTGTACCTTGTCATCAATAACATGTATTCCTTCACAGAGTCATTTCATCAAACACCGTGGCTACACTAATCTCGCAACATAACCAGAGATTTTAGAGAGAATTATAGTCTGTTCTCAAGCTACTTGCAAGATAAAGAACATTAATTTTAACAGAAGATATATAAATGGTAATTTAGTGATGGGTCATACGACCTGTATCGGTCACTGAACAAATCTACCCAAATCCAATGATCCCTATTTTTGAAAGAAAAAAAAAAGTTCGTATATTAAAGATGCTAAGATCAATAAGCTTACTTAGAACAAACTGGTCAACCTTCAGTTAATCTTTCTTTGTAAATAGCTTGATTCAACATCTTACATTCCATTAATTTCTTATGCAATTGCAATCCATCTGAAAGTTGGAGTTGAACCAGTCAAAAGTAAACTTAATATGTTATATGGTCTTTTTCCACGATTCAAAAAGTTTTTCACTTTTATGCATTTTGGAAGAGTTGTGAGTTATGTGGCCAGCTCGAAATATAAACATCTAAAATGATTGTAAATAGCACACATGAAAGAGGCCCTATACAAACATGAAAACAAAAGGCGCAAACTAGTCTGATTGTGTGACAGATCAAAACAGGTTGTGTCGGTCACACACATTTTCACCCAAATCATTACCTCTTATCTTCCATAGAAAATGAGAGTTGCATTTCCACCCAGTTCCTGAACAAAAATCACATGATTAATAAACTAAAAACAAAAAAGAAAACGACAACGACAACGAATTTGAAGAAGACAAAAGTAAAGATGCCTAGTGTCCAGCATGCCCATCATCGACTGCATTTATGGCTGCTTTTAGCATGCGAATGGCAGTTGGGCTGTTTCTTATGATCTCCCTGCACCATTTAAACCTAATGTCCAAACCGTACAGTAAACTATCAAACATCATAATAAATCTACAACAAACACCAAATCAACAATCAAATTAACGAAAATCTCACCACTGGAGCTACAAACAGCAAGTGGATTTCTATCTTCCGTCATCGAACCGGCGTCACCGACGAACCCTAAAGTTCAGATCTACAAAATTCCGTCAAAAAATCAGATCTGAGCACATATGGAGATTGAGAAGATGAATTATTGTTAGATCCAAGGTTCGAAAGAAGAAGAATTAGTTGTTGTGTACCAGAAAGAAACCAGCGTGAAGGAGAAAAAGAACAGCGGAGGAAGCTCTGATCTTTAGGGTTTGTGAAACAAAGATAAAAGAAAAAAGGGATGGTACTGTTAGGCGGGAAAAGATGCCCTAATTTACTGACACGTGGCCCAAATCACCTTTCATTTATTATATATAATAGATAATAGATTAAGAAAAAAATAATATCCCTCACATATTATGAAATAAAAATTAGGCAGAGGATCAAATAGGAAGTTTATTTTGGCTAGGAAGGATGGAAGCAATAGAATTATGACATGTGACAAAATTTAAAATAAAGAGGAAGGGTATTTTAGTCAATTGTATCCAATCTTCTTCCTTTTCTCCCAGTAACTTCAAAACTCACCATTTTCAAAACCCACCATGTTCAACTTTTTCTTTACTTTCTATCTCAATAATCACTACATTATAGTGCGATTTTCGTCACCAATCAATGATTCAAACACCTAATTAACGTGTTCTTCAACTTTTTTGAAGAAACCCAGCTTAACTTCATACAATATCTCATTTTTTCCTGTGATTTTGAAGCGAATCACTCGATCCGTTTGATTTGATCGCTGATAAGTGTTTCTATCATTCAAATTTCGTCAATCCTTGAAGAAATCGGCTTCGATCCATGTAAGAAATTCTTATGTGTTTTTAAGCCATTGCGTTTTAGAAATAAGATATTTTTATGTGTTTTCTGGCCATTACGTTTTAGAAAAACACATTTTTGAAGTTTTTTAGTTATTGCGTTTTAAAAACACATTTTTATGTGTTTTCAGTCCATTGCGTTTTAGAGAGAACAGTTTCTTTTGTGTTTTTAGACCATTGCGTTTTAGAAATAAGACATTTTTATGTGTTTTCTGGCCATTGCGTTTTAGAAAAACACATTTTGAAGTGTTTTTAATCCATTATGTTTTAGGTAAAACACAATTTTATATGTTTTTAGTCCATTGCGTTTTAGAAAAAAAGACATTTTTAAGTGTTTTCTAGACATTGCATTTTAGAAATAAGAGATTTTTTTGTGTTTTTAGTGCATTGCGTTTTAGGTAAAACACATTTTGAAGTGTTTTCAGTCCATTGCGTTTTAGAAAGTATACTTTCTTTTGATTTTTAGGCTATTGCGTTTTAGAAATAAGTCATTTCTTTGTGTTTTCTGGCCAATGCGTTTTACAAATAAGACATTTCTTTGTGTTTTTTGTGCATTGCATTTTAGAAAAAAAAAATCATTTTTTACGTTTTTTTTTTTCATTGCGTTTTACGCAACTGGGTTTTTGATTTTTTTTTTTTTTTGAAAATATAGCGTTTTACAAATAAGACATTTCGTTGTGTTTTTTTGTGCATTGCGTTTTAGAAAAAAAAAATCATTTTTTACGTTTTTTTTTTCCATTGCGTTTTCGAAAATATAGCAACAGTATACTCGTTTTAAAGATAAAAAACGCTCGTTTTTTTGTGCAATTTTTATAAAAAAATAATGTCGTATGAAAAAGTTATTAACGTTTAAAAAATAGGGGGGGGGGAATCGGAGGAGAGAGAAACCATTGTCCTGGATTGACTACAATGCCCTTACACAAACTCACGCGTCTCCTTCTTCTCTTCAATTTCACTCTTTTAATCTTAGCCGTTGATTAAATCAATTGATTGTTAAAATTACTCCCTAGTCTTCCTAGCAAAAAAAACTTCCTATTATATCCTAACCCATAAAAACTAGGATCCAACAAATTAAAATTATAAGGTACAAATTATTTGTCAATATTGTAAAGCAATTTTTTGTTTCCATAAATTCACTCAAAATGTATAAGATTTAAAATGTTTTAAGTGTTGAAGTTTCGTAAATGTTATTGTTTGAACTCTTTTTTAACATTTTTCTTTATATCATTTTTATCTTAATTGAATGAAATGCCTAAAAAACTATTTAAAGTCTATGTGAGACAAACATATATACATTTTTTTTTCTGATTTTGTATCTTACTTGGACATCGATTTATCATTTTACTTTAATGATAGCAGTATAATCCCATCATCCACCGCCTCTTCTACGTCTCCATGATAGCAACCACTCGATCAAAGTCACTTATCACCTTTGGAAAACCATAGTCACCACCATCAATCTCTGACTACTATATGATCTCGCCAACCCTTCCTACCCCCTCATTGCAATAGCCCCCTCATCTCGCATACTATCACAGCCTAGTCTTTTTATAACGGTAAATTTCTTTTTAATCCCTGTCGTCTGTGGGACTTGAACTCAAGACCTCTCCTCACAGTCCAGTCGTAATAGCCTACGTCTTCACCTTATATATGTAACATATGTAAACATGTTATGTTTGTGTTTACTTGCATGCGATTTGGAATGTTTTGTCTTCTTTTTCACTACATGGGTGTCTTGCCTTGGGTAGGAATGTAGGATGTCATGTTCAACTCCTTGGGGCCTGACTATCTCTGCCTACTTTACTTGATCATTTACACCTTTTTTTTTTCCTTTTCTAGCTTTCCCTAAAAGTTTTTAAAACACAAAATGCAACAAGCTTTCTTTAACAATATGTAGGTTTGTATCTCTTCAAAATAAAACTATATTTAACATTTCTTCTAACGTTTTCTTTAAAACTTGTCAACTTTTTCTATAGTTTTAATTATTTTCTTAAACCTTGTTTCTCTATTTTGTACCATGAATTGCGATGGTTGCGAGCCGCAGACTTGGCCAAAGCCGAAAGTGAGTGACATGAAAGGAGTAGAGCCACTCAAGTAAGTCGCGTACAATAACATGTTCGGGTCCATGTCTTGAAGGCTAAAGCTTTGCGGTTGGGTGGTGTTCGGGTTCCCGGGTCTTGAGGGGACACCAAATGGAGGTCGGAATGGGTTCATATTTTTATAAAATGTAAAAGAAGTAGAGAGAAACTTTGATTGAGGGTGAGTTTTTTTATAAAAATGTGGATGTAAATGTTGGGATTGAACCCTACCAGAGGAACAGATAATGAAAGCCAAAACCGGTTCACAACAGTGGATTCGCAATAAGCAGACGTTTACTCTAAGCTCTCCCCTTGACAGTGGTTACTTATCTGTTGATACACTCTAAGTACTGCTCAGAAGAACAACTGATGAACCAAACACTGATGAAACAACTAAAGACTGCTAAAAGGCAAACACTGAGCTCTATCTACTGTTGTCTCTTATGTACTGCTGAAGACCCAAGCACTGCTCATTCAAAGACTGATCACCTTTTGAAGAAAGCACTGATGTTCAAGTAATCAGTGCTTAGGCTACAACAGTGGAACGTGAACAGTGTTAGACTTGTTTTGTATTTAATTATCAATCAGTTGTTAGATATCAGTAGTTTTGTACAGATCAGTGTTTATAAGTTGTTAGGCTGTTAGATGTCACTATCATGGTGATGTCAGCTGAGGTACCTCAGTGGTTTGGTTTGCCTATAAATATGACAGTACTCTGTACTGTTATATTGGATGGTTTTGAGTGAGTTCTTCTCCTCAATTCAATCCTTTCATCTTGTGCAACCAACTCTGGAGTATCAGGCTGAGGGGGAGTTTAGTCTGTAAGCTTGCACTGTAATCTTTTGTTTTTAATGTAATCTTTCGACTCTATGAAAAAACAATTGTTTATCAAACTATATTCTCCTTTGATTGTGTTTACAAAGTTTGTTATTCATTTCCGCTGCACTTAAAACTGCTCATATCTATTTGATTTGTTCAAATCTTACAAACAAGCACAATCAGTAGATCCTCAGATCCTAACAATTGGTATCAGAGCCAGGACAGTCAAATTCGATCTAAAAATCAATTTGACATAACAGTTCGGCTCAAAATACATTGATACTAAGGTTGGTTGTATTTAGTTGAAAAACAGAGTATCGAGTGAATCATGTTCAAAGTGGTGAATCAAAAACTCTGTAAATCAACCAAGATGTCATAAGACACACAAATTTTACACAACAAGTGATATCATGCATAAGTCACTCATAGTTTTCAGATCTGAAAACATATCTGTTAAACTGTGGGATTATTTCATATTTTCAAAATTGATTTCAATTGCTGTTATGAAAATTGTGATGTCACCTTATTAAAATGCTAAAGTATGAACCTCAGATTAACAAAAACCTATGTTCATAAAACATTGGTGTTTTGATAACATAAAAAGAGGGAAATTAAAACTTTAGTCATTCAGATCTTATGTATTGAAAACAGGTTGAGTTCCTCAAAAGGACAAAATCAACTATGTTAAAATACACTAAGAATATCAGGAGTCAAAAATGTCCAAATCATAGGTAATGAGGAGGTTGGCATAAGCATGTGCAGAAATGACCAAATCTCTCAAAACATTACTGCAAAATGATTTTGGTACTGTTATTCCTTCAATAAATACCCCTCAGTAAGTATTTCAAATACTTGTGTATGGGAAGGGTAAAAAGGGAAGAAGAAATTCACAAAAACTCAGAAGTGTGTTCATCTCAAAACTTCTGAAGTCAGAAGAAAAGAGTATAAACATAAAACACTTTAGAGTCAAAAGTTGGGGTAAAAATGGTTATCAAAGCAACTGTATGCATTCATTGTTTCAAGAAAAAGTTCATGTAACCATGGTATTTCCAGTAAATAAGCTTTCAAAAGGACTAGACAAATTTTCAAAATCATCTCATAGTAACAAAATCTACATCAGGGTTTTGAAAACTTATATGATCTTGTGTCCTCTTGTTTGCAATCAACTGACAAGAAAATGGTACCAAACAGTGGTCAAAATATATTCCTCCCACTACTATCAAACCACTGACCATTTTCATAAACTTGAGAATGATATGATTATGTGTTTTATTGTATATTTACCAGATCCTTTTTGATGTTATTCTCAGAAAATCCTTTATCCATTTTTATACAAAGGATTTTCTCTAATAACCAGGATATATTATTCGTTTTTTTTAGAATAATATACTTTGAACTTTTGCTTGTTTTTGTTGGCAATAGTTTCAGTTCCTGTCAGGATATAGTACCGTATTTTTGTTGGTATTATTGTCCTCATGGATGGGTCAAAAGGAAATGGTGCATTGTTCAAGATCATGTCATACTCAGGTTTGTGCTATACATTAATTAAGGGTTGATTGTTAAACTGTTCTTTAAACTACTGAGGTACTCATGTTTTAATTTGAATATTAAACGAAAATGAGTTGCCTTAGCAAAAAGTTCTTATCATCTGGGGTACTAATCCACTGTCAGAAATTTGAACGAGCTTCAAAATGTGAAATTGACACGTGGCAAAACCTTGAATGAAAATTCTCAAAACAGTTGCTGAAATGCTTGTTTTTCAAATCTGTTCCACTTACCCTAATCATTGTTTTGTTCAAACATATGATCACTAAATACTATCCACTACTGAAAGTCTACCACTGACTCTTCATTTTGCTTGGCAAGCACTGATGCTCAAAATCAGTGTCTTATCCACTGATATACTATCTACTGATAGTAAAAATCTTCCACTGTTTTCACATTATTACCGTTGTAACCACTGATGCTTGATTCATCAGTGGCTCTTAAAACAACTGTTCTCCACCCTTCATCCATTTCATCAGTGTTTGACACGTGGTCAGTTTTTAGCCCTCAGATCAAAATAACCGCTGCCACATCAGCGATCACTTTTTCCCTAAATAAAACCCTGCCCTAAACCCTCAAACAAGGTTTTACACTGTCGAATTGAATTCCAAAGTTCTCTTCTCAAAGCAGTTTCCAACTTTTCTTCCCAAATCACTCTCCGATTCTTCTTCATCAAAATGACGAAGTCAAAATCAAAATCAAAATCTAAACCAAAATCGCCATCATCTTCAAAAGAGGTCGCTCAAACGGCCGAAGAATCCATCGAGATACCATACAAATCTCCTCATAATTATCTGGGTTTGCTCACAAAACCTACCGATAACCATACCTTCGACTCCATCATTGATATACTTTCTGCATCAAAGTACAAAACTTTGTTGACCGCAGATGCTCCCATTTATCTACAAACCCAGAGAGAGTTCTGGAAAAAGGCGACGCTTGAAAAACAAGAAGATAAAGTCATTGCCATAAACTCCTCGATACAGGGTAAAGTGATTCAAATCACTCCGCAAACAATCTCAGAAGTCTTCAAACTCAATGATCAGAATGGTAAAACTTCCTTTGACAAAAATGAGTTAAAATCTGATTTTTTGAAAAGGGGATATGCAGAACAATCAAAGGTAGATACCTTACAAAAAGGTTATTTTCCATCTGCACCCAGATTTTTATTTCACACACTTTTGAGTTGTGTTTCTAATAAAACAACAGCGTTTAATGAAATACCATTGAAGATTCAGTGCCTGGGATATGCTATTTTAAACAATAAAGATTACAACTATTCCCAGGAGATCTTCAATGACATGGTAAAGAATGTTGACAGCAAATCATTTCTTCTTTTTCCAAGATTTCTGAGCTATTACTTTAAACAAAAATTTGAAAAAGAGGATGAAAATTTGCCCAAACAAGGTGTCCATTTTCAAATAAAAAGTTTAACAATTGAAACATTTTCAAGAATGATGGCACCAATAAAATTAAAAGCAAAGGTGCCTGAGCAGACTTTAAAAACTGCCACTGATCCTCAGGCAACTTCTGCTGAGCCCACTGCTCCAGGTGATCAGAGCAGCACAACCACTGCTTTGAAACCCACACCTGACATCACCAAAAAGACCAAAAGAAAATCTTCCAAAAAGCCCACTAAACCCAAGAAAAAGGCAACTCTGGAAGATGAGATCCCAGAGCAACTGCCTGTGACAACACAAAAGTCACCACAAACCACTGCTGCTACTTCCTCACAGCAGTTGGATGAAAGATCTCAACCTATGCCTAAAACTCCTCCTGCATCCTCACAAAAGGATCAGGTTGTAATCACAGGGACACCAAATTATGAAGCTCTGGATCCACTTGGCTCTATCTTCCACAGTCCTGATCCCAAGGACATGTCTCTTTCAACTTCCATACCCTTACCAATCATACTACCACAATCAATAATGCCCCTGTTGCATGCAGTTGATATTGCACAGACACAAACCAGTTCCTCTCTATCACCTATCACTGAGAGTATACACCCACAAGTGACTGGGTCTGATGCTTATACCTCTGCTATCCCAGCAACAACTAAGGAGGTTACACCCCCTGAGTTACAAGTAACTCTCGGTGGTAGTTCAAGTGGAGCAGCAACTACAACAACTGATGGATCAACAGATCTTCAGTTGGACAGTTGTTTCATTAATAAGACTCCCTTGAAGGCAATTTCTTCCATGGCAACATCGGTAACCACCAGTGAGTTGATTCTAACCACCGGTACCATCAAAGGTTTATCGAATGCTGAAGAAAGAAGTCCCCAGTACCAAGAACAAGGGGCATCAATGGGTGATTTCTGGGACTCAGTTCCTAAGTCACACATTGATACAACCACTACTGGTGGGGATTCAGATGATCCTACTAATGTAGGTGATGATTCAAAATATCAGAAATTGACGGAAAGAGTTGAAAAACTTGAAGATTCAGTTGCTGAAATTAAAGATATGGTGCAAGAGATTTTAAAAGCTCAAAAAGCACAAGCCACTGTTGTTCCTACTCATGCACCTGCACAACATGCATTTGCTGCAAACGAGCTTTGGAATATTTTTCAACCCATGCTTGAAAAACAGCAACATATGGCTGATCAAAAGCATTCTATTCATGTACAAATGCTGACCAACATGGTGGAATCAAGATTTAAAGACACTCAAGAAGATATCAAGGCTATAAAGGCTAGCATTCAAAGTGCCTCTGGCAAAGTTCTTTCTTCCCTATCATTTCTTGTTAACCCCCCTTCAGATAATGCCAAAAAGGGGGAGAATATCAAGTTGTTGAGAAAAATGAATAAGATGGGAATAGAACACGGCCTTTATATTGAGCCTGAAAAAGAAAAAGAAAAAGAAAAAGAAAAGCAGGTCTCAAAACCTGTTAGCCAAACAGCTGATACAGCAGTGGTTACAAAAACTGCTGTCAGTAGCCAAACAGCTGCCATCTCCTCAACACACACCACTCCATCACACACCACCAAAACCACTGCCCTTACATCATCATCACTACCTCCTGCCATAAAGCAGAAGACAGCAGATGTTATAACATCTGCTGTAATGACAACAGTGATTAAGACACCAGTTGTTTCAACCACTGTCAGTCAATCACAATCACAAACTACTGTCACTCATATCACTACCACTGATCCACTCACTACATCATCAGCCTCTCCTACATTAAAAAGGAGAAGGGTTTTCTTTCCTGAGGATGAGTCACCACCACCATCACCACCATCAAAAACACCATCAAAAACCCATGCTCAAAAGCAGAAGACATCTCCTGATACATCAGTAGTTGTAATGACAACAGCGGTTGAAACACCAGTTGTTTCAACCACTGCTCAAAAACATCCACCACTGATCTCATCATTCCTACACCACAACCTCCAAAGCCTCACAAAAGAAAAAGAGAAACAACACAGGCTACTGATGAAAAGTATGATCCTGTTGCTGCTAAATATCCATTGGAATTAGAAGCTGTGAAAAATGAGATGAAACAATTTTACACTGAAGATGATCCTTCAAAAAGGAAACTTCCTTCTCTCATAGGTTTCATAATTCCAGAAAACATGGATGAATATCTCGAAATAAAAGCAAGACAAGCAAGGATAAGAGCCAAAGTTGAATGCAAGGATCAAGGTGATGAAGCCATTTTGGAAAGAAGGGAATTCCTGTTCAACAAAGTCAAACAAATAGAAGAATATGCAAGTGATCTGAACAAAGAAATGTCAAGCCTATCCCCTGAAGCAGATCAACGAAATGAATTGAGAAAAGAATATCTTGCATACATAATGAAAGAAAAGTTCTATCCTGCTGAAGAAACAGAATTCAAAGACTGGCCAATAGTTGCACTAAAGCATGAGGCTAACAGAATTGAAAAGATTAAACTTGATCCACGAAAGAAAAAGACAGCTCCAAATTGGAACAAATACAAGAAATTCATAGCTGATCTTATTTCCGAGCATAAAAGAAAGAAGCAGGAGTTGGTGAATGGCAAGGTGGATACTGCAGATGTCATAGCAAAATGGTTAAAGCAGCAAACTGATGAAGCTTATGAAAGGCTTGAGAAACAGAGAATGAAAGTCTCCAACACTCCTAAAAAGTCTGACTACAAAAAGCTAAAGGAGCAGGTCAAGACTTTTGAAACACAAATCAGTACAGCAGAAGCCTTTGTTACACAGTTGAGCAAAGAAAGGAAGGAAATGCTGACTGTTGGTGAAGATAGAGAAGATGAACTGATAGAAGAAGCTATCAAGAAATTGGCTGCAGATAAATAAAAATTAGCAAAACTACAAGACCTTGCCAAAAGGGTCAAAGTAGTAAGCCAAACATCATCAGCAGATGTCACAAACAGTGATCTGACTGACAAAGAAGTTGAAGCAGACATAGCTGCAGCTAATGAGATTATTGAAAAAGCATTCACACGAGTGTCTGAAGCTCATGATACTGCTCTACACTTCTTCTCTAGGCCAAACACTTTAAGTTCATCAGACAATAAACCTCTCCCAAGAAACCCATTTGGTTTAAAAATACTAAAGTGGCTCTCTGATCAAAAGACCCACGTATTGACTCTGATCAGAATCAATGGAGAAGTGAGGCATATATCAAGGAATCAAGCACTAGGCCTGAGTGTTGAAGATCTACAAGATCTCCTTGAGCTTTCACTGTGCAGGGATGAGGCTGATTCAAGTTCCAAGGAGTTTGAGGAAGAATTTAAAAGAAATGCAAAGGAACTTCTGATGAAGAATAAAAATCCAGAATAATGAAAGGTTTTGGCATTATCTGTTCCAGGGGGAGATTGTTGGGATTGAACCCTACCAGAGGAACATATAATGAAAGCCAAAACCGGTTCACAACAGTGGATTCGCAATAAGCAGACGTTTACTCTAAGCTCTCCCCTTGACAGTGGTTATTTATCTGCTGATACACTCTAAGTACTGCTCAGAAGAACAACTGATGAACCAAACACTGATGAAACAACTAAAGACTGCTAAAAGGCAAACACTGAGCTCTATCTACTGCTGAAGACCCAAGCACTGCTCATTCAAAGACTGATCACCTTTTGAAGAAAGCACTGATGTTCAAGTAATCAGTGCTTAGGCTACAACAGTGGAACGTGAACAGTGTTAGACTTGTTTTGTATTTAATTATCAATCAGTTGTTAGATATCAGTAGTTTTGTACAGATCAGTGTTTATAGGTTGTTAGGCTGTTAGATGTCACTATCATGGTGATGTCAGCTGAGGTACATCAGTGGTTTGGTTTGCCTATAAATATGACAGTACTCTGTACTGTTATATTGGATCATTTTGAGTGAGTTCTTCTCCTCAATTCAATCCTTTCATCTTGTGCAACCAACTCTGGAGTATCAGGCTGGGGGGGGAGTTTAGACTGTAAGCTTGCACTGTAATCTTTTGCTTTTAATGTAATCTTTCGACTCTATGAAAAAGCAATTGTTTATCAAACTATATTCTCCTTTGATTGTGTTTACAAAGTTTGTTATTCATTTCCGCTGCACTTAAAACTGCTCATATCTATTTGATTTGTTCAAATCTTACAAACAAGCACAATCAGTAGATCCTCAGATCCTAACAGTAAAGTGGGTTTTTTATAGTATTAAATGGGAATAAAAAAAAATCATTAAATAAAGTTACCGCTGAACGGTAAACTTGCTCCCCTAGGCACCATTTTGGCGTGTTTCAAACAACGCCAACAACCAACTTTTCGTGAAAAACGCTCGATCACGCCCGGGGGCGGCTCCGAGGCGTTATTGGGCGTGTTTGGGCAATTAAAAAAAAACGCCCACTACGGGCGGTCTTATCATGATTTAACTACACACGTAGCTTTATAGCCTAATGGCATCTTGGGATGTGATAAGGTCTTAGGACCAACAGGTTTTGGTTTTGATTCTTACAAGGGGGTTTTCTCATATTTATTGGGTTTCCACCTGAATTTGTGTATATGCATTATGCCTAGTGGAGATGAATATGATCGGGTGGTTCTGCTGGTTGCATAATGATACTCCAGCGGTCCGTCATTGATTCAAATTTGCCGTTAAAAAAAATCAATGAGGTAGTGGTGGAGTGGTTGGGGAAAGACTTGGTGTTCTTTGTGACCCAGGTTCGACTCCTACTTTCCACATTATTTTCTGCGGCATCTAGGTGAAGGGCGAATACAAAGAGAGTGAGAATCGAACCTGAGTCACAAGAAACACCAAGTCCTTTCGCAACCACTTTACCGGTACCTCATTGCCGAAATTAGATGGATCTTAAAAAGTAGATTTTATGGTTGTCCTTTAAAAATATGTATATGATAAGTAGGGGTGTAAACGAGCCGGGCCGAGCCCGAGCTCGACCAGGCTCGAGCTCGGCTCGTTAGGTTTTTATGAAGCTCGAGCTCGAGCTCGGCTCGAGCCGAGCCTACTTCTTTGAGCTCGAGCTTGGCTCGCGAGTAGTATGTTAATAGATCTAGTTCCGTCATTTTTGACCCTTTCGATTTCCAATCACCAGGCCTAATAATCCAAAGGAAGTAAGGAACCAATTTCTTGGAAGTTTCCTGCACAATTTACATTTCCTACATTGGAAATTTCCTGAACAATTTACATTTTCTACAAAATAATTACTTTTTGATCACATTGTTTTACTAGAAGTTATAAGGTTTGTGGGACCCACTCTCAAATTAAAATCTTACAGAGGATAAAAAAGATGTTTATATATATACTTTACTAAGAAAAGAAAAATAATATCCCTCACATATTATGAAAAAAAAAAAAACTATGATCCAACCAACTAAGACCAGTTATAAGGTACAAATTATTTGTCAATATTGTAAAGCAATTTTTTGTTTCCATAAATTCACTCGAAATGTATAAGATTAAAAATGTTTAAGTGTTAAAGTTTCATAAATGTTATTGTTTGAACTCTTTTTTAACATTTTTCTTTATATTATTTTATCTTAATTGAATGAAATGCCTAAAAAAACTATTTAAAGTCTATGTGAGACAAACATATATATACATTTTTTTCTGATTTTGTATCTTACTTTGACATCGATATATCATTATACTTTAATTATAGCAGCATAATCCCATGATCGACCACCATCACCTCTTCTTCGTCTCCATGATAGCAACCACTCGACCAGAGTAACTTATCACCTTCGGAAAAACCATAGTCCTCACCGTCAATCTCTGACTACTACATGATCTCGCCAACCCTTCCTACCCCCTCATTGCAATAGCCCTCTCATCTCACATACTGTCACAGTCTAGTCTTTTCTTTTAACGCTAAATTTCTTTTTAATCCCTAACGTCTATGAGACTTGAACTCAAGATCTTCCTCTCACAGTCTAGTCGTAATAGCCTACGTCTTCACCTTATATATGTAACATATGTAAACATGTTATGTATGTGTTTACTCGTATGCGATTTGGAATGTTTTGTCTTCTTTTTCACTACATGGGTGTCTTGCCTTGGGTAGGAATGTAGGATGTCATGTTCAACTCCTTGGGGCCTGACTATCTCTGCCTACTTTACTTGATCATTTACACCTTTTTTTTTTCCTTTTCTAGCTTTCCCTAAAGTTTTTAAAACACAAAATGCAACAAGCTTTCTTTAATAATATGTAGGTTTGTATCTTTTTAAAATAAAACTATATTTAACATTTCTTCTAACGTTTTCTTAAAAACTTGTCAACTTTTTCTATAGTTAATTATTTTCGTAAACCCTATTTCTCTATTTTGTACCATGAATTGCGGTAGACTAGACTCTCTCTCCTTAAAGCAAGAATTAAGCCCACATAGACTCCATGAGAACTAATTACATGATTAGTACCTGTCGTTGAAATTCAACGAAACTGATTTAGGGGGTGTTTGGTGTTGCGTTTTCAAAATACATTATGCGTTTTTAAAATAGATTTTGAGGGTATTTGGGATTACGTTTTAAAGTGATTATTTGATTATTGTGTTTGTAAAACATAAATAATCTAAAAAAGTGTTTGGATGAAAAAGTGATTATCTGCCTTCAAAACGCAAAATCTATTTGAAAACGCATAATCTAAATTGAAAACGCAACACCAAACACCCCCTTTGCGTTTTCAAAACTAGGTTTTGAAAAAACATGTAGGTACATGCTTCTCCAAAACTGTGTTTTGGAGCCAGATAATCACTTTTTCATCCAAACACTTTTTAGATTATTTATGTTTTACAAACGCAATAATCACTTCAAAACTTAATCTCAAACACGCTCTTAATTCATCATATAAACCTAGATACAAGAACTAATTACATGATTAGTACCTGTCGTTTACCCATTTTGCCATTTTCATCCCTATTTATTAGAAATTACATCATTGGTACTAACTTTTACAAATTTGTTTCACCACTAATACCCCACAAGTACTAACCACTTAATTCTGCAAATGATTTTACCCACAGGTAGAGGTGTACAAATCGGTTTTTTTCAAAAACCGGTTTCGGTTATTAACCGAACCGGGTCTTTTCATCCAAAATGAAAACCGGTTTTTTTAATAACCGGTTTCGGTTACTAACTGGTTTTTCAAGTCCAAAACAATAACCGGTGTAACCGGTTGGGATCGGTTCTTAACAGTTTTTTGCCAAAAAAAAAACGGTTTTAAACCTGTTTAACCGGTTTTTTTACAACCGGTTTCGATTATTAACCGGTTTTTCATACCAAGAATCCTAACCGGTCTATAACCGGCGGTTCGGTTATAAAACCGGTTCGGTTATAAAAAAACCGGTTAAAAAAAACCGGTTTCGGTTTTTTTCCCGGTTTCGGTTCTAAAACCGGTTTTTTTATACACCTCTACCCACAGTTACTAATGGTGAAACAATTTGTAAAAGTTAGTACCAATGGTGTAATTTTCAATAAATATGTATGAAGTAGCAAAACGAGTAAACCACAGGTACTAACCATGTAATTAATAATGATGGTGTTATGCTACATATAAACTTTATGGTCTTGATTAAAACCTCCATACTAATCGCGATTTAGGTGTTACTTGTTCATTGATATAGTAGTAGTTAATACTGAAGCCATAAAGTTATTAAGGGCTATAATCTAGGGTCTTTCTAATATTTTATCATAAATCTATGCTCATAAGTCCTCAAACGCATGTGAATGGCGATGTATGGTTTTTATAGCTAAGTAACAGGGGTGTTGTTCTGGTTTTTATAATCGGATTCAGATTATTCAAGTTTTTGTTATAGAAATACTGCCCGTAATCTGACCCAGATAAGATTCGGGCTAATCGGTTTCAGATTTATTTGGGTCGGGTCAATTGGTATACAGGTTTCTAAGTTGTAATGTATACTTTACAATTTAACTTAACATATTCATTAAACAAAAACAAAAAGGTTAAATAAAAACAAAACACATGATATTCATTAAACAAAACAGACAAAAAGTTAAATAGAAACATTTCTTATATCATATTTCATTAAAACCTATGCAGTAAAAACATATATTAACTAATAAAAGTCAAATAAAAAAAAGCAAAAAACCAAAACGTATCAACCAAGCGTATAATTAAAAAGAAAACGTCAAATCATATCAACCAAAGATGAACCTTTTTAGACGCATAAACAACCAACGAAACAAAACTTCATGTTCACAACAAAAATACAATATATGGGAGGAAAACATCATGTTCACATACGGCTATCATCGAGTTAGTGTAAAGATTAACACCCGGTTAGATGTTTTGACAAGGGTGTTAATAAAGGCACACACCAAAATCTTATTTTCACACCCTCTATACGGTCATATAGGGTTATACGGGCCGTATAGAATAATCTGACATGACAAATATAAGGCTCATATACATGGAGAAAATATTAGGTCGTATAACATTGTATACGGGTCGTACAACGTTATACGGGTCGTATAACGTTGTATGAGGTTTGGGTCGTATAACATTCTATACGGGTCATATAATGTTATACAACTCGTATACATAAAGACAAAAAAACATTCCTTGACATTTTTTTACGCAATACGACTAAGGGGAGTGGAGCATCCTTTGATGGGGCGTCTTGCGACACGTGGCGCCACGTGACGCCACGTCATATTAGAGGATTTTGACCAAAAAAGGGGGAGTGGGGCAACCTTGCTGGGTGGGGCGTCTTGCGACACGTGGATTGATTTATTTTGTCTTTTTTTTATGTAAAAGATATAAAAAAAGTCCTATTTTTTTATAAAAGTATTGATCAAAGTAAATAAAAACTAATACTTCAATAAAAAAAATTACTTCAATAAAATAAAAAATACAACTAAAAAAAAAATACATCAACAAAAATAAAAAAAATACAATCAACAAAGGTTATATTTTTCTCGAATTTCTTGCTTCATTTGTTCGGCTAAAGCGAGCTCGGCTCCAGTAAGGTTTGTCGTGTCGGTTGTTAATATTTGCAAATCAAGTGCTTTTTGACGACTTTCTTTCAGCTTTAGCTTTCGGTCCCCGTGTTCTTTTTTTAAGTTGATCCGTTGTTGGCTCGTTTGCAACAAACCGTCTAAAAATTTATACCATTTTGTTGTCTTGATCCTCCAACGTTTTGAAAACCACCGGGTTGTTGTGTGTTCCAAGTGGTGAACCCCATATGTTGCGGTATCATCGTATTGTTGTAGTATACTTGCGGTGTAGGGCTAGCAACGTGCATATTATTGAAATAGACGTAAAAAGCGGGGTTATTTAAAACGTTTGGGTCCGCCATATCGGGTTGTGGATTGGAAGATTGTGTATTTTGGTTGAAAGGAGGGATGTTGTGGGGATACATTTTGATGAGTTGATAGAAGATTGGTATAAATTTTGATGAGTTGAGAGAAGATTGTGGTAAAAATGTGTTTGATATGGGGTATTATTTATAAAGGTTGGATTATTTAAAAAAAAAAAAAGTTTGGCCAAACTATCCGTTGGCAACGGATATATTGAATGGAAAAGTGAAAAAGTTGGGCGACTTGGTTGAGACGGGCAGGAGGGGGACGCCACCCAAGACGCCTCCGGGGGCGGTGTTTCTGGCGACCTGGGGCGATCTAGGGGTGGGAGTCGCCCCACTCCCCTCAGTCTAAGATTCTAAGGGTATAGGAATAATAAGAGCCTTTTAACAATCCCTACAAGATTTGACATCTATCTCATAAGTGATTCAATATAATGAAGATTCAAAGATTCAAAGATTAAAGATTTAGATGTTATGTATCTATCACGTTCATATAGTTAAATTAAAAAGAGATGTACGTGGAAGGTTTTTAAAAAAAAAATAGAATAGAATAAATAAAGATGTATTAATGAAAAAGATAATGCAACTAGTTTCTATGTTATAAGATAATCTGTATGCATTCGTTAAAAACAATTCGAAAAGATTAGTTTTTAACGATTTTTTATTGTATAACAATGCGTAGTGCGTCTTAGTGTGCTCTAGATCTGAATTCCTAGCTTGTCGTTCATTGATGTATTTTGTACAATATAGTAATTTGTGTATATATATAGGATAATGATCATGTGAGAAGTAGTAGGCTAAATGAGAAACTTGAGAAGCATTCTGGACCACACATTTTCCCTAAGCAAAAAAATGCAAAAAAAATGTGAAAAATGCAATTTTTTTTTTTTTTTTTTTTTTGGAAAAATCGCAGCTTTTTCTTTAAGAAATAATTTTTTTTTTAATTTTTTTTATTTATTTATACACATGTGTATATTGTTAATCTTTTAACTATACATATATATATATATATTGTACATATATGTATATACATGTGAAAAATAAGTGTTATTTAGGGTTTAGCATTAGGGTTTAGGGTTTAGCTTTATGGTTTAGGGTTTAGGTTTAGGGTTTAACATTAGGGTTTAGCATTAAGGTTTAGCAATAGTATTTAGGGTTTAGCATTAGGGTTTAGCTTTTGGGTTTAGCATTAGGGTTTAGCTTTTGGGTTTAGCTTTAACTTTTGGATTTAGCTTTATCTTTAGGGTTTGTATTAGGGTTTAGCATTAAGGGTTTAGCTTTAGTGTTTAGTTTTAGCTTTTGGGTTTAGCATTAGGGTTTAGCTTTAGGGTTTAGAATTAGGGTTTAGCTTTAGGGTTTAGCATTAGGGTTTAGCTTTAGCGTTTAGCTTTAGGGTTTAGAGTTTAGGGTTTAGCATTAAGGTTTAGCTTTAGTGTTTATGGTTTAAGATTAACAATATACACATTTTTTCAATTTTAAACATGTATATACATATATGTATAATTGACAATATACATATATGTATAGTTAAAAGATTAACAATATACACATGTGTATAAATCCAAAAAAAAAAAAATTTAATTTTTTTTTTAATCCTTAAAGAAAAAGCTGCGATTTTTCAAAAAAAAAAATTGCATTTTTTTCACCTTTTTTTTGCATTTTTTGCTTAGGGAAAATGTGTGGTCCAGATTGCTTCTTAAGTTTCTCAAATAGGGTGGACTTCTCTTAGGATCCCTACCCTATATATATATATATATATAGTGTAAGTATCTATGGAAAACTCATTTAATCTAGAAAACTTGGGAAACCTGAATTGTGTGGTCAAGATTGATCCATATCATATCTTTAAACACATGTTAAAATGGCAAATTAGTCATTTGTTCAAGCCATCATTTCACCCTCTTCCCCATCCCATCAAGTCATTTATTACCCATCATCTCATCATTTTTTTAAGCCCAACAATATATACAGAACTTGCATCTCTTTCTTTCTTCTTTATCCCACATTCGTTTCTTCTTCCAAAACCCTAATACATTTGCTTTCTCCCATCTTTCATGGCTGATTTTCATCCAACCATTTTCAAAATAATTCATTAGATATTAGAGAGAGAAACATTACCTTTTCATCAAAGCCACCATCAAAGCTACGAGATCTGAATATCGAAGATCAAAGCCACCAGATCTGAAGATCGAAGACACCATGTGTTCATGTACTCATCCCTTTCTTTTGAGGCCACCAGATCTGAAGATCGAAGCAGGCTGAAATCGTTTGGTTGCATGAGTTTCCAGAGAGGGAAAATTATTGGAACACCAAGACCAAAAACACACACAAGTGTGCGAGTGAGAAGCAGGTCAGAAATCATTTGGTTCATGGGTTTTAGAGAGAGAAAGTTGTTAGAACACCAAGCATACACACACAATTGTGTGAGAGAGAAGCATGTCAGAAATCATTTGGTTCATGGGTTTTGGTTAAGAGAAAAAGTTGTTAGAACACAAAGAACATACTCACAAGTGTGACATGGACTGGTTCCATGTCTTAATGTTATTTATTTGGTAAAAGTTGAATGATTTTGTGTGTGTATTAGTAAAATAGATTTGATAGTTTGTTGGGGTTTTTTTTTGTTTTAAATGTATTAAAAAAAATTTAGAATTGAGATAATGATTGTTGTTGTTGTTGTTGTTGTTTTTATATATTAGTTACCTTTAAAAAGTCCATAATCTAATCGTTGATGATCTCGTTTATTTTATAAAAAAAATTGTGTTTGGTTTGGTTGCTTGTTTGAGACTTTTGATCTGAACAGTAACTGTTTTTGTTAGTTTGGTTGCTTGTTTGGGGCTTTTGATCTGAATACTAACTGTTTTTTGTGTTATACTAGGCGGTAACACATGTATAGGCATGTTACATGTGTTACAACAAAAGGTTTACACATGTGTAACACGTAACACATGTTATACATTTGTTACCACTCTAGTGTAACACAAGTTACAAACATGTGTTACATATGTGCAAGCCCCTATATGTTGCTTGTTTGGGCTTTTGTTTATCATGTATGTTATGTGTTACCTTTAGAAACTTCATAATTTATTAAGAATATCTCGTTTATTTTAAAAATAAAAAGTAGTGTCTTTTTGTGGGATAATTAGATACATATATAGTAACAACGTTACACATGTTATTTATAGTTACCCTAACCCTTTTTGGACATAAAGGGGGCTGCACATATGTAACACATGCTTGTAACTTGTGTTACATTAGAGTGGTAACACATGTATAGCCACATGACACATGTTACATATAGTTGTTACACGTGTTACAACAAAACTTTACACAAGTACACATGTTATAACATATACTGATGTACTTGTTTTGTTCATAGGTGAATGGATGTTTTGTGTTCAAGATGAAGATGGTTATCAAGGAGCAAAGCATATTGTTTTGAAGTAACAATGAAGGAATCTTTTTTCACAACATTATGCATATACATATTAGAATGCCTATTGTTACTTCAAAACAATGGACAATTCTAACATGTGTAGCACATTCTAACATGTTTACGGACCTATTTTTTTAAGGGTGCACCCCGTAACCAATTCGGTAACCAATGAAACCATCATGTATTACTTGTGTTAAAGACTGTTGTTATGCGGTTACTTGGTTTATATTATATGACAATGATTCCCATGTGTTGCATATACTTTTGTAACTTGTGTTACAAATCACATGTACTAGCATGTTTGGATGTATACACGTTACATATACCAAGTGTTTTTCATACACATATATACCATGTGTGTTTCATACACACATGTAACATGCGTATGACTTGTGGTGCATATACTCATGTTACTTGTGGTGCATATACTCATGTTACATGTATACATACGTTATTACATATTTTGCTGGCATAATTAGCTACGTATGTTACATTTCTGCCAGTTGCATTCTAAACTGTTTGTACTATATCTTGTAACATGTGTTACACTTTGAGGTAATATATGTTGTTACAGGGAGTTACACATATATACTTAACGTAATAGTGATTTTAAATGCAAAAATGTTTTTTAGATGGACTTCACTTGGATAACACATTTTCATTACCTTTAGAAACTTCATAATTTATTTGGAATATCTCGTTTATTATACAAATAAAAAAAGTTACTTATATGTAGTAACAACGTTACACATGTTACTTATAGTTACCCCCAACCCCTTTTTTGGACACAAAGGGGGATGCACATATGTAACACATGTTTGTAACGTGTGTTATATGTGTTATAGCAAAACTTTACACATGTACACATATTACATAGCAGATTAATAAGTTTAACTACAAGAGATTAATAGTGATGTACTTGTTTTGTTCATAGGTGAATGGATGTTTTGTGCTCAAGATGAAGATGGTTATCAAGAAGCGAAGCATAGTTAGATTTTTGTTAACTTATGATTGTTTTTAGTTGGTTTTTTTTTTTGGGGGGGGGGGGGTATACTTTTTATGATCTCGTTTATTTTACAAATAAAAACCCATTTTTTTGCTGGCATAATTAGCTACGTATGTTACATTTCTGCCAGTTGCATTCTAAACTGTTTGTGCTATATCTTGTAACATGTGTTACACTTTGAGGTAATATATGTTGTTACAGGTAGTTACACATATATACTTAACGTAATAGTGATTTTAAATGCAAAAAAGTTTTTTAGATGAACTTCACTTGGATAACACATTTTCATTACCTTTAGAAACTTCATAATTTATTCGGAATATCTCGTTTATTTTACAAGTAAAAAAAGTTACTTATATGTAGTAACAACGTTACACACTATAGAGTGAAACAACATTTCCCATTCTGCCGTAACACATGTTACACACTATAGAGTGAAACAACAGTATTGAACGCTACTACACATTTCCCATTTTGCCGTAACACGTGTAACCATTTGTGGGTATCGATGTTGTAGGTTTGTTACACCATGTAACATGTATAGAGAAGTTGGATGATATTGCGTTGACATTGGATTTGAGTGAAATTTCTTGTTCAATCACAATCACTTACGTTGACTTTGGAGTTTAAGGGATACAACCTGTAACATGTGTTACACTGAAGTGTTACACAAGTGTTTCCAATTTACACATGTTACATCTTGTGTAATATGTTATACATGTGTAAACTTTGGTTGTAACACATGTAACAACTATATATAACATGTGTAGCATGGCTATACATGTGTTACATATGTGTAGCCCATTATTGTATCTAAGAAATGGCTGGTGTAACTATAAGTAACATGTGTAACATTGTTACAACATATGTAGCTAATTATGCCAGCAAAAAAAATATAACTTTTTATTTATAAGATAAACGAGATCATCCGTCTTCATCCAAAAACATGGCCTTCACACACATTACAATAAAACTTAAACGTAACAATAATGTTTATACAGACTTAAATATATACAAATGATCCAAAAATGATCATACATGTGTTACCCTCTAGTGTAACATAAGTTACAAACATGTCTTACATATGTGCAGCCCCGATTTTTTGTAACAAAAGGGTTGAACATATGTAACACATGTTTGTAACATGTGTTGCACTAGAGGGTAACTTCTGTGCAACGTCAAAGGTACCCACCACCTGCCCTTCATCGACTTCTTGTTCCCATTCTTCATTGGTTTCTCCATCTACCTTCTTTCGCTTTATGGCCACCTGTTGTCATATCCGATATTGTGGTTCTCTTTCTTCCTACCAAGATCCATTCTCGTTTGGCTGCAACCGCTATGGTCAAGTCGTAATAACACAAGTTACAGTCCAGTATTTTTAATCTACTAATTAAAAAAATTGAAGTAACATAACTAACACAAGTTACCCTCTACCCAATTATGCCCTGAAGTTGAAGATTCCCCAAAATTTTGAGTTTTTATCTGCATCATTTCACACATAAAAAAAACTAAATAAAACCACCCAAAAAAAGATTACATATGTAAACAGTTACCATAAATACCTTTATTTTTCCTACATTTCAAACTACTATCCGGTGGAACCAACTCCCTCGCTGCAAGCACTAAAAAACATGTAACATATGTTAGCAGAACCTTTCGTATTAGTTTGTCGTCGTATTACATTTTTTTTACATCTATAGCTTTTGTTTTTGTTTTCTAGACTGAACAATTGTGCTCCCCACAACAATTGTTTTAGATGTGTTACCCTCCAGTGTAACACACGTTACAAACATGTGTTACATATGGGTAGCCCCTTTTGTGTCCAAGAAAGGGCTGGTTTTAACATAAGTAACACGTGTAACATTGTTACAACACATGTAGCTAATTATGCCAGCAAAAAGAACAACTTTTTATTTATAAAATAAAAGAGACCATCAACTATTAAATTATGGACTTTCTAAACTTAATGAAAATGTGATATCCGAGTTAAGTTTATACAAGACAACTAACAACTCATCTAAATTATGGACTTTCTAAAGGTAATGAAAATGTTAAAATCAACCCAACTTACTACCTATGAAAACACTAGTCAATATAAAAAGAACAAACCGAATATCCTTTTTTGTATTTCAACGATTAGTGTGTCCGAGTCCTAATCCTCAAAATCTGTACATCGTCAGTTTCTTCGTTACTTAATTTCATAAAAATAAAACAGGTGTAACACATGTTACTTAATTTCATAAAAATAAAACAGGTTACCTAATATGTTTTTGATAAAATAAAGTCAGGTTTAACATATGTTACCTATTTTTATAAAAATAGGACAAGTTTATAAAAATAAGACAGGTGTAACACATGTTACACTAACATGTTTACCTAATAGGAGAGGTTTAACACATGGTAATAAGACAGGTTTAACACATGTTACATCATTTTATAAATTTGAGACAGGTTTAACACATGTTACACTTATATGTTTACCTAATCAGGGAGGCTTAACACATGTTACGCTAATACGTTTATATGCTTTTGAGTCCGTTGACTTGTACCCTAATATCAGACAGGTTTAACACATGTTACGCTAATATATTTATATGCTTTTGAGCCCTTACACTTGTACCCTAATATCATAGGTTTACCTAATTTGTTTTTGACAAAAAACAAGGCAGGTCTAACACATGTTACCTAGTCGCATTCAAAACAAAAATCACCACTGATCGGACCCAAACACCTACCTACTTAGGGAAAAGTTCAAAAAGGAAATTATGATGGACAATCATACACATGTGTGCATACAAATTTGCTTAATGTTTTCTTACTCGAACAGGTATTTTATAAACATCAAGTAGTTAGTGTTAAAATTTAAATATGATTTTTTTGGGACAAAGCGATTGCAAAGTAGATCCTTCTAGAGCTCTTTAACTTTTGTTACTATTTTTCCAACTCTGTTAATAACCAATTATACATAGAATTGGAGCAAATTTGTTCGGGCGTTCCAACACCGATCAATCGGAAAAAACAAAAAACACCTACTGATAAGGAACCCGAATCAAACTTACTTGCTTCCGCATGTTCTTGCTTTCTTCCATTTCCGGCGACTTTTACCGGACGATAACAACTGAAACGTTGATCTCATATATATTCTTCTCCGGTGGGTTTGCGGTTTCGATTCACTGCCGCACTTTCTTTCCCGGCGATTTCGATTCACCGCCGCACCTTCTTTTTTCTCCGGTGCATCTTCTTTCTTCTCCGGCGTTTTTGATTCACCGCCGCACCTTCTTTCTTCCCCGGCGTGTCTTTCTTTCCCGGCTTGTCTTTCTTCTCCAGTGGGTTTGGGGTAAATGGAAGGTCTTGAGAAAGAAATAGATGATTTTGAAATGAATGGTCTTGGGGTTGATGACTTTTGAAATGCGGTTGGGTTTTGAGTAGTTGTTATTGAAAATCGGGTGCCTCCTTTCATATCATTTAATGCATGTCAAATCAGTATTAAAATAATATATAAAATGTAATAATATCATAGTTAATTTTACCTATATGCCCTTGAAGTACCTTTATTGCCTATATGCCCTTGAAGTACCTTTATTGACTTTATCACTCTATTTAATTTAATTCAAAAAGGCTACAAATTTTATGAGCCATTGGATGATCTTGATCAATGGTTATAGATTGGGTTTCCTAGGTTTTCTTAGTACAAATAAGTTTCCTATATATCCTTGCCCTATATATATATATATAGGGGTAAGATCAAAGGGGAATGATCCACTAAAAAGTGGATTTTGCCTAAGTAGCCTAAGAAGAATTGTGATGATAACATGTGGCAATCCTAATAAGTAGGAATGAAGGGCATTTTGGTCCTTATAAATAGGAGTGAAAATGACATGTGGCTCCCCTTTTGTTTTTTAAAAATACAACAAAAAAAATCTAGTACAAAAAAATCTAGCACAAAAAATCTAGTACAAAAAAAATCTAGCATAAAAAATCTAGTACAAAAAAATATAGCAAAAAAAAAATCTAGTACAAAAAAATATAGCACGAAAAAATTCCGCAAAAAAATGTAGTACAAAAAAATCTAGCACAAAAAATTGAGAAAAAAAAATTTAAGACAAAAATTCAACACAAAAATATAGTACAAAAATTCAGCACAAAAAAATTATACAACACAGAAATACAACACACTTTAGTGGGTTTTTTAGTCTCATATTTTATATAGTAATATGGTACTCAAATTAAAGATAAAAAGACGCTTGATTTTATGGTGAAATTTTTATGAAAAAATAATGTCGTATTAAAAAGTTATGAACGTTTAAAAAATTGGGGTGAAATATGCATGTGCCTTGCATGTGGAGAGAGAAAGTCTATAAATATGATTTTCCCAAGATACCCTTCCACTCCTCCTTTCTCCTACAGTTTCATCTTAACTATTGATTTGAAAAATGAATGGTTAAGATTTCTTCTCATCCTACTTAGGCAAAATTAACTTTTTATTTGATCTTACCCCTATATATATATATATATATATATAGGAGGAGTTGGGTGGAAAGTGGGTTTTTCCTAGAAAGTCTAGGAAGCAATCAGAATGCGACATGTGGCATTGAAGATTTTTAACTAGAAGGGCAATTGTGTACTTTCATATTCTATTTTTATTTTTGGAATTTATCTTCATTAACTAACTATCCATGTCCATATTTTGTAACCGTTTTTCTCCATGATTTTCTGAATAATTTGTTTTCGAAATCTAAACCAATCGCATATTCCATTGTTCAGAAGATTACTGGAAATTATCAGCATGTTCTTGGTGCTGTGTTTTAACAGTTTACAGGGCTAAAGTCAATTTTTTATAGATCCCACAATATAAAGATGGTAAAACACAGGGTATGAATCTGCTTGCTGTTAAAACACAACTGTATGAATCTGAATGCTAAAACACAACTGTATGAATCTGCTTGTTGTTAAAACACAACTGTATGAATCTGCTTGCTGTTAAAACACAACTGTATGAATCTGCTTGCTGTTAAAACACAACTGTATGAATCTGAATGCTAAAACACAACTGTATGAATCTGCTTGCTGTTAAAACACAACTGTATGAATCTGAATGCTAAAACACAACTGTAATGAATCTGCTTGCTGTTAAAACACAACTGTAATGAATCTGCTTGCTGTTAAAACACAACTGTATGAATCTGCTTGCTGTTAAAACACAACTGTATGAATCTGAATGCTAAAACACAACTGTATGAATCTGCTTGCTGTTAAAACACAACTGTATGAATCTGAATGCTAAAGCACAACTGTATGAATCTGCTTGCTGCTAAAACACAAATGTATTAATTTGCTTGCTGTTAAAACACATCGTCAAGAAAACGGAGATGATAAGAACAGTATTTGAATGGTGATGATGAACTCGGAGATGGTGGAGATGGAGAAGTGTTTTAATTTGATCCGGTGTTCTCCATCCTTTCTAAAGTTATATTCTTCCATGATTGTAGTTATTTTTGGTAGGGATTGGGGTTTCGAAGATGGGTTTGGAGAGAGAGAGGGAAAATCGCGTGAAATTAGGGACTGGGTTTAACTGACGGTTATCTAATTGATTTAAAACACGATATATTGACAAAATTGCCCCTAGTCTTTTAAAACAATGAATTAAATAAACTAAAAAATTACAAGATTGCCATTGACTTCATCTTAACCATTAAACACAACCATTGGATGGCCCAGATCGCTTCCTAGACTTTATAGGAAAAACACACTTTCCGCAGGATTCCAACTATATATATATATATATATATGAGACCGTTAAAATGAAAACCACCTCTAGTTATGAGAACCATGAGAACCACTTATTAGCCCTTAGATCAACTTGATGGATGGATGAGATTAAAAGTAAAAAAAAATTAATATTAAATGGTTTTTGTCTTATTATGTTTTTAATATTTTATTCTTTAAGGGTATATAAGTAAACTTGTCTTTTTTGTCTTTTTATATATATTAATTTTAAATTACCTTTTTTGTCATATTCATTAATTACTTTTTTTACTTAATTGTTTTTTATTTATAAACAGATTTTTTTGTTAAACAAATTTTTTGAAATCAAATTTTTAGTATATTTTTTTTAAAGATTTGTTTAAAAAAACGTTTTGAAGATCCTTTTTTTTACGCCCCGGTTTTTTACGTTAACGTTTTTTTTTACATTTTACGCGCCAATTTTTACGTTAACGTTATTTTACGTTTTACACGTCGGTTTTTTACGTTTTACGCGTCGGTTTTTTACGTTTTACGCGTCGGTTTTTTACGTTTTACGCCCCGGTTTTTTACGTTAACATTTTTTTGCGTTTTACGTTTTACGTAAACTTTTTATGTCTTTAAATTTTACGTTTTATGTAAAACATTTTACGTTTTACGTTTTCCGTTAAAAAAGTTTACGTTTTACGCGCCGGTTTTTTACGTTAACGTTTTTT
This sequence comes from Helianthus tuberosus, assembly GCA_030545235.1. Taxonomy (NCBI): domain Eukaryota; kingdom Viridiplantae; phylum Streptophyta; class Magnoliopsida; order Asterales; family Asteraceae; genus Helianthus; species Helianthus tuberosus. Next base: position 38,380,324 of record CM060357.1, on the reverse strand, counting down.
ACGTTAACATTTTTTACGTTTTACCGAAAAAAATTACGTTTTACGATTTACGTAAAACTTTTACGATTTACGTAAAACTTTTACTTTTTACAAATTACGTTTTACGTTTTACCTAACACTTTTTACACTTCACGTTTTTACGATTTACGTTAAAAAGTTTACGGTTTACGTTAAAAAGTTTACGGTTTATTTTTTTTTTTTACAAAAACTTTTTTACGCAAAAAACGAACGCACCCAGAAATCGCAAACTCGGTGAAGCGTCTCAGATATATTGTTATCATCATCGACGCCTAAAATAAAATAAAAAAACCCAACAAACAAAAATCAAAAGAACAAGTGGATTCTAGAAAAAAAACGAAGTTGTGGCTCAGATTTTCCGATAATCAGAGGCTGCAAAGTGGGGTTGCAGGTTCAAAAACCTACCCTCCACCAACCTTGCCGAGCCAACGTCAGTTTTTTTACATCATCACCGCCGATTCAATAAGGCACCAGATTCAACCGATTTAAACATCCAAAAGGAACAAGAACATCATTCAACACATATTCAAACAGATTCAAAAAATTCAACAACTTCAAAAGGTAAACAGATTCACAAACCCACCATCTCCGACCACAAAACACCCACCACATCACAAACCCACCTTCACCAACCACCCACCACAAACCCACGACAAACAACCCCATCACCCTTCAACGACCGCCGCCCCTAACCAACATCACAAACCCACCTTCACCAACCACCCACCACAAACCCACCTTCACCAACCACATCACAAACCCACCTTCACCAACCACCCACCACAAACAACCACAGAATCAACGGAAACGGAATCAAAAAATAATCAGAATAAAAAAAAAATCCCAAACCAACATAATCAGAATCAAAGAACCCCCAAACCCAAGCAACCCCCAACATACCAAATTAAACCCAGCAAGGTCGCAAAAGGGTGACCGGAGATATGGTGGCCATGACGGTTCGTTTTCAGGCGATGGTGGCCGACCAACCACCTCGCACAACCGTCTTCCGCCATCGATCAACCACCGCCCCACTACCGCCTTCCGCCGCTGCTGCCGTTGTTTGTGGTGCACCGCCGCCCAAAAGTGGTGGTCGGATCTCTCTGTGATGAGGGTGGGTTGCAGGTTTTTGTGAGGGTGGGTTACAGGTTTTTTTGATGAGAGAGATGAAAGGTTTCTACAATTTTAAAGAGAAGAAAAAGAAATATATGATAGATAAAAAGGCCTGCCACCTTTATTAATGGAGAGAGAGAGAGTGATTAGACAATATGAGTAAATGACCAAAACACCCTTTGTGTTGGCATATTTTGATTGGTGGAAAGCGGTTCTCATGGTTCTCATAACTAGAGGTGGTTTTCATTTTAGCGGCTCCCTATATATATATATATATATATATATATATATATATATATATATGGGAAGGATCCACTAAAAAGTGAATTTTGCCTAAGTAGCCTAAGAAGGATTGTGATGATGACATGTGGCACTCCTAATAAGTAGGAATGAAGGGCATTTTGGTCCTTATAAATATGAGTGAAAATGACACGTGTCACCCCTTTTGTTTTTTAAAAATACAACAAAAAAATATAGCACAAAAAATGTAGTACAAAAAAATATAACACAAAAAATATAGTACAAAAAATGTAGTACAAAAAAATGTAGCACAAAAAAATCTAGTACAAAAAAATATAGCACGAAAAACTTCAGCAAAAAAATGTAGTAAAAAAAAATTCAGAGTTAATTGCTCGGATGGTCCCTGTGGTTTCACGTTTTTTCACGTTTAGTCCCCACCTTTTGAAAATAACATGTATGCTCCCTATGGTTTGTCATTTTGTTACTCGGATAGTCCCTGAGTAGATGACAGTTAGTTTGAAAATAGCAGGTATGCTACCTATGGTTTGTCATTTTGTTACTCGGATAGTCCCCAGACTAAAGGTTGGGGGACTATCCGAGTAACAAAATGACAAACCATAGAGAGCATACCTGCTATTTTCAAACGGTGGGGACTAAACGTGAAAAAACTTGAAACCACAGGGACCATCCGAGCAATTAACTCAAAAATTCAACACAAAAAATTGAGAAAAAAAAAATTTAAGCTAAAAAAATCCAGCACAAAAATATAGTATAAGAATCCAGCACAAAAAAATGTTATACAACATAGAAATACAACACATTTTAGTGGGTTTTTTAATCTTCATATTTTATATAGCAATATGGTACTCAAATTAAAGATAAAAAGACTCTCGATTTTACGGTGAATTTTTTATGAAAAAATAATGTCGTATAAAAAAGTTATGAACGTTTAAAAAATGGGGGGTGGATTATGCATGTGCCTTGCACGTGGAGAGAGAAAGCCCATAAATAGGATTTTCCCAAGATAATCTTGCACTCCTACTTTCTTCTACACTTTCATCTTCACCATTGATTTGAAAAATGAATGGTTAAGATTCCTTCTTATCCTACTTAGGCAAAATAAACTTTTTATTTGATCTTACCCTATAGGGGGAAGGATCCACTAAAAAGTGGATTTTGCCTAAGTAGCCTAAGAAGGATTGTGATGATGACATGTGGCACTCCTAATAAGTAAGAATGAAGGGTATTTTGGTCCTTATAAATAGGAGTGAAAACGACATGTGGCACCCCTTTTGTTTTTCAAAAATACAAAAAAAAAAAAAATCTAGTACGAAAAAATCTAGTACAAAAAAATGTAGTACAAAAAAATATAGCACAAAAAAATCTAGTACTAAAAAATATAGCACGAAAAAATTCAGAAAAAAATGTAGTACAAAAAATCCAGCACAAAAAATTGAGAAAAAAAAATTTAAGACAAAAAAATTCAGCACAAAAAATTTAGCACAAAAATATAGTACAAAAATCCAGCACAAAAAATGTTATACAACATAGAAATACAACATATTTTAGTGGGTTTTTTTAGTCTTCACATTTTATATAGGAATATGGTACTCAAATTAAAGATAAAAAGACGCTCGATTTTACGGTGAAATTTTTATGAAAAAATAATGTCGTATAAAAAAGTTATGAACGTTTAAAAAATGGGGGTGAAATATGCATGTGCCTTGCATGTGGAGAGAGAAAGTCAATAAATAGGATTTTCCCAAGATACCCTTGCACTCATCCTTTCTCCTACACTTTCATCTTAACCATTGATTTAAAAAATGAATGGTTAAGATTACTTCTTATCCTACTTAGACAAAATAAACTTTTTATTTGATCTTACCCCTATATATATATATATATAGGGGAAGGATCCACTAAAAAGTGGATTTTACCTAAGTAGCCTAAGAAGGATTGTGATGATGACATGTGACACTCCTAATAAGTAGAAATGAAGGGCATTTTGGTCCTTATAGATAGGAGTAAAAATGACACGTGACACCCCTTTTGTTTTTTAAAAGTACAACAAAAAATCCAGTACAAAAAAATATAGCACAAAAAAACGTAGTACAAAAAAATATAGCACAAAAAATGTAGTACAAAAAAATATAGCACAAAAAAATCTAGTACAAAAAAATATAGATCAAAAAAATCTAGTACAAAAAAATATAGCACAAAAAAATTCAGCAAAAAATGTAATACAAAAAAATCTAGCACAAAAAATTAAGAAAAATAAATTTAAGACAAAAAAATTCAGCACAAAAAATTTAGCACAAAAATATAAATTGTACTTATTATTTTGTTACATATACATTTAAGAATGAAGAATCCAATACCAGAAGTCTACAATATATTTGAGCAATTACTGTTCTAAAAACTAGCTTCATTGTTCAGCTATATATAACAGTATTAATATTAATTACATATAATGGAGTGATAAAATTACCTCCTGGTTAAGAGAAGTCGACTAACACAAGTTAAAAAAAAGGTGAGGTTATTTCAATAAGAATATTTTTAATAATATGATTGGGTCAGAAGATTTATATTCAATCTATATTTTATCCACCTTCGCGCAGCTTTACTTAAGATGCTATGAAACTTGTTACTGAGCCATTCTCTGTGATATTTGACCAAGAGCTCATTCAGTTTTGCGAGAGCTACAACAAGGCATGTACCTTTTTCTGCTATCACTTGGTAATTATGTTTTACAGGTTATGTTGCAGTACAAGATACTTGAATGCTAATTCAAGTCAACCCAGTTGCAAGTTGGAAACGCATATTCTTGATGGAATTGCGGTCACTAAAACCTTCGGGCATGGCTACCTATAAACCAAATCTTAGTTTTGATGAGCAAACAATTTGTGTTAAAGTGAAACATATATGTACAAAAATCCAGCATAAAAAAATTGTTATACAACATAGAAATACAACATATTTTAGTGGTTTTTTTAGTCTTCATATTTTATATAGCAATATGGTACTCAAATTAAAGATAAAATGACGCTCGATTTTACGGTGAATTTTTTATGAAAAATTAATGTCGTATAAAAAAGTTATGAACGTTTAAAAAAGAGTTATTAGATTTTATCACCCTCAACTATTGGCTATTTGCCGCTGCCACCCCCAACTATCACTTTGACGCTCGTCACCCCCAACTTAACACTTAGCGTGTTCTGTCACTATGTCGTTAACTAATCACTAACTTTTGATCATGTTACTACACTTTTTGGGGTGTTATAGGGATCTTGGGATGGTTTTAGGGATCTTAGGACACCCCCAAAAGTATAGTAACATGATCAAAAGTTGGTGATATGGTGACAGAACACACTAAGTGTTAAGTTGGGGGTGACAGACGTCAAAGTGATAGTTAGGGGTGGCAACGACCAATGGCCAGTAGTTAAGGGTGATAAAATCCAATAACCCTTTAAAAAATGGGGGTGAAATATGCATGTGCCTTGCATGTGGAGAGAGAAAATTCATAAATATGATTTTTCCAAGATACCCTTGCACTCCTCCTTTCTCCCATACTTTTATCTTAACCATTGATTTAAAAAATGAATGGTTAAGATTCATTCTCATCCTACTTAGGCAAAATAAACTTTTTATTTGATCTTAGGGGTAAGATCAAATAAAAAGTTGATTTTGCCTAAGTAGGATGAGAAGTAATATTAACCATTCATTTTTCAAATCAATGGTTAAGATGAAAGTGTAGGAGAAATGAGGAGTGCAAGGGTATCTTGGGAAAATCCTATTTATGGACTTTCTCTCTCCACATGCAAGGCACATGCATATTCCACCCTCATTTTTTAAACGTTCATAACTTTTTTATACGACATTATTTTTTCATAAAAATTTCACCATAAAATCGAGCGTATTTTTATCTTTAATTTGAGTACCATATTGCTATAGAAAATATGAAGACTAAAAAAACCCACTAAAATGTATTGTATTTCTATGTTGTATAACATTTTTTTATGCTGGATTTTTGCTAGATTTTTTTATCTTAATTTTTTTTTCTCAATTTTTTGTGCTGGATTTTTTTTGTACTATATTTTTTTGTTGAATTTTTTCGTACTATATTTTTTTGTACTATATTTTTTTGTACTACATTTTTTATGCTATATTTTTTTGTACTAGATTTTTTGTGTTAGATTTTTTTGTACTAGATTTATTTTGTTGTATTTTTAAAAAGCAAAAGGGGTGTCACATGTCATTTTCACTTCTATTTATAAAGACCAAAATACCCTTCATTCCTACTTATTAGGAGTGCCACATGTCATCATCACAATCCTTCTTGGGCTACTTAGGCAAAATTCACTTTTTAGTGGATTATTCCCCATTGAATATAACCTTTATTGTACAATATAGTAATTTGTAAAAATATATATATTGAATATAACCTTTAAAACTAAAATTTAGCGTTTTTTTTAATTACAATGAAGAAAAAAGTATTCACTCCCAAATATACATATAAGTATATAATTCACGTGTAAATAACAATATCAAATACAAATGAGTCTTAACATACAAAATACCCTTAACTAAAAAGGTAGAGGAGATTTTTTTTTTTAATTTTCCCATACTACTTAAGAGAATGATGTTTAACCGCAAAATGTAAAAAAAAAATCATGATTTTACAGTAGTAGAGTAACTATTGTCGGGTAATTATAATTACTCTACTAGTGTATAATCACTGATTTTTTTTAGTCTCTGAGACTAAAATACGTGTTTAATAAGATGGGAAAAAATCAAAAGAAATAATAAAAAATAATAAATTCCCTCATTCACTTCTTACGTTAAGGATATTTTATATATTAAGACTCGTGTGTACAATAACTTAACCCTATAACTCATACGTCGCAGATAGTTGTTGTTAACCGAGACCAATCACTAACTTATCACATTTCTATTATAGTCTTTGTCTTGATGCAAATGCCTTTCTTATCATGAGTCTATTCATTGCATTTCCATTCTCTTTGTTATGTTCAAACCATGTGATGTATAGTCTATTAGCTGTCCATTTACTATATAAGGGTTTCACTTGTGCAATAGAGAACCAACGAGGGAAAGCCCACTTCCAACTATTAGTTATAGAAGCACAAATGTATACCGTCTTTGTTACATTGAAGATACCATCTTCATCGTATATTTTAGATGAACCCGAATATTGGGTTGAAGTCTTTCCTTCAACCCAACTCAGTATTAAATCACCCGCCATATCACATGCAAACTTGAAATCTCATACTTGTTATTTCGTTACGTACATGTTGCCGTCATATTTCTTGCGTGTCCTTAATCACGAGTATCCTTAATCGTGAGTATGTGGCTCGAAAATCATAGACAAGTAGAGATCTCATATCAACGTGTGTGAATTGGTTTTTAGGGTTTTGTCACATCCTTGCATACATTGTTTTTTTTTTAAATCTTAAATGGCACCAAAATATTCCAAAATCATTTCTTAATCAAACTGATTGACAAATAAAATTTCTTTTATGATCAGCTTATTATTTTAAACATTTATGTTTAACTATGCCAGCTTATTTTAAACATTTTAAACTGTAGTATGAATTTATTCAAATAGTTTAAGTTTTACATAAAACACATTTAAAAAAAGATAAAATAATTAGGTTAAACAAGCTTAACCTGCGAACTCACTGGACTGACAAGAACACAACCTCTTTAACTAAATGCGTCCACAGGTCAGTTCGACCTGGACCTATTTAAACTAAACCCAACCCCGTGGGTTTCATGTCATATAGAGATTTGCAACCTTTCAACTATGCATATTTTCTATATAAATGATTAACTTCGTAATCCCATAACATAAATACTTGAAACGTCGTAGAAAATACTTTACAAATAAGTAGAAAATACTTTACAAATAACTTATGCTATACACATTTAGGTGTAAAATTATACATAATTTTTAATTAGCACAAAAATCTAACTGCTTTAATAAAACGAGATCACTTAGCAAGGGGATATCATTCTTGCTAGCCCATGGTCATTATAGCCCAAATGAATGTTTTATGTTTAAAAATTAATGTCATAAGTTATTCTATTCTTTTAATAATCTAATATCTATATTAATCATCACAAGGTGTTATACTAAAAAAAAGTATAATTAATGTAATACTTATGGTCACCTTTTTTTTTTAACGGCAAATTTGGATCACTGACGGACCACTGGTCCGTGGTTCGTGCCACCAGCGGAACCACCCGATCATATCCATCTCCATTAGGCATAATGCCACGCCAATTCAGGAAGAAACCTAATAAACATGGAAAAACCCCCTTGTGGGAATCGAACCCAGGACCTATTGGTCCCAAAGCCTTATCCCACCACCAAAATGTCAATAGGCTATAAAACCATTGACTACTTATGGTCATCTTGTTAGCCTACTTTACTTATACACATATTGAAAGAACTACTATTGTTTATAGCCTACAAATGATCGTATTTTTCATAACATTTACCATTGTTAATTCATCTATGCATACACATTTGACATTTACATTTACATTTACCTTTACATTTACATTTTTAAAGAATGCTTTAATTATATAATCTACACACATTGCATATTTTCTAACTCAATTGGTTTCGTTAGCTCGTTTTCCGAATTTAAAAACGATAGCTTTCTAACCGAATTGATAATATGTTTTTTTTTTTTGGCTTTCCTTTTTCACTACGAATAAGAATAACCAAAGTAAAAAATTACAAACAAGTAGCAGGTAAACGGGCAACAAGCTGCGCCGCAACCCTCTTTTAAATTACAAACCAATCCTACTAAAGACGAAACGACTCTTAAAGGTTGAGAGATTACTATTCACAACCAGTTGGACCCTGTTTAGGAATTCCACGGCCTTTGGGTCTAGGGAACCAAATGTATCAAAAGTGAATGGGATAAACACATGTTGATTCTCTAAACAAGTCTTCTCGTGTTTAGCGACCTTGCTTGATTCCGCCTTCAACGCAGCCTGACCATCAACAAACCCATTATCCCTGAGCCCAACAAGAGGGGACACTCCTGTAAGGTCCACACAAGCGTGTTTTCCCCTAGCCCACCCAAACACAAGAATATCAGCTGGCCGAAGAGTAGATCTCCCATCGAGCGGATCCGTCAGAAAGTTCACCGGAGCCTCCTTTTTTGCCGAAATCATTGCCCGCTTTAGAACATCAAACAGAATATCCCTTACCAAATCATGTATGTATTTAAAACCAGGTAACTCCTTACAATTGACCGCATGCTCGCCAAAAGTATCTAAACAAACCTTGCGGCAAACTGGGCAGGGCTCATCAACCGGAAACGGGATCATTAGCCGGTACTGCCCGGTATTCCACTGCCGACATGTGTTGGCCTAGTCCTTCAATGGGGGTGACTGTCATGAAATCCTGAGCATGAGGAGCCCTAAGACAATCGAACAAGCTTTCTGACGAGGGGATAGACTAAACTTCTCTCCCAAACTCTGGACAGTTCTACTAAATAGGGCACTCCCAAACTCTAGACAGTTATACTAAATATGTTAAAAGAACATGTTTCGTAAGACGGTTTTCTTAGAATTCTATAGCTTCAAGAATTTGCATTTTTGGTACTTGAAAATAAGCTAAAAGACCTTTCACATTGATATCTTTAAACTTTACATGTGGTTTAATAATACATATTAAGTAGAACTTGTTTAATGAGTTTTAGAAACAAAACGCACACCAAGTGAATTTTAATGGCCTATCATCAATCATTTATTTCTTGTGTTTAATTTACATATATTAGTAAGCAGTGCATCATTTCTCTAACAAAAAGGTCATCGGAAACTTTCTCAATGACCCATTTTCATTGATTTTAAATATGTATAAGAAATGAATATGTAGAAGGGAGAAGTGGTTTCGATACCTTGGGTTCGAATCAAATAAATCGATAATGTAACATGATCGCTCGATCTGTTTTAAGACCACACATTGATGGCATAATGATGGCTAGCAGTTTTTCAGATCATCGTACGGGTGATGAACGACGACTAGCATTTGTCCGATGAGAGATATAAGTTTAGGTCTTCGAATGAGAGAGAAGACAATATATAGAAAGATACGAGTGTTTTTTTTTTCAAACTGACTAGCAAGATGAGCCTATGTGGTTCTAAATCTTTGTTTTTTTAAATATTATCTTCAAAACTTTTAAATATTACAAATAAACTCTATCGACCTTTAATTGAATGAGTTGGTAGTTTTCGTAAATTTATGGTTATGTATTGAATCTATACATACATATATAAAGAATTTGGTTACCTATAGTCAATTAATACTTCAACTACTAACCACAATAATTTAATACAATATTAAAATTAGGCAACACTTAAACCCTGTCCATCCAATCATTTTTCTTGACACATGAACTATTTGAGAATAAAACAAAACAATAAAGTGCCATGAACATGACACAACAAAGCAAAAAACAAATCAATAAGCAAACAAAACATACAACAAAACCAGTCAAATCCGGCAGATATGATGCATCACCCAACATCAAATTAAATACATAGATGAAATTTAATTTACAATAATAACAATAACAAAATACTAAATGCCCTCAACTTTTTTATTTCATAAACACCATAAAAATACAGACATAAATTTTATTCAAAAAGGAAACCGGTAAACTTAAAAGGACTCATGAATCCATGATTAAACCTGCAAGAAGCTTGCATACTTGGCACCAAGGAAAAGCCTTTGGATGCAAAGTAAGGCGTTTTTGGTGACCTCGGCGTTCTCGTGGTTCATCAATTTCATCACGCGCTCTTTTGCTTTGAGGTCGGTGACTATGACCCGGCCTGCAGGATGGTACTGGATAAACTGGGACAGATCAAAGCAAGCAACGGCTAGCGCCCTTGGGTCGCTTGATGTTTCCAATATTGTGAGCAGGACCCGTAAAGTCTACACAAAATAACACATGTTATTAGTTTCGCAAAAGCACTAAAGTTTATTTATTCTTGGGTTATTTTTAGTTATCAGGGTAAATCTGGACTCTGGAAAGTGTACATTTATTGCTGGTGGAATGAATGTGTCGGCTGCACAAGGACAGTCACGAAATTCGGGGGCTGCAGATCCTATATCATTCGCTAACATTGTTAAGAACACTAAGGAGAAAGTTAAGGTGAATTTCAGGGCGATGGAATCTACCGAAACAGTTGACGGTGCTGATGTTGTAATTCCATTGTCATCGGTTCAACAAGTCAATGATAGGTATGCTAACACTTTGTATGGATATTTTCTGGGTAAACGTTTGGCATTTCCTGTGGTCGATTATTTTGCAAAAAATAACTGGGTTAAATATGGTCTGTCACAGCTAATGATGAATGCAAACGGGTTTTTTTTCTTTAAGTTTAAAACTAAGGAAGGGATGAATCAAATGTTAGAGGATGGGCCTTGGTTGATCAGAAGTGTACCGATAATTTTGAAGGAATGGTCGGCCTCTATCAAGATGGAAAAAGAGGATATTAAAGTTGTTCCAGTTTGGGTCAAGATGCATGATGTGCCGTTAGCGGCATTTACCGAGGATGGTCTTAGCTTGGTTGCTTCTAAGATTGGGATTCCTAAGATGTTGGATTCGTATACTGCCACGATGTGTGCTGAGTCTTGGGGAAGAAGCAACTATGCTAGAGCGCTTATTGAAGTTCAGGCAGGGGCTGAGTTAAAGAAGAGTGTTACTGTTGCAATCCCATCTTTGGATGGTAATGGTCATTCAAAGGTAGAGGTCAAAATTGAGTATGATTGGGAGCCTCTAAGGTGCTCCTCTTGCTGTGTGTTTGGTCATGACGATAGCTCGTGCCCAAAGAACCCTCAGGTTACTTCAAGTGGGGATTCTGAAAAGAATAATGATGATTTTCAGGGTGTGGGTGCTAAGAAAAAGAGAGTTAATAACCAAGGCCTCCATATGAAAAATCAGAAGCCTAAGTTAGTTTAGAGACCAGTTGTCAAGCCTAAACCAAAATCGTCCTTGAGGAGTTCGATGATTAATCTGGTTTCAACGTCAAACCCGTTTGACATTCTTAAGGACGATGGTGGTAATCAGGGAGGTAGCACTATGGGTCGAGTGGAGAAGAAAGCTGTCAGACTAGTAGTGACAAACAGGATTCGGATGAGGAGGAGGTCGTTGAAGTCTATAATGAAACTAGTGAATTTATGGCCTCGGGTACACATTCGTCATCTTCTAGAGCAAAGGCTAGCACCTCTTCCACAAAATTCTCCAATGGATAGATCTTTTTTGGTTCGTGTGAAGGGGTTGCCGGTTTCTGGCAATTTCATTTTTGATGATGGCGGATGAGGATTTTTTTATTTTTTTGTTTTGTTTTGTATTGTCTACTGATGTATAGTAGGCTAGGTTATGGGGTGTCATAGTTTTCTTGGTTTATTGCGATTTACATATATGGGGCATGTCCTGTATATGAACTAGTGTGGAACACATCCTCACTACTTGTACTTATTTGCGGTTGCTTTTAATAGAATCACCGGGGTAACCCTTTACCCAAAAAACGTTCGCCCTGTCATATAAACCAGAACTCACAATTTTGTTATTGGTTGACTTCCCAAGAGGTCAACCATCAAGGGATTACTCCTGCCCAAACACACAAATGAACCGGACATCTAGCGAACAATTCGTGAACCGTTCAGCAGGAAGTTCGTTTGTGTTCGTTTATTAAATGAACGAACATGAACAAAGATCGCGTCCGTTCATTCATGTTAGTGAACGTTCGGTAACATGTTCGTTTGTGTTCGCTAGTTCTTTAGCGTTTTTAGTTTTTATACTTTATTTAAATACTTCAAAATTCTGACAAATAAAATATTAATAAGTGTTCATGTATTATATATTCTGTTCATGAACGCTTGTTTGTCTTTGTTTTTTTCCATTTGTGTTCATGCACATTAGTTTGTGTTAATGAACGTTCGTTTGCGTTTGTTGCCTAAAATTAACAAAACGAACACGAACATGTTCATTTCCTTAACGAACGAACACGAACACACAGTCTCGTTCGGTAAGTGTTCATGAGCAGTTCGTGAACACATATATTTCCTTAACAAACGAACACATGTTCGTTCGGTTCGTCTGCAGCCCTACACTCCCACCCAAATACACTTAACTGTGGAATTCTACTCTTATATATCACAACTAATGCGTCTAAAACTTGTTGAGAGTATATATCACATTCCTTATGTCCTAGTATCTCTCCTAACGTAACGATGTGAGATATCGGGAATTACCTAGGTATCATAGCCGGAGATCTTGCATTTTTTATCGAAAAAGTATCCAAAGATCAATAATTAAAATAAAAAAGGAGCGTATCGGAAGTTGCTAGAAAATACCTGGAAATCATTCTCTTCAAACCTTGTAATATTCTCTCGCCAGAAATTAGGATCTTTATGCATTGGAGACCAATCAAGATGACCAAGAAGGACTTCCTGCTTGTACTTGTCAAAAGAGCTCAGTTTCTTGATATTATCTTTTAGCCCCTCGTCCAGATGATTTAACGCATCCAAGAGATCCTACAAGAATAAATGAGATGATAAATAAAAGAGTATGATGCCATTTCCGTCCCTGAGGTTTGGCCAGTTTTGCGACTTTCATCCATCATCATAATCATCATACTCGGTAAATCCCACCAATAGCAAAGCTAAGGTAGGGTCTGAGGAGGGTAAGATGTAGACAGCCTTACCTCTACCCCATAGGAATAGAGAGGCTGCTTCCAGTGAGACCCTCGGCTCGATGGTAGTTTTGTATCAAGCCTTGGGCATAAGGCACATAACACTCGGCAATTAAGACAAAGGCCAATTAGTGCATGTACTCCCTTGTCTTTTGGCTATCAACGCCACCACATGATGCATGATTAACCCTCCCCCTCTTTTATCATTATTTTCACGAAATTAGTAAAATAACGTTAAAATTAGTGCACTTTCACTTTTGCCCCCGAGCGCCCACACATATATACATTATATGTGCACTTTCATCCAAAGGTTTGAAATCTTGCCATTTTCATCCGGCTCGTTAACTCCATCCATTTTTCTCCTTTAAGTCAGGGATATTTTCGTCTTTTTTGTTAACTGTCTTAAATAGCAATTCAGTCTTTTTCACTTTACGCACAAGCATTTAGCATAATGTACAAGTATTCAAAAAGATGAAAATACCCCCTTTAAGTTAACAAAAAAGACGTAAATACCCCTGACTTAACGAAGAAAATGGATGAAGTTAACGAACCAGATGAAAATGGCAAGATCAAACCTTTTGATCCAGATGTGGAAAAACAAACCTTTGGACGAAAGTCGCAAAACTGGCCAAACCTCAATAAAACGGTCAAACATATTAGAATGTCGAGAGTAATTGACTAATCGCTCACCTCGTCACTCCAGGCCTGCGCTTTCAAACTTTGAACAACTTGAGGAAGTCCAAGATCAACCATCTGAGCTCCAAACGTTCCTTTTGGAAGCAAGTTTTTGAAAGTCAACACGATCAACCTCACAACCTAGCAATCATTGATGACCCAAACATCCCGAAAGTAATTAGAGTTGATAAATGATTAATGATATTTTAAATAAAGTGAACGTATATGGAAACACCTTCTCCTTTGTTGAACCTTTGACAACCTCCAATAACCGCGGTAGGGCTCTAGATGTAGCTAAGTACTCGATTGCGGGTTCGTAGTAGGATAAGAGCCAAACGCAGAGGCATGTTTCATACAGAAGCTGTTTCACAACAGCTCAAGTTAGTAGTACTCTATAATCAGATAAAAAAGAAACTGAATTATTATAAAGGTTTCATTGTAGGTGGCAAAACGGTTGGGTTGACCTGAAACAATCTTTGCTATGTTTTTTTAATCATATATATATATTTTGTGAATGGCCATGAATAGTAAATCTATTTTTTAAAGTATTTGTTTTAATTTTTTTAATAATATTTTATTCATAATAACTTGTGTACGTTAACTATTTTTTTAAATCTAACTCCACAACTACTTTATTTTTTCTTCAATATTGCAATATAAATTTTATTGGAAATGGATATTGTGCCACTGTCATACCAAACCGTGACGATAAATGAATATCGGTACCAATACCGTGATGCTCTGAACCGATCGATATCGTTCGAACAACGATGGTGCCTATACCAGCATCTGTTTTTATCATTTTCAGTCCATATAAAACACGTGTTGATTTCTATACCAAGTGCATATATCGTATCGGTACTGTAACAAACCGAACCGATACTCATCGAATATCACGCGGGAAAATACACTAGGTTTATTTTATAAATTGTGTCAGATATGATTGCAAACACTATATTTTTTCAATAACACTTACAGCTATATCGTTTTTCAATAATACTCTTGTTTTTTCTAATAAAACGATTTAGGAGGTTTTATGGTTTAAGAAAATAATTTACCCACTTGACTTGTTCCTTTTTAACCATTACCCGTTTTGCACATTTTGCCAAAATGGTGGACCACACAGGCACACTAGCATTGTAGTTCTATAAATAACTCTTCATAAACCCGTTACTAAATAAATTACCATCATTTAGTGGAAATTACAATTAACCCACTTTTGGGACATTTAGAAACGTAAGGTTACCTGAATTGACTGCTGAGTGGATGCTGGAGAAATTAGTGGCACAAGGAGCTTTACCCCATCAGCTTGAACAAATGCAGACCTAACAACAGGTTCCTTTAACAAAGTTGCTAGGCAGTTGACGGCAGATGGAATGCTACGGTTTGGATGGGAGGGCTTTTTCAGCTGTAAAAAGCAATCCCATACCAGTTACCCAAACAGCTTTTACTCAGATTTTATAAATAAAAAAGAGCAGATTGCCATTTTCGTCCCTGAGGTTTGGCCAGTTTTGCGATTTTCGCCCAAAGGTTTGTTTTTCCGCATCTGGATCAAAAAGGTTTGAAATCTTGCCATTTTCATCTTGCTCGTTAATTCCATCCATTTTTCTTCGTTAAGTCAGAGGTATTTCCGTCTTTTTTGCTAACTTAAAGGCTAATTTAGTCTTTTTCACTTTATATAAAAAGACTGAATACCCCTGAAAAGACCGAATTGCCCTTTAAGTTAACAAAAAAGACGAAAATACCCCTAACTTAATGAAGAAAAATGAATGGAGTTATCAAGCCGGATAAAATGACAAGATTTCAAACCTTTTGGATCCAAATGCGAAAAAACAAACCTTTGGACGAAAGTCGCAAAACTGGCCAAACCTTAGGGACGAAAATGGTATTTTACTCTAAATAAAAAAATATATTACAACACAAAAGATACGGTACATACCTGAATACAAAGCCAATCCACTAATCCTTTCAAAACATCATCACTTGAGGTGCCCTTCTTCTTTGAGCCTTCTCCGTTTGCAATCGAACCATTTTTGTTTGACCTAGCACTATATATATAAAAGATACAAATCAATACTGTTTAGAATAAGTACAACCATCTACGAATCTTAATGTATTATGAACATTGGTTTAAGTACCTCACTACCAAAGTAAGTATCTTAGAGCTCTTCTCTTGAATGAACCAGCTACCTTTCCCTAACAATCTGAATTGCAAAAGTATTTGAAATGCTTCAACTATTTGTGAATAAAATCATATATAAATGTAAGTGATAACATATTCAAGAATCACAATTATATTCATTAACATTAGAGCATATTGGTGTCATAACGCAATGCAGTGCAGTGCCACAAAGACTTACATATAGGCCCTGTAAACGAACTGAGCGTTCATGAACTATTTGTGAACTTGTTCGGTGGGAAGTTCGTCTATGTCCGTTTATTTAATAAACGAACGAGAACACGAACACATTTTTTGTTCATTTAATTAAACGAACAAACATGAACACACGTTTTGTTCGTTCATTTATGTTAGTGAACGTCCACTTATGTTTCTTTATTTGTGTTCATTTATGTTCGTTTATTTACATTTGTTTATGCTCTTTTCATAATAAATATATAAATAGTTATATTCGTATAAATATTAAACATAAAAGGAACTTTCTAACTACTTATATAAATATAACTATTGGTAATTGGGCTTTTTTAGTAATAAAAATGGGTTTTCCAATGGAATTTATCATAATCACTAATTTATTAAAAAAATTACTTTATGTTCGTTTATGTTCAGTAAATTATGTTAATTTGTGTTGTTTATTGTTTGTTAAGTTATGTTCGTTTACGTTCGTGAACTATTCGTTTAGGTTTTAAATGAACGAAAATAAACGAACATGAACATGCCCGTTTTCTTAATAAACGAACATGAACAAAGAAATGTGTGCAATCATATGTTCGTGTTCGTGTTCGGCTAAAGTTAACTGAACGAACACGAACACGCCTCTGTTCGTGTTCGTTTGGTTCATTTACAGGCCTACTTACATATAAAAAAACAGCCTACATCATAGATATGCTTCAAATAAAATGATTGAAAGAGAACAACCTCATAAAAGGTTCATAAATATCTTCATCTTCAAGAGATTTTTCGTGAAACAACTTTGCTCTTTTGGGGTTTGCTGCAAAAGTGATTACATGATTAACAAGATGAGAAAGGATGAAATGGCACCCACAAGCAAACCAAAGTAAGTGTGATTAATTTGTTTGGTTACCTGTAAGCATCTCATCAATTAAAGCCAACACGTATTCGACAGTGTCCTCTTTTTGTATGTCACGCAAGATGTTGATGAAAACACGGATATAAGATGCGCCGTCCTGTGACAAAGATATATCTTGTCAGTGCTACCCTAAATGTCATCATATACCATGTAAGGATTATGAGGCTAATTGCAGTATTGTTGTACACAAGTCTACATAAATAGTAAAAGAGGGAGTAAAGTACACGGATGGTCCTTGTGGTTTATCAAAATTTTGGATTTGGTCCCTAGCTTTCCAAAAGTACACGGATGGTCCCTGTGGTTTACACTTTGTAACGCATTTAGTTCTCAGCTTTTTCCAAAAATACATGAATGGTCCCTCTGGTTTGGACGTTGTAACCATAGTTATCGATAGCGAATAGCGACAAATAGCGACAAGGTACCTATATGCTACGTAGCGATAGCGATGAAATAGCGCTCGCTATTTCATGTATAGCGATAAGGTAGCAGAAATTTTTAAAAATAAAAAATATAGATATTTATAATTTATATATGTATATAATGTTAATTTTATACTTTTTATGCATAAATTCAGAAGTTTAAGGATCAAATGTGAACTAGTGAAGATAGAGGGGGTTAAATGTTTAAATACACAAACTAATTTTACGCTTTTTATGTAAAAGTTATAAGTTTTAGGGGCTAAATATAAACTGGTGAAAGATAGAGGGGTTAAATGTTAAAATACCTAAAGTTATTTAACCCTAGGAGTATTAAACACGCCGCTACTCTGCATCTTCTTCCTTCTTCCTGGTCGCCATCTTCTTCCTTCTTCCTGGACTCCTGGTCGCATCTTCTTCTCACATGTTTCCGGCCAAAAAGCAGCGCCGGCGCCGGAATTTATCGCCGGAGGTCGCTATTTTCACGCTTTTCAGCCGCGAGATCCAAATAGCGCAGGTACATCGATTCGCAACGCTATTCGCGATAGCGGTCGCTATGGCCGCTATCGATAACTATGGCTGTAACGCATTTAGTCCCTACCTTGGACCTATTAAAACCTTTAAACTTGTTGGCTGGGAACTAAATGCGCTACAAAGTGCAAAACACAGGGACCATTCATGTACTTTTGGAAAGCTAGGGACCAAATCCAAAATTTTGGTAAACTACAGGGACCATCCGTGTACTTTTTAGAGTCATCGAACAAGTATAATATGATTTTTCTATTTATTATATTAGCACACACGAAAGAAAGACAAAAATAAAAGAAAATGTAGTCTTACATTCTCAAGCAGTGGTGCCCTTTCGTTTTCACTCTTTTTGTCATAGCGCCTTAATAGCTGAAGAGCTGTTCCGGTGATCAGCTTAGTAGTCATATACGTCTCCCATTGGATGTCCCTCCGCAAAACCTTGACATAGAGCATAATGTTATGCAATGAGTGATGTAGATACTTTATATATAATCAAAATAATAACAGAGAATTTTATTGTATCACGGTAAAATGTTAGTTAGTGAAAGTTGAAATGATGGTGTAAAAGTTA
Organism: Helianthus tuberosus; assembly: GCA_030545235.1. Taxonomy (NCBI): domain Eukaryota; kingdom Viridiplantae; phylum Streptophyta; class Magnoliopsida; order Asterales; family Asteraceae; genus Helianthus; species Helianthus tuberosus. The sequence goes on along the minus strand of CM060357.1, from coordinate 38,361,761 downwards.
TGTCACCCCTTACGTTTTCACTTAATTGACATTTAAATCCTAGCCCAATATGACTAGACTGTTCAAGCCTTATAGGAATGACAAACCGCCACCTCTTAGTTTCTTTACCTTGTTTATTTTTCAGTTCTACCCGCCCGATTGCATAAACCATATGCCTAGGATAAGAGTGAATGATCATTAAATGTTGATCCATGCCCCACTTTTGCATACACTATGAAATTTCGATATATATGAGTTTATACCTATACAACAAATGCATTTTTATTACTTTTTTATTGATCTTAATTTACATATTATACCAACCACGACACCTGTTCACGTCGCTGCAGAACACGTTAACTTCTACAAGCTCACAACCCGAAAGGGACAAGAATCAAACCATGCAAGAAGAATACAAATCTGAAATGAGTATGTAACATCCGTCCCCTCACAGGAAGCTCCCGGATTTGTTCTCGGTATCCCAAGTGAAAACTTCCCACACACACTTAAGTATGGAGTTACTCTCTCATCCACATCCAATACCCCCAAAACGCGTTAGTGATGTTTGAGGCAGGTCATTCTTACGGCCCAAGTTCTCTCAGGACTCCAGGATGATGTGAAATTTGCCTAAGGTGTCACAGAGTAACTATCCTACATCCCGGAAGTTAGCGGTACTTCAAGCATAAATTCTATCTTAGTTACACAAACACTTGAAGCAGTATTCCATTCAATCTAATTATTCATACAAATAACAATAAAGAAACCAAAAAAAGTTACAATTCCACATCATCATCATCATCATACTCAGTATATCCCACCAATAGCAAAGCTAAGGTAGGGTCTGAGGAGGGTAAGATGTAGACAGCCTTACCTTGTCTTTCGGCTATCAACGCCACCACATGATGCATCAAGCTCGATAGTAGTTTTGCATCAAGCTTTGGACATAAGGCACATAACACTCAGCAATTGAGACAAACGCTGATTAGTGCATGTACCCCTTGTCTTTCGGCTATCAACGCCACCACATGATGCATGATTAACCATCCCCCTCTTTTAACGTTATTTCCACAAAATTAGTAAAATAACGTTAAAATTAGTGCACTTTCACTTTTTCCCCGTGAGCGCCCACACATATATACATTATATGAGCATACCACATCAAATAGTTCAATAATCACCCCTAATTAGTCATCAATCATCATACAATACATACATACTCTGCATCAAATACTACAATCAATCAATTACAACAATAACTTTACACCATACTAATTCCTACAACACCTAATCAAGCAAACTCAAAAAAAAAAATGTTAACGATCTAATAAACCTACAACAGGTCCACATGAATTATAGTTTATCTCGATGCGATTCAAAAATCCGTAAGGATCTAAAACAGGAAGCGGATTGAACAAATAATCGGTGATTGCTAGGGTTTACGATTACGAGAAATCAACGGGATTAGACGAATGTGATGTGTGTGGATACCTGATCGGAATTGAGCTCGGCTTGATCCATAGGCATTGAGGAGAATTGGTGCAAATCTGGAGTGAGTTTGTGTGTGTTTGTGTGGTGAGTTTGAGATTTGATTTTGGGGGTGATTGGTTTGTTCACGTTCCAAAAAACAAATGACAGTTATTATGATTATATCTATCTTCTAGACATGCCTATTTCACTTTCAGGTGGGTGTTGCAACATGTTTTTACGGATTTCATTATTGTTTGTCAACTAGGATTTTGTCCGACGCGCGTTGCGGCGGCGCGCGACGGGCGGAAACATATAGCAAGACAAAACACGATTCGTAAAACGCAGTGTGTAACAAAGGTAGACACAAAGCGTACAACACAATGCCAAAGACATTAGAAAAACACAATGCATTAGCATTTGCAAAAGTAGTAGTTATAGTCTAGGGCTTACAATTGCAATTTTTTTAAAGTTTGGTGGGTGTAAAAATGGAGTAATAGTGCAAGGGGTAAAAAAACAAAGTTTAAAAAAGACAAAGTGTAAAAGTATAGGGGTGGTGGCGGAAATGTGTAAAAGATGAGGGAGTGTTGGTGGAAATGTAAAAGAAGAGGGTTGGTGGCGTAACTGTGTAAGAGCTAAGGGTGTGATGGTGAAAGTAGAGGGTTGGTGCAGGCAAAGCTTGAAAGATGAGGTTGTGGTTTTGGAAATCCAAAGTAGAAGGTTTAGGGACTAAATTTGTCATTTTATGAAACTTTGAAGATACCAAAGTCAAGGGGCTAAAATTGCAACATCGTGAAAGTACGGGGGCAGGGAGGCAAAGCCAGTGGGAACCCGCGCGCGTTGCGGCGCAAGTACATTGCAAACATCGAATAGATTAGTCGAAGCGTTATGTAATGTGTTAAACATATGAAAAGGCACATTTTGACGTATCCAATTTAACTCAATAGCATTGTAGCTGGATAAAAATGTAAAGTATATCGTATTAATATGTGACTCGACTCATACATAGGAAACGTACAAAAAAGCATAAAATGTGTATCAAGGGAAAACTAACACGTGTAATCAAAAGTGATAGTCATATCAATGGAAAAAACTATACCCTTAGCGTGTTGCGGTAGGGTCGAAACGTAGAATTGGAAACGTATATAAAACAATCAAAAAACAAAATATATTTGACCTGACTTGTTCCCAAAAAAAGTTTACAGCGAAACGTACACCAACTCGAATTTATACCGACACATAAATTTTAATATTCATAATACAACCCGCGGGCGATGCGTCGTAGGCACGTTGCAAACAGATTAGTCCAAGCGCTATGTCATGCGCAAGCGCATGTCTTGACGTATTCAGTTCAACCTAATGTATGGTTGAATCCAAACGTTTAGTTTTTTTAAAAAAGAAATTAGCGAACGAAAATAATTAAAGAAAGCAATAAGCTAAAAATGTATAGATATACGGTACAACGATTGAAACATTATAAACTTTTGAGATTAAACCTCAATGGTCTAATATTGCAATGTAATTGAAATTTAACTTGAAAATGAAATGGACTCAAAACACAATTTAAGAAAACTAAAAGCAGATGACAAAATTGTATTTTACTCAAAGTATGGGTGAAAAATTGAAGTTTAACTTGGAAAGGAAAGAGACTCAAAACGCAATTTAACAAAACTAAAAGCAAGGAGTAAAAATGTATTTTACTCAAAGTATGGGTGAAAAGAGAAAATTTCAAAATAGACTCAAAACACAATTTAACAAAACTAAAAGTAAGAGGCCAAAATGTATTTCACTCAAAATATTGTGTAAAAAATGGAAATGACACATGCATGTCGGTGGCGTATGCCACCGATTTTGTGTTTTAAGTAAGTTGATAATTAGATTTTTAAGAGTCCAACACTTATCGAGTTTCGTTCAAGTCACGCCATTAAAATTAGCAGTTTATTACCTTAAGTTAATGGGTTTTTATAGTTTAGACAAAGCATTAAACGGACGGAGGACAGGTCAACGCCGTTTGACCACAATTTTGCTTTTTAGTCTTCACAGTTTTTATTTGTTTATGATAATAATATTTTATCATTAGTTAAATGTTCCTTTTCTAGTTCTTGTTACAAAGCAGATAAGGACAACACAATGCAGAAACGGATGGGATGGCAGTATCGTATTTAAATGGCTTTTTAGGACATGTACATAAGACAAAAAAGGAGGAAATGTCGGTGGCTTTGCCACCGACTTTGTCCTTTAAGTCTTTAGGGTAATTATGAATTGTTTTTTAAGTGCAATTTGTTGTTTTTTTTAAGTGCAATTTGTGTTCAACGTAGTATGGTTCAAAATAACGTCCCGCTTGCGGTATATATGTGTGGGCGCTCGGGGGTAAAAGTGAAAGTGCACTAATTTTAACGTTATTTTACTAATTTCTTGAAAATAACGTTAAAAGAGGGAGATGGTTAATCATGCGTCATGTGGTGGCGTTGATAGTCGAAAGACAAAGGGGAACGTGCACTAATCGGCAGTTGTCTCAATTGTTGAGTGTTATATGCCTTATGTCCAAGGCTTGATGCAAAACTACTATCGAGTCGGGGGTCTCACTAGAAGCAGTCTCTCTATTCCTACGGAGTAGAGGTAAAGCTGTTTACATCTTACTCTCCTCAGACCATACCATACCTTAGCTTTGCTATTGGTGGGATTTACTGAGTATGATGATGATGTAGTATGGTTCAAAATGATTACTAGATCTCTAAAACTTGAAATTTGTTGTTGAGTCCCTTATCATCAGATTATGTACCTATTTTGAGTCCTGGATTAAACGTCGTGAGAATATTTTGTTAGGAAGTAGACGGTTAACATTGGGGTGGAGGGCATAATTGTCTTTTCACCCAAACAAACCCTAAATCGTCGTATTCGTCCTTCGCCTTCCACAAAACTCATGAATTATGTTCTTGTGATTGATCTCAACCCAAGGCGACGACAACTGAAAATCCGGTTAACTCAAGCTTTTTTTTTCTCCACCGATTACCATGGTGACTACTATTTCATTGGACAATTGTAGTAAGAATGAGGGCGAGTGCAACCCCGAGCCACCTTATACTGCATTTTAGGGTGGTTTTTAAGTTCTGAAGCAACCTAAACTTCGAATTCATGTTCGAACGATGCAGGGAGTAGGTTTTTTGAGGATATTGTAATGATATTATACATTATTGATGCTTAATTGCGTTTATAACCATTAATCAGGGTTTGTTTTTTTGTTGAACTCTTAGGTTTTTTTGTTGCTCACTCTTAAAAGGTTTTTTGATGATCAGGTCAAGGGTTTTTTATTGATCAGGATTTAATGTAATAATCGATATTACCTTTATATATAATGAACACTGTTAGTAAATGAAATTTTTAACACTTCAAAGTTGTGGTTTCATGTTACTTTTTTTTAAAGGCCAACATTTTTTTATTAAACCTGAGCTAACAAGTGTTAGACCACACCAGGTACAAAGGAAACAAAACTACAAGCTCATACACGAGACCTCCATATTACACCATTGTTCCCACGTTACATTACGCGCTTTTGCACGGTTTCTAAACCAAAGAAAGCCCAAATTTAATATTTCTTGTTTTACCCCAGCCAAAGTCACCTCCTTTTGGTTAAATATCATGTTATTCCTGCTCCTCCAGATCCAAAAGGTTACGAGAACAACAAAGTGCACTAGCTTCTTCCATCTACGTGACCCCCGAACCCGGTTGTGGAAATCCAACGCATCCCCTAGTGATGACACTAGGAGCCCCGGGATTCTTATCCACTGAGCAATGAAGTCCCAAATTGCAGTGGCGAACCGACAACCTGCAAAGAGATGATCCACACTTTCCTCCTTTTCACCGTAAAACTTGCATATGTAAGAATCTAACTGAAACTTTTGACAACTCAATGTAACCATAGTTGGAACCCGATCCAGATTAATTCTCCACACAAGGAAGTTCACATTTAGTGGATCCCACTTATTCCACTCAAAACCCGATCCTACACTCGTGTAACCCAACTGTTGAATCAGACTCCTTAGACTTTGGACAGAGAATTTACCTAAGGCATCCAGGCAGCACCTCCACATGTCTTCGCCCCTAGTATTTTTGACCAACATGAGTGACGTGTGTGCGGGTGTGTATAATTTAGATATATTTTAAGCACTTTTTACTCGCGAATCAAGCTTTAAATTTATAAAACACGATATAATACTATCACTCTACACACGTTAGGGCAAGTGCACCCATCACTGATAGGGATGGGCTTTTTTCCCAAATACCCGTACTTGTACACGTACCGTACCTGTACCGTACCCATACCCATACCCGTACCGTACCTGTACCCGTACCGATTTTAGGTATTTGGTACATGTATCGGTACCCAGTTTTATTGATTTTGGTATTCGGTACTTTCGGTATTGGTACGGTTACAGGTAAAAACGGGTACTAGTACCGAATTTAATGTAGACCTTAAAAGTTTTTTTTTGTATTATGTTTTATTTCGTATTATGGTATTTATAGTACTCGTATTGATTTTACCTAAATGGTACCCGTATCGTATTGGTACTCGTACTGTAACGCCCTGCTATTTCGTACTTTCCATAATTAGTAAGCGTCGCTTGTAATTCTATTTTTGGAAGTCTTGTATTCCTGTAATCGTTCTTTCGTTGTTATCATTGTAAAATCCATGACTTGGATCATAATGAAATTCGTATTTTTGTTATATTTATGTTGTATACACTTCATACATGTTCATACGTTCAAAAATATTAAACATGTGACACTTTATTCACAATTTGTGCAAAATTCGTCAAACTTGTAAACATGTGCCTTATATGCTAAATTACGCAAATTCGACACTTATTCTCGACCAATATACATGTTCATACTTATTTTGTGTTTGTTTTATGATTTTATTACATAACATACCCTTATACATGATTACTTATACCTATAACACCCTAAAAGAACCTAAAACATGAATTATGTGAAAGTATAGGGGTAAATAATGTCAAAAATCATGTAATTCTCGGCCAGACATGGGCTCGCGGCCCGCGAAGCCAAACCTCTACCCGGGTCGCGCCCCGCGACGGTGACAGATCCGCATAAACTTAATCAGCTTTGCTGATTGGACGAGTTTGGGTGTTAAGTTGAGTTTTAAGTTGTGTTTCTTGTCTTAAATTGTCACACCCCAACCGATGGCGGAATCATCGGGGCGCGGCACTAGGCGAATCAGATTGCTCAAGAGAATCCATAACAACTATAAAGCGACAGTATTTATTACATTTGTTATCCCATACTAACAATCAATACAATCACATAAGTTATCACAGATTTCTTGTCCTCTCGAACAATACAAATCCGACAACCTAGATTTTAGGTGAGTTTCTAGACTTCCTAGCTTGATTTGATGTAGACTGCGACTAAACCTGCAACATACGTTAAAACAACGTCAATACAAAAGTATTGGCGAGTATACAAGTTTTGATAGAGTAGCGTAAGTAGTTAAAAAGGTGCTGCGAATTACCAAATACATAAACGAGATACCTCAACATACATGCATACAAGACTGATACTACCAGCTAAGTCACTCGAGCTGCGATTGCGATTGCTATTCATCCTAACTAGACCCCGTCAGGTGCTATAGTACTATACTAGTTAAGGCGGGACCTTGCGAGTATAAGTCCTAACACATATGTAACTAGCATCACGTGTAGATATGCATAACAGTTATTCACAAGTGATAAACAGTTTGATTGAATAATTCGTTTGATAAGTTTGATTTGATAGAAACGTATGTTACACCCAAAATGCGATAAAAAAGGGTTCGAGTGTACTCACAGTCGGTGTTCAGCAAGTAAACACAACTTGGTTGGATTGAAGGGAGCGCGTCTGAGATTAGCCTGATTATAGATTGATAACGTAAACGTGGAATAGTGCGTTAAACGGTGGCAGTGAACCAAGTGTCGAATGGTAATCCGATCGGATGGCAATCCGATCAGGTGGCCAGTCGATCGGGTGGCAATCCGTTCGGATGGTCATCCGATCGGATGACTATTCGATTGGATTGTCACCTTGTTTGGTGAGGTTGTGTTTGTGTATGATGGTTTGCCTTTTGAAGTTGTCGTTGTAGCATTCTGAAAACAGAGAAGTATCTCTACCTTTCAGGTCGGTCGGTCGATCGAACGACGGTCCGATCGGGCGACAATCCGATTGGTAGGACACTTTATGTTGAAAATTGTATAAGTCCCAAACGTCACACAATCGGACGGTCACTCGATCAGGTGGCAATCCGATCGGGTGGTAATCCATTTCAACGTTCGGATCCTTTGAATAGTTTGAGAAATAGTTCTAGTATGGAACTAAGTGCAGCCCGATTGGACGGCCGGTCGATTGGGTGGCAATCCGATCCGACGGTCTGATCGTCCTCACCCTTGTTTCCGTTTGAAGTGTTGTAGCTTTGAATGAGATGTTTTGATATCTTGTTTGAACAACAGAACCCTTATCTCGTCCCAAGTGACCCGATCGAACAGGAATCACCCTAGTCCGAACAGTTCACGGTTTGAGTCTGTTGTTCATGTTCAAACTCGAAATCAGTAATCTCTTGGATATAATCCAGATCTTGAATCAACACAACACTAAGAATAAGTAGGAGGTCAGAACAAACTCCGATTCCATTAGTTTTGAGTGCATTGAGTGTAAAAGAGTTGAAAGAAGTTAGAAAACCCTCTTTCGATCCTTTACACCATGAATATGTTCAGATCTATGATAGATCTTTGTTTATTCATGTGGAAATCGTTCAGATCTAAGTCATTCTTGGTGGATTGGAGCCAAAACATGAAGTTCATATGAACACCATGATGACATCATCCTAGAACACCTTGAATCCAGTGATTTCACGGTTAAAAGTTAAGATTCGAAAGAGAAAATGATGGAGAAGTGCGTGTAGATCATAGAAGTACAAGATTTGAGGTAGAAACTTACAAGAATCGCGAGAAATCGAGAGAAAATAGCCCCAAAGCGTGCTGGCCGAGTGAGAGCTGTCACATCACTTGAACAATGATGTGACAAGGGATATTTATAGGTGGAAAGGAGAAGAGGTAATGAAGTGCAACGGATCGGATGGCAATCCGATCGGGTGGCAATCCGATCGGGTGGCCACTCGATTGATCAGTCACTCGATCGGTGGTCTCTGGCGTGTTGCGTTTTGATGTTTCGTTTTGTTCTTTAAACTTTGCGATAGTTTGGTTACACATTTTCGTACCCACATTCATATATCTATTATAATTAGTCACAAAGGGTCGTATAAATATCCACATTTCAAACTATGCGTTGCGATAATCGAGTTGCGCGTTTCGAATATGTGTTGTGTTGCGACACATCACGGCTATCGAGGAGGGTAGAATAGGTCCTCACTCAACGTCATCGTGAGTGTTAGTACGTGCGATGTGATGTGATGTGTTATAGTGATAAAGTATGCGTAATATGCGAAATAGCAATGTATGCGATATAGCTACATTATGATCTGAATCTCTGGTGCTAGGCGTAACGAGTATAACGAGTAGTAACAACGCACGAACGTGCGGGTTGTTACAGTCTCCCCTGCTTTAGGAAATTTCGTCCCGAAATTAATCCACAAGAAGGGTTGCGAGGGTCGATGCGAGTGGGAGTAGCAATAAAAGCTTCAAAATAGACGAGCGATCAATTGAAATTCGACGAGCGGGAGATCGATTGAAGATTGATGAGAGAAAGCGTTGCGAAGTCTAAGCGATGGCGGGGAGTAAGACGATTCGTATTAACAAAAGATGGCAACACACGAAAAGCGATCCAAAAGTGTTTTGAATTCTCGAAAAGTTGATTAATTCGAAAAATCTTCCCACAGTGTGGCGTTAACTGTTTCGTCGTTCACACCAGCTCTATGAGAGGGGTTTATTAGGTTACTAAAAGATTTTAGGGTGGTTAAAACTCATCTTACGAAATTTTCTCGTCACGCGGCATTAACTTGGGTCGATTGTCACACCAGCGTTACAAGATAATCTCGTTTTGTACAAAGGTTTTGATCAATTTTTAGAAGAAGTTTTGTAAGAAAAGCTCAGTTTAAAATTTGTGTAGACAAAGTCTTTTAATAATACCAAAAATTTAAATTTAAGGTCGGCCCCGCATGGCACTTTTCCACGAAAGTTCGACAATATGGTTAAAACACTTATATATAGAAAGTACCAGCGGCGTATCCACCATGCTTTAACCATATGGTTTCCGTCTCGTGAGGCAGTGTCATACGTGTCGACATAGTACAGACGGATTTGCGATGACTTGATCCAAGCGGGAAAGGGTTGAATCAAGTCTTGGAAGGCGAACTGAGTGATGAAGTCGTTTTCGAGCTCAGTTAATGACACGAGCGAGTGCGACAAGCGATAAGAAGTATGTGATAATTGATAGCACAAAACAAACATAATAAGCGAAGACGACGGCGATAAGCGAAAAGCGATGAGTGATAAGCGACGAGCGATAGCGACAACCGTCGAGCGATAGGCGACGATCGATGCATTGCAAGCGATGGGAATATGCAATTTGATTAGATTAAACGACACCACAAATTTTTAACTAACATTAGACCCCACATGGCCTTTTTCCACGAAAATCTGCTGATATGGCTAAAACACTTATATATAGGAAGTACCAGCGGCGTATCCACCATGTTTTAACCCTATCAGTTTCCTCTCGTGAAGCGAGGTCATGTGTGCTCACATAACATAGATAACATAAATAACGGTAAGCGATAGCGATGGCGATAAGCGAAAAGCGATGCCCGATGAGCGATAGAGCAATACACAGGTGATAGAGCGACACACAAGCGATAGAGCGATACACAAGCGATAGAGCGATACACACGATAAGCGATAGCGCGATACACATAATAAGCGATTGAGCAAACACACTATAAGCGATTGAGATTGCGAGATAGATTCCAGCGTTAATGCGATTGCGAGCGTGTTGACTTACGAAAAGTCTAGCGATTACACGCTTTGAGTTGCGATTGAGATTGTTACGCCTTGCGATGTAGTGTAGTGTGTTGAAAATAGCTTTAATAGTATACTTGGTCTAATAACGTTCAACTTGCATGGCACTTTCTTCACAATACATTGGTTGGCATGGCGAAGCACTTATATATAGGAAGTACCAGCGGCGTATCCACCATGCTTCAACCACACGCCTCTGCCCCGTGAATAGGTGTCTCACTGTGTCGACATGGTCAAGACACTTATATATTGGAAGTACCAGCGGCGTATCCACCACGTTTGACCATGCTTTTAACGTTATGGCATCATTGAAACTCATCACGATCTCCGTGCACTGATCACAGTAATCTCGTGTGCACCCGTGATTAATTTGATCCTTGCACATTTATCGTACTTTATCTCAAGAACGCATAGGAGGGGGAAAACACTTTATATAGTACATAGTGCTAGCATTTAGTCTGTGCACGAATGCGAGGGAGAGCGAGAGATAAATAGAGTCCACATTGCGTCGAGAAATAGAACACGTTTGACATATAAAGTGATACAAACTTTCTGTTTTGATTTAAACTTTGTTAAACTTGTTAAACTTGAGTTATCTCATACACATTCCTATGTCCTTATGCTCATAATCACTTCTACGGTTAGTTGGGCTTAAAAACAAGGTTGTGACACTTAAAATCCGAGGTTAAAACCTCATGAACTTTCTGTTTTGGTTAGGGTTTAACCCACAAGTAATGAACAAGCTTAAGACTTGATGTTTGTGTGATTATAGGACTAGCTTGGGCTATCCTACTTGAAAATCCACACATTACTTGATTATTTCTTAGAGTAGATGTAGATTACTTATTCTTTATTATATGTTCATGACCCTCCTTGATTGTTTATAACAACAAGTGTAGTGGTGAACACCAAGAGGTACTTAAATGGAAGACTTGTTCATCCTACCTCATGCATGACTTGTATGTACTACACAAGAGGTTCCTAAATGGAGGGTTCATCCTTCTACCTCATGCTTGACCTATATGACATAATGTACACTATATAATACTTATATATTATCCAAGCAATCAAACTCTTGATGATAAACTAGTGGTCATTGTCAAGATAGTAGGTTATAACATCTAAGGACCCTAATGTTTGTCACGATTCTAATGGGCTTTTGTCTCATGAAAACATTTAAACTCTTTCGAGTTTCATAGTGTCAAGAACAAGTATCAAGTGTGCTAGATGATTACTAATATGTTATTTTCGTATAATTTAAACTTCGAATCTTTAATCTTCCGTTAAACTCTCCATACTCACACACCTATGTTTCTTCGTGTAGAAGGACAAGGTGCTCCAATCTAATCAACCAAACACTCGCGGGATATCAAGTAGGAAGCTTGCAAAACCATGAGTATACTCAATCCCGTTTTCCTTTTAATCACTTTTGGGTGCAACATGTATGTTAGACAAAATACACTTCACATGAAACTATTTTAATCACACTCTATCCATGCTATAACATGAAATTATATGATGCTTGTTAGACTTGTATGCTATGTAAACTTTCTTGTGTCGATATATGCTTCATTAACTTTGCTAGCCTACCTTAACAATTATAGCGCTATAGGATTAACGCGCCGCTCACGAAACTTGGGGTATTGTTAAGTTAAACATGTTAACCTCCCGTTATTCTTTGGGATATGCTATATTAACGCGTTGGATTCTTGGGTTTGAACATATAGTACACCGTTTCAGCATATTTAGTGAACTTGCATATTGGTTATTCATGTTGGATATGAGACTTTAAACTTTTTAATCTATATTATACTATGTAACAAAACTTGTATACTCATCAACTTTTTGTTGATTATTTTAATACATGTTGCAGGTTGATAGACTTGATGATGCTATGAAGAACGAGATTTAGGTGGACATAGAAACACACCTAGATTAATTTATCATTTTATGTTATGTTGAACAATGTTGTCTTTATTTGAATTATTGTATGGCATTTCTAGCAATTTCATGAAATTTGAATTTTAATTATATTGTCACATAGTATTATGATGTTTTGAGCAATTTGTTTGTCTCATCCCGATGTTTCCGCCATCGGTTGGGGTGTGACAGATTGGTATCAGAGCCATAACTATAGGGAATTAGGTATGAATGTTTTGCCCTAGTTTATAGTTTTATGAACTTTGATTCTTATTTGTCGGTTAAAATTTACATGCATTCTACCTTATTTGCTTCTTACTTATTCTTTTTGGTCTCTTAAACTTACAAGCCTTTCCTAAGGCTAACATAATACACTTTGAAGACTTGAAGACACTCGTAACAAAAACGAGACGAATTTACCAAAATAGGAGTGAAACCTACAATTTGATAAACGACTCTCATTCCACTTAAATTCTATTTTTGCACGAAATTACACCATTAAGTTAGGAGTGAAATCCACATCTTAATGGTAATTTCCAATTCAAACTCTAATGGACCCTCGTCAAAGTGTCGAAATTTAATTTTGACCCGACGAGTACCAACCACATTAGGGTACGAAATCGTCAAGTTAGGGGTGAAACCTGTAACAACCCGACTTTTTAAAGTCAAAGTACAAGTCAAAGTCAAAGGAAGAAAAGATTGCTAATACGATATGTCATTCATTGCTTAATTATTACTTGTACTTTCGAACCTCGCTAACCGATACTTTAATTTATGTTGTTTTAGTTGTATTATGTGGAGTAACAATGCAATAAACGCTATTATACGCTAATCTACTTAACGCTATCGCATCGTAACTTGAATCGCAGTCTGGATATTGTTTTACGTGTGTGTGCTATTATGTGTTACTTGTGCATGTTTATTATATGTTTTGAGGTGATTAATCGCAAACGCAATCGCAACTCTATCGCAACGCAATCTTATCGCGAACTAGAAACGCAAGTTACTTATGTTGTTGTATGTTAGTTATGTTATTTGTGTAACTATTGTTTAAAACTATAGCATCGCTTATTCGACACTCACTTAAGCGCATCACAACGCTCAACGCATAAAACAAAAAGTCGGAAACCAACTCGCCAAAGCCCTTCGATCGAATGACCCTTCGATCGAATGGTCATCCGATCAGAGGGCCATCCGACCCACTAACTCGCACTGCCTTTCTCTCCTCTTCACCTATAAATACTCACCTGTCACATCACTGTTCATGATGTGACAGCTCTCCTCCGACCCACACACTCTCAGGCCATTTTCTCTCGATTCCTCGTGATTCTTGCAAGTTTCATCTCAAATCTTGTACTTCTTTGATCTACACACACTTTCTCATCAATTTCACCCACAAATATCAACTTTTCACCATGAAATCGGAGGATTTGGCCTATTCTAGGATGATGTCATCATGGGTTCTCATGAACACCAAAGTGTGACCTCATTCCACCAAGAACAACTCATATCTAAAGGATTTCTACAAAGTTTAAACACTGATTTCTCTTAAAACTAAACATTTCCCAACTGGTTTCCACTTTTCTTCAATGTTCTTAACTTTTCACTCAAAAATCGATAGAATCCGAGCTCGTTCAGGCCTTCCACTCGTCCTCTAGTGAAGTGCCGGTCTGAGAACGGATTACCATCAAAGAGATGACCGACTTAACGGGTTGAACATGAAGTTCCGTCAAGAACCGTTACTGATCGGACGGGGTGATTCCCATCCGATCAGATGACTTGGACTTGATGGAGATTCCGTTGTTTGACACGTGGTCATACCGTCTCGGTCAAACCACAACTTTTTAAACATAGCAAATTTTACAAGCTTGCAAATGAGCAGGTCGCTGAATGGATTGCCGTCTGATCAGATCACCATCCGATCGAACGACGATCCGAACGGATGACTTGTGAATTTCAATACTTAAAACATTTTACAAACCTTTGAAAAATATCAGTCCCAAACGAATAGTCATCCGATTAGACAACCATCCGATCGAATGACTATCCTACCAAAGGACTGGGATCTTTGAAACATCTCCCTCAAACGGATCGCCATCAAAGCGAACGACCCTCCGTCCGGATGACCGTTCGACCTGACGAACTGATGAGTAGAGATACTTCTCACTTTTATGAATGCTACAACGAAAACTTCAAAGTCACATCATACACAAACACATCCATCCCAAACGGACAACCCTCCGACCGAATGGTCATCCTTCCGGATGACCATCCGTCCGGACGGTCATCCAACCGGATCACCCTTCGTCACTTATTCCACCGACGTGCTATTTCACGCACTGTTCATCGCTTATGCTATCGTTATCTGATCAGGCTAACCTCTCAAGCGCTCCCTTCAATCCAAGCTTGTGTTTATTTATTTAAACACGAACTGTGAGTATACTCGATCCCTTTTTACTTAACGCACTTTTGGGTGTTACATACGTTACATATATCAAATCACATCGATCACACAACGCAAACACTTTTTTGTACGCTAATCGTCTCTGCATGTTATACGTGTTACTCGATGAATGCTTGTAGGTTATGTCTACACAGTGATTGTTGCCTGATACCTTAGCAACAATAGTACTATAGTTTGGACTCAGCACCTGTCGTAGATAGGGGTTGTTAAGGGTTTTACTTCACGTGTCACAGTGGTGATATGTGTTGCGCATTCTACAACTCGCAGTCATGTCTGTGCATATTTCATTGTCGATAACCTGCTAGCTTCATTTTTCAACATGTTACATGCTGGTTATGCGTAAACCGCTTTCCCTATCTGTTATACTATTAAACTTGTATGCTCACCTTTACACTATGTGTATTGACCTATTTTAACGTATGTGACAGGTGTTTAGGATGCTTGCGATGTTGCTGAATTTCTATGGAATCGAGCTAGGGAGTCTAGAAACGAACTAAATAATTTATGAGTAGTCGGAACAGTTTTTATCTGTCTTTGAGAACAATTTGTCTATAAAAACTGTGTTACTTTATATGTTATGGTATAGGACGTAATGATTAAATATTTGGTAATTATAGTTGTTATGGAATCTCTTGGACAATCTGTTTCGCTCAGTGCCCCACCCCGATGATTCCACCATCGGTTGGGGTGTGACAAACCCGCATCTTATCGATTAAGTCCCACTCCTCGATTTTCAATCTCGCCAAAGTCCCGATTGTTTCAATCGATTAGAGACGTGTAGTAACTGGAAAAGGTAAGATACCGTTAATCGCTTCTCGACGAGAGTATCTTACCTATAGGCCAAAGCACGTTGTCTCTAATTCGAAAGGACTTTCGACCCACTTTGGAATAGTTGACGTTTCTCTACCCGAAACAATCCAATGTTTTATGAGCCTCTCTTTAATGTTATCTCAATTTATATGTGATTTTTATACTTGATACTTCGTTCATTTCAAAACCGTTACACAATTCGCTTCATTAACGAATGCAAGTGTGAAGATCGCTAGAAACTTGAAAATAACGTATGCTACTAACATGAGTCTTACGACTAAGTGCATCGGCCACAGCATTCGCTTTACCAGGATGGTAGAGAATCTCGCAGTCGTAGTCGTTAAGTAATTCCACCCAACGTCGCTGATGCATATTTAGTTCCTTTTGGTTAAAGATGTGTTGTAGGCTCTTATGGTTAGTGAAAACCACACACTTCGTACAATATAGGTAGTGTCGCCAAATCTTTAATGCAAAAACAACTGCGCCAAGCTCGAGGTCGTGGGTAGTATAGTTTTTCTCATGTATTTTGAGTTGATGAGAGCCATAAGCGATGACCTTGTCTCGTTGCATGAGAACACAACAAAGACCACAGTTCGAGGCATCGCAGTATACCACGAAATCATCATTCCCATCGGGAAGAGCAAGAATAGGAGCGTTACAATGGAAGTTCTTAAGAGTTTGTAAAGATTCCTCTTGCTTAGGACCCCAAGCAAAAGGTTTCCCTTTTTGAGTTAACGAAGTGAGAGGTACAGCGATCTTTGAGAAGTTCGAGATGAATCGGCGGTAATAACCCGCCAATCCTAAGAAAGAACGAATTTCAGAAGGAGTTTTAGGCGCGGTCCAATTCTTCACTGCTTCGATTTTGGAAGGATCAATATGGATTCCTTTTTCACTAACAACGTGTCCAAGGAATTGGACTTATTTAATCCAGAACTCTCATTTGGAAAACTTTGCGTATAAGCGTTCGACACGTAAGAGTTCGAGTATGAGGCATAGATGACGTTCGTGATCGGTTTAAGTTTTAGAATAAATGAGAATATAATCAATGAAAACGATCACAAAACGATCCAAGTAAGGCTTACAAACACGATTCATAAGATCCATGAACACAGCGGGTGCGTTGGTCAAACCAAAAGGCATAACCACGAACTCATAGTGTCCATAGCGTGTGCGAAAAGCTCCATACCTTATTCATTATCCACCCGATTTACGTTTCTAACACTTAAAAAACAATCTTTAACACACCTCAAAACTTATGTAGAATATTAAGTACTCAACTACATTATAAATAATCACATATTTTAATAATTTCAAGTTTCTAACAAAACTCAACACATTATTATTATATTTTAATATTATATTACATCTTACAAAATTCGGTTTCGATGTGGGCAAACCTATACATTAACATTTAACAAAAGCACAACACGAGGGCATTCGTGCTCACTAACTTTCCACGAATCACCCATCACCATTTCCATTCAAGAGTTATTATGCGTTTTCCACGCTCCTTTAAGACCCCGAAAAATAGGGTTGTTCATTTTTATCCGAAACCCGACCCGAATTTAAAGCCACTCAAACCTGCACTAGAGAATACCCAAAAAACTCGAACCCGAATAACCCGAACTTTAAATGGGTCGATTATCTGGTCAATTGTTTCCTCGCCAAAAACCCGACCAACTCGACCAAAAAAACTGAAACCCGAAAAAAACCCTGAACATTTATTGTCCCTTTTTATATTTTTTAACGACTAGTAGACCAATTGGTTGGGCTTTCGCACCAACTTCAGTGGTACACGAGAGACCCGGGTTCAAAACCAGGGGACCCTCCATTTTGGCCTTGGTACATCCTGGCTCTCAATCCACCCGTGGATAGAACACCACTAAGAATGGATATCATAGGCATTTAATTGTCACCGCGGCTTGCTCTAGGAGGAAACCATGCAACCATGGCTTGTGTAAAACTATTAAGTTATAGATGTGTTTTAGTTTGGAGTCTCTAAATAACATTAAGTTTTAGGACTTTTGAACATTATAATATCACGCCTGCTTGCAATGTGCGCGTATAATGTATATATGCGTGGGCGCTCAAGGGGAAAAAGTGAAAGCGCACTAATCTTTAACGTTATTTTACTAATTTCATGAAAATAACATTAAAAAAGGGGGATGATTAATCATGCATCATGTGGTGGCGTTGATAGCTTCAAGACAAGGGAGTACATGCACTAATCGGCATTTGTCTCACTTGCTGAGTGTTATGTGCCTTATGTCCAAGGCTTGATGTAAACCAACTATAGAGCCGGGAGTCTCACTGGAAGCAACCTCTCTATTCCTAGGGGGTAGAGGTAAGATTGTCTACATCTATCTTTCTCAGACCCTACCTTAGCTTAGCTATTAATAAGATTTACTGAGTATGATGATGATGAACATTACAATATCATATTGTCAAATGATTTTTGAATTTTAATGATATATTTGTAGTAGCAATATGAATTTTGATGATATTTTATAAAAAAAAAATCTATTCAACATCTAAACCCGAAAATTTTGATGATATTTTGTAAAAAAAAAATCATTTAACATCTAAACCCGAAAACCGAACAACCCAACCTAACTAACTGAACCCGACCAACCCAAATATTAAATGGGTCAGTTATCAGGCCACTTTCTACCAGCAAACTCGAACAACCCGACCCGAAAAACCCAAAACCCGAAAAACCCAAAACCCGAAAAAGAAAACCGAAAAACACCCCTACCAAAAAGTGGACACGAGGTTAGTTTAGCATCATGGTACCATATTGGTATAGTTAAGGGGTCACTTTTGCAATACCCTTACAATAATATTCCCGTCAAAAACCCTTCTTCAAACCTGCAAATTCACAAAGGTCAAGAGTCGCCGGCACCACCGTAACTGCCACTACCACCGCCGGCTACTCCGTCTACAGGCAAGTTCACTTGAATATATACATATATACATTATATATTTTACTCTTATTGTAGCATCTGTATAGGTTCTAGTGAACTGTGTATGCACACATAATCAATTTTTGTGGACTGTTTTTAAGTGTTTATGCACTTTAATCGGTGAAAATCGTCTTATTATAGAAAATTATTAGGTTAGGGTTTCATATTCGGTTGAACTGAACCTAGAAACATCACTGTGATTGCTAAATTACTCAGATTATTCATTATATACCGTCATGTTGTTAGGTTAAGTAACATATGTTCTATTTATAGTATTCAAAATCCAAATATGTATGCAAGTTGTGATGCAATTTGAGTATTTGAGGATATGACAATATGATATTTATGTTTTTGGGTGCCTTAATTTCAGTTAGTGAAGTGCAGGAGAGAAAATGGAGCAGAGGCTAGCTAATTCGTTAATAATGACGGTAAACGAAAAGAAATTTATTGAGAATGCGTTAGTTTCGGATATTAGGGTTGACGGCAGACGTCCGTTTGACTATAGAAACCTAACTATCAGGTTTGGCAGGTAAGATATCCTAATTGTAATCTCTTCATGACATATTGTTTGTGCGGGTAAAGATCTC
The DNA here is from genome assembly GCA_030545235.1 of Helianthus tuberosus. Classification (NCBI taxonomy): domain Eukaryota; kingdom Viridiplantae; phylum Streptophyta; class Magnoliopsida; order Asterales; family Asteraceae; genus Helianthus; species Helianthus tuberosus. The sequence goes on along the minus strand of CM060357.1, from coordinate 38,342,551 downwards.
GAACAAAATGTACTTATCCTAGGAAGTGTAGGAAACCGGGTCAAACAAACTCCGATTGAGCTCATTCGAGCGGCGTTGGAACCGTCTCATCGAAACCTAACGAGAAACCCCAAATCTAAACCCTAATTCTAACCCCTAAAGCTAAACCCTATGCTAAATACTAAAATCTAAACTATAAACCCTAAAGGCTAAAACCTAAGTTAAACCCTAAGGCTAAACCCTAAACACTAAACCCTAAAGCTAAAATCTAAAGCTAAACTCTAAACCCTATATATATTTGAATAGGATTCGACGAGACGGTTCCAACGCCGCTGGAATGAGGTCAATCAGAGTTCGTTTGATCCGGTTTCCTACACTTCCTAGGTTAAGATTGTTTTGTATTTGATCCTACCTCGTTTGTGCGAAACCTAGAACATGAGTAGCTTGTTGACATGACATATTCTTTATTTGTAAGTATAGTGAAGATGGTTCATCAGAGGTGCAGCTTGGCAAGACTCAAGTTCTCGCGTTCGTCACCGGACAACTAGTTCAACCTTACAGAGATAGGCCGAATGAGGGGACTTTTGCAATTTACACCGAATTCTCACCTATGGCTGATCCGTCATTTGAACCAGGTCGTCCCGGCGACTCTGCTATTGAGCTGGGTCGAATTGTAGATCGTGGTTTAAGGTATTCGTTTATTTTTGTAGCTAATTTTTTGGATTTTTTTTTTTGTTTTAAGCCTTTTAAATTTAAACATAATCTGTTCCACATTAATCTTGCAGGGAAAGCAGGGCCGTAGACACTGAATCACTTTGTGTCATTGCAGGGAAGTTGGTATGGTCCATTCGGATTGATCTTCACATTATAGATAATGGAGGGTAAGTTGGAAAAAAACACATACGTATCCAAGCGTACGTAACCTCTTATTGTTACTTATAAAGTTTTTCGTTAAACTTCATCCACATGAAAACAGAAATCTTGTTGATGCTGCCAATATTGCTGCTTTGGCTGCCCTTTCAACGTTCCGGAGGCCTGAATGTACAATTGGGGGAGAAGATGGTCAAGAGTTGACTGTACACCCACCTGATGTGAGTTTCATCTGCATTTTTACTAACAAATTGTTAGTGTTTGTTGACATTATAATTGACGTTAACGTGTCCTTCTCATATTTAAATTCAATAAGTTAGATTTAGCGCATGTTCAGGGGTTGAATTGGGTTGTGTTTGATCTCAAATGGGTTGGTTAAAATATTTAACTAAAAGGGGAACATATCAAATTGGTTTAATTGTTTGAACGGGTTGAAAGTGGCTTAAAGTCTATTTTAATCAGGGGTGAGCAGAAAACTGAAAAAACCCGAACGAAACCGAAAAAATTGATCTAACCGAACCGCACAAAAAATTGAAAAAAACCAAACCGAAATTTACGGTTCGGTTACAGTTTTACATTCTTTGAAAACCGAAAAAAAATCGAACCGAACAAACTAAAAAATTATATTTTTAATGGTTGTTATATATTGATTTAGGAATTATTAGTTTATTCTTGAATGTTAAGTATTTATAATAAAAAAAGATTAACATGTTTATCTATCTTTGAAATGATTTATCCATTGCCTACAAGAAATAACAAAATTTAACATATTATTTAAATGATTTTCAAAGTATTATAAAAGAAAATGTCTTAATAAAAACGCTGGAAAAACATAAAAATATATTAGAAGGTTACGTTTATGTGAACGATAATAATTAAAAAGGAATATAATAACATAAATGTAAACATCTAAGAAAGATTCTTGAATTATGGATTATACTTTTTATTTTTGAATCATACGTAATTTTGTTCCAAAAACCGGAAAACCGAACCGTTGCTAAAACCGAGAAATCGAAATCGAACGGTTTTTAATAATCGTAAACCGAACATTTCGGTTACGGTTTCGAATTTACTGTAAAACCGAGTCGAACCGAACCGTGCACACCCCTAATTGTAATGCACAAAACTTCCTAAATCGTTTCTACTCGAAGATTTAGATTATTACTGGAATAGTATCGTCTTGTTACCATAGTAGTTTTTAAATAAAAGAAGTGCAAAAAAGTGTAACCTGATCCATTTCATCTGAGCCTGTTCTAACCTGTTATTGCTCGTCTTGTTTTGTGTGCATTGAACAGGTGAGGGAGCCGCTTCCGTTGATAATGCACCATTTTCCAGTGGCAGTAACGTTCGGGTTTATCGGTAAAGAAAACATCGTGGTACGTAAATCGAAGTTTACTTGCTACTTTCTCTTGAATCATGTGCTAGTTATAACCATATGACTCATATCTGGTTGATCAACAAACATTTGGGGCCATATTAATTTAATTGGTGATCTTAGGTGATTGACCCGACACACTATGAAGAGGAAGTGATGGGTGGATCATTGACCGCTACGCTCAATACAAATGGTGATGTTTGTGCTATTCAGAAAGCTGGGGGCGATGGAGTCCTGCAGAGTGTTATTATGCAGTGTTTGCGCATTGCGTCTGTGAAAGCCGGTGATATAACAAGCAAAATAAAGAGTGCTGTGAGTTTCTTTAATTTCAATTTACATATTCAATTTACGTATGAGATATTGTTATAAGTTTTGGTTTGTGTAACTGTATAATAGTTTCTATAATAGTAATACAGTGATTTATGTTTCACATGTGGAAGTAATAATCTCATCAAAACTGATCTATTTGCATATTTGTATTTTCAGGTTGAATCTTATAATACACAAAGAGCATTACGGAAAATCAAACGGCATAATCCTTCATCCAAAGTGAGTAATGTGGCAAAGCATAATGAAGAATCCACATCTCTTGACAAGCACAATGAAGAATCCACACAAGTGAATACCGAGACCAAATCTATCCAACAATCTTCTGATACCAACTCATCCGCTTCAACACACGACATAACAAACATTGTATCACCAGAACAGCAATCAAAAACACTAAAAGATGCAGTGAAGCCGAAGCACAAGAAGAGAAAGAAGTCAACCTCCAATGCTAATGCAAGTTAGATCAGCACTCACCCTCTTTATATTGGACTATATAATATATGCGATTATTTGTGCCAATTTTCATCTATCTGATTTAGCCTTTTGAGACTTGGGATATGCATTACAGTTTTAGAAGTAACTTTGCAAAATTGTAGGAGAAATGTTGTGTACAAAGACTAGCTTAAAGTGAAGTGATCCGTGGTTGTTTCAATTTTTGGAAAATGAATATTATTTTTTGGCGAGTCATTTTTTAAAGATGATCAACGAGTTATTTCAAATTTAAATCATATGATTTGGGCGTGGCATGTAACGATGGGTGTTTTTCTAGTAAACCAGTTTGAATGTCCTTTCACTCATAGCAGGAACTGGTTTCTGCAAAACATGGAAACTAGGCTAAAGACAATTAGACAAATAGAGTTAGCTTCCGGTACAAATGGGTCGTAAGTCGTAACATACAAATTGGGCTTAACACGAGAAGTGAAGAAGAGTATTTTTTTTTTGAATTTTTTTTCTTATTTTGTCAAACACGTATTTTAGTCTCAAAATCTAAAAAAAAAAAATCGTGTTTATACTGGGAAAGAAAGAAAGAAAGTAAGTAGGGGTTACTGACTCCACAAAACAAATCTGGGAAGAAAGAAAAGAAAGCAAGTAGGGATTATTGATATGAATCGTCAACGCGGATCAATAAGAATCAATTAGTGTTCATGTTGATGTTGCTTTCCTTTAATATTATCTATAAGCTTAATATATTTGTCATGGTATACAAAACGTAACATCAATAAATCCATTTGCAATGGTAGATGCATAAGGTTTCTCTGAAGCTTTGCTTGATTTTTGCCATATACAAGTAATTTGATCAAAAGTAGGAACACTAACATATAAAAGGCCGTTACAAATCGATATTTTATGAAATTAGCTGAAAACACTTGTCGACTCAAAGGTTGACTGAAAATACCTTTGGTAGTATTTGGTATGCATGAATGAGAAGCGAAATGGAATGGGGTATTGTGAGCATGGGTGGCAAAAGGGGTGGGTTCGGCAGGTTTGGGTCATGGGTTATGATGAATATAGGTTAGGATGAGTTTATTAAGAAAAATGTTAAGATGAGTTTGGGTCAAAATGAGTTTCGGTCATAATAAGCTAAAAATTAAAAATAATAAAAATTGACAAAATAAAAAAAAATAAATATTTTTTTTTGAAAAATTAACAATTTTTTTAAAATTAAGAAATTAAAAAAATTTTAAAAAATCAAAAAATAAATTTTGAAAATTTAAAAGAAATAAAAAATATAATTTAAATTTGTTTTTTGAAAAAATAAAAAAATAGAAAAAATATAAAATTTAAAAAATTCTAAAGAAACAAAAAAAAAAAAAAAACAAAAAAAACTAAAATTTATAAAAACAAAAAAATTTTAAAATAAAAAATAAAAAAAACTTTAAAAATAAAATAAAAAAGAATAATTTTATTTTTCATATTTTATTTGATTTTTTTGTAATTTTAAATTTTTTTAAAGTTTTTTTAATATTTTTTGGTTTTTATTTTTTAAATTGTTTTAAATTTTTTGATTTTTTAAATTTCTATAATTCTTTTTGTTTTTTTACATTATTAATTTTTTTGATATTTTTTTAGTTTTATTTTCATAACTTTTTTTTTGGTTTTTAAATTTTTTTTTGTCTTTTTTAATTTTCATTTTTTGTAGACGAAGTATGAAGAGTCGAAGTATGCCGAAGTATGAAGTCCGCGACTCTGTGTGATGCTCTTTTAAGGTAACTCAAATATGTTTGGTTAAAACTTAAAATCAATCCTGATCCATGACTAAGGGGGTGTTTGGGGGTGAGTTTTGAAGGAGATTTTTAGATTATTGAGTTTTGAAATCGTAAATAATCACTTTTGAGTGTTTGGGTAAAAAAATAAAAAAAATTGATTATTTGTGTTTAGAAAGTTACAAAACGCAGTTTTCCAAAAGCAACTCCCCCTACTGCAACTAGGGCTGCAAACGAACCGAACGAACATGAATGAGATCTTGTTCGTGTTTGTTTGTTAAAGAATATATGTGTTCACGAACAGTTCATGAACACTTGCCGAACGAGATTTTATGTTCATGTTCGTTTGTTAAGGAAATAAACTTGTTCGTGTTCGTTTGTGTTTGTTTGTTAATGTTTGGCAATGAATGAAAACGCAGGTTGATGAATACAAATGGAAACAAACAAACAAACAAACACAAACACGTGTTCATGAATAGATCATATGATACACTAACACTTAGTAAATATTTTTTTTGTCGGGATCTTGTACTATTTAAATAAAATATAAAAACGAAACACTAATGAACTATCGAACACAAACGAACACGTTATCGAACGTTCACGAACATAAATGAACGAACGCGACCTTTGTTCATGTTTGTTCATTTAACTAAACGAACGGAATTTCTTGTTCGTGTTCGTTTGTTTAATAAACGAACGCACACAAACGAACTTCCCGCCGAACGGTTCACAAACTGTTCGCCAAATGTTTGGTTCGTTTACAGCCCTAACTGCAACAAAACACCGTTTTCCAAAAATTGATTATTTGTGTTTAGAAAAAGGATTTTCACTTGTTTATTTTCCAAAAATATATATTTGCCAAACACTCAAATAGTTGATTATCTGATTATTGTGATATCAAGCAACATAATCAAATCCAAACACTATATTTCAACATCACGTTTTGTTACAGTTAATTATCTAATTCTGATTATTCAAAACACATAATCTATTTTCAAAACTCAACTCCAAACACCCTCTAATTGTAATAGAAATTTTATAACCCATCTTGACCTAAAATAACCCAAATGAGTTTTTGTTGCTAGACCTAATTGTGAGGTAATGAAAAAAATGTGTTTGGTTGGTTGAGTTAATTGAATCACCCATTACATAAGCCATTCCATTCTTTTAAATTCATTCCATCCACACCCTTGCATTTTTTTTCATTCCATTCCCCCTCTCACCCTTCATCACCCACACCGCCACCCACCGCTACCATCCGCCGCCGCCCACCACCAGCGCCACCATCCGACATTGACCACCACCGCTGTCACACCCCGACCGTGTTAAAACAACAAACCACGACGAAAACGTCGGGGAGTGTCGTAACAAAATCATTGTTTCATAACACATGGAATTTAAAGTTTGGTTTTATTAATTAAAATGTTTACAATGTCTTGGAATTTACAGAACATAATATAACAACCCTCCTAAATATTTTCGACACCCCTAATATATTTTAAAGTTTCCCTATATGTCCTAAAATACACCCCATATACGAAAACGGGCCCTGAATACCTTTATTTTTATTAAAATTAATTAAAAACATGATTTAGTGGTCTCTCGCGGGGCGCGTAGCCCTTGGCTACCTCTTACGCGGGCCGCGACAGATAGGCCACCAGGCTTAACCCGGTGCCGCCACGTGTCTGGCTCGTGTCGAAGCTACGTGTCAACTCAGCAAGGCTAGGGCCTACCCTAGCCACCATCGCGGGCCGCGTAGACCCTAGCCGAAGCTTACGCGGGGCACGGCAAGGTCCGAGATCAGCACTATATATAGAGGCATTCGGCTTCAGTTTGAAATCGTTCATCTCTTTCTCTCTCACGAATTTCTATATACTCAAAGTGCTTTTCGGGTATAATAACCCCCTAAATAACGAAGTTCTGCCTCGTTGTAAGTATCATAACCCTGGTTACGTATTAGATACGCTGCCCGATTGATCCAGGGTTCCGTAACGGCTGTCGTGGTTTTGCCCGACGTAGTCGTTGGAATGCCGTCTCGGGGAGGGTATTACTAATGTATATATTGGGTTATTATACTAACACGTGTGCATTTGTGTAAATTATAGATAATCACCAGGAAATCCTTAAAGAAAACCTAAGACATCAATGTGAGTAATCTCCTTTTTGTAAACTGTTTTACAAAATCTTAAATATTTTACAATGTAATTAAGCAGTGATTGAGTCTTTGTAATTCTTCAATTACTGCCGGTATGTTGGGGTTTTGTATACAAAATGTGGAACACGTTACCATTGGACAAAGAGTTAGCCAATGGGTAATATGACTCACCAGTCAGGATTGACAGTACTAAATGAGTAATTGTGTTGATGTAAACATTGTAATCGCTCTCAATACTGTGAAAAGATAAAATCTTCTTGATTAAACTGGGATTCACTCACCAGTATTTCCCACTGACAAATGTTTTTAAACGCGTTTCAGGTAACAAAATGTGAAAGCCAACTAGAAGCCAGCTGGACAGCACTGAAGGCTTGAAAAAGTGGCTATAAAAGTTACCTAAATAAAAGAAGATGTTTTATTCAATAAAATAGAGAATATATCTATAAATCAGTTTGTAATGAAAACTTGGGTTGTATCCCAATATGTTTAATATTATAAAAATGTGGTGTTTACTCTGATAAAATATTTCCTAACTACGGTCCTGATGTAATTTCCGCTGCCAAATTGATAAACACCGATACCACCGATACTGATTCTCGCGGCCGCCCGTTCCCGGGACAGATAGGGGGCGGGGGTTGCGACACATAACAAGAATTAAACTGTCTTTCATAGTTTTAAGTCACTAAGGCCCTTGTCCAATCCTATGTTTTGCATCATGATCATCTAACAACAGCACCTGAAACACATGTGAAAGTAGGTACGTCAGCATAAAAATGCCTGTGAGATACATAGGTTTTGTTAAAAGGAGGATTCATGACTTGTAAGTTAAAAGAAGTGTTTAACAAAAAGGTAGTCATGAATCTTGTAAAATGTTTTCTTTTATAAAATCTTATGAAATTCGATATGAAAATCAGATGATATAAAAGAATAATGCATGGTTAAATAAAGGCTAATTGGATTTTAACACCTTTAACTTTGAAGAGTTGGCCGATAACACCCGCAACTAACACTTTGATCTGTGACACCCCAAACTTTTAATTTCGTTTGTCATTTCACCACTCAGTTAAAAAATCAGTAACTGAGTTAGTTTTCAATCCTAGGTGGCATCCTACGTGGACTATTTTTGCAGATGTGGCACATTCATGGGTATAAAACTCATCTTCTTCTTCGATACCCCTGCACAAACAATTGGGAAACCCTAATTGGCTCTAACGCATGAATCGACCCAAATTCAAACCCTAATTTGCTCATCACGAGTTCAGAGCTGTTCTTCAGCTTATTGGCTGATCGACATGTCTACTTCTTCCAACTCTTCATGTAATACGAACCGAATCCCTAAAATATTCAAGGTGGACATGGATGGGAAGTTGTATTGTCATCATGAGATCAGAGCTGTTATTCGCGTAGCGGGAATGAGAAGTGTTCGATGTGGTGCTGAATTTTACGGTTGCTCACAATGGCTGGTAAGTCCTGTGTATTGAATTTAACATGTTATTGAACTGACGACATGATGTTGGTTTGTAGCAAGACGACTGCAAGTTCTTTATGTGGAAAAAAGATTTCGACAAATTATTCGAAGTTCATTCAACTTGCAGCTCAAGTGCAGTTACAAGAAGTGATGCTATGACCGGCAATGAATATAATTTGCAATTGCGGAACAACTTGCTATCTCAAGAGAACAATATGTTGAAACAGCAAATTTGTGCTAAAGAATTCATGTTGAAGCAGCAGTTTGTCTTTAGTTTGTTTGTAATCATTGGCATGTTGTTTTACGTAGTGTATCGAATATAACTTGTTTTTGATTGTACGTTCTTTGAACACATGAATGAATGTAGTCTTTATTTCAAACACATGAATGGATTGAGTACCATATGTGCAGACCATTAGACCATTTGCAGACCAAAACCCATGTGACCACAAGAGACTTTGACTTTGAAAAACAAGTAAATAACTACCATTATGCAGATCATTTGAAACCACAACTACTATATATGCAGACCAAAACAAGTGTGCAGACCATTTGAAACTGCCCTTTGAAACAACTACCATATATGCAGACCTGTTTAACATACAAGTGTGCAGAATGACCATTCTACCCCTGTGACCATACATGTGCAGACCTGTTTAACATAGATATGCAGAATGACCATTCTACCCCTGTGACCATACATAGTCATTACACAACCATTCAAAAGATTCAGCACAGCAGTCATAAGTTTACATAGTCTTAAGTTTACACAGTCATTACACAACCAACAAAAGATTAACCATTCATAACAGATTAACTAACTGCAGCCTTCTCCGTTGGCCTTCCCCTCTTAGTTGGCCTTCCCCTTTTAGCTGGCCTTCCCCTTTTACTTGCTTTTTTCCTTCCAATTTCTGTCGCATTTTGAGAATCTGTTAATAGTAAACAAATTTAGGAAACAATAATATAATCAATAAACCAACTGAATCTATTGAGTTCACCTTTAACTGTGCATTTTCTCTTGTTGTGACCTCTTTCTCCACAAATCCCACATGTCATTACCACCCCATGCTTAGTCAGTTTGCCTGGTTTCTTGGGATCCTCATGAGGGTCCCTCTTTCTGTTTTCTTAGGCCTACCAGGTGCCTTTTTGATTGGAGGTGGATCCAATGGATAATCAACCTTGGGCCAAAACTTTTCACTAGGCAATGGTGGGATTGAGTACTCATAAGTTCTCATGTATGTTTCTTTGTGGTAACATGGGTCAACATAATCCTCAGCATTCTTATGCAAAAATCCAGCCACAACACACACATGCTTACAAGGATACCCCCTTAATTGCCACTTTCTACATGTGCAGGTCTTATTTTCCAAGTCAACTGTAACATCATCAACATCTCTAACTTGAAAAACCTGATAAGATGAGGGGTATACCTCACACCTAAAGGCTGCATCTTTTGAGAAATCAAGTTTCTCCTGGATATTGGGGCAAATGAGCACATCTTTGTCTGACTCTAATCCAAGTACATCATCCGTAGCTTCCTCTTCATCACTGGCCTCAACTAGTTCATCATAATCTTCATCATCAGAATTTGACTCTTCATCTTCCACACTGAACTCACTATCTTCACTGTCCTCGTCTGCTTGCTTACCTATTGAGTTAGAGCTGCATCCAGGGGAAACCCTAGAAGATTGGGCTTTTAGTTTACTGGATTGGGCTTCAGGTTTACTGGGCCTAGAACTGGAGTGGGCTTCAGGTGCACTCAATTGACGATCTTGAACAAATACTTCCATAAATGTTTCACTCCAACTAAAAACCTTCTTAACCAACTCCAACACATCTCTATCATTACGAAAATGCCTAATTTCACCATCATCCGCATCCAACCCATACATATGAAAGTTCCTTGATTTATAGCATTTCATTTCCAATGCATAATCTGCTAGCTCAAAGTATGAAATGTGGTCTATATCAACTTTAATTAACCTAGATTGTAACACCCCAAAAATGGGTTTGGTAATTTAAACCCGGTTAATATAAAGGAACGGGTAAAATGCCGTTAGGGGATAAAAGTGAACCCGTGAATGAATGCTAACTAGGAATAATTAACCTAGTTGATTATTAATGTCGTTGGTATTAAACGAAGGGTAGTAGCCTTATTTATTTAAAACGAAACATGAGGGACCAAAGTGGGACAACTTGAAAGATGTTTAATTAAAAGAAAACACACACACACAAACACACACACACACGTGTGTGTGTTCTGGATCGATGTCCAGGAGAAAGAACAAGGGTTCAAACCCTAGTTCTTGAAGAACCTTCAAATTGAAGGGGTAAATGAAGTCTAAATTCACAACCGAACGTGAATTAATGATCACCCAAGCAAGGGGATCATAAGGTATGTCTTAAAACTTAGATTTGATGATCTTGTATGAAGTGGGTTATGATTAATCCACGAAATTGTATGAAATTAAGTATGAATATGTGTTAACATCATCATAGGGAACATGTGTTATGCATAATTTTGACTAATTTGATGTTTAAGGATGTAAACCCACTAGTTGGGTGATTAAGATGACATGAGTGTTCAACATGTCCAATATTCATGAATTATGTTGTGTTAGGATGAACTATTGTTAGATGAATTGAAAGAAATTTGGTGTTGATATGTTTGATGTTTAGGTGTTAAATGATACTTGTTGATTAGTAAGAAGATTTGATGAAATATGAGTGAACTTGGAAGATTATGCATAAACTAGTTGTACATGGTGCCTAGGAAGTAGTACGCACACCACGTGTTTGATGAAATGTCTAAAAGACAATAATAAGTGAAATTGTATGCTAGTAATGGGTAAACATATATAGTTCATGTGAAGATTATGTAGGGATGATGTTGAGTATGCTTTATGCTTGTTTGAATGGATTAACGAAGGTCATATATGAGATGTGAATTTGATATGGTTGTTCATATGTATAAGCATATATGCTAATAAGAATGTGAATGTAATGACATGAATGTATAGGAATCATGTCAAGATGGTTGAGAACGTGGAAGGCTAACGGGCTAAGGAGACTCAAGTAAGCGAACGCAATTACGGACGCACAAGGTAAGTAAATCCCGGACTTACACTTTAGATGTAAAATATATTGTAGTATGATGATTATTGTTATACATGTGAGAAAGTATTAAACAATGGAAGTAAATAGGTAAGTTTACGGAAAAAGGAGTCGAAAGTGGATAGGAAAGTATAATGATGCTAATTGTTTTCTGTTAAGAATGAAATGGAAATGCAGGTATACTAATAATGGAGAATGAAGGTTAAGTATAGAAGTCAGACGAGAGTGTCCGAATGGATGGACGAATGGACTTATATGAACGGGAATAAGAGACGTTGACGCTTGATTATGCACGTTTTTAAAGTATATATATATATATATTATGTCACCGGTTGCTAATGAAGTAATTGGTTATGGTGACTGCAGGTTGTACAGGTTTATGAATGCTTGCTCAAGCTGTGTACGTGGTTGAAGATCGAGTCAAGACATGGATTGTACGTGGGTGTGTATGTGGTCTCTTAATTCGATATACGTATGTTAGTTTTTAATTAAATTATGAAAAGGGATTAATGTATTTAAGTGAAATAAAGAATAACTTATAAAGAAATTTTTAGTATGTGTTTTCCGCTGCGTTAAATTTGATTAAAACGATTTAGGGCGTTACATAGATGCACCCCAACATACTGTGGAACACCAAAACCTAACTCAATGTAACCACTATACCAAAGCATGACATCAATCGTTTCCCCCATTGCATAATCATGTGAAATCGTACCTTGATCGGAGTTTAAACTTGATGGATTGAGAAGCTAGGTCACGTCACCCTTGATCTTTCCCTCCAAAACGAACAGAACAACAATGCCAGGTTTTAGGGTTTTGCTTCTTATAACATGTGTTAGCCACGTCACTCGTGCCATGTAGGATTAATGAAGCCAGGTAGGATTGAACACTAACTCAGTTATTGATTTTTTAACTGAGTGGTGAAATGACAAACGAAATTAAAAGTTTGGGGTGTCACAGATCAAAGTGTTAGTTGCGGGTGTTATCGGCCAACTCTTCAAAGTTAAAGGTGTTAAAATCCAATTGGCCTTAAATAAATAACCAAGTAAAAATGAATTTGTATTAAAGATGTCATTTGTAAACCAATGTCTTGTGAAAATATGTCATTTGTATAAAATGGGTCATGTCTTTGTATAAATGTATCATGTCTTTATCTTGTCGAAGTGATTTAGATAACGCTACGATATATAATATCATAAAAGCACTTATATATAGGAAGTACCAGTGGCGTATTCACCATGCTTTTATCATATTACACACGCCTCGTTATTTAAATCACTTGCCAATAACCAACCAAAATGTCTTGTACAAACAATGTATCATGTCACAATATCGGGTACAATCCCTGTCTCGTATAACCAATTGTCTTGTATGGCAAATAAAGATTATTTACTCAAACCATATGTATAATGTCCTGTATATGTATAACCAAATGTCGTGTACAAAACAATATTTTTAAATAAACAAAAGTTTATGTCAAAAGTTATGTTTTACAAAATCAATGCTTTATGGATATAAACATTTAAGCAGTAATGCTTATCGGGTTCTGTCATTCCCCAGATGGATACTTCCAAACCAACTTAGGAAGCGGGAATGAGGTTAGCAAACCTATGGTAAACCATACATACTACCTGTCGGCGGGATAAATATTAATGAATGAAGCTAGTCTCGTTTTACGTACCAAAATGTCATAATCAATGTGAACATGTCAAGTAAAATGTCTTTGTAAACCATGTACTAAGTAGAGTGTTCATGAAATCAAGGTGCTAGATATATTAAGTCAACATATGAAGCAAAGTGGATCCTTGAAATCTATGGGCTAAGCATGCTAAGTCAACATACGAAGCAAAACATAATCGAAATCATGTACTTATACGTGTACTAGATGAACATAGTAAGTATAGGTCATGAAAGCGTGAAAGCATGAAAGTAACAAGTAGGCACATGTGTATCACCCCAAAACATTTGAAAGCTGTAAAAGAGGGGAACTATGTACTCACTTGATATTGCTTAATAGTCTTAAAATAACAACAAGTAATGCTCGAAGGATCACGGAATCAAACGACACCTAATATAGGTAACTATGTTAATAAACCGAACCTAAATCGGGAGATAGGATAGAATGAGGTCTTGTAAACCAAATGAGTATTGGAACTCATATGATATGGTTTAACAAAGCCTACATTCTAAATCGGAACCTATCCTAAGTGCTTATGACCCGTTATGACCCATTTAGGTAGCTTACGCTACTTTAACGCGTCATTTGTGCAAAAGCCCAAACGAGTAGCCTAACTAGTCCTATGACAAGTATTATATGCCCTAACAGGTTTAAATATGTTGTATAATCAGTTTAAGTGACAAAACTTAGGTTACATATGCTTAAAATGAAATTATGCGTAAAAAGGGCATTTTGGTCATTTACCTAAGGCATATAAACTACCTGTCATACACTAATTAAACTAAGTGACCATAAGGTATAACCTCGGAAGGTTATTCCCTATACAACTATGGTCACATAAAATGTTTGGTCGGATCCTAAAGATAGACCAAACGGGTCGGGTTCGAAAGTCTAAGCGGTTGTTTAGACCGCTTATCTTACGACCCTAAATAAGCACTAAACTAAAAGTGAAGAGTTAAATATGTTAAAACATGTTTAACTAAGTTAGAAAACAAGTTTGATATCAAAACAAAGTGTGTTGATACCCGAAAATAGCTTCGTCGCAAAATGCGCATAATCGGCATTTCAGTCCCTGCTGATCAAATAAGTTTATTTTCACATACCGAACCCCTCAAAGCCTATTTCTAAGCTATGTAAAGGATATTTATGGTATGTTTAACTTATGATCGTGTTCCAGAGTGTACGCTACTATACAAATCGGTAGACTTTCGCAGTTTGTCGCAAATAGTCCCTGTGATCGAATAAACTTGTTCTTGGCACACCAAACCCTTCAAAACTTATTTCTAAGTTATGTAAATGTTATTTAAGGTATGTTAAGACTATGTCACTGTTCTGGAGTGTTTTCCATGTTAAACTGATTACGTTTACGCATTAGTTTGCGTATAACCTTCCAGAAAGCGATTAAGAGCTCGAAATCGAACAAGAATTGATATGTGAAAAAGTCACATGTATTTGTGCAAATCCCAAGAATGAAACACAAGATTTCATTGGTTTTGTATTTGTATGATGGTCTTAGAGCCACAAATGACACAGTCTCCCCTACTTTAGGAAATTTCGTCCCGAAATTTATTCATAGGAGTTTGTCTGAATAGTTGTGTTAAACAATTGTCTTACGCGGAATCTAGGTTTTTTTATCTATTTGCATAGAGTAACCCATCAAAGATCTCCACACAAGGCATAACCTTGTCATCCCCTAGTGGAATGCTCCCTCAGATAATACAGGAAGCGGGAATGGGTTGTTATACCTATGTTGTTCATCCCCTAAATGATACTCCCTTGGTTAAAGCAGGAAGTGGGAATGAGAGATTTGATTAAATGATAAGACCAAAATTAACTAATAGTTCTGTGAGTATCCTTTAAGAATCTAACTATTAAAACAGAAAGATCTTGTAAGGATTTGTATTTCATCTCTCCAGTGGATATTCTTCAAAAACGAAAATGAATGGATGATTTATTTTCTCCAATGGATTCTTCGTCAGATGTGGAAATGAAAGACGAATAGGTTATTCATTTCCAATGGATATTTCTTCAAAAGCGGAAATGAATGGATAATTCATTTTCTCCAATGGATACTTTTATCAGAAACGGAAATGAAGGAATGTATAAGCTGTTCATTTCTCAATGGTTATTTCTTAAGAAGCGAAAATGAACGGATAGTTCATTTTCCTCAATGGATACTTCGTCAGAAGTAGAAATGAAGAATTGCTGAATAAGTTATTCATTTCCCCGATGGATATTTCTTCGGAAGCAAAAATGAATGGATGATTCATTTTCCTCAGTGGTTACTTCGTCAGAAGTGGAAATGAAAGAAGTGTCGCAAAGAATATTCATTTCCCCGATGGATATTTCTTCAGAAGCGAAAATGAATGGATAATTCATTTTCCTTAGTGGATACTTCGTCAGAAGTGGAAATGAAAGATTTATTGTAATAAGTATTCATTTCCCCGAGGGATATTTCTTCAGAAGCGAAAATGAATGGATAATTCATTTTCCTTAGTGGATACTTCGTCAGAAGTTGAAATGAAAGAATCGATACAGGATTATTCATTCCCCAATGGATATTTCTTTAGAAATGAAAATGAATGGATAATTCATTTTCCTCAGCGGATACTTCATCATAAGCGGAATGAATCTATTCATTTTTCTCAGTGGATGTTTCTTCGGAAGCGAAAATGAACGGATAGTTCATGTTCCTCAGTGGATACTTCATCAGAAACGAAAATGACAAAATTAATGCAGGATTATTCATTCCCTCAGTGGATATTTCTTTAAAAGCGAAAATGAATGATCAATTCATTTTCCTCAGTGGATACTTCACCAGAAACAGAATGAATTATTCATTTTCCTCAGTGGATATTTCTTTAGAAGCGAAAATGAATGGATAGTTCATGTTCCTCAGTGGATACTTCATCAGAAACGAAAATGAATTTGTTCATGAATAGATTATTCATTTCCAAGTGGATATCTCTTTCAGCAGCGAAAAATGAATAGCTAGTTCATTTTTCCTTAGTGGGTACTTCATCAGAAACGGAAATGAATATAGGTAACTTTTGTTTCTTGTTTAAGTTGACACATGACAAAACTTGTTGTGGTTTCTGTGCACTGAATTCCATAATTATGTATGCATCCATAATTACGTAATTCCTTGCATAGTCCGCACAGTTTATTTTGTAATGTGTAGGGGATAGGATCAATCGAACAACCTTGTGATAACTTTGACTAGATCACCATAGAGTTTCTTTAATTAGGTCAACACATAAACATGTAAGCACATAATCACATAGTCACACAATTGTCAACTTGGTTATCAACTTGTTATCAGTTTGTCATAAATTTTGTTTGTTATTACTTGTTATTAACTTGTCGTTGATTTGTACACATGCATTTAAATTACACCAAGAATTCAATCAATGGACTTCAACTAGCACTTTAAACATCCTCAAGAATCTATCTATAAAGATAGGATGATCTTATAAGGATTCACTTTTATCCTCATCGAATCGTAACATACGTATTAAAGCACACAAAGAATTCACTTAAGGACTTTGATTTTGTGCTTTAAATATCCACGAGGATCTAACTATGAAGATAGGAAGATCCTATAAGGATTTGGAATTCATGTAGCGTGAAATGTTTCGAAACCTTGTACTAGGTATCATAGGAAAATATGTTTATAAAATGGTTTAAAATGATTTTGAAATTATGTATGAGGTTTTTGAAAACATGTATAATCTTTTCGAAATCACATGCTGTGTAAAATATCGTGAAATCAGGAAGATATGATATGTATATTGCGTAAGACCAATTAAGGGCTTACGGAAGCACCCTTAGGTATCCAATTAAGGATTTAAGGAGGTACTTTGGGATATTCGTCCAGAGTTGTAAGTTGTACCTTGTACTTTGTTTCTTAAATGAAACGAGTACTTAGGATTTTCATGGAATGAGTGATCACAAAAATGGAAGAACTACGGGAGTAGTTTATCTTGCAAAGAATACGGTTCCTTGGTGTCAGCATTGTAAGGGTATGTCATTCATATATGTGACCACATTTGTTTTTGTACATCGCAATGCAAATAAATATTTATTTATAAACCAAAATATTTGTTTCATAGTCAAGGATAACAAAAAAAGTAAAACATAAAGTTCAGTTGTTTCTAAACAACATCGTCTTTCAGTTAGTCGAATACTTATCCATGGGCTGGATTTGCATTAACGAGCTTTGGGCAATTGTTTCTGAAATTGCCCATCTCGCCACAGTTTAGCAAGAACCTGGTGGAAAACGAGCTTGTGCAGGGTTGTTGTTAACTTGATTTTGTGCAGCTCGGCAAACCCTAGCTGTATGACCAACGAGTCCACAACTCAGGCATTTGCGGCATTGTACATTAGCATGATGGTGAAGGTTACATTGGTTGCATAGAGGTGCAGTCCCGTTGTATGGCTTCTTAGCAGGGGGTTGAGCTGGTTGGTTAGGGACAACTTGATTGTTTTGAGCAACCACAGTGAAGTTCTGAGAAGCCTTATGCTTTTTTGACTTTTTGGAAGATTCAGTCTGCTTATCATTTGGTTTTGTTTCATCGGTTGGTTTCTTGTCGCCTTTTTGAAAAAGTTTACCCTTCCTGATCTGAGATTCATTCAGGGTAGCGGATAGCTCAATGGCCTGTCTAACTGTGGTAGGGTTGCTACCAGTAACAATGTCTTGAACTGAGTCAGGGAGGCCATCAATATACTTTTCAATCGCCTTATCCAAAGGCGTAACCATGGTTGGACATAACAGACTTAGTTCCTCATATCGGTCAGTGTAGGCTTGATTGTCACACCCCGACCACGTGGAACATACAAAACGTGGCGGAAACATCGGGGAGTGTTGTAACAGAATTAATTGTTTCAAATCCATGGCAATTGAAGTTTCGTTTTATTGATTAAAAGTGTTACAATGTCTTAACAAACAAGGAAATACAACATAATTAACTAGTCTTGCATCTTTTGTCACTAAAGCCCAAGTCTGCCTATGTGTATCTTGATCATCTTATGCAACAGCTTCTGAAAAACACATGTGAAAATAGGTACGTCAGCATAAAAATGCCTGTGAGATACATAGGTTTTATGAAAATAGGTTTCATGACTTATGTTTGAGAAAATGTTTAGTCATGAACCTTGTAATTTGCTTTGTCTTTGTAAATCATTGGAAAAACAATAAGTTCAGATGATACGTATAAATAAGAGAATAATGCATGGATAAATGAATAACCATGTAAAAATGAGTTTGTATAAGTTAAGTTGTTTGTAAAACAATGTATTGTGAAAAGTATGTTATTTGTATAAAATGTTCTATGTCTCAAACTGAAATGATTTAAATAACACTACGATATGTAATACCATACAAACACTTATATATAGGAAGTACCAGCGGCGTATCCACCATGCTTGTATCATATTACACACGCATCGTTACTTAATCACTTACTCAAACCAAACCAACAATGTAAAATGTTCATGTCTAATGTAAATCATGTAATGTATAACTAATGTCAAAAGTGTTTATGTGTCAAATGTAAACCATGTAATATGTAACCAAAAATGATATGTATGGCTAGTGAAAATGCATCAACTAAACCATAGATGAAATGCACAAAACAAAGCATTGAAGTAAAACTTGGTTTAAGTCAAAGTCATGTTTTGTGGAAATGCATGATCAATGTAAATCATGTAATATGTAACCGAAATAATCTGTATGGCTAGTGAAATGTATCAACTAAACCATATGCACAAGAACATAGTATTGAAGTAAAACTTGGTTTAAATCAAAGCTATGTTTTGTGTAAATGCTTGATCAATGTAAATCATGTAATATGTAACCAAAATAATCTGTATGGCTAGTGAAATGTATCAACTAAACCATATGCACAAGAACATAGTATTGAAGTAAAACTTGGTTTAAATCAAAGCTATGTTTTGTGTAAATGCATGATCAATGTAAATCATGTAATATGTAACCAAAATAATCTGTATGGCTAGTGAAACGCATCAACTAAACCATATGCACAAAGACATAGTATTGAAGTAAAAATTGGTTTAAATCAAAGCTATGTTTTGTGTAAATGCATGATCAATGTAAATCATGTAATATGTAACCAAAATAATCTGTATGGCTAGTGAAACGCATCAACTAAACCATATGCACAAGAACATAGTATTGAAGTAAAACTCGGTTTAAATCAACGTTATGTTTTGTGTAAATGCATGCTATACTGATACGAACATCTATGCGGTGTTGTGAAAATGCATACATCCAAGCCTTGAGACTGAGGCGATAAACCCTTAAACCACTTAAAGGTTTATCTAACTTATGTATATCGAATTCGGTCATTCCTTTCATCCCCTTTCCCTGGGATGTCCGGAACGGGAGTTGTCAATTCCTATGGTACCACTACCTACTAACGAACGGCGTAGCTAATGTTAATGAATGTATTGTTCCATTGTAAACAAACCAAATGTCATAACAAAATGTAAGCATGTGATGAAAACGATGTACTAAGTATGCACGCAATGGACATACATAGCATAAAATGTAAATGTAAAACGATGTACTAAGTAATGCACGCAGTGGGCACACCTAGCATGAAATGTATTGTAAAACGATGTACTAAGTAATGCACACAATGGGTACACCTAGCATGAAATGTAATGAAATCATGTACTATAATGTACTAACGAACATAGCATGTATATGATGTGAAAACAGGAAAGCTTGAAAGTAACAAGTAGGCACATGTGTTTCACCCCAAAACAGTTTGGAAAACAGTAAAAGAGGGGTCTATGTACTCACTTGAGAATGCTCAGTAGTCCTTGAGTGACAACCAAACAATGCTAGAGATCACGGAAATCAAACGGCACCTAATATAGGTAACTACATTAATAAACCGGACCTAAATCGGAAGATCGGATAGAATGAGGTTTCGTAAACCAAACGAGTATAGAGACTCGTGTCATATGGTTTATCAAAGCCTACATGCTAAATGAAACCCAACCTAATAGCTTACGACCCATTACGACCCGTTTAGGTAGCTTATGCTACTTTAACGCGTCGTTCGCGTGAAACGCGTTCGGACCGCCTAACTAGTTCTACGACAAGTGTTATATGCCTAAACATGTTACATAATCAGTTATGTGACAAAAGTTTAGGTTACATATGCTTAATTACCAATTATACATGAAAAGGGTATTCTGGTAATTTACCTAAGGCATATAAACTACCTATCATACAACTACTTAAACGATGTGACCATAGGGTATAACCTCGGAAGGTTATTCCCTACCTACTATGGTCACCTAATGTATTTGTTCGGATCCTAATGATCGACCAAACTGGGTCGGGTTCGAAGGTATAGGCGATTTATTAGATCGCCTACCCTACGACCCTAGTCAACGTGGTAATCAGTGGGCATAGTCCCAAGGGACTATAACCAACGTGATTACACTCACGTTGCGAAGTTCAAACGAACTTCGCATTGACCATAACTGGTCAATGTAGAAAGTCAAACAAAGTTTGACTTTCAGACTCGAAAGACTCGAAAAGCAATAAAAGAACGAAAGAATACTTACGAAGGGTCCCCGAATGCTAACTTCGATTCAAAAATCTCAGGTATGAAACAATAGTTTCAACTTAGAGTTTCTCAAATCAAAGTTCTTGTGATTTTGAAGCATGGGGGGGTGGGGTATTTATAGTATTTGGTCCACCGTTAAGATCGTTTCATGGAAAACGTGCCTTAATCGTAACCGTACAAGTGTTGGAACCTTATGGTGACTAGAAAATGGTTCTTATCAGCTGACTAGACAAATGAGAATGTGTGGTGGTGGATCAAACAGCTGCAATCTGCTGTTAGAAACATTTAACCTGGTCAGAAGGTCTGACGCGGGCCGCCTGAGGATGTTAAGATCCTGAGGCGGGCCGCCTAGGAGTCACAGATCAGAACAAAGTTTCAGAAATGTCAGTTTCAGTCCCTGCACGTGTTTAAGCCCATTTCCGGCACTTCTAAGGCCCGTAAAGCCAACTTTAAGGCCCTAAAATGATTCCTAAACATTGTGGACATGAAACATGCTCAAAAATATGCCGGATGTTGGTTCGTTTGGTCGTACGAACGCGATGTTCGCTTAATTACGACGAAATGCGCATAAGCGCGAAAAACGATCCAAATGACGCAACGAATGGATTTTTGGCAAGCCAAACACTAAAGCATAATATAGTCATGCTTACATAAATTTTTGGATGTCCGGATGTATTCAGAACGTAAGTTATGCGCGAAAATGCAAACTTGTGCACTTTTTGACACTTTTAGTCCCTGAATGACCCAAAAGTTTATTTTAGCACACCAAACCCCTCAAAGCCTATTTCTAAGCTATGTAAAGGATATTTAAGGTGTGTTTAACTTATGGTCATGTTCCGGAATGTTCGTTACAGTTCAAATTGACATACTTTCGCAGTTTGTCAAGTTTAGTCCCTGTAAGCGAATTAACTTGATTTTGCCATACCAAAGCCTTCAAAACTTATTTCTAAGTTATGTAAAGGTTATTTAAGGTATGTTAAGCCTATTTCACTATTCCGGAGCGTTCGTTGCATTAAACTGGTTATATTTACGCATCGGTGCGCGTATAACCTTCCAGAAAGCGATTTAGAGTTTGAAATTGAACAAGAATTGATATGTGCAAATGATACACATATTTTTTACAAATCCCAAGTATGAAATATAATATTTCATTGGTTCGGTATTTGTTTGATGGCCATGGAGGCACAGGTGTTACAGTCTCCCCTACTTTAGGAAATTTCGTCCCGAAATTTATTTAGAGGAAACTTGTGAGAGCTTGAAAATATGAAGTTGAAAAGATCAAACAATATTGATTAGGGTTCTGAACTTCTAGTAACCTTTAATAACATCATGATTGCAATGTAAGAGGGATACTTATATACAAGTATATGAAGCGTCATTGGTGCGTCCACCGTACCTCTATTACATCGTTCTTATTTCGTTATTGTTGTCACTATAACCTTTAATAACATCATGATTGCAATGTAAGAGGGATACTTATATACAAGTATATGAAGCGTCATTGGTGCGTCCACCGTACCTCTATTACATCGTTCTTATTTCGTTATTGTTGTCACTATCGGCTCTTACACATAATAAATCTCACTGGGTTTCTGTGCACTAAATTTCATAGTTATGTACGCGTCCATAATCAGACAATTCCTTGCACAGTTCACACAGTCTATTTTATAGTGTGTAGGGGAAAACCAAATGAACAATCCTGTGATGAGTGTAACTAGACCACCATAGAATCCTTTAAATTAAATCAATAAATGATCTAAATAGACTAACAAGGAGTCTGTTCAGCTACATCACTAGATGTCGTTCTTTAACCAAATTGTGAATCAATCTTTTTGACTAGACCACTAAAAGGATCTCTTATGAAACATGGAGCGGTACTTATATAATCCAAGGGTCTTAACTATTACATAGAAGCCCATTAAGGATTGAAGGTAGTACCTTTTGAATATCCTGCTACGAATCCCTCATATGAAGATATGAAAGATCCTGCGAGGATTTGGATAACGAATATCCAGAGTATTAAAAACACAAAAATGCATAAAAGATAACATAAGATGAATAAACACATAGTCACATAACCACAAAATTGTTTAACTAGAAGTTTGTTCTGCTAACAGAGTACATGTATTTAAAGCACACAAGGAATCCATTCAGCGGATTTCATTTGGTACTTTAAACGTTATCAAGAATCTAGCTATAAAGATAGAAATATTTTTGAAGAGAAAATTCGATTTTGATTATAAAGAATCGAAATGTTCGAATTAAGGTACATAAGGAATCCAATTAAGGACTCTGATTTGAATGATGATTATCCACAAGGGTCTAATTGTGGAGATAAAAAGATCCCATATGGATTTTAGAAGTTGAAGATGTTTTGAAATCTTGCACGGGATGTGCTTAAGTCAAAACATGAAGTTGAAATGCTTATGAAGTTGAGATGCTAGATATGTCAAGGCGACATATGAAGCAGAATTTGAAGGTTAAGTCACTGTATGAGGAAAATATATTTGGAAAACTATGCATGGGGTTCTTTTAAGAAAAATGTGTTTACCGTTTTTGAAACCTTATATATAATACATTTGAAATTATAGTAGGTGTACTAGGTAAGTATATTTATAAAAATGTTTTAAAATCATGCGAGATGAATTTTGAAATTATGTATAAGGTTTTTGAAAATATGAATGATGCTTTTCGAAATCATGCACTTGATGAGAAAATGTACTGTGTTAATATTGTTTTCAGACTATATGAAATATTTTGAAATTAGAAAGGTTGGTTTTGATAACATGGCCAATGTTTTTGAAATATCATTGACAATGCATCAAGAAAAATTGTTTTCAAACTATATGAAATGTTTTGAGATCATGAAAATTGTGTTGAAATACTTGTACTGGGTATGTTGAAAAATAAAAACGTAATGGGTATGAGATTTGAAAATATCCTTAGTTATCCAACCAAGGATTCAAAGGTACTGATGTGCAAAAAGCACGATTACTCATAATTTCACTTTATTTCATGTACTTCGTTTCTTAGAATGAAACGAGTACTTTAAAATTTTCGAGGGAATCATGAGCAATCATTTGAAAGAGAGAATCACAGGAGTAGTTTGTAAGGAACATAGTTCCTTAATACAGGTATTATAGGGAAATGCCATAAACACATGTAATTATACTTGTATATCAGAATTGTGAACAACAACTTTTATTTATAAACAAACAGATTGTTTCACATTACTTGAAAACAAAAGAAACAAAGGCATAAGACAGCAACATCCTTTGTTCAGCTGAATGCTCATCCGTGGGTCGGATTTGCATTAGCAAGCTTTGGGCATCGGTTTCTGTAGTGGGTCAGATCCCCACAATTGTAACAGGCACCAGGTGGGTAGTGTGGTCGTGCAGCTTGACCCTGTTGCTGAGCAAGAGGCTGAGTAACTTGTTGAGCCGGGTTCTGAACTGGGCGATTCGGATTAGCAGGGATGCGGCAGGTGTCAGCAAGATGACCGGATCTTCCGCAGTTGGTGCACTGACGACACTGGAGGTGTGGTTGATGATGGCCGTTACACCTGTTGCACAAAGGTGCATTGCCAAAATAAGGCTTCTTGGCTAGTGGTTGCGCAGGCTGATTTGGTGCAGCTTGGGCCTGTGCAGTAATGGCATAGTTTTGGGAAACCTTACGCTTCCTTGCCTTTGGTGCAGTCTTGACTTCTCGAACCATTGTAGGAGCGCAGTTGCTCATTGAGACCTAGAAAATCTCAATGGCTTAGCTAAATTGAACGTTTTGAAACTACACGGAGCATTTTTATTGTTGTTATTGTTATTCGCTTGGTTTATCTGGGTAATGAGGTTCGAAATCACAGCAGCCATCTGCTGAGCGACTAGGGCTGCGAGGGCAGCATTCTCAACTTGATCGCGTCTAGGAGGCATTTTCTAAAAAGAACAAGGAAACATGAGAAATACGTGAGATTGACATTTGGATAAAGCAAAAAGGCATTGAAGATATCGTCGAAACATAAGGAAGGTGATCGTTCGTTCGTCACCTCGATCAAACAAACGACGCACAGTGGCTGGACAAAGTAAATAGGTCCTTATAATGTATCACGAAGACATGCTTTAGCCTATAAGTGGACACTCACCCCAAGAGTTCCCAGGTAAGAGTGACATGTCCGATTATGTGGATTTGTACAAACACTCTAGCCTTAGACAGAAAACTCGGGATACAGGCACCCACCCTTCCAGATTGCACGTGTTCACATTAATAAGACCCAAACTTTGACGTGATTTTGAAAACTTTGAAGGTTCAAAACCTTATAATAAACCATCTACGAAGAGATGATTGATTTTCAAATCGGATTTGTAATTCGTGTTCTTGTTGTGGTTGTCACCTAAAGATAGGCAACGATATTATTTTAAGACTAAACACAAGATAACTTGTGTTAGGGTCCTAGGAAGGTTATAGTCTAGGTCAAAGCATCATTAATAACCTAATTCCCCATAACCATGAGCTCTGATACCAACTCTTCTGTCACACCCCGACCGCGTTAAAACAACAAACCGCGGCGGAAACGTCGGGGAGTGTCGTAACAGAATCATTGTTTCATAACACATGGAATTTAAAGTTTGGTTTTATTAATTAAAATGTTTACAATGTCTTGGAATTTACAGAACATAACAAGAATTAAACTGTCTTTCATAGTTTTAAGTCACTAAGGCCCTTGTCCAATCCTATGTTTTGCATCATGATCATCTAACAACAGCACCTGAAACACATGTGAAAATAGGTACGTCAGCATAAAAATGCCTGTGAGATACATATGTTTTGTTAAAAGTAGGATTCATGACTTGTAAGTTAAAAGAAGTGTTTAACAAAAAGGTAGTCATGAATCTTGTAAAATGTTTTCTTTTATAAAATCTTATGAATTCGATATGAAAATCAGATGATATAAAAGAATAATGCATGATTAAATAAATAACTAAGTAAAAATGAATTTGTATTAAAGATGTCATTTGTAAACCAATGTCTCGTGAAAATATGTCATTTGTATAAAATGGGTCATGTCTTTGTATAAATGACATGTCTTTGTCTTGTCGAAGTGATTTAGATAACGCTACGATATGTAATATCGTAAAAGCACTTATATATAGGAAGTATCAGCGGCGTGTGCACCATGCTTTTATCATATTACACACGCCTCGTTATTTAAATCACTTGCCAATAACCAACCAAAATGTCTTGTTAAACCAATGTCAAAAGTCGTGTACAAACAATGTAACATGTCACAATATCGGGTACAATCCCTGTCTCGTATAACCAATTGTCTTGTATGGTAAATAAAGATTATTTACTCAAACCATATGTATAATGTCCTGTATATGTATAACCAAATGTCGTGTACAAAACAATATTTTTAAATAAACAAAAGTTTATGTCAAAAATTATGTTTTACAAAATCAATGCTTTATGGATATAAACATTTATGTAGTAATGCTTATCGGGTTCTGTCTTTTCCCAGATGGATACTTCCAAACCAACTTAGGAAGCGGGAATGAGGTTAGCAAACCTATGGTAAACCATACATACTACCGGTCGGGGGGATAAATATTAATGAATGAAGCTAGTCTCGCTTTACGTACCAAAATGTCATAATCAATGTGAACATGTCAAGTAAAATGTCTTTGTAAACCATGTACTAAGTAGAGTGTTCATGAAATCAAGGTGCTAGATATATTAAGTCAACATTTGAAGCAAAGTGGATCCTTGAAATCAATGGGCTAAGCATGCTAAGTCAACATACGAAGCAAAACATAATCGAAATCATGTACTTATACGTGTACTAGATGATCATAGCAAGTATAGGTCATGAAAGCATGAAAGCTGTTGGTGCATATTCTGTGACAACAGCTTAATAGTTTGTTTATTTAGTCTTTGGATATTTTGTATTGGGCTTAGCATTATTGGTTAGTGAGTTATTTATTGTAATGGGCTTGGAGAATGGCCTAGCCCAGTAGGAAGCCCAGTTCGCAGACATGTTGTATATAAACATGTTTTGTGATTAGGGTTGCAGAAGTTAGAGAATTCTTGAGAGAGAAAGTCTAGAGAGAGAAAGAATTCGAAATTAGGGTTTGTAGAGCAAGATCACAGAGAGAGGCTGTGAGGTTGTGCGTGTCTTGAATTGATTGTAAAACTGATCGTTTGGATAATCAATAGAAGACCGATTAATTGTGAATTCTGTTTCTACTCGTTTCTGTGCTAATCTGGTCTAGAGGATTCCGCACTCTAGATTGGATATACAATTCTGTGACGATCCGTATGAACCAGGGGACCTACAATTGGTATCAGAGCATTAGGCTCTTGATTGGCTCGGTTCAGAATTGGCTGCTGTAGACAACTAGGGTTTTGAAGAAATTTCGAAATTTTTGGATTTTGTTCTTGGGATTTTCAAAATTTTTGGGTTATTTTGATCTTATTGCGTATTTAATTTTGCTGTTTTTAGTGTTTTTGTTGCAGGAAAGTTGAAGATTTTGAAGAAAAACTTGAAGATTTGAAGAAAAACATGAAGATTTGAAGATTTGTTCTTCGTGTTCTTCATTGTGTTCTTCATATTTTTATCAAAATTTTGCTGATTTTAGTTGTTTGATTTTGCAGGAAAGTGTTAAAGAGATTTGGAGAATCTAGATAAAATCTTTTCAAATTTTGAAAAGATTGGATTTCCAGCATAATTAATAACTACATTGCCAGCATAATTAAGAACTACACCAGCTGACCAGCATAATTAAATCCAAAGACGACTTTGGTAACCATTTTAATAGTCCTCAGTGACATTATTACGGTGATCGGCGAAGTTAATAGTCGTCATAATAGTGAACTGATCAGCCAGCATAATTAACCAGCGAATTTAATTACCAGAGGAATTAACCAGAGAAATTACCTGGAGGAATTAACCAGCATATTTTGTTTGGCTAAGTGGAGTATTTGCTGGAGGAATTAAAAAGGTGGAGTATTTATTTTTGTGGAGTATTTAGGTGCGTAATGCGGATTTAACGTTTTCGTGAATAGAAAGTGATCCGTAGCTCATCTTGACAAACCGTTTGCACGGTTGGATTCGTTGGATTTTTAGGAAAAAAAGTACCAGCAAAGAATTTGGTGTTTGACATTATATATCATTGGATTCGTTTTTTCGAGACGATTCTAACGGTATAATTTGGTAATCACAGTTTTCGGACACTTTTTGTACGGTTTTATTAGTACGGTTACGGTAAAAACGTGTCTAAAGATGGTTAAAATGGACAATGTTACTGAGAAAGTTAAAAATTGGCCAAAGCTTACAAACGTCAAAGAATATGCTGGCTGGAAAGAGAAGTTTGAGGTATTTGTGAAAAGTGAGGATACTACAATGTAGAGCTGTATGATTGATGGATACATTGCTCCTACACGTCGTGTTGATGGAAGACTTAAAGTGATTTCTTATGAGAAGATGAATGAATCTGAGAAACAGGTGGTTGATGCTGAGAAGCGAGCTTTATTAGTGATAAAGAAATCCTTTCCAGCGGAAATTAGTTATAGTTTCCAAAGTTATAGGATTTCTAGAGAGCTGTGGGAAGCTTTAGAAAAACCGTATCAGAGTTCATCAAGACAGAGTGTAGGAGGTCGTGCTTTAAATGAAGAAGCAGATGTTGTGGTAGAAGAGAAGAAGAAAGCAGAAGTTTCAAAGGGCTTGAATGATGTAAGTCATACATGTCATAATTGCACTGAACTACAAGGTAAAGTTGACAGACTATCGGAGCAAAACAAAATTTTGTTAGCTGAATTAGACAAGTTAAAAGAGTCAAATGTTCTTTTGATTAAATGAGAGTCAACTTGTTTAAATAAACTCAAATCAAATGAACAGGAAATCAACAGTTTAACAAGCAAAGTCAATGAACTGTTTTCAAATCATTGATTTGGCTCGTGAAACTGTGAAGGATAAAACTAATGAATTTGCTGAAAAGTGCAGGGATTTGGCCATTGCACAAGAACAAATTGTTGAACTTAAAGGAAAGTTAGACAAATTTGGAAAATCTTCATTAGTTAGGACTCACATTTAAAAAAGGATGAAAAGGAGTAATGATAGAACGGGAGTGGGGTTTAGTAAAGCTTCATCTTCTAAGGATCAAGACTACTCTTTTCTGCCTGATGAGAATGAGTTAACAGATTTTGTGCCTATTACACCAGCTGTGGTGGATCCGATAGCTGTGGACTTGCCAAATAGTCCAGTTTCTTTGAAAGAATCTGTAGGGTCTAACAGTACACCTCATAAATCGGATGGGGATACTGAAGACGAAAAGAAGAAAACATTTAAAAAGAGATTTAACACAAAGAGAATTTATAAGAAAAAATCTTGTTTTAAATGTCACAACAAAGGACATGTGGCGAATTGTTGTCCTTTGAAGAAAGATAAGCAAAAAGTTGATGAGGTTCAGAATGGGAATAGGGTTGGTTTGAATAATAATGTTCAACAACATTGTCAATATAATCAACCAAGATTTCAATCTAAACCTTCAACATCGAGAATATTTGATAGGCCAAGAAGCAATTCTACACAATTTAGTCATTATAATGGTAAATCAAATCGGTTTCAAAGTAGAAATTTTGGATATCAAAATCGATACCATACTAACGGAAATCGAAATTTTCAAAGAAGAAACGAACATAGGGGTTTTAGTAACTCAAATGTTCAACAACATCCAATTTTTTTTTCAAAATTCATGGTATAATAATAGGCGAAGAAGGTATCAAGATAATAATTTTCAAAGGTCAGAAAATCCGAGATTTTATTGGAACTCTCACGATCAAAGACCTAGTGGAAGTTATAAATCTTGTTCAACAACGGGTAAAACAACCAAGACACTAGAAAGGTGTGATCGATATTGGTTAGAAGCATCTTATATGGATTTACATGGTCAACCCAAAACTGGTCAGGTTTGGGTTGTTAAGTCTAACTGAGTTGTTAAGAATGTGCAGGATGACCAAGAAGGACTGTGGATGTGTTCAACAGAAGGTATTCCCGTAAAGCGTCTGAGGTGAATAGTAGGTTAAAATTTGTAACTAACTATTTACTTTAGTGATTGATTGATGATTTATTGCTGAAAAACTTTTTGTCAGGTTAAAGTGGGAGTCTGTTTGTGTTTTTAAATTTCTGTTTTTAATTACTCCATAAAAACAAAAATTTAGGGGGAGAAATTTACCTAAACCAAAAAGAGTTTAGATAGTGCGTGAGTTTAGGGGGAGTAAGTTAGTAAGTTATAAAATTTTAAAAATCCAAAAACATTGAAAAATTAAAAACATAAAAAAATAGAAAATAAAAAATGACTTATCACTGTGTGAAAAAGAGGAAATGATAGTACATCAGCAAGTTAGACTGTCACACTCAAACTGAATTAAATTGCTTAAGTGTGATAGTAGCTTCATCATACGATGTACCAGTAGGCAAAAGCATGAAATAACCAACTTACCAATGTGATATAAACATAACGAACTGTGTATGAGTGGGTAACACATCAGTGGCGTATGGTTTAATGACCTTAAATCTTGCGTTGATAGATTGCCAAAATCTGAGGTTTTGGGTCTTTATACTGTTATTTCATATGGGGATATCAGGGTTGTCTTTCTGCTGCATCTAGATACATGCTGACCTAGGCACAACCAGGATATCTTAAAAGAGCAAAAAATTCCGAAACCCATAATTGAAGAAGCTCTCCTAGAGAGTCATTCAAAAAGTGCAAAATGCATAATTCGTACCAAAAATGGTATTTGTCATAGCCCTCGTTAGATATTTTGGTCTCTTTGCTGTACGGAAGTACTGACCTGATCACCAATTATCTAAACGTTGAAAAAACAAAACAGATGAATTCAGTATACTCTCCTACTATGATGAATCTTTGTGCATACCTTGATCGCGGGGGTATATCCTAAAGTGGGACACACTAGTATATCAGTAATAATATTACCTTAACGTATCATACGGTAATGGAACTTGAAATGTTCATGCATTTTGTTTAAGTGGACAAACATACTGGTAATCGTCTTGGACTGCTTTTCATGGAAAATTATATAAAGAATTATCTAATAGTGTGAAACAGTTTGATTTTGTTGATATGATCTTCTTGCACATGATTCTCACAAAAAGATGAAATTGTAAATATTTTTGAGTTTAGGTTAGTTTGTTTTGAAAAAATATCAAAAATAGCAAAAATATTTTCTTTTTAAAAGACTTCCATTTTGAATTGACAGGTTGTTGTTTTTGCATGATAAGATAAAATATTGGTTTATCTTGAGTGTGAAAAAGACTAATGGTTTTCCGAGATACTTTCTTATGTTGCTAAACAGATTGATGTAGTTATCAAAATGAAGTGCAGAACACAAGTGAAGTGCAGATTGAGAGTGAAGTGCAGATTGAGAGTGAAGTGAGGAATGCGTGAAGATGCATGGTAGGATCCTTCTTCTACATTGCAGAGTGATATGAAGAGTTGGAGCTTACTTGCTTAACCAAAGATTGCTAGTTCACTGATCTACAACGAATGAAAGTTTTGGAGATTGGAAGCATCAGCAAAGGGGGAGTCTGTTGATGTCAGAAACTGTGTAGCTGATGCTATCCAAAGACCAAAAGAACACAAGATGTTTGAAGATAAAGTTACACTATGAAGCTATTGTCAAGGGGGAGTCTGTTGGTGCATATTCTGTGACAATAGCTTAATAGTTTGTTTATTTAGTCTTTGGATATTTTGTATTGGGCTTAGCATTATTGGTTAGTGAATTATTTGTTGTAATGGGCTTGGAGAATGGCCTAGCCCAGTAGGAAGCCCAGTTCACAGACATGTGGTATATAAACATGTTTTGTGATTAGGGTTGCAGAAGTTAGAGAATTCTTGAGAGAGAAAGTCTAGAGAGAGAAAGAATTCGAAATTAGGGTTTGTAGAGCAAGATCACAGAGAGAGGCTGTGAGGTTGTGCGTGTCTTGAATTGATTGTAAAACTGATCGTTTGGATAATCAATAGAAGACCGATCAATTGTGAATTCTGTTTCTACTCGTTTCTGTGCTAATCTGGTCTAGAGGATTCCACACTCTAAATTGGATATACAATTCTGTGATGATCCGTACGAACCAGGGGACCTACAAAAGCATGAAAGTAACAAGTAAGCACATGTGTATCACCCCAAAACATTTGAAAGTGGTAAAATAGGGGAACTATGTACTAACTTGATATTGAGTAATAGTCTTGAAATAACAACCAAGTAATGCTCGAAGGATCACGGAATCAAACGGCACCTATTATAGGTAACTATGTTAATAAACCGAACCTAAATCGGGAGATAGGATAGAATGAGGTCTTGTAAACCAAATGAGTATTGGAACTCATATGATATGGTTTAACAAAGCCTACATTCTAAATCGAAACCTATCCTAAGTGCTTATGACCCATTTAGGTAGCTTACGCTACTTTAACGTGTCATTTGCGCAAAAGCGCAAACGAGTGGCCTAACTAGTCCTATGACAAGTATTATATGCCCTAACATGTTTAAATATGTTGTATAATCAGTTTAAGTGACAAAAGTTAGGTTACATATGCTTAAAATGAAATTATGCGCAAAAAGGGCATTTTGGTCATTTACCTAAGGCATATAAACTACCTATCATATACTAATTAAACTAAGTGACCATAAGGTATAACCTCGGAAGGTTATTCCCTATACAACTATGGTCACATAAAACGTTTGGTCGGATCCTAAAGATCGACCAAACGGGTTGGGTTCGAAAGTCTAAGCGGTTGTTTAGACCGCTTATCTTACGACCCTAAATAAGTACTAAACTAAAAGTGACGAGTTAAACATGTTTAACTAAGTTAGAAAAAAAGTTTGATATCAAAACAAAGTGTGTTGATACCCGAGAATAGATTCGTCGCAAAATGCGCATAATCATCATTTTGACCGAAACTTTGACTCGTCACTGTAGGTCCCGTGAGCCGTGCGGATCGTAACAGAATCGTCTATCCAACCTAGAGTGCGGAATCCTCTAGATTAGATTTCACATAAAATGAGTAGAAACAGAATCAAGAACACAATACACTTTCAATCTGGTCTTCTATTGATTATCCAAGATAAACGTTTACAATCAATTCAAGACCCACAAGAAATCTCCTAGCCACTCTCTATAGATTTCTCTAACTCCCCAAAACTTGCTCTAAGTGTCTCAAGTGTGTAACCTAAACCCTTATGCCAAGCCTTGTTTGTATAGGACAAGGTTTGCACATGGGCTTTGGTCTGGGCCAGGCCATTCTCCAAGCCCATTACACTAAATAACTCCCTAACCAATAATGCTAAGCCCAATACAAAATATCCAAAGACTAAATACACAAACTATTAAGCTGTTGTCACAAAACATGCACCAACAAACTCCCCCTTGACAATAGCTTCATAGTGTAACTTTGTCTTCAAACATCTTGCAGTCTTTTGGTCTTTGGATAGCGTCAGCTACACAGTTTCTGACATCAACAAACTCCCCCTTAGCTGATGCTTCCAATCTCCAAAACTTTCATTCATTGTAGATCAGTGAACTCGCAATCTTTGGTTAAGCAAGTAATCTCCAACTCTTTCAAATCTCTTTCTGCATTGTAGTAGAAGGATCCTACCATGCATCTTCACACGTTCTTCACTTCACTCTCAATCTGCACTTTACTTGTATTCTGCACTTCATTTTGATAACCGCATCAATCTGTTTAGAAACACAAGCAAGTATCTCGAAAAACCATTAGTCTTTTTCACATTTAAAGATAAACCAATATTTTATCTTAATTTGCAAAAACAACTACCTGTCAGTTCAAAATGGGAGATCTTTTAAAAGGAAAATATTTTTGGTATTTTTTAATATTTCTCAAAACAACTAAACAAACTAAACTTAAATAAAAAATATTTACAATACTTCTTTTTGTGAGTATCATGTGCAAGAAGATCATATCAGCACAATCAAACTGTTTCACACCATTAGATAATTCTTTATATAATTTTTCGTGAAAAGCAGTTCAAGATGATTACCAGTATGTTCGTCCACCTAAACAAAATGCATGAACATATCAAATACCATTACCGTATGATACGTTAAGGTAATTTTAATTCTGAAATATTAGTGTGTCCCACTTCAGGATATACCCCCGCGATCAAGGTATGCACAAAGATTCATCGTAGTAGGTGAGTATACTGAATTCATCCGTTTTATTTTTCAACGTTTAGATATTTGGTAAACAGGTCAGTACTTCCGTACAGCAGAGAGACCAAAATATCTAATGAGGGCTAAGACAAATACCAATTTTGGTACGATTTGTGCATTTTGCACTTATTGAATGACTCTCTATGAGAGCTTCTTCATTTTCAGGGTTTTGGCATTTTTAGCTCTTTTAAGATATCCTGGGTGTGTCTAGGTCAGCATGTATCTGGATGCAGCAGAAGGACACCCCTGATATCCCCGGATGAAATAACAGTATAAAGACCCAAAACTTCAGATTTTGGCAATCTATCAACGCAAGATTTAAGGTCATTAAACCATACACCACTGATGTGTTCCCCACTCATACTCAGTTTATTTATGTTTATATCACTTTGGTAAGTTGATTATTTCATGCTTTTGCCTACTGGTACATCATATGATGAAGCTGCTATCACACTTAAGCAATTTTGTTCAGTTCGAGTGTGACAGTCTAACTTGCTGATGTACTATAATTTCTTTTTTTTCACACAGTGAAAACTCATTTTTTTTTTCAATTTTTCAATGTTTTTGGATTTTTAAAATTTTATAACTTACTCCCCCTAAACACACGCACTATCTAAACTCTTTTTGGCTTAGGGCGATTTCTCCCCCTAAATTTTTGTTTTTATGGAGTAAGTTTCAAAAACATAAATTTAAACACAAACAAACTCCCACCTTAACCTGACTACAGTTTTTCACGTTTTAAGTTTAAAAACAATCAAAATGATCACAGAAGTAAATAGTTCGTTACCCATGTTAACCTACTATTCACCTCAGATGCTTTACAGGAATAACCACTGTCGAACACATCAACAGTCCTTCTTGGTCATCCTGCACATTCTCAACAACTCAGTTAGACTTGAGAACCCAAGCCCTGATAGTCTTGGGTTTTCCAAATTCATCCATTACAGGAACATCCATCCAATATCCATCACACTTCAGTGGATCCTTGGGTAACTTTTTATCTTGATACCTTCTTCTCCCATAATCATACCATGAATTTTGAAAAAAAATTGGATGTTGTTGAACATTCGAGTTACTAAAACCCCTATGTTCGTTTCTTCTTTGAAAATTTCGATTACCAGCAGTTTGGTATCGATTTTGATATCCAAAATTTTTATTTTGACTTTGAAAACGATTTGATTTACCACTATATTGACTAAATTGTGGAGAAATACTTCTTGGTCTATCAAATCTTTTCGAAGTTGAGGGTTTTGATTGAGATTCAGGTTTCTTTGTCTGACAACTTGTTTTTTCATTATTGCTTGACGCAACCTGATTCCCTTCTTTAACCTCATCAACTTTTTGCTTACCTTTCTTCAAAGGACAACAACTCGCCACATGTCCTTTGTTGTGACATTTAAAACAGGATCTTTTCTTATAAGTTTTCTTTTTGTTTGATCCCTTTTTAAATGTTTTGACCTTTTTGTCTTCAGTATCCTCATCCACTTTGAGGTGTACCGTT
Organism: Helianthus tuberosus; assembly: GCA_030545235.1. Classification (NCBI taxonomy): domain Eukaryota; kingdom Viridiplantae; phylum Streptophyta; class Magnoliopsida; order Asterales; family Asteraceae; genus Helianthus; species Helianthus tuberosus. The sequence continues at coordinate 38,307,033 of CM060357.1, read as the reverse complement.
AGACCCAACAGATTCTTTCAAAGAAACTGGACTATTTGGCAAGTCCACAGCTATCGGATCAATTAGCTCTTCTTCATTTGGTAGAAAAGAGTAGTCTTGATTTTCAGAAGATGAAGCTTTAGTAAACCCCACCCCTGTTTTATCATTACTTCTTTTTAAACCTTTTTGAATTTGAGTCCTGACTAACGAAGAATTCCCAAAATTGCTTAACTTCCCCTGAAGTTCAACAATTTTGGCTTGTGCACCAGCCAATTCTGTGCACTTTTCTGAAAGCTCGTTAGTCTTTTCTTTCAGAGTTTCACGAGCCAAATCAATGATCTGTAATTGTTCATTGACTTTGCTTGTTAAACTACTGATTTCTTGTTCATTTGATTTGAGTTTTTCTAAACAATCGGACTCTCGTTTAATCAAAAGAACATTTGACTCTTTTAACTTTTCTAATTCAGCTAACAGAATTTTGTTTTGCTCCGATAGTCTGTCAACTTTAACCTGTAGTTCAGTGCAATTAAGACATGTATGACTTACAGATTCTGATGATACCTTCACCTCTGATGTAAGTCCATTCACATCCTTCATGCCCTTTGAAACTTCTGCATCCTTCTTCTCAACAGTTTCCTTATCAGCATTCTTCTTCTCTTCTACCTCAGCAGTTTCCTCTCCAATCTTCACAGCTGCAAGCTCAGCAACCAATGCTTGATCACAAGTAGTTACTTGAGAAGAGATCTGATAACGTTTTTCTAAAGCTTCCCATAGATCTCTAGAATTCCCATAGTTCTTGAAGGTATGCTTAATGCCCTCAGGTAAGGATTTCTTGATCACTGCTAAAGCTCTCTTCTCAGCATCAACCACCTGTCTTTCAGATTCATCCATCTTCTCATAAGAAATAACCTTAACTCTTCCTTCTACACGACGTGTAGGAGCAACATATCCATCTATCATACACGTCCACATTTCAGTATCTTTACTTTTCATAAACAACTCAAACTTCTCTTTCCAGTCAGCATATTCTTTGACGTTTGTAAGCTTTGGCCAGTTTTTAACAACCTCACATCCATTGTTCATCTTAGCCATCACGCAGCGCAAAAGTTTAAATGAATTTTGGTAACCTGTGTCAAAATCCAAATCTAACTTCTCTACTGGTCCTTGTCTAGCTTTTACCGTAATCGTACTGTCAAAACCGTACAAAAGTTATCCAAAAACTGTTTTTACCAAAGTATACCATTAGATTCGTCTCGAAATTACGATTCCAATGATATATAATGTCTTGTATCCGAAAACTGTTTTTTTTATTTTTTATTTTTTTTACCCGAAAAATCCAACGAATTTAACGGTGCAAACGGTTTTCTGAGATGAGTTGGGGATGATTTTCTAAACACGAAACAACGAAATTTTTCTGACGCAAGCCACGAAAAATTCCACCCCTTTCGAAATGAATAGAAATGGTCCGAAATGGTTATCCAAAATTGTTCTTTATCCGAAATGGGCACCCTTTGGTCCGAAATGAGCTAATTTGATCCGAAATGAAACAATCAGATCCGAAATCAGCTCCTGCTGATCCGAAATCAACTAGTACTGATCCGGAATCAAATCAACTGATCCGAAATCAACTCAGAAGATCCGAAATGGTTGAATTCTGGTCCGAAATGCAGGTATTTGATCCGAAATGCAAGTTATCAATCCGAAATGGATCCGTAATCCCTTTGACTGATCCGAAATCAAGTCTATCTGGTCCGAAATCAACTCAAACTGATCCATAATGCCTGTTTCTGGTCCGGAATTGATGCTGTTTAATCCAAAATGACTGATTTCCTGTCCGAAATCAATCCGAAATGCAGCAAATCTGGTCCGAAATGCTGGTATTTGATCCGAAATGCAAGCATGTGAATCCAAAATGATCCGAAATGCTTGATTTTGATCCGAAATCCTTGATTTTTATCCGAAATCAGCAGCAGAACTCAAGAACAGCCTTCAAAAACACGTCCAACAACCCAGATTTCTGCAAAAACGATTCTGAACCAAGCCAAACGAGAGCCAAATGCTCTGATACCAATTGTAGGTCCCGTGAGCCGTGCGGATCGTAATAGAATCGTCTATCCAGCCTAGAGTGCGGAATCCTCTAGATTAGATTTCACAGAAAATGAGTAGAAAAAGAATCAAGAACACAATACACTTTCAATCTGGTCTTCTATTGATTATCCAACATAAACGTTTACAATCAATTCAAGACCCACAAGAAATCTCCTAGCCACTCTCTATAGATTTCTCTAACTCCCCAAAACTTGCTCTAAGTGTCTCAAGTGTGTAACCTAAACCCTTATGCCAAGCCTTGTTTATATAGGACAAGGTTTGCACATGGGCTTTGGTCTGGGCCAGGCCATTCTCCAAGCCCATTACACTAAATAACTCCCTAACCAATAATGCTAAGCCCAATACAAAATATCCAAAGACTAAATACACAAACTATTAAGCTGTTGTCACAAAACATGCACCAACAGTCACTTTGACTAATCAACGTGGTAATCAGTAGGTATAGTCACAAGGAACTATAACCATCGTGATTACGCTCACGTTGCAAAGTTCGATTGAACTTTGTCTTGACCAAATCATGGTCGAAGCAGAAAGTCAAACACTGTTTGAATTTCATGCTTGAAAAGCATAAACAAGCATGAAAGAAGCTTACAAAGGGTCCAAGCTACGAAGAATTGAACTAAAAATGCTCAGGTATGAAGCCTTTAACAAGTGAGAGCTTCAACTTAGAGCAAATTTGATTCAAATGAGCAATGAGAATGGCAAAAATGATGGGTATTTATAGGAAATCTTGAGTTCATAGGATCATTACATGTGTTTTTTCAAGGATTCAACATGATCTTGGCCATACACATGTTGCCCATAGTTTTAAATACTAGGGGAGCACAAAAACAAGTCTATGGTATGCTAAATCAGTGGTTAAAATCAGTAGAAACAGGCTGTTTAACTAGATTCAATGTTTCTGCCAGCTCCAGGCCTCGCGGGCCACGAAGACAGGCACAACAGTCTTCGCCCCAGGCGAGAGACTCCTGACCAGAATTTTTAAATTTTGGCAGAACAGGCCCCTGTAGCTTAAAACTTGATTTTCGACGCGTTTAAGCCCCGTTAACCCAATTTCAAGGCTCTAAAAGGATGTTAAAGTATAGGGGACATGAAATATGCTTGAAAATATCATGGATGTCGGTTCGTTTGGTCGTACGGTCATGTTATTCGGTTAATTACGACGAAACACGAACGGACGCGAAAAACGATCCAAATTACGCGACGAATGGTATTTTAGCATTCCAATCACTAAAATAAAATATTTTAATGATTACAAAATTTTTTGGATGTCCGGATATGTTCAGAACGTAAGATATGCGCGTAAATGCAAACTTATGCAGTTTTTGACGATTTCAGTCCCTGCTGATCAAATAAGTTTATTTTCGCATACCGAACCCCTCAAAGCCTATTTCTAAGCTATGTAAAGGATATTTACGATATGTTTAACTTATGATCATGTTCCGGAGTGTATGCTACTATACGAATCGGCAGACTTTCGCAGTTTGTCGCAAATAGTCCCTGTGATCGAATAAACTTGTTTTTGGCACACCAAACCCTTCAAAACTTATTTCTAAGTTATGTAAAGGTTATTTAAGGTATTTTAAGACTATATCACCGTTCTGTAGTGTTTTCCGCGTTAAACTGATTACATTTACGCATTAGTTTGCGTATAACCTTCCAAAAAGCGATTAAGAGCTCGAAATTGAACAAGAATTGATATGTGCAAAAGTCACATGTATTTGTGCAAATCCCAAGAATGAAACAAAAGATTTCATTGGTTTTGTATTTGTATGATGGTCGTAGAGACAGAGATGTCACAACCGCCACCTTCGCCACCACCCGCCAGCTTCTACCACCGACCACCACCACCTCGACCGCCATCGCCGCCACCCACCAACCACCGTCACCACCTGCCACCGCTACCCATCGCCGCCATCTCCCGCCACCCTCCACCTTCGCTACCTTTACCGACCACCAGTGCTACCACCGACCAAAGCCACTGCCACCGCTGTCACACCCCTTTCTAAGGCGGAAGCACGAGGTGTGATCCTGAAAGGTTCTCATTGCATACGAGTAGTAAACATACTACATGATCATAAAACAAACTCCACTTGCCATTCATAGTTTAACATCCCAAAATAAAGTTAAGTTTAATGTTTACAACATAGCATAAGATACTTGTTTGAAAAGTTTACAACTTCATTTCAAAAACAAGTATCAAGGTTTTGTTCATTATATCTCCGCAGAAGGCGGGAGATAACAAACAAATCCTGCAAAATTGGCATGGAGCATCGACACAAAATGACTTGAAACATAAACAACCATCCTGAACAAGGAGACCGTGCGTACATCCATCTAGTTACCTGAAATACATGTAAGTTTTGGAAAATCGTCAACATAAGTTGGTGTGAATTCATGCAGTTTTGTTTAAAACATTAAGTATTGTTGTAAGATTCATGGTATGTCATTGTACTTGAAAAAGTGTTCTGTAAATGTAAGTAAATCGAGATCGCTGATGGTTTGCAAGGCCATTAACATATGTTACGACATAGGAAGCATCCAAACCATAGGCATTTTACTTGTCGATTCACGACTAGAGACACAAAAGCACTCTCGGTAAAAATGTGGCCAAGAGTGTGGCTGCCTGAAACCCATTAGATCTAACCTTTTGTTCTGCGGTCTAAGTATCACGTTGATTAATGGTGCTTATGGCACCCTATTCATGACATGATCTATAGTATCATTCCTTAGTTTTGTTTCGTCATACCAAAATACATGTATTTTCCCCAAGTTTAGAAAACAAGAAAATGTTTAAAAGTGGAGACATGAACTCACAGTTTTGCGTATCTTGCGTCGTAAACTTCACCAGGTTTGCTTTGTGAGCGTCGTGACCTATATGTGTTCTATGCACGTTAGTCACTAGACTTGTATCACACGGAGTACAAGTCATCATCTTAAGTTTATGTATTTGTTTTATGTATGTTCATCATTTGTGAGGGTCATGCCCTTGTTTTTCGGGTCTCGCCCGTTTGTCACGTTGCCGTACTTTGTATTTGGTATCGTTTGTTTGTGAATATATATTTTACTTCCAAAAAAATATATATTTGTTTATGTAGTATTTGACAAACGATAGGTGTTAAAAATAACTATAATTTCAACTTGACCAAATATGTTACTTATATTATTTTTTTTTCAAAAATAAATATAAGTATTTTGTTAAATAATATTTTCAATATTATTTTTGTGCAAGTATACTTGTATTTTTTTATGTAAATACTTGTGTATTTTACATTATTTGTCAAAAATCAATACTTTGATTTTTAATACTTTCCGGAATTATATTTCTTAAAAATTGTATTTTTAAGACTTGTGTGAAATATATATATTTTGTCATGCTTGGAAATATATATATATTTATTCTTGTCATTCACCCGATTTTGTATAATTTTTACTACTTGGTAATAGTTATATATGTTTGTCCAAATATATATTCAAGTCTATAATTGTCCTTAAATTGTCCAAATCCGAAATTCGTTAAGGAATATATTTATACAAATATATTTTCTTGTATTTGTCCATATACCCTCTTGTGAGGAATTTTGTATACTTGTATACTTTAGTATCCTTATGTATTTGCATGTGTATTTTGGTATTTATACTCCTTGGGAGTATTTAATGTATGTTTCAAGTTTCTAATACACTACTACATAAAAACACATAATATACACTTAATACAAAATTTGGTGACAACTAAATATATATATTTTCCCTAAAATATACATACTTAATATTGATTTTAACTTGAAGAAATCCTTTTTTCTTAGCTTGAAATTTTGTACAAAAATTAGGAAACCCTGGTAAATATTTTTAGATGAATTTTTGGGGAATAAGTTTCACCAAAACTTATATTTTTCTAAGTGTCAAAATTTTATAAAAACTTTGACATAGTTTCCCCTAAAAATGGAGTTTTCCCATGTTTTCAAAACATGTGTTTATTTTCTTTTCATCACCAAAAACATTTTCCAACAATTTTCACAAGTAACATACACTAATTTTATCATGTAAAACCTTATGTTGAACTTGATTCTTGTTAAAAATGTGTAGTCTTTTGGATCTACACTTTACATACAATGATCTTTCAAAAGCAAGTGTTCTTGTAAATTTTAAACAAACTTTTTATGAAACTTTAACTGTTGGTGCATATGTCTGTCGACTTTGTCTTGTATCGAGTCTTGTATTAGATTAGAAAGATCAGGGCACGATATACGAGAAATATGTGTGAAGGACGATTTCGCACGAAATGGGTATTAACCATTTCGCACGAAATGAAGTTACCATTTCGTACGAAATGACATGAGTCATTTCATGTGAACTGTTTCGTACGAAATGGTGGGCCTATAAATAGGTGCCTTGTTCAAATCATTTGTAAGGTTCTGATTCCGGTAGCGAAGCTCTGCCGAAGTGTCTCCAGCATTGTAAAACGATCCTACAAGTGGTATCAGAGCTCAGGAGGAAGAGTTCTTACCATTTTCAGCTGAAATTTCTGTTTTCTACTCACTTTCTTCACATTTTTCAAAATTAAACGAAGTTTCACGGATAAAATGGCTTGATTTTTACATATAACGTGCGAAACAGTGTTTTAACAAAGCCTTGTAAGAATCAGACTTAAAATCGAAGTGAAACTTGATCTATTTGTTCAAAAACTGTCCGATTCGTGTGACGTTAGCTTTATTTCGCACGAATTGATATCATTTCGTTTGAATTTGCTTCATTTCGCACGAGACAGTGTTTTTATTTCGTACGAAAAGGCTTCCATTCCGTACCAAGTTCCAATTCGTGTGAAACATCATTTCATTTCGTACGAAATGGTTTAGTTGATTTCATTTCGCACCAGTTTGTCCATTTCGTTTGAATCATACATTTCATTTCGTGCGAAGCAGGTAAACGGGGTTCATTTCGTTTGAAGTTCATTCCGCTTGAACAACCATTTCACTTGAACAGTGCCATTTCGTTTGAAAGTCAATTCGTATCTAGATCCATTTCGTTTGAAAGATTGTGTTTGTGAAACTTTGGTAACCGAATCATGGAAAACGAGTTCTACAACGCCTTTGCTACTCCGATGACTGTGACTCAGAATACGATGTTAGAAAATAAAACGGGGACTACGCAAAAACCGCCTAAGCTTATGAGTATTGAGGAGTATAGTGGATGGGCCGAACGTTTTGAAAACTGGGTTCAAGCATATTACCTAGATGCATGGGATTATACTGAATATCGATATATTAGACCGGTTAAGGACGGCGGAAAGAAGGTTGATATTAAAGACTTAAGTGTTGAAGAAAAACAAAAATACAAAAATGAAAAGTTGATGGTTAGTCTCTTGCAGCAAGCTATTAAGGATGAAATCTTGATTTTACTACAACACAACGGAAGTGCACAGTCAATATGGAAAGAATTAAAATCAAAGTTTGTTGGTAGTAAAGAGATGATCAAGAACAAAATGTCGCTTATGAAGAAAGAATTTGATCTATTCCGTGGATTAAGAACTGAAACCACCAAGCAGATTATAGAAAGATATTGCAATTTGGTGAAGAATATGAAAAGATTGAGCATCAATAAAGAAAAGGATGAATTGATTGAAAAGTTGGCCGATGCGTTGCCACATGATGTTTGGGGAGCATATCTTATGATGTTGAAAAATAAACCTGATTTTGACAATCTATCGCTGAGTGATTTTATTGAACAACTTGAAGCTCAAGAGATGGAACAAAGAAAGATAGCGAGAATGAAGAACTATGATGGAGAACAAGACATTGGTTTGTATTACAAAGGTGGTGTTAGTGATAAAACCAACATTGCACCAAAGATTGAAACTGCTTTCAATGCCAAAAGTTATTCTGAAAGTTCATCTCAAGGATCAAGTAGCAAAACATGATTTACTTCATATCCCACGTTCGATCCAAATTTTTCAACAACAAAGAGTGGCAAAGTTCTACAATGCAACATTGCACTAAATCTTGAGAATGATCAAAATTATTCTGAAGAAGTAGCCAAAAGTCATATGTCTTTGCTGGTAACTGTGTTAGAGTCTTATGGAAGTTTGGTGGCAGGGAGGATCGGAAATCCGATGTTGACAAAAGAGGATTACAATCTGGTTGATGCTGAAGAGATGGAGTTGATGGATATAAAGTGGTGTTTGGCGAGCGTGTTGAGAAGAGCTGAGAAGTTTAAACAAATCACAGGAAGAGATGATTTTCGTGATGCAAATGTGTCTACTTTAGGATTTGATAAATCTAAAGTTACTTGTTTTCGTTGCAGGGAAAAGGGCATTTTAAGCGAGAGTGCACAAACCGCGAAGCAAGTGGAGCTCAAAATCCTTTCAACAACAATGATTATTATCGGAAAGCAATTTATCATCAAGTTGCTCAACAGCCGTATCAACAACAAACACAAACTGCTCATGCTAGAAAGGAGATAGAAGAATCAAAGAAAGCTTATGTTGTCAATCAAAAAGATGAAAGTTCGTCAAAAGGTTTCAGTTGGGACAAATATATTTCAGCCGACAGTAAAGCATGTTTGATAAATCAAGATGACGAAAAGCTTCCAAAAGAGTTCAGTTGGGATTTGATCCTAACAAAACTTCAGATCATAAAGCTTTTGTTGCTCAAGTTGTTAAAGATGATGATAATGATTATTGGGCAAATAGTATGAAAGAGCATTTAAAATATCTAGCCGAGAGAGATGTTGAGAGAAAAGCTGAAAATGCTCGAATGGCAAAGAAGAAGGAGATTGAAAAACAAGGAGATAATGAAGAAGATTATGATGTAGAAAGAATGAAAGAGCTTTTAAAATTTCAAGCCGAGAGAGATGCAGAAAGAAGGAAAGGAAAGAAGGATGAAAAAGAGGTTCGAGTGATAAAGCCGATAGAAATTCCAGCTTTCAAGATTAAAAAGGAAGCTGTTGCTGAGAAAGTGTCTAAAAATTGTGAAAACTGTGAGACTATGAAAAAGCAAAACAATGAGTTGATTCACAACATGAACAGGTTGAAAGAATCGTATGACATCTTAAACAAGGCAATGAATCAATACAACAAGTCAAGCAGTGAACAAGCTACAGCCATGAAGACACTCAATGGAGCATACATGATAAAGCAAGAAATGATCAATTACTACATTGATATGTGTGCTGAGCTTGAAAAGAAGTTGGAAATTCAGAGGATAGAAATAGAAAGAGTAAACAAGTTGTTGAAAAGTTATTCATGTTCTTCTTATGTGATTGACAAAATTTATCCTATAATGGCAGGTATGAAGACATTTGAAGAAGAAACATCTGAAGTGAAGAATTCTGAAACAAAAGAGGATACAAAAGTGAAGAATTCTGGTAAGAAACAAGGTGTTAGTTATAACAAGTGTCCACCTCCGTTTGAAAATGCATATTCTCCACGAAATGCTAATTCAGAAAGAGTAAAAAAGGCAACCAACTTACAGTGGGAATCTGAGCCTTCAGATAATTTGCCAGACAGTATTGATGTCACTTTCACATCATCCGACACCGATCATGAGTCCGAGTTAATAAAGAAAGTGGTCGATCAGGTGTTGGATAAAGATGAAACGAAGGAGTCAAAGTCAAAGTCGGAGTCAAACTCAGAGTCAAAATCCAACATGTCAAATTCAACAGTAAAAAAGGGCAAACGGGTTTACAATAAAGATTTTCTGATGTCAAAAAATAATTTGAATGAAGAAACATTCAAAGTAGCATATACATTGAATGATTCTGACAAATTATTTTCTGATAAAGAATTTCCAATAAGAGGTTTTAAAACTGAAATGATCAATAAGGTTTTCAAATTAACAGAAATTAATATTTCTGAAATAAAAGATGTAAATCTTGCTGAAAAACCTAGATCTTACACCTCAAGAGTTCAACAAAGGTTAAACAAGAAAAATGGTTACAGTTCTGGTTCAGGTTATCGAAAGAAACCAAACCATTACGGTAATTTCAAAAAGAAGGGATTGGGTTTTATTTCACCCGAAAATCATAAAAATGAGAAAACTTATAAACCAAAAACTGTATTTGTTTCAGGATCAAGCTCGGTAGAAGAAGAAAAGAGTTCATTCTGGAAGCAGACGAATAAAGAATTCCTTGCGAAAAAGCAAGATGAAATGAAGAATGTAGCTGCTCAGAAGAAAAAGGAAACAAGAACCTGTTTTAATTGTCATAAAGTTGGTCATATAGCCAGAAATTGTTTAAAGGCAACCAACACATAACAGGGAGTGTCTCTTAAACTTAAAGAAAAAGTTGTTGAGAAAAGTAAACCACCAACCAAAAAATTTAAAGTTTTTGAAAACTCAACATTTGAGATTGGAGAGTGTTCAAAAAGGGTTTACAAGAAAAAAAGTTAATCTTGACAATCACAAGTGGATTGTTAAGAAATCAGATGATAGTTTTGGCAATGAATCTGATTCCACAAAGTCAGATGAGCCACAAGTTGAATCAAAAGTTGAAAAGTCAGTTCCGCCATTTGATGATGCAAATTTTCCACCATTGCGGGCTGAAAATTTAAAATAAAAAATTGGAAAAGTTGAAATTTCAAATCAATTCTTTTCTGAAAAGAAAGAATTTGATGTTGCAAAAGTCTTTAACCCCACAGTTCAAAATATTTTTGGAAAAATGATTGACGGGAAGGTCAAAGGGGTAAAGGAATTTTATGAAAAGAAAACAAAGAAACCAGATGAAGATGGGTCATCCCAGGTTAGTAACTGGGATAGAACCTATTATGATTAAACTATGGACTTGCCGGAGCTCCTAAGTTGGTAATCGTGGAGCATGAATCGGCATTTTTCTTGAGAAATTCACATCTGTGATATTTCGACCTACAAGTGATAGTATTCTTAATAATTTTCATATTTTGGTTTACAAATGGTATGGTTGGTAAGTGAACCTTCAAGTGGTTGAAGAAGAGGTATTCACCTACAAGTGGTTAATCAAGGTCATTAAGTTGAACTTGATTTAACTATTCATTCAACGTGGTTGAGAAAACAATGTGATGAATTAATCCCCTAACCTACAAGTGGTTTGTGAAAATCAACAAAACTAATTTTCCGGAAAAACCATTTTGATTAAAACAAACTTAAGTGTTTTGAAATCATAATGGGAAAATAGTTTGTTGTCAGGGGGAGTTCTGATTGTTTATGCCAAGTGGATGACGATTTGAAGCAATTCACATCAGTTGTCATGTTATTTGTACAGTTTATTGCTTTCACTTTCAAATTTTCTCGTAAAATCTAAAATTGAAACATATTTTGGATTTTAGGGGGAGTAAAAATTTTAGAAATTTCGAAAATTTGGAAAAAAGCCAAAAACATGAAAAATTGAAAATGAGTTTTGTTGTGAAAAAGAGGAAATGATAGTACACCAGTTAGACTGTCACAGTACGCTAAAGAAATGGAAAGTTAAAATGTGATAAACGGTCTCACTAAAGATGTGACGATAGGCTCAGCTAGACTAGTAGATTTGCGATAACGATACAAACTTAAATGAACAAGCCTAGTTCTAGTGGGAAACGCGGTTGAAAGCATAGTACTTAGTTTTATCCTTCGTGATTGTGTACCTACTCAGTAATCGCTGAATGCTAAAAGAGCATAAAAACCGGTCAGTTTGTGAACTTTCACAACTTTCTGAAAAAGTCACTGTGATTGTGCATTTCATTTTGCAAAGATTTAAACTTGTTTGATTTCTTTATTTTGTTTAAGCAATGGACATCCTCTACGTATACGTTAGTATCGAACTGGATGTTAGTGCCTAAACATTCTGATTTATTTTTCTTGATGTTTCGTTTAAATCTTGGATCACCTCTGCGTATATGTGAATATCGAACTGGTGGTTAAGATCTAAACATTTTCAACTTGTTTTTATTTCTTATTTTGTTTAAACATTGGACTTTCTCTGCGTAGCGAAAGATCGACCTGATTGTTAATGTTTAAACATTCTGCGTTGTTTTTGCACATATCACAGTTGATGAAAGTTTAAAGGCATTACTTGAGTCAGTGTATTGCATGATGAGGGGATATGCAGAGATCGTGGGGTCCATAAGAATTTAGTGCAAAATTAATATACCTTAACGTATCAGTAAACATTTCGAAAGTTTTTAGATTGAGTTTAAGAGGACAACTATATCGTCAATCTATGTGAATCGTTTAGAACTTAAAATGTTTAAAGCTTAACGGTGCTAGTGATTGGTCTCAAAAAACTGATATGATCCTCTTACACAAACTCACAAAAATATTGGTTGTAAATATTTCTTTACTGTTTTTCCTTAAAAAAAACAAAATCCAAAAAGATTTTAGTGTGTTTTAGCATAAATTTTTTTGAAAAATACAAAAAGATTTTCGACAAATGATGTTGGAAAGCTGATTTTCAAAATTCCAAGTGCTAAACATGATGAACAGGATTGGGAGTTTGTTTGAAATGAGAAAAGTTTTCAAAATGAAAATGTCAAATCTGAATATTATTCCTGCAAGTGGTCATCAGACATTATACATGTTAAATCATTTTGAACGATATCTGCAGAGATTCTAAATTTGTCAAATTGTTAAATTTGTGAAATTTATTGTGAGGTAGAGAATTGTGCAGGTAAAGCCAGGTTACGATCTTAGAACCTGTGAAAGTTGTATAACCAGGTTTTCGATCCAAAGCCTGATAGAGAATTCCAGACTGCGATCCCAGCTTATCGAAAGGGGGAGTCTGAAGACATCAAGAGGGAGTCTGAAGATGTGAGAGCTAGATTCAGATCCAGGAACATTGTTCAAGATAGAAGCTGCTGATGCTGAAGGACTTAAGGAATCAAGAGATCTGATCAAGAGAATTAGAGAGAGGATAGAGTCAGGATGCGATTCTGAAAGAAAAAAAGAGAAAAAGATTGATTGAGGATGCTTACAATGGAGAATACTTTGAAGAGTGAGAAGACTAATAAAGACTGAAGATGTGACATACCGAAGACTCGACACCGAAGACTTCGTCAACATCCAAGGGGGAGTCTGTTGGTGCATATGTCTGTCGACTTCGTCTTGTATCGAGTCTTGTATTAGATTAGAAAGATCAGGGCATGATATACGAGAAATATGTGTGATGGACGATTTCGCACGAAATGGGTATTAACCATTTCGCACGAAATGAAGTTACCATTTCGTACGAAATGGTGGGCCTATAAATAGGTGCCTTGTTCAAATCATTTGTAAGGTTCTGATTCCGGTAGCGAAGCTCTGCCGAAGTGTCTCCAACATTGTAAAACGATCCTACATTAACTTACTAACTAAATCATCCATGAGTTTTAGGGTTCAAAGTCTTGAAAATCATGTTCTAAAACCATTCTTGTGCTTATTTAAAAGATCTTTATGTTTAAAATCATGTTTCATCATAGATATTTCAAGATCCTTACTTAACATACTTGAATCTTTCATAAACAAGCTTCTTGATGAACCTTTAACAAATTTTTCATGGAGTTTAGTTTCAAAAGTTAGTTTTACATAAACTTAATTACTTCAAGAACACAAGATCTTGCTTAAAAAATCATCTTTCAAGTCTACATAAAGGTTTCACAAGTTCATCTTCAAGTTTAACCATGGATCTTTCAAGATCCATGCTAAAACTTGTTAGATCTAACCTTCTAACAAGCTTTAACATGACAGATCTAAACATAAACACAAGATTCAACAACAACAACAACTTCATCACATACATCAAATATCACTAAAATCACTTGTTTTCCTTAAGATTATGTTAGATCTTTACATCTTCATCTTTTAAAGTTTAGTTCCTTAGATGGTGTAACTTGTACATAACATGAACAAGAACTAAAATAGTGTTTAGAAGGCTTACTACTAGCTCTATTGGCTAGGGAAGTGGCACAAGAAGGAAGATGATGAAAAATGAAGGAATCAAGTGGTTAAAAGCTCATCCAAGTGGTTCTTGAACTTCTATTGCTTCACACCTTCATGGATCACCTTCTTACACCTTATGATCACCTTGGAATGGCTTGATTTAAGAAGAAAATGGATGGTGTGTGGTGGTGTGTGGTCGACCGAGAGCAAGGAGAAGAGAGGAGAGAAAGATGGTGAAACTTGAACGTGAAAGTGATAAGAAAGTAAGTCTCATGGTCAATTCTTATAATCATCCAACTTCTTTATCCACAAGCAGGGGCGGACCCATATGGTCCGGGTCGGGGTCCACGGACCCCAATCTTTTTTTAGAAAATAGTAGAACCGGTATGTTAAATTTTTCAAGGACCCTATAAAATAAATGAATTCGACCCCATAGTATTAAAAGCAAGTATGGTGTGGTGGTAAATCCCCTTGTGTTCTAACAAATAGATCCCAAGTTCAACTCTTACATGTCTTATTTTTCTAGGTTATTTTTTCCATCAAAATAAAACAAGTGTTTTAAAACAACATAACCACCCATTGACCCTCTAATTTGCTTCTTTAAAATGATAAATTGAATGTCGATTTTATTTAACACTTAATTACCAAATAAATCTTCCAATATATAATGTAGTGGTTTCATGTCCACTAAGTGCTTCTACATTATTTTCTAGCCCTGACCCGACTACGATGACCGACCCGAAAATTTTAATGTTTGGTTGTGAAAAATCCTTACACGAAAAATGGACCCCAATGAAATAAAATCCTGGGTCCGCCACTCTCCACAATATCATATGTCTAATATCTTGGTAACAAGATGAATATTATAATCAAAAAGAGAGTGGGGCCCTTTGGGGCCGGTTTTCAACTGAGGGGGGGGGGTAAGTTGTAAATTTTTAGAAGATGAAGGTTTTCAATGTAAACTAGAAGGTTTAAGTATGTTTATGTGTTTTTATGATTTTTAAGGTGTTTTATCACCAACACTAGCTTAATATCATACAAACAATGCTTCTAGTCTAATTTTGATGTTTTAGGTAGTGTCCGATTATTCGCTCGGTTATCAGTTCGTTAAGTGCTAAATTGTGTAGTTTTACTATGTATAAAGCACCTTTTATGGTAGTTTTAGTTTTCGACACTTTACAAGTTATTCTGGACACTAAAACACCAATTCTGCATATTATTTTAGTGTTAAATTGCTGAATTATTGCTTAATTCTGCAGAATTCAGCATTTAAAGTAAATTTCGGGTCTCTTTTAGTGCTTATTTTAGCTTTCGGAAAGTGTATATGTTAACCCTTGTATCCACACTTGGGTTTTAATGTATTTTTGATGTTGGACCTACTCCTAGGCCCTAAATCTATTGCCTGACTGCTTTCTGCGGAAGTGCTGACACAGCGTGTCATACCGGTGAGTTTACTAGTCTTTCTGACACAACCCTTAATGTAATGCACAATGCGATATTTGAAGTATAAAACATGCATGAATTCATATGTAAAGCAAGTAATCACATAATGTTGACGTTTAAGCACATAATTGCAAATAATAAATAATAAATAAAATAGTACGAAAATTACCGGTTTTGTGCCAGTTGTCATAACCGCCGCCACCCATCGTTGTCGGCGCCACCACCCTCCACTGCTGCCACCGCCACCACCACTATCACCACCCATTGCCGATTTTATTATTTCGTCTTTTCCTGCCTATAAAACAACACAAGGTAATAAGTTGTTCCATTACCACATGGTAACCAAACAAGACTATGAAATGATAATGATCAATTTCATTTCTTTGTCCATTCTTATACCCCGCACCAAAAACACCCTTTGTTTTTTTGCCCACAAGTAAAAGGAATGGTAGCCGACTCAAATTGATATTACATTTAATTTAAACTGATTATGATATTGTAGTCAGTTTCAATTCTCAAACAGTCAAATTCAGCAGTCATTAACGGCATTATCAATAGCAATCAATTAATTATACCATGGCCAATGTAAAACATTTAGCTTGCATTTGACTTATGTGGATTTAGTATTTGCGGAAGAATGATGCATTTGGTAGGATTGTGGGACCCTATGCTTGTTTTGTATTTATTTTATTCTTTACTTGTTTTAATTTATTTTTATATGCACAAATAAGTTGTACACTGTAAGCTTTAGTAACTTGTATATCTTTTTTTTTTTTTTCCATTTCAAATATAGTAATTGGACAAAAAAAATGTAATGTTTTTATTTAAAAAAATAAGTTTATTAATTCTACTTTGTTAAAAAAAATAATACAAAAGTTTAAGATACATATATATCAATGTTCATGTTTAGAAGTTTAATGTTTTGTTTTTATAACTTTCGATATAAAAATATGAAAATTAAAAGATGTATATTGTAGAAATAACTTAATTATTAAAAATAAATGTAAAAATGGTGATGATGTAGAAATATAAGTATTAGTAAAGATGTTAGTAGGATTGGAGAGAAAATATGTATTTTTAGTGTATTTGTGGAAATCTGATTTGTCAGCTGACTAGACACGTTTGTGAATGCATTTATCACCTTGCATTGGTGATGGTCTTAGGATGTTAAACTGATATACACAAGCATGTTAATACATTCAGAGTTTTGTGGTGTGTAAACGGAGTGAAATCGTAAAACCTTACCGAATCAAGAGTGTAGAGGATTTGTAGACAAAGATTCGGGTTTTGCATGACGGAGATCTGCGATTAGGTCACCTAATTCCTTCCGTGAAGTTTCTCTGCCAAACATGAATCCATACCAGAATAAAATCAAAGCAATTGATAACTTTTATGGATGTTGATATATTGAATTAGCTAATTGTTATATTACAGAATACAAAAATACTAATTATACAAAAGTTGTATAACTGTATACAATCAGTTAACATGGTATACATATACGTATATATATGTCATCTACACTAGGATCATCTCAGTCTTCTCGCAAGTCCTTATCCTAATTTCCACCGTGTTCTTGCCATCAACATTCAATACATCACAACATTCACCTCTATTTCCAACCTAAATGATGAAAAAAAGAACATGTATTAGTTTCATTATTCATAGATGATCATTTGTAACTAATATGGCTCAATTAGGATATTTATGGGCTTACAAAGCTTAGTTTTGTAGCCGGAGAGTAAACTTGGATCGTAGAAATATAATCCGCCGAATGATCTGAAGAACAAGGTGGCAATTGACGCGGCTTGTAACGAACGTAGGTCATCATGATTTCATCCATTATTCTATTACTATTACTATTACTATTACTATTATTACTACTACTACTACTACCACCACTACTGAGTCTCGTTATGGAATGAAAGAAGAAAACATGGGGGGTTTCACATGAATTATTGGTGACCAATCGCGTGTTAAACATATAATGTGGTGGTTCTCCTATGAAGCCCCATGGAGTAAATGTCTCTAAAGGTCTTCTAAGAATACTTCGAGGGATTAACTGCTCATAAATGTAAGCCGAGTAGCCCCAAGCTATCGAAAATGCCCATTTTGTTTGCTTGTGGTAGCAAACGGCTTGTTGAAGAAGGCGTGTCTGGTCTACTTTAGCAGCGGTCATGAGATGTCTGACGGACTTATGGCGGTCCATGGTTGGGAAAATAGCAGAGGTGAAGTCGAGGTGGTGAAAGGAGATCAACGGTGCTTGTGGGTGAGCCGATAAAAACCCGGAAATATCATTCGTCAGATCAAGCTGTAAAATCATTACCATAACATTAAGACTTGCACTAAAATAAAATGACGTTTACCTATATAACTATTTTTTTTAACAACAAAACTTCTATATAAAAAATAGAAAACGTGCCAGCAAGTAGCTGAAAAACCTGATAATTACAAGATTACATCGTTGATATTAAAGTCATACCACCTGTCCCTATCGATATTACTACCATAGAACTATTTGTCGGTGAAGATACCAACAGATTGTAATGTGTTGGTGAAAGTTTGCCCGGAAAATGAGCGTGAGTAATATTTTCACCGACGGATCAACAACGAACTTTAGCGATGGAAATCGCCAAGGGATCACTGGTGGGTATTTCTGACTTTAGCGACAAATCAACGACGGTGTTTTAGTTTTTTTTTTTTAAATTGTGACAAAAAAACTAAAAATAAATTTCCGACAATTAATTATATAATAATTTT
This sequence comes from Helianthus tuberosus, assembly GCA_030545235.1. NCBI lineage: Eukaryota > Viridiplantae > Streptophyta > Magnoliopsida > Asterales > Asteraceae > Helianthus > Helianthus tuberosus. Next base: position 38,288,881 of record CM060357.1, on the reverse strand, counting down.
TTTGCTTTGTTTATATAATAAACTTTTGTTTTTGTTTTTGGGATTTTTGTTGAATCCATCAATAATCACCGACAAAAAAATATTTTATGTTTTTAAGGATTTTGTGAGATTTTTCGTTAATCATAATAATCATCCAAGGTTAATTAAATATTCAGTGAATATAAAATGAACCTGATGAAACCCCTTTTCTGTAATAAGAGGAACACCCATATCAGCAACACAAGCACTCAAAATCTGATCACCAAAAGCATAATAAGGGTAAGTCTCTATGCATCGATCAAGATTCACAACCAAAGCCTCTACCAACGGGTAACTCAATGCAAACCCCGCGCCACCATACGTCATCTCAAACGAGATCCCCAAACCCGACTTAACACTTTCGGATCCACCACCAATATACACATATTTTGTGTCATCATACTTCCCTAAAAGTTGCACCAAATTATCCAAGAAAAAGATGGTGTCATCATCTCCCATGACGTACCATCTAACGTCCTTATCTCCCTCCCTGAATGTTTCCAGGATTGTTCTCACAAGCCTGATAACTTCAGGCTTCACGTGTCTGGAGTACACCTCGAGCTTTGAGGTGTTATCAGACACGCGGTATGGAGGGAGATTATTATATGTCCATAGGAGAATATTTGTGGTGGGGTTTTGATCGAAAAAGATGTATCCACGCGTGATGTTTGGCCGCCACCATTCTTGGAAATACGACCTACGGTTAGGCCATGTCTTGACGGAAGCCGCGACGATGAATACGAGTTGGTTAATATTTGTAGATGGTGATGGTGAAGAAGCAATTTTATTCAATGGTTTTTTGACTGGTAAAATGCATACGGAAGATTTATAAATATGATACATGATAAAAATGTATATAATGAAGGCTGAAATGGCGGAAATCTTCCATAGATTTAATCTTGTGGGTAAACTAGTATGTTTTTGTGGCTTCATTTCATCAAAAGCTTTCTTTCTTCTTCATACATTGGAGAGTAATATATAAATTTTATATACATTAGTTTAGATTGTTTGGTTTTGTGCTTATGTTTTTTACTTCTTTTAGGTTTGAATTGTTTTCCTAGGCATCCATAAAAGCTTCAATTTGTTAACTATACTAAAAGATATCAAAAGATTAGAGGGAAAAGTATTTTCTATTATTTTCTCATTTTCAATACAAATTGTATTTGAAAATGACATGGAATCTAGGTGGAGAGACGGAATAGAAAAATAGTGCATTTGTTTGGTTTTTCATAAGAGAATGGACGAGAAATGTGAGAGGGAGGAGATCAAAGGTGAGGCGACGGCGTCCGGCTAGGGAATCGCTGGAGACGCTCTTATAGTTTTAAAAGATAGAATAAACTCAAACGATCGGACTCCTAACTATCTATGAATGGCAATCGGAAAGTCAACATAAAAACCAAATAATCTCTACCATGACCCCACGGGCTGAACGAGAGTGGTAACGTGAAGCTTGGACATAAGAGCGATAAATATCTGAAGACAACCACCCTTTGGACAACAAATCAACTAGTTGGAATGAAGTAGGCATATTGTAAATATTGAGACTCATAACCATGTCTCGCATAAAATGCAAGTCAATCTCAATGTGTTTCATACATTGATGTAAACATGTTTGACTTCTAAATAGGTAGCTCCAACATTGTTGCACAACAAACTAGTGGACTAACAAAAGGAATATGCAACTCATGAAGAACAAATGTAATTCATCAAAGCTCAACAACAATATGATCAAGGGCGCGGTACTCTGCCTCGGTACTTGATTGAGCAATTGTTTGTGGTTATGAGAGCATGTTTGAACCATTCATCCGCATCCCCACAAATAATTCATGCGTCCGCCACTGTATACCACAATATAAGTATACAAGACACTGACTGAAGCCAAACACAGTGAGAATACTAGATGACTTGGAGAACAAAGCTTGCGGGGCTTGCTTGAGGCCATAAAGAGCATTCTATATCAGACAAACATGATGAGGATGAGTAGAGTCAACAACGCCAAGAGCCCAAGAGACGGTGCCATATTAATCCAACATCACTTCTTCTATTATTTTCATCACGCAAATTATTAATTATACCGTTCGAAAATCTACTGGGTCCTTAAAATTTAAGTCCTATAAATTATATATAAAAATATTGAGGTCACTTGACACTCGTGAACATGCACTTGGTCCGCCCTTGGGCCATCACACGTTATAATATAACCGGCTACTTTAAACGTTTGATACACGATAAAAATGAGAAATTTAAGCTCGCTAGACATAATAGTAATTTTGTAAAGTTAGATATTATTCGTCACACTTATATTTTATATATTAAACAAAAATAGAATAACTACACTTCTAAAATAATAACATATATACAAGAAAGTTCTATATGTTATGAATATATTTATTATTAATATGGTTATCAACATCAAAAATAGATTGGCTTCCTTTCCAAGTTTTGTACTCTTATTTATACCCTTATTGTATCATATTGTAAACAGACCTCAATTAATGAAATACCAAATCCTTTTCCCTCTATTATTCTTTTATTTCTCCTTCTATTTGTTGCTATTAGGCTATTTTCACAACACGTTATCAGCACGAATTGCTTTGGAAGTTGGATTGCTTCATCATAAGGAATACGGCGGTTGCGGTTGTTAGAGACGACCATGACCCGTTGACCGGGACTGGTTAAGGGGTTTAAGGTGATGGTCGGTTGCTACCTACCTTCATGGAAGCTTGTCGCAAGGAAACAGAAAAGAAACTTGCAATCAACAAAATATAAGGTAAGTATACTGCTCTTTAAATATTACAAAACTTCCATCTTGTTTGGGATACCTTGCGATGTGGGTACCTTTGGCGGCTGACTTACATATCATAAATCTAAAATAGAGAAGATGATAAGTTTTCATGAATATTCATTGTTTGGCTTTTTAGCACCGCCAGATCTTAGATGGGATATGTTTGTTTCCCATAATATGTTAAAATATGATCCTAAATTTCATTGATTAGTAAATATTAGACAATTTAGTATGTCATAAAAGTAATACAGTTAAATATAAGAATTGATCTTGTAATTGGCTTCATAGTGATAATTCATTATGTTTGATGCATTGGTATTTTATGAAAATTGTGATTTAGTTGGTCGTCGTTTGAAAAAAAAAAATATAGTGTTTCCATCCTATGGAGATCATTTATCATGTTTGAATCTATTTGTTTTATATTTTTAGAACAATTTATTTTGATTATTTTAAAAAGAATAATTACTTCAAAATAAGTAGGCAAATAAAATATTCTCGTGATTCGTTTTCTTATTTGGTGTATTAATTTTAATTTTAGTTTACAATTAGTTTAGTATAATACAAAACTATGTGAAAGACTAGATATCAAATATGATGGAATTAGTATATTATGTTTCTAGAAAATTGCTTAATTTGTTATTTATTTTATCTTTTTGAAGAACAATTACATTTTGTTTACTTTCGTATTGGTATAATCATAATGAATTTGATATTAGTTTTCCTGCTTATATGTATATACACAAACACTTTGAATTTGTTACAGTATACACGTAACTTGCCATGATTGTTTTTCTAGTAAATTATAAATTTTGTGGCCAACGTTTTAGTTGGAGTTATATATCTATTCTAACAAAATCTAAAAGCATCTTTTAAAAACAATGTTATTTTTTCAATTTGTTACCTAGGTCTGAAGGCACGTTTCATCTTCAACATAATTTATTTATTTATTTATTTTTATTTTTTCTAAACTAGAAATTTAGCGAATTCATTTCATGTAAACAAAGTTGCCAAGTTACATCAAGACAGAAGGTATGTGGGCAATAAGCTACGCCGCCACCCCTTTCTGAATTGCAAACCATAACCTACCAAATACAAAACCCTGCCCTCTGGGCTGAACAAGTATTGTGGATGAACCGTTGGATCCTGGTCAGACCTAGGTATAAAATTTATATTTGTGGATATTGTCATTACATGTTTTCATATTTAAGTTCATTAAAGTTTATGAATAGTATAAAATTTAGATATATGAATACGTGTGACACTTCTCAATATCATTTATATATAGACAAACATATTATATTATTGTAAAGAAATGCTTAGTTAAAGTAATAAATGATCATATGTTATTGTATATTATGAGAAGATGATAAAGATATTCGTTTATTCTTAAAAGTAGAGGAGCAAATATTTGTGATTGGTTATATCACGACAGATTATATCTATTTGTTTGTAACTGTGATAAAACATCTTGTTTCATAAATTTCTTTATTGTAAGTTGTTTTATAAGGTGACATATTATTACATTGTGTATTTTATATTGATTCGATGGTATACCTTGTGTTCTATACATCGACATTAATTTATATAGAAAGATGTACCGAAAAGAACAACTAAACAAAACGTGTGGCTTATAATCACTCGTGTGGAAAGAGTATAAATATGCTCAGACATGGCATCCAAAATGTCATACTCCCTAAATCTCATTATGAGCTTGTAGAATGTCATAATATTTTACACTAAATATTATGATATGACTGGGACATGTTACTTCTCAAATGATGTTATATGAAGAGCAAATTATATATGTTCATGAAGTAACAATATTATAAAAGTGATGAGAGGATTAACGATCATATCTTTTTGTCCAAGAAAGTAATGAAAAACCATGAAACTTGTTTGGTTTTACTCCATTCACTAAAGTGAATATGACTATATATTGATTGTTGTTATCATAAACATAATTGAAAGAAAATGTAATGATGATCATGTTAACAATGAGATTGACCACCAAAAGTGACAAATTAAAGGAGTGATCATATGAAAATGGAATGTGGAAAGGGCAAAAGTGATATACCATGATAGTATGGAATGATGAGATTCTTTTGTATATTTTTTCATGTAAACTTAAGTGTGACTAGAAAGTTATGGATCATGATTATTTAATTAGTTGGCAAGACCGGTTAGACCACACCGAGTCAATGACGATGTGAAATATATTAAAGAGATTCTTCATGAGGATTAAACATGCAAGGTTTGCTCACAAGGGAAGTTAACTATTTACCAACTAAAGTTGGATGTAAATCCCTAAGTATTCTGGAAATAACGCAAATGATATAAATATCTAGCTTGATACCATTTAGTATTTTAAAATCGATGCATCGTCTAAATGGTTATCATATCCACAACTTGAAGTTTGTGTGATTGTGGCTTAGCTAATATGATAGCAAGCATATTATTCCAGATTGGCACATTTATTTTGGTTATGATGATGAATTTGATTCCCAAGTATATATCATTGGAATATGTGTTATTGTTTAGACGATCACTAAACGTCTACTATTGATTGTAAAACCATTGACCATGAGAGCAAAATGTTCATGTTCATATCAAGCCAACGAGTTATAACACTTCTTCCCCATTACACTTGGTTTTTGGTCAGGAACCAAATATTTCTCATCTAATGTTTTTGTTTATACAATATGCATTGTTAATGATCCACCACAACGTACATAAATGGGACATTAAAGGAGATAAGGAAATACATGTTGGGTATGAAAAACTATCTATAGTTAAATAGTTTGAGTCATTAAAGATGGATTTATTTACAACTCAGTTAATTGATATCCATTTTATTGGATCACCATTCCCAACGTGAGGGGGAGATTAAAGGCAGTTGGAAATAGAAATGAGTTAGAATATCCTCGTGCTAAACATTATGAACAAGAAGTTTAAAGGATAATTCATACATAAAGATTAGTTCATCAATTACCAGACACATTCACTGACCTGAAAAGAATGACTAGCTAAGTCATATATGCCAACTGCTAATGCTCCAATTAAGATAATTGTGTCAAAAGGACAACATAAATTGGTAATGAGTTTGTCGCACGCCTGGAGCGTGGTAGACTAGTCAATTCCAAAAATAAAAAATCCTCGAGAAAATGAGCAAGTAATAAAGATGGTCAAGTCGAGGTATGTAAAAGGGTCTCCTGAAGAGACATTAGACATGATGGTTCTAGAAGAACCTCAAGTACCTGAAAATAAAGAGATCTCATTATATTCTATCATGTCTATAAAATATATGGAATCAAAACAAAATCGACGTCGTCATACTTTTGTATATAATATAGCGCTTGAAATGATGAGGATCAAAATTTAAGATCTGCCTATGAGAAATGATTGGCCAAAATGGAAAGACGCAAATGAGGCAGAGTTGAATTCTCTATGGAAAGTTTTTGGACCAACAGTCCGTACAACTGAAGTTGTAAAACATATTGGATACAAATGGGTCTTTTATGTGAATCATGAATTGAAATTAAATTAAGCGATATAACACAAAATTGGTGGCACAAAATATTTGCAAAGACTCATTATTGATGATAAGGAGACACATTCTCCAGTGGTGGATGCATTGACTTTCTAATATTTAATTAGTCTGGTAATAATATTAAAGAGAGAATTAATATGCGTTTTATGAAAGTTATTTTTCACTTGATAGTGAAAGCTTACATGAAAGTCCCAAGAGGATTTAAATTATCAAAGTCATGTAAAATAAGTTCTCGAGAACATTAAGATTCAAATTTGAATACGTTATGATTATTTTATATGTTAAATATAACTAGAACTCTTGAAGAGTTTCCTAAGGTAGTTGAGTGCCTAAAAGGTTAATTAAAGCATCTTAAGGATGTAATTATTGTGCACCAATGAACATACATAGAAAAGTTGTACTCAGTGATTATGGTATCTCAATGTACAATGTACAAGCATGGTACAATATGGATTTTATTAATGAAGCAAGTGTTCAAGACGTCTTTGTATATGATATAGAAGTCAATGAGGAAGTTTATGTGACGGAACTCCTATAAAGTGTATGCTCATACATAATTACTCAATGTGGAAAGAAGTATGTGAATGATTGTAAAATGTCTAAGGCATTGTTTCAAAACCTCGGCAATGTATCTTTATAAAGTTAGAAAAAAGATTTCTATGGACTAAAATAGTAGAGTCGAATGTGATATAATCGACTTATTAATGAACTTCAACAGAGAAATACATATGGTGTAGTTGGTCCACTTGTTTTCATTAAAAGAACAATATGAGGTTTACAAGTGGTTATATATGTTGATGTCATTGAATCCCCTGAAGAGATAAAAATGAGCTCAAATATTTAAATCAATAATTTGCAAATTAGAGATGGCATTGCAAATTTATGGCTCAATATGTGGAACATGTACTCATATTATTATCCATCAATCATAATACATCAAGAAGGTGTTGGACATTGCATACAGACAAAGCTTATGGTGTAAGTACATTTAATGATATTAATTAGTTGCTATAGAGAATGACTCTTGTCATCTCCTATCAAAGAAGCAGCGATACTTATTCCAGAAGTACCATAGTTATATAAGAATTGTAATAATATACCTTGGTAGTTATACACGAACATATGTCATTAAATTCATTGACAAGATATAACTTGTGTATAGTGAAGAGATAATGTTTTGGTACAACATATATTCTATACCCTTAAGAAGCACTAGAAGACTCATATGAAGATCATATAATGCTGCGAACATAAAGGATTGCACATTAAGGGAATCAAGCGGCAAATCATTGGCTACAAAAGCTTTGAGCAACTTTCGAGGAAGATGGAGACACTTCATTTAAAAGATACATGTTAAAATGAGGGGGAGACTTATTCAAGTTGCACTTTTTTTCCCTTGACTAAGTTTTGTCCCATTGGGTTTTCTTAGTAAGGTTTTTAATGAGGCAACATACCTGATCCAGAAGTATCAGAATAAGAAAATACGCGCTGCACTCTTTTTCCCTTAGCTGAGGTTTTGTCCCACTGGGTTTTCTTAGCAAGGTTTTTAATGAGGCAGCATCTCAAAGCGTATTAAGTTGATAACCAAGGGGGAGTGTTATGAATATATTTATTATTAATATAGTTATCAACATCAAAAATAGATTGGCTTCCTCTCCAAGTTTTGTACTCTTATTTATACCCTTATTGTATCATATTGTAAACAGACTTCAATTAATGAAATACCAAATCCTTTTCCCTCTATTATTCTTTTATTTCTCCTTCTATTTGTTGCTATTAGGCTATTTTCACAACACTATAACGTTTTCTGTGAGCAAAGTCGTGTCATAGACATTAAGGTGTTGGACGCGATGACTTGTGGGCATCATAGCTTTTTTAACATATAAATATACAAGAAAGTTCTATAACGTTTTCTGTGAGCAAAGTCGTGTCATAGTCGAATAAACATTAAGGTGTTGGATGCGATGACTTGTGGGCATTATAGTTTCTTCATTAGGTTAAAGGAGTTGGTCTCTTATACCTTTTGTTCGATTAAATGCATTTTGTCAACCAAGAAAATTATACATTTTGAGAAGAACACGTGACTTCCAAGAAAAGGTAAGACTATTTTTTTCGTATTAAAAGCTAATACATCGTTCGAATTCCGCTCGGTTGAAAAAACGCCCTGTTTGGTTTGTAAACGAACAAAGTACGAGCAAAGGTATGATGATCGGTTCGGCTTGTAAATAGCCCCCGGGCCGTCTCCGAAAATCTTTGAAAATATGTGGGCCTTGGGTGAATAAAAAACACGGGCCCCTAAAATATAAACCTATTAAAAAATATACATATAAAATTGTTTATAATATATGAAAATGAATTAAAAACTTGTGGGAATCACCTGCACGTTGCAGCGGGCCGCTTTAAACTAAAATTTATGTAGAAGCGTAGATAAAAAACACATTACACGCGCATTTACACATTGACACGTATAAAGAAAAAACATGTTGCAAGAGTATATTCAGAAAATATTTAAAAATTATGTCCTAATTTTTAAAAATCGTAATTTAAGATCATGTAAAACCACCACAACCTATCTAAATTATCCTATATATTAAAAAACAAACCTTATGAATAGTTCCTTCACCATTCAAAACTTGCCACGTGACAAGCCTTTTGTTTTTTTTTTCATTTTTGTTTTTTTTTTCATTTAAAATGAATAGTACCTTCTCCATTTAAACCTTGCCACGTGACAAGTTTTTTTTCCCATTTATCCATCTTTTATCAAAATAACGGTACGGTCCTGTTCGGTCTCGGTACATGAAGGTAAAAACCGGCACCAGCCTGGTACAGAAAACATCAAATGTAGGTACCGAATTGATATTGAAAATTTTTAGTTCGGGAAATTTGGTACTTCTAACCAATACCATTTGCTCATCCCTGATCACGGGTACCGTACAAACACCAACGGTATCGTACAATTTTTTTTTATTGATTTTCTTCAACTTTAGTGTTTTTTTAGTTTAAGGGCTAGGGATGAGCTCGGTGCCAACCGATACTAAATTGGTACTGGTACCGAAAATACCGGTTACGGTATAGGTATATGAAGGTAAAAACTGGTAGCAAACCGGTACTAGGAACGCCAAAAGTTAAAACCGAATTGACTTAAAATATTTCGGTTCGGGAAATTTGGTACCGTTACCCAATACCATTTGCTCATCTCTGACCACGGGTTTCATACGAACAACATCATTACCATAAAACTTTTTTTGTTGATTTTCTTTCGGTTATACTATTTGCTCATCCCTGATCACGGGTACCGTACAAACACCAACGGTATCGTGCAACTTTTTTTATTGATTTTCTTCAACTTTTAGTGTTTTCTTTTTTTTTAGTTTAAGGGCTAGGGATGAGCTCGGTGCCAACCGATACTAAATTGGTACTGTTATCGAAAATACCGGTTACGGTACAGGTATATGAAGGTAAAAACTGGTAGCAAACCGGTACCAGGAAAGCAAAAGGTTGCTACCGAATTGACTTAAAATCTTTCGGTTGGGGAAATTCGGTACCGGTACCCAATACCATTTGCTCATCTCTGACCACGGGTTTCATACGAACAACATCATTACCATAAAACTTTTTTTGTTGATTTTCTTTCGGTTATCTTATACTGTTTTTTTTCTACATTTTCTTTTTATTCTTGTCAGCGGTTCTATGCGTAACGCGCTCGTAGTGATTTCAAAACACATGTAAACACAGACTAAATGACAAAAGAAGTTCGCCGCAACGCGGCCATAATAATAAACCTAGTTTATTTAGAAAATACATAGAGTTGAAAGAAAAACAAAATATTATTTTAGGAAGTAACTAAATGGAAAGAGATTTCTTGGCAAAAGTAGGCAATAATTCCGATTTCCATTTAATACGTAACTTGATAAAACTAGGCGATTATTGCTATTGCATTTAATGAATATCTAAAAAAAAGAAAAACAAAACTCCATAAACTAGAAGACGCACGCTGGGATTTCAACCCGCATCTTCTTGTTATTAAAGCCACATTTAAACCACTAAACCAATTACTTTTTTTTGAACGCCAAACATAAGAATCACCGGGTACTTCGTACGCGGCACCCATTGGTCAAAAGGTAGCCCGCGACAGCCCAACCTGCATGTACGGAGCCCCTAGCCCACCATGCCACCAGTTCCGGGGAAAACCCGACCCTGCACCCGCCCGAAGGCACGACAATGCAGAGCCGGTAAAACCCGATCGGGAATCGAATGCGAGACCATTCGGTCAGAAGTCTTCCTTCATTTCCATAACCACTAAACCAATTACTTAACTATACAATTTTTTATTAAGATATTATATATCCTAAGTTTTACTACGTAAAATATATAAAACGAAAAACAAAATTGGGCCCCGAAAGGTTTGGGAGTTAAGCCATCATCCACTCAGCCCCTTCGGGCCGGCCCTGAATAACCCTAATGTTAATGCACAAAAATTCTTAAATCGTTTCTACTAAAAGTTTTAGATTATCGTTAGAATAGTATCGTCTTGTTACTGTAGTAGTTTTTAAAGAGATGGTCTCTGTGGTTAACCAAATTTTTGGATTTGGTTCCTGGTTTTTCAAAAGTATATGGAAGGTCCCTATGGTTTGCATTATCTAACGTATTTAGTCATGAGCTAACATATCTAAAGGTTTTAACATGTCCAAGTTAGGGGCTAAATACGTTACTAAGTGCAAACCACAAGGACCATTCATCAAGGCCGGTCCAGAGGGGGTGCGGGGTGGGCAACGACTCAGGGCCCAAACCCTCGGGGGCCCAAAAATTTATTTTTTAATAAAGTTACTTTGTAGAACTTAGAATATATAAGTACTGAATTGGAAAATGACAAGATGAGGCGCATGGTTTGTTACCATGTCACTTTATTATCAAGTAGACCTTGGGTTCTAATCTTGATAGCTTCATTTTTAGTTGATTTTTTTTCTTTATGTTTGTTGGCTATGCATTAAATGCAAATGACATTAATTAACTAATTTTATGTTACATTAAATCAAAATGGGAATCATAGTTACTTCTCAAATCTAATTTAAAAATGATTATTTATGTTAATTTCTTAAAATATTATCCAATCTACAATTAGTTTTGTGTGTTCCATCTTTTTTTTAATGAAAAGTCTTATTTTGTTTTTTTTCTCTTTCAATTCTATATATTTTTTAAATAGATTTGGATAGGTTACGATGGTTTTACATGATCATAAATAGCGATTATTTAAATTTACGACGTAACTATCCCGTATTTTATGAATTTACCCTTACAACGTGTTTTCTTTCTACGTTTCGTTGTCCAAATGCGTGTGTGATATGCTTTTTATCTACGTTTCCACGTAAAAAAACAGCCCGTCGTAACATGCTGGTGATTCCACAAATTTTTAATTCATTTTAATATATTTAAAACTTTTTTGTATGTTTTCTTTTAAAGTTTATATTATAGGCATGGTTGTAAAAATCCCGACTAGTCTCCGATTAGTCGCCGATTAATCACTAATCGGTGGTTCACCGATTAATGGCCGATTAATAGCTAGGCAGTCAATGACGGTCCTATTCTGGCCAAATTTTGGCAAGATGCCAGCCAAATTTTGACCAAACCATATAAATTCCTTCCAATTACTTAAAAAATGGGTTAATGAGGGGTTAAAACATGTCTACTTTAAAAAACTACATATAAAAATGTGTGTGTGTATATGTAACTAAAAATTACATATAAAAATCTCAATCCGATTAATTCCGATTAATCCCTATTAATCCCGATTAATCCCTAGGCGGTACCCCACCGCCCGACTAGCGCCTAGCGATTCTTACAACACTGATTATAGGGGCTCGCATTTTATATTTGCATAGGGCCCACAAATTTTCGACAATTTTCGGAGATAGCCCTGCCATTCATGTACTTTTGGAAAAAAGTTGAGGACTAAATGCGTTGCAAAGTGCAGGCCACAAGGACCATTCATGTACTTTTGAAAAGTTAGGGACCAAATCCAAAATTTTGAACAACAACAAGGACCGTTCATGTACTTTACTCTTTAAAAATGGAGGTGCAAAACGTGTAGCATGAGGTGTTTCATCTCAGCCAGTTTTAACCAGTTATCGCCGTTATGTGTGCATTGAACATGTGAGGGAGTTGCTTCCGTTGAACATGATTGTGGGAATTATAATCTACTACTTCTAATAAAGCAAAATAATGTTTAGCCACTTGTCATTAGCTTAAGCCAATACTTGCCATGTGGCATTTGATTAATACCTCATTTTCTCAAATTGTAACAACTGTGCTTGTAATCACTATGAACAGTTCCGTTATCAATAAAACAATGTTATTTGATCACAATGTTTGTTTTGTTATGTTATACATTTTTCATGTTTTGACTTTTATGTAATTTCAAACTCTACATCACTTTCTGGAGAGTTATACGCAAACTAGTGCGTAAACGTACTCAGTTTAATGCGAGAAATACTCCGGAACATCAACATATACTCAACATACCTTAAATAACCTTTACATAACTTAGAAATAAGTTTTAAAGGCTTTGGTATGGCAAAAACAAGTTAATTAGCTTACAGGGACTAAATATGACAAACTGCGAAAGTATGTCAATTAGAACTGTAACGAACATTCCGGAACATGACCATAAGTTAAACACACCTTAAATATCCTTTACATAGCTTAGAAATAGGCTTTGAGAGGTTCGGTGTGCTAAAATAAACTTTTGGGACATTCAGGGACTAAAAGTGTCAAAAAGTGCACAAGTTTGCATTTTCGCGCATAACTTACGTTCTGAATACATCTGGACATCCAAAAATTTATGTAAGCATGACTACATTATATTTTAGTGTTCACCTTAAGAAAAATCCATTCGTTTCGTCATTTGGATCGTTTTTCGCGCTTATGCGCATTCCGTCGTAATTAAGCGAACATCGCGTTCGTACGACTAAACGAACCATCATCTGAGATATTTTTGAACATGTTTTGAGTTCCCTATACTTTAACTTCATTTTAGAGCTTTGAAATGGGGTTAACGGGCCTTAAACGTGTCGGAAATGGCTGAAACAAGGTGCAGGGACTGAAAATGCAATTCTGCCAAACTAGGTGCTAGCGCACCGCTACAATATAAGTGTAACGGTGCGCTAGGGGTCTGCAGACCAGATTCAATGTTTAGAACAGCCTGTTTGCAGCTGGTTTCCACTCCCATTTCCCTTGCCAAGTGTTGATACCTTATGGTGAGTGGCCAAATTAGTCACCATAACATTCCGACAAGTGTACGGTATTGATCGTGCCTCCTTTTCCATGAAACGATCTCAACGGTTCACCGAAAACTATAAATACCCCATTACCCCCAACCTTATTTCTCACTAGAATCTGATTAATTGTGTTCTAAGTTGAAACCTTTGTTTCATACCTGAACTATATTGATCTAGATTAGCATTCGGGGACCCTTCGTAAGTATTCTTTCGTTCTTTTCCTTATTTTACTGCTTTTCGAGTCAGAAAGTCAAACTTTGTTTGACTTTCAGCGTTGACCAGTAATGGTCAATGCGAAGTTCGTTTGAACTTCGCAACGTGATTGTAATCACGTTGGTTATAGTCCCTTGGGACTATGCCCACTGATTACCACGTTGTATAGGGTCGTAGGGTAGGCGATCTAATAAATCGCCTATACCTTCGAACCCGGCCCAGTTTGGTCGATCATTAGGATCCGACCAAATACTTTAGGTGACCATAGTAGGTAGGGAATAACCTTCCGAGGTTATACCCTATGGTCACATCGTTTAAGTAGTTGTATGATGGGTAGTTTATATGCCTTAGGTAAATTACCAGAATACCCTTTTCATATATAATTGGTAATTTAGCATATGTAACCTAAACTTTTGTCACGTAACTGATTATGTAACATGTTTAGGCATATAATACTTGTCATAGGACTAGTTAGGCGGTCCGAACGCGTTTCACGCGCACGACGCGTTAAAGTAGCATAAGCTTCCTAAACGAGTCGTAATGGGTCGTAAACAATTATGTTAGGTTTCATTTAGTATGTAGGCTTTGTTAAACCAAATGACGCGAGTCTCTACACTCGTTTGGTTTACGAAACCTCATTCTATCCAATCATCCGATTAAGGTCCGGTTATTAACATAGTTACCTATATTAGGTGCCGTTTGATTCAGAGATCTCTAGCATTACTTGGTGATTATCTTTAGACATCTGAGCAATCACAAGTGAGTACATAGACCCCTCTTTTACTGTTTTCCAAACTGTTTTGGGGTGGAACACATGTGCCTACTTGTTACTTTCATGCTTTCCTGTTTTCACATCATATACATGCTATGTTCGTTAGTACATTATAGTACATGATTTCATTTCATCTTATGCTAGGTGTGCCCATTATGTGCATTACTTAGTACATTGTTTTACATGACATTTCCTGCTAGGTGTGCCCATTGTGTGCATTACTTAGTACATTGTTTTACATGACATTTCCTGCTAGGTGTGCCCATTGTGTGCATTACTTAGTACATTGTTTTACATGACATTTCCTGCTAGGTGTGCCCATTGTGTGCATTACTTAGTACATCGTTTTACATGACATTTCACGCTATGTATGTTCATTTGATTACATACTTAGTGCATTGTTTTCACATGTTTACATTTTGGTATGACATTTGGTTTGTTTACATGGGACAATACATTCATTAACATTAGCTACGCCGTTCGTTAGTAGGTAGTGGTACCATAGGAATTGACAACTCCCGTTCCGGACATCCCAGGGTAAGGGGACAGAAAGGAATGACCGAATTCGTTGACATTAAGACAGATAGACCTTTAATTTGTTTAAAGGGTTTATCACCACAGTCGCCAGGCTTGGATGTATGCATTTTCACAATACCGCATAAATGTTCATATTAAATAGTTGCATGCATTTACACAAGACATAGCTTTGATTTAAACCAAGTTTTACTTCAATACTTTGTTTTTGTGCATATGGTTTAGTTGAGACATTTCACTTGCCATACATGACATTTTAACATAGACATTTGACATGGATATTTGACATAGACATTTGACATGGATATTTTGACATAGACATTTGACATGGATATTTGACATAGACATTTGACATGGATATTTGACATAGACATTTGACATGATTTACATCTTGACATAAACACTTTGACATATTATTCAATACATTTGACAATTTGGTTAAACATAGACTTCTTACATTGGTTGGTTTGGTTTGATTAAGTGATTAAGTTAACGATGCGTGTGTAATATGATACAAGCATGGTGGATACGCCGCTGGTACTTCCTATATATAAGTGTTTGTATGGTATTACATGGCGTAACGTTATTTGAATCATTTCAGTTTGAGACATAGAACATTTTATACAAATAACATACTTTTCACAAGACATTGATTTACAAACAACTTATCTTATACAAACACATTTTTTTACATGGTTATCTATTTAACCTGACATTTACTTATACATATCATCTGATCTTGTTGTTTTCAAATGATTTACATGACAAAGCAAATAACAAGGTTCATGACTAAACATTTTCTCAAATACAAGTCATGAATCCTATTTTCACAAACCTATGTATCTCACAGGCATTTTTATGCTGACGTACCTATTTTCACATGTGTTTTCAGGTGCTTTTCCATAGGATGTTGATTATGATACTAGGGCGGACCTGTGCCTTAGAGACTTTAAAAGAAGATAGACTATGTTTAATTATGTTCTGAACTCTTAAATTTTCCTGTTTGAAACAATGTAACACCTTTGTTTATAAATAAAATACAACTTTGTATGCCATGGTTATGAAACAATTAATTCTGTCGCAACACGCCCCGATGTTTCCGCCGCGGTTCGTTGTTATACGCGGTCGGGGTGTGACAGAAGAGTTGGTATCAGAGCCAATGGTTATAGGGAATTAGGTTATTAGTAATGCTTTGACCTAGACTATAACTTTTCTAGGAACCTAACACAAGTTATCTTGTGTTTAGATCTTAAAACATGTACATCACCTATCCTTAGGTGATTAACAAAACAAGGAACCAAAATTTTTCCGAAACGATTTTTGAAAAACAATCATCTGTTTTTGAATGAATTTTTACAAGGTTTTGAACCCTCAATTGTAAGGTTTTGAACCCTTTTTCAAGTTTGGTTTTTTTTGGCCTTGTGCCTTCTAATTTTCAAAAATCCCGTCAAACGTTTTGGGTTTTAAATAATGTGAACATGTGCAAACTGGAAGGGTGAATGCCTGTATTCTGGGTTTTCTGTCTAGGCAAGCACTTCGTATACATCTCAACCAGACGCGAGACCAGTTGTGCTTACCTGGGAATTCTTGGAGTGAGTGTTCACTTATAGGCGAGCATGTCTTCATTATACATTATTTTTGACCCATTTACTTTGATTAGTCACTGTGAGTCGTTTGTTTGCTTTGTGATACGGGCGAATGACCACCATCTATGCTGTTTGCAATTCTTGTTTTTATCATCTCATTCTTTTCATCCAATCATCTCACTCGTTTCTTTTCATGTTTTCCTCTTTTAGAATGCCTCCTCGACGCGAGAATCAGATAGCTACTGCCGAGCTGGCAGAAATTATTGCGCAGCAGATGGCTGCTCAGTTTCCAAATCTCTTTGCTCAATGGAACCAGGCCAACAACAACAACAATGTTCCATGCAAATACAAGGATTTTAACCAGGCTAAACCACTCAAGTTTAGTGGTTCTGAGGGAGCGACTGGGCTTCTTCAGTGGTTCGAGAGTATAGAGAATACTTTTCGCCATGTGCAGTGTCCGGATAATCGCAAGGTCGAGTTTTCCTCGAGCGTATTTCAGAAGAGGGCTTTGACATGGTGGAACGGGGTTATGAGAGACCGGGGTGCAGAAGTTGCTCTCGCACAGACATGGGCTGAACTTAGAGCCCTTATGATGAGGGAATTCTGTCCTCGCCATGAGCAACGAGCGTTGGAGAAAGAGTTTGATGTTTTGAAGCAAGATAGTGGTGAGCACAGGGCTTATACTGATCGGTTTGAAGAATTGAGTCTGCTTTGCCCAACAATGGTCACCCCACTCGACAAGGCTATCGAGAGATACATCGATGGCCTACCTGACTCGGTACAAGACATTCTTACTGGTAGTAACCCTGCCACACTTCGTCAGGCGATCGAGTTATCTGCGACATTGACTGAGTCGCAGATCCGGAAGAACAAGTTACACCGGAAGGGTGACAAGGGCAAGAAACAGTCGGCAGATAAGGTGGATAACAAGAAAGATCAAAACGGGAATGGAAAGAACTCTGGTTCTTCGAAGAGGTCAAGGAAGCGTAAGGCTTCCCAAAATTTTGCTATCACTGCCCAAGCTAATCTGGCAGCTCCCAACCAACCTGCACAGCCTCCAGCGAAGAAACCCTATACAGGGAATGCACCTTTGTGCAATAGATGCAACAGTCACCACCAGCCGCAACTTCCATGCCGTTTCTGTACTAACTGTGGGAAATCAGGCCATCTCGCCAATGTTTGTCGATCTGCTCAGAATCCCGCGGTTCAGAACCCGGCTCAACAAGTTGCTCAGCCTCCTGCTCCGCAACAGGGTCAAGCTGCACGACCACAATACCCACCGGGTGCTTGTTACAATTGTGGGGATCTGACCCACTATAGGAATCGGTGCCCAAGACTGGCGAACCAGAACCAGAACCAGAACCAGAACCAGAACCAGAACCAGAATCAGGCTCCGGTTCGAGGCCGAGTCTTTAACATGAATGCCCAAGAGGCGCAGGCGGATGATAATGTGGTGAACGGTACGTTCTTTATTAATAATCAGCCTGCATCTGTTCTTTTCGATTCTGGTGCCGATAAGAGTTTCGTGTCTTTGTCTTTTGAGCCTATGCTTCGTGTGTCTAGAACGAAACTAGGCAAATCTTTGACAGTAGAGGTTGCTAGCGGTGAACCCATTATTCTTGATTCTGTTCTTCACAACTGACAGTTGAATCTTAACGACCATCTTTTTCCTATTGACCTCGCGCCTATGCAACTTGGAAGCTTCGACGTTATTGTGGGAATGGATTGGTTATCCAAGCATCACGCAGAGATAGTTTGTTCTAAGAAGATTGTTCGTGTGCCGCTTTCGACAGGCGAGATCCTGCAGGTTCAAGGTGAGAAGCCTATCGGTGGTCTCAAACTCATGTCTTGTTTTAAAGCTCGGAAGTATCTGCAGAAGAACTATGTGGCTTTCTTAGCACATGTTACAGAAGATAAAGGCAAGGGTAAGTCTATTTCAGATATTCCTGTCATTCGGGATTATTCTGAAGTGTTCCCTGAAGATTTACCTGGTCTACCTCCAGCACGCCAAGTCGAGTTCCGTATTGATCTCGTACCTGGTGCAAATCCCATTGCTAGAGCTCCATATCGTCTTGCACCGTCTGAGATGCAAGAGTTGTCTAAACAGCTTCAGGAGCTCTCTGACAAAGGTTTCATCCGTCCTAGTTTTTCACCTTGGGGTGCTCCCGTTCTTTTTGTCAAGAAGAAGGATGGATCCTTTAGGATGTGTATCGATTATCGTGAGCTTAACAAGCTTACCATCAAGAATAGATATCCCCTACCTCGCATCGATGATCTCTTTGATCAGTTACAAGGCGCTTCTTATTTTTCGAAGATTGATCTGCGATCTGGATATCATCAACTTCGGGTGCAAGAAGAAGATATTCCGAAGACAGCGTTCCGTACTCGTTATGGACATTACGAGTTCACAGTCATGCCATTCGGTTTGACTAATGCTCCTGCTGTTTTCATGGACTTAATGAATAGGGTCTGTAAACCTTATTTGGATCAGTTCGTCATTGTTTTTATCGATGACATCTTGATTTACTCTAAGACGCGAGCTGACCACGAGCAACATCTTCGTCTTACTCTGGAACTCCTAAAGAAAGAGCAACTTTTTGCCAAATTCTCCAAGTGCGAATTTTGGCTTAAAGAAGTTCAATTTTTGGGGCACATTATCAACGAACGAGGTATTCATGTAGATCCCTCCAAGATCAGTGCGATCAAGGATTGGGATGCACCTACTACTCCTACTGAAGTTCGTTCTTTTCTTGGTCTAGCGGGTTATTACCGCCGCTTCATAGAAAACTTCTCGAAGATTGCAGTTCCTCTAACTGCTCTAACTCAGAAGAAAATGCCCTTTTATTGGGGATACAAACAAGAGGAAGCTTTTCAACACCTGAAGCAGAAGCTTTGCGATGCGCCTGTTCTATCATTGCCTGAGGGTGATGATGATTTTGTTGTGTATTGTGATGCATCGAAATTGGGTCTTGGCTGTGTTCTTATGCAAAGGAACAAAGTCATAGCTTATGCATCGAGGCAGTTGAAGATACATGAGAAGAACTACACCACTCATGATCATGAGTTGGGTGCAGTTGTCTTTGCTCTCAAGATCTGGAGACACTATTTGTACGGTACAAAATGTGTGGTTTTCACTGACCACAAAAGTCTTCAGCATATCTTCAACCAGAAAGAACTCAACATGAGACAGCGACGTTGGGTTGAGCTTTTAAACGACTATGACTGCGAAATTCGCTACCATCCTGGTAAGGCGAATGTCGTAGCTGATGCATTAAGTCGTAAGGAACGTACTAAGCTTCATTGTGTACGTGTTCAATCTGTTATTCAAGCTCGATCCGATATTCAAGCACGCATTTCTCAAGCTTAACAATCTTGTGTTTCACAAGGATTGATGGATAAGGAATTTCCTTATCACATAACACCTGCTCTTGAACAGAAGGACAATGGATCGTATTATTTCATGGACCGTTTGTGGGTCCCAAGCCAGGATGATCTTCGTGCCTTGCTTATGGATGAAGCCCATAAGTCTCGTTATTCTATTCATCCGGGCTCAGATAAAATGTATAAGGATCTTCGTATTCACTATTGGTGGCCTGGTATGAAGAAAGACATTGCCTTATACGTATCCAAATGCCTTACTTGTCTAAAGGTTAAGGCTGAACATCAGCGTCCTTCGGGTTTATTGGAGCAACCAGAGATCCCAGTCTGGAAATGGGAAAACATTACTATGGATCTTATTACTAAACTCCCACGCACAAAGAAAGGTCATGATGCCATCTGGGTAGTCGTTGATCGTCTTACAAAGTCAGCACATTTCTTGCCAATCCGCGAGGATTTTCCTACTGACAGACTTGCTCAAATCTATGTAGATGAAATTGTAGCTCGACATGGTGTTCCTTTGAACATCATTTCTGACAGAGATGCTCGTTTCACTTCTCATTTTTGGAGAACCATGCAATCTGCCATGGGGACCCAACTTAATCTGAGCACAGCTTATCATCCGCAAACGGATGGTCAATCTGAGAGAACAATCCAGACTCTGGAGGATATGCTTAGAGCTTGTGTGATCGATTTTGGTGGTAGCTGGGATTCCCATCTGAAATTGATTGAATTCTCCTACAACAACAGTTATCACACTAGCATCAAAATGGCTCCTTTCGAAGCTCTCTATGGTCGAAAATGTCGTTCACCAGTCTGCTGGAATGAGATTGGCGAGGCTCAACTTACTGGACCTGCCCTCATTTTAGAGACAACTGACAAGGTCAAGAAAGTTCGTGATAACCTTCAGGCAGCTAGAAACCGTCAGAAGATTTACGCGGACCCAAAACGCAAAGCCTTTGAATTTCAAGTCGGTGATCGAGTATTACTTAAGGTCTCACCTTGGAAAGGTGTGATCAGATTTGGAAAGAAAGGAAAACTTGCACCTAGATATGTTGGACCATTCAAGATCGTCGAAAGAATCGAAAAGGTAGCCTACAGACTTGAGTTACCTCCTGAACTGGGAAATGTTCATCCAACTTTTCACGTGTCCAATCTCAAGAAGTGTACAGCTGATGAGAACTTCTCCATACCGCTTGACGAAATTCGTGTTGGCAAAACACTGAAATTTGTTGAGAAACCAGTGGAAATCATGGAACGTGAAGTCAAGTGGCTTAAACGCAAGCGCATTCCTTTGGTCAAAGTTCGCTGGGAAGCTAAACGTGGACCTGAGTTTACTTGGGAACGCGAAGATCAAATGAAGGCGAAATATCCACATCTTTTTCCACGAGTTTCCTCTAAATAAATTTCGGGACGAAATTTCCACAAGTAGGGGAGACTGTAACAACTGTGCTTGTAATCACTATGAACAGTTCCGTTATCAATAAAACAATGTTATTTGATCACAATGTTTGTTTTGTTATGTTATACATTTTTCATGTTTTGACTTTTATGTAATTTCAAACTCTACATCACTTTCTGGAGAGTTATACGCAAACTAGTGCGTAAACGTACTCAGTTTAATGCGAGAAATACTCCGGAACATCAACATATACTCAACATACCTTAAATAACCTTTACATAACTTAGAAATAAGTTTTAAAGGCTTTGGTATGGCAAAAACAAGTTAATTAGCTTACAGGGACTAAATATGACAAACTGCGAAAGTATGTCAATTAGAACTGTAACGAACATTCCGGAACATGACCATAAGTTAAACACACCTTAAATATCCTTTACATAGCTTAGAAATAGGCTTTGAGAGGTTCGGTGTGCTAAAATAAACTTTTGGGACATTCAGGGACTAAAAGTGTCAAAAAGTGCACAAGTTTGCATTTTCGCGCATAACTTACGTTCTGAATACATCTGGACATCCAAAAATTTATGTAAGCATGACTACATTATATTTTAGTGTTCGCCTTAAGAAAAATCCATTCGTTTCGTCATTTGGATCGTTTTTCGCGCTTATGCGCATTCCGTCGTAATTAAGCGAACATCGCGTTCGTATGACTAAACGAACCATCATCTGAGATATTTTTGAACATGTTTTGAGTTCCCTATACTTTAACTTCATTTTAGAGCTTTGAAATGGGGTTAACGGGCCTTAAACGTGTCGGAAATGGCTGAAACAAGGTGCAGGGACTGAAAATGCAATTCTGCCAAACTAGGTGCTAGTGCACCGCTACAATATAAGTGTAACGGTGCGCTAGGGGTCTGCAGACCAGATTCAATGTTTAGAACAGCCTGTTTGCAGCTGGTTTCCACTCCCATTTCCCTTGCCAAGTGTTGATACCTTATGGTGAGTGGCCAAATTAGTCACCATAACATTCCGACAAGTGTACGGTATTGATCGTGCCTCCTTTTCCATGAAACGATCTCAACGGTTCACCGAAAACTATAAATACCCCATTACCCCCAACCTTATTTCTCACTAGAATCTGATTAATTGTGTTCTAAGTTGAAACCTTTGTTTCATACCTGAACTATATTGATCTAGATTAGCATTCGGGGACCCTTCGTAAGTATTCTTTCGTTCTTTTCCTTATTTTACTGCTTTTCGAGTCAGAAAGTCAAACTTTGTTTGACTTTCAGCGTTGACCAGTAATGGTCAATGCGAAGTTCGTTTGAACTTCGCAACGTGATTGTAATCACGTTGGTTATAGTCCCTTGGGACTATGCCCACTGATTACCATGTTGTATAGGGTCGTAGGGTAGGCGATCTAATAAATCGCCTATACCTTCGAACCCGGCCCAGTTTGGTCGATCATTAGGATCCGACCAAATACTTTAGGTGACCATAGTAGGTAGGGAATAACCTTCCGAGGTTATACCCTATGGTCACATCGTTTAAGTAGTTGTATGATGGGTAGTTTATATGCCTTAGGTAAATTACCAGAATACCCTTTTCATATATAATTGGTAATTTAGCATATGTAACCTAAACTTTTGTCACGTAACTGATTATGTAACATGTTTAGGCATATAATACTTGTCATAGGACTAGTTAGGCGGTCCGAACGCGTTTCACGCGCACGACGCGTTAAAGTAGCATAAGCTTCCTAAACGAGTCGTAATGGGTCGTAAACAATTATGTTAGGTTTCATTTAGTATGTAGGCTTTGTTAAACCAAATGACGCGAGTCTCTACACTCGTTTGGTTTACGAAACCTCATTCTATCCAATCATCCGATTAAGGTCCGGTTATTAACATAGTTACCTATATTAGGTGCCGTTTGATTCAGAGATCTCTAGCATTACTTGGTGATTATCTTTAGACATCTGAGCAATCACAAGTGAGTACATAGACCCCTCTTTTACTGTTTTCCAAACTGTTTTGGGGTGGAACACATGTGCCTACTTGTTACTTTCATGCTTTCCTGTTTTCACATCATATACATGCTATGTTCGTTAGTACATTATAGTACATGATTTCATTTCATCTTATGCTAGGTGTGCCCATTATGTGCATTACTTAGTACATTGTTTTACATGACATTTCCTGCTAGGTGTGCCCATTGTGTGCATTACTTAGTACATTGTTTTACATGACATTTCCTGCTAGGTGTGCCCATTGTGTGCATTACTTAGTACATCGTTTTACATGACATTTCACGCTATGTATGTTCATTTGATTACATACTTAGTGCATTGTTTTCACATGTTTACATTTTGGTATGACATTTGGTTTGTTTACATGGGACAATACATTCATTAACATTAGCTACGCCGTTCGTTAGTAGGTAGTGGTACCATAGGAATTGACAACTCCCGTTCCGGACATCCCAGGGTAAGGGGACAGAAAGGAATGACCGAATTCGTTGACATTAAGACAGATAGACCTTTAATTTGTTTAAAGGGTTTATCACCACAGTCGCCAGGCTTGGATGTATGCATTTTCACAATACCGCATAAATGTTCATATTAAATAGTTGCATGCATTTACACAAGACATAGCTTTGATTTAAACCAAGTTTTACTTCAATACTTTGTTTTTGTGCATATGGTTTAGTTGAGACATTTCACTTGCCATACATGACATTTTAACATAGACATTTGACATGGATATTTGACATAGACATTTGACATGGATATTTTGACATAGACATTTGACATGGATATTTGACATAGACATTTGACATGGATATTTGACATAGACATTTGACATGATTTACATCTTGACATAAACACTTTGACATATTATTCAATACATTTGACAATTTGGTTAAACATAGACTTCTTACATTGGTTGGTTTGGTTTGATTAAGTGATTAAGTTAACGATGCGTGTGTAATATGATACAAGCATGGTGGATACGCCGCTGGTACTTCCTATATATAAGTGTTTGTATGGTATTACATGGCGTAACGTTATTTGAATCATTTCAGTTTGAGACATAGAACATTTTATACAAATAACATACTTTTCACAAGACATTGATTTACAAACAACTTATCTTATACAAACACATTTTTTTACATGGTTATCTATTTAACCTGACATTTACTTATACATATCATCTGATCTTGTTGTTTTCAAATGATTTACATGACAAAACAAATAACAAGGTTCATGACTAAACATTTTCTCAAATACAAGTCATGAATCCTATTTTCACAAACCTATGTATCTCACAGGCATTTTTATGCTGACGTACCTATTTTCACATGTGTTTTCAGGTGCTTTTCCATAGGATGTTGATTATGATACTAGGGCGGACCTGTGCCTTAGAGACTTTAAAAGAAGATAGACTATGTTTAATTATGTTCTGAACTCTTAAATTTTCCTGTTTGAAACAATGTAACACCTTTGTTTATAAATAAAATACAACTTTGTATGCCATGGTTATGAAACAATTAATTCTGTCGCAACACGCCCCGATGTTTCCGCCGCGGTTCGTTGTTATACGCGGTCGGGGTGTGACACAAATGACCGCCAAAACACAGCATCCCTCACACCTTTTTTCTTTTCCTTCTTCTTTCTTTAACCTAATTAATGTTCACCGTTTCACACAATCAACTCTTCATCTTCCCTCCAATCTTCTTTCAAGAATACCATCGGTTTCCATATAACAATGAATTATTTCACTGGATCTACATATATAGATGGTTCTACGTTCTTCATCGTCTTCTTCTACTTCTTCTTTTTCTTGATTCGATTTCAGAATTTCAAATATCGATCTACAAATCTGTAAGTTGTTTTTGTTAAACTCCTTCTTTAATCATTATTCATGTGTTCCTTCGTTTAATTACTGTGTTAAAACTATGTTTCTGTTGATTTAACCCTAAATCCGATTTTCATTGAAAATCTGTTGATTTTGGGGTTTTAATATTATGTTTTTGTTATAGAATATGATGTTTATGCAAAACCCTAAAACCGATTTTCATGTATAATATTGTTTATTTCTCATTTTTATTTATTCTATCAAGTATATACGAAACCATAGATCCGATTGTTATGGAATATCTTTGTTAGGTTTTATTTGAATTGATGTCTAATAAGTTTTATTTGATTGTGATGCTTAATAAGGTTTTGATTGTGATTCAAAACCCTAAATCCGATTGGGATTGAAAAATATGTTGATTTTGGGGTTTTAATTTTATGGTTTTGCAAATCCCTAAAACCGATTTTGATGCAGAACATTTTTTATTTCTAATGTTTATTTATTCTATCATGTTTATACGAAACCCTAGATCCGATTGTTATGGAATATCTGTCTTAAGTTTTATTTGAATTGATGTAAAGTAAGTTTTATTTGATTGTGATGCAAAATAAGTTTGTGATTGTGATTCAAAAGCCTAAATCTGATTGTGAGGGATTGTGATACAAAAGCCTAAATCTGTTTGTTTTTGTGAGGGATTGTGATGCAAAATAAGTTTTATTTGATTTGATTTTGTATTCTATGAACCTCATTCGTGTATATCATTGTTATGAATTATAGTTTTTTATTTGATATGATTTTGTTTATGTGTTTTCAGTCTGATTTATTGGTTATGGTTATGTTATACAAACCCTGATTCTGATTTTCATGGAAAATCTGATGATTTTGTTTTTATTTCACATGCTTATGTAATATATGAACCTCCGTTTATATACTGTGTTAAAACTGATGAATGATTTTTCGTGTTAATGTTGTTTTTTTTGCTTAACGATTTGATATTGTGATTGATCATCGGATTATGAGTGTTGTGTTTGTAATTTGTTGTTAGGCTAGATAAATTTGTGGAAATTTAGAAGTGTTTGGTTGTTTTTTATTTCATTATATTGTCGAATCTTTGCTCCACCTTCCTATTGTTTTGTTTGAAGATTGATTGAATATCATATGTGTTCTTGGAGTTTAATGGTTTGATCCTTGATGTTTGACAATTTAATTTCGGATCATGATAACGGTTCGGTACTATCCATCAGTTTGTTACAAAATTATTATTGTTAATTATTATTTCCTTATTTAGAGGATAGATAATAACTTGATTTTAAATTCAAAAATTTGATTTGGATGATAATATGGAAGTAAACGATTTGGAGTTAATAACATTAATTGGATTTCCTTTTTAGGTGGGTTTAATGTACTTAGACATGTTAGTTGTTTAAAATTTAAAATTTTATATATAATTTTGATTAAATTCTTCCAACATATTATAGTAATTTTAAATTTAAATTATATTTGACTTATTTTTAAATAAAGTTACCTGAAATAGAAGTTGACTACATTCATTTTTTATAATTGCTAATTATCCCCTAATTTTTAGTAACCTCTAATCAACAATTATTGGTTTCTAAATAACTAATTAGATTCAAATTATTCAACAATTATATTAAAAACATTTATTGATTGTTATTATATATGCTTTAAATCATTAAAATAATAGATACGGAATTGACTTTTGAACTTTCAGTGTATGTTAGATGATTATGTCCCTCAAGATACTAGCATTTGTATGTTTTCAAATATCGTTTTAATTATTAGAAGTCTGTTTAAAGAATATATTAATATTCTTAAAAAACGTAAAAAATGTGTTTTTAGTATTTTTGGCTGATAATTTCCTTATTTAGATGATAGATAATAACTTGATTTAAAATTAAAAATTTTGATTTGGAGGATATTATGGAAGTAAACGATTTGGAGTTAATAACAATAATTGGATTTCCTTTTTAGGTGGGTTCAATGTATCTAGAAATGTTAGTGGTTTAAAATTTAAAATTTTATATATAATTTTGATTAAATTCTTCCAACATATTATAGTAATTTTAAATTTAATTATATTTGACTTATTTTTAAATAAAGTTACCTAAAATAGAAGTTGACTGCATTCATTTTTTATTATTGTTAATTATCCTAATTTTTAATAACCTCTAATAAACAATTATTGGTTTCTATATAACTAATTAGATTCAAATTATTCAACAATCATATTATAAACATTTATTGGTTGTTACCATATATGCTTTAAATCATTAAAATAATGGATGTGGAATTGACTTTTGAACTTTCAGTGTATTTTAGATGATTATGTCCCTCAAGATGCTAGCATTTGTATGTTTTCTAATATCGTTTTAATTATTAGAAGTCTGTTTTAAGAATATATTAATACTCTTAAAAAACGTCAAAAATGTGTTTTTAGTATTTTTGGCTCATAATTCCTTATTTAGAGGATAAATAATAACTTGATTTTAAATTTAAAAATTTGATTTGGAGGATAATATAGAAGTAAACGATTTGGAGTTAATAACATTAATTGAATTTCCTTTTTAGTTTGGTTCAATGTACCTAGACATGTTAGTGATTAAATTCTTATTTGTGTGTTTTTAATTAGGGGAAATCTTGGTTTTTGAAATATGTCAATTCGTTTTTAGGAGTTTATGGATCAAAGTAGTTGGGTAAAAAGTCAATATGGATTCATGCTTTCGATTCGGTTGACCCAAATCATTTTTAATTTAGTAGTATTTTCATTTGCTTGAATAAAATGATCTATGATGTTTTGGCATGTTTTCAGTATTTATATTATCTGTTTGACCCACTTATAGAGAAAACATAACATGAATCACAACCCAAACATAAAATCTATATAACCTTTGATACTATTATCTGCAATTCTTGATTTTATGGCTTTTAAACGGGTAGCCATGAGGTATTATCATTTGTCATCTAAGTGAATCTTATTTGAGTAGTAACATGCCAACTTCATTAATTTTTCACTTCAAATAATTGGCAATTTCTATGGTTTTTTGAGGTTTGTTTGTTTTTAGTTCCAGATTCTACTTTTATTTTTCCTTCTATAAATCTATAATATGCAGGGCTGTAACCGTAATGAATGAAACATTAAAGCATGCCGAATGCTTGCCGACTCGGACATGCTTTGCCATGACGCAATATTGTGAAGGAACCCTTGACGTCATCAGGTGATTGTGCAATTTTGGGTGTGTCGTCGTTCCTTCACAGAATTTTGGATATGTATTTTTTTAGTTTTCTATCTTTTGAGTTTTTACTTGCAAGTCCTTATTCTAATTCAAGATAATGTGAAACATTTTTTAGTTTTTCTTTGTCATTCCTTTGTTAAGATAATCATAAACTTTATAGGTTTCATCATTTTTTTTTATTTTAAGAATTGTCATTGTGTTGTCTTTCATCTTTTGCAACTTTTCATTTTCTTTAACACATCCAAACATGTCTTCCATGAAATCTTTGAACATATTATCAGGACACTGGTATCAAAAGGCGCTGGATCTGAATCTTATGCAAGTTTTCTTTTGATGAGTTAGATATTTACATGATAAAAACCATGTATTTTATGGAAACAAACCGAATTAAAACTATATTGAAGCTTTGCAAATTTTTAGGCCCTTCAAAGTTGTTCATGTTCGTCAAAGTTCCTTTTTCTTTCAATATGCCTCTCCACTTTCTTCTCAAGCGTGATTATAGATTCAATAAAAAGGTAATGTTTAATTATCGGAACATTTTTATTTGAGCATGTTGATGGCTTCAAAAGACCTATATTATTTTAAGTACTTTTAGAATGACCAGCTCTTTTTAAATTATTAAATCGTATCGAGTTTTCTTTACTAATGGTTCCTCTTATGAGCAACTTTACTAATAAGTGATAACATATATATTGTATATATTCATACAAATCTATAACCTAGAGCTTGATACTGGACGTTCATATTTATTTGTTTGTTATCTATTTTTTTTGCCACATTTACAACTCCATCTAGAGTTTCAAGTTATTGTTGCTTTTAGAGGTTGCAAGATTAGTGGGATGGGTAATTGGCCAAAACGGGTAGTAGGTTTGGATCATATGTGATGCTGTCCTTTTACAACTCTATTTAGATTTACAGGCTACACTTGCATGTAGAGGTGGCATGTTGGGTCACATGCTAAAACAATTAAATTTTAGTTGCTTAGGCAAAGCTTTTTAAAAGCGTTTGGAGGAAAGGATACTAGAGTTGACCAATCAAGTCAAGGTAAGACTAACAAATTTTATCAAGCTTGGATCTTTGACTACAACAAATGATCAGTTCGAAATAAAAGCAGCCTGATATTTTCTAAATTTCGTTACAATTGATCATTTTATCTTAAGGCTTCCTAATCGCTTAAATACACTAATTTGCAGTTTCTCCTATAAGTAATAAAAATTCTTCTTATTGTTGTGACCTTATAAACTCCATTTCCTTAGTCATGTCCTGAACAAAATGTAACTGAAATCTGTGGTATTGTTTTGCTTGGAGTGGTCTGAACCTTTGATCATATTTGCTTTATGCAGTAGCAACTGATTTATGAAGGACTGGAGAGGCGAAAGATCGGTTTTTTCAACATTATTCCTATCGGCACCAAAGCTGGCAAGGTATAGACCCACATTTAAAACATTTTCAAACTTACATTGCTTCATTTATTACAATTTAGGAGTGTTTTGTTTAAAAAAAAGACCAAGTTCTTAACAAATGGATATAAAACACAACCCAAATGGGTTTGAGTGAAGAGTCAAAAAGTCATGACTCTTCAACTTTTAACATAAACAAACTGAGTCAGTTGAAATAGGGTTTGTATACTAATAGTTTTTCATCCATATTTATAAACCTTTTGTAAATAAATAATGCACTAAGTGTGATAATTAAAGACAATATTATCACATTAATAACATGCATTTAGGAGTTTTATACACAGTTATGATGAACCACAACTCAAATGGGGTTGAGTACCAGGTGAAAACGTTAAACAAGTCCTCTTAACACAACTTTTATTAAATAACCGGTGCAACAAAGATTATTATTATTACAATAATAGTTGTAATTAACTACCTATTTGATCCGTTTGAGATAAGAGACAAATCACATGGTTTAGCGACTCATCTTTTGTTTATTCTAGCATCTGTCAATTTAGGAAAACCAAGATTGTAAAACATATTTCATTCCTGTTCTTTGTAGGTTATCAGAAAGTTTTGCTAGCCCACAATGGCACATGGAGCCAAATCGCATTCCGTGTGACAACCATGGATGTTTCGGACTTGACCATGAGAATTGAAAGGTCGTCTACTTATGACTAGGACAAGGCCGCCGCAAGCAACTTTTGAAGGTTTGTAAAATGAAAATAATCAAATTAACTTTTATCCGTTATATAAGGTTTAATGTCGTCGGGAAAGGTGATTTGATGAAGGTTATACGAAGCCACTAGGTATTGTTTCTCGAATGGTTGGTCTGCTATGGTTCGTGATGTTGGTCTGGAGGATAAAGATGTTATTGTTTTCCATGTTGTTGATGCTCAGATGCTAAAGTTCACTCATTTTAAGGCTGATTGTCTTTCCGGTGTTAAAAACAAGTTTTTTTGTAGAGATGTTATTTCCCGAGAACGGTAACTTGGTAATTTATACCTTACTAGTTAGGATGAAGAACCAACTGACCTTTTTATTGACGATTGCATTTATTCTTTATTTAGTGGTTGCCGAAAGAGTTTATGAACAGGTATTTCAAAACCGACACTTTGGACGATAACTTTACAATTCGTTTTGGAGGTACATACATGTGGAATGTCAAAGTGAATAGGCTCTGGGGATCGAACTACTTCATTCAAGATTTCTCACAAATCAACAAAGAACTCCATCTCATAACAATTTTGGAACAATTATTACTATATATGTTTTGTTTACAAAAACTTAATGTGTAACGAACATTATGTCGATGTACTTTTGGGACGTGCTCAAGTGTCAAAATATTAGGTTTAACAATCAAAGTTCAACGGTTCTACGTTTAAATTATTTTATGTGTTTAGTTGGTGTTTAGCCACCCGCGAAAGTCGCGGGGTCTTAGGCTAGTTATCATTATATAATCTCTAAAACGAATTTATAAAACTTGAACATGATTTATCAAACGTAATTATGTTGACGCTTTTTAATTTTATATGTAATTCTGTTAACTAGAAGGGCAATTCGGCCTTATACAATGACCGAATTGCCTTTCTCGTTAACAGAAAAATGGATGAAGTTAACTCAGTGGACTAAAATGGCAATGGTGAAACATTTTTGGACACACAGACGAAAAATGAAACCTTTAGACTAAACTATCAAAATAATGCAAAACACATAAATTAAAATGGTAGAAAATAATGATTAATGTTTTGAAAACCCGTTACCCAATTCAATATTTCAACGGTGGCCCGCCAGGTTCCAAAAAACCATATATATCATGTTGTTACAAAAGTGACACTTGTGTAGCTAGATCAAATGACAAAGGCACACATGAAACATGTTTTAGGGGAAGGATCACGAGTTGAAGCTTGTACCTCTTAAAGATTTTTCATAGGCCCAGGCTATTCACACACCCCAAAACGCTAAACGGCTCGCTTTCACCCTAAAATGTCTCGTTTTGGCCAAAACGGGGCGCTTTGGAGTATAGTCAACAGACAAGGACTGAGTCTGGCAATCATTGTCTATTGACCTCGTAACAAAGCGTCCCGCTTTGGCCATAGCGTGGTGTTTTGGACCGACTGTTTATTTTTTGGGGAAAAAGTGAGGTTTTGATGGAAAAATGGGTTGTTGGTTTGTTGTTAGGTTGTATTTGGTAGTGGTTTTTTGTTGAAAAATTGTAGATTTTTGTTTTGTTTTTATAAAACATATATAATTTAAAGTTGTTTTATTTTTGCAAAACTTATATAAATTAAAGTTGAGGTGGGGCCCTTGTTGTTGGAGATCCCGAATGCTGCTAATGAAGTTAGAAGTGTGCTTTGTGAAGTATCTAATAATAGAAACTTTTTCATAATTTATTAGGCTATCCACCTTGGATTTTTTTCTAAGTTTTCACTTTCCGCAATGGTTATCTTCCTTTATCGTTCTGTATTATCTGTTTCTCTAAATCGTCTGAAAAAATTATAAAAAAAAGTTTGTGAAATTGAAATTTGTGAGCCTTCAGAATCAGACAAAGGTTACAAACACTCAAAAAACCACCAAAATGATATTGAAATTTGTGAGCCTTCAAATTATTTTGGGAAACATGAAAGAAGACCACCTCACGAAACGAGGTTTCATAATCATGGGAAACGAAGAAATATGATCTTGGAAGAGATCGAAGATTTGGGTACAACTTCAAGTCATGAAGATCACTCTGCAGGAGTTGATCATGACGACTGTAATAAAACGGAACATAATCCCATATTGTCTAGCGAAACGTTTTTATCATGTGTCATATGTTGGACGAAATATAGTTCAACTAGAGGTATATTGTAACGCCCTGCGTTTCGATACTTTAATTATCTTGGCAGGTCTCATCATGCTTCCTACGTTGTGATGCTTGTAATCTTGAGATAATCAATCATAGAGAGAAATGAAACTATTTGAACCCTAATCGTGTTAAACTACGTGAAACTTTTACTCTATATGATGCTTTTGTGACACTTTTATATGTGAACAATATGATCCTTGACTCTTGATTCTTGAGAGGCTTATGCACAAATGATGTGAATCTTGACTCTTGTGATACTAGAAACTTGACACTTGTTATGCTTAATACTGCTTATTGAACAAGAAACTAGCTTAAACGCAAACTTGAGACATGAAAACTCCTTGTGCAAACTTATGATGTAATAATGCCCTATGTAATGACTACTAAATGATTAGCAATATGTTTGCTAATTTTCGTGTGATAGATAATCCCCTCTGGTCTACCGAGTCAGGACCCTCTACTCCTGCGATGCAGGTTTTACATCCGCAATCTTATTTCAAAATACTTAATCAACTTTTATGATTATCTGAATATATTTATAGATTTCCTTGCTTATGTACAGGTAGACGCTATGACTCGGGCGCATCAGTTATCACAAAGGCTGAAACCGAGTTTTATTCATCCGTTTGTGAGAGGGGCTACATATATAGTAAGTCCAGAAATTCATAGTTTTTAATTGACTTCTTTTGCCAAAATGTCATAACTTATACCTTTGGTTGCAGACTATTCCAATGGATTTTTTTGCAACACATCTCAAAGGTTTGAGAGTTTTCGATGGTGACTATAGTTTGTATTTCAAATATGGAAATGAAAACAAACATAAGGTCACATACAAGAAGACTTATCACAGGCTTACTAAAGGGCTGGGAAAGTTATTGGCTGCGCTTAAACCGGAGGATGGGGATATCATGGTGTTTGAGTTTGTTGGACACCGCCACTTCAAGGTTGTAATCTTGTTCTTTTACGTATGTGTATTTTTTTATATGTGGTTTAATTAATAATATTGGTTTTCAATTTATAGGTCCATATTGTGAGGGAGTAGCTTTTTCTACCGGCAGGTGATGCTGATCCGCCGATTGTTCTACCGCCGGCGACGCCATACGCACACAAATCAATCATGAGGAGCAATCACCCACTGAATTCAATTCCAAAATGGCTCAAAAATGGAGCCACTTAATCCAGTTACCCAAATCGAATCATCGGTCATTTTTGTCACAGAAATTCTGTTTCTTGATCCCAAACCTCCACTCTTTCTTTAATCTGTTTTGACTCTTCTTTCTTTGACCCTGTACGGCGGAGCTAGGGTTAAGATTTTCGTATTCTTCAAGGAGTCCACCATTACAATCGGGGCAAAGGTGGTGGAGGAGCGGCGACTAGTAGGGATGAGATCGGTACGATACCGGTACCGTACCGGTACCGATACCGTAAATACCGTTACCGAAATTGAGGAAATGTGGATACCGATTACCATACTGTACTTATAGATTCGGTACCGGTATTGGTACCGCTATGGTGTGATCCATTGTTTTACCTAAAAAATTTCATGTGCAACTCATCCATTTATTATTAACTGAACTAGAGTAATATATAGAGGAATGTAAACAAAAGGTAAACATATTAAGTAGTAAAAAAAATCAAAAGGTAAACATCCATGGATTCGACTTTTAACATCCAAATTCCAACTTGTCTAAAAAATCATCATAATTGATTAAAAATAACCAAACAAAAAAAAATTGATATTGGTTTTTGTAAAACAACAAGGGGGTTAATTTTCAATTCTTCTAACAAAAATAACAAAATCTGGCAACAAAACTAAACTTTGTAGCAATTTTTTATGTGCGAGTTTCACCAAAATCAAATTTGTCAAGGCTAAAACTTAAAAGGCACCATATCAAAAGATGGGGCACAACATGTGTTTAACTGTGGAAAGTTATGTTGCAAAGAAAACACATGTGACCATAACAGACACAAAGGTGTTTCTTGAAAAAATTAATTGCAACACAATTTCACATAACCTACATAATCATCTCTCTAAAAATACAAATGTTGGCAGTTTTAACACATTTTATAGATTACATATGTTGCACGTCTCAACATACCGTCATAACAAAAATTCAATATCCCTCAAAGATCCATCGAAAAGTAAATTTATTTTAGATCGACATAACAATACAACAACAGCAAAACCTAATTAAACCAAAAAACATAAGAGATTAAACCCATTTGTAAGATTGTCATATTCTATGATTATTTAACATGTCCCATTATGACACGAACCAAACTAACTCGTTGATGACACGACCGGTTGTAGAAAAGGGTAAGACAAAACGTTAACACCAATCCACATGTTAAGGAGAGAGTGTTCAAATCTTTATAAAATAAAATAAAATAAAATCTTAACGTGAACCAATTCAACATTCCGTTTCCTTCGTGGTTGTGGCCAACAATCCCTCTCCGGTGCACCACCGATAGCATCGCCTTCTCCCTCCTGGTGGTCATCGAAGCCCTTTCGCATTGCGTCGCTCCGTTACACTCAATGCATACAACTGAAATCTTCGTCAATCGAATTGAATTGCACCCTCATGAACCACAAACCAAGTGATGTGCTTTGGATCCTTTTTTCCCGGCGAATGAAGAGATAAGTCGCTTTCGTCCGTTGTTTTAGCTGAGTTATTATGGGGTGGTTGTTATCCCTTATATATAGAATTGTGAAGGGATCCGATGGTTGTTATTCGGAGGGGATACGATGATATGTGGGATACAGCGGTTGCATGTTCGGATAGGATGCGATTTGTGAAAATAGCGGTTAATAATTTGTATTGTATTAATAATGAAAGGAGACAACAGTTCGGTGTGCGTCGGACAGTGCGTATTTAGATGGTGCGTCGGTTCTTTTCGGGTTGTACAGTAACTTACAAATTTAAGTTGGTTTATTTTGTATGTTCAAATGGTGTATCGGAACGGTGCGTTGGTACTATTGTAACTTGCAACTTTACGTTGCTTTTTGTATAGATATACAATGTTCAAGAAAATATATTTCATAGTGGGATCTAAGATAATAGCAAAATACATAAAGTCATTATTAAATTCGGTATTAATACCGGTATTTGCCGAAAAATACCGGTACCGATACCGTTTTTTTTCCGATACCGAATTTTGAAAAATCTATTAGTGATACAGGTACCGTTTATGATCGGTACGGTATGACATAGATAGGCACCGGTATGGTACCGATATGGTACCGGTATTCGGTAAAAAATCTCATCTAGAGCGGCTAGTGGTTGAGGAGCGGCGGCAGGTGGTTTGACGGGTGGTGGAGAAGTGGCGGCTAGTGGTGGAGGTTCAGATCTGTTCTTGTGGGTTGAAGGAAGAAAGGGTGGGTCGTTGCGTTGGGGGGTTGCTGGTTGCGACGGTGAATGATGGTGGTAGAAGCGGTGAATGTGGTGGTCGCCGGTGGGGTTGAGAGATTTGAGATCTCTGTGATTTTAGAGAGAGAGAGAGAGAGAGAGAGGGATAGAGAGTTGAGAGAGCTGATTTTGAAATGGTATGAAGAAAGAGAAAGATCAGTGATTTAAATAAGAAATGACAGGATTGACAGTAGAGAGAGAAGGAAAAGTAAAATATCCAAAATACCCTTTCAGTTTAAAATATTGGATTATTGGATTGATGAGGTGTCAAAAAACTATTGGTTTAGAGTGGTTCCTACGGTTCTCGCAACTCGCCTTGTTTTCATTTGATCCGAAACCCTTTTAATTATACGTATATATAATATAAAAAAATAGAAGATGAATAGTGATTTTTCCGTCTCTTACTCTATTTCGTCATTTAGTGTAAATTTTTATTTGTACCATATATAGTTTAAAGATTGTATTATTTTTCTTTTACCTTAACCAAATTATTTTCCAACCTTTAACTTTAATAAAGTTGGTATAAATTCAACGTCGTCTACATTTTAGGTCACGTAAGTTACTTGGTGTTAGAAATTCATGTTTTTGTTGTACAATTTTTCCTAGTTTTGCTCATCTATCGGTTAGCATTAGTCCCATGCCCCCCCCCCCCCCAAACACTCGTAGTAGAAGATGAATAGTGTGCTCATGCTAATGTGAGCCATGAGCTTTTTGCTAACTTGCACCTATTTTCTTTTCTTTTTTTAGGTTTAGTTTTATTTTTAACGAACA
Organism: Helianthus tuberosus; assembly: GCA_030545235.1. Taxonomy (NCBI): domain Eukaryota; kingdom Viridiplantae; phylum Streptophyta; class Magnoliopsida; order Asterales; family Asteraceae; genus Helianthus; species Helianthus tuberosus. Next base: position 38,251,793 of record CM060357.1, on the reverse strand, counting down.
CGTTAATACCATTTATGTTATATTTTTTAACTGTTCTTTTTCTTTGCTTTAACAAGTATGCCGAAGGTTTTTATTTTTATTTTTGAGTTTAATTTCTTTTAAGGCATGCCCGAATATTCTTTTGGATATATTTTCGAACTTTTTTTTTCTTTGCTATAAGGATTGCACCAAAATCGACCGAGTTTCTATCGTTTACTTTTTCATTTACCTTTGTTATTTATTGTATTGTTTTACTTTTTCTTAATTTTTTGATCTTCAAAGTCGAGTTATGACACAAATAGCATAACATAGTTAGCTATTATTTTGATTATTTTTACGAATTTATTCATCAGTTATCATGGTATGCGATACGTTTTAAATTCCAACCGCGTTCCCGCGCAACGCACGAATAACTACGACCCTAGTTAAATTATATAGATAGAGATAAGAATTCCAATGGGAATATTACAAGAGTGTTATCATATTCCTGCTTCATCTTTCAATCTTTTAACCATTCATCTTTTAAACTTTTTAGTACAAATTATATTATTAAAAATTTTGACATTACATAATTATAAAAATAGAAAAGAAATACATCACTTCAAATTAAAAAAAAAAAACATAAACGGTAAAATACATAACAAATAAATATTTTGTCTTTGCTATCGTTAGATACTTGAGTTGTGTAAGTGTCTTTCACCAAATCTCGTAGTCTTATGCGTTTCTCAGTTACACGTAATTCCTAAATAATAGACCATACCCTGTGTAACGCATTTGCTCCATGCATTTAGGCCGGGGGTGTGCCTTAACGCCACCCCGCCAACAAGGCAAACATAGCGTCCCTGGGACGTCATCGTCCACACCGAGCAAATGACATGGGGGCGCCATCCTTCTTCCGCCATGTTGCTATCGAGCAAAAAAGGGGTGCAGGTGGGGCCCACCTCTTTTTAAACAATAAAATCTTTTTTTTTTAATTTTGTTTAATAGAGGGGCTTTATACCACACCCTGCAAGTTAAAGGAAGGGGCTTTAAAGCCCCCATATGACGTGCCGCCTAGTTGGATTTGACGTGGCGTAATAAAGCCCTAGGGGATTATACTACACCCTCCAGTCTTCACGAGGTGCAAGTCTAGACGTGCGAGATTCTTGGCAAGTTGATAGGGCCCATGTAAGTTAAAGGTAAATTGTCTTTTTTTTTCATTATACTTAACAGCTTTTACATCATATTATTTTTTATATGTGAATCGTTTTAAAACACTAGTTTATATAATACATTAACTTATATATTTTATTTACTAACAATGTACTTAATATATATACACACATTAAGTTGTGTACATGTGTGATACCCGGTCTAATAAACAACAATCCTATAAATCTTAAAGGAATAAGTAATTGATTTGACACATATAACATAAATATTGGGAAATTCAAATATAACTCAGTATTTAACGAAATATGTTCATAATTTACAATCTCTTAATATTTTTATATTTCCTAGTACACAACATTAGAAGTTTTATTTGTAACATTGTCATCCCTATCTATTATTAGTAATTTAACACCCGCTCTGCTTTTTACTCTCGATATATTGGCCATGATTGAAGACTTGGTATGTCAAATACAATCCAACTCTAAATAACGATTGCCCTTGACTTTTGTTTATCGTCATTGCGAAACATACAAATAATGGAAATTGTCGTCGTTGAAAATTGAATAGAATTTTATTATCAGAATGAATCAAACTGATTCGTGAAATAAATGTGTGCATACCTATATTTCATTCGGAAATTATCTTAGCTTCAATAATGCGTTTTCCTAGTGTCATAATATGTATTCTAGTACCGGTGCAAATACCATTTGTTTATGAATGTTACAGAGTAGCATTACCAGAACACCCACCTTCAGTAGCAATCTATTGTTCAACAATTCTGCTACTTTAGCCCATTAAGAACATCTGAAGAGTAAGTTTTCTGGAAGGGGTCATTAAACTATTCAATTTGACATATACTATCTGGGCTCAAATACTCTGTTATGGATCATTGCTAGCAATCTTTCATTAATAAAATCTACGTTTGTAGGTGTAAAAATTGCTCTTTCTCAGGAAAAACTCTTTATTTTTGTTACGTTAAAGAATCGAATGATATACGAAGTCAATTAAATTTGAGATAGAATCTGCCGATTTAGGAATTAAAAGATCTTTAGGAATGTCTATAATTACCTCACTATTTTGATACTCTCGATATTTGCCTCGCCCAAATCAAGTAGCCACTTTGCAAATGATTTTGTCTTCTCCAGATTAGATATGTGATTCTCAACTGTTACCCTCATGCTTTTCGTTAATGTAATGTACTCCAAATGTAAGATGAACTAAAAGAAGCCTTAGGAATTTGTTGTCTACTATCGTTGGGAACAATCGGGAGAATTTGCCTAAGGTCACCACCTAAGGCTATGACTTTACCTCCAAATGGCATTTGAGAATTCATGGAAGTATCTAATTTGAAAATATACGATCAAGTGCATTAAATGCATGTTTGTGAACCACTGGAGTTTCGTCCCATATAATGAATTCAGTTTCCTTTAGTGGATTAGCAACATCACTGTCTGGTTTAATGTGACAAAGTGAATCTTTAGTAAGATTTAAGGGTATTTGAAATCTTGAATGTGAAGCAATTCCACTTGAGGCAACATTTAATTCTATTTAACCTATGGATCTGATGATGGAGACAATATCTTCCATATAAAAATCATTCTTTGCCATTAAGTCAGACCATTTTTATTGCATATCGGAAACCTTTACCAGACTTCTCCCTCCTAACATCCATTAGAGTAACCATGCCATCCAAGCTCCTCATCCTTAGCTTCTTACCGACTTCGACCAACTGCAACATTAATTGATGACAGGTCAATGGGTAAACGCTATGAAACAAATAAACATCTCGTCTGCCTTCTGTTTTGATGTAATCTAGTCAAACTCAATTTGCTATGTCAAAAAATAAATAAATAAATAAAATTGAACATTAAACAATAAAATTTAAAAATTAAATAAGTTATAAAAGGTTGATGTGTAATACACCATCTCTGATAGTCTATAAATAAAAAGAGACTAATAAAAAAGAGGTAATGGTAGTGGTGGCAATTTCATGTTTTTATCTAAACGGATTAAGCTCACGCCTCGCTTGCGGTATGCGCATATAATGTATATATGTGTGGGCCATCGGGGGGCAAAAGTAAAAGTGCACTAATTTTAACGTTATTTTACTAATTTCGTGAAAATAACGTTAAAAGTGGAGGACGGTTAATCATGCATCATGTGGTGGCGTTGATAGCTGAAAGACAAAAGGGTACATGCACTAATCGGTCTTTGTCCCGATTGCCGAGTGTTATGTGCCTTATGTCCAAGGCTTGATGCAAAACTACTATCGAGCTGGGGGTCTCACTGGAAGCAGCCTCTCTATTCCTACGGGGTAGAGGTAAGGCTGTCTACATCTTACCCTCCTCAGACCCTACCTTTGCTTTGCTATTGGTGGGATTTACTGAGTATGATGATGATGATGATGATCTAAACGGATTAAGCTAAAAAAATTAACACAAAAAGAAATGGGTAATATAGCTTTTGTTATCACACATTCACACCCAACCCATTTCCTGCACTAAAAAATAACCCTTGTAGACCTATTATCCAACCCATTCGAGCTACTTAGGAAATAGTCATTTGATTAGCAGCTTCAATAATCCAAGTTTAAGTATGTTGTTATTGTTGAATGGTTTGCTTAAAAGTTTTTTGCAATTTGTTTACTTTCATTAAAAAATAACATGACAAAATCTCTACCTCCAACATAATTTGAGCTAATAGTTTAACCATGATAAAAAATAGCCATGATATATGAAGAAATACAAAGAGGAAATGCCACAACAGATGTAACCATTTCACTCTGTTAAGTTGACCATTACACCGTAACCATCACATCCAATTCTAACATCGTTTCACTACTGATTTTACCAACATCCAACAATGTATTGAGATCTATAAGGATTACCATATAGATAGACCACACCAATGCTACAAATAAAAAAACTAACATATTACTATACAATTTATAACGAGATTGATAAACTAACAAAAACCGAGTACCGCGTTTAAATTGTCGCTGCCGCATCACGCGGGTTTTCTAAAATTATAAATTTACTATTACACACACACACACACATATATATATATATATATATAATAGTAAATTTATACTTTTTTATTTTCATTTTCATCCCTTTTACTATATACATACGCTTTTAACCTATATTTTCACAAACATTAATTCCGCTATCAATTTTGCTGGAAACGGCGTTGTGTTCGAAATAAAAAAAATTATTGTATATCGTAGGCTATGCCGAGTGCCGATACCATACCTTTGTACCAATACCTTGACGAACAAAACCAGTACTCATCGATGTAAAACAACACGACTTTACTTTTTGGGTTAAACAACTTTATTATTTGGGTTACATCATACAACTTTTGTGTGATGAAACCGTTATAAATATGTTTTTATCGCAAACTATAATATAGAATTACATATACCGTAATGAACCAAGTTGTGTTAAGAATTATATTGCATTTTGTGTGGTAAAATTACACCTATTGCCAATACTATATACGTAAGAAACAAACAAAATTGATACCGACAACCGCTACAATGCGCGAAAATTAGGCTATGGGGTGTGGATCCCCTTCCCCCACCTCCACCTCCACCTCCACCTCACCTCCTTCCCTATATCCCCATCAAGAGGGATCGATCATTCCCCTTCATCCCCTACCCCTCCAATCAACACCTTCTAATCATCACCTTCACCACACAACATGACATCAGGAAGGAGGACCATGACTTTTTACCATGGGTACCGAAATCACAATGGGGCCATCAGGGCCGAAGGCCACGTAGGCTCCCCGAGCCCTTACCCTTTCCCACACTTCATACCTTACCACTATATATAAGTTTGTAACCCTTAAAAGGGTTTCGATTTCTAATTTTGTAACATATATATATATATGTACATGAGAGTTGAAAGAAAGTCAATCGTGTGGCCAGTGTTGATATGTGGAAAAAAAAAATATTATACAATCTGGGAATAAATTATACATTTTTACGTATCTTTTTTTCATATCACATAATTTGAGAATAAATAAATGTAAATTATATTTATTATATAAGTTGTCGCCTGTCACTCATAATGATTTCGGTTGCCTGTCTTTCATATTGCCAAGACTTTTAATAAAGTGCATCCATAAGACATTGGAACTTAAGCTTATATAAAGCTTCTTAGGACCATATATGTTGATATATCAAGATCAACACACTGAAACAACAAAATGACGAATAATATTTGCCATAAATTTATGCATCTTGTTTGTTTTATTTTGTCAATCTTTTTGCTTGGTCTAAAGATTACAACAGCCAATCTAGTTGGCTACCAAGATGAAGGAGGAGCAAGTAATTATAAGTGCATCGGTAAGGAGAAGCATGCTCTTCTTGATTTCAAAGCATACATTGAGGGTTTTATCTCTACATGGACAGTTGATGAAGAAGCAACCAATGATTGTTGTAGCTGGAGTGGAGTTACATGCAACAAAACCATTCTCATGTCACTGGCCTTGACTTGAAAGGTGGAGATCTTAAAGGTAAGATTAGCTCTTCATTGTTGAACTTAACCTACTTGAATGATCTTCACCTTTCCAACAATTCTCTTCATGGATCCATTCCCAAATCCATTGGTTCCTTGACCCAATTAACGTACCTTGACCTTTCCTTCAATTTTCTTTTAAATGGAACCATTAATTCCTCCTGAACTTGGAAACCTCACAAACTTGCAAGTTCTTACTGTGACAATCGGCAAAATTCCGGTAATTCCGTACAACCCGAACAACTAATTACATTAATTATTTTCGCGTGTTCGACTTGATTTTATTTAATTAAGTCTTAAAAGTCTAGGAACCTCAAAAATCATAGTTAAGTATGATAACAAATACGTTGCGATTAGAAACAATATCTTAGACTGACACTAGGAACGCGAATAAACGATACTTGTCAGTACTAGTCGCGGTACAGTCTGACACGATAAAAACAAGACATACAGATATGTCTACACAAATGTTCGATAGAACTCTATCAAAAATAGCACGTGCCTTTATTATTTAGAAAATTCCAATTAAAAACCAAATTGTCCAAGTTCTCATAAAAATACAGTAATCCTGCGGAAGTGTACAGTATTCCGCATAACCAAACAGTAATTGTCCGAAAACCCAAAAATAAATATTATTTGACATAAATAATATAATGGGTATTAAAAACGACACAAAATCCGCAATTGAGTCCTATTGCGTTAAGCTGCACGGCTAGTTCAGTAAACTGCCTGACAGCAAAGCTGGTACCGGAACTGTGTTAGAAATAATAAAATTTTTAGTCCAAAAAGTTGTATTAATTATTTGGATGATAAAACATGTGCAAAAACAATTTTTGTCATGTATTTATATAAATAAAGCACAATGTCAGTATTTAACCTGGTACAGGACCCGAACCAACTTTTTCACCCGATCAACAAACTAATAATTTTGGTGAACTAGTTTTACCTAGTGTCACACTACTTTAAAATATGAGGGCTTGAAACGATATAGATATTTTTATATAAAATATCAAAGTTCCTAAAGTTTATAGATTAAACAAGATTTTATAAAAAAATAAGCAACCCCCCCCCCCCCCCCATGATTTACGGTTTTGGTGGGCCCCCCCTTAAGCCTACTCATCTAACATGTTGTGTTGGAAGCTCTAATGAATGATTAGTGTATTTTCCAAAGATCTTAATTGATTCCCACACTCCACCATTTCTTCCATAATTCCCAAAACCATCAAAACTTACCATCTTCTTACTCTTTCTCTTTAAAAATCGGCTAAGACCAAACACCACCTTACATCACCTTCTTTCAAAATTCAAACTCAAGAACACTTGCAAACATGGAGATTTATGGATGATTCAAGAAAATTTCAAGACTTGAAGACACATTAGTAGCATCTTGGAAGCACTAAGAGACCTTGGATAATCTTATCTTCACATCGACATCCTTATTTTTTTTCTAGCAAGCTTGTAAGAACTCTACAATAGTTTTATTTTTATTCTTGATTTTTAAAGAAAACAAGTTCATCTTGAAACAAAATCAAAACAGAACCCACATGAAAAATACTAAGAAAAACTAAAAGTCATTATTTTTATCTTATGATTTTTCTATGATTTTGGGATGAACTTGGAGAAATCTAGACTAGTGAACATGAATCTTGGTTATTTTTGTATCAAAACATGATCTAAATACATGCATGCTAGATCAACCAAGATTCATCAACAAAAGTGATGAACATGAGTTTTGATGATTTAAATGATGAACATGCATGCTAGAAAAGCACGAGAAACCATTTAAATCCAAGAAACTAAATTTTTGAAAAATTTCTTGAATAAAGTTTCCATTTCTGGAAAGAATCAAAAACTTGAAATATGTTAGTAGAAAAAGTTTTGAACACATATTTATGCTTTAAATGACTATATGAGTCATCAAATACAAGAATTTTAAATAAAATCTTGTTCTACAAATTTTTGACATAAACTAAGAATAAAGTTTCCTTCTTGGGAAAGTAGGAGACAATATCATGTTCATGGCACTTTTGTTGACAAAATATGATGAATATTGATACTTGATGATGTTTTGTGTTGAAATGAATTGAACACAAGTTTTGTATAAACTTGGGAAAAATCAGATTTTCAAAAGGAACTATGGCAAAATTTTTATAAATTTTGTAATGTTCAAAAGTTGTTAAACAAAGAAATTTGTAACTAGAAAAACTATTTGAAGTCTTTAAACATGATTAAACGAATTTTGGACAAAAGTTATAAATTCATGTTTTGTGGAGATTTCTAAATGAAAAGTGACCAAGTATATATCTTAGATAAGATATATACTTTCAAAAATTCATCAAGTATCGTAAATATATTTTTGGTATGTATATTATGTATTTAGTTCATGTAGGAATAAATACAAAATTATACACATTCACAAAAACCACAAAAATATATAAATATTCACTCGGAAAACGAAACAATAAAATGGAATGTCCATCCTTGGACATAAACATACAATCGGACAAATTCGGACACTATGGACACTTTGACAAATTTGGACAAAATAAAATTTATGGCACAAATGAAACAAACGATATAAACGAGACGGACGACACGAACGGGACAAACGACACGAATAAACAAAGTCGACACGTAGTAAAAGGTCATAACAAAATACGAACCGTCACACACTCTAAAAAGCTTATGCATTAAAAAGATTCAATATATGGCATAAGTAACAATTTTTATAAAAACTAGATTTTTATAAAAATACTAGTATTATTACTAATTATGACTAAGCACAAATCTTGTAAATTAAAAAAGGAGTCCATAAATTAAAGTTGGGCTAAAATCCATTTTTTCTAAATAAAATTAGGCTAGGCCTACTTTTACAAAATATTGGACAAAAATCCATTTTTAGTCAAAATTGGGCTAAAGCCCACTCTACAAAAAATACTTTGACTAAAACCAAATTTTTGATAAACTGTTATGGAATAGACCCATTTTTAGAAAATAGTTTGGGCTACGCCCATTCTTATATAACCTATTTGAGCTAAGTCCACTTTTATAAAAGTATTTTGGGCTAGGCTCACTCCTACAAATCAATTTGGGCTTGACCTACTTTAAATAAAGTTATTTGGGCTAGGCCCATATACACTAAATATACAAATTGGGCTTAAAACCTAACTCATGAATTAAGCCCATTCAAACATTAACTAAATAGAATATATATATATATATATATATATATATATATATATATATATGAAAACATAAACAAAGAAAACAAACGATTACGAGAAACTAAAAACGAAATTCAAGATGAATTACTTATATGAAAACAAACACAAACCTAAGTGTCTAACGAGATTATAACACTTGTAGGTCGAGAAACAAACTACGAACCAGGAATCGAATAGAGATTTGCACAGAACGCAAATCTGTGAGTTCATGTTTCCCCTTTTATTTTTGAATGTTTATAGTTTTAAACTTTCGGGGATGTGTACATGTTACAATTAGTATGATGACCACAATGAAACTATTTTGATCACATGCGGATAGATGTTTAAAATAAAGAGAACATTAATGAATAAACACGTACCGAGGAACAAACGAATAGATCTATTTGGGTTTTGGCAAGCCCCACTCTTAACGGCAACGATAACAGCGATCGTTAAGAGTGCCTTTGTGTCCAAACTAGTGTCATTGACACACATGATAAGTTACCAAGGTTTGGTTGCCTCCTATTCTAGCATACAGATTAGTGTCCTTGCAAAACACTAATGATCACACGATTTTCATCATACTATACAAAACGAATTTACTACTTCAAATGTTTTGGAGACTCATTTGATGCAAAAACTAAATAACACAAACTTACCAACTTTTGCTGGCGTTTTCAAAACTAACATGTATTAGAGGAGATTAGTGGTCGGCTTTGGAAAAATATGTTCGAGTTGTTGTCGAGAACTCAAGCTTTTGAGATGTCATCCGTTTTCAGTTATCATGTTGTGTGGAACTGTATTTAAACTTTGAACAACAGTGTTAAAGTTGTAGTTGTTTTATTCGAACAAGATGTTTGTATTGTAAATTATGGTTTCAAAATGAATGTATGGATGAACATCCTTTTATGTCTTAAATATGTTGTTTACTCGATTGAATGTAACGATTGCCGCTCTGGCCACACGTCGCGACACGCTTTCGCAGATATCGAAAATCGGGGTGTGACAGACCTCTTATCAGAGCATCAATTGTAGTGAACTTAGATTCTTTTGAGTCTGGTCTACAATTTCAAAACGATGTCTTTAACAACAAGTGTTTTTACAAAGAGTCCACTAATACAAAACGATAAATTCGAAACGATAATGCAAGGATACTATGTGATTGTAGTAAACGACAATTTTAAACGATCATACGAGGATACCAAATAAACTAGTCTATGGGGTTTAGACACGATAACAATAAGTTGAACTTGAAACGATATACTATATAAACAACGATGAAAACAAAAGTACAATTGCCTAAAAATTTATTATTTATAAGTTGTTCACATGTATACGTTTTACGGATTATTTTGCCAGGACCATGTCTACCAGCTCCGACACAGATTCAGCGGGTCACACCTCAGACGCCAACTACATACCACTTGACGACCCTGTTCCACCCGTCATACTCATTTCTGATGACGAGGTTTCTGACGACGAATGGATGGATGTTGATTTCCAGCCATTCGCCCTCCCAGCGCCCGATCCAGCCGATATCCCACCTGTGGATGACGTTCTTGCTATCCCCCATTTTCACGACATGATCATATACGGCCTCCCCGAGGGTGAGCACGTAGTAGCGTTTATTCCTATACCGCTCGCTGTAGTAGGTCCAGAGGATAGTGATGTCGTTCCTCCTGTTGTTGATCCTATCCTAGATGATGATGAGGACATCGTCATTCCAGTTGTTCAGGTCAAGCACATAGATGATGATCTCGGCATCGGTATTGATTTTGATATTGCTATACTGGAGGTTGCTCATCCCGAGGCCACTACTATTGAGATCTCGTCCTCAGCTCCTGCTTCCCCTCTGACACCATCTCCAATTCATTCGCGATTCATTCGCCTGATACAGTGTTACCTCCACCTTCGGAGGCGTTGCCATTCCATGTCGATCCTATTTTACCTACTACACTTCCAGATTTCCATCCGATCATTCCTCCTGTTGTTGGACCATCACTTTACACACTAGGTGGTACATCTATGCTAGATGAGCATCTACCCCCATATCCATTTGTCGGATCTTTTGCTACCTTTGTTACATCGACTGTCAGCTCTCACTATGACCCGTATGCTGCCGGGCCATCTCACACTGCTCCTAGCTACCCTGTGACGGGTATTCTTCGCAGACCACGTTTCCTATGGTTGGAGATCCATATCATGTCACTACATCTATGCATAGTACCATTACTTATCCATCTCCGTACTTTTCAGATTTTCATACTCAGCCACCATCGGGCATGGGTCCGTTCAATCCCTATCATCCGAGTCATTTGGCTCCATCTACTTCCGAGTTTAGACTCACATCAGCCGAGATCCAGCTCGACATTGTTTTCAGTCGTCTCCGTGAGCTTATTGCTCAGCTGCCTATTTCCCAAGCTCCTACGAGTGCCGCTCCATCATCATCTACATTACCACCGTTACCTACATCATCCCCTCCTCCACCACCACCATTACCGATGTCACCACCACTACCATCTCCACTAGCTCTGTCATTTCCACCACATCATGCCACACCTCCGTCTCTTGAGAGGCGCGTTAGCGCCATAGAGGAGGATATGGCATTCTTTCGAGGGGTCATCGGTGCGTCTTCACCCCCACCCCCACCTCCAGTCTAGACATGGTATGTAGTCGCATTTTGGGGTTGATACCCGCAGCAGGTTAGAAGACTTTTGGAAGATGTTTTTGAAGATATATATATATATATATATATATATATATATATATATATATATATATATATATATATATATAAACTTGAATACTATGAAGAACTATGTGAAGAAAGAATCTATTTGTTTTTGTATTGTCTATGACAGGGATTTTGGAGTGATGTAACTCCTAACTATTTTTGTTTCTTCACAAATATTTTGTATCAAGTTGACAAGTATATATATATGGATGTGACATCCCTTCTTTTTATGCTTTGTTATTGTTAGATTTGTTTATATTGTGAAGATTTCGGACACAAGAAGCCGTTGTGCTTAAAAATCAAAAGTTACAAAACACAGGGGTTAAAAGTGTTAACTTGTTAATTTTTACCTCTGAGTGACCTTTTAACGTTCCCGAAAGCTTTGTAACCTATTATTAAACCTTCTTATACATCAGATGGTGATTTATTAAAGATCCGATTCAAAATTGTGATGTAAATTGAAGTTTCCAAGAGTAGGGGTTAAAAGTGTAAATATCACAATTCTTCACACGGGAGCCATTTACAATGTGTCCAAGACTTACAAATGCATGGCTACACTCCCTAGGACAACCCAGACCTGATTACATTGACCATGCATGCTGAAAAAGTCAGTTATTCGCGTTCAGAAAGTGCAGGGGTTGATCATGCTAACAAACAAAAGAACTTTAAAACATGATGTCTCGCGTGGCACGCCAAGGTTTCCTTGGTCTGGCACGTGGCGCGATAGGTAGGGTTTTCCAGCCAGACTGCCAGTTGCCCAGCTCTGCAACCTGCAATCTTTGGAGGATCTTTGCAACCTGTTTTCAAATCCAGCAACAAGTTTAACTGTTTTGGGAAACCACTATACACTTGTTAGCATCATAAACCACCTGAGGACACATGGAATCATCTCAATTCACCCCCATTCACTATAAATATGGGCCTTAGTTGCTCATTGTTCTTGCACATTCAAAACAAATTTGCAAGCAAACACTCCACTGAGTTCTCTGGAGCAACCTGGTCTTTAAGGATGCTCTATTAGTTCAAACTTTCATTCTAAGGACCATTGTAAGTGTACTTAGTTTCTGTAATTAAGGTTTTATTAGTTTAATGACTGAAAGTCAAAGTTAGCGTAATTCTGCTTTGACTTTGTGATTATTCACTAACGGTCCAGCCATTATTCAAATTGAAAGTGGATATGTGTTGGTAATTATGTAGGTATTAAACCCTTAAAAGGGCACCTCCTAATTATCACGTTATCTCAGTCAATTTTCGGGTCAAACTTCTTAATAAAAAGTCAAACGAGTCAGTTTTTGCAAAATAATTCATAACTGATAATGCTAAAGTTGTGGAACATGTTTTAACACTTAAATAACTTGGTAAATGATATAAGAACATGTTTAGGCATGTTCAACCCGACAATTCTGAGTTTAGGCTCGGTTCGCAACCGAAAGTCGCAAAAGTAGACTTTTGCTTTGACTTTCAGTTCTGACCCGATTTAGTTTAGTTTAGATATTCCTTAGGGTTCCTTTAGGACCATGTTATAAGTTAGTATAATCCTCTAAGGTTATACAACCTGGTTCCACAGAAATCCTAGTTCATTGCATGTTTCCGTTAAATGCTTAAAAGTTGACCATTATGCCCTTTTGATATTAAAACGAGATTTTTGAAAATATGAGAGAATATAATCCTTTATTACTGATTTATAATCATGTCCTAAAAATTTGACATCGGTTTGTGGTCTAAAATAGGAGTTATGCGCGATAGCGTAAAATGAAAGCTTTTTAGTAATTAAACGACATTTTTGGCATAAAACCTATTTAACCCAAATTTTGACACCAAACTTGCCACCTACTATTAAGATATAATATTTAGGGATTTTTGGAATTTTTTGTTAAATTTTAAACTGATCATAACATAGTGTTCTTGCATTGATTCGGTAATTGACGGTTATGCCCTTTTTGTTAATAAAATGATTTTTACACATCCTTTACATATCAAACCTTTTTCCTACTGATTTTATACATCAAATAAATTATTTTAAACAGTAGAGGCTGATCAAAATCTCAGATCTCCTAAATCAACCGAATACCGTCAAATACCGACTTTTACGCTTTTTAAACGCATAGTATGGGTTAAAACTATTTTTGACACATAAGACTTATTACCTACTGATATTTTAAGTAAATTTTTATACTTTAACAGTAAGTAAAAGATTTGAGCTCACATTTCCAAGTTTGACCCTTATAGCATATGTGAAATGACCAGAACCTCAGATTACTTGGATAAATTTTTGACACATATGTGAAAATGCCCCTACGGTGCATAGTTTGGCCATAAATGATAAATTTCACATATATATGATATCTTACTGATATAACTTAATAAAATAAATATTTTTATTGATTATTCTAGACCAGAACCTCAGATTACTATTTAACCTCTTTTATAAACTTTAAAATGACTAAAATACCCTTTCGTGGCTTAGTTTTGTTTTAAATTCGTTTTGGGCATAATGGAAGGTATCCTACTGATATCATAACATATTTTAAGCATATTAACATATGGAACCTGCTCATGACTTATTTGGTTACCCGTTGTGCATTTTCGCGTTCGGTACAGTTTATGTAACTAGTTTGCATAAATTAACCGAAACGGGTCAAACCTTATCATTTTTTTTACTTCAAAATCCAGAATGTGTTTAGTTTACCCATATTATACAAGTCTTCATACTTGTCGGGTCTAAACCACATTCTAATCCGGTCTTCGCTTAATCTTGCGTTTCGAACCGTAAACCTTTCTTTAAAACTAGCCGGTCTAAGTTATAACTTAATTAAGACACGTTAGGAATCTAATAGGTTATTAAAACCTTCGTTCCAGATTTAGGAGACCAGTAAAAGCTACCGTACTTGCTGCTTGGTTATACGGCTGGGATTAAAATTTATATTTTAGCTCAGGTAAATACTTTTAACTTATTTCCCGTTATACGGGCTTGGGATACAGTATTTATTAATACCGCTTGGTCGGGTATTGAATTTTTAATCGAATAATGGTTAAATCATTGAGATAACCCATTTAATCTGTTTTATTTGTTTTAAGCCTTTGGGGGGTTAATGACCATGTCCTGGATATCCTTGGCTGTTGGGATTGAACCCTACCAAAGGAATAGTTGATTAAAGCCAAAACCGGATCAGAGCAGTGGATCCAAAATAAGCAGATGTTTGTACACAAGCTTTCCCCTTGATAATGGCTCTAACAACTGATGGACACAACTACTGCCTTTCCTAACTGTTGTTGATTCCAAAGGACTGATAAAGACCAAAATGCCGATGACTCAAACAACTGCCTTATCTCAAGTACTGCTGAAGACTAGAAGCACTGCTGAAGACTAAGCAGTGGAATGAAGAATCAGTAGTTTAGTTTATTTCTATGTAATATGTTGTAATCAGTTGTTTGATATCAGTAGTTGTAATGAGGGCAGTAGTTAGAGTTTGTTAGGAGGTTAGATGTCACTATCATGGTGACCTCAGCAAAGATGCCACAGTGGTTTGAGTGTGCCTATAAATAGAACAGTACCATGTATTGTTCTATTAGCTCTTCATCACTTTTCTTCCTGTACGAACAAACTTTGTGAGCTCAGGCTGAGGGGGAGTTTGTTACATGCATGCAAAGTTGCAATCGGTGATTTGAATGAAGTTTATCATTCGGTTCAATGTTCAAACATGTGTGTTGAAAGCATTTCTCCTATTTGATTGTGTGCAAAGTTTAATTCTATTTTAATTCTGCTGCAACTACTTGTTCATCTTCATTAATTTCTAAACCAAAACACAATAAAAAAGAAACTCAGATCCTAACAATTGGTATCAGAGCACGGACAGTCAAATTTGATCTAACAATCATTTTGACATAAATAGTTCAGCTCACAATCGTTGATACTGATAGTTGTTCGTTTTGTTGAAAAATAGAGTAAGGTTTAATCACCATCAAAGTTGATTAATCAGTGCCTGTAAAACAACCAGGATGACGTCACAATCACAAGATGCAAACAATAGCATCGGTTCACTTTTCAAACCACCCATGTTGAAACGAAATGAATACAACATCTGGGAGAGAAGGATGGGTCACATCCTTGCTCAACAGAATACCGGATGTTGGAGATCTGTTGTTTTTGGACCACATGTTCCTATGGTGCCAAGTGCTTAGTATACAAAGAAGTTCGAACCAAAGAAACCTAAAAACTATACTGAAACTGATTTTCAAAAATTCGAACTCGATGCCAAAGCATTTAGCATCATTGCATCTGCATTACCCAATGAAATTTATGCTGGGCTGTTACACTGTAACAGTGCCAAGGAATTATGGGATGCACTAAAGGAACAATTTGGGGGAACTGAAGAAGTAATTGAAAATAACAGGGAAATTCTGAATCAGCAGTATGAAACCTTTTGTCACATCAAGGGTGAATCATTAACCCAACAGTTTGAGCGATTTAGTTGTCTCATTAGTGAGCTAAGACTTGTTAAAGTTGAATTTGCTAAATCTACACAAAATAGCAAGTTCCTTAGATCACTACCTGAAAAATGGGATACAATTGCATTTGTGACCAGAAATTCTGTTGAGTTCAAAGATCTGACACTGACCCAACTTCATGGTAGACTCCTGACCTATGAAAGGGAGTTAAACCAGAAAAAGAAGTTGCAAGAGTCTGGAAAAGTTGCAGATGATTACTCATTTGGCAACACAGCTCTTCTGGGTCAAGAAGAGTCTGACAACAGTAAGGATCAGAGTTATGATCATTTTATTGACATAACTGCTGGGGGTAATTTCAGATAATCTATGCTTTGAACTCAATGACTTACAGTACTTTGATCCAACTGATCTTGAAGAAATGGACATTTTGCACCAACTGGCTTTGCTTAGTGTAAGAATAAGCAAATTTTATAAAAGGACATGGAGAAAATTCCCAGGGTTACATGGGAATTTAAAAGTGGGGTTGGATAAGTCAAAGATCAAGTGCTATAAGTGCAATAGGCTAGGTCATTTTGCTAGGGAATGTAGGAGTCAAACCACTGGTCTAATTATTACTCATCCTAGCTCAAACCGTAGACCACAAAACCAAAGCACTGTGCACTATTCCCATTATACCCCTGCTGCCCATGTAAACACTGCTCATTATGCAAACCATGCTCCTAATGATGAATTTTGTCTTATGGAATTAGAGTCAATACCAGAAGAGCTGGATGCTGAAAAAGGACAGACAAGTGCTGAAACAGTGGATGAAGTTGCTGAAGCAGTGGTTACTGTTGTTGCTGATGAAATACTGCTGGGAGAAAATTCAGAACCCCTGATAGAACCACTGTCTGACCCCTGGTCTGAAGAAGAAGAGAAGAAACATGGTGAGAAGGAAGAGAAGGTGACTGATGAGAAAGAGCATACTTGTGATTG
This sequence comes from Helianthus tuberosus, assembly GCA_030545235.1. Taxonomy (NCBI): domain Eukaryota; kingdom Viridiplantae; phylum Streptophyta; class Magnoliopsida; order Asterales; family Asteraceae; genus Helianthus; species Helianthus tuberosus. The sequence continues at coordinate 38,234,775 of CM060357.1, read as the reverse complement.
TGCCATGATGGCTGCAGCTAAGGTATCATCTCAGGTTCTTGAAAATCTGTGTTCAGACAAATGCATCATAACATTTGCTAACAGTAAAGAGGTGAATGAAAACCTTAGGGATAGAGTGTTGAATGATGAAGTCAAATTTGAAAAGTCTTTAAAAGAACTCAAAAACAAATTGGCTGAAAAAGATAAAGAAATCTGTAGTCTCAAAGAAGAGCAGAGCATAACCAAGAACCAACTCCAAACTATGGTAGAAAAATATCAAGTTTGCAAAAAGGAGTTGGAATCCACCCAAATCACTTGTGAAAGATGGGTGGAGTCTTGTAAAGGTTATGAGGTCATGCTTGAAAGCAATGTAAAATTTGGCATATGATTTAGAAAATATGATGAAATTGAAAAAATGCTGCAAAACTAGCTGGTTCAGTTGAAATAACACCAACCAATAAGAATGGCCAAGAAGTTAAGATAACTGACAAACTTGGTAACAAAATCACTTTGGAAAGATCTCTGGGGTCCTCAACCTTTGAGGAAATTGAGAAATACCAATTTAAACCCACATGGTCTGATGAGTGTGACATTCTTGAAAATTTTAAACCCATGGACTTCACAACCACTGATGGTGTAAAAGCTCCCAAAGCAAAGGTCATTCCTCTCAAAGATATCCCAACAGTGGTTCAAAACTCTGTTGCTAAGGAGTCTGAGAAGAAGAAAAGAAGAGAGAAAGTTAAAAACCTGTTTTGTGATTTCTGTGAAAAGAAGAACCATCTAACAAAAGATTGTTTTCATCTAAAAGCATATGATATCAACAAAACAAGTGTTATTGGACCTGCTGAGAGCTGAACCATCTATGGTACATCAAATCACAAAACTCAGGAATGTGTGTATCTCAAATCCTTTGATGTAAAAAAGAATGAGTACACTGCAAAAACATCCTTGAGTTCATCAACATCATCTGTCAAATTCACCAAAAATCAATCACTGTTTGTGCCAGTTCAAACAACTGTTACAAAATAGCTGAACCAAACCCTTGTCAAAAGAGATGTTCAGGTGACTGATGCACCCCCTGCTAACCGATACCAAAGAGGTAAAGGTCAACCACCATACCAAAGGATCCCACATGTTTATGAGGTGTACAAAAAACCCTCTAAACCAAGAGTAAACATGTATCCTTTTGGTTATCAACAGGTGATTGGGCAAGACCCCCAACAGTGGTTAGAGAAAAACATTTCCAAAAATGTTCAAACCCCTGACCTCACCACTGTCCATCCACCTGAACTTAACACAGGCACTGTTGAGACCCCATCCAAAGCCTTATTGGCTTTGGAAACCCTAATGAACTAATCCTTTTACTTCATGTGCAGGGAGCTTCTGCATGCTTAGATAGTCTTTGGTATGTAGATAGTGGAGGCTCCAGGCACATGACAGGATGTAAAGCCCTACTTCAAGACTTCAAGACTCATGGAGGGGGTGATATATCCTTTGGTAATAATAGTAAAGGGAAGGTTCTGGGGTCTGGAACAGTAAAATCTGGTAATATTAAGTTTGAAAATGTCAATCTAATAGACAATCTAAAATTCAACCTCCTGAGTGTCTCTCAAATGAGTGATAAGGGCTATGGCTCATTTTTCACAAAGGATTGTTGTAGGATTGTTGGACCAGAAATGGTTAAAAAGATGAAGAAATAATAAAAAATGGAAAAACTCAACTTGTTGCTCAAAGAAGTGGCAATGTTTATGTTGTGGATTTGTCAAAAGAGAGCCCCGGGACTGATGCCTGTCTGTTCTCAACTGCCTCTAACAAAGAGATAGAATTATGGCACAGGAGATTGGGGCACTCAAATCTCAAGACAATCACTGCCATATCCAAACAGGGGTTAGTAAGAGGTTTACCTCAAAAACTGTTCGCCTGTCCTGAGCATTGTGTTTCCTGCCTAAAAGGAAAACAACATAAAAGCTCCTGCAAATCCATTAAAGAGTCCAAAACAACTCAATGCTTGCAAATGCTGCACATGGACTTATTTGGCCCAGTTAAAGTCATGAGTCTGAAAAAGAAAAGATATTGTTTGGTTATTGTAGATGACTTTTCTAGGTTTACATGGACTTACTTTTTACATTCCAAAGATGAGACTGCAGGCATTCTGCAAGACTTTGTTACACAGGTTGAAAAGCAGTTTGATCTTCCAGTAAAAATCTTTAGGAGTGACAATGGCACAGAGTTCAGGAATAAAGAGTTGAATGATTTCTGTGTGTCAAAAGGAATTGTAAGGCAGTACAGCATTCCAAGGACACCAGAACAAAATGGGGTTGTTGAAAGAAAGAATGGGACCTTGATTGAGGCTGCCAGAACCATGCTTGCTGATTCAAGTTTGCCATTAACTTTTTGGGCAGAAGCAGTTAACACTGCTTGCTATGTCCAAAATAGAGTTTTTATAAACCCCAGGCATCAAAAGACTGCCTATGAACTGCTGTATAAAATAAAGCCATTAATATCATATTTCAAAGTTTTTGGCTGCCCATGTTTCATTTTGAACTTAAAAGATTCTATCTCAAAGTTTGCAGCTAAAATTGATTGTGGATATCATCTGGGATACTCAACCACTGCTAAGGCCTACAAAGTGTTTAACACAAGGACCAAAACAGTGGAAGAGACTTTGAATGTGAAGTTCAATGAACTCTCTTCAATGAAAATCCCAGCAAATCCTGCAGAATTGTTTGATCTTGATAAATTTACTTTTGAAAATACTGCTGTCAAGACTAACAGTGCAGGTCCATCACAAAATTCATCATCAGACTAAGGATATGAAATCATCATTCCACAAAAAAGTCTGCATCAAATGGTAGAGCAGCAGATGTTCAAAACAGCTGTCAAAGTTCAACCAATGCTACCTTAACAATTGTTGACCAAAGTAGCCCATCAACCCCTGCTTCCACATCATCAAACACTGTTGATAAAAGTCCTCAAACAGTGGATCAAAGACAACATGTGTCCACACCATTACCTCCTATTCCACCTCCATTTGAAGCCACTGCTGGATCATCAAAGTCACCAGCAGTGGTTAGCTCAGATGATTCACATCTGCAGCCATCACAATTAAATGCCATTGTTCCATACCAAGGAGATCTGATCTTCTTGAAATCTCATCCACCTGACCAAATCATTGGTAACATCAATGAAGGGGTGCTCACAAGAAGTCAATCCCAAAACATTTGTCTTTTTGTTGGTTTCTTATCTCTCCATCAGCCAGTTAAGTACCAAGAGGCACTGAAAGATAACAGCTGGGTAGAAGCCATGCAAGGGGAGCTCTAACAATTTAGAAGACAACAAGTATGGGAGCTTGTACCATTGCCAGAGGGTGTGGGTCCTATTGGCACAAAGTGGGTCTTTAAAAATAAAACTGATGAAAGGGGTATTATTGTCAAGAATAAAGCCAGGCTTGTGGTTCAAGGTTTCAGACAGGAAGAAGGCATTGACTATGATGAAACATTTGCCCCTGTAGCAAGATTAGAAGCTATCAGACTATTCCTAGCCTTTGCTGTCAACCACAACATCAAGGTGTATCAAATGGATATCAAATGTGCATTCCTCTATGGTAAGATTCAAGAAGAGGTTTATGTTTGTCAACCTCCAGGTTTTGAGGATCCATTTAATCCAAATCATGTCTACAAGCTAAATAAAGTTTTGTATGGCTTGAAACAAGCACCAAGAGCCTGGTATGAAACTCTTTCCACCTTTCTACATTCCATTGGTTTCACAAGAGGTAAAATAGATAAAACATTATTTTTAAAATGGAGAGGGAAAGACTTGATGATTGTCTAGATTTATGTGGATGACATCATTTTTGGAAGCACATGTAATAAAATGTGTGTAGAGTTTAGGCAACTCATGACAGATGAGTTTGAGATGAGTGCAATGGGTGAACTCCAGTGCTTTCTTGGTCTCAAACTAAGGCAACTGCAAAATGGCACTTTTATTTATCAAGGCAAATATGCCAAGGAACTTTTAAAGAAATTTGAGATGGATGATTGTAAGCCATGCAGTACACCCATTGCAACCAATAAAATAGTCATGTCTGATGAAAAGGATGATTTGGTTGATCAAACTCTGTATAGAAGCATGATTGGGTCTTTATTGTACCTAACTGCATCTAGGCCAGACATCATGTTTGAAACATGTGTTTGTGCAAGATCCCAATCAGCCCCTAGAAAGTCAAACCTTATTGCTGTAAAAAGGATATTCAGATACCTAAAAGGTGCTCCCACACTTGGTATCTGGTATCCAGCTGATGGAAATATCAAGCTTTCAGGTTTCTCGGATAGTGACTTTGCTCGATGTGACAAGACAAGGAAGTCCACTTCAGGAGGGTGTCAATTCCTAGGCAGTTGCTTAGTGTCTTGGCAAAGCAAAAAGCAAGCAGCTGTTTCCACATCCACTACTGAGGCAGAGTATATAGCTGCTGCAAGCTGTACAACCCAACTGCTTTGGCTTCAAAATCAATTGCTGGATTTTGGTATCACTGCCCTAAAGACACCACTTATGTTGGATAGCCAGGCAGTAGAAAATATCATCAAAAATCCAGTGTCCCACTCAACCACTAAGCACATTGATATCAGACATCACTTTGTGAGGGATTGCTATGAAAAAGGTTTGATTTCTCTGCACCATGTTCCAACTAAAGATCAGCTGGCAGATGTGCTAACCAAAGCATTAGACACATCCACCTTTGAAAGCTTGATCTCTAGATTGGCATGCTGAACATGGAATAACATGCAAAATCCTGTTTTTCTATGAATAAGAGCATTAAAATGTTTTCAGAAAATCAAAAATCCATCTTTAAAAATAGCTAAAAATGAAATTTTCATTAAATCCTTAAAAGTCTGCCATAACCACTGTTTTGCTAAAACATCTGTTCTGTTTAATGCTGTCCACTGCTGAAAGCCATCCCCTGTTCTCTCATTTCCTTGGTAATCATTGTTGTTCAAAATCAGTGTTTTCATCCACTGATAAGCTATCCACTGATAGTTAAAATCACCCACTGCTTTCATTGTACCGTTGCAACCACTGATATTGCTCCATCAGTGGTTTCATAAAACAACTGTCTTCCATTACTCATCAGGGGTTGGCACGTGGACAGTACATAGCGGTCAGATCTTTTTGTAACTGCTGTCACGTCAGCATTCACTTTTTCCTGTATAAAACCCTGAGCAAAATCCCCAAACAGGGTTTTTACTGTCGAATCGAATTAAAAAATTCTTTTCTCAAAGCTGTTATCATCCCTTTCTCTCAAATCCTTCATCATTCTTCTTCTTCAAAATGACAAAATCAAAGTCTTCATCATCTAAAAAACCCACTGAAAAAGCCATCGAAATCCCATACAAAGCTCCTCACAATTATTTGGGTCTACTCACAAAACCCACTAACACTGAAACCTTCAATTCCATCATTGACGCTCTTTCGTCTTCAAAGTACAAAATTTTGTTGACTGCTGATGCTCCGATTTACCTAAAAACCCAAAGAGAATTCTGGAAAAATGCTACACTTGAATCCCAAGGTGAGACGGTCATAGCCATCAATTCCTCAATATTGGGTAAAAAGGTCAAAATTACACCACAATCCATTTCAGAAGTATTTGAACTCAATGATTTGCAAGGTAAAACTTCTTTTCCCAAAATTGAGTATCAAACTGATTTCATTGAGAGGGGGTATGCTGAGGAAATGAAAAAAGATATTTTACAAAAAGGTAACTTTCCTCCTGCAACAAGATTTTTATTCCATACCCTCTTGATGTGTGTTTCAAATAAGACCACTGCTTTTAATGAAATACCATTAAAGATTCAATACCTGGGATATGCCATTTTACATAACGAAAATTTTAACTACTCCCATGAGATCTTTGATGATTTGGTCAAAAATGCCACTAATAAATCTTTTTTATTATTTCCAAGGTTCCTAAGTTTTTATTTTCAAAAGAAATTTGGAAAAGATGATGCTCATGTGATCACCCAAGGTGACTCTTTTCAAATAAACAGCTTAACAGTTGAAACTTTTACAAGATAATTAAAACCTTCTAAAACAAAAGCATAGGCTCCTGAGCAGAATTTAGCAGCTACCACTGCTCCTCAGGCTCCTGCTGTTGAGCCCACTACTCTAGGTGATCACAGCAGCAAAACAACTGCTGTGAAACCCACACCTAAAACCACCAGAAAACCACGACAAAAGAAAATTCAAACCCCCCCAAACCTACAAAAAAAGGCAACTCTGGAAGATGAGATCTCAGAGCAACTCCTCCTGCTTCTTCTAAAAAAGAACAGGTTACAAGAATATGGACACCACAATATGATGCTCTGGAATCACTTGCTTCCATCATCCACAACCCACTGCCAGGGGCAACTTCTCTTTCTACACCCATACTCACTTCCACAATTCCCCCACAAACAAAAATATTATTGGATGCTCTTGATTTGAATCAGGCATAAACCAGTCCTTCTCAATCACCTGTCAATGAGAACATACCTCAACAAGTGACTGGGTCTGATATTCCAATCATTGCTAACCCACCAACAACACCTGAGGAGGTTACACCCCCTGAGTTACATGTAACTCTTGGTGGTAGTTCAAGTGAAGCAGCCACTACAAGTGCTGAACCCACTGGTTTGCATTTGGACAGTGGTTACATCTATAAGACTTCCTTAAAGGAAATTTCTTCTCTGGGAACTCTTGTGTATCCAGTGTTCACTGGTTCACTAAAAAGTGTTTCTCAACCTGAAGAAAGAAGTCCCCAGTACCAAGACAAAGGGGCAACAATGGATGATTTTTGGAATAAATTCCCTGAGTCAACCACTGTTACAACCACTGTTAGTGGGAAATCAGATGATCCCATTAAGTTGGGTGATGGTTTAATGTACCAAGAATTGACGGCTAGAGTTGACAAACTAGATACTTCTGTTGCAGAAATAAAAAAAAATGCTGCAACAGTTGTTGAAAGTTCAGAAGGTACCACCCACTACTGCACCAACTCCAACAGCTGCCCCATCATCTGCTCCTACTACAAATGAGTTGTGGAGTTTATTTCAACCACTGCTCCATCATCAAAGAGAATTAGCTGATCAGCAACATGAGATATAAGTTCAAAAGATCAGAAATCTCATGGAAGCAAGGTTTAAAGACACCCAAACAGATATCAAGGTAATAAATGCCCATTTACTGAATACCACTGGCACTGCTCCTCCCTCTATCATTTTTGTGGAAAAACCACCACCAGCTGATGCCAAAAAGGGGGAGAAAATAAAGCAGTGGAAGAAAAAGGGTTATGATGATGGTTTGTATATTGCACCAGACAATTCTTGCATGCTTGCAAACATCCCTTTGCCTGATGGCTCCAAAAAGATTGATGTCACCACAAATGCCATTGCTGATGCAAAAGCAAGTGTAAAAAAGGACAGGGATGCTAAGGATAAAGCCAGGTGGGAACAGGAGAAAAGAGCTTTTATGGAGCTAAATGAACAGGGTATTTCTGAGCCTAAGGATGATGAAAATCCTGAGCCAAAAAGAAAGCAGCCCACTAGAAAAGTGAGGCAACCCAAACACACACCATCCAGACCCACAAAGTAAACCTCCAAACCTACCAAAAGCTACGAACGTCAATCTCCCAAACCAACAGTTGTTAAAACTCCTGTTGTACCAACAGCTGTTGATACTTCAGGGGTTTCAACAACTGCTTGCCAAACAACTGCCACCACTTCAACACACACCACAACCACTGCTTTAGCACCACCATCAAAAAGTCCATCACCACCAAAAACAACCTCATCACCACCATCACCTCCTGCCAAAAAACATAAGACAGCTGATGACACATCATCAATTGTAATGACAACAGTGGTTGAAACATCAGTTATTTCAACAACTGTTAGTCAGCCACTTTCCACTACAATAACCACCACTCAAATCACCACCACTGAACCAACCAACACACCACAAGCCTATCCTAAACCAAAAAGGAGAAGGATAATTTTGAAAGATGATGATTCTCCACCACCACCAACATCTTCACAACCTTTGTCACTTGTTACTATTCCAAACCCTGTTCCTCTTTCTTCAGCTCAAGTTCGAAAACCAAACACTGCCATCACTCCTGCAGGTGTCCAGTATCCTTTAGAGCTTGTAGCTGTCAGAGAAGAGATCAAATCCTTCTACTTTGAAGATGACCCTGCTAAAAGGAGTTTACCATCTGTTGAAGGATATCCTAGGCCTAACAACATTGAAGAATACTTGAAAGTTAAGGCTCAACAAGCAGAGGATATCTTCAAAAGAAACTCACAAGGAAAGTCTGACAAAGAAATTCAAAGGCATTATCAATTCCTGCTCACACAAGTCAGAACCTTGGAGCAGTTTGCAAAAAAATGTATGACAGCAACTATCAGAAAGAGCAGATGAATCCTTGAGAAAAGACTATCTTGATAACATCATGGCTTACAAGAAATACAAAGGAGAAAAATACATGTACAAAGAATGGACCATTGAAGAGCTTGAAAGTGAAGCAGCCAGGATTCAAGATATAATAAAAAACAAGGTTAAACATACTCCTCCTGATTGGGCAAAATACAAGAAGAATGTACCTGATAAGGCACTAGAGCTGAAGAGGATGAAAGAGGAACTAATCACTGCTGATTTTGGGTCGAAAAATCAAGTGTCAAGGTGGAAAGAAGACAAAGTCAGGGCCAGCTACAAAAAGTTGGAAGAACTAAGAAAGAAAAATCCAAAGATTCCACAAAAACCAAACTATCCTGAAGCAGAGGTTTCAACAAGACCACCAAAACTGCAAGTCAGGAGAGCCTCTCCTCCACTAGGTGCACTCCTTTATCAAAGAAGGAGACAAAAGCAGATGGATGCAGAAACACCAGAGGATCAAGCAGCTGGTGATGAAGTTTTAAAAATGGTCCTCAAACAAATGATAGCTGATATCCCTGAACTTGCTAAAGCTCAAAGCACTGCTCAGTCAGTTATCACCAGGCCATCATCTCCAAATTCCTCATCTAATAAAAATCTCCCAAGAAATCCACTGGATTCCAAAATACTAAAGTGGAAAACTGACAAACAGACCCATGTATTGACTCTGATCAAATCCAGTGGAGAAGTGAAGAAAATATCAAGGGAACAAGCTCTAGGCCTGAGTGTTGAAGATCTGCAGGATCTCCTTGATCTTACACTTTGCACGGATGAAGATGATACAAATGCCTTAGACTTTGAGTTACAACTCAAAGGGAAAATAAGGGAACTGTTGATGAGGCAATAAAGTCCCACAATAATGAAGGGTTTTGGCATCATCTGTTCCAGGGGGAGATTATTGGGATTGAACCCTACCAAAGGAACAGTTGACTAAAGCCAAAACCGGATCAGAGAAGTGGATCCAGAATAAGCAGATGTTTGTACACAAGCTTTCCCTTTGATAATGGCTCTAACAACTGATGGACACAACTATTTCCTTTCCTAACTGCTGTTGATTCCAAAGGACTGATAAAGACCAAAATGCTGATGACTCAAACAACTGCCTTATCTCAAGTACTGCTGAAGACTAGAAGCACTGCTGAAGACTAAGCAGTGGAATGAAGAATCAGTAATTTAGTTTATTTCTATGTAATATGTTGTAATCAGTTGTTTGCTATCAGTAGTTGTAACGAGGGCAGTAGTTAGAGTTTGTTAGGAGGTTAGATGTCACTATCATGGCGATGTCAGCAAAGATGCCACAGTGGTTTGAGCATGCCTATAAATAGAACAGTACCCTGTACTGTTCTATTAGATCTTCATCACTTTTCTTCCTGTACGAACAAACTTTGTGAGCTCAGGCTGAGGGGGAGTTTGTTACATGCATGCAAAGTTGTAATCGGTGATTTGAATAAAGTTAATCATTCGGTTCAATGTTCAAACATGTGTGTTGAAAGCATTTCTCCTATTTGATTGTGTGAAAAGTTTAATTCCATTTTAATTCCGCTGCAACTACTTGTTCATCTTCATTAATTTCTAAACCAAAACACAATAAAAAAGAAACTCAGATCCTAACATCGGCTCATTCATTGAAATGGCCACGACTTAAGCATGGGGTGTAGGCATACACCTTCCGGTGCATATGTAAAAAGATATACCCGCTTGTTGAGAATAACTCGCCGTGGGTTTATATTATGTGGTGTGTCTATTAATCTTGTTCCGGCTTCTATCCCGGACCCTGAACGTATGACAAACATATAAATCTTTTACAAGAATTTTTAAATAATTGTCCCAAGTTATAAAAGTCTATTTGTGCCTTGTGCATTTAAATCAATTTTTTAAATATTTTTAAAATGAGTCGGTTAATTGTATTTACCAGTTTAAACTGACGTATTTTCCAAAAAGGTTAAGTGCAGGTACTAAGCGAAATCGGCTGGCTTCTCCTAGTATCAAATAAAGAGTCTTGCAAGCCTTTGATGCTTAAAATCTGTTGAACAATGTTTCTTTTGTTTTTGATCTGCATGTGGATCCTTTTTACATTCCGTTTGTGTAATATTTATGATACTTTCGAATCGGTTTGTAATATTATTACTTTAGAATTTTTAAATAATTGTCCCAAGTTATAAAAGTCTATTTGTGCCTTGTGCATTTAAATCAATTTTTTTAAATATTTTTAAAATGAGTCGGTTAATTGTATTTACCAGTTTAAACTGACGTATTTTCCAAAAAGGTTAAGTGCAGGTACTAAGCGAAATCGGCTGGCTTCTCCTAGTATCAAATAAAGAGTCTTGCAAGCCTTTGATGCTTAAAATCTGTTGAACAATGTTTCTTTTGTTTTTGATCTGCATGTGGATCCTTTTTACATTCCGTTTGTGTAATATTTATGATACTTTCGAATCGGTTTGTAATATTATTACTTTAGACTTCCGCTGTGCATTGAACTGTGATTATTTATCTATGATGATATCAACTACATCACGATACTCCCCATCGTGCCCACCGGTAATACGTGGAAATATCGGGGTGTGACAGGTTGGTATCAGAGCCAACATTGAGTGAATTAAACACTAGCCTTTTGTGTTTAATCTCAATGACACAGTTGCACATTCCATGACTTCCGAGTCTAGGCAAAGGACTTAGGACTGATCCTAATCTTATTTATTTTTGTCTTTTATGGTTTTTCCTTTGTTTGTTTCCTTTTGTTTGTTTTGACAGGAACAAGAAAATGCCGCCGCGTATCAGAGGAAGAGGTAGAGGCGGAAAAGCCCCTGTTTTCACAAGTTATGACCACGAGGCCGAGCCATCACACCGGCGAACTCCTTCAGCAACCATGAGCTCTAGTCCTCAAGAAGACTGGAGGATGTATTTGGAACCCGCGAGGCGTTCTGTCTCGCTTAGCTCTTCGCCCCTGTATCACCACTCCTTTGGGCCACAATCAGAAAACGAGCCCAATGATTCTCACCACTCCTACCTCCCGTTGCAGTGTTCGGGTTCTCACCGTGCCTTTAAGGACCCGACCCTGTACTTCCAGAGCTGGTTCAATCCGGCAAATCAGGTGCAAGAACCAGTGGGTTATAACCCATTGGGACCAGAAGATCATTTTTCCGGTGACCAAGATATGGATATGGACGAAGATCCGGATCCTGCCGAGCCACCATCTGGGACGCCCACGCATCCCATCGAGATTTCTGACGGATCGTCTTTTCATGGTTCGCCATATCGGGGCCCAGACAGCTTTGCAGAAAGGTGGGCCACATACCCTGGGAGTTTACTCCCCCTTTCAACCCACCTCAACAGCAGCAGCAGGATCCCTCTGAGGATTCGCGTTTTCAGGCGGTTACTCCACCGCCACCACCACCGCCGGAGCATCAGCCGCCTCCTGAACCACCGAGGCGGAGAAGATCAGGTGCATGGATGTCCGTGCGAGGGGGATTTCACTTCAGCACCCCCCAACACTCCAGTGGCAGCCACTACCCACCACTATATGAAGACCCACAGATGGGTGGGCCTTCAAACCCAGTTTCTGAGGTGGACTCTGCGCCAGTAGCACCACCACCACCCCAAATGGGTTATGATAACCCGATTCCTTCTTACGCCGGTGCAGCGGCGTATAACCCGTTTGAGCAACCAGCTTACCCAGATTTCAACTACTACAATGCCCCCGATGTTAACCCGTATCTCGTGGCGGCAAACTACAATGCTCTTCATCTTGAAGGGCCCTACGCAGCTTGCTACCAGACTGGGTACCCAGCCTATGGGTATCAATACCCACCACCTCCTCAACCTCTGCAGCAGCAGCAGCAGCAGCCGAAGCCACTACAGATCCAACCACCGCATCAGCAGGAGATCCTACAGAGGTTGAATCAGGTGGAACGGGATGTGTATTTGTTTGCCTATTTGATTGTCCCCACCGGACGTATGCTTGTTTTGAGAGAAGTGAACTCACCTTGGTTTGCTCGGTAAGATTAGTTACTTGTTTCAAGTTGGTCAATCAAGTCCTAGTGTGGTTACCAATAACAATCAGTTTTGTACTCAAGTAATACACACGTTATTGTCACGCAACACGTATAACATAGTAATTCAACATCGCATACAGTTTACTATCACATATACACATAGTTCATCAGTTCGAAATGTCTGGTCTAGTAAAAGAACACAAAGCCCAAATAATGCTCAGTCTGTTGCAAGAGTGCGGCCTAATTTCATTTCAAATTGATCATCAGTCGAGACCTTGGGGGTCTCGAATCTCAACCTCTTGGGTCTCGAGTCGCAAACGGCGATCTCGAGTGGTGAATTCATTTGTCGAGACCACGAGGTCTCGGGTCAGGTCTCGAGTCGTAACCGGACTCGCAACCACTGGTCTCGGGTTCTCTCATATGGTGACAATTGGTCTCAAGTCGGAACCATAAGGTCTCGAGTCGAGACTATTTCCTTAACGGTTGTTAATTCCTTCAATTAAGGCAATCTGTTGTAGTTATTCTTATCAGTTACACACTTTCTGAATTCATTGCAAACAACCAATCAATCATCACAGCAATATTCTAACGAATCAAATATTATGATTTAACAGTTATTATCCAGGTTCATACAAACCCTAATCGCTGTTCATCCTCAATACTATATCGTAACACATTATCATCGGTTCACGAAATTCCTATTCATGTATAATTAGAATTCTAATCATGATCAAATCTACAGAATTTTACTAACGATTTCAACACTAAATCAAGATCGAAGTCTAGTTATTTAAGCATCCTGAATACAGATCTTAACATACAATCCAATTCCCTAATCATTTAAACCATTATTCACACAATTCCTTTAACACCCACCAACAAGCATCATATTCAACATAACCTAGAGACAAGGCCCTAACCACGTTTACGGATGATCACATAATCACGTAACAAGAAATAATCGACTAACATATGGAATCATACTAACCGAGAAGTAGAGGGTGTGCGAGAATGCTAGAGCAAGAAGTTATGCCACAATCCGAGGAGAGCTTTGAGGGTGAAGGGGTTGCCACCGATTCGAGTGAGAGAGGAGTAGGGTTTTGTGATTAACTTGTGTTTTGGAAGGTTATCAAAACCAACACACCTAACCGAGTGTGTGTATATGCGCACAAGTGTACGAGTTGGGCCCGGCTTGTGGGTTTCAGGCCGTGAGCAACCCGTTGAAGGGTGAGGGGTGTGTGGTCCAAGAGTGGTGTGTGGTCCAAGAGTAGTGTGCGGTTCGGATCCTTACAACACATAATGATCAACGTCTAAACAATTCACACATATCCAACACTTTCAATTTAGTTCACATAACATTTACCACATAGCAGTCACATGATTACAATGTACATCAAAACATGACAGGTTCATTACAAGAAAGAAGGGTTTGAAAATACGAGTTGTCACATCATCCCCAACCTGAAAGAAATTTTGTCCCGAAATTTGATAAGCAGTCTAAGGGAGGTAAGGTGATATCAAGATAAGCAGGTCAAGATAACAGTGGATTTTCCTCGGGTGCCACATCATCCCCAACTTGAAAGGGAATTTCATCCCGAAATTCACCCGTTGCATCAGGATTAGATTGGTCAGTCAGGAATAATTGAGGATACTTGAGCTTCATCTGATATTCACGTCCCCACGTGAACTTCGGTCCACGTCTTGAGTTCCAACGAACTCTCACGATTGGAATTCAACTGTGTTTACGGACCTTGACTTCCCAGTCCATAATTTCGACAAACTGCAATTTGTCGTCGATTTTCAGTTCTTGGAATGGTACAACAAGTGTTTCATCAGACAAACACTTCTTTAGTTGCGAAACGTGGAAGACATCGTGAATGTTACCCAACTCAGCAGGTAACTCGAGCTTGTAGGCCACTTTACCAATTCGTTCTAGAATTTTGAATGGCCCAACATAACGTGGGATAAACTTACCGCACTTTCCAAAACGTAACACACCCTTCCAGGGTGAGACTTTCAACATAACGCGATCGCCTACAGAGAACTCCAAAGGCTTCCTACGCTTGTCAGCGTAGCTTATCTGACGGTCACGCGATGCCGCCATACGATTCCTGATCTGGACAATCTTCTCAGAAGTTTCAAGCACAAGTTCCGGACCTGTGATTTGGCTGTCACCCACTTCAGTCCAACAGAGAGGAGATTGACATTTCCGTTCGTATAGAGCCTCGAACAGAGCTGCCTGTATACTGGTATGGTAACTGTTATTGTAGGAAAACTCCACCAAGGGCAAGTGTCTCTCCCAACCTTTAACAAAATCGATTACACATGCCCGTAGCATGTCTTCTAATGTCTGGATGGTCGCTCACTCTGACCATCCATTTGAGGATGATAAGCAGTGCTCATGTCAAGACGTGAGCCAAATGATTTGTGCATCGCTTGCCACAAATCGGATATGAAACGCAGATTACGATCAGAGATAATGGAGGTTGGCACTCCCTGCCTAGAGACTACTTCCTTTAGATAGATACCAGCCAGCTGCGAAAACTTATTGGTTTCCTTGATCGCGAGGAAGTGTGCTGATTTCGTAAGATGGTCGACGATCACCCAAATGGTATTGTTCCCGTTTTGAGTTCTAGGTAAACCAGTGACGAAATCCATAGCAATTTGCTCCCACTTCCACATGGGTATCTCTGGTTGCTGAAGCAGGCCAGAGGGTTTTATATACTCCACCTTGACTTTCGCACAAGTCAAACATTTACTCACATAGGTCGCGATGTGTGCTTTCATTTTCGGCCACCAATACAAGACTTTCAGATCCTGATACATTTTATCAGAATCTGGGTGAACAGAATAGCGAGACTTGTGTGCTTCGTCCATCACAAGTTCTCGAAGGCTTCCATACAACAGAACCCATATTCGTTCCATGAAGTAATAAATGCCGTCAGATCTCTCTACAAGTCGTTTCTCCATACCCCGCAAATATTCAGCTTCCAAGTTTTCTGCTTTCAACGCTTCAGTCTGAGCAGAATGGATCTGATCAGGTAAATTAGGGTGGATAGTGAGCTGTAGAGCGCGGACACGCTTGGGTTTTGTTTCCTTTCGACTAAGGGCATCAATTACAACGTTAGTTTTACCTGGATGGTACTTGATTGCACAATCATAGTCGTTTAAGAGTTCTACCCAACGGCGTTGCTGCATATTCAATTCCTTCTGGTCAAAGATATGCTGAAGGCTCTTGTGGTCGGTATAAATAGTGCATTTAGTACCGTACAAGTAATGCCTCCAGATTTTAAGTGCAAACACCACGGCCCCCAGCTCTAAGTCGTGAGTCGTGTAATTCTTTTCATGGACCTTCAACTGTCGAGAGGCGTAAGCTATCACTTTCTCGCGTTGCATCAGCACACAACGAGACCCTGAATAGAGGCGTCACAGTACACCACAAAATCTTCGATACCCTCAGGTAAAGACAAAATCGGTGCACTGCAGAGTTTTTACTTCAGAAGCTGGAAGGCGTTTTCCTGTTTCGTCCTCCAAGAATACACGACACCTTTCTGTGTCAATGTGGTGAGAGGTTGAGCGATCTTTCAAAATACCTCAATGAATCTACAATAATACCCAGCGAGACCAAGAAATTGTCGCACCTCCGAAGGATTCTTTGGTGCTGCCCAATTCCTGATAGAGTCGATTTTAGCGGGATCCACATGTATTCCCAGCTCGTTGACTATGTGACCCATGAAGTGTACTTCTCGAATTCAGAAGTCACACTTAGAAAATTTCGCTTAAAGTTGCTCCTTCCACAGGAGCTCCAGGATAAGACGCAAGTGCTGTTCGTGGTCCTCCTTGCTCTTAGAATAGATCATAATGTCATCAATAAACACGATGACAAAATCGTCAAGGTATGGTTTACATACGCGGTTCATAAGATCCATGAATACCGCTGGTGTGTTGGTTAACCCGAATGGCATGACCAGAAACTCGTAATGACCATACCGTGTTCTGAAGGCTGTTTTGGGAACATCCTCTTCTCGGACTCTCATCTGATGATAGCCTGACCTTAGATCAATCTTTGAGTAGAAGCTCGACCCTTGCAACTGGTCGAACAGGTCGTAAATGCGAGGTAAAGGATAAAGATTCTTAACTGTCACCTTGTTGAGCTCACGGTAGTCGATACACATACGAAAAGATCCCTCCTTCTTCTTTACAAACAAAACTGGGGCTCCCCAAGATGAAGAACTGGGTCGGATAAAGCCTCTATACAATAGTTCTTGAAGTTTATTTGACAATTCTTGCGACTCCCAAGGTGCAAGATGATAAGGTGCACAAGTAATTGGAGCTGCTCCTGGTGTAAGATCAATTTGGAATTCCACCTGATGATGTGGTGGTAAACCTGGAAGTTCTTCGGGAAATACATCAGGAAACTCACAAACAACTGGTAGGTCTTCGATTTTCTTTTCTTCAGGCTGAGTATCGGTAACAAGCGCAAGAATAGCTGGGTAACCCTTCCGCAAACACTTCTGGGCTTTCATGGATGAAATGATGCTGACGATTGCACCACTTCGATGACCCTGGACAGATAGCGATTCCCCACTTGGGAGAGGTATACGAACGATTTTCTCCTTGCAGAGTATATCGGCTCGGTGCTTTGACAACCATTCCATACCAACAACTATATCAAAGCTACCAAGGGTGATGGGAAGGAGGTCAATGTCAAACACTTGACCCAAGAGATCAAGTTTTCACCCTAAAAGAACATGTGAGGCTTCAATTGACTTCCCATCAGCCAATTCTACTACGTGTTTAACCTCGAGAGGTGTTGGAGTTAACCCTAACTGACGACTGAACCCCAAAGACACATAACTCCAATCGGCACCAGATTCGAATAATACAGAAGCGAAAATACCATTGATAGAGAACGTACCAGTCATGACGTTGCCATCGTTCCTTGCATCACCAGCAACGATAGTAAACACTCTCCCACGAACGCCATTCCCACTGTTATTCCCATTGTTGTTAATTTCTGCATTGTTGTTGTGACGATTATTGTTCCCACCGTTGTTGTTGTTAGCGTTCTGGTTCAATTGTGGGCAATCCTTCTTGAAGTGCCCTTCGTTGCCGCATTGGTAACATCCCTTTTGATTACCCCGATTCTGATGGGGTTGCTGCCTCTGTTGCTGCTGTTGGGGTTGTTGTTGTTGTTGCTTGGGATACGGAGCTCTACAATATTTCTCCATGTGACCCACCTTGTCACACATTTGACATGCTCGGTTACACGAGCCATAGTGGTGAAAACCGCACTTGTTGCACTTCGGTTGTTTCCCCGCATAAGAGCCCGAAATTTGACTATTATTCTGATTCTGATTGACTGAGGATGACTGACTGAAACTGCGACTGTTGTTGTTGTCAGGCTTCTTTTGCAACTAATTCAAGTTAGTCGCCTTATCTGCGTCATTCCACTTACGCTTGTTATCAGTGGTGGGGGTAGCAATAGCAGCAGTAGTAGTAGCAGCAACACGTGGTGGCAGCGAGCCACGCTCCACCTCCTGATCAGTGATCTTGTGAGCCAGTCTGATAACTTGTGGTGCCAATCCCTTAATGTAGAGTTCGATCCTGCAGTGAGGCGGTTGGGATAGATTAGGACACATGTCTGCCAGCTTGTGAGACCGTTTCGTATAAGCCTCGATCTCAGATCCCTCCATCTTCAAGTTATAGTACTCATTTTCCAACTTTTTAATTTCATCCCGAGGGCAGTACTCTTCCCGAATCAACTCCTTGAAATCATCCCAAGTGGTCGCGTTTGCCATCTCAATACCCAGCATCTGCACCTGAGCATTCCACCAAGTAAAGGCACCATCCTCCAAGGTGCCTGAAGCAAACTTTACCCTGTCCCCAACGGGGCTGTTACACATGGCGAAGACAGATTCAGCTTTCTCGAACCAACGAAGCAGTCCCACGGGACCTTCAGTCCCGCTGAATGTTTGAGGCTTGCAATCCATGAACATTTTGAACGTACACACAGGCGGATTGTTCTGGTTTTGGTTCGCAGGTTGACCTAAAACAAAAGAAAGTACGCACGAATAAGAATCGAGTGAAATGACCGAGGACTATGCTTTGTCTTGTATATATCGTACCAGCTTGCTGAGCTGCCAAGGCCTCAGCCCCACGTGTGTTAATCAGATCAGGCAACTCTGCTTGAGTCATGACAATGTTGCCACGTCCACCGCCGCGGCCACCACCACGTCCACCGTTACGTCCACCACGTCCGGTCATGATTCTGTATAAGAAGAGTGGAAGAGATAAGGATCGCAATCGAGTAGGAGTCAATTATCTCTATGACTTCATAGATTGAGGAACTCTACTACTACATCAGATAAGGGAACAAGACCCCTTTCACACTTATTAAGCCTCACTGGGACTTGCATGCACCCCACATTATTATTATGTGTGCACCCATAATAATAAGGCAATTTGCAAGCTTATCTCAGTGCCTCTTAACTCATGCTAAAAGGTTCCTCACATTCAAATGTCAAAACGAAAGACGTCACAAAACTAGGGATTTCAATAGTCAGAGTGTAGTGCCACACTATCAAGTATTTACTTAAACAAGCAGCACATGAAATCACATCATAGTGTCTAGTATGTAGTTTTATGCAGGTCGTGGGTGTGTGTATACTAGGTATGTAATGCATAAAGTAAACAGAGGACGAACCTTTCAATCTTGAGCTGAGTGTCATGGTCGTTTTTGATACTGTTTGGTTATAGTCTAGTTTTATGAAAACGTTTTAAAACCTAGTTCACTATAACCAGTGGCTCTGATACCAAACTGTCACACCCCCAAAAATACCACATGCAGGAACCCCCGCGAGGCGTGTGACGTACCAGGATCTAGCCATTAATTACATTGAACCATAAGTAAGAGTAGAATTTTTCCATTAAACGAGAAATAAGTAATTCAAACATTGGTTTTGAAAATTAAACATGTTCAGCGGAAGCATATTAGTTTGTTCAATAAGTTTAAATGTAAGTGTTCAAAACAATGCGACATTAAGGAGCGTTCCAATTGCCACGACCCATGACGACTCCAGCTTCCCAGACAGCAAGTTCCATGACAGTGTACCTAAGGGCCTACAAGCATGCAGAAAAGTGTATCAGCGAAAGATGGCGAGTTCACAGTTTGATTAACCGTTTGTTACCGAGTATTGATTTATGTTATGTTGATAATAACTCGATATCGCAGGCGGCTCCTTTTTTCCCTTCTCCAATGCTCTATCAAACATTGGGCATGATTTTAAAGTTATTAGTTCACGCCCGTCCTATCCAGGTACGTCGTGAGGGTGCCAAACCTAATAGCGCTATTAACTAATAACCTCGTTGCCCTACAAGAAACTAATTCGGTAATATGATGGGACTTAAGCGATAGAAAGTGAGTGTATTATCCAACATCAACATTTACTGAAAACTGCCTCATATCCCCTACAAGGATATGGGTTTGTGAAAACTGCCTCACATCCTCTACAAGGATGTGGGTTTTTGAAAATCCGTTTATTTGTTTGCCTATTTGATTGTCCCCATCGGACGCATGCTTGTTTTGAGAGAAGTGAACTCACCTTGGTTTGCTCGGTAAGATTAGTTACTTGTTTCAAGTTGGTCAATCAAGTCCTAGTGTGGTTACCAATAACAATCAGTTTTGTACTCAAGTAATACACACATTGTTGTCACGCAACATGTATAACATAGTAATTCAACATCGCATACAGTTTACTATCACATATACACATAGTTCATCAGTTCGAAATGTCTGGTCCAGTAAAAGAGCCCAAAAGCCAAATAATGCCCAGTCTGTTGCAAGTGTGTGGCCCAATTTCATTTCAAAATGATCATCAGTCGAGACCTCGGGGGTCTCGACTCGCAACCTCTTGGGTCTCAAGTCACAACCGGCGATCTCGAGTGGTGAATTCATTTGTCGAGACCACGAGGTCTCGGGTCAGGTCTCGAGTCATAACCGGACTCGCAACCACTGGTCTCGGGTTCTCTCATATGGTGACAATTGGTCTCGAGTCGGAACCATAAGGTCTCGAGTCAAGACTATTTCCTTAACGGTTGTTCATTCCTTCAATTAAGGCAATCAGTTGTAGTTATTCTTATCAGTTGCACACTTTCCGAATTCATTGCAAATAACCAATCAATCGTCATAGCAATATTCAAACGAATCAAATATTATGATTTAACAGTTATTATCCAGGTTCATACAAACCCTAATCACTGTTCATCCTCAATACTAATATCGTAAGACATTATCATCGGTTCACGAAATTCATATTCATGTATAATTAGAATTCTAATCATGATCAAATCTACATAATTTTACTACCGATTTCAACACTAAATCAAGATCGAAGTCTTGTTATTCAAGCATCCTGAATACAGATCTTAACATACAATCCAATTCCCTAATCATTTAAACCATTATTCACACAATTCCTTTAACACCCACCAACGATCATCATATTCAACATAACCTAGAGACAAGGCCCTAACCACGTTTACGGATGATCACACAATCACGTAGCAAGAAATAATCGACTAACAAATGGAATCATACTAACCGAGAAGTAGAGGGTGTGCGAGAATGCTAGAGCAAGAAGTGATGCCACAATCCGAGGAGAGATTCGAGGGTGAAGGGGTTGCCACCGGTTCGAGTGAGAGAGGAGAGGAGTAGGGTTTTGTGATTAACTTGTGTTTTGGAAGGTTATCAAAACCAACACGCCTAACTGAGTATATGTATATGCGCACAAGTGTACGAGTTGGGCCCGGCTTGTGGGCTTCGGGCCGTGAGCAACCCGTTGAAGGGTGAGGGGTGTGTGGTCCAAGAGTGGTGTGCGGTTCGGGTCCTTACAACACATAATGATCAACGTCTAAACAATTCACACATATCCAACACTTTCAATTTAGTTCACATAACATTTACCACATAGCAGTCACATGATTACAATGTACATCAAAACATGACAGGTTCATTACAAGAAAGAAGGGTTTGAAAATACGAGTTGTCACATAACGGTTGGTTACTCATAACCTTACAAAGGAATTCTCATTAATATTTATTTTCAAAATATATATTTTTGACAATTTGAGAACCAACATTTCAGGATGCACGTATAAACAATTTCTAGATTGCAAACCATTGAATTTTGATGGCACGGGTGGTGCCGTAGCATTCGTCCGTTGGACTGAGAAATTGGATTCCGTGATTCGTATGAACAACTGTACCCCTAATCAAACTGTGTTATATGTATCAGGTACGTTCATGTCTGAAGCTTTGTCATGGTGGAACCTACAAGTACAAATTTTAGGAGACGCAGCAGCTTATGCCATCACGTGGTATAGACTGAAAGAGATGATGAGAGAGAAATACTGTTCGAGAGCGGATTTGCAATAGAAACAGGGTTTTGGAATTTAACGATGGACAGACCAGATATCTATGGGTACACCCAATGATTCCACGATCTTTCACGAGTAGTTCCTTATATAGTAACTCCGCAGTTTAAGAGAGTTGAATGGTACATATGGGGATTAGCACCCCAGATCCAAAGTATGGTCACGTCGTCACATCCCACGGCGATCACCGAGGCCATCACAATCTCCGTTAGCCTTACCGAGGAAGCAAAAAGAATGAACAAATTTGACAAGAAAGGCACCGAGAAAACAAAGGATAAACAAGTGGAATCCGCGTCACATGATAACAAACAAAAATTATCTCAATTCAAGAAAGGATCCCAATCAAGCAATAAGAAAAAAGAGAACTCCCCAAAAAGAACTGGTAAAGCATTTGTGGTAGCAGCAGAGACGAAACCGAAATGTTATGTGGGGAATGCACCTAAGTGCAACCAATGTGGTTATCATCACACTGGTAGTTGCCAAACTCTCAAGTGTGACAAGTGCGGGAAGATGGGTCACCGCACAGAAAAAATGTTGGGGTAACAACAAAGTGGTTAAGAAGGAAGGAGGCAGCGGCAACAATAACGAATGAGGGAAAAACCAAGGCTGTTTTAATTATGGAGATATGGGACACTTCAGGAAGAACTGTCCCAAAGAAAACAAAGGCCGCAGACGAGCCCTTGTGGTTGGAGCTAAAGAGGCGTGACATGATCCCAACGTTATCACCGGTACATTCCCTGTCAACGATCATTTCGCTTCTATTTTGTTTGATACTGGTGCAGATTTTAGTTTTATATCTTTAGAATTTAAAGATATACTTGGACTAAAGTCAATTAAACTAGATATTCCATTCACTATCGAATTAGCAAATGGAAAGGTGATTGAATCCGATAAAATTGTTAAAGGGTGTTCTTTAGAACTAGGAGGACAAAAATTCAAAATTGACCTAATACCCGTTCAACTAGGTAGTTGATATTGTAATTGGAATGGATTGGCTATCCACCAACCAAGCCGAAGTCGTATGTTACGACAAAATCAATCGAATTCCCCTTCCTAATAACGAAACACTTCTTGTTTACGGTGAGAAAAATGAAATGCCTTTACGAATTATTTCCTGTATGAAAGCCCAAAAGTGCCCACGGAAAGGATGTATAGCATTCTTAGCGCACATAATTGACAAAAAGGCCAAGGAGCTAAAACTTGAGGAAATCCCGGTTGTGAAGGAATTCCCTGAAGTCTTTCCTGAAGACTTGCCGGGAGTACCTCCACAACGACAAGTCGAATTCCGAATATACTTAATTCCAGGTGCCTCACATGTGGTAAAGTCTCCATACCGATTAGCCCCTTCGGAAATGAAAGAATTGTCCACACAACTTCAAGAGTTGTTGGACAAAGGTTTCATCAGACCAAGCTACTCACCCTGGGGAGCACCAGTGCTATTCGTGAATAAGAAGGATGGAAGTTTTAGGATGTGCGTAGGCTATCGGGGATTGAATAAACTCATAATCAAGAATCGATACTCATTACCGAGGATTGATGACCTATTCGATCAACTTCAAGGATCGAGTTATTATTCGAAGATTGATTTGAGATCAGGATACCATCAACTCAGAATTCAAGAAGAAAGTGTTCCAAAAACGGCATTCCGAACTCGCTACGATCATTACGAGTTCCTTGTTATGCCTTTTGGCTTAACAAATGCGCCAGCGGTGTTCATGGACTTAATGAACCGTGTGTGCAAGCCTTACCTTGATAAGTTCGTGATAATATTTATCGATGATATATTGATATATTCACGAAACAAGGATAAACACGAGTACCATCTTAGAACTATTCTTGAATTGTTGAAGAAGGAGAAACTGTATGTGAAATTTTCCAAATGCGAATTTTGGCTTCGCGAAGTTCAATTTCTCGGACATGTAGTCAACGAGAAAGGCATACATGTTGATCCATCCAAAATCGAGGCCATAAAGAATTGGAGTGCACCAAAGACACCGACCGAAATATGTCAATTCCTAGGATTGGCCGGTTATTATCGAAGATTCATTGAGAATTTTTAGAAGATTGTTCAATCCCTCACTTCTCTCACTAAAAAAGATAAGAAATTTGATTGGGGAGAAAAACAAGAAGCAACTTTCCAATTGCTTAAAGACAAACTCAGTAATGCACCAATTCTATCACTCCTAGACGGTAAGGACGATTTTGCAGTCTATTGTGACGCCTCACGACATGGGTTAGGATGCGTGTTAATGCAAAGAGAGAAATTTATTGCATACGCATCACGCTAATTAAAAGTTCACGAAAGGAAATATACCACACAAGATCTAGAGTTAGGTGCAGTGGTATTTGCGTTAAAAATTTGGCGTCATTACCTTTACGGTACCAAATGCACGATGTTCACGGATCACAAGAGTCTTCAACATATATTTAACCAGAAAGAGTTAAATATGTGCCAAAGACGATGGGTTGAATTGTTGAATGACTACGATTGTGAGATCAAGTATCATTCGGGAAAAGCGAACGTTGTTGCGGACGCTTCAAGTCGAAAAGAACGAGTCAAACCTCTATGTGTACGATCTTTAAAACTCACAATTCATCACGACCTTACTTCTCGAATTCGTGATTCTCAGCAAGAAGCATTAAAGGAGGAAATCTTCAAAACAAAGTTGCTTAGAGGTATGGAAAAACATTTAGAGCCGAAAGAGAATGGAGCCTTATACTTCATGAATAGAATTTGGATTCCTCATTTTGGCGGTCTTCGA
Source organism: Helianthus tuberosus (assembly GCA_030545235.1). Taxonomy (NCBI): domain Eukaryota; kingdom Viridiplantae; phylum Streptophyta; class Magnoliopsida; order Asterales; family Asteraceae; genus Helianthus; species Helianthus tuberosus. The sequence goes on along the minus strand of CM060357.1, from coordinate 38,210,147 downwards.
GACCTAATTCTTGATGAGGCTCATAAATCCAAATATTCGATACATCCTGGAGCAGATAAGATATATCACGATCTTAAGGAATTTTATTGGTGGCCTAATATCAAAGGTGATATTGCAACTTATGTTGGAAAATGTCTAACATGTGCTAAAGTTAAGGCCGATTACCAAAAACCTTCTGGATTGCTACAACAACCCGAAATCCCTAATTGGAAATGGGAACATATTTCTATGGATTTCATAACTAAATTACCCAGGACTTCTCGTGGTCACGACATGATTCGGGTAATCGTCGACCGATTAACCAAGTGAGATCACTTCTTACCTATACGCGAGAAAGATAATACTGAAAAGTTAGCTGAAATCTATCTCAAGGAAATTGTAGCAAGACATGGAGTACCAGTGTCGATAATCTCTGACCGAGACGGTCGCTTTGTATCAAGGATTTGGCAGTCATTTCAAAAGGCCTTTGGATCCCAATTAAATTTAAGCACGACCTTTCATCCTCAAACTGACGGCCAAAGTGAACGCACAATTCAAACCTTAGAAGATATGTTGCGTTCTTGTGTGATGGACTTAGGCGGAAATTGGGACACTCACTTGCCTTTAGTGGAGTTCTCATTCAATAACAGTTATCACACGAGTATTAAAGCCGCACCATTCGAAGCGTTATATGGACGTAAGTATCGATCTCCGCTATGTTGGGCGGAATTAGGCGACAAACAAATGTTAGGTCCTGAGTTAGTTCAAGAAACTACTGATAAAATATTCAAGATTCAAGACCGTATTAAGGCGGCTCGATACAGACAGAAAAGCTACGCGGATAGACGTCGCAAACCGTTGTCTTTTGAGGTTGGAGACAAAGTGTTGCTAAAAGTCTCGCCATGGAAAGGCGTAGCTAGATTCGGGAAGCAAGGAAAGCTTAGCCTGAGATACATAGGACCATACGAAATCTTGGAAAAGATTGGAAATGTCGCTTACAAGTTAAAGTTGCCAGAAACACTGAATAGCGTTCACGACACCTTTCATGTATCAAATCTGAAAAAGTGTCTTTCGGATGAATCACTTATTATTCCCCCGAACGAAGTCCATATAGTCGACAAACTCCATTTCATCGAAGAACCTGTTGAGGTTTTGGATTCTAAGATTCATAAAACAAGGAGAAGTCGTATTGATGGAACTCGAAACGCGGACCCGAGTTCACATGGAAACGAGAAGACGAAATCAAAAGAAAGTACCCTCACCTGTTTCTGAAAGTCCCAGCAAAGAGTAATGTAACTTAAAATTTCGGGACGAAATTTTCTTTAACAGGGGAGAATGTGACAATCGGCAAAATTCCGGTAATTTCGTACAACCCGAACAACTAATTACATTAATTATTTTCGCGTGTTCGACTTGATTTTATTTAATTAAGTCTTAAAAGTTTAGGAACTTCAAAAATCATAGTTAAGTATGATAATAAATCCGTAGCGATTAGAAAGAATATCTTAGACTGACACTAGGACCGCGAATAAACGATACTTGTCAGTACTAGTCGCGGTACAGTCTGACACGATAAAACAAGACATACAGATATGCCTACACAAATTTTCGATAGAACTCTATCAAAAATAGCACGTGCCTTTATTATTTAGAAAATTCCAATTAAAAACCAAATTGTCCAAGTCCGCAGAAAATATAGTAATCATGCGGAAGTGTACAGCATTCCGCAGAACGAAACAGTAATTGTCCAAAAACCCAAAAATAAATATTATTTGACATAAATAATAGAATGGGTATTAAAAACGACACAAAATCCGCAATTGAATCCTATTGCGTTAAGCTGCACGGCTAGTTCAGTAAACTGCAAAACAGCAAAGCCGATACCGGAACTGTGTCAGAAATAATAAAATTTTTAGTCCAAAAACTTGGATTAATTATTTGGATGATAAAACATGTGCAAAAAAATTGTTGTCATTGATGCGTGTGTAGCGTTATATATTTTTAAGTATATTTTTAGCCCATTTTTACCACTTTAGTCAAGTTTTAAATTTATAAAACACGATATTCTACTAACACTAAACACACATATGGGCAAGTGCACCCATCGTGAGCATAGTATAGTGTTGGTAAGATACCGATGTCGTCCAAGGACACAAGAGCTTTTAATACCCGTTTATCCTCAACATCTAATCAAATCAAAATTTTAGAAAAAGGTTTAACCATGAAAATAAAAACTAAAAATGCTGAAAATAAAAATAAAATAAAAACAGATGGACAAGATGAATCACTTGGATCCGACTCACCTTTAGTGTAACCTTTGATGTTTTCCGCACTTTTACACTTTTTAAGAGATTATCTTAGTTATAGTAGTAGGCCCCTCTATTGAAGGTGACGTTACCCTCAATCCAGCAGTTTGAGTCAGCAAGGATACAATCTTAAAGGGTTGGATTATTGAAAGATAACTAATTAAGTTATTAATGCGTAATGTGGTATGCCCCTCTTTTGAAGGTGACGTTACCCTCGGCTAAGTGGTTTGAGTCAGCATGGATACAATCCCAAGTAGCCGGGTTAATGTATTAATAGTAGTTTACATATGAGGGGATCAAGCCATTCGCACCCCCGCCATCCAATACCAGTGGGTATTGAAGGAGGTTCTAGTAAGCTTGACCCAGGTCCTTGCAGGATCTATACACTGAACAAGGCAAGAACCTTACCAAACCATTCCCTTAACCCCCGACCAGGTAGCCAACATATCTCCATATAGACCGTGGAGATATGAATGGTGTAAATCTTTTATTTTCTATAGACAGTAAAATAATGCCAAGACACTACGGACAAATGATAAGGAAGTTTCACCTTCAACATAAGAAACTAGTTATTAAAGTCATTAATACAAAACCAAATAAAAAGTGCGAAAAGATTAAAAAACAAAAGTATTACACTAAATGCTTGTCTTCACCAAGTGATGTAAGAGACTTAGGCAAACATGGCCTTTGATTGTCAAGAACTCTAACTATCAATCTTGGATCCCGAGACTACTACACACACTCTATGATGGATGATGGATGCTGGTAGTGGATGAGGGTGTTGTGATGGTGGTGGAGTGTGGGTGAAGTGTGAGAGAGGTGGTTTGCCAAGGGATACCTTTGAAGTGAACCAAGCACCTCTATTTATAGCCTGCCAGAAGCCCGGACACGGCCCCGTGTCCATTGGGCACAGCCCCGTGTCCACCCACTTTCTCTTTCTTCATTAAATACAGTTTGTCTGCATTAGTTGACCACGCCCCCATGTCCGCTGGGCACGACCCTGTGTGCAGAAGTGTATCTGTACTATCAAGATTTGCTTGGATTCTGCGAATCTTAGCGTTGACCACGGCCGTGTGGAGTAGGGCACGCCCCCGTGTCGGGAAATAGAAGCCTCTACTCTTTTGTCCTTTCTGCAGACACTTGGGCACGCCCCCGTGTCCACTGGGCACAGGACGTGTTCAGCCTCCTGATGTCTTTTTTTTCCTTGGGAAGATGCTGTCGAGGGGTCGGGCATGCCACGTTTATTGTTTTTCTTGTATTTATGTTAGATTTGGCTGTGTTTTTGCTTCTTTTGTTCATTTAAGCTCTTTTAACCTAGAAAAATACAAAAGGAAGACAAAATCACATTTTTTCCAACGTTAGTACTAAAAAAGGGTTAGTTTTACGCCTCATTTGATGTAATTTATATGTTTCATTTTACACACATCAGTCATGTATTTATATAAATAAAGCACAGTGTCAGTATTTAACCCGGCACAGGACCCGAACCAACTTTTTCACCCAATGACGGGTAGTCCGTAGGTCAACCCTTGAGTGTTATAAATGATAATTTAACCCCACATTTATCCATGTAATTGTCTAGAATTAGGTAACTACGGTTGTTTGTGTTTTAGGTACAAATGGAGCTTAAAAGGGAAGGAATTTGGAGCATCAATAAAAAATAAAATATTGGAATGGAAGAACTAAGAATATCACATGATAGAGGATGAAATTACGAGAACATGGGTGAAAACGGCAAAGAAAACGGAGTTGAAACAAGAAAGTTATGAAGAAAACAAGAAAACAAAACCTGGCGCCGCCGTAGCCTATGGCTCTGGCCGTAGGTTACGGCACTCACTGTGTTTTCTGGTCCGATGTAGCCCAGTTTAAGGGTGCCGTAATGTTTTGATTGCCACTGTAGCCTACGGCAGGTGCCATAGGTTACGGCGCCGTGCTGCGTGAAACTTGTAACTGTCCATTTTAATGACTTTTTATGATGTCTCTTGAAGTCCAATCATTCCCATTCGGTTACCAGTAGTATAGAGGCGAATTTTTGGTGTTCTTGAGAGCTTGAAACAATTTCTAAACATCTTGTTAGTATTTTTAATTCCTATGAACATTGATATGTATGTGATGATGATTGTCCAAGTCATGAGTGGCTAAACTTATGGTGATCATCCTAGGTTGAAGGTTTGTCTAAGACATTTGTGTTTTGATTCCTATTTCTAGAATAATAGACTTGCAACTTTTGTTTGTTTATTATGGTGTGTTGTTTGCTTGTTCGTAAATTGTTAATTTGTATGTTAATCTTAGTCTAAACCATACGTTCTTGGTGCCATTGGCAATCGAGATATCATGGACGGGATTAGGATTGGGTATTGATTGATTGGTCATCGGGTAACAACCTCGCGTTCTAGGAATCCGAGTACTTAGTTCCCTTTCATCACGAGCACGTAACTACACATGAACCATGTCTATGTGGTTCTTTCTAGTGAATTTTAACATGAATGTCAAAGTAAACTGGAGACTTAGGATGGTCATTTGTTCCTCTACTGTTTACAAACCAAACTTTTTTTTTGCAATTTAATTAGTTAATTTTTGTTTTAAGAAACAAACAATCCAAAACATTGAAATTTACTTTTCTGCAATTAGTTTAATCTTAGTTAACTTAGACATACATTGAGATAGCACATATTCCACAAACTCCCTGTATTCGATACCCACTTGCCGCTAGCTAATTAGTTGTAATTGGATTAAATTTGATTGTGACCACGACATCACGTCACCCGATCAACAAACTAATAATTTTGGTGGACTATTTTTACCTTGTGTCATACTACTTTAAAATATGAGGACTTGAAATGATGTAGATATTTTTATATAAAATATCAAAGTTCCTAAAGTTTATAGATTAAACAAGATTTAAAAAAAATAAGCAAACACCCCCCCCCCCCCTTATGATTTACTGTTTTGGTGGGTCCCCCCTTAAGCCTACTCAACTAAAATGTTGTGTTGGAAGCTCTAATGAATGATTAGTGTATTTTCCAAAGATCTTAATTGATTTCCACACTCCACCATTTCTTCCATAATTCCCAAAAACATCAAAACTTACCATCTTCTTACTCTCTCTCTCTCTCTCTCTCTCTAAAAATCGGCTAAGACCAAACCCCCACTTACATCACCTTCTTTCAAAATTCAAACTTAAGAACACTTGCAAACATGGAGATTTATGGATGATTCAAGAAGATTTCAAGACTTGAAGATACATTAGTAGCATCTTAGAAACACTAGAAGACCTTGGATAATCTTATCTTCACATCTTCATCCTTATTTTTTTCTAGCAAGCTTGTAAGAACTCTACACAAGTTTTATTTTTATTCTTGATTTTTAAAGAAAACAAGTTCATCTTGAAACAAAATCAAAACAAAACCCACATGAAAAACACTAAGAAAAACTAAGTCATTATTTTTATCTTATGATTTTCTATGATTTTGGGATGAACTTGGAAAAATTTAGACTAGTGAACATGAATCTTGGTTATTTTTGTATAAAAACATGATCTAAATACATGCATGTTAGATCAACCAAGATTCATCAACAAAAGTGATGAACATGAGTTTTGATGATTTAAATGATGAACATGCATGCTAGAAAAGCTTGAGAAACCATTTAAATCCAAGAAACTAAATTTTTGAAAAATTTCTTAAATAAAGTTTTCATTTCTGGAAAGAATCAAAAGCTCGAAATATGTTAGTAGAAAAAGTTTTGAACACATATTTATGCTTTAAATGACTATATGAGTCATCTAAAACAAGAATTTTAAATAAAATATTGTTCTACAAGTTTTTTACAAAAACTAAGAATAAAGTTTCCTTTTTTGGGAAAGTAGGAGACTATATCATGTTCATGGCACTTTTGTTGACAAAATTGATGAATATTGATACTTGATGATGTTTTGTGTTGAAATGAATTGAACACGAGTTTTGTATAAACTTGGGAAAATTTAATTTTTCAAAAGGAACTATGGCAAAAATTTTATAAATTTTGTTATGTTCAAAAGTTGTTAAACAAAGAAATTTGTAACTAGAAAACTATTTGAAGTCTTTAAACATGACTAAACGAATTTTGGACAAAAGTTGTAAATTCATGTTTTGTTGAGATTTCTAAACGAAAAGTGACAAAGTATATATCTTAGATAAGATATATACTTTCAAAAATTCATCAAGTATCGTAAATATATTTTTGGTATGTATATTATGTATTTAGTTCATGTAGAAATAAATACAAAATTATAGACATTCACAAAAACTACAAAAATATATAAATATGCACTCGGAAAACGAAACAATAAAATGGAATGTCCATCCTTGGACGTAAACATACAATCGGACAAATTCCGACACTATGGACAATATGGACACTTTGACAAATTTGGACAAAATAAAATTTATAGCACAAACGAAACAAACGATATAAACGAGACGGACGACACGAATGGGACAAACGACACGAATAAACCAAGCCGACATGTAGTAAAAGGTCATAACAAATTAAAACCGTCACACACTCTAAAAAGCTTATGCATTGAAAAGATTTAATATATGGCATAAGTAACAATTTCTATAAAAACTTGATTTTTAGAAAAATACTAGTAATATTATGTAAGGACCGCTTAATCGTTTTTATAAAATAACAACTTTACTGATTAAAGACTTTACATTTAACAATATTCATAAAAGCTTTTAACAAAATTTGGGCATGACCCGTCCATAAGACGAACATACCCATGTTAAGTTTATAATCAAAACTAAATACAACACTACGGTTCGTTCGACAACATACTACTACAACCAAAACAACAAGTTTTGAAAAATATGACTACTAACAAAGTTATGCAAAATAAACAAGTGTTTGACACAAAACATTAAAGCAAACTAGCGGAAGTGATTGGCATGACATATCAAGACTACGTGCTCGCTCCAATTCTCCAAGTCGCCTAAGATGAGGATTTACCTACATTCACAACAAACTTTAAAGAGTTAATCATAATACTTGATTCGCTTACAACAACATCAATATAATTCCATTCGTTTATACTCTTTCATTTCTCTTACGCTTACGATTACCCAACTAGATGGATTGGCATATACTCTCATAATGAGATGCAATGGTACACTTACGACCCGGTAACATCGGGTTGATTGCTTTCAGTTTAAATCCCTCGTTCTATCTGTTAAATGGATTGAACTTCTTACATTCCTTATTGCATTCATGACCACCCGTTCTAAACGGATGGTACCATATTCTTACTCGACTTGTTCAATTCGAACCGGTCGACTTGCATAGCTTATCGTAACCTTCGTTAGCATAATCAAACCCACAAGGAGTTTGTTATTCATTTACTAATAACCATATTCATTATAACTCGGATTATTCATCAAAATTATAAACAAAATTTAAGTAAGGTTTTGTATGCACGGAACATACCTCGATCTTGCGCACCTTCCGTCTTCTTGGTGCTTGTACCTTCTTCCTTTACGCCTACATTACAACATTCATTATTTCATTTAGTCTATCAATTCATTCTACCATTTTTCCGTAATACATATACATTCATCTTTCAGGCATTTTATCGAACACTTGGTAGGCATTGTAGTTAAGGTACATGGTACAAGTCTATAAAGCATATTCTTACTAGTTTATCATCACACAACAATTTCATTCATTCAAATTCACCTAGCTATTTCATTCTACATCAATTTCATTCATTATTCAAGTATCACAACAAGCTTATACACTAACTTCCTAGTTTTATGATTTCTCATAATCATCAAACCCTTACTAACTTCTTAACAAGTGGGGTTTTGCTATAATCCTTTCATGCAACCTAAAATCAACACGATTCCTGTTCTAGGAAGCAATTCTAACTCGGATTACCCACTTTGGATAAAAGAAATCGAATTGGGTTGAACCCTTCTTGTTACAAAGCATAATTTCAGAAAATTGAACTTACCACTTCACTAACTAGGTTTAGATTTTCGAAAATCTTGAGACATGCAACAGATTTGGCTTGAATTTCTTGATCAATTGAGGGAATTAGCAAGAGCAAGGGTTTTCACCCTTCTCCTTCCTGTTCGATCGATCCCAGATACACCCACTGTGTTTGGGGTTTTAATTTGTTTTTAATAATTTTAAGTTTAATCACTTTTGCACTTTACCCCTACACTTAGTTGCTATTTACAACTCTAATCTTTAACCCACATTTAACTATCATTTTGCCATAAATCCTTAATCATATTAAGTTTATTATTTATCCACACTGATCTTTATTGTGTTTTCATTTTTGGGGTGTTACAAGTCTACCCCCCTTAAAAGAGGTTTCATCCCCGAAACCTGGTTAAATAACAAATTTAAACGTGCGCATACCAAACAGAAAAGGATAGTGCTTCCTCATTTCATCTTCCGCTTCCCATGTGAGTTCCAACCCCTTTCTGTGTTGCAATTTAACCAACACTTGTCTAACAGCTTTGTTGCGGAGATTCTTCACCTTGACGTCTTTAATGGCTATTGGTCTTTCGACATAATTCAACCCCTCTTTCAACTCGATGTCATCGAGAGGTACTAATGTTGTTTCGTCCGCAAGACACTTTCTCAACTGTGACACGTGGAAGGTATTATGAATCCCGTCTAGAGTAGGCGGTAATTCTAATCGATATGCAACCCTTCCAACTCGAGCCAAGATTTTGAACGGTCCAATATATCGAGGACCTAATTTGCCCCGTTTGCGAAAACGGATTATACCCTTCCATGGGGACACTTTCAGCAGAACGAAATCTCCGGCTTGAAATTCAATAGGACGCCTTTTCTTGTTTGCGTAAGCTTTTTGCCGATCCTGGGCTGCTTTCAGTCGAGCTCATACCAATTTTATCTTTTCATTTGTTACTGCTATTAGATCACTTGGCGCAAGCTCTCTTTGCCCCACTTCACCCCAACATACGAGAGTTCTACATTTTCTCCCGTACAGTAGTTCATAAGGAGCCATTTTAATGCCACTATGGTAACTATTATTATAAGAGAATTCCACTAGGGGTATATGGTCATCCCAGCTTCCCCCAAAGTCTAATGCACACGCTCTCAGCATATCGACAAGTGTTTGAATGGTTCTTTCTGACTGGCCGTCAGTCTGAGGGTGGTAGGCGGTGCTTATGTGTAACCTCGTGCCCACACTCTCGTGAAACTTTTGCCAGTAGCGGGAGGTAAATCTGGTGTCCCGGTCCGAGACGATTGACACAGGTACCCCGTGTCGAGATATGACCTCGTTCATATAAATTTCTGCCATTCTCTCAGAAGAGTAAGCTTCTTTGATGGGTAGAAAATGAGCACTTTTCGTGAGTCGGTCCACGATTACCCATATTGTATCATGCCCCTTTTTCGTTCTAGGAAGTTTGGTTACCAAATCCATCGTTAGTTCCTCCCATTTCCATACCGGAATTTCCAAAGGTTGTAATTCCCCGTATGGCTTTTGATGTTCTGCTTTGACTTGGGAGCATGTTAAGCATTTCGCGACATACTTAACAATATCGCGCTTCATGCCCGGCCACCAATAGTTGACCTTCAAGTCCCGATACATCTTTGTAGCCCCGGGATGGACCGAATATCGTGACTTATGAGCCTCGTCGAGTAGAGCGGTTTTGACTTCGCAAAATCGTGGTATCCAAATTCGGCCGAATCTCGTCTTGAGTCCGGTCGAATTTTCTTCTAGTTTATTGGTTACACCTTTTAATCTTTCTTTCTTTAAGTCTTCCTCTCCAAGCGACTTTATTTGGGAATCACGTATCGTCTCGAGTAATCGTGGCGTAACTATCATCTTCATGGATTTTACTCGAATGGGAGACGGATACTCTTTTCGGCTTAACGCGTCGGCTACCACATTCGCTTTTCCCGGGTGATAAAGGATATCACAATCGTAATCTTTGATAAGTTCCAACCACCTCCGTTGCCTCATATTTAAGTCTTTCTGCTCAAAGAAATATTTAAGGCTTTTGTGATCCGAGTAAATTGTGCATCTCGCGCCATATAGATAATGCCTCCAAATCTTTAAGGCAAACACTACCGCTGCCAATTCCAAATCGTGTGTTGGGTAGTTTACTTCATGCAGTTTCAATTGTCGTGAAGCATATGCGATAACCCTTCCCCTTTGCATCAAAACGCAACCCAAACCCTGGTGTGAAGCGTCTGAATAGACCACCAGGTCTTCAGTCCCGTCCGGTAATGTCAAGACCGGGGGACATGATAATTTCTCTTTTAATACTCGAAAGGCTTCTTCCTGTTCTTTACCCTACACAAACTTCTTTTTCTTCCTTGTCAGTTTTGTTAAGGGTAAAGCTATCTTCGAAAAATCCTGTATGAACCTTCTGTAATATCCCGCGAGGCCTAGAAAACTTCTTATTTCAGTCGGGTTCTTCGGAGAAACCCATTTCATTACGGCATCAATCTTTGACGGATCTACTAAGACACCCTCTGAATTGATCACATGACCCAGAAACTGCACCTCTCTGAGCCAAAAGGCGCATTTTGAAAATTTCGCCTAAAGTTTCTCCTTACGGAGAACTTCAAGTACTTCACGCAAGTGTCTTGCATGTTCGGCCTTGCTTCGCGAGTAGACTAGAATATCATCTATGAACACGATCACAGATTTATCTAACATGGGTCGGCAAACCCGGTTCATAAGATCCATAAACGCAGCCGGCGCATTCGTCAATCCGAAAGACATGACTAAAAATTCATAATGCCCATAACGGGTTCTGAACGCGGTTTTTGGAATATCTTCTTCCCGTACTCTAACTTGATGGTACCCTGAACGTAGATCTATCTTGGAGAACCAACTCGCCCCTTGCAATTGATCAAAAAGATCGTCAATTCTAGGTAAAGGGTAGCGGTTCTTGACGGTTAGCTTATTTAATTCTCTGTAGTCAATGCACATACGCATCGACCTGTCTTTCTTTTTAACAAATAAGACAGGCGCTCCCCAAGGTGACACACTCGGACGTATAAAGCCCTTATCTAGCAAATCTTGTAATTGTGTCATTAACTCCCGCATCTCGGTGGGAGCCAGTCTATAGGGAGTCTTCGCAACCGGCTTCGCACCTGGGTTCAATTCGATGCGAAACTCTATCACTCTTTCGGGGGGAAGTCCCGGTAATTCCTCCGGAAATACATCCGGAAATTCATTCACGATCTCCACGTCTTCAAGCTTCGGGAAACCTTGTAGAGCATCTACCACATAAGCTAGGTATGCCCTACCCCCGTTAAGTGTATACTTAGCGGCTTGAACGAGGGTACAAAGTTTCGCTTCCACCTTTCTTTCGCCTTGTATATTTAATCGTCTTCCACTTGGAGATTGGATAAGTATTGTTTTGGTTTCACAATTAATCTCCGCATGGTGTCTGGTCATCCAATCCATACCCACTATCATTTTAAATTCTCCCAAAACCATGGGTATAAGGTCGATATCGAGTTCTTCGTCCTCTATAGTGAATTTGCAATTTCTACAAATCTCGCGTAACAAGTAGTTTTTACTATCGGCTATTTCCACTTCTAGAGGAACTGACATTAATTCAATCTTAAACGAGGGATGATTTACTATCTCATTCGAAATAAACGACATGGTAGCCCCGGTATCAAATAATACATAAATCGGCATAGAGTTTGATAAAAAGATACCTGAAACTACATTCGGATGAACCTTAGCTTCCTCCGATGTGATTTGGAACATTCTTCCTTTAGCCCTAGAACCCTCTTGCTTCTTGTCTTCCTTTTTCGATTCTTGCTGAAGTTTAGGGCATTCCGATTTAACGTGCCCCTTTTCGAAACAGTTGAAACAAGTGTTCGGGCTATTTGGACATTGATAAGACGAATGTCCCTCCTTACCACATTTGTAGCACCCCTTCTTGCCTAACAGACACTCTCCAGTATGAAGCTTTCCACAAGTCTTACAAGGAGTGATACCACCCTTCGACTTATCTTTCCTTCCTTGCTCTTGATACTTTCCCTTTTTGGATGGACTCGAACTTGCACCTTTCTCACTTGATCTCTTTTCCCCACGTTCTTCTTGCCTCTTAATTTCGATTTCTCTATCCCGTGCCAGATTGATGAGCTCATCAAGGGTCTCACATTTCGGAGGAGTAATGAACTCCCTAAATTCCGTCTTTAACACCCCGTAAAAGCGATTGATCTTCATCCTTTCAGTCTTCACAAAATCCCCACAGAACTTCATCTTATCCATGAAAGTATTTGATATTTCATTTATCGACTCGTTTTTCTGTCGGAGGCGCAAGAAATCCTCCTGGATCTTATCAATAGCCGACTGAGGGCAATGGTATCTCATAAAGGGTTCCTTAAATTCTTGCCAAGTCATCACTTGGAGTCTATCCTCCCCTATTTCTTTACTGTGTGCATCCCCCCAATCCTTCACCTGAAGAGTGAGTTGGCCAGTAGCGAACATCACCTTATCTTCATTATCACAACGACTTCGAATAAATACTGCTTCTATATTTGAAATCCATCTTTGGCATGCGATCGGGTCGATTTTACCATCATAAGTTGCGGGATTGCACGCCATAAAGTCTTTATATGTGCACCGTCGTTCTTTGCTTTTGCTCTTAGATCCCTCCAGCAGTTCTTTCAGTTCTTCAATCTTGCTAGTCATCATGGCATCCACAATTCCCAACACCCGACTTTCTACTTCTTGAGCTAATCGTGGAAGATTAGCTTGCATAACCCCTTCTGCCACTTCTGTGACCTTATTGATAAATACTTCTTGACGAGCAGTATCATCATCATCAACGTTGCTTGCATCAGCCATCTACACAATGTCATGTTTTCGTTTAATACAAATCACAAACTTTCAGTATATCATTGTTCATTAATCAGCATTTACTTAATCCATCTCATGTCATTCGGTTCATCACTTTTGATTCTTACGAATTCATTCTTGTTGTAATCACTAATTGTGATTACATACACCTATTAAGCCTTATATGAACTCTACGTAGTCATGAAATAAGTTTTTGGATAGCCCGACAACACAAAACGTGAAAAACAAAAAAATCAGCGAACTGATATTGTGTAAGCCGTCGGTGACGGCTAGGATGCCCATCGGCGACGGGCTTTTAAAATGGGCGTCGGACTTGTTTACCCGTCGACAGGAAGTTAGGGCGTCGGACGGGGGTGTGGCGTCAGCGACGGGAGGTAACCCGTCGGCGACGGGCTTTCGTTTAGCAGAAACGCTGCAGATTGATTTTTAAGCATTCTTGTTCGCTTCTTTCCATTCCGTTTAGGTTCTACAGCTCCTAAACTTCTCATTTTAACCTCCCCACATATCTATTTTATTATTTTCATCATACTCATAATAAACACACTTGTAATTTGTTTATAACTTAAACGTTACCTCATTGGCGATCTTGGAGCGAGCACACTTTCGAATGAGCCGTCGGTTTGAGTTCAAGCATCGCGTTAACGCTCGAATCCCTCAAACCTAGGCTCTGATACCAACTTGTAAGGACCGCTTAATCGTTTTTATAAAATAACAACTTTACTGATTAAAGACTTTACATTTAACAATATTCATAAAAGCTTTTAACAAAATTTGGGCATGACCCGTCCATAAGACGAACATACCCCTGTTAAGTTTATAATCAAAACTAAATACAACACTACGGTTCGTTCGACAACATACTACTACAACCAAAACAACAAGTTTTGAAAAGTATGACTACTAACAAAGTTATGCAAAATAAACAAGTGTTTGACACAAAACATTAAAGCAAACTAGCGGAAGCGATTGGCATGACATATCATGACTACGTGCTCGCTCCAATTCTCCAAGTCGCCTAAGATGAGGATTTACCTACATTCACAACAAACTTTAAAGAGTTAATCATAATACTTGATTCGCTTACAACAACATCAATATAATTCCATTCGTTTATACTCTTTCATTTCTCTTACGCTTACGATTACCCAACTAGATGGATTGGCATATACTCTCATAATGAGATGCAATGGTACACTTACGACCCGGTATCATCGGGTTGATTGCTTTCAGCATAAATCCCTCGTTCTATCCATTAAATGGATTGAACTTCATACATTCCTTATTGCATTCATGACCACTCGTTCTAAACGGATGGTACCATATTCTTACTCGACTTGTTCAATTCGAACCGGTCGACTTGCATAGCTTATCGTAACCTTAGTTAGCATAATCAAACCCACAAGGAGTTTGTTATTCATTTACTAATAACCATATTCATTATAACTCGGATTATTCATCAAAATTATAAACAAAATTTAAGTAAGGTTTTGTATGCACGGAACATACCTCGATCTTGCGCACCTTCCGTCTTCTTGGTGCTTGTACCTTCTTCCTTTACGCCTACATTACAACATTCATTCTTTCATTTAGTCTATCAATTCATTCTACCATTTTTCCGTAATACGTATACATTCATCTTTCAGGCATTTTATCAAACACTTGGTAGGCATTGTAGTTAAGGTACATGGTACAAGTCTATAAAGCAAATTCTAACTAGTTTATCATCACACAACAATTTCATTCATTCAAATTCACCTAGCTATTTCATTCTACATCAATTTCATTCATTATTCAAGTATCACAACAAGCTTATACACTAACTTCCTAGTTTTATGATTTCTCATAATCATCAAACCCTTACTAACTTCTTAACAAGTGGGTTTTTGCTATAATCCTTTCATGCAACCTAAAATCAACACGATTCCTGTTCTAGGAAGCAATTCTAACTCGGATTTCCCACTTTGGATAAAAGAAATCGAATTGGGTTGAACCCTTCTTGTTACAAAGCATAATTTCAGAAAATTGAACTTACCACTTCACTAACTAGGTTTAGATTTTCGAAAATCTTGAGACATGCAACAGATTTGGCTTGAATTTCTTGATCAATTGAGGGAATTAGCTAGAGCAAGGGTTTTCACTCTTCTCCTTCCTGTTCGATCGATCCCAGACACACCCACTGTGTTTGGGGTTTTAATTTGTTTTTAATAATTTTAAGTTTAATCACTTTTGCACTTTACCCCCTACACTTAGTTGCTATTTACAACTCTAATCTTTAACCCACATTTAACTATCATTTTGCCATAAATCCTTAATCATATTAAGTTTATTATTTATCCACACTGATCTTTATTGTGTTTTCATTTTTGGGGTGTTACAAGTCTACCCCCCTTAAAAGAGGTTCCGTCCCCGAAACCTGGTTAAATAACAAATTTAAACGTGCGCATACCAAACAGAAAAGGATAGTGCTTCCTCATTTCATCTTCCGCTTCCCATGTGAGTTCCAACCCCTTTCTGTGTTGCCATTGAACCAACACTTGTCTAACAGCTTTGTTGCGGAGATTCTTCACCTTGACGTCTTTAATGGCTATGGGTCTTTCGACATAATTCAACCCCTCTTTCAACTCGATGTCATCGAGAGGTACTAATGCTGTTTCGTCCGCAAGACACTTCCTCAACTGTGACACGTGGAAGGTATTATGAATCCCGTCTAGAGTAGGCGGTAATTCTAATCGATATGCAACCCTTCCAACTCGAACCAAGATTTTGAAAGGTCCAATATATCGAGGACCTAATTTGCCCCGTTTGCGAAAACGGATTATACCCTTCCATGGGGACACTTTCAGCAGAACGAAATCTCCGGCTTGAAATTCAATAGGACGCCTTTTCTTGTTTGCGTAAGCTTTTTGCCGATCCTGGGCTGCTTTCAGTCGAGCTCATACCAATTTTATCTTTTCATTTGTTACTGCTATTCAAGATGATTACGAGAAACTAAAAACGAAATTCAAGATGAATTACTTATACGAAAAACAAACACAAACCTAAGTGTCTAACGAGATTAGAACACTTGTAGGTCGAGAAACAAACGACGAACCAGGAATCGAATAAAGATTTGCACGGAACACAAATCTGTGAGTTCATGTTTCCCCTTTTATTTTTGAATGTTTATAGTTTTAAACTTTCGGGGATGTATACATGTTACAATTAGTATGATGACCACAATGAAACTATTTTGATCACATGCAGATAGGTGTTTAAAATAAAGGGATCATTAATGAATAAACTAGTACCGAGGAAGAAACGAATAGATCTATTTGGGTTTTGGCAAGCCCCACTCTTAACGGCAACGATAACAGCGATTGTTAAGAGTGCCTTTGTGTCCAAACTAGTGTCATTGACACACACGATAAATTGCCAAGGTTTGGTTGCTTCCTATTCTGGCATACAGATTAGTGTCCTTACAAAACACTAATGATCACACGATTTTCATCATACTATACAAAACGAATTTACTACTTCAAATGTTTTGGAGACTCATTTGATGCAAAAACTAAATAACATGAACTTACCAACTTTTGTTGACGTTTTCAAAACTAACATGTATTACAGGAGATTAGTGGACCAATTTGGAAAAATATGTTCGAGTTGTTGTCGAGAACTCAAGCTTTTGAGATGTCATCTGTTTTTCAATTATCATGTTGTGTGGAACAGTTTTTAAACTTTGAACAACGGTGTTAAAGTTGTAGTTGTTTTATTCGAAAAAGATGTTTGTATTGTAAATTATGGTTTCAAAACGAATGTATGGATGAACATCCTTTTATGTCTTAAATATGTTGTTTACTCGATTGAATGTAATGATTGCCGCTCTGGCCACACCTCGCGACACGCTTCCGCAGATATCTAAAATCGGAGTGTGACACTTACACTTAAATCCCTGAGTAGTTGCACAATTGAAAACCTCGATTGGTTGTCTCATTTGTCTTAGTTAGAAAACATAAATTTGAATAGTATTTCTCTTGGCAAAGCAGATAACTTGGTAAATATGATTCTAAATCTTCTAAAATTATCAGTTTTAAGTTTAGATGATTGTGACCTCTCACAGATCATACATCCATATTCTCATTCCGCAGCCAACTTTATCTCGGAAACAACAACCTCAACTCATCCATGTATCATTGGTTGTTTCCATTAACTAGCAACCGAGTTGGTATTCTTGATCTTTCAGGAAACAAGTTAGGATAACTGAATATCTTGGAAATCTCTGCTTGGGAGTTTTGTATTTTGATGAAAACTCAATGCCTGTCGTATTTCCTGATTTATTGAAAAACTTGTCTAGTTGTACATATGTTACGCTAGAATTGTTGCAAGCTCAGTCTAGCCAGTTGACAGGGTCGATATCTGATGATATCCAAAAGTTTTCATCCCTAGATACGTTATTCCTTTCTCACAATAAGTTAAATGGAAGTATAAGTGAAAAATTGTGGAAACTACCTGATCTTTTCAAGCTTGATCTTTCTTCCAATTATCTTAAAGGAGCCATCCCTAAAATCAAAGGAAAGTCAAAGATTACCATTAT
Organism: Helianthus tuberosus; assembly: GCA_030545235.1. Classification (NCBI taxonomy): domain Eukaryota; kingdom Viridiplantae; phylum Streptophyta; class Magnoliopsida; order Asterales; family Asteraceae; genus Helianthus; species Helianthus tuberosus. The sequence continues at coordinate 38,192,434 of CM060357.1, read as the reverse complement.
AAATCTTTCGAACAACTCACTCGAAGTTGTTCCTTCCATTGCTTGGAAATGTAGTGTACGAAGGATTGACATGAGCTCCAACAACTTCTATGGTTCTATACCACATGTTTCATCCACTGTGGTATGGCTAGACCTATCCAAAAACAAATTCTATGGAAGAATCTCTTTTTTGTGTGAAAACATTAATGGGTCTTTAGGTTTACTTGATTTATCAGATAATTCATTAACAAGAGAAATTCCAGATTATTTTTGGCATTTTAAACAACTAAGAGTTCTTAAGCTTGGTCAAAAGAATTTTTCTGGAAGGCCTCCTGCTTCTATGAAGTATTTGACCAAACTTGAGGTTTTGTACTTGTACAACAACAGCTTCACATGAGAATTTCCCTTATCTTTACAGGCGTGTAAAAAGTTAGCCTTTTTGGACTTGGGGGCCAATAAGTTTTCTGGTTACGTGCCTATTTGGATCGGCTAAAAATTACAAAGCTTGTATATTGTTAGACTTATCATGATTCCTGTCCACCAACATCCTCCTGCTCTTCACCTTTTTTTTCACCATCATCTTTTCCTCTAACTACTCCTAAAAACATCAACATCCATCTCTTTAGAGTTTTCATCCTCAAAATCCACATGGTCATTAATTAATTTCCATGTCGTATGTCGTTGCATGTTTATTCTATTCTACATGCAGATTTTTGGAAAACTAAACGGAATAAAATAACATGGGGAATGAATAGAAAGTTCTTCATCCAATTTTGAAGAAGTTACAAACCGTCGGTCAGTTCCAATTGAAACTTGATGACCTGTCTTTGGAGCTTAAATAACCTAGATGGCTAGGATAAGCTACACTATTACCTGTTTCATTTGAAAATTTATTCTAAAACATAAATTAAAATTAACTTTGTATTTTTATTGATTAATTATAACCAACGAAAACTAAAATTGTTTTGAAAAAATATAAGAAAAGAGCGACCACTCTGATGTTTAGGTGTTGGGTGTAATCTTGATGTCGGGTCGCTTCAGGTCAAGCACGGTTAAGACAATAACGGATCAAGTCATGGAGCAGTAGAAAATGGGTCACTTGACCGAGTCTGGAGTAGAAGAACGAGTTTGTTGGAGGTGGAAGTTAAAGAGAATATGCTTTAGAATTTTGTTGCTGGAAAGTAGGATCACGTGACCCAGTATGCATGTGATCTATTTGTTTGTTTTATTATATAGGGCAGTAGACAGGTTCTTATTTTTGTACCTTTTTTTCAAAATTGCAATTAAGAAAGTTCAGGCAGTAATTTTGAGTTGCATTACGTGAGTTGAGTCTGATCCTTAGGGCTTGATAACCAACACCTGGTATCAGAGCAAGGTTGAAGAAGGAGCTCGTTTTGAGAGTCGGTGGTGATAAACAGGGTGCAGACTGTGGCTGCAGGCTGAGAATAAAGAAAGAATTCGCAGGACAGTGTTTAGGAGAAAAACGGAGGTAGGGTTTGTGACGGCAATTGATGTTCGTAACACCAGAAGAAGCAGTGTCGGCCAATGAGAAATACGAAAGTGTTGGTATAGGTTTTCATGTTGTTCGAACGGCCATCATGAAATCAAATGGAGAGATGAAGATGTTCAATTTTCATCATGGTTCGATGTATAATGATGGTAAGAGGCAAGGAGAATTGATTCTCCATCATTTAGGAAGAGCAAGTGATGTGAAATTTGAAAAAGCAAATTGAAAAGAAAGCAAGCAGGTGAAAGGGATAACCAGAAGGAAAGCAAGAAGATTTGTGTGTTCACGGTCTGGAATCGAAAGGAGAATTGAAGCAAGTATGTAAGAAACTGAACCAAGCAAGAGAGCAAGAATGGAGGTTTGAAAGAAAGAATAAGAAAGTAAGCAAGAAAACATAGAAAGTAATTGGCGGTACAAGAAAGAAGAAATAAAGAGCCGTCACAAGAAAGAAAGGACGAGATTTGATGAGAAAGAAGAAAGAAAACCCGACAACCGAAAGAAAGAAAGACACAGACAAGTTTGTTCGTAAAGAAAGAGAATGGTCGAATCTTTATGATGCGGAAAGCATGAAAACAATGCAGGTAGCAAGTAGCCTGTGATTCATTGAAGCAAGTCAGCAAGCAAGAGGATTCGAAGCATGCAAGAATGAGTTCGAATCAAGCAAGAACGCAACAGTTTAGCAAGAAAACCGGTTCCAGTTATAGCAAGTAAAGAAAGCACGAATGCAAGCAAGAAAGGATCAAGTAGCAAGAACGAACATCAAGATTAAGGGGGTGAATGTTGGGTATAATCTTGATGTCGGGTCGCTTCGGGTCAAGCACAGTTAAGACAATAACGGATCAAGTCATGGAGCAGTAGAAAATGGGTCACTTAACCGGGTCTGGAGTAGAAGAACGAGTTTGTTGGAGGTGGAAGTTAAAGAGAATATGCTTTAGAAGTTTGTTGCTGGAAAGTAGGATCACGTGACCCAGTATGCATGTGATCTATTGGTTTGTTTTATTATATATAGGGCAGTAGACAGGTACTTATTTTTGTACCTTTTTTTTCAAAATTGCAATTAAGAAAGTTCAGGCAGTAATTTTGAGTTGCCTTACGTGAGTTGAGTCTGATCCTTAGGGCCTGATAACCAACATTAGGTTGATCGATCTAGCTAACCTAGTGGGAAGTTAGTAAGGGTAACTAAGTGTATGGTTAATCAACTAGTAGATGTGGAACTGAACTTAAAGGGTAACTAAGTGTATGGTTAATCAACTAGTAGCTCGATTTGGTTTTAAACCGAGCTGGCTCGGTTCGGCTTCGTTTGGGTCGATTTTAAAAATAAAAATTAATACATATTCAAAATAAGTCCAACCTAATACATTACAATACTTCAAAAGAACATATTCAAAATATGTTCAATCTAATACATTACAAGCCAAAATCACGTTCAACAACGCAAAATAAGTTTTATATTTAAAGTAAATACAATATTTGTTCATTAGCATGACAATCAACCTTTAAATATGTCATAGATATCAAAACACAAGCCTATATACATGTAAATAATAATCATTTTTTTTGGTAATATATTATATGTATATAAAAATAAAATATATTATAAGTAAAATAATGCGAGCTAAGTCGAGCCGAGCTACCAAGCGAGCCAAATCAAACCAATTTGGCTCGTCACGAGCCGAGCCGAGCTAGGCTCACTTTCTAACCGAGCCGAGCCAGCTCACTTTCAAACCGAGTCATATCGAGCGACCTTTTTTCGTGCTAAATTCGAGCGAGCTCCGAGCCGCGAGCTTTTTGGACAGCCCTACTCAAAACTCACTTAATGGCATTTGTAGTTATCTATTTTTTAACGACTTAAATTACAACAAATCCATCTTTGGGGGGTCTCGACCTTTTGATCTCGAAAGAAGCAACACCTTAACTCCAATGACTTTGTCAATTTGTCACGGCCCCCGACCCAGTTTGACCTGTTTCAGGAGCCGCGGGACAGAAATCCCGTGGTATTTATTTAACAGCGGAAGTTTTCTTCAGGATCTTTAAAAACTGCAATTTCCCGATTATTTTATTTCACAACTGGGGATAAAATCCCGGTAATTTACAATCATAATATTTCACGGAGAAATCCTTTATTTTACAAAACATGTTTCTTTATTTTATACTGAGCCACTTCCTTAAGCTTGTAGTGCTTCTCGGCACTTTTCTTGGATCACAACAGATCACCTGAAACATGTTTGAAAAAGGTTTTGTCAGCGGGAAATACTGAGTGAATCATTCTATTTAGTAAAACGACCCGTTTGTTATAATTTACAGTATTAAGGGAGATTACAATGTTTCAGATATCAACCAACTACCAACAGTATTTGTCACTCGACCGGATCTGTGACTATGGTCATATCACCATTGGCCACCCGTTTGTCCAATGGCAAAGATTATCAAGTAATGTATACAAAACCCCACATACTGGCTGTAATTTGGTGATTACATAAACTTAATCCCTGTAATTATAACCTTGAAAATAAACATGATTTTGGAAGTAGTTTGATAAAAAGAGAATGACTCACATTGCAGATTTAATTGAGCAGAGCCTAGCCTACTGATTAGCCTTTTAACCTAAATTAATAACAGGCACACAATTCGGTTAGTAACTTAATACAGCGTTTACGATAACTCACGAGATTAAACCCTCACATCGAATGACAAAGTGCGATACTTAAACATCCATTGAATTAACAACGAATGACATAGCATAAACCCTAATGTGGGCAGCATTTAAACATCCATTGGATAGTTTAATCGATCGGACATTGAATCGTATCAGCGATCGAGTTATTACCCTGTATTGCGGTGACGATTAGTGATCCGTGTGTGTTTTTGTAGTATTCAGACAATATCTCAACGTATATTTTGAGTTTTTTCGTCGAACTGAAGCCAGGAATCAAGTCCCAGACTCTACTATTTATACACAAATTTGACCTAGCTTACGGACCGTAAGCCTCCTCCCTTACGGTCCGTAAGGGTTACATCCTATTTATAGAGTAGCCCCGTGTATGTGTGTAGGCTTGCTGAGTTGACAGTTTCTCAAAATTCATTTTTTGACAGCGAGATTTTAAGATAATCGTAACTAGGGTTTACCCCCCCCCCCCCCCCCCGAGTTTTAGGGGCCCTGATCCTGATTCTGAAAATTTTAGGGTTTGTGCAGAATCACTTGGGTGTCTCAATTAGGGTTTCCTATTGGACAATTAAAATAATAATTAAGACTTTTTGATAGGAGTTGTTACATTCTCCCCACCTTAATAAAAATCTCGTCCTCGAGATTTACTGGAATAATTGAGGATACTTTCGCTTCATTTCTGATTCCAGCTCCCAAGTGTATTCGGGTCCTCTCTTTGAATCCCACTTTACTTTAACTACCACTAGTCGTTTCTGCTTGAGAAACTTCACTTTTCTGTCTTCTATCTGAAGAGGTTTCTCAACAAATTTTAACTTTTCGTTTACTTCTATATCTTGGAGAGGTACTACCAAAGATTCGTCTGATAGACATTTCTTGAGATTGGATACATGAAATACATCATGTACTCCAGCTAACTCTTCTGGTAGTTGTAACTGATAAGCAACTGGTCCTATACGTTGGATCACTAGAAATGCTCCTATGTATCTGGGACTTAGCTTTCCTTTCTTACCGAATCTAACAACTCCTTTCCAAGGAGAAACTTTCAATAATACTTTGTCTCCAACTTGAAACTCGAGTGGCTTGCGTCTATTGTCTGCATAGCTCTTTTGACGATCTCGAGCTGTCTTCAGTCTTTCCTTGATTTGTGTAATCTTGTCGGTCGTTTCTTGCACTATCTCCGGACCTGATAATTGACTTTCTCCTATTTCTGCCCAACAAACTGGAGTTCTGCACTTTCTTCCATACAGTGCTTCAAATGGGGCAGTTTCAATGCTTGAATGATAACTATTGTTATAGGAGAATTCAATTAATGGTAAATGGTCATCCCAATTTCCACCAAAATCTATTACACATGCTCGGAGCATGTCTTCTAGAGTTTGGATTGTCCTTTCACTTTGTCCGTCTGTTTGAGGATGATATGCAGTGCTTAGGTTTAGTCGAGTTCCCATTGCTTCTTGGAAACTAGTCCAGAAATGAGAAGTGAAACGACTATCCCTATCTGATACAATGGAGAGTGGAACTCCATGTAAGGATACAATTTCATCTACATACAACTTTGCCAATCTTTCCATGTTAAAGGTTTCTTTCATAGGTAGAAAGTGAGCAGATTTGGTTAATAGATCCACAATTACCCAAATCGCATCATTACCTTTTCTGGTTTTGGGTAACTTAGTAACAAAATCCACTGTTATGAGTTCCCATTTCCATACAGGCATTTCCAGTTGTTGTAGTAGACCTGAAGGTTTCTGATGTTCAGCCTTTACTTGTGAACAAGTAAGACATTTAGAAACATATCTAGCTATATCCTTCTTCATGCCTATCCACCAAAAATTCTTTCTTCAATCTTGGTACATCTTATTGTTTCCAGGATGCATGGTATACCTAGATTTATGAGCTTCTTCTAGAATCTTATTTCTTAATTCTCCCCGCTTAGGTACCCAAATTCTGCTTTTGTGGAATCTCCAAATTCCATCTGCTCTTTGTTCTAATTCTTTTAATCTTCCTTTCATTCCTTCAGCATCATCCTTGATTGTTGTAGCTTGAACATTTTTCAATTGTTCCATTAAATCTAATTGTAGATTTAACATAAGAGCACGAACTCGCTTTTGCTTTTCATGATATTTACGACTTAAGGCATCTGCAACTACATTTGCCTTTCCTTCATGATATTGAATATCACAGTCGTAGTCACTTAGGATTTCCATCCATCTTCTTTGCCTCGTGTTTAACTCTTTTTGCCCAAATATATATCTTAAACTTTTATGATCTGTATAGACAGTAAACTTACTTCCGTACAGATAATGTCTCCAGATTTTCAGGGCAAAAATTACGGCTCCTAATTCTAAATCATGAGTCGTATAGTTTTCCTCGTGCTTTTTCAATTGTCTTGAAACATACGCAATTACCTTCTTGCGTTGCATTAGCACACATCCAAATCCTAGTTTTGAAGGATCACAATATACTTTAAAATCTTCATTTCCTTCTGGTAAGGCTAAGATTGGAGCATTGGTTAATTTATGTTTTAATATCCTAAAGGCTTCCTCTTTCTTAGGTCCCCATTCAAACTTAACTGCTTTACAGGTTAGCTTAGTTAATGGTACAGCTATCTTGGAAAAATCCTTTATAAACCGTCTATAGTATCCGGCTAAACCTATAAAACTTCTAATTTCCATTGCGGATTGTGGAACCTTCCATTTGGTAATTGCCTCTATCTTAGCAGGATCTACATGAATACCTTCGTGATTCACCATGTGTCCTAAAAATTGCACTTCTTGCAACCAAAATTCACACTTCGAGAATTTGGCATACAGTTTTTCTTTTCTTAACAAAGTTAAGAGTGCATGCAAGTGCAGACAATGTTCGTCTTGATTTTTAGAATAAATAAGTATATCGTTGATAAAGACAATTACAAATGTATCCAAATACGGTTTACAGATTCTATTCATCATGTCCATGAATGCTGCAGGTGCATTCGTTAACCCGAAGGGCATGACTGTAAACTCGTAATGACCATACCTAGTTATGAAAACAGTTTTAGGTATGTCTTCTTCTTGTACCTTTAATTGATGATATCCAGAGAGTAAGTCGATCTTAGAAAAATATCTAGCTCCTTGAAGTTGATCGAAAAGATCATCAATCCTAGGTAATGGGTATCGATTCTTAATTGTAACCTTATTCAATTCTCTATAATCAATACACATTCTCATCGAACCATCCTTTTTCTTAACAAATAACACTGGTGCTCCCCAAGGGGACGAACTAGGTTGTATGAAACCTTTACTTAGTAATTCATCTAATTGCTTTTTCAGTTCTAACATTTCTGTGGGAGCTAACCGATAAGGTGCCTTGGCTATCGGTATAGTTCCTGGAATTAGATGAATTCTAAATTCTACCTCCCTATCTGGTGGTAATCCTGTTAATTCTTCTGGAAATACATCTGGGTATTCTGAAACTACAGGAATCTCCTTAAGTTCTTTACCTTTAGTATTAATGATTACCGAAATCATATATACTATTCCTTGCTTTCGTTCATAACTAGCCACTTTCATTACTGATATGAACTTCATGGGCTTACGTGGTTTGTCTCCTGTAATTATGATTACTTCTCCAGTAGGTGCTTGAATTTCTATGGAATTCTGATCACATAGAATTCGAGCATGGTTGGCTACTAACCAATCCATTCCTAACACAACATCAAATTTGGCTAATTTCATAGGTAATAGGTTTGCAAAGAATCTATGACCTGAAAGTTCTATATTTTCCTTTTGCAAAACCTTATCTATGCTAACAGAATTTTCGTCTGCCGTTTCGACTGTAAAAATCTGCCTAAGGTTGGTTAAAGGTAAGTTAAGAACTTGGCAGAAAGAAGTATTGATAAAACTTTGGTTTGCACCAGAGTCAAATAATACTTTTGCATATACGTTGTGGACTAAGAATGTACCCGCTATCACATCTGGAATGAGTTCTGCTTCTTGAGTAGTTAACTGAAAAGCTCGAACATTCTTCTTAGTAGCTCCGTCTGCTGTCTTGGCTTTGTTGTCTGCCGGTTTGATTAATTTAGGACATTCTGTTTTGAAATGCCCAGCTTCTCCACAATTATAGCAGATCCTGGTTTTCCTTTTGCAGTCTTCTTCACGATGTCCCATGGCTTTGCAAAAATTGCAAGTCACATTACATCTTCCATAATGTTTCTTTCGGCAATTCTTACAGAACGGCAAGTTTGAAGATTGCCCTGTTCCTCTTTTCTTGAAGTTGCTACTATTACCCATACGAACTCCTTGGGTAATTTTCTGAGCCAATTCCTTTTTCCTGTTATCATCTCTTGTGCGTACTAGTTCATCAGTTAGGGTGTTGGCTAATTCCACTGCATCGTCAATAGTGCGAGGTCTAGCAGCTTTAACGATATTGCGGATTTCACCAATTAATCCCCAAATATAGCAAGAAATGAGTACCGGTTCTGGCGAAGCCAGTGTTGGTACCACTCTAGCATATTCAAAGAATGTCGAAGTATAACCACGACAATCTACACCCATCATTTTATGATTTAAGAACTTATTTAGCATTTGATCTTTTTCATATTTAGGACAGAATTTTCTTTCTACAAGACTCTTAAATTCTTCCCAGTTCATAGCATATGCCATCATCCTTCCTTTTGCTTGTAACACCGTGTTCCACCATTCTAGCGCCCCTTCTTTAAAAAGATTTGACGCGTACATGACCTGATCGTCCTTGGCACATTTACTTATAGTAATCACTGCCTCAGTTTTCTCTAACCAACGCAGTACTGCAGTTTCTCCTTCATTGCCTGCAAACTCAGATGGTTTACAAGCAAGAAATTCTTTATAAGTGCAACCAGGCGTTGCAGCTTTCATTTTCTTAGGGAGCGGAGCCTGCCGTGAATCATTATCGTGATTATGATTATTGCCTTCATTTATGCTATTACTGAAGTTATCTTCAGAAATACGTTTACTAGGAACGATTGGTTGAGGTTCGATTGGATTTCTAACAGCAGCAACTATTGCTGGAATAGCATTGGCTATTCCCTTAGCAACAATATTTTCTATATCCTGCCTATTTAGAAATTGATCCTCCTGGTGTTGCTCGGATTGATTAACCTCATTAACTAGTTCGTTATTAGCGTTTTCCATCTGATAATATATTTAATTTTATTAGTATCGATTAAATAACAATTATACAAATAATCATACAAATTTCACAACACAAATTTAACCAAAATTATCGATTTCTCGATTTCCATTTATATTTAATAGTATGCATCACTACACACCATATATCTTACAAAGTTTTATTTTAGGTTATTTCACATGATTATATTATTATTGCTAATTTACAACCACAGTCTCATAAACCCCTTATCCCTCGTCAGCTAATATTTTAATAACGGCGCTCCCTCTCATCATACTTCCAGGAGATCTGTTCTCCTACTTCCCTGATCCTATTTCCTGCATCCATTAACTCCTCGCCAAAGTGACGGAGTTCAGCTAAATTCTCATTGCTCATAGGTGGATTAGGTATAGGTTCTGGGTCAAATTGAGGAAGAAAGGAATAAGGACTGTTAAGTAGGTTTTGGAACTGCCAGTCATTCGTCCACCACTCGTCCATTCCTAAAGGTTGGGTGTGGATTATAGGTTCTGGGATTGCTGGTTCTAAGTTTATAGGTAACTGTGTTTCAGCAGGAAAAGGGTAAAGATTATTATTGATAGGCCTGACGACATCACAGCTCGCCAATGCACGATCTAATTCATCTTGAAATGGTAACTCCTCGACCTGTCTAGAGCTTTCCCCAATTTCTCTCTGGTTTGACCCGGTTTGACCCGTTTCAGGAGCCGCGGGACAGAAATCCCGTGGTATTTATTTAACAGCGGAAGTTTTCTTCAGGATCTTTAAAAACTGCAATTTCCCGATTATTTTATTTCACAACTGGGGATAAAATCCCGGTAATTTACAATCATAAGATTTCACGGAGAAATCTTTTATTTTACAAAACATGTTTCTTTATTTTATACTGAGCCACTTCCTTAAGCTTGTAGTGCTTCTCGGCACTTTTCTTGGATCACAACAGATCACCTGAAACATGTTTGAAAAAGGTTTTGTCAGCGGGAAATACTGAGTGAATCATTCTATTTAGTAAAACGACCCGTTTGTTATAATTTACAGTATTAAGGGATATTAAAATGTTTCAGATATCAACCAACTACCCACAGTATTTGTCACTCGACCGGATCTGTGACTATGGTCATATCACCATTGGCCACCCGTTTGTCCAATGGCAAAGATTATCAAGTAATGTATACAAAACCCCACATGCTGGCTGTAATTTGGTGATTACATAAACTTAATCCCTGTAATTATAACCTTGAAAATAAACATGATTTTGGAAGTAGTTTGATAAAAAGAGAATGACTCACATTGCAGATTTAATTGAGCAGAGCCTAGTCTACTGATTAGCCTTTTAACCTAAATTAATAACAGGCACACAATTCGGTTAGTAACTTAATACAGCGTTTACGATAACTCACGAGATTAAACCCTCACATCGAATGATAAAGTGCGATACTTAAACACCCATTGAATTAACAACGAATGACAAAGCATAAACCCTAATGTGGGCAGCACTTAAACATCCATTGGATAGTTTAATCGATCGGACATTGAATCGTATCAGCGATCGAGTTATTACCCTGTATTGCGGCGACGATTAGTGATCCGTGTGTGTTTTTGTAGTATTCAGGCAATATCTCAACGTATATTTTGAGTTTTTTCGTCGAACTGAAGCCAGGAATCAAGTCCCAGACTCTACTATTTATACACAAATTTGACCTAGCTTACGGACCGTAAGCCTCCTCCCTTACGGTCCGTAAGGGTTACATCCTATTTATAGAGTAGCCCCGTGTGTGTAGGCTTGCTGAGTTGACAGTTTCTCAAAATTCGTTTTTTGACAGCGAGATTTTAAGATAATCGTAACTAGGGTTTACCCCCCCCCCCTGAGTTTTAGGGGCCCTGATCCTGATTCTGATGATTCTGAAAATTTTAGGGTTTGTGCAGAATCACTTGGGTGTCTCAATTAGGGTTTCCTATTGGACAATTAAAATAATAATTAAGACTTTTTGATAGGAGTTGTTACACAATTAGACCCAACCGCCCATCCTTATATTTTTCTAATGTGACATGCCACATTTAAAATAATAATATATTAAGGTGGTGTTTGTTTTTTCAGATGCAAAAGGTCCTCAGTCTGCGGACCACATCTGCAGCGCAGACGTCTGCATGAGAAGAGGTGGACCAAACCTTTGCAGTCTGCGAGAGGAAGAGTGTTTGTTTTGTAAGCCTTATGGTATACAAGGACCCCTTTAGATCTTAAAAATAAAACCCCAAAAATGGGGGCCTGTTCTCAAATCTCACTTAACACCACCACTCTCCATCGTTTCATCATTTCACCATCAATACAACCACCACCTCGTCCCATACCAGCCACCATCTCCACCACACCAAACACCGCTTATCACCTCCGCCAATCTACACCAGAGACTCGTCACCTACCACCAGCTGCTACTCAGATTCCGGCTTGTCTCGAGTCACCTCGTTTTTCATGCTATTCCTTGTTGACATCCAGGTACGTGTTTTGTACAGTTGTGAAGGTCGACGTCGCTGTGGTTGTTGTGTGCGGTCGACGAGGTGAGGGAGGTGGTTGTCAGCGGTGAATGTGGCTCAATCGGGGGTGGGGGAGGTGACGCCGGGTCAACCGGAGGTGAGGGAGGTGACGGAGATGTGCTGGTGTTGGAGGAGGTAGAGGTGGAGGTTGGGAGGAGGAAGATGCTAGGGTTTGAGAAGAGGTTGGAAGAGATGGGAAGACATTGGACCATGTCTGCGCGGGGAAGAGGACGCGCAGAGATTTGAAGACATTTTTTAATGAAATGTCTTCTAAAAAACAAACGGTCCAGAGCTAAACGTCTGCGCGTGGTCTGCGCGGCGCAGACATAAAAGGCCAGAAGAGATTTTTCTAGAAAAACAAACACCCCTAAGTATCCTTAAAAATGACACATCCATCACTAATACATATTTATCTCATATTCATTTAATTTAACCTTTTTAACCATCCAGTATAAATTCATTTTTTATACACCTATGTGTTACATAGGTTTAAGGATAGAAAATGAAAGGTTCTAAGATAATTATTGAGTTAATCGAGTTCTTTGGAAAAAAATGTGTTTTCAATTTATATATACTTGAATGAGTTTTTAAAAATAAATATGTTATTGTTGAGATTGCTTGCGTTTGAAGGACATAAAGATTATAAATTTTGAATTAATTTTTATATTTCATATTATTTCTTGCATCACAGATAATAAATATAAATTTTTATATGAATACATATAACCCTAATATGAACTATACATACAAAATTAAAGAAAAAATATAACAGTACTCATTTTAAATGATGCGTTTACGAAGTAAGAACTTTGTTTTTGCATACAAAAGAATTAGTATATTTTATTTCAAATTAATATTTTCTTATTTCAAAAAAGTAGAAGATGGAATGGAATTAGTTCATGATCTAAGATTATATATATTAAACATAGAGTGAATTTCAAATTTTGTCTTTTATCTTTATATTGAATTTCAGACGTTGTCATTTATCTTTCAAATTAACGAGTCTTGTACTTAATATTTTAAAATCTTGCACGTTATATCCTTTACCCCTAACCCAGTTATTTTTTTCTATTAAGTCAGATCATGTGCTAGGCACATGAGAATATATTTGTCTTTTTTACTTTATTTTTTAAAAAAACATTTAAATGAAAAAAAATTAAAATACTATATATAAACTTCATCTCTCTCTGTCTTCCGTCTCTCTCCCGTCTCTCTCTCTCTCTCTCTTTCTCTCCCTCATCTCTCCTGATTGAAGTTCTCTTTCCATTTCTCTCTCTCTCTACTCGCTCTCTCTCTCCCACCTACCATCACCATCCACCACACACTTAATTTCACCTCTACACCTTTAAATCTCACTAAACACACATCTAAACCTACAAATTCCATTTCCTAAATAACAAATCCTACAATACCCATTTCCAAAAAGCAACAAATTCAACAAAACCCACTTTTAAATCAACAAATTCCCCAAAACCCAAATCTTGAAGATTAGCAATGGAGCTCAAAGCTTGGACAAGGTTAACGCGGTTGAGAATCTGTTTCGTCTAGGAAAAAAGTCAAAAAAGTTTAGTGTTGTGGTAGATGCTGTTCTTGGAGCTGCTATGGTGCTGGTTCTTTTGGGGTTGTGTCGTTGTTGTGTACGTGGCTCGTCACGGGTCGAAAAATTTGGCGATTCAAAATCTTCATGGTTGTCACACCTCGACCTGCAGCGGATATGACACGAGATACAATATGATTGTTCCATAGCCTTTGACAATTATTTAAAGTTTGAATATTTATTATCATCAATATTAATTTGTCTCACATAACCAAATAATTGTTCCAATGAAACCATACAATATTCAAAATACAAAAGATAACATAGTCTTGATTAAATTATTCTAAGGCACAATCCTATGTGTCTTCTCAAGTAGCTATCAACCTTGTGTAAATGTTTCATGTGTAAAAGAAATTTTGGTCAACAACAATAGTTCTGTGAACAGATCCTTATTTATTTTTATTTAACTTTAAAAGTTTAGTTGATTTTATTTAATAAAAAATACTTAACATGCGATATTAAGTGTAATAGGTGACATAAATCAATTAATCCAATAATCAACCAATCCAAATGTAAATAATATAACATGACATTACAAACCAAAAGCAAAGAAACAATGATGCGATTCAGGCCCCGAAAGGCGAAAAGCGAAACTGTGAAACAATGATGCGATTCAAGCCCCGAAAGGTGAAAAGCGAAACAATGATGCGATTCAAGCCCCGTAAGGCGAAATGCGATAATATGAAACACTTGACATAAAGCGGTAAACACATATAGCATATGAATGATAACATGTAATGCAATGTACAAAACAAACAATGAGCACATATAACACTTAACTTTGCATGTTATTAAAAAAAATATAGGAAACATAGAATGTGACACATGAAACACCCCAAAAAGTTAAAGTGACAAAAAGGGGAAAAGTAAGATCTACTCATAGTGGTTGCGAAGTAGGATCCATGAAAATGAAATTGCCCACGAAAATAAATAAATCCAAATGTAACAATTATCCTAAAAACATATGATATAAAAAAAACTAACAAATCGAACAACACAAACAAATCTAGTAATTTGGGTTCTCCTATTTGAGGACTTTTTGGTCTTAAAAGAACAATTTGTTGTTAACAGTTACAAGTTACGATTTGTGAAAAAAGGAATTAAATAATAAAAAGAATAAAAGAAATAATGTCCGACACATTATCCTACATATACAAAACACATGGGAGGCAATAGTGCTTGCCCCCTATTGGTTTAAATGGGCGGAGCTGCCTGACACTCTCTTATTGGCCCAACAAATTTACGATTTTATCCCGTCTTAAAATTATGATTTTGCCATCAATATAAAATTATGTTTTTTCCCCACTTAAAAATAAATTTGCGCTTTTCCTCTCAGCTAAAAATTTCGATTTTGCCCTCGGTTAAAAATTATGATTTTGCCCCATTTAGATTTACACTTTTGCCATTAGTTTTTTTCCTTAAAATTACGATTTTGCCATCAGTTCAAAATTATGATTTTACCCCCACTTAAAAACAAATTTACGCTTTTGCTCCCAGCTAAAAAATCCAATTTTGCCATCGGTTAAAAATTACGATTTTGCCATCAGTTCAAAATTATGTTTTTACCCCCCATTTAAAAATAAATGTACGCCTTTGCTCCCAGCTAAAAATTTCAATTTTGCACTCGGTTAAAAATTACGATTTTGCCCCTTTTAAATTTAGAGTTTTGCCATTAGTTTTTTTTTTCTCACAGCCAAGTTACGATTTTTCCCCCAACTTAAATTTACATTTTCTCTATCGTTTTTGTTTGTTTTCCTGGTTAAATTACAATTTTGCCCCAGTGTAAATTTGCAGTCATGCCGGCAGGTGCCTAGGACTCCCCCATTGGTCCTTTTAATTTACCATTTCATCCTTGAATTAAAATTATCATCTCGCCCTTGGTTCAAAATTACGCGTTCCCCGTCGTTTTATTTTTTTAGCAAAACTATAAAAGTTTTTTTGTTTTAATTGGTTTACTCTATTTATTTTTTTTCCGTGTCAAAGAGCTGCCTAACACTCGCTCATTAGGCCTGAAAAATTACAGGTTTGCACTGAGTCGAAAATTACGGTCTTATCATCGTTTTAGTTTTTTTTCTAGCAAAATTATAGTTGTGTTTTTTAATTGATTGAGAATTATTCGACCATCGCCCCGCAACGCGGGCGGAGCATCAACTAGTTCAATTACAAATTAAATGTGTTGGATAGAAATATAAGTGGATGGATATCCGCTTCATGAATACTCTCCAAAAATAATTATTTAAATAAATATTTTTTGTATTAAGTCGAACTAGGAAAATAAGTAGTCTACATTATTAGTTACTAATTTAAGGGTTTAGAGGAAAAATTATTTTATTGAAAACAATTAAATGAAATGGGTTTAGTAATTATCTTTTAGTTTTTATAAATCCATTTGATTACATTTGTACGTTTGATGAACATGAAACTCAATAGACTTAAAGAGATTTATAGTATATATAAAGAAATTAATTTGGTTCCTAAACAATTTATTAAGCTAGGTTAAATGGATTATAGTTAAGATGTTAAAATTTGGTCAGCCTAAATTATTCTCATAGGCTTGAACTATGTTCTCTGCTTTATAAACATAATAGTAGAGTAAATCTTAGAAACCGTTTATTAACTATTCCTTTATAACTAAAATGCCCTAGGATAAATAAATAATCATAAGTTAAATAAATATATGTCATAACAAAAAAAAATGGTTAAATTAACGATAAGTAATTTTTGTAAGTTTAATTCAATACTAAAGGCAGTTTAGTTTGCTTATCATATTTTATCGTCAAAAAAAAAAAATCTGCTTAACACCACAAAACAAATACCTAAGAAACTTAATAGAGGGCCATGTATCAAGACCAAAAGATCCAAACGGGTCAGTCACGTAGCCAATTGGTCGGGCTACGTGCACGTCAACATAGGGGCGCGAGTTCGATCCTTGTCCAGCGCATTTTAGGCCGTTTTGGCCGATTTTTTTTTAGTTTTTTTTATTTTTCTTTTTGATTTAATAAAAACCATAACAACTAAAACTTAATAATCTTTTCTTTTTATTACTCTCAAGCCATTTTAAACCAACTAAAAACATAAGAAAATCCTTTTCTTTAAAAACCATTATAATCCGTAAATTTATAAAACTAATGTTCTTTTTCTCTTTTATTATAAACCCTAAATATAATTAACTTTTTAATTCATTTTTTTATCCTTCAATTTATGTAGAACTCAAATAACTAAGCAATTTATTTTGACTCTCTTGTTTTTATTTCCTTTATTTATTTATCTCATGTTATTAACATAATAAATGAGATTAAATAAACACCTAATAAGCAATTCATAAATATTAGGATTATGATTTATTTTGTTGTTTAATAAATAATAATGGGTCGTTATGTGTTAATTCTAAATATCTAGGTTAGTCGCTCTTGTTCGTTCTCTTGGATTTTACCCAATTTTACTCGTACGTTACTTACAAGAAATCGCAACGCAACCAATGTGAGTATACTCGATCCCATTTTTTTTAACACTTTGGGTGCAACATGTATTCTATACAAAAACACGCAATGCTTGAAACTTGTTATATGCACACTCTATCCATTTTTAAACAAGGAACAATTTGATGCTTGTTAATCTCGTATGCTATGTAAACTTTTCGTGTCTATATGCTCATTAACTTCGTACGAGCCCACCTTAACAATTATAGCGCTATAGGGGTAACGCACCGCCCGTTTAGTCTTGGGTATTGTTAAGTTAAACATGTTAACCTCCCGTTATTCTTTGGGATAGGCAAAATTAACGCGTTGTATTCTAGGGTTTGAACATATAGTGACACCAATCTTAAAAACTAGTTGGCATCCACATTCAAGCTACTCTTTCCCATGACTGAAGAAATGAATAGAAAACAGAAAAGAAATCAAAATAACTTGACTCCCATGTGTTTAGTAAAGCTTAAAAGCCATCAAAAATAATCTCCAATACTCAAATAAAAATAAATTTTGACTCCCATGTGGTCAACCTGGGGATCAGAATGAAATGCAAGTGATAAAAGAAATCTCATCTCCACCATTGATCCAACTAATTAATGGTGGAGATTACCCAAGTACAAAAGTTGTTTTAGAAAAGTATAACAGACTGTAAAAAAAGTATAACATACTCAAAAAGGTATGACTAGTTTCTCTCTCCTATCTAACAACAAAAGGTGTAACAAATGGATTTGTTACACTAAAATTTTCATATGGAAACATGTAACATATTTTTTTACATGCATTGCAAATTAAAAAACTCGTAAATTCCAAATTCTAAAATGTTACACTTCATAAATCTGAAACATACATCTGCTATTGAAAACCCAAAAAAAGTGTAACAAATAAAGTTACATTTAATGCAAGTTGTGGTTCACCCATTTGAGTTTGTTTGGTTTTCTTGACTCAATAGGGATTTCTTGACCCATTTAAAAGTTTTAAATACAAATGGGTTTTAACGTGCAAATGTGCGAAGTAAGCAAAATAACATGCGTAATTATTTATTATAACATTCGTAATTAGGGTTAACACAACCCATGCGTAATTTTCATATTTGATGGCATACATGATTTGAATTTTGTAACATGCGTATTTTAAAAATGAACACGCGTTATTCACTTCGTACATTCGCACGTTAAGGTGCTATTTTACAATAATATTCCCTATATATAAATGAGAATCACCTTAAATTGTAAGAACCATGAGAACTAGGTCTTACAAAAAAACAAATTTCTCAATGATCTTTAAAAAAATCACCTGTTCCAACAAAAAAATGTTGGTTGCATAAAATTTACATCAATGTAAAAAAAAATTATTGGTGATGTCATCGTTCCGAAAAAAATTACATTAGGAATAACTACCGGGTCGGCAATTTTTTTTCCTTTTTTTACATGTGTCTTTGTAACATTATCCTCTACCTTTGTGCAAAAAAAAAAGTGACAAAACTCATGCGGGAAGTAGGAAATCAATCTAGTTGTATTTGATCTCAAATAATGATTGTAGAATGTTTTTAAAAATAATTTTGGACATTTTGTAACCGATTTAAGTGATTCAAAACGTTAAACACCTGGGTTTGGGAGGAGGGGGATCTTGAGTTCAAGTCTCACAGACGACATAGATTAAAAAAATTGTCGTTCAAAAAAAAAACTAAAACGAGTTTATTTAGTAAATAACACATGAAATAAAGACATTGGATTTAAAGACAAAAGATCAAATACAAATACCTTTCACGTACAAAACGTTCGAACCAAAGGTTTCCTGAAAAACGCGATGACATTTTCATAATTATTTTACTCGTATAGTAATTATCAAAATTACTCTACAAATAATCTTGTAGGGTAATTTTGTAGAATATCATAATTACTCTACAAATGATCTTGTAGGTTAATTTTGAATTGTGTATATGTTGTTTGATAAATTTGTAGAGTAATATTGATACACTTGTAGAATAATTTTGATAATTACCCTATGAATAAATTAATTACGAAAATGTCACTGCATTTTTTTTACTTTTTTATGCCTTTCGTACGTTTTGTACGTTAAATGTATTTGTACGCGAGCTTAACTCTAGATTTAAAAAGTCATTGATCAACAAAAGGCTGCTGTGGTGTAGTGGTTATCACGTTTGCTTTACACGCAAAAGGTCTCCGGTTCAATCACGGGCAGCAACAAAAACAAATTGATTTTTTTATTAACATACACATCATTATCATAAGAGCAATGAATCGAAAATAGAACACACAACCCGTCTACATACCGACTATACAACCCGCCACTCCAATCTGTATTTTTTTACTCTTTTTTGTAATGTTTTCTATCGATTTAGTAATAGATAGGATAGTCTGCAACGATCCAATTTCATTATTCATTAAATTGTAAATATTTTATGGACGTATCTACCCTTACTTGAGAATAGGATTTCCCCTTGTGTGTATATATAGAGCTTATTAGAGAGGGTTTAGGTTAGTCTCCACCTTTTACAACACCACCATTATTTACCTTCCCCTCTCTCTAAATATCATGATCTTCAAGATCACTAACCACCATCATAATCATATACTAAAAGGGAAACCGAATCTATGTAGAAACATCCCAATCTCTCATCAATATGGTTCACTAGCCTAATCCGGTATATAAGTTCTACAATTTTGTTTCTATTACGTTTAATATAAAGAATTGATCAATATGTGATATCAGAGCGCTTATGTTGACTAATCAATTCGTTTTTTTTAAGAAACAAAAAGTTTTGATGAAAAACCACTTAAAAACAGATTTTTATGAACTTTTATATAACATTCGGTTTTCATAGAACTTCTATATAATTTTCGGATCTAATGTTCATTCTTATGTTTATGGGTTGTTAGATCTGATTAAAACCTTTTTAAATCTCATTAAAACCATTAATTTCGGGTTCTTTTAATAAAAATTAGTAAGAAAAAAATTTGAATACTCTTCATTTTCTTGATGATCTTCATCATAAAATGGATGAAAATCATGTATTTTGGTGTTTGATTCAAATTAAAACTTGTTTTTAGTTATTTGGGGTGTACTTTTCCCCTTATTTGCAAATAAACCCAAAAGTTTAAAAATTTGCCCAAAGTTTTAACATATGAATTATATGTTGTACTTTAAACAAATATAGTTGTACCATATAGATCAGTACCGCTATTTCGGTACGGTACCCACTCTGGCACGATTTTGTTTTTTAACTTTTGAGCAATGAAATGGGTACAATATAGAATAAAATCGATACTGGCATCTACCTGATCTCCGCAGCTAAAAACGCCGGAAAACTCTCCAATGACCTACCCACCACCGCCAATACCTTCAACGCTTCCTCCTCGTATCCACCGCATCCGCCCCTGCTTCCATCACCGCCCCCACCCGCCTCGGGCAACGCTTCCTTCTTGTTTCCATCGCTTCCTCCACCGCGGTTACCTATTCCGTCTCCTCTGGGAATAGCCTTCAATAACGGAAAGATAGGTCGGAAGCTAACGGAGTTTCTTGCACTTAATCTTAATGATTGATTTGAAATGGGGTTGATAGATTTGTTAGAACCTAGAAATGAATGTGAGCAACAAAAACCCGATATCGCCGCCATGACTTCCGTTAGGGTTTTGGTTTCTTACCAACGTGAAATTAGGGCTAAAAAAGTGGGTTTAAATGAAACACATGCCTTCCTGAGTGGCTCAAATCCCGAGGTTGCAAAGTGGCCGTTATGTTGCACAAACCCTACGACTTTATTACCGAATCTTGGTAATTGAAAATGCTATCTAATTATTACCCAGTAAGTAAATACTTTCAATAAATACAACTAAATTTTATAATTTTTACATGCTTGTTAAATGCAACGTGTCTTTAATTTTTCGTTACTTTTTTCAATCATATTAAACCTTCACAATATTAGAGTGGTTTATTTGTTTTGAATATTTTATATTTTTTTGTTGAAACTATATGTTAAATGAAATTATTGAAAGATATAAGGAAAAAAAAAACAAAATCTAAACACTTCAGTAGTGTTGTTCATATTATCATCCTTGTTCTTGTTGTTTCTTTTGCTGGATCTCACATGTTTATATTTATGTTGTATATGCAGGTCTGTTTGTGTATGCACCATATATTTTAATGTTTAAGTGGTCAAAAAACAAGCTTTTAAACACCTAGGTTGTGAGGAGGTATTGGGTTTAAGTAACACAAACAAAAAATAATATAAGAAATTCACCGTTCAAAAAAAAAAGTTTTGTTGGTCACACCCTACGAATTTATTACCCAAGTCATAATAAATGCAAATGCTATCTAATTATTACCCAATAATTAAATATTTCCAATTAATACAACAATTATTACATTCTTATTAAATTCAGCAATTCTTTAGTTTTTCTTCTTGTTTTATTTTTATAATCCTCTCTCTCTTCTTCGATGCCCAGAAAATGTTTCTCTTTGCAAAACACCAAGGGATTTGTCAAAGCCACCACTCTTAGCGGCAGACACGTTTTTGTAACAACCCAAAAACCGGGTTTTGTAATCAAACCACGTTAATATTAATAACGGGTAAAATACTGTTAATAACGAAAATTTACCCGGTAAATATTAAGAATTTAATAATTAAACCTAATATTAATTAAAAGGAGGATAAATACTTTGAGATAAAAACAAAGTTTACTAGAAGCCCGAGCTAACGGGACATAAAAATAAAAACGGGTTAGGACTTCCCTAAACCCACCAACTAACTTGGAATGATTAACCTAGTTAGTTAATTGTGTAGGTCCACCCGGAGGATCGAGTTAAACCTCTATTCCCTGTTTTCCGACGAACCCGAGAGTGCAGAATCCAAACGGGTAAGTTAAACCAAGTTAGAACACGAAAACGACAAACACGAATCAACGATTAACACTCCAATGTATTAATACGTAATGCGGTGTTTACAAATGGTCTCTGTAATCTCTGTGAGTGTGTGTTTTACAGTGTGTTCTCTCAAATCTATTCAAACTTGCACACCAGTTTGTCTTCTGTTTGCTGTTTATATACTGAAGTCTTCGACGAACCTCTTGCATGTGACGAACCTTCATTGACGAAGACTTCAAGGTGACGAACCTTGAGTCTTCGTCATGTCCATGTCTTGACGAAGATTGATCTTCGTCGATAGAAGACTTCGCCATACAAGACTTCGTCATCTCATATGAAACTTCGTCTCATATTGGGCTTCGTCATGTTTAGGAATGGCAATGGGCCGGGTTTGGGCCGGGTATTAGTAATCCCAGGCCCGTACCCGGTTCTAATTCTTTGGCCCATACCCGGCCCGTTACCCGTCGGGTATCGGGCTTACCCGCGGGTATCGGGTATACCCGTTAATTTCTTAAAAATATCCGTTGGGACAAATGTGCAATTTTTACTTTGATGTTTATATAATTTACAATTTTAATAACTATAACAAATGAAAATATGATTAAATACTTTCTTATCATATTCAGACCACATATACCAAACTAAATCAAAACGATTACTTAATTAATTAATTGTATTAGGACCACCTAATTGCATAAACATCCATATAATAAAGGGTGCTAGCTTCCATATCCAATATACATGCTCAAAAATAACATATTTGTTCACTTAGTAAGCTTATACTTGCTAAAAAATAAGCTAGTACTTCTATATCCATATGAAGTACTAGCTTCCATATCCAATATAATTTTAAAGAGATTACTATCGGTCAAGAGAAGACTAGACTCTAGTACTATAGAGAAGGTAATAAGTGCATGTACTAAGTTCATATATATGGAAATTTATAATATGATACTTTCGAGTATTATTCGGGTAAATGGGCCAAACATCGGGTCGGGTATCGGGCGGGTATCACTAAGTCCCATACCCGTACCCGTACCCGAATTTTTTCCCTTCTTAAGCCCATACCCGGCCCATACCCATCGGGCTTCGGGTATACCCGGCCCGTATGTTTCGGGTTTCGGGCTTGGGCTTTTTTGCCATCCCTAGTCATGTTGGGCTTCAAACAAACAGTAAACATACAAACTTAATCTAACATGCATACTGCACACACACGCAGTTGCATGTACATCATACAATACAAAGTAAATAGCATACTGAGTTCATAACTTATACCTACTTTAATAATATTTAAATTTGTTTAAAAACTCAGTAGGTAACAAGTCTTAGATGTTAAATATGGTTTTAAACCATACTATGCACCTAATTAGTGTAAAACTCGCTAATTGATGATAATCAAGATATATATGTAAACCTGAGATTTTAATCAGTTTTAAATGCTCAAAATAATTTATTTAATATATAAAATCAGTAGGAAAAAGTTTGGCATTCAAATCATTTGTTAATCTCATTTTATGCTTAAAAAGGGTATTATTGTCATTAACCGAATTACACAAGAACTCTATGTTTTAGACAGATTATAATCTGACCAAAAATCCTAAAATTCCTTAAAAATAATATCTTAACAGTAGGTAATGAGTTTTGGTTCAAAATCCAAGTTTAAAGGTGCATTATGCAAGATATCGCAAATTAATTAATAAAGAGCTTATAATTACGATATCGAGCATAACTTCTATTTGGGACCAAGAACTGATGTCAAATTTTTAGGACAAGTTCATTGTTCTTATGCACTTCATTGCAACAACTTTCAAAACAATCATTTCTGGAGCTTGCAAAGAATAGGAGAAGAATTAGAAGTGTAGAAAAGACAGCAAGGACCATTAGTAAAAGTCTTAATCCCTGCTTAGTCCTTTTAATTAGTTTAAAAACCGAAAAGTCAAACTTATCGTAATTAAGCTTTGACTTTCGGTTTAATCACAAATGGTCCAGCCACTGACTGAAACGAAAGTGGTTATGGAACCATATTAAGGTAGGTGATTGACACAAAGCGGTAAACACATATAGCATATGAATGATAACATGTAATGCAACATACAAAACAAACAATGAGCACATATAACACTTAACTTGGCATGTTATTAAGAAAAGTATAGGAAACATAGAAAATGTGACACATGAAACACCCCAAAAAGTTAAAGTGACAAAAAGGGGGGAAAAGTAAGATCTACTCACAGTGGTTGCAGAGTAGGATCCACGAAAATGAAATTGCCCGCGAAAATGAATAAATCCAAATGTAACAATTACCCTAAAAACATATGATATAAAAAAAACTAAACAAATCGAACAACACAAACAAATTTAGTAATTTGGGTTCTCCTATTTAGGGACTTTTTGGTATTAAGAGAACAATTTGTTGTTAACAGTTACAAGTTACGATTTGTGAAAAAAAGGAATTAAACAATAAAAAGAATAAAAGAAATAAGGTCCGATACATTCAATTATAAATTAAACTAGTAATAAGACTCGCGCTCGTTGCGGCGTGGGTACATCGCAAAGTCGATCGGATTAGTCCAAGCATTATGTGATGTGTTAATCATATAGTAATGTGCGTTTCGACGTATCCGACTGAACTCAATGTAACCTATAGATGTGTTGCAATTGGATTAAAATGTAAAGCAAATCGATTTATACTGTACAATCATAACGTATTATATGCGACTCGACTAACTCGAATTTATACCATCAAGTCAAAACGTATTATATGTGGCCCGATTCATATGTAGGAAACATACAAAATAAAGGCCGAAAGCGTATACCAAATTTACGTCAAAATGTAAAAAAAACAAAGTTTAAAAGTTCAGGGGTCGGTATAAAGCATATGTGCCAAAAACGTAAATTACCAAAGTATAGGTAAAAAATGCAAGTTACAAAAGTAGAGAGTACAAAAAAGGAAAATTCTATAAGCAAAAAATATGAATTACAAAACTATAAGCTAATCCCGCCTCCTAGCCCAGTTGGGTATCCCCACTTGGGATAAGTTGGGCCGGCTTCCTCCTTGGAGGTCGCTGGTTCGACTCCCGGCTGCGGCATACGGGGGGTGGGAAGTCCCAATGATGGATCGTTCCTACCGAGGCATGGTGCGGTCCTGAGGGCAACCCGGTTTTACCCAGCTGTTACCCCAGCGAGTCTCTCGTGTGGGGGCAGTATGGTTTCCGGGCGCAAGTCAGCTTGCGCAACGGCCGGGGCCCGATTGAACATCGCGTCCGGAAGAGCGGGGCTGACGGGGGAATGTCTTTGACATGACCCCGGAGACCAATTCGGTCTTGTACAGAGAAAGTCTCATTCCAAAAAAAAAAACAAAACTATCAGCTAAAAGTGGAAATTTTGAAAGTCAAAGAGTGGTGGTTTCACCGACTTTGTACTTTAGGTAATATAGAAATTAGTAAAAAGCTAGGGGCTAAAAATGTCAATTGTTAAAGTAGAAGAATATTAAAATTAGATAAGGGACTAAAATTGATTAATTCAAAAGTGAAGGGATCGTAGCAAAGCTGAGGGGTTTCAAATGAAATATTGTAAACGTTTAGAGGGTAGCAAGGCTGAGGGGCTTGAAATGTAAAATTGTAAAAGTTTAGGGGGGGGGGGGGGTAAGGCAACGCCCGTGGGGGACTAAAATTGATTACTCCAAAAGTGAAGGGGCCGTAGCAAAGCTAATGGGCTTGAAATGAAATATTATAAAAGTTTAAGGGGTAGCAAAGCTGAAGGGCTTGAAACACAAAATTGTAAAAGTTTGGGGGTGTAAGGCAAAGCCGGTGGGTCACCCACCGACTTTGTCTTTTAAGATATAGTAGAACGTGTTGGATAGAAATATAAGTGGATGGATGTCCGCTTCATGAATACTCTCCAAAAATAATTATTTAAATAAATATTTTTTGTATTAAGTCGAACTAGGAAAATAAGTAGTCTACATTATTAATTACTAATTTAAGGGTTTAGAGGAAAAATTATTTTATTGAAAACAATTAAATGAAATGGGTTTAGTAAGTAATCTTTTAGTTTTTATAAATCCATTTTATTACATTTGTACATTTGATGAACATGAAACTCAATAGGCTTAAAGAGATTTATTTATACTATTATAAAAAGGAGAAGTGATGTACAAGATTGTAATTTTACTACAAGTACAAGTTTTGAAGCAAGATATACAAGAGTGTACAAGCCAGCACAAAAGAGATCTGGATTTATTTTTAAGACGCCTTGGGGCTAAAACTGAGATTTTGCAACAGGATTGAATGCCACATTCATTGTCTGTTATAGCACCTCTTCAGTTTCTTTGTTTATGGCTATAACTGCCATGGGGTTATTATAATGGACAGTATAATTCATTTATCATCTTCCTACTCTCTCTATCTTATCAAATCCAAACTACGATGGTGGTGCTCCAATGGTGTGGTTGTCAGCCGTCGCGCCGGTGCTGAGATCGAGACCGTACGCAAGGGTTTGTTTTCCATTTCTTCCCCCCTTTTTCCTCATACATACAGTCGTTTCTGTTCGTTTACGGATTATTATATCTGTTTTCGATGAATTTAGTATCATCGGACGTTTCATTTGTGTTCAATTTGTATGGTTTTTGAGGACTTGTGTTTGTATTGAGCTAGGGTTTTGGTTTTGTTTATTTTTTTGGATTTAATTTGGTTATTAACTGGTTAATTTGAAAGCAACTGGTGGCGATTCGTGACCAAGAAAGTGAAGAGACAGAGTGACATAAGGAGAGAAATCGAAAGAGAGAACCACGAGCAAGAGTGTGGGCAGTGACCAAACAAGGGTTCGATTCGGGTGTTCTTGTTCGATTGGGGTTCTGACCAGGTAAGGTTACTGAATTCAAGTTATGTCTAGCATGATTAACTCAGTCCTCATTCTTGGTTTAATACTTGGATTCGATTATGGTTGTGGTCTCAACAAGGAGACGTTTTTAACATGACTGATTTTGATTCAACCTTTTACAATCTTCAGTTTATTTTCTTGTGATCAACGCTGCAGGTTTTGAAAGTCTTCCCCAATCCAATAACCGTGACTACAGTGCAGTTTGCTGTTGGGAGTGTCATTGTGTTTTTGATGTGGACGTTAAATCTTCACAAACGACCAAAAATTAGCGGTGCACATGTATGTAATGGAGGATATATTTATCTCTTAATATTTTGTTTTCGATGCTAATTAATAGCTAACATGCAGCTTTTCGCAATCCTGCCACTGGCTATGGTGCACACGTTGGGCAACCTTTTCACAAACACGAGTTTTGGAAAAGTTGCCGTTTCGTTTACCCACACGATTAAAGCTATGGAACCATTTTTCTCAGTCGTATTGTCTGCTATGTTCCTAGGAGAGGTATATAATGTTACCCATATTATATTCTGGTAATTTACACTCATTATTTCATCTAAAAAGTTTTTTAAAATTCAATTTGTTCTGGTATTTACTGATAGATGCCTACACCATGGGTAGTTACTTCACTTTTACCAATTGCTGGTGGAGTGGCTCTTGCATCAATGACTAAAGCCTCGTTCAATTGGTATGGACAGTAAACGTACATTTCATTACCTTTTGATATTCTCATGATTTATTGTTCAAGAAAGAAAATGTTTTTATTCGTTTAGTGATATTTGTTTATTATCACTATGATCTGATCATTGCATTTGGTCACAGGGTGTCACACCCCGATTTCCACGTGTCACCGGTGGGCCCGGTGGGGGAGTATCGTGACGTGGTTGGCAACATAATAGTCAAACAACACAATATAATAATGCACAGCGGAAGCAATTTAAAAACATTATACAACCGAATTTATTTATTGTAATCAAAGTCACAATATCCGGTGTTTATCCACAGAACGGATCGAAACAAAATAACATTTATGGTTCAACAGACTTCTGGCATCCTAAGCTTGCGAGACTTCTATTGATGCTTAGGAGACAATCCAGCCAAATTTCGTTTAGTACCTGCATTCAGTCTTTTTGGGAAAATACGTCAGTTTACACTGGTAAATACATTCAACTGACTCATTTTGGAAAATGATTGAAAATTGGTTTGGATGCACGTGGCATAAATCATTTTATTTAACTTGGGAGAATTATTTAATATTATAATCTTGTGAACGAATTACATGTTACTTATGCGTTCAGTAGCCCGGAACGTATCCGGGTTAAAGATCAATAGACACACCACTTTAAGTGAGTTATACACGGGAGTACGCCTACACCCCGTGCTCAGGTAGTGGCCATCTCGTAAGATGATGCCAAGGATATCCGGGACATGGTCATTAACCCCCCAAAGGCTGTAAAGTAAGAAAAACTGTTTAAAACGAGCCGATCAAATTATTCAACTACCCACTAAGCGTGGAGATTTGATGCCCGATCAAGCGGTACGCTATGTACCGTAACCCAAGCCCGTATAGGGAAAATAAGTTAAAAGTATTTACCTGATGCAAGTATAAATCACAATAAGCAGAATAGCAAGTATCTTTTACTGGTTCTCCTAATCTGGAACGAAGGTTAAATATAACCTATTAGAATCCTAGCGGTTCTTTAATTAAGCTTAAGCTTAGACCGGCTAGTTTCGAAGATACGGTTCGTACGCATGATTAAGCGAAGACCGGATAGAATGTGATTTAAACCCGACAAGTTTGAAGACTTGTTTAATATGGGTTTACTATTCACATTCTGGATTTTGAGATAAAACCGATAAGGTTTGACCCGTTTCGGCTAATTTATGTAAACTTGTTACATAAACCAAGCCGAACGCGTAATATGCGTAACGGGTATCCGTAAGAGCCATATACAGGTTTCCTATGTTAATATGCTTCAATTATGTTGTAACATCAGTAGGATGTCTTTCGTTATGCCCCGAGCTAGTTTAAACACAAACTATGCCCCGTAGGGGTAGTTGGGTCATTTTAAGGTTTGTAAAAGAGTTTAATTGTTTAACTGATTTACAGGTCTGATGTAAACAGAAAACATACTCATTTTGATGGGTTATAATAGTAGGCTAAAGTATATATGTGAAATTTATCATCTTTAACCAAACTAGGCCCCGTAGGGGTATTTCGGTAATTTCACATAAGCCGAAAAGCTCAAAACTGAAGTCTGAGTTTATCAACCTTTGCTTACTGTTAAAATATTATAATTTGCCTCTTATATCAGTAGGTATCAACCCGGGTATGTCAAATATGATTTTCAAACATACTATGCGTTAAAAACGCTAATTAAGGCGATTAAAGGCCATTACCGGGTTTGATACTTAAATCTGATATTTTTATATTTCCAGAAGGCTTAAAATAATTTATTTATCATAACCAATCAGTAGAAAAAGGTTTGGAGTCGTTTAGATGTGTAAAACTCATTTTATGGCCCGTAAGGGCAAAACCGACAATTACCGAATTAAGCCTGCGACTACGAGTTATGCTCAGCCTAAAATTAATTAAAAATATTTAAAAATCCCAAAATAATATATTACATCAGTGGGTAAAAGATTTGATACCAAAAAGTATGTTTAACTAGGCTATACGCTAATTACGCCATTATGTTAACATAAAGCATTATTTTAGCGATAACGAGCATAACTCTTAATTTACAAGTCAAACTGATGTCAAACTTTGCATGCAAGTCTATATATCAGTAACTAATGTTTCTACATTTTTACTTTTTCATAAATCACGTTTTAAGGTAATAAGGGCATAACGGTCAACATATGAGCGATTAACGGAAACTTGCATATTAATTTGGATAATCAACGAAACAAGTACAGAGGCTTATACTATCATGTAACCTAAACCTAATGAAGCATTAAGGCATTTCTAATTCCATCTAACTCGGGCCAGAACTGAAGTCAACGTGAAAGTCAAAGTTTCGTGACTTTCGGTTCCGAACCGGTTCAAAACTGAGAGTTGTCGAGTCGAACGAGTTTAGACATGTCCGTACACTTATTACCAGGTTATATTAAGTTTAAAACAGTTTACACGCCTCACGTATTGCTAATCGTGCATTAAATCATATTTTATATTTCTGTTGACTTTTTCGGTCAACGTTTGACCCGACAAACGACCTAGTTAGGTCTGGAATCAGTACGTGCCCTTATAAGGGTTTAATACCCATATAATTACCTACTTAACGGTACTTTTAATTCGACATACGACTGAGCTATCATTAATTAATCACGAAGTCAAACCGTAGTTACGTCGGTTTGACTTTTAGCTAAAATACTAAGCTATAATTAATTTAGAAAGGTTAGTCAACTTACCAAGTGTTTAATGATGATTAGAGAGGCCTTGTAATCAGCTTGAAAGCTCCTCAATTGATCAGACTTGGATTGAGAATGGAATGATCAAAGAGTTGCAACTTATGTGGGTTATATAGTGTTCATGGCACCATGAATTGATGACAACAAAGTCTACAACACTCCACAACTGATATACACATGCCCCTACTGCTCTAGAATAGTTTAGGGGTCGATCACATGTGAGAAAAACCGGCCTGACGGGTCAGATTCGCGTTAAACAGGATGCAGCCTGTTTTCTCGTCGCTGGGCATATCTTTACGGACCGTAAAGGATGGCTTACGGTCCGTAAGCCTGCTGTCTGACGCGGAAAATTGTTGTTTTTTGACGTTTTGAAGGGTCAAGTGGGTATAAACGAATTGTGGGCTTATTATTTACCATGTGGGACTTCAATTATCAGTTGCATACCCTACCATTTCAATTTGTTTCACTTTGAAACCAAAAACAAGTACCGAAAGTTAAGGTTTACCATTCTTTTCTTTGTGGGATCTTATCATGCACTTCCGATTTATTATTTGCAATCCATTTCTGGATTTTAGGCATGATAGATGTTTAATATATAAAAACTTTGGGTCTTGGGATTTATAAATGAGGTGTTCAGAGGTAAAAATTAACATGACGCCACTTTTAAATCCTGCCAATACGTCTTTATTTAATCCGGGTTTACAACGCGTTTTGTCGAACATGACACGTGTCGTTTATTCTATTTACCACGAAATTTTGAGGTGTTACATCCTCACCCCCTTAAAATAAATCTCGACCCGAGATTTACTGAAATAAATAAGGGTATTTTTCTTTCATGGTGGATTCTAACTCCCACGTATATTCGGGACCTCTACGGGCATCCCATTTGACCTTTACAAAAGGTATATGCTTCCTTCGAAGCTTCCTTACCTGTCTATCTTCAATCGACAAAGGTTTTTCTACAAAATTCAAGCTCTCATCTATGTGCACATCTGTATACGGTATAACCAGTGATTCGTCAGCGAAACACTTCTTCAGATTGCAGATGTGGAACACATTGTGGATTCCACTGAGCTCTTCTGGTAAGTTCAACTTATAGGAAACTGACCCGACACGTTCGATAACCTCGAAAGGTCCTATGTATCTCGGGCTTAGCTTGCCTTTCTTACCAAATCGCATCACCCCCTTCCAGGGTGACACTTTAAGTAGGACTTTTTCACCCACTTCGAAATGAAAATCCTTACGATTTGGATCAGCGTAACTCTTCTGCCTATTCCGGGAAGCTTGGAGATTGTTACCAATTTGGACAATCTTGTCCGTTGTTTCGAACACGATCTCTGGTCCTGATAACTGGACTTCTCCAACTTCCGCCCAACAAACTGGCGATCTACACTTTCTACCGTATAATGCCTCAAAAGGCGCAGCCTTTATGCTGGTATGGTAGCTATTGTTGTAGGAGAATTCGATCAATGGTAGGTTCTTATCCCAGCTACCTCCCAAATCGATCGCACATGCGCGTAGCATGTCTTCCAACGTTTGAATAGTACGCTCACTCTGACCGTCAGTCTGAGGATGGTAAGCCGTACTAAAGTTCAAACGTGTGCCCAAAGATTGTTGGAAACTCTTCCAAAAGTGTGACGTGTACCTAGTATCCCGGTCAGAGATAATAGCTATAGGTATGCCGTGTAGGGCTACAATCTTATCAACGTATAACTGGGCTAACATGTCGGAGCTATAAGTCTCCTTGATGGGTAAGAAATGAGCTGACTTAGTCAGTTGGTCAACTATGACCCATATCGTATCGTTTCCTTTCCTCGTCTTGGGTAACTTGGTAATAAAATCCATAGTTACCATTTCCCACTTCCACGTAGGAAGTTCAGGCTATTGTAGCAAACCTGACGGTTTCTGATGCTCGGCTTTGACTTGCGCACATGTCAAGCATTTTGCTACATGGGCGGCTACAGACTTTTTCAAGCCTATCCACCAATAATTTGCCTTTAGATCCTGGTACATCTTATCAGCTCCAGGATGAACGGAGTATTTGGAACTATGGGCTTCTTGGAGGATGACATCACGAAGTCCCCCAAAAATTGGAACCCATATTCGTCCATTTAATCGAAGAATTCCGTCTTTGCTAAGAGTTAACTGCTCCTCAGTTACTCCTAACTTTTCATTTGGATAGTTAGCTTCCAACACAGCATCCTTCTGTGCAGCTAACACCCTTTCTATCAAACTGATCTTTATTTCTATGCGCTTGGCATTGATTCGAATGGGTTTAACCCTTTCCTTTCTGCTCAAGGCGTCAGCGACTACATTCGCTTTGCCGGGATGATACTTGATTTCACAATCATAGTCATTCAAGGTTTCCATCCAACGGCGTTGCCTCATGTTTAATTCCTTCTGATTAAACAGATGTTGGAGGCTCTTGTGATCAGAATAAATCACACATTTGATACCATAGAGATAGTGCCTCCAAAGCTTTAGTGCGAATACCACGGCACCCAACTCCAAGTCATGGGTGGTGTAATTCTTTTCATGCACTTTCAGTTGTCTTGATGCGTAGGCAATCACCTTGCCTTTCTGCATAAGCACACACCCCATGCCAGTGTGCGAAGCATCACAATAAACCACAAAGTCTTCAATTCTATCTGGCAGTGTCAGTACCGGGGCGTTGCTCAACTTTTGTTTCAGAATATCAAAGGACTCTTGCTGCTTAGGGCCCCAAACAAACTTAACCTTCTTCTTAGTTAAGGAGGTTAGGGGTGCAGCAATCCTTGAAAAGTTTTCAATGAAACGCCTGTAATATCCTGCCAATCCCAGGAAACTACGTATCTCCGTAGGCGTCTTTGGCTCTTGCCATTTCATAACAGCTTCAACTTTAGCGGGATCCACCTGGATACCACGCTCACTAACCACGTGTCCAAGAAATTGGACTTCTCGTAGCCAAAATTCACACTTAGAGAATTTGGCGTAAAGCTTCTCCTGACGTAGAAGTTTGAGAATACAACGAAGGTGTTTCTCGTGGTCAGCTTGATTCTTAGAATAAATAAGGATGTCATCGATGAAGACGATAACAAATTTATCTAAGTAAGGCTTGCAGACGCGATTCATGAGATCCATGAACGCGGCTGGTGCATTAGTGAGCCCAAAAGGCATCACTAGGAACTCGTAGTGACCATAACGAGTCCTAAATGAAGTCTTGTGAACGTCTTCATCCTTAACCTTCAACTGATGGTAGCCTGACCTCAGATCAATCTTTGAGAAGTAACTTGCCCCTTGAAGCTGATCGAACAAATCGTCGATCCTGGGCAATGGATATCTATTCTTGATCGTGACTTTATTAAGCTCGCGATAGTCGATGCACAGACGCATTGACCCATCCTTCTTCTTGACAAACAGGATTGGCGCTCCCCAAGGAGATGAACTAGGTCGAATGAAACCCTTAGCCAGCAATTCATCTAGCTGCGTCCGCAACTCCTTCATTTCTGTGGGTGCCAATCTGTATGGTGCCCTAGCAACTGGTGCCGCTCCGGGGATGATATCTATCCTGAATTCAACTTGTCTATCTGGTGGTAACCCAGGTAGATCTTTAGGAAACACTTCTGGGTATTCAGAAATGACAGGGATGTCTTCTAACTTCGGTTTGGGCTCATCAATAATCACCTGTGCCGTGTAGATGACACACCCCTTCTTCAAACACTAAGAAGCCTTGAGCATAGTCACGTGCTCAGGTAGTCCATACTGGGTATCTCCCCGAATGGTAAGTGACTCACCAGACGAAGTCTTCATCAATACTTGCTTCATGTTACAGACGATTTGGGCCTGGTTATGAGATAACCAGTCCATACCCAGAACTATGTCAAAACCGGCTAACTTAAACGGAAGTAGAGACAGAGGAAAAGAATGGTTCTTAATGGATATAACACATCCATCTAACACAGTAGAGACGGTTTCTATGGTACCATCTGCTAATTCTACCTCATAGTTTGCGTTTAAGGTTTTGACAGGTAAATTCAATAATTTACAAAACTTATGATCTACGAAAGACTTATCTGCGCCTGAATCAAAAAGTACTCTTGCAAAGACATCATTTACAAGGAAAGTACCTGTTATGACATTATCGTCCTGCACAGCTTCTTTCGCGTCCATTCTGAAGACTCTGGCATTAGTCTTCTTAGCCTCCTCAGGCTTCTTGTTGTATTTTGGGCAGTTGGTCTTGATGTGCCCCTTCTCATTGCAACGGTAGCACGTTGCGTCTTTTATCTTTTTGCAATCCAGGGTTTTATGGTCCGTGGACTTGCAAATTCCACAAGCAAATGATTTTGACTGAGTCTGAGAGCTTGACTCCAGTCTGCACTTCCCATAGTGCTGCTTCTTGCAAATTTTACACCTGGGCTTCTCATCGGACTTATGCCCTTCCTTCCTCGACTCAGATCCCTTTTTGTTATCACCGTTCCCACGGTGTTTCTTATTCGACCTTCGCGAACCATCATCTTCATGCTTCCTCTTCTCGGCCGCCTTATTCCTCTGCGATCTCTGCCGGACCGCATCCAGAGTGAGGGATAAGGAAAGGTCAGTTACAGACCTGAAGGTAACTGGCCGAGAAGCTTTTACACTGGACTTGATCTCGGGTTCCAAACCACCAATAAAGCGAGCGATTCTTTTTGGCTCCGGGGTTACCAGGTAGGGAACCAGCCGAGACAGTGTATTGAAGCTTGTCAGATAAGCTTGACAATCGAGGTTCTTCATCACCAAGGATAGAAAGTCGGATTCTATCTTCTCCACCTCGTGTTGAGGGCAGAAGTTTTCCTTGATCAGGGCAATGAATTGATCCCACGACATGCTATACAACGGGATCTTTCCGGAGGCCTCCATTAGAGATCTCCACCATGCCAATGCTTCACCCTTGAAGGACTGTGACACATACTTAACTATATCCCCTTTAGCGCACCCGCTGATATCCACCACCGTGTCCATTTCATCCAGCCATGTCATACAGTCGACGGCCCCTTTTTCCCCAGTAAAATCCCTGGGTTTACAAGACACGAAGTACTTGTAAGTGCAACCCTTGTTACGGGGTCCTTGATGCAGTACTATATGCTGGGATGGGTCACTTTGATTGTTGGTGGACTGACGGTCATCACCGTCTTTCTTGGGTCCATTCTTCTTGGGAGGAGGCTTGTTATGAGCCTCAGAATGTGTCCTGGGCTTTGAATGTGATGCAGAGTGGGTCCTACTTCGAGTACCACTGTATTCCTCATACTGTCTATCCAAAGCCTGTGTGATAGCGCCGTCTATGATTGCTTTTAGTTCAGCACCCGTTAACGTAATCTGGGCGTTCTCATTCGGCTCCACAGGATGGCTATTTATTTCATTTGATTCAGCCATTTGAATTGAGCTGTTGCAGAAAACAAGAACAATATTTTATTTGGGAGTTTATTATGGAATTACCCCTTAGGGAAATTCGTTAACCATGGTAAACAGAGACCATATTTGGTTAACTTATTAGTCGCGTTAATTTAGGATTTTAATTAAAATTTATCCCAAACACAAACAATAACGATATATATTAGCACATAAGGCTTGGTCACATGGACAATTTAAATTATAAACTATGATTTCAGAGAATCAATACTTTTAAGGTTTGAACCTAGTTCATTACCCTTATCAGACAGGGAGTGATAGCTACCTCTGTCTTTTGGCTCATATAAAGGTGAGCGGGGCCCGTAGGCATCATATTACTACGTATGGAAAAATATGATCATCTTAATTGATGATCTTAACCCATGATTCAGAGATCACATAATTGGGTTTGGAATCTTCTAAAGAATCCTTATACATATAAAATGACATGTGATTGTAACGAATCACTTCTGCCAGGAGTGTTAACATGTTTTAAGATGTTAACAGGGATTTGAATCTTTTTAAACAGGTCTTACCATTTTGGCCCGGTCTTATAATTGACACGAAGCTAGGTTTCACACTTTAAGATCCTTAATTAAATAATTACATAGGCAGATAAATTTAAAAGAAATGATTTTAATTTATTTATTCCATTTGTAAGTATTTATGCACAAAAAGGCAATCATGAAATTCATAACATTCCATTAATTTATTCAAAGCATTACACACTTGCCCTAAACGGGTCTTTCAAATTACCAACTTACCCACGTAGGGGTTAAATAACACACATGGCCACGCAGGGGCTAAATACCATACATGTCCACGTAGGGACTCACATTAACAATACACCCTCGTAGGGGTTCAAACAATAAGCATGCCCACGCAGGGGCTCGAAGCAATATACCAAATACACCCACGAAGGGGTTCAAACAATAAATACAGGAGAAAATAACTGTGGAAGGATTCAACGATCCTTCTTGTTCTTTCCCTTGATCAAACTAACCAACCCTTGGAAGAACGTCTGCCTTTCCCTACGATCCTCGTGAGCTTCCCGTTCAACTTGCTGCAACCTATGAAGAATTTCCTCCCTTTCTGGGGGAGAAAACCGGGGTGGCTGAGATTGAGCCCGGATGATGGGTCTAGAAGGTATCGAGTATCCCTGAGTCGAGTAACTCACCCCCCATGGATCCCCATAGGGTCCTTGGTTGTTGTAGTTCGCTGCTACCATGTATGGATCAGCCTCCGCGTACCCATAGTCGTGATGCGTTGGCGGTTCAAATGGGTTGTAAGCCATGCCACCCGTATATGCCGGGATTGGGTTTTCAAACCCCATCGGCGGTGGTTGTAGTACAGCAGGGTTGGAGGGTCCACCCATTTGTGGGTCCTCCTGGTATGGCGGGTAGTGACTAGCACTTGACTGTTGTGGGGAACTGAAATTGAAGCCCCCCGGTCGTACTGACATGCGTGCACCGGTTCTCCTACGCCTTGGCGGTTGAGGAGGTGCCGGTTGAACTGGTGGCGGTGGAGGTGGTGGCGTAACTGCCACAAATCAATGATCCTCAGATGAATCTTGATGATGCGGCTGTGGCTGTGGCTCCTGTTGCTGATGAGACTGCTGCTGCTGATGCTGCCCATGAGACGACGAGTGGTGCGATGGTGTATAATACCACTGGTGTTGATCGAACAGGGCTTGGAAACTGTCCGGACCACCATAGGGTGATCCGTGGAAGGACGATCCGTCGGAGATTTCGATCGGATGGTTTGGAGTACCACTTGCCGGCATGACGGGGTCCGTATCCTCGTCCATATCGTCGGCGTGATCTCCTGAAAAGTGGTCCTCCGGACCCAGTGGGTTAAAACCCACGGGCTCTGGTATGAACCCAACTGGGTTAAACTGTCCCCTAAAAACAGGTGTAGGGTCTCCATACGAATGATGAGATAGGGATCTCTGAAGTGGTATGTAGGATGGTTGAGGGTTATTGGGTTCATAAGGATTTAGAGCAGGCGGTGTGGAAACATGCGAAACCGATCGTCTGGCCGGCTCGTACTGGTTTCTTCGGTTTTCTCGAGGGTCGTCACTCTCGGTGTTGGATGGAGCTCACCTTCGTGAAGGTCCAGCTTCATGATCGTTGGGGGCGGTAACTGGCCCCTTTCCACGTCCTCGTGTTCGGAAGAATCTAGGAGGCATCTTTGTTATTCCTGTCAATAAAGCATGAGATAACAATAACAAAATATAAAATTTAAAGGACAAAACAAATACCGAAAAGGTGGAATTTGTCCTAAGTTATAAGTCTAGACTCGAAGGTTTAGATATGTGCAATTGTGTAACTGAGATCAAACACAAAAGGCTAGTGTTTAATTCACTCAGAGTTGGCTCTGATACCAACCTGTCACACCCCGATTTCCACGTGTCACCGGTGGGCCCGGTGGGGGAGTATCGTGATGTGGTTGGCAACATAATAGTCAAACAACACAATATAATAATGCACAGCGGAAGCAATTTAAAAACAATATACAACTGAATTTATTTATTGTAATCAAAGTCACAATATCCGGTGTTTATCCACAGAACGGATCGAAACAAAATAACATTTATGGTTCAACAGACTTCTGGCATCCTAAGCTTGCGAGACTTCTATTGATGCTTAGGAGACAATCCAGCCAAATTTCGTTTAGTACCTGCATTCAGTCTTTTTGGGAAAATACGTCAGTTTACACTGGTAAATACATTCAACTGACTCATTTTGGAAAATGATTGAAAATTGGTTTGGATGCACGTGGCATAAATCATTTTATTTAACTTGGGAGAATTATTTAATATTATAATCTTGTGAACGAATTACATGTTACTTATGCGTTCAGTAGCCCGGAACGTATCCGGGTTAAAGATCAATAGACACACCACTTTAAGTGAGTTATACACGGGAGTACGCCTACACCCCGTGCTCAGGTAGTGGCCATCTCGTAAGATGATGCCAAGGATATCCGGGACATGGTCATTAACCCCCCAAAGGCTGTAAAGTAAGAAAAACTGTTTAAAACGAGCCGATCAAATTATTCAACTACCCACTAAGCGTGGAGATTTGATGCCCGATCAAGCGGTACGCTATGTACCGTAACCCAAGCCCGTATAGGGAAAATAAGTTAAAAGTATTTACCTGATGCAAGTATAAATCACAATAAGCAGAATAGCAAGTATCTTTTACTGGTTCTCCTAATCTGGAACGAAGGTTAAATATAACCTATTAGAATCCTAGCGGTTCTTTAATTAAGCTTAAGCTTAGACCGGCTAGTTTCGAAGATACGGTTCGTACGCATGATTAAGCGAAGACCGGATAGAATGTGATTTAAACCCGACAAGTTTGAAGACTTGTTTAATATGGGTTTACTATTCACATTCTGGATTTTGAGATAAAACCGATAAGGTTTGACCCGTTTCGGCTAATTTATGTAAACTTGTTACATAAACCAAGCCGAACGCGTAATATGCGTAACGGGTATCCGTAAGAGCCATATACAGGTTTCCTATGTTAATATGCTTCAATTATGTTGTAACATCAGTAGGATGTCTTTCGTTATGCCCCGAGCTAGTTTAAACACAAACTATGCCCCGTAGGGGTAGTTGGGTCATTTTAAGGTTTGTAAAAGAGTTTAATTGTTTAACTGATTTACAGGTCTGATGTAAACAGAAAACATACTCATTTTGATGGGTTATAATAGTAGGCTAAAGTATATATGTGAAATTTATCATCTTTAACCAAACTAGGCCCCGTAGGGGTATTTCGGCAATTTCACATAAGCCGAAAAGCTCAAAACTGAAGTCTGAGTTTATCAACCTTTGCTTACTGTTAAAATATTATAATTTGCCTCTTATATCAGTAGGTATCAACCCGGGTATGTCAAATATGATTTTCAAACATACTATGCGTTAAAAACGCTAATTAAGGCGATTAAAGGCCATTACCGGGTTTGATACTTAAATCTGATATTTTTATATTTCCAGAAGGCTTAAAATAATTTATTTATCATAACCAATCAGTAGAAAAAGGTTTGGAGTCGTTTAGATGTGTAAAACTCATTTTATGGCTCGTAAGGGCAAAACCGACAATTACCGAATTAAGCCTGCGACTACGAGTTATGCTCAGCCTAAAATTAATTAAAAATCTTTAAAAATCCCAAAATAATATATTACATCAGTGGGTAAAAGATTTGATACCAAAAAGTATGTTTAACTAGGCTATACGCTAATTACGCCATTATGTTAACATAAAGCATTATTTTAGCGATAACGAGCATAACTCTTAATCTACAAGTCAAACTGATGTCAAACTTTGCATGCAAGTCTATATATCAGTAACTAATGTTTCTACACTTTTACTTTTTCATAAATCACGTTTTAAGGTAATAAGGGCATAACGGTCAACATATGAGCGATTAACGGAAACTTGCATATTAATTTGGATAATCAACGAAACAAGTACAGAGGCTTATACTATCATGTAACCTAACCCTAATGAAGCATTAAGGCATTTCTAATTCCATCTAACTCGGGCCAGAACTGAAGTCAACGTGAAAGTCAAAGTTTCGTGACTTTCGGTTCCGAACCGGTTCAAAACTGAGAGTTGTCGAGTCGAAAGAGTTTATACATGTCCGTACACTTATTACCAGGTTATATTAAGTTTAAAACAGTTTACACGCCTCACGTATTGCTAATCGTGCATTAAATCATATTTTATATTTCTGTTGACTTTTTCGGTCAACGTTTGACCCGACAAACGACCTAGTTAGGTCTGGAATCAGTACGTGCCCTTATAAGGGTTTAATACCCATATAATTACCTACTTAATGGTACTTTTAATTCGACATACGACTGAGCTATCATTAATTAATCACGAAGTCAAACCGTAGTTACGTCGGTTTGACTTTTAGCTAAAATACTAAGCTATAATTAATTTAGAAAGGTTAGTCAACTTACCAAGTGTTTAATGATGATTAGAGAGGCCTTGTAATCAGCTTGAAAGCTCCTCAATTGATCAGACTTGGATTGAGAATGGAATGATCAAAGAGTTGCAACTTATGTGGGTTATATAGTGTTCATGGCACCATGAATTGATGACAACAAAGTCTACAACACTCCACAACTGATATACACATGCCCCTACTGCTCTAGAATAGTTTAGGGGTCGATCACATGTGAGAAAAACCGGCCTGACGGGTCAGATTCGCGTTAAACAGGCTGCAGCCTGTTTTCTCGTCGCTGGGCATATCTTTACGGACCGTAAAGGATGGCTTACGGTCCGTAAGCCTGCTGTCTGACGCGGAAAATTGTTGTTTTTTTACGTTTTGAAGGGTCAAGTGGCTATAAACGAATTGTGGGCTTATTATTTACCATGTGGGACTTCAATTATCAGTTGCATACCCTACCATTTCAATTTTTTTCACTTTGAAACCAAAAACAAGTACCGAAAGTTAAGGTTTACCATTCTTTTCTTTGTGGGATCTTATCATGCACTTCCGATTTATTATTTGCAATCCATTTCTGGATTTTAGGCATGATAGATGTTTAATATATAAAAACTTTGGGTCTTGGGATTTATAAATGAGGTGTTCAGAGGTAAAAATTAACATGACGCCACTTTTAAATCCTGCCAATACGTCTTTATTTAATCTGGGTTTACAACGCGTTTTGTCGAACATGACACGTGTCGTTTATTCTATTTACCACGAAATTTTGAGGTGTTACACAGGGCTGGGTTCTGGAGTGCAATGGCATCCAATTTGTCGAACCAATCGCGTAATATATTTACTATGATAATGGTCTAAATCTTTAAATTAAAACAATGTTGTCTAAAATAAGATTAGCGTTGACGACTTTCAACCCGTTTGAGATGAGACACAACCCAAATCAACCCAATAAGCAGACGGGTCGAAATTAAATCCTCTGTATTACACACACACACACACACATATATATATATGTGTGTGTGTGTGTGTAAAGAAAGGGCTAATCTATGTTAATATTTACAGACGGATGCACACCAAACAATAGGATGCTATAACTTGCTATGCTCAGGATTTGTTCAAACTAACAACCGGATTGCAATAGGTGCAGCAATATCTCCTAGATCATCTTCTAACGGCAAACAATTCGATATCGGTGTCATGATATGGAAGGTAAATACTAAATAAATTTTATCTGTATTTTTGGAAAACTTAACACATAAATAAAATCCAAATTAACAAGAGCCTGTCGGGTTTTTTTGAAAAAATGTCTGCCAATTTATGAACATTTTTATCTTCAAATTTTAATTTTATCTTTTTTAGGCCAACATAAGAAATATATAATTGTAAGATTCTCTTCATCATGTGTAGACCTCCCTTTAACTTTTAGTCAAGTACTTATATTATATAGATTATTACTAAGTTCATACCATCTCAGTTTCGGCTTTTTCTTCGAGTTTTGTTTATCTTCTACTCAGATACTTCTAAATCTTAACTGTTACAATACTGATAAATGAAAGTAACACAAACAAAATAGAAGCCTTATGTGGGCTATGGTGCCACTGTTTCACAATAGGTAACATTAGAGGTGGCAAGGGGGCGGATCGGGTGTGTTAGGTAACGGGTGAAATAGATTTATGTTGAACTGGGTTGTTTTTAGTACGGGTCAAAAAACACTGTGCGGGTTAACCCGTCACATTTTTTGTCCATCTTTATTATTATATACAAGTATAACTAACTCATATTTTTACACTACTGATATAGTGACATAGTTTGGCTATAACGGGTCAAATGAGTTTACGTTGAAAGGGGTCATTTACGGGTCAGAAAGACCGTGCGAGACCCGACACATTTTTTGTCCATTCAATTATTTTATAGAAATAACTCATATCTTACAATACTTGTATAGTGATATAATTTTTGAAATATGGCATTTAGTATGTATGCATTAAAAATACACTTTGGACAGTTTTCAATGTTTGACCCAGTCCCCCAAATCATTTTATTTAAAAAAATATAGATTAATTTTGTAGTAATATTTTCTTAATCAATATTAAAGCACTAAGTACTTACAAAAAAAATTAATAAATGGAAAAAAACAAGTATTTGTTCTTCAACCGAAACTACTCGAACCGTTTCAACCCGTATTAAAAGAAATGACCCATTTCACACTGAACCAAATTTTGCAGAGTTACCCAACTTACCATTTGTAGCACCTCTACATATATATATAACACGAACTTTACTAAAACTAGACATTTTCTGTTCTTTTACACAGGACCCTAAACACGGACATTGGTGGCTACAATTTGGATCCGGGGTGCTAATCAGCTACTGCCACCCGTGATGAAAACAGAAGAAGACGCGTGTTGGATGTTGGCGGTTCTTTTGGAAAATGTATTAGTCAATGATTGCTACTCAAATAACTTATTTATCAGGCTGTCATGTAGAACCAAGGGTGTTTAAAGATTTGCTCAAAAAGAAATGCCCAAGGTAATAATGTATTGCTTTATATATTTATCATGAAGTTACGGCTTTTAAGCTTTTGAGTATTCTGGAATGCAATATACATGCTCATTTAGAAGCTCTTGAGTTCGATGTCTCTCTTGTTGCCACCGAGTGATTCCTTTGCCTCTTTTCAAAGAGCTTGCCTTCAGAGGTTACGATTACTGTAGACATACTTACATCATGAATATGCACATGTACATGTATGTATATATCTAATAGTTATGTTCGTACAAATGCAGACAACGTTGCGAGTTTGGGATGTTCTCTTTTATGAAGGAGCACAGGTCTTACTTAACATGGCTCTTGCTATACTCAAGGTGATTCACTTATTTATGTCTTTACTTGCATATTCTGTCAAAAAATGACATGGTTTTCGTGTTAAATGGTTATAGAACTACATTTCTTATTACAGGTGAGACTCAGACTCAGCAAGAATGGTGTACAGTCATAGGCTTGGGCTCACTTTTCGAGGTTTGAAAGCCCCTTTGATCAAGCTAAATTCTCTATTCCATGGCACCAAAGTTTACATTAGATATGATTCAAAAGTTTCTATTATATGTCAAGGTGTAATATATTAACTTCAAATAAATGGGATATTAAGTACAGGAAAATTTATTTATGCAGTGCTTTCTTTTTAGCTAGACATCCAATTGCAATATTGTAAATCTCTAAGGTTTCTATTTCAAGACAAAGGAAAATGATGGAGTTGGAGATCGAGATCGATTGGAGCAATCTTACAAAAGAATTATTTTCATTGTTGTAAAATAACCATTTCATTTTAGTTGTAAAAAGATAAAGATATGTGGATGACAAAATAGACGCACCCGCCGCAACGCGCGGGCATTCCCACTAGTAGTATATATAAAGAAATTAATTTGGTTCCTAAACAATTTATTAAGCTAGGTTAAATGGATTATAGTTTTTTTTTTTTTTTTGAATGGCTAAACTTGCACACCATGGGGATTGAACCCATTACCTCCTACTATTAATTTTACACTTTATCTAACTCACCAACATCATTGGGCTATTCCTAATGGATAAATGGATTATAGTTAAGATGTTAAA
This sequence comes from Helianthus tuberosus, assembly GCA_030545235.1. Taxonomy (NCBI): domain Eukaryota; kingdom Viridiplantae; phylum Streptophyta; class Magnoliopsida; order Asterales; family Asteraceae; genus Helianthus; species Helianthus tuberosus. Next base: position 38,148,398 of record CM060357.1, on the reverse strand, counting down.
ATTTGGTCAGCCTAAATTATTCTCATAGGCTTGAACCATGTTCTCTGCTTTATAAACATAATATAGTAGAGTAAATCTTAGAAACCGTTTATTAACTATTCCTTTATAACTAAAATGCCCTAGGATAAATAAATAATCATAAGTTAAATAAATATATGTCATAACAAAAAAAAATCGTTAAATTAACGATAAGTAATTTTTGTAAGTTTAATTCAATAATAAAGGCAGTTTAGTTTGCTTATCATATTTTATCTTCAAAAAAAAAAAAATCTGCTTAACACCACAAAACAAATACCTAAGAAACTTAATAGACGGCCATGTATCAAGACTAAAAGATCCAAACGGGTCAGTCACATAGCCAATTGGTCGGGCTACGTGCACGTCAACATAGGGACGCGAGTTCGATCCTTGTCCAGCGCATTTTAGGCCGTTTTGGCTGATTTTTTTGTAGTTTTTTTTATTTTTCTTTTTGATTTAATAAAAAACATAACAACTAAAACTTAATAATCTTTTCTTTTTATTACTCTCAAACCATTTGAAACCAACTAAAAACATAAGAAAATCCTTTTCTTTAAAAACCATTATAATCCGTAAATTTATAAAACAAATGTTCTTTTTCTCTTTTATAATAAACCCTAAAAATAATTAACTTTTAATTCATTTTTTTAATCCTTCAATTTATGTAGAACTCAAATAACTAAGCAATTTATTTTAACTCTCTTATTTTTATTTCCTTTATTTATTTATCTCATGTTATTAACATTAATAAACGAGATTAAATAAACACCTAATATGCAATTCATAAATATTAGGATTATGATTTATTTTGTTGTTTACCAATAAATAATAATGGGTCGTTATGTGTTAATTCTAAATATCTAGGTTAGTCGCTCTTGTTCGTTCTCTTGGATTTTACCCAATCTTACTCGTACGTTACTTACAAAAAATCGCAACGCAACCAATGTGAGTATACTCGATCCCATTTTTATTTTTAACACTTTGGGTGCAACATGTATTCTATAAAAAAACACGCAACGCTTGAAACTTGTTATATGCACACTCTATCCATTTTTAAATATGAAACAATTTGATGCTTGTTAATCTCGTATGCTATGTAAACTTTTCGTGTCTATATGCTCATTAACTTCGTACGAGCCCACCTTAACAATTATAGCGTTATAGGGGTAACGCACCGCCCGTTTAGTCTTGGGTATTGTTAAGTTAAACATGTTAACCTCACGTTATTCTTTAGGATAGGCAAAATTAACGCGTTGTATTCTAGGGTTTGAACATATGGTGACACCGTTTCAGCATATTAGTAACTTTAGTAACTTGTATCATGTCATTCGTGTTGGATATGAGCATTTAAATTTTTTATTCTACCTTATGCTATATATTAAACTTGTATACTCGTCAACATTTTGTTGATGTTATTTTAATACATGTTGCAGGTTGATAGACGAAGTGACGAAGAATCAAGTTAGGATGGATGTAGAAACCCACATTAATAATAAACAATATTTGAATCTTGGATTATGCTTGTTACAATTTGTCTTTATTTGAAACAATGTATTTAGATTTAAATTAGAGTTAACTGCCAGTTTCGTCCCTGTGGTTTGGTCACTTTGGCCATTTCAGTCCATTTTTCAAAAATGCGCCATTTTCGTCCCCCACGTTCTGGAAAGGAGCCATTTCAGTCCAAAAATCATAACCCAGTTAAGTCAGTTTGTAAATAAAGACTGATTGTGTAAATTTGTAACATAAAGGACTGATTGTGTAAATTTGAAAAATGGACTGAAATGGCAGTTAACACCACCACCACTAGCCCTGCCACCACCACCACTCCGCTGCCACCACCACCACCACCGCCACCACAGCCCTGCCACCACCACCACTCCGCTGCCACCACCACCGCCACCACCCCAATGACGGGAAGAAAATCGCTAAAACCAATGAATCTTCACCGAGTCTAATGAACCTTTTAATGGGAGTCAAAGTTTTACAGCAGGCGATAATTGATTTGCTTCTTGATATCATGGTGGAGTGTTGCCAACCATCAACATCTGAAGATGATTCCTCTGATAGACCTTCTCCGGATGATAATTGTTCTTCAGAACCTTCACATCTTCATGTAAACGACCGGCTGGATTCCGGTACAGATGATATCTCTACTGCTTCAGCTGTACAAAGCTCAGACATGAACGGAAATCTCGCATCTGAAAAAAGCTACACTTCTTCTCCACCTGAAACCAGCGCTGCTGCTACTTCATCAGAGAGTTCATCCCTTCGCTCTAAGGTATATTGTTGGAGTAATCCAGTCCCTTAGTTATTTTCTAAAAAATGGTTTAGCGTATTATTGTGTATCCGACAGGCTAAATGGCCGGAACAGTCGGAGGAACTATTAGGATTGATTGTGAACTCGTTAAGAGCGCTGGATGGAGCTGTTCCGCAAGGCTGTCCTGAGCCAAGACGAAGACCACATTCTGCACAAAAGATTGCTCTTGTATTAGACAAGGCTCCTAAACATCTGCAACCGGACCTTATTTCTCTTGTTCCGAAATTAGTTGAGCATTCCGAACATCCACTTGCTGCTTCTGCACTATTGGATAGACTTGAAAAGGCAGATGCAGAACCCGATTTGCTACTACCGGTAAGATACTTTCTTAGTTGCTTTCCCTGGTGTCTTGTTGGCAATTTGGTTATCTTACATGTGGTATCATGTTCAGGCTCTTGGTGCCCTTATCCAGTTGAAATGCAACAGTGAAGTATGGGAACGAGTTCTGTTTCAATCTTTTCAACTTTTGGAAGACTTGAATGATGCACCTCTTGCAGCAACAGCTGACTTTATCTTTAAAGCTGCATTGCACTGCAAGCATCTTCCAGAAGCAGTAAGCTTGTATAACCTGCTTTCTGTTTTCTTTTTTACTTCCAATACTTGCTAAAATACGTGTTACTCTGTGCAGGTCAGGTCTGTCCGTACACGGTTGAAACATTTGGGTGATGAAGTTTGGCGGTGGTGGCGGTGGTGGCGGTGGTGGTGGCGGTGGTGGTGGCAGCGGAGTGGTGGTGGTGGCAGCGGAGTGGTGGTGGTGGCAGGGCTGTGGTGGCGGTGGTGGCGGTGGTGGTGGTGGTGGCAGCGGAGTGGTGGTGGTGGCAGGGCTAGTGGTGGTGGTGTTAACTGCCATTTCAGTCCATTTTTCAAATTTACACAATCAGTCCTTTATGTTACAAATTTACACAATCAGTCCTTATTTACAAACTGACTTAACTGGGTTATGATTTTTGGACTGAAATGGCACCTTTCCAGAACGTGGGGGACGAAAATGGCGCATTTTTAAAAAATGGACTGAAATGGCCAAAGTGACCAAACCACAGGGACGAAAATGACAGTTAACTCTTTAAATTATATTGTCACAAAAGTTTCTGAGATGGTTGTTCAACATTCAGCATTGTACATATGTGTACGTTAACAAAACCATAATCCGAACCATCATCTGTTTCATTATAAATATATGTACATATATTTGCATTCCCAATAATAAACACTAAAAATAAATATAAAAGGAAGCAAAAGTCAAAAGAAAGTAATTACAATGCATATCAAATCATCAACATATTTTTTTATTATTAATCGAAAACCAATCTTAAAAACTAGTTGGCATCCACATTCAAGCTACTCTTTCCCGTGACCGAAGAATTGAATAGAAAAGAAATCAAAATAACTTGACTCCCATGTGTTTAAGTAAAGCTTAAAAGCCATCAAAAATAATCTCCAATACTCAAATAAAAATAATTTTTGACTCCCATGTGGTCAACTGGGGACCAGAATGAAATGCAAGTGATAAAAGAAAGGGGAAATCTCGAAACTAGCCAAGAATTGGTCAACATTTCGAAACTAGCCAAAGGAAACGTTTTGTAGAGACGCTACCACGTTGCTGAAACGTCTTGATAATGGACCAATCACTGGCTGTCACGTGTCCGACAACGCTGAAACGTCTCAGAAGTCTTAGCTGAGACGTCTTAACATGGCTTGAGACGTTTCCACACGGCTTCATATGGCTTGAGACGTTTCCACATGGCTTAAGACTTTTCTACATAGCTTAAGACTTTTCCACATGGCTTGAGACATTTGCACATGGCTTGAGACATTTTCACATGGCCTGAGACCTTTCCACATGGCCTGAGATGAGACCTTTCCACATGGCCTGAGCCATTTCCACATGGCTTGAGCCATAAAATGACATTTAACTCTTTATAAAATTAACCTTAAATTACGTTAAATATATATAAAATTAAATAAAATAGTTGGTTGTTAGGATTTTTCATATTTTTTAAAGTTTTTTTACTTTTTCTTAAGTTTTAAAGTCTTTTAGAGTTTTTATACACACATACATACACACCATGTTGTAATACATATGAGAATTTCAAAAGAATAATTTTTCACAATCTTAAAAGTTTTAGTAATTAAAAGTTTTGTAACATAATACGATTATTTAAAACATATTTTCAATTTTTAAACTAATATTCCTCACGATTTTTAAACATATTTTATGGTGTAATTTTTAAGAAAAAAAGAAACGTAAACATAGAAAAAAGATATAAGAGTTTAAAAATCGTGAGGAAGATTAGTTTAAAAATTGAAAATATGTTTTAAGTAATCGTATTATGTTACAAAACTTTTAATTACTAAAACTTTTAAGATTATGAAAAATTATTCTTTTGAAATTCTCATATGTATTACAACATGGTGTGTATGTATGTGTGTATAAGAACTCTAAAAGACTTTAAAACTTAAGAAAAGTAAAAAAAAAATTTTAAAAATATGAAAAATCCTAACAACCAACTATTTTATTTAATTTTATATATATTTAACGTAATTTAAGGTTAATTTTATAAAGAGTTAAATGTCATTTTATGGCTTAAGTCATGTGAAAATGGCTCAAGCCATGTGGAAAGGTCTTAAGCCATGTGGAAATGTCTCAAGCCATGTTAAAAAGTCTTAAGCCATGTGAAAACGTCTCAAGCCATGTGGAAACGTCTCAAGCCATGTGGAAAATTCTCAAGCCATATGAAGCCGTGTGGAAACGTCTCAAGCCATTTTAAGACGTCTCAGCTAAGACTTCTGAGACGTTTTAGCGTTGTCGGACACGTGGCAGCCAGTGATTGGTCCATTGTCAAGACGTTTCAGCAACGTGGTAGCGTCTCTACAAGACGTTTCCTTTGGCTAGTTTCGAAATGTTGACCAATTCTTGGCTAGTTTCGAGATTTCCCCTAAGACCATGTGTAGTAGTAAGTTGGTATAATGCCCCTACCATGGGGCATTATCTGACACGTGGCATCCTAGTCAGCGTTGGGACATTATAGCAAAAGTGGCGTAGTGGGGCATAATGCCCCCATTCAATCATTTCACAATTTTTTTTTTTAACTTAAATACTTCATTAAATTAAAAAAAAATACAATACTAGAAATAAAAAAAACATCCGATTAAATTAAAAAAAAAACACTAGTTTTCGTCTTCGCTTTCTTCACCCTCGCCAACTTCGTCTTCCTCGTCCTTCGTTTCTTCCTCTCCCTCAGGTGGTACATACCGAACCGACCATGCGTGGTGTACCAAATCAACCATTAACTGGGAATGGTACGGTTCGTAACGCAACTCTCGCGCATTACTCACTCTTTCTTCCATTGTCGCCTGTGGATGCTCCTCTTCAACGGCTTCTGGCACATAATTCTAGCATATCGCCTTGCCTTCGTCTTCCAAAATCATGTTGTGCATGATTATACAAGCGTACATAGCATCTCTCATTTTTTGCTTGCTCCATGCACGACAAGGATTTCTCAAGTATTGCCAGCGTTGTTTAAGAACCCCAAAGCATCTCTCAATGTCTTTTCGTGAAGACTCTTGAACCTTTTTAAAGTATGCTCTTTTTTCATCAATAGGATCACTATACGTCTTCACGAAAATCGAATACCTAGGATAAATTCCGTCGCTCAAATAATATCCATGAGGGTAGTAGTTTCCATTTGCGTAAAACGACGCTTTTGAAGCTTTGCCAGAAATCCACTCCTCTAACAACGGAGATTGTACAAAAACATTGATATCATTGCATGACCCGACCACGCCAAAGTAAGCCGACCAAACCCAAAGGTCCTGTGAAGCAACCGCCTGAAGAATAATAGTGGGTCCTTTTTGGTCACCACGTGTGTGTTGGCCTCGCCATGCAGTCGGGCAGTTATCCCAACGCCAATGCATGCAATATATGCTCCCGATCATACCAGGCAAACCATGCTCAGCATTATGTACCTCGTAGATCTTTTGAAGGTCGTCCCATGTGGGCGTTCTAAGATAACGCGCACCGTACACATCAATTATACCTTTATAAAAAAATATAGACAAACATAAGCTTCAAAAAAAATAATTCTAAACATACTCGTCGTTTTAAAAAAAAAAGTAAAGTATAAGAATTGTACCGCGACAAAAATGCTCCAAGCTGTCTCGTGTTGTTTTCTCCGCCATTTTTAGATACTCGTCGTTGATGTCGGTAGTGTTACCATAAGCAAGGATTCGTAACGCCGACGTACACTTTTGGATACCGGTAAATCCAAGTGCCCCTCTCGCATCCGGTTTTTGTTTAAAATAATCGTAGTTGACTTCCAAATCGTCGACTATGCGTAGAAACAACCGCTTACTCATTCGGAAACGACGCCGAAAAAATTCGTTCGAAAATGTCGGCGCCTCATCAAAATAATCTTTCATCAAACGATCGTGTGCCGCGCGTCGGTCTCGTTCAATATAACCTCTTTTATTTTTTTCTGCTTGGGGGCGACGAGAATGCTTGACATATCTCACCGCTAGTTGACAAGCACTCGTAACCGCCTCTTGCTCAAGCTCCTCATCGGTCGAACCATCGCCATCCGCAAAATACTCGTTGTAGTAAAAATTTACCATGGATGAAGAACTAGGAGAATCCATTTTTATAAAATGGTTGTATTTTTTTAGAGAGTTTTTGAGAGTTTTGGTTGAAAATGAATGAGTTTTGATTGTGTTTGTATATATATATATATATATATATATATATATATATATAGGGGATCGCTAGAATGAGAACCACCACGAGTTATGAGAACCACGAGAACCGCGCCCCGCGGGTGGCCGTCGGCGACGAAATTTTTTTTACACCTAGATCCGTATATTTTAGTGGGGGGTTTAAATTTTCGGTTCAAACGGCGCGCCCGAGGGGGTAGTTTTTTACGCCCAAAGTTTGGGTTTTTTTAATTTTTTTAATTTTTCTTTTTTTTTTACCAAACTTTGGGCGTAAAAAACTACCCCCTCGGGCGCGCCGTTTGAACCGAAAATTTAAACCCCCCACTAAAATATACGGATCTAGGTGTAAAAAAAATTTCGCGGGGCGCGGTTCTCGTGGTTCTCATAACTCGTGGTGGTTCTCATTCTAGGGGCTCCCTATATATATATATATATATATATATATATATATATATATATATATATATATATATATATATATATATGGGAAAAAGGTTTAAAAAAAATAAATAAATAAATCAGCTAGCCGTTAACTAGCCGTTGTGGTTGTTGATTGGTTGCTCAAAATGGAACAAGCGTTTTAATTATCACGCCGGCAACAATTTTTCTCGAAAATAACGCCCAAAAACGCCTACCGTAATGGTAGGCGGGGCGTTTTGGAGCGTGATTTTTGAATTTAAAAAAAAAAAAAACGCCCCAGTACGAGCGGTCTAAAAGAAATCTCATCTCCACTGTCGATCCAACTAATTAATGGTGGAGAGTACCCAAGTACAAAAGTTGTTTTAGAAAAGTATAACAGACTCTAAAAAAAGTATAACATACTCAAAAAGGTGTGACTAGTTTCTCTCTCCTATCTAACACAAAAATGTGTAACAGTTTGATTTGTTACACTAAAATTTTCATATGGAAACATGTAACATATTTTTTTACATGCATTGCAAATTAAACACTCGCAAATTCTAAGTTCTAAAATGTTACACTTCATAAATATGAAACATACATCTGGTGTTGAAAACCCAAAAACAGTGTAACAAATAAAGTTACATGTAATGTAAATGAGTTAAAAAGATGTAACATATTCTCTCTTCTCTCCCTTACACAAAAAGTATAGGTGGTATATCTGAAAAAGTGTTTAACACATGGCAAGTTGTGGTTCACCCATTTGAGCTTGTTTGGTTTTCTTGACTCAATAGGGATTTCTTGACCCATTTAAAAGTTTTAAATACAAATGGGGTTTTAACGTACAAATGTGCGAAGTGAGCAAATAACATGCGTAATTATTTATTATAACATTGGTAATTAGGGTTAACACAACCCATGCGTAATTTTCATGTTTGATGGCATACGTGATTTGAGTTTTGTAACATGTGTATCTTAAAAATGAACATGTGTTATTCACTTCGTACATTCGCACGTTAAGGTGCTATTTTACAATAATATTCACTATATATAAATGAGAACCGCCTAGAATTGTAAGAACCATGAGAACTAGGTCTTACAAAAAAACAAATTTCTCAATGATCTTTAAAAAAATCACCTGTTCCAAAAAAAAAATGTAGGTTGCATAAAATTTACATCATTGTAAAAAAAAATTATTGGTGATGTCATCGTTCCGAAAAAAAATTACATTAGGAATAACTAACGGGTCGGCAATTTTTTTTTCTTTTTTCTACATGTGTCTTTGTAACATTTTCCTCTACCTTTGTGAAAAAAAAAAGTGACAAAACTCACGCGGGAAGTAGGAAATCAATCTAGTTGTATTTGATCTCAAATAATGATTGTAGAATGTTTTTAAATTTAATTTTGGACATTTTGTAACCGATTTAAGTGATTCAAAACGTTAAACACCTGGGTTTGGGAGGAGGGGGGTCTTGGGTTCAAGTCTCACTGACGACATAGATTAAAAAAATTGTCGTTCAAAAAAAAAAAAAAACTAAAACGAGTTTATTTAGTAAATAACACATGAAATAAATACATTGGATTTAAAGACAAAAGATCAAATACAAATACCTTCCACGTACAAAACGTTCGAACCAAAGGTTTCCTGAAAAACGTGGTGACATTTTCGTAATTATTTTACTCGTAGAGTAATTATCTAAATTACTCTACAAATAATCTTATAGGGTAATTTTGTAGAGTATCATAATTACTCTACAAATGATCTTGTAGGGTAATTTTGAATTGTGTATATATTGTTTGATAAATTTGTAGAGTAATATTGATACACTTGTAGAATAATTTTGATAATTACCCTATGAATAAACTAATAACGAAAATGTCACCGCATTTTTTTACTTTTTCATGCCTTTTGTACGTTTTGTACGTTAAATGTATTTGTACGCGAGCTTAACTCTAGATTTAAAAGTCATAGATCAACAAAAGGATGTTGTGGTGTAGTGGTTATCACGTTTGCTTTACACGCAACAGGTCTCCGGTTCAATCCCGGGTAGCAACAAAAACAAATTGATTTTTTTCTTAACTCTACACATCATTATCATAAGAGCAATGAATCGAAAATAGAACACACATGTAACACCTCGAAAATTCACGTCCTATAATGTGTTGACACGTGTCATATGTTTGAACGTGTGAAAGAATGTTCTGAAAGGACTAAAGTTGACAGACATGAAAAGTATATGAAAATACGAGTTCTAAGTGTCAACAGTGAATAAATATACTGTACATTAACCCTACATGATGTTTTTAGCATCAAACGAATAAATCATGGATCATGCGAAGCTAAAAGTGAGAGATTACAAACTACAGGGGTTAAATGTGTCAACATGTTTAAGTTATACCTCTGAGTGACCTTTTGACAAACCCGAAGCTTTGTAATGGTTAATTATGCTCACTAGAATGCACGACATAAATTTCATAAAATTTCGTTATCGTATGAGAAAGTTATGATCAAATTCGTATGCGAGGGGTTAAAGCGTTAACGTTGAAAGTTATGACTTTTCAGGTTAACCAGAAGTGTCCAGGGACTTGGCAAAGTGGGTACAAGTCTTAAAGCCCTTGCGGGTAAATAAGAAGGGGTCAAAATGCAAAGAATAAGCTTGGTTGCCCTTTCGAAGAGCCAAGGGACAAAGATGTGGAAACTTGAAAATGTGTAATCTGATCAGAAGGCCCAAGCGGGACGCGTAAGGTCCATCAACACCCTTACGCGGGCCGCCTCATGTCACACCCCGATTTTCCACGTGTCACCGGTGGGCCCGGTAGGGGAGTATCGTGACGTGGTTGGCAACATAATAGTCAAACAACACAATATTTAAATGCACAGCGGAAGCAAAGTATAGATTTAATTCAACCAAACGATATTGTAATATTAAGTATCACAAATAGTCGAATATAAATCCACAGGTAGATCAAATAAAAAGGAATACAAATGTTCAACAGTTTATGACATCCAAGCTGGCGAGACTTAATGTGGATGCTAGGAGACAAGCCAGCCTATTTCGCGTAGTACCTGCACTTAACCTTTTTAAGAAAAATACGTCAGTTTACACTGGTAAATACAATCAACCGACTCATTTTGAAAAGAGTTTAAGAAAATGCATTTAAGGCACAAGGCACAAATAATATTTTATAACTTGGGATAATTATGTAAATATATAATACTTGTAAACGAATTACATGTTTCTTCTGCGTTCAGTAGCCCGATCCGTAGACCGGGTTAAAGATCAATGGACACACCACTTTATATAATGAGACACTGACAGGTGTACGCCTACACCTGAGTGCTGAGGTCGTGGCCATTTCGTAAAATGATGCCAGGGATATCCGGGACATGGTCATTAACCCCCCAAAGGCTTTAAGCAACAAAACATTTCAAAACAGAGCATATCAATGATTTAACCTCTATTCGATTAAAGATTCAATGCTGGACCAAGCGGTATTTTATATACCGTACCCCAAGCCCGTATAGGGAAAATAAGTTAAAAGTATTTACCTGAGTAAGTATAGTTCAAAATCAGCGAGTGCAAGTATCTTTTACTGGTTCTCCTAATCTGGAACGAAGGTTTATAATAACCTATTAGAATCCTAACGGGTCTTTAGTTAAGCTTATGCTTAGACCGGTTAGTTTTAAAGATACGGTTCGTACGCACGATTAAGCGAAGACCGGATAGAATGTGATTTAGACCCGACAAGTTTGAAGACTTGCTTAATATGGGTATATGATACACATTCTGGATTTTGAGATACAACCGATAAGGTTTGACCCGTTTCGGCTAATTTATGTAAACTAGTCACATAAACCGAACCGAACGCGCATGAAGCGTAACGAGTATCCGTAAGAGTCCTAAACAGGTTTCCTAAGTTAACACACCTTAAATAAGTTGTGATATCAGTAGGATACCACCCATGATGCCCAAAACGAGTTTAATCTCTTTATAAGCCCCGCAGGGGCATTTTGGTCATTTTAAAGATTATAAAAGGGTTTAATTAGACACATGTGATCCGGGTCTGATTTGATCAGTAAAATAGCTTATTTTAACAGGTTATAACCTTTGGTAATAAGTCTTATATACTAAAATAGTTTTAAACCCAAACTATGCGTTAAATACGCGTATATAGTCGTTTTAAGCGATGTACGGGTTAAAATACGATTCTGAGTTTTCTGATCAAATAAACAGGCTCAAAATACTCCATTTATTATTTAAAATCAGTAGCAATTGGATTGGCGTTAAAAGGATTTGTAAAACTCATTTTATGGCCGAAAAGGGTATTTTTGGTATTAACCGAATCGAGGCGATAAACCTAGCTTATGATCAGTTTAAAAAAAATAATTAAAAATCTTTAAAAATCCCAAAATATTATATCACATCAGTGGGTAAAAGGTTTGGTGTCCAAAATTTGGTTTAGATAGGCTTTACGCTAATGACGCCGTTTAATTACTTAAAAGCACTCAAATTACCTCATTAAGCATAACTCCTTATCTAGACCTCCAACTGATGTGAAATTTTTGGTACAAGTCTAAAAATCAGTAACTAAGATTTTGGCACTTTCACATTTCCAAAAATCTCGTTTTATGGTCATAAGGGCATTACGGTCAATATTTAGGCGTTTAACGGAAACATCGGACGATTAGGGATTTGAGTGGTATAAACGCAGAGGCTTATACACACATGCAACTAGGTCCTAATGGAACTTTAAGGCATGTCTAAACCTATATAAGTCGGGTCAGAACTGAGGTCAACGCAAAAGTCAAACTTTTGCGTCTTTCGGCTCCGAATCGGTTCTAAATAGAAAGTTGTCGAATCAAACATGCGTAGACAAGTTATTATACTTATTTTCAAGTTATATGACTGATAAAACAGGCTACACGCCTTCCGTCTCATTAAATATGCGATTAAGGTTTCTGTTGACTTTTTCGGAAAACCTTTGACTCGACAAACGACATGGTTAGGATTTAAATCAGCGAGTGACCTTTTAGGGGTTTAATAACCATATAAATACCAACCTATAATGACTTTCGATTCAACAAATCTCTGGACCGATTGTGATTTATCACAAAGTCAAACCGTAGTTACGACGGTTTGATTTCTAGGCTTTAAACTAAGTATAATTGAATTTAGAAGGATCAAAGGCACTTACACACGTCTAATGGATGTTATGGAAAGCTTGTATCAGTTCTTGAGCTCTTGAGAATGTCCAGAAGATGAAATGTGCATGAATGTGAGAATGTGGGTCATTTATGGATTTTTCAAACATCACGGATGATCAACAACTAAGTCTATAGATGTTACCAAAAGACCAACATGTGTCCTATATGCTAAAAACCACCTTAGGGCAGCCCAAGGTATCAAGAAATGTGATTTAAGTCGGTTAAAAGACACCAACAGACAGCTGCCAATGTTTTCTGCATCTGCAGGTCGCAGGCGGCCCGCATGGCCTTCTGCTATGTGTGTGGCGGGCCGCGAGGCCCATCCGGATCAGGTCACACATGTTTTGTTATTTGCACTTTGGTCCTTGGTCCCCCGAAAGGTCATTTTCAAGCTGTTTCTTGTATGCTAAGACTTTGTAATTTATATATGGGGGCTTTAATACTTATACCCACTTTGTTAAGTCCTCGGGTAACTTTGTGATCACCCGAAAAGCCCTAAATTTCAATGTTGACGTTTCTAACCCTCACACACGAATTTTATCACAACTTGCTCATACGATAACGAAACTTCATGGAATTTTTGTGGTACATTCTAGTGAGATTAATTAATCGTTACAAAGCTTCGGGTTTGCTTAAAAGGTCACTCAGAGGTATAACTTAAACATGTTGGCACATTTAACCCCTGTAGTTTGTAATCTCTCACTTTCTTTCACAATTCGCTTCGTATGATCCATGATCTATTCGTTTAAGATTATAAACATCATGTAGGGTTATTGCAAAGTATATTTATTCATTGTTGACACTTTGAACCCTTCTTTTTACACAGTTTCACTGTTTGTCAACTTTAGTCCTTCAAGAACATTCTTTCACACGTTCAATTCTATTACACGTGTCAACACATTATAGGACGTAAATTTTCGAGGTGTTACACCTCAGTTGCCCAGTAACAGAAAGTGTTGACAGCAGCCTGTAAACGCGCTCAACCGACCCTTAACTTATATTTTCACATTGTGGGCGACCCCTAAACAGTCCTAGAGCACTAGGGACACTTGTTGGTGAGTTGTGGTCAGTGGTAGACCTATTTGTCAACAATCTATGGAGCCATGATCACTATATAAAGCCATGAGTTGCAACCAAGTTTCTTCACACCTTCATCTGCACATTGGAGCATTTCTGGAGCAAAGGACCTCCCTCTAAGCTTCACATTTCGTGCATAAGACTTCAGTAAGTTTGCTAATCCTTCCTTAGTTAAGTTTTTGCTTAGTTATAGCTTAAAAGTCAAACCGTCGTAATTAACGGTTGACTTTAAGATTAATCACTAATGGTCCAGTGATTAGTCGAATCAAAAGTAGTTATAAGTTGGTAATTATGTGGGTAATAAACACTCAAAAGGGTTCCCCTTGATTCCCACTCTAACTAGGTCAAATGTCGGGTCAAACTTACTAATAAAAAGTCAATAGAACGTTTAAATTACAATTTATGCATAATTAGCAATGTAGAACACTTATAACCTGTTTGATCATTGATATAACTTGGTAATGAATGTAAGAACATGTCTAAACATGTTCAACCCGACAATTTTCAGTAGAGACCCGGTTCGGGACCGAAAGTCGCATAGTTTGACTTTCGCTTTGACTTTCAGTTCTGACCCATTATGGTATGTTTTAGAAATGCCTTAGAGCTTTATTTGGACCAGGTTACATGCTAGTATAACCCTCTGTGATTATACACCTCGGATCATTAGTATCCAATTAATATGCATGATTCCGTTAATTGCTTATATGTTGACCATTATGCCCTTTTCACCTTAAAACGTGATTTTTGGAAATATAAAAGAGCAGAAACCTTACTTACTGATATTTAAACTTGCATACAAAATTTGACATCAGTTTGAGGTGTAGGTTAAGAGTTATGCTCGTTAGCGTAAAATGAAAGCTTTATGTTAATAAAACGGCGTAATTAGCATATAGCCTAGTTAAGCCTACTTTTTAGTATCAAACTTAATACCCACTGATGTAATATATTATTTTGGGATTTTTGAAGATTTTTAATTAATTTTAGGCTGAGCATAACTCATAGTCGTAGGCTTAATCCGGTAATTGTCGGTTTTGCCCTTACGGGACATAAAATGAGTTTTACATATCTAATCGACTCCAAACCTTTTGCTACTGATCTTAAATTATAAATAAATTATTTTAAGCCTTCTGGAATAATAAAAATATCAGTTTTATGCGTAGAACCCGGAAACGGCTTCTAATCGCCTAATTAAGCGTTTTTAACGCATAGTATGTACTAAAACTATTTTAAACATACCAAGGGTGATACCTACTGATATTTGAGACAAATTATAATATTTTAACAGTAAGCAAAAGTCCTTAAACTCAGACTTCAGTTTTGAGCTTTTCGGCTTAGGTGAAATTACCAAAATGCCCCTACGGTGCATAGTTTGGTTATAATTGACAAATTTCACATATATACAATACCCTACTGATATAACTTAGCAAATTGATTATATTTGCAGATTACATCAGACCTGTAACTCAGGATATTACTTAAACTCTTTTATCACCTTATAAATGACCAAACTACCCCTACGGGGCATAGTTTGTGTTTAAATTCATTTCGGGCATAATAAATGATATCTTACTGATGTCACAACATATTTGGAGCATATTAACTTAGGAAACCTGTAAATGGCTTTCATTACTACCCGTTACGCTTATTACGCGTTCGGTTCGGTTTATGTAACTAGTTTACATAAACTAGCCTAAACGGGTCAAACATTAGCGATTTTATCTCAAAATCCAGAATGTGTATAATGTACCCATATTAAACAAGTCTTCATACTTGTCGGGTCTAAAACACATTCTATCCGGTCATCCTTAATCGTGCGTACGAACCGTATCTTTGAAACTAACCGGTCGAAGCTTAAGCTTAATTAAAGACCCGTTAGGATTCTAATAGGTTATTATAAACCTTCGTTCCAGTTTAGGAGTACCAGTAAAAGCTACTTGCGTTTGCTTATTGTGATTTATACATTGCTCAGGTAAATACTTTTAACTTATTTTCCCTATACGGGCTTGGGTTACGGTATATAGTATACCGCTTGATCGGGCATCAAATCTTCCATCGTTGGGTGGTTAATTGAATAATTTGATCGGCTCGTTTAAACAGTCTATTTTACTTAAAGCCTTTGGGGGGTTAATGACCATGTCCCGGATATCCTTGGCATCATTTTACGAAATGGCCACGACTTAAGCGCGGGGTGTAGGCGTACACCCGTCAGTGCACAAAAGAATAATGTGGTGTGTCTATTGATCTTTAACCCGGACACGATCCGGGCTACTGAACGCACTAGGAGCATGTAATTCGTTCACCAGATTATATATTTAAATAATTCTCCCAAGTTAAATAAAAATGTTTATGCCATGTGCATCCAAATAAATTTTCAATCATTTTCTAAAATGAGTCAGTTGATAGTATTTACCAGTGTAAACTGACGTATTTTCCCAAAAAGATTAAATGCAGGTACTAAGCGTAAATTGTCTAGGATTTCTCCTTAGCATCACTAGAAGTCTCGCAAGCTTAAGATGCCTACCGTCTGTTGAACTATTATTTATTTTGATCCTTCTGTGGACAAACCTTCAACTGTTGTGATACACGATATTACAAACATTATCAAAGTTGAATTATATTTTTCATTTGCTTCCGCTGTGGATATTTATATATTGTGTTGTTTGACTATTAAGTTGCCAACCACGTCACGATACTCTCCTACCGGGCCCACCGGTGACACGTGGAAATCGGGGTGTGACAGGTTGGTATCAGAGCCAACACTGAGTGAATTAAACACTATCCTTGTGTGTTTAATCTCAGTTACACAATTGCACATATCTAAACTTTCGAGTCTAGACATATAACATAGGACAAATTCTACCTTGTTTGGTTTTTGTTTTGTCCTTTAAATTTTTATATATTGTTGTTATTATGTCATGCTATATTGACAGGATTAACAAAATGCCGCCAAGATTCTTACGAAGGAGAGGACGAGGAAAGGGGCCAATCACCGCCCCCAATGACAACGAGGCAGGACCTTCGAATGTGCGAGCTCCTTCGACCACAGAGAGTGACGATCCCCGGCAGAACCGGAGGAACCTCTTCGAGCCGGCTAGACGGTCGGTTTCGCACAGTTTAACACCTCCTGTTCATAACCCTTATGGGCCACAGCCGGAGTATGAGCCCAACAACCCTCAACCTTCCTACATACCATTACAGCGATCCTTATCGCACCACTCTTTTGGAGACCCTACACCTGTCTTCAGGGGCCGGTTTAACCCGGCCGATTTCATACCAGAGCCAGCGGGTTTTAACCCACTGGGGCTAGATGACCATTTCTCAGGTGATCACGCGGACGATATGGACGAGGACACAGACCCCGTCGAGCCAGCCAGTGGTACACCAAACCACCCGATAGAGATCTCTGACGGATCTTCTTTCCACGGATCACCCTATGGTGGTCCAGACAGCTTTCAAGCTTTGTTCACCAGGCACGAATGATATTATACACCTCCTCGCCATTCACCGCCTCAGCAGCAGCAGCAGGATCCCTCTGTGGATTCACGGTTTGTGGCAGTCACGCCACCGCCTCCACCGCCACCAGTTCAACCGAAACCTCCACAACCGCCAAGGCGTAGGAGAACCGGAGCGCGTATGTCTGCGCGAGCGGGAGACTTTCATTTTAGTTCTCCACACCAATCAAGTGGCAGCCATTACCCGCCACTCCAGGAGGACCCACAAATGGGTGGACCCTCACACCCAGTTGCACCGCAACCACCACCAATGGGTTTTGATAACCCAATTCCGGCATACACGGGTTCCATGGCGTATAACCCGTTTGAGCAGCCGGTGCACACCAACTACAACTACGCCGAAGCCGACCCGTACTTGGTAGCGGCTAACTATAACCCCCAAGGACCGTATGGAGACCCATGGGGAGTAGGGTACCCAACTCATGGGTACCAGATACCGGCCAGACCTATCATACGGACGCAATCGCAGCCGCCACGATTTTCTCCCCCAGAACGGGAGGAAATTCTTCAGAGACTGGATCAGGTTGAGCGGGACTATCGACGCGACCGCCAGGAGAGACAAAGCTTCTTCCAAGGATTGACAAGCTTGATCAAAGGAAAGAGCAAGAAGGACCGCTGAATCCTTCCAATTGTTGTTGAGCCCCTGCGTGGGCCAGTCTTGTTGTATAAACCCCTGCGTGGGTATGCTTGTTTGTTTTGAACCCTGCGTGGGTCTATCTTTCTGTTACCCCTACGAGGGTATGTTATTGTTAAGTCCCTGCGTGGACTATTATGTTATTTGTGTAAGTCCCTGCGTGGACTATTATGATGTTTGTTGTTAAGCCCCTACGTGGGTAAATCCTTGTTTAAACCCCTGCGTGGGTAAGTTTGTTTATTGAAAAAGTCCCGTTTAGGGCGACGTGTAACCTTTTAATAAATTAATGGAATGTAAGTTTATAAATTCCATTTTTGCTATTATCTGTATAAATATATTATATGAAATAAATAAATCAAAAATCATTCCTTTTAAATAATCTGCCTACTTTAAATATTAATTAAGGATCTTAAAGGTGAAACCTAGCCTTCGGGTCAATTAAAAGACCGGGCCAAGATGGTAAGGCCTGTTAAAAGATTCAAATCCCTGTTAACATCTGTAAACATGTTAACTCTCCTGGCAGACGTGATTCATTAAAATCACACACGTCATTTTTATATAAGGATTCTTCAAAAGATTCCTAACCCAATTTTATGATCTCTGAATCATGGGTTTAGGTCATCAATTAAGATGATCATATTTTTTACCATACGTGGTAATATGGAGCCCACGGGCCCTGCTCATTTCCATATGAGCCAAAAGACAGTGGTAGCGATGACTCCCTGTCAGATAAAGGTAATGAACTAGGTTCAAATCTTCATGTTTTGATTCTCTGAAATCATGACTTATAATATAAAATGTCCTTGTGACTAGGCCTATTGTGCCAGTATACCTTCATGTTTTGATTCTCTAAAATCATAGCTTATAAATTAAAATGTCCATGTGACTAGGCCTTTTGTGCCACAAATAAAACTGTTATTGTTTTATAATTAGGATAAATTATGATAGAAATCCTAAATAAATATGATTAATAAATTAACCAAATATGGTCCCTGTTTACCATGGTTAATGAATTACCCTAAGGGGCAATTCCATAATAAAATCCCAAATAAACTATTGTCCTTGTTTTCTGTAACAGTTCAATTAAAATGGCTAACTCAGACGAAATTAATAGCCATCCAGTGGAGAATATAGATAACGCCTGGATTAATCTAACGGGTGCTGAATTGAAAGCGTTGGTTGACGACGCAGTTACAAAGGCATTTGAGCGGCAGTACGAAGAGTATAGTGGGACTCGGAGTAGAACCCTATCTACACCGCATACAAAGCCACCTTCCAAGAAGGATGAACCCAAGAAAGATGATGATCGACACTCCTCAAACCACCACAGTGCTCCATCTCAACGCATTGTATTGAACCAAGGACCCCGTGAGAAGGGTTGCTCATATAAATACTTCGTTTCATGCAAACCCCGGGACTTCACTGGGGAAAAAGGAGCCATTGACTGTATGACATGGCTAGATGAGATGGACACAGTTGTGGATATCAGCGGGTGCGCCGAGAGGGATATAGTAAAGTTTGTGTCACAATCATTTAAAGGCGAAGCCTTGGCCTGGTGGAGGTCGCTGATCCAAGCCACCGGGAAGGTTCCCCTGTATAACATGTCTTGGGAACAATTCGTTGCCCTCATCAGGGAAAATTACTGCCCTCAGCATGAGGTTGAGAAGATAGAGTCTGATTTTCTATCATTGGTTATGACAAACCTTGACTGTCAAGCTTACCTCACTAGCTTCAACACGATGTCCCGGTTGGTTCCATATCTGGTAACCCCGGAACCAAAAAGAATAGCTCGTTTTATCGGTGGTTTAGCCCCGGAAATCAAGGCAAGCGTGAAGGCTTCTCGGCCAGCTACTTTTAGATCTGTAGCTGACATATCTTTGTCCCCCACTTTGGATGCGGTCAGACAAAGATCGCTGAGGAATAAGGAGGCTGAGAAGAGAAAACGTGAAGATGATAGTTCACGGAGGTCGAACAAGAAACACCGTGGGAACGGTGACAACAAGAAAGGATCTGAGTCAAGGAAAGATGGGCACCAGTCTGGTGAGAAGCCCAAATGCAAGATTTGCAAGAAACAACACTTTGGAAAGTGTAGACTTGAGTCGAACTCACATACTCAGTCAAAAACCTATGCTTGTGGTATATGCAAGTCCAAGGATCACAAAACCTTGGATTGCAAAAAGATGAAGGATGCAACTTGCTACAGTTGCAATGAAAAGGGGCACATTAAAACCAACTGCCCTAAATACGCCAAGAAGCCTGAAGAGGCCAAGAAGACCAATGCTAGGGTCTTCAGAATGGACGCAAAGGAAGCGGTTCTAGACGACAACGTTATTACAGGTACTTTCCTTGTAAATGATGTCTATGCAAGAGTACTTTTTGATTCAGGCGCTGATAAGTCTTTCGTAGATAATAAGTTTTGTGAATTGTTGAAATTACCTGTCAAAACCTTAAGTGTGAATTATGAGGTGGAGTTAGCAGATGGCACATTAGAAACCGTCTCAACTGTGTTAGATGGATGCGTTATATCCATTAAGAACCATTTTTTTCCTCTGTCTCTACTTCCATTTAAGTTAGCCGGTTTTGACATAGTTTTGGGTATGGACTGGTTATCCCGTAACCAGGCCCAAATTGTCTGCAACAAGAAACAAGTGGTAATAAAGACTCCGTCTGGTGAATCACTTACCATTCGGGGAGACACCCAATATGGGCTACCTGAGCAAGTGACTATGCTCAAAGCTTCAAAGTGTTTAAAGAAAGGTTGTGTCATCTACATGGCACAAGTGATTATTGATGAGCCTAAACCGAAGATAGAAGACATCCCCGTCATTTCTGAATACCCAGAAGTTTTTCCGGAAGAACTACCTGGTTTGCCACCAGATAGACAAGTGGAATTCAGGATTGATATCATCCCCGGAGCAGCACCAGTTGCTAGAGCACCTTATAGGTTGGCGCCAACGGAAATGAAGGAATTGAGAATGCAACTGGATGAATTGCTAGCTAAAGGTTTCATTAAACCTAGTTCGTCTCCTTGGGGAGCACCAGTCTTGTTTGTCAAGAAGAAGGATGGATCGATGCGTCTGTGCATCGATTATCGCGAGCTTAATAAGGTCACGATAAAGAATAGGTATCCTTTGCCCAGAATCGACGATCTGTTCGATCAGCTACAAGGGGCAAGTTATTTCTCGAATATTGACTTGAGGTCAGGCTACCATCAACTGAAGGTTAGAGATGAAGACGTACACAAAACTGCATTTAGGACTCGTTATGGTCATTACGAGTTCCTAGTGATGCCTTTTGGGCTCACTAATGCACCTGTCGTGTTCATGGATCTCATGAATCGCGTTTGCAAGCCATACTTAGAAAAATTCGTCATCGTGTTCATCGACGACATTCTGATCTACTCGAAGAACCAAGCTGACCACGAGAAACACCTTCGCTGTATTCTTAAACTCCTACATCAGGAGAAGCTCTATGCCAAATTCTCTAAATGTGAATTTTGGCTTCGAGAAGTCCAATTCCTTGGACATGTGGCCAGTGAGCGTGGTATCCAAGTGGATCCCGCTAAGGTTGAAGCTGTTATGAACTGGCAAGAACCAAAGATGCCTACAGAGATTCGTAGCTTCCTGGGATTGGCAGGATATTACAGGCGTTTCATTGAAAATTTTTGAAGAATTGCTGCACCCCTAACTTCCTTGACTAAGAAGAAAGTAAAATTCGTTTGGGGCCCTAAGCAGCAAGAGTCTTTTGATATCCTAAAGCAAAAGTTGAGCAACGCTCCTGTTTTGACATTGCCAGATGGAATAGAAGATTTTGTGGTCTACTGCGATGCATCACACACTGGCATGGGGTGTGTGCTTATGTAGAAAGGCAAAGTTATTGCCTATGCATCACGACAGTTAAAGGTGCATGAAAAGAATTACACCACCCACGACTTGGAGTTGGGTGCCGTTGTATTCGCACTAAAACTGTGGAGACATTATCTATATGGAATCAAGTGTGTGATCTATTTTGATCACAAGAGCCTCCAACACCTGTTTAATCAGAAGGATTTAAATATGAGGCAACGCCGTTGGATGGAGACTTTAAATGATTATGATTGTGAAATCAGATATCATCCCGGCAAGGCGAATGTAGTCGCTAATGCCTTGAGTCGAAAGGAAAGGGTAAAACCCATCCAAATCAATGCCAAGCGCATGGAGATAAAGAACAGTTTGACTGAAAGGTTGTTAGCTGCACAGAAGGAAGGTGTGTTGGAAGCTAACTATCCTAACGAAAAGCTAGGGGTAACTGAGGAGCAGTTAACTCTTAGCAAGGACGGAATTCTAAGATTAAATGGACGAATATGGGTTCCAATTCATGGAGGGCTTCGAGATGTCATCCTCCAGGAAGCCCATAGTTCCAAATACTCCGTTCATCCTGGAGCTGATAATATGTACCAGGATCTAAGGCCAAATTATTGGTGGATAGGCTTGAAAAAGTCTGTAGCTGCCTATGTAGCTAAGTGCTTGACTTGTGCGCAAGTCAAAGCAGAACATCAAAAAACGTCAGGCTTGCTACAACAGCCTGAACTTCCTACATGGAAGTGGGAAATGGTAACCATGGATTTTATCACCAAGTTACCTAAGACAAGGAAAGGAAATGATACAATATGGGTTATAGTTGATAGACTGACTAAGTCAGCACATTTCTTACCCATTAAGGAGACTTATAGCTCCGACATGTTAGCCCAGTTATACGTGGACAAGATTGTAGCCTTACATGGCATACCTGTGTCTATTATCTCTGACAGAGATACTAGATACACGTCACATTTTTGGAAAAGTTTCCAGCAATCTTTGGGCACGCGTTTGAATTTTAGTACGGCTTACCACCCTCAGACTGACGGACAGAGTGAGTGTACCATCCAAACATTGGAAGACATGCTACGTGCATGTGTAATTGATTTAGGTGGTAATTCGGATAACCACCTACCCTTAATCGAATTCTCCTACAACAATAGCTACCATACCAGCATTAAGGCAGCGCCTTTTGAGGCCTTATATGGTAGAAAGTGTAGAACGCCTGTTTGTTGGGCGGAAGTTGGAGATGCCCAATTATCAGGACCGGAGATAGTGTTCGAAACAACGGACAAGATTGTCCAGATTCGTGACCGTCTCAAAGCTGCCCGAGATAGGCAGTGATGTGTTCAAATATTAACATATAAAATTCATCAAATGAGGCGTAAAACTAACCCTTTTTTAGTACTAATGTTGGAAAAAGTGTGCTTTTGTCTTCCTTTTGTATTTTCAGGATTAAATGAGCTCAAATTAACAAAAGAAGCAAAAAGACATCAAAATCTAACATAAATACAAGAAAAGGAACAAAACATGACATGCCCGACCCCACAACAACATCTTCCCAAGCAAAACAAGAGATCAGAAGACTGAACACGCCCCGTGCTCAGCCAGCACGGGGGCGTGCCCAAGTGTCAGCAGAAAAGACAAAGTGGTAGAAGCTTCTATTGCCCACCACGGGGCCGTGCTCAGCGGACACGGGGCCGTGGTCAACTATAAGATTCGCACAATCCAGCAAATCTGCATAGTACAAAGATTTTTCTGCACCACGGGGTCGTGCTCAGCGGACACGGGGGCGTGGTCAACTAATAAGTCAAAGCTGCAATTAATGAAGAAAGAGAGGATGTGGACACGGGGCCGTGCCCGAGCTTCTGTTCAGCCTATAAATAGAAGTGCTTGGCTCAAGCTCAAACCATCCCTTGGCACACCACCTCTCTCACACTTCACCCACCACCCACCACCACCATAACACCATCATCCACCACCATCATCCATTGTCCATCATAGAGTGTGTGAGTCGTCTCGGGATCCAAGATTGATAGTAAGAGTTCTTGACAATCAAGTCCATGTTTGCCTATGTCTCTTACATCACTTGGTGAAGACAAAGTGTCTAGTGTAATACTTTTTATTTCTAATCTTTTGCACTTTTTATTTGGTTTCGTATTAATGACTTTAATAACTAGTTGCTTATGTTGAAGGTGATCTTTCTTTATCGTTTGTCCGTGGTGTCTTGAAATTATTTTACTGTCTATATAAAATAAAAGATTTTCACCATTCATATCTCCACGGTCTATATGGAGGTATGTTGGCTACCTGGTCGGGGGTTAAGGGAACGGTTTGGTAAAGGTATTGCCATTGTTCAGCGTTTAGAGGTCCTGCAATGGACCTGGGTCAAATTTAGTAGGACCTCCTTCAATACTTAACGGTATTGGATGGCGGGGGTCCAAACTCTTTGACCCCCTCATAAGTTAACTACTATTAATACTATAACCCGGCTATTTAGGACTGTATGCTGACTCAGACTACTTAGTCGAGGGTAACGTCACCTCCAAAAGAGGGGCCTACCATAATATTGCATTAATAACTTAATTAATTATCTTCCAATAATCCACCCTTTTAGGATTGTATCCTTGCTGACTCAAACTACTGGGGTGAGGGTAACGTCACCTTCAAAAGAGGGGCCTACTACAATAACTAAGATAATCTCTTAATTATGTGCAAAAGTGCGGAAATAATCAAAGGTTACACTAGATACGAGTCGGAACCAAGTGATTCATCTTGTCTATCTGTTTTTTCTTTTTATTTTTATTTTCAGCATTTTAGTTAGTTTTTATTTTTCTTAGTTTAAAACAATTTTTCTAAACTTTTTATTTTGATTAGACGTTGAGGATAAACCGGTACTAAAAGCTCTTGTGTCCTTGGACGACCTCGGTATCTTGCCAACACTATACTACGCTCACGATGGGTGCACTTGCCCATATGTGTGTTTAGTGTCAGTAAAATATCGTGTTTTATAAATTTAAAACTTGGCTAAAATAAGTGTTAAAGGTGCTTAAAATATACACCTAATATATATAACACTTCACACGCATCAGCAGAAGAGCTACGCTGATCCAAAGCGTAAAGCTTTTAACTTTGAAGTAGGCGACAAGGTGTTGCTTAAAGTATCACCTTGGAAGGGAATGATGCGATTTGGTAAGAAAGGCAATGTCACACCCCGATTTCCACGTGTCACCGGTGGGCCCGGTGGGGGAGTATCGTGACGTGGTTGGCAACGTAATAGTCAAACAACACAATATAATAATGCACAGCGGAAGCAATTTAAAAATAAGATACAACCGAATTTATTTATTGTAATCAAAGTCATAATATCCGGTGTTTATCCACAGAACGGATCGAAACAAAATAACATTTATGGTTCAACAGACTTCTGGCATCCTAAGCTTGCGAGACTTTTATTGATGCTTAGGAGACAATCCAGCCAAATTTCGTTTAGTACCTGCATTCAGTCTTTTTGGGAAAATACGTCAGTTTACACTGGTAAATACAATCAACTGACTCATTTTGGAAAATGATTGAAAATTTGTTTGGATGCACGTGGCATAAATCATTTTATTTAACTCGGGAGAATTATTTAATATTATAATCTTGTGAACGAATTACATGTTACTTATGCGTTCAGTAGCCCGGAACGTATCCGGGTTAAAGATCAATAGACACACCACTTTAAGTGAGTTATACACGGGAGTACGCCTACACCCCGTGCTCAGGTCGTGGCCATCTCGTAAGATGATGCCAGGGATATCCGGGACATGGTCATTAACCCCCCAAAGGCTGTAAAGTAAACAAATCTGTTTAAAACGAGCCGATCAAATTATTCAACTACCCACTAAGCGTGGAGATTTGATGCCCGATCAAGCGGTACGCTATGTACCGTAACCCAAGCCCGTATAGGGAAAATAAGTTAAAAGTATTTACCTGATGCAAAGTATAGTCACAATAAGCAAATAGCAAGTATCTTTTACTGGTTCTCCTAATCTGGAACGAAGGTTAAATATAACCTATTAGAATCCTAGCGGGTCTTAAATTAAGCTTAAGCTTAGACCGGCTAGTTTCGAAGATACGGTTCGTACGCACGATTAAGCGAAGACCGGATAGAATGTGATTTAAACCCGACAAGTTTGAAGACTTGTTTAATATGGGTTTACTATTCACATTCTGGATTTTGAGATAAAACCGATAAGGTTTGACCCGTTTCGGCTAATTTATGTAAACTTGTTACATAAACCGAGCCGAACGCGTAATATGCGTAACGGGTATCCGTAAGAGCCATATACAGGTTTCCTATGTTAATATGCTTCAATTATGTTGTAACATCAGTAGGATGTCTTTCGTTATGCCCCGAGCTAGTTTAAACACAAACTATGCCCCGTAGGGGTAGTTGGGTCATTTTAAGGTTTGTAAAAGAGTTTAATTGTTTAACTGAGTTACAGGTCTGATGTAAACAGCAAACATACTCATTTTGATGGGTTATAACAGTAGGCTAAGGCATATATGTGAAATTTATCATCTTTAACCAAACTATGCCCCGTAGGGGTATTTTGGTAATTTTACATAAGCCTAAAAGCTCAAAAACGAAGTCTGAGTTTATCAACCTTTGCTTATTGTTAAAATATCATAATTTGCCTCGTATATCAGTAGGTATCAACCCGGGTATGTCCAATATGATTTTAGGACATACTATGCGTTAAAAACGCTAATTATGGCGATTAAAGGCCATTTCCGGGTTCTATACTTAAATCTGATATTTTTATATTTCCAGAAGGCTTAAAATAATTTATTTAACATATGTGATTAGTAGCAAAAGGTTTGGAGTCGTTTAGATAAGTAAAACTCGTTTTATGGCCCGTAAGGGCAAAACCGACAATTACCGGATTAAGCCTACGACTACTAGTTATGCTCGGCCTAAAATTAATTAAAAATCTTTAAAAATCCCAAAATAATATATAACATCAGTGGGTAAAAGATTTGATATCAAAAAGTATGTTTAACTAGGCTATACGCTAATTACGCCATTTTGTTAACATAAAGCTTTAATTTAGCGACAATGAGCATAACTCTTAATCTATAAGTCAAACTGATGTCAAACTTTGCATACAAGTTTATATATCAGTAACTAAGGTTTCTACTCTTTTACATTTTCGTAAATCATGATTTAAGGTAATAAGGGCATAACGGTCAACGTATGAGCAATTAACGGAAATATGCATATTAATTGGATAACTAGTGAACCAAGGTGTATGATCACAGAGGGTTGTTCTAACATGTATCCTAATCCAATTAAAGCTCTGAGGCATTTCTAAAATATGCCCTAACGGGTCAGAACTGAAAGTCAACGTGAAAGTCAATCTATGTGACTTTCGGTTACGAACCGGGTCTAAACAGGAAATGGTCGGGTTGAACATGTTTGGACATGTTCTTAAACTTATTACTAAGTTATAACAATAATCAAACAGGTTATATGTGATCTAGATAGCTAATTATGCATAAATGACATTTTAAGCGTTATATTGACTTTTTAAGTAAAGGTGTGACCCGACATTTGACCTGGTTAGGATGGTGATCAGGGGAAACCCTTTTGGGGTTTTATTACCCACATAAATACCATCCTATAACTACTTTTAATTCGAGATAAGACTGAGCCATTAGTGACTAATCTCAAAGTCAAACCGTAATTACGACGGTTTGACTTTTAGCTAATTAACTAAGCTAAACACAACTAAACAAGAACTAGCAGACTTACAAGAGTCCAATGCACGAATTTTGATCAGATGGGAGAGTTCCTTAGCTCCAGAAATGCTCCAATGATCAGATGCAAGTGTGAAGAATGTTGTGATCTTGTAGTGCTTTATATAGTGATCATGGCACCATGAATTGATGACAACAAAGTCTACAACACTCCACAACTGATATACACATGTCTCTAGTATGTAGGAGGTGCCTAGGGGTCGTTTACAAGTGAGAAAAACCGGTGGAATAGGTCACAATCGCGCATAACAGCCAACAGAAGGTTTCTGGTCGCTGGCAACATGCTTACGGACCGTAAAGGTCTGGCTTACGGTCCGTAAGCCTCCTGTCTGACGCGGAAAAACGTTGATCTTTGGCGTTTTGAAGGGGTAAACAGGTAGATACGACTTGTGGACTTATTTTTGACAGTTAGGGACTTCAATTATCAGTTGCATACCCTACCACTTCAATTTGTTTCACTTTGAAACCAAAAACAAGTACCGAAATTTAAGGTTTACCATTCTTTTCTTTGTGGGATCATATCATGCACTTCCGATTTATTTTTGTCAACCCATTTCTGGATTTTAGGCATGATAGATGTTTAATATATAAAAACTTTGGGTCTTGGGATTTATAAATGAGGTGTTCAGAGGTAAAAATTTAACATGACGCCACTTTTAAATCCTGCCAATACGTCTTTATTTAATCCGGGTTTACAACGCGTTTTGTCTTACATGACACGTGTTGTTTTATTATTTAACACGAATTTTCGAGGTGTAACTCTTCTGCCTATTCCGGGCAGCTTGGAGATTGTTACGAATCTGGACAATCTTGTCCATTGTTTCGAACACGATCTCGGGTCCTGATAACTGGACTTCTCCAACTTCCGCCCAGCAAACTGGCGATCTACACTTTCTACCGTATAATGCCTCAAAAGGCGCAGCCTTTATGCTGGTATGGTAGCTATTGTTGTAGGAGAATTCGATCAATGGTAGGTTCTTATCCCAACTACCTCCCAAATCAATCGCACATGCACGCAGCATGTCTTCCAACGTTTGAATAGTACGCTCACTCTGACCGTCTGTCTGAGGATGGTAAGCCGTACTAAAGTTCAAACGTGTGCCCAAAGATTGTTGGAAACTCTTCCAAAAATGTGACGTGTACCTAGTATTTCGGTCAGAGATAATAGCTACAGGTATGCCGTGTAGGGCTACAATCTTATCAACGTATAACTGGGCTAACATATCGGAGCTATAAGTCTCCTTGATGGGTAAGAAATGAGCTGACTTAGTCAGTCGGTCAACTATAACCCATATCGTATCATTTCCTTTCCTCGTCTTGGGTAACTTGGTAATAAAATCCATAGTTACCATTTCCCACTTCCACGTTGGAAGTTCAGGCTGTTGTAGCAAACCTGACGGTTTCTGATGCTCGGCTTTGACTTGTGCACATGTCAAGCATTTTGCTACATGGGCGGCTACAGACTTTTTCAAGCCTATCCACCAATAATTTGCCTTTAGATCCTGGTACATCTTATCAGCTCCAGGATGAACGGAGTATTTGGAACTATGGGCTTCTTGGAGGATGACATCACGAAGTCCCCCAAAAATTGGAACCCATATTCGTCCATTTAACCGAAGAATTCCGTCTTTGCTAAGAGTTAACTGCTCCTCAGTTACTCCTAACTTTTCATTAGGATAGTTAGCTTCCAACACCGCTTCCTTCTGTGCAGCTAACACCCTTTCTATCAGACTGTTCTTTATTTCCATGCGCTTGGCATTAATTCGAATGGGTTTAACCCTTTCCTTTCTACTCAAGGCGTCAGCGACTACATTCGCTTTGCCGGGATGATACTTGATTTCACAATCATAGTCATTCAAGATTTCCATCCAACGGCGTTGCCTCATGTTTAATTCCTTCTGATTAAACAGATGTTGGAGGCTCTTGTGATCAGAATAAATCACACATTTGATACCATAAAGATAGTGCCTCCAAAGCTTCAGTGCGAATACAACGGCACCCAACTCCAAGTCATGGGTGGTGTAATTCTTTTCATGCACTTTCAGTTGTCTTGATGCGTAGGCAATCACCTTGCCCTTCTGCATAAGCACACACCCCATGCCAGTGTGAGAAGCATCACAATAAACCACAAAGTCTTCAATTCCATCTGGCAGTGTCAGTACCGGGGCGTTGCTCAACTTCTGCTTCAGAATATCAAAGGATTCTTACTGCTTAGGGCCCCAAACAAACTTAACCTTCTTCTTAGTTAAGGAGGTTAGGGGTGCAGCAATCCTTGAAAAGTTTTCAATGAAACGCCTGTAATATCCTGCCAATCCCAGGAAGCTACGAATCTCCGTAGGCGTCTTTGGCTCTTGCCAATTCATAACAGCTTCAACTTTAGCGGGATCCACCTGGATACCACGCTCACTAACCACGTGTCCAAGAAATTGGACTTCTCGTAGCCAAAATTCACACTTAGAGAATTTGGCGTAGAGCTTCTCCTGACGTAGAAGTTTGAGAATACAACGAAGGTGTTTCTCGTGGTCAGCTTGATTCTTAGAATAAATAAGGATGTCATCGATGAAGACGATAACAAATTTATCTAAGTAAGGCTTGCAGACGCGATTCATGAGATCCATGAATGCGGCTGGTGCATTAGTGAACCCAAAAGGCATCACTAGGAACTCGTAGTGACCATAACGGGTCCTAAATGCAGTCTTGTGAACGTCTTCATCCTTAACCTTCAACTGATGGTAGCCTGACCTCAGATCAATCTTTGAGAAGTAACTTGCCCCTTGAAGTTGATCGAACAAATCGTCAATCCTGGGCAATGGATATCTATTCTTGATCGTGACTTTATTAAGCTCGCGATAGTCGATGCACAGACGCATCGACCCATCCTTCTTCTTGACAAACAGGATTGGCGCTCCCCAAGGAGATGAACTAGGTCGAATGAAACCCTTAGCCAGCAATTCATCTAGCTGCGTCCGCAACTCCTTCATTTCTGTGGGTGCCAATCTGTATGGTGCCCTAGCAACTGGTGCCGCTCTGGGGATGATATCTATCCTGAATTCAACTTGTCTATCTGGTGGTAACCCAGGTAGATCTTCAGGAAACACTTCTGGGTATTCAGAAATGACAGGGATGTCTTCTAACTTCGGTTTGGGCTCATCAATAATCACCTGTGCCATGTAGATGACACACCCCTTCTTCAAACACTTGGAAGCCTTGAGCAAAGTCACGTGCTCAGGTAGTCCATACTGGGTATCTCCCCGAATGGTAAGTGACTCACCAGACGGAGTCTTTATCACTACTTGCTTCATGTTACAGACGATTTGGGCCTGGTTATGAGATAACCAGTCCATACCCAGAACTATGTCAAAACCGGCTAACTTAAACGGAAGTAGAGACAGAGGAAAAGAATGGTTCTTAATGGATATAACACATCCATCTAACACAGTAGAGACGGTTTCTATGGTACCATCTGCTAATTCTACCTCATAGTTTGCGTTTAAGGTTTTGACAGGTAAATTCAATAATTTACAAAACTTATGATCTACGAAAGACTTATCTGCGCCTGAATCAAAAAGTACTCTTGCAAAGACATCATTTACAAGGAAAGTACCTGTTATGACATTATCGTCCTGCACAGCTTCTTTCGCGTCCATTCTGAAGACTCTGGCATTAGTCTTCTTAGCCTCCTCAGGCTTCTTGTTGTATTTTGGGCAGTTGGTCTTGATGTGCCCCTTCTCATTGCAACGGTAGCACGTTGCGTCTTTTATCTTTTTGCAATCCAGGGTTTTATGGTCCGTGGACTTGCAAATTCCACAAGCAAATGATTTTGACTGAGTCTGAGAGCTTGACTCCAGTCTGCACTTCCCATAGTGCTGCTTCTTGCAAATTTTACACCTGGGCTTCTCATCGGACTTATGCCCTTCCTTCCTCGACTCAGATCCCTTTTTGTTATCACCGTTCCCACGGTGTTTCTTATTCGACCTTCGCGAACCATCATCTTCATGCTTCCTCTTCTCGGCCGCCTTATTCCTCTGCGATCTCTGCCGGACCGCATCAAGAGTGAGGGATAAGGAAAGGTCAGTTACAGACCTGAAGGTAACTGGCCGAGAAGCTTTTACACTGGACTTGATCTCGGGTTCCAAACCACCAATAAAGCGAGCGATTCTTTTTGGCTCCGGGGTTACCAGGTAGGGAACCAGCCGAGACAGTGTATTGAAGCTTGTCAGATAAGCTTGACAATCGAGGTTCTTCATCACCAAGGATAGAAAGTCGGATTCTATCTTCTCCACCTCGTGTTGAGGGCAGAAGTTTTCCTTGATCAGGGCAATGAATTGATCCCACGACATGCTATACAACGGGATCTTTCCGGAGGCCTCCATTAGAGATCTCCACCATGCCAATGCTTCACCCTTGAAGGACTGTGACACATACTTAACTATATCCCCTTCAGCGCACCCGCTGATATCCACCACCGTGTCCATTTCATCCAGCCATGTCATACAGTCGACGGCCCCTTTTTCCCCAGTAAAATCCCTGGGTTTACAAGACACGAAGTACTTGTAAGTGCAACCCTTGTTACGGGGTCCTTGATGCAGTACTATATGCTGGTATGGGTCACTTTGATTGTTGGTGGACTGACGGTCATCACCGTCTTTCTTGGGTCCATTCTTCTTGGGAGGAGGCTTGTTATGAGCCTCAGAATGTGTCCTGGGCTTTGAATGTGATGCAGAGTGGGTCCTACTTCGAGTACCACTGTATTCCTCATACTGTCTATCCAAAGCCTGTGTGATAGCGCCGTCTATGATTGCTTTTAGTTCAGCACCCGTTAACGTAATCTGGGCGTTCTCATTCGGCTCCACAGGATGGCTATTTATTTCATTTGAGTCAGCCATTTGAATTGAGCTGTTGCAGAAAACAAGAACAATATTTTATTTGGGAGTTTATTATGGAATTACCCCTTAGGGTAATTCGTTAACCATGGTAAACAGAGACCATATTTGGTTAACTTGTTAATCGTGTTAATTTAGGATTTTAATTAAAATTTATCCTAAACACAAACAATAACTATATATATTAGCACATAAGGCTTGGTCACATGGACAATTTAAATTATAAACTATGATTTCAGAGAATCAAGGCTTTTAAGGTTTAAATATATTTTATTACCTTTTTCAGTCAGTGAGTCAAAGCTACAACTGTCTTTTGACTCATGTAGAAATGAGCAAAGCCCATAGGCATTATATTACCAACGTATGGTAAAATATGATCATCTTAATTGATGATCTTAACCCATGATTCAGAGATCATATAATTGGGTTTGGGATCTTCTAAAGAATCCTTATATATATAAAATGACATGTGATTGTAACGAATCACTTCTGCCAGGAGTGTTAACATGTTTTAAGATGTTAACAGGGATTTGAATCTTTTTAAACAGGTCTTACCATTTTGGCCCGGTCTTATAATTGACACGAAGCTAGGTTTCACACTTTAAGATTCTTAATTAAATAATTACATAGGCAGATAAATTTAAAAGAAATGATTTTAATTTATTTATTTCAGTTGTAATTATTTATGCATAAACAGGCAATCATGAAAATCATAGAAATAACATTCCATTAATTTATTCAAAGCATTACACACTTGCCTTAAACGGGTCTTTCAAATTACCAACTTACCCGCGTAGGGGTTAAATAACACACATGCCCACGCAGGGGCTAAATATCATACATGTCCACGTAGGGACTAATACTAACAATACACCCACGTAGGGGTTCAAACAATAAGCATGCCCACGCAGGGGCTCAAAGCAACATGTCAATTACACCCATGAAGAGGTTCAACAATAATACAGGAGAAAATAACTGTGGAAGAATTCAACGATCCTTCTTGTTCTTTCCCTTGATCAAACTAACCAACCCTTGGAAGAACGTCTGTCTTTCCCTACGATCCTAGTGAGCTTCTCGTTCAACTTGCTGTAACCTATGAAGAATTTCCTCCCTTTCTGGAGGAGAAAACCGTGGTGGCTGCGATTGAGCCCGGATGATGGGTCTAGGAGGTATCGAGTATCCCTGAGTCGGGTAACTCACCCCCCATGGATCCCCATAGGGTCCTTGGGTGTTGTAGTTTGTTGCTACCATGTATGGATCAACCTCCGCGTACCCATAGTCGTGATGCGTTGGAGGTTCAAACGGGTTGTAAGCCATGCCACTAGTATATGCCGGGATTGGGTTTTCAAATCCCATCGGCGGTGGCTGTAGTACAGCAGGGTTGGAGGGTCCACCCATTTGTGGGTCCTCCTGGTATGGCGGGTAGTGACTAGCACTTGACTGTTGTGGGGAACTGAAATTGAAGCCCCCCGGTCGCACCGACATGCGTGCACCGGTTCTTCTACGCCTTGGCGGTTGAGGAGGTGCCGGTTGAACTGGTGGCGGTGGAGGTGGTGGCGTAACTGCCACAAAGCGGTGATCCTCCGATGAATCTTGATTATGCGGCTGTGGCTGTGGCTCCTGCTGATGATGAGACTGCTGCTGTTGATGCTGCCCATGAGACGACGAGTGGTGTGATGGTGTATAATACCACTGGTGTTGATCGAACAGGGCTTGGAAACTATCTGGACCACCATAGGGTGATCCGTGGAAGGACGATCCGTCGGAGATTTCGATCGGATGGTTTGGAGTACCACTTGCCGGCATGACGGGGTCCGTATCCTCGTCCATATCATCGGCGTGATCTCCTGAAAAGTGGTCCTCCGGACCCAGTGGGTTAAAACCCACGGGCTTTGGTATGAACCCAACCGGGTTAAACTGTCCCCTAAAAACTGGTGTAGGGTCTCCATATGAATGATGAGATAGGGATCTCTGAAGTGGTATGTAAGACGGTTGAGGGTTATTGGGTTCATAAGGATTTAGAGCAGGCGGTGTGGAAGCATGCGAAACCGACCGTCTGGCCGGCTCGTACTGGTTTCTTCGGTTTTCCCGAGGTTCGTCACTCTCGGTGTTGGATGGAGCTCGCCTTCGTGAAGGTCCAGCTTCATGATCGTTGGGGGCGGTAACTGGCCCCTTTCCACGTCCTCGTGTTCGGAAGAATCTAGGAGGCATCTTTGTTATTCCTGTCAATAAAGCATGAGATAACAATAACAAAATATAAAATTTAAAGGACAAAACAAATACCGAAAAGGTGGAATTTGTCCTAAGTTATAAGTCTAGACTCGAAGGTTTAGATATGTGCAATTGTGTAACTGAGATCAAACACAAAAGGCTAGTGTTTAATTCACTCAGAGTTGGCTCTGATACCAACCTGTCACACCCCGATTTCCACGTGTCACCGGTGGGCCCGGTGGGGGAG
The DNA here is from genome assembly GCA_030545235.1 of Helianthus tuberosus. Taxonomy (NCBI): domain Eukaryota; kingdom Viridiplantae; phylum Streptophyta; class Magnoliopsida; order Asterales; family Asteraceae; genus Helianthus; species Helianthus tuberosus. The sequence continues at coordinate 38,113,546 of CM060357.1, read as the reverse complement.
TATCGTGACGTGGTTGGCAACGTAATAGTCAAACAACACAATATAATAATGCACAGCGGAAGCAATTTAAAAATAAGATACAACCGAATTTATTTATTGTAATCAAAGTCACAATATCCGGTGTTTATCCACAGAACGGATCGAAACAAAATAACATTTATGGTTCAACAGACTTCTGGCATCCTAAGCTTGCGAGACTTTTATTGATGCTTAGGAGACAATCCAGCCAAATTTCGTTTAGTACCTGCATTCAGTCTTTTTGGGAAAATACGTCAGTTTACACTGGTAAATACAATCAACTGACTCATTTTGGAAAATGATTGAAAATTTGTTTGGATGCACATGGCATAAATCATTTTATTTAACTCGGGAGAATTATTTAATATTATAATCCTGTGAACGAATTACATGTTACTTATGCGTTCAGTAGCCCGGAACGTATCCGGGTTAAAGATCAATAGACACACCACTTTAAGTGAGTTATACACGGGAGTACGCCTACACCCCGTGCTCAGGTCGTGGCCATCTCGTAAGATGATGCCAGGGATATCCGGGACATGGTCATTAACCCCCCAAAGGCTGTAAAGTAAACAAATCTGTTTAAAACGAGCCGATCAAATTATTCAACTACCCACTAAGCGTGGAGATTTGATGCCCGATCAAGCGGTACGCTATGTACCGTAACCCAAGCCCGTATAGGGAAAATAAGTTAAAAGTATTTACCTGATGCAAAGTATAGTCACAATAAGCAAATAGCAAGTATCTTTTACTGGTTCTCCTAATATGGAACGAAGGTTAAATATAACCTATTAGAATCCTAGCGGGTCTTAAATTAAGCTTAAGCTTAGACCGGCTAGTTTCGAAGATACGGTTCGTACGCACGATTAAGCGAAGACCGGATAGAATGTGATTTAAACCCGACAAGTTTGAAGACTTGTTTAATATGGGTTTACTATTCACATTCTGGATTTTGAGATAAAACCGATAAGGTTTGACCCGTTTCGGCTAATTTATGTAAACTTGTTACATAAACCGAGCCGAACGCGTAATATGCGTAACGGGTATCCGTAAGAGCCATATACAGGTTTCCTATGTTAATATGCTTCAATTATGTTGTAACATCAGTAGGATGTCTTTCGTTATGCCCCGAGCTAGTTTAAACACAAACTATGCCCCGTAGGGGTAGTTGGGTCATTTTAAGGTTTGTAAAAGAGTTTAATTGTTTAACTGAGTTATAGGTCTGATGTAAACAGCAAACATACTCATTTTGATGGGTTATAACAGTAGGCTAAGGCATATATGTGAAATTTATCATCTTTAACCAAACTATGCCCCGTAGGGGTATTTTGGTAATTTCACATAAGCCTAAAAGCTCAAAAACGAAGTCTGAGTTTATCAACCTTTGCTTACTGTTAAAATATCATAATTTGCCTCGTATATCAGTAGGTATCAACCCGGGTATGTCCAATATGATTTTAGGACATACTATGCGTTAAAAACGCTAATTATGGCGATTAAAGGCCATTTCCGGGTTCTATACTTAAATCTGATATTTTTATATTTCCAGAAGGCTTAAAATAATTTATTTAACATATGTGATTAGTAGCAAAAGGTTTGGAGTCGTTTAGATAAGTAAAACTCGTTTTATGGCCCGTAAGGGCAAAACCGACAATTACCGGATTAAGCCTACGACTACTAGTTATGCTCGGCCTAAAATTAATTAAAAATCTTTAAAAATCCCAAAATAATATATAACATCAGTGGGTAAAATATTTGATATCAAAAAGTATGTTTAACTAGGCTATACGCTAATTACGCCATTTTGTTAACATAAAGCTTTAATTTAGCGACAATGAGCATAACTCTTAATCTATAAGTCAAACTGATGTCAAACTTTGCATACAAGTTTATATATCAGTAACTAAGGTTTCTACTCTTTTACATTTTCGTAAATCATGATTTAAGGTAATAAGGGCATAACGGTCAACGTATGAGCAATTAACGGAAATATGCATATTAATTGGATAACTAGTGAACCAAGGTGTATGATCACAGAGGGTTGTTCTAACATGTATCCTAATCCAATTAAAGCTCTGAGGCATTTCTAAAATATGCCCTAACGGGTCAGAACTGAAAGTCAACGTGAAAGTCAATCTATGTGACTTTCGGTTACGAACCGGGTCTAAACAGGAAATGGTCGGGTTGAACATGTTTGGACATGTTCTTAAACTTATTACTAAGTTATAACAATAATCAAACAGGTTATATGTGATCTAGATAGCTAATTATGCATAAATGACATTTTAAGCGTTATATTGACTTTTTAAGTAAAGGTGTGACCCGACATTTGACCTGGTTAGGATGGTGATCAGGGGAAACCCTTTTGGGGTTTTATTACCCACATAAATACCATCCTATAACTACTTTTAATTCGAGATAAGACTGAGCCATTAGTGACTAATCTCAAAGTCAAACCGTAATTACGACGGTTTGACTTTTAGCTAATTAACTAAGCTAAACACAACTAAACAAGAACTAGCAGACTTACAAGAGTCCAATGCACGAATTTTGATCAGATGGGAGAGTTCCTTAGCTCCAGAAATGCTCCAATGATCAGATGCAAGTGTGAAGAATGTTGTGATCTTGTAGTGCTTTATATAGTGATCATGGCACCATGAATTGATGACAACAAAGTCTACAACACTCCACAACTGATATACACATGTCTCTAGTATGTAGGAGGTGCCTAGGGGTCGTTTACAAGTGAGAAAAACCGGTGGAATAGGTCACAATCGCGCATAACAGCCAACAGAAGGTTTCTGGTCGCTGGCAACATGCTTACGGACCGTAAAGGTCTGGCTTACGGTCCGTAAGCCTCCTGTCTGACGCGGAAAAACGTTGATCTTTGGCGTTTTGAAGGGGTAAACAGGTAGATACGACTTGTGGACTTATTTTTGACAGTTAGGGACTTCAATTATCAGTTGCATACCCTACCACTTCAATTTGTTTCACTTTGAAACCAAAAACAAGTACCGAAATTTAAGGTTTACCATTCTTTTCTTTGTGGGATCATATCATGCACTTCCGATTTATTTTTGTCAACCCATTTCTGGATTTTAGGCATGATAGATGTTTAATATATAAAAACTTTGGGTCTTGGGATTTATAAATGAGGTGTTCAGAGGTAAAAATTTAACATGACGCCACTTTTAAATCCTGCCAATACGTCTTTATTTAATCCGGGTTTACAACGCGTTTTGTCTTACATGACACGTGTCGTTTTATTATTTAACACGAATTTTCGAGGTGTTACAGGCAAGCTAAGCCCGAGATACATAGGACCTTTCAAGGTTATCAAACGTGTCGGGTCAGTTGCCTATAAGTTAAACTTACCGGAAGAGCTCAGTGGAATTCACAATGTGTTCCACATCTGCAATCTGAAGAAGTGATTCGCTGATGAATCACTGGTTATACCATATACAGATGTGCATATAGATGAGAGCTTGAAGTTTGTGGAAAAACCATTGTCGATTGAGGATCGACAGGTCAAGAAGCTTCGAAGGAAGCATGTGCCTATTGTAAAGGTCAAATGGGATGCCCGTAGAGGTCCCGAGTATACGTGGGAGGTTGAATCCACCATGAAAGAAAAGTACCCTTATTTGTTTCAGTAAATCTCGGGTCGAGATTTATTTTAAGGGGGTGAGGATGTAACACCTCGAAAATTCACGTCCTATAATGTGTTGACACGTGTCATATGTTTGAACGTGTGAAAGAATGTTCTGAAAGGACTAAAGTTGACAGACATGAAAAGTATATGAAAATACGAGTTCTAAGTGTCAACAGTGAATAAATATACCGTACATTAACCCTACATGATGTTTTTAGCATCAAACGAATAAATCATGGATCATGCGAAGCTAAAAGTGAGAGATTACAAACTACAAGGGTTAAATGTGTCAACATGTTTAAGTTATACCTCTGAGTGACCTTTTGACAAACCCAAAGCTTTGTAACGGTTAATTATGCTCACTAGAATGCACGACATAAATTTCATAAAATTTCGTTATCGTATGAGAAAGTTATGATCAAATTCGTATGCGAGGGGTTAAAGCGTTAACGTTGAAAGTTATGACTTTTCGGGTTAACCAGAAGTGTTCAGGGACTTGGCAAAGTGGGTACAAGTCTTAAAGCCCTTGCGGGTAAATAAGAAGGGGTCAAAATGCAAAGAATAAGCTTGGTTGCCCTTTCGAAGAGCCAAGGGACAAAGATGTGGAAACTTGAAAATGTGTAATCTGATCAGAAGGCCCAAGCGGGCCGCGTAAGGTCCATCAACACCCTTACGCGGGCCGCCTCAGTTGCCCAGTAACAGAAAGTGTTGACAGCAGCCTGTAAACGCGCTCAACCGACCCTTAACTGATATTTTCACATTGTGGGCGACCCCTAAACAGTCCTAGAGCACTAGGGACACTTGTTGGTGAGTTGTGGTCAGTGGTAGACCTATTTGTCAACAATCTATGGAGCCTTGATCACTATATAAAGCCATGAGTTGCAACCAAGTTTCTTCACACCTTCATCTGCACATTGGAGCATTTCTGGAGCAAAGGACCTCTCTCTAAGCTTCACATTTCGTGCATAAGACTTCAGTAAGTTTGCTAATCCTTCCTTAGTTAAGTTTTTGCATAGTTATAGCTTAAAAGTCAAACCGTCGTAATTAACGGTTGACTTTAAGATTAATCACTAATGGTCCAGTGATTAGTCGAATCAAAAGTAGTTATAAGTTGGTAATTATGTGGGTAATAAACCCTCAAAAGGGTTCCCCCTGATTCCCACTCTAACTAGGTCAAATGTCGGGTCAAACTTACTAATAAAAAGTCAACAGAATGTTTAAATTACAATTTATGCATAATTAGCAATGTAGAACACTTATAACCAGTTTGATCATTGATATAACTTGGTAATGAATGTAAGAACATGTCTAAACATGTTCAACCCGACAATTTTCAGTAGAGACCCGGTTCGGGACCGAAAGTCGCATAGTTTGACTTTCGCTTTGACTTTCAGTTCTGACCCGTTATGGTATGTTTTAGAAATTCCTTAGAGCTTTATTTGGACCAGGTTACATGCTAGTATAACCCTCTGTGATTATACACCTCGGATCATTAGTATCCAATTAATATGCATGATTCCGTTAATTGCTCATATGTTGACCATTATGCCCTTTTCACCTTAAAACGTGATTTTTGGAAATATAAAAGAGCAGAAACCTTACTTACTGATATTTAAACTTGCATACAAAATTTGACATCAGTTTGAGGTGTAGGTTAAGAGTTATGCTCGTTAGCGTAAAATGAAAGATTTAAGTTAATAAAACGGCGTAATTAGCATATAGCTTAGTTAAGCCTACTTTTTAGTATCAAACTTAATACCCACTGATGTAATATATTATTTTGGGATTTTTGAATATTTTTAATTAATTTTAGGCTGAGCATAACTCATAGTCGTAGGCTTAATCCGGTAATTGTCGGTTTTGCCCTTACGGGCCATAAAATGAGTTTTACATATCTAATCGACTCCAAACCTTTTGCTAATGATCTTAAATGATAAATAAATTATTTTAAGCCTTCTGGAATATTAAAAATATCAGCTTTATGCGTAGAACCCGGAAACGGCTTCTAATCGCCTAATTAAGCGTTTTTAACGCATAGTATGTACTAAAACTATTTTAAGCATACCAAGGGTGATACCTACTGATATTTGAGGCAAATTATAATATTTTAACAGTAAGCAAAAGTCCTTAAACTCAGACTTCAGTTTTGAGCTTTTCGGCTTAGGTGAAATTACCAAAATGCCCCTACGGTGCATAGTTTGGTTATAATTGACAAATTTCACATATATACAATACCCTACTGATATAACTTAGCAAATTGATTATCTTTGCTGATTACATCAGACCTGTAACTCAGGATATTACTTAAACTCTTTTATCACCTTATAAATGACCAAACTACCCCTACGGGGCATAGTTTGTGTTTAAATTCATTTCGGGCATAATAAATGATATCTTACTGATGTCACAACATATTTGGAGCATATTAACTTAGGAAACCTGTAAATGGCTCTCATTACTACCCGTTACGCTTATTACGCGTTCGGTTCGGTTTATGTAACTAGTTTACATAAACTAGCCTAAACGGGTCAAACATTAGCGATTTTATCTCAAAATCCAGAATGTGTATAATGTACCCATATTAAACAAGTCTTCATACTTGTCGGGTCTAAAACACATTCTATCCGGTCATCGCTTAATCGTGCGTACGAACCGTATCTTTGAAACTAACCGGTCGAAGCTTAAGCTTAATTAAAGACCCATTAGGATTCTAATAGATTATTATAAACCTTCGTTCCAGATTAGGAGTACCAGTAAAAGCTACTTGCGTTTGCTTATTGTGATTTATACATTGCTCAGGTAAATACTTTTAACTTATTTTCCCTATACGGGCTTGGGTTACGGTATATAGTATACCGCTTGATCGGGCATCAAATCTTCCATCGTTGGGTGGTTAATTGAATAATTTGATCGGCTCGTTTAAACAGTCTTGTTTACTTAAAGCCTTTGGGGGTTAATGACCATGTCCCGGATATCCTTGGCATCATTTTACGAAATGGCCACGACTTAAGCGCGGGGTGTAGGAGTACACCCGTCAGTGCACAAAAGAATAATGTGGTGTGTCTATTGATCTTTAACCCGAACACGATCTGGGCTACTGAACGCACTAGGAACATGTAATTCGTTCACAAGATTATATATTTAAATAATTCTCCCAAGTTAAATAAAAATGTTTATGCCACGTGCATCCAAATAAATTTTCAATCATTTTCTAAAATGAGTCAGTTGATAGTATTTACCAGTGTAAACTGACGTATTTTCCCAAAAAGATTAAATGCAGGTACTAAGCGTAAATTGGCTTGGATTTCTCCTTAGCATCACTAGAAGTCTCGCAAGCTTAAGATGCCTACCGTCTGTTGAACTATTATTTATTTTGATCCTTCTGTGGACAAACCTTCAACTGTTGTGATACACGATATTACAAACATTATCAAAGTTGAATTATATTTTTCATTTGCTTCCGCTGTGCATATTTATATATTGTGTTGTTTGACTATTAAGTTGCCAACCACGTCACGATACTCCCCTACCGGGCCCACCGGTGACACGTGGAAATCGGGGTGTGACAACACAACCCGTCTACATACCGACTATACAACCCGCCACTCCCATCTGTATTTTTTTGCTCTTTTTTGAAATGTTTTCTATCGATTTAGTAATAGATAGGATAGTCTGCAACGATCCAATTTCATTATTCATTAAATTGTAAATATTTTATGGACATATCTACCTTTACTTGAGAATAGGATTTCCCCGTGTGTGTATATATAGAGCTTATTAGAGAGGGTTTAGGTTAGTCTCCACCTTTTACAACACCACCATTATTCACCTCCCTCTCTCTCTAAATATCATGATCTTCAAGATCACAAACCACCATCATAATCATACACTAAAAGGGGAACCAAATCTATGTAGAAACATCCCAATCTTCATCTATATGGTTCACTAGCCTAATCCGGTATATAAGTTCTAAAATTTTGTTTCTATTACGTTTAATCTAAAGAATTTATCAACATGTGATATCAGAGCGCATATGTTGACCAATCAATTCGTTTTTGTTAAGAAACAAAAAGTTTTGATGAAAAACCACTTAAAAAACAGATCTTTATGAACTTTTATATAACTTTTGGTTTTCATAGAACTTTTATATAATTTTCGGATCTAATGTTCATTCTTATGTTTATGGGTTGTTAGATCTGATTAAAACCTTTTTAAATCTCATTAAAACCATTAATTTTGGGTTCTTTTAATAAAAATTAGTCAAAAAAAAATTTGAATGTTCTTCATTTTCTTGATGATCTTCATCATAAAATTGATGAAAATCATTTATTTTGGTGTTTGATTCAAATTAAAACTTGTTTTTAGTTATTTTGGGTGTACTTTTCCCCTTATTTGCAAATAAACCCAAAAGTTTGAAAATTGTAAAAAGGACAGATTTGTCCAAAGTTTTAACATATGAATTATATGTTGTACTTTAAACAATTATAATTGTACCATATAGATCAGTACCGCTATTTCGATACGGTACCCACTCTGGTACGATTTTGTTTTTTAACTTTTGAGCAATGAAATGGATACAATATAGAATAAAATCGTTACTGGCATCAATATACAGTATGAGTATCAAATAGGGTAAAATCAGAAGGAGTAGCAATACAATATGGGTACCAAGTTAATACGAAAAAAACACTACTCCAAAAAATCTCTTGAAATTATGTAAAAAACGGTTGTTGCAAGGGGTTTTTTAGAAAACGAGCGGGAAACCCCACATATCCAACTGTTAATGAGACATTAGATTATGGTTTCATGGTGGAAAAGGGAGAATCGAGTCAGATTTATACCTTCGGCAACCAGATCGACAACGGTACCAAACTTCTATGCAGGGGTGGATCTATACCCAAGCCGGAGTGTGCCCGGGCTACCTCTTAACTTTGTATGCGAAGTGTAAAATAAAATTTTCAACGTTTTATGTAAAGGATACTCTAAGGGGCTGTTTGTTTACCTCTTAATGGCTCCATATATAGTAAGTCCAGAAATTCCTAGTTTTAATTGACTTTTATAGCCAAAATGTCATAACTTATACCTTTGGTTGCAGACTATTCTAGTGGATTTTTTTTTTGCTACACATCCCAAAGCTTTGAGAGTTTTCAATGGTGACTATAGTTTGTATTTCAAAGATGAAAATGAAAACGAACATAAGGTAACATACAAGAAGACTTCTCACAGGCTTACTAAAGGGCTGGGAAAGTTATTGGCTGCGCTTAAACCGGAGGATGGGGATATCATGGTGTTTGAGTTTGTTGGACACCGCCACTTCAAGGTTGTAATCTTGTTCTTTTACGTATGTGTATTTTTTTATATGTGGTTTAATTAATAATCTTGGTTTTCAATTTGTATGTCCATATTGCGAGGGAGTAGTTTTTTCTACCGGTGAATTGCCTGAATTCCCTATGACAATAGTAGTTTAAATCATGCACATGATATATTAGAATTTGTTTTTTTAGAAAAAAAAGTTTGTGTATTTACAAGTACGTCACAAGTGGGCCGTTTCCTTATATTTGTATTATTTTCACTTCTCTACTATCAAGCCGACACATTCTTTTAACATAACATCATTTTCATATGGGGTTCTCTTGTATTTATGACTTACCTAATTTAACAAGCCTTGAACCCATATCGGCCGCAACATTAGAGATTTATTTGGAGAAACGGTTAACTCTTTATTGTGTGTATCATACATACGTTTCTTAAATCTCTACGACGCTTATTAACATCCCTGTTTCACTTCACAACTTAAAACCCTCTTTGTTGCGTACATATTTCATCCCACGTGCAAGGCATATCGAAGAATTCCCCCTTACCAAATACATTTTTGAATCAATACTATCAACTAGATGTGTTCTAAAAGCTTCCTCATCTAGTGGAACTTCTAAATCCATTGTGTTACGTATGACCAATATCAACAAGAGATAAATATTTTTATATTATCTAAAAGCCTGAATAGTATTGAACTATACAAAGATAAGATTACATCACATATTTATACTAATCTCATGAATAAGTGTGATTGAAAATAAGATAAACTAACTGAAAAAAAGTAAGTAGTGAAATTGATGGAGATCATAATGGTTTTAACCATAACGGTATCATTTTATAATATAACTTTTATGTAAATATCAAATACAAATGAGTCTTAATATATAAAAAGGCCTTAACGTGAGAAGTGAAGGAAGCTTTTTATCCCCTACTACTTAAGAATGATGTTTAATTGCAAAATGTAAAAAAAATGTGATTTTACACAGAGTAATTATAATTACTCTGTTATTCTAAAATTACATAATTACTCTACCATTGTAAAATTATGATTTTTTTTTGAGTTAATTGCCCGGATGGTCCCTGTGGTTTGTTAGTTTTTCATCTTTAGTCCCCATCTTTTTCAAAATAGCATGTTTGCTCCTTATGGTTTGCTCACTTGTTACTCGGATAGTCCGCTGAGTGGATGGAGGTTAGTTTAATCGGTTAAGTCGATGTTAAATGACTAAATTGCCCTTAATGATAAAACAAATTAAATAATTTATATATAAAAATATGTGTGTAGGGCCTATTTATTATAACTAGTGAGTTTTCTCCCGTGCTTCGCAGTGGGAATTCAGTATTATCTGTTTGGATCGTTACGGTACCGACATTCGTTATAGTAATAGAAAGAGAAAACTTTACATCAATAAAAAACAATAAAAACAAACATGATGTTGTTTAGTTGATCGATTCAGATTGTTTGATTACATTCGATGTTTATTTTTTACAACATTGGGCATTAAATCTTATTGCAAACGAATATTGTGCCACTATCGTACCAAACCTAACTGAAATCGTTTGAATAACATCTGTATCGTTTTCGGTATTTGTATTTATTGTTTTTGCTTCCGATAAACTTACACCGTATGAGTGAGATTCCCCGTGCTTCGTGACAGGTGCTGCTATCTTATCAAACCGAACTTAAAGCGACTGAACAACATATGTGTCGGTGTGTGTACTTAAAATTATTGTTTTTGCTATTGATAAACAGACGTCGTATTGCTACCTTACCGTACTGGATAACATCAGTACCGGAATGTATTCATTTTTATGGTTTTCTATTTGATAACGGATACAGTGCCGCTACCATACTGAACTGAACGAACAACATCGGTTTTGGTAATACTTTTTTTATTGTTTTCTTTTGATAAACTGACACCGTATCACTACCGTATTCTACGGAACAACATTAGAAATGGTACTTGTATTTATTTTTATGGTTATCGATCTAAAGAAATTTCGTTTATACAACTTTGTTTACAACAATAAATGAATATCGGAAACAATATCATGACAATCTGAATCGATTGATACCGTTTGAACATCGGTTTCGGTGCCAGTGTTCGATTTTATCGTTTTCGGTCAATGTAAATCACGTGTTGATTTCTATACCGAGTGCATGTATTGTATCGATTTTGTAACTAACCGAATCTATACCGATCTAATGCCCGTCGTAACGTACCGTCACAACGTGCGACCGTATAACTTAGAATATTAAACAATGTTAAGGATTTAGATTTTTAAAAAGTTAACAAATGCAAGTTATTACGAAAAAATAAAATTTAATAATAAATAATAAAAGTTAAAAAAATAAATACTTAAATATGATCATTTATTATTTGTTATTAAAAATCACATAGGATGATAAATAAGTATTAATAAAAAATAAAAATAAAAACAAATCCTTTACAGTGATGAATACTATTCATCAAAGGTTTAAATTGATATGTATAATAACTAGTGATTTTTCCCCGCGCTTTGCGGCTGGCATTTGGTCGGTATTTGTTTGGTTTGTTACGTTATCGACATTCGCTATAGTAATCAAAAGAGAAAACCTTACATCGATCGAAAACAATAAAAGCGAATATCGATACTGCTACCGATGTTGTTTAGTTGATATCAGTTTGGCTGGTTTGCGTTCTATGTTTATTTTTTTCAACCTTGCCATATAAACTTTAATGAAAATGGCTATTGTGCCGCTATTGTAACAAACCGAATGAAAACCGACTAAACAACATTTGTATCGGTACTTGTATTTATTTTATTGCTTTTGCTTTTGATGAACTAAGATTGTATCGCTACCATACACTACCAAACAGAACAACCGTACTGATATGCATTGATTTTTATGTTTTCTTGTTTAATAACAAATATCGTGCCGCTACCATAATAAACCGAACTGAAACCAAAAGAACATCAATTCGATACCGATATTTATTTTTGTTGTTTTTCTTTCAATAAACTGACATTGTATTGCTAACGTACCGTACAAAACAACATTAGTACTGATACCTATATTCATTTTTATGGTTTCTGGTTTAAAAAATATTTCATTAATACAACTCTATTTGTGACGATAAATGAATATCGATATTAGTATTGTGACAATCTAGACTGATCGATACCGTTCGAACAACATCGGTGTGGGTACCCATGTTTGGTTTATCGTTTTTGGTCGATATAAAACACATATTGATTTCTATACCTAGTGCATGAATCGTGCCGGTACTGTAACGAACCGATACCAATACAATACCTGAAGTAACGTATCTTCATAATGAGCGGGAAAATAACATGGCATGCTAAAAAATAAATAAACATAGATATAGATTTAGTTTTTTTCATTTAAAAAGTTAACGAACGTACGTTATCACTAAAAAAACATATTGAATGTTAAACACAATATTACTATTAAAAGATTAACAAAACAAATATCTAAGAAGAGTAAACTGCCATTTTGGTCCCTGTGGTTTGGGCATTTTTGTCATTTTAGTCCAAATCTCAAACTTTTTAAATCTGGGTCCCTGTGGTTTCATCTTTATTGCCATTTTAGTCCAAAATTCAAAATCCCCCTTTTTTTGACTTTTCCAAAAAGTTTAAGATTTGGACTAAAATGGCAATAAATGTGAAACCACAGGGACCAAAAAGGCAGTTTACTCTTAATTTTGGACTAAAATGGCAATAAAAGTGAAACCACAGGGACTCAGATTTAAAAAGTTTGAGATTTGGACTAAAATGGCAAAAGTGCCTAAACCACAGGGACCAAAATGGCAGTTTACTCATCTAAGAATTATCAATTACTATCAAAAGAATAATAAATTGTTTGTTTATGTTTGAAAAAAAAATATGTGAAATCAATTAAAGGGATGATGATAATAAATCAATTAAACTTAAAATGAATTAATATTAAAAACTTACAAACACTGCTCATGGTAAGTTTGTCATAATATGTATAAATAATTACTATCAAAAGAATAATAAATTGTTTGTTTATGTTTGAAAAAAGTATATGAAATCAATTAAAGGGATAATGATAATAAATCAATTAAACTTAAAATGAATTAATATTAAAAACTTACAAACACTGTTCATGGTAAGTTTGTAATAATATGTAATCAATTAAAGGGATGATGATAATAAATCAATTAAACTTAAAATGAATTAATATTAAAAACTTACAAACACTGTTCATGGTAAGTTTGTCATAATATGTATAAATAATTACTATCAAAAGAATAATAAATTGTTTGTTTATGTTTGAAAAAAGTATATGAAATCAATTAAAGGGATAATGATAATAAATCAATTAAACTTAAAATGAATTAATATTAAAAACTTACAAACACTGTTCATGGTAAGTTTATCGATATTAGTATCGTGACAATCTAGACTGATCGATACCGTTCGAACAACATCGGTGTGGGTACCCATGTTTGGTTTATCGTTTTTGGTCGATATAAAACACATATTGATTTCTATACCTAGTGCATGAATCGTGCCGATACTGTAACGAACCGATACCAATACAATACCTGAAGTAACGTATCTTCATAATGAGCGGGAAAATAACATGGCATGCTAAAAAATAAATAAACATAGATATAGATTTAGTTTTTTTCATTTAAAAAGTTAACGAACGTACGTTATCACTAAAAAAACATATTGAATGTTAAACACAATATTACTATTAAAAGATTAAAAAAACAAATATCTAAGAATTATCAATTACTATCAAAAGAATAATAAATTGTTTGTTTATGTTTGAAAAAAAAATATGTGAAATCAATTAAAGGGATGATGATAATAAATCAATTAAACTTAAAATGAATTAATATTAAAAACTTACAAACACTGTTCATGGTAAGTTTGTCATAATATGTATAAATAATTACTATCAAAAGAATAATAAATTGTTTGTTTATGTTTGAAAAAAGTATATGAAATCAATTAAAGGGATAATGATAATAAATCAATTAAACTTAAAATGAATTAATATTAAAAACTTACAAACACTGTTCATGATAAGTTTGTAATAATATGTAATCAATTAAAGGGATGATGATAATAAATCAATTAAACTTAAAATGAATTAATATTAAAAACTTACAAACACTGTTCATGGTAAGTTTGTCATAATATGTATAAATAATTACTATCAAAAAATAATAAATTGTTTGTTTATGTTTGAAAAAAGTATATGAAATCAATTAAAGGGATAATGATAATAAATCAATTAAACTTAAAATGAATTAATATTAAAAACTTACAAACATTGTTCATGGTAAGTTTGTAATAATATGTATAATTTGTTGCCACAAATAAGGCAACAACCCTACCTTCCCACCCCCTTTTTCTTTGCCAACAACCAGTCAACACCATCAACCCAATCGCCGGTCACCATCGAAACTCCGACGACACCCGAGGAACACGAGCGACACCTGCAACCACTCGTCACACCCGGTGACATCTGCAATCACCTGTCAAAACCCACCCGCCTGCAACCACCCGTCACACCCCGGAGGCACCTGCAACCGCCCGTCAAAACCCACCCACTTACAACCACCGGTCAACAAAATATGTGCAATCAAATTGCGGGTTCGATCAACAACGCCTCCCAATCTCGATGATTCGTCGTCGGAGAATGGAAGACTATGAACATTAAAAGTGAGAACTTTACTCCTCGGTTTGCAATTTCCATAATCATGTTACCTGCTAGTTAAAGTTTGTCCGACGTAACCACCATATCCACCTCAAACAACCAGCAATTTTTCAATGTGGGTTTGTGATTAAGTTGACTAGAACGGTGATGGGTGGCCGGAGATGGAGCGACGATTCGTTGTCGGAGAAGAGAAGATGTGTGATAAAGAGATTAATTAAGTGAAAGGGAAGAAAATGTGGTGTCCGACGCACCGGAATTGGATCTCCGGAATAAAGTAAGTGGCCGGAAATATTTATAGGTGTAATAAAAATGGTGTTTTTGAATCGGTTAATGAATTTCTCTTGTTTTGGTTGAATCGGTTCATGAGTTTTTCTGAAATTGGGGAGGAAGAATTGGTTTTTGCAGAAGTGGGTTCGGGTGGAGGAAGAATTGGTTTTCCAGAAGTGGGTTTGGGTGAAGAAGAGGAGGATATGGGTAGTGGTGATGTGGGCCCCACTAAAATGATTTTCTTTAATTATAAATGGTAAGGGTAATTTTGTAATTTTATACCACTTTAACCGATTAAACTGACCTCCATCTACTCAGGGGACTATCCGAGTAACAAGTGAGCAAACCACAAGGAGCAAACATGCTATTTTGAAAAGGTGGGGACTAAAGATGAAAAACTGACAAACCACAGAGACCATCCGGACAATTAACTCTTTTTTTTTTAAATCCTGGAATTAAAGTACGTGCTTAGTAAGATAAAAAAAATTCAAAAAAAAAAAAAAAAAAAAAAAAACCTACAACTACCTCAACAACCACCATATTCTTCTTCCTCCTCTTTTTCAGTCTAGTCTTCTCTCTCTCTCTGCCTCCCAGCTGATGGTGCACATCCTCCTCCGCTTGTTTGGTTTAACAAGAAAGAAAAAGACTTAGTTCTCGGTCATTGACTTGTTCTCCGGCGAATTTCACCGACGGCGATGATAGTTTTAAAGATCGGTCAGCTGACTGTCACCTGTTATAAGATTTCACCTTATTCTTTCTTTCTTTCTTGTTTTTTTTTTTTTTTTTGTTTTTTTTCAAATTATTAGTCCTATGTGACTCACATTTTCAGGCCCCATCAGATTCAATAATTACATGGGCATTTATATTTGTTTCTCCAAATTAAAACCCTCATTTCAAATTTTTTGATTTTTAATCATCTAAATTGGTTCAGATTTGGGGTTTTCTTGATTTTTATGGCAAATTGTTTGCTGATAACCAAAGCTACCTGCTTTTCTTTTTTCTTTTTATAAAGATTGTTAATTGTTAAGTTTTTTGTGGGGTTGTTTTTGTTTGAGGTTTAATCAGTTTTTTGTTGGCATTAATTGCTTGCATGGTTATTTAGGTTTTGATTGTTCTGAAATTGCTTTTTTTTAATTAACAATTGTTATTATTGAATTGCACATTTTAGGTGTTTGAGGATTGTTTCAGTGAGATTGGAGATTGGAAAAGTAGAAAAAAAAGGTTAAAGGAGGGTAATTTTTGGTGGTAGGGTGAGTTCAGGGATCAACTATGGGAGGGGTTTTCCACTCCCTCGGTATGGAAATAAGGAATCGTGGATTGCCGTGAAGGTTATTCCGCTGGCAGGATTGATGTGCACCATCAGCTGGGAGACAGGTGGTGGTGAAGGTAGTTGCAGGTTGTGGTGGGTTATGAAGGTGGAGAAGGTGGTGGTTTTAGAGTTTTGAGAGAGAGAGCGAGAGAGGGGGGTTGAAGAAGATGAGTAGTGGGCCATCTTCTTTATATATATTTTTTGTTTCTTTTAAGGCCATCCGTAGTCATAACGCCCCTTTGTGGGCGTTATGCGACACGTGGCGCGCCACGTCAGCGTGTGGGCGTTATGGGGCCTTATGCATTTAAGCCCGTAGTCATAACGCCCCTACCTCATCATTACCCAATTAATTAATAAACCCTTAAATTATAGATATATATGTATATATATATGTCTGTGTGAGTGGAGGGAAAACAAACAACAAGCATGGCACCGCGCTATACACATCGCGCCTCCCCCATTTTTCCGACTGATGGCGCCCTCCGTGGCGGTGTGCCCGGCGCTATGTCGGCGCTATGAGGCATACCGCCCCCCACATGCCGCCCACTACACATACCCTAATAGTTTAAGGGTAATATAGTCATTTTACACATAGTTAATTGAGAAATTTAACAGAGGTTAGGTCAATGGACCAACCGAGTTCATTTTTGACAACTTTTGAGACCACGCGTGTAATTAGTAAACCATTAGGACCAAGTATGAAATTTTTGCAAATCACAGGGACCAACCAAGCATTTAACTCAAATATATATGTTGTAATATTAAAAAAATTGGTATGCCATCGTTTGAAAGTTATTTTATTAGTTTAGAAAACAACCTTCCGAAACTGAAATCTTCACTTAAAACATAACGAGCTTAAAAAATACCCGTCTAAAATTGAAATCATCATTTAAAACATAACAAGCTTAGAGAGCTTAGGGTTTATTATTGTTTTTGTTTTTCAGTCTAAGCTTTTGGTTTTCTTTTGATCCGACAGCGAGGGAGAATTAGACTATATTATTCTGGGCTTACGGCTCAATTAGATTTCTAGGGTTGCTCGTAATATCTATATGTTGTAACATAAAAATTCAGTAACAATTATTAAGTCTTCTACCATCTTACAATAGTATCCATCATATGTTGTAATACATAAAATGTTGAAATTGAACACAATAACTAAATTTTAGGTGAGATACAATACTTAGGCTAAAGGGTGTGGGGGTCATGGTTGGGACATGATTCACCACATAGGAATATGAATGGAAGGCGACACCACTCCTTTGCATGATCCACCATGGTTTGCATGGATTAAACCATACCGTGGTCCTCCTTTCCATTTTCAAGAAATCATTTCTTTTTTCTTTAGACAAAGATAAATTAAAATAAATTAGGGGATAACGGTTTGGGTCATGACCACACCCTTAGGGTATTGGTTTTGAATGGTGGATTAGAGGTAAGTGACATGGCACTGACGTGAAAGGTCATGAGAGTCATGACCACACCCTATAGCCTTATAAAAACAAATACTTAAATTAAATGTCTCTAACTCTATACTTTTATAAGAGAATAATTTCATGAAAATGTTTGTTTTAGATCTTATTAAGACAAATACTTAAAATAAAGAGTTAAATGCCATTTTAGTTCCTGTGGTTTGGGCCATTTTGCCAGTTTAGTCCAAAGGTTTCATTTTTAACATGTGGGTCCAAAAAGGTTTCACTGTTGCCATTTTAGTCCACTGGGTTAACTTCATCCATTTTTTCTGTTAACCAGAAGGCCATTTCGGTCATTTTATATGGCTGAATTGCCCTTTTAGTTAACAGAATTACATACAAAATGACCAAATTGGCCTTCTCGTTAACAGAAAAAATGGATGAAGTTAACCAAATGGACTAAAATGGCAACTGTGAAACCTTTTTGGACCCATAGGTTAAAAATGAAACCTTTGGACTAAACTGGCAAAATGGCCCAAACCACAGGGACTAAAATGACATTTAACTCTAAAATAAATGTCTCTAACTCTATACTTTTATAAGAGAACTAATTTACCTATATATTAAATTTAGAATGAAATGAACATTTACCTATATATTAAATTTAGAATGAAATGAAGAGTAAGATATATATTAAAACTAGAAATTGAAACTAACAAATAGGTAAATCGTATTGGGTATTCGTACCGGTACCAAATTTATCAAACCGGTGTATTTTCGGTACCTGTTCGGCACCGGTATTCACCGGTTTTTACACAGGTGTCGTACCAATACCAACCGGTACCGAACCGTACCAGGTATATTCGGTACCGGTACTCACTTTTGGGGATTTCGGTAACGGTATTTTCGGTACCGTTGGTACCGAACTCATCAAATCCTGTAGCAACGCAAGTAATTGCACCGTTTAGATTACTTTTCATACACACAGTAAGTAAACTGTATTTCTTTTAAATGAGGTTTTATATACACAACAATTTATTTTTGCTTTCTTTTTTGTCTTTGTCTTTAATGAATGAATTGTAGCAATGCAAAATTAACTTGGTTATTTAGAATATTGTTGAGCAAATTGTATCAAATCCTGTAATCAAACCGGTATCGTATCGGTACCAAATTTACTATACCAAATCATTTTCGGTACCAATTTGGTACCCACCTTTTGGCGTTTTCAGAATCGTTATTTTCGGTTCGACACCGGTCTAGCACCATATCTGTATTTATTGATTTTTACCTTCAAATACCATACCGTATTGTACCGAGCATTTTCGGTGCCGGTACCTAATTTCGATGATTTTCCGGATCGGTACTTTCGGTGGCGTTACCGGTACCGAGCTCATCCATATTTTAACGTGTTAGCACCGTAATAACTGAACTGAAAACAACCGAATTTCCAACGTGTGGGGTTCTATTATTATATATTAGGTTATTTAAAATCGCATTTTTAGGACGGAGTGACTATCCTTACCACGTCATTTTTATTGATATTCGGTATTTGCTTGCCGTTGTTGACACACCTTTTGTAGTCATTGGGTCCCCGCCGCAACGCGCGAGCGGAAAATCAACTAGTTTCATGAAAATGTTTCTTTTAGATAACGTATAAAAACGAAACGAAATATTGGTTGTGAAAAATAGTTTAAGACCATGCGTAGTGGGCAATATTCACCCTTGGGCGTTTTGCGCCATATGACAGCCCAGTCAGCAATGGACATTATGGGGCGTTTTTTAAAATGAGTGTAGTGGGTATGTGGGGATTGTGGGGCATTATGTTTGTAATAAAATAAAATAAAATAAAAAAAAACATTTAAAAAATCTTATTGGCCAAATAATAGAAGCTCAAATGTGATTGGACAAGATTTCCCCCCACCCGACGTGATTTATAAAACGCCTAGACCAAAAAAAAGCTAATCATGCCCATGCGTAGTGGCAAAGGGACGATATTGGGCGTGATCTTGGACAAAAAACGCCCCTTTGGGCAACCACTACGGGTGGTCTAAGACATCAAATAAACTTGTTGAATCTAGTTAGACATAGCAATAATAACTAGTAACAAGAATATATAAATACATATTTTCTTTATTATCAATTGTTTTATAAAGAAACTGAATATTTATTTTGAGGCTTAGTGATAAAGTATTTCATATATGTTGTCATAAAAATAAATAACATCTAGCCATCTAGGAACGAAAAGTTAAATCTATTACAAATATTTATGAGGAACAAAAGTACACACAATATTTTTAGTAAATTACACTGTTGATCCATGTGGTTTGGGTTAAATTATGATTTTCGTTCTCGTGTTTTTTTTCCTATATCATCAGTCCACAAGGTCTACCTTTCTTGCACTCCTAATCCATGAAGGATTTTGTAAATGTATCTTTTTATTTTGTAAATTTATACAAGGATATACATTGTAAATATATATTTTATTCTTATAATATTGTAAATCTGTACATATTTCTGGTTTTTTAACTTGTTTTAATTACGTGCTGATTTAACAAAAAAGAATTGAAAGAAAAACAAAACTTTTTCTTATAAGTTTGCAAGATTTTGAGAAGGCGTAATTCAATGGGCCAGGTCCATTTCATGGGACTAACTGAAAAATAAGAATACTTGGTGATTCATCACATAACTGGTGTTTCATTTTTTTTTTGACACATTGTTTTTTTTTATATTGTTTTTTTATATAAGGTCAAACAAATTACACCAATAACTCAATAACTGGTGTTAGTTTTTTCGTTGTTGGTGTTAGTTTTTTCGTTGATAATATACTAAAACTCATTAGTTGATAATATTATATTTAAAGTTGGTGTTAGTTTTTTCGTTGTTGGTGTTTCCTCGTGTCTTCAGAGCATGGTTGTAAAAGTCCCGCCTAGCCTTCGATTACTCCTCGAGTACTCGCTACAAGGTCGGTTGCCGAGGCTCGAGTATTGTTCGCCTAGGCCAATTAATCCCCGAGTAATCTTTGCCTAGGCCGAGTACTTCCCGAGTACTCTCAAATCCGACTAGGGAGCGCCTAGCAACTTTTGCAACCATGCTTCAGAGCATTTCTAATTCTTTCAAATAAAAATTTGATTTTGTCTAAATAAACTAAAAAAAATCTTAATCTTTCATATTCTAAATCATTTTTCAAATCTATAAGTAAGATGAAAGTGTAGAAAACAAAAGGGTATAAGAGTACTTTTGGAAATAACCACTTATAACTTTTAACACGGCACTGTTTAAAAAAGGGGTAACTTTGTAGAATAGTAACCAAGTTTTAAAAGTGTTCCAAATAGGTCACTCAAGTTTTAAAAGTGTTCCAATCAGGTCACTCAACATTCATTCTTCATTAAAATTAAGGGTTTTTTTCATCTATTTCATAGGTTACCGTGGTGATGTGGATTTTTATTTCTTTTTTCCCTTTTATTTGATGCTAACGTCGAGTGATGACGTGGATTGTAAATTGTTTTTTTAATTTTTAATGTAATTAAATGGTTTTTATTTTTAATAAATATAATTTCATATATTAAAATAATTCGACCCCAGCATCTTATGCTCCATTTTTTTCTTGACACATGAAAAAAAGTCATGGCTCGATTTGAATGTTAAGTTATATAATTGGGATAAAAACGACATCGGTGACCTAATTAGAACACTTTTAAAACGTGGTTACTATTCTGTGAAATTTTCACTTTAAAAAAAACTAAACTATAAAATAAAGCATCTTTTATCTTTAATTTAAGTAACATATTGTTATATTAAAAACGCCAACAAAAATATATCAAAAATTATGTTGTATTTCTATTTTCTATGTTTTATAACATTTTTGTGTTGAATTTTATACTATATTTTTTGTCTTGGGTTTTTTATGCTAGATTTTTTACTAGATTTTTCTGCTAAACTTTTTTTAAAAGATTTTTCGTGTTGTATTTTAACTTTTAAGAAAACAAAAGGGTGAGAGTTTGTGTTTTAGAATCAAAATGCTCTTTAATCGTAGCTATAAGAAGAACCACATGACATCGCTACAATCCTCCTTAGCCTAGTTAAACAAAACCCATTTTTTAGGGGATGAAGAGATATGAGCTCAGAACCCATGCATGTTTGGGGAAAAACCCAAAACTCAACTCAGAACCCGAATAGATGGCAAAGACAAACGACCGCGGGGCTCACCCACCAAGTTGGATACACCTGGACAGACGAGTCCAGAATGACATCATGAAAGCGACGTCTAGGCAATGACGCTCCACGAATTACTGTCTCCTTGATCCCCACTTGCGGTTACCGCAGAAGGAATAAAAAAATGACAAACGGCTCGAGGGGCACACCCGCCACGTTGGATACACCAGGACTAAAGAGACAAAAATGACATCACGATCAATAGCGATGTCTGGCCAATCACGTTCTGCGGATTTCTGCACCTCTTAACCTCTACTAGTGTAACACCCCACCTGTAACCTAGATGATTATGTAGAATTGATACACTTACTGTGACAACTGTCACTTTTTCGTACATTCCGTACACTAATTGAAAAATAATATGTACTTAAATAATTGTGCATGATCTAGTTTACAAGACAAATAAATTTCTGATCACTGTTATATACATACAATGGCATTTCATGTTGCAAGACTTTATTCGTTGCTACATGCAACACGATATAGTTCTAATAATACGCAGAACAGAATTGGCACCATTACCAGACAAACTAAAAATGCTGACGAAGTTCAGTACATAGACAGACAGTATTTTGAGGCCCAGTATGAGCCAGAGACCAAGTGATACACTAGTATAGTGTGTAGGGAAGTAAGGACCCCAAAACTGCATGCCTAAGTGATAGTTTAAGTGCCGGGAAGTGCCTAAAACTCACATAAAGTGCAGAATTATGCATAATTCAGCAAAATTCAGCTTTTTAACAAGCTAGTAATGTGCAAAAATATGGCGAAATGGTCCTGTATGCTTTCCTAAGCGTCGGGAATTAAAGTGTCACAAAAGGATACTTAATGAACACTAAACGGAATAACTTGACACTTTAACGAACCAGTATCTAACCGAACAACCTGACATTACCCGGAACACCAAAATATTGCTAGAAGCATTGTTTTACTATTTTTGAACTAGTTATGGTTCCCGAACACCCTAACATACTATATAATGCATGTCACACATAAAACACTAGACTTTTACATTTAACCTCCAACTAATTACCCACCTTACCATTTAAAGTTACACAACCCCCCCCCCCATGCTAATCTACGGCCCATGGAGGTGGCCCTACCCCAAGATTTCAAATCCCCTCTGTATCCCCATATGATCTTACTTGGATTTTGATTAGATCTTGAATGTACTTGAGGGAGCACATGAACCTTTGGTTAATAACAATTAGTGGTTATAAGAACTTGAACTCATCACCTTCATCATCACTTCATCTCTTCTCCTCCTCCCTCCTTATCTCTCGGCCGAACTCCTCCCCACACACACCCACCATTTTCATTTCAAGTCTTGCAATCCAATGCCATTAGAGGGTGCTAGAAGGTGAATTAGGAAGCTTGGAACTCTTGGATCTTGAAGGACCACGTTTGTTTGCTTTTATCCACTCCATATTCATCTTGTTTCTTCCCTAGCTTCAAGCTAGTAGTAAGATCATCTTAAACCTTGTTTACTTCTATTTTGCTTGGTTAAAGGATGTAACATGATGTACATCACTAAAACATTAAAAGACATAAGTTGGAATCATGAACATAAAGCCTTCATATGATGAAATATGAATAGAATGATGTTGTTTAGCATATGAATGATGTTTGCTTGTTGATTACTAGAGATATTGATGATGATCATTACATGGAACTTGCTAGATTATGATTAAAAACATGATTTAGCAAGTTAGGGGATGATTATGTAACAACATAAAATGATCATCTTCTAGATTTAACATGAACTTGAAAACAAAAATGATTTCTTGAAAGGTAGTAAACAAAGTGAGTTAATAATCTTGTAAATTCAAGATTTATAAATATCTTTCCAAGAAAACCAAGATCAAAATGTGATTTCTAATGGATCATGATTTTTACTTAAACTTACACTATTTTTGGTGATAAAATAAGTGTAGAGACACTAGAGAAACAAGAAGATCTTACAAGGAAACATTTTTGTAAAATATGTTTACAAGTTGTAAACCTCTAAAACTTCCAAGAATGAAGTTTACCAAGAAGTAAATATATTTTGGAGGATAACTAAATCCACTAAACACTTTACCAAGTTACTACGCGTTTTTGTGAAAGATCAAGTTCATGATCTTTGTGTAGATAGCTTGTTTTTACACTTGGTAAGTATAATATTGTTTAGAGTTGATTATTGATTATTGTGTGGAAAATTTTGAAAAGAAAATGATATGCTAAATAGCATGGACACCTCCATTTTCAAACTATGGCAAAATTTTCTAAAAATACAAACACTTAGAAAATATTTTCTAAACAAATATTTACAAGCGTATTTTAAACTATGTTTTTCAATATAAACTTTGCCATAAATTTTAATACAAAAAAATACAAGTATTAGAGGTTGGTTTTTATAAACAAAAATGGATAAATATGTATTTAGAATATATATTTACATTAAGGACATTGTGTGTGATTATGTGAAATAGTTATATTATTTTAGGGTAAAATAATATAACTTAACCAAAAATTTACAATCCAAAATAATACCAAAGATCACAAGGAATGAAATACAAGTTACACACTTAATACTGTGAAACCGAACGATAAAACGTAACTTATGAAATATTCCGGAGAATACCGTTACAAATATATTTTTGGTAAACATGGTTTTGGATACAGAAGAGATGAAAGTATGATTTTATTATTATTACAAAGTGTATCATATTTTCGACAAGTAGAAAATATATTATTTTCGGAAGTTGAATTATACTTTCTTGAAATACATTATTGAGACAAAACAAGTTTAAATATATTTTCTAAAGTAAGACTTGAAAATATATTATTTCGGAACTACAAATACAAGAATACGAAAATACATGTATGAAATACTCCCATCCTTGGGAAGGAAATACGAAAATAAATACTTGAGAAGTATTATAACTTCGGATATAATGTTAAAGACATAAAGGAAACGTAACTCAAAACATGAATACTAAGGCAAGGCACGGCCCGCTCGTCTAATAGACCCTAGCACATTGTAGGTAGTCGTGTTTGCTGACAAGATTTGAGTACGAGTACTGAAGACGCAAAACAGTGAGTTCATGCTCCCTCTTTTCTCTTAATTGTTTTTGGTTTTATAACTCTCGGGGGTGGAATACATGTACGAACGCTTAAACGGTATGAAATGCCTATGAAATACTAGATCATGTGAGCATAGACTTAATATTGAAATGCCATTAATACTTAATTAGGGACGAGGGTTAGATCTATCGGGTACGGCCGAACCCCACTCATGGTCACAACTAGTACCAAGTAGTGCTTCGGAGTCCCAGTCGAGGTTAATCGACACGGTCGAGGTTAATCGACACGGTCGAGGGTAATCAACACGGTCGAGGGTAATCGACAGAGTCAAGGGAAATCGACACAGTCGAGGGAAATCGACACAGATTTCCCGGTCGAGGGAAATCGACACGGTCAAGGTTAATCGACACGATCGAGGGTAATCGACACGGTCGAGGGTAATCGACACGGTCGAGGGTAATCGACACGGTCAAGGGAAATCGACACAGTCGAGGAAAATCGACAAGGGTATATGCCTACTCATTACGAGTGCTCCCTATGTCCTCACATGCCTTAAAGTCCTTGTAAAACATTTATGTTCATACATGCTTTTCATACCTGTTTACAAAGGAGTCTCTCAAAGATTTACAAGATTACAGTACTCACAAACAAAACGCATGAACTCGCTCAACTTTTGTTGATGTTTTCCAAAATACCATGTATTTCAGGTAGCAGGATGGATCTTGGGCGCGGGTGTCGTAACTAGAAGTAGACTCCAAGTTTAGATGTCATCCACTTTTTGGTTTGTAACCTAGTCGAAGGTTGTGTTTTAAAAAACTTGAATAACCAGTGTTTGTAATACTCAAATTTTATGAATGGATGAACATCGTTTTGATCATGTAGTTGTTTATTACGATTGAATGCAATGATATTAAACCAGTCACACATCATACGCTTCCGCAAAAGTCAGGGTGTGACTGTTTGGTATCAGAGCTTTGATTGTAGTGAACTAGGATTTCTTCTCGAGTCTAGACTACAATCACTAGAGTTCTCTCACAAAAACATTTTACAAAAAGGTTTTTCATTGCATTCACGAAAACATCAAGATCCATGAGTCAAACATTTTTTTCAAAGAAGAGACAAGGCAAGGACATTAGTAGGGAATACCCTCAAGATAAGGTGCCAACTTAGGCATAGTCTACACGAGTTAGACTTGCCAAAGACAAAATGACCCCCCCCTAAAGAATAAACGAGAGTTATACGTGATATGATGCATCAAATTGCCTGCTTATGCTAAGAAACATACTTATTTATTGATATATACATACAAATAAGTGTACGGAATGATTATTGGCGTGAATAAGATACTTTCGACTCCGAATTCTATTATTGTACTTAACTCGCACGATGAAGATATCGACCTCGCGTTCATTGCAAAGCTCATGGCTGGAGAAATTACCAAACGAGATTCTGAGCTTGCTCCCATAGGAGATGGCTGCTCTTCCCTCTCGATCGTGAAGGTGCCTGACTACGGTAGTGACGGCGAGGCAGAGGCGGCAACCTTGAACAACTTCTTAATCAACGGGACGAGATCCCTGCGGCTTTTGTGAAGCGAGATTGACGACATACTTGACCAGAAAAGGAAGATGAAGTATTCATCTTGAAAGTGCCCCTCCAACTACTAGGAATTCTCTTTATTCCTATTCCTTTTATAATCGTGCCTATCCGCGCGTAACGATAACGAGTGTTAGCGCGTGGACCACCGCAATGGTCCTTTCCATGACAGAGGTATAAGGACAGTAGTGTCCCCTCCTTGATTGATCACCTGCTTGGACGAGGGAAAATTTGGGGTAACTGTGCAAGACAATTTATTATTACGGGGGCCCACGTAATAACGACTTGTAGTGCATGGAAATCCTGGTGGACCCTGCGGGCCAAGCTAATGATCACTACACAAAAATAAACTCTAGATGTTCACACCTTCATATGGTAGAACAATACATGACCAGTGATTTAGCACTTTATAAAGTAGGAAACCTGTCTTGCTTACTTCGTGCCTGACACTTCTACCCGTGTACGAGACGATTGAGAAACGATATTTAAGCAAGAAAAGATGTATAACATTTGAAAAGATTCAGTGACGTTACACTCTCCATCACCCCTACATGAACAACCCCATCTCTGGGAAAATGTACACATCAGTAAAGCTAAAGACCTAAGGAAACCAATGTAGCAGGAAATAACTGAAACTTGTATGACCAAGGCGATGTAGCCTCGAGTTCATTTTTCCCATTACAAACAATAAGCCAAGTTGGCAAGCCTATGTGAAGGCTCAGTAATTGTTTCCTCGCTCATACATTGTTGATTATATATACATGTGAAATTGGGTGATTACATGATGGCTTATGGTGCTATGTGCCTCATAGAAAATTATGGAATGTTGTCTCACCTACTTCATACCTTTTGACAGAAGAGAATGCCGCCCAGACGAGACACAGACACAAGTATGTTACCAAGGACAGAAGCCGAGCTGCAAGAACGCATCTCACAGGCAATTGGACGACATGAAGCCCTCCGCTCTAAGCACAACGATGGCACTTCCAGAAATAACCCTCCAACTGGCTGCACCTATAAACAGTTCCTGGACTGCAAGCCATTAAACTTTGACGGCACAGGAGGCGCCGTTGCATTTGTTCGTTGGGCAAAAAAGACTGACTCCGTTCTAAGAATGAGTAACTGCTCACCCCAGCAGAGTGTTACCTTTATCTCAGGGTTGTTTTTGGATGGCGCACTCTCCTGGTGGAACCTTCATGTTCAGACCCTTGGTGCAGATGCTGCATATGCACTGAGCTGGGACGAGCTCAAGGAAATGATGGAGAAGAAATAATGTTCTAGGGCTGAAATCCAGAAGCTTGAGGTGGAGTTCTAGAATTTGAAAATGGACGGACCGAAGATCCCTGAATACGTCCAGCGATTTCACGACTTGTCTAGGGTCATCCCCTACTTAGTCAAACCGGAATTCAAGAGGATTGAGCGATTCATTTCGGGACTTGCACCTCAAATTAGGAGCATGGTTACTACCTCAAAGCCCTCGACCATTGCAGAGGCTATCGATTTGAGTGTCACTCTTACTGAAGAAGCTCTACGCATGGGGAAATTTTCGGAATATGAGGATAACAAGAAAGAGACTCATGTGGAGTCATCAGGAAACAAGAAGAGGAAGTCTTCAAACCTAAAGATAAGCACCCAAGTTAGCTATGGAACCTCTAAAGCAAACAAAAGAAAGAAAGTGAACCCGCCGCATGACAGGAAAGCTTCTGGAGCCACTAATAAGGTTGGTGATAAGGTCTACTCGGGGACTAAGCCGAGGTGCTGGGAATGCAATTTTCACCATGAAGGTCGATGTCTGAGGCCTAAGTGCGGAAAGTGTGGGAAAGAAGGACACAGCAAGGATGCCTGTTGGGCGAAGGATCCAGACAAAAGAAATAAAGGTAGAGTACCAGGTTGCTACAGATGTGGTGAAGCAGGGCACTTTAGGAAAGATTGCGCTAGAAAGAACCAAGCAAGGAAGGGTCTTCATGACTGGAGCTCGTGAAGCACGCCAGGATCTAGATGCGGTTACGGGTACGTTCCCTATTGACCAACCATATGCATCTATTTTTGATTAATACTGGCATCAACTTTAACCTTGCATGCTTAGAACTTAAGAAACTACTTGGCCTAATTTCAAGTAGGATAGACGTCCCATATTCTTTAGAAATGGGCATATAGAAGGATAGTTTAAGCAGACGAAGCAATTAAGGATTGTATTTTGGGGACTCAGAAGCCGGAACCTTCTGTTACCATTGACTTGGGAAGTTATGCTATGATAGTCAGCATGGATTGGATATCCAAGTATAGAGTTGAAGTCGTTCGATATAAGGAAATCAGTCTCATCCCTTTTGCGGAAGATGAAACATTTATAGTACACAACCTTCCTGCACTAGGTGCAAGGGTGCTAGACCCCACAAGGCAGCGGATCTGCGACATCTCTCATTGGTCGAAGAGACACAGAAACGCCTCCAAGTAGACTGCGGAGCCTGAAAACATCCCCGTGATGGAAGAAGTTCCAGTAGCCTTTTCTAAAGACTTGCCAAGAATACCTCCACAGCGGCAAGAGGAGCTTAGGATAAATCTCGTGCAAGGAGCGGCACCAGTGCCGAATGACGCCATACCAACCAGCTTCGTCCACGAAGCATGAGCCTCCGATATAACTGCAAAAGCTACTAGACAGAGGAAATTAAGGACATGAGAAGAAAGTCGGCAGTTTCCACTTTGCATAAATTCCATAGAATTGGATGTCAAGGATCGGTATCTTTTGCCAAGGATTGATGACATAAACAGACAAATCGTAAGGTTCTACTTACCGCTCAAAGATCGACTTAAGGATAGGATGTCCTCAACTGTGAATACAAGAAGGAAATATCCCTAAAACGACCTTTAGGACTCGCTTCGAGCATTACGAGTTCCTTGTCGTACTCTTTGGCTTAACGCATGCATCGACAATATTCATGGACCTCATGAATCGAACGTGTAAGCCATACCTGGATAGATCACGATTATATTTATTGACTACATTCTTATATGACCAACGACCAAGGAAGGTCATGAGCAACGGCTGCAATTTACCTTGCAACTCCTAGAGAAAGAACAATTATGTGCCAAGATGTCGAAAATCGGATTTCAAATTCGCGAGGTAAGAAATTTAGAGTACATGGTGGATAAAAACGAGATTCATGTCAACCCTGCAATCAAGAAGTAAGGAGTTAGAGTTGCAATTATGTAACGCCCCTTGACAAGTCTCGATTGCGCGTCGATGCAACAAGACCACGACATTGCATACGCGTAATGTTGATTAAGGGATCAAGAGAAGAAACCTTGATCCAGATACAGTAATTGCGCGCCGCAAATCTGACGTCATTACCTGTAAGAAAACGCTGCACGACCTTTACTGAGCACAAGGGTTGCAGCACACCGTTGATCGTAAGAACTTGAACATTAACGTAGATGGACTGAGCTACTGAACGATGCAGAAAGTATGGACATGTTACGTGTTTGTGTGATAAACTTTGATGAAAAGTTGGAACACTCACTTGCCCTTAGTGGAGTTTTCCTACAGCAGTATTTATCACACCGCTGTTTAAACCGCTTCGTGTGAAGCTTTAGATGGAACATAATAAGTCGATCCCTGTCGTGTTGAACGGAGACCGGAGATAAACAATCTACTGGCCTGAGTTGGTTTAGGAAAAATTAGATGCAAGATCGTTCAGATATGTGATCATATCAAGACAGCCCGCGGAATACAGAAAGATTGCGCCGACGAGCGGCAAAAATCATAGAAATTTGAGATAAGAAGTATGACTATAATGGGAGCCTCGCCTAGAGAAGGCGTGGTGTGATTTAGAAAACATAAAGGTTGGACCCCGGTGTAGGGATCGGAACCATTGCTTACAAGTTGAAACTTCCAGAAAAAGATCAGTAGTGATCGTGACACATTCTACGTGTCTAGAGGAGTCTGACTCAAGGAATAGTCGTTGTTCCCACAAATAAGATTCACGTCAATAACAAACAACAAAATTACTATAGAACCTGTTAAGGTTGCGGACCAAGAGTCCACGAGATACAGAGAAGACATAATTGAATTACTTGAGTACGAAAGAATTCATATCATGACCCAGAGTACATGGGAACATGAAGACAAATTTTAAACATAAGTGACTACATTTGATTCACGACTCCCCTGCGACCGATGGCATCGCTTGAATTTCGGGATGAAATTCTTTTAACGATGGGAGACTGTGACAACTGTCACTTTTCCGTACATTCCGTACACTAATTGAACAATAATCTGTACTTAAATAATTGTGCATGATCTAGTTTACAAGACAAATAAATTTCTGATCACTGTTATATACATACAATGGCATTTCATGTTGCAAGACTTTATTCGTTGCTACATGCAACACGATATAGTTCTAATAATACGCAGAACAGAATTGACACCATTACCAGACAAACTAAAAATGCTGACAAAGTTCAGTACATAGACATACAGTATTTTGAGGCCCAGTATGAGCCAGAGACCAAATGATACACTAGTATAGTGTGTAGGGAAGTAAGGACCCCAAAACTGCGTGCCTAAGCGATAGTTTAAGTGCGGGGAAGTGCCTAAAACTCACATAAAGTGCAGAATTCTGCATAATTCAGCAAAATTCAGCTTTTTAACAAGCTAGTAATGTGCAAAAATATGGCGAAATGGTCCTGTATGCTTTCCTAAGCGCCGGGAATTAAAAGTGTCACAAAAGGATACTTAATGAACACTAAACGGAATAACTTGACACTTTAACGAACCGGTATCTAACCGAACAACCGGGCATTACCCGTAACACCAAAATATTCCTAGAAGCATTGTTTTACTATTTTTGAACTGGTTATGGTTCCCGAACACCCAAACATACTATATAATGCATGTCACACATAAAACACTAGACTTTTACATTTAACCTCCAACTAATTACCCACCTTACCATTTAAAGTTACACAACCCCCCCCCCCATGCTAATCTACGGCCCATGGAGGTGGCCCCACCCCAAATTTCAAATCCCCTCTAAATCCCCATATGATCTTACTTGGATTTTGATTAGATCTTGAATGTACTTGAGGGAGCACATGAACCTTTGGTTAATAACAATTAGTGGTTAAGAACTTGAACTCATCACCTTCATCATCACTTTATCTCTTCTTCTCCTCCTCCCTCCCTACCTCTCGGCCAAACTCCTCCCCACACACACCCACCATTTTCATTTCAAGTCTTGCAATCCAATGCCACTCAAGGGTGCTAGAAGGTGAATTAGGAAGCTTGGAACTCTTGGATCTTGAAGGACCACGTTTGTTTGCTTTTATCCACTCCATATTCATCTTGTTTCTTCCCCAGCTTCAAGCTAGTAGGAAGATCATCTTAAACCTTGTTTACTTCTATTTTGCTTGGTTAAAGGATGTAACATGATGTAAATCACTAAAACATTAAAAGACATAAGTTGGAATCGTGAACATAAAGCCTTCATATGATGAAATATGAATAGAATGATGTTGTTTAGCATATGAATGATGTTTGCTTGTTGATTACTAGAGATATTGATGATGATCATTACATGGAACTTGCTAGATTATGATTAAAAGCATGATTTAGCAAGTTAGGGGATGATTATGTAACAACATAAACTGATCATCTTCTAGATTTAACATGAACTTGAAAACAAAAATGATTTCTTGAAAGGTAGTAAACAAAGTGAGTTAATAATCTTGTAAATTCAAGATTTATAAATATATTTCCAAGAAAACCAAGATCAAAATGTGATTTCTAATGGATCATGATTTTTACTTAAACTTACACTATTTTTGGTGATAAAATAAGTGTAGAGACACTAGAGAAACAAGAAGATCTTACAAGGAAACATTTTTGTAAAATATGTTTACAAGTTGTAAACCTCTAAAACTTCCAAGAATGAAGTTTACCAAGAAGTAAATATATTTTGGAGGATAACTAAACCCAGTAAACACTTTACCAAGTTACTACGCGTTTTTGTGAAAGATCAAGTTCATGATCTTTGTGTAGATAGCTTGTTTTTACACTTGGTAAGTATAATATTGTTTAGAGTTGATTATTGATTACTGTGTGTTAAATTTTGAAAAGAAAAAGATATGCTAAATAGCATGGACACCTCCATTTTAAAAGGGAACTATGGCAAAATTTTCTAAAAATACAAACACTTAGAAAATATTTTCTAGACAAATATTTACAAGTGTATTTTAAACTATGTTTTTCAATATAAACTTTTGCCATAAATTTTAATACAAAAAAATACAAGTATTAGAGGTTGATTTTTATAAACAAAAATGGATAAATATGTATTTAGAATATATATTTACATTAAGGACATTGTGTGTGATTATGTGAAATAGTTATATTATTTTAGGGTAAAATAATATAACTTAACCAAGAATTTACAATCCAAAATAATACCAAAGATTACAAGGAATGAAATATAAGTTACACACTTAATATTGTGAAACCGAATGATAAAATGTAACTTACGAAATATTCCGGAGAATACCGTTACAAATATATTTTTGGTAAACATGGTTTTGGATACTGAAGAGATGAAAGTATGATTTTATTATTACTACAAAGTGTATCATATTTTCGACAAGTAGAAAATATATTATTTTCGGAAGTTGAATTATACTTTCTTGAAATACATTATTGAGACAAAACAAGTTTAAATATATTTTCTAAAGTAAGACTTGAAAATATATTATTTCGGAACTACAAATACAAGAATACGAAAATACATGTATGAAATACTCCCATCCTTGGGAAGGAAATACGAAAATAAATACTTGAGAAGTATTATAACTTCGGATAATGTTAAAGACATAAAGGAAACGTAACTCAAAACATGAATACTAAGGCAAGGCACGACCCGCTCGTTTAATAGACCCTAGCACATTGTAGGTAGTCGTGTTTCCTAACGAGATTTGAGTTACGAGTACTAAAGACGCAAAACAGTGAGTTCATGCTCCCCCTTTTCTCTTAACTGTTTTTTGTTTTATAACTCTCGGGGGTGGAATACATGTACGAATGCTTAAACGGTATGAAATGCCTATGAAATACTAGATCATGTGAGCATAGACTTAATATTGAAATGCCATTAATACTTAATTAGGGACGAGGGTTAGATCTAACGGGTACGACCGAACCCCACTCATGGTCACAACTAGTACCAAGTAGTGCTTCGGAGTCCCAGTCGAGGTTAATCGACACGGTCGAGGTTAATCGACACGGTCGAGGGTAATCGACACGGTCGAGGAAAATCGACAAGGGTATATGCCTACTCATTACGAGTGCTCCCTATGTCCTCACATGCCTTAAAGTCCTTGTAAAACATTTATGTTCATACATGCTTTTCATACCTGTTTACAAAGGAGTCTCTCAAAGATTTACAAGATTACAGTACTCACAAACAAAACGCATGAACTCGCTCAACTTTTGTTGATGTTTTCCAAAATTCCATGTATTTCAGGTAACAGGATGGATCTTGGGCGCGGGTGTCGTAACTAGAAGTAGACTCCAAGTTTAGATGTCATCCTCCTTTTTGGTTTGTAACCTAGTCGAAGGTTGTGTTTTAAAAACTTGAATAACCAGTGTTTGTAATACTCAAATTTTATGAATGGATGAACATCGTTTTGATCATGTAGTTATTTATTACGATTGAATGCAATGATATTAAACCATTCACACATCATACGCTTCTGCAAAAACCAGGGTGTGACACTTACAGCGGAAACAAACTGAACTTTCATTAAAACTTATATTAGTCGGAGTACAACACTTTATTTATTTACAATATTCTACATCTAGGAACTTCTAGATCGTCAGACCTCAGTTGTTTTTTCTCTATTCCTAAGAGTGTCTCATTGATTACCTGTGACATGTATACTGAAAAGACGTCAACTATATACTGGTGAGCTCATCTTGTACAATTTATAAAACAACACAATTGACATGTATGCAACATGGGTTGTGATATTTAGGGCTAAGGACAACCTGTGTCATTCATGACCTTTTCACAACCACCAACCATCGCATAGGTATGGTAGTGTTGTGATGCGTACGAGGACCCTATCCTCTTTTCAGCCAGTGCCAACACATCCCATTAAGCATATAAGGATCCAAATATACCCCTACTGATAATTGCACATTACAACATTCTTATATTATTACCAGTTTATACAAAACGAGTATACAATCACAATTTTATAAAAAAACTTGATAACTCACCTGTTTAAGAGTTGCTTTACAGTTCCTTAACCTTTGCTAACACAATCAGGTACTGTCACAAAGTCCTGACACAATTACATAATCCTATGTTAGGTTACGATACACGTAACTAGTCATTAGCATGGTTGAATATTGATCAACGCTGCCTTATTTAAGCATGAGTGATCAGTCCATGCCTAACTAAGGCTCGGGTACCCGATATCCGCCACTGACAATAACCCTAACACCTAAATATACTACTACTAATACTAATAGTACTACTACGAATAATAACACTAATATTAACTACTAACAATAATTAATAAATAATTAAACATAAACTTAAACGAGAACATACCTTAAAACTATCTACAACAAGCTGATGTAGAGTCTCCCTACCCGTGCTTCTACTCGCTCAAAAATGACTACTAGCAACACCCCAAAAGAAGTACTGCATACTCAAGATTCTCTATACTAGAGTGTTCTCGTTAAAAAAACCTATATCTAAATACACTACATGAGGTTCAATATATAGAACATAAGGAAGCAGCTAAAATTATTTTGAATCGATGTGGGATTGAATGTGGTGTGTGCTTGCTTGCTTAGTTACGTTCTAACTCTTTCAAAAGAAATAATATATTTATATATTATATTTAATTCAGCTGCTTA
Source organism: Helianthus tuberosus (assembly GCA_030545235.1). NCBI lineage: Eukaryota > Viridiplantae > Streptophyta > Magnoliopsida > Asterales > Asteraceae > Helianthus > Helianthus tuberosus. The sequence goes on along the minus strand of CM060357.1, from coordinate 38,078,098 downwards.
AATCGTTTATCTTCAGTAACTTTTAAAATATGTCGTTTTATATAATTATAAATATACTATTAAGACGAGCTTATTTTTCTTTAACCCAAGTTTCGTTGAAAACATAGTAGGGTCAAACATTATATATTTTATTTAGAGTAAACTTTCATTTTGGTCCCTGAGGTTTGCTCACTTTTGCCACTTTAGTCCAAAACTCAAACCTTTTAAATCTGGGTCCCTGTGGTTTTTTTGGTCCAAAAAATGAAATCAGCTCACATTCGGCTGATAAAATCCTGTTATTTTGTCCTTTTCCTCAGGGGCAAAATAGCCAAATATCAGCTGATTTCATTAATTTAATTAATAATATGTTATAATAAAATTATATTGACCGTTTTGCCCCTTGGGAAAAGGAAAAAATAACATGATTTGATTAGCCAAATATGAGCTGATTTCATTTTTGGACCAAAATGGCAATAAAGGTGAAACCACAGGGACCCAGATTTAAAAGGTTTGAGTTTTGGAATAAAGTGGCAAAAGTGAGCAAACCTCAGGGACCAAAATGATAGCTTACTCTTTTATTTATTATTATTAAATGGTCTCTTATAATAGCCAAGACTCATCAAGATATTTCATATTTCACATAACTATCTTACGTGTTACTTACTCGTTTGACAACATATGAGTTATAAGTTTCGTATATTTTTATTTTTGTCTACAAAATGGGGTGTTACAACTAGCGGCCGTTGCATAAGAATAGCAACGTCCAACCAATGGCGTCCGCGGACACACACCCTCTCTTGCCATAACTAACGGTCAGTAGGGAGAGGACCAAATGAATATTACGAAAGTGACGTCTCACCCAATAATTTCTCACCATCCGACTATAAATACAATATTCCCTATTCGGTTGAAGGACACTCTATTCTCTCTACTCTCACTCCTTATACTAAAAAAAGATTGTTTATTCTTACGTTGAATGATGGTTACGAGAAAAACCCTCAACTTCTCTTTCTTGTGACGAGCCTAACGGTGTTGTTTAGTTTTGATGATTAAAGTATTGTAGAGGATTCTTAGGATCGGGCACCTACAAAGACTAACTCGTTTGAACTAGTTTTTCTTCGGTGGATCTTCCCCACTATAAAACTAATGGGAAATATCACGTACAACTATACTGCCAAAACTCATTAAATAAAGCCTAACTTTATCATGTAATTAAAATTCAATAAAATAGCACACGGATGTTAGACATGAACACTAGACGTAAACGATTACATTGAACAAAATTCGACATGTGGCCTAGATATTTAGGTGTTATCCTTTGAAATATTTCTTAGTTTCTTGAACCTTAATTTGAATTATTAACATATCCCAAAATTCATTAATTGCAAATAATGGTGTAAATCGCTTCGGGTTGATGCGTATTGGGTTTAATGGTGAATCTAAATACCACCCGTATTATTATTCGTGTCCGTAACATCAATTTTTAACCTTTCTGTAACCTGAACATATGTAACTTGATTATCGAAATGAGTAAAACAGGTTGAGAAGTTAGTAAGCAAGTTTATTGTAATAAATAAGCCGCAACTCTACAATTTTGTATTTAGATGTATGTAACGATAGAAGTTAAGTTTTGTCTTATTTTTTTTTTTTTACTTTTGTTAGAATTTAATATATAAAACAAAGATGTTGGATCAAGTACAAGACACTAATTACGTACTAAGTATATGCAAGAATTAGAGGATGACAAGTGTCATTTGGTATAAGGGTATTTTGGTTCTTTCTCAACTGAACAACTTTCCTCATTGATATTCAAACGGCTATAACTTTTTCATAAGTTAATATTTTTTTTTTAAATTACACCGTATTAACACGCATTTAATTCTCTATAATTTGAGCAACCTATTGCTGTAGTTTTATTTATTTATTTTACATTATTTTGAATACCCATTACGTGATTTTGAATAACCACGTAATGTCGTATATTAGAGATTTAATCACGTAATAAAGCATAACAATCAAGTTTTTATTGTTGAATGTGTAATCACGTAATAATTATTGTAATAACATTAGTTGTAACAAATCATACTGAATGTGTAATCAAGTAATGACTTTATATTGAATGTGTAACCACGTAATGATTATGTTGAATGTGTAATCACATAATGAGTATTCAAAATTACATAGTCATGTACTAGGTATTCAAAATCACGTAATAGGCTAATGGGTATTCAAAATATTGTAATTTTTTTAAAGAAAATATAGCAATAGACTGCTCAAATTAAAGAGATTGAAATGCTAGTTTGTTAATACGGTGTATTTAAAAAAAATATTAACGTATGAAAAAGTTATAGCCGTTTAAAAATCAAAGGAAGTTGTTCACTTGAGAAAGGATCAAATTACTCTTTACGCCAATGACACTTGTCCTCGTATCCTTCTTGTGTATGCTTTGCACAGAAAAATTATCTTTTACATGATTAAGCACATAAAATTAAATACTTTTTTTAAACAATAATAGTAATAGTTGTCTGGATAAATGAATATAAACTAAATAGGTGAATTTATTTTAGTACTTAGTCATGATTATAAATTTCCATAGTATAAATTACTAACATGTTTTCTTTATAGTATTTTATTATCTGGGAGTTTTACAAAAAAGAAAAAAATATTGAATTTTGACTTCTAACCAAAGATTTTTATTTTTTACATTTTAATCCTTTTTTTTTTAATTTTAACCCACAACATTTCATCTTTTATAATTTAACCCAAACACTTTTTATATTTTAAACTTTGGCCCCTCTTACTTTTTATCTTTTACAAGTTTTTCGTTTTATGTTTCGTTCTAAATTTTGCCAGTTAACACGCCGGCAACGTGCATGTGTGGTTCAACTTTTTTGTATATTTTTTCCTGTTTGATAGACCTGTCGCAACGCATCTCTTTTCCCCATTTGACAGATACGTTGCAACACGGGTCCTAGATCGACTTAATAATTCTTTTCTACGTTTCGTTCTAATTTCTTTGTATTAACATGCCGCAACGGCGTGAATGGTTCAACGATTTTATATATGCTTTTCGTTCGGTGTTATTTTTTCCTTTTTATTTATTTTATTTTTACAAGCTTTTCTGATGTTGGTGGTCGCTGATAGTAGTGTGACATTGGCACAGATTTATGAACGTTTTTAACCTTTTAAGTAACCTATACTTCCTTTAAATAAAAACAAACTAATTTTTTACGTGCATATTTCTATGTACGTGTCGTACAAATTCAATTTGCTTTATGTGTTTCGACGTAAACATTTTCTAAAAACGAACCAGGTCAAATATGATACGTTTTCGTTTTAAAATAAATTACGTGCACATTTTTATGTACGTTTTGGTAAAAATTCGAGTTGTTCTATGTTTCAACGTAAACTTTTTTGAGAAACGAGCCAGGTCAAATATAATATCTTTTCGTGCTTATTTTATGTATGTTTCCTAAGTTTTATTTCGAACCGGGTGGAGTTGAATTGTGTTTTTTTTTCATGTTTTAAAAAGCTCAAATTAATCTCTTTTGATTACACGTGTCAATTTTTCCTTTATACCCGTTACATTTTTATGTATGAGTTGGATCATACATACTAGGTTATGATTGTACGGTATAAACTCGATTTACTTTAGTTTTTATCAAATCACAATGTTTATATAGGTTAGATTGAGTTCAAACGGATATGTCGAAACATGTGTTTTCATATGGTTAATGTATCATACAATGTTTGGACTAATACAATCGATGTTTGTGATGTACCCGTACCCAGTGTTGCAAAAATCGGCCTAGGCGGCCGATTAATCGGCGCCTAGGCGCTAGGCGGCTACTTACTGACTAATTTTGAGCTAGTCGGCCAATTAATCGGAGTCGGTCAAAGTCGGTCAAAATCGGTCCTAGGCGGTCAAAAATCGGATTAATCGGCCTATATTAATCGGTTAAAATCGGTCAAAATCGGTCCCAGGCGGTCAAAATTGGTCAGAATCAGTCAAAATCAGTCAAAATCGAACCATACTATCTGAAAATTGAAGTATTTATGTGAATTTTGAAGTATTATTTTTATATTATTGGGTATATATATATAATTTTGAAAAAATACATATAAAAATCCCAATCCGATTAATCCCGATTAATCCCTAGGCGGTACCTCACCGCCCGACTAGCGCCTAGCGCTTTCTACAACACTGCCCGTACCGCAACACATGCGTGTCTTATTGCTAGTTTAAGTAAATGGAGTTAATACTTGTCACAACCCCCGATCCCAAATCCCCGGGAACGGGCGGCCGTGAGCCAGTTTTGGTGGTATCGCGTGTTTGTCAAATTTGGCAGCGGAATTTTCATCAGGACCGTAGTTAGGAAATATTTTATCAGAGTAAACCACCATATTTTATAAATACAAATACATGGGAAAAACCCAAGTTTTCAGTACACATATTTTCATAAGAATAAATCATATTTTATTTAATAAAAACATCTATTTTATTTTAGGTAACTTTATTGCCACTTTCCCAAGCCTTTAGTGCTATCCAGCTGGCTTTTATTGGCTTCACACTAAGTAACCTGAAACACGTGTTTAAAACATTTTATCAGCAGAAAATACTGGTGAGTGAATCCCAGTTTAATCAAGTTTAAATAAAAGTCACAGTGAACAGTATTGAGAGCGATCACATTGTTTATGTCTACACAATTACTCCATTAGTACTGTCAATCCACTGACTTGTGGGTCATATTACCCATTGGCTAACTCATTGTCCAATGGTAACGTATTTTCATCCCGACTTACTACTCACAGTGTAGTAAAGTTTGTATACAAAACCCCAACATACTGGCAGTAATTGAAGAACTACAAAGACTCAATCACTGCTAAATTTCATGGTAAAACATTTAAGGTTTGGTAAAACAATACCAAAAAGTTTAACAAAAAGAGGATAAACTCACATTGCTATCTTAGACTTCGTGTAAGGGATTCCTGGGAATAATCTATAATTTACACAAATGTACATAGGTTAGTCTCATAACCCTTTGAAAATATTAATGATACACTCCCTGAGACGGTATTCCAACAACTACGTCGGGCAGAACCACCACAGTTGTTACGGAACCCTAAATCAATCAGGCAGCGTCTCTATTTTGAAACTGGGGTTATAATACTTACAACGGAGCAGAACCTCGCTAATTAGGGGGTATAATACCCGAGTATTATGCCTTCTATTCAGAAATTAAGATTGAGAAACGAATTGTGAGCGAATTCTAGTTGAACCCGATGGCTCCTTTATATAGTGCTGATAGTGGACTCTCTCGCGGCCTGCGTAACATGAGAGCAGGGCTTACGCACCCCGCATTGACCCAAGGTCAACGTATAGCTTGTCCTGATCATCGCCTAGACCCGCCACGATGATGACACGTGTCATCACCGGGCTGCGCCACCATTCTGAACCTCTCGCAGCCCGCGTTAACTAACTGGGTTGGCTTACGCGGCCCGCCTAAGCTAAAGAAATTAACAAGATCAGGTTTCAACCCTCATACCGCCCGCGTAATGGTTGGGGTGGGTCCTACGCGGCCCGCCTCAACTTAATATTTCTTGTTTTTAATTTATTTTAAATGCTATATTGTATTTCGGGATTGGTTTTCACATACAGGGTGTATTTAAAAACATATAGGGGTATTCTAAATATATTAGGGGTGTTAGAAATATTTTGAAAGGGTTGATATATCTTGGTACAACTTCACGAATTTTTAATAAAATATATAGTGCACTCACACTTAAGTATAGTAACCCAATTCTACTTTATCGCTACGTCACGAGACAGAACCCCAACGAATTTAGGCAAGGGGTGGGTCCTACGGGGCCCTACGTCACTTAGACAGGGTATCAGTTGATCAAGGGTTAAAATACTTAAAACGAGGCCGGGCTTTGGAGTAATTAGGGATGAATTAAGAAAAGAATTAGGGGCATATGTGAGTATAGAGGGAGGGCGGTAAAAAGAAATCAGAAATGGAGTATATTGAAAGATCCTGTGCTTCTCTATTTATAACTTGGAATTTACTTGGAGTGCACGAAATTTTGTACACGTATATTTTCAGCAATAAATTCATCATATGATTTGTTTTGCTTCATGGGATTCCACGTACACCCACACTTTGACTTTCATGTACTTATGCATGTAAATTTAACTTTCAATATTTTAGTTTTATTATTATTATATATATAATAATTAATTTTATCTGCTTCACTTATTTGGCGCTTATAACTTCTAAAATATGACATTTTAGAAAACAATGAATATGTCATTAGAATGAGAATATTTTTGTCTACATTTTGAACCAAGTTTCATAAAAAAATGGAGTAGTTTTAAATGTAAAGTATTTTTTTTATAATTTAATATTAAACGGTTCCTACGCTTGCCCAAAAGATCTCATATTTCCATTGGTCAATTTACCTATGATGCATTCTTTTAATAACATAATTTTTTATATAAATTTTTTTCGGAATGTTACATCCTCCCCACCTTGTTTTAAATCTCGTCCTCGAGATTCACTAAAATATAGAGAAATACTTTTTGGTTTGTCACCGATCCTAGGTGCTATGTATATTCTCTTCATTGTTTTGAATCCCACCTTACTTTGATCAGAACTATTCTCTATGAGATTCTTATCTTCTCAAGATTTCTTAATGAAAGTAAAATTATTAGTGTAAGTGTTTAGATGTGTTGTGTCTTCTCACAACTTTTAGTTGCAGGTTTCCTAATGCGTCAATAATTGCAAAGGAAATTCTTATACTTTTGATGGCGTTCTAACCTATAGAGTTCCTGTTGTTTATCTTGTCGCACGAACTACGAGACGGATGATCAAACGAAATAGTGTTTGATGTCAGAATTATAGACGTATATGGGAGATTCCTAATAAATAAGTCTAAAATTATCATCGACACACTTGTTCATGATTTATCCCTAATTGTCAATCAATATGGTCTTTGGATTTCCTCATAGACATACACGTCTATATAATCATATATTTCACATACTGGTAGTATACATACCATTTATAAGGTCAATGTATTTAATAGATTCAGACATCAGGTCATGGTACTATTTAGGGAATTCTATTATCATAACATATAACCCATCTCACTCGGTCTTGCCGGAGAGGTAACCCCATCTCACCCGGACAACCTGGAGAGTCTACCGCACCATACCCAGTTTTGCCGGAGAGGTAACCACATCTTACCCGGACAAGCTGGAGAGTCTACCGCACCATTCCCAGTTTTACCGGAGAGGTAATTATCATGGTATTTCCCATAAATAGACTTCTCTCAAATTAGGACTTTGAAAGTACATCGTTTATTATAGTTTGCATCAAGGAACAAGGGAATCAGTATTTTCATGATGGATCATATTCTAGAACCGAGTAGTATCAATAAACAAGAAATAACAGTGGCCAGTTGTTATTGCTTATTTATCATACATGCACTGTTCTAGTCATCATCCTCACGGGAAACCAATAACCATCATACTTTATCTATGCAAGTAATTGGCTTATCTCAAAGCTTTATACTAAGACATTCTTCTTAGGTTCAAGTCTAATTACTGTCCTGGTTGTTAACAGTGAATATCAATATCCCAACTCTTTCATTTAAGAATAGATATTATTATGGTTGTGGTTTTCTTTTGGTTGGAGAATGGAATTTCAAATATATCATTGTCTACAATGACACTATAGCTAGGTTCGATGTAATGAGTATACTTACAGCTAACTCTATTTATGTATAATCTTAGATTCCGTTACAAGGAATATTTTATTGAGACAAATAGCATTTTAAAACATAGTAGGTTTCATGGTTTATTCTTATAATAACTTCATATTTTCATATGAATTACCAATGACATTTTCTCTTATGTTTATTTTACAGAAGATATTATATTGGGTATACCATCAAGAAATTCTATTTGGGTATATGCATATATGTATATAAAATTTCAAATCTTTAGTTAATATTAAACTGATGAAATATATACACACATATATAAAATAACAACTATACATTCGATGGTACCAATAATCAAGCTTATTTTCATAATAACTTCATATTTTCATATGAATTACCAATGACATTTTTGTAACACCCCAAAAACGGGTTTGGTAAATTAGAACCCGGTTAATATAAAGAAGTGAGTTTTAGTCTCTTATATAATTAAAATGAAACTTGAGGGACCAAAACCGTTAAGTGGGGAAACATGATTTTTATAAAATAAACTTAAAACACCACACACACACAGTGTGTGTGTGTGTGTGTCGACATCCAGGAAGAAGAAACAAGGTTCAAACCCTAGTTTCACAAAAATCCTCAAATTGGAAGGGTAAATGAAGTCTAAATCCATAACCGAGTACGGATTAACGATCACCTTCTCAATGGGAACCTAAGGTATGTTTTAAAAGTTAGATTGGTGATCTTTCACGAAGTGGGTTATGATGTAAATTGCGAAATTGTATGAAATTGATAATGGGTATGTGTTAGAATCATCATATATAACCTGGATTATGCATGGTTTAGGTTAATTTGATGTTTAATGGTGAAACCCATTTCTAGTAGTAATGTTATGAAGATGATGATGTTGCATGTGTTAAATCAAGTATGGTTTTGATGTATATGAAGTTGAATGTTGTGGATTATTGTTAATGACCTTGATTTAGGATGAAAGTTATGTGAGGTTAGTGGGAATTTGATGATCTTGATATGAACTAGTAAGAAGATGCAAAGAATGCTTGTACTTTATGCTTAGGAAGTAGTATGCACACCAAGTGTATGATAAAATGTCTAAGTGAAGTTAAGATGTGAGATTTTAGGAAGTGGCTTGACATATATGAATGATGTATGATAATGATGTAATTAGTGGTATACTAACTTAAAGAGTGTGCTTTAGATGGAACTAGTACAAGAATTCGGGTTGAATGTATGTGTTGTCAAGATTATGCATTAGAGGCTTGTACATTATGCTTGAATGGGCGATGCTCGCCATGTGTTTCTATTAATCACTTAATTGCGATTAAGAAGTGAATGTATATTAAATGTATAACATATGACCATACTAGTAAAGGGTGATGTTATGAATTACGTTAAGTTGTCTAACTTAGCTATGTGATTGTCAAATGTAGAATCATGAAAGCATAAGTATGTGTATATTGTGTATGTGAATAGGCGATCATGTAGTTGTTTGTGTCATACAACATTATGTATGAAATGAATATCATGTCATTAATATGGTCCACTATATCAACATGAATGCGTGTTCATAAGTTGGGAGTTATATGCTAAAAGGTTGACTTTCTGAAAGTCAACCGAGAATTTATAACATGGTTAGGCATTTTGACACAAATATAAGAATCGAGAGATCATGGAATACGTGTTAGACCAATTATGTGTTACGTGTGATAACGAATTTAGATTTCGTAGATATTGACCTATGTGATTGACGAGTCATGTCATATGCGTGTTAGTGAAAGTCAAATAGATAAAAGTTGGAAAATATGTGTTAATATGAATAAGCATGAATACTAACATAATCATGGCATGACGGCATGAAAGAATAGGAACCACGCTAGCACGGACCAAGCATGGAAGGCTAACGGGTCAAGATGAGGCAAGGAAGATGTTACGAACGCGGATGCACAAGGTAAGTGATTTTCGTAATCACTTCTTAGTTGTTTATGTAAAGTTATATGCAATTTAATTAAGTATGATAATCGAGGTCAATTAGGAAAGAATTGTATGAGACCGATGAAGTATTAAACGGATCTTAGCTTTGATCCGAGCAAGGTATGTGTGATTAAGAATTGTAGCTAAGTAGTAGGATTGGTTACTTATGCAAGGGAGTCCTTTGTTGTTAAGGATAGAGCAAAGTTGACAAAAACGCCCTTGATGGGTAAAACGAGCAAATGGTCTTAAAAGTTGATTACAAACAAGCTATTTAATTAAATGAATGTTTTGAAAAAGCAAGAAAGCGAGAAGTATGGTTTTCGTAAGCTAAAGACCTTAAAATGCGCAAATACCCTTAACGGGTCAAAATAAGCTCTTGAGCGAAAATGGGTCAAGAGGATGCAAGACATCCGAGAACTTAATCTTGTATGATATACAATGTTGACATTATTAGGTTCATAAGAAGTTATGGTCAAACAAACAAGTTTTGTGGATGAATGCATGAACGGGTCGAATAAATCATAAATGAATAATAAGACGATAGCGTGTAAGTTAATAATTTCCTTAATCCGGATGTGGGATTTTAAGTTCATATAATAGAATGTGAATTTACAAGCATGTAGGAAGAAACGGGAGGTTAAACGGGTAAACGGTTCAAAAGTTATGCGCGTTTTAGTGCGTACGGACGACGAAACGGAACTGCAGAAAAGTGCCATTTCTAGAGGTAGTCGCCGACGGGTCAAGGGTAGTCGCCGACGGGCTCTAGAAAGTTGATTTTTTTGCTGACGGGTTATTTACCTGTCTACGGGGTTTTTGGCTACGGGAAGAACCACGGGCCGTCGCCGACGGGCCTAGGGTCGTCGCCGACGGCCTCCCCAAGTCCCAAAAGCTGAAATCTTGTTATTTAAGTTGATTTATGTACCGTAGGCTTCGGTTTGATATCCGTGGACTACGGCGGACTTTCCAAACATGATTTTGATGGTTCCTTAGATGTTTATGGGCTATAAAGCTAAGTCTAAGACTCATGTAAATAATGTATGATTATGTAAGAGGTACGCGTGATCTAGTACGTGTTCGTTAAGGTATGTACGTATGTAGATGTGTATGTATGTATGTATAAAGATATGTACGAGTGTATGCATGTATGTAAAGATGTAGGAAAGGTATGTACGCGTGTAGATGTGTATGTACGTATGTATAAAGATATGTATGAGTGTATGCATGTATGTAAAGATGTAGGAAAGGTATGTACGCATGTAGTTGTGTATGTATGTATGTGTAAAGACATGTATGAGTGTATGCATGTATGTAAAGTTGTAGGAAAGATGTGTATGTATGTAGATGTGAATGTATGTTTGTGTGTAAGTACGTATGTATGCATGATTTAGACACATTGAGTGTTAACGTTATTAATGGTGTACCTTGAGAATGAAAAGTAATGCAGGTACGTTATTGAAGCCTCACCAGGAAATGGATACGCAGATGAGATGCTTAAAGTTTCTTAAAGATCTAAATGTGAAGTGTACGCGAATGATCTTGGTTATATATTGTGTGCTAATGTTTTGAATGTATGTGGTGAGTGCAGGTTGTACGGATCACGGGCGATTATCACAAGGAATAGAGGTCGAAGATCGAGTCACAAGAGAGATTGTGCGGGGACGTTGAATGTAAAATGTAGAAAACATAAGCTATGTCTTTAATTAGTAAATAAGAGGATGTCGGATTTATGAATAAGAGTTATGATAAAGTTAAAGTTTAAATAAGTTGAGGTATTTATAAAGAAAGAAATTTTATGGCACGAATTTCCGCTGCGACTTTTGTCAAATACGTGTTGGGGTCTAACAAGTTGGTATCAGAGCCCTGGTTTGAGAGAATCAAGTATAAGAGGATAGGTACTTGAACTCGAACCTGTGTGCTCTTATGACAAGAAACCCGTACAATCCGAGACTCGACCAAGATCTAAAGGTAGAAGCAAAGGTAAGTATGTGCTTAAGTATGTATTGGAAGATAACTAACTATATGTTATGTGTAAAGTAAGCATGGTTGCTTGGAAAGAATGATTTGTGGATGCGGTCTAGCACCGACACCAAGGTATGTAATTTGACATATTGACCCAAGTACATATATTTAATATATGTAAGTACATGTGATGGTGAAACCTAACAATGAAAGGAAAATTTTAAATGAAAAATAATGATAAGAATGGTAATGAAGTTTTGGAAATGTTACACGTGCCGAAACCTAGTTCTTCGGACATAAGGTGACAATTACACGAAGACACGAAACTAGTGTGTGGATTGTGTACCTGGCCAGTACACAAGAAACGCATGACTTTCGTGAGCCCGTGATAATTGTTACAGGTGTGTCCGTTAGAATTAAGTAGTAGGTGGACGTGAGGGTGAAGAGAAATGTAAGACTCTCAAGAATGAGAGTACGAAATGCTATGTTAGAATCCGCGAGACGGATTCGAAACACGAAATGCTATGTTAGAATCCGCGAGACGGATTCGAAACACGAAATGCTATGTTAGAATCCGCGAGACGGATTCGAAACATGAAATGCTATGTTAGAATCCGCGAGACGGATTCGAAACATGAAATGCTATGTTAGATTCCGCGAGACGGATTCGAAACATGAAATGCTATGTTAGGATCCGCGAGACGGATTCGAAACATGAAATGCTATGTTAGAATCCGCGAGACGGATTCGAAACATGAAATGCTATGTTAGAATCCGCGAGACGGATTCGAAACATGAAATGCTATGTTAGAATCCGCGAGACGGATTCGAAACATGAAATGCTATGTTAGAATCCGCGAGACGGATTCGAAACATGAAAGAAGTTAAAGTATGAATGCAATGCTTGAATCCGCGAGACAGATTCAAAACAAAGAAGGTACGAAAGGTATGAGTAATGTGTTCGAATTCGCGAGACATATTTAAGATATAAAAGACGAAACTAGTCTACATAAGAAGAAGTCAATAGCTTGACAATGTATGCGTCAAACAAGTCATATAAGTAAATGTAAAGCAAATGAACAAAAGAATGATAGAAATGAAAATATCCGAATGTGTAAGTAACGTAAGGATATGTATGGTACAAAAGACTATAGAAATGTAGAACGATGTTAGCTACGGAGTTACGCACGTAGGTATGACGATGACATAGCAGTTTGGTTGTGATAACAAAACAAGAGTTAAATGTTATACAATGTGTCTATGGAATGGAATCTTAAAGGATGAGATGAAAGTACTAAATCCGTTATAAACGGATCATATGAGTGTAAGCATTATTATAAATTTGAATACGTATGTATATTAACCTGTTATTAACGGGTCAAAGGAAATGAGAATGTTATATGAAAGTATGCCATGGAAAGTATAGACTTGTTAAGAAGAAGAAGCCAATTGTATGAATAATTATGAAATGAGATAGGATGATTACTTATGATTATGATGTGACTATGAAGTCAAACATAGATGTGTGTGTGTGTAAGTTAAATGAGAAAGGTTTCGGGGACGAAACCTCATTTAAGGGGGGTAGACTTGTAACACCCCAAAAACGGGTTTGGTAAATTAGAACCCGGTTAATATAAAGAAGTGAGTTTTAGTCTCTTATATAATTAAAATGAAACTTGAGGGACCAAAACCGTTAAGTGGGGAAACATGATTTTTATAAAATAAACTTAAAACACCACACACACACAGTGTGTGTGTGTGTGTGTCGACATCCAGGAAGAAGAAACAAGGTTCAAACCCTAGTTTCACAAAAATCCTCAAATTGGAAAGGTAAATGAAGTCTAAATCCATAACCGAGTACGGATTAACGATCACCTTCTCAATGGGATCCTAAGGTATGTTTTAAAAGTTAGATTGGTGATCTTTCACGAAGTGGGTTATGATGTAAATTGCGAAATTGTATGAAATTGATAATGGGTATGTGTTAGAATCATCATATATAACCTGGATTATGCATGGTTTAGGTTAATTTGATGTTTAATGGTGAAACCCATTTCTAGTAGTAATGTTATGAAGATGATGATGTTGCATGTGTTAAATCAAGTATGGTTTTGATGTATATGAAGTTGAATGTTGTGGATTATTGTTAATGACCTTGATTTAGGATGAAAGTTATGTGAGGTTAGTGGGAATTTGATGATCTTGATATGAACTAGTAAGAAGATGCAAAGAATGCTTGTACTTTATGCTTAGGAAGTAGTATGCACACCAAGTGTATGATAAAATGTCTAAGTGAAGTTAAGATGTGAGATTTTAGGAAGTGGCTTGACATATATGAATGATGTATGATAATGATGTAATTAGTGGTATACTAACTTAAAGAGTGTGCTTTAGATGGAACTAGTACAAGAATTCGGGTTGAATGTATGTGTTGTCAAGATTATGCATTAGAGGCTTGTACATTATGCTTGAATGGGCGATGCTCGCCATGTGTTTCTATTAATCACTTAATTGCGATTAAGAAGTGAATGTATATTAAATGTATAACATATGACCATACTAGTAAAGGGTGATGTTATGAATTACGTTAAGTTGTCTAACTTAGCTATGTGATTGTCAAATGTAGAATCATGAAAGCATAAGTATGTGTATATTGTGTCATACAACATTATGTATGAAATGAATATCATGTCATTAATATGGTCCACTATATCAACATGAATGCGTGTTCATAAGTTGGGAGTTATATGCTAAAAGGTTGACTTTCTGAAAGTCAACCGAGAATTTATAACATGGTTAGGCATTTAGACACAAATATAAGAATCGAGAGATCATGGAATACGTGTTAGACCAATTATGTGTTACGTGTGATAACGAATTTAGATTTCGTAGATATTGAACTATGTGATTGACGAGTCATGTCATATGCGTGTTAGTGAAAGTCAAATAGATAAAAGTTGGAAAATATGTGTTAATATGAATAAGCATGAATACTAACATAATCATGGCATGACGGCATGAAAGAATAGGAACCACGCTAGCACGGACCAAGCATGGAAGGCTAACGGGTCAAGATGAGGCAAAGAAGATGTTACGAACGCGGATGCACAAGGTAAGTGATTTTCGTAATCACTTCTTAGTTGTTTATGTAAAGTTATATGCAATTTAATTAAGTATGATAATCGAGGTCAATTAGGAAAGAATTGTATGAGACCGATGAAGTATTAAACGGATCTTAGCTTTGATCCGAGCAAGGTATGTGTGATTAAGAATTGTAGCTAAGTAGTAGGATTGGTTACTTATGCAAGGGAGTCCTTTGTTGTTAAGGATAGAGCAAAGTTGACAAAAACGCCCTTGATGGGTAAAACGAGCAAATTGTCTTAAAAGTTGATTACAAACAAGCTATTTAATTAAATGAATGTTTTGAAAAAGCAAGAAAGCGAGAAGTATGGTTTTCGTAAGCTAAAGACCTTAAAATGCGCAAATACCCTTAACGGGTCAAAATAAGCTCTTGAGCAAAAATGGGTCAAGAGGATGCAAGACATCCGAGAACTTAATCTTGTATGATATACAATGTTGACATTATTAGGTTCATAAGAAGTTATGGTCAAACAAACAAGTTTTGTGGATGAATGCATGAACGGGTCGAATAAATCATAAATGAATAATAAGACGATAGCGTGTAAGTTAATAATTTCCTTAATCCGGATGTGGGATTTTAAGTTCATATAATAGAATGTGAATTTACAAGCATGTAGGAAGAAACGGGAGGTTAAACGGGTAAACGGTTCAAAAGTTATGCGCGTTTTAGTGCGTACGGACGACGAAACGGAACTGCAGAAAAGTGCCATTTCTAGAGGTAGTCGCCGACGGGTCAAGGGTAGTCGCCGACGGGCTCTAGAAAGTTGATTTTTTTGCTGACGGGTTATTTACCTGTCTACGGGGTTTTTGGCTACGGGAAGAACCACGGGCCGTCGCCGACGGGCCTAGGGTCGTCGCCGACGGCCTCCCCAAGTCCCAAAAGCTGAAATCTTGTTATTTAAGTTGATTTATGTACCGTAGGCTTCGGTTTGATATCCGTGGACTACGGCGGACTTTCCAAACATGATTTTGATGGTTCCTTAGATGTTTATGGGCTATAAAGCTAAGTCTAAGACCCATGTAAATAATGTATGATTATGTAAGAGGTACGCGTGATCTAGTACGTGTTCGTTAAGGTATGTACGTATGTAGATGTGTATGTATGTATGTATAAAGATATGTACGAGTGTATGCATGTATGTAAAGATGTAGGAAATGTATGTACGCGTGTAGATGTGTATGTACGTATGTATAAAGATATGTATGAGTGTATGCATGTATGTAAAGATGTAGGAAAGGTATGTACGTATGTAGTTGTGTATGTATGTATGTGTAAAGACATGTATGAGTGTATGCATGTATGTAAAGTTGTAGGAAAGATGTGTATGTATGTAGATGTGAATGTATGTTTGTGTGTAAGTACGTATGTATGCATGATTTAGACACATTGAGTGTTAACGTTATTAATGGTGTACCTTGAGAATGAAAAGTAATGCAGGTACGTTATTGAAGCCTCACCAGGAAATGGATACGCATATGAGATGCTTAAAGTTTCTTAAAGATCTAAATGTGAAGTGTACGCGAATGATCTTGGTTATATATTGTGTGCTAATGTTTTGAATGTATGTGGTGAGTGCAGGTTGTACGGATCACGAGCGATTATCACAAGGAATAGAGGTCGAAGATCGAGTCACAAGAGAGATTGTGCGGGGACGTTGAATGTAAAATGTAGAAAACATAAGCTATGTCTTTAATTAGTAAATAAGAGGATGTCGGATTTATGAATAAGAGTTATGATAAAGTTAAAGTTTAAATAAGTTGAGGTATTTATAAAGAAAGAAATTTTATGGCACGAATTTCCGCTGCGACTTTTGTCAAATACGTGTTGGGGTCTAACAAGTTGGTATCAGAGCCCTGGTTTGAGAGAATCAAGTATAAGAGGATAGGTACTTGAACTCGAACCTGTGTGCTCTTATGACAAGAAACCCGTACAATCCGAGACTCGACCAAGATCTAAAGGTAGAAGCAAAGGTAAGTATGTGCTTAAGTATGTATTGGAAGATAACTAACTATATGTTATGTGTAAGGTAAGCATGGTTGCTTGGAAAGAATGATTTGTGGATGCGGTCTAGCACCGACACCAAGGTATGTAATTTGACATATTGACCCAAGTACATATATTTAATATATGTAAGTACATGTGATGGTGAAACCTAACAATGAAAGGAAAAATTTAAATGAAAAATAATGATAAGAATGGTAATGAAGTTTTGGAAATGTTACACGTGCCGAAACCTAGTTCTTCGGACATAAGGTGACAATTACACGAAGACACGAAACTAGTGTGTGGATTGTGTACCTGGCCAGTACACAAGAAACG
This sequence comes from Helianthus tuberosus, assembly GCA_030545235.1. NCBI lineage: Eukaryota > Viridiplantae > Streptophyta > Magnoliopsida > Asterales > Asteraceae > Helianthus > Helianthus tuberosus. The sequence continues at coordinate 38,060,985 of CM060357.1, read as the reverse complement.
CATGACTTTCGTGAGCCCGTGATAATTGTTACAGGTGTGTCCGTTAGAATTAAGTAGTAGGTGGACGTGAGGGTGAAGAGAAATGTAAGACTCTCAAGAATGAGAGTACGAAATGCTATGTTAGAATCCGCGAGACGGATTCGAAACACGAAATGCTATGTTAGAATCCGCGAGACGGATTCGAAACACGAAATGCTATGTTAGAATCCGCGAGACGGATTCGAAACATGAAATGCTATGTTAGGATCCGCGAGACGGATTCGAAACATGAAATGCTATGTTAGGATCCGCGAGACGGATTCGAAACATGAAATGCTATGTTAGAATCCGCGAGACGGATTCGAAACATGAAATGCTATGTTAGAATCCGCGAGACGGATTCGAAACATGAAATGCTATGTTAGAATCCGCGAGACGGATTCGAAACATGAAAGAAGTTAAAGTATGAATGCAATGCTTGAATCCGCGAGACAGATTCAAAACAAAGAAGGTACGAAAGGTATGAGTAATGTGTTCGAATTCGCGAGACATATTTAAGATATAAAAGACGAAACTAGTCTACATAAGAAGAAGTCAATAGCTTGACAATGTATGCGTCAAACAAGTCATATAAGTAAATGTAAAGCAAATGAACAAAAGAATGATAGAAATGAAAATATCCGAATGTGTAAGTAACGTAAGGATATGTATGGTACAAAAGACTATAGAAATGTAGAACGATGTTAGCTACGGAGTTACGCACGTAGGTATGACGATGACATAGCAGTTTGGTTGTGATAACAAAACAAGAGTTAAATGTTATACAATGTGTCTATGGAATGGAATCTTAAAGGATGAGATGAAAGTACTAAATCCGTTATAAACGGATCATATGAGTGTAAGCATTATTATAAGTTTGAATACGTATGTATATTAACCTGTTATTAACGGGTCAAAGGAAATGAGAATGTTATATGAAAGTATGCCATGGAACGTATAGACTTGTTAAGAAGAAGAAGCCAATTGTATGAATAATTATGAAATGAGATAGGATGATTACTTATGATTATGATGTGACTATGAAGTCAAACATAGATGTGTGTGTGTGTAAGTTAAATGAGAAAGGTTTCGGGGACGAAACCTCATTTAAGGGGGGTAGACTTGTAACACCCCAAAAACGGGTTTGGTAATTTAGAACCCGGTTAATATAAAGAAGTGAGTTTTAGTCTCTTATATAATTAAAATGAAACTTGAGGGACCAAAACCGTTAAGTAGGGAAACTTGATTTTTATAAAATAAACTTAAAACACCACACACACACATAGTGTGTGTGTGTGTGTCGACATCCAGGAAGAAGAAACAAGGTTCAAACCCTAGTTTCACAAAAATCCTCAAATTGGAAGGGTAAATGAAGTCTAAATCCATAACCGAGTACGGATTAACGATCACCTTCTCAATGGGATCCTAAGGTATGTTTTAAAAGTTAGATTGGTGATCTTTCACGAAGTGGGTTATGATGTAAATTGCGAAATTGTATGAAATTGATAATGGGTATGTGTTAGAATCATCATATATAACCTGGATTATGCATGGTTTAGGTTAATTTGATGTTTAATGGTGAAACCCATTTCTAGTAGTAATGTTATGAAGATGATGATGTTGCATGTGTTAAATCAAGTATGGTTTTGATGTATATGAAGTTGAATGTTGTGGATTATTGTTAATGACCTTGATTTAGGATGAAAGTTATGTGAGGTTAGTGGGAATTTGATGATCTTGATATGAACTAGTAAGAAGATGCAAAGAATGCTTGTACTTTATGCTTAGGAAGTAGTATGCACACCAAGTGTATGATAAAATGTCTAAGTGAAGTTAAGATGTGAGATTTTAGGAAGTGGCTTGACATATATGAATGATGTATGATAATGATGTAATTAGTGGTATACTAACTTAAAGAGTGTGCTTTAGATGGAACTAGTACAAGAATTCGGGTTGAATGTATGTGTTGTCAAGATTATGCATTAGAGGCTTGTACATTATGCTTGAATGGGCGATGCTCGCCATGTGTTTCTATTAATCACTTAATTGCGATTAAGAAGTGAATGTATATTAAATGTATAACATATGACCATACTAGTAAAGGGTGATGTTATGAATTACGTTAAGTTGTCTAACTTAGCTATGTGATTGTCAAATGTAGAATCATGAAAGCATAAGTATGTGTATATTGTGTATGTGAATAGGCGATCATGTAGTTGTTTGTGTCATACAACATTATGTATGAAATGAATATCATGTCATTAATATGGTCCACTATATCAACATGAATGCGTGTTCATAAGTTGGGAGTTATATGCTAAAAGGTTGACTTTCTGAAAGTCAACCGAGAATTTATAACATGGTTAGGCATTTTGACACAAATATAAGAATCGAGAGATCATGGAATACGTGTTAGACCAATTATGTGTTACGTGTGATAACGAATTTAGATTTCGTAGATATTGACCTATGTGATTGACGAGTCATGTCATATGCGTGTTAGTGAAAGTCAAATAGATAAAAGTTGGAAAATATGTGTTAATATGAATAAGCATGAATACTAACATAATCATGGCATGACGGCATGAAAGAATAGGAACCACGCTAGCACGGACCAAGCATGGAAGGCTAACGGGTCAAGATGAGGCAAGGAAGATGTTACGAACGCGGATGCACAAGGTAAGTGATTTTCGTAATCACTTCTTAGTTGTTTATGTAAAGTTATATGCAATTTAATTAAGTATGATAATCGAGGTCAATTAGGAAAGAATTGTATGAGACCGATGAAGTATTAAACGGATCTTAGCTTTGATCCGAGCAAGGTATGTGTGATTAAGAATTGTAGCTAAGTAGTAGGATTGGTTACTTATGCAAGGGAGTCCTTTGTTGTTAAGGATAGAGCAAAGTTGACAAAAACGCCCTTGATGGGTAAAACGAGCAAATGGTCTTAAAAGTTGATTACAAACAAGCTATTTAATTAAATGAATGTTTTGAAAAAGCAAGAAAGCGAGAAGTATGGTTTTCGTAAGCTAAAGACCTTAAAATGCGCAAATACCCTTAACGGGTCAAAATAAGCTCTTGAGCGAAAATGGGTCAAGAGGATGCAAGACATCCGAGAACTTAATCTTGTATGATATACAATGTTGACATTATTAGGTTCATAAGAAGTTATGGTCAAACAAACAAGTTTTGTGGATGAATGCATGAACGGGTCGAATAAATCATAAATGAATAATAAGACGATAGCGTGTAAGTTAATAATTTCCTTAATCCGGATGTGGGATTTTAAGTTCATATAATAGAATGTGAATTTACAAGCATGTAGGAAGAAACGGGAGGTTAAACGGGTAAACGGTTCAAAAGTTATGCGCGTTTTAGTGCGTACGGACGACGAAACGGAACTGCAGAAAAGTGCCATTTCTAGAGGTAGTCGCCGACGGGTCAAGGGTAGTCGCCGACGGGCTCTAGAAAGTTGATTTTTTTGCTGACGGGTTATTTACCTGTCTACGGGGTTTTTGGCTACGGGAAGAACCACGGGCCGTCGCCGACGGGCCTAGGGTCGTCGCCGACGGCCTCCCCAAGTCCCAAAAGCTGAAATCTTGTTATTTAAGTTGATTTATGTACCGTAGGCTTCGGTTTGATATCCGTGGACTACGGCGGACTTTCCAAACATGATTTTGATGGTTCCTTAGATGTTTATGGGCTATAAAGCTAAGTCTAAGACCCATGTAAATAATGTATGATTATGTAAGAGGTACGCGTGATCTAGTACGTGTTCGTTAAGGTATGTACGTATGTAGATGTGTATGTATGTATGTATAAAGATATGTACGAGTGTATGCATGTATGTAAAGATGTAGGAAAGGTATGTACGCGTGTAGATGTGTATGTACGTATGTATAAAGATATGTATGAGTGTATGCATGTATGTAAAGATGTAGGAAAGGTATGTACGCATGTAGTTGTGTATGTATGTATGTGTAAAGACATGTATGAGTGTATGCATGTATGTAAAGTTGTAGGAAAGATGTGTATGTATGTAGATGTGAATGTATGTTTGTGTGTAAGTACGTATGTATGCATGATTTAGACACATTGAGTGTTAACGTTATTAATGGTGTACCTTGAGAATGAAAAGTAATGCAGGTACGTTATTGAAGCCTCACCAGGAAATGGATACGCAGATGAGATGCTTAAAGTTTCTTAAAGATCTAAATGTGAAGTGTACGCGAATGATCTTGGTTATATATTGTGTGCTAATGTTTTGAATGTATGTGGTGAGTGCAGGTTGTACGGATCACGGGCGATTATCACAAGGAATAGAGGTCGAAGATCGAGTCACAAGAGAGATTGTGCGGGGACGTTGAATGTAAAATGTAGAAAACATAAGCTATGTCTTTAATTAGTAAATAAGAGGATGTCGGATTTATGAATAAGAGTTATGATAAAGTTAAAGTTTAAATAAGTTGAGGTATTTATAAAGAAAGAAATTTTATGGCACGAATTTCCGCTGCGACTTTTGTCAAATACGTGTTGGGGTCTAACAATTTTCTCTTATGTTTATTTTACGGAAGATATTATATTGGGTATACCATCAAGAAATTCTATTTGGGTATATGCATATATGTATATAAAATTTCAAATCTTTAGTTAATATTAAACTTATGAAATATATACACACATATATAAAATAACAACTATACATTCGATGGTACCAATCATCAAGCTTATTTTCATAACTTTATTTTATAAAGGTAGTATATTGAAAAAAAATTCTGTCAAATATAATATTTTGGAATTAAAAGTTTAGGGAAATAAATTACTTAAATTATAAATTTTTTGGACTCATAACAACAATTTCATTTTTAACTAATGAGTTAAACAATTCCAAACTCACTATTTATGTTACCTTAATAATTTCTCCTCAAGTAACCATCTATATCTCTATTCCAATTATCATATTCCTACTTTTTCCTTTATAAGAATCAATTATAATATATAATTAAGATTGAGAGGCATTATTTAGAAGAATATGTGCATATGTGACCCATGACATTGTATTTATGGGTTACCAAGATATATATATATATATATATACTATACATAAATTACTTTCTGTAATTCATAACGATATAGCGAATATATATATAAGATAGTATAAACTTAAAATACATAACATAGTAAGTAATACAAAGTTTGACGTTTCTAAAATTGATTCAAAATATATTTGAGTAATATACATGTATTAGAATATGTATGTATATTCCATACAATAATAATTTATTTAAAGATATTACAATATTAAAATTGTAATCTGATTTTTAAATAAAGTTTTATAAAGGACAAACGTACTAAATACACATTTGATCCAAATATTTTTATGTGGGGCATCCATTTTAAATTCTAGTTTGAAAAATGAATGTTTAAGAACATTTTAACGTGCAAGGATCAAATATATACAATATATTATTTTCGTATAGTATAGTATACGTATACTTATAAGAAAATTGGATTTGTATACATATTCTAGTAAAAAAATCTAATAGCCATGTTATATTTTAATAAACTTGTGACGAACTTATAACATAAGTGCATATATTATTCTATATACTATATTGTACTTATTAAAATTTATTACACAATGATATTTTAGATATAAAATATATCTTTTACTTTCTGTACTATTTTATAGTAAAATATACTATTCATATATCATTGTAAAATGTTTTTCATTATACTAATAATATAAAAGGTACGGATAAACTCAAATATTACGAGTCATAAGATTATAAGTGTAATATATATGTCAAAAATGTATTTGACTTACTGTACGAGTCGAATATTTGAAAATTTTATATTAGACTTTAGATATCATATTATTTTCCAACCGAAAACCGTGTATGATAGATACCCATATGTACTAGTGGATTTCTATTTTTGGTCAAACTTTAATACTTGTTTGAAAAAATTAATATTCCCCTCAAGTGTTTCGTTAAAGATACTCCAAAGATGTATTACAAAATAAATTTAAGTTTAAACTAATAAATTATTTTGAGAAAGAACATCTTAATAAAAATAATTAATTTATGGTTTTAGGCAAACCAACAAACCATGTGCTAATATACAAACCAAAATTAAAAACTTCGCAACTACTTAGGGTAAGTTTAACATCCAATTTATCAACTCCACTCATTTACTAATATTGTATTATTTAACTATTATACATCAGCCAGCTGACTCGAATGTTTTTCTTTATAATTTAGGATACACAATCCTATAACTAATATGGCTGGTTAATCTTATAATCTTATATTAATTATTTTCGGGCATAAGACCTATCTTGGACATACCTTAAAGATTTGTAAAAATGTTTTCAACGTTTAGTTAGGTCTTTTTACATAGTACAACCAACCCAAATCTCTTAAAAACTTTAAATGATTTAATTAAATCATGAATACCCATCATATTCATTTAACCATCTATTTTATCACTAAGTATTTTAATAGAAACTTTTACAAGTAATCCCAACATCAATTATTTCATAAAACTATGAAAGTATGAAGTCTTATGGTCAACTAGTTATAAACCAGAAATGATAAAATAGAGTGAGAAATTGGTACATCTGGTTTCAAAACTTGCTTTGGCTAGATCCACTAGAGCAATCTTTTAAAGATTTTATTACTTCTTAAAATCCTTTCGGTTAATTTTAATAGCTTCGGTTTTATTTATTGAAATATAAATTATTTTGAAACAATATTATTAAAACTACAAAGTTTTAAAGCTTTATTTCATATATTTCAATATGTATTTTAAATAAAGTAAATAATTGGTTCCAAAAAGAGAGTCATAAATATGACTGTTTTGTTAATAATCAACTTAGTTTGATGTATATTATGATATTATTTGAGTGGGTGGTATTAATTATCACAGACAAATTTCTAGTACAAATATTTGGGTACAATCATAAAAATAGATTGATTAAAAATGGCGAGCATTGCATCTTATATATATATATATATATATATATATATATATATATATATATTTATTACAAACTACAACTGGAATTCAAAATATACTAGTGATTATGCATCCATAACTTATTTTAGTCTATCTAAGTTATAGGAGTATTATGCTCAACATGCTTTTATGTAAGGTTTATTCCATCTCCTGTTTCTACTAAGTTGTTATCTAATGGGCAAAGTTCCTTTAAAGTTTCTAGCTCATAGGTGGCATGTGTGCTGGTACTGGTTTGGCCGTTTGACTATTTAATATAAGTTAGCATTTACTGCTGTAGTGGCCAACAAATGGAGATTTATCCATTGTTCATCTAATTCATCTTCTCCTAGTGAGTTATTGTCTGCTTCCTGAGTTTGTGCATTTATTTCCTGATTGATTATCGCTCCTTTTGGTTGTGATTTCTTTATTTTCTCTCGACTTTTGCTAATAATCCAATTTCTTTTCTTAGTGGTAAATGGTTTCTTAGATTGTGCCTTACGAATAAATATTTCTTCTTCAGTATCTGCTGAATATCCTGAGGGATTTGGTTGAAATGAGGTTCCCTTATCTTTTGGTGAACTATCTAATTGACGATAGATGTCCGAAATTCTTTGCTTACCCATACTGTAAACTAACAAATAGTCAAATAATATAAAACACATAATCACATAAGTTATTTCCTAACACAAAATTTAAAATTTAAGTGTCAGCAGAACACTTCTTTGGCTTGAACCAGTGGCTAGGCTCTGATACCACCTTCTGTCACAACCCCCGATCCCAAATCCCCGGGAACGGGCGGCCGTGAGCCAGTTTCGGTGGTATCGCGTGTTTGTCAAATTTGGCAGCGGAATTTTCATCAGGACCGTAGTTAGGAAATATTTTATCAGAGTAAGCCACCATATTTTATAAATACAAATACATGGGAAAAACCCAAGTTTTTAGTACACATATTTTCATAGGAATAAATCCTATTTTATTTAATAAAAACATCTATTTTATTTTAGGTAACTTTATTGGCACTTTCCCAAGCCTTCAGTGCTCTCCAGCTGGCTTTTATTGGCTTCACACAAAGTTACATGAAACACGTGTTTAAAACATTTTATCAGCAGAAAATACTGGTGAGTGAATCCCAGTTTAATCAAGTTTAAATAAAAGTCACAGTGAACAGTATTGAGAGCGATCACATTGTTTATGTCTACACAATTACTCCATTAGTACTGTCAATCCACTGACTTGTGGGTCATATTACCCATTGGCTAACTCATTGTCCAATGGTAACGTATTGTCATCCCGACTTACTACTCACAGTGTAGTAAATTTTGTATACACAACCCCAACATACTGGCTGTAATTGAAGAACTACAAAGACTCAATCACTGCTAAATTTCATGGTAAAACATTTAAGGTTTGGTAAAACATTACCAAAAAGTTTAACAAAAAGAGGATAAACTCACATTGCTATCTTAGGCTTCGTGTAAGGGTTTCCTGGGAATAATCTATAATTTACACAAATGTACATAGGTTAGTATCATAACCCTTTGAAAATATTAATGATACCCTCCCTGAGACGGTATTCCAACAACTACGTCGAGCAGAACCACGACAGTTGTTACGGAACCCTAAATCAATCAGGCAACGTCTTTATTTTGAAACTGGGGTTATAATACTTACAACGGAGCAGAACCTCGCTAATTAGGGGGTATAATACCCGAGTATTATGCCTTCTATTCAGAAATTTAGATTGAGAAACGAATTGTGAGCGAATTCTAGTTGAACCCGATGGCTCCTTTATATAGTGCTGATACTGGACTTTCTCGCGGCCCGCGTAACATGAGAGCAGGGCTTACGCGCCCCGCGTTGACCCAAGGTCAACGTATAGCTTGTCCTGATCATCGCCTAGACCCGCCACGATGATGACACGTGTCATCACCGGGCTGCGCCACCATTCTGAACCTCTTGCGGCCCGCGTTAACTAACTGGGTTGGCTTACGCGGCCCGCCTAAGCTAAAGAAATTAACAAGATCTGGTTTCAACCCTCATACCGCCCGCGTAATGGTTGGGGTGGGTCCTATGCGGCCCGCCTCAACTTAATATTTCTTGTTTTTAATTTATTTTAAATGCTATATTGTATTTCGGGCTCGGTTTTCACATACGGGGTGTATTTAAAAACATATAGGGGTATTCTAAATATATTAGGGGTGTTAGAAATATTTTGAAGGGTTGATATATCTTGGTACAACTTCTGGAATTTTTAATAAAATATATAGTGCACTCACACTTAAGTATAGTAACCCAATTCTACTTTATCCCTACGTCACGAGACAGAACCCCAACGAATTTAGGCAAAGCCTTGACATCCGTTACGGGGCCCTACGTCACTTAGACAAGGTATCAGTTGATCAAGGGTTAAAATACTTAAGGATGAATTAAGAAAAGAATTAGGGGCTGGTGCGTGTGAAGTGTTATATATATTAGGTGTATATTTTAAGCCCTTTTTAACACTTATTTTAGCCAAGTTTTAAATTTATAAAACACGATATTTACTAACACTAAACACACATATGAGCAAGTCCACCCATCGTTGAGCGTAGTATAGTGTTGGTAAGATACCGAGGTCGTCCAAGGACACAAGAGCTTGTAGTACCGGTTTATCCTCAACGTCTAATCAAAATAAAAGTTTATAAAAATGTTTTAAGCTAAGAAAAATAAAAACTAACTAAAATGCTGAAAAAATAAAAATAAAAGAAAAAAAACAGATAGACAAGATGAATCACTTGGTTCCGACTCGTATCTAGTATAACCTTTGATTATTTCCGCACTTTTGCACATAATTAAGAGATTATCTTAGTTATTGTAGTAGGCCCCTCTTTTGAAGGTGACGTTACCCTCACCCCAGTAGTTTGAGTCAGCAAGGATACAATCCTAAAAGGGTGGATTATTGGAAGATAATGAATTAAGTTATTAATGCAGTATTATGGTAGGCCCCGCTTTTGGCGGTGACGTTACCCCCGGCTAAGTAGTCTGAGTCAGCAGGGATACAGTCCTAAGTAGCCGGGTTATAGTATTAATAGTAGTTAACTTATGAGGGGGTCAAAGAGTTTGGACCCCCGCCATCCAATACCGTGAAGTATTGAAGGAGGTCCTACTAAATTTGACCGAGGTCCATTGCAGGACCTCTAACCGCTGAACAATGGCAAGACCTTTACCAAACCGTTCCCTTAACCCCCGACCAGGTAGCCAACATACCTCCATATAGACCGTGGAGATATGAATGGTGAAAATCCTTTATTTTATATAGACAGTAAAATAATGCCAAGACACCACGGACAAACGATAAGGAAAGATCACCTTCAACATAAGTAACTAGTTATTAAAGTCATTAATACAAAACCAAATAAAAAGTGCAAAAGATTAGAAATAAAAAGTATTATACTAGACACTTTGTCTTCACCAAGTGATGTAAGCGACTTAGGCAAACATAGCCTTGATTGTCAAGAACTCTTACGATCAATCTTGGATCCCGAGACGACTCACACACTCTACGATGGACAATGGATGATGGTGGTGGATGATGGTGTTGTGATGGTGGTGGGTGGTGGATGAAGTGTGAGAGAGGTGGTGTGCCAAGGGATGAGTTGAAATGAATCCAAGCACTCCTATTTATAGGCTGAACAGAGAGCTGGGCACGGCCCCGTGCCCGTCTGACACTCTCTCTCCTCATTAATTGTAATTCACAATTACAATTAATGCGCCTGCTGTACTTTCGCCACGCCCCCGTGTCCGCTGGGCACGGCCCCGTGGTGGGCAATAAAAGCTTCTATAGGTTTGTCTTTTCTGCTGCTTCTTGGGCACGGCCCCGTGCTGGCTGAGCACGGGGCGTGTTCAGTCTTCTGACTTCTCTATTTTGCTTTGGAAGGTGCCGTTGAGGGGTCGGACAGTCCACTAATGTTCCTTTCCTTGTATTTATGTTGGAATTAGCTGTCTTTTTGCTTCTTTTGTGTTTTTGAGCTCATTTAATCCTGAAAATACAAAAGGAAGACAAAAACACTCTTTTTCCAATATTAGTACTTAAAAAGGGTTAGTTTTATGCCCTATTTGATGTAATTTATATTTTTTATTTTACACACATCAAATACCCCCACACTTGAACTTTTGCTTGTCCTCAAGCAAAACTCTTTAATATGTGGCTTACACTCCCAAATGGAATAGGTAGAAGAGAAGGTTTTGGGCTTGTCGTAGAGTGTCGGGAATCCAAGGTCTTTTTGGGTTTTATCTTTATTTATTTACAATCCTATTCGTAATGATTTTTTTAGAACGTTTCATAGGAGAAATTACTTATTTGGGCATAACATGCCTTTTTAAAATTCCATTTATATACAAGTTCACATACCTCACGGGAGAAATCACTCACACTCGGCCGAAGGTGTATTTTTAGTGAATCACTCGAGAGCGGCGTTGAACTTATTCCTACCATAAGCTTGCCAAGTAATCAATCCTCCTCCTTTTTAACTTTTATACCTTTGTAAATATCAAGAGGACTTTGTGGGTTAAGGGTTAGGCTTGGGTTAAAGGTAGGTGGTTGGGTTAGTGGTTAGTGGTTAGTAGAAAAAGGGCGAAAAGCGTAACAAGTGTCGGTTTTCGTAAGATTTTCTATTTTTGCAACTTTTTATTTTGATGAAGCTTTTATTCAAACAAAGTTATTTTTGATGAACTTGTTTGTTTTTCTTTTTTGCTTCATCAACAACACACTTTTTTTTTCATACGAAAAACCGAACTTGTTACTAAAACAAAGGGTTAAAAATAAAAAAAGTTTTTGGTGGGAAAAAGGGTTTTTGGTTTGGGTGATGAAATGAAAAGGTTTAGGCTCAAAAGGGCTAACTAGGGGGTTTTTTGGGTAGGTGGTAAAAGAAAAAGAAAAATAATGGTGTAGAAATAAAAAGGGGTTAGTCCTAATGCCTCCATCATTTACTTACTTGGGTTTAAGTTGATAAGGACCGGGAATGTATCGTCATGGCAAGTTCTAGAGTCGTAAGAACCAAGCGGCTATTCACACAAGAAACGAAAAATGAGCATTTAGTTTTAATGATATGTAATTGTGCTCAATAAAGGCTCAAAACTCACTTTTGTGGGAAAGGGTTTTTATGTGATCAAGTATATATAATCAAATTTTAACTAAGTTTGCTATGCCTTTTCATAATTTTCTTATGTTGGTTCTTTTTATCACTACGCTATCGGTTGTAAATTTGTAAAAATATAACCTTTTTGAGAACTTGAATTTCCCAAGTTAAACCTAGACAAGCAAAAAAAAAAAATGAAATTTTTGAAAAAAATTTGGGGTGATTAGCGGTTCCAATAGAGTTTTGTGTAAGGCTTGTATTTAGGACTTGCAAAATTCAAGGTTTTAGCATCCCACCCACACTTAAATTACACATTGTCCTCAATGTGTCCCAAAAATAAAATTTTAGATTGATTAGATGTGTAAAATAGTGTTTAAAAAGCAAAAATTTGTGTTACTGGGCGCTGAACACGGCCCCGTGTTATCCGGGCACGGCCCCGTGTTCAAGTGCCAGTAACAAAATTAAAACAAGAGAAACAGAAGTCTGGACACGGGGGCGTGTTGGGTGAACACGGCCCGTGTCCAGTTACCTGAACTGGGCGTTTTTCTGCAGGGGGTTCAGCACGGGGCCGTGTTGGTTGGGCACGGCCCGTGTTGTACCTTCTGAAATGGAGAGAATTGTCGGGTTGCCTTGTTCTTGTGCATGAGTTCATTTTTCTCGTTCCCCTTTTCATCCTTTACCATCATGAGTGTGTTTTATTCCTGAAAACTAACTAGAAAACATAAAAATTAATCTAAATTAAACTAAGGATAGTTCCGCGGAATGCCTCCGTGGTGCGCCACGTTTATAAGGGTCCTTGGCTAGACCCAAAGCCGGTCATATGTCACCCAAGTGGGATGTATTGCATCCCATGTTGCACCGTCGGAGAGCATCATCCAAGCTTGAGTCTATGACCTGCATGTAGTTGACCGGGTCTTCGTCCTCAATTCTTTTTCCACATTCAAACTTCACCTCCTCATCCCCAAACTTCAATGTTAACGTTCCGTCATTCATGTCTACCACCGCTTGGGCAGTGGCTAGAAATGGCCTCCCGAGGATGAGAGGGACATCGGTGTCTTCTTCCATGTCTAGGATGACAAAGTCGGTTGGGAAAACGAAATTGTCAACTTTTACCAACAAATTCTCAGCGACACCTTGTGGAAATTTGACGGATCTGTCGGCGAGTTGTATGCTCATCTTTGTAGGGCTTGTTGTTCCTAGGCCGAGTCGTTTGAACATTGATGTGGGCATGAGGTTAATGCTAGCCCCAAGATCGGCTAATGCATTACGAACGGGAGATTCCCCAATCGAGCAAGGAATTGTGAAGCTTCCGGGATCGATTTTCTTTTGTGGAAGTTTGTTGAGCACTAAGGCGGAGCATTCTTCGCCTAAGTTAACTAATTGCAATGATTCAATTTTCCTTTTGTTTGTGAGGAAATCCCTCATAAATTTTGTGTATTTAGGCATTTGGGTTAGGACCTCGATAAAAGGAATATTAACATGCAATTATTTTAGTAAATTTTCAAATTTAGCGAATTGCTCATCGGTCTTTTGACGATTTAACCTACCGGGGTACGGAATTGGAGGAGTCTTGGTGGGCTCTTGAGTTGGTAGAGAAGCCTTTTCTGGCACAGGAGGAGTCACAGGCTGGCTAGAATGGCTTCTTTCATTTGGCGGCGATGGAGCATCCTCGGGACCCATGGTTCGATTTCTTAACGTGATGAGATGTACTTGTGCCTTAGGGTTGGTTTCGGTATTACTAGGTAACGCGCCTTGTGGTCTCTCGGAGAAATTTTGAGCTAGTTGATTTAATTGTTTTTCAACGTTTTGAATGCTAGCTTGTTGATTTCTGAAATTCGATTCCAGTTGTTGAAATCGATCCGAGTTTTTCTTTTCAGTGTCAGAGATGAGGCGAGATACAGTATCTTCAAGCCTTTCTCTTCCACTTTGTTGTTGAGGGAAATTTTGTGGTTGTTGAAAATTAGTTCGTTGGTTTTGTTGGTTACTACTATTGCCGTGATCTCTCCAACCAAGATTTGGGTGGTTACGCCATCCTTGGTTGTAGGTACCCGTTGGAGGACCCGACGGCCTAGGTCTATTATCCATGTAGTTTACCGTTTCTGTTTGTTCATCTAATTCTTTCATACAACTCCAATTTTCATGTGACCCACCACACCTTTCACAAGCCATAACCGAGGTCGTCTTTGTCATTTCTAGCTTTTTGATTTTTGAAGAGAGAGCCTCGATTTGGGCTTGTAAAGAGGTGCTTTCATCAACCTTATGGGCGCCCGGGGCAATAGATTTATTACCTCGGGGAGTGTGCCATTGAATATTGGTTTGGGCAATTTCCTCAATTTGGTTATATATTTCATTTGGGCGACGATTACCTAAAAGTCCCCCGGAGCTTGAATCAAGTGTTTGTCTTGTGTGTGGCAACAACCCATTGTAGAAAGTGGATACTTGTTGCCATACCGCTAGACCGTAGTGAGGACACTTTCTTAGAAGCTCCTTGAACCTTTCCCAAGTTTCATATAAGGATTCCCCATACTCTTGTGAGTATGTATTAATTTCAGTCATTAATTTAGCCGTTTTAGCAGGAGGGAAATACTTATACAAAAACTTTTGGGCAAGTTCATCCCAGGTGTTTACCGATCCAACTGGGAGGGTCTTAAGCCAAGCCTTAGCTCGGTCTTTTAGTGAAAATGGAAACATTCGAAGGCGGATGGCGTCATTTGATGCTCCATTGATCCGAAAGGTATCACATATTTCTAAGAAGTTAGTAATATGTAGATGGGGATCCTCGTCCGCAAGCCCGTGGAAGGTTGCGGAGTTTTGGAGCATTTGTATCAAATGCGGCCGAAGTTCGAAGTTGTTGGCCTCGACATTTGGTGCATTGATAGCGGCGCCGAGATTGCCTACGGTAGGCCGTAGGTAATCCATGAGGGTACGTTGGTCCGCCATTGGAAGTGGGTCCCCCGAAGCTTTCTCTTGATTTTTAGCTTTAAGTCTTTTTCTGAGAAAGCGTTCGGGTTCTTCTAGGGGTTCTTTTATGTCTCTACTAGAACTGGAGCTCATACACTACGTAGGAGGGTCAAATGTGGCACCTGGGTTCCAAGTCCTGCAATAAAAACAGAAAAGAACGTTGGTCAGAAAGTTCACCACGGCCCCGTGCTCAGTGAACACGGCCCGTGGTCAGAGATACAGTAATTGTTTTCTGGATTCCCAGTTACTGGGAGTTGGACACGACCCCGTGTTGCACCGACACGGCCCCGTGTTCAGCTCTCTGTAACTCAGAAAATAAAAACTGCCAGTGATGATGCTGGGAACGGCCCGTGTCTGACCGGGCACGGCCCGTGCTGAGCTCTGCAGAAGCTGAAAAACTAAGAAAATCCTAAAAATTTAAAAAGAAAAATAAAAGATGATTAGGCCGTTGATTCCTAACTTTCTTAAAATCCTTGTGTCCCCAGCAACGGCGCCAAAAACTTGGTGTGTGTGAAGTGTTATATATATTAGGTGTATATTTTAAGCCCTTTTTAACACTTATTTTAGCCAAGTTTTAAATTTATAAAACACGATATTTTACTAACACTAAACACACATATGGGCAAGTGCACCCATCGTTGAGCGTAGTATAGTGTTGGTAAGATACCGAGGTCGTCCAAGGACACAAGAGCTTTTAGTACCGGTTTATCCTCAACGTCTAATCAAAATAAAAGTTTATAAAAATGTTTTAAGCTAAGAAAAAAAAAACTAACTAAAATGCTGAAAAAATAAAAATAAAAGAAAAAAACAGATAGACAAGATGAATCACTTGGTTCCGACTCGTATCTAGTATAACCTTTGATTATTTCCGCACTTTTGCACATAATTAAGAGATTATCTTAGTTATTGTAGTAGGCCCCTCTTTTGAAGGTGACGTTACCCTCACCCCAGTAGTTTGAGTCAGCAAGGATACAATCCTAAAATGGTGGATTATTGGAAGATAATGAATTAAGTTATTAATGCAGTATTGTGGTAGGCCCCGCTTTTGGCGGTGACGTTACCCTCGGCTAAGTAGTCTGAGTCAGCAGGGATACAGTCCTAAGTAGCCGGGTTATAGTATTAATAGTAGTTAACTTATGAGGGGGTCAAATAGTTTGGACCCCCGCCATCCAATACCGTGAAGTATTGAAGGAGGTCCTACTAAATTTGACCCAGGTCCATTGCAGGACCTCTAAACGCTGAACAATGGCAAGACCTTTACCAAACCGTTCCCTTAACCCCCGACCAGGTAGCCAACATACCTCCATATAGACCGTGGAGATATGAATGGTGAAAATCTTTTATTTTATATAGACAGTAAAATAATGCTAAGACACCACGGACAAACGATAAGGAAAGATCACCTTCAACATAAGTAACTAGTTATTAAAGTCATTAATACAAAACCAAATAAAAAGTGCAAAAGATTAGAAATAAAAAGTATTATACTAGACACTTTGTCTTCACCAAGTGATGTAAGAGACTTAGGCAAACATGGCCTTGATTGTCAAGAACTCTTACGATCAATCTTGGATCCCGAGACGACTCACACACTCTACGATGGACAATGGATGATGGTGGTGGATGATGGTGTTGTGATGTTGGTGGGTGGTGGATGAAGTGTGAGAGAGGTGGTGTGCCAAGGGATGAGTTGAAATGAATCCAAGCACTCCTATTTATAGGCTGAACAGAGAGCTGGGCACGGCCCCGTGTCCGCTGGACACGGCCCCGTGCCCGTCTGACACACTCTCTCCTCATTAATTGTAATTCGCAATTACAATTAATGCGCCTGCTGTACTTTCGCCACGCCCCCGTGTCCGCTGGGCACGGCCCCGTGGTGGGCAATAGAAGCTTCTATAGGTTTGTCTTTTCTGCTGCTTCTTGGGCACGGCCCCGTGCTGGCTGAGCACGGGGCGTGTTCAGTCTTCTGACTTCTCTATTTTGCTTTGGAAGGTGCCGTTGAGGGGTCGGGCAGTCCACTAATGTTCCTTTCCTTGTATTTATGTTGGAATTAGCTGTCTTTTTGTTTCTTTTGTGTTTTTGAGCTCATTTAATCCTGAAAATACAAAAGGAAGACAAAAACACTCTTTTTCCAATATTAGTACTTAAAAAGGGTTAGTTTTATGCCTTATTTGATGTAATTTATATGTTGCATTTTACACACATCAGGGACATATGTGAGTATAGAGGGAGGGCGGTAGAAAGAAATCAGAAATGGAGTAGATTGAAAGATCCTGTGCTTCTCTATTTATAACTTGGAGTTCACGAAATTTTGTACACGTATATCTTCAGCATTAAATTCATCATATGATTTGTTTTGCTTCATGGGATTCCACGTACACCCACACTTTGACTTTCATGTACTTATGCATGTAAATTTAACTTTCAATATTTTAGTTTTATTATTATTATATATATTATAATTAATTTTAACTGCTTCATTTATTTGGCGCTTATAACTTCTAAAATATGACATTTTAGAAAACAATGAATATGTCATTAGAACGAGAATATTTTTGTCTACATTTTGAACCAAGTTTCATAAAAAATGGAGTAGGTTTAAATATAAAGTATTTTTTTTTATAATTTAATTATTAAACGGTTCCTACGCTTGCCCAAAAGATCTCATATTTCCATTGGTCAATTTACCCATGATGCATCCTTTTAATAACATAAGTTTTTATATAAATTTTTTTGAGAATGTTACAATATTCACACACCCCTTCTCTTTATCTCTCTCTATAGATGCATATATATATATATATATATATATATATATATATATATATAAAGAGATATAATATAAAAAGATGTGAGAATAAGATATACCGATGCAATGTGTAGTAAAAGCATAAGTAAATAAATTAGTTTAGCTTTTGTTTGGATAAATGAATAGACAGTTGTATGGACAAAAATGTATGTTTAAAACATGCCATGACATTTAATAACTATTGTCAGTTATAGTTGGTCTAACAAGCTAAGCAACTAGTAGCATGTAAAAATTGTATGTTTCTATAATTTATATACTTATATACATATTGAAACTAACGGGGAATGGGTACTAGGGTTGGCAAAAAAGTCCATGGGTATACTCAAAATCCGAAACATACAGGCTCAGTATATATACTCGAAGCTTGACGAGTATGAGATTAAAAATATAAAAAAATCGGGTACAAGTATGGGGTTTCGTGATACCCGCCCGATACCCTTCCCGTGTATCCGAATAATACCCGAAAAGTATATTATTTTAAATTTAATTTCCCATTATATAAACTTTACTACATACCCTTATTCATTATTCATAGAGTTTGCTATCTTGTTTGTCTTCAAGACTTTAACATATACATACAAAATTTTATATTTAGTTATGTTGTTTCTATGCAAATTAAAAATGGGTGATAGTTTTGAGATTTTCTAAATATATTTCAAATTGTTAGGTAGATTAATTGGGTCCTCATTAATGCTACTATTTTTCATGTCTAGTGTTCAATTAAATGCTAAATACATTAACTAACATTATGTGTTCTAAAGTTGCAATACCTTAATTAGTTAATTATGTAGATATATGTTTTAAATATGCATTTGAATATGATATGTATATGTGTTATTGGTCATATCTTCCTTTGTTATAATTATTAAAATACTAATTATATAAACTTTTGGGTAAAAAATGCACATAGGAGTCTCAATATAATTTTTAACAATTTAGCGCGTATACCCGATACCCGATGGGTAAACCTGAAAAAACCTAACGGGTGACGGGCTGGGTATGGTACAAAGAATTACAACCGGGTATGGGCTTGGGATAACCAATACCCGGCCCAAACCCGACCTATTGCCATTACTAATAGGTACCTAAAGGTACTACCTAGAATTACAAAACACTGGCAGCGGCTACCTATAAATACCTTAGAACCATGAACCCTGCCCTTTTACTGTACGCACCAATCACACACAGCCTACCCCATCTTTAATTCCAAGAGTCATGTTTCCCAACCTTTACCATGCGGCAAAGGTAACCCAGACAAACTATCCTCAATGCCTACCCTAGGGGGTGATGATGGTGTTACCTAGGGCTGTAAACGAACCGAACGAACACGAACAAGGCCTTGTTCGTGTTCGTTCATTAAGGAACAAGCATGTTCATGAATTGTTCACGAACGCTTAACAAACAAGATTTCTTTTTCGTGTTCGTTTATTAAGGAAACAAACGTGTTCACAAACACTTACCAAACACAAATGAACTCATACTAATGTTCATGAGCATATATGAATACTAACAATGCTTATGAACACAAATGAATACCCACGAACATATATTCATTTTAGAATAAAATCTGCATAATTTGTCATAAAGATTACGAAGAACTCATCAAAAAATAAATAACACAAAATGAGAAGTTTGTCAAGCTTTAACACAAAGTGAAATTGAAATGGTCAAATGAGAGATGTTGTAGGAGGCATATACTATAACTAGGGTTTTGAAAATACAAAAAATAAATGAGAGAACAAAAATAGAACATATAAAAACCTTTAAATGAACATAGATGAACACATTACCGAATGTTAACGAACGTAAACGAACGAACACAACATCTGTTATGTTCGTTGGTTTAACTTAGCGAACGATTTTTTTGTTCGCGTTCGTTTATTTATTAAACAAACAAACGTACACGAACTTCCCGCCGCAAGGGTTGGAACCCTCAACCTTTATTAGACGAACAAACATAAACGAACTTAACGAACTGTTCGCTAAACGTTCGATTTGTTTACAACCCTAGTGTTACCGCAAGGGTTCGAACCCTCAACCCGTGCCCAACACCCTTTGTATACAAATGAAAAAAATAACTAGAAATTAATTAATAAAGTATACATGTATATACATTACATATATGTATTCTAAAGTATTATGATCTCAGTTTTCTTGCAAGCCCTTATCCTGACTTCTGCCGTGTTATATTATGATCTCAGTCTTCTTGCAAGCCCTTATCCTGACTTCTGCCGTATTATTATTGCCATCAACATTCAATACATCACAGCACTCCCCTCTATTTCCAACCTAAAAGATGAAAACAGAAGTATATTAGTTTCATAATACATATAATCATTTTTATAACTAAAAATGACAATATATTTATCAGGATGTTCATGGGCTTACAAAGTTTAGTTTTATTGCCGGAGAATAAACTCGAATCTTTGTAATATAATCCGCAGAAAGATGTGGAGAACAAGGCGGCAATTCACGGGGCTTGTAACGAACATATGTCGTCATGATTTCATATGTTGTGATATTACTATTACCATCATAATAATTATTATTCTTCAAGTTGCTTATCGAATGAAAGTAGAAATTATGTGGAGTTTGACACGAATTATTGGTGATCAGTAATCGCGAGTTAAACATATAATTATATGGTGGTGTTTGATTCAAGCTCCATGGAGTAAACGTCTCCAATGGTCTTCTAAGAATGCTTCGAGGGATCAACTGCTCATAAATGCAAGCCGAGTATCCCCAAGCTATCGAAAATGCCCACTTTTTTTGTTTGTGGTAGCAAACAGTTTGTTGGAGAAGGCGCGTCTGATCTACTTTAGCTGAAGTCATGAGATGTCTAAGAGACTTATGGCGGTCCATAGTGGGGAATATTGGAGAGACGATGTCGAGGTGGTGGAGGGAGATCAACGGTGCGTGTGGGTGAGCCGATAAGAACCCAGAAATGTTATGCACAAGATCAATCTATAAAATCAGTTTTCCTTTTAGATAAGGGTATTATGATGAAAGAGTGTGATTACATGGGGTATGAGTTTGAAACATATCTACAAAAGGGGCTGCAGCCCCTTGATTGGGCGACATCTTCTACAATAGCGCAAGTTAGATATAATCACCTAGTTAAGCACTTTACATAATGTTCCGAAATCAATGGCACGCGTTAGACATAATAATTATAAACATAATTACCCCTAATAATGATTCAAATATCTAAGTGTCTATGACTAAACATAATCTAAACAAAATAAACAACCATGAATGGACGTAAAACGAACTTATTACTAAACGTTCGTGAACGCAATTGAATTAACACGACCTTTGTTTTAGATGTCAACCCCAATTATAAATATGTTTTAGCATGATACTCCCATGTAATCATACTCTTATCAAGTATAAACGTTACTGATAGAGAATTTGTAAAAACATTACAATAAATATTAGAAGATAATGGCATATAAAGTCATCTCTAGAGGTCGTTAATAGCATGAAGTCGCTAATAGTGTCTTGGCATAGGCCTTTGACTATACCTAAGTGTCACATCATCCTTTCTTTCCCATTTCACTCTACATCACTCCCATAAAATGGTTTAATCCCGTTAACTTCATTTAACCTTATTTTTAGTGGTTTTTGGTTTAAAAAAGAAACAAATATTTAATTTAATTTCTTAACGTCTTAACATATAACCTCTTTAATGCCCCTTGACAGAAGAAGGGAGTGGAATGTAATGTCAATTAACATGTCATGGCACCGTTAACACTAAAAATGTTAGGAGTAACATTTGATGCTTAATTAAGATTACCTGATGAAACCCTTTTTCAGACGTAAAAGGAACACCAAGATCAGTAATGCAAGCACTCATAATCTGATCGCTATTCAAATAAAAAGGGTAAGTCTCTATGCATCGATCAAGATTCGCGACCAAAGCCTCCACCAACGGGTAACTTAACGCAAACCCTCCATCACCATATGCCATCTCGAATGAGATGTCGAAATTCGACTTAACACATTCGGACACACCACCAATATAGACATATTTGGTATGGTCATACCTCCCTAAAAGATGGACCAAATTATCCAAGAAAAAAATTGTGTCATCATCTCCCATAACGTACCATCTAACATCCTTATCTCCCTCTCTGAACGATTCCAGGAGCGTTCTCACGATCCTGATAACGTCAGGCTTCGCGTGTCTAGAGTACACCACAAGTTTTGTGGTGTTCTCAGACACGCGATATGGAGGGAGATTATCATACGGCCATGGGAGAAACTCTGCTGTGGGTTCTTTATCAAAATAAATATATCCACGCGTGACGTTTGGCCGCCACCATTCTCGGAAATACGATCCTCGGGAGCGCCATGTCTTGATAGATCCCGCGATAGTGAATACCAGTTGCCTAATATCTGTAGGCAGAGATGGAGATGGTGATGAAGAAGTAGCTTGTTTTAGTTTTTTTTTGACTGGTGAAGTGCAGACGGATGATTGATAAATATGATACATGATCAAAATGTACAAAATGAAGGCTGAAATGGCCAAAATTTTGCATAGATTAAATCGTGTTGGCATATTATCATGCTTTTGTGGGTTTAACATTTCATCAAAAGCTTTCTTCTTTCCTCCTACAATTGATCGTTTGTTGTATATATATTCGTTCAAGTGTTTAACTTGTTTTTTTTTTTTAATTTATTTTTTATACTTACATGTTTTTTTACTTCTTTTAGGTTTAAGTTTTATTCTAGGCATCTAGAAAGGCTTTATTTTCGTCTGCTTTATTCTAGTCATCTTTTTTTTTTGAACGGCAAACACACTTTATATATATATATAAAGGGCCAGCAAGAAACTGGGAGAACAAGAACAATAAAAGGAAAAAACAAACAGGACGACGACTACAAAAAAAAAAAAAAAACGCATTACAGCAAACCAGAAATATCAAACAACTTCCATCTCTCCCAGTTGATCGAGCCGAGGTTGGATCGGTTGTTGATCGACATAAAAGCGTCTTCTTTTATCTGCTCCACTGTTGTTGCTACTGGAATAAACTGCCCCTCAAACACTTTTCTGTTTCTGGCTTTCCAAATTCTCCACACGGCTGCCATCGAGGAAGTGTATATGATACGTTTCCAAGTTTTGCTTCCTGGTTGGTTCGAAAGGAACGCAGAAAGGTCTTTTAGGTTGGTGATTTCGGAAGGGAAGGAGATCCTCAGCCAAGCAAAAATACTCCACCAAATGCATCTGGACCAAAGACAAGAAACGAATAAGTGATCCGGGTCTTCAGAACCGATGCCGCATCTCGGACAAGAGTCATCATCGAAGTGAACTCCTCTTCGGATTAACCCAACTTTGGAAGCGACCTTTCCGATAATAGCTCTCCAGTGAAGATAGTTGATTTTCGGGGGGGCCCAAGTATTCCACCTGAAGATGAACGTCTCTGCTTGACTCTCTTCAGCCGCCGATTCTAGGTCCAAACGGACCTGTTTAACCGAATAAGAGCCGTTTGGGTCCGACCTTCATTTCCAAGATCCCCCGACCTCAATAATATTCTCCACCAAATTTATTCCAGATTTAACCATCTCTTTTTCCACAGAGACGATGTCCTTCCAAATGCCCGGAACCGCTTTTTTTAAAGGAATAAACTGCTAAGAAGACGCTCCGTTTCCTTTATGAATAGCACTAATAACCTCAGCCCAAAGATGGTTTGGATGCTCTTTGAACCGCCACCACCATTTTGCAAGCATGGCTTGATTAAAAGCTTTGATATCTCCGAGCCCCATTCCCCCTTTGCTTTTAGACTTCATATGAAGATGCCAACGAATCCACCTTAATTTATGGCCCGAGATAGACTTACCCCAAACGAATTCCCTTCGAATTTTCTCCATCTTATTGAGAACACACTTAGGGGCGGCAAAAAGAGAAAGAAAATAAGATGGGAGGCTACCGAGCACCGTTTTTGCAAGTTGCATGCGACCCGCAAAGGAGAGATGTCGCGCTTTCCATTTAGAGAGTTTAGCGGATAACTTCTCTAGTCATCTAACCCTAAACTACTAAGATCGTATTCTTGAAAAATTTAAACCATCTATCTCTTGGATAGAGGAGAGGCATCTTACCACATTAATGTTCCTTAAAGACGAAAATTATTTTGTATTATTCCCTTATTTAGAAAAAAGTTATGAACGTAAATTATTAAAGAAATATCAAATTCTTTGATAAATTAATATATGTTCTAAAAAATAAACAATAATTATTAAAAAAATGGTAAAGGAAATATAGGGTTTTAAAAAAGAAAAAATCAAAATATGTTATTAAAAGGAAATATAATAATAAACTATTATATTTATATAATAAAAAATATATATTATTTTAAAAATAAAGTTACTATTCATCGTCATTCGTTAACTATATACATATATATATATATATATATATATATATATATATATATATTGTTGGGATTGAACCCTACCAGAGGAACAGATAATGAAAGCCAAAACCAGGTCACAACAGTGGATACACAATAAGCAGCAGTTTACACTTAGTCTTCTCCCTTGAAAGAGATTATAACATCTGATGGTCTTGCATCCACTGCCCGGATACAACTGCTGCTGTTCTTCTAACTACTGATGAAGCCAGAAGACTGCTGAGAACTAAGCATTGCTGGTACAAACTACTGATGACAAAGCACTGCCCAATCAAGGACTGATCAACCTTGAGGAAAGCACTGATGAATAGAGAGAGCAGTAGTTTAGCATATCATCTGTTTTATGTATAGGCAGTGGTTAGGCTTAGCAGTGTTTGTATGAGAACAGTAGATACAGTTTGTTAGGCTGTTAGACGTCGCTTTCATGGTGACGTCAGCTGAGATGCCTCAGTGGTTTGATTTGTCTATAAATGGAACAGTACCCTGTACTGTTACATTTGATTCATTTTGAGTGAGTTCTTCTCCTCAATTCAATCCTTTCATCTTGTACAATCCAACCATGGGGTATCAAGCTGAGGGGGAGCTTAGTTTGTAATTATGCTTTGTAATCTTTTGATTGACTTTGTAATCTTTCGACTAATGCAAATCATGTGTTTATTAAAACTATTTTCTTCATTGATTGTCCTTACAAAGTTTGTTGTTAGTTTCCGCTGCATTCAATGTTTAAATCTGTTTCATATCTATTTGATTTGTTCAAAACACACAAACAAGCACAATCATGAGAGCCTCAGATCCTAACAATTGGTATCAGAGCTTGGACAGTCAAATTCGATCTAACAATCAATTTGAAATAACAGTTCGGCTCAAAATTCATTGATACTAAGGTTGGTTGTATTCAATTGAAAAACAGAGTAACGAGTAAACCATGATCAAAATGGTTATTCAAAAACTCTGTAAATCAATCAAGATGTCATATGACACACAAATCTCACACAACAAGTGATATCATGCACATGTTACTCATAGTTTTCAGATCTGTAAACATATCTGATAAATTATGGGATTGTTTTATATTTTTTCAAAATTGATTTCAACTGTTGTTATGAAACGTGTGATGTCACTATATTAGATGCTAAAGTATGAACCTCAGATTAACAAAAGCCTATGTTCATAAAACATTAGTGTTTTTGCTAACGTAAAAAGAGAGGAATTAAAACTTTAGTCATTCAGATCTTATGTGTGAAAAACAGGTTGAGATCCTCAAAAGGGACAAAATCAACTATGTTAAAATACATTAAGAAAATCAGGAGTAAAAAATGTCTAGATCATAGGTAATGAGGAGGTTGGCATAAGCATGTGCAGAAATGACCAAATCTCTCAAAAACATTACTACAAAATGATTTTGGAACAAGTATTCCTTCAATAAATGCCTCTCAGTAAGTATTTCATTACTTATGATTGGGAAGGGTAAAAGGGAAGAAGAAAATTCACAAAAACTCAAGAGTGTGTTTATCTCAAAAACTTTTGAAGTCAGAAGAAAAGAGTATAAACATAAAACACTTAAGAGTCAAAGGTTGGGGTAACAATGGTCATTAAGCAACTGTGTGCATTTATTGGTTCAGGAAAACTCATGTGATTTTGTGTCCTCATTTTTCGTTGTTAGTCAGCCAACATGAGAATGGTACCAAACAGTGGTCAAAATGTATTTAAAATTTTATACCAATATTGTCGAACCACTGACCATTTTCATAAGCTTGAGATTGATATGATTAGGAGGTTCAGTGGAAAATTATACCAGATTCTTTTTTATGTTGTTTTCAGAAAATCCTTTATTGTCTTTCTCTGTAAAAGGATTCTCTCAAATAATGCAGGATATATCATTCTTCGTTTTTTTTAAGAATGATATATTTTGAACTTTTACTGGTTTTTGATAGTAAAAGTTTCAATCCCCTGACAGGATGTATAACCTTTATTTTTTGTTGGTTATATTGTCCTCAAAATAGATCAAAAGGAAATGGTACATTTGTCAAGGTCATGTCAAACTCAAACTTGTTTTTATACTAAGCAAAAGACTGATTGACAACAGATCTTAAAATACTTGGGCACTCATGTTTTAATATTATAACAAAAATGAGTTGCTTTGGTAAAAAGTTCACATCATACGGGGTATTAAACCACTGTCAAGGAGTTGTAAAGGCTTCAAAATGTGTAATTGACATGTGGCAAAACACTGAATGAAAATTTTTAAAACTGTTGCTGACATACTGGTCTCTCAAATCATTACCATTACATTACCCTTAACCACTGTTTTGTTCAAACATCTGTTTCCTAATTACTCTCCACTGCTGAAAGTCAACCACTGATCATTCATTTTGCTTGGCAAGCACTGATGCTCAAAATCAGTATCTTATCCACTGATATCCTATCTACTGATAGTAAAAATCATCCACTGTCCTCACCTTTGACCGTTGTAACCACTGATACTTGCTTCATCAGTGGTTTCCAAAACAACTGTCCTCCATATTTCATCTTTTCATCATCTGTTGACATGTGGTCAGTTTTTAGCCTTCAGATCATAATAACCGCTACCACATCAGCGATCACTTTCTCCCTAAATAAAACCCTGATCAAAACCCCCAAACAGGGTTTTACACTGTCGAATTGAATTCCAAAGTTCTCTTCACAAAGCAGTTTCCAACCTTTCTTCCCAAAATCAGTCTTCGTTCTTCTCCGCAAACATGACAAAATCAAAATCTAAACCAAAATCAACATCATCTTCCAAAGAGGTCGCTCAAACGGCCGAAGAATCCATCGAGATACCATACAAATCTCCTCATAATTATCTGGGTTTGCTCACAAAACCTACCGATAACCACACCTTCGACTCCATCATTGATACATTATCTGCATCAAAGTACAAAACTTTGTTAACAGCAGACGCTCCCATTTATCTACAAACCCAGAGAGAGTTTTGGAAAAAGGCGACGCTTGAAAAATAAGATGATAAAGTCATAGCCATTAACTCCTCGATACAGGGTAAAGTGATTCAAATCACTCCACAATCAATCTCCGAAGTCTTTAAACTCGATGATCAGAAAGGTCAAATTTCTTTTGATAAAGCCGAGATGAAAACTGATTTCGTAAAAAGGGTATATGCAGAACAATCAAAGGTAGATACCTTACAAAAAGGTTATTTCCCTTCTGCACCAAGGTTCTTATTTCATACACTTTTGAGTTGTGTTTCAAATAAAACAACAGCGTTTAACGAAATATCATTGAAGATTCAATGCCTGGGCTATGCTATTTTAAACAATAAAGATTACAACTACTCCCAGGAGATCTTCAATGATTTGGTGAAAAATGTTGATAGCAAAGCATTTCTTCTTTTTCCAAGATTTCTGAGCTATTACTTTAAACAAAAAATTTGAAAAAGAGAATGAAAATTTGCTAAAACAAGGTGTTTATTTTCAAATAAAGGCTTAACAAAAGAAACATTTTCCAGAATGTTGGCACCTATAAAAATAAAAGCAGAGGTGCCTGAGCAGAATTTAGCAACTACCACTGCTCCTCAGGCATCTACTGTTGAGCCCACTGCTCCAGGTGATCATAGCAGCACTACCACTGCTTTGAAACCCACACCTGACACTACCAAAAAGACCAAAAGAAAATCTTACAAAAAACCCACCAAACCCAAGAAAAAGGCAACTCTGGAAGATGAGATCCCAGAGCAACTGCCTGTGACAACACAAGTGTCACCACAAACCACTGCTGCTACTTCCTCACAGCAGGTGGTAGAAAGATCTCCACCATTGCCTAAAACTCCTCATGCATCCTCACAAAAGGATCATGTTGTAATCACAGGGACTCCACAATATGAAGCTCTGGACCCAATCGGATCCATCTTCCTCAGTCCTGTTCCCAAGGACATGTCTCTTTCAACTCCCATACCCTCACCAATAATATTACCACAATCCATGCTACCCTTGTTGCATGCAGTTGTTATAGCTCAGACACAAACCAGTTCCTCTCAATCACCCATCAAAGAAAGTACACTCCAACAAGTGACTGGGTCTGATGCTTATACCTCTGCTATCCCAGCAACATTTGAGGAGGTTACACCCCCTGAGTTACATGTAACTCTCGGTGGTAGTTCAAGTGGAGCAGCAACTACAACTGGTGGATCAACAGATATTCAGTTGGACAGTTGTTTCATTAGTAAGATTCCCTTGAAGGCAATTTCTTCTATAGCACCATCGGTAATCACCAGTGAGTTGATCCTAACCACTGGTACCATCAAAGATTTATCTAGTGCTGAAGAAAGAAGTCCCCAGTACCAAGAACAAGGGGCATCAATGGGTGATTTTTGGGACTCTGTTCCTAAGTCACACATTGATACAACCACTGCTGGTGGGGATTCAGATGATCCTACTAACATAGGTGATGATTCAAAATATCAGGAATTGACGGACATAGTTGAAAAACTGGAAACATCAGTTGCTGAAATAAAGGATATGGTGCAAGAGATTTTGAAAGCTCAAAAAGCACAATCCACTGCTGTTCCACCTCAAGCACCTGCTCCACCACAAGCATTTGCTGCAAATGAGCTCTGGAATCTCTTCCAACCCATGCTTGAAAAACAGAAACAAATGGCTGATCAGCAGCATGCTATACATGTACAAATGCTGACAAACATGGTGGAATCAAGATTCAAGGATACCCAAGCAGATATCAAGGCTATAAAGGCCAGCATACAAAAGACTGCCCATGGTGGAAAAGTTCCCTCTACTATCCTCTTCATGGATAAACCCCTTGCAGATAATGCCAAAAAAGGGGAGAAAATCAAGTTGAGGAAGAAAGGAATAGAAGATGGACTGTATATTGAACCAGAACAAGAAAAACAGCCATCCAAACCACCTCAAACCACAAAATCCCAAACTTCCATTCAAACAGCTGATACATCAGTAGTTACAAAAACTGTTGTCAGTAGCCAAACAGCTGTCACCTCATCAACACACACAACTTCACCACACACCACCAAAACCACTGCCATACCACCATTTCCTGTCATAAAACAGAAGACAACAGATGTTACAACATCTGCTGTAATGACAACAGAGGTTGAAGCACCAGTTGTTTCAACAGCTGGTAGTCAATCACAAACCACTGCCATTTCATCTCAAACCACTGAGCCTCCCAAGACATCATCAGCCTCTCCTACAATAAAAAGGAGAAGGATTTTTATATCTGATGATTCACCATCACCATCACCACCATCAAAAACTACCTCACCACCTTCATCACCTGCTTAAAAGCAGAAGACATATACTGACACATCAGTAGTTGTAATGACAACAGCAGTTGAAACACCAGTTGTTTCAACAGCTATTAGTCAACCATCCACCACTGCTCTCATCATTCCTACATCACAACCTCCAAAGCTTCACAAAAGAAAAAGAGAAACAACTCAGGCTACTGATGAAAAGTATGGTCCTGTTGCTGCTAAAT
This sequence comes from Helianthus tuberosus, assembly GCA_030545235.1. Lineage (NCBI taxonomy): Eukaryota > Viridiplantae > Streptophyta > Magnoliopsida > Asterales > Asteraceae > Helianthus > Helianthus tuberosus. The sequence goes on along the minus strand of CM060357.1, from coordinate 38,031,166 downwards.
ATCCACTGGAATTAGATGCTGTGAAAAATGAGATGAAACAATTCTACACTGAGGATGATCCTTCATAAAGGAAATTTCCTTCTCTCATAGGCTTCATAATTCCAGAAAACATTGATGAATATCTCGAAATGAAAGCAAGACAAGCAAGGATAAGAGCCAAAGTTGAATGCAAGGATCAAGGTAATGAAGCCATTTTGGAAAGAAGGGAATTCCTGCTCAACAAAGTCAAGCAAATGGAAGAATATGCAAGTGATCTAAACATAGAAATGTCAAGCCTATCTCCTGAAGCAGGTCAACGAAAAGAATTGAGAAAAGAATACCTTGCATACATAATGAAAGAAAAGTTCTATCCTGCTGAAGAAACAGAATTCAAAGAATGGCCAATAGTTGTATTAAAGCATGAGGCTAACAGAATTGAAAAGATTAAAAATAATCCAAGAAAGAAGAAGACAGCTCCAAATTGGAACAAATACAGGAAGCTAATAGCTGATCTTACTTCTGAATATAAAAGAAAGAAGCAGGAGCTGGTGGAAGCAAGGGTGGATACTGCAAATGCCATAGCAAAATGGACTAAGCAGCAAACAGATGAAGCTTATGAAAGGCTTAAGAAAAGGAGGATGACAGTCTCTGACACTCCTAAAAAGTCTAACTACAAAAATCTAAAAGAGCAGATCAAGACTCTTGAAACACAGATCAATGCAGCAGAAACCTCTGTCACAATGTTGAGAAAAGAAAAGAGGGAACAACTGACTGCTGGAGAAGAAAAAGAAAAAGACACTGATCACTTTGAAGAAGCCATCAAGAAAATGGCTTTAGATAAAGAAAAATTAGCAAAGCTACAAGACCTTGCCAAAAAGATTTTGAGCCAACCATCATCAGCAGATATCACAGACAGTGAGCTTGATCAACAACAGAGACAAGAGCAAATTGACAAAGAAGTTGCAGAAGATATAGCTGCAGCAAATGAAGTCATAGATGAAGCTTTTAAAAGAATGTCTGAAGTTCAAGATACTGCTTTACAGTTTTTTACAAGGCCAACATCTCTCAACTCATCATTGAATAAATCTCTCCCAAGAAACCCATTTGGTTTAAAAATACTAAAGTGGCTCTCTGATCAAAAGACCCATGTATTGACTCTGGTCAGAACCAATGGAGAAGTGAGGCATATATCAAGGAATCAAGCACTAGGCCTGGGTGTTGAAGATCAACAAGATCTCCTTGAGCTTACACTGTGCAGGGATGAGGATGATCTAAGTTCCAAGGAATTTGAAGAAAAATTCAAAAGACAAGCTAAGGAACTTCTGATGAGGAATAAAGATCCAGAATAATGAAAGGTTTTGGCATTATCTGTTCCAGGGGGAGATTGTTGGGATTGAACCCTACCAGAGGAACAGATAATGAAAGCCAAAACCAGGTCACAACAGTGGATACACAATAAGCAGTAGTTTACACTTAGTCTTCTCCCTTTAAAGAGATTATAACATCTGATGGTCTTGCATCCACTACCCGGATACAACTGCTGCTGTTCTTCTAACTACTGATGAAGCCAGAAGACTGCTGAGAACTAAGCATTGCTGGTACAAACTGCTGATGACAAAGCACTGCCCAATCAAGGACTGATCAACCTTGAGGAAAGCACTGATGAATAGAGAGAGCAGTAGTTTAGCATATCATCTGTTTTATGTATAGTCAGTGGTTAGGCTTAGCAGTGTTTGTATGAGAACAATAGATACAGTTTGTTAGGCTGTTAGACGTCGCTTTCATGGTGACGTCAGCTGAGATACCTCAGTGGTTTGGTTTGTCTATAAATGGAACAGTACCTTGTACTGTTACATTTGATTCGTTTTGAGTGAGTTCTTCTCCTCAATTCAATCCTTTCATCTTGTACAATCCAACCATGGGGTATCAAGCTGAGGGGGAGCTTAGTTTGTAACCATGCTTTGTAATCTATTGATTGACTTTGTAATCTTTCGACTAATGCAAATCATGTGTTTATTAAAACTATTTTCTTCATTGATTGTGCTTACAAAGTTTGTTGTTAGTTTCCGCTGCATTCAATGTTTAAATCTGTTTCATATCTATTTGATTTGTTCAAAACACACAAACAAGCACAATCATGAGAGCCTCAGATCCTAACATATATATATATAGGAGAAGGATCCGTTAGGAACCATCCTTTATTACGAGAACAAATGTGAACACAACCAAAAATACCTAAAAATAGCTAAAAAACACCCAATTTTTTTAATATTTTTTTATAAAAAAATCGCTGGACCTTAAAGCTAAACCCTAATGCAAACCATAAAGCTAAAACTAAACCTTAAAGCTAAACTCTAAAGATAAACACAAGGCTAAACCCAAAAGCTAAACCATAATGCAAAACCCTAAAGCTAAACCCTAAAGCTAAACCCTATATACTAATGCTAATGCTGGAGGGTGTGTGGGCGCCACCCAACCCAGCGGGCCACCCATAGCGCCCCACCCCCGCCATCGATCCACACCCCCGGCGCTATGCCGGGGCGCTATTGAACCATCGCCAAGATGGTAACGAGCTGCAACGCGCTTGAACCGAGGAGCATTAATGTTTTGGACCGTTAAAAACGGTCAAAAATTAAAAAAAAAATTACTTTTTATTTTATTTATAAATTAACACTATAAATACCCACTTTCTACCTCACTTTTTAAATTATTCCTCTCACTTTCTACCTCACTTTTTATACAATTCTCTTCATATTTTATAAAACTTCCCAACAATGTTTCCCAACAACTCAAACAACCCATGGGACCCGACCAATCCATTTTGGCAAAATTTGCAAAACAACAAGCAAGAGGACCGCTATCGCCGAGACACACGTACGGGTGAGGTTGGATATTATCCAATGCCACCAACTTCTCCTCATCCCACCACTCAACCGATGCCCCCATATTTCGGGTATTATTCTCAACCCTTTTTTTTCCGCCAAACATGCCACCACCAAACATACCCGCCCAAGACACAAGCGAAACCGAATTCGTTCCCGAAACCCAAGTCGAATCATCTTCTATAAAAAAAAAGAAGCCATAAAAAGAAGGATGAGACCGAAAAACGTACCCCTAAGAAGGTAGAATTTTGGTCGCCTAAGGAAGAGTTCGAGTTGGCAAAAGCTTGGCTCGACGTGTCGGAGGACGAGATTGTTGGTAAATAATTTTTTTATGCTTTTGTAAATAATATTTTTTATGCTTTTGTAAAAAAAAATTTATGCTTTTGTAAATATTTTTTTAGGAGACGACCAAGACATAAAGGTATTTTGGGGTCGTATACTGATGTGCGGTAAGTGTCGTATATTTTAGGTGTATATTTTAAGCCCTTTTTAACACTTATTTTAGCCAAGTTTTAAATTTATAAAACACGATATTTCACTGACACTAAACACACATATGGGCAAGTGCACCCATCGTTGAGTGTAGTATAGTGTTGGTAAGATACCGAGGTCGTCCAAGGACACAAGAGCTTTTAGTACCGGTTTATCCTCAACGTCTAACCAAAATAAAAGTTTAGAAAAATGTTTTAAACTAAGAAAATTAAAATCTAACTAAAATGCTGAAAATAAAAATAAAAGAAAAACAGATAGACAAGATGAATCACTTGGTTCCGACTCGTATCTAGTATAACCTTTGATTATTTCCGCACTTTTGCACATAATTAAGAGATTATCTTAGTTATTGTAGTAGGCCCCTCTTTTGAAGGTGACGTTACCCTCACCCCAGTAGTTTGAGTCAGCAGGGATACAATCCTAAAAGGGTGGATTATTGGAAGATAATGAATTAAGTTATTAATGCAGTATTGTGGTAGGCCCCGCTTTTGGCGGTGACGTTACCCTCGGCTAAGTAGTCTGAGTCAGCAGGGATACAGTCCTAAATAGCCGGGTTATAGTATTAATAGTAGTTAACTTATGAGGGGATCAAAGAGTTTGGACCCCCGCCATCCAATACCGTGAAGTATTGAAGGAGGTCCTACTAAATTTGACCCAGGTCCATTGCAGGACCTCTAAACGCTGAACAATGGCAAGACCTTTACCAAACCGTTCCCTTAACCCCCTACCAGGTAGCCAACATACCTCCATATAGACCGTGGAGATATGAATGGTGAAAATCCTTTATTTTATATAGACAGTAAAATAATGCTAAGACACCACGGACAAACGATAAGGAAAGATCACCTTCAACATAAGTAACTAGTTATTAAAGTCATTAATACAAAACCAAATAAAAAGTGCAAAAGATTAGAAATAAAAAGTATTATACTAGACACTTTGTCTTCACGAAGTGATGTAAGAGACTTAGGCAAACATGGCCTTGATTGTCAAGAACTCTTACGATCAATCTTGGATCCCGAGACGACTCACACACTCTACGATGGACAATGGATGATGGTGGTGGATGATGGTGTTGTGATGGTGGTGGGTGGTGGATGAAGTGTGAGAGAGGTGGTGTGCCAAGGGATGAGATGAAATGAATCCAAGCACTCCTATTTATAGGCTGAACAGAGTGCTGGACACGGCCCCGTGTCCGCTGGGCACGGCCCCGTGTTCGTCTGACAATCTCTCTCCTCATTAATTGTAATTCGCAATTACAATAAATGCGCATGCTGTACTTTCGACACGCCCCCGTGTCCGCTGAGCACGGCCCCGTGATGGGCAATAGAAGCTTCTATAGATTTGTCTTTTCTTCTGCTTCTTGGGCACGGCCCCGTGATGGCTGAGCACGGGGCGTGTTCAGCCTTCTGTCTTCTCTTTTTTGCTTTGGAAGGTGCCGTTGAGGGGTCGGGCAGTCCACTAATGTTCCTTTCCTTGTATTTATGTTGGATTTAGCTGTCTTTTTGCTTCTTTTGCGTTTTTGAGCTCATTTAATCCTGAAAATACAAAAGGAAGACAAAAACACTCTTTTTCCAATATTAGTACTTAAAAAGGGTTAGTTTTATGCCTCATTTGATGTAATTTATATGTTGCATTTTACACACATCAAATACCCCCACACTTGAACTTTTGCTTGTCCTCAAGCAAAACTCTTTAATATGTGGCTTACACTCCCAAATGGAATAGGTAGAAGAGAAGGTTTTGGGCTTGTCGTAGAGTGTCGGGATTTCCAAGATCTCTTTGGGTTTTATTTTTTTATTTATTTACACTCCTATTCGTAATGATTTATTTAGAACTTTTCATAAAAGAAATTACTTATTTGGGCATAACATGCCTTTTTTTAAAAATTCTATTTATATACAAGTTCACATACCTCACGGGGAAATCACTCACACTCGGCCGAAGGTGTATTTTTAGTGAATCACTCGAGAGCGGCATGGAACTTATTCCTACCATAGGCTTGCCAAGAAATCAATCCTCCTCCTTTTTAACTTTTATACCTTTGTAGATATCAAGAGGACTTTGCGGGTTAAGGGTTAGGCTAGGGTTAAAGGTAGGTTGTTGGGTTAGTGGTTAGTAGAAAAAGGGCTAAAAGCGTAACAAGTGTTGGTTTTCGTATTTTTGCAACTTTTTATTGCGATGAAGCTTTTATTCAAACTAAGTTATTTTTGATTAACTTGTTTGTTTATTTTCTTTTTGCTTCATCATTATCACAATTTTTTTTTTCGAAGAACCGAACTTGTTACTAAAATAAAGGGTTAAAAATGAAAAAAGTTTTGGTGGGTAAAAAGGGTTTTTGTTTGGGTGATGAAACGAAAAGGTTTAGGCTCAAAGGGGCTAACTAGGGGGATTTTTTTTGGGTAGGTGGTAAAAGAAAAAGAAAAATAATGGTGTAGAAAATAAAAAGGGTTAGTCCTAATGCCTCCATCATTTACTTACTTGGGTTTAAGTTGATAAGGACCGGGAATGTATTGTCATGGCAAGTTCTAGAGTCGTAAGAACCAAGCGGCTATTCACACAATAAACGAAAAATGAGCATTTAGTCAAAAGATATGTAATTGTGTGCTCAATAAAGGCTCAAAACTCACTTTTGTGGGAATGGGTTTTTATGTGATCAAGTATATATAATCAAATTTTAAATAAGTTTGTCATGCCTTTTCATAATTTTCTTATGTTGGTTCTTTTTATCACTACGCTATCGGTTGTAAATTTGTAAAAATATAACCTTTTTTAGAACTTGAATTTCCCGAGTTAAACCTAGACAAGTAAAAAAAATGAAATTTTTGAAAAAAATTTGGGGTGATTAGCGGTTCTGATGACGGGGGTAGCCCAAGATTGAATAAAATGGCTAATTACGTAAATGCTTAAATGGTTAAATGGTTCAAAGCTTAAAAAGCTGTGAGAAAGGAAAAAGCAACACGGAAACAGTAGCCAGTCACATCTGGCGATCGCTTCACCAACCCACAGCCGCAAAGGCAATGCAGGTCTGCACGATGCACGCTATTATCCGGGGAACAAAAGCCTTCAACCCCCAAAAGGGGAAACCCTCCACTGCAAGCGAGGTTGCTAGTCTAATCCATTCCACTTCGGGAGATGCCTTCCCTTATAAAATGACACTTCATTTACTTCAGGGGACATCTGGACCAGCTCTGATTCTTCAATCTCTGGTCATTCACATCGAATGCTTGTCTCGCACAAGTCATTCCCTTTCACATCCAACACACACATTCCCTTTGCTTCCACTTCCGAATCTGAGCACAATTCAGAGGAGGATCCATAGCAAAGAATAATAATAAACTAGTAAACCTCCTTCCACGTCTCGCAAACGTGGGGGGACCCCACGACCTGCGTTAGGCAAGGTTGAACCCTTCAACCATTCTTCCTAGCCAGTCCAGCTACCACCGTTGGTCTTGTATTTGTTGTATCAACAAGTTGGCGCCCACCGTGGGGCTACGCCGCTATTTCTTCTCCAAAAAAGACCTAGTAGTGTAGCTCTATTCACCTAAAATCACCATGTCTGAAAGTGGATCCCCGGAAGAAGTGAATCAGATTCCAAACACTTTTACTCCGGGTAGTAGCCAAGCTCACGTGGCTATACCAACTTCTTTCTCAACTCCGGGGAGCACACCCGAGTTCCTCAACTTCAACACACCAACTCCGTCCCGATCCGGAGTTCCATCTCCTAATATCGGTGTCTCTGATGCCCCATCATGTGTTGAACTCACCCCTGAAGGGGTTGCAAACAATTTCCTTGTGCTAAGGACTCTTCTCAACCAGCACGTGAGTAAAGAAAGAGAAAAGGGAGTGAGGATTCGTTTAGACTATGACGAACCTGAGCCAACCTTGTCTCCCGGACCACCTCCTCCTCTTTTTGCAACAAGAAGTGAGGCTGGTCCCAGTAACCTTTCAAACCCTCACCCCTATCTGTCCTCTATGACAAATCCTACGGTGCATCCTATCTTCTCTTCCCAACCAATTACTAGTGGTGCTCCTCTGGGACATGAGTTAACTCTTGACCAGCTCCTACAATCCCCGGTGACAAGCTATCCAGCATCTACTACAACTACATGGGAGCAAGCTCTGTCCGTGCTCCCTTTAGCACGAAGTGCTGTTATGAGTGCTCCCCTCGGGATGAACTGCTCCACTGGCCCAGGAAGCCTTCAAGGTTTCAACCCTATGCCCAACATGATGACCCAGATGATGGCCAATTTCCCATGGCAATACTTCATCAATCAAGTGCTTGCCACTCAGGGAAACAACGGCAATAGCAGTGCTGTGGATGCAAGGACTGAAGAGGACTTGGCTAAACCATACAAGCCAAGTAACCTTTCATGCTTTTCAAGACAGATAGCCGATTATGATTTCCAGTCAAAGATCAAAATGCCGGCACACATCAGGACATATGATGGGACTGAAGATCCTGAGGACCATCTTCAGATCTTCACCGGTGCAGCTCGGATAGAGAAATGGTCTAACGCTGAGTGTTGCCTAATGTTCATGCAAACTCTTGTTGGATCCGCCAGGATTTGGTTCAACGATTTACCTGCTCAAAGCGTTCGAAGCTTTGACGATCTCAGCAAGGGTTTCCTGGCCAATTTCTCTCAACAAAGGCGATATGTCAAAGATGCAACAGTGATCTTTCAGATAAAGCAACGTGATGATGAAAGTCTCCGTGCTTTCATTGAACGATACAAGAAGGAAGGTCTGACTTATGTAGGGGCCGACAAGAAAATGAGGGTGGCTGGTTTCATGAATGCCATCACCTCTAAGTACCTTACAAGGGATTTCAACAAATCTCTACCCAAGACCTTAGAAGAAGCTCTTGAAAGGGCCGAAACCCACATCCGAGGAGAGGAGGCAGTAGACAATAAGGAACAAAGAAAAAGAGGGTCCGGCTGGAGAAGCAACAGTCCAGCCAGAAAAAGAGGGAACTTCAACCCCTATGACAGGCGGCCAAAGGGTTCAGATCCTCGAAGGTCTGAAAGTCGGAACCTTTCGAGCAGGGAGAAAGGCATAAGCTTCACGCCCCTCACAAAGACCCCTCAAGAAATCCTTGCAACAGAAGAAGTTAAACAAAACTTTCGGCCTCCTAGACCTCTCCCCAAAAGCAGGAAAAATGAGAGCTCCACCCAATACTGCGAGTTTCATGAAGAAAAGGGTCACCACACCAATGATTGCTTCCAACTCAAGAAAAGAATAGAGGAGGCTGTTAAATCCGGAGAGCTCGCTCATTTGGTAAAGGGAGTCCGGGATAAAATGGCTGAAGGAAAGGGTAAGGAAGTCAACATGGTAGATTTCGACGGAAAGGTTCCTCATAAAAGACAAAGGTTGGAAGCTTGGGAGCTTCAATGTGTCTGTTTCCCCCCTACGGAGAATGACCCTCTCTCTAGCCCTCTCGTGGTAGAGGCTACCGTGGGAACGTTGCAAACATGCAAGGCATACATAGACACGGGTGCAGCTACCGAAATCATGTTCGAAAAATTCTTTAACCGATTGAGCAATGAAGAACGTTCAAGGCTTCAACCTTCTGGAACCTCTATAAAAGGTATCACTGACATACCCCTCAAGCCTTTAGGGCAACTAACACTTAATGTTCGTTTTAGTGAAGGTTCAAAAGAAAGAACCCAACCACTCACCTTTGTGGTTATCAACATCCCCTCAAGCTATGATGTGATCATCGGAAGACCAGGACAGTGTGCATTTTACATGGCCGTGTCTGTTGGCCATGGCACAGTCAAATTCCCCACCGAAAGGGGCATAGCAACCCTTCAACCCTCTCAGGAGGCCTACATGGTTGAAGGTGAAAGTTCAAACAGTAAGGAAGATAGGCAAAGGTTGGTCATAAACCATAAATACCCGGAACAAAGGATAAGGGTCAACCCTGACCTTTCTCAAGAGACCCTTTCATACCTTGAAAAATTGCTAACACACTACAGTGATGTATTCGCTTGGTGTCCTGAAGATATTACCGGGATCCCCCGGGATATTGCCGAGCATGAGTTGAGAATACCACCAGAGGTCAAGCCTGTGGTCCAGAAGAAAAGAAGCTTGGCACCTGAAAGAAGTCTGGCAGCCTGTCAAGAGGTTGAAAAGCTTGTGTCAGCCGGCATTCTCCGAGAAGTCAAGTACCAATCATGGGTTGCAAACCCAGTTATGGTCAAAAAACCAGACAACTCTTGGAGGATGTGCATAGACTTCAAGGATCTTAACAAAGCTTGTCCTAAGGATTGCTATCCACTACCCGAGATTGACCTCAAAGTTGACTCCCTCACCGGGTACTCGTTCAAATGTTTTCTTGATGCATACAAAGGTTATCACCAAATCCTCATGAAGGAAGAAGATGAGGAAAAAACAGCTTTTCACACGGACAAAGGAATCTTTTGCTATCAAAAAATGCCTTTCGGCCTCAAAAATGCAGGAGCAACCTATCAACGGCTTGTTGACAAAGCCTTCGAGAGCCAGATTGGCAAAAACATGGAGGCGTATGTCGATGACTTGGTTATCAAAAGCAAGACGGAATACCAAATGCTCGATGATATTCAAGAAACTTTCAAGAACCTCAGAAAGGTTAACATGAAGCTTAATCCAGAAAAGTGTTCATTTGGATTCGAGGAAGGAAAAATTTTGGGCCACATTGTTGGAAAACAAAGCATCAAAGCCAACCCTAACAAAGTAAAAGCCGTCCTTGAAACCAAGCCACCAAAGACCAAGAAGGAGGTTGAAAGCTTGAATGGGAAGCTTGCAGCCTTGAAGCGTTTTACCTCCAAGTTAGCCGAAAGATCTCTGCCCTTCTACAAAACGCTCAAGAACTGCTCAAATAAAAGGGATTTCAAATGGACTGAAGAAGCTGATGAAGCTTTCAACCAGATGAAGCAACATCTAGCTTCCCTACCAGACATTGCGGCACCAAAAACCGGGGAGTTAATATCGGTGTACCTCTCAATCACGGACGAGGCCATCAGTGCAGTCCTCACCATTGAGCGAGACAAGGCCCAGGTACCCGTTTATTTTTTCAGCAAAACTTTAAAATTAGCTGAAACGAAATACCCTCCCCTTGAAAAACTTGCCCTAGCTTTAGTTCAAACAGCTAGAAGGCTTCGAAGGTATTTCCAAGCACACCCCATACAAGTGGTCACCGACCAACCTATTAAGAGTGTGCTTGAAAAACCTGAAAACTCGGGCCGATTAGCCAAATGGGCCATAGAACTGGGTGAACATAACATCACCTACGTCCCAAGGAAAGCTATCAAGGCTCAAGTCTTGGCCGATTTCATTGTGGAAGTCCCAAACCAAACACTTACTGAAGTAAACACTGCCACCACTGAACCTTCCAACTCTGAAGCCTGGAAGCTTTTTACCGATGGGGCTTCAAGCGTTGAAGGGTCAGGGGCTGGATTAATTTTGATTAACCCAAAAGGTTTGGAGTTCACATATGCTCTTCGATTTGATTTTCAGACCACCAATAACGAGGCTGAATACGAAGCACTAATAGCCGGCCTAAGGCTGGCCAAAGAAATGAGGGTTGAAAAGCTTGAAGTGTTCACAGATTCGTTGCTGGTCTCAAGCCAAGTGAATGATAGCTACATAGCTAAAGAGCCCAACATGAAAAAATACAGAGAAAAATCAAAGGAACTAATGAATACCTTCCAAGCATGCAACATCAAACAAATCCCAAGATCTCAAAACAAAAAGGCTGATGCCCTAAGCAAGCTTGCATCTCTCACTTTTGCCCACCTCACCAAGAAGGTACTGGTAGAAGTATTGAAGGCACCATCCATTAATGAATTGGAGGTTCAAGATGTGGTTACCGAAGAAGAACCAAACTGGATGACTCCCATAAGAAAGTTCCTAAAAAATGGTGAATTACCCAATGATCAAGTGGAAGCTAAAAGGGTTGAAATCAAGGCAAGACAATACATGCTGCAAGGAGAAACCCTTTACAAAAAGGGTTACCTCGCTCCCTTGCTAAGGTGTGTCGGCCCCGAGCAAAGCAAGTATTTGATCAAGGAAATTCATGAAGGAGTGTGTGGAGCTCACTTTGGAGCTAGGTCGGTAGTTGCAAAACTCATGAACCTCGGATATTTCTGGCCTTCAATGCATCGCGACACAGCTGAAGAATTGAAAAAATGTGATGCCTGCCAGATCCATGCACCAATCCCAAAAAACCCCAAGCATGATTTAGTCCCAATAACCTCGGCTTGGCCATTCCATAAGTGGGGAATGGACATCGTTGGTCCATTTCCCCCAAGCAAAGGAGGAGTGAAATTCCTACTGGTAGCGGTAGACTATTTCACCAAGTGGCCCGAAGTCAAACCACTTGCCAAGATCACAGGAAAGCAAGTCATTGACTTTGTCTGGGAAAACATCATTTGCCGTTATGGATTGCCAGGAGTACTTGTCACCGACAACGGAAGACAATTTGCTGAGAAGCCTTTTAGCGCTTGGTGCAAAGAATACAAAATCGATCAGGTTTTCAGCTCAGTAGCTTATCCACAATCAAACGGGCAGGTTGAGAGAACAAATAGAAGCATAGTGGAAGGAATCAAGACAAGATTGGGAAGATACGAAAGCAACTGGCTTGAAGAATTGCCTAGTGTTCTATGGGCAATTAGAACAACGGAAAAAACAAGCCATAAGAAAACACCTTACAGCTTGGTATTTGGATCCGAAGCTGTGATCCCTGCCGAAATAGGAGTTGTAACCCAAAGAATCGTCAACATGGATCCCGAAGGAAACCAAAAAGAGACCATGTTGAATTTACAACTCCTAGAAGAAGCAAGAGATCAAGCCGCAATTCAAGAAGCCAAATACAAGCAACAGATGGAAGCTTACTACAACAAAAAAGTCAAAAACGAACGTTTCAAGCCAGGGGACTTAGTCCTCAGAAACAATGAAGCCAGCAAGAAAGAAAATCAAGGAAAGCTTGGCCCAAAGTGGGAGGGTCCATACACCATCCTTGAAGCACACAAAGGTGGATCCTACAAGCTGGCTGATTCAGAAGGCAAAAGGCTTCCAAGGCATTGGAACGACAAAACATTGAAAAGGTTCCATGTTTAAACGGAAAGTTTGGTTTGTATCAAAATGTATTTCAATCAGGATTATGAACACCTTTTGTAAAAAGCAAGTATTGCTTTAATGAATGAAGTTGTTTTTATCAAACTTGTCTTTCTATCCTAAAATCAGGTTGAGAACCTAGCAAAAAACTCCATGGCAAGTGCCATGTAAGGGGATGAGCTCCCAGGCCACATCGCTCAATAGGTTCAAGGGTTGAATGAGCCTATATAAGGGGTGAGTTCCTAAATCAATACAACTCCATGAGACTTGCCAAGAAAAAATAAAATTGTCTCATAGACGGGTATAAGCAGCCTACACCAAATGTTCACAAAGTTTTAGAAATATAGTCTACAAAGAGGCTAGAAAAACCAAAAGAAATAATGAAAAGGATAGGTGTTCTCTCTTCTTGTTAAAAATACCAAGGCTAAGTATCTGCAGCACTGAACCCTTTTAGGTATAAAAAACATAAGGGCAACACAAACCCGACAAAGACAAAGTTACAAAAGAAAACAAAACAAGTCCAAAAAAGAACAAAGTCAATTGGAATAAAAGCACAAAGGCACAAATCAAGCCTGGACGCAAGACCAAAAAGCCTTCAAGGCTTCAAGCCACCCGGGCAATATCTCGAAACCTTAAAGGCTTCAACCTATTAACAGACAGCCAAAGGCTTGAACGGTTAAAAACCAAACGAACTGCCCTGACTAAAGAGGCACAAACATAAAACCATAATAAAAGAAAAATAGTTAAAACATCACATCATAAAAAGTCCTAAAAAGACTTCCAAACATAAGTTAAGGCAAGTCCTAGTAACTTGCAAATCTAATCATTGTCCAACGGCCATACAGGCCTTCAACATAACCAAAAGGAACCTTAGGGGTTCCTACCAAACCTAACATTGTTCAAGTTAACATTACAAACATAAGTTGTTTTCAGTGCTAAGAAAGCTACGAATCAAGTGTCAACAGATTTGGAAACTCCAGAACCTTCGCCCTTGGCCTTCTTTGTTTTCTTCAACTTTTTAATCTTCACACCTCCATCACCACCAACCGCTGAAGCCTCCAAGCTTGCATCCTTAGGAACATCCGGCTGACCCGAAAGGGTATCGTCACTATCACCTGAATAAGACCTCTTCCTTGAAAGAGATCCCAGGATTTCAGCACAGACCTTCTCATTTAAGCCCTCCGGCTTCAAACCCTGCAACTCAGCAAGAGGCTTACCAAAGCAACCAGAAACTTGATGGATGTAAGGATAAGTTAGCTTCTCCATTTGCTCAACGGAGCCTTTGAAAACATCAGAAGCCTCGGGCCGAAACAGAGGAGACTTCTCCAAAGGATGACCGGATTCATGAAGTTTATACCCAGCAATGAGGCCTTGGTGTTTCCCCAGGTTAAGAAGCTTAGTGTAAACGTCACCAAGAGCAGAGTTAAACTCTTTGGAATGCAATAGATAAGTAACCACTTGGTGAAAACCCTGCTCTATGAGCCATTGGTTATCCCCAGTAGCCTGAGCAACTGAAGCTTTCAACCCTTCTTTCTCCTTAACAAAAGCCTGCTGCTGAACAAACAAAGCTTCCCGGTCAGCCCTAAGTTTCAGCCTAGATGCCTCAAAGCTCTTTCTTAAATCACTTATCTCAATCTCATGCGTCTTTTTAAGATCACTAACCTTCTTGTCCCATGCCGATTCTTTCTCAGCAAAACTAGCAATCTCCTTCTTCATCACAGCCATGGAGGCTTTCATTTTATCTTTCTTCTTGGAGAACTCTTCATACTCCTGCATCCTCTGACGAAAACGGGCAATGCCTTGAGGAAGCATGGCAGCAAGATTGCAAGTACTTAAAATCATACGGGACAACATCAGATCATCATCCATCCCAGCAATGGTCTTGTGAACTGATGGAGGAGCAATGTGACTTAGAGCATCCTCACAAACAGCAGCATCTTTGAAGCTGTCATCATTCTTCACTGACCAAGTAGGCACATAAATCCCTTCCGGGTCCAACCCTTCAACGTCCCTGCTCGAAGACTCCTGAACAGGAGTGGCAACAACCTTCTTGCTTGAAACCTTTTTGCCATGAATAACCAATTCCTTGTCCTTCTCAGCACCTGCTTCAACACCTTGATCTTCCGAAACTTCAATATCATCACTCAAGTCCACCTTTTCAGTAGAAGTGGATTGAGGACCAGCCTTCAACAACCGACGAGAAGATCGACGGGTCGAAGATTTAGGAGCATTAGACTTAGAAAAACCCTTAGCAGTAGCAGCACTAACATAGCCTGAGCCCTCAAACCTTTGGTCAGCAGTCCTAACCACAACATTCTCACCAGGAACAGACGAAGCATCCCCCAAAACAACATCAGAAGTGTCGTCGCTCTTAATAAGATCCAAAGCAGACATGACTACAAAAAACAACAACACATAAGTCATAAATTAAGAAAACAATAAAAAAAAAAACGAAAAAGGAAAATGCATACCCATGCCACTCCTCATAAGAACCGGATCCCGATCAACATTCCCCCAAATTTTACTAACCCCTAATAGAACAAGTAAGTTTTCAGGAAAGGGACGAACCCTAGAAGGGCAGTCCCGGATGGCATTGAGAAAAACAGCATTCAATTCAGACTCGGAAGGTTCCGGAGCATTGAGAACAGCATCCGGATTCCTCCACACCATTTTGAAGGGGATGATAGTATCGGAAACCCAGAAAAAGCGGTCTTTCCAAGCCCCAAGTGTAGTAACCATCGATGCAATAAGGCAGGTATCAACTTTGGTTGTTTCAAAAGTAAACCAATCGCCATTCTTAGCCAAACGAAAAAACCGACGAAAGAGTAAAAGGGAAGGATCATAGCCGAGAGCACGACATAAAACCTCAAAATGCAAAACCCTAGCCATCCCCTTTGGATGGACTTGCCCAAAAGAAACACGATAATACTCCAACAAGTTCAAAACAAAAAACGAAAAGGGATATCGAAGATTTGAGAACTCAAAATGACTACAATAAAGGGCAATCGAACCAGAAGGTGGTTTATCAACGGGAACATCACAAGCAGGGGCAGTGGGATCAAACTTCCTATCAATACCATATTCCATACAGAATAAATCTACTTCCTCTTGTGTTAACCGGGAAAAAGATTTTGCTAAGTCCTTACGAGCACCCATTTTTTGAAAGCGAAAAATGCAGAATGAAAGATGAATAAGAACAGGGACTTACCTTAGAGGAGAAGAATGGAAGAAACTTGGAATAAGTTATGAAACAAAGGGATAAGTATGGAAATATAAAATAAATATAAGTCTACAATAGGGGTAATAATGGCAACACAGTAATTTCTGAAGAAACCGCCACCCTATCAACTGCCATACATCAATCACATCAATTGTCAGTTATTTGAAATTCAAATTCAAAACATTAACTGCCTTCAACCTTCAAGCCTTCAAGCATGGAACCCTTGAAACTTTTGGGCAGTAAAACACGCGTATAAAGTCAGAAGTCTTTGAGCTCATCTCCCAAAAACCTCTGACTTGGGGGGCTGATGACGGGGGTAGCCCAAGATTGAATAAAATGGCTAATTACGTAAATGCTTAAATGGTTAAATGGTTCAAAGCTTAAAAAGCTGTGAGAAAGGAAAAAGCAACACGGAAACAGTAGCCAGTCACATCTGGCGATCGCTTCACCAACCCACAGCCGCAAAGGCAATGCAGGTCTGCACGATGCACGCTATTATCCGGGGAACAAAAGCCTTCAACCCCCAAAAGGGGAAACCCTCCACTGCAAGCGAGGTTGCTAGTCTAATCCATTCCACTTCGGGAGATGCCTTCCCTTATAAAATGACACTTCATTTACTTCAGGGGACATCTGGACCAGCTCTGATTCTTCAATCTCTGGTCATTCACATCGAATGCTTGTCTCGCACAAGTCATTCCCTTTCACATCCAACACACACATTCCCTTTGCTTCCACTTCCGAATCTGAGCACAATTCAGAGGAGGATCCATAGCAAAGAATAATAATAAACTAGTAAACCTCCTTCCACGTCTCGCAAACGTGGGGGGACCCCACGACCTGCGTTAGGCAAGGTTGAACCCTTCAACCATTCTGCCTAGCCAGTCCAGCTACCACCGTTGGTCTTGTATTTGTTGTATCAACAGGTTCCAATAGAGTTTTGTGTAATGCTTGTATTTAGGACTTGCAAAATTCAAGGTTTTAGCATCCCCCCCACACTTAAATTACACATTGTCCTCAATGTGTCCCAAAAATAAATTTTTAGGTTGATTAGATGTGTAAAATAATGTTTAAAAAGCAAAAATTTGTGTTACTGGGCACTGAACACGGCCCCGTGTTGTCCGGGCACGGCCCCGTGTTCAAGTGCCAGTAACAAAATTAAAATAAGAGAAACAGAAGTCTGGACACGAGGGCGTGTTGAGTGAACACGGCCCGTGTCCAGGTACCTGAACTGGGCGTTTTTCTGCAGGTGGTTCGGCACGGGGCCGTGTTGGTTGGGCACGGCCCGTGTTGAACCTTCTGAAATGGAGAAAATTGTCGGGTTGCCTTGTTCTTGTGCATGGGTTCATTTTTCTCGTTCCCCTTTTCATCCTTTACCACCATGAGTGTGTTTTATTCATTACAAACCATCCAAACCTTAAAACCATCATTTCATTTCATCATAGAGAGAACTTACATAGTCCTAAATTAAGATAAAATTAAAAATTAACTAAATAGGTCAGCAGGTATACGAGGTTATCATAGGGAGTTCTACTATTTTAAGAAAATTTCAAGAATAGTTTCCCGATACAGTAGAACTTTTAGCCGAATGATTTCTTCCCTAAACGTTGTTTAAAGCCATTCTTCGATTTCCCTAGGAAGGAAGAATGCGGCTTCATTTTCCTCCGCAGCGGGTGGTTGAGGGGGAACATTCACCGGGACTCCTTGCACCACTCTTCGCGGAGGTTCTTGGTGCATGGCATACCATTCGGCTGGAATGACAACTTCGGGTACCACGTTCCACGCCCTTTGGGTAATTATGGGTACCAAAGGCGGGGAGGCGAGAAGGTTCAACCTCTGGTGCAAGAGGTTCACTTCATGGAGACAACCCTCCAGCCCCACTGTAAGATGGTTGATACGGTCGACCAATGCTTCTTCCACTCCCGTCATTTCATCAATAGCCTCCCTTAGAGCGTAAACATAGTTTACAAGAGAGTCTTCTGCTGTTGAAGATCTCCTCCCTTGTCGGTTATTTCTTGAAGATGATCCGCTTGTTCTGCTTGCCATTTTCTGTGAAGGAAACCGAAGAAAGCTAAATTTTTACAAAACAGAGCCCCGGACACGGCCCCGTGCTTGCTGAGCACGGCCCCGTGTTCATTTGT
Source organism: Helianthus tuberosus (assembly GCA_030545235.1). NCBI lineage: Eukaryota > Viridiplantae > Streptophyta > Magnoliopsida > Asterales > Asteraceae > Helianthus > Helianthus tuberosus. Next base: position 38,013,359 of record CM060357.1, on the reverse strand, counting down.
CTGCAGGATTCTATGCTAAGGAGTCTTGGAGTTTTAAATTATTCTCATGATTTTTAGCTAGTTTTCAGGCTTAGATAATTTAAAATAAAGTTATTCAACTAACTTTAAACAAGAATCCTTAGCAAATAATCTTACAAACTTCACATAGAGGGTTGGAATCAAGAGATTTCCAATCTTCCATGGAGGAAATTTTGAAAAATTTTTAAAGAGGAGGAAATGAGTAAAAGTGGAAGGGACAAGAGGGTCCTTGGGAACCTTCTTTTAGCACTTACCTAGGATGGTATGAGTGAAAATCCCAGGAATCTCTGTCTTTTGAAGTGGTAAAAAATGAGCAGGATTCAGGCTGCATTTAAAGAAAACGACAGTGCACTGGACACGGCCCCGTGTTGACTGGACACGGCCCCGTGTTCAGAGGAAATCCTGACACATTTTGTCCGTATTCTGACCAAATCAGCAGCCAAAAACTTGATGTGCGGTAAGTGTCGTATATTTTAGGTGTATATTTTAAGCCCTTTTTAACACTTATTTTAGCCAAGTTTTAAATTTATAAAACACGATATTTCACTGACACTAAACACACATATGGGCAAGTGCACCCATCGTTGAGTGTAGTATAGTGTTGGTAAGATACCGAGGTCGTCCAAGGACACAAGAGCTTTTAGTACCGGTTTATCCTCAACGTCTAACCAAAATAAAAGTTTAGAAAAATGTTTTAAACTAAGAAAATTAAAATCTAACTAAAATGCTGAAAATAAAAATAAAAGAAAAACAGATAGACAAGATGAATCACTTGGTTCCGACTCGTATCTAGTATAACCTTTGATTATTTCCGCACTTTTGCACATAATTAAGAGATTATCTTAGTTATTGTAGTAGGCCCCTCTTTTGAAGGTGACGTTACCCTCACCCCAGTAGTTTGAGTCAGCAGGGATACAATCCTAAAATGGTGGATTATTGGAAGATAATGAATTAAGTTATTAATGCAGTATTGTGGTAGGCCCTGCTTTTGGCGGTGATGTTACCCTCGGCTAAGTAGTCTGAGTCAGCAGGGATACAGTCCTAAATAGCCGGGTTATAGTATTAATAGTAGTTAACTTATGAGGGGATCAAAGAGTTTGGACCCCCGCCATCCAATACCGTGAAGTATTGAAGGAGGTCCTACTAAATTTGACCCAGGTCCATTGCAGGACCTCTAAACGCTGAACAATGGCAAGACCTTTACCAAACCGTTCCCTTAACCCCCTACCAGGTAGCCAACATACCTCCATATAGACCGTGGAGATATGAATGGTGAAAATCCTTTATTTTATATAGACAGTAAAATAATGCCAAGACACCACGGACAAACGATAAGGAAAGATCACCTTCAACATAAGTAACTAGTTATTAAAGTCATTAATACAAAACCAAATAAAAAGTGCAAAAGATTAGAAATAAAAAGTATTATACTAGACACTTTGTCTTCACCAAGTGATGTAAGAGACTTAGGCAAACATGGCCTTGATTGTCAAGAACTCTTACGATCAATCTTGGATCCCGAGACGACTCACACACTCTACGATGGACAATGGATGATGGTGGTGGATGATGGTGCTGTGATGGTGGTGGGTGGTGGATGAAGTGTGAGAGAGGTGGTGTGCCAAGGGATGAGATGAAATGAATCCAAGCACTCCTATTTATAGGCTGAACAGAGTGCTGGACACGGCCCCGTGTCCGCTGGGCACGGCCCCGTGTCCGTCTGACAATCTCTCTCCTCATTAATTGTAATTCGCAATTACAATAAATGCGCCTGCTGTACTTTCGACACGCCCCCGTGTCCGCTGAGCACGGCCCCGTGATGGGCAATAGAAGCTTCTATAGATTTGTCTTTTCTTCTGCTTCTTGGGCACGGCCCCGTGCTGGCTGAGCACGGGGCGTGTTCAGCCTTCTGTCTTCTCTTTTTTGCTTTGGAAGGTGCCGTTGAGGGGTCGGGCAGTCCACTAATGTTCATTTCCTTGTATTTATGTTGGATTTAGCTGTCTTTTTGCTTCTTTTGCGTTTTTGAGCTCATTTAATCCTGAAAATACAAAAGGAAGACAAAAACACTCTTTTTCCAATATTAGTACTTAAAAAGGGTTAGTTTTATGCCTCATTTGATGTAATTTATATGTTGCATTTTACACACATCATATACGCGAGAAGTTTTTCTCCGCAATGGGTCGTGGTGTACACCATGGCCATATGTTTACGTTGGTAACCACATGGGAGCTTCTTCGCAAATCTCCAAAGTGGCACCTTGTGCCACCGTTCGACCCAACCCGCCCTAGATCCAAACGGTCCAAATCGACATCCACCACCGAACCTTCTGGGTCCGATGCTCGTACAGTAATTAATCCAAACGAGGATGCTGACGAGTTTGAAGAACCACAAGAGCTGCCTCGTCTAACTGGTAGGGATAAAAGTAAAGCCAAGGCACGTGGAAAGTCTACTAAATCAGATGGCCCGTCAAAGATTAGCGAGTTCCAGGCAGATCTCAAGCAAATAATCTCCATTAGGGAAAAAGACCAAGAAATGAGAATGGAGAAACAAAGCCAAAGAGACATGGACTTTCTCGCAAGAGATCTGTCACATCTACCAGAGGAGGACCGAGTCATTTTGGAGGCTCATAAGGCACAAATTCGGGCCAAATATATGTAGTTTTTTTTTTAAGTATGTTGACTTTTTTTTCTAGTATGTTATTTTTTTATGACTTCGTAGTGTTTTTTTTAATGAAATTATGTTTTTATTTTTAATTTTGTAGTTATTAAAATTGCCATTTAATCTAAAAAAATAAGCATTTAAATAAATAATTGCATGTGTATAAATCCCTAAAAAAATTACGTTTTTTACATATATAGTTAAACGATTAACAATATATGCATGTGTATAAATCCCTAAAAAAACCTAATAGAAAAAGCTTCAATTTATCCAAAAAAAATTGCGTTTTTTACATTTTTTTTTTGCATTTTTTTGCTCTGGGAAAATGTGTGATCCAGCATGTTTCTCAAGTTTCTCAATTAGCCTACTACTTCTCACATTATCCTAGTCCTATATATATAATACCTACATTGAATCCATTTATCTTACTTAGAAGGACTCCTGAAACTAATTTAAAGTTAGGTAAAAGTCCAAGTATTATTGTTATCTATGTAATCCTTATCAATACAGTTAATTAATGCAGATGTTCACCTATAACTAATTACATGCAAGTTCTCCAAATACACCAAATACTATTAGTTATATTAGTTTTTTTTTTTTTTTTTTGAATAGCAAACCAAACCTTTATTCAAAACCAAAACCAAAGGAACACAACCCCAGCCAGAAATTGAGGGTTAAATTACAAACCAATAAAGTGGTGTGTTCCTCAACAAAAAGATTGCGAATTTAAATCCGACGAAGTATAGATGTGGTTATTTTAGGAATAAAGTAGGTGTATATCAGTAGAGAGTGTGTATGTTTGCTGGTAAAAAAAGATAGTTATTCAAAATTTATTGTAGAGATATTCACTTACTTTCAAAGCTCAGTAAATAAAGGCCTAACTTTATATCATGTAACTAACGACCATTATAATAGCACAGGGAACACCCCAATGAATAACCGATGTTAGACATTATCGACACGTAAACGTTTAGGAAATTTAAAACCGGGTCTGAACTCTGAACATAATTCGACATGTGTGGCTCCGACTCCGACACTTGGTGTTCTTCTTTGAAATATTTATTATTCTGTTGATGCTTAATGTTTAGTTATTTATGTATCACAAAATTCGTTAATTGTATACGTTGATATCAATTGTGTCAGTTAAAGCGGTTTCAGCTTGGCGGGTGAAAATGGTGTATCTGAACACGGTCATATTATTAACCCACTTGTGACAATAACATTAACTATGATACGCACTCACTTAAATTTGTGCAATCCAACAATCCATATAATTAACCCACTTATTTTTTTTAACGGCCAACAAAAACCTTTATTTATTATTTAGCCAGAGGCTAACACCAAATATACATACACCAAACAGACGCTTACAACCAACTATGGACCAAACCCAAATCAAAACGAGTTAAATGGGTTGAAATGTTGTAATTGTAAACTAGTGGAATTAAAACTAAAAACGAGTTAAATAGGTTTACATGTTGTAATTGTAAACTAGTGGAATTAAACTAGTTAATAAGCTGCAAATTGCGAATAATTCACATGGAGAATTGTAGTTGAATAGTGAAAATGAAAATTTTATAATTTACATGGAGAATTGTAGTTGAATATTGAAATGAAAATTTTATAATTTACATGTTGTAATTTTTTGCAATCCAACAATCCATATATTAAAACGAGTTAAATGGGTTGAAATGTTGTAATTGTAAACTAGTGGAATTAAAACTAAAAACGAGTTAAATAAGTTGAAATGTTGTAATTGTAAAGTAGTGGAATTAAAACTAAGAAGCGGCAAACATCGAATAACTCATATGGAGAAAAATCTTATGAATTTGTAAAAAAATTACGTAAACACTGATTTTTTTTTTTTTAAAATACAACCAAATTAACTTTCCACTTAACTAATTACTTTCACTTAAGTCAATTAACTTTCTCTTAACGTTTAACCCAATAAACACACAATAACTCAAGCTCAACCCAATCTAATAATCTAATTTGAACTAAAATATAATAACTTAACCCACCGCAATTTCGATCACCAAACTCACGAAACAACATCTCATCACTATTTTTGGGTATAGTTCGATTATTTTTTTTGTTTTCTTGCTTTATTTGGATTTTTTGGAGAAATACAATTGTTAAAAAAGTTTGAAATTTAAGTTGTTTTGTAGTTTTTTGAAACTTTAGTTGGTTGATTTTGTTGTTTTAGTTAAAGTTTAGTGTGGAAAGAATCAACAATTAAAACTAGGGCTTGATTTTAAAGTTGAAAATTATGAAGTTTGTTGATGATTGTTTAAGTGTTTCGTGTTAAAAATTAGTTGTATATGTTATATAGAGAAAGACTTGCTTAGAAGAGTAGCTATAGATGTTTTGGATAGATTTCAAAAAATGAAAACACGTATAACGATATTTTAAATATGTTTGTAATGACATTTGACATGTTTTTGATAATTATATAAATTTTAGCTTGATATTCTTTTGTTTTACATGACCCGGCCCGAACCGACCCGATATGAACCAAATTTTTTTATATACCTAGGGGTCTAAAATCTTTAAAAATATTTCGCACTCACATGAAATAATTACTTAGTCCGCCACTGTGGAGTATTGTAGTTGAATAGTGAAAATGAAAATTTTATAAAATTCATTCCTACTCAAAAATTAAAAGTCGTTGATTTCTTCTTTGTACAGCACATTATTATAAAACAAACCCGGCTCGAGGAAAGTCGTTGATTACTTAAATTTTTCGACTTTTGTTAAACTTTTTTCCAAAGAATTCTAAATTTAACAGCACAAGTTAAGAACTGTAGTTGAATGGTGAAAATGAAAAACTTGTTACATTCATTCCTACACTTAATTATTTGCAGGTCGTGTAAAAGTTAGATAAGCTTACCTTTTCTAACGAAACTGTTACGATTACGAACACAATACCATGCATTAATAAAAAAAATGAAATAAAGTCCATAAACTCAACATTCTTTTGTTATAATCGAAGAAATGTGTACATTTAGACTTATAAATGGCACGTAGCGCGCAGTAAGGGAATGAGAACGCTAAATATCGCGAGAACCGTGAGAATGAATGAAAAAACCATGAGAACTTAGCCAAAAACAATTCAAATTCAAAATTTCTTTTTACACTTATCATAATTATTCGAATACAATGTTAGAAATTAAATTTACACGTTTAAATTTTCGTAAATAAAGAAAATTTACACATGTGTAAGTTTGCCATTTACACATGTGTAAATTTGTTATATTTACACATGTGTAAAAAATCTAGTAAGAGTGAATTTGAGAGGAAGGATGAACTATTTGATGTTGTATTTAATTACAATGAGCTTTGTATTAAAAAGATTTGGTTTTGATTGGTTTTTCATTTATTCTCATGGTTCTCGTAATATTTAACGTTGATCAAGATAACCCTCCTACACATACAAGTTTAGTAACACTTAATTCTAAGTATAAGCATGCTAGTTTTGTTTAATAGATTAATTGTGTAATGACATCAGTGTATGACCTAAGCTTTAGTTTGTCGAACACCTTCAAATAACTGCTCTTCAACAAGTATTCTGACACTAGCTAGCTACCCTTAGAAGCAGTTTGGGATTTAAAACATATATGTAAAATTAAGACAAAAGTAAATAAACTGGTCTTCAGTTCAGAAGTAATATACATATTTACATTGAATTAATTCCACTTATGATGACACATCAAATACGTAAGTAGTTGACAGTTAGGCATTGCTATATTTATTATTATCATCTATGTAATCCGTTTCTATACCGTTAATTAGCGCAGATGATAGTCACATATAACCAACTAAATATAAGTATTGCATATGCATCAACTACTATATATTAGTTATGATTATTCTCAGTTAGTTATATAAAACGTATATTAAATTATCTGATTACTAGAAAACTAGTATAGATTTTTTTTATAGGTATACTTCATTAACGGGGACACCGACCCAAGACGGGCCGACCCAAAGAAAACAAAACAATCACATATTTACAGCTTTGAACCAGATATCCCATGACACATTCTTATGTTTAGATCTAGCTTTGAACCATAAGAAACCTAACACCTTAATGTCGGAGAAAACTAGTATAGATGATCACATAAAGTAATCCCCCAAAAACTCTATATTTAATGCTTAGCTTATATCATGTAACTAGGTTATAGTATATGTATTACACGAGTTAAATGATGAAGATGGTTTGTTTGTGGAGCATAACAAGACAAATAGGTGTACCAGAAATCTTGATAAACGTACGTCTTTAACTTTCAATCAAATTCTAGATCTCCAAAAGTCTTTTTTCTCTCTCCAGTCTAACTCTCTTTTTAGGGTTTAGCCTAAGATATCTATATGTAAACCATCTCAAGTCCTTACTCCACTCTTACATGCCTAATTCTTTGTCCCTAAAGCATCTAAGATCTGAACTGATATGAGGGTGGAAGGAGTGCTCCCCATTTGGGGAGTGGTAAGTAAACTTATTCTCTAGCCGATAATGTCATACCATCTCAAGTCCTTACTCCACTCTCTATTTTGCACTCAATTACTAGGGGTGCTCAAACACATGAGAAATCTTTTTATTTTTTTATATATTTTTTATTTCTAAAAATTATGCATTCATAATAAAACATATTTTAAACAAAATAAAAGTACATTTAATTAATAAAATATTACATTAAATTAAAATAAATAAAATGACATTAAATATAAAAAGACATTTTAAAACTAAAACTAATTTAACTATTCGTCGTCGGAATCCGCCAAAAGGTGGGGTAAATCTTGTTCTCCAAGATGCTCCACAAGATCATATTTTAGTCTATAATGCGTATCTTCATCAATGAGCTCGTAATAAACAGTGTCATCGAAAACAGGCTCGACTGGAGGATCCTGAATATGTACCGGTGCAATCGCGTCTCTGTCGTCTTTTAGAATCATGTTATACATAATAATACACGCATACATGACATTCCTAATCTTTTTTACACTCATATCACGCATCGGTCGATTAAGTACACCCCATTTTGCCTTTAAAACACCAAAAGCCCGTTCCACGTCTTTTCTTGCCGCCTCGTGTTGCCTATTGAACTTCTTTTCTTTCACAATGTGAGGATACGGAAATGATTTCACAAACACGGACCAAGTAGGGCAGATTCCATCGGTAAGATAGTATCCACGCTTGTACAAGTGGTTGTTCACATAAAATGGGCATTTTGGTGCAGTTCCATTTCGTTGAGTAAGAAATAAGGAAGATTGTTGGAGCACGTTGATGTCGTTTTGTGAACCTGGTGGACCAAAAAAAACATGCCAAATCCACAAATCTTGAGAGGCCACCGCTTCGAGCATAACTGTCGGGTACCTGTGATCCCCCCTCATATATTGGCCCCACAACTCTGTTGGACACATTCTCCAAACAAAATGTGTACAATCAAGACTACCCAACATCCCAGGTTGGTGATGTTTATCCTCATTAGCTTGATACAAGAGCGCAACGTTGTGGCTAGTTGGTGTACGTAAGAACTCGGAAGCGTATAAATTACATACCATTTCGTAAAAATTATTTAGATAGTCACGGGAAGTCCTTTCGGCCATATTTAAATACTCGCCATTCTCGTCTGGAGGGTTACCGATTGCAAGTTGCTTAATTGCCGACGTAACTTTTTGCATCGGTGTAAAACTCTTCTTCATTCTCGCATCCACGCCCTCTTGAAACTACGAGTTATTCGCTTGCACGTCACTCACAATTTTTAAAAACAACCTTTCGACATACGAAACCTATGACGAAAAACCTCTTCGTTGAATTTGGGCTCCTTGACAAAATAATCTGCCATTAGGGTTTCGTGACCTTTCTCTCGATCTCGACGGGCAGATTTCCTTTTTCTAGAAGTACTCGTGTCTTCTAGTGCGGCGACTTACTTAATAAGATTTTGGAAAAAAAAAAGTAAACTACTATCGCTTGAGGAAGAATCATCGTCTTCACTAATATCAAATGGATTTAATAGCGGTGGTATGTCATCAGCCATTATTTAGAAAATACGGTTAAATGTTTTGAATGTAAACGAGAGGATTTAGGTTGAATAGAAGTGAAAACTGGTGTTGGATGGAGAAGTGAATGGTGTTGGTTAAAACCGAAGTATGTGTATGTATTAATCCTAATCAAGCATGCAGGTCTTGCAGATGAAGCTAATTTCATCTTCTTAGAGACCCGAAACCACAATAACCAACTCACAAATACCAAATCCCATCATAACAACAAAAAGGTTAATTATCACAACCAAACATGGTAACATGAAAAATGGTTCTCGGATGAGAAAAGACTCAGGTCATCGAAGCAAAGAAACCCACAAAAGCCAATATATAAATGGTTAACCAGGAAAAAACAAAACCAGAAAACATAGAACCACGAAAATATGGTAACTAAACATTTTCATTCTCACCAAAAAATCATATCGGCTAATATGGACATGCAAAATGATTCTCAGATGAGAATAGACTCATCGTCACCGAACCAACAAAAACTACAAAAGCATGATTTGATGCATCGTCACCGAACAAAAAAAATCCTAATGGCTTAAACGAAAGCTTAAACCGGTTACAATAGCATATAATCGAAAAGTTTAGAAAAACAAAAGGAGATAGAACCTGAAAAACCTAAAGCGTTAACCGGAACCAGAAGCCGGGTAACGTCAACGCAGGGGCGGCCCTGAGGGTGTGCGGGGAGGACCACCGGCCAGGGCCCTATGATTCCGAGGGCACATTTAAAAAAAATCATACATATATATACTGAGAGAGAAGTTAGAGTGAAGGAGAACCGACTAAAAGGAAGGAGAACCAAGGAATTGTGAAGATTAAAAATTTAAAAGATACCTGCTCTTTTGTCGGCCGGTGACTTACAGGTGAAGAACCGGTGACTTAGAGGGTGAAGAACCAGGGTGAAGAAGAAGACAGAGAGAGAAAAAATGATAACTGAATTATTTAATTAGTCAACTTTTTTGATAGGAGGGGGATTTTTGAAAATATTCGTACAAACCACTCTCAACACCAATTATTTATTAGTTTCTTTTCTTTTTGTTTAAAAGAATATGAAGCACCCTTCGGAAGTTTCATATTTCAACTTTTTAAGGGTTGTTTTTTTATTATTTAAAAAAAATCTGATATGTATATTTGATTCAGATTAAGGAAAAATTCTTATGAGTTATGAGAACTTAGAGAACTCGGTCTTTCCGTTTGAGTTTTGCTCTCATTTTTTTTTTCACACTCCTAAATTTTATTGTTAAAAAGACAACCGTAAAAAAGTGTTTTTTCGACCCCTTACAACTGCTGAAAAAAGCTGAATAACATCAACATTACATCGCTTTTTTAAGGCATAAGGGCACGTTTTTTTCAGTCTCGAACAGGGCACCTGAATTCTCAGGGCCGGCCCTGCGTCATCGTAACGGTCAGTAGCTGGAACCGAAAGCATAGAGATGCATTGCGGATCGTCGGCGGCTACAACGTGGTATGTCAAGAGTTAGGTGAGGAGCACAGTGGCAATGGGGGTTTAGGCGTTTAAAGACAATCAATCGTCAAAATAAACAGTCGGAACACAAAGAGGGGAGCCGCGGAGCTGATGAGCGGGTAACTGGCAGAGCGAGTGAATAAAATATACCATAAAATAACACTAACACCAACCCCAAAAAACAACAATAGAAAAAATTAGGAAAAGTAAAAGGAAAATGAAAGGCTAAAAAACTAATTTAGTATAATAACTGATTGGATAAATTAATAATATATATATGTGTGGGCGCTAGGGAGGCAAAAATGAAGTTGCACTAATTCTAACTGAATAAACACTGGTTCAACAGACCGGAATCAATTGAACCAGGGGGTTTGAATCTGCATAAAAGGGGGTGATTCTTCTCGTTTGATTCAGGGTTCGCTAAGCTCCTTCTTCTAACAATAACTGTAAAACAAACAACCGTTAGACTCGTCACGGGGAGAATGGGGGTTCTCTTCGTGACCACCCTCCGGCGTGAGAATAAGTACACAGTTTTATGAAGAAGAAGAAGAAGTATTGAAAGTGAAGCGAATGTAACTTGAGAAATGATACCTGAATTGCCTTATTTATAACCGAGTTTGGGCGGGAAAGTTTGTTGACGGAGGAGTGAGGGAAACTAATTTCCGTGAGCGGTTATTTTCTCCACCGTTAATCTCTACCGTGAAGTATGTGCACACGGACCGTGGATATGGTCAACGGCTGGGGAGATGCCACGTGGAAAGTAGGCAAGTGTGGATCTTTCTCCAACTTAGTGCTATCACCGTGACTTTGAGGGGAGCTCAGGATGATGCCATGTGGCTATTCGGTTATAACCGAATGGTTGTGCATGATAAGACCTTCTAGAAGATTTACAGCTGTAATCCTATGTGACCTTGCCTTGTGTAAATTCTGTTATAACAGAAAGGGTTGCTTTCTGTCCAAGTCTGAGTGATGTTTGCGCGGAAGTGCTGTTCAGAGTTTTGCTCCCAACTTGTCATATGATCTTGCGCAAGGATTTATTAATTCCCTTTTGGCGCGCGGATGTTAAAAACTGTTTTTCTTTTTTTGTTCTCTTTCAGAACCGGTGCGCAGCCGCGCATGGTTCTTTTAAAGAGAGCCCATTGTGGTGAAGTTGTGGTATAGTCCCAAACGCCTGTGTAAGGTTTTTGGGACCTTACCCCTTCAAGTCCCCCAGTCCAGTGTTGCTCTTATGCAAATAAGTGGAGTACTGGACTTACAAGAGATGGGTGTTTTTTGCTGTGGAGTTTTTGGCGCGAAAAAATGGGGAATCTTCTTGAGAAAGATACTCTTTTGCTCATGATTTCAATTTTGAAAATTTTGCCTTCTGGCAGGTGAAAAGGTACAGTGACGACTGTTGACGTGTGACAGGCTGTCATCTGTCAGTTGTATGTCGTCGATCGTGGCTTATACGTGCGCGTGAACTTGCGTTATTGCTATTCCCACTCGCCCCTGGTGCCTAGATAATCGTGTTTTCTCCGAAAAAGGTGCTATTGCGGTTCTCTAGGTCATTTGACGGTGGTGGGTATATAAATCCTTTGATTACCTTCGTTTCCTTATTTTCTGCTCTTGAGTCTTCTTCGTCTTCTCCGTGAGTTTCTTGAAGGAATTTTCAATTCCCTTCCTTATGTCAACTGGAGAACGCCACGAAGACTCTTCTGAAGAGATGGCTTCTGGTCTTCCACCATTGAAGTGGCCTAAGGAAACCTTTGACATAAAGATTTCGGGGGTTTCAAAAGTTCCCTAATAGTTGGGACGTTCGATACCCTGATGAAGGTCAGACGGCGGCAGATGCTCCGGCCAGGTACATTACTCTGTTTTGGGATTTCTTTGCTTTAGGCAATTTTCGATTGCCTGTAACAAAATTTTTCCTTGAAATACTTTCGTATTATAAATTTCATATTTCTCAAATGCATCCTATTGGAATGGTCGGGCTCGTCACTTCGAATTTGTCTGTCGATCGATGCATATCGAGCCGACGGTTAACCGCTTCTGAGTATTCCACCAGATGCATTGTTCACAGGGTTTTTATTCCTTTATTCAACGTGCTTCGGCCAAGAAGATCTTGTTGAAACCCCCGAAATCTTTTCACGATTGGAAGTCTAAATTCTTTTATATCAAGGCCGGTGTGATTCCGATGGCGATGACTTTCAGGGGTAAAGAGGATTGTGGAACAGAAACTATACAGACTCCTCTTTCAGAAACTTGATACCAGGATCTAAAGGATGTTCCCTTGATTGAACTTCCAGAAAAAGCCCTAGTTGCTGCCGGTATGAGCTTGTTCTGGCGGATGGAGCGAGAAGATAAACCGGTTTATATGGAGGGTGACAGTGGTAAGATTCTAGACCTCTTTCCCCCCCCCCCCCCCCTTTTTGACTTTGTTCCTATTTTCCCGTTTTTGTAGTTGTTTCTTTGTACGTTGTTGCGTTTGAAATGGAAGGTGGGAAGATGGCCACTATTCCTAAAAGCGCTGATGAGGAGCTTTGGTATCTACGGACTGTGAAGAACTTTGTGCTTCCACAAGATGAAGACCTGACTGCGCAACCCTCTACTAGTGCTGGTAATTTTAATTTGAGTTTTGGTTGGGATTGCAATATTACTCTTTGTTGTCTATTGCAGAAGGGGTAATATTGCAATTTTTTCTTTTTTGTAGGTGAGCTGACTAATCTGGGCATAGGCCCTGAGAAGAAGAGTTGTGCGCCGGCTGCTACTGTTGCGCCGAAAAAGAATGACACGACGAGGGCTCAGTCGTTAACAGTCAAGAATGCCAAGGGAGAGAAGAAAGGTACGTGCCGTTCCTCTGACTCCTGGTGTGACTATGTAGTGGTGTCTGATTCGTTGGAAGGTCTTGCGCCTGTAGTTGCGAGGAAACCGAAGGTAGAGCTTCGGGATGCTGCTGATATCCCTGCCTCGAATCCCGAGGAACCGATTGACTTAGAGTCAAGTCCGGAGCCTTTGTTGAAGACGCAGGCGGGGAAAAGAAAACCGGCTGAAGTCGATGCTGAGGCACAACCTGCCAAGAAAGTTCAAAAAAGAAAGATTACCAGAAGGGGAAATCTTGATGCTTTTATTGCGAAACCTCCTCTAGGTAAATATCTTTTTTGCTTCTCTTTTTTTTATATATGCGCGCCGTATGTCTATAACATGGAATGCTTCTGTAGAAGACACAGTATCTTCTGTTCATGTGGAGCCATCGTCCACAGTTAATGTTGAGCTTCCGCCTTCACCCCCTTATGTCTCAATCAGTGAGCAGCTAGAAAATGTTCAAGTTGAGGGTGAGGCGAAAAAGACTACTGAGACGGAGAAACATGTTGAGGTAGAAGAACTGGTTGAGATGGCAACGGAGAAAGTTGTGAGCCCGGGGGCTGCGGGTGCTGATGCTGCTCATCTAAAGTCTCCTGAAGTTGTAGCGCGAGACCCGGAGAAAGGAAAATCTGCTCAAGAAGACCCTGTGGCAACTTTTCCTACTGCGGGTTTTGCCTCTGCGCCTGTAAATGTCGAGAAGAAGCCTGTTGAGGACCAAGGTTCTTTTGCTCATGTTGATGAAAATTCTCCTATCCGCCTGGATGAAACTCTGGGGGATTATTACTACAGAACTTACTCGGAGAAGAACGCCTCTGAAATTCATGCTCCAGTGTGGAATTTGAAGAAAGGTGATACCTTCTCAGACTGGCGTGTGTGCCAAGACTGGTTGCAGGGAACCTTTCCTCCTGGGGAGATTAAATTTCAAGAGGGGCGTCCCCATGAGCATACCTATCATGCTTATCTTGAAGAAGCCGCTACTTACATGTCTACTACGCATCGCATAGTGCGCGAGTGACATAGCATGCACAAAGAATGGGTTGGCTTTGAGGTGTCTAAGAAAAAAAAATTCCGAAGATGAAACCTGGGTAGCCCAGATGAAGGCTACGTTGGAAGCCGACCGAGCCAAGTTTGAGAATGACCTGAAAACAGAAGAATGGTCTGTTGCTGGGTGGAAAAGAAAGGCAGAGGCTGAAGCTGCTCTTCTTTCTAAGGAGCGTAAAAATTGGAGAGAGATTTGTGAAAAAGACAACAACGAGAAGATAGGCCTCCGCAATATCATTAATAATCTCAAGGCTGAAGTTGAGAGGTTGAAAAAACAAGATGCAGATACTGAGAAGCTGAAGCAGGAAAAAGCTGAGACGGAAGCAGCGCGTGATGAAGCACGCTCTCCCAGGGAGAGGAGTGAGCAGATAGAGGTACAAGCCTGCGCTATCCTTGCCCTTAGAGATAAGGAGATAGATGAACTTACCTCTTTACTATCTGAGCAGGAACAACTGAAGGCGGAGATTGAATCTGCTAAGAAAGATTTGGAGCTTGCACTGGCTGAAAAAACTAAGGTGTCCCGCCGTTTTGAGGAAAAGTTGGAAAATTCTGAGACTGCCCGAGTGACGGCGGAGAGTCAGATTGAACCGCTGAAGAATGACTTGTTATGGTTGAAAGATCACGGGATCGTCAGCGTAAGTGTGTCTACCTTTGATAAGATTTGATGATAATGCACCTTCTTACTTATTTTATTGTGCAGATTGCTGAATCTGTTCTTAATTCCGAAGAACTGGATAAAACGATGGTTATGCCCAAGGGTACTCAGAATGTTCCCAGCACGTTGTTAGTACCTTAGCTGCAACCATTAGTTTTTCGTTCTGTCTGGGCGCAAACTTTAGCTGCAACCATTAGTTTTTCCCAGCTCTTGGGCAACCCCTCTGTTCAAGACAGAACCTTGATCATGTCGTCGCAGCGCACAACATACTTGAATTGTGTTCGTATCAGATGTTCATGAACGTCACCGATCTCTAGTACCTCTTTGTTGTATCGCGTGATGAAGTCCTCCAAGCTCTCGTCATCACGTCTCCAGATATTCATCACATCAGCGGTGTCTCTGATAGATCTTCGTTGCGGGTTGAAGTGAACCAAGAACTTTTCTTTCAAATCTATCCACGACGTTAGCTTCCCCACTGGTAAATTATCGAACCACAATCGTGCCGCACCTGTCATGGTTTGGCCGAATAGGTGGCACCACATTGGTAACGTCCAACCCCTTACCAGACCTGCGTTAATGAATACACGAAGGTGGTCATCCGGATCTGACATGTCGTTAATTTCCCGACGTTCGATGATAATTCCGCCTTTTCCAGGGGAGCTAAGGCGATCTCACTGACAAATTTCGAATTCTCCGCTGCCTCTGCCGGGCGGTAGATTAAGTTGTAATCGTGCTCTGCATCTGGGTTATAAACCGTACGAGGTTTATAATTTTTGTGATCCCGTTGCAGCCGGCTGAACACACTTGTGTTATCTCCTTCATGGTATGTTTTGTCATATTCGTCGGTCTGGGTGTCCCATTTTTGGTAAGAACGCGGGCCCAGCCGAGAATGAACTGACTGCCTTCTGTGACAATATGGCTCATCAGGGTAATCCCTTCGGTGAGTTCCGGAGTAGGTAGATTCGTACCTGGTCGGAGATCTGGAGTAGACTTCTGTGTCGTCTACGTGTACTCGTGATGGTGCATCATGGTGAGAAGTTCGTGGTACCGATGGTGCCCGTACGTGAGATGCAGGTCTTCGTGACTGAGTGACGGGAGGAATAGTCTGTGCACAAAGTTGTGCGTATACTGCGTTTATAGCCCCTTGGGACCTGACGTACCACGAGATGGGAGTTTCACCGGGAGGTAAAATTGAACTTATCGGGACCTCGGGTTGTGCTCCTGGAGTAACAGGGTCATTCTGATGATTAACGTTATACTGGACCTCGTTATCATCGGAAGCCTCCTCCACAATCCCTTCGACTTGGGTATTGTGTGCGAAATTTGTTGGCCGAGGGCCTGATTGACGGTTCATCGGAGTTTCTTCCATTGAAAAACAGAGCTGAAAGAATAAATCAAAACGAGAAGATATGAATAAAAACTGAGAAATCGGTGGGTGCCAATGAAGAAACACTGGTTCAACAGACCGGAATCAATTGAACTAGGGGGTTTGAATCTGCATAAAAGGGGGTGATTCTTCTCGTTTGATTCAGGGTTGGCTAAGCTACTTCTTCTAATAATAACTGCAAAACAAACAGCCGTTAAACTCGTCAAAGGGAGAATGGGGGTTCTCTCCGTGACCACCTTCCGGCGTGAGAATAAGTACAGGGTTTTATGAAGAAGAAGAAGAAGTATTGAAAGTGAAGTGAATGTAACTTGAGAAATGATACCTGAATTGCCTTATTTATAACCGAGTTTGGGCGGGAAAGTTTGTTGACGGAGGAGTGACATAAAGTAATTTCCGTGAGCGGTTATTTTCTCCACCGTTAATCTCTACCGTGAAGTATGTGCACACGGACCGTGGATATGGTCAACGGCTGGGGAGATGCCACGTGGAAAGTAGGCAACTGTGGATCTTTCTCCAACTTAGTGCTATCACCGTGACTTTGAGGGGAGCTCAGGATGATGCCATGTGGCTATTCGGTTATAACCGAATGGTTGTGCACCATAAGGCCTCTAGAAGATTTACAGTTGTAATCCTATGTGGCCTTGCCTTGTGTAAAAACTAACGTTATTTTACTAATTTTGGGAAAATAACGTTAAAAGTGGCGAGCGGTCATCATGTTGTGGCATTGATAGCCGAAAAACAAGGAGGTACACGCATCAATCGGTCTTTGCCCCAATTGTTGAGTGTTACGCGCCTTAGGTCCAAGGCTTGATGAAAAACTACTATTGAGCCAGGGGTCTCAAAGGAAGCAGTTTCTCTATTCCTATGGGTAGAGGTAAGATAGTCTACATCTTACCATCCTTAGTCCCTACCTTAGCTTTGCTATTGGTGGGATTTAGCGAGTATGATGATGATGATGAATAGTTTATTTTATTGTTGAAGAGAAAGAATTAGCTATAACTGTTTTGATAAACTTAGATTAACTAAATAGTTGTTATGAATATAAATTTTGATAATTATTTAGCTATAACTGTTTGGATAAATTAAAACATGACATGACCTTTGAATTTTGTCCATTGTAATTGGTCTAATAAGCTAGGAAACCCATGTAACAACTAACAAATATTGTATGTTTTCGTATTATTTACAATGCATAGATCTAGATACATCTCTATAACTAATTGTATTGTATGGTTACAGTTAGTAAAACTAAACAAAAGTGAAGTGTATACAAATGAAAAACAAATAACTAAATGTTAATAACAAAGTATACATGTTGTATAGATAATATATGTCGTCTAAACTATTATGATCTCAGTCTTCTTGCAATCCCTTATCCTGATTTCTGCCGTGTTCTTGTCATCAATATTTAATACATCACAACATTCCCCTCTATGTTCAACCTAAATGATGTAAGAAGAACATGTATTAATTACATTATGTATGATGATTTGTATATAGCTAACAATAGCACAATATAGTAAATAGGGCATTCATGGGCTTACAAAGTTTAATTTTGTTGCCGGAGTGTAAACTTGAATCTTTGAGATATGATCCGCCGAATTATGTGGAGAACAAGCAGACAATTGACGGGGCTTGTAGCGAACATAGGTCAACTTGATTTCATCTGATGTGGTATTACTATTACTTTTACTATTACTATTACTATCACTATCGTTATTACTATTGACTTTGGTTATGGAATGGAAGTAGAAAACATGGGGAGTTTCACATGAATTGTTGGTAACTAATCGTGTGTTGAACATATAATCTGGTGGTTTTCGTGTCAAGCTCCATGGAGTAAACGTCTCAAAAGGTCTTCTAAGAATGCTTCGAGGGATCAACTGCTCATAAATGTAAGCCGAGTAGCCCCAAGCTATCGAAAATGTCCAATTATTTTGCTTGTGGTAGCAAACGGTTTGTTGGAGGAGGCGTGTCTGATCGACTTTAGCTGCAGTCATGAGATGTCTAAGAGACTTATGTTTGTCCATGGTGGGGAATATTGGAGAGACGATGTCGAGGTGGTGGAGGGAGATCAACGGTGCGTGTGGGTGAGCCGATAAGAACCCGGAAATGTCATCCACTAGATCAATCTGTTAATTATTAGCACAGATATTAGGACTTTTATGGTATGGCTAATTGATGGCGATGGCTAGTTTAAGAGGTTGTAAGGTTTGCGACTGTTTTGCGAGCAAATTGATGGCGATGGCTAATCTTGTGACCGTTACGATTTCAGTTGCATACTAGCCGCTAAATTAGCAACCTTTTTTTGCAACTGAGTTTAAGCGGTCGCAAAGCTATTTTTGTGGGAACAGGTACTGTACCAATAGACCACTAGGTCATGGCCTCGTAGGTCTGAACACCATCGCTAATATTTTATTGCCATTAAATGTGCATTAGTAAGTCATATAATATGAATATTTGATGCTTAATTAAAACTTTACCTGATGAAACCCCTTTTCAGACGTAAGAGAAACACCAAGATCAGCAATGCAAGCACTCAAAATCTGATCGCTAACAAAATAAAAGGGATAAGTCCCAATGCATTGATCAAGATTCGCGACTAAAGCCTCCACCAACGGGTAACTTAGCGCGAACCCTGCGCCACCAAACGCCATCTCGAACGAGAAGTCGAAATTCGACTTAATGCATTCGGATATCCCACCAATATAGAAATATTTGGTGTGATCATACCTCCCTAAAAGTTGCACCATATTATCCAAGAAAAAAATGGTATCATCATCTCCAATAATATACCATCTAACATCCATATCTCCCTCCCTAAACGTTTCCAGGATTGTTCTCACGATCCTGATCACGTCAGGCTTCACGTGTCTCGAGTACACCTCAAGATTTGTGGTGTTCTCAGACACGCGATAGGGAGGGAGATTATCATAAGCCCATGGTAAAATATCCACTGTGGGTTCTTTATCAAAAAAGATATATCCACGCGTGATATTCGGCCTCCACCATTCTCTGAAATACAACCTACGGTTGCGCCACGCCTTAACCGATCCTGAGATACAAAATACCAGCTGGCTAACATTTGTCGATGTAGAAGGCGGCGGTGATGGTGATGGCGATGGCAAGGGCAAAGGCGACGGCGAAGGTGAAGATATAAAGGCAGCAACTTTATTCAATGTTCGCTCGACTGGTAAATTGCAGATGTAAGATTCAGAATTATGATACACGATGATAATGTATATAACAAAGGCTGTAACGGCTAAAATCTTGCATAGATTTAATTTTGTTGATAAATTATTATGCCGTTGTGGGTTCATTTCATCACAAGCTTTCTTCTTTCCTCCTGAAATCTTTCGCAGATTATATTGTATTGACTTGTTTGTTTTCGTCCATAATTTTTGTATGGTTTTCGTAGGAGTTTAGGTTTTTAGGTTTAAGTTGTATTCCCATGTATCCAAAAAAACTTTATATATCTTTCGTCTGGGGATGTCAAATTTCTTAATTATACTTATATTTTGAGGCTTGAAATTGTCTTCCCTTAGATCACAATAAGGATAAGGATTAATATAATAAATTACAAACAGAAATTGGTGAAGAATTAAATTAATTAATGATTTAATACATAGCGGAAACTCATGATAGTAGCAAGCTAACAATTAAAATTTCGTTTTTTTTTTGAAAGGTTAACTTCATTAAAACACAAACCGACACCCTCAAATCGAGGGGCCCAAACACTACAACGACCTACTTAAATACAAATTTACAACAATCGATCCACTCAATGTTTTTACATTTCCCTCTATCTTTGAACCATAAAAAACCTAACGCTTTCACCTCGTTAACTACGTCCCCGATTCGAACCTCCTTGTTTTCAAACCTCTTTTTGTTCCTGGCTTTCCAAATGCACCAAACCGCAATCCTGATAATTCCTTTGAAAGCTTCCTTTTTGACCCGGAAAAACCCATGAAATTATGGATCGCTCTAATATCCTTGAAGCTAAAAAAATAAAGATTTTGAGTATTACACTACCTACTTAGATGGCTCCAGACCACCGAGGCCACATAACACGAAGAGAAAATATGATCGGCCGAGTCTACCCCATCATTACAAAAGCCACACCTGTCATCTTGCACTTGAATGTTCCTGTGATTAAGAGCCTCCACAGTCGCAATCCTGTTGAGCGCCGAACTCCACATGAAAATATTAAGCTTATCCGGAATCCATTTACAATCTTCTAAAGGGTCTAACGATAAAGAAGCATGCTGCCCGTTACTGTTTAAGAGTCTCTTGACCGCTCCCACACTGAATTTTTTATCCTCAGCACCAATCCACTCCCACTGATCTGGCCTGACCTCTAATCCCACCTGAATCAGCCTACTGTACAGGTCAACCAGTTCATCGACTTCAACCCCAGCTGAGACATTTCTACTCCAGTCCCATACAAACTCGTGACCGAGAACGCTGCTGACCGTCGCCGGTTTAATACGCTCCGAATTCGTTTAAATTTAAGTTTTTTTTGAACGACCGTTTAAATTTAAGTACAAATTAAATCATGTAATGCTGATTCATCCACCAAAAATTATTTATTCGTTTGCTAAAAGATTTTATTAACAAGTAACAATAAAAACTGTAATTAATTAATGACAGCAAATTTAGATATTCTTACAATCTCTTTTATGAGCAACACCACCCCCTCAATCCTTAACCCATTATTTTTGTTGCTATATGCTTATATGTGACGATTAAATAACTAGTTGCGAACAAGGTTGTTTTGTGGATCAATAATAGTTCTGAATCGTTGTATTACTTTTGGCCTCAAGTATAGTGTTGAAATATTCAAAAATCAAAAGCTTAATTGGATAATTCAAAAATCAAGAATTAACAATTGTGTTAGTCTGTTGTGTCTAATCTCAAATCACACAAAGTTGCGATTTTATAAGAGGTACATATTTGCACACCTATGTGCCTATTTATACACCCAACCCAACCCAACCATACCCTTATATACGCATCGTACAGACTTTTACGATGCGTATATGGTTTACGTCTCTGACCATATGGTCCAACCTCGTACAGTGTCAAATCAATCACATATACGAACGTATACTGCCAGTATATGAGGGACCTATACCATGCTTTTCTACGTCTCGTACGAACCTGTACTAGGCATACAATTTGACTGATTTGACTTTGATATGATGTTGTCTAGGAACATGATTAAAAATATATGCCAAGTACAAGGCTATACGAGGCGTAAAATTTTGATTTTGAATCATACAAATAGCGATATGCAGATGCTTCTTCATGATCCATGTCGATGTTCTCATTTACTTTGCATTTTTCTTGGTTTACCAATTGTCAGACGAGTGTGAAGCTAAATCATTCTGAAAAAATGTCATGGTTCTGGGACGCCAACTATTTCTTTGTCAGTATTCCAACGACTCATGGGGGGGGGGGGGGTACATGAAACAGATCTGGTAATGTTTACTAACTTAACTTCCTTCCTTGTTGTTTTGAGATTATTAAATTTTTATCCTACCGTTGTTTTAGGAGGATTCTGGAATTCATGATTCTAACGAGGAGGAGGGGGTCGAGGAGGTTGTGTCTGGCGTTCTTGTAGATCAAAACAAACTGTTGCTCGACTTGAACGAGGCTCCGTTTCCCCTTGTTGATGAACCATGTTATCCGGCGCAACAAGTGTATCCAGATTATGGATACGAGTTTGAATCTTCGTAGGTGCAACAAGACAATCCGGATGGATACGGAGGATACGGTGGTTAGCCTCCTCCTGTTGATGAACCATATTATCCGGCACAACCAGGATATCTGGATTCAAATACGGGTGTGAATCTTCGTACGTGACACATGACAACCCGGATGGATACGGAAAATATGGTGGTGAACCTTCATACGCACCACCCTATTATGATGAGCAACCACCTAACCCGAGCAATCCTTACAAAAGTAACAATGCATCACATTCTTTGTACGTGCAACAAGGCTATCATGATACGGAGGTGAGCCTCCGAACACACCACCATATGATGATGAGCAACCCCCTAACCCGCGCAATCCGTATCAGACTAAGCAGGTATCATATTCCATTATATATTAAAATTAGTATTGTCACACTCCGACCACGTAAAACAACAAATCATGGCGGAAACGTCGGGGAGTGTCATAACAGAATCATTGTTTCACAATCATGGATTAAATAGTTTCGTTTTATTGAATTATAGAACTCATTGTTTTATTACAAATCAGATAAATACAAATATTGTCTTTCAAGTTTTAAAGTCGCTAAGGCACGAGTCCATCCTATGTATAGCATGCATCAACAATCATCACATGGCAGCACCTGAAACATATGTAAAAATAGGTACGTCAGCATAAAAATCCCTATGAAATACAAAGGTTTTATTAAAATAGGATTCATGACTTATAAGTTTAAAAGAATGTTTAACAAATAGTAGTCATGTTCTTATAAGAATGTTTTCTTTTATAAATCATGCGAAAATCGATAAGAAATCATATGATATAAAAGAATAATGCATAGATAAATAAATAACCAAGTAAAATGAGTTTGTATAAAATATGTTGTTTGTAAAACAGTGTTTCATGAAGATGTGATATTTGTGTAAAATGCAATATGTCTAACTTGAAATGGCCTAAGCCGATAGTATATCAAATATACTTTAGTTGTAAAAATATAGTTTTCGGTAGTACATCATAAGTATACTTTGGTTTAAAAATGAAAACATCGATAGTATATCATTTTATACTTTGGTTTTGTAAATAACATATCAAACTATGCTTTGGTTTTGAACATATCAACTATCTTTTGGTTTGAAAATAACATATCCACTATGCTTTAGTAAATAATAAGGCTAGTAGTATATTAAAATATATGTTGGTTTTGTACATAGTATATCAAATTATACTTTGGTAAATAATATCACATTTTGGGAGCACATCAAACTATACTTTGGTAGTATATCAAAATATACAAAAGAAAATTTGATTTGGTATTTCATTCAAACCTTAGTGCATCACACTACACCTTAGAGACTATAGAAATACCACAAAGGCAATTTATATTTGGTTAACATTTGGTTTCTGACATTCCATACAACAGGAATGGGGTGTCTAGTCCTATAGCGCTATATCATACTACCAATCGGCTTGATGAATCAATAAAATAAGTACAATCCAACAATTAGTTTTATAATCTTTGAAAATTAGTGTTTAAACCATAGATAATCATTCAATTTGTCAAAAGATAAGTACTAGCATGTGTAATCATATAATTGAAATCATGAAAATAACAAATAGGTACACATGTTTCACCCTAAAACATTTGAAAACAGTAAAAGAGGGGACTATGTACTTACTTGAGGATGCTTAGAAGTCTTGAATAACAACCAAGCAAAGCTAGAGGGACCACGGAATCAAACGGCACCTAATATAGGTAACTATGTTAATAAACCGGACCTAAATCGGAAGATCGGATAGAATGAGGTTTCGTAAATCAAATGAGTATAGGAACTCATGTAATATGGTTTAACAAAGCCTACATTCTAAATCGGAATCTATCCTAAGTGCTTTCGACCCGTTACGGCCCATTAAGGTAGCTTATGCTACGTTAACGCGTCGTTCGCGCAAAAGCGCGTTTGAGACGCCTAACTAGTCCTATGAAGCATTATATGCCTAAACATGTTGCATAATTAGTTAAGTGAAAAAAGTTTAAGTTACATATGCTTAAAATCCAATTATGCATAAAAAAGACATTTTGGTCATTTACCTAAGGCATATAAACTACCTATCATACAACTAATTTAAACTAAGTGACTGTAAGGTATAACCTCGGAAGGTTATTCCCTATACAACTATGGTCACTAAACATGCTTGGTCGGATCCTAAAGATCGACCAAACGGGTCTAGTTCGAAAGTCTAAGCGGGTGTTTAGACCGCTTGACTTACGACTCTATTCAAGCACTAAACTAAAAGTGACAAGCTAAACATGTTAAACATGTTTAACTAAGTTAAAAAACAGGTTTTGATATCAAAACAAAGGGTTTTGATACCCAAGGATAGTTTGGTTGCAAAATACGCATGAACACGAATTTTGACCGAAAGTATGACTCGTCACTACATCTAATCAACGTGGTAATCAGTAGGTATAGTCACACGGGACTATAACCATCGTGATTACGCTCACGTTGCAAAGTTCAAACGAACTTTTAGTTGACCAAGGACTTGGTCAAAGCAGAAAGTCAAACAGTGTTTGACTTTCATGCTTGAAAACGCATAAAAGAATGAAAGAAACTTACAAAGGGTCCAATTAAGGAAGATCTTGATTCAAATTGCTCAGGTATGAAGTGTTAGACCCCAACTTAGAGAAAATTGAATCAGATTGTGAGTTGAAATGAATGAAAGTGTTGGGTATTTATAGATTTCCTAGAACCGTTAGGATCGTTCCTCGCAATTCGTGCTTCGATCTAGGCCTTACACTTGGGCACATGGTTTAACAAAACAATGGGACACTAAAAACCATCAAAATCCATCAAATGGTATTGCAAAACCATGGACAAAACCATCAAAAAGAGGCTGGAAAGCCAGATTCAATGTTTCTGATATGGACTGCTGTCGTGGGCCGCGTAAGAATAGGACCAGGCTTACGCGCCCCTCCTGGTAACTATGGCAGATTGTCACTTTTGGTCCCTGCAGCCCAGAAACTTGATTTTCGATGCATTTTTGACATGTTTAAGCCCCGTTAACCCCATTTCAAGGCTCTAAAATGAAGTTAAAGTATAGGGAACTTAATTTATGCTCAAAAACATATCAGATGTCGGTTCATTTGGTCGTACGGTTGCGTTATTCGGTTAATTACGACGAAAATCGTAAACGCCAAAACGATCCAAATTACGCGGCGAATGGAATTTTATCACGCCAATCACTAAAATAAAATGTTTTAATAATTACATAAATTTTTGGATGTCCGGATATATTCAGAACGTAAGATATGCGCGAAAATGCAAACTTATGCACTTTTTGACGCTTTTAGTCCCTATTGATCAAGAAAGTTTATTTTTGCGCACCAAACACCTCAAAGCCTATTTCTAAGCTATGTAAAGGATATTTAGGGCATGTTTAACTTATGATCAAGTTCCGGAATGTTCGATACAGAACGAATCGGCATACTTTCGCAGTTTGACACAAAAAGTCCCTATAAGCGAATAAACTTGATTTTGTCATACCAAAGCCTTCAAAACTTATTTCTAAGTTATGTAAAGGTTATTTATGGTATGTTAAGCCCATGTCACTGTTCCGGAGTGTTTGTTGCATAAAACTGATTACGTTTACGCATCAGTTCGCGTATAACTTTCTAGAAAGCGATTTAGAGCTCGAAATCGAACAAGAATTGATATGTTCAAATGATACCCATATTTATACAAATCCCAAGTATGAAATACAATATTTAATTGGTTTGGTATTTGTATGATGGTTGTAGTGACACAGGTGTCACAGTCCCCCTACTTTAGGAAATTTCATCCCGAAAATTAATTTTAGAGGAGACCTGTGAAGACAACTGTGATTGTTTCGCTTTTGAATGAATCCTTCGTACCCTAAGTAAAACTATGGGCCGCGTTTGGATTTTTAGCGAATTTGTCAACTGGCCAAGTGATGTTCTTGCAGTAACAAAACATGGAGTTTCGAACAACGGTTAGAAGGATGTTTCCTATGAAGACTTATTATAGGAAACTTTTGTGTGCTCGAAAATCAGAGTCGGGGATTGTAAGATAAAATAACATTGGTCAAGGTCTATGACTTCTAGTAACTTAAATAACACTACGTTCGCAATGTAATAAGGAATACTTATATATAGCAAGTACCAGCGGCGTATCTACCATGCCTCTTTCTACATTGTTCCCGTTTCGTTATTCTCATCACTATAGGTCTTAAAACATGACAAAACTTGCTGTGGTTTCTGTGCACTGAATTCCATAATTATGTATGCATCCAAAATTATGTAATTCCTTGCACAGTCCGCACAGTTCATTTCATAATGCGTAGGGGAAAAATCAATCGAATAAACATGAAGTGATTGGACTAGACCACCAAAGGATCTTTTTAATTAGATCAACGAACGATCTTTTTAAGTAGATCAACACATGATCTCCTTAACTAGACCATCGTATGATCTCCTTAAATAGACCACTTAAGGGATCTTTTCAGCTATATCATCATATGATATTCCTAACCAGATTTTTAATCATTGTTTTTAACTAGACCACTCAAGGGGTCCAATTATAGAATAGTACTTCATAATCCAAGGGTCTTAACTATTACGTAGAAGCCCATTAAGGATTTAAGGTAGTACCTTTGGATACCATACTATGAATCCCTCATATGGAGATATGGAAGATTCTACGAGGATTTGGATAATGAATATTCAGATCACACAAAAACACAAAACATATAAGAAAACACATAAGCATATAATCACATAATTGTTTAACTTGATCTTCATTTTGTTAATTTGTTGTTGATTTGTGCACATGCATTTTAAGCATACCATGAATCCAATCCATGGATTTCATTTGGCACTTTAAACATCTTCAAGAATCTAACTATGAAGATAGGAAGATCTTAATAGGAATTCGGCTTTGTTTCTTAAAAGAAACGAGTACTTAAGATTTTCGGGGAGATCACAAGTGATCATAAAAAAAATGAAAGAACCACACGAGTAGTTTGTTTTGTAAGGAACACAGTTCCTTGGTGTCGGCATCGTAGGGTTGTATCAAACATACCCACAATCGTATTAGTTTCATAAAATAAAATTGAAACAACAAATTTTATTTATATAAAAACTAAGTTGATTCAAACATCAAAAGATAACATACAAGGAAATACAAAAGACTAATTGTTCACTGCTGCATTGTCGTTTGCGTTGGCCTCGTTTATGTTAAACACTCGTCCACGCGCTGGATTTGCGTTAACAAGTCTTGGGCAATTGTTTCGGTAGTGAGTAAGGTCACCACAGTTATAACACGACCCAGGTGGAAATTGTGCTTGAGCAGCAGTAGGATTTGCAGCAGCTTGGTTAGCATAACGGCATGTATTGACCAAATGTCCCAATCACCCACAGTGGGTACATTTGTGACACTGTGTTTGCTCTAGATGATGTCGGTTGCATTTGTGGAACAGAGGTGCAGTACCAACATAGTTTTTCCTTGTACGGGGTTGTGCTGGCTGGTTTGGTGCAACCTGGTTGTTCTGAGCAACCACTGCGAAGTTTTGCGAAGCCTTACGCTTCTTCGACTTTTTGGAGGTCTCAGTCTATTTTTCCTTTGGGTTTTCTTGTGTAGGCTAGTCAGATGGTTTCGGGTCGCCCTTTCGGAAAAGCTTACCTTTCTTGATCTAGGATTCAGTCACGGTAGCAGACAATTCGATGGCATGTCTGACGGTAGTAGGGTTGCTACCAGTAACGATATCCTGAACTGGGCCAGGGAGACCATCAATGTACTTTTCGATCGCCTTTTCCAAAGGCGTAACCATGGCAAGACATAACAGGCTCAGTTCTTCATAACGGTCAGTGTACGCTCGATGTTCACCGCTATCTTGCTTTAGATCGTCGAATTCCCTTTCTAACGCCCTAAGTGTAACGCCTTGTAATTTCGTATTTTATTTTTATAAATAAAAAAAATTACTCTACGTTCGAGGCATTAATTATCATAAAAAAAACGAACAACGATGAAAATTACGTGATTTTACGTAGTTGATGAACGGACGCACCAATAACGACTACTGACGCCATTTTTCATATATTTTCTTTTATCTAAAATTTTAGTTTACGACACTTTATGGAGTTCGGGTTTTGAGAACGAGTTCGTAGGAGCTTTCGAGCCGCTTAACACAAAAGATGGGCTTGTGGGCCTTAGGCCCAAGCCCAAAGCTCACTTAACCAACACTAAACCTAAGTATATAAAGAAAACAAACCCTAATCTCATTTCATTCACCAGTCGCTTAACACCTTTTCCTCACAATTTGTCTGTACCTGATCCACTACAAACCCACACTAAATCTTCCCCTCCTTCTCGATTTGTTCTGGCAGACACAAGGAAACCCTCATCATCTTACACTTGCAAAATTTTATCAACACCTTCATAAATTCAAAACACACATCTAGATCTGTCTTGCTTCCCTATCGATCTCTACTATAACAAAAACATATAAAAGCAAACCCTACTCACTCAACACAACCGCACCCCATCAGTTTTCCCCTTCTCCCTCTCGATGTTTTGGCCGACGACCGGTTCACCACCGGCGCCGGTTACCCGACAGTTGTATCGCAAAAAAAATCAGGAAGAAGCACGACATGACAGCAGATCAGAGAAGGAAGAGGGCCGCGATCATGGTTATGCCGCTCCGGGGAGGCATTCGGACGACGGCGCCGCCGTTAGTGGCGGCGGTGGTGGTGCGTTCTTGCTGTCCAACGAGTTGCTCCGATGGCAGTGGTTTCGTGATGCAGCTTGCTTATTTTCAGGCAAGTTCAATCGCTTCGGTAGGAATGAACGATGATCGCAGTGGAGGTGGTTATCAGTCGACTCAGCCTTCATCGAGTCAATGTGGTGACTGAGTTCGTGTTCTTTTGATCCGTTTTGGATCCTATCTCGGTTCGAGCTCGCAACCGTTCGGTTCAGGTTCGGTTCATGTTACAGTCAGATTTTGATTCGGGCTCAAGCCGGTCAATTTTGGAGTCGGTCAATGTTGGTCAAAACAGCCAACGTGGTCAAACTGGTCAACTATAGTCAACTGCAGTCAACACAGTCAACCCTGTCATTGATTCGGCACAAGATTGGGTAAAATTATGTTACACGAATATTGTTCATGTTTTAAATTTAATCATTACTGTAATCGTGAAACCGAACCGATATCGTTACATAAAATATACATTGTTCATATTTAGATTATGAATAATTGTTGAGTTTTGACAAGTATATTGACACTGAGATTGTCGGGATCATCAAGAAACAGAGGAAACTCTGCCCGATTTTCGTAAAAATTCATAATTCATAATGCGTTAAAATTATAAAATGAAGCTTAACTGATTCAATTAATTTTTATAAAAATAAGTATAAATGTATATTTATTTCATTTATTATTATTTTAACAATACTCCTATAATCTCCGAAGTTTCTCTAATTCTTTGCACTTGCAAGGACAAGACTTGACTTCTTCAAGAACTAAAAGATGACCTCGGTGTCCCATCCTCCAACTCTGCGATTCTTCGCGGGATCACCCAGGGAAAGCTTTGCAAAACAGTGAGCATACTCGACCCTTTTTACGTTTTAACGCATTTTTGGGTGCAACATGTATACAAAATCCACTTTACACCATCGATTATAATCAAACACACAATCCATCGAACACGTTCGTTGTTATGCTTAGGTTGTTATTTCTTGTTAGTTTCAACTTTTATTCCCATGATATTGTTATGCTTAGGCTGTTTAGGCATGCTAGTTTAAAAATTATAATTTCATACTATTTGCCATGCTTAAGTTGTTTATGTATGCTCGTTTCGACGTGAATAATAAATGCTATGTGGATTTTAGACAAACTTTTATACTTATAATTATATTCAAATTTGTATGCTCGCTATTGCTTTTGTACTGATCCATGCTTTTAATATATGTTGCAGGATTGTGATAGATGAATCTAGTAGGATTGCCTAGAAACGCATTAAAACTTTATTGCTCGTTATTTTGTAATTTACTTTCAATCCTGTTGTATTATGTTTCCAATACTAGTAATAATTCATTATCAATGAAGTGAAATTTAATTATTTGAATACTTATTGCGCGTTATTTATTTTAATCTTGTGGTATTCTAGTTCAAACCATGTAAAATGTAATTATTAAATACATAACACAAAATAGCGTTATGAAGTCTCTTGCAATCTACACACTTCGTCTCATCTTTCTGCCATCGGTTGGGGTGTGACAGATTGGTATCAGAGCCATAACTATAGAGAATTAGGTAGAATTGCCATGTTCGACCCTGTCTAAAGTCTAAGTGCCAAAACTTGACCATTCCTTATTCTTGCTTAATATGCAATTCTTCCTATTTGCTTCTACCTCTTCTTTTGTCTAAATATACAATGTGTCCTTTCTAAAACATTTCACACAATATATACTTGAAGATACTCATATTCCACAATCGAAATTACTCACCAGAATATGGGTGATTCCCGCCTTTGGTGACGAATTTCAATCCACCATACATGTTATTTTACACGAGATTACACCATAAAGTCAGGAGTGATATCTGTATCTTGATGGGAATTTCCATTTCATACTCTAGTGGTTCCTTATTGACGAGTCAAGATTTTATCTTGTTTCGTTCAATAAACCACATTTTGGGGACGAAATTGTCAACCTAGGATTGATATCCACACCTTGGTGACTGGTCCCGCCCTACGATTTTCAATCTCGCCAAAGTTTCGTATTTTCAATCAAATTAGGGACATGTACTAACTGGAAGGGTAGAATACCGTTAATCGCCTGGCGACGAGAGTATTATACCTATTAGGCCAAAGCATGTCTCCCTAATTCGGAAGGACTTGCGAATCACTTTGGAATAGTCGAAGTTTCTAAACCCGAAGCACTCCAATACTTGTCAAGCCTCTCTTTTATATTAATGCGATTGAATACTTGTTACCTAATCATCGTTTTTACACAATAAATTAATGCACGCCTACTGATACATTATACTTGATTCGGGATTACTGGACATTCTTTATGTGATGAACTGGTCATTAGCTTCGTAAGAAGCCACACCTTAACGTATATAGTCCTTGTGAAGCACTATAGGAGTAGCGCACCGCCACATGGATTTGTGGTTACGTTAAGTTAAACTTTTACGGTCCTTATAGCAATGAAATAATGACATGTGCTATAGAGATGATACTAGCGGACACGTTGGTTTGATTTGTTCGAGCCTCACCTTAACATATATAGTGCTTGTGAAGCACTATAGGAGTAGCGCACCGCCTCATGGACTTGGGGTCATGTTAAGTTAAACTTTTACAGATCTTTTCATAGCAACGAAATGATGACATGTGCTATGATTAGATGACACTTGCGTTAAACGTTGGGTTGACATCTTGTCATTAACTTCGGAGGAAGCCTCACCTTAACATATATAGCGCTTGTGTAGCGCTATAGGAGTAACGTCCGCCCCATGGACTTGCGGTCATGTTAAGACATTCATACATACTTGCGGACACGATGGTTTGACCAGTGAGATCACATGCCAGTAATGCGTTAATCTAGTTAACTAAATATCTCATGTGGACTATTCAAGGATTTAATCATACTCATACTTATAACCTCTCTCATACTTAAACACAATCATGCTTACATATAATCATACTTACATACTTAAACTTCTATACGTTATCATTCTCACCCGTAATACGTTAATAAACCCTGACCCGTACACTACTAGTACAAACTATGCGGATCATGCACATACCAAAATAATCACGGATGCATACATGATTATATTGCGATGCGCATGAAAACCATAGTGGGTTCTACTGAGTACCATAACACGAAACGTAACATGGCATCGAATAGCAAAACGGACGTAATATGGTATAAACACGGTGGATACACCGCTGGTACTTCATATATATAAGTGTTCCTACCATATTACCAAGGTTTCGTAAAAACGTGCCATGAGAAATTCGGTGTTTCCTTGCTATATTGAATACAAACTTTGATCACATGCCACCTATTTCTCGGTTATACCCAAAACCCACTTCGAAAATGCCATTTTTCCCCAAGGTCTTTCTCTTGAATAAATTTCGGGACGAAATTCCCTAAAGTAGGGGAGACTGTAACGCCTTGTAATTTCGTATTTTATTTTTATAAATAAAAAAAAATTACTCTACGTTCGAGGCATTAATTATCATAAAAAAACGAACAACGACGAAAATTACATGATTTTACGTAGTCGATGAATGAACGCGCCAATAACGACTACCGACGCCATTTTTCATATATTTTTTTATCTAAAATTTTAGTTTAAGACACTTTATGGAGTTCGGGTTTTG
Source organism: Helianthus tuberosus (assembly GCA_030545235.1). Lineage (NCBI taxonomy): Eukaryota > Viridiplantae > Streptophyta > Magnoliopsida > Asterales > Asteraceae > Helianthus > Helianthus tuberosus. Next base: position 37,981,126 of record CM060357.1, on the reverse strand, counting down.
AGAACGAGTTCGTAGGAGCTTTCGGGCCGCTTAACACACAAGATGGGCTTGTGGGCCTTGGGCCCAAGCCCAAAGCTCACTTGACCAACACTAAACCTAAGTATATAAAGAAAACTAACCCTAATCTCATTTCATTCACCAGCCGCTTAACACCTTTTCCTCTCAATTTATCTATACCTTATCCACTACAAACCCACACTAAATCTTCCCCTCCTTCTTGATTTTTTCTGGCAGACACAAGGAAACCCTCATCATCTTACACTTGCAAAATTTTATCCACACCTTCATAAATTCAAAACACACATCTAGATCTGTCTTGCTTCCCTCTCGATCTCTACTATAACAAAAACATATAAAAGCAAACCCTACTCACTCAACACAACTGCACCCCATCAGTTTTCCCCTTCTCCCTCTCGATGTTTTGGCCGACGACCGGTTCACCACCGGTGTCGGTTAACCGGCAGTTGTATCGCAAAAAAAAATCAGGCAGCAGGACGACATGACAGCAGATCAGAGAAGAAAGAGGGCCGCGATGATGGTTATGCCGCTCCGGCGAGGCATTCGGACTACGGCGCCGCCATCAGTGACGGCGGTGGTGGTGCGTTCTTGCTGTCCGACGCGTTGCTCCGATGGCAGTGGTTTCGGGATGCAGCTTGCTTATTTTCAGGCGAGTTCAGTCGCTTCGGTAGGAACGAACGATGATGGCAGTGGAGGTGGTTATCAGTCGACTCAGCCTTCATCGAGTCAATGTGGTGACGGATTTCGTGTTCTTTTGATCCGTTTCGGATCCTATCTCAGTTTGAGCTCGCAACCGTTCGGTTTAGGTTCGGTTCATGTTACAGTCGGATTTCGATTTGGGATCAAGCCGATCAGTTTTGGAGTGGGTCAACATTGGTCAAAACGGCCAACATGGTCAAACTGGTCAACTATAGTCAACTGCAGTCAACACAGTCAACCCTGTCATCGATTCGGCACGAGATTGGGTAAATTTTTGTTACACGAATATTATTCATGTTTTAAATTTAATCATTACTGTAATCATGAAACCGAACCGATATCGTTACATAAAATATACATTGTTCATATTTAGATTATGAATAATTGTTGAGTTTTGACAAGTATATTGACACTGAGATTGTCGGGATCGTCCAGAAACAGAGGAAACTCTGCCCGATTTTCGTAAAAATTAATAATTCATAATGCGTTAAAATTATAAAATGAAGCTTAACGGATTCAATTAATTTTTATAAAAATAAGTATAAATGTATATTTATTTCATTTATTATTATTTTAACAATACTCCTATAATCTCCAAAGTCTCTCTAATTCTTTGCATTTGCAAGGACAAGACTTGACTTCTTCAAGAACTAAAAGATGAGCTCGGTGTCCCATCCTCCAACTCTGCGATTCTTCGCGGGATCACCCAAGGAAAGCTTTGCAAAACAGTGAGCATACTCGACCCTTTTTACGTTTTAACGCATTTTTGGGGTGCAACATGTATACAAAATCCACTTTACACCATCGATTATCATCAAACACACAATCCATCGAACACGTTCGTTGTTATGCTTAGGTTGTTATTACTTGTTAGTTTCAACTTTTATTCCCATGATATTGTTATGCTTAGGCTGTTTATGCATGCTAGTTTAAAAATCATAATTTCATACTATTTGCCATGCTTAAGTTGTTTATGTTTGCTCGTTCCGACGTGAATAATAAATGCTATGTGCATTTGAGACAAACTTTTATACTTATAATTATATTCAAACTTGTATGCTCGCTAGTGCTTTTGTACTGATCCATGCTTTTAATATATATTGCAGGATTGTGACAGATGAATCCAGTAGGATTACCTAGAAACGCATTTAAACTTTATTGCTCGTTGTTTTGTAATTTACTTTCAATCCTGTTGTATTCTGTTTCCAATACTTGTAATAATTCATTATCAATGAAATGAAATTTAATTATTTGAATACTTATTGCGCGTTATTTATTCTAATCTTGTGGTATTCTAGTTCAAACCATGTAACATGTAATTATTAAATACATGACACAAAATAGCGTTATGAAGTCTCTTGCAATCTACACACTTCCTCTCATCCTGATGTTTCCGCCATCGGTTGGGGTGTGACACTAAGCTCATGACGAGGACAGAAATCCTTTATCATTAGAGCTCGAAGCTCTTCCCAAGTTTGAACCAGTGCCACATCGGCACCCCTATCACGCATCACTCCGTTCCACCATGTAAGAGCACGCTTCTCGAACACACTGGATGCAAACTCAACCTTACGCTCATTCGAACATTGCACATGCATGAATGTGCTCTCCAAACTTTCGAACCATTGCAGGAGCACTGTTGCTCCTTGAGACCCAGAAAACTTCAAAGGTTTAGCAGAATTGAAGGTTTTGAAACTACACTGAGCATTGTTGTTGTATAACTGATGGATCTGGGTTACTATTTTCGAAATCACAGCAGCCATTTGCTGAGAGACAAGGGCTGCGACTTCTTCGTTAGTTAGAGGTTGTGCATCTCGTCGAGGAGGCATTGTCTAAAAAGGAAACGTGAGAAACGAGTGAGGTTGTCAATTGGAAAAACAAATGAGGTATTGAAAACATCGACAAAACACAAGGAAGGCGATCATTTGTTCGTTACGTCGAAGAAACAAATGACACGCAATGATTAATCAAAGTAAATGGGTCAATATAATGTATCGCGAAGACCTACTTTAGTCTATAAGTGGACACCCATCCCAAGAATTCCCAGGTAAGAGTGACTGGTCCGATTATGTGGATTTGTATGAACACTCTATCCTTAGACAGAAAACTCAGGATACATGCATCCACCCTTCCAGATTGCACGTGTTCACACAATAAGACCCAAACTTTGACGAGATTTTGAAAACTTAGAGGGTTCAAAACCTAGCAATCAATCATCCAAGAACATATGATTAATTTTCGAAGCGGATTCGTTATTGTGTTCTCGTTGTGGTTATCACCTAAGGATAGGTGACGGTATTGTTTTAAGACTAAACACAAGATAACTTGTGTTAGGGTCCTAGGAAGGTTATAGTCTAGGTCAAAGCATTACTAATAACCTAATTCCCTATAACCAGTGGCTCTGATACCAACTTTTCTGTCACACCCCGACCACGTAAAACAACAAATCGTGGAGGAAACGTCGAGGGGTGTCGTAACAGAATCATTGTTTCACAACCATGGATTAAATAGTTTCGTTTTATTGAATTATTGAACTCATTGTTTTATTACAAATCAGATGAATACAAATATTGTCTTTCAAGTTTTAAAGTCGCTAAGGCACGAGTCCATCCTAAGTATAGCATGCATCAACAATCATCACATGGCAGCACCTGAAACATATGTAAAAATAGGTACGTCAGCATAAAAATGCATGTGAGATACATAGGTTTTATTAAAATAGGATTCATGACTTGTAAGTTTAAAAGAATGTTTAACAAATAGTAGTCATGATCTTATAAAAATGTTTTCTTTTATAAATCATGCAAAAATCGATAAGAAATCAGATGATATAAAAGAATAATGCATAGATAAATAAATAACCAAGTAAAATGAGTTTGTATAAAATATGTTGTTTATAAAACAGTGTTCCATGAAGATGTGATATTTGTGTAAAATGCAATATGTCTAACTTAAAATGGCCCAAGCCGATAGTATATCAAATATACTTTAGTTGTAAAAATATAGTTTTCGGTAGTACATCATAAGTATACTTTGGTTTAAAAATGAAAACATCGGTAGTATATCATTTTATACTTTGGTTTTTTAAATAACATATCAAACTATGCTTTGGTTTTGAACATATCAACTATGTTTTGGTTTGAAAATAGCATATCCACTATGCTTTAGTAAATAATAAGGCTAGTAGTATATTAAAATATATGTTGGTTTTGTACATAGTATATCAAATTATACTTTGGTAAATAATATCACATTTTGGGAGCACATCAAACTATACTTTGGTAGAATATCAAAATATACAAAAGAAAATGTGATTTGGTATTTCATTCAAACCTTAGTGCATCAAACTACATCTTAGAGACTATAGTAATACCACAAAGGCAATTTCTATTTGGTTAAAATTTGGTTTCTGACATTCCATACAACAGGAATGGGGTGTCTAGTCCTATAGCGCTATATCGTACTACCAATTGTCACACCCCGACCACGTTAAAACAACAGAACCGCAGCGGAAACGTTGGGGAGTGACGGGTGGTCCGTAGGACAACCCTTAAGTGCCTTAAAAAGATTAAAATCCCATGCTTTACACGTTTAATTGTTTGAACTTGGTAACTACTAGTTGTTTGGACGTGCAGGTGCAAATGGAGCATAAAAGGGAAAGAATTTGGAGCATCAATAAAAAATAACATTTTGGATTTGAAGAATTAAGAGGATAGCATGATAGAGGATGAAATTACGAGAACGTAGGAGAAAACGGTGAAGAAAACGGAGTTGAAACGAAAAAGTTATGCTGAAAACAAGTTTTCAGCATTTCTTGCCGTAAGACAGGAGCTCCTGGCCGTAAGACTTGATTGACAGCCGTAACCTACGGCTGGGAGCCGTAGGTTACGGCTCCGACTGATCTCAAAATGTAACCTACTCATTTATTAGCCATTTGAAGAGGATTTATGGAGTCTTATCATTTCCAATCGGTTACCACTTGCTTGGGGACGAAAATTGGAGTATCTTGGAGACTTTGGCAAAGAAAAACATTATCCTAATCATTAGTTTGGTGTGCTTTGATACATATGAACATTGAAACTCTTGTTAAGATGTTGTTTGAAGCTATGAGTGGCTAAACACTTTATGATCGTCCTAGATTGAAGGTTTGCTTGAGACATTTTGTATTTGATTTCCTAATTTCTAGAATAGCAATCCTTATCTTTATGGTTGGTTTGTTATGGTGTGTGATTATTTGTTAGTAACTTGTTAATTCTTATGTTAATCTAGTTTGAAACCATACGTTCTTGGTGCCGTTGGCAATCGAGATATCATGGGTAGAATTAGGATTGGGTAAGGGTTGATTGATCATCGGGTAACAACCTCACGTTCTAGGAATCTGAGTACTTAGTTCCCTTTCATCACTGCAAGTAATCACGCATGAGCTATGTCTATGTAGTTCTTTCTAGTGGAATGATAATATGAATGTCGAAACAAACCGGAAATCTAGGATGGTCATTTGTCTCTAATTTGCTTACAACCAAACTTTTCTCTTGCAATTTACTTAGTTTAATTTAGTCTAAAACCAATTCACTCACATAAACTCTCGAATCTTATATCTTTTGCAATTAGATTAATTTAGTTAAATTAGACAAACTTTCAAATAACACATATTCCACAAACTCCCTGTGTTCGATACCCACTTGCCACTATCTATATATAGTTGTTTTTGGGATTAAATTTGATTGTGACCACGACATCACGTCAAATTTTGGCGCCGTTGCCGGGGAGTAGTGCGCAACGTGTGTTATTTTCTTTCTTTCTTTTTAAGTTTGTTATTTTTCCGGTTTACGCTGGGTGTGTTAGTGTGTAGGTATTGACAGGTGCATGCGTACTAGGAGCTCTCACAAGCTATCACCTTTGGCATTTGATCCGGAAATTGAGCGAACGTTAAGAGGCAACAGAATTTTGCTAAGAGAGAACAGAATCAGTGGTTCACCAACAACACCAACTACACCAATCACACCAATTCGATACATGGATAATCCACCACCACCACCCACTACGGGTGAAGTTGTACCACCTTTCATACCATCATCCACTCAACCTTCACCAAATACCACCATGCCCAGTTCTACTACCGAATTTACTTCACCATTTGATATCCCACCACCCAACACTACATTACCTACCAATACTCAAACTGAACCTACCATTACCTTTAGCCCTGCTTCTACAATTCCACCACTTACCCATTTCTTCCCAACTTCAGGTCAATCATCATCCACCTATACATTACCACAAGGCTCAACTGTTGTTCATGCTACTTCATCATTTGGAGTACCAAACTAGTCCGGTTTTCAATACTCATCTATTCCATTTGGGCCATCATCGGGGGGTATAGAAGGAGATGGATATGCAGAAGGATATGAAGATTTTGAGGGTTATGAGGAAGAGGGTTATGCTTATGTGGGTAGTGGAGATCAAGGGGAGTTGACTTATGTACCTGGTCAAACGCAAAGAATGTCAAGTGTTGGTGGGATTCCACAACAACAACTCATACCACAACACATTAGGCCAAGGCCACAAGGGCCACCAATGCAACGCCCTATACCATTGCAACAAGTTCGTCCGCCGAATGTTCAACCCCAAATTCAAAGGCCAATTCAACAACCACCGATGCCTCAACAACAAGTTCAACAACCATTCGCACCACAAGGGCATATACCACGACCAATGGGTCCTATTCGTCCAAGAGGTCGATTGGGTGTACCAAGAAGGCATCTTAGAGAACATGCGAGGGGTATTGAAGCACATTTTAGGCCGGTGATTACTCACAATCCTTCACCGGTGGTTATTCCTCATAACAATCAAGGAAGAACTTTTGAAGTAAGGACTAATTCCTTACAAAGTTTGCCGAAATATAAGGGTTTAGCAATGGAGGAACCCTATTTCCATTTGGAGGCCTATGACTCAATTTGTAACACTCTTGCGAGTCAAGGTTTTTCGGCCGACGATGTGAAGTTGGTTTTGTTTCAATTCTCTTTGGAAGATAAGGCAAAGAAGTGGTTTTACACTTTGCCTTCAGCATCTATTTACATTTGGGGGGAAATGCAACAAACTTTCTTAGATGAATTTTATACCGCCCAAAAGACCAATGATGCTAGGAAAGGGTTGAGAAGTTTCCAACAACAACAAGGCGAAATGTTCCATGAAGCCTTCGAGCGCTTAAACATGATGATTAAAAATTGTCCACACCATGAGATTGAGCTTTGGGAGTTGATGAACGCCTTTCATGAAGGGTTGTGTGCCGAGGATGCACGTGATTTAATGTCCATCACAAATGGGACTTTTGGCACAAATTATGAAGATGAGGATTGGGAGTTCTTGGAACAAATGGCCATTACCTCAAAGAGGAAAGCTCAAGCGTCGAGAAGAGCACGACCGGCTGTTACCCGAACTCAAGTGCATGCATTAGACGATGGTAATGTTCAAACCTCTAACCAAATTTATAATGTTTGTGCTATTTGTAATGAGATAGGGCATGCGGCGGAAAATTGCCAAGGAGTGATGGAAGAGCAATATGAAGAGGTTCATGCTGTGCAAGGTCAAGGAGGGGGTGGTAGAAATTACAACAATATGAATTCTAATACTTATCACCCCGGTTTAAGAAACCACCCAAACATTCGGTATGGGAACCCTTCAAATCAAGCTAACCCGAATTTCCAAGGAAACCAAGGATTTCAAAGGCAATATCAAACGGGTCACAGCTCTTCGGGTGGAAACGAAGTAATGGAGATGTTGAAGGCGATGCAAGTTGAAATGCAACGAATGAATCAACGTGATGAGGTTCGGATGCAAAAGGACGAGGCCCGTGATAAAGCGATTCAAACTTTGACCACCCAAATGGGTCAACTTGCAAGTGAAGTGGCGATATTGAAGAAAGCAAAAGGCCAGTTACCAAGTGACACGGTGATAAATCCCAAAAACATTAAAAGTGTTACTATCAATGTGGTAAGTACCGTTCCTAGTAGTAAATTTAATGAAACATTGCTAACTTCTTCGTATCAAGTGAATGCAGGTTTAGAAAAAGATGCCGAAATCGAGAATGATAAAGAGTATGGAGCGCCAATCGTGCCTATCCGAGTGGGGAAACTAAAAATTCCTTATGCATTGTTGGATTATGGGGCGAGCATGAGTGTGTTACCGGGTGAGCTATATGACATGTACGATTTCGGTCCGCTGCAAGATGTAGACACCATGGTGAGTTTGGCGGATGAAAGTTGGAGGCGTCCACGGGGAATTGTTAAGAATGTTATGATTCGGTTGGGAGAATTCGAATATCCGGTGGATTTTCTGGTCTTAGATTATGCTACTACCAAGATGGCGTCGCAACAAAGGGTGATTTTAGGTCGACCGTTTCTCTATACAGCAAATGCTCAAATCAATTGTAGAGACGGGATCATTATTATGACCGAAAAGAGCCGTAAGTTGTTCTTTGATGTTCATACGAGGATTATTAGTTATGAGTCCATTGAGGGGATGGGTAGCAAATCTAATGGTCATATGATAAGCATGTATCAAAGAACGAAAACGAATAAACCACCGGGTCGTGAAGAAAAGTATGAAGGTTCAAGCAGGAGTGTACGTGATTTTCCACCGAACAAACATGAGATGGATGCATTTTGTTCAATGGCACGAGGAAATGATGGAGATGATAGAAATCGTTTCTTTGAGCCACCATAAATGGGGGGTGGCATGGTCTGGCTGAAGACCTGAAAACTTAGCGCTGCTCGGGAGGCAACCCGGGGATTTTACATTGATTTTGTTTGTTTTGTTATTTTTCTATGTTTCAGGGCTATGGCAACGTTCAAGTGTGGGGAAGATGTGCGGAGATTGGTGTGAAGGTGGTGATAGGAAATTGGATCATTTACAATATCTGTTGTGTCAAACTTTACCAGGTCAATGTATTTTTTCCTTACACTTGTCATGTTCTTTAGCTTTGAAATATCGTAGTTTTTTTAGTTTGTTTTTGCTTATAAAAAAAAAACAAAGTTGATGTTTTTGGTGTTTAAGCGATCTTTCCCTAAAAACCATACATTGGGACAATGTATCCCAAGTGTGGGGATGGGGGAAATTTTTGAGAATTTAAAAATTTTGTAAATCCGAGTGAAAATTGTCAAAATTTGAAAGCTTGATATTGTGCCATTTGACACACCGACACCCATTCCTAGTCTTTTCTTGGTGAGGATTTGAGCCACACATGATTGTTATTGATATTTCATTGTTTGAGTGGCGGTGTGTGTTGTGTGTTAATAGAACTTGTGTGTGAATACTTGTTAAATCCTAGAGTTAGCATGCTTTTGGAAATGATAGGGGACTTTTAGGAAGACTCGTCTAGATGTGTGAAGAGTGCGGGATTGGTGGGTTGGACCTCATACTTTACATATATGAGTTTGGTATTGTGAGGGGTGGGGGTTTGGTCTTTAGAAAGCCATGTTTGAGCCTTATACCATTCGGTTGTGACCCAAACCTACTTCTTACAAAAACTTTACCTATTGAGACGACCCGGTTTAGGAAATTAGTTTGTGATTGTTGATGTTCTTGTATATATTGTTGAGTTCTATGCTTAAAAAAAAGAGAGAGAGAAAAAAAAAAGAGAAAAGAATATGAGAAAAATACAAAAAGAATGATTTAGTTGCAATAGTAGTTGAAAATGTTGATGAAGTTGTGTATATAGTTGATGTTTGATTTGTTTAGTAGTAGAAATAAAAACCGGGTCGAATCAATGAGCTACTTTCACATTCCCACTATTTCCTACATTTACACATAGCCCTTAAGTGTGGGGATGTGACGGGTGGTCCGTAGGACAACCTTTAAGTGCCTTAAAAAGATTAAAATCCCATGCTTTACACGTTTAATTGTTTGAACTTGGTAACTACTAGTTGTTTGGACGTGCAGGTGCAAATGGAGCATAAAAGGGAAAGAATTTGGAGCATCAATAAAAAAATAACATTTTGGATTTGAAGAATTAAGAGGATAGCATGATAGAGGATGAAATTACGAGAACGTAGGAGAAAACGGTGAAGAAAACGGAGTTGAAACGAAAAAGTTATGCTGAAAACAAGTTTTCAGCATTTCTTGCCGTAAGACAGGAGCTCCTGGCCGTAAGACTTGATTGACAGCCGTAACCTACGGCTGGGAGCCGTAGGTTACGGCTCCGACTGATCTCAAAATGTAACCTACTCATTTATTAGCCATTTGAAGAGGATTTATGGAGTCTTATCATTTCCAATCGGTTACCACTTGCTTGGGGACGAAAATTGGAGTATCTTGGAGACTTTGGCAAAGAAAAACATTATCCTAATCATTAGTTTGGTGTGCTTTGATCCATATGAACATTGAAACTCTTGTTAAGATGTTGTTTGAAGCTATGAGTGGCTAAACACTTTATGATCGTCCTAGATTGAAGGTTTGCTTGAGACATTTTGTATTTGATTTCCTAATTTCTAGAATAGCAATCCTTATCTTTATGGTTGGTTTGTTATGGTGTGTGATTATTTGTTAGTAACTTGTTAATTCTTATGTTAATCTAGTTTGAAACCATACGTTCTTGGTGCCGTTGGCAATCGAGATATCATGGGTAGAATTAGGATTGGGTAAGGGTTGATTGATCATCGGGTAACAACCTCACGTTCTAGGAATCTGAGTACTTAGTTCCCTTTCATCACTGCAAGTAATCACGCATGAGCTATGTCTATGTAGTTCTTTCTAGTGGAATGATAATATGAATGTCGAAACAAACCGGAAATCTAGGATGGTCATTTGTCTCTAATTTGCTTACAACCAAACTTTTCTCTTGCAATTTACTTAGTTTAATTTAGTCTAAAACCAATTCACTCACATAAACTCTCGAATCTTATATCTTTTGCAATTAGATTAATTTAGTTAAATTAGACAAACTTTCAAATAACACATATTCCACAAACTCCCTGTGTTCGATACCCACTTGCCACTATCTATATATAGTTGTTTTTGGGATTAAATTTGATTGTGACCACGACATCACGTCAGGGAGTGATGCGACAGAATTATTGTTTCAACAACCATGGTAATTAAAGTTTTGTATTATTAAGATTAATGTTTACATTGTCTTGGAATTTTAAATAAAACATAACATAATAATTGTCTTTGTAGCACAAGCATCATCATGCATTAGCACAAGCATCATCATGCATTTGCACCTGAAACACATGTGAAAACAGGTACGTCAGCATAAAAATTCATGTGAGATACATATGTTTTGTTTATGCAAGATTCATGACTTGTAGTTTAAAGAAGGGTTTAACAAAAGTAGTCATGAACCTTGTAAAAAGTTTTCTTTTATGAAATCATGTGAAAATCGATATGAAAATCAAATGACATGAAAGAAATATGAATGGTTAAATGAATAACCAAGTAAAAGTAAATTTGTATAAAATGTTTATTTTGTATAAAAATGTTGTGTCCTTGTGAGAAATGTTTCATGTTTTTGTCAAGTGGCTTAGATAACGCAACAATGTATAATACAATAAAAGCACTTATATATAGGAAGTACCAGCGGCGTATCCACCATGCTTTTATCATATAACACATAGTCCTGTTACATAAGTCACTTATCAATAACCAACCAAAATGTGTTGTTAAATGTTTATGTGTAAACCATGTTCAATGTCGTGTGTGAAATGTATGATGTATAACCAAATGTAATGCATAGCAAGTAGAAAGTATTCTACTCAAACTATGTGATAATGTCAATGTGAAAACAAATGTCATGTATGGTGAATAACTAGTAATTACTCAACCCTATAGGAAAATGTACAAAGCAAGGTTTTTAAATAAACCTAAGTTTAAATCAAATGTTATGTTTTGCAGAAAACGATGCTTTATGATTACAAACATTTATGCAGTAATGTTAATCGCATACATTCAAGCCTTGCGACTGTGGCGAAAAACCTTTAAACAAATAAAAGGTTTATCTAAGTTATGTATATTGGATTCTGTCATTCCCAACTTCCAAACAAACCTAGGAAGTCGGAAACGGGAGTTTTCAATTCATATGGTACCATTACATACTACCGAACGACGTAGCTAATGTTTATGAATGTATTATTGTTCCGATTAAACACACCAAATGTCATAACCAATGTAAGCATGTGAAAACCATGTACTAAGTATGCTAAGTAAACATACATAGCAAAAATGTTTATGAAATCAATGTGCTAGCATGCTAAGTAAACATACATAGCAAAAATGTTTATGAAATCAATGTGCTAGCATACTAAGTAAACATACATATCAAAACATAATTGAAAGCATGTATTATATGTGTACTAGGTGAAACTAGCATGTTTATGTCATAAAAGCAATGAAAGCATGAAAGTAACAAGTATGCACATGTGTATCACCCCAAAGTATTTGAAAACGGTAAAAGAGGGGAACTATGTACTCACTTGGGATTGCTTAATAGTCTTGATATTAAGACCAAATAAGGCTCCAAGGATCACGAATCAACCGGCACCTAATATAGGTAACTATGTTATAATCGGATCCTAAATCGGGAGATAGGATAGAATGATGTTCCATAAATCAAATGAGTATTTGAACTCATATGGTATGATTTAATAGAGCTAACATTCTGATTTGGACGTCTACCTAGGTGCTTTTGAACCGTTTCGACCCATTATGGTAGTATAAGCTACTATGATGCGTCGTTTGCGTAAAACTATGTTCGGATGGTTAACTATGTGCTATGTCAAGTCTTACATGCCCAATTATACCCTAACATGTTACTAAATCAGATTAGATGTCAAAAATATGTTCACATATGCACAATATGGTTTTATGCTTCAAAAGGGCATTTTGGTCATTTCCTATGGGCAAGTAAGCTACTTAACATATAACTAACCAATCCTAGGTGATCATAAGGTATAACATCAGAGGTTATTCCCTATGCAACTATGATCACTAAACATGCTTGAACGAATCCTAATGATCGACCAAACGGGTCGGGTTCGAAAGTCTAAGCGGTTGTTTAGACCGCTTAACTAACGACCCTAAACAAGCACTAAACTAATAGTGATGAGTTAAACATGTTAAAACATGTTTAACTAACTTAGAAAACTGATTTGGTATCAAAACAAAGTGTTTTGATACCTAAAAGTAGTTTCGTTGCAAAATGCGTGCTAAAACGCATTTTGACCGAAACTTTGACTCGTCACTACACCTAGTTAACATGGTAATCAGTAGGCATAATCACTAAGGATTATAACCATCGTGATTACAATCACGTTGCAAAGTTCAATCGAACTTTGCGTTGACCATTGACTGGTCAAACTGAAAGTCAAACACTGTTTGACTTTTAAGCTAGAAAGCAATAAAAGAATGAAAGAAGGCTTACAAAAGGTCCTTGCTTGAACTTGATCTTATAAATTCTTAGGTATGAAGTTATTTAACCCCAACTTAGAGAATTTTAGACCAAGTGTGAAGAAACAATGGAAATGGCCAAGCTATTTATACTTGTTGCAAACTTACAAGATCATGACACTTGTTTGTGTAGCTTCCAAGCAATAAATCATGGCCATACAATTGTTACAAGCAGGTTCAAAGTCTTGGAGAGGTGTTAACTTGGTTAACACACCAAGAAATTTGCATTTACAGCCCCTGAATTATCAACATAATGCTGAAAATGATTTTTGGTCACTGGGCATGTTCACACGGCCCGCGTAAGCTGAGGGATAGGCTTACGCGGCCTGCCTGGTCCCTGCAGCTCAGCAATAGTTTTAGCATTTATAGTTCAGGTCCCTGCACTTGTTTGAGTCCATTTTTGGCACTTTTGACCCCCGTTAAGCCATTTTCAAGGCTCTACAAGGTCAATAATGTTTAGAGGACTCAAAATATGCTCAGAAAACTCTCGGATGTCGGCTCGTTTGGTCGTACGGTCGCGTTATTCGTTAAATTACGACGAAACTCAAACGGACGCGAAAACGAACCAAATTAAGCGACGAATGGTATTTTTGCATGACGATCACTAAAATAAAAATATTTTAGTGTGTACAAAAATTTTGGATGTCCAGATGTGGTCAGAACGTAAGATATGCGCGAAAATGCAAACTTACGCCGTTTTTGACACTTTTAGTCCCTGTAAGATCATATAAGCATGTTTTCGCACACCGAACCTATCAAGGCTTATTTCTAAACCATGTTTAGGTTATATATGGTATTTTTAGCTTATGATCAAGTTCCGGACTGTACGTTGCCTTACGAAATGGCAGACTTTTCAAGTTGACGCAAATAGTCCCTATGAGCGAATAAACTTGTTTTTGCCATACCAAACCCTTCAAAACTTATTTCTAAGTTATGTGAAAGTTATTTGCGGTATGTTAAGCTTATTTTGCTGTCTCAGAGTGTTTGTCGCGTTTACACATCAGTTTGCGTATAACTTTCCAGAAAGCGATATAGAGTTTAAAATCAATCAAAAATCAAAACGCACAAAATATCAAACATAAATAACAAATTTTGGGATCAAAATACATTGTTTTATTGATATTGTATTGTTCAGAGTCTGTAAAATGATTGCACAAGCACATATGTCACAGTCTCCCATACTTTAGGAAATTTCGTCCCGAAATTTATTTAGAGGAAACTTTTGAGAATAGATGCGGATATTTCGCTTTCATCTGATCTTCACGTTCCCAAGTAAATTTTGGGCCACGTTTAGATTCCCAGCGAACTTTGACAATAGGTATGCGCTTGCGTTTGAGCTTTTTGACTTCACGGTCCATGATTTCCACGGGTTTCTCAACGAAGTGCATCGTGTTATCAACACGAATTTCATCAAGTGGTATGTTGAGGTTCTCATCAGCTAAACACTTTTTGAGATTGGACACGTGGAATGTTGGATGAACATTTCCAAGTTCAGGAGGTAGCTCTAATCTGTAGGCTACTTTTCCGATTCTTTCAACGATCTTGAATGGTCCAACATAGCGTGGTGCAAGTTTTCCTTTCTTTCCAAATCTAATCACACCTTTCCAAGGAGATACCTTGAGTAGGACGTGATCACCGACTTGAAATTATAAGGGCTTGCGTCGTCGATCCGCGTTACTCTTTTGACGGCTTCCAGCTGTCTGAAGGTTATCACGAATCTTCTTGACCTTATCTGTAGTCTCTAGAATGAGTTCAGGTCCAGTAAGCTGAGCTTCACCTATCTCATTCCAGCAGACCGGTGAACGACATTTTCGACCGTATAAAGCTTCGAAAGGAGCCATGTTGATGCTAGAGTGAAAACTATTGTTGTAGGAGAATTCGATCAACGGCAGATGTGAATCCCAACTACCACCAAAGTCAATCACACAAGCTCTAAGCATATCCTCCAATGTCTGGATTGTTCTCTCGGATTGACCATCCGTTTGTGGATGATATGCTGTGCTCAAATTAAGTTGGGTCCCCATGGCAGATTGCATGGTTCTCCAAAAGCGAGACGAGAATCGAGCATCTCTGTCAGATATGATGTTCAAAAGAACGCCATGTCGAGATACAATCTCATCTACGTAAAACTTGATAAGCTTGTCAGCAGATAGATCCTCATGGATCGGCAAGAAATGTGCTGACTTTGTTAGACGATCAACGATTTCCCAAATGGCATCATGACCTCTCTTAGTGTGCGGTAGCTTGGTAATGAGATCCATAGCAATGTTTTCCCATTTCCAAACCGGAATCTTTGGTTGCTCCAATTATCCAGAGGGATGTTGATGTTCTGCCTTAACCTTAAGACAAGTAAGGCATTTGGAAACATATAAGGCAATGTCTTTCTTCATACCCGACCACCAATACTGGGTTCGAAGATCCTTATACATTTTGTCTGCACCAGGATGAATAGAATAACGAGACTTATGAGCTTCATCCATTAGCAAGGTGCGAAGATCGTCTATACTTGGGACCCACAAACGGCCAATGAAATAGAATATCCCAAAGTCTTTCAGTTCAAGCTCAGGTTTAGAATGACACGGTAATTCTTTACCCATCAAGTCTTGTGTAACACAAGTATGTTGAGCCTGAGAAATGCGGGTTTGAATGTCAGATCAAACTTGGACACAATGAAGCTTGACACGTTCCTTACAACTCAATGCGTCAGCCACGACTTTCGCCTTACCAGGATGGTAGCGAATTTCACAATCGTAGTCGTTTAGGAGTTCAACCCAACATCGTTGCCTCATGTTTAGTTCTTTCTGATTGAAAATATGCCGGAGACTCTTGTGGTCAGTAAACACTACACACTTTGTACCATAAAGGTAGTGTCTCTAGATTTTGAGAGCAAAAACTACAACACCTAACTCAAGATCATGAGTTGAGTAGTTTTTCTCGTGTACCTTCAACTATCTTGATGCATAATCTATGACTTTGTTTCTTTGCATAAGAACGCAGCCAAGGCCTAAGTTGGATGCATCACAGTACACGATAAAATCGTCGTTACCCTCGGGCAAAGATAGAATAAGTGCATCGCAGAGCTTCTGTTTCAAGGTCTGAAAAGCTTCCTCCTATTTGGATCCCCACTCAAAAGGTTTGTTCTTTTGAGTTAAAGCAGTGAGAGGAACCACAATCTTGGAGAAGTTTTCAATGAAACGGAAGTAATAACCCGCTAGACCAAGAAATGAACGAACCTCGGTAGGAGTAGTAGGTGTATCCCAGTCCTTAATCGCACTGATTTTGGCGGGATCTACATGTATACCTTGTTCGTTAACGATGTGCCCCAAAAATTGAACTTCCTTCACACTTGGAGAATTTGGCGAAAAGTTGTTCTTTCTTTAGGAGCTCCATTGTAAGACGGAGATGTTGCTCATGATCAGCTCAAGTCTTAGAATAGATCAGAATGTCATCAATGAAAACGATGATGAAATTGTCCAAATAAGGCTTACCAACCCTATTCATTAAGTCCATGAAAACAGTAGGAGCATTTGTTAAGCCGAAGGGCATAACTGTGAATTCATAATGACCATATCGAGTACGGAAGGCTGTCTTGGGAATATCCTCTTCAAGAACTCGAAGTTGATGATACCCAGAACGCAGATCAATCTTTGAAAAGCAAGTAGCACCCTGTAGGGGATATCGATTCTTGATGGTAAGCTTGTTAAGCTCACAGTAATCGATACACATCCTGAAAGATCCATATTTCTTTTTCACGAATAGGACAGGACCGCCCCAAGGGGAAAAGCTCGGACGGATGAATCCTTTGTCAGAAAGTTCTTGAAGCTGCTTAGACAACTCTAGCATCTCAGACGGTGTAAGGCGGTAATGTGACTTAGCAATAGGATTTGCGCCAGGCACAAGATCAATGCGAAACTCAACTTGGCGCACAGGGGGTAAACCAGGTAATTCTTCAGGAAATACCTCAGGATAATCCCGAACAACAGGGATATCTTAGATAGTCTTACCCTTGCCTTTCTCCTCTACAACATGTGCCAAGAAAGCGACATATTTCTTTCGTAGGTATTTTTGGGCTTGGGTACAAGACATAAGTTTAACGGGTTTCTCCCCACGAACTTCTAAGATCTCACCAGTTGAAAGCGGTATACGGACAATCTTCTCAAAACAAACCACCTCAGCATGGTACTTGGCTAATCAATCCATTCCCACTATAACGTCAAAGCTCCCGAGTTGCATCGGTGTGAGGTCAATAGGAAAAAGATGGTTATTAAGGTTCAACTGGAAATTTCGAAGAACGGAATCGAGTACAACAGGTTCACCACTAGCTACTTCTAATGTCAAGGGATTTCCTAGTTTTGTTCTTGTCATCGAAAGCAAAGGCTCAAATGCTAATGACACAAAACTCTTATCGGCACCCGAATCAAATAGAACAGAAGCAAGATGGTTGTTAACAAGGAACGTACCGTTCACCACTTAGTTATCCGCACGTGCCTCATTTGCATTAAGATTAAAAGCTCTACCACGAGCTGGTGCTTGATTTGCATTTTCCAACCTCGGGCAGTTGTTCCTGTAGTGGGTCAGATCCCCACAGTTGAAACATGAACCAGGAGGATAATGAGGTCGTGCAAGCTGTTGAGGAGGGTTTTGTGCATGGTTTTGGGCTGCCTGATTTTGGTTCAGAGCAAACCGGAAGGTATTCGCAAGATGACCAGATTTACGACAGTTCGTGCAGATACGACATTGCACTTGTGGTTGGTGGTGGCTATTACATCTGTTGCACAGAGGTGCATTACCAGCATACTGACTTTTGGCAGTAGTTTGTGTGGCCTGATTCTCTGCTACCTGATTAGCTTAAGCAGTAACAGCGAAATTCTTGGAAGCCTTACGCTTCCTAGATTTCTTTGAAGACTCAGCAGCCTTCTTGCCCTTTTTCTCTGTGGTGCTATCAGGCGGTTTCTGCTTCTTGTCACCTTTTCTGTGGAGTTTACCCTTCTTGACTTGCGATTCAGTAAGGGTTGCAGCTTGCTTAATGGCCTGTCTGACGGTAGTGGGGTTACTGCCAGTGACAATATCCTGAACAGGAACTGGCAAACCGTCTATGTATTTCTCAATAGCCTTATCCAAAGGCGTGACCATTGTTGGACAGAGCAAGCTTAACTCCTCGTATCTGTCAGTGTAAGCCCAATGTTCACCACTGTCTTGTTTCAGGTCATGGAACTCATTTTCAAGTGCCCTCTGCTCGTGACGAGGACAAAATTCTCTCATCATGAGAGCTCTAAGTTCCTCCCATGTCTGACCCAAAGCAACATTAGCACCTCGGTCTCTCATTACCCCATTCCACCAGGTGAGAGCCCTCTTTTGGAATACGCTAGAAGCTCGACCTTACGGTTGTTCGGACACTGAACATGGCGAAAGGTGCTCTCAAGACTCTCAAACCACTGGAGAAGCCCAGTTGCTCCTTCAGAACCACTAAACTTGAGTGGTTTAGCCGAGTTAAAACTTTTGAAATTGCACAGAGCAGGTGCATTATTGTTATTGTTAGCTTGGTTTATTTGAGTTATGAGATTAGGTAGCATAGCAGCCATCTGCTGTGCTATAATAGCTGCCAATTCGGCATCAGGTTGTTGAACATTACGTCGAGGAGGCATTCTAAAAGAGGAAACATGAGAGAAAATGAGTAAGATGATGTGATGAAGGAAATAAGATAGGAAAAAAATCGACAAAATGAAAGGATGGTGGTCATTTGTTTGTTACCACAAAGCAAACAAATGACACACAGTGACAAATCAAAGTAAATGGGTCATAATAATGTATCACCGAAGACATGCTCGCCTATAAGTGAACACTCACCCCAAGAGTTCCCAGGTAAGAGTGACTGGTCCGATACTGCGGATTTGTACGAACACTCTAGCCTTAGACAGGAAACTCAGGGTACAGGCATTCACTCTTCCAGTTTGCACGTGTTCACATTGTTTAGACCCAAACTTTGACGAGATTTTTGAAAAATTTGGAAGGCATTAAGCCAAAAGAAATCATCTAAGGATAGATGATTGATTTCAAAATAGTTTTGGAATTTTGTGTTCATGTTTTAGAAACCACCTAAGGATAGGTGACGTGTATTGTTTTAAGCTCTAAACACAAGTAAACTTGTGTTAGGGTCCTAGAAAGTTATAGTCTAGGTCAAAGCATTACTAATAACCTAATTCCCTATAACCATTGGCTCTGATACAAACTTTTATGTCACACCCCGACCGCGTTAAAACAACAGAACCGCGGCGGAAACGTCGGGGAGTGATGCGACAGAATTATTGTTTCAACAACCATGGTAATTAAAGTTTTGTATTATTAAGATTAATGTTTACATTGTCTTGGAATTTTAAATAAAACATAACATAATAATTGTCTTTTAAGTCACTAAGGCCCAAGTCCGCCTAAGTGTAGCACAAGCATCATCATGCATTAGCACCTGAAACACATGCGAAAATAGGTACGTCAGCATAAAAATGCCTGTGAGATACATAGGTTTTGTTTATGCAAGATTCATGACTTGTAGTTTAAAGAAGGGTTTAACAAAAGTAGTCATGAACCTTGTAAAATGTTTTCTTTTATGAAATCATGTGAAAATCGATATGAAAATCAAATGACATGAAAAAATATGCATGGTTAAATGAATAACCAAGTAAAAGTAAATTTATATAAAATGTTTATTTTGTATAAAAATGTTGTGTCCTTGTGAGAAATGTTTCATGTTTTTGTCAAGTGGCTTAGATAACGCAACAATGTATAATACAATAAAAGCACTTATATATAGGAAGTACCAGCGGCGTATCCACCATGCTTTTATCATATAACACATAGTCCCGTTACATAAGTCACTAATCAATAACCAACCAAAATGTCTTGTTTAATGTTAAAATGTTTATGTGTAAACCATGTTCAATGTCGTGTGTGAAATGTATGATGTATAACCAAATGTAATGCATAGCAAGTAGAAAGTATTCTACTCAAACTATGTGATAATGTCAATGTGAAAACAAATGTCATGTATGGTGAATAACTAGTAATTACTCAACCCTATAGGAAAATGTACAAAACAAGGTTTTTGAATAAACCTAAGTTTAAATCAAATGTTATGTTTTGCAGAAAACGATGCTTTATGATTACAAACATTTATGCAGTAATGTTAATCGCATACATTCAAGCCTTGCGACTATGGCGACAAACCTCTAAACAAATTAAAGGTTTATCTAAGTTATGTATATCGGATTCTGTCATTCCCAACTTCCAAACAAACCTAGGAAGTCGGAAACGGGAGTTGTCAATTTCTACGGTACCATTACATACTACCGAGCGGCGTAGCTAATGTTAATGAATGTATTATTGTTCCGATTAAACACACCAAATGTCATAACCAATGTAAGCATGTGAAAACCATGTCCTAAGTATGCTAAGTAAACATACATAGTAGAAATGTTCATGAAATCAATGTGCTAGCATGCTAAGTAAACATACATAGCAAAAATGTTTATGAAATCAATGTGCTAGCATGCTAAGTAAACATACATAGCAAAACATAATTGAAAGCATGTATTATATGTGTACTAGGTGAAACTAGCATGTTTATATCATAAAAGCAATGAAAGCATGAAAGTAACAAGTATGCACATGTGTATCATCCCAAAGTATTTGAAAACGGTAAAAGAGGGGAACTATGTACTCACTTGGGATTGCCTAATAGTCTTGATATTAAGACCAAATAAGGTTCCAAGGATCACGAATCAACCAGCACCTAATATAGGTAACTATGTTATAATCGGATCCTAAATCGGGAGATAGGATAGAATGATGTCCCATAAATCAAATGAGTATTTGAACTCATATGGTATGATTTAATAGAGCTAACATTCTGATTTGGAAGTCTACCTAAGTGCTTTTGACCCGTTTCGACCCATTATGGTAGTATAAGCTACTATGATGCGTCGTTTGCGTAAAACTATGTTTGGATGGTTAACTATGTGCTATGTCAAGTCTTACATGCCCAATTATACCCTAACATGTTACTAAATCAGATTAGATGTCAAAAATATGTTCACATATGCACAATATGGTTTTATGCTTCAAAAGGGCATTTTGGTCATTTCCTATGGGCATGTAAGCTACTTAACATATAACTAACCAATCCTAGGTGATCATAAGGTATAACCTCAGAGGTTATTCCCTATGCAACTATGATCACTAAACATGCTTGGTCGAATCCTAATGATCGACCAAACGGGTCGGGTTCGAAAGTCTAAGCGGTTGTTTAGACCGCTTAACTAACGACCCTAAACAAGCACTAAACTAATAGTGACGACTTAAACAGGTTAAAACATGTTTAACTAACTTAGAAAACTGATTTGGTATCAAAACAAAGTGTTTTGATACCTAAAAGTAGTTCCGTTGCAAAATGCATGCTAAAACACATTTTGACCGAAACTTTGACTCGTCACTACACCTAGTTAACGTGGTAATCAGTAGGCATAATCACTAAGGATTATAACCATCGTGATTACAATCACGTTGCAAAGTTCAATCGAATTTTGCGTTGACCATTGACTGGTCAAACTGAAAGTCAAACACTGTTTGACTTTTAAGCTAGAAAGCAATAAAAGAATGAAAGAAGGCTTTCAAAAGGTCCTTGCTTGAACTTGATCTTATAAATTCTCAGGTATGAAGTTATTTAACCCTAACTTAGAGAATTTTAGACCAAGTGTGAAGAAACAAAGGAAATGGCCAAGCTATTTATACTTGTTGCAAACTTAGAAGATCATGACACTTGTTTGTGTAGCTTCCAAGCAATAAATCATGGCCATACAATTGTTATAAGCAGGTTCAAAGTCTTGGAGAGGTGTTAACTTGGTTAACACACCAAGAAATTTGCATTTACAGCCCCTGAATTATCAACAGAATGCTGAAAATGATTTTTGGTCACTGGGCATGTTCACACGGCCCGCGTAATCTGAGGGACAGGCTTACGCGGCCCGCCTGGTCCCTGCAGCTCAGCAATAGTTTCAGCATTTACAGTTCAGGTCCCTGCACTTGTTTTAGTCCATTTTTGGCACTTTTGACCCCCGTTAAGCCATTTTCAAGGCTCTACAAGGTCAATAAAGTTTAGAGGACTCAAAATATGCTCGGAAAACTCTCGTATGTCGGCTCCTTTGGTCGTACGGTCGCGTTATTCGTTAAATTACGACGAAACTCAAACAGACGCGAAAACGAACCAAATTAAGCGACGAATGGTATTTTTTGTATGACGATCACTAAAATAAGAATATTTTAGTGTGTATAAAAATTTTGGATGTCCAGATGTGGTCAGAACGTAAGATATGTGCGAAAATGCAAACTTACGCCGTTTTTGACACTTTTAGTCCCTGTAAGATCATATAAGCATGTTTTCGCACACCGAACCTATCAAGGCTTATTTCTAAGCCATGTTTAGGTTATATATGGTATGTTTAGCTTATGATCAAGTTCCGGACTGTACATTTCCTTACGAAACGGCAGACTTTTGCAAGTTGATGCAAATAATCCCTGTGAGCGAATAAACTTGTTTTTGCCATACCAAACCCTTCAAAACTTATTTCTAAGTTATGTAAAGGTTATTTGAGGTATGTTAAGCTTATGTTGCTGTCCCGTAGTGTTTGTCACGTTAAACTGATCGCGTTTATGCATCTGTTTGCGTATAACTTTCCAGAAAGCGATATAGAGTTTAAAATCAATCAAAAATCAAAACGCACAAAATATCAAACATAAATAACAAATATTGGGATCAAAATACATTTTTTTATTGATATTGTATTGTTCAGAGTCTGTAAAATTATTACACAAGCACAGATGTCACACCAATCGGCTTGATGAATGAATAAAATAAGTATAATCCAACAATTAGTTTTATGATCTTTGAAAATTAGTGTTTAAACCATAGATAATCATTCAATTTGTCAAAATATAAGTACTACATGTATAATCATATAATTGAAATCATGAAAATAACGAATATGTACACATGTTTCACCCCAAAACATTTGAAAACAGTAAAAGAGGGGACTATGTACTCACTTGAGGATGCTTAGAAGTCTTGAATAACAACCAAGCAAAGCTAGAGGGACCACGGAATCAAACGGCACCTAATATAGGTAACCAAATGAGTTATGTTAATAAACCGGACCTAAATCGGAAGATCGGATAGAATGAGGTTTCGTAAACCAAATGAGTATAGGAACTGATGTAATATGGTTTAACAAAGCCTACATTCTAAATCGGAATCTATCCTAAGTGCTTTTGACCCGTTACGACCCATTAAGGTAGCTTATGCTACTTTCACGCGTCGTTCGCGCAAAAGCGCGTTTGAGACGCCTAACTAGTCCTATGAAGCATTATATGCCTAAACATGTTGCATAATTAGTTAAGTGACAAAAGTTTAAGTTACATATGCTTAAAATCCAATTATGCATAAAAAGGGCATTTTGGTCATTTACCTAAGGCATATAAACTACCTATCATACAACTAATTTAAACTAAGTGAGCATAAGGTATAACCTCAGAAGGTTATTCCCTATACAACTATGGTCACTAAACATGCTTGGTCGGATCCTAAAGATCGACCAAACGGGTCTAGTTCGAAAGTCTAAGCGGGTATTTAGACCGCTTGACTTACGACTCTATTCAAGCACTAAACTAAAAGTGACGAGCTAAACATGTTAAAACATGTTTAACTAAGTTAGAAAACGGGTTCTAATATCAAAACAAAGGGTTTTGATACCCAAGGATAGTTTGGTTGCAAAATACGCATGAACACGCATTTTGACCGAAACTATGACTCGTCACTACACCTAATCAACGTGGTAATCAGTAGGTATAGTCACACCGGACTATAACCGTCGTGATTACGCTCTCGTTGCAAAGTTCAAACGAACTTTGTGTTGACCAAGGACTTGGTCAAAGCAGAAAGTCAAACACTGTTTGACTTTCGTGCTTGAAAACGCATAAAAGAATGAAACAAACTTACAAAGGGTCCAAGCTAGGAAGATCTTGATTCAAATTGCTCAGTTATGAAGTGTTAGACCCCAACTTAGAGCAAATTGAATCAGATTGTGAGTTGAAAGGAATGAAAGTGTTGGGTATTTATAGATTTCCTAGAACCGTTAGGATCGTTCCTCACAATTCGTGCTTCGATCTAGGCCTTACACTTGGGCACATGGTTTAACAAAACAATGGGACACTAAAAACCATCAAAATCCATCAAATGGTATTGCAAAACCATGGACAAAATCATAAAAAACAGGCTGAAAAACCAAATTCAATGTTTCTGATCTGGGCTGCTATCACAGGCTGCATAAGAATAGGACCAGGCTTACGCGCCCCTCTTGGTAACTATGGCAGATTGTCACTTTTGGTCCCTGCAGCCCAGAAACTTGATTTTCGATGCATTTTTGACACGTTTAAGCCCCGTTAACCCCATTTCAAGGCTCTAAAATGAAGTTGAAGTATGGGGAACTTAATTTATGCTCATAAACATCTCGAATGTCGGTTCGTTTTGTCGTACGGTTGTGTTATTCGGTTAATTATGACAGAAATCGTAACGAACGCAAAAACGATCCAAATTACGTGACGAATGGAATTTTATCATGCCAATAACGAAAATAAAATATTTTAATGCTTACATAAATTTTTGGATGTCCGGATATATTCAGAACGTAAGATATGCGCGAAAATGCAAACTTACGCACTTTTTGACGCTTTTAGTCCCTATTGATCAAGAAAGTTTATTTTTGAACACCAAACACCTCAAAGCCTATTTCTAAGCTATGTAAAGGATATTTAGGGCATGTTTAACTTATGATCAAGTTCCGGAATGTTCGATACAGAACGAATCGGCATACTTTCGCAGTTTGACACAAAAAGTCCCTGTAAGCGAATAAACTTGATTTTGTCATACCAAAGCCTTCAAAACTTATTTCTAAGTTATGTAAAGGTTATTTAAGGTATGTTAAGCCCATGTCACTGTTCCGAAGTGTTTTTTGCGAAAAACTGATTAGGTTTACGCATCAGCTCGCGTATAACTTTCCAGAAAGCGATTTAGAGCTCGAAATCGAACAAGAATTGATATATGCAAATGATACCCGTATTTATACAAATCCCAGGTATGAAATAAAATATTTCATTGGTTTGGTATTTGTATGATGGTTGTAGTGACACAGGTGTCATAGGTATATATAATAAAAAATAATTAAATAAGAGTAATAAATATAAAATGTAACGTAATTGTATCGGTGTTTTAACTTTTAATGTGCTTATATGATTTGAAGGAATGGGTACAGAAAAGGGAAAATGAGAATGTTTACGTTATTGTGATACATTGATCAAAGAAAGTTGGCTATAGGATCGGGAGGGTATGGCTTGAATGCAACCTTGGTAATGAACATCATACTACAATCACAATTAGAAAAGTAGGCAGCAAAAATCAGTTGCCCAATTCACTGATGTTGGTGTGGGCTGAGACGCAGAAATATGAATGATAGTAGTGGGAAACCTGGAACATAACAACGAACCTGCCGAGAATCTGTCGGGCCATGCGTTTATGTGAAGATTTACTCCCAAAGAATTCGAGTTTATCGAGAAGCTGACAACTCAAAATATGGAGGCACACAACAGTTTTCAAACGATAAGGAAGCGGGACACTAGCAGCTTCCATATTAAGAAAACAAAATGCAGTGTAGAAGATTGGAGCCTCACATAGAGATGAAAAGACTCCCATTCAAACACTAGAAAAAATCTTGTATGACAACGACATCATTTACGAGACCCGGGAGGAACCCGAAACAGATGTCGTAACAGAGCATTTCTTTCTTAATCCCCACTCGAGTGATATATGGTGTGCATTCCTGCACGTGCTGTTGAATGACGCGACGTACAAACCAAACATGTATAACATGCCACTTGTCCAGGTTGTGGGTTTGTTGTCGACCAATAAGCCATTTTGTATAGCATATGCAGTTATTTATAAAGAACGAAAAGATAACTTCATATGGGTGCTTGAAAGGATCAGATCAATGTTGAATGAATGTATGGAACCATGTTTGATTGTAACGGACTTAGACCAGGCCCTAATGAATGCGTTTGCTAAAGTATTCCCAAGTGCCTCTAGGTATCTCTGAAGGTTCCACATACCCAGAATAGTTGTAAAAACTACAAGGAAGCTTTCACTAACGAAGACTTGGAGAAATTTCTTACATTCTAGAGGGTATTGCGTGAGTCTCCTACAGTACCTATATACGAATACCACTTGGGCAATCTGTTTCAGTGACTTGTGGCTAGCAACCGTAAAAGTAGGTTCTTTTACAACATATGATTCACGCCTTCCTTTATATTACACAACTATACATTTAATTTATTATTTTATTTTATTTTTCAGAGGTCTTTAACTATTGTATGACAATTAGATAAAAGTTTATAAAGAAATGTTCGTCTTTGAATGGACTAATCAATTTCTCAATTTTGTTACGTGTACCACCAACAGAGTAAAGAGCAAGCACGCCACTTTGAAGAGATACGTTCAGGGTAAGAGCTCGCTGGACCGAATAGTGAGATGCGTCATGGATATAGTTGATACACATTTTGGAGTAATAATGAAAAGTTTCCAAGAAAGCATCAAAAAACGATGAACCACCACAAATTACCACATATTCGACAACCTACGTAGAAAGGTTTCCCATAAAGCACTTGACTTGTCGGAAGGAAAGTTAATTTGGAAGCTAGATGTGTTGCACAAACATCATGCATCATGTGGTTGCCTAATGTGGATTAGTTGTGGGTAGTCATGTGCTTGTCGGCTAGAGAAGTGTGTACGTGCAGGTAATAGATGTTAAACATACAACTCATTTTGTGGTTTAGAATGATGTTACACAAATAGCACCTATGTATGTATTGAGATTCCTTTATTGACTTAACCATGTAGGTCATAAGATTCAACTAGAAGATGTAAACTGACTTCTAAACTGACAGATGAGGAGTTCGATGTGGCAGAAGAAGTCAATATTGTGAGGCAACAATTAGAGTCACACCCCCTATTCAGAAAAAAAGCTTGTTGTCGAAGATTAAAGTTGACAACAACCAAATCTACCAAGAAACCACCAGTTGAGCAACAAGATACTCGCGGTCGGCCAACATCAAAGAATGTACAATAAAATATAGGCGACACTGCGAGAAAGAACTCCTTTGATGAGGCAAGTAGCTCATTTCCATGTTCCCAACAAATTAGGTATGATGCTCCCCGACACAACTTAGACGTCCTGTCACAGGGCTCTCGTGGAACAGGTTCGGTCGTGAAGTCAAAAAACCCAAATTGCAACAAAGACATTCAATGACTTCTAAAAAGAAGGAGATACTAGATGATTATAGGGTTCCATTAATCTTGGGGGACGAGAACGTGTTCAATATTAAACGGTTTAAGCCACAGATTCCGACAGTGGTTTACCGGTACATCTCATGTGTAGAAGATGTGACACCGGATGGTCTTTGTGGGTTTCGGTCTGTAGTGTTGGGCTTAGGTACAGAACAAAAGATGTGGAGCTACATTTTAGTAGAACCTGTAAAAAATATGGAGCAGAACCTATCGACATGGTGGGAAATATTCAAAAGATGGAGCCTTAGACTGTTTAACCGGCTACGAAACCCTTTGATACGATGAAGCCCTAGACAATCCGAAAGATAGAGCCCTAGACAATTCGAAAATCATAACAAAAACTAAGGAAAAAACAAAACCCTAACTAGTTTAGGTGAAATCTAACAAACGAAGCCCTTTGAGTTGGCCCACCATCCACGCAAACGTCTTCATTCTAGATCCTTCTTGACCTGATTAGTAGCCCTGGTCTGACTTTGTATCCTAGGCCCAACACGCTTGCCTATCACTTTTGTCACCTGCATTATCATCCATCAACAATACATTTGTTGTGACTAGTGGCTACTAAAATGCATAGTAAAAGAAGGAAACAAAGTAGCACATGGATTTATTTTTGTAGCCTTATTGAAAACATGGAATGAGTAAACATCTTAAACTTTTTCACACCATCATCCATCAGAAAAGAGTTGTTGTCAATCAACATGATTCCCAAAAACTTCTTTGCACTCCAAGGAAATAGACAACATAAGCCTCTTGAACTAACAAGTTAAAATTATGTGCAGAACACCACATATGAAAACAGTTATCCATCATAGCAAGTTCACTTTGAAGATTCATATTTTCCACTAACTTCTTAGACACCCATTATTATTGCTAGCTCACCACCATTGACGAAAATAACAACCATTGATCCGGAATTATCACAGGGGAGGAAGGTTCCCAAGGCCACCAACGTTAAATAAAACTTGCCCCACGCCCGTAGTTCCAGCCACGGGCTTGCCCTGCGCCCTCGTCAATGCCCTCCTGTTGCGATGTTAGAGTCGGTGGCGCGACCAACGTGGCAGCCCATGCCTACCATTGACGTCCCATAACAGGTAGCCTAAACATTTTCATTTACATTTATCATTTAAACCATTAAAATTTGTAACTCCAAGTTTCAAAGAAAACTTTTAATGGTACTTTGCAAATCTGTTAGGCCTAGATTTATAAAAAAAAAGTAATAAATAAAATAAAATAAAAATTGAAGACCTAATAACCAAGATTTACAATAGAGATTGACAAAAAACAATGATATTGTTAACATGATCGACATACAAACTCAGTATATACATAACACATGTAACCAAAGTTACATTTCAAGGAATCGTCCCAACCTTAAATCTAAATGACCTATGGTTCTAAACTTAATCAAGGCAAATATAAACAAACATGATAGAGTTTTGTTTAGGTTTCAAAACCAGTTGGTACAATGTATGTAGCTATTTTTAATTAAAATGTTTGTAGTTATGTTTAGTAATTATAACCAAAAATAAATTAAACCAAAATTCGCGAATACGAGATTCACAAACTTAATGATGTGATGGAATATCTAACTAATATGTAATAATATATCTTATCGATGTTAATTGGTTTTGTTTATGGATGGTATCTGACATGAACCTTCATGAGTTTTCTATGAACTTAAACACGACACAAACCAAATGTTATACGTTAGACACAAGACACAGACATAATCCGTGATATGACCCACGAGACCAGCCCACTATATGAGACCAGCAATCACATCACAAACTTAAGAACGTGTATCATTGGTGCTTCATCGATCATGCCTCCACACAAGGATGTTTTGACTCTTGATGAAGATGTGACGACCATGGTTGATCGACTCAATCGTTTGCTAACTCCGAATAATGAAAACGCTACAAAAGTCGTTGAGGCTGCGAAGAACAACTTTGAAACCCTCAGGAGCCCGCGAAGAACAACTTTGAAACCCTCAACAATTCCATCACTTCACTCACTGTCACCCTAGCGAATCATGCCTCCTTCTTTGGTACCAGCAATCCACCACTGCCGCTACCACCCATGACAATAATCCCAGACCACCCAAAATCAATCTCCCAAACTCTAATTATACCGATGCCCTCGACTAGATATTCCTGGCCTAGAACTAATTCAATTACTACAACCTCCAACCCGAACAACTTTTATGACTTACGGTTTTCTACTTCAACAGTGAGGCTTTACGATGGTACAAACACATCCATCGAAACAATCTCTTGGGTATATGGTCAGCGTTTAAACGAGTACTTGAAGTCCGCTTTAGACCATCCACGTATTAAAACCTTAAATCCACCTTGTTTAAACTTCGACAAATTACTTTAGTTTCGCCCTATCGAAATGAATTTGAGCGGGTAAGTAACCAAGTTAATGGTTATCATCACAGACGTTAAAGAATTGTTTTATTTCGGCTTTAAAATCCAAAATTCAATCTAAATTGGCATTGCACAACCTGGTAAATTTATATTACACTTATGCCTTAGCCCGAACCATTGAAGATAAACTGTCTTATGCCTACAAGACCTAACCTCACTTTCCTCCTAAAACCAATCCTTAACCCACCACACCCAATTCCATAACAAACACTTCAACCAGTACCCCACCCCACCACTGTTGGCTAACGCTACAAAAACCACTTGTAATCTCACTGTCACTAGATTATCACCCGAGGCCTTACAAAAACAAAAAGCCGAAGGCCTATGTTACAAATGTCCTCAACGTTCCTTTCCCGGTCACAAGTGTACCAACCAGTAATTCCATATAACTGCTAATAATGAGAATGAAAGTGAAACTACGAATACCACACAACTAAAAAACATCGACCCTAGTTCTCCACAATACCTCTCATGTAATTCCTACCATGGCTGGTTTTTCAGTGCCTCAACTATCATTTACTAAAGACAACCATCGAATTATTCTACAAAGAGATTCACAGTCCTCCCAAGTTTCATCAAGCACCATATGTTTCAAATGTCCCGAACGTTCCTTTCCCGGTCACAAGTGTACCATCCAGTAATTCCATATAATTGCTGATAATGAGGATGAAAGTGAAACCATGAATACCACACAACTAAAAAACATCGACCCTAGTGCTCCACAATACCTCTTATGTAATTCCTGTCATGGCTGATTTTTCGGTGCCTCAACTCTCATTTACTAAAGACAACCATCGAATTGTTCTACAAAGCGATTCATAGTCCTCCCAAGTTTCATCAAGCACGTGTGCATCTTTACTAAAACAAGGTTCCATCTCTTCCTAACACACCATGATCTTTCACCATCAATCATAACCAAACCCTATTATTGCTACCCCACCACTTCCGATGCATCCCAATATTGAACCATTATTACAATCCTACTCCAAATTATTCGACATACCCCAAGGCTTACCACCTATGAGAAACCATGAACATCATAATCCCACTGATCCTAACTGATACCTGTATTACTAGAATCATATCATGTCAATTATCATGCCTTAAACAAGATGTTGCATGATGGGATTATCCAACCTAGCACCAGCCCATATTCCTCCTGGTCTTACTGGTAAAGATAAAAGACGGTTCTTGGCATTTATGTGTCAATTATCATGCCTTAAATGCGATCACTATTCCTGACCATTTTCCAATACCAACTATTGATGAACTTCTTGACGATCTACATGGCTCATCGATATATTCTAAAATCGATTTACGTGCGGGCT
This sequence comes from Helianthus tuberosus, assembly GCA_030545235.1. Classification (NCBI taxonomy): domain Eukaryota; kingdom Viridiplantae; phylum Streptophyta; class Magnoliopsida; order Asterales; family Asteraceae; genus Helianthus; species Helianthus tuberosus. Next base: position 37,949,768 of record CM060357.1, on the reverse strand, counting down.
ATCATCCAATTCAGGTTACATCCTTTGGCATTCACAAAACCTCCTTTTGCACGGTTGATGGCCACTACGAGTTTTTGGTTAAGCCATTCGGCTTAACGAACAGGCCATCAACTTTCCAAGCCACCATGAACGACCTTTTCATAGCGGTTTTAAGACATTTTGTCTTGGTATTTTTTGACGACAACCTCATCTACATGAAATCCGTGGATAGATCACTTACAACACTTAAGGTATGTCTTTAACATCCTAGGGTCGAACAATTTCCATGAAAAAGCTATTAAATATGTGGTTGGGGTAAAAAAGAATACAATTTCTAGGCATGAAATTTTAATGGAGGGTGAGGGCACATAACAACAAAAATTAGATATCATCCAATCATGGCCAAGCCCACATTCCCTGACCACCTTACAGGCTTTTTTGGGTCTCACAGGGTATTACGAACATTTTGTACAACATAATGCTACCATCACTACTCATTTGATTAACATTCTTAAAAACCAAAACTTTTAATTGGAACGCACAAGCTGTGAAGGCCTTTCGTAACCTAAAAGTCGCCATGGAACATTTGGTAACCCTTGGCTTACCACACTTCAAACAACCATTTGATGTTTCAACCGATGCTTCGGGTATCGCCATTGGTGCTGACCTTTCCCAACATGATCGCGTTCTCCTTCTTTAGTAAAAAGATGTGTACTACCTGATATGTGGTTGAAAATAGGTGCTTTATTGTGTTTAAGTTTATGGTTTTACATAACTTTTAGTTTTGAATGGCCTGCTTTTAATTAGAATTGTATTTTGTAGGTCTAACGGAGTTTAAGGAGCTATTTGGAAGCTTTACGGGGCATCGGGAGTGGATGGGATCAACCGGGGATGCGAAATTAACAAAACACGAAACAACACCTTACAGGGGACGTCGCCGACGCCCTAGGGCCGTCGGCGATGCACCCGCGTCGACGAAAAATACGTAGGCAGAGGGATAATGCATCAGCAAAAAAATGCAATTTCTGATGAAGGTCCGCGACTCGAGGGGGGGTCGGCGACTCCCTCCAGAAAGTGCAATTTTTGGGTCTTTGTTGTTTTGCATCTTTGAACGATAAAAAACCAAATTTTTGGGTCTTTTAAAGGGGGTTATGTATTATTTGATGGGGGAACATCATCTCCTTCACCTCGAACCTTCCTCTAACCTTTCTAACCCTAACCAAACCACCATCATCAACCACATTCCTAACCCTAATCCACCATCACTGTTGGTGCATATTCTGTGACAATAGCTTAATAGTTTAATTATTTAGTCTTTGGATAATTTGTAATGGGTATAACATATTGGTTAGGGAGTCTATTGTTGTAATGGGCTTGGAAAATGGCCTAGCCCAGATAGAAGCCCAGTTCACAGACATGTGGTACATAAACATGTTTTGTGATTAGGGTTTTAGAGGTCTTGGAATTCAAGAGAGAGAAAATCATAGAGAGAGAGAGAGAGTAGGAAACGAATTTGTGTGTGAGACAAGATCACAGAGAGTGGTTGTGAGGTTGTGAGGTATTGAATTGATTGTAAACTGCAAGTTGGGTAATCAATAGAATACCTGGTTAATTGTGATTTCTGTTTTCTACTATTTTTTTGTAACAATATGATCTAGAGCATTCCGCACTCTAGGTTAGATAGACAATTCTGTGAAGATCTGTTAGGATTAAGGGACCTACAATTGGTATCAGAGCGTTAGGCTCTTGAAGAGGCTCATTTCAGAATTGGTTGCTACCTGAAAATGTTTTGAAACTTTTTGAAACAGGAAAATTAGGGTTTTTGAAATTTCTGAATTTCTGATATATTTATGCGAATTTGTAGTTGATTTGATCTTACTGCGTATTTAGTTTTGCTAATTTGCAGGATTTCGGGACAGTTTTGGTTAAATTTTGAAGAATTTTGGCTGGAAAAGCTTGAAGATTCAAAGATTTGTTCTTCGTGTTCTTTTTTGACTTCTTTGTATTTTTCTCAAAATTTTGCTGATTTAGGTTGTTGATTTTGCAGGAAAGTGATAAAGATCAGGATAAAATCTTCTAAAATTCTGAAAAGATTTGATCTTATTAAAAATTTCTGGCGTATTTGGAAGTGACTTGGAGGAGAAGTTGCTGCAGTTTTGTTAAATACGATGAAAACCAGCGTGGTTGTTACCCTGCGAAATTATTGACCAGCGTATTTAAAATCCAAAGGCGACTTTGGTAATAGTCATCAGCGACATTATCACGGCTATAAGCGAATTTGCTAGTCGTCGTAATAGTGAACTGATTAGCTAGCGTAATTAACCGGCGTATTTAATTCTCTGCGTGTTTGACCAGCCAGTGTATTTGATCAGCAACTTTGCATACCAGCGTAGTTATCCACCAGCGTATTTGCCTTGCCAGCGTATTTATCCTCCTGTGCTTTTGACTCACCAGAGTAATTAACTTTAGCAACTTTGGCTAACCAGTGTATTTGTTGGAGTATTTGAAAAGGTGGAGTATTTAAAAAAGTGGAGTATTTAGCTGCGTATAGAGTATTTAACATTTGCGTGAATAAAAACCGATGCGTAAACAATCTTGGCAAACCGACTGCACGGTTAGGCTCAGTTGATTTTTAGGACAAAAAAAACAGTTTTCAGAAGAAATTGGTGAAAACATTTTTCAAAATTTTTTTTGAACGTTTTGACAGTACGGCTACGGTAAAAGCTCGAAAAGGACCAGTAGAGAAGTTAGATTTGGATTTTGACACAGGTTACCAAATCCATTTAAACATTTACGCTGCGTGATGGCCAGAATGGACAATGTCAGTGACACTGTTAAAAATTGGCCAAAGCTGAGAAACGTTAAACAATATGCTGTCTGGAAGAAGGAGTTTGAAACGTTTGTTCAAAATGACGATGCGAGAATATGGAGCTGTATAGCTGATGGATACATTGCTCCTACATATGAAGTTGATGGGAGGTTTAAGGTGACTTTGTATGAGAAAATGCAAGAATCTGAGAAACGAATGTATGATGCTGAAAAGAAAGCTTTAGCAGCGATAAAGATGTCCTTGCCACTTGGAATAAAACACACATTTAATAGGTATGGGACTTCTAGAAGTTGTGGGAAGCTTTGGAAAATCGTTATCAAATTTCTTCAAGACCGAATACATGTGATCAAGCTTGTGTAGCTAAGAGGGCAATTGTGAAGATTGGAGTAGTAGTTGCTGAGGTAGAAGAGAAGAAAAAAGCTGATGAGGAGACTGCTGAGAAGGTGGATGCAGAAATTTCAAAGGGCATGAATGGTGTGAATGAACTTACAACAGAGGTGAAGGTAAAATCAGAATCTGTAAGTCATACATGTCATAATTGCACTAAACTACAAGGTAAAGTTAATAGACTATCGAAGCAAAACAAAATTATGTTAGCTTTTTTAGAAAAGTTAAAAGAGTCAAATGTTCTTTTGATTAACAGAGAGTCAAATTGCTTAAATAAACTCAAATCAAATGAACAAGAAATCAGTAGTTTAACAAGCAAAGTCAATGAACTATTACAGGTCATTGATTTGGCTCGTGAAACCGTGAATGATAAAACTAATGAACTTTCTGAAAAGTGCATGGAATTGGCCATTGCACAAGACCAAATTGTTGAACTTAATGGAAAGTTTGACAAATTTGGAAAATCTTCATTACTTAGGACTCAAACTCAAAAAGGGCTGAAAAGAGTAATGATAAAACGGGAGTGGGGTTTAGCAAAGCTTCACCTTCTAAGGATCAAGATTACTCTTTTTTACGAAATGAAAATGAGCTAACTGATTTTGTGTCCACTGCACAAGAGGTAGTGGGTCCGATAATCGTGGACTTGCCGAATAGTCCAGTTTCTTTGAAAGAATCTGTTGAGTCTAACAGTACAACTCACAAATTGGATGAGGATACTGAAGACGAAAAGAAGAAAACATTTAAAAGAGATTTAACAATAAAGAGAATTTATAAGAAAAAAGTCTTGTTTTAAATGTCACAACAAAGGACGTGTGGCGTATTATTGTCCTTTGAAGATAGGTAAGCAAAAAGTTGATGAAGTTAAGGATATGGGAGTAGGGTTAGTTTAAATAATAATGTGCAACAACATTGTCAAAGTAATCAACAACGATTTCAATCAAAGACTTCACCATCAGGAAGATTTGATAGACCAGGAAGTATTTCTCCGCAGTTTAGTCATTATAATGGTAAATCAAATCGATTTCAAAATAGAAATTTTGGATATTAAAATCGATACCAGACTTCTGGCAATCGAAATTTTCAAAGAAGAAATGAACTTAGGGGTTTTAGAAACTCAAATGTTCAACAAAATCCAATTTTTTTTTTCAAAATTCATGGAATGAAAATGGGAGAAGAAGGTTTGAAAAGGGTAATTTTCAAAGGTCGGAAAATCCAAGAGTTTATTGGAATTCTCGCAATCAAAGACCTGGTGGAAATTATAAATCTTGTTGAACAACAGGGAAGACATCCAAGACACCAGTAGGGTGTGATGGATATTGCTTAGAAGCATCTTATGTGGATTTGTATGGTCAACCCAAAACCGGTAAGGTTTGGGTTCTTAAGTCTAACTAAGTTGTTGACTGTGTGCAGGATGGACAAGAAGGACTGTTGATATTTTCAACAGTGGTTGTTCCTATAAAGAATATGAGGTGAATAGTAGGTTAAAATTGGTAACGAACTATTTACTACGGTGATTGTTATGATTATTCTAAACTTTAACATTAACTTATTGTCAGGTTCAAGTGGGAGTCTTTGTGTGTTTAAATTTCTATTTTTAAAACTTGCTCCATAAAAACAAAAATTTAGGGGGAGAAATTTCCCTAAGCCAAAAAGAGTTTAGTTAGTGTGTGTGTTTAGGGGGAGTAAGTTAGTAAGTTAAAAATTTTTAAAAATCCAAAAACATTGAAAAATGAAAAACATAAAAAAATAGAAAATCAAAAATGATTTATCACTGTGTGGAAAAGAAGAAATGATAGTACATTAGCAAGTTAGATTGTCACACTGAAACTGAATTAAAATGCTTAAGTGTGATAGCAGCTTCATCATATGATGTACCGGTAGCCAAAAAAAAAACATGAAATAATCAACTTACTAATGTGATATAAACCTAACGAACTGAGTATGAGTGGGTAACACATCAGTGGCGTATGGTTTAATGACCTTAAATCTTGCATTGATAGATTGCCAAAATCCAAGGTTTTGGGTCTTTATACTGTTATTTCATCCGGGGATATCAGGGTTGTCCTTCTGCTGCATCCAGATACATGTTGACCTAGGCACAACCAGGATATCTTAAAAGAGCTAAAAATTCCAAAAACCCATAAATGAAGAAGCTCTCCTAGAGAGTCATTCAAATGTGCAAAATGCATAAATCATACCAAAATTGGTATTTTCCTTAACCCTCATTAGATATTGGTCTCTTTGCTGTATGGAAGTACTGACCTGATCACCAATTATCTATTGTTGTAAAACAAAACGGATGAATTCAGTATACTCACCTACTATGAGGAACCTTTGTGCATACGTTGATCGCCGGGGTATGTCCTGAAGTAGGGCACGATAGTATATCAGTATAATATTACCTTAACGTATCATACGGTGATGGTACTTGAAATGTTCATGCATTTTGTTTAAGTGGACAAACAATACTGGTAATTTTCTTGAACTGCTTTTCATGAAAATAAATAAAGAATTAATTGCTTGTGTGAAATAGTTTGATTTTGGCTGATATGATCTTCTTGCACATGATTCTCACAAAAAGATGATATTGTAAACAATTTTGAGTTTAGTTTAGTTTGGTTTGTTTTGAAAAATATCAAAAAGATTTCTTTTCGAAAGAATTCCATATTGAACTGACAAGTTGTTTTTTTGCATGATAAGATATAATATTGGTTTATCTTTAATAATGTGAAAAAGACTAATGGTTTTTCAAGATACTTGCTTGTGTTTCTAAACAGATTGATGCAGTTATCAAAATGAAGTGCAGAATACAAGTAAAGTGCATATTGAGAGTGAAGTGAAGACGTGTGAAGATGTATGGTAGGATCCTTCTACTACATTGTAGAGAAAGATATGGAAGAGTTGGAGCTTACTTGCTTAACCAAAGATTCCTAGTTCAACTGATCTACAACGAATGAAAGTTTTGGAGATTGGAAGCATCAACTAAGGGGGAGTCTGTTGATGTCAGAAACTATGTGTAGCTGACACTATCCAAAGACCAAAAGAACACAAGATGTTTGAAGACAAAGTTACACTATGAAGCTATTGTCAAGGGGAGTCTATTGGTGCATATTCTATGACAACAACTTAATAGTTTAATTATTTAGTCTTTGGATATTTTGTAATGGGCTTAGCATATTGGTTAGGGAGTTTATTGTTGTAATGGGATTGGAAAATGGCCTAGCCCAGTTAGAAGCCCAGTTCACAGACATGTGGTATATAAACATGTTTTGTGACTAGGGTTTTAGAGGTCTTGGAATTATAGAGAGAGAAAATCATAGAGAGAGAGTAGGAAACGAATTTGTGTGTGAGACAAGATCACAGAGTGTGGATGTGAGGTATTGAATTGATCGTAAACTGCAAGTTGGATAATCAATAGAATACCGGTATAATTGTGATTTCTATTTTCTACTATTTTCTGTAACAATCTTATCTAGAGGATTCCACACTCTAGGTTAGATAGACAATTCTGTGAAGATCCGTTAGGATTAAGGGACCTACAATCACCATCACCATCATCAACATCATCATCACCAACCTTCCACCATCAATTTCATCCATCCACACTCACCATCCAAACCCTAAACCCTAACCTTCATCATTCCTCCAAGACTCAAGGTCATGGCTCGGTGTTCGTGTTCGTCATTCGGTGTTCACATTCCTTCAATCATGAGCGGCTAGTCTCCTCGGGTTCACCCCAGTGTAGATTATTGTAAGATTTTCTAGGGTTTATACTTTTGTGTTTTGTTTGATTTTGTGACAAGTTGTTAAGTATTTGAAACCTTTGATAATTGTCTTGCATTTGTTTCGAATTCATAAATTGTCGAGTGATGATAAAATTTGATTTTGCGAAATGGTTATGTGCAAGTATGCCTTATCTTAGGTTAGGATTTACATGTTCTTGGTAAAGAAGCGTGATGTGTGCAAAATGCAACATATAAATTACATCAAATGAGACATAAAACTAACCCTTTATAGTACTAATGTTGGAAAAAGCACGTTTCTTTCTTCCTTTTGAATTTACAGGACTAAACGAGCTTAAAAGAACAAAAGGAACAAATAAGCACCCAAAACCAACATAAATACAAGAAGAAGGAATAAAGTGACATGCCCGACCCCTCGACAGCATCTCCCAAAGAAAAAACAAGAAACAGAACCTGACCACGGGGTCGTAACCAACTGAGCATGGGGCGTGGTCAGGCCCTATACAACAAGACAAACCTGCAGAAGCTTCTACGCCCACCATGGGGCCGTGCCCAGCTCTCCTCGGGGCGTGGTCAACTCTTAGATTTGCAAAATCTTGATAGTACAGCAAAGAGTTGACCACGGGGCCGTGCCCAGAAGACACGAGGTCATGTGGGGCCCTCTGCTGACAAATGCAATTAATGAAAGAAGAGAAAAGGATGGCCACGGGCCGTGCCCACTGGACACGGGGTCGTGTCCAGGACTCTGTTTAGGCTATAAATAGGGGTGCTTGGTTCATTTCAAAGGCATCCCTTAGCAAACCACTTCTCTCCCACTTTGCCACCACTCCACCACCACTACAACACCAACACCCACCACTGTTAGTGCATTTATGTATATCGCCTCCGTCATCTCAAATCGTAGCTGAAACAGTTTATTTCTAGCCTTACATTGTAATATTAGATAGAAAAGGCAAGGTGGCAATATTGTAAACAAGAGGAAAGCTCTTATAAGCCTTGGCCTATAAATAGAAGTCTTAGGGTTTCATTTAGGAACTTTTTGACTTTTTGCCATTTTGTGACTTGGAGAGCTCTAGTGCTAGAGAGAGAAAGTTCTAGAGAGAGAAAGTGGCAAGGTGATTCAAGGTTCTTGTACGATTTCAGATTTATCAAAGAATCACGTTTATATTACTTCTCGTGTGTTTCGGTCACGATCGTGCATGGATTTCGCACGTCGCACGAGTCGGTTCGCAATCGAAATGGATCAATCCGGGACCAAACAAGTGGTATCAGAGCAGGAGCTCGATTGCACGGATCAAACGCACGATTTCGCACAGAAATTCATCTGATTCAGAGTCAATTTCACACAGATTTGATCTATTTCTTCACTTTTTCATATTCTTCATGTTTTTGTCTGAATATCTCCAAATTAAACGACTTTTTACGGATAAAAATTGCTAAAATTTGGATATGTTGTGCGAAAATACATGATCTACAAGCCTGCAAATTTTCAGATCTTAATTCGAAGCCGTTTGTGAGAAATCTGAATTTTTGTGGTTCGAAGTTTGTTGAAATATGTTGAATGTTGCTGCTGTTGTTCTTGATGGTTACTCGCACGGATTACCTACTCGCGCGGACAAACTATCCGCGTTGACTATTGTTGACTAGTTTACTCGCACGGATAACAATTTATTAAAAGTGTTGACTAGTCCACTTGTACTCGCACGGATAAAAAAATCCGCATTGACTTTTGTTGACTGGTTGTTCGCGCGAATAAACAATTCGGAACAAATTATTACTCGTGCGGATAACAATCCGGGTTGACTTTATTGTTGACCTATCCGGACGAATTATTTGTCACTCGCACGGATAATAATTAGTCTAAAGATTCCTTCTTTGCAATTCATTTAAAGTGTTGACTTGTTGACTGATTGTCCGCACGGATAAACCACTCGCGCGGATAACTTGTCCGCACGGATAAACCACTCGCGCGGATAACTTGTCCGCATGAACAAACCACTCGCACGGACAACTTGTCCGCACGAACAACAATCCGGGTCATAGCAATCCACTCGCATGGATAACTTCTCCGCGCGGATAACAATACACGTCACAACAATCCGTGTCTGTCACACTTAGTCAACATATTCAACTTTGTCAGCACCGTTTATAGATAGATGAGACATGCATGTGAACTACTAATTGAGAATTAAAGGAGTGCATGTGATAGATAAAAGTTGGTCGGCCACATAATGATTCTATATTGCATGTGAATTGACAGTACATGTGATTGTTTCAGAACTTGAAAGTCAAGTGCATGTGATAAGTGTCAGTTTGAATATCATAATTCTGCATGAGTTATGTCACCCGTGCGGATCATTCACTCACACGGATAACATCATCCGGATCATTCACTCGCACGGATCACACCATACGGATTACCACTCGTCCGAATCACTACTCGTGCGGATAACTCAGCCAACCAGATCACCATCCGGACGAATCACCATCCGGATCCCCATCCGTTCGAGAACACCCATCCGAGTGGGCTGATCTCATCCGATTGGGCAAACATCATCCGATTGACTATTGATCCATCCGAACGGACAACGTTGTCAGGAGATTATTTTCACTGTTGACTTGTGTTGACTTACTTGATCGGATACCCGTCCGATTCATTTGTTTGATATTGATTAAACTCACTGTGTTTGTTTGTTCGTGAATAAGGTAATTGAAGATATACAAAGTGCAAATTCAAGACAAAATTTGAAGATGTTGAGCAGCGGTGAAGAATTTTATAACACTTTCTACAATGCCTTAACTTCAGAATCATCCGAAAGAAGATCTGAAATAAGAGAGTATTCGAAAGAGATTTCAGAAAATTTGAAATATGACAATATGTATGGAAGCCAACAGAAACCGCCAAAGCTAATGAAGATTGAAGATTATAACTGGTGGAAAAATCGGTTTGAGGGTTGGGTAAAAGCTTTCGCTCCTGAAAGCTGGTTAAAATTGAAAAATGAATATACAGAACCAGTGAAAGAAGGAGGAGAGTTAGTAGAGGAAAAAGAGTTCACAGAAAAAGATATAAAAAATGTTGTGGCTAAATATAAAATGATAACATTGATCAAACAGTCAGTGAGAGAAGATATTATTTCGTTACTCGAACAAGAAAAAACTTCAAAAGGTTTGTGCGAAGCTTTAGAGAAAAAATGTGTAGGTAGTGCTGAGATTGTGAAAAACAAAAAGAAACTGTTACGTAAAGAGTTTGATTTGTTTGGTTGTTTAAAGAACGAGTCTGTTTCAAAAATGATTGAAAGATTTGGACATTTGAAGATGGAGTTGGCAAGATATGAAATTGTGTATTCTTAGGAAGAGCTGGTGGATAAATTGTTTGACTCATTGCCAAATGATCAGGATTGGCAATACTTTGCTTTAATGTTGAAAAACACAATCAAGCCTGAAGATTTAACTGTGGATTTGCTCATTGAGAGATTGGAAAGCCACGAGCTGGAAATCAAGAAGTCTAAAATCAACAATCCAGCTCATCAGCAGAATGTGGAGCTGTACTACCGAGGAAATTTACCACAAGCTGGGTCTCCAAGAACATCGTTTTCTGCAGAAAGCTCAAACTCCGTGAACAATGCAAGTTCTCACAGTGGTTTTCACGGTGGATCTTCTTCAACAACTTCAAGCCAAACTGCTTCAAAAAATTTATTTCAGTGTAATATCGCAGTGGATATGAAGAATGGGCAGAATTTTAGTGAAGAGTCAGCGAAACAACAGATGGTTTTCTTGGCATCTGTACTTGAATCGTATGAAAGCCTCGTTGCAGGGAAGATTGGCAACACCAACTTGATGAAAGAAGATTACGATCAAATAGACCCCGAAGAGATGGAACTGATTGATATAAGATGGTGCATGGCAAGTGCGGTTCGTCGGACACAGCGGTTCATGGAAATCACAGGGAGGAAGTCAATTGGTGGACCATCTACCAAACTGGGATTTGACAAGTCTAAGGTGACATGTTTTAAATGCAAACAGAAAGGTCACTTTAAGCGCGAGTGCAGAAATGCGTATGCTGATGATTCTAAAAACCCGTTCAAAGAAGATTATTACAAGAAAGCGATTTATCATCAGAACAAATCAGAACCACCAAGATTGAAGCAACCCGAAGAAAAATCAAGGGCTCTTGCAGTTATACATGACGATGAAGGTTACGACTGGAGTCAAGTTTGCCCTGAAGAAGATGCAGTTGGATATGCATTTGTCACCAATGTTGATCATGATAGTTGGTGGAGAAGAGACAGTGCAAGATGGGAGATTAGCAAGTTGAATGAACCATTTAAGGAAGCACAAAGAGCCAAGAGATGGAATGCAGAACTAGAATGTTACATGGACCCACAGGGTAATCCAGTAGTTGATCCATCAAAAGTGGATTTTGATGCAGTAACCAATTTGTTTCCAAATGAGGGCACTTTCAACACAAGAAGGCTTTCTGATAAAAGTTACTTGCCGGATTTAATGAACAAGATAAAAGAAGTTTTTGAAGCAAGTCTACCAAAGGTAGTGGAAATGAAAAAGAGGAAGGAAGAAGAGTTTAAAAAGCTGATTGAAGAAGTGAAGATTACTGCAAAGCTTACTGCTGAGGAAGAGCAGAAGATTGAAGAAGAACAGAAAGAAAAAGAAGAAGAGAACAAAAAGGAAGATCAGACAGACGAACTGGTGCTGAAAGAAACTGAGGTAAATGAATCTTCTGACTTGTCAAATGTTGAATTGGTTGATGAAAAAGAAAACAAGTGCAGGAATTGCATAGAAATGTGCAAAGCTTGTACTGAAAAAGATGATATCATAAAAACAAAAAATAATGAAATAGATAAACTTGAAAATGTTTTCACAACAAACTGCAAAGAAATGATTGATAAAGAAGAAATTTTGAAACTAAAGGTTGAAAAGCTGACACAGAAGTGTGAAGATCTTGAAAAGGATAATGATGTGTATAGATAAATGTGTTCAGAAAAATGTGTTGATTGTGTTGAAAAAGAATCTAAATGTCAAGATTTACAAAAACAATATGATTCTTTAAAATGGTCGAGTCAAAGAGTACAAGAAGCTTATGATACTTTGAAGAGCCAAGTCAAAAGTTTTGATCAAAGATTGTCAGAAACTTTAGTCACTAAAGAAATGTATGGAAGAAAGTTTAAAGAAAAGCAAATTGAATTAAACAAATGTGTTGATGAAATTGCTAATCTTAAACAAGTCTTGGCTGAAAAAGAAAAGGTTGTTACCAAACTTCAAAGTTATCATAACTCTTCGTACATTCTTGAACGCATTTTCAACATCACACCAGATGACAAAGATACTGACAATTGCAAAAAGGGTATTGGTTCAGAGTTTCATCAGGTACCACCACCATTGAGAAACATTTATACTTTTTTATGATGAGGAAAAGGTGGCAAAGAGTTTGAACATAGCAGACCAGTTACCTAAAAGTATCGATGTGACTTACTCCAAATCTGATGATGCTAATGATTCAGAGGTGGTAAGTAAGGTTGTTGAAAGCGTTTTGAAAGATGAGTCTACAAAAGGTAAGTCTGAATCACAGGATGAAGATGAAGGAAATCTTTATGATGGATATCTGAAAAACACAAAATCCAAGAAAAATTTGAATGATAATTCAAAAGGATTGGTTTATACCATGATTGGATCGGACAAACTATTCTTAGATGTTGTATTCCCGATTCAGAATGTGATTTCAGAGAAGGTCGATAAATTTTTCAAAATTGTTGAGATTGAGAAGTCGGAAATTTCAAAGTTTGCTGGTAAAGGTCATAAATCATTTTATAACAAACCTGGTTTTAAGAAGAAAAACATGAAGGCTGGTTTGGGTTATAAAAAGAAACAAAATTGGAAGAAAAATGTTCAGGTTAAAACAAGTTTTGTTCAAGGAAAAAGTTTAGCAGAAGAAGAAAAACTCAAAATTGGACAACAGTCTAATGCGGAGTTTGATGCTATGAAAAAGAAACAACAACAGGCCAAGGATGTTTCAAAGAAAGTGTGTTTTAAATGTGATCAAATTGGACATGTTGCTCGAAAGTGTCCAAATCCAAAGCATGTTGATGTTGAAAAACAGAAATCTGAGGATGTGAAACCAAGGTCAACCAGATTTGATTCGAAACAAACTTGGAGGTACAACACAAATAGGTTTGCTTCGAATCAAACTTGGAAACCAAAATAGACTAGGTCTGATTCAAAACAAACTTGGAGGTACAACACAAATAAGTTTGCTTCGAATCAAACTTGGAAACCAAAACAGACTAGGTCTGATTCAAAACAAACTTGGAGGTACAACACAAACAAGTTTGCTTCGTATCAAACTTGGAAACCAAAACAAAATTGGAAATCAAACCCGAACAGGTTCGATTCAAGACAGACCTGGAATTCTCACACACCCAGATTCAGAACAAAACAAAGTTGGAAAACATCTGTTGCTATGACAAAACCTCAAGAGTTTTGGAAACCTAAAAATGTTATTCAAAATCAAAAGGTTCAAAAAGAGACTAACTTTTACAAAAGAGGTACTCCGAAAGGTCAAGTGTGGAGTGCTAAGAAACAAGTGACGTCGGTAAAAGATGAGAAAGTTGAAGTCAAAGTTGAAAAAGTTTTAAATGACAAAGAATTTCCGAAATTAAATGAACATTATTGTGTTGAAATGCCTAAGGTCCAATAGACCTGGGCTAAATTGTTCAAATGATTGATAAAGTTTGAATGTGCAGGTGCTCAACGAAGCTGAAGATTGTGAGAATGGTAGTTGGAGCAGCCTGGCACAGGAAGAGGTTGCAGGACCCTGGTTTGGTTGAACAGGGAGTTTAGTTTGATTGTTTTCTGTACATAAATAAACAATATTTCAAAAACCCTAAAAATTTGAAAAATTAAAAACCAAAAATATGTTTTCGTTTTTGTCAAATATTCAAAAATACAAAAATATGTGTTGCTTGAATACGCCGAAACCCTCACGGCTGAACAAACATGATTAATTTCACAAGATTGAAAAACGGTTTTCAAACTGTAAAAAATCAATGTGTTGTAAATCATGGGGGTACGTTATATTTTCTGCAAATCAGAGCATGTGAAGCAGAAAATGGATGGCGAGACAAAGCTATCTACATCGGGTTGTCAAATTTTCTTTAAATGGTTTTGCATTTTAGGGGGAGTAAGAAATATTGTTAGAAAATCCAAAAACATTAGAAAATTTGAAAAAGCCAAAAACATGATAAAACAAAAAATTGAGTTTTTGTGTAAAAAGAGGAAATGATAGTACATCAGTAGACAGTTACAGTATGATAAAGAAATGTAATGTTCATATAGCGTTAAACGGTCTCACTGATGATATGCCGATAGGTTTTTATACATTTAGTAAACTTTTTCGGGATATAAACCTAAATTCAAACTTGCTTATTTCATGGGGAACACTACTTGTATATATAGGTAACCCCTGAAATCTCGTTTGAAGGACCCCTCTTTCTAAGATACTAGGTCTTTATGCTTAGTGATATCTGGGGTATTATCCCGGGACTTCTGATTTTGCGGAAGCAATGGCCTAGTCCCCGGAGAATACTTTCTGTATTGCTTGAAATATAGCGCCGCCCTCAGCAAATTGATAAAACAATAAAATTGATAGTCATTGCTGTTGTAATACAAAAGATCCTCTAAAGGGGACACACCAAAAGTCGAGCCGTCATCTCTCTGCTGAACGGAAGTTCTGACCTGAGCTCTCACGGTTTCGTACTATAATTTATTCCCCTTACAAATATCATCTAGGTATACTCACCTGTAAGACTGAATATTGGGATCTGGATACGAGAGTATATTCAAGAGGTGGGACACATGAATGAGTTTAAGTTCTTAATTCACCTAATTCGTATCCTGAATCAGTTGAACTTTGTGTGAAAATTTAAGTGGATCAGTATATCGACAATCTAAGTGAATTGTTTAATTCTTAATGTGTAACTAAGCTCAACGGTACTTGTGACTTGTCAAAAACTGATATGATCCACTGACGCGAACTCAAACAAAAATATTGTCTGTAAATATATTTGTAAATCTGTCTTTACTGCTTTATATTTCAGAAAAATACAAAAAGATTTTGATTCTACTTTATTTTCGACAACCGATGTCTGAGTGCTGAGTTTCAAAATCTGAGTATGCTGATTGTGTTTCTGAAAATAAAACAAGTTCATTAATTTGAAACTTGAAATTTTTTAAAATCAAAAACAGTTTGTGATATCTCCAAGGTCATTAATTTGGACTTGGATGATTAACTGTGAGGGATTTGGGTGCTTATACTGTTAAAATCTGTAATAGAGCCAGTTTCCGATCCGGTTCGTTGAAACTGCCAAATCTTTAAAGATTATTGATAGGGGGAGAGATTCAAGTAATCCTGGATATATTCATATTATTATATCTATAAGAGCCAGGATCTTGATTTAGATAGTTTAATCGAGCCAGGTCACGATTCCTGGAAAACTGAAAATGGTTTCATTGTTAAAATTTTAGTTTATGCTGAGAGAGCCAGGGTTTTCAGTCCTGGATGATCAAAATGTTTTTACTTATAAATGTTTGAGTAATTGCAGATGTTGTACCAGACTACGATCCCGACAGCCGAGTCTAAGGGGGAGTCTGAAGACGAGCTCAACGAAAGGGGGAGCGTGCATTCAAGGAGCCACGTAACTATCCCGGAAGAGCTTGTAACCGGAAAGCCAGGTGTCGATCCCAAAGCACGGAAGCTTGATGAAAGGGGGAGCCTGAAGAGTCTACCGAAAGGAAGGAGTTGGAGCTGAAGACAGATCCACCGGGATACTGTTTGAGCAAGAGGGAGTCTACGTTGATGAAAACGCGTTAAAGCTTCAAGAAGACTTAGAGAGAGAGAGAAAGAAAGAAAAGACGCTACTAGTTTGACTAAATGATTGAGTTTGACTGCGGCAATATCCAAGGGGGAGTCTGTTAGTGCATTTATGTCTATCGCCTCCGTCATCTCAAATCGTAGCTGAAACAGTTTATTTCTAGCCTTACATTGTAATATTAGATAGAAAAGGCAAGGTGGCTGTTGGGATTGAACCCTATCAGAGGAACAGATAATTAAAGCCAAAACTGGATCAGAACAGTGGATCCAGAATAAGCAGATGTTTACATACAAATCTCTCCCCTTGAAAGTGGTTTCATATATGCTGACCTCCTATCTGCTGATCTTACAAAGTGCTGACCTACAACTGCTGCTCAAGTAAAGACCTGATGGAAGACTAAAGCCCTGCTGATTCTATCTACTACCTTGAGTCAAGCACTGCTGATCCGGACAAGTAATGCTGGGTTCACAGCAGTGGAAAGTTGCAGCAGCTGATCTATAGTCTGTCTTGTAAAGTAATGTAATAGCAGTAGTTAACATAGTAGTGTTTGTATAGATCAGAGGTTAGAGTTTGTTAGGAGGTTAGATGTCACTTTCATGGTGACGTCAGCTAAGATGCTCAGTGGTTTGCAAGTGCCTATAAATAGATCATTACTTTGTACTGTTCTATTAGCTCTTTTGCATCATCGTCTTCTTTGCACGAACAAACTACTGAGCTCTGGCTTAGGGGGAGTTTGCATTCATTCATCAATCATTGTAATCGTTATTGAAATAAATTCAATCTTCCGATTCATTGTGAAAAGATGTTTGATCAAAGTATTACTCTCGTTTGATTGTATGCAAAGTTTGTTTTCATCATAATTCCGCTGCACACTCATCCATTTTCATTTTAATTACAAACACAAAATACAATCAGAAACAAACTCAGATCCAAAAATTGGTATCAGAGCTAGGACAGTCAAATTTGATTTAACAATCATTTTGACATAAATAGTTCGGCTCATAACAGTTGATACTGATCGTTTGTTCGTTCGTTGAAAAACAGAGCAAGGATTAATCACCATTAAAGTTGATTTATCAGTGTCTGTAAAACAACAAGAATGACGTCACAATCTCAGGATGATAAAAACAACATTGGCTCTCTTTTTAAACCACCTATGCTAAAAAGAAATGAGTACAACATCTGGCAGAGGAGGATGGGTCACATCCTCGCTCAACAAAGCACAGGTTGTTGGAGGTCTGTTGTCTTTGGTCCCCATGTTCCCACAGTGCCAAGCGCTGAAGATGCTAAAAAGTTCGTTCCAAAACTAGTTGAAAATTATACCGAAACCGACTATCAAAAGTTCGAACTAGATGCTAAAGCGTTTAGCATCATAGCATCAGCGCTGCCCAATGAGATATATGCTGGACTGTTACACTGTAACAGTGCCAAAGAGTTATGGGACGCACTTAAGGAACAGTTTGGGGGAACCGAAGAAGTCATAGAAAACAATAGGGAAATCCTGAACCAACAGTATGAAACATTTTGTCATGTTAGAGGAGAATCACTGACGCAACAATTTGAGCGTTTCAGTTGTCTCATCAGTAAACTGAGGCTTGTTAATACCACTTTTACAAACTCAACTCAAAATAGTAGGTTCCTCAGGTCACTGCCAGATAAATGGGACACCATAGCTTTTGTCACCAGAAACTCACCTGAGTTCAAGGATCTGACCTTGACCCAACTCCATGGTCGACTCCTGACCTACGAAAGGGAGTTGAACCAGAAAAGGAAGTTACAAGAGTCAGGAAAAACCGTTGATGATTATACATTCGGTAACACTGCTCTTCTGGGTCAAGAAGAATTTGGGAGCAGTGGTAAAGATCAGGGTTTTGATCACTTCATTGACATAACTGCTGGTGCAAACTTTAACAACCCTGATCCTTACTCTGCAAGTTATGCATTCACTGCAAACGAAAACCAGATGTCAGACAATCTAAGTTTTAAACTAAATGACTTACAACATTTTGATCCCACTGATTTAGAGGAAATGGACATCCTGCACCAACTGGCTTTGCTAAGTGTTAGAACTAGCAAATTTTACAAAAGAACAGGGCGAAAATTCCCAGGTTTGCATGGGAATCTAAGGGTTGGGTTGGATAAATTGAAAATCAAGTTCTACAAGTGTAATAGGTTGGGACATTTCGCTAGGGAATGCAGGAGTCAAACTAGTGGTCCCATAATCACTCACCCTAGCTCAAATCCTAGACCTCAAAATCAAGGCACTGTGCACTATACGCAGTATACCCCAGCAGCTCAAGTGAACACTGCTCACTATGCTGCTGCCCCTGTGCCAGTGCACTATGTCCAAACTACTGTTCCACAGATCCAATATGTTCAAACCCATGTTCCCCAGGCACAAGTGCAGGCTGCACCTCAAACCACTGCTCCAGCAGCAGTACAACCAGATCAACAAAGTTTTTTCACTCAAGGGTTTGTTGACTGGAGCAGTATGCCTGAAGACCTTAGTGATGAAAATTTTGCACTCTATGCTTCTAATGATTCTTCTCATAATGAATTTTGTTTGATGGCATTAGAGTCAATACAGGAGGGGGTTGAAACTGAAGAGGAACAGCTGAGTATTGAAACAGTGGATGAGGTGACTGAAGCAGTGGTTACTGCTATGGCTGGTGAACTACTGTTGGAAGAAAGTTCAGGTACCCTGATTGAACCAATGACAGATCCATGGTCCGAAGAGGACAAAGAAGAAGAGAAGGAAGAAAAGGCTGGTGAAAAGAAGGTGAGAGCTGATGATGAAGAGAATCATCAATGTGATTGTGCAATGATGGCTGCTGCCAAGGTATCTCCTCAAGTTCTAGAAAAACTATGTTCTGACAATTGCATTATTGCTTTTGCTAACATCAAAGAGGTGAATGAAAACCTTCGGGATAAAATCTTAACTGATGAAGTCAAATTTGAAAGATCTTTAAAAGAACTTAAAAACAAATTGACTGAAAAAGAAAAAGAGATCAGCAGTTTGAAAGAAGAACAAAGCATAACCAAAACTCAACTCCAAACTATGGTAGAAAAATACCAAGTTTGCAAAAAGGAGTTAGAGTCCACCCAGATCACATGTGAAAGAAGGGTGGAATCATGCAAAGGGTATGAAGTTATGCTTGAAAAACAGATAAAAAGCAATGTGAAATTTGGTGTTGGTTATAGAAAACATGATGATGAAACCACTGCTTTTGCAAAATCTGTTCAAACCACTGACGTAACCACTGAGTTAATACCCACAAACAAGAATGGCCAAGAAGTGAAAATCACTGACAAACTTGGTAACAAAATCACACTTGACAGACCAATGGGATCCTCTACTTTTGAGGAACTTGAAGACTATCATTTTAAACCAAAATGGTCTGATGAGTGTGATATTCTTGAAA
Source organism: Helianthus tuberosus (assembly GCA_030545235.1). NCBI lineage: Eukaryota > Viridiplantae > Streptophyta > Magnoliopsida > Asterales > Asteraceae > Helianthus > Helianthus tuberosus. The sequence continues at coordinate 37,930,525 of CM060357.1, read as the reverse complement.
ATTTCAAGCCAATGGACTTTACATTAACTGATGGTGTTAAAGCTCCAAAAGCTAAAGTCATACCTCTCAAGGACATCCCAGCAGTGGTTAAAACCTTTGCTGCAAAGGAGTCCGAAAAGAGAAAGAAGAAAGAAAAAAATGATAACTTGTTTTGTGAGTTCTGTGAGAAAAGGAATCATCTAACAAAAGATTGTTTCCACTTAAGAGCTTATGATTTAAACAGAACAAGTGTCATTGTCTCAGCTGAAAGTTGCATTGTTTGTGGTAAAACAAACCACAAAACTCAAGCATGTGTGTATCTCAAAAACTTTGATGTGAAAAAGAATGAGTACATTGCTAAAACATCCTTGAGTCCATCATCATCATCAACATCTGTCAAATTCACCAAGAAACAACCACTGTTTGTGCCAGTTCAAACAGCTGCCACAAAACAGCTGAACCAAACATCTGTCAAAAGAAATGTTCAGGTTACTGATGCACCCCCTGCCAATCAGTTTAGAAAAGGCAAGGAAAAACAGTCTTACCAAAGGATTCCACACGTTTATGAGGCCTACAAAAGGCCCTCTAAACCTAAAGTGAATAGGCACCCTTTTGGTTACCAGCAGATGATTGGTCAAGACCCACAATAGTGGTTAGAGAAACACTATCCTAAAACAGTCCAAACCCCTGACCTAACCACTGTCCATCATCCTGCATCCATCCCAGACACTGTTGAGACCCCATCCAAAGCCTTGTTGGCTTTGGAGACCTTAATGAACTAATCCTTTTCCTTCATGTTCAGGGAGCTTTTGCATGCTTTGATAGTCTTTGGTATGTAGATAGTGGAGGCTCCAGGCACATGACAGGATGTAAAGCCCTCCTCAAAGACTTTAAAATCCATGGAGGGGGTGATATATCATTTGGGAATAATAGTAAAGGGAAAGTTCTGGGGTCTGGTACAGTGCAGTCTGGAAATGTAAAATTTGAAAATGTCAATCTAATAGACAATCTAAAATTCAACCTTCTAAGTGTGTCCCAAATGAGTGACAAAGGGTTTGGGTCATTCTTCACAAAAGATTGTTGTAGGATTGTTGGACCAGAAATGGTCAAAAAGATTGAAGCAATAATCAAAACTGGTCAAACAAAACTTGTTGCTCAAAGAAGTGGCAATGTTTATGTTGTTGATATGTCAAAAGAGTGTCCCAGAGCTGATGCCTGTCTGTTCTCAGCTGCCTCTGACAAAGAGACAGAACTTTGGCACAGAAGGCTGGGGCACACAAGTCTTAAGACAATCACTGAAATTTCAAAAAATGGTTTGGTGAGAGGCCTACCACAAAAATTGTTTTCATGTCCTGAACATTGCATTTCCTATTTAAAAGGAAAACAACATAAAAGTTCTTACAAGTCCATTGAAGAGTCCAAAACAACCTAGTGTTTGCAAATGTTACACATGGATTTGTTTGGCCCAGTTCAAGTCATGAGCCTCAAGAAGAAAAGATATTGTTTGGTTATTGTTGATGACTTTTCTAGGTTTACATGGACTTTCTTTTTACACTCAAAAGATGAGACTGCAGGCATTTTGCAAGACTTTGTGACACAGGTTGAAAAGCAATTTGACCTTCCAGTAAAAAGCTTCAGGAGTGACAATGGCACAGAATTCAAAAATAAGGAGTTGGATGCCTTCTGTGTGAAGAAAGGGATTGTAAGGCAGTACAGTATCCCTAGAACACCAGAGCAAAATGGGGTTGTTGAAAGAAAGAACAGAACTTTAATTGAGGCTGCCAGAACTATGCTTGCAGATTCAGGTTTGCCATTAACTTTCTGGGCAGAGGCAGTAAACACTGCTTGCTATGTCCAGAACAGAGTTTTAATAAACCCCAGGCACAAAAAGACTGCTTATGAAATTCTGTATAAAATCAAACCACTGATCTCATATTTCAAGGTGTTTGGCTGCCCATGCTTTATTTTGAACTTAAAAGATTCTATTTCAAAATTTGCAGCCAAAATTGATTGTGGTTATCATCTGGGATACTCAACCACTGCCAAAGCCTACAAAGTGTTCAATACATGAACCAAGGCAGTGGAGGAGACTTTGAATGTTAAGTTCAATGAACTTTCATCAATGAAAATCCCAGCAAATCCTGCAGATCTGTTTGATCTTGAAAAATTCACTTTTGAAAATACTGTTGTCAAGACTAACAGTGCAGGTCCATCAGAGGATACAACACCAGACTATGGGTATGAAATCATCATCCCTCAAAGGTCTGCCACAAAGGGAAAAGCATCAGCTGTTCAAAACAGTTGTCAAAGCTCAACCACTGCTACCTCAACAGTTGTTGACCAAAGTAGCCCATCCACCACTGCTTCCACATCCTCAAACACTGCTGACAAAAGTCCCCAAACAGTGGACAAAAGTCAGCAGGTGTCCACTTCATTACCTCATATTCCACCACCTTTTGAAGCCACTGCTGGATCATCAAAGTCCCCAGCAGTGGTCAGCTCAGATGATACACATTTGCAGCCTTTACCAACAAATGCCATCATACCATACCAAGGAGATTTAATCTTCTTGAGATCTCATCCACCTGATCAAATCATTGGCAACATCAATGAAGGGGTGCTCACAAGAAGCCAAACCCAAAACATTTGTCTTTTTGCTGGTTTTCTATCACTCCATCAGCCAGTCAAGTACCAAGAGGCACTGAAAGACAACAACTGGGTAGAAGCCATGCAAGAGGAACTCCAACAGTTTAAAAGACAACAAGTATGGGAGCTTGTACCACTACCAGAAGAGGTTAGTCCCATTGGCACAAAGTGGGTCTTCAAGAACAAAACTGATGAAAGGGGTATTGTTGTCAAGAATAAAGCCAGGCTTGTGGTTCAAGGTTACAGACAGGAAGAGGGGATTGATTATGATGAAACATTTGCCCCTGTTGCAAGATTGGAAGCCATTAGACTGTTCTTGGCCTTTGCTGTCAACCACAATATGAAGGTGTTTCAAATGGATATCAAAAGTGCTTTCCTCTATGGTACAATTCAAGAAGAGGTGTATGTTTGTCAACCTCCAGGTTTTGAGGATCCATTTTATCCAGATCATGTCTACAGGCTAAACAAAGCCTTGTATGGCTTGAAACAAGCACCAAGGGCCTGGTATGAAACTCTTTCCAACTTCCTACTCTCAAATGGTTTCAAAAGAGGTACCATTGAAAAAACATTGTTTTTAAAATGGAGAGGAAAGGATTTAATGATTGTCCAGATTTATGTGGATGACATTATTTTTGGAAGCACATGTAACTCAATGTGTGAAGAGTTTAGAGAACTCATGACAGCTGAGTTTGAAATGAGTGCAATGGGTGAGCTGCAATGCTTTCTTGGTCTCCAAGTTCAGCAAATGCAAAATGGAACTTTCATTTATCAAAGCAAATATGCTAAAGAACTTTTGACCAAATTTGATATGAATGATTGTAAACCATGCAGCACACCCATGGCAACAAATAAGCTGGTCATGTCTGATGAAAAAGATGAGCTGATTGACCAAACACTTTATAGAAGCATGATTGGGTCTTTATTGTACCTAACTGCATCTAGACCAGACATCATGTTTGCAACATGTGTCTGTGCAAGAAGTCAATCAGCTCCCAGAAAATCAAATCTCATTGTTGTAAAAAGGATCTTCAGATACATAAAAGGTGCTCCCACACTTGGTATCTGGTATCCAGCTAATGGGAATATCAAGCTTTCAGGCTTTTCAGACAGTGACTTTGCTGGATGTAACACCACAAGGAAGTCCACATCAGGAGGGTGCCAGTTTCTAGGTGATTGCTTAGTTTCTTGGCAAAGCAAAAAAGCAAGCAGTAGTTTCAACATCCACTGCTGAGGCTGAATACATTGCTGCTGCAAGCTGTACAGCCCAACTCCTGTGGCTTCAAAATCAGTTGCTGGATTTTGGTATCACTGCCTTAAAGACACCACTCATGTTGGACAGCCAGGCAGCAGAAAATATCATCAAAAATCTAGTTTCCCATTCAACCACCAAACACATCGACATCAGACATCACTTTGTGAGGGATTGCTATGAAAAAGGTTTTATTTCTCTGCATCATGTCCCAACTAAAGACCAGTTGGCAGATGTGCTCAAAAAAGCACTTGATACAGCCACTTTTGAAAGCTTGGTCTCTAGAATTGGGATGCTAAGCATGGAATAACAAGCAAAATCTTGTTTTTCTATGCATAAAGGCATCAAAATGTTTTCAGAAAATCAAAAATCCATCCTTAAAAATAGCTGAAAATGAAATTTTCATTAAAATCCTTAAAAGTCTGCCATTAACCACTGATTGTTCAAGAGTCTGCTCTACTTCAAAAGCCTGTCCACTGCTGAAAGTTAACCCCTGTTCTCTAATTCCTTTGATAAACTATGTTGTTCAAAAGCAGTGTTTTATCCACTGATAGTGAAAATCATCCACTGCTCTACTACCACTGCTTTCATCAGTCACTTTCATAAAAGTACTGTCCTTCACTTTCACCAAGGGTTGTCACGTGGGCAGTACATAGTGGTCAGACCTTTTGTAACGGCTGCCACATCAGTATTCACTTCCTTCCCTATAAAATCCCCCACTCACCACCAAAACAGGGTTTTACTGTCGAATTGAATTCCTAAAAATTCTCTTCTCAAAGAAGTTTTTCATCTCATCTTTCACAAATTTCTTCGATCAATCTCTTCAAAAATGACAAAATCGAAGTCCTCCACAAAACCTACTTCCAAATCATCATCGAAAACAGCCTCTAAAAGGCAATCTCCACTGAAATCCCATATAAACCATCTCACAATCTCCTGGGTCTTCTCACAAAACCAGGAACCACCAATGTTTTCGATTCCATCATTGACACCATGGCAAAATCAAAGTACAAAACTTTGTTCACCGTCGATGCACCAATCTATTTGGAGACCCAAAGGGAGTTTTGGAAGAATGCAACCCTTGAAAAACAAGGAGACATTGCAACCACCATACACTCTTCCATAAAGGGTAAAGCTGTCCAAATCACGCCACAATCCATTTCAGAGGTCTTTCAACTCGATGATCAGGAAGGTAAAATTTCTTTCACTAAAAACGAGTTACAAACTGACTTCATTGAAAGAGGGTATGAAGCCACAATGATGAAGAAATTTACCTTACAAAAAGGTTATTTTCCTTCTGCAACCAGATTTTTATTTCATACCCTCCTACTATGTGTTTCAAATAAAACCACTTCTTTCAATGAAATCCCTTTAAAGATTCAAAATCTGGGATATGCAATTCTTCAAAAAGAAAATTTTAACTATTCTCGGGAAATTTTTAAAGATTTGGTTAATAATGTTGAAACAAAATCATTCTTACTGTTTCCAAGGTTTTTAAGTTACTATTTTGAAAAGAAATTCAGTAAGAATGATTTAGCTGAAATAAACCAAGGTGATTCTACTCAAATAAACAGTTTAACAACTGAAACTTTTTCAAGAATGTTAGCACCTTGCAAAACACAAGCAGAGGTGCCTGAGCAGATTTTAGCAGTTATAACTGCTCCTCAGGTATCTGCTGCTGAGCCCACTGCTCAAGGTGACCAAAGCAGCCGACCAACTGTTTTGAAACCCACACCTACATTCACCAAAAAGCCAAAAAGAAAAACTCAAAAACCCCCCAAAACCCATCAAAAAGGCAACTCTGGAGGATGAGATACCAGAGCTGTAACACCCCGAAAACGGGTTTGGTAATCAAACCCCGTTAATACTAAAAGACGGGTAAAGTACCGTTAGTGGTAAAAGCAACCCGGAAAATATTAGGATTTAAATAAATAATCCTAATATTAATTAAAAAAACGGATAAGAACTTTCAAGAGATGAAATGGATAAAAGGCCCGAGTTAACGGAACTTAAAATAAACGGGTTAGAACTCCCGGGACTCACTAAGTTAACTAGGGGTAATTAACCTAGTTAATTATTTGTTTAAAAACAATAAAGAAGCATGGACTAGTAAGTCTTTTATAAACCATGGATAATTGAGAGACCTAAGTTGTAAAGGGGGAAATTTGAAAGATTAAAAAAAATAAACTCCACCAAACACACACTTAGGTGTGTTTGGTCGATCAAAAAAACGCAGGGAGCAAGCAGGAGCTCCTCACAAACCCTAGCTCTCACAAATATCTCAAATTGAAGGTCCAAATCAAGTCTAAATCAAAATCCGAGTACGAATTAGTGATCTCCACTAAAAAAGGAATCACGAGGTATGTAAATTTCATGAGAAAATCTCTACTTGAATTTCTGAGCAAACCTAGAGAATTCGAAATTGATGGTTGCATGTTTGTTATTTTGATGAAATAGGAATGATATAATGTCTAGGAGTAAAACCCTAGTCAATCACATATTGAAATCATGCTTATTTCTTGTGAATTCACAATCACCATTGAAGGTGATAAGTGGGTGTTATAGGAACATGTTAAACACTAGAATTTTAATTGTTGTTCTAGTGTAATTTGAGTTCTAGGAAGTAAATTCAGATTTTGTTAATGTGAAAATTGATGTAAACATGCTTAGTTGATGTTAACCATGGCTAAATGACAAGTATTGAGCTTGATAATAAATTGTGAGAAATTATGCCCGCAAGGTGTTTGTTAAAATGCCTAACTGAATGTTTATATGTTGAAATTACGAATGAAACGCGTAATTGCCTTGTTTGACTAATTACGTGAAATAAGGGTTAAAACGGGTTCTAATCATAATGTTGATTTAACTTAATTATGCCTATTGTATGATTTAAGATAGTTGACCTATAAAAGTCAAACTAACCAATGATAAAGTCGAATAGTGGTTTCGAAATAGAAAATACGTAAGGTGGAATAGTCGTGAATTGAAATGACTAATCTAACCAACTTGTGAATGATGATAGTTTGTCGCCTAACGAGCTAGGTGGAGGCTTGGGAAAGAAGCGGTCAAACGAATAAAGCACGAGAAGAAAGCGTATTCGGATGCGAGGTAAGTTAAACTTACACCCCCTTTTTAATTACTATACACTTACTAGCGAAAATTGATCGTGAATAATGTTAAGTAATTGAAATACGATGATCCGGCATGATACAATGCAAGTCGGGATGAATAAAAAGGTAGGAAATCACGAATTATGGTAAAAGGGGTAAAAAAGGTAAATTAGTCATGTAATGACGAACAAATAAAAATGGTTTTGAGTAAAACGAGTTTAAGGGAAAACCGGGATAGGTTTAAAGGGATGAAATGGTAAATAAATACCATCTCATACGGATAAATGGTCAATTAGGCTAAATTGGTCAAATGGTGTTGTTAACACCATTTGACAACTTCATTTAACAATTGCTTGTTGAGTGTTGTAATCACAGGAAACAACATAAACGTGCGTTGCTTTAACTAGAAAGATTTAAAGCAAAAAGTTATGTAAACGGGTCAATACCTTGACCCGGGCCAGGTACGCATAGTTAAGTTGCTAGATAAACATGCAAATATGGGTCAAATAATTAGCGAGAGTCCTTCGTCGTAAATGAGGGACTAAAAATGACCAAAACGCCCATGATTTGTAAATCGGGCAAATGACCCTTAGAGGTCGTTTAGATACTAGTATCATGATTATGCAACTCTTAGATATATGTAAGAGTTGTAAGTATAAACCTTGAGAGTCAAATGCCTAAGAACGGGTAAATTACGTAGAATGACTATCCAAAGGGTAAAATTTAGAATAACGGTCCGTTATGTTAAATCCACTACAAAATAGTTGTTGTGGAATATAAGAGGCTATTTAAAAAATGGAAATACGAAGTGTACAAAGAGAAATGCGAGTTTGATGCTTAAATGCATGAAAACTTCTAAACGGGTCAAAATAAAGTAGGTGGTAAAATGTTGGCTTAAGTGTAATAAAGAAAAACGTAAACCGGGTAACGGGAGCGTAAACTATATGAATAATGGATCCGGGTAATGGATGATAGCTTAGACATGTTAAGAAACGAACCCCAAGCAATTAAAATGAGTTTGGATAGGTTTGGATGCAAATTTGATGAAAAATAAACGTGCAGAGTTGACACGGGCGGGTGAACTTTTGACACGGCCGGGTGAAGGGGCTGTGAAAAATATATGTTAAGCTGACACGGCCGGGTGATCTTTTGACACGGCCGGGTGAAGGGGCTGAAAACAAAATATATAATTTCTTGTATTTAATTATTTTGTTCAAATGCCTTGATTTCTAATCCCATATAACTTGTTTAAACTTGTTATTTAACTATCAAAACTAACTTTTAAGTTGGTTTTGATCATAGGTGATTGCCAAGAGTGCCCGGATGAAGATCAAGCTCGAAGAAGAATCGAACACGATAAAGTTAAAAGCTTCCGCGCGGCGTTTCGTCGTATCTTTTAAACGACGAATTCAATTACATTAAGTTCTTTTTTTATTGTAAAAGTTTTAGTAAACTCGTATTGACATACTTACGTGTAATCGTATAAACATGCATTTTTACGAAACTTATATATAATATTGTATTTAACAAGCAAGGGTGTTACAAGAGCTATTGCATGTGACAACACAAATGTCACAAGAAACCACTGCTGCTACTTCCTCACAGCAGTTGGTACAAATATCTCAACCCATAACCAAAACTCCTCCTGATTCTTCACAAAAAGATCAGGTTGTACACATTGGGACACCACATCATGATGCTCTGTTTCCATCATCCACAGCTCAATTCCCGGAGCAAATCCTCTTTCTTCACCAAACCTCACATCCACAATTCCCCCACCAACTAAATTGCTGTTAGATGCAATTGATTTGAACCAGGCACTATCCAGTCCTTCTCAATCACCTATCAATGAGAATACACCTCAACAACTGACTGGGTCTGATGTATCAATCTTTGCTAACCCACCAACACAACCTGAGGAGGTTAGACCCCTTGAGTTACAAGTAACTCTTGGTGGTAATCCAAGTGAAGCAGCCACTACAACTGTTGAACCCACTGGTTTACAGTTGGACAGTGGTTACATCAATAAGACTTCCTTGGAGGCAATTCCTTTTATAGCACCTCTGCCAACCACCAGTGGATTTATTTATCCTACTGGCAACATCAAAAGGTTGTCAGGTGTTGAAGGAAGAAGACCCCAGTACCAAGAAAAAGGGGCATCAGTGGTTAATGTTTGGAGTACACTCCCTACATCAACTACTGATAAAACCACTGCTAGTGGGAAATCAGATGATCCCATTAACTTGGGTGATGGTTTAAAGTACCAGAAATTGACGGATCGTATTGAAAAGCTTGATAACTCTGTTGCAGAACTCAAAGATATGCTACAACAGGTGTTACAAGTACAAAAGGTACAATCAACTGCTGTTCCATCTCAAGCACCTGCTCCACAAAAAGCACCTGCTACAAATGAGCTCTGGAATTTGTTTCAACCTTTTCTCCATCAACAAGCACAATTAGCAGATCAACAACATGAAAAACATGTCCAACAGCTGAGAAATGCAATGGAGTCAAGGTTCAAGAACACTCAGGCTGATCTAAAGGCTCTCAAAACTCAGATCCTACACACCACTGGCACTACTCCTCCAAAAGTTCGCTTCATTTATCAACTTCCCCCAGATAATGCCAAAAAGGGGGAGAAAATTCAGGAGTGGAAAAAGAAGGGAATAGAGGATGGTCTCTACATTGAACCAGAAAATGCAAACATGACCAAACAAATCCCTCTGCCAGATGGAAGCAAGAAAATTGATGTGACCACAAATGCACTGGCAGAAGCAGTTGCAAGTGTGAAAAGGGATAGAGAGGCCAAAAGGAAAGCCAGGGTGGATTATCCGGATCAGGGTACTTCAGGGTCAAAAGATGATGAAAATCTTGTTGATGAAAAGAAGAAGCCTACAAGAAGAGTAAGGCTACCCAAATCCATTCCAACCAGACGTTCAAAGTCTGCTCCAAAACCACCACCTAAAACAGCTGTTGTAACTCCGGTTGTATCAACTACAGTCGGTACTTCAGTAGTTTCAACATCTGCTCCCACTTCAACACACACCAAATCCACTGCCTTATCACCATTACCACCAAAAACAAAATCACCTCCTGCCAAAAGGCAGAAGACAGTAGTTGTTAAAACATCTGCTGTAATGACAACAATGGTTGGAACACCAGTTATCTCAACAACTGTTAGTCAATCACAAACCACTGTCACTACATCCACCACCACTGTTCCATCCAAAACATCATCAGCCCCTCCTCAAACAAAGAGGAGAAGGCTAATTCTCAAAGATGATGACACTTCACCACCACAAACATCTTCAAAATCTTCAGCTCTTGTCACAATACCTAAACCTGTTCCTCTCTCTTCAGTTCCAATGTACAAGCCCTTACCTCCTGCAGGTGTTCAATTTCCTCTTGAACTAGCAGCTGTTAGAGAAGAAATAAAATCTTTTTACTATGAGGATGACCCTGCCAAAAGGAGTTTGCCATCAATAAAAGGATATCCCTGGCATAAAAATGTTGATGAATATTTGGAAATCAAGGCCAAGCAAGCAGAGGATATCTCAAAAAGAAACACACAAGGGAAATCTGACAAAGAAATTTCAAGAAACTATCAATATCTGCTCACACAGGTCAGATCCCTTGAACAATTTGCAAAAAATGTCAGTCAACAAATTTCAGAAAGAGCAGCTGAAACTTTGAAGAAAGACTACATTGAAAGCATCATGGCTCACAAGAAGTACAAAGGAGAGAAATACATGTACAAGGAGTGGACTGTTCCTGAGCTTGAAAATGAAGCAGCAAGAATTCAAGACATGATAAAAAGGAAAGTCACTCACACTCCTCCTGACTGGGCAAAGTTTAGAAAGAATGTACCTGACAAACAGGTAGAACTGAAAAGAATGAAAGAAGAACTGGTTGCTAGATGGAAAGAAGATGTGGTTAGGATCACCTACAAAAGGTTGGAGGAACTAAGAAAGAAAGATCCAAATGTTCCTCAAAAGCCTGACTATCCTGAAGCAGAGGTTTCAAAAAGACCAACAAAGCTGCAAATCAGGAGAGCCACTGCTCCAACTGGTGCTGCCATCTATAAAAGAAGGTCACACAAACAGTTGGGAGGTGAAACCATCCAAGAGATGATAAAAGGAGATGAACTTGTAAAAGAAGGCATAAAAAATGATCATAGAAACTCTTGGTTTGGATCAAACTGCAAATACTACTCAGCCAGTTATGAATAGGCCAGCCTCACCAAATACCTCTGCAAATAAACATCTCCCAAGAAACCCACCAGGCTCAAAAATACAAAAGTGGGAAACTGACAAACAGACCTGCGTATTGACTTTGCTCAGGTCTGGTGGAGAAGTGAAGAAAATATCAAGGGAACAAGCTCTTGGCCTGAGTCTTGAAGATTTGCAGGATCTCCTTGATCTTCCACTTAGCAGGGATGATGAAGACACAGATGCCCTAGACTTTGAATTACAATTTAAAGGTCAGATAAGGGAACTGCTGATGAAGCAATAAAGAATTCCACAATAATGAAGAGTTTTGGCATTATCTATTCCAGGGGGAGATTGTTGGGATTGAACCCTATCAGAGGAACAGATAATTAAAGCCAAAACTGGATCAGAACAGTGGATCCAGAATAAGCAGATGTTTACATACAAATCTCTTCCCTTGAAAGTGGTTTCATATCTGCTGACCTCCTATCTGTTGATCTTACAAAGTGCTGACCTACAACTGCTGCTCAAGTAAAGACCTGATGGAAGACTAAAGCCCTGCTGATTCTATCTACTGCCTTGAGTCAAGCACTGCTGATCCAGACAAGTACTGCTGGGTTCACAGCAGTGGAAAGTTGCAGCAGCTGATCTATAGTCTGTCTTGTAAAGTAATGTAATAGCAGTACTTAACATAGCAGTGTTTGTATAGATCAGAGGTTAGAGTTTGTTAGGAGGTTAGATGTCACTTTCATGGTGACGTCAGCTAAGATGCTCAGTGGTTTGCAAGTGCCTATAAATAGATCATTACTTTGTACTGTTCTATTAGCTCTTTTGCATCATCGTCTTCTTTGCACGAACAAACTACTGAGCTCTGGCTGAGGGGGAGTTTGCATTCATTCATCAATCATTGTAATTGTTATTGAAATAAATTCAATCTTCCGATTCATTGTGAAAAGATGTTTGATTAAAGTATTACTCTCGTTTGATTGTATGCAAAGTTTGTTTTCATCATAATTCCGCTGCACACTCATCCATTTTCATTTTAATTACAAACACAAAATACAATCAGAAACAAACTCAGATCCAACAGTGGCAATATTGTAAATAAGAGGAAAGCTCTTATAAGCCTTGGCCTATAAATAGAAGTCTTAGGGATTCATTTAGGAACTTTTTGACTTTTTGCCATTTTGTGACTTGGAGAGCTCTAGTGCTAGAGAGAGAAGTGGCAAGGTGATTCAAGGTTCTTGTACGATTTCAGATTTATCAAAGAATCACGTTTATATTACTTCTCGTGTGTTTCGGTCACGATCGTGCACGGATTCCGCACGTCGCACGAGTCGGTTCGCAATCGAAACGGGTCAATCCAGGACCTACAACCACCATCATCCATCTTTAGAGTGTGTAGTAGTCTAGGGATCCAAGATTGATCGTAAGAGTTTTTGTCAATCAAAGGCCATGTTTGGCTAATCTCTTACATCACTTGGTGAAGACAAGTCATTAATGTATTACTTTTGATTTTTAATCCTTCGGCACTTTTTAATTGGGTTTGTATTAATGACTTTAATAACTAGTTTCTTATGTTGAAAGTGAATTTTCTTTACCATTTCTTCATGATGTCATTAATTTGCTCATTCGTATCTTTACGGTCTATCTAAAGCGTGTTAACTACCTGGAAGGGGGTTAGGAAGGTGGTTTGGAAAAGTTCTTGTCTCGTTCAGTATATAGATCCTGTGAGGACTTGGTTCAAGCTTACTAGGACTTCCTTCTATGCCCAACAATATTGGATGGCGGGGGTACGAATAGCTTGAACCCCACATATGTAAACTATTATTAATACTTTAAACCGGCTTCTTGGGATTGTATCCATGCTGACTCAAACCACTTAGCCGAGGGTAACGTCACCTTCAAAAGAGGGGCCTACCACTTTTCGCATTAATAACTAACTTAATTGTCTTTCAATATTCCGACCCTTTGAGATTGTATCCATGCTGACTCAAACCACTGGGTTGAGGGTAACATCACCTTTAAAAGAGGGGGCTACTACTATAACTAAGATAATCTCTTAAAAAGTCTGAAAGTGCGAAAATCATCAAAGGATACAATAAAGATAAGTTGGATCCAAATGATTCTATCTTGTCTATTTGTTTTTCATTTTATTTATCTTTTCATTTTTAGTTTTATTTAATGTTTCAAACTTTTCTCAAAAAAAAAATGGATCGATTAGACGTTGAGGATAAACCGGTATTAAAAGCTCTTGTGTCCTTGGACGAACTCGGTATCTTACCAACACTATACTACGCTCACGATGGGTACACTTGCCCAAGTGTGTGTTTAGTGTTAGTACCATATCATGTTTTATAAATTTAAAACTTGACTAATGCGTAAAATGGGCTCAAAATATTAATAAAATCATATTGCACTTCACGCACACCAAGTTTTTGGCGCTGTTGTTGGGGACACAAGGATTTTAATATAACAACCCTCCAAAATTATTTCCGACACCTTAAAAATATTTAGAAAATCCCAATACATCCCAAAATACACCTCGTATATGAAAACGAACCCTAAATACCTTTATTTTTTTTTAAATTAAATAAAAATCAGTTTTTATAGTCTCTCGCGGGCCACGAAGACTTGTTCTTCATCTTACGCGGGCCGCGAGCGAGAGGACATGAGGCACGCCCCGGAGCCGCCACGTGTCAACACGTGTCGAAGCTAGAGCGGTGACCGGGCCAAGCTAGGGCCTACCCGGCCTATGTCGCGGGCCGCGAAGGCTTTGCCTTCGGTTTATGCGGGGTGCGAGGACCCCCTCTTCCAGCCCTATAAATTGGAATTTAACGTTCAGTTGCAACTCGCTCAAAAACTTTTCTTTCTCTCTCAATTTCTACATAGCAATTATAATACCCGGGCATTATACCCCCTAATTAGCAAAGCTCTGCCTCGTTGTAAGTATTTTAACCCCCGGTTACGTATTAGATACGTTGCCCGATTGATCTAGCGCTCCGTAACGACTCTTGAGGCTCTGCCCGACGTAGTCGTTGGAGTTCTATCTCAGGGAGGGTATAACTAATGTAAATTTGGGTTATTATACTAACGCGTGTGCATTATTTAAAATTTATAGATTATAGTCAGGAATCCACAAGAAATTACCTAAGATAACAATGTGAGTAATCTCCTTTTTATAAACCTTTTTGCAGACTATTTTTACAAAACCTTAATTATTTTACAATGTGATTAGCAGTGATTGAGTCTTTGTAATTCTTCAATTACTGCCGGTATGTTGGGGTTTTGTATACAAAATGTGGAACACGTTACCATTGGACAACGAGATAGCCAATGTTTAATATGACCCACTAGTCAGGATTGACAGTACTGAATGAGTAATTGTGTGCATATAAACATTGTAATCGCTCTCAATACTGTTAAATGATAAAACTATTCTTGATTAAATTGGGATTCACTCACCAGTAATTCCCACTGACAAAATGTTTTTAAACGCTTTTCAGGTAACAAAATGTGAAAGACAAATACAAGCCAGCTGGACAGCAATGAAGGCTTGGAAATGTGGCTATAAAAGTTAACTAAATAAAGAAGATGTTTTATTTCAATAAAATAAGGGTTATCCCTATAAACCTGTTTGTAACGAAAACTTGGATTTTATCCCAATATATTTTTTATTATAAAATGTGGTGTTTTACTATGATAAAATATTTCCTAACTACGGTCCTGATAAAATTTTCATTGCCAAATATTGATAAACACCGATACCACCATTTCTGAGTAGGCCGCGGCCGCCCGCCTTTCGAGGCAGGGGTCGGGGGTTGCGACAGAAGGTGGTAGCAGAGCTACAGCCACTAATTTCAGCCATAGAAGTGTTCTACTGACACCAAAATTTTATTTGTTATGTTAGGAAATTATCTATGAAACTACGTTCAAATATTATTATTTTGTGTTATTTGACAATTTGTTAGTTTACGGTATGAGTGACCAGGGAACTTCGGATGCTTACCGTCAACTATCTAGCTCACCTAGGGACGAAGGAACTTCTTCCCAGCCTACCCCCTCGGGGTATTCGGCTGACACCGAAGAAGGGATTTTTGTATTCAAAGCACAATCTAAAGAGCTATTCCCTCCTAAGAAAAGAGGATGGTTCAGCAGAGGAGCTCATGAGCGTAGAAAAAGGATGAGAAAACTTCAGCAACAGCGGGCCTTAGCAGCGGCCAATAGAGAAATGAATGCTCACACTCAGGATATGCTTAATAGGAGATTAGCCAATTTTTATATCTTATCAACCACAGCTGCAGACCCGAATCTAGTACAACTCATAACACCCCAACCGTTACCACTATTTCCCACACCACCTATGGAAATTGAGCCAAACCCAGTAGACCAAATTCCAGCACCTGCTTTTGTCCCAGCTAAAATTCCTAGAGTTCCAGCACCTCGTCCCCCAGATTATGACCCATGGTTTGATGACCACAGAGATTATTAGGAACTGTACCCAATAGAGGAACCCTTGCTGAACCCAGTAGCACCCTATCCCAACCTGGACCCTCTGGATCCATATTGGGATAATGATCAGTATATCTGGGAAATCTTAGAAAACCCGTACCCACACGAAGAACCGATGCCCCAGTTTCCTGACCCAATACCAGCACCAGCCCCACCCATGAGTAATGAGAATGTGCAAGAACTCCGAACCTTTGGTGAGGAGATATTAGAAGGAAGTGAGAGAATGAGACAGATAAGTGAAAGGCTCGTTTGGAAATATGACGAGCGTAATATACAATTTTGGATGAACCCGTATCAGTAATAGTAATAATATATATATATATATATATATATATATAATATGTTTGTATCTTGAAAAAAATAATAATAATAATAATATATAGATAATAGCTACAGATGCATACTAATATTATAATTTTAGATTTCAGTTTCAGTTTGTACTAGACGCATATATATAAAATAGAGTAAAGGTCGCAATGTTCGACGATTTTGATCAATATGCTTGTTGTGTGTTGTTTGCATTGGATATTGTATTGTGATATTAATACATGGTAAATGTTTAAAATCCAGATGGACAACGAAGTGAATCAAGGAAATCTGAATAACGATAATAACGGAAACCAAGTAGATAACAGTGCCATCCAACACATAGTGGCACAAGGGATTATAGACGCAATGCCATATATTATCAAAACGGTTAAAGAAGCTGAAAATAATAAAAGTAATATTGGAAGTAAACGACCACCTACTGAACCTGAACACAGCGTAAACAATGGACCCTTACTTCAAGTGCCAATTCCAAAAAGAAGAAGAACCATGTCTTATGGTTGTTCTTACAAAGAATTCTGGTCCTGTAAACCAATAGAATTCTCTGGCAATGAAGGAGCCATTGCAGCTCTACACTTGATAGAAAAGACTGAGGCAGTCTTAAAAATAAGCAAGTGCGTAGAAGAGGATAAGATAATGTTTGCTTCCAATCTGTTTAAGAACTCAGCCTTAGAATGGTGGAACACTATCCTCCAGTCTAGGGGAAGTGACAGGATTTATAATATGGAATGGAATGAATTTAAGAACATAGTGGAAAGGAAATTATGTCCTCCTAATGAAAAAGAACAGATAGCCAATAAATTCTTAAACCTTAGGATGACTGGAGTAGATAGCAAGGGTTACACTACTACATTTTTCGAATATGCCATAATAGTGCCAACCCTAGCATCACCAGAACCAGTATTAATCTCCCGTTACATCTGGGGATTAATCAGTGAAATTAGACATGTAGTCAAGGCAGCTAGATCCCAAACCAAAGAAGAAGCCGTAGAACTAGCTAATACCTTGACTGATGAACTAGTACGTACGCAAGAAGAAAACCAGAGAAAGAACCTAGATCAAAGGCTTACCCAGGAATTTCGCTACGGTAATTCCAACCGTCGGAAAAATGTAGGTTCTACTTCTGTACCTTACTGCAAGTATTGCAAAAGGAAGCATTCTGGAAGATGCTCGATATACTGTAGTTTCTGTAAAATATCTGGACACAACAAAGAAGACTGCAGGAAGAAACCTAACATGATATGCTACAATTGTCGAGAACAGAGTCATATCAAGCCAAATTGTCCGAAACTAGCTCCAACCATGAACAACAAGACTACTAACAATGCTAGAGCATTTGTTCTGACTGCAGAAGAATCCAAGATGATTTCGGACGTGATTGTCGGTACGTTTTTAGTTAATGATGTCTTTGCCAAGGTATTATTTGACTCTGGTGCAAACCAAAGTTTTATTAATACTTTATTTGGCAAACTTTTCAATCAACCATTAACTAAACTTCAACAAGAATGTCTAGTAGAAACAGCAAATGGAGAATCCATTAAGATTACCGAAATCTTGCATGGAGCAAGAATAAAGTTTTTAAATCAAAAGTTTATTGCAAATCTTTACCCAATGAATCTGGCAGGATTTGATGTAGTATTAGGAATGGATTGGTTAATAGCCAATAAAGCGAGTATTTTATGTGATTAAAAGTCAATACAAGTAAATTCACCAAAAGGTGAAAAGATCACAATTAAAGGAGATAAGCCATCTAGATCCACAAAGTTCATCTCCGTACTGAAAACAGCAACTTGTGCAAGAAAAGGATCGCTAGTGTATATGATTTCCATAATCATTAACACTAAAGGAAAAGAATTAAAGGATATCGCCGTAGTATCTCAATTTCCAGACGTGTATCCAGAAGAACTACCAGGGCTACCGCCAGACAGGGAAGTCGAATTCAGAATTCATTTGTTACCAGGAACAACACCGATTTCTAAAGCACCTTACCGTTTGGCACCCGCAGAAATGCAAGAGTTAAAGAAACAACTGGACGAACTATTTGAGAAAGGATTCATACAGCCAAGCTCATCGCCATGGGGAGCACCAATTTTGTTTGTCAAAAAGAAAGACGGGTCAATGCGAATGTGCATTGATTACCGTGAATTAAATGAAGTCACGATTAAAAATCGATACCCACTATCGAGAATAGATTATTTGTTTGATCAGTTACAAGGAGCTCGATTCTTTTCTAAAATCGATTTACGTTCAGAATATCATCAATTAAATGTACATGAAGGGGACATTCCTAAGACAACTTTCAGAACAAGGTATGGCCATTATGAATTTACTGTCATGCCATTTGGTTTAACCAATGCCCCAGTTGCATTTATGGACATGATGAACCGAATAAGTAAGCCATATTTGGATAAATTCATAATTGTTTTTATAGATGATATTCTCATTTACTCTAAGAGTGAAGAGGAACATGCAAAACACCTGCATGCACTCCTAAGTTTATTAAGAAAAGAAAAGCTGTATGCAATTTCTTGGACATCATGTTAATCATGAAGGAATTCATGTGGATCCCACAAAGATTAAGGCAATTACTAAATGGAAAACCCCTGAATCACCAACCGAGGTTAGAAGTTTTCTAGGATTGGTCGGTTATTATAGAAGATTTACTCGAGAGTTTTCTAGAATAGCCATTCCCTTAACTAAGCTAACCGGTAAATCTGTTAAGTTTGAATGGGGACCAAAGCAAGAAGAAGCCTTTAGAATTCTTAAGCAAAGATTAACCAACGCACCCATACTAGCGTTACCAGAAGGAACTGAAGACTTTGTAGTCTATTGTGATGCTTCTAAGTTAGGTTATGGATGTGTGTTAATGCAACGTCAAAAAGTTATAGCCTATGCCTCTAGACAACTTAAGAATCATGAAGAGAATTATACAAACCATTATTTGGAATTAGGAGCCATAATTTTTGCCCTTAAGATTTGGAGATATTACCTTTACGGTAGTAAGTTTACCATTTTCACCGATCATAAGAGTTTAAGATATGTCTTCGGGCAAAAGGAGTTAAACATGAGACAGAGACGCTGGATAGAAATTCTTAGTGATTATGATTGTAACATCCAGTATCATGCAGGAAAGGCTAATGTAGTTGCGGATGCTTTAAGTCGAAAGTATCATGAAAAGCCAAAAAGAATGTGTTCTCTTAAATTAAATCTACAAGTAGATTTAAATGACTAGATTAGAAAAGCACAAGAATCAGTAATCAAATATGATCTTGAAAATTTGAAAGGAATGATTAAGGAATTGGAACAAGGAACAGATGGAATTTGGAGATTCCATAAGAAAAGGGTGTGGATACCCAAACTAGGAAACCTACGCCACCGTATATTAGAAGAAGCCCATAAGTCTAAGTATACGATGCATCCTGGAAGCGATAAAATGTACCAAGACTTAAGGAAGATTTTTTGGTGGATAGGAATGAAAAAGTATATAGCAGCTTATGTTGCCAAGTGTCTAACTTGTTCACAAGTTAAAGCTGAATATCAGAAACCCCCAGGTTTATTGCAGCAGTTGGAAATGCCGGTATAGAAATGGGAATTGATAACAATGGATTTTGTTACCAAATTACCCAAGACAAGGAAAGGTAATGATACAATATGGGTGATTGTAGACAGGCTAACAAAGTCAGCTCATTTCTTACCAATAAAGGAAACTTTCAGTATGGAACAATTAGCAAAGTTGTATGTAAATGAAATAGTTTCATTACATGGAATTCCTTTATAAATTGTTTCTGACAGAGATAGCCGTTTTACCTCTCATTGACTAGTTTCCAAAAAGTAATGAGAACCAAGTTAAATCTAAGCACTGCTTATCATCCTTAAACGGACGGACAAAGTGAAAGGACAATTCAGACGATGGAGGATATGCTTAGAGCTTGTGTAATTGAGTTCGGAGGTAATTGGGATGATCATTTACCATTAATAGAATTTTCTTACAATAACAGCTATCATACAAGTATCAATGCTGCACCATTTGAAGCACTTTATGGACGAAAGTGCCGAACCCCAGTCTGTTGGGCGGAAATTGGAGAGAAACAACTATCTGGACCTAAGATAGTACAAGAAACAACAGACAAAGTTATTCAAGTCAAGGAAAGACTAAAAGCAGCACGTGATAGACAAAAGAGTTATGCTGACAACAGGCGCAAACTGTTGGAATTTCAAGTAGGAGACAAGATATTATTAAAGGTTTCTCCTTGGAAAGGAGTGGTAAGATTCATCAAAAGAGGAAAGCTAACCCCCAGGTATGTTGGATGCTTTGAGATTATTAGGAGAATAGGACCAATAGCTTATCAGCTACAACTACCAGAAGAAATGGCCGGAATACATGATGTATTTCATGTATACAATCTCAAAAAGTGTTTAGCCGATGAATCATTAGTAGTACCTCTTAAGGATATAGAGGTAAATGAAAAAGCTAAAGTTTGTAGAAAGGCCGCTACAAATTGAAGAAAGAAAATTCAAGAATCTCAAACACAAGAGACTTGTTCTAGTCAAAGTAAATTGGGATTCCAAGAGAGGACGAGAATACACATGGGAGCTTGAATCAGAAATGCAGAAGAAATATCCACACCTATTCCAGTAGACATCAAGGATGAGTTCTAAAACAAGGTGGGGACGATATAACAACCCACCAAAATTATTTCCGACACCCTAAAAATATTTAGAAAATTCCAATACATCCCAAAATACACCCCGTATATGAAAACAGACCCTAAATACCTTTATTTTTACAAAAATTAAATAAAAATCAGATTTTATAGTCTCTCGCGGGCCGCGAAGACTAGTTCTTCTTCTTACGCGGGCCGCGAGCGAGAGGACATCAGGCACGCCCCGGAGCCGCCACATATCAACATGTGTCGAAGCTAGAGCGGTGACCGGGCCAAGCTAGGGCCTACCCTACCTATGTTGCCTTTGGTTTAAGCGGGGCGCGAGGACCCCCTGTTCCAGCCTTATAAATTGGAATTCGACGTTCAGTTGCAACTCGCTCAAAATCTTTTCTTTCTCTCTTAATTTCTACATAGCAATTATAATACCCGGGCATCATACCCCCCTAATTAGCAAAGCTCTGCCTCGTTGTAAGTATTTTAACCACCGGTTATGTATCAGATACGCTGCCCGATTGATCTAGCACTCCGTAACGGCTGTTGAGGCTCTGCCCGACGTAGTCGTTGGAATTCTGTCTCGGGGAGGGTATAACTAATGTAAATTTGGGTTATTATACTAACGCGTGGGCATTATTTAAAATTTATAGATTATAGCCAGGAATCAACAAGAAATTACCTAAGATAGTAATGTGAGTAATCTCCTTTTTATAAACCTTTTTACAGACTATTTTTACAAAACCTTAATTATTTTACAATGTGATTAGCAGTGATTGAGTCTTTGTAATTCTTCAATTACTGCCGGTATGTTGGGGTTTTGTATACAAAATGTGGAACACGTTACCATTGGACAACGAGATAGCCAATGTGTAATATGACCCACCAGTCAGGATTGACAGTACTGAATGAGTAATTGTGTAGATATAAACATTGTTGTCGCTCTCAATACTGTTAAATGATAAAACTATTCTTGATTAAATTGGGATTTACTCACCAGTATTTCCCACTGACAAAATGTTTTTAAACGCGTTTCAGGTAACAAAATGTGAAAGCCAAATAGAAGCAGTTGGACAGCACTGAAGGCTTGAAAAAGTGGCTATAAAAGTTACCTAAATAAAGAAGATGTTTTATTTCAATAAAATAAGCGTTATCCCTATAAACCTGTTTGTAACGAAAACTTGGATTTTATCCCAATATATTTATTATTATAAAATGTGGTGTTTTACTCTGATAAAATATTTCCTAACTACGGTCCTGGTGAAATTTCCGCTGCCAAATATTGATAAACACCAATACCACCATCTCTGAGTAGGTCACAGCCGCCCGCTTCTCGAGGCAGGGGTCGGGGGTTGCGACATTTAAGAAAAATTAAAATCGACCGCCTAATTATTTTTATTCATTTTTATAATTTTTTTAGGATTTTTCTTAGTGTTTCAAATTCTGTAGAAGCTCAGCACGGGTCGTGCCCCGTCAGATACGGGGCCGTGCCCATTATTCTTACTAGCAGTTTTTGTTTTCTGAGTTAGAAGAGAGTGACCACAGGTCGTGGAGGTGCACCACGGGGCCGTGCTGAACTCCCCAGTAACTGGGATCTAGAAAATAACAACTGTAAACATGACCACAGGCCGTGGTCATTGACCACGGGGTCGTGGTAAGAGATCTGACCGACATTCTTTTTTGTTTTTATCACAGGACTTGGAACTCAGTCGCAGGGCCTAAATTCTCTACGCAATGCATGAGCTCCAATTCCAATAAAGACATAAAAGAACCTTTAGACGAACCCGAACGCTTTCTAAGAAAAAGACTAAAAGCCAAAAATCAAGAGAAGGCTTTGTGGGACCAACTCCCAATGGCGGATCAGCGTACCCTAATGGAATACCTATGGCCCACGATCGATAATCTCGGAGCCGCCATCAATGCACCGAATGTCGATGCCAACAACTTCGAACTTCGGCCGCATTTGATCCAAATGCTCCAAAATTCCGCAACCTTCCATGGCCTACATGATGAAGATCCCCGTTTACATATTACCAACTTTTTGGAAATATGTGACACTTTCCGGATCAACGGAGCATCAAACGACGTCGTCCGCCTCCGAATGTTTCCATTTTCACTAAAAGACCAAGCTAAGGCTTGGCTAAACACCCTCCCAAGTGATTCGTTAAACACTTGGAATGAACTTACCCAAAAATTTCTATATAAGTATTCCCTGCCCTCTAAACCCGCTAAATTAATGACTGAAATCAATACATATTCACAAAATGACGGGGAATCCTTATATGAAACTTGGGAAAAATTCAAGGAGCTATTGAGAAAATGCCCTCATCATGGTCTCGCAGTATGGCAACAAGTATCCACTTTCTATAATGGATTATTGCCACACACTAGACAAACACTCGACTCAAGCTCCGTGGGAATCCTAGGTAATCGACGCCCAAATGAAATCTATAATCAAATTGAGGAAATTGCTCAAAACAATTTTCAATGGCACACCCCCCGAGGCTCAAAATCTATTGCCCCGGGTGCCCAAAAAGTAGATGACAGCACATCTTTACAAGCCCAAATCGAGGCCCTATCTTCAAAAATAAAAAAAAAGTTAGAAATGGCAAAAATGCCTCGGTTATGGCTTGTGAAGGGTGTGCTGGGCCACACGAAAATTGGAGTTGTATGAAAGAAATGGAAAATCAAACGGAAATGGTAAACTACATTGATAATCGACCTAGGCCGTCGGGTCCCCCAACGGATACCTACAACAAAGGATGGCGTAACCACCCAAACCTTGGTTGGAGGGAGCACGGAAATAGTAGTGACCAACAAAATCAAAATCAATGACCAAACTTTCAACAACAACCAAGAAATGAGTCACAAAATTTCACTCAACAACAACAAGGGGGACGGGAGAGGCTTGAAGACCTCATCACACGCCTCATCTCTGAAACCGACAAAAGGTACTCGGATCAATTCCTACAAATGGAATCCAACATTAGAAACAAGCAAGCTAGTATTTAAAACATTGAGAAACAATTAAATCAACTAGCCCAAAATTTCTCCGAGAGACCACAAGACGCGTTACCTAGCAATACCGAAACCAATCCAAAGGCGCAAGTACACCTCATAACATTAAGAAACCTAACCATTGGTCCCGAGGAAACACCACTACCCCCAACCAACAACAATCCACGAAAAAACCATAAACTCACCCTCAACCCACCAAGAAACAACTACCCCACAAAATTCCGAACCTACCAAAAACCCCTCGGTACCTTACCCCGGTCGGTTAATTCGCCAAAAGGCCGACGAGCAATTCACAAAGTTCATAAACTTACTAAAACAATTGTGTATCAATCTCCCCTTTGTAGAAGTCCTCACTCAAATGCCAAAGTACTCAAAATTCATGAGAGACTTCTTCACCCACAAAAGAGAGATCGGAACCTTGCAATTGGTCATCCTAAGTGAAAAATGCTCCGCCGTAGTCCTCAACAAACTCCCACAAAAGAAAATCGACCCGGAAGCTTCACCATCCCTTGCTCCAATGGGGGATCACCCACACGAAATGCACTAGCAGACCTTGGGGCTAGCATCAATCTCATGCCCGCATCAATGTTTGACCGACTCGGACTAGGTAAAACGAGCCCCACAAAGATGAGCATACAACTTGCCGATAGGTCTATCAAATACCGACAAGGTGTCGTCGAGAATCTATTGGTAAAAGTCGGAGACTTTGTCTTCCAGGCCTACTTTGTCATACTCGACATGGAAGAAGACACCGAAGTTCCCCTCATTCTAGGAAGACCATTCCTTGCCATCGCTCGAGCCATGGTGGATATGAGTGACGGGAAGAGAGTAGAGGACGACCCGGTTAACTACATGGATGTCATAGACTCAAGCTTGGATGACGCTCTCCGACGGTGCAACATGGGATGCGAGACATCCCGCTCGGGTAACATATGACTGACTTTGGGTCTAGCCAAGGACCCTTATAAATGTGGCGCACCACGAAGGCATTCCGCGGAACTATCCTTAGTTTTAATTTACTTTAACTTTTATGTTTCCTAGTTTAGTCTTACTTTTTAGGAATAAATCACGCTCGAAAAGATGAAAACTGCCAAGGGGACGTTAAAACCGCACCCCATGCACGTAAACAGAGCCTTTCGTCAACTTTTCCAACTTTCCAGCATGTGCAGCACGGGGCCGTGCTCAGCCCAACACGCCCCGTGCCCAGGCTCAGTAGAAAAATCTCCAGATCAGGTAACTGACCACGGGCCGTGTCCACTGAACACGCCTTGTGGCCAGCCTTCTGTCTATTTCTATTACTGGCACTCTGACCACACGGGGCCCTGTCCAGATGCCCAGTAACATAAAACTTGTTTTTAAACATGCTTTTACACATTCGAATCAACCTGAAAACTTATTTTTGGGACACATTGAGTACAATGTGTAATTTAAGTGTGGGGGGGGGGGGGTGCTAAAACCTTGAATCTTGCAAGTCCTAATAACAAGCCTTACACAAAACTCTATTGGAATCGCTAACCACCCCAAATTTTTTCAATTTTTTTTCATTTTTTTTACTTGTCTTGGTTTAATTTGGGAATAACAAGTTCTAAAAAGGTTATGTTTTTACAAATTTACAATCGATAGCGTCGTTATAAAAAGAATCGAATAAGAAAATTATGTAAAGGCATGACAAATATATTTAAAATTTGATTATATATACTTGATCACATTATAAACCCATTCCCCTAACAAGTGAGGTTTGAGCCTTTATTGAGCATACATGCATACATCTTTAAACTAAATGCTCATTTTTCGTTTTTTGTGTCAATAGCCGCTTGGTTCTTAAGACTCTAGAACTTGCCGAGACGATACATTCCCGGTCCTTACCAACTTAAACCCAAGTAAGTAAATGATGGGGGCATTAGGACTAACCCATTTTCCTTTCGAAACCATTATTTTTCCCTTATTTACACCACTGCCCAAAATACCCTTAGTTAACCCCTTTGAGCCTAAGCCTGTTCGTTTCAAAACACGTAAATCAAACACCCATTACCCACCAAAAACTTTTTCCTTTCAAACCCATTTGTTTTAGTAAAAATCTCGGTTATCTTGTGACAAAAAAAATAGAGAATGTTGCAATAACCAAACAAGTTCCTCAAAGAAATCTTGTTTGAATGTGCTTAGTTTGAATAAATGTCACAAAAACAAAAAGTTTTACGACAACCAACACTTTTCACCATTTTACTAACCACTAACCAAAAACCACCTACCCTTAGCCCAAGCCTAACCCTTCCCCAAGTCCTCTTGATATTTACAAAGGTTTATAGTTAAAAATGAGGAGGTTTGATCACTTGGCAAACATATGGTAGAAGTAAGTCCCATGCCGGTATCGAGTGTTTCCCAAAAATAAACAAATCGGCCGAGTATTGAGTGATCTCCCGTGAGGTATGTGAACTTGTATGTAAATAGAATTTTAAAGAGGCATGTTATCCCAAATAAAAAAAATTCTTAACAAGTGTTATAAATAAATCATGATGAATAGGATTGTAAATAAAATAAAAATAAAACTTAATAAAGATCTTGGATTCCCGACACTCAAGATAAGCCACAAACTTCTCCTCTACCTCTTCCATTTGGGTGTGTAAGCCACATATTAAAGAGTTTTGCTTGAGGACAAGCAAAGATTCAAGTGTGGGGGTATTTGATGTGTGCAAAATGCAACATATAAATTACATCAAATGAGGCATAAAACTAACCCTTTTTAGTACTATTGTTGGAAAAAGCACGTTTCTTTCTTCATTTTGAATTTATAGGACTAAACGAGCTTAAATGAACAAAATGAACAAATAACAAGCCAAAACCAACATAAATATAAGAAGAAGAAATAAAGTGACATGCCCGACCCCTCGGCAGCATTTCCCAAAGCAAAAGCAAAAACAAGAAACAGAACCTGACCACAGGGCCGTGCCCAGCTGAGCATGAGGCGTGGTCAGTCCCTATACAGCAAGACAAACCTGCAGAAGCTTCTACGCCTACCACGAGGCCATGGCCAGCTCTCCACGGGGCGTGGTCAACTCTTAGATTTGTAGAATCTTGATAGTACAGCAAAGAGTTGACCACGGGGCCGTGCCCAGAAGACACGGGGTCTTGTGGGGCCCTCTGCTGACAAATGCAATTAATGAAGGAAGAGAAAAAGATGGCCATGGGCCATGCCCACTGGACACGGGGTCGTGGCCAGGACTATGTTTAGGCTATAAATAGGGGTTATTGGTTCATTTCAAAGGCATCCCTTGGCAAACCACTTCTCTCCCACTTTGCCACCACTCCACCACCACTACAACACCAACACCCACCACCATCATCCATCTTTAGAGTGTGTAGTTGTCTCGGGATCCAAGATTGATCGTAAGAGTTTTTGTCAATCAAAGGCCATGTTTGGCTAATCTCTAACATCACTTGGTGAAGATAAGTCTTTAATGTATTACTTTTGATTTTTAATCTTTCGGCACTTTTTAATTGGGTTTGTATTAATAACTTTAATAACAAGTTTCTTAAGTTGAAAGTGAATATTCATTACCATTTCTTCATGATGTCATTGATTTGCTCATTCGTGTCTTTACGGTCTATATAAAGCGCGTTAACTACCTGGAAGGGGGTTAGGAGGGTGGTTTAGTAAAGTTCTTGTCTCGTTCAGTGTATAGATCATGCGAGGACTTGGTTCAAGCTTACTAGGACCTCCTTCAAAGCCCAACGATATTGGATGGCGGGGGGTGTGAATAGCTTGAACCCCTCATATGTAAACTACTATTAATACTTTAAACCGGCTTCTTGGGATTGTATCCTTGCTGACTCAAACCACTTAGCCGAGGGTAACGTCACCTTCAAAAGAGGGGCCTACCACTTTTAGCATTAATAACTAACTTAATTGTCTTTCAATATTCCGACCCTTTAGGATTGTATCCCTGCTGACTCAAACCACTGGGTTGAGGGTAACGTCACCTTCAAACAAGAGGCCTACTACTATAACTGAGATAATCTTTTAAAAAGTCCGAAAGTGCGAAAATCATCAAAGGATACATTAAAGATAAGTTGGATCCAAGTGATTCTATCTTGTCTATTTGTTTTTCATTTTATTTATCTTTTCATTTTAGTTTTATTTCATGTTTCAAACTTTTCTCAAAAAATTGGATCGATTAGACATTGAGGATAAACCGGTACTAAAAGCTCTTGCGTCCTTGGACGACCTCGGTATCTTACCAACACTATACTACGCTCAGGATGGGTACCCTTGCCCAAGTGTGTGTTTAGTGTTAGTACAATATCGTGTTTTATAAATTTAAAACTTGACTAATGCGTAAAATGGGCTCAAATTATTAATAAAATCATATTGCATTTCACGCACACCAAAGTGCATTGAGGTCCGTTGTCTATGACGATGATCGCTTTTGGCACCTAAGCCACGTGACACTAAATTCATTAATCACTATATGCAACTGAATCAAGTTAAAACATGTAGGAACCCTAGGTCTTACAATTATCGAACCGGGTGCGGAACTTGTTTCTAAATTATTGTTTTCAACCACTTAGTAAGTTTTGAAATGTTAGTTAATAAACCATTGTTTTAAATGATAGCAATTTGTCGGTTCACTCCGATTTCTTTGTAAACCAAATAAACAAAGAAAATTAGCAAGCTTCATAATTACTTTGTACATTTTTTTGTAAATAGTCTAACTAATCAAACAAGTCCTGCAATACAGACCACATGCTCTTCGTGGATATGATACTCAACTTACCCTAGCTACCGAGGTTAATTGGGTTTTTAACTGATCGGGATGACACGGTCTGTCAGAATGGCTCCGTTGCCGGGGAGCTACTTCGCTTAGTATTGCATTGCTTGTTCGATTTGTTCATATTGAGAAGTTAAAAAAAACATAAAAAAAGTTAATTTTAGTTTTTAGCTTTCTTTCTTGTATTTCTTTGATTATATTTTGGGTAGTCGAGCTTGTTTGCGCAGGTACATGTTTTGCAGGCACCATATTTCATTATGAATTGGGTAGATGATGACCCATGTCAATGTTGTGGAAGCCGAGAGGATTTATTGCATGAATGCTCATTGTTCCATTATAAAGTTCAAGCATACAAGGAACGTGAAGGTTACCTCATCGGAAGGTATGGTTATAATAGGATGGTGGATTATGAAAATTTTGAAGGTTCATCCTCATATTATCCATACTTGGGACCACCTCCACCCCCAGAGCAAGAAAGTGAAGCTTATCAGTCATGCCCATGTTGTGGAAAAGTTCACATATATGAAGATTGTCCAATGTTTTGGAAAGATCCAGTGTTTTGGAAAGGAAAAATAAAGTCTGGTTACAAGCCACCTTCATATCACGGATACTGTCAGTCAAATATCAACTACAATTATGAGCCAAAGTGGGATTATGATAATTATAAACCCGAGAGGCCACGTTTCTTAAGATATTAAGAGGAGTATGCTGATTATTACCATGAATATCCTCAGTCGGCATACGAGGATCCTCAAGTTTTACTACATTCCAAACTTGATGCTATCATAAACATGATGGAAGAGTTATAGAATTAGAGTGAGGTGAGAAACAGAGCTAACGAAGCATTAGAGATGCAAGTGGGTCAACTCACTGAGGAAGTGGCCCAAATTAGACGGGACCAAGAGATGTTGACTAGTGGTACCATGGTTGATGGTGATGTGGTGGAAGAGGTTATGGATCTTCCAAAGCAAGAAAATGAATGTTTGAACCAAACTAAAGACATAACACCGGAAGATGAGTCAAAGCCGAAAGAATCCCAAGTTCATCCCTACCCTTTACCCATCTTTATTACTCCAACCAAGAAAGTTAGGGAAGAGGGGCCAGTGATAAGGGTTCGTAAGGTGGTGTTGCAATACATTGGACAATTTGTTAAGAAACGACCACAACGTTGTGCAATATGCATGCCGATTAAAAGAAAAAGAGAGTGGATTCGGCATGTCAACTACCGAGCGTACGTTGGAAACTCGGTAGGAAAATGTTCAATTAGACCACCATGAGAGGCAAATCAGGTATGACTATTGTATATTTTGTATTATTATTCGTTTTATTTTTATTTTATCCGTTTTCTTAGATAAATGAACGTTGTGGGTGTGTTCCCTATATAAACCTCACGATACCTACTTGTCCTCCCGAGCTAACGGGAGGTTTAAAGGGCTTGCGTGCATATGCTAAATGCCGCCGTGATTCTTATGAAAGTGAGTTAGGGTTGTTGTTGTAAAATATTTTTCCACAAACACTAAAGTGAATTAACAAATGACTTGCACTACAAAAAAGAAGGGTATTTGGGACTGACAAATCAGCCTCTGATACTCCCGAATCAGTACCTAATGGTTATTGGGGACTGATTTCGTCAGTCCCCAACCAGTTACGGATACCTAGTCCTAAATAGTGGTTTTAGTTACTAAAATTCAGTCCCCATTGCATAGCACCAACAGGAACTAACATTTAGTCTCTAATACAAATAAATTCTGTCTTAAATATGTGCACAGATACCACAACATTTCAGTCTCCGATACATCTTTTATGTGACTGAAAATCAGTCTATGATACAATGATATTTCAGTCCCTATCACATATCTTTAGGGACTAAAAATCAGTGCTTTAAACTTTCTATTTTGTCTCTAATATGTTTCTTAAGTTCGTGATTTCACGTCAATTCAGTCTCTAGTAAGATGTTTTAGATGCTGGGAATTAGTCTCTAATATCACGTCATTTCAGTCCTTGTTGTGTTTATATTAGAGACCAAAAAATAATCTCAAATACTATGTTATTTTAGTCCTGGATATATTTTATATGTTTAAAAATAGAATTTATATATTGTTAAATATTTAAACTTCTATCCACAATTCATTAAATATTACAAATTCACACAATATTAGAATCACATAAAAGATAAAATCTCCTTATCCAACAAACAAAACAACAAATATACATTACTCAAACGATATAGATATTCAAATTAAAGTCTTTACAATAAAAACTCATTACTTCTCTAAGTACAACCCATTTCTTCGTTTTTCCTTTCTTTATCCTCCTTTTCAATTCCTTGAGAGCATTTTAAATTTCCTTCTCATGTTCCAACTCTGCTATACAAGTTTGAGTTTGGAGAAACTTTCAAATAAATCAAAAGAACAATGAAAAAAGGAAAACATATTTTAAAGAATGTACATGTAACATGTCAAGTCAGCAATCAACAACCATGTTCAATATGCCTGTGAATAGTGAAATGTTAACATTTCTACTTTTTTTCCATACCGGACACCCTTTAGATAAGGATCTTCAACAAAATGTTGACATGAAGTAAGAAAAATTAATTCTGAAACAACATTGTTAAGCAAAACATATAATCAATAGTTAGAGCTACAATAATTAATATAAAAATGGTATACATGTATTTATGCACGGATGCAATGTAGATCGGACAAACCATGAAATCTTACCGTCGGAGAAATTAAGGCAAGGAAATAAGTAATGAAGGGTAGCGAACAAACAATGAAACATACGAAATCAGGAAAAGCGATGAAATAGAAGGATATAGATGAAGAACAAACCGTCATAGTGATGAGGAGGCAGCCGGCAGATCGTGAGTGGGTGACAATTTCTTCTAGGGCGACAAAGGGGAAACTAAACACTACGAGTTTTAAAAGAGAAATATATGATTTAAGGAATAAAATCTGGGCGGGAAATAAAATTTGGGAGGGGGAGATTTTGAAGGGTTATTATTTCGGTGGGAAATATTGAGAATGAAAATTTGAAGGTTAAAAAGTTGGGGGGAATAGTTAAGATATTAATTTGAGAAATAAAATTCACTGCTAAATGTAAACGGGTTATTCAGAAATTACAAACAAACAACAATTGGATTATAACAAGGTTAAAATAATAATTATAGAAAATATTATATATAAGTAAAGTATAGCTTTGAATGGGCATGTATATCTCAAATTTAGGGGTGTAACGATAATTACCTTAAATTTCACCATAATTGCTCATCATTTACCATCATTGACCAAAAACTCAACTTAACCATAATTACCTTAAATTTATTTTTAATTTAGTTTATTTTTTCACATTTCGTGACCAAAATGTTTTGTTTTTACAACTTTTTTGCTATGGGTTTACAATTGATATTTAGGATGAAATCATATTTATTTACCTTTTTTTCATTTTTTTGCATTCGTTTTGCAAAAAAAAAAAAGGTCAGAAATTTAGCGGATGAACTTAAGCAGTCGCGAATTGATTTTCCATGGAGGTTTTGTCACCGCAAATATGGAGACCGAATATTAGTCTTTTATAACTGACTACACAAAATACATTTGAGACTAAATACGAGTCCCTAGTCTTTACAAGAACTTCGAGGACTGATTTTCAGTCTCAAATATATTCTCTCGAAATGATAAAATATTTGTTGATTATTGGAAAATGAACACTAGTCCCTAATCCCTTTATCTACGAGAATATTAGTTCCAAAAAGGGCATTTACAAGTTTTTTTGAGACTGATTTTTAGTTTTATATAATTCCCTTAAAATGGTAGAATTTGTGTAAAATAGTTAGAGACTGAAAATCAATCCATAATCACTTTATATATAACAGACGTTCGAGACTAAATATCAGTCCCTAAATCAAGTTTTTTGTTTTTTTTTGTGAATATTAGAACTGAATTTCAGTCACTAATATGTTTCCTTGATATTATAGACTGAAGATTAGTGGGCCATACATTTGCGCCATTTTTCATTTTAGCAGTGAACATATTTGGGACTGAAATTCAGTAACAAATAAGTAACCTTCCAAAACCTTATACTGTGCATACATATTTGTGACTGAAATTTAGTATCAAATAAGGTGTCCATGCATTAGGGACTAATTATTAGTTACTAACATATGCCACATAAAATCAGTCTCCAAAATTATTAGTAACTGAAAAATCAGTCCCAGATATTATTTATTTGAGACTGATATATCAGTCCCTGGTACTTTAGTCTCTGTTGTTTACTTTTTTTGTAGTGTTGGTAAATCCTTTATAAAAATGGTAAAAATGGATTAGCTAACGAGTGTTGATTTTTGTGAGAAGCTTGCTTCTACACGATTGGTGAGACTTGTAGGTAATTTCATGTTCGTTGAGGACGACCATTTGCATTAAGGATCGAGGAGCACACGAGGAACGAGCTAAAAACCAGGTGCACATGTTTATTTTTAGCTTTGATTTTTAGATTAGTTTAATAACTGGAATGTATTTTGTACATTATTGGCCGGGGTGAAATTTGGGAGGTTGGTCGTGTCACATCTCTTATGTGTTTTTAAAAGCTCTCATTCCTACACATTGAGGACAATGTTGACCTCAATTGCTGGGATGGAGAGACAAAGTTTCGATTTTGACCTTTCATCTAAATACTACACATTGAGTACAATGTTTACCTCAAGTGTGGGGATGGGGGAAAATTTCAAATTTTTTTCGAAAATGTCCTTGTTTGAGGAATCTAAAAAGCATAAGTAACTAAGTCAATGTGGGATGACACAACCCATTTCCTCTTTTATCATGGTTAAGTTCAAAGTATTCACATGACGGGTATTTAGCGAGTGGTTATTTGGAAATAATCCGCCTAAGAAACTAATACATTCTGCATATCACATACCATACCCTTTGTATGTGAGATTTTGAGCCACTTTTACACATCATAAATATATATATTTCTTTGTTTTAGTGGGCCATTAGTCGCATATTGTAGAACTTGCAACTTTTGATACGTTTGAGATGATAGACCGAATACAAGCACAAGACTGATTAAGGCATTAGGTAAACCTTTTATTTTTACACCATTTATTTCATCCTTACCCAAAATCAATCCCTTAGTCGCCAACTTTAAGCGTAAACCTTTCGTTTGACCAACCCATTTAGCCTTTGACCGTTAAGCCTTTTATTTTTAACCCATGTGATGAAAATTCGATTTTAGGAGTAGTTTGTTTGTAAAGATGTGAAAAAAATCGACAATTCAGAAAATATCATGAAAAATAGCATAAAATTGTTGTGAAAATGCACAAAAATATGCGTTGGTAGATTGTTGAATAAAAGGTGAAAAATGTTGCCTTGTAGTTTGATGTTTGTAGTTAGTTTGTAGTCTTTGTAATAAAAATCGAGTTTTCATCACCTTACCACTTTCAAGATATCCTATTCCACACCTTTAACCTAGCCTCGTTACAACCCTTAAAGACCTTTTAACTTGTGCTTAGTATTCGTGCTCGGTGGTGGAGAATGATTGAGTTACAAGCTTAAGCGGGTACGTGTTCTAATCGGTTTGAGTGATCATTTGAAACAGACTAATACATCATAATTAGCTAACTTTTTATACCGAGTGGAGAGAACATTGTGAGGGATGTGTATGATATGTTAGTTTCAAGGGCGGGTTAATCTTGGATAACCATTTTTATGTGATTAATCGCTTTACAGTTTAATATCTCGAAGATTGTGAACATCATGAACTGGGCATGGCGTTAAACCTTAACTTGAGAGTTGAGAATGGGAATTGTGTGTCTTTTATTCGACCCATGTGAAAGTGAAAAAAAAAAGCAGATTTGCTTGAGGGCAAACAAAAGATAAGTGTGGGGATGTGATACGTGGTTGAAAACCGGTGCTTTATTGTGTTTAAGTTTTTGTTTTTACATAACTTTTACGTTCGAATGGTCTATTTTTATTATAATTGTATTTTGCAGGTGTAACGGAGTTTAAGGATCTATTTGGAAGCTTTACGGAGCATCTGGAGTGAACAGGATCAACCGGGGACGCGAAATTAATAAAACAGGAAACAACACCTTACAGGGGCATCGCCGATGCCCTAGGGCCGTCGGCGACGCACCTGCATTGACGAAAAATGCGTAGGCTACAGGATAAGGCTTCAGCAAAAAAATGCAATTTCTAGAGGGCGTCGGCGACTCCCTCGAGAGAGTGCAATTTTTGGGTCTTTGAAGTTTTGCGTGTTTGAACGAGAAAAAACCCAATTTTTGGGTCTTTTGAAGGGGGTTACGTATTATTTGATGGGGAAACATCATCTCCTTCACCATGAACCTTCATCTAACCTCTCTATCCCTAACCGAACCTCCATCATTAATCACATTCCTAACCCTAATCCACCATCACCACATCATCATCACCAACCTTTTCACCATCATCTTCATCCATCCACACTCCCCATCCAAACCTTAAACCCTAACCTTTGTAGGATCGTATTACCGACCGAAACGAGTCGTTCAGAGGCGTTCTACTCAATATGAAAGGCGGAAACAGACATATCGAGTTCGATTCAGCTAGATATTCACTTTAAATGTCTTTCCGATTGATTTGACAAAAATTTACAGCAAAAAGACACTTCGGCTCCGGAATACACCTTGTGATTTCGTTCCAAATGACATGGACTAACTTAGTATATATATGCGAGCTAATTCCGCTTGAACCACCCAAACGAAATCACATTTCAAGCAAAATCACTGATTTCGTTTGAAATGACATAACAGTTTCGAGCGGAATTACATTTGGTAATTTCGTGCGAAATTACCTCCCATCCCATATATGACATTTTTCTCGTATCGCGTGCCCTGATCTATCTATTCTAATACAAGACTCGATACAAGACGAAGTCGACAGACGTACCCACCAACAGACTCCCCCTCGAATGTTGACGAGTCTTCAGTGTCGAGTCTTTAACGTCTTCAGTCTTTATCAGTCTTTCTGCTCTTCCAAAGTATCTGACAGTGTAAACCATCCTCAATCTCTGTCTTCTCTTGATCATATCTCTTGATTCTTTAAGTTCATCAACTTTTGCAATTTGCGTGATCTTCAGGATCTGAATCTGACTCTACTATCTTCAGACTCCCCCTCAATTTGTGCTTGGGATTGCAGTCTGGCTTTTACCGGTTCAGAATAGAAACCTGGATCTTCCTAAATACAAACTCCTCAGGAATAGAAACCTGGCTTACCTGCACATCCTCTACCTCACAATAAATTTCACAAATTTAAAATTTGACAAATTTATTCTCTATTTACCATTTGCAAACACAAACAGAAAATCAATAAATGATATTACAATTTTAATTTCTGATGACCACATGTAGGAAAAACTTATTTCTCACAACACTCTCCCAAACCTGTTCATCATGTCTAGCACTCGGAATTTTGAAAATCAGCTTTCCAACATCAGCTGTCTAAAATCTTTTTGGATTTTTCAAAAATTTATGCTAAAACACACAGAAAATCTTTTTGGATTTTGAATAACGAAATGTAGAAATGAAATATTTACATACAATATTTTTGTGAGTTTGTGTAAGAGGATCATATCAGTTTATGAGACAAAAACCAACACCGTTAAGCTTTAAACATTTTCAGTTCTAAACGATTCACATAGATTGTCAGTATACTAATCCACTTAAATTTTTACACAAAGTTCAACTGTTTCGAGATATGAGATTAATGTCTTAAGCACTTAAACTTATTCGCGTGTCCCACCTCAGAATATACTCCCGTATCCAGATCCCAATATTCAGTCTTACAGGTGAGTATACCACAGATGATATCTGTAAAGGGTTAAATGTGAGGGCCGTGAGAGCTCAGGCTGTTGTTTCCGCAAAATCAGAGAGATGACGGCTTCGACTTTAGGTGTGTTCTCTTTAGAGAATTTTTTCTTCAACAGCACATGATTAGCATTTTCAATGTTTCATCATTTTTTGTACTGAGGGTGGCGCTATATTTCAAGCAAGCGTAAAGTACCGAAACGAGTCGTTCAGAGGCGTTCTACTCAATATGAAAGGCGGAAACAGACATATCGAGTTCGATTCAGCTAGATATTCACTTTAAATGTCTTTCCGATTGATTTGACAAAAATTTACAGCAAAACGACACTTCGGCAGCACTTCGTTTCTTACCAGTATCCTTTTCTTCAGGCTTTTTGTCTTGAAATGCTTCAAAACCTGCAACAGTTGGATAAATTCGATCAATCAAATAATCAGAACTAGAATAACTTTGCAACAATCTTCTAATTCGTTCATTTTCAATTTTTTCTGTCTCCAACTCCGCTTCAGCTTTGCACATTCTTCAATGTAATGATTAATAGCCTTCTGCTTTGTCATCATCACAGCATTCATCATAGTCAACGCATCTTCTCTTTCAGAATTTGTCTTTTGTAGACCAGTTACTGTTCTGTTCAAAACATCATATGATTCTTTCACATAGTTGAGATTGAACAACAAGTTCTCTTTCATTTTATCCTGCTCACTCAACTTTTCATCTTTCTCTTCACATTGTTTGCAAGATTCTGAACACTTTGAACACGACTTGATGACTTCAACAATCTTTTCAACTTCGATAATCTTTTCAACTTCGACTATCTTCTCAACTTCAACTATCTTCTCAGCAACTTCAACTTCCTTTTCAGCTAATTCAACTCCTTCACTCTGTTCAGACATCTTTTCCTATGCAACAATCTCACTTTTTACTTGTTTCTGATTCTTTGCTGCACGTTTCTCCTTCAGCTTTTCCACTCTATCTGCAAAATAAAATTGAAAACTTTCAGGAGATAAATGAGTTTTTGCAATATTAATATGCATTTCTTCTTCATCATCACTGTCATCAGTTGATGATTGATCAAACACATGTGTCTGTTCTGAACTATCATCTGAAGAAACAAATTCTTCATCTTGACTATTCTCATTACTGGCAAACGCTTTCATCCATTCTGTCATCAAATCTGGCTCTTGAACTATTTGTGCAATGAGAGCTGCTACTTTTAAATCAGGTGGAATGTATTTATCCCAACTAAAACCTGCAGCCACTTTCTCATCATCTTGATCAATGATACCATAATAAGCTTTCTTATTTGCATCTTCGATCATTTTAGCATGTGCAATTTGTGGTTCTTTTTGTTGATACGGTTGACGAGAAACTTGTTGATAAATGTCTTTCCGATAGTAATCATCTTTTCCAAACGGATTCTGTGCTCCATTTGCTTCTCGATTTTTACATTCTCTCTTGAAATGTCCTTTCTCCCTGCATCGAAAACAAGTAACTTTAGATTTATCAAAACCTAAAGTAGATACATTTGCATCCAAAAAATCATTTCTTCCTGTAATCATCTTGAATTTTTCAGCTCTCCTCAACACACTCGCTAAACACCATTTTATATCCATCAGCTCCATTTCTTCAGCATCGATCTGATCATAATCCTCTTTCGTCAACATAGGATTTCTGATTCTTCCTGTAACCAATCCTTCATATGATTCTAACACAGTAACAAGTAATGCCATATGATTTTTGACGACTTCTTCTGAAAAATTTTGACCATTCTGAAAATGCATCGCAATGTTGCAATTTAAGACATGACCATTGTTGCTGTTTGAGCTTTGAAATTGATGACTTGAGCTTGAAGCTTTCGGATTAACACTCGGATATGATGAAAATCCACCACTGTTGTTAGAACTTTGATTGTTTGATTCAGATGATTTTTCTGTACTGAAAGCAGTTTGGATTTTCGGGCTTGCTTCGACATTCTGAACACTCCCTTCGTAGTACATTTTAACATCTTGTTGTGCACTTAGATTGTTCATTCTTGCAATCTTTTGTTGTTCCAGATCTTGACCTTCAATCTTCTCAATGAACTGGGAGATTGGCAACCCATTCCTCATGATCTTTGTTTATGTTTAACAATGACAATGACCGAACTAAGTGACAATATCTTTCAATCACTTTCTTTGTATCTTCTCCCAGCAAACTTGTGAATAAATCAAATTCTTTCTTTAGCAATGCCTTTTTACTCTTGATCATCTTCTCACTTCCCTCAAATTTGATTCGAAGTGCTTCCCAAATTGAGCGTGAAGTCTTATCATGTTGAAGCAATATGAATATATCTTCTTTAATAGCTTGATGAAGTAAACTGATCATCATCTTTTCTGCTTTATACATATCTCGTTCTTTATCTGTAAATTCATAAATCTTTTTCTCAACTCCTAAATCTGTACGTGGTAGAACATACTTTTTCTCAACACATTCCCAAGACCTCCAATGGTTAGCTTGAACCCAGTTTTCAAAACAATCTTTCCAACCATAATACTCCTCAATTCCCATTAGCTTCGGGGGTTTTTGCATAGCTCCAGTTTCATTTTCCATGTTCATGCTTTGAGCTATGGCAG
This sequence comes from Helianthus tuberosus, assembly GCA_030545235.1. Lineage (NCBI taxonomy): Eukaryota > Viridiplantae > Streptophyta > Magnoliopsida > Asterales > Asteraceae > Helianthus > Helianthus tuberosus. The sequence continues at coordinate 37,891,608 of CM060357.1, read as the reverse complement.
CCGGAGTAGTCAGGGATGTAGCAAATGCGTTATAGAACTCTTCTTCCATGATTCGGTAACAAGTTTCAAAATCAGACACTTTCAAGCAAAATTAAACAATTCAAGTGAAATTACACTCCTCAAGCGAAATTACACTTTGGTGCGAAATATCACTCTCAAACGAAATTAAGTCTTCATACGGAATACAATACTGAAACGAAATACCTACTCACACGGAATCACACTTTTCACACGAAATAAGCTTTTCAAACGGAATCACCCAAGCGAAATACCAATTTGAAGCGGAATAATGATTTCGAACGAAATCACTCAAGGGAAATACTAATTCTGTGCGGAATTAAGTGTAATTTCAAACAAAATTATGCTGACATCATCATTTCAAACAAACTTTTCAAGCGAAATTACAAATTTTATCAATTTTAGATCGAATTAAGGTCCAATTCTTTCAAGGATTTGTTAAAACACTGTTTTGCTTATTATATGTGAAATTCAAACCATTTTAACCGTTAAAACTTGTTCAATTTTGAAAAGAAGGTGTAGAAGTAAGAAAAACTGATGAAATCAAGCTGAAAACGGTAGAACTCCTACTCCTGAGCTCTGATACCACTTGTAGGATCGTATTACCGACCGAAACGAGTCGTTCAGAGGCGTTCTACTCAATATGAAAGGCGGAAACAGAAATATCGAGTTCGATTCAGCTAGATATTCACTTTAAATGTCTTTCCGATTGATTTGACAAAAATTTACAGCAAAACGACACTTCGGCAGCACTTCGGCTCCGGAATACACCTTGTAATTTTGTTCCAAATGACATGGACCAACTTAGTATATATAGGAGAACTAATTCCGCTTGTACCACCCAAACGAAATCACATTTCAAGCGAAATCACTGATTTCGTTTGAAATGACATAACAATTTCGAGCGGAATTACATTTGGTAATTTCGTGCGAAATTACCTCCCATCCCATATATGACATTTTTCTCGTATTGCGTTCCCTGATCTATCTATTCTAATACAAGACTCGATACAAGACGAAGTCGACAGACATATGCACCAACAACCTTCATCATTCCTCCAAGACTCAAGGTCATGGCTCGGTGTTCGTGTTCGTCATTCGGTGATCGCGTTCCTTCAATCATGAGCGGCTAGTCTCCTCGGGTTCACCCCGGTGTATATTATTGTAAGATGTGTTTAGTTTGATTTTGTGACAAGTTGTTTAGTATTTGAAACGTTTGATATTGTCTTGCATTTGTTTCGAATTCGTAAATTATCGAATGATGATAAAATTTGATTTTGCGAAATGGTTATGTGCAATTATGCCTTATCATAGGTTAGGATTTACATGTTCTTGGTAAAGAAGTGCATTGCGGTCCGTTGTCTATGATGTTGATAGCTTTTCGCACCTAAGCCATGTGACACTAAATTCAATAATCACTATATGCAACTGAATCTAGTTAAAACATGTAGGAACCCTAGGTCTAACAATTATCGAACCGGCTGTGGAACTTGTTTCTAAATTATTATTTTCAACCACTTAGTAAGTTTTGCAATCTTGGTTAATAAACCATTGTTTTAGATAATAGCAATTTGTCGGCTCACTCCGATTTCTTTTTAAACCAAACAAACAAAGAAAATTAGCAAGCTTCATAATTACTTTGTACATTTTTGTAAATAGTCTAACTAATCAAACAAGTCTTGCAATACGGACCACATGCTCTTAGTGGATACGATACTCGACTTACCCTAGCTACTGAGGTTAATTGGGTTTTTGACTGATCGGGACGACATAGTCTGTCACTACCATGCAAAGCGAATCTACATACATTCGGGAACTATATGCTATCACCGAGGCTCTTAATAAGAGGAAACAATACTTGCATGGCCATAGATTCCGGGTTTTCACTAACCATCACAGCCTTAAACACATCTTAACGCAGGCCACTCAAATGCCTGACCAACACAAGTGGGTTACTAAACTAATGGGCTACGACTTTGAACTCCACTACAAGCCGGGTAAACACAATATTGTTGTTGACTCATTGAGCCGTTACGATAATGTTATTTTATCCCTCACCTGACCTAAAGCATATTGGTTGCAACAATTGAGAAACTACTACACATATTCGATAGAGGGTAAAATCCTACATACACAACTCCTTACTGCACCAGCTAAACAACCCCATCACACTTACAAGAACGGGTTATGGTACATGCATGGACGCCTCTTGATTCTCGACGTTAACAACTTGCGTCAGACTCCTTTTCAAGATTTCCATGACACACCACTAGGCATCCACTCAGGAATTAATGCCACCATCGCATTATCGTTACTTTCTGCTGGCCAGGTCTCAAATATAATGTCACGCGGTTCGTTAAATTATGCACAACTTGCAACGCCCTCAAATACTCGACTCACAAACCTTATGGTTTGTTACAACCCCTTTTAACACCGACTCACTCATGGAAGGATTTGTCTATGGACTTTATAACAGATTTACCCCCTCATGTGGTAAGACCACCATATGGGTCATTGTCAACCGCTTGTCTAATTTCGTACACCTCATGTGTCTACCACTTAAATTCATTAGAGTATCCTTAGCCACCATATACCTACAAGACAATTATCGTGTCCATGGTCTTCCAAAGTCCATCGTTTCCGACCGCAACCCCATCTTTGTTAGCAACTTCTAGAAGGAATTGTTCAAACAACTTCGCACTAAACTCCTTCGCTCCAAATTGAATTTATTAATCGGTGCTTAAAAATCGTACCTTCGGGCATTTGTATAGAACAAACCAAAAACGTGGTGCCAGTTCGTTTACCTGGCAGAATTTTGGTACAACACTAGTTATCATTCCTCCATCAACATGTCTGCCTTCAAAGCCATGTACGGGAAAGATGCGATCGTCACACATGGTTACCAACCAGACTCCTCTATCGGATCGATCGACAATTTTGTACGTACACATGCTCACCTCATTGCTCTACTCAAACAATCTATAGATCAAGCTCGTGCCAAAATGATCTCAACCACTAACAAGCACAGGCATCACCAGGAATTCAACATTGCATATTGGCTTTATCTACATATATAGAACTATCGGCAAAGTGTTTTTACGGCCGTTTCAGATTAGCACTCGCGCAGGGAAGGTTTCTTATCGTCTACAATTGCCCTCCACGTGATCCACCAAGTGTTCCATGTTTCACTGCTCAAAGCCGGTGATTCACCACAAGAAGTAGAAGAATCATTGGAGGATTTCGGTAAAGAAATAGATTATATGGACTAATTTTCAGACTTCATACTCGACTCCCGAACAAACCCCCAGGGCGATCACCAACTACTCATCAAATGGAAAGGTTCTACCCTGGATGAAGCCACGTATGAAAATGTTGCCAGGTTTCGCCAGATTTATTCGGACTTCATCGACGTCGATGAACATTCTTAGGGCTAGGCAATGATAGGACCCACGAAACCAGCAACCACATAACCAGGCCCAAACCCAAACGATCCATCAAACCTCCCCAACGTTTGAATATGTGATTCCCGCTAGCATTTCAATTTCCTTAATTAGCTCCTTTTAACTAGGTTAACTGTATTTTGTTTCAAATTTGGTGTGTATCTTTTTAAGCATGTGTCCCAATGTTTCCCAAACTATGAAAGAATTTGATGCAGAGCATATCAGCATATCTTAGATTTTTATTTAAAATTTGAATTTCCTATTTTATCTTTTTCACAGTTATAAATTAGGGTCTAGGGTTTATTGTTTAGGCAGTTTTTGATTGAATTTGAATTGAAAGAATATTGTTCTTGAACCCTTTGGTTCGTTTACCAATCTTTGATTAATCAATTGTTTTGAGCCATTTGATTGCACGCGAAACTGCATCAGTTTGTATCAGAGCTTTGGTTTGTCAAATGGCTTAACGTGACAGTGATTACTCTCATGTCCGTAGAATCGCCGATTGAGGCAACGGTAGAGATGGTCTCGATTCGCGTGCTCGTGTTGAAAATCAACGCCGTGTTCGTAGAACCGCCGACCGAGGCAACGACAGAGTTGATTCCGAACCACGAGATCTAAAGATCATGTGACTCCAACGACGAGTATAAGATCTCGAGTTACAACACGAGATCATGCGACTCAAGAAACGGATCCAAGATCTTGAAGCATTACCGGTATGGGAGGAAACAGAACCGGAAGAACTCGTCGGGGACGAGTTAACTGGGGATGAGGAGCATCCTACCTATAGCGGATCTATCTATGATTCTCCTCCCATATATGACGAATACGAGGACGATGAATGGTATTCTTGGATAGCCGGTTGTGATCAGAACTTACCGGGTGATGAATCGGTCTTCAAGTTTTGCAACGTTGAAAGTGTCAAAGGTGGTGGTCCTACAACGGTGACGGGTGATCCGAAGACTACTTGTGGGACTCAGTCTATTACCATGGTAAGTTTTTTCTTCATGTCGAAAGAAATATTGGATTTAAATGCAGAAGCGACCATTGCGGGATTTCAAATGGAAAGGGATAACTCAGATATTCAAAAAATTAATGTTGGCAATTATATGGGTGTTGTTGGAAAAGATGGTATTTTAGTGGTAATTCAAAGGGAAGAATCCATTCAAAATAACAAAAATATTTTGGTGGATATTGATGAGATGGAATCTACCGACAATTTGGGGTGTATGTGCATGGATACAATGCATGGCAAAAGCCCATGTGGCCCAACCCAGAATGTAGGAAACGATGTAAATTCCTTGATGGATTCGGATAATGACCCTTTAATTGTGATGGTGGAATCCACATCCACTAAAAGCAAATCAAAAACAAATATAAAAAGTATTAATCAAGTCTCAAAACTTGCGGCTACCAAGGGTAATGGCCTACATGGGTTTTTTATTAACTTGGGTCATGCTACCAGATCACATTTGAAGCCAATTACTAATGGACCCTACTCTAAGCTCAATGAGAAGATAACTTCGAATTTGGGTCATGATTTGAAGGCGATAATGAACATGAGAAGGACCAATGCTCCATTCAACCGGGGTGGTACAAGTCTAGAGTCGGACGAAATGATCCATGAAGTTAAGTTGTTTAACGGAGTAATGATGATAATCATAAAACGGAATCGGGTTGATGTTCCATTCGACTCAGGTGGCTTGGTTCGAAGACAAAACTCGAGGATGAGTTTTTTCGAAGATGAGGAGTATAATGCAGGAGCATATCAACATATCTTATATTTTTATTTAAAATTTGAATTTCCTATTTTATCTTTTTCAAAGTTATAAATTAGGGTCTAGGGTTTATTGTTTAGGCGGTTTTTGATTGATTTTGAATTGAAAGAACATTGTTCTTGAACCATTTGGTTCATTTATGAGTCTTTGATTAATCAATTGTTTTGAGCCATTTGATTGCATACGAAACTGCATCAGAATTATCCAAAAAAAAATAGAAACCGCTGGTTTCCTTTTCTTAATTCAATCTTGGAGCGTCATTCTCCTACAATCAACACGAAAGAAATATTTCATCGTCTTGTTGATCAGTTCTGTTTAAACTTAATGGAATACATGAATAACATACCTGTTGCAGCATTCACTGCAGTGGAGAATCCAGTCAGAGAAGACGACATCGAGTTCGACATACTTGTCAAGATGATCTGGTTCCTTCTTGGGGTGTAAAGTTATGATGGTGATGAAACCGATACTAGGGAAGAATCGGTTGGGAAAGAGAGAGACGATTGATGTTATGAGGGTTGTAATTGTCTAACTTGTGTAACCCTTTAACTCTCTAATAAGCTCCTTATTTATACACCCAAGAGGAAACCTAATTAGTTAATAAGGGTAATATGGTCAATCAACAATTACCAACTAATTATTAATAGGTTATTAATATATTTTGATCTAATATAATATAAATGATTATAAAGGCTACAAGATTAAATATTACATTAATAATATATTTAATCTCACATTCTCCCACTTAGCCGAGTAATCATTTATCATGAGTATTAGGTAAGCCTGGCCAAGAGTTAACACTCATTTTAGCCTTAAACCAAGAACTATAGCAGAGAAATACAACCGTTGAATCATCATTCAACTCAGGACCCCCATTAGTCATACTATAGCCTCAATTTAAAACCTAATAGTTACGATCAAAATACGTATAAGCCCTTTAGCGTCTGATTTGTATTTATATTTGTCTATATGTCATTACACCGGCAGAACATATGTTAGAGACATACAAAATCAAACTGAGGAAATGTTATTAATTAAAACATAAGCTAGTACAATATGCCATTAAACAAGGTCTTTAGTAAGTCCCATATTCGATACATGTTCTTCGAAAACTTTAGGTGGGAGACCTTTTGTCATCGGATCCGCAAGCATATCTTTAGTACTAATATACTCAATACAAAGATTATTTTCCTCAACTCGTTCACGTACGAACAAATATTTTGTATCAAGATATAAACCAGCTCCAGTCGAACTGTTACCGTTCGAGAAACTAACGGCAGCTGAATTATCACAGTAAAGCTTCAATGGTCTAGAAATGGAATTAACGATTTTGAGTCCAGTGATCAGATTTCTAAGCAACATTCCATGACAGGTTGCGTTGTAAACAGTAATGTACTCTGCCATCGTTGTGGAAGTTGTAGTTAACTGTTGTTTATGACTCTTCCATGAGATAGGTCCGCCTGCTAACATAAAGATGTAGCCCGAAGTGGATTTCTTGTCATCTTTGCATTTGACAAAGTCAGAATCAGAATAACCTACCACTTCTAAATGATCACTTCTTCTATAAGTCAGTTTATAGTCTTTCGTCCCTTGCAGATATCTAAGGACCTTCTTAGCTGCTTTCCAGTGATCTAGGCCAGGATTAGTCTGATAACGGCCTAGCATTCCAGCAATATAAGTGATATCTGGCGAGTACAGACTTGAGCATACATCAGGCTCCCGACTACTGACGCGTAAGGTATCTGGCTCATTTGCTCCTTTTTAACCTCTGTTGTCGGACACTGGAATGAGCCGAAAACATCTCCCTTAACTACTGGAGCGACGGAGGGTTTGCACTGTTGCATGTTGTAACGTGTAAGGACACGATCTATGTAAGTCTTTTGAGACAATCCTAAGATCCCTTTGTGTCTATCTCGGTGAATTTCGATGCCAATGACGTAAGAAGCATCTCCGAGATCCTTCATGTCGAAGTTATGCGAGAGTAACCGCTTCGACTCATGCAACATGTCTAAACTATTACTTGCCAATAGAATATCATCTACGTAAAGGACAAGTATAGTAAACTTACTCCCACTCATCTTGAGGTAGGTGCATTGATCCACTTGATTCTTCATAAAACCTTACCTCTCCATGACTTCATCAAACTTGAGGTACCATTGACGTGATGCTTGTTTTAACCCATAAATGGATTTCTTCAACTTACAGACTAGATGCTCCTGACATTCAGATTTGAAGCCTTCAGGTTGTTTCATGTAAACATCTTCGTCTAAGTTTCCGTTAAGGAAAGCAGTTTTGACGTCCATCTGATGCAGCTCTAAATCAAAATGAGCTACTAGGGCCATAACGATCCTTAATGAATCTTTACGAGAGACAGGTGAAAACGTCTCTTGATAATCAATTCCCTCTTTTTGAGTGTAGCCCTTTGCAACCAATCTCGCTTTGTAGCGTTCAACGTTCCCATTCGGATCCAGTTTTGTTTTGAACACCCATTTACAACCTACAGGTTTGGCACCATTGGATAATTCGACTAAATCCCAAACGTCATTTTTCTTCATGGATTCAAGCTCATCAATCATTGCTTTGTTCCATTCAGAAGACTGATCACTGCTAATGGCTTCATTATAAGAGATATGATCATTGAGCTTTCCAGCATCCATTTCAGTCAGGTAGGTAACATAATCATCCCAATTAGTAGGCCTTCTTTGCCTAGATGACCTCCTGAGTTGATTATCGGGTTCGTCGTTGTCTTGGTTTTGAGCGTTTGATGTGCCTTCGTTATGAGGTATAATGGGTTCTAATTGTGGAGATGGAGTTTGTGCAGTGGCTTCAGGTACAGTTGTTGCATGGGGTACAAGAGGAGTAAACGGAGTAATGGTAAGCGACGAGTTTCTCCCCCCACGTCTTGTACTTCTTAAGGACAATAGAAACGATAACCCTTCGAATGATCAGGATACCCGATAAAGAAGCAGGTAACTGTTTTAGGGTCAAGTTTCCTTAGGAAAGGATTATAAAGTTTTGCTTCAGCAATGCAGCCCCATACTTTCATATATTTAAGACTCGGTTTCCTTGTTGTCCAAAGTTCATAAGGAGTTTTAGGGACATACTTAGAAGGAACTCTATTGAGTATATGAACAGCTGCTTTTAACGCTTCAGTCCAGAGGAATAATGGTAAATTAGTGTTGGCTAACATACTGCGCACCATGTTCATAAGGGTACGATTTCTTCGTTCAGCGACACCATTCTGCTGAGGTGTACCAGGCATGGTGTATTGGTTCACAATCCCCTGGCCCTTACAAAACTCATAAAATGGACCAGGAGCTTGACCCACATCAGTATGTCTTACATAATATTCACCGCCTCTATCTGATCTCACAACTTTAATTTGACGATCTAATTGCTTTTCAACTTCAGCTTTATATCTTTAAAAGTTGTAAGAGATTCAGATTTTTTCCTTAATAAGATACAAGTACATGTAACGAGAATAATCATCAATGAAAGTGATAAATGAAGTATGTCCTGTTATACCAGCGATTTGATAAGGACCACTAATGTTAGTGTGAATGAGTTCTAATAAATTAGAGCTCCTAGTGGCACCTTTCTTATTCGCTAATGTCATTTTGCCTTTTAGACATTTGACACATGTTCCAAAATCAGTGAAATCGAGAGGAGGTAAGACTTCATCCTTTACGAGACGATTTAATCGTTCTCTTGAGATGTGGCCTAAACTTTGATGCCACAACATAGATGAAGTCTCTAAGTCTCGAACCTGTTTCATCTTTGTGAGTGATTCATTAATATTATATGACAACAAAGATTTGGAAAAATTATCATCTAGTTCTAATCTATAGAGACCACCATCCAGAATGCCAGTACCATAAACAACGGAATCATAGAGAATAGAGAGTTTGGATTACCATGAGAAACGACAAAACCGTCCATGTCTAACTTTGGTCCTGATACAAGGTTCCGAGTTACCTCAGGAACATATAAGGTATCATAAAGTTTAATACATAAACCAGTTTTCAAAAAAAATTGTAATGTTCCTATGGCCTTCACTTCTAATTCCCGATCATCTCCAACTTTAAGTGTTCTTTGGTTTCTTCCCAGCTTCCGGATTGTAAGGAATCCCTGAGTTGAATTGGTAACATGAACCATAGAACCAGAATCAAACCACCAAGAATTAGCAGGAACATTTAAATTAAAGGACTCAAGTATCATGAAAAAATCGTTACCTTTCTTAGCCAGCCACTCCTTGAAGTCAAGGCATTCCTTTTGCTTATGTCCTGTTTTCTTACAGAACTTGCAGTAGGGTTTGCCTAAGGAGTTATTAGAGCTGGAAGGTGCACTTGTATGAGGATTTGGATTTGGCTTTTGGACCTTAGAAGCATCCTTTCTTTGATAAGTGTTCTTCCTCTTCTTAGATCTGGAGGTGGTGAAGTTAGCAACATCAGTAGTGCGATCCATCTTCATACGCTCTTCCTCCTGCACGCACATAGCGATCAGCTCACTTATCGTCCATTTGTCCTTCTGAGTGTTGTAATTGATCTTGAATGCTTCATAGGACGAAGGAAGCGAAGTGATGATGAAGTGAACAAGAAAACCATCACTGATTTCCATCTCTAGGCCCTTCAGTTTATTAGCCATGTCATGCATCATCATGATGTGTTCGCGAATGCCGCTCCTCCCATCATACTTAGTTGTCACCAGCTTGAGGATAAGAGTACTAGCGTGTGCTTTTGATGTTCCCTTGAATTGCTCCTCCACAGAAGCCAAGTAGGTTTTAGCATCTTCAGAATCAGGAATGGCTCCTCTGATTGAGTTATGAATGGACTGCTTCATGAACATGACAGAGATGCGGTTACACCTAGTCCATATATCATGAACTAACTGCTCAGCAGCAGTACTTTGAGTAGTAAGGTCCGCTGGCTTATTCTCTCTTAGAGCATAATCAAAGTCCAGCAGTCCAAGTGTAAGCATGAGGGCATCCTTCCATGCAGCAAAGTTATCACCAGTCAAAGGTGGAATCCCCTGATTTGGTGCTGATAGTGGAAATAAGATGAGTGAATTATGATACTAAGAAAGAAGTCTTAATGTGATCTAAGGGCATGTTACACTAAGGCAGGCATAAGTAATGACCATTTTAATTATGAAGCTGTGATATTGTCTATTACTAACATCAAAATAATAGACTTAGTAAAATTCTATTTAAACGAAGACAAATCAGCTTTGGCCAGAAGTGTAATCATTTAAATATGTGTGCAAAGTAATCGTGACAAATCAGCTTTGGCCAGAAATGAAACAATCACTTTAGTTATGCACTTGTCAAGCATGCTAAACATAAATGAATTAAATCAGCTTTGGCCAGAATTAAGACATTTCACGTTTGTAATGCATACTCAACATAGCTTTTGTAATACTTGAACAATAAATAGATGTATTAAATCAGCTTTGGCCGGAAATGATACATCAGAAGCTCATTCAAGTTAAGCTATTTTGGTTTTGTAAAACATTATCTGATTCTGATTAATTAAGCAATTAGGTATTTACAAAACCAAGTATTTAATAGCAAACCTCCTGTTAACGCGGATCGAACTTGTGCGATCAGTAAGGCCCAAAACTTGTGCGATCAGTAAGGCCCAAAACTTGTGCGATGTATGTAAGGCCCAAGTCTTGTGCGATCAGCACTATCTTGTGCGATCCACAAGTCTTGTGCGATCCATAAGTCTTGTGCGATTTCCCTTGTGCGATCAGATCATATCTTATGTGATCTGATCTTGTGCGACTGTCTTGTGCGATCAGATCATATCTTATCTGATCTTGTGCGACTGTCTTGTGCGATCAGATCATATCTGATCTAGTCTTGTGCGACTGAAGGGAACTTGTGCGATTAGTTACATTGATAATTTCGAATCCACTGTTAAGGCTGTTTATTGTGATAATAACTGAAACTCGAAATTTGAGGGATTGTGGGATAGTGTTTCCTATTTTATTTCTGATCTAAACTTATCATAAGATTTCGAAAATAATAACTGAAAATCTATTAACAGTTTTTCGAAATTTTAATAGATAAAATTAAGATCAAAATCATTAAAACACCCACTAATCCAAATTATATTCCAAAATTTAGGGAATTTTTCGAGTTTTCTTAGAACAGTATGATGAACCCTAAAAAAATTAAAACATAATCTGGGATCCGAAACCTTAAATTTTATACTTTTATTAACAGATTTCGGATATTAAGATTTGCCCATTATGATTTCGAGTCAATTTATCATATAACCTTTTCCGAAAACAGTGATTCGGCACAAGAAACTCGAAAACAGTTTTGATTTTTATAAACTTTCAAAAATTCTATTTTCCAGATTTTGATCCCAGAATAATGGATACAAAACAGAACTGATTTATCAACATATGCTCTGATACCACATGTTGATCAGTTCTGTTTAAATTTAATGGAAAACATGAATAACATACCTGTTACAGCATTCAATGCAGTGGAGAATCCAGTCAGAGAAGACGACATCGAGTTCGACATACTTGTCAAGATGATCTGGTTCCTCCTTAGGGTGTAAAGTTATGATGGTGATGAAACCGATACTAGGGAAGAATCGGTTGGGAGAGAGAGAGACGATTGATGTTATGAGGGTTGTAATTGTCTAACTTGTGTAACCCTTTAACTCTCTAATAAGCTCCTTATTTATACACCCAAGAGGAAACCTAATTAGTTAATAAGGGTAATATGGTCCATCAACAATTACCAACTAATTATTAATAGGTTATTAATATATTTTGATCTAATATAATATAAATAATTATAAAGGCTACAACATTAAATATTACATTAATAATATATTTAATCTCACACGTCTTCCATATTAATTTACAGAAAAAGGATGTGTTTTTTCTCTTTTAACTTTTTTAGTTTTGACGAAAATTAAATATCTGCATGTTTATGTTATGAAATAGATAAAAATCCATTTAAAAAAACTAATAGATTCGTTTTGTGTCAGAAATTCACACCGGATATATTTAAATTTACATTTTCAATATCTAATTACTAATATATTAGAAATGACGATTTTAAATTCATTTCACAGAATATAATAATTGTAAAGTTCGACATCTTTCTTTTTAAATAGTAACTAGGGTTAAGACCCGCCCGCGTTGCGGCGCGGGTACATCGTAAACATTGAATGGATTAGTCGAAATGTTATATGATGCATTAACCATATGAAAACACACATTTCGACGTATCCAGTTGAACTCAATGTAACTTGTATAAGTATTGTGATTGGATCAAACGTAAAGAATCAAATTCATATCGAACAATCATAACGTATTATATGTGACCCAACTCATATATAGAAAATATAACGGGTATGAAGGAAAATATGCACATGTAATAGGAGGGGGATTAATTAGAGCTTTCGAAAAAAGGGGAGAAAAAAAAACCATAATTTGACTCCACTCGGTTCGAAACAAACTTTACGAAACATACATAAAATAAACATGAAAACATATTATATTTGACCTGAATCATTTCCCAAAAAAGTTTACGTTGAAATGTAGAACAACTTGAATTTATAAAAAAACGTACATAAAAATATTCACGTAAAAATGGTTTCTTTAAACGAAAACGTAAAAAAAAGTTTACATCAAAATGTAGAACAAACCATATTTATACATACCCGTACATAAAATATGCACGTAAAAAATAGTTTTTAAGTAAAGGGAGAATAGGGGTAAACCGAAACAAAATATTAGTAAAAAAATAATAGGTTAAAAACGTTAGTAAAACGGTGTCAAGTAGCACTAATGCCACAACGACATCGACTCTCAACATCCTAAAATAAAATAGATAAAATTACATTGAACGAAAAACAGATTAGAATCGTTGAACCACACACACCCGTTACAGTGTGTTAATGCGAAGAAATTAACCAGAAACGTAAAACGTAGAAAATAATAACTTAGTCGATCTATGACCCGCCCGTTGCGGCGAACTTTTCAAAAGGGAAAAATAGACGCGTTGCGACGGGTCTGTCAAATATGAAAAATAGAGCAAAAAATGTTGAACCTCACATGCACGCTACGACATGTTAACTTGCAAAATTTAGAACGAAACGTAAAACGAAAAACTTTTGAAAGATAAAAAGTATGGGGGACCAAAGTTGTAAATAATAAAGTGTTGTGTTAAATTATAAAAGATGGAAAACTTTGGGTTAAAAGTAAAAAAAATGAAAAGGGGTTAAAATACAAAATATGAAATGTTTGGGTTAAAAGTAAAAATCGAGTTTTTTGTTATTTTTTTGTTTTATTTATTTATTTATTTATTTTTTTGAAAAACTCCACAAGCTTGGGGTACAACTCCTAATGCAAATTAACCAGAAACATAAAACGTAGAAAATAATAACTTAGTCGATTTAGGACCCGCCCATTACTTTTCAAAAGGGAAAAAAAGGACGTGTTGCGACGGGTCTGTCAAATATGGAAAAATAGAGCAAAAAACGTTGAACCTCACATGCACGCTACGACATGTTAACTCTCAAAATTTAAAACGAAACGTAAAACGAAAAACTTGCGAATGATAAAAAGTATGGGGGCCAAAGTTGTAAATAACAAAGTGTTGTGTTAAATTATAAAAGATGAAAACTTTGGGTTAAAAGTTAAAAAATTAAAGGGGTTAAAATACAAAATATGAAATGTTTGGACTAAAAGTGGAAAATCAAGTTTATTTTTTTGAAAAACTCCCCAAGCTTGAGGTACAACTCCTAATGCACAAAAAAAGTTGATTCTTTATAGGAGTTAAATGACATTTTAGTCCCTGTGGTTTGGGCTATTTTGCCAGTTTAGTCCAAAGGTTTCATTTTTAACCTGTGGGTCCAAAAAGGTTTCACAGTTGCCATTTTAGTCCACTGGGTTAACTTCATTCATTTTTTTTGTTAATGAGAAGGCCAATTTGGTCATTTTGTATGTAATTCTGTTAACTAAAAGGGCAATCCAGTCATATAAAATGACCGAATTGGCCTTCTCGTTAACAGAAAAAATGGATGAAGTTAACCCAGTGGACTAAAATGGCAACTGTGAAACCTTTTTGGACCCACAGGTTAAAAATGAAACGTTTGGACTAAACTGTCAAAATTGCCCAAACCACAGGGACTAAAATGGCATTTAACTCTTCTTTATAGTGTAGTAATAATAATATTTTTCAAGTTTATATTTCTTTGTATATACTATATACATATGAATAGAATATTACGCTTCTAAAAAATAATTTACACATATACAAAAAGAATACGTTTTCGTTGAAAAAAGTCGTTGGATAGTTGATCAATAGAAAGGTGTTGGATGCAATGACTTGTGGGTGTCAACTTTATCATTAAATTAAATACGGTGGTCTCTTATACCTTTGGTTCAACTAACTGCATTGTAACTGAACCAAGAAAACTATCCATTTTGAGTAATTAAATCTTTGGGGATTAGATAACCATTGAACAAGTTCTACAACCAAACGTTTATATATCTAGCGGTTACAAAAGTTGACACCGTGTAGCTAGATCGATTACATGGCAAAGGTGCACATGTTTTGATAAGGCGAGTCTAAACTTGAGATCTTTACATGTTCCTCAATTACTATATGATAAATTCTAAACTGAATGAACAGTAAACTCAAGGCCTATTTAACGTTTTTCCTTAGTTTTTTTAACCACAAATAAATCCACCACTTCCTTCTGGCGGTAGAAAGAGAGAGAGAGAGTGTGCGACGGTGAGAGAGAGAACGCGACGGAGGTAGAGTAAGATAGAGTAAATTCTAAACTGAATGAACAGTAAACTCAAGGCCTATTTAACGTTTTTCCTTAGTTTTTTTAACCACAAATAAATCCACCACTTCCTTCTGGCGGTAGAAAGAGAGAGAGAGAGTGTGCGACGGTGAGAGAGAGAACGCGACGGAGGTAGAGTAAGATAGAGAGAGGCGCGGCGGTGGTGGAGGAACCAGTTATGGTCTCCGGTCGATGTGGATCGTCGCTGAAAGCAAACTTGACGGCCGGAGGTTCTAGGGTTCCGGCGAACAGCTTTGGTTCCGGAGACGGAAACACCAACAATTCACGACGGTGTTCTTTCGTAGCGGTCACAAATCCATTTGCACACCCCCGCTTAAAATCCCAAATCACCCATCTACCCTTCATTCTTCATTTTGCACATAATACAAACCCTAGAGAGAGGGGTGACAGAGATATGCAGATGTCGTGCTGGAGTGGTGGCTGACCACCGCCATCTTTGGCGGCACCACCCGATTCCGGCGAGTCAGCGACCCCAGCTAACGTTACAATGGCTGAGCGTTTGAGAGAGAGAGAGGCAGTGTAGACGATGGCCTTGACGACGGTTAGCATTCTGACCAAATCATACCAGATTCCGGTAAGGTCCGAACCCATTTGCATGCTTCATTCTTTGTTATATCGGTTCCAATTTCAGTGTTCTTCACTCCGATTACAGGTGCGCCTGATGCTTACCATTGGTTGTGGTTGGAAAAAGGGTTGCACTGATGTAGAGCTCAAGAATGCTTACAAGAAGCTTTCACTGGTAAACAATATTGATCTAAAATGAGTTGTTTCTTTTAGAGTTTGATACCATATTCAAAAGTTTTTTTTTTTATCGTTTGGTTTTAGAGATGGAACCCATGTTGTTTTTCTGCATTGGGAATCTTAAACATGTGGAAGAAGCAAAGAATAAGTTTCAGGCGATACAAGAAGCCTATTCTGGTAATTAATGTATTTGGTTTTGTTAATAAAGGTGTTATCTTGAATGATCTTGTAGTATTGATTTTTTTTTATAATGTTTACAGATATTTGCGTTAGTAAGTTGTTCACTTGCAATTTTGTGTTTCATAATTGATAATGTCGCAATGAAGTGAGGTGGTGATCATCGTTCTTATCATTTTTTTGTTGATTGTGTGATTTGAGTATTCAATAGTGAATGTTTGATGGAATATTTGTAGGGTGAAAGTTGAGTGAGGATGATTCACTTTCTAAACATGGCTGCAACTGTGCTTCCTATAATTGTTGTGGATGTTGCCAGAAGTGGAGTTGAAATTGAGATGGCTTTGGAGGTATAATGTTTATATTTTTGCTTTGGCTATGAGGATGATTATTTACAAATGTTTTAATTATCTGTTAGATTTAATGATTTTGAATGTTCTCGACACATATTCTTTAACGATTTTAAGATGGGTTACCATAGCTCTACGAAAGTTTGATGACTGCGTCTAGATTGCGTAACTATAACTTTTTGGCAGCTTATTGATGTTTATCTGGGAAGCCTATAGAGAACATAAGTTTAGTCATTTTGAAACATTATATGCTGGCGGCAAGACGACAAGTTAGATATGACGATGGAAACGATAAAAAATATGGACACACCGAAAAGATAACAATTCTGGAATTCTACACTCAGGTTGCTTAGGAAGAAGTTGAGCTTCTCATCTCCAAGGTTACTTGATCACTTAATTACATTTGTACTGATTTGTTCAGTTCAATTCCATCACTTATCAGTCATTTCTTTTATCATAAACTTAATATAAAGGACAAATGAAATGGTATAATATAGTAATGTAGTTTTGTCAATGGTTTTGTTGACAAGCTTCTTGCTTTTCTTCGATCTCAGTGTCTTGGACTGCTTGGGATTATTAGAATTTGGGAATTTTTGTTTGTTTTATATGATGGCTGAGTTTGGGGAAGTGTGGTGGCTTCAGTTTTGCGCCCAAGATTTGCTAACCAGGTATAATGGTTTTATTCTATTTTTATGTTTATATTGATACTGAATAGAAAATGTTTAAACAAGGAAGTTGTATTTGAAGTTTTAATTAAATTTGGGTGAATATGATTTTATTTGGTGTTTTTACCATATATATAATTATATATAGTGGGAATGCCCGCGCGTTGCGGCGGGTGTCCCAACTAATACCATATTCAGTTATGATGTCTATTTCGAACCCCAACTCATTCCGAATTTCTAGCATGAAGTGATTGTTCCATACTCAGTGAAAAGTTCCTTAAGTTTATCATCATCAACCGAATCGTCCAAATTCTTAACGTACAAATTAACACCTTGAAACTTATCAACAGCTTTCGTAGTCTATTCAAATCGACTTTTCAACTCAAGTTCTCGTTTTGATTTCTTCTTAGCCTTTCCAACATACTATTCCTTTTCATCAATCTTCTTTCCATTTAACGCTTCAACAGCATTAGCAGCGTCATCCGGATTTTCAAAGTTAACGAACCCAAAACATTTTGATTTCCCATCTGCATCCCTCATAACAACCACACTTGTTATCGTTCCATACTCACCAAAGATAAATATTAAATCTTCGTCGGTGGTTTGTTCAAATAGGTTTTTAACGTAGACATTGTTAAACTTTGCATTGCTTAATGACGAGTTTTGGTTCGGTGTGATTGAGTTCCAGTCGAATGCATACTGGTCAACCATGTCTGCAATTGAAGTCTAGCTTTAATTTTATGGGTTTACAATAGAATGAGTAATTCTCGGTTGATCAGGATTGTATCCATTGATCCAACTTTATTATTTGAAATGAGATAGTATGAATTGTATCCTTTTGTCAATGGTCTAACCATCTATTTTAGTATTTTTGTTTATTTTCAACTTGTTTGAAAGCATGATGATATTGACTCATAACTTTTATATAAGTCTGCAGTAGTTAATAGCAATTCGGACTAGATTTCATGTCATAATTAATGGGAAAAATCTATTTATTGTATCGATAAAACTTCTTGAAAGTTCCTTGATATGTCTGGTATATGGATTTTAACAAGGTTGAACACGGAGAGGTAAACGCATTGGCTCAACTAATGACCTGGAAGACTGCGGTGGTCAATGTTCCTTACGGTGGAGCCAAAGGTGGAATCGGATGCTCACCAAAGGAGTTATCTACGACTTGTTGGTCCCAAGCCCGGGTAAAGGAGGAGGGTTTTTCTCAAATTGTTTTCTTTTTTTTTTTTTTTTGGGAAAAAGGCCACAAGTTTTTGCTTCGCCTTAGGCCACCAAAACGGTTGAGCCGGCCCTGAGAGACATATTAACGATGGTTATACCTTGATGAATATATTTGTAGTTCCACTTTTACGAACGCTTGGGTCTCTATGAGAGTACATGATACGAATAGCTTTCCCATTTACTGCAGTGAAATTGAGTACGTCAATAGCCCTTGCAGCTGTAAAACACGTATAAATATAAGGCACAAACAACTCGCAATCCAACTATGTGCTACAAAAATATAGTAGAGACATAACAAATGCACCAGTTTAAATAACAGCCACCAGTCAAAGGGTTCTACGTACAACACAAGAATCTAAAATTCCAATTTATATATTTGAAAAAAGAATTGTATGTATCACTTGCATCACTAAGCAAACACATAGGTAAATTAAACAACAGCCAAACAAAAGTTAATAAAAGACAACAAAAATCTATATCAGTCTAGACCTCTAGATAAACTTTGGATTAAACATTAAAACTAACAAACAAATTCTACACTCAAATACAAATAAATTCAAGAACTGTTGTGTTGAAACCAATCTAATCCGGTTTTGATTGATAAACAATCAATACATCATTGAACTACAGTTTAACACTAAACAATACATCAACAAATTGGGGAAACACACATGAATAGCTTCAACTTTCATACACTTAATAGTGAAGATGATAACACAATCATTAACAAATGTTGCAGTTATAAGTTGATTAACAAAGGTTGCAGTTATAAGTTGATTAACAAAGGTTGTAGTTAAATAAACAAATTTTCAAATGCATATAAACACAAAAAATAACAATAAATTACTTAAAAAAACTAATTTAATAGCAAAACAACCAAAAAATATCACAAATTCACAAAAGCAAAGATCATGGGTTGCAAAACTCCATTAAACTACACTTTAACAATAAACAATGCATCAATAAATGCACGAGCAAATCAACAGATTGGGGAAACACACATGTATAATTTCCATTTCCATACATATAATATAAACACTAATATTCAACAGACTGCAGTTATAAAAAGATATTAAATCAACAAATATTTGCATTATACATATAAACACTAATAAATATATACACACCAACCATCATTAGGGTTACTGTAATTAACATAACCATAACCAAGCAACCTCCGAGTACTCAAATCCATACAAACCCTAACTGACACCACCTGCCCAACCTGATTAAACAGATCATACAACTGTGAATCCGTTACATTCGCCTCTAAGTCCCCAACATAAATCGACGTCGTTCCAAACAACTGATTTTCACCGCCCGTCGCCGCCGTCACGCCAGGAACCGTTGCTGCAGCATTTGCTGTCGCCGCCGCACTGTTGGGTCCAGAAACCGCGGGAAATTGCACCTGAATCTGCGCCATTTTTGTTTTTTTTTTCTGTCGTACAGTTAATAATATGTAGAGATAATAATATGGATAAATGTGAAGATCAAACACACACATACACACAGAGGTTGTTTTCTTTTTTGGAGGGCAGATAAAACTGCACTGCACCGGACGGGCTACTCATCTATCTTGAAAGCTTACCATATGAACAAACATTGATAAAAAAAACATAGCAGCAAATATACACTTTTCTTACTACAGAGTGCCCGCGCGTAAGTTCAATTCAAGATAACCTCACAAGTGATCTCCCACACTAATCAACAATAACTTACACCAAACAAAACTTAATTAACAACTTAAACTTCAAAAAATGAATACAAAATCTCCACGCTTACCTGCGGATAACACCGAAGGTGCGCGATTCATCCTTGATTTCTTGCTCACTAACCCTTGGATCCAAATTCCCAACAGACACACGTGACATCTTCAATAACTCCAAAAATCATCAAGTATCCACAGAGTTAAACATCAAAACCATAACATACACATAGTTCAAATTAGGTTATGCTCGCAAGTCTCAAATAGAACAATTAGATCTAAAAACAAAACCGGCATAATCAACAGCCACAAATATTATCAATAATCTGAAATAATTAGATAAACTTGACGGTAAACACTGTGTATAACCTGCGTATGTGAAAAAAAGAAAGGATATACGAAAATAGACTATTGAAAGTAGGATACGAAGTAATTAGGGTTTAATGTTTGAAACCTAATTCAGGAACACCAGTGAAATGATGCACGTTAGTGAGAAACGGGGAGGGTTAGGGTTACGATTCACTTCCATTGGCATTGAATTGAAGGATTTCACCAAACGGGGAGGGGACTTCCATGATGGGTTCGATGTTAAATATTGCTGGTATGAAACGGGAATTAATTCTTCCGGTAACAATTGATGTTGTGGCTGTAGAGATTTGTGGCTGTTGAGATTCAATGGGAAGAACTCTTCAGGTGAAGAAACTGATGTAGATATTCGGGGATATAAGGAGATGGGGGATAAAATGGGAAGAAATATATAAAAATATAGGGTTTATCTAAGACTCTTAGGCTGCCATCTTAAAAAATAGGTGTGAAATTACTATTTTGCCCAAAGAAGATGCTTAATATAGGTTTATAGATATAGACCATTTGTTTATATACATGTGTGTGAGCCGACACCTGCCGCTAAGCACAGGGAATATCCACTATTTGCTTATATTAAAAAACCCATGCTATGAATAGTGTCAAGGGTGTTTTCATTGGTTGACAGAGGCGACGTTTGCAATCACATTCTTCCATGTGCAGCTCCCAAATCACGCCACATCCTGCCTATTTCCGGTGGTCAAAAGCAGGGAGTGGCCAACGTGAGGTCGTTTTTAAGAAAAGCTGAGATGATGCTACTAGATGAAGTTACAAGTGTACTAGATGCAGAGCCAGAGAAATGCATTCAAGGGGCTCTCGAGCGCGTCTGCTCAGGGAAAACGACGATTGTTGTAGCACAAAAAGTATCAACTATACGAAAGGCTCATGTAATGGCAGTGATTGATGATGGGAAAGTGGCTGAACAAGGGTCTCACTCGCATCTGCTGAAGAAAGAAACTACCCTGCGAAAAAGATGCAGTTGCAAACATTCTCACACAGGGAGGCTGCGAATATGGCTTAGGGGGGTTTGGGTTCGAGTTCTAAACACCAGACAGATGGGTAGTGAGTTAAAACTGTCAAATTTTTATCATACACATAGTAATATAATTATAAAGAGTAGTAA
Source organism: Helianthus tuberosus (assembly GCA_030545235.1). Lineage (NCBI taxonomy): Eukaryota > Viridiplantae > Streptophyta > Magnoliopsida > Asterales > Asteraceae > Helianthus > Helianthus tuberosus. Next base: position 37,870,179 of record CM060357.1, on the reverse strand, counting down.
TAGTAACAGTAAGAATTATTTACAAATATCGTAGTGTGTTCATGGAATGCTTTAAAACAAACTGTATACTGATGTACAACTTCTACCAGGAATGTTTCAAGGAATCCACACTCCACAGTTCCATTGCATGCATTTTAATTTGTTTAAAAATGTACATCCAAGAGTTAGCTAGATTTAATTGTTTTTCAACTAGAAATGATACTACTTAACGTCGTCGTTAAGTAGTATTAAAATCCTTTCCTGTTGAGAAACAATTTTTGGTACCGAGTGGAAAGTAGTCATACATCGTCCATGTGATAAATTATGCACCTTTCTCATCCTATATAGAATAAATATGTAATTCACGTTCATATACCAATCAAGCAGGGGAGGAGCTTAGTGGAACCCCCCTCTCACACTAGAACTTTTGGTCAAGCTCCGTCATTGCAATCAAGAGTTCGTTGATCAATCATCAACACAAAATTTGGGTGGGAACAAAATCCGACATGTGTAGGTATCGGTGTTCACCTTTGAAATATTTTCTGTTGTGAACGATTGTTAATATTATGGTTGAAAATATAGGTACTATGTAAACAAATGCAGTCATGATGTTTAACACAAAAGAGAACCATATAAATACATTTTAGCAAATGAATTTTAAAGACCCTTGTTATTTACTAAATTTGGTCAAAAAATCAAATCAAATGAATTTTAAAGACCCTTGTTATTTACTAAATTTGGTCAAAAAAATCAAGTTTCAAAACTACGGTTAATAAATGAAATACTACCAACTCTAAATCCTAATATTAACTTTTAAGGTTACCTAGTAATTAGACTCGTGCACCTTGCGGCGCGGGTATATTGCAAACATCGAATGAATTAGTCCAAACGCTTTATGATGCGTTAACTTTATGAAATTTTCAGAGTTGAGAAGGTGTAAAAATAGAGTAACACAGTGCAAGGAGTAAAAATGCAAAGTATTCTAATATTAGGGTGTCAATGGATTGAACCATTGCTATTCTTTAAAATACATGAAGTTAATATACACATAAGTTCACAAATTCATATGTTCTTACTTGACACAATATTTTAGTAGCATGTGTCCTAATCCTTCCAAGAGTATATCAAATCCAAGTCCAAGCTTCTTGAAGCGGCTAAACTTCATACTCTTATAAGTAGTCCCTTTATTCCTGCACCTGCAAATACAATTTAACAAAAGACTATTAAGAATTTATACAAAATTCAACCTACTTTATCTTGTAGTCTGAACACACATAACGGAATGATTAGATGATGTGTTCCAATATCATCATGATGACAGACTGTGTCATCCCGATCAGTCAAAAACCCAATTAACCTAGGTAGCTAGGGTAAGTCGAGTATCGTATCCACGAATAGCATGTGGTCAGTATTACACTAATTGTTCGATTGTCTAAACTATTTACAAACAAGTGTACAAAATACTTATGAAGCTTGTTAAATTTCTTTGTTTGTTTGTTTGGTTGAAAAAAGGTGTCGGAGTAAACTGAAAAGTTACTATTAACTATAAAAAACAGGTTAGGTTAATTATTGCAAAAACTGGATTACTTGATTGAAAACAATAACTGGGAACAAGGATCACACCCGGTTCAATAATTACAAAACATAGGGTTCCTACATGTTTTAACTTGATTAAGTTGCATATAGTGATTAATGAATTTAGTGTTGCGTGGTTTAGGTGCCAAAAGCTATCAACACCATAGACGACAGACCGCAGTGCACTTCTTTACCAAGAACATGTAAATCCTAGGCATAATTGCATATAACCATTTCGCAAAGTCAAATTTTATCATCACTCGAAAATTTACGATTTCGAAACAAATACAAGACAATTATCAAAGGTTTCACATACTAAACAACTTATCACGAAACCAAATCAAATACAAATGTTTAAACCCTAGAAAATCTTACAAAAATCTACACCGGGGTGAAACCCGGAGAGACTAGTCGCTCATGGTTGATGCTTCATGAACACTGGATGACGAACGCGAACACCGAGCCATGACCTTGAGTCTTGGAGGGATGATGAAGGTTAGGGTTAGGGTTACGGTTTGGATGGTGAGTGTGAATGGATGGAGATGATGGTGTAATGGATGAGGGTGGAATGGGTGAGAGTTAAAGATGATGGAGGTTAGGTTAGGGTTAGAGAGGTTAGGGAGAAGTTAGATGTGAAGGAAATGATGAAAGATGGCTCCAAGATGTGTTTATATGCTCAAAAACCCATAACTCCTTTAATCCCCATTTAATTTTCGGTCAAAAACAAGTCAAACTAACTTTTCAACATCAACAATATGGAGAAGGTGTCACCGACGGGCAACTAGGGAGTCGTCGAGGCGTTGCTTGGCCTTAGTTTTCTCCGGACGTGCTAATATGCTGTCTATGCACAAGTTTTACTAACTGGGCTTTCTGGAGGGCGTCTCCGACTGGCTACTAGGGCGTCGGCGACTAACTCTCTAAAACCTGTTTTTCTGATTTTGTTGTTCCTCGTGTCCGGTTGATCTGTTTTCCATCCCGAGGCTCCCTCTGAAATGTTCCGAAATGCTCCTTAAACCTCGTTAACTTGCAAAAACACAAATCAAATCAAAGTAGGCAATTCAAAACTCAAGTTTATGTAAAAAACACTTACTTTACATACAATAAAACATCGGTTTTCAATCATGCATCACATCCCTACACTTGTCTTTTGCTTGTCCTCAAACAATTTTTTTCACTTACACGTGAGTCGAACAAATGGAAACACTCCCCATTCTCAAATTTAAGTTAAGGTCTAATGTCATACCCGGTTCACAATGTTCACATTTCAAAAGTAATTCAATAGGTAAATGGATTTTTCAACTTTTAGCACGTGAAATGGTTACCTAAGATTAATCCACCCTTAAGACTAGCACACTATGCATATCCCTCATAAAGTTCTCTCCACTCACTTTAATATATAGCTAACAAAGATGCAATAGCAATTTTTAAGTGAACACTCCAACCGATTAGAACACGTATCTGCATAAGCTTGCAACTCAATCATTCTCCACCAAGTAACACGAAAACGAAGCACAAATCAGAAGGTCTTTAAGGGTTGTAATGGGACTAGGCTAAGGGTATGGAATGGGTATATGAAGTGGCTAAGGTGATGAAAAGTCGATATTTATTAAAAAGCTTCTAAACAACTAACTAACTGAATCAACTTCAAGGCATCAACGCGCCTTTTATTCAATAACAACTAAAACTTCTTTTTGTGCTTTTTCACAACTGTTTTCCACTATATTTTTTCATGGTATTTTCACAATAATTTCTCACTATTTTTCATGATCTTTTCTGTTTTTTTTATTGAAATAAATTACAAACTTACAAAACAAAATAAACCTAAAATCGAATTTTCATTACACGGTTTAAAATTAAAAAGGCTTAACGGGTCAAAGGCTAAGTGGGTTGGTCAAACGAAAGGTTTTGGCCCAAAATTGGCGACTAAGGGATTAATTTCGGGTAAGGATGGTATAAAATGTTGTAAAGCGAAAAGGTTTACTAATCATTCTTGGGCTCGTACTTGGCCTATTGTCTTAAACGTATCAAAAGTTGCAAGTTCTACAATACATGTACTAATGGCACACTCAAACAAAGAAACACACACACATATATATATATATATATGTGATGTGTATAGGTGGCTCAATATCTCACATGGAAAAAGTATGATATGTGATGTGGATAACATGACTAATTTCTTAGGTGGACTATTCCCAAATAACCACTGATGCATGTGAAGTGTTGTATAGTTTTTAGTGTATATTATAAGCCCTTTAACACTTTTTAGCCAAGTTTTAAATTTATAAAACACGATATTTACTAACACTAAACACACATATGGGCAAGTGCACCCATCGTGAGCGTAGTATAGTGTTGATAAGATACCGAGGTCGTCCAAGGACACAAGAGCTTTTAGTACCGGTTTATCCTCAACGTCTAATCAAATCAAAAGTTTAGAAAAAGGTTTTTAAGCTAGAAAAATAAAACTAAAAATGCTGAAAAATAAAATAAAATAAAAACAGATAGACAAGATGAATCACTTGGATCCGACTCGTGTTTAGTGTAACCTTTGATTATTTCCGCACTTTTGCACTTTTTAAGAGATTGTCTTAGTTATTGTAGTAGGCCCCTCTTTTGAAGGTGACGTTACCCTCAACCCAGTAGTTTGAGTCAGCAAGGATACAATCCTAAAAGGGTTGGATTATTGAAAGATAATTAATTAAGTTATTAATGCGTAATGTGGTAGGCCCCTCTTTTGAAGGTGACGTTACCCTCGGCTAAGTAGTCTGAGTCAGCAGGGATACAGTCCTAAGTAGCCGGGTTAAAGTTTTAATAGTAGCTTACATATGAGGGGATCAAAGAGTTTGGAACCCCGCCATCCAATACAAGTGGGAATTGAAGGAGGTCCTACTAAATTTGACCCAGGTTCTTGCAGGATCTATACACTGAACAAGGCAAGACTCTTACCAAACCATTCCCTTAACCCCCGACCAGGTAGCCAACATATCTCCATATAAACCGTGGAGATATGAATGGTAAAAATCTTTTATTTTATATAGACAGTAAAATAATGCCAAGACACCACGGACAAATGATAAGGAAGATTCACCTTCAACATAAGAAACTAGTTATTAAAGTCATTAACACATAACCAAATAAAAAGTACGAAAAGATTAAAAATAAAAAGTATTACACTAGACACTTGTCTTCACCAAGTGATGTAAGAGACTTAAGCAAACATGGCCTTTGATTGTCAAGAACTCTTACGATCAATCTTGGATCCCGAGACTACTCACACACTCTACGATGGATGATGGATGATGGTGGTGGATGATGGTGTTGTGGTGGTGGTGGAGTGTGGGTGAGGTGTGAGAGAGGTGGTGTGCCAAGGGATGGTTTGCAAATGAGCCAAGCACCCATATTTATAGTCTGCACAGAAGCACGGGCACGGCCCCGTGTCCACCCATATTCTCTTCCTTCATTAATTGCAGTTTGTCTGCATTAGTTGACCACGCCCCCGTGTCCGCTGGGCACGACCCCGTGTGCAGAAGCGTATCTGTACTATCAAGATTTCCTCAGATTCTACGAATCTTAGAGTTGACCACGACCCTGTGTCCGCTGGGCACGCCCCCGTGGTGGGTGATAGAAGCTTCTACAACTTTGTCTTTTCTGCAGACACTTGGGCACGCCCCCGTGCTCACTGAGCACGGGGCGTATTCAGCCTTATGTTCTCATGTTTTTGCTTGGGAAGATGTTGTCGGGGGGTCGGGCATGCCACGTTTGTTCATTTTCTTGTATTTATGTTAGATTTAGCTGCCTTTTTGCTTCTTTTGTTCATTTGAGCTCATTTAATCCTGAAAATACAAAAGGAAGACAAAAACACAATTTTTTAAACGTTAGTACTAAAAAAGGGTTAGTTTTATGCCACATTTGATGTAATTTATATGTTGCATTTTGTACACATCAAATACCCCCACATTTGAATCTTTGCCTGTCCTCAAGCAAAACTCTCTATAATGTGGCTTTGCACTCCCAAATGGAATGGGTAGAAGAGAATGTTTTTGGGCTTGTCATAGAGTGTCGAGATTTCCAAGATTCTTTATTAAGTTTTATTTTTATTTATTTACAATCCTATTCGTTATGATTTATTTAAAACATTACATAAGATAAATTACTTATTAGGGCATAAAATGCCTTTTTAAAATTCCATTTATATACAAGTTCACATGCCGAATATGTATTTTAGTGAATCACTCGAGAGCGGCCTGGAACTTACTCCAACCATAAGCTTGCCAAGCAATCAATTCTACTCCTTTTTAACTGTACACCTTTGTAAATATCAAGAGGACTTTTGGGTGAAGGGTTAGGATTGGGTTAAAGGTAGGTGGTTGGGTTAGTTGGTTAGCAAAAGGGCGAAAGGCGTAAAAAGCGTCGGTTTTTGTAAGACTTTTTTTTTTAACTTTTTTTTTATTTTGATGAAGCTATTCTTCAAACAAATTTCTTTTTGATAAACTTATTTGTTTATTTCTTCATCGTCATTTTTTTTCATAAGGAAGTCATAAGAAAAACCGAGCTTATTACTAAAACAAAGGGCTAAAAAAAGGGTTTTGGTGGGTAAAAGGGTGTTTGTTTTGGGTTAAGAAATGAAAAGTTTTATGTTCAAAGGGGTTAACTAGGGGGATTTTTGGGTAGGTGGTAAAAAAAATAATGGTGTAGAAAAAGGGTTAGTTATAATTCCTCCATCATTTACTTACTCGGGTTTAAGTTGGTAAGGACCGGTAATGTATCGTCGTGGCAAGTTCTAGAGTCGTAAGAACCAAGCGGCTATTCACACAAGAAACGAAAAATGAGTATTTAGTTTAAAGATATGTATTTGTATGCTCAATAAAGGCTCAAAACTCACTTTTTGTGGGAATGAGGTTTTTATGTGATCAAGTATATATAATCAAATTTTAACTAGATTTGTCATGTCGTTTCATAATTTTCTTATGTTGGTTCTTTTTATAACGACGCTATCGGTTGTAAATTTGTAAAAATATAACCTTTTTAGAACTTGAAATTCCCAAGTTAAACCTAGACAAGTAAAAGAAAAAATAAAAAAAAATTTGAAAAAAAAATTTTGTGGTGATTAGCGGTTCCAATAGAGTTTTGTGTAAGGCTTGTAATTAGGACTTGCAAGATTCAAGGTTTTAGCATCCCCCCCACACATAAATTACACATTGTCCTCAATGTGTCCCAAAAATAAGTTTTTAGGTTGATTGAATGTGTAAAAGGGTGTGAAAAAGCAAAAATTTATGTTACTGGGCGTCTAGACACGGCCCCGTGTCAGATGAACACGACCCCGTGGTCAGAGTGCCAGTAACGATAACTTACAGAAAGTGGACACGGGGTCGTGGGCGTGTCGGCTGAGCACGACCCCGTGTCTGGCAAAAATCTGCATAATTTTTACAAACAGCAGGTCTGGGGCAATGGGCACGGGGGCGTGTCGGCTGGACACGACCCCGTGTAGACAATCTGCAAAGGTGAAAAACAGGTTTCTGGCTTCGGTTTTCCTGTCCCGGCTTTAGTAGCACTAATGTTTAGTGCTCTAAGCCTCGTATGTACCTGTTTTATCAATTAACACTACACCAAACCATAGCAAGCATCCTAAATTACCATTGTTCAAACATCCACACCACAAAGTTTAAAAGAAAAAAAGAAATGCAGAAAGTAAAAAGTGTTAGAGGAAATTAAATTGTTCAACACACGGTACGCAGGCCGGAAATTGTTCATGAGAAAAAGGGGTTAACCTGTGAGATCACCAACCAGCTGCTCCTACCTCCGCTCCTTCCGCCTAGTCCATGTCCTTGTCTTCATCAACATCTCCTCCTCCGTGCCCCGCCATGTACTCCCGGATGTTCCCAATGTCATCCTGTATGTCGGAGATGTTTCTCTCAATTGCTCCGACTCGGGTGTACGTGTTGCTGGCCATGTTATAGGTGTTCCTGGTGAACATGAGGTTTTCCTTCAATAAATCATGTAAACTATGGAAGTTAGGAAAACCGCCTCCTTGTGACGAGGATTGGCCCGGATCACCATGAGGCTGGTAGTGGTATTGAGGATGAGGTTGGAAATGTGGAGCGTGTAAGACGAGTACCTCTTGCGGGTTCCAAGCATGCCCCTGGACTCTTTGGAAGCTGACCGTCCCATCTTCTGCTTCATAAATCAGGTTCATGGAGCAGCAAATGGTTATGTCTACTCTCCCCGACCATGGGCTCTTTTGGAAAGACCTGGGCATGTTCACGAAATGCTTGAAGAGACGGTATATCCACCCCCCAAAGAAGATAGGGGTTGGTGGAGTAGCGAGCCGGTTCCAATGCATGTTTCAGAGCAGGAGGTACGGAACATCAAGGTGAGTGCGGGTATGAATGCAATGAAGGACCACCAGATCTCTTAACCCTACAACGCCACTGCTATCATGCCTTTGGCTAAGAGAGTAAGTGAGGACCCTATGGATGTAACGGTAAAGAGGGTCCCTCAACTTAGTACTCTTAGTGCTACTTGGGTTGTAGTGCCCTTCTCCAATTTGGGCCCAAGCGGCTTGGCGTTCGTTTTCTGATAGTTCACGTAACCCTCCGGTGTTTTCTTCATTACCCGCATCTTCCTCCGCTACAACCCAACTATCGACCCAAACTGTGTCATCGAGATTGAGTACTTAGTCCCCCCACATCGGAATTCTACCCCATCATTATCAAATGGGTCGGCTCTTGAATTGAACACGGATGTGCTATAGAATTCCAGATTATATTCGTGGACTGAGCGAAGTCGAGTGGTTAGGTCGGCTCTTAGTGGGCCGGTGACTAGGTTGTTGAACCGTCAAGTTGGTTCACTGCTCCTAAAAGATCCATGCATACTTGTCGTGGGTATTCCTCCGGCCTGGTTCGAAGCACATCGTATCTTGCTTTAGCATCCAACTCATTTGCATTGAACCTTGTGAATTTCTTGGACATCTGAAAGAATACACCAAACAATTAGCACGAAAAAGTGAAATTTTCGGAGAAAACTGAAAACAGTTGGCTGAACACGGCCCCGTGTTCAGCGAACACGCCCCATGTTGGTCAGAAATTGGCTGGACACGCCCCCGTGCTCAGCGAGCACGACCCCGTGTCCAGACGTCTGTTTACCAAAAATCTCATTTTTCGACCCCGGTACCGAAAAGTTGAAAATTTTTGGTCCAGTAGGGGCGGTTTTCCCCGAAAATGAAACCCCAGAAAATGAAACCCCAAGTGTCGTTTTTCCCAAAACAAACCGTTTACCCTTTGATTTTATCTTTTTCGGTTCAAAAACATGGGTTTGAGGTTTTTGTGAGAAATCGGGAGAATCTATGAACAATACAAGTGGATTTACTTCCTATAACATGAATCTAAACTAATGCTAACAGATTTAAGCAAAAATTTAAGGTTCGATCCGGATGAAGTTCAAGAACCCCAGATTTTCCCCAAAATTTTGATGTTTTAACTACATGCAAATGCTTAATCTAACTACTAATGATGATAGAATCATACCTTGATGTTGCTAGAAGTAGAGAAGACGTCGAAATCTTGCCGTAAAATTGCCTAAACCAGAGAGTTTTCGGGGAAACCGGGCGTGTGGAAATGAAGAAACTGTGTTGAAAAGGGGTTTTATCCCGAAAGTTGCGCGGACACGGCCCTATGGGCAGGCAACTTTTAATATATATATATATATATTTAAAGTGCTCGTGTGAGTGCCCTTGTTTCCCAAAAACTTGGTTAGAAGACTTACCGATTTAGATGTCAACACGTTTGTTCGTAACTTACCAAGTATGATGTTGATGCTTTTATTCTTCAACCGTTTGAAACGAGATTTCTTTCTCCTCATCCTCAATGAATCCTTGATATAGCTTCAGCTGTTGGCCATTGACTTTGAATGGAATTCCATTCCGAGATTTAATTTCTACTGCACCGTGTGGGAAAATATGGGTGATGGAAAAAGGTCCTGACCACCTAGACTTTAATTTACCAGGAAACAATCGAAGTAGTGAATTAAACAATAGAACTTGATCTTCTACTCGAAATTCATTAGGTTTAATGTGTTTGTCATGCAAGTTTTTTATTCTTTCCTTATAAATTGCAGAGTTTGAGTATGCATAATTCCTTAATTCGTCTAATTCATTTAATTGACAAAATCGATTTTTACCAGTAAATTCTAAATCTAAGTTTACATTTTTAATTGCCCAGTAGGCCTTGTGTGCAATTTCTACTGTCAAATGACAACTTTTTCCATAGACGAGCTTATATGGGGTTGTACCTATTGTTTTTTTATAAGCAGTTCGAAAAGCCCATAAAGCATCATCTAATTTATCGGCCCATTCCTTTTTATTTAACCCTACGGTTTTTTTTGAGTATTCGTTTTAAACCTCTATTAGTCACTTCGGCTTGTCCGTTTGTTTGAGGGTGATATGCTGTTGAGACCCGGTGATATACCCCATATCTTGTTAAAAAAAATTCAAGTTGATGGTTACAAAAATGGGTACCTCTATCACTTATTAATGCTTTAGGTGTGCCAAAACGAGAGAATAATTTTTTTCAGAAATCTTACCACGACTCTTCCATCATTTTTTGGAAGTGCCTCGGCCTCGGCCCATTTAGACAAGTAATCTACCGGCACAAGTATATATTTGTTTCCTTTTGACGGTGGGAAGGGTCCCATAAAGTCGAGTCCCCACACATAAAAATTTCACAAACAAGAATGCCATTTTGTGGCATTTCGTTTTTGGAAGAAATATTACCTGATCTTTGGCAAGCGTCACATGTCTTGACAAGACTTTGGGCGTCTTTGTAAATGGTTGGCCAATAAAACCCTAAATCAAATACCTTTCGTGTGGTACTAGCGGCACCATGATGTCCTCCGTATGGACCTTCATGACAATGGCGGAGAATTCTTCTTGCTTCGCTACCATGTACGCATCGGCGGATGAGTTGGTCGGCACACATTTTGAAAACATAAGGATCTTCCCAAAAATAATGTTTTACATCAGCAAAGAATTTCATTCTTTGATGATGTGGCCAACCTTTTGCGACTATACCGCTAGTTAGGTAGTTAGCATAGTCGGCGTACCATGGTTCTTCTTTGTATTCCACCATTTCTAGGGATTCCGTTGGAAATTTTTCGTTGATTTGCTCGTCCCTGGTTGCCTCCAAAGCTGGGTCTTCTAAGCGCGAAAGATGATCCGCTGCAGTCTTTTTTGCTCCTCTTTTGTCTTTGATTTCAATATCAAATTCTTGGAGGAGTAGAATCCACCGAATCAAACGGGGTTTAGCATCCTGTTTCTTGAAAAGGTATCGAATGGCTGCATGATCTGTATAGACTATTGTTTTAAAAAGAACAAGATAAGAACGAAATTTATCAAAAGCAAATACCACAGCTAGTAATTCTTTTTCTGTTGTTGTATAATTTTCTTGTGCATCGTTAAGTGTTTTACTAGCATAATAAATTGGGTGAAAATGCTTTTCTTTTCTTTGTCCCAAGACTGCTCCAACTGCAAAGTCACTTGCATCACACATGATTTCGAAAGGTAATTTCCAATCAGGCGCTATCATGATAGGTGCATTGACTAGCATTTCTTTGAGTGTTAGAAATGCATGATTGCAATCCTTGTCAAAGAAGAAAGGGGCATCTTTTTCAAGTAATTTTGTTAGAGGCCTTGAGATTTTAGAAAAGTCTTTGATAAATCGCCTATAAAATCCGGCATGCCCTAAGAAACTTCTGATTGCTCTAACGGAGGATGGGGGTGGTAATCGAGAAATAGTGTCTATTTTGGCTCGATCAATCTCCATTCCTTCGCATGAGATTTTGTGACCGAGTACTATTCCCTCTGTTACCATGAAATGACATTTTTCCCAATTATGGGCGAGGTTAGTTTCCTCACATCGGGATAGCATTCCTTCAAGGTTATCGAGGCATTGGTCGTATGAATCTCCAAAGATGGAAAAGTCGTCCATGAAGACTTCCATTGTCTTTTCTATCATCTCATGGAAGATGGCCACCATGCAACGTTGAAAGGTTGCGGGGGCATTACATAGACCGAATGGCATGCGTCGATAAGCAAAAGTTCCATAGAGACATGTGAATGTTGTCTTTTCTTGGTCTTCGGGCGCTATCGGGATTTGAAAGTAACCTGAAAAACCATCCAATAAACAATAAAATTTATGACCGGATAATCTTTCTAACATTTGATCAATGAAGGGCAAAGGAAAGTGATCTTTCCTTATTGCTTCATTCAATCGTCTATAATCTATACATACCCTCCATCATGTGATGGTTCTCGTTGGTATTAATTCATTCTTTTCGTTAGTTATTACCGTCATACCTCCTTTCTTTGGAACTACTTGGACGAGACTTACCCAAGGACTATCGGAGATAGGATAAATAAGTCTGGCGTCAAGTAATTTGATGACTTCATTTTTAACCACTTCTTGTACATTTGGATTTACTCGACGTTGTGGTTGTATTACCGATTTATAGTCATCATTCATTAAAATTTTGTGCGTTCACATGGAAGACTTATTGCTTTAATGTCTACAAGCTTCCAAGCGATCGCATTTTTGTGTTTTTTCAAAAGTTTAATTAATTTTTCTTTTTCTACACTACTTAATTTTGACGAAATAATTACAGGTGATTTACCATCTTTGTCTAGAAAAGCATATTTCAAACCTTTTGGAAGTTCTTTGAGCTCAAGAGGTGGGTCTTTAGGAGACTCCTTATTTTGTTGCTCATTTTGATCAAGAACTTTAAAAGTTTGTTCTATGGCGACCTCTTCTTCAACAAAGTGGTCGATCTTTTCACTTGTATCGGGTGGTTCATCTTCATCTTCAATTAGGGGGCCATTATTGTCGAAATGATATTTCATTGAACGCTCTAGATCGATGCTCCTTTTAAATGCCACTAATTGAAGAGATAGATTGTTGTACTTCCGATTTTTCAAAGCTTCGTGGGTTTTTACAAAAGGTCGTCCCAACACTAGAGGAGCGTCATCGAGGATGACAAAGTCGGTTGGGATTACGAATTGATTTGTTTGAACCAAGACATCCTCAACTATACCGATTTATTTTATTACTTTCCGATTAGATAGAAAAGTGGGTATTTGAAGTGGAGAAAAATAACTAATACTTAATTTTTCGAAAATGTAGTTGAGCATTATGTTAACACAAAGATCTTTATCAATTGTAACATTACTAATAAAGGAGTTTTGAAAAAAAACATGGAACCGGTTTAATGTTGATTTCAAATGGGACTTCTTTTATTAGCGAAGTTTGATCATTAGTTAACTTAATGCTTACCGTTTCGTCAATTTTAGTGTTAGTGTTTAACTCTTTTAAAAACTTAGCATGGATGGGTATTAAACAATGGTTTTCGAAAGAAGGTGACAAAAGATTAATTTCTTCAAAATTAGACTCGTCTTGAATTTTCACGTTAACGGACTCACCTTTTTCGTTGTTTAACTCATGTGTCGGTTTTTCACTTATTTGTTCTTCCATTTTCACATTTTCAACTATCTCTTTTTTATTTAATTCTTCTCTTGCGCGGGACTCCTCTTCCCTTGCGCGAGATTCTTTTATACAACGTTCGATAGTTTTAAGGTGTTCCATTATCTTATCGGTTATGTCGGCGATAGAGTAAGGATCGGGATTTTCAAAGCTTGAATCCGGATGTTCGATCCTTTGTTCCTCATAATACTCATAGGAAGTAGATGGTTCACACCATTGCTCTTCATTGTAAGTATATGATGGATAAGGGTCGTAATTTTGTTCTTCATAATACTCATATGAGGTGGGTTGTTCACACCATGGTTCCTCATAGTAAGTATATGAAGGTGGTGGCTCATATCTTGGTTCCTCAAAGTATGAGTATGAAGGCTCATACCTTTGTTCATCAAAATATGAGTATGAGGGAGAAGGTTCATACCTTTGCTCTTCATAGGATGTGTATGAAGTCGATGGCTCGTACCTGGGCTCCTCATAGTAGGTGTATGAAACAGATGGTTGAAATAAGTCACAATATTGTACCGAGTGCGGATCACCACAATTGGTGCAATAGTCTTCCCTATAATCATCCTCCTCATAGGTGTAGTTGTAGCCTCCTGAGTATTGATCCATAAGAATCACACAGCAGACCACAACAGAGTCTCGAGACCAGAAAACAAAAATAAAAACGGAAACAGAGGCTGGACACGGCCCCGTGTTTAGTGGACACGGCCCGTGTTCAGGATCTGTATCTGGGCGTTTAATTAAAAGTTACTGGTTTGGTGCAGCACGGGGGCGTGTTCAGTGAGCACGACCCCGTGTTCAGACTCTGTATTTGGGTGTTTTATGAAAAATATGCAGCACGGCCCCGTGTTCAGTGAGCACGGTCCCGTGTTCAACCTACTATAAATGCAAAACTAACTAAAATGCAGAAAAATATGCGCGCGTTTTGAAAAGGTTTTGAAAAACTGATTAGGCCGTCGATTTTAAGCTTTCTTAAAATCCTTGAGTCCCCGGCAACGGCGCCAAAAACTTGATGCGTGTGAAGTGTCGTATAGTTTTTAATGTATATTTTAAGCCATTTAACACTTTTTAGCCAAGTTTTAAATTTATAAAACATGATATTTACTAACACTAAACACACATATGGGCAAGTACACCCATCGTGAGCATAGTTTAGTGTTGGTAAGATACCGAGGTCGTCCAAGGACACAAGAGCTTTTAGTACCGGTTTATCCTCAACGTCTAATCAAATCAAAAGTTTAGAAAAAGGTTTTTAAACTAGAAAAATAAAACTAAAAATGCTGAAAAATAAAATAAAATAAAAACAGATAGACAAGATGAATCACTTGGATCCGACTCGTGTTTAGTGTAACCTTTGATTATTTCCGCACTTTTGCACTTTTTAAGAGATTATCTTAGTTATTGTAGTAGGCCCCTCTTTTGAAGGTGACGTTACCCTCAACCTAGTAGTTTGAGTCAGCAAGGATACAATCCTAAAGGGTTGGATTATTGAAAGATAATTAATTAAGTTATTAATGCGTAATGTGGTAGGCCCCTCTTTTGAAGGTGACGGTACCCTCGGCTAAGTAGCCTGAGTCAGCAGGGATACAGTCCTAAGTAGCCGGGTTAAAGTTTTAATAGTAGCTTACATATGAGGGTATCAAAGAGTTTGGACCCCTGCCATCCAATACCAGTGGGTATTGAAGGATGTCATACTAAATTTGACCCAGGTTCTTACAGGATCTATACGCTGAACAAGGCAAGACTCTTACCAAACCAATCCCTTAACCCCCGACCAGGTAGCCAACATATTTCCATATAGTCCGTGGAGATATGAATGGTGAAAATCTTTTATTTTATATAGACAGTAAAATAATGCCAAGACACCACGGACAAATGATAAGGAAGATTCACCTTCAACATAAGAAACTAGTTATTAAAGTCATTAACACATAACCAAATAAAAAGTGAGAAAAGATTAAAAATAAAAAGTATTACACTAGACACTTGTCTTCACCAAGTGATGTAAGAGACTTAGGCAAACATGGCCTTTGATTGTCAAGAACTCTTACGATCAATCTTGGATCCCAAGACAACTCACACACTCTACGATGGATGATGGATGATGGTGTTATGGTGGTGGTGGAGTGTGGGTGAAGTGTGAGAGAGGTGGTGTGCCAAAGGATGGTTTGCAAATGAGCCAAGCACCCCTATTTATAGTCTGCACAGAAGCACGGGCACGGCCCCGTGTCCACCCATCTTCTCTTCCTTCATTAATTGCAGTTTGTATGCATTAGTTGACCACGCCCCCTTGTCCGTTGGGCACGACCCCGTGTGCAGAAGCGTATCTGTACTATCAAGATTTCCTCAGATTCTGCGAATCTTAGAGTTGACCACGGCCCCGTGTCCGCTGGGCACGCCCCCATGGTGGGTGATAGAAGCTTCTACAACTTTGTCTTTAACGAGATCTTGTAGCACTTACCAATGAGGCCCTATCGATTAGTATTACACAGAAGAAATCAATTATAGATACTAATACAATTAGATCCGCTCTTCATAGACAAATTTGGGATTTGCGATCCCAGGTAAGATCGGTCCAGGATCATGGGATCCTTTTCTATCAGATAGGAAGGGCTGTAGCACAAAATGTACTTTTAAGTAATTGCCCCATAGATCCTATATCTATCTATATGAAAAAGAAATCATGTAACGAAGTGGATTTTTATTTGTACAATTGGTACTTCGAACTTGGAACGAGCATGAAGAAATTAACGATACTTCTTTATCTTTTGAGTTGTTCTGCCGGATCGGTCACTCAAGATCTTTGGTCTCTACCCGGACCCGATGAAAAAAATGGGATCACTCCTTATGGACTCGTTGAGAATGATTCTGGTCTAGTTCGTGGCCTATTAGAAGTGGAAGGCGCTCTGGTGGGATCCTCACGGACATGCAGTCAGTTTGATAAGGATCGAGTGACATTGCTTCTTCGACCCGAACCAAGGAATCCCTTCGATATGATGCAAAAAGGATCTTGTTCTATCCTTGATCAGAGATTTCTCTATGAAAAAGCCCCGTGCTCACTGAGCACGGGGCGTGTTCAGCCTTCTATTCTCTTGTTTTTGCTTGGGAAGATGCTGTCCGGGGTCGGGCATGCCACGTTTGTTCCTTTTTTTGTATTTATGTTAGATTTAGCTTCCTTTTTGCTTCTTTTGTTCATTTGAGCTCATTTAATCCTGAAAATACAAAAGGAATGCAAAAACACACTTTTTCCAACATTAGTACTAAAAAAAGGGTTAGTTTTACACCACATTTGATGTAATTTATATGTTGCATTTTGTACACATCAACCACCCGAAATTTTCTATTAAAAACACACATTGAATGCCAATCATGCTAATTTTCGGAACTTGACCATAACAAAAGACAACGACGCCATATTGACTGACCGTGTCGTCCTGATCAGTCAAAAACCCAATTAATCTAGGTAGCTATGGTAAGTCGAGTGTCACGGCCCCCAACCCGGTTTGACCCGTTTCAGGAGCCGCGGGACAGAAATCCCGTGGTATTTAATTAACAGCGGAAGTTTTTTCAGGATCTTTTTAAAACTGAAATATTTCCCGATTATTTTATTTCATAATTCGGGATAAAACCCGGTAAATTACAATATTGAGATTTCACGAAGAAATCTTTTATTTTACAAAACATGTTTCTTTTTTTATACTGAGCCACTTCCTTAAGCTGATAGTGCTTCACGGCACTTTTCCTGGATCACAACAGATCACCTGAAACATGTTTGAAAAATGTTTTGTCAGCGGGAAATACTGAGTGAATCATTCTATTTACTAAAACGACACATTTGTTATAATTTACAGTATTAAGAGCAATTACGATGTTTCAGATATCAACCAACTACCCTCGGTATTTGTCACTCGACTCGTTTCTGTGACTATGGTCATATCACCCATTGGCTAACTCGTTGTCCAATGGTGAAGATTATCAAGTAATGTATACAAAACCCCACATACCGGCTGTAATATGGTGATTACAAAGACTTAATCCCTGTAACTATAACTTTGAAAATAAACTTGCTTTTGTAAACAAATTTGATAAAA
Organism: Helianthus tuberosus; assembly: GCA_030545235.1. NCBI lineage: Eukaryota > Viridiplantae > Streptophyta > Magnoliopsida > Asterales > Asteraceae > Helianthus > Helianthus tuberosus. Next base: position 37,853,006 of record CM060357.1, on the reverse strand, counting down.
AGAGAATGACTCACATTGCAGATTTAACAGAGCTTATCCTACTGATTAGCCTTGATAACCTAGTTTAAATGATCAGGCACACAAACTAGGTTAGTAACTTAATACAGCATTTACGATAACTCACGAGACTAAAACCTTCACAACGAATGACAAAGTGCGATACTTAAACATCCATCGATTTAACGACGAATGACAAAGCATAAACCCTAATGTGGGCAGCACTTAAACATCCATTGGATAGTTTAATCGATCGGACATTGAATCGTATCAATGATCGAGTTATTACCCTGATTGCGGCAGCACTTCGTGATCAGTGTGTGCTTTGGGACTGTTTTGATTATAACTCAGCGTACAATTTGAAATTGAACGTCGAACGAACTCTCAATTGCATGAAACAGACGCTACTATTTATACTTGAAAAATGTCCCCCTCGCGCCACGCGAAAGGTTCCCTTGCGCGCGTCGCGTGGCGCGAGAGACCCTAGTCTATCATAGGCTTGCTTTGTGTCCCAGTAGCTTAGCTGAGTTGGCCGCTTGATCAATTTCGCAATACACGTCAAACTGTGTGGATATTACCGAGTAGGGTTTACCCCCCTGAGTTTTAGGGGCCCTGATCCTGATTCCGAGTGTTCTGAAAATTTTAGGGATTATGCAGAATCACTAGGGTTTCTCAATTAGGGTTTCCTATTGGACAATTTAATTAAATAAATATAACTTTTGATGAGAGTTGTTACATTCTCCCCACCTTAATAAAAATCTCGTCCTCGAGATTTACTGGAATAAGTGAGGATACTTTCGCTTCATTTCAAATTCCAGCTCCCAAGTATATTCAGCTCCTCTCTTTGAATCCCATCTGACTTTGACTAAAACTAGTCGTTTGTGTTTGAGAAACTTGATCTTTCGATCCTCAATTTGAAGAGGTTTTTCAACAAATTTCAGCTTTTCGTTTACTTCTATATCTCGAAGAGGTACTACCAGTGATTCATCTGATAAGCATTTCTTGATATTGGATACATGAAATACATCATGTACTCCAGATAATTCTTCTGGTAGTTGTAAACGATAAGCAACTGGTCCTATACGTTGGATTACTGAAAATGGTCCTACGTACCTTGGACTTAGCTTTCCTTTCTTTCCAAATCTAACTACTCCTTTCCAAGGGGAAACTTTTAATAGTACTTTGTCTCCCACTTGGAATTCAAGTGGCTTGAGTCGATTATCTGCATAACTCTTCTGACGATCACGAGCCATCTTCAGTCTTTCCTTAATTTGAGTAATCTTATCAGTCGTCTCTTGCACTATTTCAGGACCTGACAATTGACTTTCTCCTATTTCTGCCCAACAAACTGGAGTTCTGCACTTTCTTCCATACAGTGCTTCAAATGGGATGGTTTCAATACTTGAATGATAGCTATTGTTATAGGAGAATTCAATTAATGGTAAATGATCATCCCAATTTCCACCAAAATCTATTACACATGCTCTGAGCATGTCTTCTAGAGTTTGGATTGTCCTTTCACATTGTCCGTCTGTTTGGGGATGATATGCAGTGCTTAGATTTAGTCGAGTTCCCATAGCTTGCTGGAAACTTTTCCAGAAATAAGAAGTAAAACGACTATCCCTATCCGAAACGATGGAGAGTGGAACTCCATGTAAGGATACAACTTCATCTACATACAATTTTGCCAACCTTTCCATACTAAAGGTTTCTTTCATTGGTAGAAAGTGAGCTGATTTGGTTAATCGATCCACAATTACCCAAATCGCATCATTACCTTTTCTGGTTTTGGGTAACTTAGTAACAATATCCATTGTTATAAGTTCCCATTTCCATACAGGCATTTCTAATTGTTGTAGTAGACCTGAGGGTTTCTGATGTTCTGCCTTAACTTGTGAACAAGTGAGACATTTAGAAACATATCGTGCTATATCCTTTTTCATTCCTATCCACCAAAAGTTCTTTCTTAAATCTTGGTACATCTTATTGTTTCCTGGGTGCATAGTATACCTAGATTTATGAGCTTCCTCTAAGATCTTATTTCTTAATTCTCCTTGTTTCGGTACCCAAATTCTGCTTTTGTGGAATCTCCAAATTCCATCAGCTCCCTTCTCTAATTCTTTTATTCGTCCTTTCATTCCTTCAGCAACATCCTCTATTGCTGTTTCTTGAAAATGCTTCAGTTGTTCCATTAAATCTAACTTTAGATTTAATCTGAGGGCACGAACTCGTCGTTGTTTCTCATGATACTTACGACTTAAGGCATCTGCAACTACATTTGCCTTTCCTTCGTGATATTGAATATCACGGTCGTAATCACTTAAGATTTCCATCCATCTCCTTTGTCTCATATTTAACTCTTTTTGCCCAAAAATATATTTTAAACTTTTGTGGTCCGTATAGACAGTAAATTTACTTCCGTAAAGATAATGTCTCCAAATCTTAAGGGCAAAGATTATGGAGCCTAACTCTAAATCATGAATTGTATAATTTTCTTCGTGCTGTTTCAATTGCCTTGAAGCATATGCAATCACCTTTTTGCGTTGCATAAGCACACATCCATATCCTAGTTTTGAAGCATCACAATATACCTCAAAATCTTCAGTTCCTTCTGGTAAGGTTAAGATTGGTGCATTTGTTAATTTCTGCTTTAATATTCTAAAGGCTTCTTCTTGCTTTGGTCCCCATTCAAACTTAACCGCTTTACAGGTTAACTTAGTTAATGGTACGACTATCTTGGAAAAATCCTTAATAAACCGTCTATAGTACCCAGCTAAACCTATAAAACTTCTAATTTCCATTGCTGTTTGTGGAATCTTCCATTTGGTAATTGCCTCTATTTTAGCAGGATCTATGTGAATACCTTCGTGATTCACCATGTGTCCTAAGAATTGCACTTCTTGCAACCAAAATTCACACTTCGAGAATTTGGCATAAAGCTTTTCTTTTCTTAACAAAGTTAAGAGTGCATGAAGGTGTTCACAATGCTCTGTCTGACTTTTGGAATAAATAAGTATATCGTCTATGAAAACAATTACAAATTTATCCAAATATGGTTTACAGATCCTATTCATCATGTCCATGAATGCAGCAGGTGCATTTGTTAACCCAAAGGGCATGACTGTAAACTCATAATGACTATACCTAGTTCTGAAAGCAGTTTTAGGTATGTCTTCTTCTTGTACCTTCAATTGATGATATCCGGAGCGTAAATCTATCTTAAAAAAATATCTAGCTCCTTGAAGTTGATCAAACAGATCATCAATCCTAGGTAATGGATATCGATTCTTAATTGTAACCTTATTCAATTCTCTATAATCGATACACATTCTCATTGAACCATCCTTTTTCTTAACAAATAATATTGGCGCTCCCCAAGGGGATGAACTAGGTTGTATGAAACCTTTACTTAGTAATTCATCTAATTGTTTTTTCAGTTCTAACATTTCTGTGGGTGCTAACCGATAAGGTGCCTTGGCTATCGGTGTAGTTCCTGGAATTAGATGAATCCTAAATTCTACTTCCCTATCCGAAGGTAATCCCGATAAATCTTATGGGAATATATCTGGATATTCTGAGACTACAGGAATTTCCTTAAGTTCTTTACCCTAAGTACTAATGATTACTAAGATCATATATACTATTCCTTGTTTTCGTTCATAATTCGCAACTTTCATTACTGATATGAACTTCATGGGCTTACGTGGTTTATCTCCTGTAATCCTAATTACTTCTCCGGTGGGTGATTGAATTTCTATGGAATTCTGATCACACAAAATTCGAGCATGGTTGGTTACTAACCAATCCATTCCTAATACAACATCAAATTCAGCTAACTTCATTGGCAATAAGTTTGCAGAGAATTTATGTCCTAAAAGTTCTATATTTTCTTCCTGCAAAACTTTATCTATTTTAACTGAATTTCCGTCTGTCGTTTCAACTGTAAAAATCTGCCTAATATTGGTTAAAGGTAAATTAAGAGCTTGGCAGAATGAAGTATTTATAAAACTTTGGTTTGCACCAGAGTCAAATAATATTTTGGCGTAAATGTTGTGAACTAAGAATGTACCCGCTATCACATCTGGGATGAGTTCTGCTTCTTGAGTGGTTAGCTGAAATGCCCTGGCATTTTTCTTAATAGTTCCGTCGGTCGCCTTGGTTTTGTTGTCTGCTGGTTTGATTAATTTAGGACATTCTGGTTTAAAATGTCCTTTTTCTCCACATTTATAGCAGATCGTTGTTTTCTTTCTGCACTCTTCTTCCCGATGTCCTACCATTTTGCAAAAATTGCAGGTTACATTACATCTTCCATAATGTTTTCTTTTGCAATTCTTGCAGAATGGCATAGTTGAGGATTTTCCCGTTCCTCTTCTGTTGAAGTTGCTATTATTACTCGTACGAAATCCTTGAGTAATTTTCTGAGATAATTCCTTCTTCCTGTTTTCATCTTGGGTGCATACTAGTTCGTCAGTTAGGGTATTAGCTAATTCCACTGCATCGTCAATAGTGCGAGGTCTCGCAGCTTTAACGATGTTGCGGATTTCACTAATCAGTCCCCAAATGTAGCGAGAAATGAGTACCGGTTCTGGCGAAGCCAGCGTTGGTACCACTCTAGCATATTCAAAGAATGTCGAAGTATAACCGCGACAATCTACACCCATCATCCGATTATTTAGGAACTTATTTGTCATCTGTTCCTTTTCATACTCGGGACAAAATTTTCTTTCTACAAAACCCATAAATTCTTCCCAAGTCATGGCATAAGCTATCATTCTTCCTTTTGATTGTAACACAGTGTTCCACCATTCGAGTGCTCCTTCCTTGAAGAGATTTGATGCGTACATGACCTGATCATCTTTAGCACATTTACTTATTGCAATGACTGCTTCAGTTTTCTCTAACCAACGCAGTGATGCAATTGCTCCTTCATTGCCTGCAAATTCAGTGGGTTTACAAGCAAGGAATTCTTTGAAAGTGCAACCAGGCGTTGCAGTTTTCATTTTCTTAGGAAATAGAGCTTGATGTGGTTCCCCATTATGATTAACATGATCATTGCCTCCGTTTACACTATTACTGAATTTATCTTCAGAAATACATTTACTAGGAACGATTTGTTACGGTTCGATTGGATTCTTTACAGCAGCAACAATGGCTGGAATAGCATTGGCTATCCCTTGAGCAAAAATATTTTCGATATCTTGTCTAGTCATATATTGATCTCCTGGATGTTGCTCAGACAGATTAACCTCATTTACTGGTTCGTTACCAATGTTTTCCATCTGATAAATTAATTTTATATAAATAATTAGTATAAATACAAATATAATAAAACAGTTTGCACATAATCACATTAACATGTATAATAAAAAATTATCGATTTCACAAGTTTCATTTCTATATATTATATTATGCCTCGTACACACGATTATCATACAACGTTTTATTGTTAAGTTATTATACATACTGGTTATTATGATTATTTATTAACAAATATTCCTGCAAACTCCCATTATCTGGTCAGCTAATTTCTTAAAAACGACGCTCCCTTTCGTCATACTTCCAAGTAACTCTTTCTCCCACATCCCTAATCCGATTTCCTGCATCAATTAACTCTTCGCCCCAAAGACGAAGTTCCGCCAGATTCTCCGGGCTCATAGTTGGGTATAGTGGAGGTTCTGGGTCAACTTGTGGGAAAAATGTATCAGGGTTGTTTAAAAGATTTTGGTATTACCAATCAGTTGTCCACCATTCATCTAACTCTACTGGTAATGGTTGAGGTTGGACAATAGGATCTGGAATAGCAGGTTCCAGATTGATTGGAATTGGAACTTCTAGTGGGTAGCTAAAAAGATCTTCTTCAGTAAATATAAGGTTTGGATTAGCTGGTTCAAGGTTTCCATCGGCAGGTCCGATGAGGTCACTCATTACTAATTTATGATCTAAAACTTCCCAGGGAGTCATTTTCTGTTTCTGTCTAGAACTTTCTCCGACTTCTCTTTCTGTTTGCTTAAAACTCTTTTCAGCTTCTATTTCTACTTGATTAACATTTTCCTCAATTTCTACCCCTTTTCCTTTGTCTTTTGGTTCTTCAGTTTTGGTAACCTTTCTTGTTGCTGGCTTTTTCCTACGTACACGCCTCCAGCCCACAAATCTGCTTCTTTTCTTGGGTTTAGGTTTTGCCAGTGGTTTGGATTGAAATTCCATGGGTTCTTCTTTATCAGCGAAGTAACCGGTGAATTCCTTGGAAACTTCTATCTTAACAGGATAGAGGTTAAGATTTTCTAAACCTTCAGATATCTTATTCATGCTGTTTAGCATATATGCAAAATACATACAAAATGTTAAAATAAAATAACAACATTTTATAGATAACCCGTAAATATTATTGCATACATAAAACAACTAACAAGTAAATTATACTACGATTTACGGTCAACTTATTTATTTACTAAATAAGGTTTCTGGAAAATAACAGTGCTAAAACTTTTGAGTATTTAGAGATTTGCATTTTCTGCTACTGTGGCTAGCATATAAAGATTTATCCATTTCTCATCTAATTTGTCCTCCCAAGGTGATTTACTGATTAAATCCTGGGTTTCTTGTTTAACTTTCTTCTATCGATTTTTCCTTATTTCCTCCTGACTTTTCCTAATAATCAAATTTCTTTTATTAGGAGAAAGTGGTTTCTCGTAATGTGCCTTTCTCACAAATATTCCTTCTTCAGGAATTACATAAGGTTTTGTTTGGGATGAACTTCCTTTCTCGTTGGTTGACCTATCTAATTTAAGATAGATGTTTGACAGCTTTTGTTTACCCATACTGTAATTAACAAATAATCAGTTAATAAAACACATAATCACATAATTGGCAATCAGTAAAATTAAGTATTTCTAAATACTTAATAGGCTTAGATCAGTGGCTCTGATACCACCTTATTTCTGTCACGGCCCCCAACCCGGTTTGACCCGTTTCAGGAGCCGCGGGACAGAAATCTCGTGGTATTTAATTAACAGCGGAAGTTTCTTCAGGATCTTTTTAAAACTGAAATATTTCCCGATTATTTTATTTCATAATTCGGGATAAAACCCGGTAAATTACAGTATTGAGATTTCACGAAGAAATCTTTTATTTTACAAAACATGTTTCTTTATTTTATACTGATCCACTTCCTTAAGCTGATAGTGCTTCACGGCACTTTTCCTGGATCACAACAGATCACCTGAAACATGTTTGAAAAATATTTTGTCAGCGGAAAATACTGAGTGAATCATTCTATTTACTAAAACGACACATTTGTTATAATTTACAGTATTAAGAGCAATTACAATGTTTCAGATATCAACCAACTACCCTCGGTATTTGTCACTCGACTCGTTTCTGTGACTATGGTCATATCACCCATTGGCTAACTCATTGTCCAATGGTGAAGATTATCAAGTAATGTATACAAAACCCCACATACCGGCTGTAATATGGTGATTACAAAGACTTAATCCCTGTAACTATAACTTTGAAAATAAACTTGCTTTTGTAAACAAATTTGATAAAAAGAGAATGACTCACATTGCAGATTTAACAGAGCTTATCCTACTGATTAGCCTTGATAACCTAGTTTAAATGATCAGGCACACAAACTAGGTTAGTAACTTAATACAGCATTTACGATAACTCACGAGACTAAAACCTTCACAACGAATGACAAAGTGCGATACTTAAACATCCATCGATTTAACGACGAATGACAAAGCATAAACCCTAATGTGGGCAGCACTTAAACATCCATTTGATAGTTTAATCGATCGGACATTGAATCGTATCAGCGATCGAGTTAATACCCTGATTGCGGCAGCACTTCGTGATCAGTGTGTGTTTTGGGACTGTTTTGATTATAACTCAGCGTACAATTTGAAATTGAACGTCGAACGAACACTCAATTGCATGAAACAGACGCTACTATTTATACTTGAAAAATGTCCCCCTCGCGCCACGCAAAAGGTTCCCTTGCGCCCGTCGCGTGGCGCGAGAGACCCTAGTCTATCATAGGCTTGCTTTGTGTCCCAGTAGCTTAGCTGAGTTGGCCGCTTGATCAATTTCGCAATACACGTCAAACTGTGTGGATATTACCGAGTAGGGTTTACCCCCCCCCCCCTTGAGTTTTAGGGGCCCTGATCCTGATTCCGAGTGTTCTGAAAATTTTAGGGATTATGTAGAATCACTTGGGTTTCTCAATTAGGGTTTCCTATTGGACAATTTAATTAAATAAATATAACTTTTGATGAGAGTTGTTACATCGATATCATATCCAGCAAGAGCATGTGGTCAGTACCACACTAGTTGTTCGATTATCTAAACTATTTACAAGAATGTACAAAATACTTATGAAACTTGCTAATTTTCTTTGTTTGTTTATTTGGTTGAAAGAGGTGTCAGAGTAAACCAACAAGTTACTATTAACTATAAAAAAATGGATAACGTGATTTTTTGCAAAAACTGGATTACTTGATTGAAAAGAAGAATTGGGAACACGGATCACACCCTGTTCGATAATTGCAACAACCTAGGGTTCCTACACATTTTAACTTGATTCAGTTGCATATAGTGATTAACAAATTTAGTTTCGCATGGGTTAGGTGCCAAAAGCTATCAACGTCATAGACGATGGACCGCAGTGCACTTCTTTACCAAGAACATGTAAATCCTAACCTACGATAAGGCATAATTGCACATAACCATTTCGCAAAGTCAAATTTTATCATCACTCGACAATTTACGAATTCGAAAAAAATGCAAGACAATTATCAAAGGTTTCAAAAACTAAGCAACTTGTCATGAAATCAAATCAAATCAAATATAAATGTTTAAACCCTAGAAAATCTTATAAAAATCTACACCAGGTTGAAACTCGGAGAGACTAGTCGCTCATGGTTGATGCTTCATGAACACCGAATGACAACGCGAACACCAAGCCATGACCTTGAGTCTTGGAAGGATAATGAAAGTTAGGGTTAGGGTTTGGATGATGAGTGTGGATGGATGAAGATGATGGTGAATGATGATGATGGTGTAATGGATGATGGTGGAATGGGTGAGAGTTAGAGATGATGGTGGTTAGGTTAGGGTTAGAGAGGTTAGAGAGGTTAGGGAGAAGTGATATATGAAGGAGATGATCAAAGATGGCTCTAAGATGTGTTTATATGCTCAAAAACCCGTAACTCCTTTAATCCCCATTCAATTTTCGGTCAAAACAAGTCAAACCAACTTTTCAACGTCAACAATATGGAGAAGGCGTCGTCGACGGGCAACTAGGGTGTCGTTGACGCGTTGCCTGGCCTCAGTTTTCTCCGGACGCGATAACATGCTGTCTATGCACAAGTTTTATCGATAGGGCTTTCTGGAAGGCGTCGTCGACTGGCTACTAGGGCATCGACAACTACCTCTCTAACACATGTTTTTCTGATTTTGTTGTTTCCATGTCCGGTTGATCCTTTTTCCGTCCGATGCTCCGTAAAGCTCCAGAATGCTTCTTAAACTTCGTTAACCTGCAAAAACATAAACAAAATCAAAGTAGGTAATTCGAAACTCAAGTTTATGTAAAAAAACACAAACTTTACATACAATAAAACATCGATTTTCAATCACGCATCACATGATAATCTTTCCACATTGAATTTAACATATGGGAATTAGGTGTCTTGACATAAGATATTTTGTATGGACTTTAAACCCATCCCTTTGATTGAATTATTTACAAGATCTCCTCTTAACTCTTTAGTTAGATGATCAGTCATATTATACTCAGATCTTACAAAATTAACAGATATCACTCCATTTATGATTAATTCTCTAATCACACAATATCTAACATCTATGTATCTAGACTTCCCATTATACACTTGGTTGTATGACCTAGCCAGAGTGACTGCACTATCACATCTGAATGTCTGATAGAAATGGGTGATATCGGTTTTAACCACAAAGAAATCCAAAGATCAAATTTCGTAACCATTCAGCTTCTTTATCAGCTGCTATTGATAAAGCTACAAATTCAGATTCCATTGTTAATGGTGATGCAAGTCTATTTCTTTGAAGCCCAAGAGATAGCACCTCTACCAAAGAGGAATACCCATCCACTTATAGAAGAATGAACTTCAATATTAGTTATCCAACTTGCATCAAAATACAATACTTGAAGGAAAACCTGAATGACACAAACCATAGTTCATGGTTCCTTTCAGATATTTAAATAATCAATTCACAACTTGCCAGTGATGTGTGCTTGGATTGCTAGTATATCTACTCAATTTTCCAGCAGCATATATTAGGCCTTGGCCTTGTGCTGATCATAGCATGCATCAAACAACCTATTGCCTTTGAATATTGTAGTTGAGAAATAGGATCACTTTTATTAGGCATAAGCAATATTAGGATCTATGGGATTTCTAACCGGGGAAAAAACCTGGAAATTAAATTACCTCAATATCTTCTTAATGTAAGGAAATTGAGAGATTGAGAAACCATTGTTTCCACGCGTGATTTTTATACCCAGAATCACTTTTGCCTCATCGATGTCCTTCATGGCAAACTTGGATGATATAAATTTCTTGTTTTATCAAGTTGATCATGTTTAGTACCAAAGATCAACATGTCATCCACATATAGTCAAATTATAACTCCTTTACCCCAAGAATCAAATTTACTATATAGACACTTGTTATGTTTGTTAAGAACAAAACTGTCTGAACATACAACATCATCAAACTTTTAATGCCATTGTTTAGGTGCTTGTATTAAGCCTTACAGAGATTTTATTAATTTACAAACCTTGTTTTCATTACCAAGCATAACAAAGCCTTCTGGTTGTTTTATATAAATCTCTTCAAGAATGCAGTTTTCACATCTATTTGGTGAATTACAAAATTATGTATAGTAGCAAGTGCTAATAACAATCTAATGGTGGGAATTCTTGCAACCAGAGCATAGGTATCAAAGAAATCAATACTGTCTTTTTGTCTAAATCCTTAAATGAGCAACCTGGCTTTAATCTTAATAATGTTACTATCCACCTTCATTTTCCTCATGTATTATTTTGTATGATGGAGCCAATCTCATCTTGAAAAGCTTCTTTCCGGAAAGAAGCATCCCTTGAAGCCATTACTTCACTGAAAGTCTTTGGATCTTCCTTAATACTGATATTGATATTCAATCATATCTCTTATTGAATTCATTGGTATGATCCTTATCATGAGGAAGTGATGTTAAGAAGTTTATTGCCTGGTCTTCATCTTCTAGAGTAACTTCAATATTCTCAAAATCCAATATTGACCTATTGAATTCATCGGTAAGATCCTCAATATATTTTCCTGAATTCGTGTTAAACGTATACAATCTCTTCTTCAAATATAGGCGATTTGCAAGTGATTTTGTCATACAAAATGATTCCAATTTAGCCCAAATTCGTGTTGAAGAAGTCTCCTTTGAAACCTTTCTCAACACTCTATCACCCAAACTCAAAACAATTGCATTGTGCGCCTTTTCAAGAACGTCCTTCTTCTCTTTGTCTGTAAGGTTTGCCGACAAATTGGCTTCACTGGGGAGTGCATGCACGACTCCTTGATGAACCCGGAATGCACACATCATAACCGCCATAACCTGAAGTCATTTTTCCTATCAAATTTCTCTAGCTCAAATTTGTTTGACACCATTCTTGTTCTTCAATTATAAAACCCTAATCAATCTTGATCTTCTTCGAATACGAAATGCTAATCGATCTTGATCTTCTCTAAGTCGAGCCACAACTGGCTCTCGTACCAATTGTTATGAAAACACCAGACAATTCAACACTCAAGAAACACAATTCAACCACAAACACTTCAAATATTATTAACCCTACTCTCACAAATCATTACAAAAGAAAATTTGAAAGAAATCAAATTACACCCTATTCTATCTAGCTCTTATCTATATATCCCCAATTCTCTAACCTTATAGAGCTGAATCAACGATCAATAACAAACAACTTTTCAAACTTTCAAAAGTAACCCTGTAGTTCTCATAAAGCCAATGAGGCCCTTCAACTTTATTACAACTATTAAAACAAATAGAAACTAAAAATAGTATGAGTTCACTTTGTCTATGAGTCCAACAAAAACAAAGCAAATGAAAACACAATATCTTGAGTGATCAGCTCTACTAAAATTACAATTTGTTATGCTCTAAACTTTTTAAGCCGAACTCATGTAACTTCGGCTAATCGGCTTGATTTGAACTTTTAGCCAGCCAGTTTTGAGTGGCTCCTGAGTGGTTCGACTAATATACATTGTTACATACTCATTCATTGACAATGATTTGAACCACAACACTACTCCTTGCCTGACCAATACATTCATTGTCAGACAAGCCTTTTTCCAATAACTAGAACAACCTTAAAGAAACTCATCATTTCTGTTCAACAACAGAATCTAATATCCTCCAGATGCTATGAAAGTTCAAACACTTTCATGTTTCAAACAGTTAAAAGAGTTCAGAAAGAAATCACATAACATGGTCTTTAAAACCCGACAACCTAGTAATTACTCTTCATAAATCTTGAAAACAAAAGGAACTCTAGAAATGTCGGATAATCTGAATCTACATCAGAACTCGAAAACTAGACTTCATTCGACATCATGAGCCTTCTGAAGCCCGACCAAACGTGCATAATCCACCCACCTGTTTGAACAAAAGGTTCAGTTAAACGCACGATTGAAAGAGACAGATAATCACATTGTATGAAGAACGATGTTATGTAACTTACAGTAATGATCCCAAATATGTGTTTCCTGTCCGTACGATAAAGCAGGCTGCACTCAGCATTAGCTTGTGTTGGTGTAATAAAGGTTCCAGAAGTCGTTGTTCAAGGACACCCGCCACAAGTTGGTACCTGTCCTCAAGAAAACGTTTGCAGAAAGAAAGTAATTAACTGTAATTCAGTTAATTAACTGTTTCAAACAGAAAGAAAGTCAATCATGCGAATATGGTGTGATTGATCCTTCTAGAGGTGACAAGATGAGCGGGTTGTGTAACCGGTTGAAACGGGTCATTTTTAGTGCTTGTTAAAATAGGCCCATCTAGGTTGGGTTGGGTTGGGTTGGGTTGACCCAAAATCATTTTTCGTCCAATTAAAAGAAGTTATACATCATTAATGCGTTAATTATGATCACTAAAAATATATACAATTACAATAAGACTAATCTTTAGCAGGTTGTATATACTAAAACTAAACTCCAGGGGAATTTGACCCGTTTGACCAATTTGACTTGCTCCCCTTTTAGCTAATATTTCTATTTGACCCGTTTAATATAAAATATAAACCAGATGGGTGTTACACCAAATCTTACCGGAGATTGCTAGAGATAGCCATATAAACGCCGTATCCCACACTGGTTGATAAAACCGGAATATTCTCAAGCTCTTCATCAGAAGATTTCTGAACCGCCTTTTTAGCATTGATCAGCGTATTTGTCACAACTGTGCCAACCTGAACACCATTTTCAAATCAATCAGAAAGCTCCATAAGTTAAGGATTCAAATCTCAAACGGGTTGAATCGAAAAAATAGCAAAGAAGATATTGGGTCGAAACTCAAAAGTCATCCTATTTCCTCCTAAAGTTTTTTATTCAATTTTAGATTATTATGGTAATAATACTGTTTTTATAATCTTTTATTAGTAATAATCAATAAATCATAAGTAATGGATTCATTTTATCAATTTTTAGATTAGTTGGTCCACCTGGTCTGCTACATGAATTGGCTGACCCGTTCATCTTGCCACGTCTAATAACAAAAGAAACATATAGGAATAGAATAATACCAAAGATGATGCAGTGCCCACAGGAAAAAGCTTTGCCCCGTTACGCTGAAAAGTTTAAAAAACCAAGAAACTTATAAATATGTGAGTCTTTAACCACTCATCTTTAAGTTTCTAAAAAAAGAAAATCATACCGCGATAGCACCCAATCTCTGAAGTAAGGAATATGATGTTCCACCCAAGGCAGTCTAAATAATGTATGAAATAATTAATATTACTCAATGCATGTAACTTCCATTGCAACAGACCTTGAACAGTGATAACATTATAGAAAATTTGAAACAAAAGAAATAACCTGGAATGCGTTATCTGGACAGTTGTAGAAAAACTTGGCAATACGCCCGGCATTTACAGAAATTGGAGGTCGAAGAGACACCGTAGGGGCCGGAAGGTAAACAAGCATAAAATCTGCAACTACAGCCATCACCTGTACAATATATAAAAGTCGAATTAATTAGTTATATTGGTTTAGGTTAAAACAGGTCAGGATAACCAGCAATCAAATTTGTCAGTTTTAAAACTTTTTATAAATAATTTTGAACTTAGGATTACAAAATAGTAAAACACTGTTCTTACAATAAATATGTAACATTCTTTGATAAAATGAGTTTAGAGGGTTCTTTAGACTACTTTCAAGTTTCAACCCATTTAACTTCTTCTTTTATCTAAACTTTTTGATTGACCCGTTTAAGATTAAACACAACCCAAATTGATGACTCTTCTAATCCATTAATAATGTAAATGGGTTGAAATTTACATACCACATCTGCAAAAACAATTTCCAGCTCCTTGGAGAAATTTTCTTTGCGCTTTTCATATTCTGCAGCAGTCTGGATATATATATAAAATAAAAGATGATTGTCATTAAGTGGCAAATTGTGTTTTAACCATCCAAACTATTCATTCTAGTAATTTGGCCAACCACACTCATAATTTACATTTTCGTTGCCAAGAACAATCCCACTCTAAGGGAGAAGTAACTCTCCTTAACTTGCATTTATGGTGCTTCGAAACGATTTACAAAATACCAAATTGGGATAAAAATCAGTCAATTATCCATTAGGGGCCGACAAAGTTACTTCTCATATAGTCCGCTAGATTTGGATTCTCCTCAACAATGTAAACAAAAGTTAGAAATGTTACTAGTTCAATTATCAGTATGAATTACTATCTGCAGCAATAACTCATGAATTCGATTATTAAAATCCAATTTCTCTTAATATTATACAAAAAGAATTCAATTTTAATATTAAATTCAAATCATTCATAGAATCCTAGGTAGGTCAGTTATACCTTGGTAAACATACCAACTCCACATTCAATCCCAACTTTAGCCAAGAAAAGATCATCAGCAAGCAAACGCTCCTTAAACCCTCCAAACTGAAGCAACCATCTTAAAAACGGCGAGGTTTCCAATTCCAAATACCTCTTGATAACCGATCCTGGTATCCTACCAACCCTTACTGCCGCTGCCAAATCCGCCGGAATACTATCCAACGACCTCCCCACCTCCGCCAAAACCATCAACGCTTCGTTCTCATTTCCATCACCTCCGTCTCCACCTCCACCGCTCCCCCTATTAGACACAAATGTAATTAATTTACATTCCAAACTGCATGCATGTCGCTCCCCGCCCTTAACTTGCAGTGAAATATTAAACACAATAGAATTATATTATACCCGCCCTTAGCTTGCAGGGGAATATTAAACCCAATGTAAAAATATAATTATATTATATCCGCCCTTAGCTTGCAGGGGAATATTAAACACAATGTAACAATATTATACCCATATATTATACCAGAAGGTATACTTTGTAAATACATATCATCATCATCATCATCATCATACTCAGTAAATCCCACCAATAGCAAAGCAAAGGTAGGGTCTGAGGAGGGTAAGATGTAGACAGCCTTACCTCTACCCCGTAGGAATATAGATGCTGCTGATCCAGTGAGACCCTGGCTCGATAGTAGTTTTGCATCAAGCCTTGGACATAAGGCACATAACACTCAGCAATGGGGACAAAGACCGATTAGTGCATGTACCCTTTTGTCTTTCAGCTATCAACGCCACCACATGATGCATGATTAACTGTCCTCAGCTTTTATCATTATTTTCACGAAATTAGTAAAATAGCGTTAAAATTAATGTACTTTCACTTTTGCCCCGGTAGCCCACACATATACATTATATGCATACCGGAATACATATAGTAGATATAAATACACATAAACTTTGTACAACATTCTAACAATCAATACAATTTACCATTTTGAGCCATCTCCATCTCCGTCTCCGCCTCCGCCTGAATTATTATTCCCGTTTCCGTCGTCCAAAAACTCGAGTGATATCGTAGAATGACTGCGGTCGGTGTTGTGTTTCAATGAGGAAGAATGACGAAAAGATCCGGCGGTTTTGATGGAAAGGGAAAATGATGGATGGAAATGGAATGATTGGATCGGAATGTTGAGATTAAATTTGGAGAAATCTTTAGAAGAAGATGTGAATGTGATCGCCGACGACATCGCTGCCGTGGACATGGTGGTGATCAGGGTGGCGTTAGTTACAAAGTGAGGATGAGTATAAGTTATAAGCAGGTGTAGAGTGTAAGTGTCAGGTGGGGTTAATATATACAAGAATGGAAAAGGTTAAAAAGGACCACCTCCGGAGATTTCGGAAGGTGGCAGCTGAGAATTCTAACGTAGTTTCTGTCCAGCCAACAGTTTTGTCTTTCAACTACCTTTGAGTTAGATATAAAATTGGGTTTACAACCTCGTTTGCATCGAATGGTTTGGTCAAGATATGTTTCTAGAGGTTACATCATGATTTTTGAGGTTTTTTTTTTTATGTTTTTCATCGTTTATTTTTATTTGAATACTCGTTTTGAATGTTATTATATTGAATATTTTTAGATTCTTCTTTTTGTGTATCATCAAAACCAAAAACACCTCCTCAGGGGAGCTGTGGATTTGTCATAAAGCATTCCTTTCATTACTTGTATTTATATTTTTATTACAATGCTATAAGATCACCGTAGGCGTATTATTTAAACAAAAGATCAAAAACAAATACGCTTATCAGGGCAGGTGTGCAAAAGATAAATTAACTAGCCCACGACCCGTTAATACCTTTCTTTGTCTGCAAACTCTCCATTAAGTTCCATGTGAAGGTTGTGGTTCACCACCATTGGAGTATATGCTGGTTTACAATCAATTAACCCGGTTTCCGCCAAGAGATCAAGGACATACTTCTTTTGGCAGATGAAGATCCCCCGTTTAGACCTGAGAACTTCTATCCTGAGGATACACTTGAGATTCCCAAGATCTTTCATTTCAAACTTTGTGAACATATTCTTTTTCAGTCGTGCTATTTCTTCTACATCATTTCCGGTAATAATCATGTCGTCTACATATATGATCAAACAAGTTACAAGGCCGTTTATTCTCTTGAGGAACAAAGTATGATCAGCGTTACTTTGGTGATACCCATATTCTTGCATGGCCAAAGTGAACTTTCCAAACCATGCCCGAGGAGACTGTTTCAGCCCATATAAAGACTTTTTCAACCGACAGACTTCCCATTCTTTAAAATTCCCTGAAAAACCTGGAGGTGCTTCCATGTAGACTTCTTCCGTTAGGTCTCCATGGAGAAATGCGTTTGTAACATCAAACTGGTGGAGTGGCCACTCCTTATTGGTTGCCACGGAGAAAAGGACTCTGATGGTGTCCCATTTTGCAACTGGAGAAAATGTCTCAGAGTAATCGATCCCATACGTCTAAGTGTAACCCTTGGCTACAAGCCAGGATTTGTATCTTTCAATGGAACCATCTGGTTTATACTTGATTGAATACACCCATCGGCATCTAACTATTTTCTTTCCTTTAGGAAGAGTGCACTTCTCCCATGTGTTGTTTTTAATAAGAGTATGCATCTTCGTTTCCATTGCTTCTTTCTAGTTCTTCTTACCTTGGGCTTCCTTTACAGAACTAGGTATTTGTTCGGAGTATAGTGATGTAACGAATGCTTTTGCACTGTTAGATAAGTTCCTGTCAACCATATTAGCTACAGGATACCTTGAATTTCTGGTTTCCCTTTCTGTGGAGTACCGTTTGGATGAACCCCTCTATTGGCTCTAGGAGGTAAAACGTATGTTCCGGTGCTGTTCCAGAGCCTCTCATTGGTCTGTGTTGTTCTGCTCAGCAATCCCCACCTGTTCCATTGTCTCAGGACTTTCATGATTGTGAGTGGTAGCTTGATCAGATTCGGGCACATTTTCAAGGTTTGGAGAGTCACTTACCTCAAACACCAGTCTGGATGATTCTTGGGCGAGGCTTTCGACAAGCTTAGTATGTGTGGATGTATGAGATGGCTCATCTTTGCTTGCGGACAGAGTCCACTTCAACCAACTCAGTGAGTCCTCATGTTCTATCTCCCCCTGACCACTGAGATGGGACAAATAGTAATATTCTGTTTCCAGAAAGTCGTAGTGGACAGTGGTAATCACATGACATCGTAATGGGTTATAACATCGGTATCCTTTCTGATTCACCTAAGAACTACCAAAGACACATTTCTCGGCACATGGGTCAAGTTTGGATCGTTCAGTTTTGGGTATATGGGGAAAAGCAGTACACCCAAAGACCCTGGGTGGTAAGGTAAGAGGTGGGGGTAGTTTGGTGAATGTGGATAAGGCGTCTAGGGGAGATTTTAAGTTAAGGGCTTTAGTTGGTAAACGGTTAAGGAAATACACAGTTGTGTTTATAGCTTCAGGCCAAAAGGATTTAGGGACTTTGGATTCAAGCATAAGGGCTCGGGCCATTTCTAGTAGAATGCCATTTTTCCGCTCAACCACACCATTCTGTTCTGGGTGTTTTGGGCAAGTGGTTTAGTGAATCATTCCCCTCTCTTGAATAAATTGTTTCATGGAATTATTAACGTACTCCCTCCATTATCAGATCGTAAGATCTGAATGTTGGTTTTGAATTGAGTTTGGACCATGGTGTAAAACAGTCTGAATTTGTCAAAGACTTCAGATTTGTGTTTAAAAAAATACACCCATGTCATCCGGGTACAGTCATCCACAAATAATAGGAAGAAACGGAGATTTTGACCTCCATTAGTTTCAACTAGACCCAAAACATCGGAATGTATTAGTGAGAAAGGTTCACTGACCCTGGTGTTACTTGGTTTAAAAGGTTTTTTATGGCTTTTGGCTAAGGCACATGTTTCACAATCTAATGTAATGTTGGACGGGAAGAGTTCAGGGAGTAAAAGATGTAGATATCCAGCGGAAGGATGCCCTAATCTTCTATGCCAAAGCCATGCTTCTCTACTCTTTGTTCCGTGAGCAAGCATCGCAGTCCGTGACTGAGTCACCTCGTCCACATAGTATAAGCCCTGTTGTTCGGTACCATGCCCAATTATCTTTCCAGTTCTGATGTCCTGTAAGATACAAAAATGAGAATGCATTAGAACTATGAAATTGAGTTCCTTTGTAACATGACTTACTGATAACAATCTGTGTGTTAAGGAAGGAACATATAAACAGTTTGACAGCTTCAGATTGGGAGATATTTCAACAGTTCATCCTCCCTTTACTAAGGCATTTTCGCCATTTGCAGTTTTGATGTGGGTTCTGTTTGGTTTCTTTATAGAGACGACCTCCGATGGTTCACACGTCATCGTATCAGTGGCTCCACAATCAAAGATCCAGGGTTGATTTGATCACGGCTTTTCTGCGTCGTTAAATAGGCTTCCCCACTTGTGGAAGGATACTCTTTCAACAACTCATAGACCTGGTGATTAGTCATTTTTTTACCAAACGAATGAACTGATCAGGCGTATTTATCAAATACGCTAGATACTTGAACTCACATTCAACATTTAAAACTGCCCAAATGCGTCGGAAACAAGTAAATACGTTGTCTATAACACTATTTAAGTCGCGTATTTAAAACTGCCCAGGCGTATTTAAGTTGCGTGTTTAAAACAACCGGCCAAGCGTATTTATCGAATAAGCTGGAACATGTTATCTTACCGGCGTATTTATCAAATACGCGGGGCAACTTAAACTCTCGTTCAATATTTAGGGTCGTTCGGAGCTTTAACAAATCCTCCCAGAACAGATGCGGCGACTAGGGTTTGGGCGTATTTATAAAAAAATGGAAAGGATTAGATGGGTTGTGGCGTATTTATCAAAAAAAGGGTGGCGGTGATGAGAACCAAATTAAAACCTCTGAAACCCTAAAACTGATCACTGTAGAAACATATTTGAAGAGCGAAACCGAAACAAAGTCGAAGGAGAGGCAAACAACAGCCGTCTCCAGTCGTTCTTTTCGTCGCTTTTGATGAGTAGAGGTAGAGATTGAATTAATGTTGAAGAAATTGGCTGGGTATTGCAACTGATTGTGGTTTAGATCTGAATTTCTGAACGGTTTATTGTTGGTGTTCGATAAAGTTGCTGTGAATTGAGATTGCAGGTTGTTGTTTGTGTTGAAGGTAAGTGTGCGGTTGTGTTTTTTGAGAGAATAGGAGCTGATTGCGAAGATCAGTGGCTGATTGTGGCAGTTGTTGATCGATTTCCGGAGTTTGATTTTTGGTTTTTCTAGTTTCAGATTGAATTGGCTGGAATAGATTGTTTCAAGAATCAAAAACATTGCTTTGATACCATATCAACTGGTATAGAGTTCAAAAAGAGGCTTGTATTGAATTGAAAGTTGTAATTAGGGTTTACACAATGAGGGTGTTTATATAGAACACCATGTTACACATACAGCCCCTATACTATAATTTATTATCTTTATTATCTTGTTTCCGACAAAGGTGTCAGTTTTGTTAATAATAAACCCAATAGAGGCAACATACACAACAAATCGATAATACCAGGTGAGAAGAGCTTGCTTGAGGCCATATAGGGCCTTGTGAAATCTGCAACATGCTCCGGGAAAGTAGAGCTAACATATCCAGGAAGTTGTTCATATAAAAGACCTCAGCAAGATCACCATCCAATATGGCATTCTTACCATCCTATTGGTGAAAAGGCCAATGTCGAGAGATAGAAATGCTAAGTAAAGTTCGAATGGTGGTAAGATTAACTACAGGACCGAAAGTCTCATCAAAGTTCAAGCCAGGTTCGAGAAACCCTAGGAACAAGTCGTTCAAGATAACCTTATATGTCAAACTTATAACAATAAAGCCAACTACACCCAACAATGTTAGCATTGTTAGGACATGAAACCAGGTTCGAGGTGCCATTGGAAAGAAGTGCAGATATCTCAGAATCCATTGTGGATTTCCAGCCCAGATCACGCGTAGCTTGAGCTGTCTTCCGGTGGATGGGTAAATGCTTTTGGTGACTGAGAGGTTAAGAAACTAACCGGGTCGATGAGAGCCCGTTGTACTCCAAGTGACCATGGGATGATTAGCGGAGATGTCTAAGGTTAGTCGGATTATACGGGTCCTGACACAATAGTCGATGGTGTCGAGGGAACATCTAGAAGGACTTCCACCAAATGAAAGTTGAGGAATAGCCGATTCGGAATATTCCATATCTGTAGAGGGTCGTCCTGGCTTCAGTTTATGTGGTGGGCACAGACCGAAAGAGTGCGACGTTGAAAAACTGTGTGAGGCTGATAGCACACGCAATATTGCAGGAAAATGGTCTATAGAACTAAAAATCGAGTAATCATATAATATGGGGGAGGAGTGAAAAGAGGCATACGAGAAATGAGTCTCGTCAAAGGTGACATGATGAGAAATAATGACTATGGGTTTTGAGATCCATGCATCGATAACCGCAATGGTCCACAGATCATCAAACCAAGAAATAGACAAGTGATAGAGCATGGTGAAAGTCTGTGAGGAGTGATGGAAGAAAGATTGGGGTATAGGAGACAACCAAAGCTTCATAGATGAACCTAAACGGGAAAGAAGTTGTAAAGCACTTCAAAAGGAGCATACAAAGAGAGAGTGGTAGTTAGAAAAAGGTTTAGAATATGGACAAAGGAGAGGCCAGAAATATAAGAGTGTGGATAATCTTGTTAATCGTCCTGATGGTATGCCCAGGTTGACCATTTTGTTGAGACATGTAAGGACAAGAAAACTTTATTTTAGCGTCATATGTTTAAAATAGGTCTGGAATATATTTATTGTTGAATTCAAGACCGTTGTCGCATTGAAAGACTTGAATATTTGTTTAATGTTGACTAACAACATTTGCATGAATTCTAAGAAAAACTATAAAAACATCAAATGTAGCATGCAATGGAAACAACCACAATAATGTAAAAATCATATAAGAATAAGACATAATATTTAAAACCACTTAAAACTTAGAATAGAAGAAGTACGCACATCATAATGTACAAGTTCAAATATGTGACTGGTTTTTGTAACAGACTTTTAAAACCAAAGACGACATTGTTTACGTAATTGACAAGAATGATAAACTGGTAACTCACTACTAGAACAAGCAATAAGTTTTTGAGAAACTAAAAACTTGAATATATATTTTCTAGATGTCCCTAACTTTGATGCCAAGTCTAAGAGGAGACATCAACAAACGAGAGAGCGGAAATGGGTGGCGGAGAAGGTAAGACCGGATAAAGATCACTAACACTGTCACATTGTAGGGGAAGAGCTCCCATCTTAAGATCCTTCACAAAAAACTAAACAGGTCAAACTCAACTAAGATAGACTTATTGATAGTAAAATGACATACAAAGATCAGATTTTATAAATTTGGTCAGAACAAAAAATGTTAAGTAGTGCCAACTTGTTACGTGAAAATGGAAAAAAAAGTTGATGATATGTGAAACCGAAAGTAAAGCACCATAACCAACCATTATGCCTTTAGATTTATAATAAGAGATAAGGGAATGTAAATTACCTTGGTTAAGTTGCATGTGATTTCTTATCCTGGAGTCCCTGTAATAGTTTTTGTCTTGAGTAGGTAGTGGCTAGAGAGACAATAAGTTGAAAATTGTTTCTATACAGAGTGGGTGCAACATCAAAAGACGAGGGTTGATCAAAGCCAAACCCCGAAATGGTGAGGCCAACGAACCAATTAGATGCGGTTGATATAACAACCCTCAAAATATTTTCCGACACCCCTAATATATTTTAAAGTACTCCAATCTGTCCTAAAATACACCCCGTATACGTAAACGGGCCCCGAATACCTTTATTTTTATCAAAATTAATTAAAAACCAGAATTAATGGTCTCTCGCGGGGCACGTAGCCCTGGGCTACCACCTACGCGGGTCGCGACAGCAAGGAGTCAGGGCGAGCCCCTGAGCCGCCACGTGTCATAACGCGTGTGGAGTCAACGAGTCGAGTCAGCCAAGCTAGGGCCTACCCTAGCTGGCCTCGCGGGCCGCGTAAGCCCTGGAGGAATGCTACGCGGGGCACGACGAAGTCTAGAATCAGCCCTATAAATTGAGGGCAACGGCCTTCAGTTTCAGTCGCTCACATTTTCTTTCTCTCTCGACTTTCTGCATAATTAAAGCTATTTCCGGGCATAATACCCCCCTAAATAACGAAGTTCTGCCCCGTTGTAAGTATCATAACCCCGGTTAAGTATTAGATATGCTGCCCGATTGATCCAGGGTTCCGTAATGGCTGTCGTGGTTCTGCCCAACGTAGTCATTGGAATGCCGTCTCGGGGAGGGTATTACTAATGTTAATATTGGGTTATTATACTAAAGCGTGTGCATTTGTGTAAATTATAGAAAATCACCAGGAAACCCTTAAAGAAAACCTAAGACAGCAATGTGAGTAATCTCCTTTTTGTAAACTGTTTTTACAAAACCTTAAATATTTTACAATGTGATTAAGCAGTGATTGAGTCTTTATAATCTTCAATTACTGCCGGTATGTTGGGGTTTTGTATACAAAATGTGGAACACGTTACCATTGGACAAAGAGTTAGCCAATGGGTAATATGACCCACCAGTCAGGATTGAAAGTACTGAATGAGTAATTGTGTAGATGTAAACATTATAATCGCTCTCAATACTGTGAAAATTGATAAAACACTTCTTGATTAAACTGGGATTCACTCACCAGTATTTCCCACTGACAAAATGTTTTTAAACGCGTTTCAGGTAACAAAATTTGAGACCAACTAGAAGCCAGCTAGACAGCACTAAAGGCTTGGAAAAGTGGCTATAAAAGTTACCTAAATAAAAGAAGATGTTTTATTCAATAAAATAGAGATTATCTCTATAAATCAGTTTGTAATGAAAACTTGGGTTTTATCCCAAATATGTTTAATGTTATAAAATCGTGGTATTTACTCTGATAAAATAATTCCTAACTACGGTCCTGATGTAATTTCCGCTGCCAAAAATGATAAACACCGATACCACCAATATTGGTCTCGTGGCCGCCCGTTCTCGGGAAAGATAAGGGGGCGGGGGTTGCGACAGAAGGTGGTATCAGAGCTAAGCCACTGATTCAGCCACATAAGTGTTCTGCTGACACCAAGATATTATTTGAATTGTCAGGAAATAAATTGCGGAAATACGTGCATATCTGTATTTTATTGTTGTGTGTTATTTGACTATTTGTTAGTTTACAGTATGAGTGATCAAGGACCCTCCGACGTTTATCATCAGTTGTCCGGCTCACCTAGGAGCGAAGGCACCTCTTCACAGCCTACCCTCTCAGGGTATTCTGCTGACAATGAAGACGGGATATTCGTGTTTAAGGCTCAGTCTGAAGAGGCATTCCCTCAGAAAAAGAGAGGATGGTTCAGTAGGGGAGCACATGAGTGTAGGAAGAGAATGAAAAAGTTACAAGAGCAACGAGTGCTAGCAGCCGCTAAA
Organism: Helianthus tuberosus; assembly: GCA_030545235.1. Classification (NCBI taxonomy): domain Eukaryota; kingdom Viridiplantae; phylum Streptophyta; class Magnoliopsida; order Asterales; family Asteraceae; genus Helianthus; species Helianthus tuberosus. The sequence continues at coordinate 37,828,333 of CM060357.1, read as the reverse complement.
AGAGAAACCGATGCCCACACCCAAGACATGCTTAATAGGAGTTTAGCAAACTTCCATATTTTAGCATCCACAGCTGCCGACCCAAACCTAGAGCAACTAGTAGCCCCTCAACCATTACCCTTGTTTCCCACCCAGCCAATGGAGATAGTAATAATAATAATATATTAATATATATAAAATGTGTGTATGTGAAAAAAAAAAGTACCGTAGTATAGACCACTTTGTGGTTAGTGATGCCTAATAGTAATGTAACTTTATATTTCAGTTTTAGTTTGTATTAGATGCATACTATATAAGAAAGAGTAAGTCGTAATGTTCGACGTTTTTTATCAAAATGCGTGTCATGTGATTGATCGTATTAAGATATTATCTTGTGATATTAATATGTGGTAAATGTTTAAAATTCAGATGGCCGACCAAGTGAATCAAGAGAATCTGGATAATAACCTGAAAAACCTGAATAACGATAACCAGAGTAACCATAACCCGGGTAACGAAAACCCAAACAATAACAATAATGGAAACGAAGTGGACAACAGTGCCATTCAACACATAGTGGCACAAGGAATAATAGATGTGATGCCATATATTATTCAAACGGTTAGGGAAGCTGATAATAAAAGTAACCGTGATAGTAAACGACCTTCCGAACCAGAAAACAGCGTGAACAATGGACCTATACTTCAAGCGTCCATTCCCAAAAGAAGAAGAACCATGCCTTATGGTTGTTCTTATAAAGAATTCTGGTCTTGTAAACCAATTGAATTCTCGGGCAATGAAGGGGCCGTTGCGGTCTTACGCTGGATAGAAAAGACTGAGGCAGTCTTAAAGATAAGCAAATGCACGAAAGAGGATAAGATAATGTTTGCCTCTATTCTGTTTAAGAATTCAGCCTTAAAATGGTGGAACACTATCCTCCAGTCTAGGGGAAGTAATAGGGTTTATAATATGGAATTGGAGGAATTTAAAAACATGGTAGAAAGGAAATTCTTCCCTCCCAATGAAAAGGAACAGATAGCAAATAAATTCCTAAATCTTAGAATGACTGGGGTAGATAGTAAGGGTTATACTATATTATTCTTTGAATATGCTTGAATAGTACCAACCCTTGAATCACCTGAACCAGTATTAATCTCCCGTTAGATCTGGGGATTAATTGGGGAGATTAGGCATGTAGTCAAGGCCGCTAGACCTCAAACCATAGAAGAAGCTGTAGAACTAGCAAAGACCTTGACAGATGAGTTAGTCCGTACACGAGAAGAGGATCAGAGGAGGAACCTAACCCAGAAGCTTACCCAAGAATTTCGTTCTGGAAATTTTAATCGTGGAAGAAATATAGGTTCTACTTCTGCACCCTATTGCAAGTATTGCAAAAGGAAGCATTCTGGAAGATGATCCATATATTGCAACCTTTGCAAAATATCTGGACACAAGGAAGAAGACTGCAGGAAGAAACTTAACAACAGGATATGCTACAACTGCGGAGAACAAGGCCGCATCAAGCCAAACTGTCCATAAATAGCTCCAGCTACGAACACCAAGAATATTAAAAATGCTAGGGCATTTGTTCTGACTGCAGAAGAAGCAAAGATGATCCCGGACGTGATAGCCAGTACGTTTTTAGTTAATGATGTTTTTGCTAAAGTATTATTTGACTCTGGTGCAAACCAAAGTTTTATTAATACTTCATTTTGCAAACTTCTCAATCAACCATTAACTAAACTCCCACAAGAATGTCTAGTAGAGACAGCAAATGGGGAAACTATTAAGATTTCTGATATCTTGCAGGGAGCAAGAATAGAAATTCTAAATCAGAAATTTATTGCAAACCTTTACCCAATGAATCTGGCAGGAGTTGACGTTGTGTTAGGAATGGATTGGTTAATAGCCAATAAAGCCAGTATTTTATGTGATCAAAAGTCCATCCAAGTAAATTCACCAAAAGGTGAAAAGATCACAATTAAAGGAGATAAGCCATCTAGATCCACAAAATTCATCTCTGTGATGAAAACAGCAAGTTATATACGAAAAGGATCTATAGTGTATTTGATTTCCATAATCACTAACACTAAAGGAAAGGAATTAAAGGATATTCCAGTAGTATCCCAGTTTTCAGATGTATTTCCAGAAGAATTACCAGGACAACCTCCAGACAGAGAAGTTGAATTCAGAATTCATCTACTACCAGGGACAACACCAATTGCCAAAGCACCTTACCGTTTGGCACCCGCAGAAATGCAGGAACTGAAGAAGCAGTTAGACGAATTATTAGAAAAAGGATTCATACAGCCAAGTTAATCGCCATGGGGAGCGCCAATCCTATTCGTCAAAAAGAAGGACGGATCAATGCGTATGTGCATTGACTACCGTGAAATGAACAAGGTCACGATTAAGAATCGGTATCCATTACCAAGAATCGATGATCTGTTCGATCAGTTGCAAGGAGCTCGATTTTTCTCAAAAATCGATTTACGATCAGGATATCATCAATTAAAGGTACAGGAAGAGGACATTCCTAATACCGCTTTTAGAACAAGGTATGGCCATTATGAATTTGCTGTCATGCCATTTGGTTTAACCAATGCCCCAGCTGCATTTATGGACATGATGAACCGAATATGTAAGCCATATTTGGATAAATTCATAATTGTCTTTATAGATGATATTCTCATTTACTCTAAGAGTAAAGAAGAACATGCAAAGCATTTGCACGCACTTCTAAGTTTACTAAGAAAAGAAAAGTTTTATGCTAAGTTTTCGAAGTGTGAGTTTTGGTTAGAACAATTACAGTTTCTTGGACATCTAGTCAATCATGAAGGAATTCATGTGGATCCTACCAAGATCGAGGCGATTACCAAATGGAAAACCCCTAAATCACCAACTGAGGTTAGAAGTTTCTTAGGACTGGCCGGTTATTATAGAAGATTTATTCGAGATTTTTCTAGAATAGTCATTCCCTTAACTAAGTTAACCTGTAAATCCATTAAGTTTGAATGGGGATCAAGACAAGAAGAAGCCTTTAGAATTCTTAAGCAAAGATTAACCCATGCACCCATACTAGCGTTACCAGAAGGAACTGAAGATTTTGTAGTCTGTTGTGATGCTTCTAAGTTAGGTTATGGATGTGTGTTAATGCAACGTCAAAAGGTTATAGCTTACGCCTCTAGACAACTTAAGAATCATGAAGAGAATTATTCAACCCATGATCTGGAATTAGGAGCTACAATCTTTGCCCTTAAAATTTGGAGGCATTACCTTTACGGTAGTAAGTTTACCATTTTTACCAACCATAAAAGTTTAAGTTATGGTTTCGGGCAAAAGGAATTGAATATGAGACAAAGACGCTGGATGGAGATACTTAGTGATTATGATTGTGATATCCAGTACCATGCAGGAAAAGCAAACGTAGTTGCTGATGCTTTAAGTCGAAAGTATCATGAAAAGCCAAAAAGAGTACGTTCACTTAAACTAAATCTGCAAGTAGATTTAAATGAACAAATTAAAAAGGCACAAGAATCAGTAATCAAGGATGATACTGAAAAATTGAAAGGAATGATTAAAGAATTAGAACAAGGAACAGATGGAATTTGGAGATTCCATAAGAAAAGAATGTGGATACCTAAATTAGGAAACCTACGCCACCGTATATTAGAAGAAGCACATAAGTCTAAGGGGTAAATTACACTTTTCGTCCTTTATGTTTGTATCGAATTGCAACGGATAACCTTTAACTTCAATAATTATAGTCACAGTCCTTGGTTTGCAAAACTCGTTACACTTTATGTCCTTTAGTACTAACTAGATTAAAATTTTCAGTTAACTTTATTTACTTAAGGGTATTTTGGTCAATTCATGTTTTTATTTAATTATTTAATAAATAAAAACAAAAAAAATCATATAAACTCATCTTCCCCAATTTCCTAACCCTAAAACCATAACCACCACATCTTGCCACCACCACCACCACTCCGGCCACACCCACCGCCCCTAACCCCTCCACCAGAAGCTAAATTACCTGATGGTGGGGATACTATACTCAATCAAGAAGAATGGCCTTCAGATGATTCTGGTGATGATGATTACGATCCAGACAGAATTGAAACACTTGAAAATAGTTGCAGCAATAGCAGAGCTTGCTCTGTAGGCGAATCTAGCTCTGTAGGCGAATCTTCTGACGATAATGTTGTCACCAGTAGCTACAGTTCACTGTCACTAGACACCGTCGTTCAGTACACCTTCCTCGACTAATCTCTTTTGAGTTTACTGGTTTCACACCAATTGTTCGACGAAATGCCTCAAAGAACAATGAACATATGATAATCTGTATATGCTCCATTTATCTCTTATAACATGAAGCCTTTGTTGCAACACAAGTGTCCAAACCTTGATATCTTGAACCCGAAGCGTTTTCTTGTGCACCGCTACTCTACATTCCCGACAACATCAGCATCAAGTGATCTGGAAAAGTTGCGTAATATCATTTGTCATGGGGTTGACAGTCTAGATGACTTAGAAGCAAGTCTTGACGAACTCAACGTTTCTTACTGATCGTCGCTCATTACCCGAGTAGGGGGTATGAGACGGGTATGAGACGGTTTATAATTTGCTGATACCGAAATGCCTCAAAGAACAATTACGCCCTTGAGTTGTTTGATCTGATGAAAAAGAGCGCGTTGGGCGGGTATGAGACAGTTTATAGTTTGCTGATACCGAAACTCTGTACAAATGGTGAATTTGAAAAAAGCAAAGAGCTTTGGGACGAGGCGACAACAATGGGTCTCACACTTGAGTGTTCAAGTGATGTGTTAAACCCTTTGATCACTACGGTATTTAAGCCAATGAAGAAAACGGAAAATAAAGTTAGTGTTTCACAACTGTCACAAGATTCCAATTACAATTATACAGAACTTGGTGGAAAGGTGAAGAAGAAAAGGAGACGGGGTTCATTTTGGTGGTGGCAGTGGTGGTGCACGATAGTGGTTGTGGTGGTGAACCTTGCCGGAAACAGTGGTGGTGGTAGCTCTCATAGTGATGGTGGGATTGGGGATTAGTTAGGGAGAGATAGAAAGGGGAGAGAGAGTTCTGAAAGATGTGTTTTATTTTTTGTTTATTCGTTTAATTTAAATATATTAGTAAAATTACTAATTTACTCTCATGTGCAAGGCACATGCCATATTTAACTAAAAAAATTAACCGGGTTAAGGTCAAAGGACCTAAGGTGTAACGAGTCTTACAAATAAAGGATTGTGACTGTAATTATTGAAGTTAAAGGTTATGCATTGCAATCAGATACAAACATAAAGGACGAAAAGTGTAATTTACCCTAAGTCTAAGTATACGATGCATCCTGGAAGTGATAAGATGTATCAAGACTTAAGAAACAATTTTTGGTGGATAGGAATGAAAAAGGATATAGCAGCATATGTTGCAAAGTGTTTAACCTGTTCACAAGTCAAAGCTGAACATCAGAAACCCTCAGGTTTGTTGCAACAGTTAGAAATGCTAGTTTGGAAATGAGAATTGATAACAATGAATTTTGTTACCAAATTACCCAAAACAAGAAAAGGTAATGATACAATCTGGGTGATTGTAGACAGGTTAACCAAGTCAGCTCATTTTCTACCAATGAAAGAAACTTTCAGTATGGAACAATTAGCTAAATTATATGTAAATGAAATAGTTTCTTTACATGGAATTCCTCTATCAATTGTTTTTGACAGAGATAGTCGTTTTACCTCTCATTTTTTGACAAGTTTCCAAAAAGCAATGGGAACTAAGTTGAATCTAAGCACAGCCTATCATCCTCAAAAAGGACGGACAAAGTGAAAGGACAATTCAGACAATGGAGGACATGCTTAGAGCTTGTGTAATTGATTTCAGAGGTAATTGGGACGATCACTTACCATTGATAGAATTTTCTTATAATAACAGTTATCACACAAGTATCAATGCTGCACCATTCGAAGCATTTTATGGGCGAAAGTGTCGAACGCCAGTCTGTTGGGCAGAAATTGGAGAAAAGCAACTATCTGGACCTGAGATAGTACAAGAAACAACAGACAAGATCATTCAAGTCAAGGAACGACTGAAAGCAGCACGTGATCGACAAAAAAGTTATGCTAATAACAGACGAAAGCCATTGGAATTTTAGGTAGGAGATAAAGTGTTATTAAAAGTCTCTCCTTGGAAAGGAGTGGTAAGATTCATCAAAAATGGGAAAGCTAAGTCCCAGGTATGTTGGACCTTTTGAGATTATTAGAAGAATAGGACATGTAGCCTATCTGCTACAACTGCCAGAGGAAATGGCAGGAATACATGATGTACTTCATGTATCTAATCTCAAGAAATGCTTAGCTGATGAATCACTGATAGTACCTCTTAAGTCTTAAGGATATATAGGTAAATGAGCAGTTAAAATTTATAGAAAGGCCGCTACAGATTGAAGACAGGAAAGTTAAGAACCTCAAGCATAAAAGATTAGTTCTGGTCAAAGTGAAATGGGACTCCAAAAGAGGACCAGAATACACATGGGAACTGGAATCAGAAATGCAAAAGAAATACCCGCACCTGTTCCAGTAGATCTCGAGGACGAGCTCTAAAACAAGGTGGGGAGGATATAACAACCCTCAAAATATTTTCCGACACCCCTAATATATTTTAAAGTACTCCAATCTGTCCTAAAATACACCCCGTATACGTAAATGGGCCCCGAATACCTTTATTTTTATCAAAATTAATTAAAAACCAGAATTAATGGTCTCTCGCGGGGCGCGTAGCCCTTGGCTACCACCTACGCGGGCCGCGACAGCAAGGAGTCAGGGCGAGCCCCTGAGCCGCCACGTGTCATAACGCGTGTGGAGTCTACGAGTCGAGGCAGCCAAGCTAGGGCCTACCCTAGCTGGCCTCGTGGGCCGCGTAAGCTTTGGAGGAATGCTACGCGGGATGCGACAAAGTCCAGAATCAGCCCTATAAATTGAGGGCAACGGCCTTCAGTTTCAGTCGCTCACATTTTCTTTCTCTCTCGAATTTCTGCATAATTAAAGTTCTATCCGGGCATAATACCCCCCTAAATAACGAAGTTCTGCCCCGTTGTAAGTATCATAACCCCGGTTACGTATTAGATACGATGCCCGATTGATCAAAGGTTTCGTAATGGCTGTCGTGGTTCTGCCCGACGTAATCATTGGAATGTCGTCTCGGGGAGGGTATTACTAATGTTAATATTGGGTTATTATACTAACGCGTGTGCATTTGTGTAAATTATAGAAAATCACCAGGAAACCCTTAAAGAAAACCTAAGACAGCAATGTGAGTAATCACCTTTTTGTAAACTGTTTTTACAAAACCTTAAATATTTTACAATGTGATTAAGCAGTGATTGAGTCTTTGTAATATTCAATTACTGCCGGTATGTTGGGGTTTTGTATACAAAATGTGGAACACGTTACCATTGGACAAAGAGTTAGCCAATGGGTAATATGACCCACCAGTCAGGATTGACAGTACTGAATGAGTAATTGTGTAGATGTAAACATTGTAATCGCTCTCAATACTGTGAAAATTGATAAAACTCTTCTTGATTAAACTGGGATTCACTCACCAGTATTTCCCACTGACAAAATGTTTTTAAACGCGTTTCAGGTAACAAAATGTGAGAGCCAACTAGAAGCCAGCTGGACAGCACTGAAGGCTTGGAAAAGTGGCTATAAAAGTTACCTAAATAAAAGAAGATGTTTTATTCAATAAAATAGAGATTATCTCTATAAATCAGTTTGTATTGAAAACTTGGGTTTTATCTCAAATATGTTTAATGTTATAAAATCGTGGTATTTGCTCTGATAAAATAATTTCTAACTACAGTCCTGATGTAATTTCCGTTGCCAAAAATGATAAACACCGATACCACCAATACTGGTCTCGCGGCCGCCCGTTCTCGGGAAAGATAAGGGGGCGGGGGTTGCGACAGTTGACCACTAAGAGGTAGTGTACCGAGCAGTGAAGGCGGATGTGGCGTGACCGACTGAAACTAGTGCGACAATTGTTGATAAGGTGGTGGCGGCAAATATGGAATGCCATAGAGCGGTGACAAAGTGGTAAAAGCAAAGTGAGCAGCATATTGTTAAGGATGGAAACCTAAGGGTTGAACATCTTGAATGGTTATTAAGTTAATCGGATCAAATTTTATCACAAGGAGCGGTGCACCTCGCAGCTCAACTGGTGCGCATGTTGTTTGTTGTTCCAAAGGGGTCGTGTTCGAATCTCGCCCCTTCCCCCTTTTCTCTACTTTTTATTGACTTTTACAAATTTAGCCCCTTTTAACTTCTAACCATACTAACTTGACATCTAAGAGTGCGGAGTCAATAAACGTTTTATCTAACATCTACGGAAAATGCCAATAACGCAACTCATAAAATTCTTCCGACATTCCGTTCAAAAATGGTTTTATGATCGCCAAAAATTAGGGTATCCAGGGCAAACACTTGCTTACAGAGTTTGTAGAGAAAAAAAATGAAAAGAAAATTGAAGGCTCTAGAACGTGGACTGATGTTGAAGATGGAAAAAGAAAGGTTTTGTTGATTTCTATAACATCCGCCAAAAAAACGATATTAGAAAATCTGACTCGTTTTTAAACCGAATCCTACGCGTAACAAATAAAATTGGAATTCTTATTATCTTTTTATCTTTATTTATTATTTATAATATCTCGTGTATTATTTTATTGATATAATTATTTTAGGGTTTAACATATCAAAATTCATTAATAAATATCGTGAATTTCGTAAGTTTTTTTTAAAAGGAATATATGTTGCCCGGACAGTGTGCTTTTGACCATTTCCCCAACCCGATGCTTCATAACGATTTGTCGGCTGGACATGATGCTTCATAACGATTTGTCGATGATCTATCTAGTTTATACTCGAAACATTCTGATAAACACATTTTTCCTAATTCGATTTTCATCTCTTCTTTGTTACTGAAAGTATAACCTTCGTAAAACCGACCTGATGAACCAGATTTAGTTTTAGTTGGAAAACTATCGGGGATTGGATTTTCAAATGAATTTTCAAAATTTGGTTTCCCTCCGTCAGAAAACTCATCGGTTTAAAAAACAGAAGCATTTAAATCGGGAAATTTGAAATCGTTTGTAGGTGCACAACTAGATGAACCGACACTAACTTCTTGAACAACGTATAGTATATGATCCAAAACTAATGATATTAATAGGAGTTAAGTTTTTTGGTCCATCTAATTTGATCATTTTATTTTAACCATTTGAGTCTAATCACCATACCTTCAACCCATCAGCCTTTGGTTTCTAATATTAATTAGTTGAGTCCAATTGACTAACACCATCAAATAACTCTTTTGTGCAGTAAGTCTTTTGTTCAAAACGTGTCTTCTGACCAAAATATGCTCTAGTCAAAACCGGTCGATTTAAAACACTACTAGAAAAGTAGTCATTTTGCTACGGAAATTTCCTACGCAAAAAAATGCGTCGCAAATTCTGACACATTTACTACGCATTTCCTACGGAAAAAAGACCTTGATTTTTTTGGGCAATTTGTGACACAATAGTGACAAATATACTAATTCTAAGTATTGTGTCAGAAATGCGTAGCAACTTGCTACGCATTTCCGACGGAACCATTATTTATTTGTTGGAATTAGATTTATATGTTAAATTCATTTAAATATTAATTGTTGCGTCAGAAATGCGTAGCAACTTGCTACGCATTTATGACGAATTATTTATTATTATACTTAGATTATATTTTAATGTTTAATCAGCATTATTATTAATTATTGTCTAGGAAATGTGTAGCAACTAGCTACGCATTTGTGATGGAAAATTTATTGTGTAGGAAATGTGTAGCAACTTGCTACGCATTTGTGATGGAAAATTTATTACCATATTGTGTAGGAAATGTGTAGCAACTAGCTACGCATTTGTGATGGAAAATTTATTGTGTAGGAAATGTGTAGCAACTTGCTACGCATTTGTGATGGAAAATTTATTACCATATTGTGTAGGAAATGTGTAGCAACTAGCTACGCATTTGTGATGGAAAATTTATTGTGTAGGAAATGTGTAGCAACTTGCTACGCATTTGTGATGGAAAATATATTATCATATTGTGTAGGAACCGTTCCTTCGACGTTTTTCCCGGCTACTTTAACGGTTTGGTTTTGATGGTGAAGACGATTTGTTGTTGTTGGTAATGTTGGTGGTTCGGATACTTCCAGATCGATTCAGGTTTGGTTAAAATAGATGACATCAGCTTCATGATGGTTCCGGTTTTGTTTCTGCTCGGGTCACGGTTTGGTTCAGGTCAGATTTAACGCGGGTCAATCTGTGTATACCCGTGTTATACATATGTATTGTTAACCTGGTCAATATCAAGCTTCTTCAACTTAGCCGGTCAAAGACGGCAGTAGTGGTAGTGGCTTGGTTCAGACTCAGTGGAGGCAATTAGTTTTATTATTACCATATTTTATTATTACCATATAAACACGTGATTTACGGCTCTCAATTTCTCGCAAAACAAGCATTAGAACGATAATAAATAGTGTTTAAGGCGAACGTTACCTCTGTTCATGTTCTTTTATAAACTATTCGCCGAACGTTTGGTTCGTATGCAGCCCTAATTATTATATAACTATAATACATTTAATTTTTGTAAGTGTGTTTTGGAATTAATAATTAAATCTTATTTGATAGTTGTAAATAAAAAGAATAACGAAACATATTTATACATTATAAATTATCATGTTGATGCATTGAGTAGTTGTACTCTATACTTAGGGAGATTTAAAAAAAATTGATATAATTACACTTTTAATGTGATTTATAAAAACAAATTGATATAACAAGTTTATAAAAAACTTGATATAATTTATGTGCCACCATATTAATAATAATAATATTTTTTCATTAATTAACTAGTTAATAATAATACAAGTAATAGATTCCATGCTCACCTAATTGAGCCAATCAAAAGCTTTAGTTAAACTTCACACGGATCACCATCCTACGGTCTATTGCTCACCTAATTTTCAATCCAACGGTCCATTGTTCATCTAAACCCTACCTATTTAATCCCTCAATCTCATTTCTCACATTCAAAACCTCAAAAAAAAACCTGAACACTATTGCCGCACACCCCTCCTCCCTTCTAGTCTGATCAGAGATTCCGGCGACCGCACCGGCGACTGAACGGTGACTCCGGTCACACACATCCACCTGCAAACCCCCACCCTTCACCTAAAACTCTACCTGCACACACGGTGAATCAGCAGCGACGGTGAATCAGAGACGGTGGTGGTCGGATGATGATGTTGAGTTGCTGAGTTGTGTCGGTTGCTGATGTTGAGTTGCTGAGTTGTGTCGGTTGCTGATGTTGAGTTGCTGAGTTGCTCGATTGCTGAGTTGCTGAGTTGCTCGATTGTTGATGTTGAGTTGCTGAGTTGTGTCGGTTGCTCGATTGAGTTGCTGAGTTGCTGATGAAGGCTTGTCGTGGACAGTTGGAGTGATGTATCTAGATGTAGAACTTTAATGGATACCAACTTACCAAGTAAAAGTATAGTGGTAAAAACTCAAAAAAGCACATGGATCAATGTTTCTCCGCGTGTTATAATTTTTTTTTGGAATAATGGACTATAAAATATTTGGAAACTCACGTTGATGAAGGCTTGTCGTGGACAGTTGGAGTGATGTATCTAGATGTAGAACTTTAAAGGAATATGTAATTTTTGTTAAAGGAATATGTAATTTTATTTTCTTTATGTTAGTAGATTTTATACATTTTTTGTTTGTAAATTTGTATAAATTTATGATTAATGTTAATGAAATTTTATAGTTTTTAGTTTTAGTTTTATTTGCTTTTGTATCCGATCTCTCGGATGTTTTATAAATAGAATAAAACTAGAAAAAACATTAAATTTCGTGATAATTGTGTAGCAAAAATAAAAAATTAACTTCCGTTAAATGGGTAGGAAAATGCGTAGAAAATGTGTAGCAATTTGTGACAGCCCTTTTCTGTCACAAATGGGTAGGAAAATGCGTAGAAAATGCGTAAGAAACCAGTTTCCTACGAGTGGTTTAACTACATATGCATTTCGTCACAAATTCATAGAAAATTAAATTTCATGACAATTGTGTAGCAAAAATTAAAAATTAACTTCCGTTAAATGGGTAGGAAAATGCGTAGAAAATGTGTAGCAATTTGTGACAGCCCTTTTCTGTCAAAAATGGGTAGGAAAATGCGTAGAAAATGCGTAAGAAACCAGTTTCCTACGAGTGGTTTTCCTACATATGCATTTCGTCACAAATTCGTAGAAAATCGCGAGTTATGACGCATTTCCTACGGAAAATGGTGTCAGAAATTTTAATTTTTCTAGTAGTGAAAAAAAATCAAATGCCAAAATCATCAAAAAAATAATTAGAAATTGTTAGAAAAAACATATACGGCTTCGACAAACAGTTGGTGAGCAAGGATGACGGAGCATAGGTTCTCAACCTAGTCCGCGACAAAGATTATTGAAGAGTCTTCAAAATGCTTAAAAATCGAATTTTACCAACAAATTGAAGACAAACTATGGAAAATTAGAGGTCAGTTGATAAAGAACATACCCTAATGAGATCCACAAAGACTAAGGGGCTGTTTGGCAACATCTGAACCAATAAGTGCTGAATGAATAAGAGGTCTGAATGGATAAGAGGGTCTGAATGGGTAAGTGCTGAACCAGTAAAGTGCTGTTTGGTTTCATATCTGAATGACAGTGTAAAATGACATTTTTACCCCTCCCCACAAAATAAACCCTTTTTCTATAAAACCCAATATCATCATCAATATTCATCAGTATTCACCCCCCCCCCCTCTCTTCCCCTTTCTCTCCCTACCTGCAACACCGCCACCGCCATCATCATCATCATCTCCCTACCTGCAACACCGCCACCGCCATGAACATACAGACTGAACACCCCTCAACACAATCGATCTTCGATCCAGCGGCTCTGAACCAGCGGCTCGTCTTCGATTTCTCTCTCCCTTCCGTCTGTCTTGTCGATGTGTGCCACCACCGTTCGTTCAATCGATCCAAGGTGATGGGTTGTGTGGCGGTTTAAGAAGATGGGTTGTGAGGAGAGGGCTGAGGGCGGCGGGAGGCGGAGGTGGTGAGGAGAGGGAGGAGGAAGGCGGCGGGAGGCGGAGGTGGTGAGGAGAGGGAGGAGGCGGCGGAGGTGTTGGCTGATGAACTTGGGTTTGTTGTTGAGAAGAGAAGGAGAAGAGAGGGGAAAGGGTAACCAAGTCTTTTGTTTCCATTCAGCATGATATTAGATCTGTATGATACAGACTGATTCATGCCATTAAGAGGCTAACATTTTGCGTGCCAAACAACTACACCTCTGACCGAATCAGAGGTGCACCTCTGAATGGTTTCATTCAGAGCCAACCAAACAGGCCCTAAGCAGATAAATCGGAATCAAGTTGTTCTTGTCCGAATTCATCCCTTCATCATTCCCCCCAATAAGTGGGAACATGAATGGTGGCAAAGAGAAGAGATTAAACTCGGGAACACAACAATATCCATATTTTTTTTAATTGACCTAGTCTGACCCGTTTACTATAACTTTACCCAAAATCCTAGTCTGACCCGTTAACTATAACTTTACCCAAAATCACTCATAATAGTTTTTAAAAAGTCTTAAAATAACCGATATGAAAGCCTTTGGGTCAAGGTTGCCCTCTTAGACATCAACAATGAAACACAGTCTTAAGGGTACCCCTAATGTTGTTCAAACCATGATTTCTTTACTTTCTTATGTGTTCTAAGCAAAAATATATCACAACAAACTTTAACTATGATTAACATTTATTGAAAATAATATCCAAGACTTCATGCCATCTTTCACCATTCATTATCCAAATTGATACCATTAACTAATAACAAAACCCTCTAGGTGTTTATATAGGAGTAGGTCACGGGTTCAATACCCAGCAAGCAAGTGTAACATTCTTTTTGAACGGAGGAGTGTAGCATTTAGCCGTTCAAAATAAATTTAACTAATAACGATATCAAAAGGGATAATATTAATAAACATTTGTTTTTCCGGGGACACCATCAAATAAATAAGCAAAAACATAATCAGTTTTACATATGATCAATGCACAAAACGATACCAAATGCATGCACCTAGTTCCGGCAAATGCGAGCGGTCGGCATCGTAATGCAGACCGGAGCATACTTCTTCTTAGCAGCTTCAGTCCCACGCTTCGGCTCCTCATCATCAGCCAATGCAACTTTAGCCACAGATAACACAGCCAAACCCGCAACAGCAAACATCATGTCCCTCCGGCCACTTCCAGCCTTGTTTTCATCCACCACAACTTTCTCAGCTCCGGCCACCTTTGACCCATTGGCCATCACCACCAATCCACGGCGGCTGGTGGTGGTGTTGGGCTGCTTGGTGGCTGCAATGGCAGCTGAGCCGGTGAGGAAGGTGGAAGCCATTGTCATTGAAGCCATTTGTTGTGGGTTGAGAATATGTGATTTGGTTAGAAGCAACTGATCAACAAGTGTTGGTTGATGTTGGGTTTTTAGTTTGAAGTGGTTATGGTGAAGGGTGTGATCTATTTCTTATCTAGATTGTGTGGATGAATGTCAAATGAGTTGCTGCCACTTGTAATGTTTTATCTTGGGAAAAAAGTGTTATTAGTTATGTGGTCTTGTTTGAGTGACTTGAAACAGTTTTGTGATAACAATATTATATTTTTTTTTATAATTTAAAAAACCCATGACATTAGAGACAGTGACATTCTGGGTTAGACAAGGCTCAGGAACCATTAGATCCTGATTTTGATTATCACAAGGGAGGATTTTCTCATATTTATTGAGTTTCCTTCTAAATTGATGTATAGGCATTATAGCCTAGTGGAGATGGATATGATCGGGTGGTTCCGCTAATAGCATGATAATACTCCGGTGATCCGTCAGTTTTCCAAATTTATCGTTCAAAAAAATTATAATTTAAAAAGTAGTTATTTCTAGAGTAAATTATGTAAATCATCTCTTTGATACATGTATTTTTGTGAGATTATTCCCTACAATTTATCTGTCATGAAAAATCTCGTTGGTTTCAATTTGATATTTTTTAAGCATGTGTCCAACATCCTGGCCTAATTAGGCTATCGTGTCACTTATATAGAAATAAGAAACCAAATTACAGTACTTTAAGAGCATTCACATCCCATTCTGCATTTTTATTTGAACTAGATTTCTTGATGTCGCGCGTTGCAGCGAAACAAAGCAAATGTTAATATAAAACAAATGTTATTTGAAAATTAAGGGTGTTGTTTAGAAAGCCAAACCGTCATAATTGGTTCGATTTCAATTCATCTTTATACCGTTTTACGATACCAAATACAAACTCTATTTTGAATACAACTTCGTTTTAACAAAATTTATAACGGAATGCCAAGGAAATTTAAACACAACTACGTACTTAGGTTTTAGAAAAATTTAATGAACATAATTTATTATAAATATTAAATTAAATGAAAAGGGAAACATGATTTAAAAATAAAAAGGAACTACTAAAATAAAAAATTAATATACAAAAAAAATAAACATTCAAAAGTGGAGGGTTCAAGAATTGAACTTGAGTATGTTATATGGTAGCAAACAACTTAACCACTCCAACACCTACCTTTATTGATTAAATATGTATATGTAAATGTATATATCAAATTAAAAAAAAAGACCACTAAAGTAAAAAAAAAACACTATTCATGGGCCTTGGCCAATAATATATATATATAATTATTCTGTATATTTTAAAAATGGTTGTGAGTGAAAGAGAGAGAAAATATTATTGTTTATCTGTATATTTAGGGGATATTCACCCCTATTGATTTTTAATAGTTTTTTAAAGTTGTTGTGAGTAGAGAAAAAAGAAAAAGTAATTAAAGTGTTAATTACATAGTTAGTCCATGTGGTTTGTACAAAATAACATACTTAGGTACTAATAGTTTAAAATCACCTTCTAGGGTATTAACTTTTCATTTTGTAACGTTTGGTGGTATTAACTTCTAGGGTATTAACATAGTTAGTCCCTGTGTTTGCACAAAATAACATACTTAGGTACTAACAGAATGTGATTTTACACCTAAAAATAACCTTAATACCTTCAAACGTTACAAAATGAAAAGTTAATACCCTAGAATGTGATTTTAAACTATTAGTACCTAAGTATGTTACTTTGTGCAAACCACATGGACTAACTATGTAATTAACTCAGTAATTAAATATATAAAAAATATTATTTAGTTAAAAAAAAGAAAAAATGTAATGATTTCTAGTGTAATGATATGGAGTTGATCATTTACCATTTGAAAGGATTAAAATACTGTCATCTTTTTTCAGACTTAAGAATTTTCTCTTAAATTTATATTTAATTTTAAATCAAAATGTATAAACTTAATGCGTGTCCATAGTCTAATACCACCGTATTGTGTATCCCTTAATGAGTTTCCATTTCTAATTATCTAACTCTCCTTGGACCTCGGCTACTCCGGTTTGACTATCAATATACAAGTGGTGCACGTGGTGATCGTTGTCTAGTCTTTCGAAAACCCAAATAAAGTAGATAGTTAGTGTAAGTAGGTGTATGGTTAATATTACCCGATTTATCACCCATATATTCGACCAAGCTCTCTCCTCTACAAACTGAACAGACGCTGGAAAACAATTTGAACCGTCGCTGGTGGCTCGACGAAGAAGAGAAGCTTGGTTTAGCATGCAAGGTGGATGCGATTTGCCCATTGTTTGCAAATTTGTCCTGACCTTTCTCTCTAAATCGATCGTCGATTCTTCCATTCGCCTTCCGGGACGTGATTTTTTCATCACCCGATTGTTATCTGTGACAACTGTGCTCTGTAAACGATGTACGATGTAAAACAATATAAATTATCAATAAAACGATGTGTTTTGGTGTTATATTTGTGTATTTGTGTTTGATGATTTTACGATTTGATTCGAGTTCGATTTCAAGCTTTAAATCGCTTTCTAGGAAGTTATACGCAAACTGATGCGTAAACGCAGTCAATTTAACGCGACAAACACTCTGGAATAGTGACATATGCTTAACATACCTTAAATAACCTAAACATAACTTAGAAATAAGTTTTGGAAGGTTTGGTGTGTCGAAAACAAGTTTATTCGATCGCAGGGACTATTTGTGTCAAACTGCGAAACTATGCCGATTCGTATGGTAACAAACATTCCGGAACTTGATCATAAGTTAAACATACCCTAAATGTCCTTTACATAGCTTAGAAATAGGCTTTGAGGGGTTTGGTATGCAAAAATAAACTTTTTGATCAATAGGGACTAAAAGCGTCAAAAAGTGCATAAGTTTGCATTTTCGCGCATATCTTACGTTCTAAACATATCCGGACATCCAAAAATTTTTGTAATCATTAAAATATTTTATTTTAGTGATTGGAATGCAAAAATACCATTCGTCGCGAAATTTGGATCGTTTTTGCGTCCGTTCGAGTTTTCATCGTAATTAACCGAATAACGCAACCGTACGACCAAACGAACCGACATCCGAGATGTTTTTTAGCATATTTCATGTTTTCTATACTTTAACATCATTGTAGAGCCTTGAAATGGGGTTAACAGGGCTTAAACGTGTCAAAAATGCATCAAAAACCAAGTTTTGGACTTGCAGGGACTAAAACTGACAATCTGCCAAACTTCTCTAGGAGGGGCGCGTATGACTTAGTGTAAGTCTACGCGGCCCGCGACAGACTGTCAAACAGAAGCATTGAATTTGGACATTTGAGCTGGTTTTGATGGTTTTGATCCTTGTTTTGCAATACCATTTGATAGTTTTTAGTGTCCCATTGTATTGAAAACTACGGGTAACACTTGGAGGGCTAGGATTAAAGCACAAACTTCGAGAAACGATCCTAACGGTTCTTCGAAATCTATATATACCCGCTTGATTTCATTCTTGCAACTCACAAATTTTGATTCAATCTGCTCTAAGTTGGGGTTTATACTCCATACCTGAGTAATTTGAATCAAAACTTCCTTGCTTGGACCTTTTGTAAGTTTCTTTCGTGCTCGATTATGCTTTTCAAGCATGAAAGTCAAACAGTGTTTAACTTTCTACTTTGACCACGAGTTGGTCAACACAAAGTTCGTTTGAACTTTGCAACGTTCTCAACTTGCTTTAACCGTTCACATTTGTAACATTGTTTCTTTTGTTTCGGTTTAGCCAAGTTCTCAACTTGCTTTAACCGTTCACATTTGGTGCACTTTCCGGGTTTGAATGTGTTAACACACTCTTCCGATGCACAACAATTCATTTCTCATTTCTTACACAAAGTATAACCTACTAACATAATAAGTTAATTCTTACCGGACGATCGATCAAGCTTGAACCGAACACTTTGTTGACAACCTTAAGCTCCGATTACCAACTTGTAACACCCGTCTAATATTTACTTGAATTTAATAATGATTCATTCCATTATATATAAAAGATATCTAAGTTATAACAAAAATATCATAAGCAAGGTTCAAAAGTAGCAACGACATTAGTCAAGTAACGACTAATTCGAAAACATTCAGAAAGTTGTTAAACAATTGTTTACATTTCATAAACATAGTCTACTAAAAGTTAAGATATTGCGGAAGCTTCAAAAGAAATTGTGTTCGGTTCTTCAAACATGCTCGATCATCGTCCACATCCTTGCCAAACCTAAAAACTAAAGATTTTAACAAACCTTAATGTTAAAGTTTCTTAGAAATATTACATAATCAAAACTACGCTTAAAACGGATTTGATTTAACAAAATATGCAAAGTTCAACATGCATTTCAAGGCTCTACCGTAACTTACGGTAGTCACCGTAAGTTACGGTAGCTTCTGGGAATCTTTGGTTCCACCGTAACACAGGGTTAAACCACCGTAGCTCTCTGACCTCTACCGTACATACCGTAATTTACGGTAGACTCTGCAAATATATGTTTTGACTGATTTGTTGGTTTTGCCCAAACAAATCTCTCGGATCTTTCATTCTAACAACCCAAAATACTAAATTCTTGCAATTTGATATGTCAATTATCAATCAATAAACAAAGATAATCAATCATATTACGAAGCAATACTAATGCTTTATTTGATTATTCGACCCGTTTGGCTCATCTATGGAATCCTCCATTTTGATGACTACCAACGCGATCTAAACGATTCTTTATCTATTATTCAACATAGCGATCATTATCACTTTATTTCAACTCGACTTCTATTCTACAATTCAACTACATATATGCTAGTTATCAAAATATCAAATGTAACGAGTTAAGTTACATACCTTCAAAGTAGGCCTTTCAAACGTGATTCGCCACCCGCTTGTCCGCTTGATGCTCCTGCGTCCTTTCCTATAGAGTTCATTAACGACATGTTTAGAACTCTCTTTAAACCATATATCGCATAATTTACCGAACATTATAATTATGCGTTTAGACTTTGAATTTCAACTTTAAGCCTTCTTTGAGGCATTTTCACAAACACTTTAAGGGCAGATTTTTACATGATTATTTAGCAAGTTTCTAGCTTATCATTTAGCCCTAATTTCACATAAATCAACCATCTTACATGATTGTTAGCTTCTAAATTTCTGAAATCACTTCAAAATTGTCAAATTACACTAGAACAACACCCGATTTCCTAGTGTTCATCAACACACACATAACCCACTAATCACCTACAATGGTGTTCATAGTTTTCACTAAAATTTCTCATGATTTCAACTTGTATTTGTCTAGGGTTTGTCCCTAGACACTATATGGTTCCTAATTCATCATAAAACAAACATGCAACCATGAATTTCAGAATTTCCTAATTTCATGAGAATTTCAAGTGGAGAATTCTCATTAAATTTTACATACCTTATAACCTTCTTGCGATGAGGATCACAATTCTAAGCTCGGATTTCGTTTTGGACCAGATTATCACCTTCAATTTATGAGATTTGTGCTTGTTAGGATTTTGGAGAAGCTTGGTCGCTCCCCTGCGTTTCTTGGTCCACCAGACACACAAATGGTGTGTTTGGTTTTTGTTTTAATTAATTCCAGTTTCAGTTTTTACAAGATTAACCCCTCCTCTTTTGTATAACTTATAGTTTGGTTGTTTCTAACCCTATTATAAGTTATTTATAGACTATTAGCTAACTAAGTTAAAATTCCTAGTTAGTAAATTCTCGTTTATTCATACTTTATAATCCTAATATAAAGTTTTATATTTTCGGGATGTTACAAGTCCACCCCCCTTAAAAGGGTTTCGTTCCCGAAACCGAATTACGTACCAAATAAAGTAGGGTAGAGGTGTCGCATCTCCTCCTCGGACTCCCACGTAGTGTCCGAGCCATTTTTATGCTCCCACTTGACCTTTACTTGCTCAATTTGTTTATTTCGTAAGTGCTTGACCTTTCGATCTAAAATCTCCACCGGTCTCACCGCATAATTTAGGCTATTATCCACTTCGATGTCATCGTAATGGATATAAGCTGTCTCGTCCGCTAGACACTTCCGTAATTGTGACACATGAAACGTGCTATGAATCCCGCTTAGTTCCTCCGGTAGTTCAAGGCGGTAAGCTACCTTTCCTACTCGTTCAATAATCACAAACGGCCCGATAAATCTCGGGCTTAATTTTCCCCTTTTTCTAAACCTGATAACCCCCTTCCATGGAGATACTTTGAGCATGACTTTGTCACCAACCTGGAATTTGATTGGCCTGTTCCTTTTGTCAGCATACGCCTTTTGTCTATCTTGAGCCGCTTTCAAGTGCGCCCGAACCACATCAATCTTTTCATTAGTGGCTCGTACTATATCTTGGTGGGCGAGTTCACGTGGGCCCACTTCACCCCAACATACCGGGGTTCGGCATTTCCTACCATAGAGCATTTCGTACGGTGCCATCTTAATACTAGCATGATAGCTGTTGTTATACGAAAACTCGACCAATGGTAGATAAACATCCCAACTTCCCCCAAAGTCGATTATACACGCCCGTAGCATGTCTTCCAATGTTTGTATTGTTCTTTCACTATGTCCACCTGTTTGAGGATGGTACGCAGTGCTAATGAACAATTTGGTTCCCATTTGCTCTGGGAAATCTCGCCAGAAATTTGAAGTGAACCGGGTATCCCTATCAGACACTGTGACACTCTAGGTTTTCCCGAGCAAATATCTTGTATCAACATTATGTGTATATACGTTATTAAATGTTAGTGCGTGTTATCTCGATGATTTTATGCGATCCTTGTGCTACGTGTGATGAATATGTGTATATTATATATGTATGTGTGTTATATGAGCGGGCCGAGACCCCAAGGGACCCGACTCGAGACCACCCTCGGTCTCGAGTGAACCGTAAACACTTGGGCTGGTTGGGCCGTAACCTTAGCCCACCCGGAAACCCCTAACCCACTCGATATATATGGCCAACCCTCACAACTTTCACCATTTTTGCAACATCACTCTCACACTCTCTCATCTCACACTCTTTCTCTCTCTCCCACTAAAACCCTAACAATCAAGCTCACCTCCTTCTCCTTCTCTTGGATTCGATCGGCAACAACAAGGAGCTTCGGTCAAGCTTATCATCACCACTCGGACGCCTCTTTTCCTCACTTTCTTCCTTATAATCGGTGTTCTTCCACAACCGGTTAGTACCTTAGATCATCACCGTGTGTTTATATGTATATCATTGCTATTTGCCTTGAAGTATTGAAGTGATGAATGAAAAATGTGAACCCTTGCATGATAACAAAGTAATAAGACATATGAATGATAAATGATGGTTAGGATAGGGTGTTCGATGTTTAGAATAAATATTCACATGATACGTTTACATGATATGTTAACCGATGATTGTATGTTATGTTGTTTAAAATGTTGTTTAGAATGATGATGTTTCTTGCCATATTGATATGAAACTTGTTAAGACTTGTTACTTGAATATTAGCTATGAATTGGCTTGAATAATGATATACAAAACCATAAATATCGAGTGTATGTTGATGATGACTAAATCGGTGATAATGTGCTAGATATAGGGCCGATGTTGATGACTAAATGGTATTTTGTTTTGGGTGAACATGCTTGCAAATGATGAACTGGATGAATGTGGGTTGAATGTGCTTTGAATATTTGAAAAACCTACTGTTTGATCCATTTTCATTTGATATTAGACAAAGAAACATGTTTTAAGCATTCTGGTTGGTTAGTACAAAATCTCATGAAATTGAAATCCCATTGGTTAGTACATCAGAGGTTCTAGAAGGATTCTTGTGCACGTATCCGAGGTTGCGACTCGAAACCCCCGGTTGCGACTCGCAACCAAAACATAACAACTCGAGACTACACCGGTTGCGACTCGCAACCAGACCATGACAAGTCGAAACCCCTGTTGCGACTCGCAACCAAGACATAACAGGTCGAAACACTTGTTGCGACTCGCAACCAGACCATGACAAGCCGCAACCTCCGGTTGCGACTCGCAACTGTGTGTTCTCGACTGGGCTGTTAGTTATTGGGCCCAAGTGTGTTAACTGTACATGCTTGTTACTGTTTAGGTGGGCTACGTGTTAACTATTAACTGTTGCTGTAAAAGAACTTAGACGGGCCCAATGACTTGTTGGGTAATTATATGTTGTGCATGCTATGTGTTAGTTATGTGTAGATTATACGTGTTTACTTATACCCCAACTTGACCTATATTGGTAACCATGCTAGGACGTGGTGACCAACGTGATCAACCGGGTAATTAACCTACCGAGCAACCCAAGGTGAGTTCACAACCTAAAGCATGTATTCCCGGTGGTTTGGGAAACGGAACTAAAAACAACACTATCCCCTTTTGAGGGATACAACTTACTTTTCTTCCCTTGTTATTGGGAACCTTTTAGTTAATTACTGTTTATACGGATTGCAACAAACGGCACTAAACGAAACTCTATCACTTAAAGTCCCTACTACATAATACCGATTAGTCGCCGGGGCCAGGCGAACGGGTTATTAGTTGATAGCGCTATTTAGGTCTTACCAACCTCACACCGTGCCAAGGTATGGGATCGGTCGTGAACTAATGTACTCAGGCATCCGTCAATGATGATAGAACATTGACATCGGGGCACTCTTGCGGATACGCAACGGTCACCTAGTGTTCGGTATTGGAAAAACAGTTTAGTTGCTAACTTTTGGGGTAGCTCCCCATGGCATGTATAAACGGATAAATTAACTGGTGAAACAAGTTTTTGGTAATTAAAACTGGACAACTAGTGAACTCACTCAGCATTATTGTTGACCCCTTACTGCATGCTTTGCAGGTAACCAGTGACTCAGGAGCTTGCAGCTTGGGAAGTGTAGTGGTCGCCTAAACCCGCACGTTGGGTTCTAATTAATTTGAACTATGAACTTTGTTTAAACTATTTTGCCTATGCTTCCGCTACTTACTTAACTGTTATTTGAACCTAAACATTTGAACTTTAAACTATGGTGTTTACTAACCATTATGGTTGGTGATCATCCTTACTATTATCCAATGCTCAGTATAATTGGTGGCTGGATCCTGGTCGGTCACGCCCTCAAGCGGACGGTACTCCGCAGGTGGAATTTGGGGGTGTGACAGATTGGTATCAGAGCCATTGGTTATAGTGAACTTGGTTTTTAAAAGAAGAGTCTTTTTGAGAAAAACCAGACTATAACCCGTGACTCGTGACGACACTACACTCCAAGGGCAAGACTCGACTTATCTGACCTCCTAGCTCGGACTTGTGCTTACATGCTTATTTATCTTATGTTGACTGCTCTACTATACATACCAGTGTGCCTAATTAGATAGATACACATCTCTCTTCTGTCTTATTCTCGCTACGTTACGACATCACACTCATACTGTGTTTTCTGGTTATGAAGACAATGAGTGGACGCGGAAGAGGAAGCGTTAACATGACTCAGGCTCAATTCGCTAACTTGCTCAACACGGTGGCTGCAGCTTTCGCAGCTCACCCTGGAGGTAACCTCGTTGCTATAGGATGTTTAGATCCTACCCCCACATCGTCTTTTCACCTCTAAAACCTATTCGCTCCATTTCTCACAACAGGTCAGCCTGCGCCTGCGCAACCACGTGTTTGTACTTTCAAAACCTTCATGGATGGTAAGCCTCTCCCTTTCAACGGCACTGAGGGTGCCATAGGCCTTCTGCATTGGATTGAAAAGGCCGAAGCTGTCTTTGCTGTCTGCGAGTGTCCCCCTGCTAACTGGGTTAAGTACGCAACTGGTACGCTTGAAGGAAACGCGCTTTCATGGTGGAAAGCACAGATTCAGATGCTTGGTCTGGAAACTGCTAATGCTACGGCATGGGAAGATTTCAAAGACATGATCAAAGAGGAGTACTGTCACAGGGATGACATCCACAAACTCGAGAACGAGTACTATGCGCTCAAAATGGTCGGATCAGAGATTGAGACTTACACCAAGCAGTCCAACGACTATGCTGCACTTTGCCCAAACATGTCCCAACCTATGTATCGAAGGGTCGAATTGTACATCAAAGGCTTGGTCCCAGAAATCCGGAGCCATGTGACCTCGGCCAACCTCAACACCATACAGCCCGTGGTTCGTCTTGCTCACAAACTCACCAATCAGGCTGTGGAAGAGGGCAAGCTGCCCCAGAGGATCGGTGCTACTGCTGGAACTTCTGGCGATAACAAGCGAAAGTGGGATGGAAGTCAGGGAAAGGATGCTAACCCCACTCAGGCCCCAGTTCAACAAAGGAAGACTGAGAGCAACAAGGGCCCTCAGCAACAGGGTGGCTATCGAGGAAACCACCCTAAGTGTAACAAATGTAACCGACATCACAGTGGGCCATGTGGAAAAGGTCAATGTCAGCGATGCAACAAGATGGGGCATGAAGCCAAAGACTGCCGAAGCCAGTTCCCCGCTAGGCAGAATCAGCAACAACCACAGCAACAGCAGCAACAAGGAAACAACCGTGGATGCTTCAAGTGTGGAGCAATGGGGCACATGCGAAAGGATTGCCCTGAACTGAATCAAAACAACAACAATCAGGGTGCTGGGAACAATAACAACAATGCTGGAAATGGTGCTAGAGGAAAAGCTTTTGTGATTGGAGCTGGGGAAGCAAGGAATGACCCCAACGTTGTAGCGGGTAAGTTCCTACTTAATGATCGTTATGTTTCCATGCTATTTGATTCCGGAGCGGATGCTAGTTATGTATCCCTACGTATTAGTAAGAAACTTAAGCTCACTCTTACGCCGCTGAGCTCTAAGCACACCGTTGAAATAGCTAATGGTAGAAACCTCGAGGCCTCACACATAATTCGTAACTGCAAATTAGAGTTGTCTGGTCAGACCTTCTGTATCGATCTTTTCCCCATCCTTCTTGGAAGCTTCGACGTCATTATTGGTATGGATTGGTTATCCAAACATCGAGCTGAAATCCTCTGCCAGGAGAAAGCTATTCGTATTCCCCGTCCCCCTGGCAAACCCCTTATAGTTCAAGGCGACAAGAGCGGAGAAGTCACAAGCATCATTTCATTCTTAAAGGCCCAGAAGTGTCTACGAAAAGGGCACACCGCTATCTTAGCACTCATTACCGACACACAGAAAATGGAAAACAGGATTGAAGATTTTCCAGTGGCACGCGACTATCCCGAGGTATTCCCGGAGGAACTACCTGGACTCCCTCCTCACCGTCAGGTCGAATTTCAAATCGAGCTAGCTCCCGGAGCAGTGCCTATAGCTCGTGCACCTTATCGATTAGCCCCCGCGGAGCTCAAGGAGCTTTCTACTCAACTACAAGAACTTTTGGACAAAGGTTTTATCCGTCCTAGTTCATCACCCTGGGGAGCCCCAGTGCTCTTCGTCAAAAAGAAAGATGGCTCATTCCGAATGTGCATTGACTACCGCGAACTTAACAAGGTTACCATCAAGAATCGTTATCCACTTCCCCGTATCGACGACCTGTTCGACCAGCTGCAAGGGTCGAGCTATTATTCCAAGATCGATCTGAGATCGGGTTATCACCAGCTGAGAGTCCGCGATGAGGACATCTCTAAGACTGCTTTCAGAACCCGCTATGGTCACTACGAATTCCTTGTTATGCCTTTCGGAATGACCAACGCACCTGCAATCTTCATGGATCTCATGAACCGAGTATGCAAACCCTACCTCGACAAGTTCGTAATTGTGTTTATCGACGACATCCTAATCTACTCGAAGAGCCAAGAGGAGCATGAACAACACCTACGTCTTATCCTCGAACTCCTTCGCAATGAGCAACTGTACGCCAGATTCTCGAAATGTGATTTCTGGCTCAGAGAAGTCCATTTCCTTGGGCACATCGTCAATCAGGAAGGGATTCATGTTGACCCCGCTAAGATTGAGTCCATCCAGAATTGGCCTGTGCCTAAGACTCCGACCGAAGTTCGCCAATTCTTGGGATTGGCGGGATACTATCGAAGATTCATCAAGGGATTTTCTAAGATCGCTCAACCACTTACGACACTCACTCAGAAGGGTGTTGCTTACAAATGGAGTAATGCTCAGGAATCTGCCTTCCAGGAACTAAAGAAGAACCTTTGTAGTGCCCCTATCCTCTCCTTACCCGAAGGTACCGACGACTTCGTCGTCTACTGCGACGCTTCTATTCAAGGACTTGGCTGCGTATTGATGCAACGTGAGAAAGTTATTGCTTACGCCTCGCGACAACTCAAGGTCCACGAACGGAACTATACGACGCATGACTTAGAATTTGGAGCTGTGGTCTTCGCGCTCAAGCTTTGGAGACACTACTTGTACGGCACCAAGTGCACGATTTACACTGATCACAAGAGTCTCCAACACATAATGGGACAAAAGGAGTTGAATATGCGGCAACGCCGATGGGTCGAACTCCTAAATGACTATGAGTGTGCGATCAAATATCACCCAGGCAAGGCTAATGTGGTAGCCGATGCCCTCAGCAGAAAGGAGACCAAACCCAAGCGTGTTCGTGCCTTACAGCTCACTATTCACTCGAACCTCCCTAATCAGATTCGGAATGCTCAGGTTGAAGCATTGAAAGCTGAGAACATCAGGGCTGAGTCCCTGCGAGGATCGAGACAACGATTGGAACAAAAAGAAGACGGTGCTTACTACGTAGCCGGACGCATATGGGTTCCGCTTTATGGAAATTTGCGTGACCTTGTGATGGATGAAGCTCACAAGTCCCGTTATTCAGTACATCCAGGGTCAGATAAGATGTACCACGACTTGAGGGCTACCTATTGGTGGCCTGGCATGAAAGCTCACATAGCAACCTATGTCATAAAATGTTTAACCTGCGCAAGAGTCAAGGCGGAGTATCAGAAACCATCAGGCCTACTCCAACAGCCAGAGATCCCGCAATGGAAATGGGAGCAGATTTCCATGGATTTTGTTACTAGCCTGCCTAGGTCTCAGCGCGGAAATGACACCATTTGGGTGATAGTGGATCGCTTAACTAAGTCTGCACA
Organism: Helianthus tuberosus; assembly: GCA_030545235.1. Lineage (NCBI taxonomy): Eukaryota > Viridiplantae > Streptophyta > Magnoliopsida > Asterales > Asteraceae > Helianthus > Helianthus tuberosus. Next base: position 37,800,735 of record CM060357.1, on the reverse strand, counting down.
CTTCTTGGCCATTAAAGAAACAGACAAGTTCTCTACCCTAGCAGAGGTATACTTAAAAGAAGTGGTCTCGAAGCACGGAGTGCCTACCTCTATTATTTCTGATCGAGACGCGCGTTTTACTTCTGAATTGTGGCAAGCCATGCACAAATCTTTTGGCTCGCGTTTAGACATGAGCACCGCTTATCACCCACAAACGGATGGGCAGTCTGAACGCACCATCCAAACCCTCGAAGACATGCTTAGGGCATGTGTGATCGATTTTGGCAAGAATTGGGAGAAGCACCTACCGTTGGTGGAATTCTCCTACAACAACAGCTACCACACCAGCATTCAGGCAGCACCCTTTGAGGCATTGTATGGCCGTAAATGTCGATCGCCTCTCTGCTGGGCTGAGGTTGGTGACAGCCAGATCACAGGCCCGGAACATGTAGTCGACACCACAGAAAAGATTGCCCAGATTAGGCAACGCATGGTGGCAGCTCGTGACCGTCAAAAGTACTACGCTGATAAAGATAGGAAACCGCAAGAGTTCCAGGTTGGCGAACGGGCTCTACTTAAGGTCTCACCTTGGAAGGGTGTGGTCCGTTTTGGAAAACGGGGCAAGCTTAATCCAAGATACGTCGGACCCTTTGAGGTTACCGAAAAGATCGGTACGGCCGCATACAGATTGAATCTGCCTGAAGAACTGAGTGTTGTGCACAACGTCTTCCACGTATCTAATCTAAAGAAGTGTCTATCAGACGAAACACTCGTCATTCCTTACAAGGAACTTACTATTGACGAACAGCTACACTTTACTGAGGAACCGGTTGAGATCACGGATCGTGAGATCAAAACCCTCAAACGTAGCCAGATACCTCTCGTGCGAGTTCGTTGGAACTCACGCCGTGGCCCAGAGTTTACCTGGGAGCGGGAAGACCAGATGAAGCGCAAGTATCCCCAACTGTTCCCAAATGAAACCCCCAGCACTGAAGCTACAACTGAATTTCGGGACGAAATTCCAAACTAACGGGGGGATGATGTGACACCCCGTTGAAACGCCCTCACTTTTACTAGCTTGTCAGTGGCTGCCTTAACTTTCGGGACGAAAGTTCTTAAAACTTGGGGATAATGTGACACTCTAGGTTTTCCCGAGCAAATATCTTGTATCAACATTATGTGTATATACGTTATTAAATGTTAGTGCGTGTTATCTCGATGATTTTATGCGATCCTTGTGCTACGTGTGATGAATATGTGTATATTATATATGTATGTGTGTTATATGAGCGGGCCGAGACCCCAAGGGACCCGACTCGAGACCACCCTCGGTCTCGAGTGAACCGTAAACACTTGGGCTGGTTGGGCCGTAACCTTAGCCCACCCGGAAACCCCTAACCCACTCGATATATATGGCCAACCCTCACAACTTTCACCATTTTTGCAACATCACTCTCACACTCTCTCATCTCACACTCCTTCTCTCTCTCCCACTAAAACCCTAACAATCAAGCTCACCTCCTTCTCCTTCTCTTGGATTCGATCGGCAACAACAAGGAGCTTCGGTCAAGCTTATCATCACCACTCGGACGCCTCTTTTCCTCACTTTCTTCCTTATAATCGGTGTTCTTCCACAACCGGTTAGTACCTTAGATCATCACCGTGTGTTTATATGTATATCATTGCTATTTGCCTTGAAGTATTGAAGTGATGAATGAAAAATGTGAACCCTTGCATGATAACAAAGTAATAAGACATATGAATGATAAATGATGGTTAGGATAGGGTGTTCGATGTTTAGAATAAATATTCACATGATACGTTTACATGATATGTTAACCGATGATTGTATGTTATGTTGTTTAAAATGTTGTTTAGAATGATGATGTTTCTTGCCATATTGATATGAAACTTGTTAAGACTTGTTACTTGAATATTAGCTATGAATTGGCTTGAATAATGATATACAAAACCATAAATATCGAGTGTATGTTGATGATGACTAAATCGGTGATAATGTGCTAGATATAGGGCCGATGTTGATGACTAAATGGTATTTTGTTTTGGGTGAACATGCTTGCAAATGATGAACTGGATGAATGTGGGTTGAATGTGCTTTGAATATTTGAAAAACCTACTGTTTGATCCATTTTCATTTGATATTAGACAAAGAAACATGTTTTAAGCATTCTGGTTGGTTAGTACAAAATCTCATGAAATTGAAATCCCATTGGTTAGTACATCAGAGGTTCTAGAAGGATTCTTGTGCACGTATCCGAGGTTGCGACTCGAAACCCCCGGTTGCGACTCGCAACCAAAACATAACAACTCGAGACTACACCGGTTGCGACTCGCAACCAGACCATGACAAGTCGAAACCCCTGTTGCGACTCGCAACCAAGACATAACAGGTCAAAACACTTGTTGCGACTCGCAACCAGACCATGACAAGCCGCAACCTCCGGTTGCGACTCGCAACTGTGTGTTCTCGACTGGGCTGTTAGTTATTGGGCCCAAGTGTGTTAACTGTACATGCTTGTTACTGTTTAGGTGGGCTACGTGTTAACTATTAACTGTTGCTGTAAAAGAACTTAGACGGGCCCAATGACTTGTTGGGTAATTATATGTTGTGCATGCTATGTGTTAGTTACGTGTAGATTATACGTGTTTACTTATACCCCAACTTGACCTATATTGGTAACCATGCTAGGACGTGGTGACCAACGTGATCAACCGGGTAATTAACCTACCGAGCAACCCAAGGTGAGTTCACAACCTAAAGCATGTATTCCCGGTGGTTTGGGAAACGGAACTAAAAACAACACTATCCCCTTTTGAGGGATACAACTTACTTTTCTTCCCTTGTTATTGGGAACCTTTTAGTTAATTACTGTTTATACGGATTGCAACAAACGGCACTAAACGAAACTCTATCACTTAAAGTCCCTACTACATAATACCGATTAGTCGCCGGGGCCAGGCGAACGGGTTATTAGTTGATAGCGCTATTTAGGTCTTACCAACCTCACACCGTGCCAAGGTATGGGATCGGTCGTGAACTAATGTACTCAGGCATCCGTCAATGATGATAGAACATTGACATCGGGGCACTCTTGCGGATACGCAACGGTCACCTAGTGTTCGGTATTGGAAAAACAGTTTAGTTGCTAACTTTTGGGGTAGCTCCCCATGGCATGTATAAACGGATAAATTAACTGGTGAAACAAGTTTTTGGTAATTAAAACTGGACAACTAGTGAACTCACTCAGCATTATTGTTGACCCCTTACTGCATGCTTTGCAGGTAACCAGTGACTCAGGAGCTTGCAGCTTGGGAAGTGTAGTGGTCGCCTAAACCCGCACGTTGGGTTCTAATTAATTTGAACTATGAACTTTGTTTAAACTATTTTGCCTATGCTTCCGCTACTTACTTAACTGTTATTTGAACCTAAACATTTGAACTTTAAACTATGGTGTTTACTAACCATTATGGTTGGTGATCATCCTTACTATTATCCAATGCTCAGTATAATTGGTGGCTGGATCCTGGTCGGTCACGCCCTCAAGCGGACGGTACTCCGCAGGTGGAATTTGGGGGTGTGACAGACACGATGGATACCGGTACTCCATGACGTGCTATTATCTCATTAGTGTAAACTTCTGACATCTTTTCTGACGTATAAGTCTCACGAATCGGAATGAAGTGAGCACTTTTCGTCAATCTATCCACCATTACCCATATGGCATCGAAACCGCGGTTTGTCTTTGGTAGTTTGGTTAATAGGTCCATCGTAATATGTTCCCATTTCCAAACCGGAATTTCCAACGGTTGAAGTTTACCGTATGGTTTTTGGTGTTCTGCCTTGACTTGTAAACATGTCAAGCATTTTTCTACGTACTTCACCACATCTCTTTTCATTCCGGGCCACCATTAGTTTTGCTTTAAGTCGTTATACATTTTGGTCGCTCCCGGATGGATGGAATAATGGGACTTATGAGCTTCATCAAGTAGAAGCTTTTTAACCCCACATGTGTTAGGAACCCAAATTCTACTGAAACGTGTTTTCAGACAGTGTTGGCCTACTTCGAGATCTTTAACTTGACCAACGATCCTTTCCTTCTTCCAGTTTTCCGTCTTCACCGCTTCATCTTGTGCTCCTCGGATTCGTTCAAGTAAGCCCGAAGTCACAATGACCTGCAACGATCGTACTCGTATCGGGGCATAGTCTGCCCTTCGGCTCAACGCATCGGCCACCACATTGGCTTTCCCGGGGTGGTAATGTATTTCACAATCATAATCTTTGACCGTTTCTAGCCATCGCCTTTGTCGCATATTTAACTCCTTCTGATGGAAGAAGTATTTCAGACTCTTGTGATCGGTGAATATGGTGCACTTTACCCCATATAAGTAGTGCCTCCATATTTTTAATGCAAATACCACCGCAGCCAACTCGAGATCGTGCGTGGGATATTTCTTCTCGTGTATCTTCAATTTCCTTGAGGCATAAGCTATAACTTTGCCCCGTTGCATCAAAATGCATCCGAGCCCCGATAGTGAAGCATCCGAATAAACCACCATGTCTTCGACTCCATCCGGCAATGTCAGTACCGGAGCTTGAGTTAACTTCTCTTTTAGCGTTTGAAACGCTCTTTCTTGATCTACACCCCAAATGAACTTTTCTTCCTTGCGGGTTAGTTTTGTTAGCGGCGACGCAATCTTGGAGAAATCTTGGATGAATCTCCTATAGTATCCCGCAAGCCCCAAAAAGCTTCTAATTTCCGCAAGCCCCAAAAAGCTTCTAATTTCCATTTTGATACGGCCTCGATCTTTGACGGGTCTACTAACACTCCATCGGCACTTATGATGTGGCCAAGAAATTGCACCTCTCGTAACCAAAAGGCACACTTAGAGAATTTCGCATACAACCTCTCTCGTCTAAGTGTCTCTAACACCTCTTGTAAGTGGTGTGCATGTTCAGCTTCGCTTTTCGAATACACCAAAATATCATCGATAAACACGATGACCGACTTATCCAACATTGGCTTGCAAACCCGGTTCATGAGGTCCATGAAAGCCGCGGGTGCATTTGTTAGTCCAAATGACATCACGAGGAATTCATAATGTCCGTATCTCGTGCGGAAAGCCGTCTTCGGCACATCTTCCTCCTTGACCTTTAGTTGGTGATACCCCGATCTAAGGTCAATCTTTGAAAACCAGTTCGCACCTTGTAATTGGTCGAATAAATCATCTATCCTCGGAAGCAGGTGTCGGTTCTTTACCGTGAGTTTGTTTAACTCCCGGTAATCGATACACATACGCATGCTTCCGTCTTTCTTTTTCACGAACAGTACCGGTGCGCCCCAAGGAGACACACTCGGTCTTATGAATCCTTTGTCAAGCAGGTCTTGAATCTGGGACATCAACTCTTGTAACTCCGACGGCGCAAGTCGGTACGGTGCTCTAGCCACGGGTTTTGGGCCCGGAATCAATTCGATTCCGAACTCTACTTCCAGTTCAGGCGGTATCCCTGGTAAATCCTCCGAAAACACATCTTCATAGTCTCGTACTACCGGTACATCTTCAATCTTCCGTGATCCCTTCTCGGGCTCATTTGCGTATATCATGAATGCCTTGCATCCTAGCTTCATAAGCTTGTGAGCTTTCATCATTGAGCATACTATAGGGTTGCCTCCTTTTTCGCCATAGATAGTTGTCACACCCCAACCGATGGCGGAATCATCGGGGCGCGGCACTAGGCGAATCAGATTGCTCAAGAGAATCCATAACAACTATATTGCGATAATATTTAATACATTCGTTATCCCATACTAACAAGTAATATAATCACATAAGTTATCACAGATTTCTTGCCCTCTCGAACAATACAATCCGACAACCTAGATCTTAGTTGAGTTTCTAGACTTCCTAGCTTGATTTGAAATAGTCTGCAATCTAACCTGCAACATACGTTAAAATATTTGTCAATACAAAAGTATTGGCGAGTATACAGGTTTGATAAGTATAGCATAATAGATTAAAAAGTGCTGCGAATTTCCACATGCATAAACGTAATACGCGACATATATACTCACAAAACTGATACTACCAACTAAGTCCTCGATGCTCGAATGTACGATGGCATAACTAGGCCCCGTCGGGCGCAATAGTACTATACTAGTCGTGGTGGGACGTCGCGAGTATAAGCCCTAGCACATATGCAACTAGCATCACGTATATCTATGCATAACAGTTATTCGCAAGTGATAATTCGATTGATTGAATAGTTCGTTTGATAAGTTCGATTTGTTAGAAACGTATGTTACACCCAAAATTCGATTAAAAAGGGGTTAAGTATACTCACAGTGCGTATTTAGCGGGATTACAACTTGATTGAGTCGGTTGCGAGTATGTCTGTAATGATCCTTGAAGAATAGAGTAAACGATATATGGTTAAGCGAGTTTAGCCTTGAAAAGTCACGCATTAGGTCGAATGGTCCTCATTCGTGCGGATTGACATGTTATCCGTCCGGATGACAAGTCATCCGTCCGGATGACATGTTATCCGTGCGGATAACAGGTGATCCGTGCGGTTGATGTGGTGGTACGTGCGGACGGAGGTGATGCGTGCGGACTGACATGTCAACCGTGCGGACTGACATGTCATCCGTGCGGACTGACATGTCATCCGTGCGGACTGACATGTCATCCGTGCGGACTGACATGTCATCCGTGGACATATGTCATCCGTGCGGATTGACTTGTCATCTGTGCGGACTGACGTGTCATCCGTGCGGACCAGGGTCATCCGTGCGGACTGACATGTCTGGTTCGCACTCTGATCACTGTTTTCGAGTGTTTAACGGAAGGAATACGTTCGTTTTTACTAGGGTAGTGTAATTTCGCACTAACACTTGAAGTTCCGTCAATTCCGACTCATTCTAACGGCCGGGAATCACCCCGTTCCATCAGATCTGGCCGTTCGTGATGGTTCTTCATGGTTAACTCGAAATCGCATAGATTTAGGTGAGATTTGTCATTAAAACATGTGGAAATCACTCGGATCTGAGTCGTTTATAGTGAAATGAGACCCCAACTTGAAGTTCATAAGAACTCTTGGTGACATCACCTCAAAACGCCTCAAATCTGCAGATTTCACGGTTAGAATTTGAGTTATGAAAGATAGAATGATGTAGAATCGAGTGTAGATTGTAGAAGTACAAGTTTTAGGTTGAAATCTTACCGGAATCGCGAGGAAATCGAGAGAAAAGGGTTTTGGGGCGTGTTTGGTTGAATAGGAGCTGTCACATCACTGTTCAAGTGATGTGACAGGGTATTTATAGGCAACAGAGGAGAGGAAAGGAGTTCTGGCCCGGATAGCCCATCCGTGCGGATGGCCCATCCGTGCGGATGGCCCATGCGTGCGGATGGCCCATCCGTGCGCATGCCCATCCGTCCGGATGGTCCATCCGTCCGGATAGCTATCCTGACGCGTTGGACTTCTCCGTTTTTTATCGTTTTGATAGTTTTCGAAGTGCGTGCTTCCATAATTAATTTATATTATCATTATATTGTTATTATTATCTATATATATCACTAAGGGTCGTATTTACGTATCCATAATCCGAAGTTTCGATAATTAACCATCGGTTTCTGATTCGAGTATGCGATTATTAGCGACGTTTCACGGCCATCAATGAGGGTAGTATAGGTCCTTTCTTGATGTCATCGTGATCGTTATTTCGTGTAGTGCCACAAAGTCTGACGGGGTACCGTTTACTCGTATTGTCATCATCGTCATGACGACTGGAGCTACAGCACTCACCCGAGAGTCCTTGTTAGCGTTAATCGTTTACGTACGACACATCACGGCCATTGAGGAGGGTAGAATAGGTCCTCACTCGATGCCTCCGTGAGTGTTGGTGTGATAATAGTGTAGTATAGTGATATTGTATTTCGAAAATATGCGATTATCCTTCGAATAGCGATATATACGATATAGTTACATTATGATCCGAATCTCTGGTGCTAGGCGTAACGAGTATATTGAGTAGTAACAACGCACAAAAGTGCGGGTTGTTACAATAGTGACGTGTTTCCCGCTTGGAGATATTAACTTTATCTCCTTACGAAAACACACAACCTTCGCATGGTGCTGAGATAGCCAATCCATCCCAACGACTACTTGAAATTCCCCCATTGACATCGGGATTAGATCTATCAAGTATTCCTCATCGTCTATGTTTAATTTGCAGCCTCGACAAACATCACAAACTATAAAACTTTTGTTGTCCCCTATTTCAACTTCTAAGGGCACAGATAATTTCGTCAATACAAATGAAGGATGTCGAATAAATCCATGCAAAATGAAGGATTTATTCGCACCCGTATCAAACAATACACGTGCTGGAATTGAGTTAATTGTTAATATACCTGAGACCACATCGGGTTCTGTTTTCACTTCCGCCACGGTAAGTTGGAAGGACCTAGCCTTCGCCTTGGGAGCTTCTGCTGGAGACTCTTTTGTGTCTCTCTTTCCAACCAACTCGGGGCATTCAGACTTTTTGTGGCCGGGTTGATAACATTTGTAACAAACAGAAATTTTTCCGGGACATAGCGATGCAGTGTGCCCCGTCTTCCCACATACCGGACACGGCTTGTCTTTGAAGCGGCACTCACCCTTGTGCCCCTTTCCACATACCTTGCAACTTGGCGACCCGCCTTTAGCCTCCACTTTTGTTTCCCGATTCAGCAGTTCTAGCTTTCTTTGTAGGGCTTGGATTCACATCCTGTGCCCTTCGCTCACCCCTTTCAACTTGCTTCTTTAACTCGATTTCCCGCTCTCGGGCGGTGTTGATGATTTCCGTGAGAGTTTCATATTTTGAGGGAGTCATAAACACCCGGTATTCAGCACTCAGCATGTTGTAATAGTAGTATATCTTCTGCTCTTCAGTGGTGACTAACTCGTCACAAAATCTCAGCTTATCCATGAAGATGCCCATGATCTTATCAATTGATTCTCCCTTTCGTCTTAACTGGATAAATTCCTCTTTGATCCTGTTGATAACTGCTTTGGGACTATGGTGTTTAAGGAACGGCACCTTAAACTCATCCCAAGTCATGACCCTTGCTGCTTCGGCTCCCATTTCCTTCTTTTTATTGTCCCACCAATCCTTGGCTTGATTTCTCAATTGACCCGTTTCGTAAGCAACAAAGTCACCTACGTCACAGTGGGTTCGTTCAAACACTCCTTCAACGTCACTTATCCATCTTTGACAGATTATCGGGTCAACTACCCCGTTATAGATTGGCGGTTTGCACGCCATGAATTCCTTATACGAACACCCTTTGCGTTCTCCCGATTTTTCTTTCATAAGGTTGACACTATCCTCCAACCTTTTGACTCGCTCTTCGACAAGCGACAACACCGTGCTTTGGATGTTGTCTATAAACCCGGATAGACTACCTTCAATTGCCTTTCCTACTTCTTCGGCAATTATTTCTTTCATTTGTTCGGTGCTTGTTTGCACCGGATTATCATCGTTTCCTTTCGACATCTTGAAACTGAAATGTTTACATTTAAACGTTAAACATTTCATTTATAACATTGCTTCTTTTGTTTCGGTTTAGCCAAGTTCTCAACTTGCTTTAACCATTCACATTTGGTGCACTTTCCGGGTTTGAATGTGTTAACACACTCTTCCCATGCACAACAATTCATTTCTCATTTCTTACACAAAGTATAACCTACTAACATAATAAGTTAATTCTTACCGGACGATCGATCAAGCTTGAACCGAACACTTTGTTGACAACCTTAAGCTCTGATTACCAACTTGTAACACCCGTCTAATATTTACTTGAATTTAATAATGATTCATTCCATTATATATAAAAGATATCTAAGTTGTAACAAAAATATCATAAGCAAGGTTCAAAAGTAGCAACGACATTAGTCAACTAACGACTAATTTGAAAACATTCAGAAAGTTGTTAAACAATTGTTTACATTTCATAAACATAGTCTACTAAAAGTTAAGATATTGCGGAAGCTTCAAAAGAAATTGTGTTCGGTTCTTCAAACATGCTCGATCATCGTCCACATCCTTGCCAAACCTGAAAACTAAAGATTTTAACAAACCTTAATGTTAAAGCTTCTTAGAAATATTACATAATCAAAACTACGCTTAAAAACGGATTTGATTTAACAAAATATGCAAAGTTCAACATGCATTTCAAGGCTCTACCGTAACTTACGGTAGTCACCGTAAGTTACGGTAGCTTCTGGGAATCTTTGGTTCCACCGTAACACAGGGTTAAACCACCGTAGCTCTCTGACCTCTACCGTAAATTACGGTACATACCGTAATTTACGGTAGACTCTGCAAATATATGTTTTGACTGATTTGTTGGTTTTGCCCAAACAAATCTCTCGGATCTTTCATTCTAACAACCCAAAATACTAAATTCTTGCAATTTGATATGTCAATTATCAATCAATAAACAAAGACAATCAATCATATTACGAAGCAATACTCATGCTTTATTTGATTATTCGACCCGTTTGGCTCATCTATGGAATCCTCCATTTTGATGACTACCAACGCGATCTAAACGATTCTTTATCTATTATTCAACATAGCGATCATTATCACTTTATTTCAACTCGACTTCTATTCTACAATTCAACTACATATATGCTAGTTATCAAAATATCAAATGTAACGAGTTAAGTTACATACCTTCAAAGTAGGCCTTTCAAACGTGATTCGCCACCCGCTTGTCCGCTTGACGCTCCTGCGTCCTTTCATATAGAGTTCATTAACGAAATGTTTAGAACTCTCTTTAAACCATATATCGCATAATTTACCGAACATCATAATTATGCGTTTAGACTTTGAATTTCAACTTTAAGCCTTCTTTGAGGCATTTTCACAAACACTTTAAGGGCAGATTTTTACATGATTATTTAGCAAGTTTCTAGCTTATCATTTAGCCCTAATTTCACATAAATCAACCATCTTACATGATTGTTAGCTTCTAAATTTCTGAAATCACTTCAAAATTGTCAAATTACACTAGAACAACACCCGATTTCCTAGTGTTCATCAACACACACATAACCCACTAATCACCTACAATGGTGTTCATAGTTTTCACTAAAATTTCTCATGATTTCAACTTGTATTTGTCTAGGGTTTGTCCCTAGACACTATATGGTTCCTAATTCATCATAAAACAAACATGCAACCATGAATTTCAGATTTTCCTAATTTCATGAGAATTTCAAGTGGAGAATTCTCATTAAATTTTACATACCTTATAACCCTCTTGCGATGAGGATCACAATTCTAAGCTCGGATTTCGTTTTGGACCAGATTATCACCTTCAATTTATGAGATTTGTGCTTGTTAGGGTTTTGGAGAAGCTTGGTCGCTCCCCTGCGTTTCTTGGTCGACCAGACACACAAATGGTGTGTTTGGTTTTTGTTTTAATTAATTCTACTTTCAGTTTTTACAAGATTAACCCCTCCTCTTTTGTATAACTTATAGTTTGGCTGTTTCTAACCCTATTATAAGTTATTTCTAGACTATTAGCTAACTAAGTTAAAATTCCTAGTTAGTAAATTCTCGTTTATTCATACTTTATAATCCTAATATAACGTTTTATATTTTCGAGATGTTACAAGGTGTCGATTTATTACCTAGCGATCTGATTACTAGATGCTACTTGAATCCCTTGGTTTACTCGAGCTTTGCTAGTTCATTTAATCAAGGATACTTTGCACTTCGATGTGAGTACATAGTTCCCCTATTTTACTGTTTTCAATTGTTTTGGGGTGATTCATATGTATTAAATGATTTTGATGCTTTCAACGATGATTTCAAAAACGAATACTATGGTTTATATTAAACAAAACGATTTCGATAATGTGAACGAACTTGTTGGACGTATTTACATAACGAATGATATTCATTAATTTTGGCCGAACCGACCAGTATTAGGTTATGGTACCATATGATCTGACAAATCTCGTTATCGGACTGCACCCATGGTTATGTATGGGGGTTATGTGGGTAACGACTGAACCTGTTAATTGTTAACTTACCCTTTTGGTGGTTTGTTAATACGAGTTGAACGATGGACTAGTTACGAAGATTTGAATGTATTCCACGAGACAACCAAAAGTAGTTTTCACAATTAAAACGAGAACGATTGAATGACTTGAACGATATTGAACGATTGAACGATTTGAAATGATAGAACGATTTGAACGATTTAAACAAGTTAAACGAATTGAACGAACGATTGATTTTTGGTTTGTGATTAGATAACGAGACAGGGGTAGTGTGATAGAAACATCGTAGATACGCCGCTGGTGGGGGGGATATTCCACGGTCCTCCCAACCGCTGGAGTGATCACACTCCACAAGCTAGCTTAGCCCCATAGCTGCCTGGGGGTGAATACCCAACCGAGAGCGAAGAGCTTGGCCGTCGGTTGCGGATACCAAGATTCGAACCCGGGACCTCAAGGGAGAGGGTGGGTCTACCCCAGAAGGTTTACGCAGTTAGTACTTCTTATATATAAGTCTTTCTATTATATTACATTCCGTGGCGTTATTTAGTTCACTTGGGCGAACGATTTGAAATGATGTCACACAAACAATGTTTACTAAACGATATAAACCATACGAGTTATTTTACGAGAACGATTTACGATTTGGGTTTACATAAACAAATGTTTTGAGTTAAGATTCATGGCATCGAGGTTTTATAAACTATAACCAATCTGTTTTGACTTGGTTATTCATTTTACATATGTTTACAAAACAAGATTTTTCTAATATCGATTAACGAATTTACACGAGTTATTTCAACATATAAACGAGCCATGAATCTGACACTCACAAAAAACCTATGTGCTCGCCAGCATTTCTTTGCTGACTTTATTTTACATATGTTTCAGGTGGTGTTGAATGATGTTGATTACAAGTAGGATGCATGCTCACTTAGGACTGGACAAGGCCTTAGTGACTAAATAACAAATGATAGACAATGTGGTTGTGTTTTAACTTAATGTCAAGTCAATGTTTAATGTTTAATATTTAATAAAACAAAACTTTTGAATCCATGGTTGTGAAACAATAATTTTATTGCTCCACTCCCCAACGTTTCCGTCGCGGTTTCGTTGTTTTAATGTGGTCGGGGTGTGACATTATCTTTCCGTGGCCATCTTCAATACCTGTGTATCCCCGGATTCTTGATTGCTTAATAGGTCTGATATTGATCGCGGCTATTTATATAGTTAAGCTAGATCGATTCGAATTCTATTAACCTCTTATAGTTTCTGGGTTTACTTCTGGGAAACCGAAGATGGCTGCCGTTCATGAGGAGGGAGAGGAGGGTGAGATCAAAGAGAAAAATGAGAACGATATCGGCGATGTAGGAGAAGATGGTGAAGTTCACAAGGAGAATGCTATAACCTTCTATGTATCAAACATCCACCCCCATATCTCTGATGGGGAGTTATGGACGAAATGTAAGAATTATGGTCACATTGTCGATGCATACATTGCAAGGAAACTAGATAAGAGGGGGAATCGGTTCGGCTTCCTTAGATTTGTCAGGGTCAAGGATACAGACAAGATGATAAAGGCCCTGAATCAAATGAGTTTTTATGGATGGAAGTTAAGAGCTAATGTGGCGAGATTTGTAAAGATAGTTAAAAAACCAGGGAGGAACCAGAATAAAACCAGGGTCAAGAAACCGGAAAGTTACGTCCAGAGCAAAACAAGCAAAGGTGAATAAATAACAAATTTGTTAGACAGGGATTGTCATGGGCGGAAGTCGCAATGGGTAAGAAAATCATGAAGGAGGACGAAAATAACTTAATTTTTGCAAACGAATCTAAACCATACAAAAATTGGATGGGCAAATCAGTCATTGGTGAGTTGAAAACATGGAAGCACTAAGAGATGTTACAAACATGAAGAGAAAAAGAGGGCTTAGAGATGCACATGTAAGATATGTTGGAGGATTGAGGATAATAATAATAATAATAATAATATTTGATACTGACGAAGAAATGAAAGAGATGATGAGAAACAAGGAGGAAGTATGGAATGCATGGTTTAGTAGCCTGGAAGTGTGGAACGGTGAAGATATACCTTATGAAAGAATTGCATGGCTGAGAATAAGGGGTGTACCATTACAGTTATGGATAGACGACGTTTTTGATTGCATAGGGGAAAAATTCGGTAAAGTAATTAAGAAGTCAGAGGCGGATGACAAGGATGTATGTTTCAACGAAGATATGGTCAGAGTCATTGTAAAAGATGGTGCCATGATCAACGAAAAAATCACAATTAGGTGGAAACACACGATGTAGAATGTCTGGGTAAAAGAGATCCTTCAGTTATGGGTACCAGAGTTCGTCAGTGAAATGGATAATGGAAACAATCAGAATACGGCACAGAAGGGCTCGGGTCCGACGATCAATTCAGAGGAAAAAATTCAACCGGAAAAAACCCAGCCGGAGAACATGGATACAGAAGAACCGGTGGAAGTTGAACAGGTTCCGAAACCGGAAAAAGAAGAGTTGGGAAATGAAACAGTGGAAGACGTAAGGTCAAAGACGGCGCACGAACATTTAGGATTTGATGGTGATGGGTACGAGGTAAATTCAATAGTGGACCCACCAACTGCAGAAGTGGTGGAGTCAAATGTTGGGAACGAGCAGACACTAAAGTGTGGGTCCCAATTATTAGGTAGTAAAGGAATAAACAATGAAAACTCAATTGGGCCTGAGGGGGAAACAACCCAAAAGAAAAGAAAAAGAGTCAACCTTCCTGAAGCCCGATCCAACTACTTGAAGGCCCAACCAACAGTGGGTAAAGGCAGGATTCCAGATCTAAACGTTGAATTGTCCGATGATTAGAGAGCTAGACCCAAAAAGAAGATTCTGCTCAAAAGTGGGAAAACAAAAAAGAGGAGAAACAGGGTGAAGATCAGGCTAACGGAAGAAGATCTTAATAATCATGAGTATGATGGCGATTGCTTGGATGACCGGCTGAACTCAGAGTGGGAGGAAGAAGGAGATACAGATACAAGTCAGGAAGAGAGTGCTGAAATGACATCTGTGGGTGGGCAAAACAGTAGAAAGGAAAAAGAGCAACAAGAGGCAGATGAAGTAGAGGCAACAAAAGAAATTGGAATAAAGATAGGAGTGGATTTAACGAAGCATGGTGACCTGGTAAGGAAAACGGTCGCTGAAGATATGGTGGATGCCAGGGCTCAATGAATTTTGGATCTATAAATATAAAAGGAGCAGGAGGGGCTGGGAAAGCTACGAAAATCAGAGGTATGGTGATGAAGTATAATTTGTCTTTTTTGGCTATACAAGAAACTCAATTTAGGGATCTGCCATTGAACAAAATCAGAAGATTCTGGGACAACACTGGTTTTGAGTATTCAAAAATAGATGCGGATGGTAGGTCCGAGGGATTAGTTTCGATGTGGAATCCATGTGTTTTCAAGAAAGAAATAGAAGAAAAGAATTAGAACTATATTATAGTTAAAGGTCGTATCACGGGAGAAGACGTGGATTTGGTAATTGTGAATATCTACGGTTCAACACTAAAAGCAAATAGAAGAAGGATGTGGGAAGATTTGTTAGCTGCAAAGAATTCCATGTCAGGCCATTGGATTTTGTTGGGAGATTTCAATGAGGTTAGATTTCCGGACGATAGATTTAACTAAGTATTTGATGCAAATGCAGCCATGTGTTTTAATAATTTTATTAGTAGAGGGGGTTTTCAGGAATATAATATGGGCGGGATGAAATATACGTTTTTATCAGGTGACGGAACTAATCTTAGTAAAATTGACCGGGTATTGGTATGTGACAACTTCATGGGTAAATGGCCAAATGCATCTCTATTAGCCCTTAATAGAGAGATATCTAATCATAGCCCGTTGATACTAACCACTGTTAACAATAGTTTCGGGTCGTCTCCCTTCAGACGGTTCAAGAGTTGGTTCTCACTATCTGATTTTGATGAGGCAGTAAAAAGAGGTTTGAGTAAAAGTTGCGATTCAAGATTCAAGGACGAAGTAATGGCAGTCAAACTAAAGGCAAATAAAGACGAACTGAAGCAGTGGTGAAAAAATAGAAAAGAAGAAAAGGAGAAAGATCTGATAGAGGCACAAAATAAATTGAAACCATTAGATGAGCAAGCAGAAATAAGACATTTATCGGATGAGGAAATTGGCATTTGGCATGAGTGTAAGTACAAGAGTAAAGAATGGCATGATAAAGTGGCAGCAGATCTAGAACAGAAAGCAAGATTAAGGTGGGTGGGACTTGGTGACGAAAATACTAGTTATTTTCACACAATAGTGAATAATCATATAGTAAGGAACAAGATAAGCGGTCTATGGATTGACGGGGGTTGGGTGTCGGATCCGATTGAAATAAAAACTCAGTTCATGTTGGCTTTTCAATAAAAATTTAAAGAACCATTGGAGCATAGACCGAGAATGGAGGCAGGGGGTTTCAAAACATTGAGCTCGGATAAGGCAGAGGGATTGATCACTCCATTTTCAGTAGAAGAAGTTCGGAAAGCGGTGTGGGATTGTGGCATAAATAAGTCGCCGAGTCCGGATGGGATCACTTTCAAGCTAATAAACTCTTATTGGGAGGAGCTGAGGGGGTCAATTATGGAGGTTATGAATCAGTTTTTCAAGCACGGGTTGATTCATCATACATGCAGCGCCTCTTTCATCGCCCTTATTCCAAAGGTAACTGACCCAATAACCTTCTCTGATTTTAGACCGATATCACTAGTTGGTGTGGTTAATAAAATTATTTCGAAAGTTTTAGCCAATAGAATGAAAGGAGTCATTAAGAGTGTAGTGTCACATGTTCAGTCAGCTTTTATGTCCGAAAGAAATATAGTCGATGGACCTTTGATAGTAAATGAAGTGGTTAGTTGGGCAAGGAAAACGAGGAGGAATTTGTTTGTTTTCAAGGCGGATATAGAAAAAGCTTATGACACTCTAAATTGGAAATTTTTAATTTCCATATTAGCACACATGGGATTCCCACCGACATGGAGAAACTGGGTCATGGGAATATTATTTGCAGGAAGTGGATCTATATTGGTAAATGGCTCACCAACGGGAGAATTCCAATATAAAAGGGGTTTAAGACAAGGAGACCCTTTATCGCCTTTTCTTTTCAATACGGCTATGGAAGCTTTGCATGTAATGATGGAAAAGGCAAAACAAAATAATATTTTCTCGGGTATTAAATTACCAGGTAACGGGCCATACTTGACACACATGTTATATGCAGACGACTCGATCTTTGTAGGTGAATGCGGGGAAGGTAATATGAAGAATCTTAAAAGAATTCTTCGTATTTTTCATCTTATTTCAGGGCTTAAAGTGAATTCACATAAAAGCAGTTTATATGGGTGGGTTCGACCGATGTGGAAGTGGATAACATGGCATCAATGTTTAATTGTAAGGCTGGAAGATTTCCATTTGTCTATTTGGGACTAAAAGTCGGAGCAAATATGAAAAGAATAGTAAATTGGAAAGAGGTAATTGATATATTCAACAAAAGACTTACTAATTGGAAGGCGAAAACTCTATCATTTGCAGGAAGGGTTATCCTTGTGAAATATGTGTTCGGTAGTTTACCGAACTATTACCTTTCTCTCTATAAATGTCCGATTGGAGTAATAAAGGTGTTGGAAGGTATCCGTAGGAAGTTCTTATGGGGTGGATGCAATATAAAGAATAAAATAAGATGGGTCAAATGGGAAAAAGTGGTAGCTTCCAAAGATTTCGGTGGCCTCGGTATTGGAAATATAAGAGACATGAACTTAGCCCTACTAGCGAAGTGGTGGTGGAGATTCAAAATGGAACAGGAAAGCTTATGGGTAAAGGTAATTAACTCCCTTCATGCGAGCAAGAGAAAAGTGGAGTTGATACCATTTAAAAAATCCTTGACAGGAGTATGGAAAAATATTGGAGAGATAGCAAAGGATTTTAGGAAAAATAACATCAATATTCACACTAGTATGAGAAGTAAAGTGGGCCTGGGTGATAAAACGCTATTTTGGGTCAATACTTGGTTAGGAAACGACACGTTGAAAGCACAATTCCCGAACTTGTATCAGCTATCGACAACGAAAAAGGCAAAGGTAATGGATTGCTTTAGTATACTAAACGGGGGAAGATTTTGGGATTGGGCATGGTTAAGAGCACCAAATAGTCTGGCCGAAAAACAGGAAATGGACAGCCTAAAGGAGAGTCTACAAAATCAGTCTGCATCAACAGTTTGTGATGTTTGGGTATGGAAAAATAGCGACAATCAAGAGTTCAGTGTGAAAAGTGTTAAGCTCTCATTAGGTCAACGCTTTGATCTAAATTCGGCAGCGTATACGTTTAGCTGGAACAATTGGGTAACAGGTTAATGTGTAACGTTCGTACGGCGTGCGATCGAGGAGAAGATTGCGTCGGCTGTAGCGCTCAGAAGTAAAGGAATAAGTCTGCCAGACAGGATCTGCAAAACGTGTGGAGCAGCTGAGGAAACCGCAGTACATATATTACTTAAATGTAATTTTGCAAAAAGAACCTGGGAACTGGTTACAAAGTGGTTAAAAATCCCGATGGTGAACACCGAAGGCAGCCTGAAAGAACTTCTGTTGGAATTACATGACATTCAACGAAGCAAGGGTGTGAAGAAAGCAATAAATGCAATCGTAATCCAAACGATGTGGATTTTGTGGAAGACCAGAAACGAGAGAGTTTTTAAAGGAAGGCAAGGAGTGGTCCAGACGGTAATAGAAGACATAATAGAGTCATCTTATCTTGGAGTGAAACTGAGGTCAAAACACGGCTCGATAACAAGACAGGAATGGTGGGATTTCAATGTAATTTTCTAAAGTTTGGTTGAGTTTTGTTTCTTTTCAGTTTTTCTATTTTGTGAATGTCCAGCTCCTGGCTGGGAGTCCTATGTTTTTTATCCTGTTTTTGTGGACAATGTTTTTATTTTAATGAAGGTTTCGTTTGCTATTAAAAAAAAGAAGTAAAATGTACTCAAAGATTTAATGAATTTGAATCAAACTAACGATAAATTAAATTGTAAATTATACTAGGGAACAAGAAACAAACCATACATAAAAACACAAGCCAAAAAACAAATGATCTTAATCGGGGTTGCTATTAATGCAACTTGTATAACTCGTAATGAAACTTAACAGTCTAATCTACTACGTAAACATACTTTATTTTAATAATTGAATTGTGTTTGTCAGACTAAGTGGTGTGGGGGACAACCTAGGGCCGGCTTGGTGCGGTGTCGTGCCTGTACACCGCCCCTAGGGGCGTCCCCGTCTTCATTGTCACCCTCAAGACACCAAAGTCAGTCCACCAAAATAAAAAATATAGCCGTTATAATAGCTAGTTACTTAAAAAAAATATTTTCTTTATAAATATATACCATTTATCCCCCATTTCAAACCAAATCTTCCCAATCTCTCTCACTTTTTATACACTTTTTTAAATTTTGTTTTAGCCGTATCCTCTTCATCGTGGTGTTCGTCATCTTCAGGTGAGGGCGATTTGTTTTTTTGCAAACGCCGTAATGCAGGCAGCACATATGATCATCAAGGAAGAAGAAGATGAAGAGAGCACGTCACAACCGCGAACTAGGCAAGCTGCCATAAACCGAGACCGAGAAGGTTATATTATTTTTCGGTGTTAATAATTTAGTTATATTATTTCTCATGTGTAGGTGCCCATGATAGATTAGTGGCCGATTATTTTGCCGATGAACCCGTGTACACGGCCACGATGTTTAGACGTCGGTTCCGAATGAGTCGTCGACTGTTCTTACGTATAATAGATGACTTGTCGCAGTCTGATCTGTTTTTTTTACATTACGATACGACGCTGGAGGCAAAAGGGGATTCACCACTTTACAGAAATGCACAACGGCCATTCGCCAATTGGCATACGGGGCGACACCCGATTCGTTGGACGAGTATTTAAGGATGTTTGAAAAAACCGCACGAGAATGTTTGTACAAGTTTTGCGAATGTGTGGTGAAGTTGTATATCAAGAAATATCTGCGGAAACCAAACGTAAATGGCGTCCAAAAATTATATCAAGCACACGAAGAAAGGCATGGTTTTCCCGGAATGCTCGGGAGCATTGATTGCACGCACTAGCGGTGGCAGAACTGCGCTACTGCATGGCGAGGTCAATTTACGTGAGGCGATCATGGACATCCAGTTGTAATACTAGAGGCTGTTGCGTCACAAGATCTGTGGATTCGGCATTTTTTTTCGGTGTTCCTGATTCGCTTAATGACCTTAATGTCATCTACCAATCAAAGATCTTTAACGATGTCATAACAGGAACTGGTCCAGACACCAAGTTTATGGTTTCGGGGGTGGAATACAGGCACGGTTACTATCTTGCTGATGGAATATACCCAACCTACTCTACAATCGTTAAAACTATTCCGCACCAGACAGGCGATAAGAGAAAGAAATTTGCCAAATTTCAAGAGGCGGCGAGAAAAGATATTGAACGGTGTTTTGGGGTTTTACAAAAAATGGCATATCCTTAAACATCCAACACGTGTTTTTACACCATAGAACTTGCGATACTGTATGTATACTTGTATCTTGCTGCATAACATGATCATTGAAGACGAAGGTAGAGCCATTTGTGAGTACGACGAAAATGTGCCTAACGGGAATTCTGTTACGGTAAGTGTAGAACAGCAAGATTTAAACGGGTTCTCCTTACGTAACGAGTACACACATCAAAACCTTCAAGTGGATTTGATGGAATACATTTGGAACAACGCACAAAACGAACCCAATGACGACACGCCAAATGAAGTGTAAGAATTAATATTAATTTTAGAGTTTAAAAATTAATTTACTTTTATAAATATTGCATATTTTACTTGACAAAATTTTAAAAAAATTAAAAAATGGAGGAGGCTCATCATCCACATCCTTGGTCCATCCTTTAAGAGGCATTTTCCTTGGGTGTTAACATGGAGGGCCATCCTCAAAGGATAGGGCTACTCGACACCCAATAGACTCACCACAACCGATATAGCGTACTTCATTAATTGGTGATTTCCCCAATTACGCTATCTAATGTTAGAAATTGGAACTAAAGCAACTGTCTTTCTATCATGGCTCGTCTTTCAAATATAACAAGAAGTAAATATATAAACACAATAAAAATTTTCTTGCATCAACAAATTATAAATAAGTTTAGGTTAGCAAGCGATTATACGTTTGAATTAATTATTTTTCATAATATCAACCCTAATCTCAGTTATGATCATGAAGATTTAAAGAATCATAAAAAAATAAAAGATTGTTTGTAATTTTAGTGTCATCAAATTATTTAAGAAACTAAAAACTATTATTAATATACCTAAACTACGTGGAGATCCGCCTCCTAGCTCAGTTGGTTTTCGGCCGGGGGTTTGCCAATGGCCACCCCGGTTCGAATCCCGGCGTCTACGGCTTGTGGGGCGGGTTGTCCCAATGATGGATCGTATCCTACCGAGGCATGGTGCGGTCTTGAGGGTAACCCGGTTTTACCCAGCTGTTACCCCAGCAAGTCTCTCGTGTGGGGGCAGTATGGTTTCCGGGCGGAAGTCAGCTTGCGCAGCGGCCGGGGCCCGATCGAACATCGCGTCCGTAAGTGCGGGGCTGACGGGGGATTGTCTTCGACATGAACCCGGTAACCACTGGTCCAGTACATAGAAAGTCACCTTCCAAAAAAAATACCTCCAAAAAAAATACTTAAACTACGTGGGGTTCCAAAGGGGCTCTAACCCCTTTGGTGTGGGTCCTAGAGCTGGACAGTGGAGGTGTTTCTAACTCAGTTGCAAACTTATCACTTAAAACAAAGAGAGAAATGGTTGGATAGTACTTGTGGTTTGTTAAAATTTCACATATAGTTCTTAGCTTATTAAAATTACAACGTTGTTCCTTAATGTTTGTACATTCGTTTCTCGGATAGCCCCTAACATGGATGTGAGGTGTTAATTGAATATGAATAGACTAAAATGCTCTTATCAGTAAAAAAAATAACATAAAAAGAAATATAATTAAGAGGGGCCCACCACCCTTTTCTTCGTCAACCTAACTCCACCACCACCATGTTCTTAAGCCACTACTATTGCATCCCCCCCCCCCCCCCGATTTGCTCAATTAATCTGACCCCATCCCTCTCAATCAATCCCCACTCTCTCCCACTGTTTTAGTCAAACTAACATGCTTTCTTGCCGGAAAAATACAACGACCAATCGACAAAAACAAAATCGGTGGTTTACAGTGGGGGTGCTTGTGATTGACAGCTCGGTTTGAGGAGGGTGATGACAGGGTGAGGCGGTTATCGCATGTGGGGTTAGGTTTTTATTATTAAATAGTAATTGTGAAGCCCACTTGAATTTTTAAATAATAAATTAGATTTTTGTAATGGTTTTTTTTATAGTAAGGGCATTTTAGTTAATTCACATCCACTTAACACTAAAAACTAACTCCTATCTACGTTAGGGACTATCCGTCAAACAAGTGTTAAACGTTAGGGAACAAGGCCATAATTTTAGAAAGATAGGGACTCTAAGTAAAATTATAACAAACCACAAGGATTATTCAGACATTTTTTCTCTAAAATGAATTTTGTTTTTCTTGTTAGTTATAGTTATACACAAAAAATTGCTTTAGATTTGCATGGATAATAAAAAGCATGGGAGGCTTTGATGGTGTGCGGGGAGGACCTCCGCACAAGGCCCACGATTTCGAGGGGCATGCGATTTAAAAAAAAATCCGATACGTATATGTTATTTTTTAAAATAGTAAACACATACCACTTCCAATATAGGCCCATTTACAAATCATTTTTTATGGTTTAGAATTCGGCCCACTTGTAATTAGGTTTATTGAACCCAATACTAATTTGATTTTTTTTAATTAATAACAAAACATAACGGAAGGGCACATTTTTTAAGGCTCGAACAGGGTATGTGAATTCTTAGAGACGCCTCTGATAAAAAGTTACATGGAAAATGTTCTTCGCTATTAATTGTTTATCAATGGTAAGTTACTACTGATCGTCAATGGTAGCTTATATTAGTTGCTAACTTATCGGTTGCAATAATCACAATAGTATGCTACTACCGAAGAGTGGCAACATAAGCTCTATAGCCGGTTATTACCGAGAAGTGGGAATAAGTCATATGCGGCAAGTGCTTAACAATAGTAACTCTCTAATGGAGTTTCTACTAGGGTATTTCCTGATGTAACTGTTGCGGTTGCACCCCAACTATCATACCTCTTCACGAAAGGATGCAATGATTCGATAGAACCATTGTAATGGTTCGACCCCTATATTGTATCTACCTTATCAATACAGCATTCTTCGTTTGAATTAATTAAACAAAACTCCCTTTTTATTATTATGTATGAGATTTTGGTTCTAATTAACTAAAGCAAGGTTTCTGGCCCAGGCCTGCTTCTTTTAATTTCCATTCTGGGCCGCTAGTCACCAGCCAAGCCGTTGATTTCCATTTGTTTACGATGATTCTTTTTTGGGCTGATGGCTTTTCCTGGGCTACAACTAATTTGATTAAAGTCCATGAATTGCAACTCATCTTGATTTTCTCCAATTTGTTTTTCGTTGTTTTGAGTGTTTTGTGGACTAGCTCAGATTAGGGGTGGGTGCTTTATGTTGGATCGTTAAACGTTTAAATCAAGTCGACTTTAAAGAAGCTTGAATTGAGCCGAGTTAAAACAAGCTTAAGCCTAAATATAATATGGTTTAATAAACGAGCTCTAACCGTCACTTATCGAGCTCGAGTTGACTCGCGATTCTTAACAATCCTAATGTTTATATAATTTTTATTTAACGTGTTGTGTGTGTTTAACAATCCTAGCTTTAGGGTTTAGCAATAGTATTTAGGGTTTAGCATTAGGGTTTAGCTTTTGGGTTTAGCATTAGGGTTTAGCTTTAACTTTTGGGTTTAGCTTTATCTTTAAGGTTTGCATTAGGGTTTAGCATTAAGGGTTTAGCTTTAGGGTTTAGTTTTAGCTTTTGGGTTTAGCATTAGGGTTTAGCTTTAGGGTTTAGAATTGTGGTTTAGCTTTAGGGTTTAGCATTAGGGTTTAGCATTAGGGTTTAGAGTTTAGGGTTTAGCATTAAGGTTTAACTTTAGTGTTTATTGTTTAAGGTTTAGGATTTATAAGACATATTTTTTCAATTTTAAACATGTATATACATATATGTATAATTGACAATATACACATGTGTATAAATCAAAAAAAAAAATTAAAAAAAAAATTAATCCTTAAAGAAAAAGCTGCGATTTTTCCATAAAATTTTTTTTTTGTATTTTTTCACCTTTTTTTTACATTTTTTGCTTAGGAAAAATGTGTGGTCCAGATTGCTTCTCAAGTTTCTCAAATAGGGTGGACTTCTCTTAGGATTCCTACCCTAGGAGAATGATCCAGTAAAAAGTGGATTTTGCCTATGTAGCCTAAGAAGGATTGTGATGATGACATGTGACACTCATAATAAGTAGGAAGGAAGGGTATTTTGGCCATTATAAATAGGAGTGAAAATGACATGTGGCACCCCTTTTGTTTTTTTAAGAATACAACAAAAAAATCTAGTACAAAAAAAATCAGCACAAAAAATCTAGTACAAAAAAAATATAGCACAAAAAAATCTAGTACAAAAAAATATTGCACGAAAAAAGTCAGCAAAAAAATGTAGTACAAAAAAATTCAGCACAAATAAATAAGAAAAAAAATTAAGACAAAAAAATTAAGCACAAAAAATTTAGCACAAAAATATAGTAAAAAAATCCAGCACAAAAAATATTATACAACACATTTTAGTGGGTTTTTTAGTCTTCATATTTTATATAGCAATATGGTACTCAAATTAAAGATAAAAAGACGCTCGATTTTACGGTAAAATTTTTATGAAAAAATAATGTCGTATAAAAAAGTTATGAACGTTTAAAAAATTGGGGTGGAATATGCATGTGCCTTGCATGTGGAGAGAGAAAGTCCATAAATAGGATTTTCCCAAGATACCCTTGCACTCCTTCTTTCTCCTACACTTTAATCTTAACCATTGATTTGAAAAATGAATGGTTAAGATTCTTTCCCATCCTACTTAGGCAAAATAAACTTTTTATTTAATCTTACCCCTACCCTATATATATATATATAGAGGACCGCTAGAATGAGAATCACCTCCAGTTGTAAGAACCGCGAGAACCACTTTCTGGCCATTAGATCAAGTAGATGGATGGATGAGATTAAAAGTATTTAAAAATAATATTAAGTATTTTTTCTCTTATTATGTCTTTAATATTTTAATCCAAAAGGTATTTTAGTAACATTACTCTATTTTGTCTTTTTATCTATATTATTTTTTTATTACTTTTTTGTTTTATTATATTACTTTTTTAGAAGAATTGTTTTATTAAAAACATTTTTAAATGCATATTTTTTTTTACAAAGACAATTTTTTTGCGCGTCAGTTTTTTGCACGCCGGGCTTTTTCAAGCGTCGTTTTTTTTACGCGCCGTTTTTACCCGGGTTTTTTCAAGCGTCGTTTTTTTTTAACGCGTCGTTTTTTTCGCGCCGTTTTTTACACCGTTTTTTTAACATCGTTTTTTATGTCGTTCTAAACGTCGTTTTTGCGTCGTTTTTTTTAAGTTTACATTTTACGTTTTTTACGCGCCGTTTTTTACACCGTTTTTTTAACGTCGTTTTTATGCCGTTCTAAACGTCGTTTTTGCGCCGTTTTTTTAAAGTTTTACGTTTTAGATAGAAGTTTACGTTTTAAATTGTACGTTTTACAGGTTACATAAATTTTTTTTACGTTTTACGTTAAAAAGTTTTTACATAAAAGTTTTCGTTTTACGTTTTGCGTTAAAAAGTTTACATTTTACGTTTTACGCGCCGTTTTTTTACGTTTTACGCGCTAGTTTTTTACATTAACGTTTTTTATGTTTTTACGCGCCGGTTTTTTACGTTAACGGTTTTTACGTTTTTACGCGCCGGTTTTTTACGTTAACGTTTTTTACGTTAACATTTTTAAATTCAGGTTTTTTACGTTAACGTTTTTTAAGTTTTAGTAAAAAAAAAATTACGTTTATACGTTTTACCTAAAACTTTTTACTTTTTACGTTTTACGTAACACTTTTTACGTTTTACGTCAAAAAGTTTACGGTTTAATTTTTTTTTTTTACAAAAAACTTTTTTACGCAAAAACGAACGCACCCAGAAAATCGCAAAGTCGGTGAAGCGTCTCAGATATATTGTTATCATCCTCGACTAGGGGGAAAAAATAAAAAACCAACAACATCAAAACAAAAGTGTATCTCGAAAAAAAAAACGGGGTTTGGCTCAGATTATCCGATAATCAAAAGGCTGCAAAAGTGGGGTTGCAGGTTTAAAAAACCTACCCTCCTCCGTCCTTGTCGCGCCATCGTCATCGAAATCTGCGTTTTTTTTTTTTGCATCATCGCCGCCCCAATCGACTATATCAAAACAGATCAAACCCACATATCAAAAATTTTCCCAAAAACAGATCAAACCCACATATCAGATAAAACCCACATATCAAAAATCAATCTTCAAATCAAAGTTCATCAAACCCACATATCACTAGAGATCTATTTTTGTAAAAAAATCACTAGATTCAAAAATCACCACAAAAGTCAAACCACAAAATTCAAAGCAAAAATAACCACAAAAGTTCATCAAACCCCCATATCAAAAATCACAGTTCATCCAAAAAAATCACTAGACTCAAAGCAAAAATCACCACAAAAGTTCATCAAACCCCCATATCAAAAATCACAGTTCATCCAAAAAAAGCACCAGATTCAAACCACAAAATTCAAACCCAACAAAAACCCTGATTCAAACCCAACAACATATTCAAACAGATTCAAACCCAACAAAAACACTTACCAACAACCAATCAAGAAAGTCAAAACCACAAAGATTCAAACCCAAGATTCAAACTTGGTGACACATCAACCGCCACCGCCCCCTTCACCGCCACCACCGCCGTCGACACATCAACCGCTGCCACCACCGCCGTCGACACACCGTTCTCAGGGTTAACCGGCGTCGTACGTATAAAGAGGGGAGGTGAGGGGGGTGGCTGCTGCTGGTGGTTATCGACGGAACGGAGAAGAAATGAGGTGTGGGTGTCTCTTGTCTGTACCGAAAACAACAATCTAAGGGATGGTGATGAATGAGTTTGAGAGAGATGGTGGTCAAGATGAGGGATGATGGTGATGAATGAGTTTGAGTTTTGATTTAGGATTTTTGCAGAATCTTTCGAATCGTTTCAAGAGAGAGAGAGAAATGAGAGATAAATGAAAAGGGGAGAAGATGAAACTGATAAATAATGAGGAGAGAGAAAGAACTTTAAATGAAAAGAGATAAGGGAGATTTGACATTTGGGGTAAAAGACCAAAATAACCTTTTGGGTGGCATAATCTTATTGGTGGAAAGTGGTTCTTGCGGTTCTTACAACTGGGGGTAGTTCTCATTTTAGCGGCTCTCTCTCTCTCTCTCTATATATATATATAGTGGAGAGTTCAAATGAGAAGAAATTCTTTATAAGAAGAAAAAAGAAGAAATTTCAACCAATAGAAATGCTTCATTAGACTTCATTTAATATTTGTACTTAATGTAACTATAAGGGTATATTGGTAAACTTACATACATCATTAATTGGTAGTTTCATCTTTAATAACTAACTATATTAAAGTTGTAACTTATTTTTAAGATATATATTTTTCTCAAAAAATAAAAATAAAAATTCATTTATAGTGTAGGATAAATACGAGGCGTGTAGGATAAATTATGAGTTGTGTAGGATAAATTTCAATATGTGTAGGATAAATTTCGAAATGTGTAGGATAACTTTTGATGTGTGTAGGCAAATTTTTTTAGTGTGGAGGATGATAGTCTTAATGACTAATTAATTAGTCAAACATAATAATAAATGAGATGAGAAAAAAACTATTTAGTGTTTTACCATTGTATCCTTTTGTTCTTTTTATTCTTAATAAAATTTTCTTCTCAAATGAACATTCCCCTATCTATACTATATAATAAAAGAAACCTGTTTTGGGACACTTGTCATTATCTCATTTAATTGATTAAAATTATTAATAATACTAAAAATAATAATAATTCTTATTAGATTTGATTAAATATTATTAATAATAAAATTTTGTATTAGATTAGATTTTATTCTAATAATAAAATAGTTACTTTAAATAATATAACCCCGTGTATTGAGTCTATAAGGCTATAGGGTGTGGTCATGATCCTCATGGTCTTCATGATCCTCCACATTAGCGCCATGTCACTTACTTTTAATTCATCATTCGAAACCACTACCCTAAGGGTGTGGTCATGACTCAAACCACTATTCTATTATTTTAATTTATTTGTAAAAAAGGAAAAAAGAATATTAAAAAAGGAAACGAGGGTCATGGTTGCCATGGTTTAATCCATGCCAACCATGGTGGATGAAACAAGGTGGTGGTGTAGCAATTTACTAATGATCCTACATGGCAATTAATGACCCAACCATGTCCCCCACACCCTTTAGCCTAAGTGTATTAGATTAAATACAAATCTATAAGTGTCGTGGAATTGGTTTATTCAATATTAAATCGTGTAGTATAATATTTAATCAAATCTAAAATCTAATCTAAGATAAATTTTTATTATCAATAATATTTAATCAAATCTAATAAGAATTCATACGAATTCCAAAGTTGATATTAACTTTCAAATAATTAAAAAAAATCCGCCTAACATCACAAATGTTTCTGTTAAATTCGATTAATTAATTTGTTCAACAATCACTATTATCTTTATCATTCAGTACGGTTAACCGATTTATCATAATACAACCTCCCACCTATTCAATCATATGATTTTTCAATCTTATATTAACTAAATAAATAAAGATTAATATTCAATCTTATCCTACTTTAAATATAAAAAAATCCGTTAGTTCAGATTAATATTCAGTCTTATCCTACTTTAAATATAAAAATCCGTTAGTTTCTTTAAATATTTTTTTTATTATTTGGTATATAAAAACATATTTATTCAACCCATGTAATACACGGGGGTTTTAAAAATATAACTTTTTTTATTATTTGGTAAACAATGTTACATTTATTCAACCCGTGTAATACAATGGTTTTAAAGATATACTTTTTTTTTATTATTTGGTATATAATATTACATTTATTCAACCCGTACAATACATATGGTTCTTATAGATATAACTTATTTTATTATTTAATATATAAAATTACATTTCTTCAACCCATGCAATAAAGGTGGCTTTTAAAAAGATAATGTTTTATTATTTGATATATAAAATCCATTTATTCAACCCGTGTAATACACGGGGTTATAACCTAGTATATATATATATATATATATATTAATTTACTAATTCTTATTCTAATAAATGATTTTAACGAATGTCACATGTTAGCACTAAATCTTGTCTCTTAATTTTAATTTTAATACTACATATATAAAGACTTATATAATATGAAAAATTTTAATTTAAATATTTAAATACCTACTATTAATTAAAGAGATTACTTTAACGCTCTAATTTATAGTTTAAAAGACTAACTTCTATATTTATAAACACACATTTTTTTTTAAATATGTAATATTTTCTAAAGTAGGAAGATATTTGTATCCCGCCTCATTAACCATATTCCATAAATAATATTTATATCAAAGTATTTATATTTTTTTTTGAACGGCCAACAAACTCAATCTCGAGCACTCTCGGGGCACCCACTGGACAAACGGAGTACTCCGAGAGTAACCCGAGTCCACCACCAATTCCGGGGAAAACCCGGAAACCCACCCGTCCGTAGGCACGATGGTGAAATTACCGGTAAAACCCGTTTGGCTCAAGGATCCAACCCATGTTTCTCTGGATCTCCTATCATTGCCCACCAGTGCCTCACTCTGCATCAAGTGGGAGTCGAACTTGCATCTTTCAAGAGAAATGCAAGTCCACCACTTGATCTAGAGATCATTGGCTCAAAGTATTTATATTAGTGTTAATATATACAGTAGAATTTAATTACAACTCATTTGCCACAACCTCATAACTTTACAATCTAATTTTAAAAACACTTACAATTGTAACATCATTACTTTTATTTTTTAGTGTTATTGTTTTACAGCCGTATAAATTAAGATGAATTATAGTGACTTAAGAAAGAAGTGAAAACTAAGAAAATTATATTTGGATAAATGAAAATATGACTTTTACTTTTATTTTATTATTTTGTGTAATAAGTCATTTCAGTTATAAGGATTATATAGAAATTTTTTAATTACATTTTTTTTTCAATATTTAACCCGCGTGATACACGACTTTGAAGCTAGTTTATATTTAAAGTTAAAATTAAATTAACTAGATAGTATATATTATGCCATTATTTAATTATAATTATAATTATAAATTATAAACTAATTAACAAATAACACATGAGTCAAACTCAAGCTTAAAAAACTATTCGCAAACCAAGCTTGAGTTTTTGAAATAGAACTCAAAGCGAGCCGAGCTTGAACTTGAGCTATTCTAAGTTAAATGAGCCAAGCTTGAGCTCAGGCGAGCTCGGTCTAGGCTTAGCTCATTTACACACCTAGCTCAAATGAAAGCCTTAATCGAATCCTCCTGTTCTTTCAAATCCCTCTGGTTAGCATATTTAAAAAAAAAACAAACAAACAAACACTAACGTATTAAGTTAAAGAGTTTGGGTTGGAACACTAAAATTCAATTAGAGTTGTCCTATTGTTATTGATATATTTTAAGTATTTATTTTTAAGTTGGTTGGTTTTTGTAGCACAGTGGTTAATGTTATATGTATGCAATTGCAAGCACAACATGACAACATCATTCATCGGTTTTGTCATTGGCACATAAAAGTTTTTCCAACACTAACACTCAGTTCTTGGTTTCATGAAGTGCACCATATCAATATATATTCTGTTTGTTGCAATCATAGTTAAAATAATAAAATGTCATTATGTGTGGTTTATATCGTTTTAGTCATAGAAATAATATATTAAGGTTTAAATATGATGTATAATTGTTATGAAATTACGTTTAATAAGTAAATATCTAAGAAGTCTATATAATTCATCCTTAAACATGTAGTTATAAGTAGTTAAAAATTTAATATTAAATATAGTCGTAAACAAAAACCAACACTTAAAAAGAAAACTGTTTAACTTTACAAGAACATGCCGACATTGGCGTTTCTGGTGTTTTACATGCTAAAAATAACCTCTTGTCTTTAACTTATATTAATTTAAACACCATTATAATATTATTTGAATTTGTAATTCCGTCCTATCTAACGTTCTAATCTCTTAACAAATTTTAGTTAATTGTCTTATAAGTAATCCTTTTCTTTTCCTTTTGTTTACTAAGTAAATCCAAATTGACAAAACTATTAAAGTTAAGATTTGCTCGAAGTTAAGGGTTCAACCTACCAGCAGCATCTTTTGAAAACCCAATCGCATCTCTTGCTCATTTATGTACTAGTGTAGGTAATTACCGACGGTAGGGCATCACCGAGATCGTGTCACCTTGTAGTTTTTTTGTTTGTATATGTAATTATAACAAGTGGGTTACAGTCGCACTCTGCGGCGGGGCGACCCAATTTTAACAAAGTTTAAATGGAAACTTAACGCATTGCCGCGACGTTGAAATGTAAAGTACCCCGAGTGTCTACTGTCTAATGAAAACGTATAATATTTGACCGATTGGTTTTCAAAAAATACGTCAAAACGTAGAGTAATTGAAAATGTACATATAAATTAGCACATAAACGTATCATATTTGACCGGACATATTTCTATAGAAAATTTACATCAAAGAGTAAACCAACCTGAATATATATTGTCAAATATAAGCAAGTAAGAAAACAGTGTTTTTTTAAGTTAAAGAATGGTATGGCGCGTTGGGCGTGTCGAAACGTAAAGTAACTCGAATTTATACCGTCTAATGAAAACGTATTATATTTGACCCGACTTGTTCCGAACAAAATTTACGTCAAATAGTAGACCAACTGAAAACGTACATAAAAATAAGCACGAAAACGTATTATATTAGTGGCGGAGCTTGACTAAAAGTTCCGAGGGGGCGGAAAGTCATGGGACCCAATTTGTGTACTGTATAAATATTTAGGCAAAATAATTGGGAGAACAATCCTATATAATTTTAAATTTTTCGGACGAAAAATAGGAAATTTTACACTTCTAACCGAAACATTCGGGGAGGGTGAACGGATTGGTAATCACATCCCCCTTCGTTAAAAGGGAAGTGTCTGAATGCTAGAGTTATCATTTTTTATTTAGTCTACTCGGTGTGGGGGTCGTTCAGGCCCGGCGACGCCCCTCAACACCTTTTCCTTTGGAACGGCGGCGTCGAGTCCGGCTTAGGCAAGACGTTGAGGACGGGCCGAGTAAAGACAAAATAATGCCGCTGTCAAACGGCTATATTTAAAAAAAATCAATTCCCCACTTTTTAAACGGCTACTTTTATAAAAAAAAATATTATTTTACCTATAAAGACACATCTTTCATCCTATTTTTTAAACACTACAACCAATACTCTCTCTCAACTTTATAAAATTATTCAAATTTTTATAACTTTTGCTATAGATCCATACAATCCGAACAACCCGAACCCAAACGCTAACCCAAACCCAAACGTTTTCTTGGTACCCGACTACTATCCTACGATGGATCCGAGTTGGTTATCCTCGCAATTTTCTCTCAACGCTTTCCCAGGTTTCCAACAACCCCCAATGCTTTCTCTCAAATGAGCGAAATCCAATCCATGCAACAAATGCAATCGTTGCAACAAATGATAATGCGGAACCCTTTCAACTTGCAATTTGAACGGGGGACGATTCCAAAATGGACGAGTTTATGGCCCAGTTCAAAGCATCCACCGAGGTCACAGCCCAAAAGGCAAAAGCGAAGGAACGTGAAGTGGACAAACAGGTTCGGTTAAAGCAAGCAAGAAAGGAACGAACTAAAAGAATGAGAAATAATAACAACCGATATCAACTCGTATCCGGAAGAAGACCGAGCGGTTTTACGTAAAATGAAAGAAAAAATCGCTAAAATTTATACAGTACAAAAATTAGCTCCCATGACTTTCCGCCCCCTCAGAACTTTTAGTCAAGATCCGCCACTGCTTTTCGAAGAGTCATGATTACCTTCGTGTCTCTACTCCACTCATCAAAAAGTTTGGTGACTTGAAGCCGAAAATAATCCTTATTGATAGACATATGAATACTTTACAAATATGATCTCCGTAAAATAATTTATGGGTTCGCTTAGTAGATATGAGAACAAATATTAAATACAATTGTAGAATCAACGCTTAGGATAAAATACAAAGACTTCTAACAATAAGAAGTTGTACAAAGAGTATCAAACGGACTCCGATTAACCTCATTCAAGCGGCATTGGAACCGTCTCATCGAACTCTACAATGTGAGATTTTAGGTTTTCACTTTTGGATTTATAGGTTATAGATTTTAGAAGTTTTAATTTGTTTATTATCATTGTCTTTTATTTATTATTGTGTGTTTTCTATATTTGTATCAATGTGTCTTTTTTGCGACTTATTGTGTCTTTTTTCATTGACATTGTGTTATATTTTTCGGCATTGTTTTATATTTTTCTCGACATTGTGTCTTGTGCAATCCATTGTGTCTTCATACACTTTTTATAACGCTTACATTAGGGGAGTGGGGGTGGTCCGTGATGGCCACCCCATCACGCGTTGAACAACCTTGCACACCGCCGCCACCGATAAAAATCACGCGTGAACATATTAACTCGTTGAAAACATCACGCGTTGAAAAGGAATATTACCGTTTCCTTTTTTGATCGTTTGGAACAAAATTGAACGTTGGGATTTAATTTTTTGAGGGGTTTTCTATATAAAAATCAAAATCATTCCCCCACTCAATCAAAAAAATAAAAAAACTCTCCAATTCAACTCAAAAGCTCTCCAATTCAACTAAAAAAATTCTCCAATTCAACTCAAAAATTTTACAACAAACATGGAAGGTTCAAGCAAGAGAGGTGGGGGTTCGAAAAAAGAGGTTCGGGTACGAATAAAAATCCCGTAAGACCCAAGGTTCGAGCGAATCTTGGCGAGCCGACGCGCTTTAGGTTGCAAGACGAACCCGAGCAAGTCCCACATTTTGAAACCCAACAATATCCACCCTTTCAAACCCAACAATATCCACCCTTTCAATCTCAAACGTATCAAAACCAACCGTTCGTTTCACCGTTTCAACCTCACCAATTTCAACCCCAATCGTTTCCACACTTTCAAACCCAACCCCAACAACTCGGCCCACTACTAGAAGATAACACCCTCATCTGTCAATTTGCAAATGCGTATCGTGAACCACAACCAAGTCTCGATGACGATGAAGATGATGATTACGTTCAAGAACAAGAAGAAGAAGAAAAAGAAGAAGAGGAAGAGGAAGAGGAAGAAGAAGAAAATGATGACGTTCAAGAAATTGTCCCGTCAACTGTCCGACAACATTGGACGAGCGAGGAGGAGGTGTCCTTGGTGAAGGCGTAATTGCACATCTCCGAGAACAAGAAACATGCCAACGAGCAAAGAAATGATACGTTTTGGAGACGGGTCATTAATCATTTTAGCCGACTTCCCGGTGCAAAGGAACGAAACATGGACCAAATGACGTTGAAATGGACGGATTTGAACGGGAAAATTAGTAAGTTCAACGATTGTTTCATTCAAAAGGTATGTTTTTTTATAAAGTTTAAATCTTAAAAAAAAACAGAAAACAGTTTCTTTTATAAAAAACAGAAACAATTTTTTTTAAACAGAAAACAATTTAAAAAAAAAAACAAAAACAGTTTTTTTTTTTAAACAGAAAACAGTTTTTTTTAAACAGAAAACATTTAAAAAAAAACATAAACAATTTTTTTTTAAAAACAGAAAACAGTTTATTTTTTAAAAATACATAACTTTTTTATATTTTTTGTAGAACCGAAATCCACAAAGTGGAGCGAGCGAGGCGACAATCATGCAACAAGCCACCGAAGAGTATTGCCAACTCTACAAAAAGAGGAGTTTTCCACACGTGGCGGCATGGGACGTTGCGAGACTTCACCCGAAGTGGGTCCCGGATGCGTGGTCCTACAGCTCCAAAAAAAGAGGAGGTCTGAAAAGATCAAAGACATCCGATTCGGGGAACTACACGACTTCCGCGTCGGATAACTTGCCCCAAATGAATTTAAACGAAGACCCCGTTGACGACCCCGATCAACCCGTTGACGATCCCGTTGAAGAATGGAACGCCCTAACACGTTTTAACCCAAGATTCGCAGCGGAAAACACATAATTAAAATTTCTTTAATGATATTCTTTCTTTCACTTAAATACATTAATCCCTTTCTATAATTTGATTAACAACTAACATACATATATCGAATTAAGTGACCACATACACACCCACGTACAATCCATGTCTTGACTCGATCTTCAACCGCGTACAATTCTTGATGAAACATCCAAAACCCTGTACAACCTGCAGTCACCACATTCAATCTCATCATTAGTAACCGGTGACATAATACAAAAATATTAACACATGCATAATAAAGCGTCCACATATCATGCTTTCTCTTATACTAGCTCCTTCATCCATCCATTCGATCACTCGCATCGGATTGCAGAGTCAACCTTTACTTCCATTGTTAACCTGCCTATGCTTCACATTAATTCTCAATAGAAAAACGGTTAGTATCATTAGCTTCCTTTCATATGGACGTATCCTCAAATACGCATAACTCGTCTTATTCATTCAAGCATATAATTAAATACCTCTCTCAAGCATGTATTCATTTTCTATTCACACCCGTACTTACAATTTACATCCTACATATATAACTCCTTAATTCATCTTTATGCATAATTCATTATGTAAGTTCCGTTTCTTACCCAAACTTAATCGAATCTCTTTCTTAACCACTTCTAACTCATTTCCACTAAAACTTAACTTAGTAACAACAACGATTCATATCTTCTTATATTACATTCAATAATTACCATATATCATAAATACATTACCAAACAAAAGGGTAAGTTTGGAGTTCACTTACCTCGTGCGTCCGAGTTCAAGCATAGCTTCCATGTTTATCCTTGGCCCATCGCCTTCCATGCTTGTGTCCATGTTGACATAACTCCTGTCCGTACATGTCATCACATTCGTCATAACATGATTAGCATACATGAGCATACATACCTTTTAATGAAGGTTTCTTGCCATATCATCTTATCAAACTAATTTCCCACTTGTAATCCATTCAAAACACATTCCTTATACAATCTATTGTCTAATACATCATCAACACATTCTACAAACATTTATTCGTTATTAGCATACAATCCAACTTATCATTTTCTCCTAAGCATTTCATCAAACACTTGGTGTGCATATCACTTTCTAAGCATAATGTACAAGTGCTTTAAGCATGTTCTTCCCTATTTCATCTTATGAACCATCACATTCAAGCAAAATCTCATAATCATAATTTCCACATCAAGTTTATCTATCTCAGTCTACCATATAACACCCTACACATCACAAGATCACATTATAACATCTACAAGTTCATCATGATCATCATCTTCACACTCATGCAATGGGTTTCATTCTAAATCACCAAATTACTTGAAATTATTCATAACACAAGTTCTATTTGGTGTTTCTAACACATCTACATGCTTAATTTCATACAATTTCATGGATTGATCATAACCCACTTCAAACAAGATTATCAAATCTAAGTTTTAAGACATACCTTATGATCCCCTTGTGAAGGTGATCGTTAATTCATGTTCGGTTGTGAATTTGGGCTTCGTTTAGCCTTTCAATTTGGAGAATTGATGAAGTTTAGGGTTTTGGCTCCATGGGAGCCTTCCCTGCTCGATGATGAACACACACACACACGATGCGTGTGTTTGTGTGTGTGTTGTTTTCCTTTTAATAAAACAACTTTCAAGTTGTTTACTTTGGTCCCTCATGTTTCGTTTTATTTAAATAAGGCTACAACCCTTCGTTTAATACCAACGATACTAATATATAACTAGGTTAATTATTCCTAGTTAATATTCATTTACGGGTTCACTTTTACCCCTAACAGTATTTTTACCCGTTCCTTTGTATTAACCGGGTTTAAATTACCAAACCCATTTTTGGGGTGTTACAAAGAAGATACACCTACAAGGCCACGCCGCAGGAACAGTGGTGAATCGTCAAGCAAAGGAAAGGAAGCGGTGGCGGAGTCGATCTTCAGAATCGAAGAGGCGAAATTGGCGCAATACAACGAGGCCAAACAAAGAAAAGAAAAAATGATGTCCGTAAAAGTTGAACGCGAGCACGCGTACACGGGACACTTGAAAACGGTAGAAAGACAAAATGATTTAAAAATCTTGTGTGAGCCGCACGCCCATCTCGACGAACCGTTTAAGTCGGTTGTAATTCAACAAAAGCGCGAGATTTGCGAAAGGTGGGGTTGGGAGATGCCACCCGTTTAATTTAAGTTTTTTTTTTCCAATGTTTAGTTGTTTTTTATTTTGCTATGTAATTTATTTTTTAATTTTAATGAAATTTATAATTTAGTGTTTTATTGTTAATTTCTAATTTTAAAATAAAAATTAAAATAATTTGTGAGTGATGGAATTGTATCACTAGTGACCACCGCCACTTCAAAATGCTTGTGAGTGATAGAATAGTGGCTGATAATATGACAGGAGTTGATTGGATGCTTGTGAGTGATGGAATTCTATCACTAGTGACCACCCCTACTCCCCTTACCGATAGGGCTGAAAATAGATATCTGTATAAGACACGATTAGACATGTTTACTGAAAAAGTACACAACGTGATTTTTTTACTTTTTAAAAATAAATATAATTATGAGATTAGGATCCATCATTTCTTCTTCTTGGTACATAAAATGTAAAACCGTGTTATAAACTTGAGATATAAAATAGTTAAACGAGTTGTATTCATGTTTAATACTTGTGTTACACTCGTCGTTAGAGACCGGTTAAACCCGATAAGACACGATTTGCCAGCCCTACTTACCGATACCGTTCATACACGATGCAAGCTATTATCCACCCTAATTTTAGATCAGCTTTATAGTATCAAAATATCACATTTGTTATTGTCGAAAACAATATTTTATTCTTTAATAAGTTTTTTTTTTTTGGAAGGCAAATTCAATAGAACAAAATCAGCGCGAGGCTGAGAACAGTACAAGCAACAAAGGAAAATAACATTAAACAACACAAGAAAGAGGATTCCAACACCACTTCTGCCAACATAAATCCTTGTGTTTTGTTCTACTAATAATCCAGGTGAATAAATGGGTCGAGCAGTCTTCGACTAAAGAATCGATAGGAGTTCTCAGACCTTTATTCTTTAATAAGTGACCGTGTTTCTTGTGTCCTTATCTACCAAAATATATAATATAATTAATTATTATAGAATATTTAAATAAGACTTGATCGAATTAAACAAGTAGTTTACTTGTAAAATATTGGCGCTTGTGGTGTTTTTTTGCTTTTAACATCATTTTATGTTATTGTTTGAAATTAAATTCTAAAAAATTACATGCAACCAACGGTCCAGTTATCTATTAGCTTTTTCCAACTTTAATTGTGTAAATGAAAATAAATCATGTAACTGGTTTAGACTCGGTGGTATGGAACTAAGCCCTTTCACATTTGCGTCAAGTGTGCGTTGGCTACATATACAGGGGGTTTCACTGCCACTACCGATAACACCCAAGCAATGAAATAAAACCCATCAATCATTACTCAATAATTTAAACTTTTTTTATACCATTTATTTAAACAATAAAAAAAATAAACATAGAAAAATACAAACCAAATTTAAAAAAAAAATAACATAACATTCTCAAGCCGGGTTAAAACACAATTATCTGAAAATTAAATTATTAAAAATAAAGGTACGAAATTAAAATAAAAATGGCAACGCAATGTTTTCAAAATTCTCCAAGCTGCAACATTAGCAAACCGAGTGTTGTGGATGTTTTGATACTCGCTACGGGTCGTGACAATCGCTTCATCCTCAATTAAACCGTCCTCGTCGTTCAACACATTGTTAAAAGTACCCCTCAAATCTTGCACACTTTGCTCGTACAAGCATAAACTTTCCTAATATTTGATTAATATTACGATGGTTTTCACCCACATGTTTATTATATGTAGTTATAACTGTGTTCCAAAAGTGTCACGAATTTTAAGGCATAGCTAGCTTTGCGACACTCGCCCAACTCATGCCCAAAGCATTATCCTCTTGCTCGGTCTAACATCTTATCGTTTTAAAATTTAATAGAAAAGTTTTTGAGAAAGAATGAAGAGGGAGTTGTGTAAAAAAATAAGTGTTATATATATATTGTGTGTATATGGAGAGTGGGTTGAGAGATTAATTTTCTTCTAATCATGATCGTTCAACGGCCAAATGGAGCTGGCCTCACCAAATTAGGTTGTTGTCCGTCGTTAATGAGATAAAATTTTGAGCCTTAAATCAAGAAAACTAGGTATGACAGTTAAGTCTACACTGGTTTGCCACATGATCCGGCTCATTGAGACCTTTTCGTTAGCTGATCACTAGCACTGTAACTCTAATAATAACCAAAATTATACCCTTTTAAAGTTTGAGATTCATAGTTTCCATCGTCCACTCTGATTTTACATCAATACATCATCATTATAGTATAAAAAATACACAATTTTTTTTATTTTGTAAATAACAATATAGCTTATTCTTTAATGATTGACCGCGATTTTGGTGTCCTTGTACCAAACATATATTATAACTAATTATATTTAAATTAAGGAATTAGAATCTGACTTGAAATAATTAAACAAGTAGTTTACTTGTAAATTCTTGGCGCTTGTGGTGTATTCTTGCTTTTAACAACATTTTATGTTATTATTCGAAATTTAGTTATAAAAAATTACATGCTTCCCCAACGGTCCAATTACTGTTAACTTTTTTTCCAACTTTCATAGTAAACGAAAGTAAATAATGTAACTCATTTATTGGCGTTTTCTTAAGGAAAAAAAAAAAACAAAAGAAAACATCAAAGGAAACATAAATCTTCAAACTTTTGACATGGGTAACGTCAGGAGTATTTAAACAGGACATACATGTCTTAGTTTTAAAGTTTTTCGATGGTTCTTGAAACGGGTTATCGAATATGGTACTAACATCTATCTAAACTAAATATATTTATATATTATATAAAAATTAAATATTATGTTAGAAGTTAGAAACTTGAAATTATAAAATTATTAAAAGTATATATAGTTGAACATTAAGCTGACTTCGAGGTGAACTTTAAGATCATGTTTTGGGTAATTGGCATCCCGACGAATAATTTTAACCGTATAATGTCATAAACAAGTGTGTTGATATGTGCACTTGCTCACCGTAATAAGTAACATGTCCCCAAAGATATGTTAACCCTAAATTAAACTAACTCTTGTTTAAGCTCGAAGAAACTATATTTTATGGATTTTTCTTTAAAGAATTTATCATCTTAAAACAAAATAATATATCACTGATATTTTTAATTATTCATTGATCATTATAAAATGAACATACTATAAAATCTATTGAATTTAATAAAGACCTAGATATTATACAATTTTATTGAACTAAATTGGCGAAACATAATGAATAATTCGATTGTGCAAAGCATTATTGATACTTTCAAATGGGAAAAACAATATACAAAACGACACGTTTATACTTACAATAAGGCAAACCAATATTTTTTTGTGTAATTATAATTGACCTCGAATTCGGATAGGGTATTAGGGTGTGACCCCCTTTCAATAAAATGTACAAATTGTGCACCGATCGTTTCTATTTTTTATTCTAAAACCAATATTTTTTCGGGTGTTGGTAAGGTTTTCTTTCCTTAACAGCTTAGTGCATTCTCATCCTTCATCAAAATAAACAAACAATATATGAAGGGTATATTGTTTGGTGTAGAGTGAGGCATTGGTGAGTAATGATAGGAGATCCAGAGAAACCTGGGTTCGATCCTTGAGCCAAACGGGCTTTACTGATAATTTCACCGTCGTACCTACGGGCGGGTGAGTTATCGGGTTTTCCCCGGAATTGGTGGTGGACTTGGGTTACTCTCGGAGTACTCCGTTTGGTCCAGTGGGTGCCCCGAGAGTGCTCAGGGATTGATTCTGTTGGCCGTTCAAAAAAATATATATATGAAGGGTATAGTCTTAAATAGCGCGCATAGCCATTCAGGTACATGACCAAACCCACGAATAATGCACAAACACGTAGACCGAGTTTTCCTTGCATGGGTACACCAGGGTATGCGCACAGAGACAGCTCACGTGAAGGACGAATAGTAGACATAGCGACAACATGCAGCCAATCAGGTTGCAATAGACCTTGCAATTAGGGGTGTTCATCGAATCGAATATCGAATTTTCGAATTATTCGAATCGAATTTTTCGAATAATTTTTATTTTCCCTTGAATTCGTATTTGATTCGAATTCGATTAAAATCCACCAAATTCGATTCGAATTCGTATTCGAATAAAAAACCCAATTCGTATTCGATTCGTATTGGATTAAATTTTCGAATTCGAATAAATTCGATTTGATTTAAATTCTTTAAAAACATGTAAAAACTATCAAAATGAAACATAAATTTTAAAGCAACCATAAAGCACGATATCATATTAAAACAGTTCCAAATAAAGTATCATAAATCGAAAATTCAAAACGAGAAGTCAAGAATAACTACTCCACATTACAAGTTAATATTTTTAGGGTTAGAAATCTATTGATAGATGTGTTACTCAGGTTTTAGTTATGGGCCATGTAGTTGGTTTGGTAATGGGTAATTTTAATAATTGGAATAAATTTTGAAAATAATTTGTAGTATAGCCTAATAAAAGTTATATATGTATTACATATAAAAATAATAAATAAAAATGTATAATTTTTATTCGAATTTCGAATCGAATCGAATTTGAAATTGTAAATTTGTATTCGATTCGTATTCGATTTACTTTACTCGAATTGAATCAAATTCGAATTCTTATAATCGAATCGAATTTAAACGAATTTTGAATTTTTCGAATTCGAAACGAATTCTGAACACCCCTACTTGCAATCACGATTCCCACGATGGATGAATCGTGCAGGGAACAAGTACAAAAGGATGAACATGTGGCACCATTCAGTTGTTGTTAGGTGTTGCTCCATGATCTCCATTAATGGCTGATGACAGGCCTGACAGAAAGTAAACTTGGACGATAACATGTTGCCAATAACGTCACTCCATGCCATTTACACCTCTGCAGACACTACATGTCGTGTCAAAAGGGGCCAACTGTATATTCTTTGACAATGACATCTGGCCCAAAGCCCATCAGCCCACACTTTTCTCATCATCCTTCGGCTATAAATACCAAACTCATCCAAAGGTTAATTCATTCCAACTTCGGATCTCTCACACTTAATACACAATTGTTTTCCTTTCTTCCTTGAAAGAACAATACTTATTCTCACGCCAGAATGTGGTTACAAAAAGAACCCCTCGTCTCTCATTCTTGTAATGAGCTTCCCAGTGTTGTTTTGCAGATTCACTCTCAAGAATCCATTGGTCCAGTGGTCCAGAAAGGATTAAAGATTAACCTCCTTGTCAAAGTAACTTTTCAAGTCTCATCCTTTGCGGATTAGGACTGGTGTTTCTTCATTGGCGCCCACTGATTTCTACTACAAACAACTTTCATCTTTTCCTCTTTAACCAGATCCGATGGTTGATCCGAACCCGCCAGTTATGCCTTAAAATTCAATCACCAAGTCTGCGGCTATAGGGGCCACCTCGCACGGTCCCAAAACCCATGACAGCAGTATGAACGAGTGGAATACAATTCTGGCACATTCCATCATGTAGAAAGTAACGCCACACGGACGGATCAAAATCAAATCCTGTCTCTAGATCCAGTCGCACAGCTCTCAACATTGCTACTAGAGGGGGAAATTCCTGCCTCATGGTATATAAAGTCTCAAGCAGCACTGAATGCTGTGTACGCACAGTTGTGCACGCAGTCGCAAACACCAGTGCAACAACATGAACACACTACTCGAGTTTTAACCTATGGTTCACCACCCTTTGACCGCGCATCATCACACGTGTCGACCGGACATGGGATGGCAACATACATGCGGATAACGGAAGACATGATGATGCCCAATATGAACATCTTCATAGGCAAACTGCTATCCAGAACTGTTTAGGTCCCCGCGTAATCTTTGATTAGTGGGACACACTAACTGAGGAGTTCCATCCTACATATCAAGAAGGAGACAACATATCACACCCTCAAATTCCACCTACAGAGTTCTACCGTGAGACGCGTGACAAACCAGGATCACAGTCATTAGTCATATTGAACGACCACTATATGAGTTAAAAAATTTCCCTGTTTGCTCATTCATGAGAAAATACTGTTTACATATTTGAGTTGCAGAAGTGTAAATAATTATAAAATAAAAAATAACTAATGTAGTTAAAGCTGAGTCTAAATGTTTGATGAAACCAATGCGAGTCTATGAAGCATCCAAGTCCTGATGTGTACCTTAGCGACCTGAGAATAAAAATGCTTAAAGTGTCAACACAAGGCTGGTGAGTTCACAAGTTTTAGCAGTAATAAAAGCGTAGCAGACAATGTACATTCCAATTATATTTTCGATAGCTAGCATATTACAAGTTACTAAACAAATGAACCAAAGCTAATTGTTATTTTTGGTGTCTTCCACCGCGTCTATCACGAACGTGGTACTTGCATTAGGTCAATGTTTCATGCCCGGCTCCCAACACGGTGTGGGGTTTGTCAAATCTAGTAGTACTACCAAATATTACCTCGCCATCCTATATTAATGGTTTGGTGTGTAAGGACTTTCTTGATATGTGTAGCGTTTAGTCAACTTGTGATATAAATGAATTACAAAATCTAAAAAGTCACATAAATGTTTCCCTCCAAGAAAGCATAGCGCTTTAGTTCCCCACCTGGAAAGCGCATACAAAAGAAGTAGTGAACTCACCTTAGGGCGTGTGTTATATCCAAAAGTACTATGTGTCAGAGACACAAACTGCCATAACATGCAAATATTC
Organism: Helianthus tuberosus; assembly: GCA_030545235.1. Taxonomy (NCBI): domain Eukaryota; kingdom Viridiplantae; phylum Streptophyta; class Magnoliopsida; order Asterales; family Asteraceae; genus Helianthus; species Helianthus tuberosus. The sequence goes on along the minus strand of CM060357.1, from coordinate 37,756,342 downwards.
ACCAAGATGTCCCGTATACCACGCTCACACACTAACGTGTATTCACCTCGTCTATTACGAACGTGGTACTTGCATTAGGTCAATGTTTCATGCCCGGATTCCAACACGGTGTGGGGTTTGTTAAATCTAGTAGTACTACCAAATATTACCTCGCCATCCTATATTAATGGTTTGGTGTGTAAGGACTTTCTTGATATGTGTAGCGTTTAGTCAACTTGTGATATAAATGAATTACAAAATCTAAAAAGTCACATAAATGTTTCCCTCCAAGAAAGCATAGTGCTGTAGTTCCCCACCTGGAAAACGTATACAAAAGAAGTAGTGAACTCACCTTAGGGCGTGTGTTATATCCAAAAGTACTATGTGTCAGAGACACAAACTGCCATAACATGCAAATATTCACCAAGATGTCCCATATGCCACGCTCACACACTAACGTGTATTCACCTCGAACTACGTGTTTATCAGATCTAACCCCTTTACCACAATTGAGCATTTGACCCGTGATAAACCAACTTTGACTCGTTTGACCATTACTCGAACAAATACGAGTGGAGGTCGAAACCATATCAAACGAACTACGATTGAGGTGATTTATGAGTCCTTGGAACTGTCTCGCTAAAACATACAATTTACGGCAGTTGCCGCCGCTGGAAACCGCCATCACCATCGCCAGAATTTTGTACAACACAAAGGATTCACCTACAGCAAACCCGTCCTTGCGACTGTTGTCATACACGACTTGGGCATGCTTCACCATGTAGGTTGTCAATTCATCAGAGATCAAGATTGTGTCAGCTAACTGCAATACGACAGTTGTGCGAGTCAAGAAAATGTTACCAGTCATTAACATAAGCAGAAAAAATACTAACCAAGGGAATGCCAAGATTAATAAGCCACTTGCAATCAGCAGTCATTGCGTCCGCCACATCGCCAGTCACCATAACTTGTTCATTTAGTTTCTTAACCTTATCCTCCAACTCAGCAACATGGTTTGTAGACTTGGTATCTTCTGTTTGTAACCTGGAGATCTGGTAATCTTAAGCTTTCTCTTGCACTTTTAACTCTTCAACACGCTACTTCAAGCCAACTAGCTCAATGTTCTTCTCTTCCAAGATTTGGCTTAACCGTTTTACTTCATATTCATGCTCGTCACTTTCTACTTTAAGTTCCACAACCTCATCGTGAGTAGTCTTTAACTCATGATTGGAGTTTTGGCAAGCTTTGGCCCATTCTTTTTACCGCTACAATATTCAGCGCATGTGCCTTCCTTTAGCTTCCTTTCAGCTTCCTTCGTTAAATTTGTCATGCACCTCCAAAAATGCTTTCTTCTCTTCAATAAATTCCTCCACTTCCTCGGACATGTTCTGTCACACCCCAACCGATGGCGGAAACATCAGAGTGAGACAAAAACGAGATTGCTCATTACTCATAACACTAAATTGTGACATGTATTTAATAATAAATTTCATTTTATTGCTAAAGAATCAATTACATTGTTTGAAATTGAATACGACAAGTTGAAACAAAATGAATTACATTACAACAAGTATTTAAAGTTTAAATACGTTTCTAGGCATCCTACTAAGTTCCGTGCATCATCATCATCATAATCCTGCAACATGTATTAAAGTATAGTTCAATAAAAAGGTATTGGCGAGTATACAATTTTTGAGTACTAGCATAATATAATAAAAGTTTGTCTCAAATCCAACATGGCAATTTATATACAAAGTTGTAGCTAGCATGCATAACTATAGGCCAAACCCGAGTGTCCATGAGAATAACGTGCATCCCTCGCCACTGAAGTGGATGAGACCGTTATGTATAATGTATAATGACTTAACAATAGCCCGACGGGCGGTGTGCTACTCCTATAACGCTATAATTGTTAAGGTGGGCTAGCTAACTTAATGACAAATATAGTGCATGAAAGTATTCTAGCATAAACAACCTAAGCATAACAAATAGCATGTTTGGCGAATTGTGTGATTGAATATGTTTGATTATTTGTATTGTGAATTTTGATAGTTGAAACATGTTACACCCAAAAGTGCATTAAAGCGTAAAAAGGGTCAAGTATACTCACAATATTGCAAAAGCTTTCCGATTATCCGTGTATTGTCGAGTTAATGAGAATAGGAGCATGAATGTGTTTGGTGTTTGGAGTTTATGGAATGTTTGGATTCGGAATTAAGTATAAAAGTATATGTATGCAAAAGTATATCTCATCTAGTCACTCATTTGGACACTAAGTTTTTAAAGTATTTTCATGGGTCCTAACGTGCCCATTAGAATCACAAACGAGGAATAAAGAACAAATATAATATAACATATTCGCGTTGTATAATCATGATCCGATTAACATTAAGAATTCGGTTATGTTTATATTTATATGTTTTATAGTATAGTTATAATATTAACCTAAAACTAAGTCCATCATAGATATCATAGATTATCATGTAAGTCAAGCATGGAGGTTTAACCTCTTTATATGATTCACCACTACACGAAATCGTCACAAGGATGATTCGAAGGGTCATGAATTACAAGAAACAAAACTAACTAATGCATGCTCAAGTGACCAAGTAATTCCTAACCCGGGTGAACCACCACGATATGGAAAGGTAATCCTAAGTGTCGGAGGCTAGGCGGGGTTATGTTACTTTGATACTAGGAAGTCACTTGAGTGTTTATACATAAAGCTCACAAGTGAAGGTGTTAGCATCTGAGTTTCTTTAGATTGTGTTGTTTAACTAAAATGAAAGATGAATCAGAGAATGATGTGCAGCGGAAATGGAAAGTAAACTTTATAACACAATCATAGAAGAATAGTTTTCAGCAAACATGATTTCATTAGTCGAAAGATTGTATCAATTACAAAGATCAACTATGCATGCACGCAACACTAAACTCCCCCTCAGCTTGAGCTCATAGTTAGTTCATACCAGATGATGGTGAAAAAGAGCTAGTAGAACAGTACAAGTACTGTTCTATTTATAGTACAATCCTAACCACTGAGCATCTAATGCTGACGTCACCTAGACAGTGACATCTAACTGACTAACAAACTCTACACTGATACACGCAAAACACTTATTACAATGAACAATTGATTATATAAACACTGATGCAGCTTCCCACTGTTGTTGCCTAAGCACTGATGTTGGAGATTAGTGCTTTCATCAAATGGTGATCAGACCTTGACTCAGGAGTGCTTTAGTCTTCATCAGTACTTGAGATACATCAGTTGTTATGACTTCAGTCTTTATACCTTAGCAGTTCTTTGACTAACAGTTTTTGTGAAGATCAGCACTTAGAATCATCAGCTGATAGAAAACACTGTCATTGGGGAGAATCTAGGACATTCAATGCTTATTGTGATCAACCGTTGAGAACCAGTTTTGGCTTTTCATATCATTTGTTCTTCTGGGCTTTATTGCATGGGCCAACAATCTCCCCCTAGAACAGATGATGCCAAAACACTTCCTTATTCTTGATCTTTATTGTCTCATCAACATTTCCCTAACTTGCCCCTTGAATTGAAGTTCAAAGTTAAGTGAGTCTTCATCATCCTCATCCCTGCAAAGTTGAAGTTCTAAAAGATCTTGGAGGTCAGCTACACTTAGACCTAGTGCATCCTCCCTTGATATGTGTTCAACTACTCCATTAGACTTGAGCAAAGTCAATACGTGGGTCTTTTGATCAGACTTCCACTTTAGTATTTTTGAGTTCAATGGGTTTCTTGGGAGAGTTTTTATTTTTGATAAGTTTGGTGATGGAGGCCTGCTCATTAATCTTTTGACAGTTTCTTGTTGCTTTAGTATAGCAGGATTTTCTTCAATCATTTCCTTGATGGCCACTTTCATGATTTCAGCTTCTCTCTGTGCATCTTCCTCATCTATCTGCTTCTGTCTTTTTCTTTGTTATAAGACATGGGTGGATAAATCAGATGATGTGAACAGTGTTTTTAGAGAGAGGGTCTGCTGCTTTGGCTCATCAGTGGTTTTGCTTTTGTATGCTAGTTTCTTTGGTGCTGTAGGATCTGTTTCTCTTAGTTTCTCCAGCTTATCAAAAGTTTGATCAATGTACTGCCTAGACCATCTTGATATGGCCTTTGCTGATCCATACTTAGCTGCAACCAACTCAGCTCTGTTCATCTTGTATTCTAAAGTGAGTTCTGCACTGGATTTCTTAAACTTGTTCCAGTTTGGTGCAGATCTCTTCATCTGAGGATCATTCTTTATTCTTTCAATTATGTTAACTTCTGCTTTGACAGCTGTGAGTGGCCAGTCATTAAATTGTTCTACCTTGGCAGGGTAGAATTTGTCTCTCATAATAAGCTCTAAGAGATCTTTCCTCAGCTTCTTTTGCAGATCAGCATTTGGTGGCAAGTTTGACATCTCTTTGCTTAAGTCTCTTGCATAGTCTTCCAGTTTCCTGGCCTTACTAGGCCCATGTTGCAATCGACTTGAGATGTTGGTGTCACCTTTCGCTTTACCTTCATGCTTAGCAATGTATTCAGCTTGCTTGGCCTTGAGTTTCAGATAATCATCCATGTTCTTTGGAGTTCTGAAACCATGAAGGGATGGGAACTTTCTTTTAGATGGATCATCCTTTGTATAGAATTGCCTCATTTCTCCTTTTAGTGTATGCAATTCAAGAGGATAATTTATTTCTAACGGAATGGCTCTTGAAGGATCTTCCCCTCCACGAGTTCTTGGTTGAACAAGTGGGTTTGATTTTGGTGATGGTGGAGGATTGAATGGTTCAGGGTTGGTTTGAATGAAAGGTGAAGATGATAAAGGAGTAGGTGCAGGGATATCATCATCATTCACTTGAAACTTTCTTTTTCTTGTGTAAACATTTTTAGGAGAAGGAGTTTTTGTTGGAGAGTTGGAAACTAGAATGAAGATTGTTTGAGAAGGAAACTGGAAAGTGGTGGATTGACTAACAACTGTTGACACAACTGGTGTCTCAACCGCTGTTGTCTTAACAACTGTTGGAGAGTCAACATTTGTTGCAGTGGTAGATGATAGTGGTGAAGTTGGTTTTGTTTTCTGCTTTTTGGTAGGTTGTTTTTGTGGTGGTGGTGTTGGTTTAGGTGTATCAGTGGATGGCTTTTTAATACCAGCAGTGGTTGGTTCTGGTGGTGAGGGTGATCTTGAGTATGTGGCAAGTGGTGGTTTGTTATGTTTATGAGATTTTCTTCTTTCAGAAGTGCCAAGATCCTTTTCTTTGATTTCCCAATCCTTCATTACCTTTTGTTCCTTCTTCCAAATCCTTTCCTTTGTTTCATTCTGATTTTGGATAGTCTTTCTGTTTTTAGCCACTTCATCTGCTAGAATGTTGAGGGTTTCATCAACTCCCTTTTTCTTTTCTTTTGGCAGATGTTTCATCACTGGTTGCAGAAGACTTCTTCTCAGACTCTGGCTTTTGAGTTAGCTTTTGCCTTGGAGTAGATTTGCCAAACTTCTTCATATCATGTTTCTCCCCCTTTTTGGCATCATCTTGATCATCATCTTTGTAGATAGGTACAGGGGCAGTGCCAGTCATTTTTATCAAGGCCATTTTAATAGCCTTGATTTCAGCCTGAGTATCTTTGTACCTTGCATCAACCATAGTTCTGATTAGTGCCATTTGATTATTGTGTTGAATTTCTGCAAGTTCCCTTTGAGCAGTAATGATTGGTTGAACAACATTCCAGAGCTCTTGGGAGTATTGTTGTGGTGTTGGCTGACTTTTGGAAGCTTCTACCAGAGTTTGTATTGACTGATTCATTGTGAGAACAGTGGTTTCAATGGAAGATAACTTCTCCCTCAAATCTTGGTATTTTAAACCATCACCCAAATGAATGGTATCATCTGATTTCCCACCAGCAGTGGTTGTATCAGTTGTTGAAACCGGAGGCGTCTCCAATGGTTCATCAACTGATGCCCCTTTTTCTTGGAACTGGAGACTTCCCGCTGCAGTGGTTACCTTGGAAATCTCACTAGTGGTTAACTTGAACACACCAGTGGATACCTTGATAGCATCAACAGTGGTTACCTTCAAGGGAGTCTTACTTATGAAACTACTGTCCAGATGTAGATCAGTGTATCCAACATCTGTAGTAGCTGCTCCACTTGAACTACCAACAGGAATTTCATGAAATTCCTGTGGTGTAACCTCCTCAGCTGTTTGTGGGATAACCAATTGAGGTGGTTCAGACACAGCCATTGTTGAAGTTGTACTCTCATTAATGTGTTGGTGAGAGGGGCTGTTTTGAGTCTGAATCTCAATGGCATCAAACAGTGGTTGAATCGATGGTGGAATATGAGATGTGGGAAGTGGTGTGGAAAGAGAATTTGCCCCAGGAGGAGGGCTGTTAAGCATACTCTCAAGATAGGGTAATACTTCATATGTAGGTGTCCCTGTACATACAACATGTTCTTTTTGTGAGGAAGCATGAGGAGTTGAGGCTTTGGGTGGAGATCTTTCCATCTGTTGTGAGGAAGTAGCAACAGTGGTTGTTGGTGACATTTGTGTTATCACTGGGTTAACTTCTAGGATCTCATCTTTTAGAAGACCCTTTTTGGTGGGTTTGGTGGGCTTTGTGGATTTCTTTTTGGTCTTTTTGGAGGTTTTTGGTGGGGGTTGCACAACAGCTGAAGTCTGAGGAGCAGATGTGGACTCATCCAAAATTTTCTCAGACTCCCCTGCTTGTGTTTTTGAACTTTTTGACTCTTTAGCCATGAGGTGAGTAAAAGTTTCAGCAGAAAGACTGTTTATTTGAAAAGGTGCACCTTGTATAAGTACTTGTGAATTTTCTTTTGGGATTTTTTTGTTGTAAGTAATAAGTCAAAAATCTTGGAAACAATAAGAACGCATGTGTCTTCTTTTCTTTTATATTATTCACGTTTTTGACTAAATCATTAAAAATTTCTTGGGAGTAATTAAAATTAGTTTTAGACATAATTGCATACCCCAAGTATTGAATTTTCAGAGGAACTTCATTAAAAGTTGTTGTTTTATTTGAAACACAGGTGAGCAGGGTATGAAACAAAAATTTCATCGGAGGGGGAACTTCTCCCTTTTGCATAGTTACTTTTGATAGTTGACCAGCATACCCTCTTTCAATCAAATCAATTTCGTATTCTTCTTTAGGGAAAGAGGTTTTACCAGCATGGTCATTCATCTGAAATGTCTCTGAAATAGTCTGTGGAGTTATAGAGACCAAAATACTTCCCACTTTTGATGTAATAGCCCAAGGTTTTTTACCTTGAACTTCAAGTTTGGCGTTTGCCTAGAAATCTCGTAAAGTATCTGGATAGATGGGAGTATTGCAGGTTAACAAAGTTTTGTACTTTGATGAGGATAGGGTGTCAATGATGGAATGGAAATCTGTATTTTTGCTTGATTTCTCAAGAGTACAGAGATAATTATGTGGGTGTTTGAGAATGAGAGTCATGGTGATAGTGGAAATTACGAATGATTGAGAGAGAGTGGAGGAGAAGAGTGTAACCGCTTTTGAGAATTTTGAATTCGATATGGTGGTGAAAACTCTATTTGGAGGTTTTATCAGGGTTTTATTGAGATGGAAAAAATGAATGCTGACGTGGCAGCGGTTTCAAAGATCAGACGGCGAACAACTGACCACGTGGCAACCTCTGATGAAAAAGTGGAAGACAGTTATTTTGACAACCACTGATGGACAATATCGGTGGTTGAGAACAGTGAATAACAGGAACATTGGCTGATTTTAACTATCAGAGGATAGACATCAGTGGTTGAAGTACTGATGTTTAAGAAATAGTGAACAACAGTGATTTGAAGAAACAGAGGTTGTCTTTCAGCAGCAGTTGTAATATCAACATCAGATGTTTGAAACAATCAGTGGTTATGAACAGACTTTTGAGGATTTATGAAAAATTTTCATTTTAACTATTTTTAAGGATGAATTTTTTATTTTCTGAAAACATTTTAATGCTTTTTATTCATGGAAAACCAAGTTTAGCTTGTTAATCCATATTAAGCATGCCAATCCTAGAGATCAAGCTTTCAAAGGTAGATGTGTCTAATGCTTTTGTTAGCACATCTGCCAGCTGATCTTTAGTTGGAACATGATGTAGAGAAATCAAACCTTTTTTCATAGCAATCCCTCACAAAGTGATGTCTGATGTCAATGTGCTTGGTGGTTGAATGTGAGACAGGATTTTTTATGATATTTTCAACTGCTTGACTGTCCAACATGAGAGGAGTCTTTAAAGCAGTTATACCAAAATTCAGCAATTGATTTTGAAGCCACAACAGTTGGGCTGTACAGCTTGCAGCAGCAATGTATTCTGCCTCAGCAGTGGATGTGGAAACAACTGCTTGCTTTTTTGCTTTGCCAAGACACTAAGCAATTTCCCAGGAATTGACACCCTCCTGAAGTAGACTTCCTTGTTGTGTTACATCCAGCAAAATCACTGTCTGAGAAACCTGAAAGCTTAACATTCCCATTAGCAGGGTACCAGATACCAAGTATGGGAGCACCTTTTATGTATCTGAATATCCTTTTCACAGCTATGAGATTAGACTTCCTAGGTGCTGACTGGGATCTTGCACTAACACATGTTGCAAACATGATGTCTGGCCTTGATGCAGTTAGGTACAATAAAGACCCAATCATGATTCTATAAAGAGTTTGATTAACCAAATCATCTTTCTCATCAGACATGATCAACTTTGTGGTTGCCATGGGTGTACTACATGGTTTACAATCATTCATTTCAAATTTGTTTAAAAGTTCTTTTGCATATTTGCTTTAATGAATGAAAGTGCCATTTTGCATTTGCTTAACTTGGTGACCAAGAAAGCATTGTAGTTCACCCATTGCACTCATTTCAAACTCTGATGTCATGAGTTTTCTGAACTCTTCACACATTTTATTACATGTGCTTCCAAAAATGATGTCATCCACATAAATTTGGACAATCATCAAATCTTTTCCTCTCCATTTTAAAAACAATGTTTTATCTATTTTACCTCTTGTGAAACCAATAGAGATTAGAAAAGTGGAAAGAGTTGCATACCAGGCCCTTGGTGCTTGTTTCAGGCCACACAAAGCTTTGTTTAACTTGTAGACATGATCTGGATAAAATGGATCCTCAAAACCTAGAGGTTGACAAACATATACCTCTTCTTGAATTTTACCATAGAGGAATGCACATTTGATATCCATTTGATACACCTTAATGTTGTGGTTGACAGCAAAGGCTAAGAAAAGTCTGATAGCTTCAAGTCTTACTACATGGGCAAAAGTTTCATCATAGTCAATGCCCTCTTCTTATCTAAATCCTTGAACCACAAGCCTGGCTTTGTTCTTGACAACAATCCCCCTTTCATCAGTTTTATTTTTGAAGACCCACTTTGTGCCAATTTGATTTACATTCTCTGGCAGTGGTACAAGCTCCCAAACTTGTTGTCTTTTAAACTGATGGAGCTTTTCTTGCATAGTTTCTACCCAACTATTGTCTTTCAGTTCCTCTTGGTACTTGACTAGTTGATGGAGTGATAGAAAGCCAGTAAAAAGACAAATGTTTTAGGATTGACTTCTTGTGAGAACCCCTTCATTGATGTTGCCAATGATTTGATCTGGTGGATGATACTTCATGAAGACTAGATCTCCCTTGTATGGAACAATGGCAATAAAGGGTGAAGGCTGCAGATAGGAATCTTCTGAGCTAATATCTGTTGGTGACTTTGATGATCCAACATTTGTTTGAAATGGAGGTGGAAGGATAGGAGGAATGGGTGTGGCACAATGTTGATTTTTATCCACTGTTGGTAGATTTTTATCAACAGTGGTTGTGGATAATGTGATGGCAGAGGTTGAAGGGCTACTTTGATCAACAACTGTTGAAGCAGCAGTGGTTGAGCTTTGAAAGCTGTTTTGAACATCTGTTGCTCTGGTAATGGATGTGAATTTGCGTTGTGGAATTACAACTTCATATCCATAGTCTTGTGATGGAGATTGTGGTGTACCTGTAGGGTTAGTCTTGACAGACACTTCTTCAAAAGAGAATTTATCAAGGTCAAATAATTCAGCAGGGTTTGCTGGGATTTTCAGTGAAGAAAGTTCATTGAACTCTACATTCAAAGTCTCTTCCACACACTTAGTGCTAGTGTTGAACACTTTATAGGCTTTAGAAGTGGTTGAGTATCCCAGGTGATAGCCATAGTCTACTTTGGCTACAAATTTTGAAATTGAATCTTTTAGGTTTAGGATGAAACATGGGCAGCTAAAGATTTTAAAGTATGAGATCAGTGGTTTGATTTTGAACAGAGTTTCATAGGAAGTCTTTTGATGCCTGGGGTTGATCAAAACTATGTTCTGGACATAGCAGGCAGTGTTTACAGCCTCTGCCCAGAAAGTTAATGGCAAACCTGAATCTGCAAGCATGGTTCTGGCAACTTCAATTAGAGTTCTATTTTTCCTTTCAACCACCCCATTTTGCTCTGGTGTTCTTGGGATGCTGTACTGCCTTATAATCCATTTTGACATACAAAAAGCATCCAACTCCTTATTTCTAAACTCTGTTCCATTGTCACTTCTAAAGATTTTTACTGGAAGATCAAATTGCTTTTCAACCTGTTTGACAAAGTCTTGCAAAATGCCTGAAGTCTCATCTTTAGAATGTAAAAAGTAAGTCCAAGTAAACCTAGAAAAATCATCTACAATAACCAAATAATATCTTTTCTTTTTCAAGCTCATGATTTTTACTGGGCCAAACAAATCCATGTGAAGAATTTGCAAACACTTGGTTGTTTTGGACTCTTCAATGGACTTGTGTGAGCTTTTATGTTGTTTACCTTTTAAACAGGAAACACAATGTGACACCCGACTTTTCAGGTCGTACCGTACAATCGTAAAACGTGTTGTGAATAGATAAAAAGGCTGTATTTGACTGAATATGATGTTTATATATGATATTTAGTGAGTTAGGAAATCCAAACATTGGTAAAAATTATGTTGGCAACGATAAGATAAACGCTTATCGCGTAACGATTAAAATGCGAAACGAACGTCGGTGACCACTCGATCAGTGTTAAAATCCTAAAAATAGTCTGTTATGATTAGAATAGTAATTTTAATCATTTTCATGAGGAAAAATAAATTAAATGCTAGGAAACTCTAATTTTTTGAATTTGAGCGCGTACCGCGCGATATTGCGCGTATTAGACAAAATACTGTCAACGCAGCCAATCAAGGCAACTGGTAATTATTCCAGTAATAATTTTGTGTGATTATTTTTATAGAATGATAAAAATAATTTAAAACGCACTAAAACGGGATTAAAACGCTAGATAAAATACCCGGTATCCAGTAAAATACTAGTTTTTGAGCTAATTTACATACATATATATATGTATATATAAGATTGTGAGTAGTGTAAGAGATGGGTGCAAGGTGGCGGCTAGGGGGGTGCTGTCTCTCTCATCTCTCTAACACTTGTTGGCCTAAGAATGTGTGTGTGATGATTATAACTTTTGCAACCTTCCATAAGACACCATTATCCAAGAAACCCTTTCACAATTTCACTCTCTCTTGAGCATATCTCGACCGAACACCCCTATAACCATACTCTTTCAAAAATTTCAAACCATTTCTTGAAGATTTGAAGGCATTTCAAGGTGTTTTCAAGCTTGAATGGAGGTTTAGAGGTGATTCCAAGAAGATTCAAGCAAGAACAAGGCTTCATATCATCATTTTTGTAAAAATCACTAAGAATCTTGAAGGTATAACATTTCATCTTTCAAATCTTGTTCATGATTCATGGTGATGAAGATGATAGTGGAAGTTTCTCTTGTTCTTGAATCTAAACATAAACTTGAAACTAAAAATAAATGGGTTTTGAACAAAAATAAAATGGATATATATATATATATATATATATATATGTGGGTGTGGCCGTATGTATGTATGTATGTATGTATGTATGTATGTATGTATATGTATATGTATATTGAGTTTTGACTTTTGATAGATTCTTGTATGATATGATTTTTGTAAAGTGAAATGCATGTGGGATCAAAGGAATGTTCTAAAAAGGTTTTATGATTTGAGATGAACATGTGAAAAAGTGAAACTTTGGAAGTTTATGTATGTATGTATATACGTCGTGTATATATGTATATGTGCACATGCATGTAAATTTTTGATGATTAAAGACTTAGATATGTAAGAATGTGTATATTTTGCATTTATGATGAATGATTGGATGATGATCATATGAATGTTGGAATGTTTGAGTATTTGAAACATGAGTTAAATGAAGGTCTAGAGGCATACAAGTTCATACAAATTGATTAGAACATGTTATGGATGCATTAGATGCATTTGCTAGATCATGCATGTTGGAATATGATCATGAAATGATGATTTGAACATGGTTTGGTAAAAATAAATTTTAATCAGATTCTAAATACTAAAAATGTAAATATTTGAAGTGTTTAATGGAATATAATTTTGTCATAATGTTTTCTAGCTTTGCATGTTGTACTTGGTGCATTAGGAGTTGTGAAATACGTGAAATCGCATGATTTATGTGACTTACACAAAAACTACACTAATCTGATTATAACCACTATTTTAATCAGTAAATAACATGTGTTTTTTTAAAATATCAAGTCATTCCGAGTTGGGATGATTATAGTAACGGTTAGCGCAAAACTATGCGTTAAAACGGTCAAAAATCGGCTTTTCGAACGATTTTTATGAAACTGATTTAGATCAGTAAGTAAACTGATATTTTTAGTTTAAAAATAAGTATTTTAACTAATTTTAAGTTTACTTGGTGTTTGGTTGGTCATACGTGACTTCCGACGCCCGAAAACGTTACCGAATCACTAAAATACGCGTTTTTCAATGAACACTAGTATGGGTAATTTTTGGGTGAACCTTATGTGTTAAGATGTGTTATGTGATTTAAAAAATGTGAATATGATGATATGTTAAGTTTTAATATGATAATGGGAAATTTAGACTATGCATGTACACTTGTGCGTTTTATGTAGTAGAAACGGTAAAATCACGATAAACGTGTAATTTGTTTGTCGAGCATGAAATTTGAATACATATGAGATATTTTATGTATACTTGCCTTAAAAATGACAAAATAGATAAGTTAATGGGATTACGCGTGTTTCAATAATAATTTATGTGTACGTTTTTGTATATATATTACGACGCGCAAATCGTAGATATATTACGTATAAACGGGTGTGTTAATAGATTTACATGATAACGGTCACCAATAAAATCGAAGTCGCAAAATCTTATATATATATATATATATATATATATATATATAAACGTGCCAACATAACCAAAAAAACGATAACTTTTCGAGAAAATCTCAAAGTTATGTGATAATTCTAAGAAACGGAGAAACTTAGGATTTTTGTGATATATTGATTTAAAAATCATTCCTACGTATAATAGGACGTGTAGAAATCAATCTGCAAGATTGCGCTATTTAAAAATACGCACCCAAAGGTGAGTGTCACTATACCCCCTCTTTTTACTGTTTTGTATATGTTTTGGGGGAAGAACACGCCAAAAAGGATTTAATAATGTTTTTGGAATTAAAACATTACCTTTTGATATAAATTACATATATCTTCATTTAAAATATATGGAACTTCGATAAAATATACGTTTCGAATTAAAACGTTTTTTTTTTATAAATATATGTTTCGAGGAGAAACTGGGATTGTACGGTGTTTTAGAGGAAAAACGACCGTGTTGTTGGGACGGGTTTGCTTGGTCCAAGGGATTTCAGTAAATTTCGTACAACCATCTATATTAAATTTGTCATATTAGTAGGATATATATATTGTACGTGAGGCAGGCATCATAGATGGTCTCGATATGGACCATGCGCCAATGATGTCATTTAATCATTTAAGTATTGCACGTGAGGAATTGTTGGTAGATCTATCGGGTTGACAACCCCGTCGTGACCTGTCGCTCCGTGTCAAGTCAAACGACGAATTGATATTCTGTTTATAGTCTAACCTTGATTATCCCTACATTGTAAATATATAGTTCGTAATGTCTAGCTAACTTACGAGTCCGAATATTTGACACTATAAATTTAATATGCAAAACTTGGGAAAATGCCCTATTGTCAAGGTTTCAGCTGAAAAACCTACGATGGATGACCCATGGATTTTATTAAGGAAATAAATGGACTTTCATAAATTATATGGATGTTTTATAATAAACACATAATTGGAAAGCTTTTTCCTTGGGATCAAATTACTTTAAATTTGAATATGTGAACTCACCTTCCTTTGTGTTGACACTTGATTTTAAACGTGTTCTACAGGTACTTGGGTTTGGCTTCGGGAATCATTGCGTATCTTGTGTTTGTTGATGTATGTTTTGTCACTTAAAATGTTGGACTAACTTTTTAAACTTACTGGGACGAATGTAATAAGATCCGCGAGGATCAAAGACAACTTAACTATGTGGTGGTTGTGTCGTGTTTTAAAACGTTATGTTTAAGAACTTATGTTTAAAATAAGTCAATATGTCCAACAATTAAATGCATCGTTCAACAAGATATTAATGGGCACCAACTTCCGTCACCACTACGTTTTATATTCCGCTGCGACGTTTTTGGGGTGTGACACACAATGCTCATAACAAGTAAACAATTTTTGTGGAAGACCTCTTAAAAGGCCTTGTTTTGACAAAGTAGTGATTGTTTTGAGATTTGTGTGCCCCAATCTTCTGTGCCATAATTCTGTCTCTTTGTTAGAGGCAGCTGAGAACAGACAAGCATCAGTCATAGGGCTCTCTTTTGACAAATCAACTACATAAACATTGCCACTTCTTTGAGCAACAAGTTGAGTTTTTCCATTGGCTATTATTTCTTCAATCTTTTAACCATTTTTGGACCAACAATCTTGCAACTCTCTTTAGTAAAGAATGACCCATAGCCTTTGTCACTCATTTGTGAGACACTAAGGAGGTTGAACTTTAGATTGTCAATGAGATTGACATTTTCAAACTTGATTTTTCCTGACTGAATTGTTCCAGACCCCAACACCTTCCCCTTAGAATTGTTACCAAAAGATATATCACCCCTCCATGATTTTGAATTCTTTGAGTAGGGCTCTACATCCAGTCATGTGCCTGGAGCCTCCACTATCTACATACCAAAGACTATCTAAGCATGCAGAAGCTCCCAGCACATCAAGTAAACAATTAGTCCAGGAGGGTCTCCAAAGCCAATAAGGCTTTGGATGGGGTTACAACAGAGTCAGTCTTAAGTCCAGGAACATGGACAGTGGTTAGCTTAGGGGTTTGAACAGTTTTTGAACCATATTTCTCTAACCACTGTTGTGGTCCATTTCCTATCAAATGTTGAAATCCAAAAGGATGCTTGTTCACTTTTGGTTTAGAATGCCTTTTGTATGCCTCAAAAACATGTGGGACCTTTTGGTATGGAGGTTGACCTTTTCCTCTTTGATATTGATTTAAGGGTGGTGCATCTGTCACTTGCACATCTCTTGGAGCAGAGTTTTTGTTCAACTATTTTGTAACAGCTGTTTAGACAGGCACAAAAGGTTGTTGTTTCATGATGGGTTGTTTTGATGAACTCACAGGTGTTTTTGATTTGTACTCTTTTCTTTTAACCTCAAAAGTTTTGAGGTACACACACTCATGAGTAAGATGGTTGGTTTTTCCACAGATGGTGCAATTTTCTGCAGGCTCAATTATGCTTGTTTTGTTAATGTCATAAGCTTTTCAGTGAAAACAATCCTTTGTGGAATGATTTTTCTTTTCATAAAAGTCACAAAACAAATTTTTAACTTTTTCTCTTTTCTTCCTCTTTTCAACTTCATTTGCAACAGAGTTTTGAACCACTGTTGGGATATCTTTAAGAGGAATGACCTTGGCCTTAGGTGCTTTCACACCTTCAACTTTGGAAAAATCCATGGGTTTGAAATTCTCAAGGATGTCACACTCATCTGACCAGGTGGGTTTGAATTGATATTTTTCAATCTCTTCAAAGGTTGATGACCCCTCTGGTTTTTTCAAAATGATTTTGTTACCATTTTTATCAGTTATTTTAATTTCTTGACCATCCTTGTTTGTTGGGATTATCTCAACAGAACCAGACTCGTTTACAACAGTGTTTTCAACTTGGTCATTTTTCCTGAAACCTATGCCAAATTTTACATTGCTTTTGATCTGTTTCTCTAGCATCAGCTCATAACCTTTGCAAGATTCCACTCATTTTTCACAGGTGATTTGGGTGGATTACAACTCCTTTTTGCAAGCATGATATTTCTATATCATGGCTTGAAGTTGGTCCTTGGTTATGCTGTGCTCATGTTTAAGACTGCAGATCTCATTATCTTTTTTAAACAATTTGTTTTTCGGTTCTTTAACAGACTTTTCAAATTGTACTTCATCTTTTAAAATTTTATCCCTAAGGTTTTCATTCACCTCTTTAACATTAGCAAATGCAATGATGCATTTGTTTGAACATAGGTTTTTCAAGACCTGAGGTGATACCTTAGCTACAACCATCATGGCACCGTCACATACATTCTCACAAGCACTGGTGTTCTTCTCCACTTCATCTTTATACCATGGGTCAGCAAGAGGTTCTATCAGTGGTTTGGGTTCCTTCCCTAATAGCTGTTCACGAACAACAACTGTAACCACTGCTTCAGCTATTTCATCCACTGTTTCAGCACTGGATTCTCCTTCTTCAGTTTCCAGCCCTTCTGGAATTGACTCTAATGCTGCAAAACAAAATTCATCACAAGGAGCATCATTCTTAGCAAATAGAGCAAAGTTTTCATCTGATAACTCATCAGGCATGCTACTCCAATCAACAAAACCTTAGGTAAAGAAGCTTTGCTGACTGGCCCCTGCTAGAGCAGATGTTTGTGCAGGATGTTGTGGTGCAGGTTGTTGCACTTAGACCTGAAAGACCGGGGCTTGGACATACTGAATTTGTGGGACAGGGGCTTGAACATATTGCACTAGAACAGGTGTTACAGGGTGTGCATAATGAGCAGTGTTTACATGAGCAGCATGGGTATATTGGGAATAGTTCACAGTGTTTTGTGTGTTTTGAGGTCTATGGCTAGGATGTGTTATGATTGTTCCACTATTTTGACTTCTGTATTCTCTAGCAAAGTGTCCAAGCCTGTTACACTTGTAGCACTTTAGTTTTGATTTATCCAACCCCGCTTTTAGATTCCCATGTAACCCTAGAAATTTTCTTCCTATTCTCTTTTAAAACTTGCTGGTTCTTACACTCAGCAGTGCCAGTTGATGCAATATGTCCATTTCCTCCAGATCAGTGGGATCAAAATGCTGGAGATCATTGAGTTCAAAGGATAAGTTGTTAGAATTCTGGTTTTCTCCACTTGCTGTAAAAGCATAGTTAGGTGAGTAAGAATTAGAGTTGTTAAAAGCTCCACTAGCAGTTATGTCAATGTAATGATCATAACTCTGATCCTTACTACTACCAGATTCTCCTTACTGCTAGGATAGTACCAAATCTAGCCTCACCAGAACCAGTGTTAATCTCCCGTTATATCTGGGGATTAATCAGTGAGATCCGAAATATAGTCAAGGCAGCTAGACCACAAACAATAGAAGAAGCAGTGGAACTTGCTAACACTCTGACAGATGAATTGGTACGCACGCAAGAGGAAAATCAGAAGAAGAATCTAGCTCAAAAGATTACCGAGGAACTACGTTATGGTAATTCCTATCACAGGAAAGGAACAGGTTCTTCCTCTTCACCCTACTGCAAGTTCTATAAAAGGAAACACTCAGGGAAGTGCTTGAGTACTGCAACTTTTGCAATATACCAGGACATAAGGAAGAAGACTGTAGGAAGAAAGCTAACATTAGAATATGTTACAACTGCGGAGAAGCTGGCCATATCAAACCGAACTGTCCGAAACTAGCTCTAGAGGCAAACAACAAAGCAAAGGCAATAGAAGGACCCAAAAAGAATGCTAGAGCATTCGTTCTGACAGCCAAAGAAGCTATGCTGATCCCTGATGTGATTGCCGGTACGTTTTTAGTTAATGATGTTTATGCTAAAGTATTATTTGACTATGGTGCAAACCAAAGTTTTATAAAATACTTCTTTCTGCAAACTTCTCAATCAACCATTAACTAAACTTCACCAAGATTGTCTGGTGGAGATGGCAAATGGAAATTCTATCAAAATAAGCGAAATCCTTCAGGAAGGAAAGAAAAAAATTTTAAGCCATAACTTTACTGTTGACCTCTTACCAATGGATCTAGCCGGATTCGATGTCGTGTTAGGAATGGATTGGTTGGTAGCCAGTCATGCACGAATTTTATGTGATCAAAAGTCTGTAGAAGTATGTACACCAACTAGAGAAAGGATCACAATTAAGGGAGACAAGCCGACAAGGTCAACAAAATTCATCTCTGTGATGAAAGCTGCAAGCTACGCACGGAAATGAGGAATGGCGTATATGATTTCAGTAATCATTAACACTAAAGGAAAAGAATTAAAAGATATTCCCTTAGTATCTAAATTCTCAGACCTCTTTCCAGAAGAGTTACCTGGATTACCGCCAGATCGGGAGGTTGAATATAGAATTCACCTGATACCAGGAACAACACCAATTGCCAAAGCACCCTATCGTTTAGCACCAACGGAGATGCAGGAATTGAAGAAACAACTAGACGAATTATTGGAAAAAGATTTCATACAACCTAGTTCATGACCTTGGGGAGCACTAGTGTTATTTGTCAAGAAGAAGGATGGATCGATGCGTATATGCATTGATTACCGAGAAATGAATAAGGGTACGATTAAAAATCAGTACCCACTACCGAGAATCGATGATCTATTCGATCAACTTCAAGGAGACCGATTCTTTTCTAATATTGACTTACGCTCAGGATATCATCAACTAAAAGTACAGGAATAGGACATTCCTAAAACTGCTTTCAGAACAAGGTACGATCATTATGAATTTACAGTCATTCCATTTGGTTTAACCAATGCCCCAGCCGCATTTGTGGACATGATGAACAGGATATGTAACCCATACCTGGATAAATTCATAATTGTATTTATAGATGATATTCTAATTTACTCTAAGAGTAAAGAAGAACATGCAGAACATTTGCACATACTTCTGATATTGTTGAGAAAAGAAAAGCTCTATGCTAAATTCTCAAAATGTGAATTCTGGTTGCAAGAAGTGAAATTCCTTGAACATTTAGTTAATCATGAAGGAATTCATGTGGACCCCACAAAGATCGAAGCTATTACCAAATGGAAAGTCCCTGAATCACCAACAAAAGTAAGAAGTTTTCTTGGATTGGCAGGATATTATAGACGTTTTATTCAAGATTTTTCTAAAATAGATATTCCATTAACCAAACTAATTTGCAAGTTAGTTAAGTTTGAATGGGGACCAAAACAAAAGGAAGCATTCCAGATTTTGAAGCAACGATTAACAAACGCACCAATACTCGCTTTGCCAGAAGGAACTAAAGACTTTATAGTCTATTGTGATGCATCTAAGTTAGGATTTGGATGTGTGTTGATGCAACGTCAAAAGGCAATTGCTTATGCCTCTAGACAACTTAAGAAGCATGAAGAGAATTATACAACTCATGATCTAGAGTTAGGAGTGATAATTTTTGCCCTTAAGATTTGGAGACACTATCTTTACAGTAGTAAGTTCGTTATCTTAACAGATCATAAGAGTTTAAGATATGTTTTTGGACAAAAGGAATTAAACATGAGGCAAAGACGTTGGATGGAAATCCCTTGTGATTATAACTGTGATATTCAGTATCATGTAGGAAAAGCTAACGTAGTAGCTAATGCTTTAAGTAGAAAATACCATGAGAAGCCAAAAAGGGTACGTGCTCTTAGATTAAACATGCAGGTAGATTTGAATGAACAAATGAAAAAGGTAAAGGAAACAATAATCAAGGATAATGCTGAAGGATTAAAAGGAATGATTAAAGAATTAGAAAAAGGAACATATGGAATTTGGAGATTCCATAAGAAAAAGATTTGGATACCTATTTAAGGAAACCTACGAAGCCGAATTCTATAAGCAGCCCGTAAATCTAAGTATATGATGCATCCTGGAAGCGATAAGATGTATCAAGACTTAAGAAAAAAATTCTGGAGGATAGGAATGAAAATGGATATAGCAAATTATGTTGCTAAATGTTTAACCTGCTCACAGGTTAAGGTTGAACATCAGAAACCTTCAGGATTACTAAAGCAATTGGAAATGCCAATTTGGAAATGGGAATTGATAACAATGGATTTTGTTACCAAATTACCCAAGACACGAAAAGGTAATGATACAATCTGGGTGATTGTAGACAGATTGACTAAATCTGCCCATTTTAACAATAAAAGAAACTTTCAATATGGAACAGTTGGCCAAGCTGTATGTGAATGAAATAGTTTCATTATATGGGATTCCTTTATCTATTGTGTCTGATTGAGACGGTCGTTTCGCTTCTCATTTTTGGACAAGTTTCCAAAAAGCAATGGGAACTAGTTTAAATCTAAGTACAGCCTATCATCCTCAAACAGATGGTCAAAGTGAAAGGACAATCCAAACGATGGAAGATATGCTTAGAGCACGTGTGATAGATTTTGGAGGAAATTGGGACAGTCATTTACCTTTAATAGAATTTTCTTACAATAACAGCTATCATACCAGCATCAATGTTGCACCATTTGAAGCACTTTATGGACGAAAATCCTGAACACCAGTATGTTGGGCAGAAATTTGTGAAAAACAACTGTCAGGACCTGAAATTGTACAAGAGACAACTGACAAAATTATTCAAGTCAAGGAAAGACTGAAAGCAGCACGAGATTGTCAAAAGAGCTATGCTGATAATAGGCGAAAACTGTTGGAATTTTAAGTTGGAGGCAAGGTACTATTGAAAGTCTCACCATGGAAAGGAATTTTAAGCTTTGGTAAGAAAAAGATAAGCCCAAGGTATGCTGGACCTTTTGGAATTATCAAATGAATAGGGCCAGTAGCTTATCTGTCACACCCCCAAAATCCACATGCGGAGTACTACCGCTTGGAGGCGTGACTGACCAGGATCCAGCCACCAATTATACTGAGCATTGATTAATAGTAAAAGTATTCACCAACCACAATGGTTAGTAAACACCATATTTTAGAATTCTAAAAGTTTAAGTTCAAATAACAGTTTAAACAAACAGCGGAAGCATAGACCAAACAGTCTCAAAACAAGGTTCATAGTTCAGATTATTTAAAACCCAACACACGGGTTAAGACGACCACTACATATCCCCAAGCTGCAAGCTCCTGATTCACTGGTTACCTGCAAAGCATGCAGTAGGGTGTCAACAAAAATGTTGGCGAGTTCACGAGATGTCCAGTTTTAGCTTTTCAAAAGAAAATGTAGGTTGTTTAGGTAAAGCATTTATAATCACGTCATGGGGAGCTACCCCATATGAAAGCTACTAAACTTGAATTACCAAAACTGTTGACGAGAAGATTTTGTGCCCCAGGTCAATGTCTATCGTCATTGACCAAGATGAAAGGTCTACTAGTTCACGCCCGATCTCCCCCGGTCACGGTGTGAGGTTGTCAAACCTAATAGCGCTATCAACTAATAACCCGTTCGCCCCCGGCGATTAATCGGTACTATAAGCAGGGACTTTACATGATAGAGATTTGTTTAGTGTTGCTAGTTGTGATTTATAAATAATACCCAAACGTATCTCCCCCGGATGTAGTAGTACAAGAGTACCATTTGCATATTCCCCCGGAAATTAGTAGTTTGAAAACATTCTTTAGTTTGTTCGTGTCCCTCCCTGGGACGCATGCTTTTAGTGTGTGAACTCACCTTGGGTTGCTCGGCAGATTAGCTTACTTGGTCAAGCTTGCTGGTCACCACGTCCTAACATGGTTACCAGTATAGGTCAGGTTTAGGGGGTACAAGTAATCACGTATATCCTACTGGTATCTAACACATCGAATGCGTACAGTTACCATTTAAGTCATTGGGCCTGTCCTTATAGTTATACGGTTAAACAGTAACAGTTAACACATTAGTCCAGTCAAACAATAATCATGCATAATCAGTCCATTTACTTCGGCCCAATAACGGAGATCAGCAGCCCACTCGAGACAAGGTGGTCTCGAGTCGAGACCAAGTGGTCTCAGGTTGTAGCATAGTGATCTCGAGTAGTGCTGGTCAGAGTCGCAACCTCAGGGATCTCGAGTCCAGTCTCGAGTCGCAATCAGGAGACTTCGAGTCGAGACTTTGATGGTCTCGAGTCCCTGAAGTCAGTTTTGAGTTGCTTGGACATGGTTTCGAGTCGTAATTGCTGCAGTCTCGAGTTGTCCCGCGTTGTTCTCGAGTCGCAACCGGGTGTCTCGACTCGCAACGTGCACATGAAGTCCTTCTAGAACATCTGTTGTACTAACCAATAATTTTGCAATTTCATGTAATAGTGTACCAGCCAATAGAAATTCCCTAAACATGTTTCTTTGTCTAACATTTGGTAAAAATGGATCAAACACACAATATTTCAAATATTTATGTCATATTCAACAAGTTCATCATTAGGGTTTTCATCATAAACATGTTCATACGGTTCATCATGAGATTCATTCAAATAGATAACATTTCTCTTGTTCAAAGCATAAGCATACATCCTCATTCTATAATACATATCATGCTACTTGGTCAACAAGGATCATGTGAACATTTATTCTAAACATTAAACACCCTACACTAACAATCATTCATCATTCAATATCTTAGCACTTTATTATCATGCAAGAGTTCACATGATTCATCCATCATTTCAATCATTCCAAGCAAATAGCACCATTGTACATATAAACACATAATGAACATCTAAAGTACTAACCGGTTGTGGAAAGGCACCGAGTTAAGGAAGAAAGTGAGAAAATGAAGTGTCCGAGTAATGATGATGAGCTTGACCGATCCTCCTTGTTGTTGCCGATTTAATCCGAGAGGGAGAGGGGAGGAGGTGAGCTTGATTTGTTAGGGTTTTCTAGAGAGAGAAAGGATGAGAGGAGAGAGAGAATGGATAAGGGAATGTTTGGGATTTGAGGTGATGATTGTTCTTGCCAAAAGAGGAGATATCGGCTACATATGTGGGGTTTTATACTCATTCCGAACATGTGCACCCTAAGGGTTTCCGAATGGGGGTGCGGCCCAAGCGGCCCAACTGTTCACTATTTACTCGAGACCGGGTGGTCTCGAGTCGCGGTTTCGGTTCACGAGTATCTTTACACACACATATATATTACATACACGTTATTGACACATAGCACAAGAAGAATCACAACAATCACAACTTTCATTTAATAACATATATATATACGCACTAAGTAATTACAAGGTGTTTGCCCGGAAAAACCTAGAGTGTCACATTATCCCCAAGTTTTAAGAACTTTCGTCCCGAAAGTTAAGGCAGCCACTGATAAGCTAGTGTAAATGAGAACGTTTCAATGGGGTGTCACATCATCCCCCCGTTAGTTTGGAATTTCGTCCTGAAATTCGGTAGTAGCTTCAGTGCTGGGAGTTTCATTTGGGAACAACTGGGGATACTTGCGTTTCATCTGGACTTCCCGCTCCCAGGTGAACTCTGGGCCGCGGCGCGAG
Source organism: Helianthus tuberosus (assembly GCA_030545235.1). NCBI lineage: Eukaryota > Viridiplantae > Streptophyta > Magnoliopsida > Asterales > Asteraceae > Helianthus > Helianthus tuberosus. The sequence goes on along the minus strand of CM060357.1, from coordinate 37,732,632 downwards.
TTCCAACGAACTTGTACGAGGGGTATCTGGCTACGTTTGAGGGTTTTGATCTCACGATCCGTGATCTCAATCGGTTCCTCAGTAAAGTGTAGCTGTTCGTCAATAGTAAGTTCCTTGAAAGGAATGATGAGTGTTTCATCTGACAGACACTTCTTCAGATTAGACACGTGGAAGACGTTGTGCACAACACTCAGTTCTTCAGGCAGATTCAATCTGTAGGCGACCTTACCGATCTTTTCGGTAATTTCAAAGGGTCCGACATACCGCGGATTAAGCTTGCCCCGTTTTCCAAAACGAACCACACCCTTCCAGGGTGAGACTTTGAGTAGAGCCCGGTCACCAACCTGGAACTCTAGCGGTTTCCTATCCTTATCAGCGTAGCTCTTCTGACGGTCACGTGCTGCCGCCATGCATTGCCTAATCTGGGCAATCTTTTCTGTAGTGTCTACTACATGTTCTGGGCCTGTGATCTGGCTGTCACCAACCTCCGCCCAGCAGAGAGGCGATCGGCATTTACGACCGTACAATGCCTCAAAGGGTGCTACCTGAATGCTAGTATGGTAGCTGTTGTTGTAGGAAAATTCCACTAACGGTAGGTGCTTTTCCCAATTCTTTCCAAAATCGATCACACATGCCCTAAGCATGTCTTCGAGGGTTTGGATGGTGCGTTCAGATTGCCCATCCGTTTGCGGATGATAAGCGGTGCTCATGTCTAAACGTGAGCCAAAAGATTTGTGCATAGCTTGCCACAACTCAGAAGTAAAACGTGCGTCTCGATCGGAAATAATAGAGGTTGGCACTCCGTGCTTCGAAACCACTTCCTTTAAGTATACCTCTGCTAAGGTAGAGAACTTGTCTGTTTCTTTAATAGCCAAAAAGTGGGCAGATTTTGTTAATCGATCTACTATCACCTAAATGGTGTCATTTCCGCGTTGAGACCTAGGCAAGCCAGTGACAAAGTCCATGGAAATTTGCTCCCATTTCCACTGTGGGATCTCTGGTTGTTGGAGTATGCCTGATGGTTTCTGATACTCCGCCTTGACTCTTGCACAAGTTAAACACTTTCTGACATAGGTTGCTATGTGGGCTTTCATGCTAGGCCACCAATAGGTAGTCCTTAAGTCGTGGTACATCTTATCTGAACCCGGATGTACTGAGTAACGGGACTTATAGGCTTCATCCATCACAAGCTCGCGCAAATTCCCATAAAGTGGGACCCATATACGCCCGTTTACGTAGTAAGCATCATCTTCTTTTTGTTCTAAACGTTGTCTCGATCCTCGTAGGGACTCAGCCCTGATGTTCTCGGCTTTCAATGCTTCAGCCTGAGCGTTTCGGATCTGATTAGGGAGGTTCGAGTGGATAGTGAGCTGTAAGGCACGAACACGCTTGGGTTTGGTCTCCTTTCTGCTGAGGGCATCGGCTACCACATTAGCCTTGCCTGGATGATATTTAATTGCACACTCGTAGTCATTTAGGAGTTCGACCCATCGGCGTTGCCGCATATTCAACTCCTTTTGTTCCATTATGTGCTGGAGACTCTTGTGATCAGTGTAAATCGTGCACTTGGTGCCGTACAAGTAGTGTCTCAAAGCTTGAGCGCGAAGACCACAGCTCCAAATTCTAAGTCATGCGTCGTGTAGTTCCGTTCGTGGATCTTGAGTTGTCGCGAAGCGTAAGCAATAACCTTCTCGCGTTGCATCAACACGCAACCAAGCCCTTGAATAGAAGCATCGCAGTAAACAACAAAGTCGTCGGTACCTTCAGGTAAGGAAAGAATAGGAGCACTACAAAGGTTCTTCTTTAGTTCCTGGAAGGCAGATTCCTGAGCATCACTCCATTTGTAAGCGACACCCTTCTGAGTGAGGGTCGTAAGTGGTTGAGCGATCTTAGAAAATCCCTTGATGAATCTTCGATAGTATCCTGCCAATCCCAAGAATTGGCGGACTTCGGTCGGAGTCTTAGGTACAGGCCAATTCTTAATGGATTTGACCTTAGCGGGGTCGACATGAATCCCTTCCTGATTGACGATGTGCCCAAGGAAATGGACTTCTCTAAGCCAGAAATCACATTTCGAGAATTTGGCGTACAGTTACTCATTGCGAAGGAGTTCGAGAATAAGACGCAGGTGTTGTTCATGCTCCTCTTGGCTCTTCGAGTAGATTAAGATGTCGTCAATGAACACAATTACGAACTTGTCGAGGTAGGGTTTGCATACTCGGTTCATGAGATCCATGAAGATCACAGGTGCGTTGGTCATTCCGAAAGGCATAACAAGGAATTCGTAGTGACCATAGCGGGTTCTGAAAGCAGTCTTAGAGATGTCCTCATCGCGGACTCTCAGCTGGTCATAACCCGATCGCAGATCGATCTTGGAATAATAGCTCGACCCTTGCAGCTGGTCGAACAGGTCGTCGATACGGGGAAGTGGATAACGATTCTTGATGGTAACCTTGTTCAGTTCGCGGTAATCAATGCACATTCGGAATGTGCCATCTTTCTTTTTGACGAAGAGCACTGGGGCTCCCCAGGGTGATGAGCTAGGACGGATAAAACCTTTGTCCAGAAGTTCTTGTAGTTGAGTAGAGAGTTCCTTGAGTTCTGCGGGAGCTAGACGATAAGGTGCACGAGCTATAGGTGCTGCTCCGGGAGCTAGCTCGATTTGAAATTCGACCTGACGGTGAGGAGGGAGTCCAGGTAGTTCTTCCGGGAATACCTCAGGATAGTCGCGTACGACTGGAAAGTCTTCAATCCTGTTTTCCATTTTCTGTGTGTCGGCAACGAGTGCTAAGATAGCGGTGTGCCCCTTTCGTAGACACTTCTGGGCCTTTAAGAATGAAATGATGCCTGTGACTTCTCCGCTCTTGTCGCCTTGAACTATAAGAGGTTTTCCAGGGGGACGGGGAATACGAATAGCTTTCTCTTGGCAGAGGATTTCAGCTCGATGTTTGGATAACCAATCCATACCAATGATGACGTCGAAGCTTCCAAGAATAATGGGGAAGAGATCGATACGGAAGGTCTGACCAGCCAATTCTAATTCGCAGTTACGTATTACGTGTGAGGCCTCGAGGTTTCTACCATTAGCTATTTCAACGATGTGCTTAGAGCTTAGCGGCGTAAGAGTGGTCTTAAGTTTCTTACTAATACGTAGGGACACATAACTAGCATCTGCTCCAGAATCAAACAATACGGAAACATAACGATCATTAAGTAGGAACTTACCCGCTACAACGTTGGGGTCATTCCTCGCTTCTCCAGCTCCAATCACATAAGCCCTTCCTCTTGCACCATTCCCAGCATTGTTGGCGTTGTTGTTGTTATTTCCCGCACCCTGATTGGGGTTGTTCTGGTTTAACTGGGGACAATTCTTCTTAATGTGCCCCTCGGCTACGCACTGGAAACAACCCTTGATGTTCCCATGATGCTGCTGCTGTGGTTGATTCTGCCTTGCGGGATGAGGGCTCCTACAATCCTTGGCCTCATGTCCCACTTGTTGCACCGCTGGCACTTGTTCTTCGCACAGGGCCCATTGTGATGTCGATTGCACTTGTTACATTTGGGGAGATGGCCCTGATAGCCGCCCTGCTGCTGAGGGCCCTTGTTATTTTCAGTTTTCCTTTGCTGAGCCGGGGCCTGAGTAGAGTTAGCATCCTTACCCTGGCTTCCATCCCACTTTCGTTTGTTGTCATTAGAAGTTCCAGCAGTAGCACTGATCCTTTTGGGCAGCTTGCCCTCTTCCACAGCCTGATTGGTGAGTTTGTGAGCAAGACGGACCACGGGCTGTATGGTATTGAGGTTGGCTGAGGTCACATGGCTCCGGATTTTTGGGACCAAGCCTTTGATGTACAATTCGATCCTTCGATACATAGGTCGGGACATGTTTAGGCAAAGTGCAGCATAGTCGTTGGACTGCTTGGTGTAGGCCTCAATCTCTGATCCAACCATCTTGAGCCCATAGTACTCGTTCTCGAATTTGTGGATGTCATCCCTGTGACAGTACTCCTCTTTGATCATGTCTTTGAAATCTTCCCATGCAGTAGCATTAGCAGTTTCCAGACCAAGCATCTGAATCTGTGCTTTCCACCATGAAAGCGCATTTCCTTCAAGCATACCAGTCGCGAACTTAACCCAGTTAGCAGGGGGACACTCGCAGACAGCAAAGACAGCTTTGGCCTTTTCAATCCAGTGCAGAAGGCCTATGGCACCCTCAGTGCCGTTGAAAGGGAGAGGCTTGCCATCCATGAAAGTTTTGAAAGTACAAACACGTGGCTGTGCAGGCGCAGGCTGACCTGTTGTGAGAAGTGGAGCGAATAGGTTTAGAGGTGAAAAGACGATGTGGGGGTAGGATCTAAACATCCTAAAGTAACGAATTTACCTCTAGGGTGAGCTGCGAAAGCTGCAGCCACCGTGTTGAGCAAGTTAGTGAATTGAGCCTGAGTCATGTTAACGCTTCCTCTTCCGCGTCCACTCATTGTCTTCATAACCAGAAAACACAGTATGAGTGTGATGTCGTAATGTAGCGAGAATGAGATAGAAGAGAAATGTGTATCTATCTAATTAGGCACACTAGTATTTATAGTAGGGCAGTCAACATAAGATAAACAAGCAAGTAAACACAAGTCTGAGCTATGAGGTCTAATATGCTGAGTCTTGCCCTTGGAGTGTAGTGTCGTCACGAGTCACGGGTTATAGTCTGGTTTTTCTCAAAAAGACTCTTCTTTTTAAAACCAAGTTTACTATAACCAATGGCTCTGATACCAATCTGTCACACCCCCAAAATCCACATGCGGAGTACTACCGCTTGGAGGCGTGACTGACCAGGATCCAGCCACCAATTATACTGAGCATTGATTAATAGTAAAAGTATTCACCAACCACAATGGTTAGTAAACACCATATTTTAGAATTCTAAAAGTTTAAGTTCAAATAACAGTTTAAACAAACAGCGGAAGCATAGACCAAACGGTCTCAAAACAAGGTTCATAGTTCAGATTATTTAAAACCCAACACACGGGTTAAGACGACCACTACATATCCCCAAGCTGCAAGCTCCTGATTCACTGGTTACCTGCAAAGCATGCAGTAGGGTGTCAACAAAAATGTTGGCGAGTTCACGAGATGTCCAGTTTTAGCTTTTCAAAAGAAAATGTAGGTTGTTTAGGTAAAGCATTTATAATCACGTCATGGGGAGCTACCCCATATGAAAGCTACTAAACTTGAATTACCGAAACTGTTGACGAGAAGATTTTGTGCCCCAGGTCAATGTCTATCGTCATTGACCAAGATGCAAGGTCTACTAGTTCACGCCCGATCTCCCCCGGTCACGGTGTGAGGTTGTCAAACCTAATAGCGCTATCAACTAATAACCCGTTCGCCCCCGGCGATTAATCGGTACTATAAGCAGGGACTTTACATGATAGAGATTTGTTTAGTGTTGCTAGTTGTGATTTATAAATAATACCCAAACGTATCTCCCCCGGATGTAGTAGTACAAGAGTACCATTTGCATATTTCCCCGGAAATTAGTAGTTTGAAAACATTGTTTAGTTTGTTCGTGTCCCTCCCTGGGACGCATGCTTTTAGTGTGTGAACTCACCTTGGGTTGCTCGGCAGATTAGCTTACTTGGTCAAGCTTGCTGGTCACCACGTCCTAACATGGTTACCAGTATAGGTCAGGTTTAGGGGGTATAAGTAATCACGTATATCCTATTGGTATCTAACACATCGAATGCGTACAGTTACCATTTAAGTCATTGGGCATGTCCTTATAGTTATACGGTTAAACAGTAACAGTTAACACATTAGTCCAGTCAAACAATAATCATGCATAATCAGTCCATTTACTTCGGCCCAATAACGGAGATCAGCAGCCCACTCGAGACAAGGTGGTCTCGAGTCGAGACCAAGTGGTCTCGGGTTGTAGCATAGTGATCTCGAGTAGTGCTGGTCGGAGTCGCAACCTCAGGGATCTCGAGTCCAGTCTCGAGTCGCAATCAGGAGACTTCGAGTCGAGACTTTGATGGTCTCGAGTCCCTGAAGTCAGTTTTGAGTTGCTCGGACATGGTTTCGAGTCGTAATTGCTGCAGTCTCGAGTTGTCCCGCGTTGTTCTCGAGTCGCAACCGGGTGTCTCGACTCGCAACGTGCACATGAAGTCCTTCTAGAACATCTGTTGTACTAACCAATAATTTTGCAATTTCATGTAATAGTGTACTAGCCAATAGAAATTCCCTAAACATGTTTCTTTGTCTAACATTTGGTAAAAATGGATCAAACACGCAATATTTCAAATATTCATGTCATATTCAACAAGTTCATCATTAGGGTTTTCATCATAAACATGTTCATACGGTTCATCATGAGATTCATTCAAATAGATAACATTTCTCTTGTTCAAAGCATAAGCATACATCCTCATTCTACAATACATATCATGCTACTTGGTCAACAAGGATCATGTGAACATTTATTCTAAACATTAAACACCCTACACTAACAATCATTCATCATTCAATATCTTAGCACTTTATTATCATGCAAGAGTTCACATGATTCATCCATCATTTCAATCATTCCAAGCAAATAGCACCATTGTACATATAAACACATAATGAACATCTAAAGTACTAACCGGTTGTGGAAAGGCACCGAGTTAAGGAAGAAAGTGAGAAAATGAAGTGTCCGAGTAATGATGATGAGCTTGACCGATCCTCCTTGTTGTTGCCGATTTAATCCGAGAGGGAGAGGGGAGGAGGTGAGCTTGATTTGTTAGGGTTTTCTAGAGAGAGAAAGGATGAGAGGAGAGAGAGAATGGATAAGGGAATGTTTGGGATTTGAGGTGATGATTGTTCTTGCCAAAAGAGGAGATATCGGCTACATATGTGGGGTTTTATACTCATTCCGAACATGTGCACCCTAAGGGTTTCCGAATGGGGGTGCGGCCCAAGCGGCCCAACTGTTCACTATTTACTCGAGACCGGGTGGTCTTGAGTCGTGGTTTCGGTTCACGAGTATCTTTACACACACATATATATTACATACACGTTATCGACACATAGCACAAGAAGAATCACAACAATCACAACTTTCATTTAATAACATATATATATATACGCACTAAGTAATTACAAGGTGTTTGCCCGGAAAAACCTAGAGTGTCACATTATCAACTACAGCTACAAGAAGAGATGGCAGGAATACATGATGTATTTCATGTATGTAACCTCAAGAAATGCTTAGCGGATAAATCCTTGGTGATACCTCTTTAAGACATATAAGTAAATGAGAAACTTAAGTTCATAGAGAAGCCCATTCAGATTGAAAATAGAAAGATCAAGAATCTCAAGCACAAGAGATTAGTTCTAGTCAAAGTAAAGTGGGATTCGAGGAGAGGACCCGAATACACATGGGAATTGGAATTGGAAATGCAAAGGAAGTACCCATACCTATTCCAGTGAATCTCGACGATGAGATTTAAAACAAGGTGGAGAGGATATAACAACCCTCCAAAACACCCTAAAACGCTTCGTAATCGCAAAACCGAACCCGCGTAACATTTATTTTAATAAAAAACGAAAAATTAAAGTTTTATACCCTGTCGTGGGCCGTGACAGGCTTGAAGGGACCCGGTCGCGGGGCGCGACGGACCCTTGGCTTGTCGGACACCCTTTGCGCCACGTGTTAGACATGTGGAAGATCTAGGTTAGTGATCAGGCAACCCTAGCCGTAGCTAGGGTGCCCTCACGGGGCGCGAAAGGAACAAGGGGAGGGAGTCGCGGGGCGCGAGAGACCTTGAAATCAGCTATAAATTGAGCAGTTTAGCAGCATTCACAATTTGTTCAGTTTTCTTTTCTTTCTCTATACTTTCACACAGAATTAATAGCCAAAATACCCCCTAAATCACGAAACTTTGCCCTGTTGTAAGTATTTTAACCCCCGATCACTAATTCGATACCCTGTCCGATTGATCTGGGACCCGGCAACTGATGCCAAAGCGCTACCTGTTTAGGGCTATGCTTTGTAAACTAAGTTGGGGTTCTGTCTCGTGACGTGTTGATAAAGTTGAATTGGGTTATTATACTAACGTGTGTGCATTGTATATTTTTAATAGGAACTTAAGAAAATTAGCAGAAAATATTTCTAGGAAGCCTATAGAAAAACATAAGGTTACAATGTGAGTCATTCTCCTTTTCTCATAGTTTGTGAGCCATTATATTTAAAATGATTTACAAAACCCTAAATGTTTTTCAGTTATACTTACAGTGATTAAGTCTTTGTATTCTACAATTACTGCCGTTATGTGGGGTTTTGTATACATTACTAATTAAGCGTTACTATTGGACAAAGAGTTAGCCAATAGTAATGTGACCACGGTTATTGTAACTGCCAACATGGCAAATACTGAATGAGTAATTTTGTAGATTTAAACATTATAATCGCTCTTAATACTGTGAAGTAATAACAAGTTATATTTTTATAAAATGGAATGTACTCGCCAGTATTTCTTGCTGATAAGAAACTTTTAAAACGCGTTTCAGGTAATTTGATGGGAAGTCATTAGAAGCCAGCTATGGAGCACTGAAGGCTTAAATAAAGTGGCTATAAGTTACCTAAATAAAAGAAGAAGTTTATGTTTTCAGCAAATTAGAGTTTATCCTAATAAAAGATATTATAAATGAAATATGGTTTTTTTATCCCATTTGTTTAATATAAAAGTTTGGTGTTTTGCGAACTCTGAATTTATTTCCTAACTACGATCCTGATGTTTTAATCCGCTGCCAAATTAATAAACACCGATACCACCAGATCGTGCTCACGGCGCCCGCTCCCGGGATGGGGTCGGGGGTTGCGACAGTGGGTACAAGATTCCACCAAGTTTTAGCAAGAAAAATGAAGTTACAAGAACCTTAAACAAAACAAAAAATACAACTCACTTTGGACCTCAAATATGGTGAGGTTTCACCTTAGATTACCATGGTAATCTTGTGAAAACCTTCCCAGAGGTTATCAAAATGTTATGGAAGAAGAAACAAGAAGAAAATAGATGAGGAAGTGAGCTAGAACTCACTTTGAATGACTTAGAACTTTCTGCCCAACTTCAGTGTTTTTGGAGAGTTTTAGAGAGTAATTTAGAGTGTTTGAGAGGTTTGAAAAATGGAAATGGGGCTTAGAAGTGTTGTATATATAGTGGAGGATTAGGGTTAGTAGTTGGGAGTGTAATAGGGAGTTATGTGAGAGTTAAGGATCAAAAAGTGGCCAATCTGCAAGCATAAGACAACAATCTGCGGATCACACCCTTTGGCGGGGTGCGACAGACCAGGGGGTGTCGCGGGTGGCGGCGTCCCTTGTCCGGGGAAACTTGATGATTTTTGACATATTTGGTCCCTGCTGTTTGTTATTTGGCATAAATTATGGTATTTTAAGTATAATTAACATATAATTACGTATAAACCAAGTATGAAAGTGTGGATTAGGTATTGTCAATGAATAATCAAGTGTTTGCATGAAATAAACGTATGAAGTTATGTATTTACGTTAGTTGTTTGCAAGTTGAACACGTATTTATGAGAATCTTGAATAGGTATCAAATGTATATATGAATCAAACGTATAAACAAGCATGAATAAGAAATGTATAACTCACATGAATAATAAATTTTATTATGATCAAAGCCTCGGTTTACAACGATTCGAAATTAAATACGATTACAAAAGAATGCGAGTTTCCATAAATAGAATATAAGGCGAGCTGTCTAAATACGGGAAGTTCTAAAAAGCGAGGCGTTACTGTCTCCCATCCTTTAGGAAATTTCGCCCCGAAATTTATTCAAGAAGAAAACTTTGGAAGAAGCATTTTGGCTAAAAAGAATAATTGACTAAAATTGAGATTTTGAAGTTTGAACTGTGTTGAAAAGGCATGGGAATTTTGATGAGCACAAAGAATAGATTTGTATAAGTAGTTGGTTTAACTAAGGTGATTTGAGGCACCCATCGTAAGTATGAGTAAAAACGTGCATGTGTGTAGGCAAAATGATTTTGGCTAAGTTCGAATAAGTCAATGGGAGAAGTATTTTGAAAAGATTACTTAAGATAGAAAGTCTCCTTATGAAATGGAGTGTATTTTTTGATGAAAAGTGCGGCCCGTATCGTAGGTTGTAAGAAAGTTTTATCTGTTTCAAGGAGCATCAGTAAAATCACATGTTTGTAGAAAATTGTTTATTAGTGAGGAGCGGGAAGGTTAGGTATTTATAAAAAAATGGTTTTGGGGGTAACGGGCTGACTAAGTATGTTTGTGCGTAAATAAAGAATGAAAGATGGTTTTAGTAAGTAAAGAGGTATTTTAGGGTATGAATGTTAAATCGACTTACTGTAAATACGGTTTGCATAAAACATCAAAGAATAACTGGGAATAATCGGGTATGAGAGTGAACGAACGATTCAGTAGATGAATGTAAGAGTAGAAATGGTATGATTATTGGATATAAAATGAATATGAGTGTTGAGAATGAAGTATCGTCATGGATAATCGGATATCGTTCGTTTAGCAGTTGTTAAAGTTTGTGTAATCGTGTATAAACAAGGCCTGTAAAACATCAAAATTTTCATGGCACGTTTTACAAAAGTTTGGTAATATGGTGAAAACACTTATATATAAGAAGTACCAACGGCGTATCCACCATGTCTTGACCATGTTACGTCTGTTTCGTTATTCGGTGTCATGTTATGTTCCGTGTCTTACCATACACATTAGAACACCCCATGATTTTCATGCACCTACCACTATAATCCCGTGTGCACCCGCGATTATATTGGTCGTCGCATGATCCACATAGTTTGTACTAGTTGTGTATGAGTCAAGGTATACATTTACTTTGAAAATGAGAATGTGTGTGTGATAGCGTATGTAGATTAAGCATGTGAGTATGATTGTGTTTAAGTATGTATGTGACCAACGTAAGAGAACCACTCGGGTATGCTCACATATGGGTGCGAATGTATGAGTATGAGTACGTATATAAGTATAAGTATGAATGATGACGATTGCATATATAGTATAAATTAAAACACAACGAATTTAAGTATATAACATGATCAAGAAGTTTGGAGTATGTAAAGAAGAATGATATGTGTGAGATTGTCGTGAAATATTGACTAAGACATGTACGATGATATGCATGTATAGTGGTTTGAGTAAATCATTGTGTTTATTGAATCAAAGTAGGTTAAGTTTGATGAAAATGGAGAATCAAGTTTGTGAATGTCAAAAGAATATAAAGTATCCATTGGTTATGCAAGATGTGTTTTGAAAAGAAGAGGATATGCTATTTTTGTTTCAAAAAGATTTACGTATGTCGGAGGTTGTCGGTTCCTATGAAGTCTCCTTGCCCACGTGTTTGGAATTGGAATGATGTATAAAGCGGTATTTGAAAAGATTTTTGAAAACAGAACGTTTGCTTTATTTAATGTATTTCGTATCACAATACGAAGAGTTGTATTTTAGAAACTTTTGTGAAAACCTTGATCCCTGAAAAGAATTTCAACAAAATGAACTTAATGATTTTGATAAGAGTTTTAGTAAAGCGATTTACTGATTTTGAAAAGAGTTTTAGTAAAATGATTTATTGATTTTGAAAAGAGTTTAGCAAAATGATCTCATAACATCTATAAGACTTTATAAGCATGTGAGAAAAGTTGGTTTGGTTTCCGATTGAGAACAAAAGTCTTTAGTATAATGATATAATGTGAGAGTGTTTTAGTGATTAGGTTCAGTATGAAGTTCGTAGGCAAGAGATTCGTTAGACCGATTAAGTTGGTAGGTAGCATTTCACAGAATTTTGAAAAACGGGTAATAAATCGTTTAAGGTATGATTAGGAATTTCGTGTGTGTGATTTATGTAAAATAGATTGTAGGGTAAGAAATACGTTTGATAAAAACAATAAATTTTGAAATTTTTGCATAAGTAGGAATTTTGACAAAATGGTAAAAGATTTAGGTATAAAACTTGACTGTGTGGTTGGCATAATAAAGTCTCTTTAAAAAGAAAGTTTGGTAACGATCGTCGAGGTAAGGGAATCACCCCTAATTCGTTGGTGAGGTCGTTTTAAGAAAAGGGAGGAGCGGAGCTAATCGTCATGGTAAAGAAATCACTCCTATCTTGATGATATGTCTCCATTTTGGGATTACGAGTAATGTAAATCTTGTTGGTGACGTTTTTGAAATCATGCATGTAAATAATGTATAAGTATATAAAAAGATTTAGTATGATGTGTATGTAACCATCTTGAAAATAATTTGAATGTTTGGAATGGAAAGTTTGAATTGTGATAAGCGAAAAATTGACATTAGTAAAATGGAAATTTGATTTAAAACTTGGATTGTTCCAAAACGGAACTTTTGACTAAACTAAAGTGGTCGAAAGTTATTTTGAGTTTGGGAAGCATGCTTTGGCCTAATATGTGGAATACTCTCGCCGAAATTTCGGTTAACGGTATTCTCCCTTCCGGATACTACATGTCCCTAATCAATCGAAAGTTCGAGACTTGGCGGGATTTTGAAAATCGAGGAGTGGGACTAGTTGACAAGATGGGGGTTTCACCTCTAACTTGACAACATCGTACCCTAAGTGTGGTTAGTACTCGTCGGGTCAAGAAAGTTAATTCCGACACATTGACGAGGGTCCACTAAATTTGAAATGGAAATTCTCCATCAAGGTGAGGATTTCACTCATAACTTGATGGCGAATTTTGTATAAAGGAATAAGTTGATTAAGAGTCGTTCACCAAATTGTGGGTTTCATGCTTATTTTGGTGAAGTCGTCTCGTTTGTATAATGCGAGTGTGAGTTTAACATGATCGTGTAAAATGCCTTGGGAAAGGCGTATGTTTTGAAATAGTAAAATAGACATGAGCACATAAAAGATGTTTCAAGGAATTAGCACATAGAAGATGTTTCAAGAAATTAGCACATAAATCAAGTATGGTCAAGTATGGTGCTTAACTATAGAATAGGTCAAAAGTATGACAATTTTCCTAATTCCCTATAGTTATGGCTCTGATACCAATCTGTCACACCCCAACTGATGGCGGAAACATTGGAGTGAGACGAAAACGAGATTGCTCATGACTCATAACACTAAATTGTGACAAGTATTTAATAATAAATTTCATTTTATTGCTAAAGAATCAATTACATTATTTGAAAATGAATACAACAAGTTGAAACAAAATGAATTACATTACAACAAGTATTTAAAGTTTAAATGCGTTTCTAGACATCCTACTAAGTTCTATGCATCATCATCATCATCATAATCCTGCAACATGTATTAAAATATAGTTTAATACAAAAGTATTGGCGAGTATAAAAGTTTTGAGTACTAGCATAATATGATAAAAGTTTGTCTCAAATCCAACATGTCAATTTATATACAAAGTTGTAGCTAGCATGCATAACTTTAGGCCAAACCCGAGTGTCCACGAGAATAATGTGAATCCCTCGCCACCGAAGTGAACGAGACCGTTATGTATAATGTATAATGACTTAACAATACCCCGACGGGCGGTGTGCTACTCCTATAGCACTCTATTTGTCATTAACTTAGCTATCCCACCTTAACAATTATAGCGCTATAAGAGTAGCACACCGCCCGTCGGGGTATTGTTAAGTCATGCGTACCTTGATATCTCAAATATATCAGGTAATATTGGATACATACTTACCTTGAACACCTTCTCAAAGTAATCAGCCTTGGATATCTCAAATACATCTGCGTCGGATCCAACTCTCTTGGTCAAAACAATCTTTGTTCCATTTCGATAAACTGTTAACTGCAATGAAGTGGCCATCCATTATTCATGTTTCGTTACACTTGACGCTCTCTTCTTCTTCTGTTTTAACATTCGCTAATTTATTTTATTACAAAATTATTTAATATAATAAATAAATAAGGTTTAAATAATTGAAAAATAAAAACAAAAGTATATAAAAGATTAATTAAAGTATTAATTTTTAATTTTAATTTAAAAAATAGACATAACTTTACTTTTGTTACTATAAACTGATAAACTTGTATCATAAAAAATATAATAAGTATATATCTATAAATGTACATAGAGTTAAATAGACACAACTTTACTTTTATTACTATAAACTGATAAACTTGTATCATAAAAAAATATAATAAGTATACATCTATAGTGTAGGGTTCAAATAACAATAAATGTTTTGTGAGAATAAAAAAAATTCAACCAATAAGCATGCTACATTTTACTTCATTTAGTTTTTATATTTAATATTAGTGTAAGGGTATATTGGTAAACTTAGATAGATTATTAATTGATAGTCTTTATTTTTAATAGTTAACTACATTAAATTTGTAACTTATTTTAAAAAAAATATATATTTTCAAAGAAGAAAAAAAATTAATTTGAAATGTAGGATAAATTACGAGGTTTGTAGAATGAATTACGAGCTGTGTAGGATAAATTTTAATATGTGTAGGATAAATTTCAAAACGTGTAAAATAAATTTTGATATGTGCAGGAAAAGTTTTTAGTGTGGAGGGTGATAGTCTTTATGACTAATTAATTAGTTAAAGATAATAATAAATGAGATGAGAAAAAACTATTTAATATTTTACAATTGTACCATTTGTTATTTTTCTTTTCAATTTAATGTTCTTCTCAAATGAACATCCACCTGTATCTGTAAATGTACATATAGTTTATTAACTATTTTTGGTAAAAGGAAAAAGAAATTGAAAGGGGCATTTAGAGCATTCACATTGAAGGCTCCATCTCCATCTATATAATTCAACTAAAAAATAAATTTTCTTCTATATTTTGTTATTTTTTTTTAAAACCTCCCACATCCAACTCTATATCTCTATCTTTATCTTTATCATACTCACAAACACTTATTTTATTACTTTTTTCTGTTTCCTACATACTCACAACAAAAATATAGAGTTAATATGACTCTAAATATAGAGGTTGTACTTTGCTTTCTATAAATCTTTCTCTACTATAGATACTCTAATGTAGTAGTGTTTTTTGATATTCTCTCTATTTTTTTCTCAATATTATATATAACATATAAACAAAGAGTCTCCAATGTAAATGCTCTCACAAACATCTCCAAGCTCATCCCTTGGACCATCTGTTATCATCGCGCCACAGGACATTTTCCGGTGCTAGATCACCAAACAACATCTAGCAAGTAGCAACATCACCACACCATGGCGTAGCCGGGGGAGGCAAATATCCATGACTTCTATGTATGTCAGAATTATAGTGAACATGCACGACTTCTCACTGGCTCTTCATTGAATAGTATTCGTCATTTTTTTGGAAGGCAAATAATATTCTTCAATTTTATTAGACATACTAATAAAATTAACTTCATATCAACTAACAGAATGATGAACATGCATGAGTTATATATATATATATATGTAGACTTTTAGAATACAAATTCATGATAGACATACTTATTAAGTAATTAACTTCATATAAGCTCAAAAAAATAATAAACATGCACAATTTATGAGTGTGTATATTGACTTTCAGAATACAAATTCATGATGGATTGTATATATACTTTTTTTTTTTTTTTATAAAAGACATACTATTTATTTTTTTATTTAAATTTAGAATGTGTCTCATATTTTTTCGATAAAACAAGAGAAAAATGGGAAAACTGATTTTTTTATTTAAGTTATATTGAAATTTGGACCAACTACATATAAGAAACTCACCTAATATGATGTATAATTTCAAGAGAAATTTAATATGGAATAAATTTGGAAAAACAAAACAACTGCAAACATGTTTATTAAATGTGCTGGTATAAATCAAAGAAACTTAAGTGCAAGACAAGGGTAATGGCCAATTAAACAGAAAACACTGGTCATCCTCCCCTGAAGGTGTGACTGTCTCTGGCATTGCATAGTTTTCTTTATTAGATATTATTATTATTATTATTATTATTATTATTATTATTATTATTATTATTATTATTATTATTATAACCTTAGTTGTAAGAGTAGATAAAGTTATAAACCGAATTTACCTCAAATAACTTTTATATAATACATTATATCATAAACTATTTTATAAAATCGAGAATTTTATTACATTGCTTCCTTTATATCATATGTTTTAATTAAGTATATAACTTAAATAAGAGCATACTTTTGTTATGAATAAATACTTTCTAAATAAAATAAGATAAAGTTAATATTCACTATATTAAATAGTCTTATTAAAATAATAAACTGGGTAATTTGTTTGTTATTTAATAAACATATATAAATATTGGAAAGAGTCAAATACATGATATTAGAATTTGTAAAAATAAGAAATAATGCACATGAAATAGGTACCTTGTATGTTGTGATTTACTGTCAGGTTGTTTATAGACTTTAAATGCATAACCGTACTTTGCTTCACGTGCTTCTGGTCGAGGTTGAATTTTTCTCGTTGGTTTAGTTTGAGTTCTTTTAACGAAAACTAGTAACTGGACCAAGGCAGTCCTAAGCGGTTAGGGTTTGGTAAGGGTTTACGACGGCTGGAAGTTCTAGGATTACGTTATAATAGTAAAAAGGAAATATACTTGGAAATCTCAATGGGTATCTTTTAGTAAACTAATGGATACATGCAGGTATCGACCCAATGAGTAATTACCGGACGAATACCCGACGAGTAATAGGCATGGTATGGGACATGATTGTACGATCGGGTATGGGCATGAGATTACCAAATCAAAGCCCAAACCCGATCCCGATCCCTTGCCATCCCTACTAATAAGTAGGTAAAGGATCAAATAAAAACAAAATAAACGTACGAAACGTACGAATTGAAGGAAAAAAGCAAAAAGTGGCGGTGTCATTTTGGTAATTATCAGCAACTTCAATATTACTGGGGAAAAAGCAAAAAAAGTGTCTTGTAGAGTAATTTTGAGCATCTTTAGAGTAATTTTGAGCATCTGTAGAGTAATTTTGGGAAATGTAGGGTAATTATCAAATTACTCTAGTAGAGTAATTTTGACTTCTGTAGAGTAATTTTGGAAAATGTCTTGTAGAGTAATTTTGTTAGCATTTAGTTATGGGGTTTAGCTTTATGGTTTAGTTTTTAGCTTTTAGTTGGGGGGGGGGGTTTGTGTAATTTTGATAATTACCCTACACGACCAAAATTACTCTACATGAACATTTACAAAATTACTCTACAGGGGGGTGGTTTAGGTTTTTGGGGGGTGGGGGGGGGGGGGGGGGGTTAGTGTAATTTTGATAATTACCCTACAATTTTGATAATTACCCTACACGACCAAAATTACTCTACATAAACATTTACAAAATTACTCTACATGGGGGGGTGGTTTAGGTTTTTTTTTTTTTTTTTTTTTTTTGGGGGGGGGGGGGGGGTTAGTGTAATTTTGATAATTACCCTACACGACCAAAATTACTCTACATGAACATTTACAAAATTACTCTACAGAAGCTCAAAATTACTCTACTAGAGTAATTTTGAAGTTGCTGATAATTACCAAAATGCCACCGCCACTTTTTTTTACTTTCTTTCAATTCGTACGTTTCGTACGTTTATTTTATTTTTACGTGAACTTAACTCTATATAGTACTATAAAAAGTAACTTAAGACATTATGGTTGGATCATATCCTTTCAAAAAGTTACAACTTTTCAAACTATTTTTAAAATGTATCACACCCTTTCAAAAAATCACAACACTATAAACTAATCACACCCTTTCAAAAAGTCCCAACCCTTTAAACTAGTCACACCCCTTCAAAAAGTAACTTAGCTTAAACTAATTTTAAAGATATTACACCCCTTACAAAAAGTCACAACCTTTTGTATATTATACGTATATACAAAAAACAACATAATTTCCTGTTAAATGAGAGGCTAGGTATATATAGTTTACCAATTTGAGGTTTGTAGCCCTTCATTTAAAAGTCGCGTTGGTTAATTTACATATCCTTATTGTTATAAAATACAATAATAAAATGAAACATTACAAAGTTCATCAGAGGCATCCCACAAACTACATGTGATTAAGCATTCATGTTAAGCAATATCAATCAAAAAAGCACCTGTGTTTTTATCAAAGAGACTAAAATTCTTTCATATATAACTACTAAACCATTGATGTTTAAAAGAATCAATTTAGTGATCCTATTATTTATTATATTTGATGATTATTATAATAATCTAAAAGGCTGAATCAAATTTAGAATTGGATCCATATATAAAAATCCTAATCGGAACAATTGAGGCGGTTATTTCCAACTACACCAAATTATCCCGACTGGTAACCAGAAAATGAACGCTCCATCCGTCACAACCCAACAACAATTTTTGTTTAATATAATATTTTTTAATATTTTAAAATCAGATTTGTTATTCAAAAACATTTAATCCTGATTTTTAACATATATCTTGGTTTTTTTCCAAAATAAGACAAATTATTTTAAAAATCTATTTTATTTTAGTTTGTTTAAATTTACACATACTTCTAAAAGATTTTAAAATATGTTAAGATATTTTCAAAATCAAAATTATAACCATTTGATTTCAACACATAAAAAAATAATCAATTCATAAAAAAAAAAAAAAAAAACCTCGATTGTTAGTAAATTTTCAAAAATAAAATACATGTTAGTAAAGAATTTTCGCATCGCATATAGTAAAGACTTTCATAATCAACATCTCGCCGCAACACGCGGGGTGATATCAACTCGTTAAAAACACAATTAGAAATGCAACTATTGCATGTTAAACAAATTGAAGTCATGCAAACTCATGTTGTCAGTAGATTAAGTTGTACCAATTTTGACAGAAAAGAACCAAGATCTCTTAGCCCATCCGTACAATAACTTCCTGAAAACAACTTCACATTCCTGGAAACTTTACCGGTACTGATTAGGCTCGTTTGCTTGCTGTGGTACCGGTACAGTACCCGTAATCGGAAAAGAATCTCATCCCCAGGGGCGGACCTACCCTATAGGGTGGGTGGGCGGGCGCACCCCTTTGAAAAAAATAATTTTAGTGGTATTTTCCACGAAAAATCCCGACCGCACCCCTTGAAAATTTTCGCCCGCACCCCTTGGAGAATTTATATAAAAAAATTATGAACACAGATTGAAACCCGACCCAATTATGTAAACAAGTTAGCCCACTAACCCTTTTAATAAAACTTGAATTCATTCCATCAAGCCCAATAAGTTAATAAAATTCAAACCCAACCCAAATATATCTTTAACTAAACAAAATCCCAGTTTACAAAAAAACCCAATCGACTACGAGCTTTGTGCGACTCCCGCCCTTCCTCTGCCTCACCTCACTGCCAGCGGCCTGCGGCACCCCCACCCCCGACGACGACTGCAAAATTCCGTCCACGAACAGCATAATTCCGACCACGAACAGCCGGAACAGGTACATCTTTTTTTTTTTGTTATTTTGATGTTTATGTGATTTTGTTCAAGACTCATGAAATAATAGGATGGGTTTAAAAAGTTTAACCTTTTATGTGTTTTGAGGTAATTTGGGGTTGTTCTAGTCTTTATAGGATGAGTTTGTTGTCTCTTAATCTCTTATTGATTATATGATTCTAGTATAGGGTTTGAAAAGTTGAAATTCAAAACTTTTATGTGTTTTGAGGTAGTTTTTATGTTTTTTTTTTTTTTTTTGATGATTTTAGTTGATATTATAGGAGAAAAAAGGTAATAAAATTATTAAATAGGTTTGAAATTTCGTGTGTTTTGACGTTGTTTATGGTTGTTTAGATGGTTTTTAGGGTGATTATGTTGTTTAGATGATTTTTAGGGTGATTACACACGATTTCTTGGGCTTGAATAGTTGAAAATTAAAATTGAAACATTATATTATGGAGCGATGAACTTATGGATAAAAAAATGATAAATAAATTGAAACATTATGTTTTGGATAGATTTCAAAACATAAAAACCTTGTATGGCGACGTTTTAATTTTGTTTGTAACAAGGTTTGACGTTTTTTGATTGATTATATAAATTTAGTTTGATGTTCTTTTGTTTTACATGACCTGACCCGACCCAAACCGACCCGATACGAAACGCTTTTTTTACTTATATACGTAGGGGTCTAAAATTTTTATAATGTTCCGCACCCCAATGGAAAAATTCCTGGGTCCGCCACTGCTCATCCCCACATTGTTTAATTGATTGGCGGGGCATAACTTGTATTGCGGATTCTAATTTTCTATTTATTTATAACCATTATTAAGATTAAGATTTTAGAGTCACATAACCAACACATCTACGAGTGAAGTCACACCATCAGCTTCCTCGACACCCATAAAATTCTGTTATGCAATGCGACCAACGACGACGCCACTGTACTGCCACGGTTAACATTAGACAAAGCACAGGGGTTCTATTACCTCTCGGAAACACACAACAACTCTCTGGTTCAACATCTATATAAAATTATCATCGGTTAAGAGTATAGAACCCATGTAGTTTCTCCTATTTACAACGGCTGTGGCGTCTTCTTCGTTGTTGGAATTGGCGAAATTCATGGGTGGAGAAGAAGCCGATGGTGGTAATTCTCTCTACATGTTGTAAGTAGATGAAGCTCTTTAGACTTTCTTGAACTCAAATAGTTAATTATATAGAATGCGGGTTTACCGATAATATCATATTTCTATTTGAATTTGTTTACTAGCATATACATGTTCATAAATAATATAAAATAAGTCTTCAGTTATCAATATTATGATTTTTTTGGTTATTATAACGATTACTTTGATATCGATATTATTTTCTTATAACAAACTACGATAAATATGATAGTAAGCGTGTTTTAACAATACATGTATAAATAATATTTCATTAAATTAAACAGAACGAAAATCAAAATCAATTCATAGTTAAAATCTTTTTTTAACAATGAAGATTAAGAATATCTTGCGGCTATAAAATATCACTTCTTGTTTAAAACATTTATTATTTGAATTTGTTTGCTATTCTAATATAATAATAACTAGCAAGATTTCCTCGCGCGATGCGGCGGGAATTCGACCGGTATCAAGTGGTTTCATGACAATATCGTTATGGCTATGATACTAACACTTGGCTTAAAGTCATGTTTTTTTCAACAAAGTTCATACATGAACGCCGAGAAAAATATTAAACAAAGTTGTGTATTCATCTTTAAAAACAAAAAGATAATGAACGCAAGTTATCAGAGGAAAAATCAAATTTAATAAAAAACAAAGTTGGTTAGAATCATATATTATTTAAGGTATAATGGGTGAAATTGGAACATAAAAACTTTTTATAGAATATCTAATAAACAGATGTTACTATTCAACAAGGTTCTAGATTTATATATTTTGTGCGCGATGTGGTGGGAATTTGCTCGTTACTGGTTTGGCTCGTATCACTATTGTACCGGCTTTCGGTTTAAAGTCAATGATGATATACACAAATAAATATGTTTCACATTGAAAGCCATAAAAAAGAATACTGTTACCCGTTCCAATAATAACACTGGTACCCATGTCAATAGAGAATTATAAAAAAAAGGATATCGGTATTGGATCCGATAATAACAAACAATAAAAGAACTGATGCGAGTATCGGTGCAGTTCACCACTAAATTATGTTAAATAAAACTCTTTTTTTCAACAAAATTTATATAGACACGTCAATAAAAAATATGTTAATCAAGTATTAGCTAGAAAAATACTGAACACGAGTTATAGGAAAAAATATCGAATTAAATTGATAAAAAACGTATATAATTTAATTTAATGTATAAGAGGTGAAATTGAAAATTAAATAAAATTGAATATAATAAGAAAAAAATTTTGTTTTACTATTCATGGCAAGTTGAAATTAACATGTATAATATTCTTATCAACATTGTTATTTTGATCTTTCATAATAAGTGATTATAGAAGTGATTAAAATCTCTTGTATTATACGGATTGAATAAATGTTATATAGTAGTATTTTCATCGGATAAGTGATTATAGAAGTGATTAAAATCTCTTGTATTATACGGATTAAATAAATTATATACTAGTATTTTCATCGGTCGCGTGTTTCGGTGACATCGAAACTTAAAGTAACTCGAATTTGTATTGACAAATATTCGATCCAGTACGTTTCCAAACAAAATTTATATCAAAACAAAGACTAACTAAAACCCACATAAAAACGTATTATATTGGACCAGACTCATTACCTAGAAAAAATTACGTTGAAATGTAAACTAATTTGGATTTATACCGAAATGTACTTAAAAATAAGCACGTAAGAAAATAGTGTTTTTAAGTTAAAGAATGGTAACGCATGTTGCGTCAACCCCAAAACGTAAAGTAACTCAAATTTATACCGCATAATGAAAACATATTATATTTAACCCGACTCATTTCTGAACAAAATTTATGTCAAAACGTAGACCAACAAAAAACGTACCTAAAATACGCACAAAACGATTATCTTTCACCCACGTACATAAAAAATAAGCATGTAAAACTTGAGGTGCTTAAAATGATATTTTACATAATTTTAAGAAAGCTGAGGAGGTGTAAGTGTCAATGCTGAAAGTTAAAGGGTTAAGGTATAAAAAAGGGGAGGAAACATAGATTTGACATTATTTGGTAACTATAAAAAGTTGTCTTTAGAAAACACATGTATTTCACTGGTTGAAAAAACATAGGTTGAAAATAAAATAAAATGTAATTTGTCAACGTATGTTGTGAAAATATGTCTTGAATAAAATTATATTAAGTTAGTTTTTAAATCATTTTGTTAACCCTATATTTTTTCTTATGTAACTGATCATAGTCAATTCAATTAAAATGTACTTGGTTATTAAATATCATTTTACACTACGCCAAAATAGGGATATAGCCACACCAAAAAAGTGTGACTATATGTGTTTTGCCACACATATTTTTTTCATATCAAGTGTGACCAAAGCTCGAGTCATCATAGGTATGATACAGCCACACACACTTTTCAGTGGCCTTAGAACTTAAAAGTGTGGCTAAAGGGTAATAACATTTTTGGTTAAAATCTAGCATTTCCATAATTAAGTGTGGCTAAATGGTTGCAATAGCCACATAAATTTAATTAAAGTGTGTCTCATTGTATTATATAGTCACATATATTTACTAAAAAGTATGTTTTAGCCACATCAATTGAATAAAAGTGTGACAAAAAGAGTTGTAATCAAACATTTTGTCTAATGAGTATGGCTAAAAGGTAGCAACGACCACATGAATTTGTTGTAAGTGTGGCCGGTTCTATTACATTATCACATGAATTTATTGTAAGTGTGGCTATTGTCTAACTTTTGGTCATATATATATGTTTTCCTATGACATTTGTTATCCGTTCATCACACAATAAAAACAAAGTAATGATGGTGTGGCTATTATCTAACATTTTGTCACACATATATGTTTTTCCCATGACATTTGATATCATTCCGTCACACAAACAAAAAACAAAGTGATGAAAGTGTGACTAATGGTTATGTATAGCCACAATAAATTTTGTAATTATAACCATGGCTATTGTCTAACCTTTGGTTACAGATAACTTTCTTTCCCATGATGTTTGGTATCATTCTGTCACACAACAAAAAAACAAAGTAACTATGGCGTGACTAGTGGTTATTTATAGCCACACCAAATATTGTAATTTTAAGTGTGACTATTGACTAACATTTGGTCACACATAATCTTCTTTTCCCATGACGTTTGGTATCATTTCGTCACACAAACAAGAAACAAAGTGACTAAGATGTGGCTAGTGGTTATTTATAGCCATGACATTTTGTAATTTTAAGTGTGGCTATTGTCTAACATTTTGTCACACATAATTTTCTTTTTCTCATGACGTTTGGTATCATTCCGTCAAATAATAAAAAGCAAAGTAATTATGGTGTGGGTAATGGTTATTTATAGTCACACAAAATATTATAATTTTAAGTGTGACTATTGTCTAATCTTTGATCACACATAACTTTTTTTTCCATGACATTTGTTATCATTCCGTCACACAAATAAGAAACAAAGTTACTATGGTGTGGCTAATGTTTATTTATAGTCACATGAAATTTTGTAATTCTATGTGTGGTTGTTGTCTAAACTTTAGTCACACTCTTTTTATGTGGTTTTATGTGACTATTTTCAT
The DNA here is from genome assembly GCA_030545235.1 of Helianthus tuberosus. NCBI lineage: Eukaryota > Viridiplantae > Streptophyta > Magnoliopsida > Asterales > Asteraceae > Helianthus > Helianthus tuberosus. The sequence continues at coordinate 37,708,425 of CM060357.1, read as the reverse complement.
GTAAAATGAGAAAACTAAAAACAAATGCTATTAACAATAATAACCCAAAATCCAAACATAAGTTTATAATTTAAATAGTAATACTAATTATAAACATTAACTTCTAATCAAAACCTATCTACAAAAGTTACAAAGGAAAACGACTTTGCACATAAACTAATAACTATTTCAAGATTGTTTTCTTCAAGTCCACATACTCACTGTTTTAAACTTAAAAGTGCTGCAAATTTGCATCCATGGGTTCGTGGCCACATTACTGCTGTTGTGATGGGGAGAAAATTTGTAACTGGTGGCCGGTTCTGATGTTTTATGATTCTTCAAGTGTTTTATTCATGCTACTTGTAAACCCCATGTTATGGTAATTTCCACATCAAACAGATGTTCATCCCAGTACTTGTCAACATATATACGCTTCACCCGTCCATAGTTGGAACACTTGTCTTCCACATCATCTTAATTAATATTCAAATCAAATTTTGGATCAGCCTGCAAGATAAACAAATGTTTGTCAATTCAAACCTAAAATCAAAAGTACCCATAATAAACTAGTTGGGCCAATGGTGGCAAGTATCATGAAAATCAAAGAACTCGATAAAAATGAAGTAAAGTAGATAAAGAATCAAAGATAAACAACCAATGGCAACTAAACGGTATAAACTCTCATAAGTCATATCCTAAGCATCTACAGTAGCTACTTCATGCATTGCATGAATTAGGTATAAACGACCAATGGCAAATTAATCCAAAATGCAGCACCAGCAAATACCAAAACAGAAACAGCAGATTCACACGCTTAGATTCACATGCTTTTCCTGATGTAGCAGAAGAGAATACGCGAATGCAGACTTGCATCCACCCATGATAATCTTATAATGCCAAAAGCAACAACAGCGAGCCATCAATTGCAAACAAACACATAATAAATTGACAAGCAAGATCATAATAAAGCACCAACTTTGTTAGCAGTAGGAAAGGCTGGGTTACCTTGAACCAAGGCAGCAATTTACAGCCACGAGTGTCTTCAAAAACTTGGCTCCTCTTCTGGCCTAGAAGAAAGAAGCTCTTGCAAAGCGTAGATAATTAGAGACAAAATCTCTTCGAATGTCTCTAAGCTATAACAATATTTCACGCAAGTAGATTTTCAATCAAATTAGAAGATACTGGATTTGGTTTTAAAACTAATTACTAACAATGGCAACTTAAAGAGTTTTATTGTTTGGATTTAACTATGGGTGCAAACAAGCTAAGCCGAGCCCGATCTCGTTTAACTTTAGGAAGCTCAAGCTTGGATTGATTCGAGCTTTGTTGCTAAAGCTCAAACTCGGCTTGTAGGAATTTTTTCAAGCTCGAGCTTGGGCTCGACTAGTTTAATATTTTTTTGATTAATTTATATTAGTTATAATTATTATTTTCTATATAATTAACTTACTTTTTCATAATTCTATAAATAGTAATTATTATTTAATAATATATTTAATATATTAATTATAAATCATATAAAACGGTTGGCTCGTTTAGGCTCGCACGCCGGATCGAGTTCGATAAGCGAAGCTCGAGCTCAAGCTCGTTTACAAAACGAGCTTGTTTTTAGGCTCGGGCTCCGACTCGAGCTCGTTTAAGCTCAGCTTATTTCGAGCTTTTTTTAGAGCCGAGATCAAGTAGCTCGGCCCGTTGGCACCCATAGTTTTAACAGATTATGTTTCTATCATCCAATTATGTGGAAGTCATTAGATCGACGTCATACCAGCTTTAACAAAACTGATGTAAATATGTGGTCATGAATGCTCCATAAAACCACATATTTATCCTTCCCTGTAATGTTAAGTAATAAGATTAGTCAACCAACTATTAACATAAACCAGGGTAAATGGGTAATATAAGCATAAGTCAAAAGTTACACTAAATACCACTTTTGAGGTATCCTTTATGGCGAGGCAAATGAATTGCCAAAAAAAACTATAAAATGACAAAAAGCGAGGCAAATGAATTGCCAAAAAACTGTAAAATGACAAAAGGTAATAATACCCTTCCATCTATCAAAAGTTGGTTGTTTCACGGTCAGTATTGTTATTTTTACAACTCTATATGCGACACAAGCTATAAATTTGAACACATTTTGCAATTCTCCACTAAGTTTTTTGTTGGAATTCAGTATGAAGAAAACAAATCAATATGTGGCTCTTGAAATGTTTTAATACTTTTCTGGCCTTAATAAAGCGTTCTAACTTCTTAAGTAGCCTATATACATTATCCATATAAATTAAAATCTTCTAACCTCCAGACAGTACATAAGGTTCAGTTGGGTTCAGTTGGGCACATTGTAAGAGCAATTTCTGTATTATCAGCATGTCCTGCAAGCATTTGCCAAAAAAAATGTTATTTGATGTTACAACTGCCACATAATTAAAAATCTGAGCTCAAGATACTGACTAACAAAAAAGAATATGAACCTCAAATATTTGATGTTACAATTTCCATCACATTATAGTTTTGTACTTCTTTACAAACGAAGAGTGTGCTTCCTCATTTAACTAGAATACCAATAAATCGCATAGGCATTAACACGGATAGTAAAACGGATGAGAGAAAAAAACATAATTAGTCACTTGAGATATATATTCAGCTGCAGCAACTTTTGGCTTCACCACACCACAATTTACTGTTACTAGTGTGTTTGGAACACTTCCATCAATCTGAAGAAGAAGTACAAGGCATCAGCACATCATATCAAAATAAACTTTCAATACACATTGCTGAATATATACAGAAGTCTTAACCAGAACTTAACCTAATAAGAGAGGATTTCTTCGGTTTTGCTTTTAGTGAACATCGTTATTTCTCCAATAATGTTTTTTTTACAAGCAGGTGATTATCACTAAGACTTCTGATTATTACCAGCTAATCCGCTTTCTCTATTCCACTACCTTTTTTCCGAGCAGGTGATTCCTTGACAGGCCCATTTGAAAAAAACAATGATTTGTTATGCTTTCTTTAAAAATTTATTGAACCCACATTCGATTTAACACCCTTAACACCAAACACTAAATGAATAACGCCAGCGTTAATAGATCAATAAGGATCGGAGTAGTATACCTAAAATCATGTATACCAAAGTTGATGGATTTCACGACGAAGATGTGCGGTGATTATTACAGGGTCAATTTAACAGATCCAAAATATAAGGGTTTATTTGAGACAAATATGACAAGTCCATGAAGATGGATTTGAGACGAATTTTATCATATCGTGAAGTACCTGCAGATGGAAATCGTGAGATGATAGATCGATGGGTTTATTAGGGTTTATTTGGGGGGTGTGGGGGGAATCATCAATCGTGAAGGTGTAAAGTATCAGATGAGAGTGAAGATGTAAAGTATCGTATGGATTTTGGGAGGGGAATCAAATTAGGGATGAGCATTTGTTACCCTCCCTAAATCAAATTAGGGAAAATTTAGGCGGAAGGTATAAAAATATGAGCGGGAAATTAAAATTTTCGTGTGAGAAGCAAGATGTTCTTAGTGTTTTTCTTTGGAATTTCGGTTTTTTTGGGGTCGGAGTGTTGAGGTTTTTAATTGTGAAAAATGAACCAGTAACCTACCCATTTAGATTTCGAGTTAGTCGGGTTCTGGTTAGGGGTGTAATGAGCCGGGCCGACCCGACTAGGCTCGAGCTCAATTTTTGACACGACACGAACCTAACACGAAATTCACGGGTTTGGGTTTAGTCTAAACGGGTTCGGGTCAGTTTCAGGTTGAACCCACCAATCCGTTTAGCTAAACGGGTCAGGTTCGGGTCAACCTGGTCGGGTTGGCGGGTTGACCCGTTTAACCCATTTATATAATATTATATTTTTTACAATATGTTTTATGTTATACATTAAATTTTATTTGTATTTTATGCTATACTTATAACTTAAAAATAGAAACTGACATAAGATTTTATGATTTTAATGTAATTTTATTATCTAATTTGTGTTTTTTTTGTAGTAGATGTTCATTTTAATATATTAATTTGCTGAAAAAAAATAAAAAAATTCAGGTTGAACAGGTTGGGTTCGGTTCAGCCTGCGAATATTCGGGTGATCAGGTTCGGGTTTATATGTATGAAACGATTTTCGGGTTCGGGTTCGTCTAAAATTTTCGGGTTCGGGTTGGGTTGAACCTGCCAACCTGCAACACTACCCGTTTAGCACCCCTACTCGTGATGTTTTTATGAAGCTCAAGCTCGGCTCAGTTCGAGTCTACTTATTTAATCTCGAGCTCAACTCACTAGTAAAACCCAAAGCTCGAACTCGACTCGGCTCGAGCTTGCTCCAATATCGCTTAAACAAGCCAAAGCTCGGGCTCGAGCTCGTATTATGGGGCTAAGTTGAAACCCGCTTTGACTTTTTAGAATTGGGTTTAAATGGGTTATAAATAATCATAATTATCATTATTATATATAAAAATTAAAATTTTGTGTGGGCTTGTTTGGGCTAGCGAGCCTAAATGAGTTTTTTTTTATTCCAGGTTGGAGCTCAATAACTAAACGAGATCTATATTAGGCTCGGGCTCGTTAAGGCTCAGCTCGTTAGAGCTTTTAACGGATCTGATCTAATATTGTCCATTATGATCCATTCAGGCCAATATAGTCCATTAAGACATCTATAATCTACTATTTTTCATTGTTATCCATTAAGGCCCAATACGATCCATTAAGACATGTATGATCTACTATTGTACTTTGTGATCCACTAAGTCATAGTATGGAGCGTTAAGACTTATGTGATCTATTATTGTACATTTTGGTACATTAAGATATGTATGATATATTATTGTATATTGTGATCCATTAAGGCCTAATATGGTCCATTAAGACAATAATACGATATCCTATTGTTTATTGCGATCCATTAAGGCCCAACATGGTCCATTAAGACAAGTATGATCTAAAATTGTACATTGTGATCCACTAAGTCTCAATATGGTCCATTAAGATGTGTATGATCTACAATTGTACATTATGATCCATTTAGACCCAACATGGTCCATTAAGACATGTATGTTCTGCTATTAGCCATTGTGATCCATTATGGCTCAAGATAGTCCATTAAGACATGTATGATCTTCAATTTTCTGTTGTGATCTATTAAAGCCCAACATGGTCCGTTAAGACATGTATAACCGATGATTGTCCATTATGATCCATTAAGGCCTGATATGGTTCATTAAGACATATATGATACAATATTGGCCATTGTGATCCATTTAGGCCCAACACGGTCCATTAAGACATTTATAATTGACGATTGTCCATTATGATCCATTAAGGCGCAATATGGTTCATTAAGTCATGTATGATCAACTATTGTCCATTGTGATCCATTAGAGCTTAATATGGTCTATTAAGACATGTATGATCTAATATTGTCCAATGTGATTTATTAAGGCCCAATATGGTCCATTAAGAAAATAATACGATCTCATACTCTCTATTGTGATCTATTAAGGCCTAACATGATCCATTAGACATGTATGATCTACTATTGTCCATTGTGATCCATTTAGGCCCAACATGGTCCGTTAAAACATGTATGATCTACTATTGTGTATTGTGATCCATCATGGCCTACTATGGAGCATTAAGACTTATGCGATCTATTATGCGATCTATTATTGTACATTCCAAGATGTTGATTTTAGAAAAAAATATCACAACTTCTGTGTATTGTGTCCTACTATAAACTCTCAAGTGCACTGGACTTTATATTTTGTTGACTTTATCCAACATTTGACTTTATAAGATAACAGATTTAAGATCATCATAATTCATAATCCTATATATTGACTTTGACTGCCCCACCCCTTCGTCTGCATACATCACCATGCTGACCTATAGTAGTTTTTTTGTCTTTTCTTCATGATCTGCTAGATTTCTCCATTCTAAGATGAAAGGTGAATTTAGGACACGTTGAAGTGCTCCTGGTCACATGGCACGACCAACCTGCTCTGTTTCGCTCATTTCGACCAACCTTTTTTTTTTTAATTTCGGTGAGCATAATTCTTCTCAAGAAGATGTCTTCTTTAGGCAACACTTTTGAATCCTGGTTGAGAATACATTAAACTATAAGTACAAACTTATAAGAATATGCATACTAAAATACAGCTTTATATACCTTCCTTCCGGCCGGGGTGCAAACAAGCCGAGCCCGTTTAACCTATGAGAACTCGATTCGATTCGAGCTTTGTTTTATAAGCTCGAGCTCGGCTCCTGGGTATTGTTCAAGTTCGAGCTCAACTTGTTTTCTATTTGTTAGTTAATTTATATTAAATATTATTATTTATATATAATTTAGTTATTTTTTCATAACTTTATTATTATTACTTATATATATATATATATATATATATTTAATAGAGAAATAAAAACTTATATAAACAATAGGCTTGCGAGCCGGCTCGAGCTCGATAAGTGAAGCTCGGGCTCGTTTAGTAAACGAGCTTGCTTTTTTAGGCTCGGGATCTTGAGGTCGTTTAAGCTCGGCTCGTTCGAATATTATGACTTAATGATATTAAACTAATTACTTTCAGTACCATCCAACTTTCAAACTAAACAATCTCTATTTCTAATTTTATGCTGACAGGTCAAAAGAGTTAACTTCGTTACTATATAATTAAAATATAGCATAGTTATGTTACTCTATTTAACACGTTAATTATTTACCAAATCCATGGAAAGAGATTTGACCCACATTGAAAAACCACATGTTTTTACATGTAACCCAACCTCCCATCTCCCATTTCATTTGGACTTTATTAGTCAATGGGGTGGGGTAGCAATTAGACCAATTTCGCTACGTTCAGAGCTTGTTTTGTTCATCACGGGTCATTTTAGATGGAAAGCAAGACCTGCAAAACACGTTTTAATCATTTCTTTGATTTTTTTTTACAATTAATTAATAAGTCAAGTATGATTGTAGAAACAATGTTATGAAAAGAATAATTTTAATTCGAAAAGAAAAGATCACATAGGTGTTATGCATTGGAGATAGACTTGGGGCAACTAACAACTTCGAACCATTTGACCACTTACCCTTTTAGCTAAAATGCAACATAGAAGTCCATATTTTAAGAGTGCTTGAGTTAAATTATAACTTTGGAAGCCAATGAGAGTTGTAGCAGAATTGCAAAAACAAGTAAAAACCACAACAAATTTTACACACACTTGTGCAGTTGTATGTGTGTGTGTGAGATAGAGAACCTTCTAGTCTTCTAGATAAACTTCTTATTGTGTTTAGTTTGTAGTTAGGAATCACTGTGGATCCTAACCAACTAATCCTGTCTACGACCACCACCCTCCTGCAGAAGGGGTAATGGCATACATGTGAATCCTAGCTGACAAAATGATTGCACTTTTGCCTAATATCCAACACTAATACTATTCATGTAACAAACAACCATGATTCCAGGTCACCCTACTCATCCAATCAGCGTTCAACCAATAAAATGTAAGCTAACATATTAAATTCATCACAAATAAGCAGCAAGCATGTATCTTGTTTAATGCAAAACTAACTCCAAATTATACAAAATGCAATAAAAAAAACAAATTACCTAATATTTGTGGCTTTGAATAGAAGTGCACCAGCAACCATTAACAACAAGGTAATGTATATATGTTCATTTAGGCCAACTAGCAAACAATTAGAATATAGAAAGAGAATGAAAAACCTTGTTTGAGAAGTCTTTGCTGAAAAACATCAAAAAATGTAAATCAAACAAAGAGCGTTTAAAGCGGTGTAAGTAGTTTGGTCTTGTGTAAGAGGACTTAAAGACCAGTCGCTACATCGAGTTGAGTTCCTGAAAGAAAAAAAGAAAGTTAAAAGTGTTAAAATGTGTGGGTGGGATTAGTTGAACATTCAGTTAACATCTTAGAGTTATAATCATAACAAAATCACTCATATTTAACCTAATTAACCTCCAAACAACCAAAACTGGTGTAAATAACCACAACCAAGAGCTCACTAACCTCCGATTCAAACTCATAATCCATATATGGCCAACAGTAATCACAAATATCAAGTCCCATTAACATCTTAGGGCTTTAATCATAACAATATCACTCATGTTTAACCTAATTTACATCATATTGTAAACTAAAACTATAATGCTCCTTTTAAGTTAAAATAAAAAATAAAAAACCATTTTCACTTTTGATCTCTCTGAGTCTCCACTGAAGATGTTTCCGAATCACCTGGCCTGCATCCGGGGGAGGAAAGTGAAAATCGATCTGAGTAATCTCATTCTAGCTTGCTTCAAACTGAATCATACGCTTAATTTGGGCAGCAGAGGAGAGCAGATAGGAAAAGAGCGTTGATGGTAAGTGGTAACTAAAACTGGTTAGGGTTTTGTGGAAGTTGGAATTGGCGGTGGTTGTTGTGCAGACACCATGCAGATCCCCTGAACTTGGTGGGGGTTAATTAGGTTTTGTGGAGGTGGGGAATTTTGGGAGTTTTGAGGAAGAAAGAAATGATTGGTCACACATAAGTTTTACTGTGTCCGTTTACCAAGTGTAGCCACACAAACACGTTTTTTTTTTTTTTGTGAAATATTACGGCAGTTGGTCACATTTAGTCACATAAATTTATAAGTGACTATGTGTATTATCTTTCAGCCACAATATTGAAAATCAATTGTGTCAGATAGTTACAAATGGTCACATTTTTCTACTATGGCTAGTGATTGTCACATTTTTATTAAACGTGTGACTAAAGATTTCGAAGATATGTGTTTTCGTCACATGAATTAAGAAATCAAACAAAAAAAGTGGCAATAGGTTACATTTAGCCACACTTTTCTAGTTGTGGCTGGTAAATGTCACAGTGTTTTTTGAAAGTGTGGTTAAAAGTTTGGATTTGTTATGCAATGGTCATATTAATAATCAAATGTGTGGCTAAATGTTTTGAGTTGTTATACAATGGTCACACTAATAATAAAATGTGTGGCTAAAAGTGTTTTAAAGTATTACAAATGACCTTAGCCACACATATAATCAAAACTGTGGCAGGCCAGTTTTTGAAAAAGTGTGGCTAAAGACCATTTTTGACGTAGTGTTAATACAGTTAAATTAATTTAAATTGCAATTATAAGAGGGGTAGGGGGGTCATCACTCATCACTCACTCACAACTTTTAATTAAATTCCGCAATGTCATCAAACATTATTCCATTACTCACAACTTTTCTTAGTGGAAATGGTCATCACTCACCACCACACCCAACAATTTCCCCCACAACCAACAATTTCCCTCACAACAATTTCCTTCTTCACGCGTGATAAATATCACGCGTTGTTATTTTAACGAGTGATAAGTTTTGGTGGCGGTGGTGTTTGAAGCAGTTTCACGCGTGAACAATTTCTATCATGGGGAAAAGTGTTTCCACCCCGGGTCCCCTAAATATGAATGCATATAAAAAAAATTAGGGACTAAATGTTGGATTACTTTAACACCACCTCTATTTTTAACTAGTAGATACCCCGCGCTTCGCGGCGGGTGTCGACTGACATACTACACATGTATATAAACAATTGACCCACTCCTAAACGCATCGTTGTTACCTACGCCGGCCAGCACCCACTCCCATCGACCTATCGATATCTCTCTCTCTAGCTCTTTCCCACTCCGATCGACACTCCGACGCACGCAAGCAAGACCACCGGCGTCCTCAAGATAAAGTGCCCCCCCCCCCGCTCCCGTCGGTGTCGTGTCTTTTTCTCTGTCTCTGAAGTTTGAAGCAGGTGACAAAATGGGTGAGTGGCCCGGAGGAGAAGGGTAGAGATGAGGCTCTGATATTTGAACATTAAAATTACGAAAATACCCCTAAGAACTGTTCCTAACACCTTTCATCATTTGTTATTATATAAAATTATCTGATATTACCATTCAAACCATAATCATATTAGATAATTAAAAAAAGAATATTCCAAAAAACAATTATTATTGTTGCTGCTGCTGCTGCTGCTGTTGTTGTTGTTGTTGTTTTTAATGTTTTTAACGAATATAATTTTGAACATGGTGATATTTGGAGACATAAATAAAAAAATTTAAGGTATAATAATAAGTTTATTTAGTATTGTGAACATTTAAAAATAATTATTTAGAGACTTAATAACAGGGGCGGACTTAAAGCTAACCCAAGGTGGGCGGGCGCACCCCCGGGAAAAAAAAAATTTAGCGCTAAGTTCCGTCGAAAATCTCGTCCGCACCCCTTGGAATTTTCCGTCCCCACCCCTTGGATTTTTTAGTCCGCACCCCTTAGGTAAAAACTGTTATCAATTTATATTTTCAAATTTTTTTTAGTAAACTCTTATTTTTTTTTTTTAAAACACTACCTAAATTATATAACTTTCAATACCTAAATAACTAAACCCAAATACCTAATACCATTAACTAGCACACTCCTAAGTCTTAGCCCAATAAACAAACCCAACAAACCAACAATATTTCAAACTAAAATAAAATAAACAAGCCCAAAACCCTTACATATTCTCTCCCGCTCTCTATCATCCCTGCACGCACGCCAGCGATCAGAACATCAGCGACAACAACAGCCGCATACCACCGTAATCAGCCATCATACCACCGCCAATCGAACACGAGTAAGTTTATTTGTTATTTTTGATGATTTTTGGTTGAGTTTTTGGTGGGGTAGGACGAAACCGGTAGCCACCGGAAGTGAATTTTTGATGGCAGGAGACATGTGTGCTTCTTGTTAGTGATGATATGTTATTTTGTGGTGGGTTATATATGTATATTTTGTTAGTGATGATGATGATATTTTGTCTTTTTTTGGTGGGTTATATACGATCAGATCTAGACCTGATGTTTGGGTTTTTATTTTTTATTTTTTTTAAATGGTGTATATGATGTTTAGATGATTTTTAGTGTGATTTACATTATGATTTCTAGGGCTTGAATACTTGGTACATTATGTAATATGTTTGTCAAGTCTTGTAAGGTTAATGGTTTCAACAAATATTCACGTAACTTTTACATTGGTATATCGGTTATCGAAGCTTGTTCTCGTATTACCCGTTGCAACCGCAACCGTTGAAAGATGTTTCCCAGCAATGAAGAATGTGAAGACCGACTTGCGTAATCGGATTGACGATGAGAACTTAAGTGATAGTTGTATATGTTATATAGAGAAAGAGTTGCTTAAGAAAGTAGGTTTAGATGATGTTTTGGATAGATTTCAAAAAATGAAAAACGCGTAGGGCGACGTTTTAATTATGTTTATAACAAGGTTTGACATTTTTGATGATTATATAAATTTAGTTTGATGTTCTTTTATTTTACATGACCCGACCCGAATCGAACCGACCCGATACAAACCTATTTTTTTACTTATATACCTTGGGGCCTAAAATTTTTAAAAATGTTCCGCACCCCTATGAAAAAATTTATGGGTCCGCCACTACTTAATAACTATTCGTGCTTCGACCTTTGGAGCTTTATGCAACATCCATTAGTTTTCTAAGTCTACCAAAGTATAAATCATTATCACCATCAAAGTTAAGACATCAAATCCATCTTCGAACAGGGAGTTCTAGCTAACCTTCATGCGTGAAGGCTTTTTGGCCCTTGGGGTAGTTCTGTTTATCTAAAAGGGGCCTAATTTGTTTCTTGTTAAATAAGTACTTAACACTAATCTAGTCTTATATATAAGCATGATATAGTTGCAACTCGTGAACGTATATATAACAACCCTCCAAAATAATTTTCGACACCCCTAAAATAATTAAAATGTCCCAATACGTCCTAAAATACACCCCGTCTGCTAAAACCGAGCCCAAAATACTCTATATAATTAAAATTTAAATAAAAATCAGAAAATATAGGTGCTCGCGGGCCGCGAAGCCTTACTCCTCGAGCTACGCGGGGCGCGACAGCTCAAGGTCAGGGCGACACCTTGAGCTGCCACGTGTCGAGATCGTGTCGAGTCTAGTTCGATGACCGGTCAAGGCTAAAGCCTATAACCCCTATGTCGCGGGCCACGTAAGACCACCCCTAGGTCTACGCGGGGCGCGAGAGATGGACGGATCACAATTATAAATAGGGACGATCAGTTTCACTTTCAAATCGTTCAGTCTTTCACTTTCTCTCTCAATTTCTACGTAGTGTACATTATACTCGGGCATAATACCCCCTAAATGACGAAGTTCTGCCTCGTTGTAAGTATCATAACCCCCGGTTACGTATTAGATACGCTGCCCGGTTGATCCAGGGTTCCGTAACGACTGTCGTGGTTCTGCCTGACGTAGTCATTGGAATGCCGTCTCGGAGAGGGTATTACTAATGTAAATATTGGGTTATTATACTAACGCGTGTGCATTTGCGTAATTAATAGATAATCACCAGGAAATCTTAAAGGAAACCCCTAAGACAGCAATGTGAGTAATCTCCTTTTTGTAAACTGTTTTTACAAAACCTTAATTATTTTAAATTATAATTAGCAGTGATTGAGTCTTTGTAATTCTTCAATTACTGCCAGTATGTTGGGGTTTTGTATACAAGATGTGGAACACGTTACCATTGGACAACGAGATAGCCAATGTGTAATATGACCCACCAGTCAGGATTGACAGTACTGAATGAGTAATTGTGTAGAAATAAACATTGTAATCGCTCTCAATACTGTTAAAGGATAAAACTCTTCTTGATTAAACTGGGATTCACTCACCAGTATTTTCCACTGACAAAATGTTTTAAACGCGTTTCAGGTAACAAAATGTGAAAGCCAGATAGAAGCCAGCTGGACAGCACTGAAAGCTTGGAAAAGTGGCTATAAAAGTTACCTGAATAAAGAGATGTTTTTATTAAATAAAGTAGGGTTTATCCCTATAAAAATGTGTGTACTTAAAACTTGGGAATTTTCCACGTGTTTAATATTATAAAAGTGTGGTATTTTACTCTGATAAAATATTTCCAAACTACGGTCCTGATGTAATTTCCGCTGCCATTTTTGCCCTGAAAATTTGGAGACATTACCTATACGATAGTAAGTTTACCATTTTCAATGATCATAAGAGTTTAAGGTATATTTTCGGGCAAAAGGAGTTGAATATGAGGCAAAGACGCTGGATGGAGATACTTAGTGATTATGATTGTAATATCCAGTATCATGCAGGAAAGGCAAACGTAGTAGCTGATGCTTTAAGTTGAAAGTATCACGAAAAACCAAAAAGAGTGTGTTCTCTTAAGTTAAACCTGCAGGTAGATTTAAATGAACAGATTAGAAAAGCACAAGAATCAGTGATCAAGGAAGATACTGAAAAATTGAAAGGAATGATTAAAGAACTAGAACAAGGAACAGATGGAATTTGGAAATTCCATAAGAAAAGAATGTGGATACCTAAATTAGGAAACTTACGCCACCATATATTAGAGGAAGCCCATAAATCTAAGTATACGATGCATCCTGGAAGTGATAAGATGTATCAAGACTTAAGAAAGAATTTATGGTGGATAGGAATGAAAAAGGATATAGCAGCATATGTTGCAAAGTGTTTAACCTGTTCACAAGTTAAAGCTGAACATCAGAAACCCTCAGGTTTGTTGCAACAATTAGAGATGCCTGTATGGAAATGAGAATTGATAACAATGGATTTTGTTACTAAATTACCCAAAACAAGAAAAAGTAATGATACAATCTGGGTGATTGTAGACAGGCTAACTAAGTCAGCTCATTTCTTACCTATGAAGGAAACTTTCAGTATGGAACAGTTAGCTAAATTATATGTGAATGAAATAGTTTTATTACATGGAATTCCTTTATCAATTGTTTCTGATAGGGATAGCCGTTTTACCTCTCATTTTTGGACAAGTTTCCAAAAAGCAATGGGAACTAAGTTAAATCTAAGCACCGCTTATCATCCTCAAACGGACGGACAAAGTGAAAGAACAATTCAGACAATGGAGGACATGCTTAGAGCTTGTGTAATTGATTTCGGAGGTAATTGGGATGATCACTTACCATTAATAGAATTTTCTTATAATAACAGCTATCACACCAGTATCAACGCTGCACCATTCGAAGCACTTTATGGACGAAAGTGCCGAACGCCAGTCTGTTGGGCAGAAATTGGAGAAAAACAGCTATCCAGACCTGAGATAGTGCAAGAAACAACCGACAAAATCATTCAAGTCAAGGAGCGATTGAAAGCAGCACGTGATAGACAAAAGAGTTATGCTGATAACAGACGGAAGCCATTGGAATTTCAGGTAGGAGACAAAGTGTTATTAAAAGTCTCTCCTTGGAAAGGAGTGGTAAAATTCATCAAAAGGGGAAAGCTAAGCCCCAGGTATGTTGGACCTTTTGAGATTGTTAAAAGAATAGGACCTGTAGCTTATCAGCTACAACTGCCAGAAGAAATGACAGGAATACATGATGTATTTCATGTATCCAATCTCAAGAAATGCTTAGCCGATGAATCATTGGTAGTACCTCTTAATGACATAGAGGTAAATGAACAACTTAAATTTATAGAGAAGCCTCTACAAATTGAAGACAGGGAAGTCAAGAATCTCAAGCATAAGAGATTAGTTCTGGTCAAAGTGAAATGGGACTCCAAAAGAGGACCAGAGTATACTTGGGAGCTTGAATCAGAAATGCAAAGGAAATATCCATACATGTTCTAGTAGATCTCGATGACGAGCTCTAAAACAAGGTGGGGAGGATATAACAATCCTCCTAAATAATTTTCAACACCCCTAAAATAATTAAAATGTCCCAATACGTCCTAAAATACACCCCGTCTGCTAAAACTGAGCCCAAAATACTCTATATAATTAAAATTTAAATAAAAATCAGAAAATATAGGTGCTCACGGGCCGCGAAGCCTTACTCCTCGAGCTACGCGGGGCGCGACAGCTCAAGGTCAGGGCGACACCTTGAGCTGCCACGTGTCGAGATCGTGTCGAGTCTAGTTCGATGACCGGTCAAGGCTAAAGCCTATAACCCCTATGTCGCGTGCCGCGTAAGACCAACCCTAGGTCTACGCGGGGCGCGAGAGATGGACGGATCACAACTATAAATAGGGACGATCAGTTTCACTTTCAAATCGTTCAGTCTTTCACTTTCTCTCTAAATTTCTACGTAGTATACATTATACTCGGGCATAATACCCCCCCTAAATAACGAAGATCTGCCTCGTTGTAAGTATCATAACCCCCGGTTACGTATTAGATACGCTGCCCGATTGATACAGGGTCCCGTAACGGCTGTCATGGTTCTGCCCGATGTAGTCATTGGAATGTCTTCTCGGGGAGGGTATTACTAATGTAAATATTGGGTTATTATACTAACGTGTGTGCATTTGTGTAATTAATAGATAATCACCAGAAAATCTTAAAGGAAAACCCTAAGACAGCACTGTAAGTAATCTCCTTTTTGTAAACTGTTTTTACAAAACCTTAATTATTTTAAATTATAATTAGCAGTGATTGAGTCTTTGTAATTCTTCAATTACTGCCGGTATATTGGGGTTTTGTATACAAAATATGGAACACGTTACCATTGGACAACGAGATAGCCAATGTGTAATATGACCCATCAGTCAGGATTGACAGTACTGAATGAGTAATTGTGTAGAAATAAACATTGTAATCGCTCTCAATACTGTTAAAGGATAAAACTCTTCTTGATTAAACTGGGATTCACTCACCAGTATTTTCCACTGACAAAATGTTTTAAACGCGTTTCAGGTAACAAAATGTGAAAGCCAGATAGAAGCCAGCTGGGCAGCACTGAAGGCTTGGAAAAGTGGCTATAAAAGTTACTTGAATAAAGAGATGTTTTTATTAAATAAAATGGGGTTTATCCCTATAAAAATATGTATACTGAAAACCTGGGAATTTCCCACGTGTTTAATATTATAAAAGTGTGGTATTTTACTCTGATAAAATAATTCCTAACTACGGTCCTGATGTAATTTTTGCTGCCAAAATAATAAACACTGGTACCACTAAGTCTGGTCTCGCGGCCGCCCGTTCCCGAGACAGACAGGGGACGGGGGTTGCAACAGTATACACTAATCTAGTCTTATATATAAGCATGACATAGTTGCAACTCGTAAACGTATGTCATCTTGACCGAACCACATAAATTCTTATGTCTTATATAATTGTTTTTTGTGTGTGTGATAGGGATACCACTACGTGTTGCTATATTTGACATATACCTAATAATCTAAATGCAAACATTGGCTTTCATAACCCTCCACCACGAATATGTGCACCATCAAACTTGTTTTAACCCCCCCCCCCCCCCCCCCCCCCCCTCTTAACAAACCAACTACTTCCTCCCACTTAATTTATTTTCGTTGTGTATTTTTTTTCCAATAACCCGACCAGTAATTCGTCTTGGCGAGAGAAAGTACTACACACCTTGTATAGCAAATTGACAGGTCAATAGCAATAATATTAACAACTTGTGATCATGTAATACGTACCTACAAGATTCTTTGGGTGTTTTCCATATACATTGGCTTCACTAATCTTTTTTCTCAGAATCTTGGTTTAAAAAAGCGCGTCTTAAGCGCGCTTAAGCGCAAAGCGTATCTAGCAAACCTCATCGCCTTGTGTGACATAAGGTGCACGATGTACAAAAAGCGCAGCTGACATGCGCTTTTTAGGGTGAAAATCCACCTAAGGCGCAGCTGAGGCGCACGCTTTTTATACATGGGGTGTTTCTATGTTTCCGAGTGTTGTAGAACAAGCTTTTTATGTTGTACATTTATGTTTTTTTTCATTTTAAAACATATATAAAGCTTAATTATAGTTAAATCATAGGTATTGGATGCTAAACACTTATGGGATATATAAAATAAATTATATAATCGCTTTGCGTACGAAAAGCTCACCGCTTTTATGCTTCACTTTTTAAAAATCAGTTTTAGACCTCATCGCTTTTGTGCGCTTCCCGCTTTTTTAAAACAAGCTCAGAATATTCTCTGTTTATATCTTCTTCCAATGATAGTAGATGATAAGTTCTTCGACGATGGGCAAGAAGCCGAAGGGAACTGAGATAACCGGTCTCTATCTTCTGCCTTCGCCACCTTCTTATCAGATGGAACCAATTTCTTACCACCAAAGAAGAACTTATCGTCCATTATCTGTGGAAGAAAATCAAGAATGAGAATTATTTAAAGAACAAGATTAACGAAGCCATGATGTTGATTGGAAAGAGTTAACTATATATACAGCATGAACTAAGACAATGATCATTACCAAAAAAATTACAAATTTTCCTTTGTCGAATTCTCGTTTCTATTATCAAATCTTTGTTCATCGTATTCACAGTTTAAGAATCATCCTTTGATTCTTGAACTCGAACGCTTATTTTTTCATGATAATTCCCCTTCAATAAAGTGGTATCAGAGAAAATCATTAAGACAATCCAAGGGACGAATATTCACAGTAAATATAGATTCACAACCAAATTAAAGGCGGTACTCTGTTTTTCATTCATCATTATTCACATGGAGAAGAAGAAAGAACCCTCATGAAGGAATAAGAAATTCAAGAAATTATGCTATTATTGTTGGGAACTCGACCATCTCATGGACTTCTGCAAGGTGACAAGGGCAATGTTTTAATCAGTTAAACACTTGATGCAAGGCTGCAAAACCAGACGATAATCAATAGTTACTCAGAAGAATACTTGGTCTCGGGAACCGACGGGGAACATGGGATGACATTTGGTATGTAAATACTACTTTCAGATATCACTACGCATGAAAAATCTCCTTATTCAAATGATTTAAAAACTCGTTTGTTGTGGAGACACAAACCACCGATTTGAACATCTTGTTCATTCAGGTTTAGGCACAATTGAAATAAGAGACGGTAGTGAAATTTTTAGAATTTCGAGTGTGTTTTATACACCACATATCAATAGATACATTTTAAGCCTTGAACAACTTAAGCTACCAGGAACTTGGGTTAAACTTGAAGGGAATACATGACTAAGATCATTGTTCTACGATCCTCTCTTGTCCAAAGCACATCAAATTGTAGAAGAGGAATAATTAAGGAAAGATAAAGAGATGATGTTCACATCAGAAAATGATGATGTATATCATTCACACAAGAATGATTGCTTGGATACTATTTCCAAACATTGTCATTAACTACAAATACACGTGATGTTGATTGGGAAGAATTAATAATCGATGCTTTAGAGCTTTGATCTGTAGAACATTGTATTGCACTGTTAGACTTACTTGACAATGTAGAACTTATATAAGAATTTTGATTTAAACTCTAAAAGAAATTCATTTGGATGTTGACTTAAAAGAAGATCATCATTGCAAAGAACCGAATGAAGATAAGGATTCCACGAGTATTGCACTATTTATGAGAGGATATCACAATGATGCTAAGAGGCAATTCAAGAGAAGGAAATTCAATTTTAGGGTTTAAGTGGTTTAAAAGAATCAGTTGAACTGTTGCTGTTAATAGCCTGGTGAATTGATTGAATTTAGTTAGATTAACTTGTTATTAGTGTTTATGTGGTTTACGAAAATCGATTGAACTCTGTGTTAATAGCCTCATTTATATGATTACAGACATAAGATACGGTTGCTTATTAATTTTTCTTTCTCTGTGCGCATTTCAACCTAACTTTTTACCTCTGAAAATAAAAAAACAAACAGTTTTCTTCTTGCAGACCACAGAGGTTTGGTTCACCTCTTCAGCTACTGTAACACCTCGTAAAATCGTGTCCAATGATGTGTTAACACGTGTAATAAACCCTAATAAAGTCAAACGTTGATTATAAGGGACTATTTTCATCAAAATCGAAAACCTTGAATATAGAAGGACTGAAAGTGTCAACATGTCTAAACTAAGCCTCTGAGTGACCTTATACGGTGTCCGTATTCTCAAATGAGCCACTTGTTAGACGAGAGGAGCCGTTTGCGTAATTATTGAAAGTTTGCGCGACGAAGGGTTAAAAGTGTCAACATGTTAATTCTTACCTCTGAGTGAGCTTTTAACAAACCGAGAGCTTCATGATGTTTGATCATATTCTCGAGAATGCCTAATATTGGCTATTCAAGGCTTTTATGCCAATAAGTGAAGTCACGCGCAAGTTTACAAGTTAAGGGGTTAAAAGTGTCAACATGTTTAATTATACCTCTGAATGACCTTTTAAAGAACCCGAAGCATTAAGATGTGCAATCATACTCTCAAGAATGCCTAGTATGGGCCATGGAAGACTTTGATATTGATAAATTATATTACGCACAACTTTGTGCGTAAAAAGAGGACTAAAAGCGTTAAACGTACAAAACTACGCTTTCGAGTGATCTTTTAAAGGAACCGGGAACTCCGAAATGCTTGATCGTACTCCCGGGTGTGCCTAAGACTGGTCACTAATGACATTGTACCTTATATTAACAATATATATGTTTATATGAAGTTTCGGTGCCAAAAATGACAAGAAAGAAAGTGAAGAATGCATTTATAAGAGACAGGGACCAAAACTGCCCAACTGCCAAACTTATGAAACTGGGCCGGACGCCCTGGCGGGCCGCGAAGGCCTGGGCCACCATTCTACGCGGGCCGCGAGGCCCAGATCTGCATCAGAATTATTTTTTTTATTTGTTTCTTACTTGCTCTCCAATCCAATCCTTTTCTAGACCAATCAAATCGATTTTCTTGGGCATCAAGCTGGTTATAACAGCTGTTATAACACCTATAATGATCTCATGTATTCCCTAAACACTTGTCAAACATCTAAAGATTCATCAAACACTATAAATAGATGAAGTCTTCATTCAAACTAACTTGCACCTTCACAAAATTCTCTCTTCTCATCTCTTGGAGACTCCTGAATAAAAAGGGGATTCCACTTCGGTTTAAAGTTAGAGCTTGGACCCTTTGTAAGTGTCCTTAGCCACTAGTTTCCTTTTTATAGGCTTTAAAGCCAAAAGTCAAACGTTATCGTAATAACGCTTTGACTTTTAGCTAGACCTTAAACGGTCAAGCCATTGTTCGCAACGAACATGGCTACGTGATCGTAATTAGGTAGGTGTTAATCTCTCAAAAGAGCACCTCCTAAAAATCACGTTTGCTTGGTCAATTGACGAGTCAACATAATATTAATTTAAAAAGTCAACGGTCAGTTTTCAAAATAATTACGATATGAGTTTAGAAGTATTCTAAAATATGTTTTATCACTTAAACAACTCGGTAATAATTATTAGAACATGTGTAAACATGTTCGGCTCGTCAATTCCCATTTTAGGGTCGGTTCGCAACCGAAAGTCGCGTAGTTTGACTTCTACGTTGACTTTTAGTTATAAACCGAATTAGACTAGTATGTTACTGATTTTAGGTTCCGTTATGCTTGTAATTTGATATAACATAACCCTCTGGGGTTATATTACACGATCATACTAGTAATCTGAGTTTTATACAAGTTTCCGTTAATATGTCGTACTTTGACTATTATGCCCTTTTTAGCAAAAATAAGGTTTTAGACACCAATAATCCTTCCAAAAACTTAGGTACTGATATGCTAACATGTTTAGCATATTATGATGTTACGAATCTGATCATAAACTGAGTTTGCACATAATATCGTAAATTGTGCTTTAAATTGACCAAAATGCCCTTCAGGCGCATAGATCGGTTTTAAGCATAATTTTTCATACCGAACTCATTGCCTACTGATATATATCATAAATAGTATAATTTGGGATGTTCATTCAGATTGCAAACCGAGTTTAGGCATACGTTATAGAATTACGTCCTTAAATGACGATAATACCCTTTTTGCACCTAAAATGATTTAAAAGCACAATTTTCATACCAAACCTTTTTGTTACTGATATGTTATATTAATTAACATATTTTGGTCATATAAACCTGATCATAACATCGGTTTTCCTAAAAGATCGCAAATATCGTCATTTAACGACTTTAATGTCGTTTCGGCGTGTAGTATGGTTTTAAACCATAACTATCAACCAAGACTTGTTACCTACTGATTTTATAAATCATTTTAAATATTTTTACAGTAGGTATATGTTATAAACTCAGATTCCCAAATTAGCCTTCGAAACTATGTGTGAAATTACCAAAATGCCCATACGGAGCATAGTTTAGTTTTAAATTATAAAACACACATATGTTTGTTATCATACTGATATTATATCATAAATAAAGTGTTTTCAAAGAATGTTTATGATCGTAACATCAGTTTGTACTCATGTTCCTTTTATTTGTCATAAAATGACCAAAACACCCTTACAAGGCATAGTTTGATTTTAAAACCTAAACGGGCATACAAGTTGATATCCCACTGATATTATAACTTGTTTAAAGTATATTGGCATATGGAACTTGTTCATGACTCATCCGGTTATTCGTTATCGCTTATACGCGTACGGTTAGACTTACATAACTAGTTTATGTAAGTTTGCCGAAACGGGTTTAACCTTATCATTTTTACTTCAAAATCCAGAATGTACTTAGTTTACCCATATCATACAAGTCTTCATACTTGTTGGGTCTAAATTACATTCTATTCCGATCATCGCTTAATCTAGCTTATCGTACCGTTTTAGATACTTTAAGCTAGCCGGTCTAAGTCTATGACTTAAATAAGACCGTTAGCATTCTGAATTGGTTATATATTACCATCATTCCAGACTAGAGCCACCCAGTAAAAGCTACCTGCATTTAGTTAGATTGGATACAACCAGTCACCAGGGCGACACCCTGAGCTGCCACGTGGCAGCGACGTGTTGGAGCTAGGGGTGAATCGGACAAGCTAGGGCCTACCCTAGTTGCCCTTGGCTACAACCTTCGCGGGGCGCGACGAATATGAAGATCAGCACTATAAATAGATGCAATCGGCTTCAGTCCCAACTCGCACCACAATCTCTTTCTCTCTCGAATTTCTGCATAGCAATAGTAATTTTCGGGCATTATACCCCCAAAATAACGAAGTTCTGCCTTGTTGTAAGTATTATAACCCCCGGTTACGTATTAGATACGCTGCCCGATTGATCTAGGATTCCGTAACAGCTGTCGTGGTTCTGCCCGACGTAGTCGTTGGAATGCCGTCTCGGGGAGCGTATTACTAATGTAAATATTGGGTTATTATACTAACGCGTGTGCATTTGTGTAATTAATAGATAATCACCAGGAAATCTTAAAGGAAAACCCTAAGACAGCAATGTGAGTAATCTCCTTTTGGTAATCTGTTTTTACAAAACCTTAAATATTTTACAATTTGATTAGCAGTGATTGAGTCTTTGTAATTCTTCAATTACTGCCGGTATGTTGGGGTTTTGTATAAAAAATGTGGAACACGTTACCATTGGATAACGAGATAGCCAATGTGTAATATGACCCACCAGTCATATTGACAGTACTGAATGAGTAATTGTGTAGAAATAAACATTGTAATCGCTCTCAATACTGTAAAAGGATAAAACTATTATTGATTAAACTGGGATTCACTCACCAGTATTTCCTACTGACAAAATGTTTTAAACGTGTTTCAGGTAACAAAATGTGAAAGCCAGATAGAAGCCAGCTGGACAACACTGAGGGCTTGGAAAAGTGGCTATAAAAGTTACCCGAATAAAGAGATGTTTTTATTAAATAAAATAGGGTTTATCCCTATAAAAATGTGTGTACTGAAAACTTGGGAATTTCCCACGTGTTTATTATTATTATAAAAGTGTGGTATTTACTCTGATAAAATATTTCCTAACTACGGTCCAGATGTAATTTCCGCTGCCAAAATGATAAACACCGATTCCACTAAATCTGGTATCGCGGGCGCCCGTTCTCGGGACAGATAGGGGACGGGGGTTGCGATAGAAGGTGGTATCAGAGCTAAGCCACTGATTCAGCCACAGAAGTGTTCTGCTGACACCAAGATATTATTCAAATTGTTAGGAAATTAATAACGAAAATGCGTGTATATCTGTATTTTATTGTTGCGTGTTATTTGACTATTTGTTAGTTTACAGTATGAGCGACCAAGGACCTTCCGACGCCTACCGTCAGTTGTCCAGCTCACCTTGAAGCGAAGGCACCTCTTCACAGCCTACCCTCTCAGGGTATTCAGCTGACAATGAAGATGGGATATTCGTGTTTAAGGCTTAGTCTGAAGAGCCATTCCCTCCTAAAAAGAGAGGATGGTTCAGTAGGGGAGCGCATGAACGTAGGAAGAGGATGAAAAAGTTACAACAACAGCGAGTTTTAGTAGCCGCTAAGAGAGAAACAGATGCTCACACCCAAGATATGCTCAATAGGAGTTTAGCAAATTTCCATATCTTAGCAACCACAGCTGCCGACCCAAACCTGGAGCAACTCATAGCATCCCAGCCTTTACCATTGTTTCCCACCCAGCCATTGGAAATTGAAAATAACCCAGAAAATCAAATCCCAATGCCTGATTTTGACCCAACTGAGATACCTAGAGTACCAGAACCCAATCCCTTAGACCCAGACTACGACCCGTGGTTTGACGATCATAGGGATTATCAGCAACGCTACACAATATCAGAAGAATCCATGCCAAACTTAGCAGCTTACCCAGGTCTGGACCCTCTAGATCCTTATTATGATAATGATGAATACATTAGGGAAATTCTAGAGAATCCATATCCTCATGAAGAACCAATGCCACAGTACCCAGATCCAATACCAGCACCTGCACCACCCATGAGCACAGAAAATGTGCAAGAACTCCGAACCTTTGGTGAGGAGATTTTAGAAGAAAGCGAAAGGATGAGACAAATAGGAGAACGACTCGTCTGGAAATATGACGAGCGTAATATGGAGTTCTGGATGAACCCATATCAGTGATGGTGATAGTAGTAATAATAATAATAATAATAATAATAATAATAATAATAAAATAATAATAATATATAATATGTGTGTATGTTTAAGAAAAAAAACTAGACGATGCCTAATGTTATTGATTCCAGTTATAGTTTGTATTAGATGCATAATATATAAGAAAGAGTAAGTCGCAATGTTCGACGATTTTGATCAATATGGTGTTGTGTGATTATTTGCCTTAAATAATATCTTGTGATATTAATAATTGGCAAATGTTTAAAATTCAGATGGACAACTAAGTGAATCAGGAAAACCAGAGTAACAATAACCCGGATAACGATAACCTGAACAATAATAATAATGGAAACCAAGTGGATAACAGTGTCATCCAATACATAGCGGCACAAGGGATAATAGATGCGATGCCATATATTATCAAAACGGTTAAGGAAGCAGATAATAAAAGTAACCGTGATAGTAAACGACCCACTGAACCTGAACACAGCGTAAACAATGGACCCATACTTCAAGTGCCCATTCCCAAAAGAAGAAGAACCATGTCTTATGGTTGTTCTTATAAGGAATTCTGATATTGTAAACCAATAGAATTCTCAGGCAATGAAGGGGCCGTTGCAGCTCTACGCTGGATAGAAAAGACTGAGGCAGTCTTAAAAACAAGCAAGTGTGTGGAAGAGGATAAGATAATGTTTGCTTCCAATCTGTTTAAAGAATTCAGCACTAGAATGGTGGAACACTATCCTCCAGTCTAGGGGAAGTGACAGGGTTTACAATATGGAATGGGAGGAATTTAAGAATATGGTAGAAAGAAAATTCTGCTCTCCCAATGAAAAAGAACAGATAACAAATAAGTTTTTAAACCTTAGAATGACTGGAGTGGATAGTAAGGGCTACACTGCTACTTTCTTTGAGTACGCTAGAATAGTGCCAACCCTTGCATCACCTGAACCAGTATTAATCTCCCATTACATCCGGGGATTAATCAGTGAAATTAGGCATGTAGTCAAGGCGGCTAGACCTCAAACTATAGAAGAAGCTGTAGAATTAGCAAACACCTTGACTGATAAGTTAGTGCGTACACAAGAAGAAAACCAGAGGAGGAACCTAGCTCAGAAACTTACCCAAGAATTTCATTTTGGAAATTCCAATCATGGGAAAAATGTAGGTTCTACTTCTGCACCCTACTGCAAGTATTGCAAAAGGAAGCATTCTGGAAGATGCTCTATATATTGCAATTTTTGCAAAATATATGGACACAAGGAGGAAGACTGCAGGAAGAAGCCTAACAACAGGATATGCTACAACTGTGGAGAACAAGGTCATATTAAGTCAAACTGTCCAAAACTAGCTCCAGCCCCAAACACCAAGAATACTAAAAATGCTAGAGCATTTGTTCTGATCACAGAAGAAGCAAAGATGATCCCGGATGTGATAGCAGGTACGTTTTTAGTTAATGATGTTTTTGCTAAAGTATTATTTGACTCTAGTGCAAACTAAAGTTTTATTAATACTTCATTTTGCAAACTTCTCAATCAACCATTAACTAAACTTCCACAAGAATGTCTAGTAGAGACAGCAAATGGAGAAACCATTAAGATTTCTGAAATCTTGCATGTAGTAAGAATAGAATTTTTAAATCAAAAATTTATTGCAAAACTTTACCCAATGAATCTGGCAGGATTTGATGTTGTATTAAGAATGGATTGGTTAATAGCCAATAAAACCAGTATTTTATGTGATCAAAAGTCAATCAAAGCAAATTCACCAAGGGGTGAAAAGATCACAACTAAAGGAGATAAGCCCTCTAGATCCACAAAATTCATCTCTGTGATGAAAGCAACAAGTTATGCTAGAAAAGGATCATTAGTATATTTGATTTCTATAATCATTAATACTAAAGGAAAAGAACTAAAGGATATTCCAGTAGTATCCCAATTTTCAGATGTATTTCCAGAAGAATTACCAAGGCAACCACCCAACAGAGAAGTTGAATTCATAATCCACCTGCTACCAGGAACAGCACCAATTGCCAAAGCACCTTACCGTTTGGCACCCGCAGAAATGCAGGAACTGAAGAAACAGTTAGACGAATTATTGGAGAAAGGATTTATACAGCCAAGCTCATCGCCATGGGGAGCACCGATCTTATTCGTTAAGAAGAAAGACGGGTCAATGCGAATGTGCATTGACTACCGTGAATTGAACAAACTCACGATTAAAAATCGGTATCCATTACCGAGAATCAATGATTTGTTTGATCAATTACAAGGAGCTCGATTTTTCTCTAAAATCGATTTACGTTCAGGATATCATCAATAAAAGGTACAGGAAGAGGACATTCCTAAAACCGCATTTAGAACAAGGTATGACCATTATGAATTTACTATCATGTCATTTGGTTTAACCAATGCCCCTGCCGCATTTATGGACATGATGAACCGAATATGTAAGCCATATTTTGATATATTCATAATTGTCTTTATAGATGATATTCTCATTTACTCTAAGAGTAAAAAGGAACATGCAAAGCATTTGCACGCACTTCTAAGTTTATTAAAAAAAGAAAAACTTTATGCAAAATTCTCGAAATGTGAATTTTGGTTAGAACAGGTACAATTTCTTGGGCATTTAGTCAATCATGAAGGAATTCATGTGGATCCCACCAAGATCGAGGCGATTACCAAATGGAAAATCCCTGAGTCACCAACCGAGGTTAGAAGTTTCTTAGGTTTGGCCGGTTATTATAGAAGGTTTATTCGAGATTTTTCTAGAATAGCCATTCCCTTAACTAAGCTAACTTGTAAATCTGTTAAGTTTGAATGAGAACCAAAACAAGAAGAAGCTTTTAGAATTCTTAAGCAAAGACCAACCAACGCACCCATATTAGAGTTACCTGAAGGAACTGAAGACTTTATAGTCTATTGTGACGCTTCTAAATTAGGTTATGGATGTGTGTTGATGCAACGTCAAAAGGTTATAGCTTATGCATCTAGACAACTTAAGAATCATGAAGAAAATTATTCAACCCATGATCTAGAATTAGGAGCTATAATTTTTTCCCTTAAAATTTGGAGACATTACCTTTACGGTAGTAAGTTTACCATTTTCACCGACCATAAGAGTTTAACGTATGTTTTCGGGCAAAAGGAGTTGAATATGAGACAAAGACGCTGGATGGAAATACTAAGCGATTATGATTGCAATATCCAGTACCATGCAGAAAAGGCAAACGTAGTAGCTGATGCTTTAAGTCGAAAGTATCACAAAAATCTAAAAAGAATACGTTCTTCTAAATTAAATCTGCAGGTAGATTTAAATGAATAGATTAGAAAAGCACAAGAATCAGTAATCAAGGATGATACTGAAAAGTTGAAAGGAATGATTAAGGAACTAGAACAAGGAACATATGGAATTTGGAGATTCCATAAGAAAAGAATGTGGATACCTAAATTAGGAAACCTACGCCACCATATATTAGAAGAAGCCTATAAATCTAAGTATACGATGCATCCTGGAAGTGATAAGATGTATCAAGACTTAAGAAAGAATTTCTGGTGGATAGGAATGAAAAAGGATATAGCAGCTTATGTTGCAAAGTGTCTAACCTGTTCACAATTTAAAGCTGAACACCAGAAACCCTTAGGTTTGTTGCAACAGATAGAATGCCAGTTTGGAAATGGGAATGATAACAATGGATTTTGTTACTAAATTACCCAAAACAAGAAAAGGTAATGATACAATCTGGGTGATTATAGACAGGCTAGCTAAGTCAACTCATTTCTTACCCATGAAGGAAACTTTCAGTATGGAACAATTAGCTAAGTTGTATATAAATGAAATAGTTTCATTACATGGAATTCCTTTATCTATTGTTTCTGACAGAGATAGCCGTTTTACCTCTCATTTTTGGACAAGTTTCCAAAAAGCAATGGGAACAAAGTTGAATCTAAGCACAGCTTATCATCCTCAAACGGACGGATAAAGTGAAAGAACAATTCAGACAATGGAAGATATACTTAAAGCTTGTGTATTTGATTTTGGAGGTAATTGGGACGATCACCTACCACTAATAGAATTTTCTTATAATAACAGCTGTTGGGTGTCGAATCCAGCAAATAAATATAAAATAAACCTACTTGATACACTAGAAATAGTATGAATGGAAGTAAGGTTCGTGTCCTCAGGGATACAGATTAACTAGCTATGCCAAAACGATTTTATTCAGATACGGTTGTTTTGAAAGAGTGGTTTTAAGTTTAAACTAGAATGTAAAAAAAAAAACAATTTTTAATTTTTAGATTAAAAAGAAAAGTAATTAAAGTGGTTGGAAAATTCGGATATTAAAAAAAACTAATTTCAACATCAGGGCAATTTCTTTATTCGGTTCGACTTACGATCATTAACGGTCACGGTGCAATGATTCCTTTAAATAATAGTTTGTATCGACACTAGACGTCACACAGTTCGGACATCCACTCTATCTAATGTCTAACCAAACGCCGTTCGTTGATTAGAGCCAACCCGCTACTCTAAACTCACGCCGTTCGGATTTTAGCGTGCGGGTTGCGGAATAGAAGTATCAATTACAATCAAACACTCACGCCGTTCGGAGTGCCTAATTATATTGTATAATTCTATAATAATTTTGGGTTCATAGACAAATTCAAAATATTATTTGTTCCTTGTGTCAAAAATTAAAACTTTATTAGAGTTCTAAAAATTGATTGAACTTTATTAGAAAAATTAATAAGTTGATCAGGTTTATTAACAATCTAATATTTTCCGGATTGAATCCGTATTAAAAACAAGAGTCATATAAACAAACCACTAAAATAAATTGAATCAAACGTGATCGTTTCACATAAGTGTATGAACCAATTCAAAGAAAATAAACCCCGGTGTCGAAACTATAAAAATCTAGCCAGACATGATGGCTAGTTCAATCAAGTTGAATATGACACAAAACATCCAAAAATTGAAAATTACAAAAACAAAGACAAATAGAGTTTTCTTGTTCTAGAAAATCACAAACCACAAAAGTGCCTTTTGCCGATCTCGAGTTCCAGCCGTCAAAGATGGATCCCCTTTTTTATCGTCCAGGTTGTTTTTTATATATCCTCAATTTGTTGGCCTACATCTTCCTGTGACTTTTTTTTCCATTAGTGGGCCACATTTAATTTTTTTCTTTTCTTGCGATAGCCTAGCCCAAATGCCAATCTCCTTAAACTGGCCTGAGTTTTCAAGACTAAAGTTTGTAGCAATCAATTTTTCTTTTGTTGTGGTCCACTATACATGAGTCTCATTTAGTGGGAATGGCCCAAAACCCAATTATATTAATCATGCAAAATAAAAAAAACGTCATCATTCAGCCATTGTACTCTAACTCTACCTTTGATTTGCTAGCACCAATTTAGACAATCTTTTAATGATCGCACACAATCACTCCGCCCCTACAATATCAACCAAAAACAAACAAAAGTAGATTCCGTTCCATAAAACAAATGTTTCGCAAAATAACGAGGCATGACTACTAAATATGCATGAAATGTGATGAATTTTTAATATTAATATGCTATAAAACATGCCTAAAAATGCAACTAACAACAGCCATCACACAAGTATCAATGCTGCAACATTCGAAGCACTTTATTGACGAAAGTGCCGAACGCCCGTCTGTTGGGCAGAAATTGGAGAAAAACAACTATCCGGGCCCGAGATAGTACAGGAAACAACAGACAAAATCATTCAAGTCAAGGAACGACTGAAAGCAGTACATGATCGACAAAAGAGCTATGCTGATAACAGACGAAAGCCATTGGAATTTCAGGTAGGAGACAAAGTGTTATTAAAAGTTTCTCCTTGGAAAGGAGTGATAAGATTTATCAAAAAAGGAAAACTAAGCCCCAGGTATGTTGGACTTTTGAAATTATTAGAAGAATAGGACCTGTAGCCTATCAGCTACAACTGCTAGAGGAAATAGCAGGAATACATGATGTATTTTATGTATCTAATCTCAAGAAATGTTTAGCTGATGAATCACTTGTAGTGCCTCTTAAGGATATAGAGGTAAATGAGCAGTTAAAATTTGTAGAGGAGCCTCTACAGATTGAAGACAGAAAGATCAAGAATCTCAAGCACAAGAGACTAGTTCTGGTCAAAGTGAAATGGGACTCCAAAAGAGGACCAGAATACACATGGGAACTTGAATCAGAGATGTAAAGGAAATATCCACACCTATTTCAGTAGACCTCGAGGACGAGTTCTAAAATAAGGTGGGGAGGATATAACAACCCTCCAAAATAATTTTCGACACCCTAATATATTTAAAATATCCCTACATGTCTTAAAATATACCCCGTATGCGAAAACCGAGCCCAAAATGCCATATATATTTAAAAATAAAATAAAAACAAAGATTTGGGTTCGCTAGCGGGGCGCGAAGACCCCCTTGTGTTCCTACGCGGGCCGCGACAGCCAGTCACCAGGGCGACACCCTGAGCTGCCACAAGGCAGCGACGTGTTGGAGCTAGGGGTGAATCGGACAAGCTAGGGCCTACCCTAGTTGCCCTCGCAGGCCGTGTAGCCCTTAGCTACAACCTTCGCGGGGCGCGACGAAGACGAAGATCAGCACTATAAATAGACGCAATCGGCTTCAGTCCCAACTCGCACCACAATCTCTTTCTCTCTCGAATTTCTACATAGAAATAGTAATTTTCGGGCATTATACCCCCTAAATAACGAAGTTCTGCCTCGTTGTAAGTATTATAACCACCGGTTACGTATTAGATATGCTGCCCGATTGATCCAGAGTTCCGTAACGGTTGTCGTGGTTCTGCCCGACGTAGTCGTTGGAATGCCGTCTCAGGGAGGGTATTACTAATGTAAATATTGGGTTATTATACTAACGCGTGTGCATTTGTGTAATTAATAGATAATCACCAGGAAATCTTACAGGAAAACCCTAAGATAGCAATGTGAGTAATCTCCTTTTGGTAAACTGTTTTAACAAAACCTTAAATATTTTACAATGTGATTAGCAGGGATTGAGTCTTTGTAATTCTTCAATTACTGCCGGTATGTTGGGGTTTTGTATACAAAATGTGGAACACGTTACCATTGGACAACGAGATAGCCAATGTGTAATATGACCCACCAGTCAGGATTGACAGTACTGAATGAGTAATTGTGTAGAAATAAACATTGTAATCGCTCTCAATACTGTTAAAGGATAAAACTATTCTTGATTAAACTGGGATTCACTCACCAGTATTTCCCACTGACAAAATGTTTTAAACACGTTTCAGGTAACAAAATGTGAAAGCCAGATAGAAGTCAGCTGGACAGCACTTAAGGCTTGGAAAAGTGGCTATAAAAGTTACCTGAATAAAGAGATGTTTTTATTAAATAAAATAGGGTTTATCCCTATAAAAATGTGTGTACTGAAAACTTGGGAATTTCCCACGTGTTTAATATTATAAAAGTGTGGTATTTACTCTGATAAAATATTTCCTAACTACGGTCCTACTGTAATTTCCGCTGCCAAAATGATTAACACCGATACCACTAAATCTGGTCTCGCGGCCGCCCGTTCCCGGGACAGATAGGGGACGGGGGTTGCGACACGGGGTGTAGGCATACACCTGGCAGATGCAAATGCTAAATAACCCACATGTTGGGGATACCTCCTTTGTGGGTTTTATAGTGGTGAGTCGGTTAATCATGACCGGCTTCCAAACCGGCCCCATATGTATGACAAACATGTAAATCTGTATACAAGATTTTATATAAAAATTGTCCCAAGTTATAAATGGTTTTGCTTTAAAATTCCCATTCTCATCCACAAATCTATCCCAGCTGAACCCTTCAGGTAACTTTTCATCATCTTGATTTATTAATCATGCTTTACTATCAGCTGATATATATTTGTCCCAACTGAAACCTGGAGCCATTTTCTCATCGTCTTGATTAATTATACCATAATAAGCTTTCTTATTTGCATCTTCGATCATCTTCCCATGAGCAGTTTGTATTTCTTTTTGTTGATATGGTTGATGAGCAACTTGTTGATATATGGCTTTCTGATAGTAGTCATCTTTTCCAAAAGGATTCTTTGCTCCATTAACCTCTTGATTTTTGCATTCTCTTTTGAAATGACCTTTCTCCCTGCATCGAAAACAAGTAACTTTAGATTTATCAAAACCCAAAGTAGACACATGTGCATCCAGAAAATCATTTCTTCCTGTGATCATTTTAAACTTTTCTGCTCTTCTCAAAACACTAGCTAGACACCATTTGATGTCCATGAGCTCCATCTCTTCAGCGTCTATCTGATCGTAATCCTCTTTTGTCAGCATAGGATTTCCGATCCTTCCTGCAACCAAACCTTCATAGGATTGTAGCACCGTTGCAAGTAACGCCATGTGATCTTTTGCAATTTCTTCAGAAAAACGTTGACCATCTGGAAGGTTCAATGCAATGTTGCACTGTATCACACAACCATTTCCACTTTTTGAGCTTTGAGAATGAAAGCTTGAAGTTAAATTCTTTGGATCAACACTTGGATATGAAGAAAATCCACTGCTGCTATTTGGACTTTGTTCAACAGTTCCAGATGAGTTTCCAGCACTAAAAGCAGTTTGAATTTTCGGACTCTTTTCAATCTCTTGAATATTTCCTTTGTAATACATTTTCACATCTTGTTGATTACTCGGATTATTCATCCTTGCAATCTTTTGCTGTTCAAGATCTTGACCTTCAATCTTCTCGATGAACTGAGAAATCGTCAAACCATCAT
Source organism: Helianthus tuberosus (assembly GCA_030545235.1). Taxonomy (NCBI): domain Eukaryota; kingdom Viridiplantae; phylum Streptophyta; class Magnoliopsida; order Asterales; family Asteraceae; genus Helianthus; species Helianthus tuberosus. Next base: position 37,675,761 of record CM060357.1, on the reverse strand, counting down.
ATACTCCGGTGTTCTTTAAAATCATCAAAAATGTACCCCACTCTTTCTGAGGTAATGCATCAGCTAATTTGTCAACCCATTCCTCTCGTTCTTTGGTTATGCTTAGCAACGACATAGAACGCACTAAATGGCAATATCTTTCAATCAGTTTCTTTGTATCTTCCCCTGGCAGACTTGTGAATAGATCAAATTCTTTCTTAAGCAGTGCCTTTTTACTTTTAATCATCTTCTCACTTCCCTCAAATTTGATTTTAAGAGCATCCCAAATTGATTTTGAAGTTTTGTCATGTTGAAGCAATACAAAAATGTCTTCTTTAATAACTTGCTGAAGTAGACTAATCATCATCTTTTCAGCCATGTACATGTCTCGTTCTTTGTCATTGAATTCAGAGATTTCTTTCTCAACTTGCAGATCAGTACGTGGTAAAACATACTTCTTCAAAATACACTCCCAAGATCTCAAATGATTAGCTTGAACCCAGTTTTCAAACCGATCTTTCCAACCGTAATATTCCTCAATACTCATTAGCTTTGGGGGGTTTTTGTAAGGTTCCGGTCTCATTTTCTATATTCATGTTTTGAGTAATGGCAGCTGGACTAGTCGGGGATGTAGCAAACGCGTTATAGAACTCTTCTTCCATGATTCAGTAACACGTTTCACAAACAGACACTTTCAAGTGAGATTACCTGCACAACACCTTCGAACGAAATTAAGAGTTTCAAGCAGAATAAGAAGTTCAAACAAAATAGTGTTTTCAAGCAAAATATCTATTTTCAAGCGAAATCAACTACTTGAAGCGAAATAGGCTAATTTCGCTTGAAATTTCAAGCGGAATAACCACTTGGAGCGGAAACACTAATTTCGCTTGAGATGTTTCAAGCGGAATAACACTTTTCAAGCGGAACTAGTTATTTCGCTTGAAATGACCTTAACTTTTCAAGCGGAATAAAACGACACGTTCAAGCGGAATTACAACTTTGGTCCATTTTTGTCACTTTTAAGCTGAATTTTGGTCTGATATTCTCAAGGGTTTGTTAAAACACTGTTTCGCTTATGTTGTGAAAAGTTCAGGTCATTTTATCCGTTAAAACTTGTTCAATTGATAAAAGAAGGTGTAGAAGTAAGAAAAAGAGATGAAATCAAGCTGAAATCTCCAGAACTCCTCCTCCTGAGTTCTGATACCACATGTAGGATCGTGTTCGGACCCAAAATGAGTTGTTCAGAGGCGTTCTACTCAAAATGAAAGGCGGAAACAGACATGATGAGTTGAATTCAGCTAGATATCACTTTTAACTGTCGTTTTTATTGATCTGGAACATTTTTACAGCAAGACGACACTTCGACAGAGCTTCGCCGTCAGAAACACTCTTTCTAATTCCGCTCCAAATGACACAACCTATCTCCTATTTATAGACTTCTGATTTCGCTTGAAACAGCTCCAAGCGAAATCTCATTACAAGCGAAATCACATCAATTACACTCAAGCGAAATCAGCATGATTCAAGTGAAATTAAGCATTCAAGCGAAATCATCATCTTCAAGCGGAATCATTTGTAAACTTGATTTCTTGAACTTCGTGCCCTGAGCAATGCAAGACTCGATACAAGACGAAGTCGACAGACGCATGCACCAACAAGATCACCAATGGTTTGCAAGGCCACTGATATGTGTGACGGTGTAGGAAGACTCAAACCTAGCAAAGTTGTACCGGGCTCCCGGCTGGAAGACATAGTCACCACTATGGGCCGCCCCGGCCTCATGGCTGTGGGCTCGCTACACCCAAATAGATCTATCACTCATGCCCCTCGGTCCTTATACGAGGATTAATGGTCCCAAGTATCTGCCTACCCTATCACATGATCTATCGTTCTTTCCTAGGCTAATCATACCAATAGTATTGTAAGTATCCCTTTGTAACATGTATTTCACCCCCGAAGTAAGTAAACAAAACAGTTTAAGGAAAAGGGGGACATGAACTCACAGTAGTGTGTCTTTTGTACCGTCAACTCAAACACTGTCAGCTACACGACAACCTACAACGTACTAATGTTTATTAGACGAACGGGCCGTGCCTTGGCTTAGAGTTTAATGTTTTTGAGTTGCGTTTCTTGTGTTTCCCAATATTATTCCAAGTTATAATTATTTGTTAAAATAATAATTATTTTAACTTTAAATTATGTTTCATTTTGGAATAATTGTTTAATCAATATCTTTGGTATTAATACTTCCCAAGTATTTTAACTTTGTATTTCCTTCCCAAGGATGGGGGTATTCGTACATGTATATTGTAGTTCCGAAATAACATATTTGTAAGTCCTACTTAGAAAATATATATAACGTATTTGTCAAAAATAATGTATTCCAAAATATATATATTTTCCCAAAAATAATATATTTTCACTCTTTGTATCCAAAACAATATTTACCAAAAATATATTTGTAAAAGTATTTTCCGGAATATTTTGTGAGTTACGTTTTATCGTTCGGTTTCACAATATTAAGTGTGTAACTTAAATAATTATTCCGTGTGATTTTTTGTATTATTTTGGAGTTGTAAATGTCATGGTATTTTGTTAAGTTATATTATTTTACCCTAAAGTAATATAACTAGTCCACAAATCATACAAGTATTCACATAAGTGAAGTGTCTTAATATAAAATATATATTCTAAATACATATTTATCGATTTTATTTACAAAAACCAACCTCCAATACTTTGTATTTTTGTTACAAAAATAATGGCAAGGTTTATATTGAAAATCATAGTAAAAAATACACTTGTAACACTTGTTAGAAAATATTTTCTAAGTGTTGGAATTTTTAGAAAATTTCGCCATAGTTTCCTTTGTAAATGGAGGTGTCCAAGCTATTTAGCATATCCTTTTCTTTTCAAAAATCATCCAAACATTCAACAACAAATCACTAATCATTTTATACTTACCAAGTGTAAAAACAATACACTTCACATAGTAACATGAACTTGATCCTTCATAAAAACATGTAGTAACTTGGTAAAGTGTTTAGTGAGTTTAGTTACCCTCCAAAGTGTGTTTACTTCCTTAAAAATCCCATTCTTAAAGAATTTAAGTGTTTACAACTTGTGAACACATTTTGCAAAAATGTTTATTTATGACATCTTCTTGTTTTAAAAGTATTTCTACACTTGTATTGTCACTAAAAATAGTGTAGGTTTAATAAAAATTATGATCTTTCAAGAATCATCTTTTTAAACTTGGTTTTCTTGGAAAATCATTCACATGTCTTAGGTTCACAAGTTTACTAGTTCACTTGGTTTATTACTTTACAAGAAAATCATTACATTATCAAGTTCATGTCTTAATAAGAAGATGATCATTTTATGTAAACACATAATCACTTCTTATCTTGTTAGATCATGTTTTTAATCATAATCTAACAAGTTTCACATGATGATCAACATCATATTACCAAGAAATCAACAAGCAATCATCATCCATACACTAAACAACATCATTTTATCAAGATATCAACATATTTCATCTTATGTTAGCTTATGTTTCATGATTCAAGTTTATGTTCTTTTAGTGTTCATATGAATTCAACAAGATATATCTTTTAACCACTAAGAATATGAAGTAAACAAGGATCAAAAGAAGTCTTACTACTAGCTTCAAGCTAGGGAAGATCACAAGTGAAAATTGAGTGGATAATAGCACACGAGAGAGGTCCTTCAAGATCCGAGCTCACCAAGCCTGGCTCCTTGCACCTTGAATGAAGCTTAGAATGGATGAATGAAAATCGAAAAATGGTGTTGTATGTAGGGGTATGTTCGTCCGAGCTTTATGGAGGGAGAGAAGAAGTGTTGAAGTGGTTCTCTTATAATCTCTAACTCCTATTATCCAAAGGTTCTCTTGTCCCCCAAAGTACAACAAGATCCATCACAATCCCAAGAATAAGATTTAGGAAAGATTTATAAAGATTGAAGTAATCTTTGAGGGTGGGGGCAATATGAGCCGTGAATTACATGGGGGGGGGGGTTAAATGAAAGTTTAAATGGTAAGTAGGTGATTTAGAGGAGGTGTTAAGTGTAAAAGTCTTGTGTTTATGTGTATCATGCTTTATGTAGAAAGTTTAAGTGTCCGGGAACCATAACTAGCTCAGAAAAATAAAAACAATGCTTCTAGCAATATTTTAGTGTTCCGGGTAATGTCCGGTTGTTCGGTTAGATACCGATTCGTTAAAGTGCTAAGTTATACCGTATAGTGTCTTTTATGTAACCTTTTGTGACACTTTCAATTCCCGACACTTAGGAAAGCATACAGGACCATTTTGCCATGTTTTTGCACATTACTAGCATGTTAAAATGCTGAATTTTGATGATAAATGCAGAATTCTGCACTTAGAGTGGGTTTTAGGCACTTTCCAGCACTTAAATTATCACCTAGTGACACAGTTTTATGGTCCTCACTTCCCTACACTCCATACTAGTGTAGTACCTTGTCTCTGGCTCATACTAGGCCTCAAAGCATTGTCTGTCTATGTACTGGCACTGTTAGTATATTTCTGAGTTATCCGCTAACTGTGCTAACTGTGCTTTGTGCATCATGTATGTCACTAAAGTTTGTATGTAATGAATGGTGTGACAGTATGAAATGTGATGCATAGGTATGTATGATACAGAAATCATAAAGCAGTTTATATCATCAGTTGTAATTAAGCACAGTCATTAAGCACAAATTTAATATTAATTAATCGTACGGATACCTGTAATTATGAGGGTTGTCACATTCTCCCCTTGTTAAGAAAATTTCGTCCCGAAATTTTAGTTCTGCTACTAGATGCAGGGGTCTTGGGGAATAAATGTGGGTATTTTTCTTTCATACGATCCTCATGCTCCCACGTGAATTATGGGCCGTGTCGCGCATTCCATCGAACCTTGACGAGTTTGACACTACTCCGGCGTGTTTTGTTAACCTTCCAATCAGTAACCTCAACGGGTTCTTCAGTAAAGTGGAGTGTGTCGTCAATATGAACTTCGTCGGCAGGAATGACCACTGTCTCTTGAGTTGGGCTCTTTTTTCAGGTTTGATACATGAAATGTATCATGAACGCCATTTAGCTCTGTGGGTAGATCCAACTTGTATGCTACAAGACCAATCCTTTCCAGGATTTTAAATGTCCAATGTACCGCGGATTCAACTTCCCACGCTTCCCAAAGCGTGCCACACCCTTCCAGGGTGAAACCTTTAACAAAACCATATCTCCCACCTCAAATTCCAGAGGTTTCCTTCTGCGATCCACGTAACTCTTTTGACGATCACGAGCCGCTTTGATGCGCTCTCGGATCTGTGAAATCTTGTCTGTCGTCTCCTGAACCAATTCCGGGCCAACAAGCTGTCTATCACCCGCGTCTGCCCAGCATAGCGGTGATCGACAATTACGCCCATAGAGAGCTTCGAACGGTGCGGCTTGAATGCTTGCATGATAACTGTTGTTATAGGAAAATTCTACCAAGGGTAGGTGAGTGTCCCAACTCCCACCCAAATCCATTACGCAAGCTCACAACATGTCTTCCAGCGTTTGAATTGTTCGTTCGCTCTGGCCATCAGTTTGCGGGTGAAAAGCAGTACTCAGATTCAACTGAGAACCAAAGGCTTCTTGGAAGGATTGCCAAATCCTCGACACAAACCTTCCGTCTCTGTCTGAAATGATCAAGAGAGGCACTCCATGCCGTGCAACAATCTCTCTAAGGTATAGTTCGGCCAGTTTACTAGTGTTGTCTTTCTCCTTGATTGCCAAAAAGTGTGCTGATTTGGTCAGACGGTCCACGATTACCCAAATCGTATCGTGACCTCTGGGTGTCCTTGGCAATTTCGTTATAAAATCCATAGAAATTTGTTCCCATTTCCACTTGGGTATTTCTGGTTGTTGCAAGAGAACTAAAGGCTTCTGGTATTTGGCTTTTACCTTGGCACAAGTTAAACATTTGCCAACATATATCGCAACGTCGCCTTTTATTCTCAACCACCAATAGAAATCCTTTAAATCTTGGTACATTTTATCCGATCCTGGATGGATCGAGTACCGTGACTTGTGAGCTTCATCAAAAATAACATTTCTCAAACCACCAACCAAGGGAACCCAAATTCGTTTCATAAAGCACAACGTTCCTTCCCCGTTTGGTACCAACTGCTTCTCCATCCCACAGAGATATTCATTCTCAAGATTTTCCCTTTTGGGAGCTTCTCTCTGCGCGGCACGAATGCACAACGAGAGGTCCGTTTGTACAATCATTTCCAAAGCCCTAACCCTTATAGGCTTAATCCTTTCTTTCCGACTCAGGGCATCGGCGACCACATTCGCCTTCCCCGGGTGATACTTAATCTCACAATCGTAATTGTTCAATAGTTCTACCCAACGTCTCTGTCTCATGTTAAGCTCTTTCTGATCGAATATATGCTGCAGGCTTTTGTGATCAGTAAAGATGGTGCATCGCGTGCCATATAAGTAATGCCGCCAGATCTTCAATGCAAACACCACCGCGCCTAGTTCCAAATCATGTGTGGTGTAGTTTTTCTCATGTACCTTCAACTGGAGTGAAGCATAAGCTATAACTTTTTGTCACTGCATCAGCACGCAGCCAAAACCTTGACCCGAAGCATTGTAATATACCACGAAGTCGTCAGTGCCTTCGGGTAGAGATAAGATCGGTGCATCACAAAGCTTGTTCTTCAACAGCTGAAAGGCTTCTTCTTGCTTGTCTCCCCATTCATACTTTTTTGTCTTTCTGTGTGAGGGAGGTCAACGGTTGAGCGATTTTCGAGAAATCCTCAATAAACCTGTGATAATAACCAGCCAAACCTAGGAACTGTCGAATCTCGGTTGGCGTCTTCGGAGTCTCCCAGTTCTTGATCACCTCGATCTTTGTGGGATCCACATGAATTCCATTCCCATTAACCACGTGACCAAGAAACTGAACTTCACGTAACCAGAATTCACACTTCGAGAATTTCGCGTACAGCTTCTCCTTCTTAAGCAACTCTAGAATAGCCCTTAGATGTTGCTCATGTTCTTCTTTCGACTTGGAGTAGATCAAAATGTCATCAATAAACACGATCACAAACTTATCAAGGTAGGGCTTGCAGACTCTGTTCATCAAGTCCATGAACACGGCTGGCGCGTTTGTCAGACCAAACGGCATAACCAGGAACTCTTAATGTCCATAGCGAGTTCTGAAGGCCGTCTTGGGAATACTTTCCTCTTGTATTCTCAACTGGTGATATCTCGATCGTAGATCGATCTTAGAGTAGAAACTTGAACCTTGTAATTGATCGAACAGGTCATCGATCCTTGGCAAAGGGTATCGATTCTTGATAGTCAACTTGTTAAGCTCGCGGTAGTCGATACACATGAGGAAACTACCATCTTTCTTCTTTACGAACAAAACTGGAGCTCCCCAAGGCGAGAAGCTTGGTCTGATAAATCCCTTGTCTAACAACTCCTGAAGTTGCGTTGACAGTTCCTGCATCTCTGAAGGTGCAAGTCGATAAGGTGCCTTAGCTACAGGCACGGCGCCTGGAACTAAGTCAATATGAAACTCGACTTGTCTTTGTGGCGGCAATCCTGGTAAGTCTTCTGGAAAGACTTCAGGATACTCCTTCATGACTGGAATATCTTCTATCTTCGGCTCAGCGGCTTCTTTATCCACGACGTGTGCCAAGAAGGCAACACATCCCTTCTTCAAACATTTTCGTGCTTTCAAATAGCTAATGATCCTCAAAGGCGTATCGTGCTTCTCACCATGTACCACAATTGTTTCTCCATCTGCCATTGGAATGCGAATGGTCTTCTCGTGACATACAATTTCTGCTCTGTTGCTTGACAACCAATCCATCCCTACTACCAAGTCGAAGCTTCCCAACTCGACTGGCAGTAGATCCAGTGTAAACTCGTGTTCTTCCAGCTCTATCACGCATCCTCTGATGACTTCATTCGTTTCTACTAGCTTTCCATTAGCTAGTTCTATTGAGTACGGAATGTCTAACTTACTAGCAGTTAACCCAAGCATTTTCTTAAATTCTAGCGATACAAAACTATAGTCGGCACCAGTGTCAAATAGTACAGCTGCAAAGCGTTGATTTATAGGGAACTAACCAGTGACAGCATTAGGATCTTGGCGAGCTTCCCTCGCACCGATATTGAAAACTCTTCCTTGTGCCTGGTTGAGCTTTGGGCATTCTCTCTTGAAATGCCCCATGTCTCCACAATTGAAACACCCTGGTCCTCGACCATTCCCATTACCACCTTGAGCATTGTTTTGGTTGCGATTACCACTCCCAGCTTGATTACCACGGTTTCCATTACCTCCATTATTTCCTTGCGGGCGGTTTCCATTCCCATTACCACCACGGTTGTTGTTACCAAAACACCTTTGACCGCCACGGCTAGTACCAACCCAACATGTTTCTTTCGAGTGACCACCTCTTCCACAAGATTCACATTTTCCAGATCGGCATCGTCCCTCGTGATGCAACTGACACGCGTTACACTTGGGCAAGGTGCCCATATACCCCTTTCATTTGGCCTTCGCGCTCGCCTCATCTTTCTTGCTCGAACTGCTGGTACCCTTCTTAAAGTTGGAGAACTTCCGTTTGTTCTCTCCCGAGGACTCAACATGAGTTTCCTTTTTCTTCGGATCAGAATTTGAAAACTTGTTCAACCTGATAGCTTCCTCAGTCAGTGACACGCTTAGATCTATAGCTTCAGTAATTGTTGCAGGCTTTGAAGATGTAACCATGCTCATAATCTAAGGTGCCAACCCCCAGATGAAACGCTCCACGCGTTTGAATTCTGGACTGACCATGTATGGTACCACGTGAGACAGATCATGAAATCTCTGTACATATTCGGCGATCTTTGGGCCGTCCATCTTGAGGTTCCAAAATTCAGTTTCCAGCTTCTGAATTTCGGCCCTGGAGCAATACTTTTTACGCATGAGCTCCTTTAACTCGTTCCAAGTCAACGCGTAAGCTGCTGCCTCTCCTAGAGTTTGGACTTGGAGATTCCACCACGAAAGTGCTCCATCAATGAATAATCCGGATATGTAGGTGACTTGCTGATCTGGTGCGCATTTGCTCATCCTTAGCACCGAATCGGTCTTCTCTGCCCATCAAAATTCAGCGGTTTACAGTCTAAAAATTGTTTGAAGGTACAGCCTGTACAAGTAACGTCATTCACAGGAAGCATTAGCAATTGTACATGGAATGTCCAAATGTAATGTGTCTCAAGGGACTTAAACATTACCATGTGGTGGGTTGTTCCTTGAGGTATTCCCGCTAGTTTTGGCGCCTGAGGCCTCGTAATCTGCTATTGCTCGGGAGATCCTTTCTTGCAATTCTGCCTCAGTAGTGGGCAAACGATTTTCCCTTCGTGGTGGCATCTTCTATAAGAAGATTGTATAGGTCAGGCCATAATAAGTATAGTAAGTACGTAACATGCGCATGTAATAACATTTATTAACACATAACATCCCATGTCATAACGCAAACATATAATCCACAACGCATGTAATGAGAATGCTGCGATTGAGCTATCATATAGCAAGACCACAAGTACAGTTTACGAGTTTTACAAATGTATCATACATCAAAAGAGACTAAGGGTCGCACCACCCTTGTCTGAATTGTCTAACAATCTATTACAACCAAAAGTCAAATGTCAAAAGTCTTGATGCGGTCTTCAAAATGCTGTGCAATCAGGCTCAATAGCTGCAATCTCATCAAAAGTAATGCTATCTATAGAAAACCAAAAACCCCTAAGCTGATGGGGGAGGAGGAGGAGGTGGAGGAATGAAAAGCAACCTGTGCAAATGCGCCAAATCCTCCTCAAGTGCATGAACGACACGCAGCAGGTAAGCAATCTGCTACTCCATAGTGAGGGAGCGGACATCAAAATCAGGGTACGGTAGTAGAGGAGCTGGTGGTGTCGCGAATGGCGACTGGCAATGACAAGGGGGAGGACGCGGGATCCTCTCCAACTCCTGGACTCTGCGACATAACAACTCCTACTGGAGCTGTAGCGATAAAAGTAGGTCATCCCTGGTGTAGCCAACAAAATGCGAGGGATGATACGGGTCAGACACAGGCATCGTATTGGGCGGAAACCATATCAATGGCTCTCCCTGTGGTACAGAAACAAATGGAGCAGTGTGAGAAACTGTGGCATGAACTGATCGGCTCCTGACACAAAAGGTATGTGAGTGTGCGGCTGACTCGAAGGTCCTTCCCCTGGACGGGGAGGAGGAATGTCCTGAAGAAATGTAACTGGTAAATCTGTGCGGTGCGCATCTGACACGTGTGGGTGAAACTGGGGGACATCAACGGGTTCCTGAACAAGTGCAGTAGGGGGAGTAACTGGTCGAACAAAAGGAGGATAGTCATCATCGGCATCAATCCACCCGTTGCGGATGTGAGCATATCTAGGGTCAACGTGTGTAGCAAAAGGGGCGCGATCAATAAGCACAGGTATCGAGTTAGGCAGAGGTGGTGCAACAACTGGAACATCAGCAGGGATAGGGTCATGCACCGGTAGAGGGTCGTGTGCCGGTATAGGCTCAGGTGCAATCTCAGGCTCTAGGTCAGCGGGAGCAGGCTCATGATCAGCGGGTATATCAAAGTGCTGATCGCCAGGTGCCTCAAAAGGTGGCTCGTCAGGTACAAACTCATCTCATGATCTGGGTCAAAGTCATGCGGAAAAAGGGGTGCAGCAGACATCGCCATGTCGGAATCAGTGTCAGTGGGGTAATGCTGCTCGCCCCGAGCGTGTAAAGTGGCAGATGATACGGACTTAAACGAATCGGGACCAGACTGGTCAGGTAAAACCTCCACAACAGGAACCTCAACAGTTGGAAAAATAATGGCATCAACAACAGGAATCTCATCAACAGGAATAGCAACATCACCATCAATCGGAGCCCCGCCATCCTGGTCATCCTCAGGGGGACCCTCGATGAAGAGATCGACGTCATCGTCCGACATATCGTCGAGAGGTAGATCATTAACAGGAAAAGCAGCAAGAGGAATAGGTGCAGGGATCTGAGCAAGGGGTAGATCCCCGTTAAGAAAACCATCAGCTAAAGGTAAATCATCTCCGAAATCCGGTAAGGCGAAGGGCTGAAAGTCATCATCGTCACTGCTCGTGGTGTCAGATGTGTAAACCTCATCCTCTGGGATGACCTCGTCATCTGAAACTATCGCTATAGGGTCTATCGTGTCTGATACTCCACTCTCGGAGGAAGATGACATGGTGTATGTGACAAAACAATCACACATACGCACATATATTAACCATCAGCAAATAAGCATGTAAACAGCAATGTAAGCAAGTAATCATCCTAGTCTTCCCCAGACTATCCCACCCAGCCTCTCAGACTGAACTCCCTAGTCTCTCAGACTAAAACTCCCCAGTTTCCCAAACTGAACCACCCAGCCTCTCAGGCTAAAACCTCCCAGTTTCCCAAACTGAACTACCCAGTCTCTAAGACTCAATTTCCCCAGTCTCTAAGACTGAACTCCCTCAGTCTCTAAGACTGAACCTCCCTCAGTCTCTAAGACTGAACCTCCCTCAGCCTCTAAGGCTGAACCTCCCCAGCCCCTAAGGCTGAATTATAACATAGCCCTTTTGAAATGTGTATTTGTGCCTTTTGTTTGTAAAAATGTTTGTTCCCTGGATCTGGACATTTTGTGTATGCAATGTAAAAATGTTTTCGTGAGAGCCCTGATGATCATAGTCTAGACTCGAGAAAGAATCCTAGTTCGCTATGATCGAGGCTCTGATACCAAGCTGTCACACCCTGGCTTTTGCGGAAGCGTGGTTTATTTGGTGTGAGTTCTTAATACCATAGCGATCAATCATAACAATGCTATATGATAAAAAACATGAGATGTTCATCCATTAATAAAGTTTAGAAATTACCACAATACCATTGTCTAAAAACATCAATACCAAATTATGTTACAAACCATGACGTGTTTAAATGAGTTCCCAAAGACTCAACAAAAGTACTTAAATAAAACCCGAGTTTAGAATTATGTATCCCGTCCAGGAATGGGATACACCCCCTAAACTCAACAACCCCGGATGACATCTTTTATTTCACTACGCAGCTTGATGACACATTGCATACCTTGCCAGATCCACTAGTTCCCTAAAATACATCTAGTTTGAAAAATCAACAAAAGTTGAGCGAGTTCATGTGTATGTGAGTATGAATAAACCTTTTTAAACAGTGTATGTATGTATGTCCTGGTATGATTGCAAACAAGGAAAAGATCACCAATGGTTTGCAAGGCCACTGATATGTGTGACGGTGTAGGAAGACTCAAACCTAGCAAAGTTGTACCGGGCTCCCGGCTGGAAGACATAGTCACCACTATGGGCCGCCCCGGCCTCATGGGTGTGGGTTCGCTACACCCAAATAGATCTATCACTCATGCCCCTCGGTCCTTATACGAGGATTAATGGTCCCAAGTATCGGCCTACCCTATCACATGATCTATGGTTCTTTCCTAGGCTAATCATACCAATAGTATTGTAAGTATCCCTTTGTAACATGTATTTCACCCCCGAAGTAAGTAAACAAAACAATTTAAGGAAAAGGGGGACATGAACTCACAGTAGTGCGTCTTCTGTACCGTCAACTCAAACTCTGTCAGCTACACGACAACCTACAACGTACTAATGTTTATTAGACGAACGGGCCATGCCTTGGCTTAGAGTTTAATTTTTTTGAGTTGCGTTTCTTGTGTTTCCCAATATTATTCCAAGTTATAATTATTTGTTAAAATAATAATTATTTTAACTTTAAATTATGTTTGGTTTTGGAATAATTGTTTAATCAATATCTTTAAGTATTTTAACTTTGTATTTCCTTCTCAAGGATGGGGGTATTCGTACATGTATATTGTAGTTCCGAAATAACATATTTGTAAGTCCCACTTAGAAAATATATATAACTTTTATGTCAAAAATAATGTATTCCAAAATATATATATTTTCCCAAAAATAATATATTTTCACTCTTTGTATCCAAAACAATATTTACCAAAAATATATTTGTAAAAGTATTTTCTGGAATATTTTGTGAGTTACGTTTTATCGTTCGGTTTCACAATATCAAGTGTGTAACTTAAATATTTATTCCGTGAGATTTTTGGTATTATTTTGGAGTTGTAAATGTCATGGTATTTTGTTAAGTTATATTATTTTACCCTAAAATAATATAACTAGTCCACAAATCATACAAGTATTCACATAAGTGTCTTAATATAAAATATATATTCTAAATACATATTTATCCATTTTATTTACAAAAACCAACCTCCAATACTTTGCATTTTTGTTACAAAAATTATGGCAAGGTTTATATTGAAAATCATAGTAAAAAATACACTTGTAACACTTGTTAGAAAATATTTTCTAAGTGTTGGAATTTTTAGAAAATTTCGCCATAGTTTCCTTTGTAAATGGAGGTGTCCATGTTATTTAGCATATCATTTTCTTTTCAAAAATCATCCAAACATTCAACAACAAATCACTAATCATTTTATACTTACAAAGTGTAAAAACAATCCACTTCACATAGTAACATGAACTTGATCCTTCATAAAAACGCGTAGTAAGTTGGTAAAGTGTTTAGTGAGTTTAGTTACCCTCCAAAGTGTGTTTACTTCCTTAAAAATCCCATTCTTAAAGAATTTAAGTGTTTACAACTTGTGAACACATTTTGCAAAAATGTTTATTTATGACATCTTCTTGTTTTAAAAGTATTTCTACATTTGTATTGTCACTAAAAATAGTGTAGGTTTAATAAAAATCACGATCTTTCAAGAATCATCTTTTTAAACTTAGTTTTCTTGGAAAATCATTCACATGTCTTAGGTTCACAAGTTTACTAGTTCACTTGGTTTATTACTTTACAAGAAAATCATTACATTATCAAGTTCATGTCTTAATAAGAAGATGATCATTTTATGTAAACACATAATCACTTCTTATCTTGTTAGATCATGTTTTTAATCATAATCTAACAAGTTTCACATGATGATTGTAACACCCCGAAAACAGGTTTGGTAATCAAACTCCGTTAATACTAAAAGACGGGTAAAGTACCGTTAGTAGTAAAAATAACCCGGTAAATATTTGGATTTAAATAAGAAATCCTAATATTAAATACAAGCGAATCAAAGTTTTAAGGAATTGAATTTATAAGGGCCCTAGTTAACGGGACTTAAAATAAAATGGGTTTTTAACTTACCGAACCTACTAAGCTGACTAGGAATAATTCTAACCTAGTTAGATAGTGACTTATGAGTGGGTTAAAACACTTAAATTATGAACTAAGGAAAATGGAGGGGCCAAACTTGTTAAACTTGAAACTTGATTTATTAAAAACAAGAATTAAAACACACCAAACACCCACTTTGGGGGTGTCTGGTCGATTAAGAAGCAGGGGGCGACATGGGTTTTCTTCAAACCCTAAAATCCTCACAAAACTCACAAATTGGAGCCTCTAATCAAGTCTAAATCGAATTTAAAGCACAAATTCATGAACACCTAGTTGAAAGGATCATAAGGTATGTAAAATTGTGATGTTTTGATGCATCTTAAATTCTAGGTTATTTATAAGAAACTGAAATTGAGCTTGATTATGTCATGCATGGATGAATCTTGAAGTAATATGATGTCTAGGAGTAAACCCTAGTCAATAACATGTTGGATTATTGGATAATCTATGAAATTCATGATGATCCATTGATAAGTTAAATGGGTTTTGTAAATTTAGATGAACACAAGAATCATGACTACCAAAAGTGGTGTTACTTGATTACTGTGAAATGATTTTGAGAATAGTATGCATGTTTGACATGATGAAATCGATATGTATGTTTATATTGGGCAAAATATCAAGTTATGAACTTGGTTTTAAAGATGTAAAATTATACCCGTTAGGTGTTCGTTAAACTGCCTAAATGAAAGATAAATGTGGAAAATCGGACAAAAACGCATGCTTGATGGATATGGCAATTTATGCGTTAAGACTTATAAAAAGGGTTCTAAACGGATTGTGAATTGAACTCTTTAGGCGAGGAATCCGGATCGTCAAGTGGACAAGCCGGTGGAAATACGCGTTTGAAAAAGGTGCTTAAAAGGTACGTAACTACGATTCCGTTACGTTATGCTTGATTCCATATTTTCGCTAGTAGACTTTAAATTAGCATAATACATGAAATTGGCATTTGCTTGAAGTGACGAAGATCACTAGGTAAATAAACGGGTCAAAAGGTGAAATTATCACCCTTTGACAATATTGTCTAATGGTTTGTTGTCACACCCCGACCACGTTAAAACAACAAACCGTGGCGGAAACGTCGGGGAGTGTTGTAACAGAATCATTGTTTCAACAACCATGATAATAAAAGTTAAGTATTATTGAATTAAAGTCTACATTGTCTTGGAATTTAAATAAAACATAACATAATATTTGTCTTTTAAGTCACTAAGGCCCGAGTCCGCCTAAGTGAAGCACAAACATCATCATGCATCATCACCTGAAACACATGTAAAAATAGGTACGTCAGCATAAAAATGCCTGTGAGATACATAGGTTTTGTTTATGCAGGGTTCATGACTTGTAGTTTAAAAGAAGTGTTTAACAAAGATAGTCATGAACCTTGTAAAATGTTTTCTTTTATAAAATCATGTGTAAATCGATATGAAAATCAAATGATATAAAAGAATTATGCATGGTTAAATAAATAACCAAGTAAAAGTGAATTGTATAAAATATGTACTTTGTATAAAAATGTCGTGTCCTTGTAAAAATGTTTCATGTCTTTTGTTAAGTGGCTTAGATAATGCAACAATGTGTAATACAATAAAAGCACTTATATATAGGAAGTACCAGCGGCGTATCCACCATGCTTTTATCGTATAACACATAGCCTCGTTACATAAGTCACTTATCATTACCCAACAAAATGTCATGTCAAAATGTTTATGCATAAACCATGTTTAATGTCATGTGTAACATGTATTATGTATAACCAATGGAATGCATAGCAAGTAGGAAGACATCTACTTAAACTATGTAAAAATGCCTACGTGAAACATATGTCATGTACGGTGAATAAAAGAATCTACTCAACCCCGTAGGAAAAATGTACAAAACAATGTTTTTGAGTAAACCTAAGTTTAATTCAAATGTCATGTTTTGCAGAAACAATGCTTTATGATTACAAACATTTATGCAGTAATGTTAATCACATACATTCAAGCCTTGCGACTGTGGCGACAAACCTTTAAACAAATTAAAGGTTCATCTAAGTTATGTATATCGGATTCTGTCATTCCCAACTTCCAAACAAACCTAGGAATTCGGAAACGGGAGTTGTCAATTCCTATGGTACCATTACATACTACCGAGCGGCGTAGCTAATGTTAATGAATGTATTATTGTCCCGATTAAACACACCAAATGTCATAACCAATGTAAGCATGCTATGAAAATCATGTACTAGGTATGCTAAGTAAACATGCCTAGTAGAAATGTTCATATAAAACAATGCGTACATATGCTAAGTAAACATATGTAACAAATGTGTAATAAAACAATGTGCTAGTATGCTTAACATACATAGCAAAACACAGTGAAAGCATGTACTAAATATGTAAAATTAGCATGTTTATGTCACAAAAACATGTAAAACAAGAAAGTAACAAGTATGTACATGTGAATCACCCCAAAGTATTTGAAAACGATAAAAGAGGGGAACTATGTACTCACTTGGGATTGCTAATTAGTCTTGAGAATAAGACCAATTTAAGCTCCAAGTATCACGGAATCAAACGGCACCTAGTATAGGTAACTATGTTAATAATCGGCTCCTAAATCGAGAGATAGGATAGAATGAGGTTCTATAAATCAAATGAGTATTTAAACTCATATGGTATGATTTAATAGACCTTAAATTCTGATTTGAAAGTCTACCTAAGTGCTTTTGACCCGTTTCGACCCATTATGGTAGTATAAGCTACTATAATGCGTCGTTAGCGTAAGACTATGTTCGGATGGTTAACTATGTGCTATGCCAAGTCTTACATGCCCAATTGTGCCTAAACATGTTACTAAATCAGATTATATGTTAAAAATATGTTCATATAGTCAAAATACGGATTTATGCTTCAAAAGGGCGTTTTGGTCATTTACTATGGGCATACAAGCTAACTAGCAAAAGACTAACCAATCCTAGGTGATCATAAGGTATAACCTCAGGGGTTATTCCCTATAACTATGATCACTAAGTAAGCTTGGTCGGATCCTAATGATCGACCAAACGGGTCGGGTTCGAAAGTCTAAGCGGTTGTTTAGACCGCTTAACTAACGACCCTAAACAAGCACCAAACTATTAGTGACGAGTTAAACATGTCAAAATATGTTTAACCTACTGATTTGGTATCAAAACAAAGTGTTTTGATACCTAAAAGTAGTTCCGTTGCAAAATGTGTGCTAAAATGCATTTTGACCGAAACTTTGACTCGTCACTACGCCTAGTTAATGTGGTAATCAGTAGGTATAATCACTAAGGATTATAACCATTGTGATTACAATCACATTGCAAAGTTCAATTGAACTTTGACTTGACCAATTGACTGGTCAAACTGAAAGTCAAACACTGTTTGACTTTTTAAACAAGTAAGCAATAAAAGAATGAAAGAATGCTCACTAAGGGCCCTTGCTATCTTTTCTACTAAGAATAAACCTCCAATCAGATTAGGAAGCTCTCCAAAGCAGATGAGAAAGGAGAAATGAGAGAATGAGTAAGGAATTGAGTTGATGGACCAAGCTATTTATACTTGTCATGAACTTGTGAGATCATTACATGTGGTTATTTGGCCAACAAGCAATAAATCACAGCCCTATAAGTGTTTAGTGACAGGTAATTATGCTTGGGAAGGTGTTAACTTGGTCCCCAAACAAGAAATATTGCATACAAGGGCCTGGTCTTGCAAAACAGCAGCTGAAACAAATTTTCTGTCACTGGGGGTTCTCAGGCGGCCCGCGTAAGCATGTAGGGTAAGCTTACGCGGCCCGTATGGCCATCTTTGGCAGAATTGCACAAATGGTCCCTGAACTTGATTTGAGCTCATTCAGCCCCTTTTGACCCCCGTTAAGCCATTTTCAAGGCTCTACAAGGTCAATAAAGTTAAGAGGACTCAAAATGTGCTCGGAAAACTCTCGGATGTCAGCTCGTTTGGTCGTACGGTCGCGTTGTTCGTTAAATTATGACGAAACTCAAACGGACGCGAAAACGAACCAAATTAAGCGACGAATGGTATTTTTGCATGGCGATCACTAAAATAAAAATATTTTAGTGTGTACAAAAATTTTGGATGTCCAGATGTGGTCAGATCGTAAGATATGCGCGAAAATGAAAACTTACGTTGTTTTTGACACTTTTAGTCCCTGTAAGATCATGTAAGCATGTTTTCGCATACCGAACCTATCAAAGCTCATTTTTAAGCCACGTTTAGGTTATTTATGGTATGTTTAGCTTATGATCAAGTTCCGGACTGTACGTTGCCTTACGGAACGGCAGACTTTTGCAGTTTGACGCAAATAGTCCATGTGAGCGAATAAACTTGTTTTTGCCATACCAAAGCCTTCAAAACTTATTTCTAAGTTATGTAAAGGTTATTTGAGGTATGTTAAGCTTATGTTGCTGTTACGGAGTGTTTTTCGCGTTAAACTGATTACGTTTACGCATCCGTTTGCGTATAACTTCCCAGAAAGCGATATAGAGTTCAAAATCGATCAAAAATCAATATGTGCAATAAAATCAATCATAAATACAAACATTGGGATCAAAACATACTGTTTTATTAATATTTTATTGTTCAGAGTCTGTAAAATGATTACACAAGCACAGATGTCATAGTCTCCCCTACTTTAGGAAATTTCGTCCCGAAATTTATTTAGAGGAAACTTGTGAGAATAAATGCGGATATTTCGTCTTCATCTGGTCCTCATGTTCCCAAGTAAACTCTGGGCCACATTTGGATTCCCAGCGAACCTTGACTAAACGAATCCATTTGTTCTTTAGCTGTTTGAATGTACGGCCCACTATCTCCACTGGTTTCTCAATGAAGTGCATCGTGTTATCAACACGAATTTCATCAAGTGGTATGTGGAGGTTCTCATCAGCTAAACACTTTTTGAGATTGGACATGTGGAATGTCGGATGAACATTTCCAAGTTCAGGAGGTAGCTCAAGTCTGTAGGCTACTTTTCCGACTCTTTCAACGATCTTGAATGGTCCAACATAACGTGGTGCAAGTTTTCCTTTCTTTCCAAATCTAATCACACCTTTCCAAGGGGATACCTTGAGTAGGACGTGATAACCGACTTGAAATTCTAAAGGCTTGCGTCGTAGATCCGCATAACTCTTTTGACGGCTTCTAGCTGCCTGAAGGTTATCACGAATCTTCTTGACCTTATCTGTAGTCTCTAGAATGAGTTCAGGTCCAGTAAGCTGAGCTTCACCTATCTCATTCCAGCAGACCGGTGAACGACATTTTCGACCGTATAAAGCTTCGAAAGGAGCCATTTTGATGCTCGTATGATAGCTATTGTTGTAGGAGAATTCGATCAACGGTAGATGCGAATCCCAACTATCACTAAAGTCAATTACACATGCTCTAAGCATATCCTCCAGTGTCTGGATTGTTCTCTCAGATTGACCATCTGTCTGTGGATGGTATGCTGTGCTCAAATTAAGTTGGGTTCCTATGGCAGATTGCATGGTTCTCCAAAAGCAAGACGAGAATCGAGCATCTCTGTCAGATATAATCTTCAAAGGAACACCATGTCGAGATACAATCTCATCAACATATAACTTGGCAAGCTTGTCAGCAGATAAATCCTCGCGGATCGGCAATAAATGTGCTGACTTTGTAAGACGATCAACAACAACCCAAATGGCGTCGTGACCTCTTTTAGTGCGCGGTAACTTAGTAATGAGATCCATAGAAATGTTTTCCCATTTCCAAACCGGAATCTCTGGTTGCTCCAATAAACCAGAGGGATGTTGATGTTCTGCCTTAACCTTAAGACAAGTAAGGCATTTGGAAACATATAAGGCAATGTCCTTCTTCATACCCGGCCACCAATACTGGGTTTGAAGATCCTTATACATTTTGTCTGCACCAGGATGAATACAATAACGAGACTTATGAGCTTCATCCATTAGCAAGGTGCGAAGATCATCTATACTTGGGACCCATAAACGGCCCATGTAATAGAATATCCCAAAGTCTCTTAGTTCAAGCTCAGGATTTGTATGACATGGTAATTCTTTACTCATCAAGTCTTGTGTAACACAAGTATGTTGAGCCTGAATTATGCGGGATTGAATGTCTGATCGAACTTGAACACAGTGAAGCTTGACACGTTCCTTACGACTCAATGCGTCAGCCACGACATTCGTCTTACCAGGATGGTAGCGAATTTCGCAATCGTAGTCGTTTAGGAGTTCAACACAACGTCGTTGCCTCATGTTCAGTTCTTTCTGATTGAAGATATGCTGGAGACTCTTGTGGTCAGTAAACACTACACACTTTGTACCGTATAGGTAGTGTCTCCAGATTTTGAGAGCAAAGACTACTGCACCTAATTCAAGATCATGAATGGTGTAGTTTTTCTCGTGTATCTTCAGCTGTCTTGATGCATAAGCTATAACTTTGTTTCTTTGCATAAGAACGCAGCCAAGGCCTAAGTTGGACGCATCACAGTACACGACAAAATCGTCGTTACCCTCGGGCAAAGATAGGATAGGTGCATCACAGAGTTTCTGTTTCAAGGTCTGGAAAGCTTCTTCCTGTTTGGATCCCCACTCAAAAGGTTTGCTCTTCTTAGTTAGAGCAGTGAGAGGAACCGCAATCTTGGAGAAGTTTTCAATGAACCGGCGGTAATAACCCGCTAGACCAAGAAATGAACGAACCTCGGTAGAAGTAGTAGGTGTATCCCAATCCTTAATTGCACTGATTTTGGCGGGATCTACATGTATACCTTGTTCGTTAACGATGTGCCCCAAAAATTGAACTTCCTTAAGCCAAAATTCGCACTTGGAGAATTTGGCGAAAAGCTGTTCTTTCTTTAGGAGCTCCATTGTAAGACGAAGATGCTGTTCATGATCAACTCGCGTCTTAGAATAGATCAAGATATCATCAATGAATACAATGATGAACTTGTCCAAATAAGGCTTACAAACCCTATTCATCAAATCCATAAAAACAGCAGGAGCATTTGTTAAACCGAAAGGCATAACAGTGAACTCATAATGACCATATCGAGTACGAAAAGCAGTTTTGGGAATATCTTCTTCGAGAATTTGAAGTTGATGATACCCAGAACGCAGATATATCTTTGAAAAGCAAGTAGCGCCTTGTAGCTGATCAAAGAGATCATCAATGCGAGGTAGGGGATATTGATTCTTGATGGTAAGCTTATTAAGCTCACGATAATCGATACACATCCTAAAAGATCCATCTTTCTTTTTCACGAATAGGACAGGAGCGCCCCAAGGGGAAAAGCTCGGACGGATGAATCCTTTGTCAGATAGCTCCTGAAGCTGCTTAAATAACTCTTGCATCTCAGATGGTGCAAGACGGTAAGGTGACTTAGCAATGGGATTTGCACCAGGCACAAGATCAATGCAAAACTCAACTTGGGGTACAGGGGGTAATCCAGGTAATTCTTCAGGAAATACCTCAGGATAATCCCGAACAACAGGGATGTCTTAGGTAGTCTTACCCTTGCCTTTATCCTCTACAACATGTGCCAAGAAAGCGACATATTTCTTTCGTAGGTATTTTTGGGCTTGGGTACAAGACATGAGTTTAACAGGTTTCTCCCCACGAACTTCTAAGATCTCACCAGTCGAAAGCGGTATACGGATGATCTTCTCAAAGCAAACCACCTCAGCATGGTACTTGGCTAACCAATCCATTCCCACTATAACATCAAAGCTCCCGAGTTGCATCGGTGTGAGGTCGATAGGGAAAAGATGGTTGTTAAGGTTCAACTGGCAATTTCGAAGAACGGAATCGAGTACAACGGGTTCACCACTAGCTACCTCTACTGTCAAGGGCTTTCCTAGTTTTGTTCTAGTCATCGAAAGTAAAGGCTCAAAAGCTAAGGACACAAAACTCTTATCGGCACCCGAATCAAATAGAACAGAAGCAGGATGGTTGTTAACAAGGAACGTACCATTCACCACTTCGTTATCCGCACGTGCCTCATTAGCATTCATATGAAAAACTCTACCACGAGCCGGTGCCTGATTTGCGTTTGCCAACCTCGGGCAGTTGTTCCTGTTGTGGGTCAGATCCCCACAATTGTAACACGAACCAGGCGGAAAGTGAGGTCGTGCAGGATTCTGGGCAGGGTTTTGTACAGCTTGGTTTTGAGCTGCCTGATTTTGGTTAGGAGCAAAATGGCAGGTATTTGCAAGATGACCAGACTTGCCACAATTCGTGCAGATGCGGCATTGCAATTGTGGCTGGTGGTGGCTGTTACATCTGTTGCACAGAGGTGCATTTCCAGCATACTGCCGCTTGGCAGCAGGTTGTGCAGCCTGATTCTGTGCTGCCTGATTAGGAGCAACCTGATTAGTCTGAGCAGTGACAGCGAAATTCTTGGAAGCCTTACGCTTCCTTGATTTCTTTGAAGACTCAGCAGCCTTCTTGCCCTTTGTCTCAGTGGTGCTATCAGACTGTTTCTGCTTCTTGTCACCCTTCCTATGGAGTTTACCCTTTTTGACTTGCGATTCAGTAAGGGTTGCAGCTAGCTCAATGGCCTGTTGGACGGTAGTAGGGTTGCTATCAGTGACAATATCCTGAACAGGATCTGGCAAACCGTCTATGTACTTCTCAATAGCCTTATCCAAAGGCGTGACCATTGTAGGACAGAGCAAGCTTAACTCCTCGTATCTGTCAGTGTAAGCCCGGTGTTCACCACTATCTTGCTTCAAGTCATGGAACTCATTTTCAAGTGCCCTCTGCTCGTAACGAGGACAAAATTCTCTCATCATAAGGGCCCTAAGTTCCTCCCATGTCTTACCCAAAGCAACCTCAGCACCTCGGTCTCTCATTACCCCATTCCACCAGGTAAGAGCCCTCTTTTGAAAAACACTCGACGCAAACTCGACCTTACGGTTGTTCGGACACTGAACATGGCGAAAGGTGCTCTCAAGACTCTCAAACCACTGTAGGAGCCCAGTTGCTCCCTCAGAACCACTAAACTTGAGTGGTTTAGCCGAGTTAAAACTTTTGAAATTGCACGGAGCAGGTGCATTATTGTTATTGTTGGCTTGGTTCCATTGAGCAATAAGATTGGGGAACGCAGCATCCATTTGCTGCGCGATGATTTCTGCCAGTTCGGCATTTGATAGCGGATTTTCGCGTCGAGGAGGCATTCTAAAAGAGGAAAGATGAGAGAAAACGAGTGAGATGACGTGATGAAAGAAACGAGATATCAATAAAATCGACAAAATGCAAGGATGGTGGTCATTTGTTTGTTACCACAAAGCAAACAAACGACACACAGTAACAAATCAAAGTAAATAGGTCATAATAATGTATCACTGAAGACATGCTTGCCTATAAGTGAACACTCACCCCAAGAGTTCCCAGGTAAGAGTGACTGGTCCGATATTGCGGATTTGTTCGAACACTCTAGCCTTAGACAGAAAACTCAGGGTACAGGCATTCACTCTTCCAGTTTGCACGTGTTCACATTATTTGGACCCAAACTTTGACGAGATTTTGAAAATTTGGAAGGTACAAGACCAAGAGAAATCATCTAAGGATAGATGATTGATTTCAAAAATCATTTTGGAAATTTGTGTTCATGTTTTGGTAATCACCTAAGGATAGGTGACGTGTATTGTTTTAAGATCTAAACACAAGATTACTTGTGTTAGGGTCCTAAGAAGTTATAGTCTAGATCAAAGCATTACTAATAACCTAATTCCCTATAACCATTGGCTCTGATACCAACTCTTCTGTCACACCCCGACCACGTTAAAACAACAAACCGTGGCAGAAACGTCGGGGAGTGTTGTAACAGAATCATTGTTTCAACAACCATGATAATAAAAGTTAAGTATTATTGAATTAAAGTCTACATTGTCTTGGAATTTAAATAAAACATAACATAATATTTGTCTTTTAAGTCACTAAGGCCTGAGTACGCCTAAGTGAAGCACAAACATCATCATGCATCAGCACCTGAAACACATGTAAAAATAGGTACGTCAGCATAAAAATGCCTGTGAGATACATAGGTTTTGTTTATGCAGGATTCATGACATGTAGTTTAAAAGAAGTGTTTAACAAAGATAGTCATGAACCTTGTAAAATGTTTTCTTTTATAAAATCATGTGAAAATCGATATGAAAATCAAATGATATAAAAGAATTATGCATGGTTAAATAAATAACCAAGTAAAAGTGAATTGTATAAAATATGTACTTTGTATAAAAATGTCGTGTCCTTGTAAAAATGTTTCATGTCTTTTGTTATGTGGCTTAGATAACGCAACAATGTGTAATACAATAAAAACACTTATATATAGGAAGTACCAGTGACGTATCCACCATGCTTTTATCGTATAACACATAGCCTCGTTACATAAGTCACTTATCATTACCCAACAAAATGTCATGTCAAAATGTTTATGCATAAACCATGTTTAATGTCATGTGTAACATGTATTATGTATAACCAATGGAATGCATAGCAAGTAGGAAGACATCTACTTAAACTATGTAAAAATGCCAACGTGAAACATATGTCATGTACGGTGAATAAAAGAATCTACTCAACCCCGTAGGAAAAATGTACAAAACAATGTTTTTGAGTAAACCTAAGTTTAATTCAAATGTCATGTTTTGCAGAAACAATGCTTTATGATTACAAACATTTATGCAGTAATGTTAATCACATACATTCAAGCCTTGCGACTGTGGCGACAAACCTTTAAACAAATTAAAGGTTCATCTAAGTTATGTATATCGGATTCTGTCATTCCCAACTTCCAAACAAACCTAGGAAGTCGGAAACGGGAGTTGTCAATTCCTATGGTACCATTACATACTACCGAGCGGCGTAGCTAATGTTAATGAATGTATTATTGTCCCGATTAAACACACCAAATGTCATAACCAATGTAAGCATGCTATGAAAACCATGTACTAGGTATGCTAAGTAAACATGCCTAGTAGAAATGTTCATATAAAACAATGCGTACATATGCTAAGTAAACATATGTAACAAATGTGTAATAAAACAATGTGCTAGCATGCTTAACATATATAGCAAAACACAGTGAAAGCATGTACTAAATATGTAAAATTAGCATGTTTATGTCACAAAAACATGTAAAACAAGAAAGTAACAAGTATGTACATGTGAATCACCCCAAAGTATTTGAAAATGGTAAAAGAGGGGAACTATGTACTCACTTGGGATTGCTAATTAGTCTTGAGAATAAGACCAATTTAAGCTCCAAGTATCACGGAATCAAACGGCACCTAGTATAGGTAACTATGTTAATAATCGGCTCCTAAATCGAAAGGTAGGATAGAATGAGGTTCTATAAATCAAATGAGTATTTAAACTCGTATGGTATGATTTAATAGACCTTACATTCTGATTTGAAAGTCTACCTAAGTGCTTTTGACCCGTTTCGACCCATTATGGTAGTATAAGCTACTATAATGCGTCGTTAGCGTAAGACTATGTTCGGATGGTTAACTATGTGCTATGCCAAGTCTTACATGCCAAATTGTGCCTAAACATGTTACTAAATCAGATTATATGTCAAAAATAAGTTCATATAGTCAAAATACGGATTTATGCTTCAAAAGGGCGTTTTGGTCATTTACTATGGGCATACAAGCTAACTAGCAAAAGACTAACCAATCCTAGGTGATCATAAGGTATAACCTCAGGGGTTATTCCCTATAACTATGATCACTAAGTAAGCTTGGTCGGATCCTAATGATCGACCAAACGGGTCGGGTTCGAAAGTCTAAGCGGTTGTTTAGACCGCTTAACTAACGACCCTAAACAAGCACCAAACTATTAGTGACGAGTTAAACATGTCAAAATATGTTTAACCTACTGATTTGGTATCAAAACAAAGTGTTTTGATACCTAAAAGTAGTTCCGTTGCAAAATATGTGCTAAAACGCATTTTGACCGAAACTTTGACTCGTCACTACGCCTAGTTAATGTGGTAATCAGTAGGTATAATTACTAAGGATTATAACCATTGTGATTACAATCACATTGCAAAGTTCAATTGAACTTTGACTTGACCAATTGACTGGTCAAACTGAAAGTCAAACACTGTTTGACTTTTTAAACTAGTAAGCAATAAAAGAATGAAATAATGCTCACTAAGGGTCCTTGCTATCTTTTCTACTAAGAATAAACCTCCAATCAGATTAGGAAGCTCTCCAAAGCAGATGAGAAAGGAGAAATGAGAGAATGAGCAAGGAATTGAGTTGATGGACCAAGCTATTTATACTTGTCATGAACTTGTGAGATCATTACATGTGGTTATTTGGCCAATAAGCAATAAATCACAGCCCTACAAGTGTTTAGTGACAGGTAATTATGCTTGGGAAGGTGTTAACTTGGTCCCCAAACAAGAAATATTGCATACAAGGGCCTGGTCTTGCAAAACAGGAGCTGAAACAAATTTTCTGTCGCTGGGGGTTCTCAGGAGGCCCGCGTAAGCATGTAGGGTAAGCTTACGCGGCCCGTATGGCCATCTTTGGCAGAATTGCACAAATGGTCCCTGAACTTGATTTGAGCTCATTTCAGCCCCTTTTGACCCCCGTTAAGCCATTTTCAAGGCTCTACAAGGTCAATAAAGTTAAGAGGACTCAAAATGTGCTTGGAAAACTCTCGGATGTCGGCTCGTTTGGTCGTACGGTCGCGTTGTTCGTTAAATTACAACGAAACTCAAACGGACGCGAAAACGAACCAAATTAAGCGACGAATGGTATTTTTGCATGGCGATCACTAAAATAAAAATATTTTAGTGTGTACAAAAATTTTGGATGTCCAGATGTGGTCAGATCGTAAGATATGCGCGAAAATGAAAACTTACGTTGTTTTTGACACTTTTAGTCCCTGTAAGATCCTGTAAGCATGTTTTCGCATACCGAACCTATCAAAGCTCATTTCTAAGCCAAGATTAGGTTATTTATGGTATGTTTAGCTTATGATCAAGTTCCGGACTCTACGTTGCCTTACGGAACGGCAGACTTTTGCAGTTTGACGCAAATAGTCCCTGTGAGCGAATAAACTTGTTTTTGCCATACCAAAGCCTTCAAAACTTATTTCTAAGTTATGTAAAGGTTATTTGAGGTATGTTAAGCTTATGTTGCTGTTCCGGAGTGTTTTTCGCGTTAAACTGATTACGTTTACGCATCAGTTTGCGTATAACTTCCCAGAAAGCGATATAGAGTTCAAAATCGATCAAAAATCAATATGTGCAATAAAATCAATCATAAATACAAACATTGGGATCAAAACATACTATTTTATTAATATTGTATTGTATTGTTCAGAGTTTGTAAAATGATTACACAAGCACAGATGTCACATTTGTCGAGTTACATGTTTATAGGAATAAATATCAAATGGATACGCACATCGCTATTGCTTAGCGGCTACTAAGTCAAGGTATTGAAATGGGTCAATATATTGAACCGAGCCAGGTATGTATAATGGTTCAACTCATCATGTAGAACTTGAGATTCTATAGGAGTTAGACAAGGTTAAGATATAGATATTCGGTTACCTTTTTGGTAAACCGAATAAATTGTATTATATTTATGGTGTTTAGAAGCACATGGGTTTATAAAGAATGATATGGTTAAAAGGGTCGGACTTTGGGGTCAAACATGTATTTAAAGGACCTTGTAGTAAAAGAAGGATGGAAATTGACCAAAATGCCCTTGTAAGCTAAATCGAGCGAACGACCTATAAGAGTTGCTCGGAAAAGAGTAGTATGCATAATTAAACACTTAGAATGAGTAAACAAAATGGAATGATGTGAATCCTTAGTCATTTGACTTTATAATGGTCTTTGCCGTAAAATAATGATTCGAGGGGTAAAACTCGGAGTTTAGGAATTTCCACACTTAATACAATACAAATATAGTTGTGAAGAAAGATTATTTAACAAGAAATGTGGTAGTATAATGCTTGATGTGAATGAAAGAGACTCATACTTAAAATAGGCTTAAATACCCTTAACGGGTCAAAATAAGCATACGAGCGAAAACGGGTTTAAATTGTGTAATAAACCTGTGATTAGAACCTAATATGGTAGATAACCTTAAATTGAAGAAGTGTAAGGGATATAAGGATCAAACAAATATGTTTGTTTGATAAAATGCATAAACGGGTTAAAAGTCGATAAAAAGGTAACGATTCGAAGGCTTAGAAGTCTCAAAATTTATTATGTTTGATGTTGGATGTTAACTCCATATGATGGAGAATTAAATTACGGACGCGTAGGAAAAAGAATCGGGTAAAACGGATTAAAAACGAGAGAGTTATGCTCGTTTCCGTGAAATCGGGTCATGCTGTGTATGTACAGCAACAGTTAAGCAACATTCTGTGAAAAAAGGGGGCTAGGCGTCACGCGTAGCCCCTAGGCGTCACGCGATGCCCCCTGAACCTGAAAAACGTTTAATTTCGTTTATTTGACCCATATAACTTGTTTAAACTTGTTATTTAACTATCAAAACTAACTTTTAAGTTGGTTTTGATCATAGGTGATTACCAAGAGTGCCCGGATGAAGATCAAGCTCGAAGAAGAACCGAACACGATAAAGTTAAAAGCTTCCGCGCGGCGTTTCGTCGTATCTTTTAAACGACGAATTCAATTACATTAAGTTGTATTTTTTTAATGTTGTAAACATGTGGGAATGATAGTATGAAAAGTTTTTGTAAAGTCACATTTTAGCATTGAAATGTGTATTTTATTATAATAAAAATCTTGATTAATACAGTCGGGTGTTACAAGTTGGTAATCAGAGCTTATGGTTAAAAAGTAAAGTGTGTTCGGTTCGAGGCTTGATCGTAAATCCGGTAAGTACGTGTATTTTAATGGTTTAGCATGTTAAAGTGTTGTAAACAACACATAGGGTTATCGTGTAATATACGATACCTCAATTAAATAATAGATATAGTTAACAAAATTACGTGCGTTAACACGTATAGTAGAAAAGCCTTGTATTATGATACGGGCATTTAGTAAAGTTGACATTACTAACTTTTATGAATATTTTAATTGGAGGAAACTCGCATTTGAAGATGACGAGGGTTGAACAAATTACGGATATGATAGAGGAATGGTCCGAAGTATGACAAGAGGAGCATGCTCACCAAGGACTAAATCGCGTAACGACCGCGAACAAGGTTAATGGCAAGGAACCCCCGTCGGGGCAAACATTACCAGGTGCACACTTTTAAATGTAAACGCACAAATAGCAATATGCAACAAACATGTAGAGAATGATTGTTGCATATGTAAATTAGAAACTTGGAAAACCGACTAGAAAATGTATTCGGGATATTGTTTCCAAGAGAAATAAATAGAGGCATTACTTACATAGGGCGTGATGTGAAAACTATAAAAAGGTCATGCGTGTCATGTGTTAATCGCTTACTCTGGCCAAGTAAGTAGTGGCATATGATACCATGAACTTCTTATAGCGGATACATTTACATCCGATGTAGTAAGGACGGGGTGAATGAGACAAATTAAAAAGTACCCAAATGAAACAAATGAACAAAATAGTTGATAATAATGTAAACGCACAGCCGGGTGACGGAAGCGTATTACATTAGGATAATGAGCCCGAGAGAAGGGACAAGGATTAATGTAAATGATGATATAAATGAATGATCAAAAGAAAATTCACGAAAATAAGTCATCTTGGACGAAAGGGCCATGGTGAACAATATGGGCGAGTAAAACCAAAGTATAGATGATCCGCCGGGTCATAAAAACAAAGGTGTTGCCCACACGAAAAAGATAATCAAGGTTGTTAACTTTAGTCATAGTAAAGAAAGGATAACGATGATAATCGTCACTCATAATTAATAAGGCCGCCAATGGTGGTCACGTAAAGAATAAAAGACATGGTCGAATAAAAGCGACGGATTTCGCTAAGATGACCAAGTAAATCGAAATGAAGTCTTAATGTATACCGGAAGGGGTGCAATGATATCAATTTCGGTAAAACACCCGGTTGATGGGTAAGGAATTAAATGCATGCGTAGACTGAGAAACAGGAACGCGTATGGAAAGTCAAAAAGACTCGGGTTTTGGGTCATGACTAAAGGACGATAAGATACTGCAAATAGAAATTTTGATAAATTACGTTCAACTATTTCAAAGCTGAACGGGTCAAACAAAGACTGAAGTTTGACATTTATAAGTGATGAATTTTCACACGAATAAGTCAAACAAATTTAATAAAGGATGACACTTGCTAAAGTAAGTAAGCGCGAATAGAATAAATAAAAGTGCGAAATATTAATAAACCTATGTAAAGGAGTTATAGGCGTTAAAAACATTAAAATAAAAGAACCCGGGTAATGGGACGTAAAGAAGTATAGGTAAGAACTGGGTAACGGTAAGTGTAGGGCAAATCGACGTGTAATTGACGTTAGAAGTCACGAAGTCGGAAAGATAATTTGAAAGAAAACAATGTAGCCTTAGACTACGGTCAAGGTCAAACGAAATCCAAAAAGTAAAAGTGAATAATTCTAACCATATAAAGGGGTGCCTTAACGCCATATGCGTATATAAACGTATACACATTTGAATAAAGACTCGAATAAAAGATGATCTACGGGATCATCATAACCTACGGGATATTAATTAGTGTAAAGGTCTACGAGGCCAAAATGACTCACGGGTCATGAATTGAAGCAAAGGGATCATAAGGACCTCGCCTTAAAGAGGTGAAAGCTTAAGGAAATAGCCTACGAGGTTAAGTGAAGGACCCTTCGGGTCAATAGTGTAAGGTGAGGGAACTTGTTACGATTCCCCGCATAAAACTAAGACTGTAAAAGAATAAATTATGGACTGTCAATATCCATAATTCTGACAAAAGTTAAAGAGAAGATCCTAAAACTAAAACTTTGGTTTTAGTAAGAAATAACGTTTTTACAAATATAAATTCTGATAGGAATTTAAATAGTAAGCATGAAGGATACAAGTCTTGACGCTAATAGGCGCAAGACGATATATTTGAAAAAGTGATGTTTTCGAAAATGAAAAGTTGATATGAATTAAACATGATGTGACACGATCACGGTCAAGAAATGCAATGTGAGGTAGAATCACATTATAACCAAGCGAGCGGTAAAAGTAACTGGACTAAGAAGTCTAGTTAGTGAGACCGGTTAAGGTCAGCAATTCAAATCAAGAAATTTGGTTTGCTTGTAAGCAGTAGATTCGGTATAACTGAACCGAATAAATAAATTTGAAAACAAAAGAATTTGTTGCTAAAAGTGAAAGATTTCACTAAAGACCTTTAAACGGGTCAAAGTAACGGATTCATAAAGAATTCGATAGTATATGAAAGCGATGTATATTGCTAAGTTAATTAAACTAGTGGAAATAACGAGATTACATTATTTCAAGTTACACTATGTCGTATGAGATACGTAGACAATTAGTGACCAAAAAAAAAAAAAAGATGTTACCATACTTATCTGGTAATACTAACAATTGGATAAAAGTATAAGTAATGTTGAAAAGATTTCTCGGATCAAATACATTGAGTTTAAACTCAATGAATTATGTAAGAAAAGGTTTCGAGGACGAAACCTCTCTAAGGGGGGAAGACTTGTAACACCCCGAAAACGGGTTTGGTAATCAAACTCCGTTAATACTAAAAGAGGGGTAAAGTACCGTTAGTAGTAAAAATAACCCGGTAAATATTTGGATTTAAATATGAAATCCTAATATTAAATACAAGCGAATCAAAGTTTTAAGGAATTGAATTTATAAGGGCCCTAGTTAACGGGACTTAAAATAAAACGGGTTTTTAACTTACCGAACCTACTAAGCTGACTAGGAATAATTCTAACGTAGTTAGATAGTGACTTATGAGTGGGTTAAAACACTTAAATTATTAACTAAGGAAAATGGAGGGGCCAAACTTGTTAAACTTGAAACTTGATTTATTAAAAACAAGAATTAAAACACACCAAACACCCACTTTGGGGGTGTCTGGCCGATTAAGAAGCAAGGGGCGACATGGGTTTTCTTCAAACCCTAAAATCCTCACAAAACTCACAAATTGGAGCCTCTAATCAAGTCTAAATCGAATTTCAAGCACAAATTCATGAACACCTAGTTGAAAGGATCATAAGGTATGTAAAATTGTGATGTTTTGATCCATCTTAAATTCTAGGTTATTTGTAAGAAACTGAAATTGAGCTTGATTATGTCATGCATGGATGAATCTTGAAGTAATATGATGTCTAGGAGTAAACCCTAGTCAATAACATGTTGGATTATTGGATAATCTATGAAATTCATGATGATCCATTGATAAGTTAAATGGGTTTTGTAAATTTAGATGAACACAAGAATCATGACTACCAAAAGTGGTGTTACTTGATTACTATGAAATGATTTTGAGAATAGTATGCATGTTTGACATGATGAAATCGATATGTATGTTTATATTGGGCAAAATATCAAGTTATGAACTTGGTTTTAAAGATGTAAAATTATACCCATTAGGTGTTCGTTACAATCCCTAAATGAAAGATAAATGTGGAAAATCGGACAAAAACGCATGCTTGATGGATATGGCAATTTATGCGTTAAGACTTATAAAAAGGGTTCTAAACGGATTTTGAATTGAACTCTTTAGGCGAGGAATCCGGATCGTCAAGTGGACAAGCCGGTGGAAATACGCGTTTGAAAAAGGTGCTTAAAAGGTACGTAACTACGATTCTGTTACGTTATGCTTGATTCCGTATTTTCGCTAGTAGACTTAAAATTAGCATAATACATGAAATTGGCATTTGCTTGAAGTGACGAAGACCACTAGGTAAATAAACGGGTCAAAAGGTGAAATTATCACCCTTTGACAATATTGTCTAATGGTTTGTCGAGTTATATGTTTATAGGAATAAATATCAAATGGATACGCACATCGCTATTGCTTAGCGGCTACTAAGTCAAGGTATTGAAACGGGTCAATATATTGATCCGAGCCAGGTATGTATAATGGTTCAACTCATCATGTAGAACTTGAGATTCTATAAGAGTTAGACAAGGTTAAGATATAGATATTCGGTTACCTTTTTGGTAAACCGAATAAATTGTATTATATTTATGGTGTTTAGAAGCACATGGGTTTATAAAGAAGGATATGGTTAAAAGGGTCAGACTTTGGGGTCAAACATGTATTTAAAGGACCTTGTAGTAAAAGAAGGATGAAAATTGACCAAAATGCCCTTGTAAGCTAAATCGAGCGAACGACCTATAAGGGTTGTTCGGAAAAGAGTAGTACGCATAAGTAAACACTTAGAATGAGTAAACAAAAGCGAATGATGTGAATCCTTAGTCATTTGACTTTATAATGGTCTTTGCCGTAAAATAATGATTCGAGGGGTAAAACTCAGAGTTTAGGAATTTCCACACTTAATACAATACAAATATAGTTGTGAAGAAAGATTATTTGACAAGAAATGTGGTAGTATAATGCTTGATGTGAATGAAAGAGACTCATACTTAAAATAGGCTTAAATACCCTTAACGGGTCAAAATAAGCATACGAGCGAAAAGAGGTTTAAATTGTGTAATAAACCTGTGATTAGAACCTAATATGGTAGATAACCTTAAATTGAAGAAGTGTAAGGGATATAAGGATCAAACAAATATGTTTGTTTGATAAAATGCATAAACGGGTTAAAAGTCGATAAAAAGGTAACGAGTCGAAGGCTTAGAAGTCTCAAAATTTATTATGTTTGATGTTGGATTTTAACTCCATATGATGGAGAATTAAATTACGGACGCGTAGGAAAAAGAATCGGGTAAAACGGATTAAAAACGAGAGAGTTATGCTCGTTTCCGTGAAATCGGGTCATGCTGGGTATGTACAGCAACAGTTAAGCAACATTCTGTGAAAAAGGGGGGCTAGGCATCACGCGACGCCCCCCTGAACCTGAAAAACGTTTAATTTCGTTTGTTTGACCCATATAACTTGTTTAAACTTGTTATTTAACTATCAAAACTAACTTTTAAGTTGGTTTTGATCATAGGTGATTACCAAGAGTGCCCGGATGAAGATGAAGAAGAACCGAACACGATAAAGTTAAAAGCTTCCGCGCGGCGTTTCGTCGTATCTTTTAAACGATGAATTCAATTACATTAAGTTGTATTTTTTAAATGTTGTAAACATGTGGGAATGATAGTATGAAAAGTTTTTGTAAAGTCACATTTTAGCATTGAAATGTGTATTTTATTATAATAAAAATCTTGATTAATACAGTCGGGTGTTACAATGATCAACCTCATATTACCAAGAAATCAACAAGCAATCATCATCCATACACTAAACAACATCATTTTATCAAGATATCAACATATTTCATCTTATGTTAGCTTATGTTTCATGATTCAAGTTTATGTTCTTTTAGTGTTCATATGAATTCAACAAGATATATCTTTTAACCACTAAGAATATGAAGTAAACAAGGATCAAAAGAAGTCTTACTACTAGCTACAAGCTAGGGAAGATCATAAGTGAAAATTGAGTGGATAATAGCACACGAGAGAGGTCCTTCAAGATCCGAGCTCACCAAACCTTCTAATACGGCTCCTTGCACCTTGAATGAAGCTTGGAATGGATGAATGAAAATCGAAAAATGGTGGTGTATGTAGGGGTATGTTCGGCCAAGCTTTATGGAGGGAGAGAAGAAGTGTTGAAGTGGTGAGTTGATGAAGATGATTAGTGGTTCTTATAATCTCTAACTCCTATTATCCAAAGGTTCTCTTGTCCCCCAAAGTACAACAAGATCCATCACAATCCCAAGAATAAGATTAAGGAAAGATTTATAAAGATTGAAGTAATCTTTGAGGGTGGGGGCCATATGAGCCGTGAAATACATGGGGGGGGGGGGGTTAAATGAAAGTTTAAATGGTAAGTAGGTGATTTAGTGGAGGTGTTAAGTGTAAAAGTCTTGTGTTTATGTGTATCATGCTTTATGTAGAAAGTTTAAGTGTCCGGGAACCATAACTAGCTCAAAAAAATAAAAACAATGCTTCTAGCAATATTTTAGTGTTCCGGGTAATGTCCAGTTGTTCGGTTAGATACCGATTCGTTAAAGTGCTAAGTTATACCGTATAGTGTCTTTTATGTAACCTTTTGTGACACTTTCAATTCCCGACACTTAGGAAAGCATACAGGACCATTTTGTCATGTTTTTGCACATTACTAGCATGTTAAAATGCTGAATTTTGATGATAAATGCAGAATTCTGCACTTAGAGTGGGTTTTAGGCACTTTCCGGCACTTAAATTATCACCTAGTGACACAGTTTTATGGTCCTCACTTCCCTACACTCCATACTAGTGTAGTACCTTGTCTCTGGCTCATACTGGGCCTCAAAGCATTGTCTGTCTATGTACTGGCACTGTCAGTATATTTCTGAGTTTTCCGCTAACTGTGCTTTGTGCATCATGTATGTCACTAAAGTTTGTTTGTAATGAATGGTGTGACTGTATGAAATGTGATGCACAGGTATGTATGATACAGAAATCATAAAGCAGTTTATATCATCAGTTGTAATTAAGCACAGTCATTAAGCACAAATTTAATTTTAATTAATCGTACGGATACCTGTAATTATGAGGGTTGTCACATAATGATCGACCAAACGGGTCGGGTTCGAAAGTCTAAGCGGTTGTTTAGATCACTTATCTTACGACCCTATATAAGCACTAAACTAAAAGTGACGAGTTAAACATGTTAAAACATGTTTAACTAAGTTAGAAAACAAGTTTGATATCAAAACAAAGTGTTTTGATACCCAAAGATAGTTACGTTGCAAAATACGCATAAACACGTACGTTGACCGAAACTATGACTCGTCACTATGCCTAATCAACGTGGTAATTAGTAGCTATAGTCACAAGGAACTTATAACCATCATGATTACGCTCACGTTGCAAAGTTCAAACGAACTTTGTGTTGACAATTGACTGGTCAAAGCAGAAAGTCAAATGTGTGAAGATGCAAATGGGGAAAGTGGGTATTTATAGAAAGTCAAGAACCGTTAGGATCGTTTCTTGGATTTTGAGCTTCAATCTGGACCATCCATGTGTGGCACACTGATTCATAATACTAGGGGTGTCCAAAACCATCACACGGTATTGAGAATGTTACATAAAAGCCCCTGAAAAACAACCCAGTTGCTGAAAAATGAATTCTGCCCAGGTGTAGGCGTCGCGTCGCGCGACGGCAAAAGCCTCAGGCTGTCGACGGACGCGACGGCTTAAGTCTGAAGTTTCAAAATTGGCAAAACAGGCCCCTGCACACATTTTAATGCATTTTCGACGCGTTTAAGCCCCATTAACCCATTTTCAAGGCTCAATAATGAAGTTAAAGTATAGGGAACTTAAATATGCTTGAAAATATCTCGGATGTCGGTTCGTTTGGTCGTACGGTTGTGTTGTTCGGTTAATTACGACGAAACACAAACGGACGCGAAAAACAATCCAAATTACACGACGAATGGAATTTTATCATGCCAATCACTAAAATAAAATATTTTAATTATTAAATAAATTTTTGGATGTCCGGATATGTTCAGAACGTAAGATATGCCCGAAAATGCAAACTTATGCACTTTTTGACGCTTTTAGTCCCTGATTGACCTAAAAGTTTATTTTACCATACTGAACCCCTTAAAGCCTATTTCTAAGCTATGTAAAGGATATATATGGTATGTTTAACTTATGATCAAGTTCCAGAATGTTCATTAGAGCACGCATTGGCATACTTTCATAGTTTGACACAAATAGTCCCTACGATCGAATAAACTTGATTTCGACACATCAAACCCTCCAAAACTTATTCTAAGTTATGTAAGTTCCGGAGTGTTTGTCGCGTTAAACTGATTACGTTTACGCATCAGTTCGCGTATAACTTTCCAGAAAGCGATTTAGAGCTCGAAATCGAACAAGAATTGAAATGAAAGATTGTTAGACATAAATAAACAAATGTAGTGATCAAAATACATTGTTTCATGGATAATTGGACTATCCAGAGTTTGTATAATGATTACACAAGCACAGGTGTCACAGTCTCCCCTACTTTTGAAAATTTCGTCCCGAAATTTATTTAGAGGAAACTTGTGAGAGTAGATGCGGATGTTTTGCTTTTGAATAAATCCTCCGTTCCCTAAGCAGAACCTTTGGGTCACGTTTGGATTTCCGGTGAACTTTTGTTATCTGTACCATTCGGTTGTTTGAAGGGAAGGGTTTAGATCCGAAGATTTAAACTCCATTCTGATGAGTTTGTGTATGGTTATACCAAACCTCAAGAGGGCCATGAAATTTGTCTAAATGAAGTCCTTGCTGTAGTAAAATGTAAAGAGTGTGTGAATTCAATGAGAAGTTGGAGTTTCAAACAATGGATAGAGAGAATGTTTCTCATGAAGGTTATTATAGGAAACTTTGTGTGAGCTCAAAACTTGAAGTCGAAAAGATAAAACAACATTGGTTAAGGTTCTGAACTTCTAGTAACTTAAATAACGTCATGCTTGCAATGTAAGAGGGACACCTATATAAATATATAAAGCGCCATCGGTGCGTCCACCGTACCTCCATTACGTTATTCACGTTTCGTTATTTTTGCCACTATAGGTTCTTACACATGACAAATCTTACTGTGGTTTCTGTGCACTGAATTCCATAATTATGTATGCATCCATAATTACTTAATTCCTTGCACAGTTCGCACAGTGCATTTCATAATGTGTAGGGGAAGAAAATCAAACGAATAAACCTGCGATGACTGTGGCTAGACTGCCAAAGGGTCTTTTTTTTAGTTAGATCAACAAATGATCTTTTAAATTAGACCACTAAAGGGTCTTTTCAGCTACATCATCTCATGATATCATTAACCAGGTTAACGAATCAATCTTTTTAACTAGACCACCCGAGGGGTCTCTTTTGAATTATGGAATAGTACTTTATAATCCAAGGGTCTTAACTATTACGTAGAAGCCCATTAAGGATTTAAGGTAGTACCTTTAGATATCCTACTATGAATCCCTCATATGAAGATATGAAAGATTCTACGAGGATTTGGATAACGAATATTTGGATCATACAAAAAACACATAACATATAAACACATAATCACATAATTGTTTAACTTGGTCTTCAATTTGTTATTAATTTGTTATAAATTTTGTTTATCAATTTGTTATCGGTTTGGGTATTTAAAGTACACCAGGAATCCAATCCATGGACTTCAATTGGTACTTTAAACATCTTCGAGAATCTAACTATGAAGATAGGAAGATCCAATAAGGATTTTGGAATTTATGTAACGATAGATGTTTTGAAACTTTGTGCTAGATGTGCTTAAGTTAATACAGGAGGTAAAGTGTTCATGAGGTTAAGGTGCTAGATATGCCAAGGAGACATATGAAGCAAAATTTGGAGATCTACGTATGTTAAGTCAACATACGAGTAGAGTGTTCTTGAAAACTATGCATGGGGTTCTTTGGAAATGTGTTAAATGCTTTTGAAACCTTACGTAATGCTTTTGAAATCATATGGTAGGTGTATTAGGTAAGTATGTTTATAAAATGTTTTAAAATCACGTGAGATGAATTATGAAATTATGTATAAGGTTTCTGAAAATATGGATAATGTTTTTGAAAGTATGCATTTAGTATAAGAAAATATACTAGGTTAAAATGTTTTTAAATCATAAGAAATGTCTTTGAAATCATGGAGGATGTTTTGAAAACCTATACAATGTATGTTGTTATGAAAACCAGAATGTAATGATATGTACATAGGTATATCATATAAGACTGTTGAAAGACTTATGAAAAGTACCCTTAAATATCCAAACAAGGATTTAAAGTGATATTTTGAGTAATCCTCTAAAATTGTAACTTGTGTCTTTTACTTCATTTCTTAGAATGAAACGAGTACTTAGAATTTTCGTGGAAATCGTGAGCGATCACATGAAAGGGAGAACTACAAGAGTAGTTTGTTTTGCAAAGAACATAGTTCCTTGGCGGCGGTATCGTAGGGGTATGTCATACACATATGTAACCATATTTGTACATTAGAATTGTGAACAACGATTTACTTATATACCAACCAAATTGTTTCAGAGTTTAAAGAAAATAAAAGAAACAAAAACATAAGATTTTGGTTATTTCAAAGTAGCATCATCTTCCAGTTAGTCAAATGCTCATTGATGGGTCTGATTTGCATTGACAAGCTTGTGCTGGATCTGCTTGAAGTCGAACAGGGTTCTGAATAGCTTGGTTTGGCACAGTGGCTGAATGACAGACTTTTGCCGTATGACCAAAAGGTCCACAGTTGAAACACTTTTGGTACTTGACACTAGCATGGTGATGGAGGTTGCACTGATTGCACAAAGGGGTTGTTCCTTCGTATGGTGCTTGAGCAACAGTAGGATCTGCAACAGTTTTGTTTTGGATAGCAAAACGACATGTTTTGACCAAATGTGCCCATCGCCCACAGTAGGTGCATTTGAGACATGGGGTTTGATTCGTATGATGATGGTTGCATTGATTGCATAGAGGAGCTTTTCTTCTGTATGGTTTCTTAACAGGTGGTGTTGCCACCTGGCTAGGTCCTGCTTGATTCAGAGCATTCGCTGAAAGATTCTTTGAAGCTCTACGCTTTCTTGATCTTCGTGAAAGCTTGACTTTTGTTTCCTTTGGTGTCTCTTGGGTGGCTTCATCCTTGAGACGAGACATGGCGATAGCTAATTCAGCAGTCTTTTGGATTACTACGCATATTCGTTGGGCAATCGTAGCAGCCCGTTCGGACATTTGAGTGTCGCTACGATGAAGAGACATCCTAAAGGTAATGGATGACATGGGAGGAAACAATGAGATGTTATCGGATAATCAAAACAGAATGTTTAAATATATCGACAACGCATAAAGATTCTGATCATTTGTTAGTTTCCTAAGGCAGACAAATGACACGGCGACTAATCAAAGTAAGCAGGTCATATTAATGTATCGCGAAGACATGCTTTAGCCTATAAGTGGACACTCACCCCAAGAGTTCCTAGGTAAGAGTGACTGGTCCGATTATGTGGATTTGTACGAACACTCTATCCTTAGACAGAAAACTCAGAGTACAGGCATCCACCCTTCCAGATTGCACGTGTTCACATTATAAGACCCAAACCTTGACGGGATTTTGAAAACTTTGAAGGTTCAAAACCTTATAATAAATCATCCTAGAATAGATGATTGGTTTTCAAAACGGATTTGTAATTTGTGTTCTTGTTGTGGTTGTCGCCTAAAGATAGGTGACTGTATTGTTTTAAGAACTAAACACAAGAATCTTGTGTTGGGGTCCTAGGAAGGTTATAGACTAGGTTAAAGCATTACTAATAACCTAATTCCCTATAACCATGAGCTCTGATACCAACTTTTCTGTCACACCCCGACCGCGTAAAACAACAAATCGCGGCGGAAAAGTCGGGGAGTGGAGTAACAGAATCATTGTTTCACAACACATGGTAATTGAAGTTTTGTTTTATTGAATTAAATTGTTTACATTGTTTATGAAATTACAGAAGCATAACATGAATTAAACTGTCTTTCATGGTTTTAAGTCACTAAGGCCCTCGTCAAATCCTATGTTTGCATCATGATAATCTAACAAAGCACCTGAAACACATGTGAAAATATGTACGTCAGCATAAAAATGCCTGTGAGATACATAGGTTTTGTTAAAATAGGATTCATGACTTGTAAGTTTAAAGAAATGTTTTAATAAAAGTTAGTCATGAATCTTGTAAAGTGTTTTCTTTTATAAATCATACGAAAATTTATAAGAAATCAGATGATATAAAAGAAAGATGTATGGTTAAATGAATAACCAAGTAAAATGAGTTTGTATAAAATATGTTGTTTGTAAAACAATGTTTTATGAAGATATGTTATTTGTATAAAATGTAATATGTCTAAATTGAAATGGTTTAAATAACGCTACGATATGTAATATCATAAAATCACTTATATATAGGAAGTACCAGCGGCGTATCCACCATGCTTTTATCATATTACACACGCCTTGTAATTTAAATCACTTACCCAAACAAACCACCAAAATACCTTGTTTAAACAAATGTCAAAATGTTTATGTGTAAACAATGTCTAATGTCAAATGTAAATCATGTAATGTATAATCAAATGTTATGTATGGCAAGTGTCAACTAAAAACCATAGGTAAAATGCACAAAATAATGTATTTGAATAAATCATAGTTTAAGTCAAAAGTTATATTTTGTAAAAATAAATGCTTTATTGATACAAACATCTATGCGGTAATGTTTTACGTCTACATTCAAGCCTTGCGACTGAGGAGACAAATCCTTAACAAGTTAAAGGTTTATCAAAATTATGTATACCGGATTCAGTCATTCCCTACTTCCAAACAAACCTAGGAAGCCAGGAACGGGAGTTGTCAATTTCTATGGTACCACTACTTACTACCGATTGGCATGATCAATGTTGATGAATGTATTTATGACCCGTTAAACAAACCAAATGTCATACCAAATGTAAGCATGTTATGTGAAAACAATGTACTAAGTATGCTAAAAGAACATACATAACATAAATGTGATGTAAATCAATGTGTACATATGCTAAAATAAACATATGAAACAAATGTGTTTATGAAATCAATGTACTAGCATGTTAATTAAACATACATAGCATAAACATAGATGAAATCATGTACTATACGTGTACTAATGAACATAGCAAGTATATGTTATAAAAGCATGAAAAGCACGAAAGTAACAAGCATGGAAGCCAAAATCAGAGAAACAAGTTTCAACTCCACAAGAGAAGAAAGTTGTTCCTAAAAAGATTCTTCAAAATGAAACCAGAAAAGAAAATATTTCGATTTCTTATGAAAATTTTGCAAAGAAGAATGTTTCATTGGAAAAAGATGAGAAAGTTGACATAAAAGAGGTTATTGATAACAAATTGGAAATTAATGATAAAAACTTTCCACCTCTTAAATCGGTCGTAAAGTGTGTAGATGAAGTTAAGTTACCCGAGTCTGATGAGGCTTATGCAGCTTATTTTAGCTAGTCATATTTCTATCT
Source organism: Helianthus tuberosus (assembly GCA_030545235.1). Lineage (NCBI taxonomy): Eukaryota > Viridiplantae > Streptophyta > Magnoliopsida > Asterales > Asteraceae > Helianthus > Helianthus tuberosus. The sequence goes on along the minus strand of CM060357.1, from coordinate 37,633,244 downwards.
GGTGCAGGAGCTTCCAAGATCCGTTTCACGATGGATTATGGATAGTTGAGCTTCTCGGCACATGACGGGGAAGACAGCATTGCTGTACGATGTTAGAAATTTCAATGGTGGTTATGTGGGATTCGCAGGAAATCAAGGTGGTAGAATAGTTGGAGAAGGAACGTTATCCAATGGGATTGTTACATTTGAAAGAGTTAACTACATCGCCAAGCTTGAAAACAATCTTCTAAGCATATCTCAGATCTGTGATAGGATGCATACAACTCACTTTACAGACAAAGAATGTTTAATCTTGAAACCAGGTTTTGTTATCCCTGAAGAATGGATTATCATGAGGGCACCTAGAGTGAATGATTTATATGTATTGGACATGAGTGTAGCAACTACAACAATGGGTCAGGCTCATTGTTTTGTGTCAAAAGCAACTGAGAAGGAATCGCAATTGTGGCACCGGAAGATGGGTCATATACATCTTAGAAAAATGAATCACTTGGTGCATAATGATTTGGTTATTGGTGTTCATGTCAAAGGTTTTAATCTTGAGGGGGAGTGCATTAGCTGCATCAAAGGAAAGCAGAAGAAGAAATCACATCCTCAAAAGAAAGTCAACTCAGTATTGAAACCTTTAGAAAAACTTCATATGGATCTTTTTGGTCCAGTGAACGTCAAAAGCATCACTGGTGATTACTATTGTTTGGTTGTCACGGATGATTTTTCAAGGTTTTCATGGGTTTCATTTCTGAAGACGAAAGATGAGACGTTTGAAAGTTTGATGGTGTTGTTCAGGAAAATTGAAAACTTGTACCAAAGGCGTATCAAAAGAATCAGAAGTGATAATGGTACTGAGTTCAAGAACAACAAGATGGAAGAATATTGTGATGAAAGAGGTATATTGCATGAATTTAGTGCTCCTTACACTCCGCAACAGAATGGAGTAGCTGAAAGAAAGAACAGGACGCTAATTGAAACGGCTAGGACGATGCTTGCTGATTCAAAGCTACCAGTAAATTTTTGGGCAGAAGCAGTATCCGCCGCATGCTATACACTCAATCGGGTTCTCACTGTAAAGAAATTCAATAAGACGGGTTTCGAGTAGATCAATAACCGTAAGCCGAACCTGAAGTATTTCGAACCGTTTGGGTCTCCCTGCACAGTTCTAGAGCCTTTTGGTAAATTTGGTCCAAAGAGCATCGAAGGAATTTTCGTGGGTTATCAAAGTCCATTGAAAAGAGTCTTTGTTCCAAGCTTGAAGCGGATTATTGAAGCACACAATGTTGAGTGTCAAGGTTACACAATGCCACCGCAGAATCCTGGAGATTCATGGCGTTTTCATTATGATAGTTTGTGGGATTCGTTTGACATGGAAGAAGAAAAGGAAGAAGAAGAAGACTTCTTTGATGAGTTGGATATTCTGAGAGAGTATGAAGAATCGCAGGAAAGGTTCCCAGCTGAGTATTCAAGATGACCACGACAAGCTTTGAATGAAAATGAAGCAGATCCATGCAATGCTGGAGAACATGATGATATTCAACAAAATGAAGTTTCTCATGATAATCACACGGCACAGAATGATAATCAAGAATCGGAGAACATGCTAGTATTTGATCGTGGTGATTCAGATTCTGAGGGGGAGCAAATTCAGTTTTCAAGTCAAACAAACCCAGTCAGTGAACAAGGTGCAAATCAGAATGTTACTAATCTGGAAGGCGAGGTAGATGTTTCAGGCGAAGTGATGCCGAGAACTCTTTCATACCATCCAGAGGAGTTGATCATTGGAGAATTGCAATCAGGCGTTCGCACTAGACGTCAAATTGACCAAGGCCTTACTTGTTTTTATTCTACAGTAGCACCTTTACAAACTGAGTTTTCACTTAGTTGTTTTATTTCGCAGATCGAACCGCGAACATACAAAGAGGCGCTAACTGAAGATTTTTGGGTCAATGCTATGCAAGAAGAGTTGAGTCAGTTTGAGAAGTTAGGTGTGTGGAAGTTAGTAGACTTGCCTGATGGTCAGAGGAAGATAAACACCAAGTGGGTGTTCAAGTGTAAGAGAGACGATAGAGGGGTTATTATTCGTAACAAAGCTCGACTCATAGTCCAGGGTTTCAGTCAGCAGGAGGGGATAGATTTCACTGAAGTATATGCTCCGGTTACTCGACTAGAAGCGATCAGAATCTTCCTGGCATTTGCATCTTGGAAAAATTGCAAAGTATATCAGTTAGATGTTAAATCTGCTTTTCTCTACGGGAAGGTAAAAGAGGAGGTATATGTCGGACAGCCACCGGGCTTCACCGATCCAATCCACAAAGACAAGGTCTACTTGCTAGGCAAAGCGCTGTATGGTTTACACCAGGCGCCGAGAGCTTGGTACGAGACATTGTCTCAACACCTGCTAGCCAACAGCTTCATTCGTGGAAAAGTGGATGCCACTCTCTTCACCAAAGAGGTCAACGGACATCTTCTGATTGTTCAGATATACGTGGACGACTTCATATTTGGGTCAACAAATGAGAATTTGTGCAAAGATTTTGGACGAGTTATGAAGCAAAAATTTGAAATGTCATCGATGGGTGAGATGAAATTTTTCTTGGGACTACAGGTTAATCAACCGCCTAAGGGAATTTTCATACATCAAACGAAGTACGTTCATGATATCTTGGAGAAATTCGGGATGTTAGGTTCTACTCCAGCCTCCACCCCATTAGCAACGAATCATGGGATAAACCCTGATCTCACCGGAGAGAAGGTAAATGAAACGATGTATCGTTCCATGATCGGATCGCTGATGTATTTGACAGCTTCAAGACCCGATATTATGTACCCAACCTGCCTCGCAGCAAGATTTCAATCTAATCCGAGAGCTTCGAACATGGTTATTGTTAAAAGGATATTACGCTACCTTAAAGGAACTCCATCATTGGGATTGTGGTATCCAAAGGATGGCGACTTTATGCTCGAAGGATATTCCGATTCAGATTTCGGAAGCTGCAAAGTTAACGCTAAATCAACAACAGCGGGGTGCCAGTTCTTCGGACCAAGATTGGTTACCTGGCAATGCAAAAAGCAGACCTCTGTGGCTTTATCCACATGTGAAGCGGAGTATGTTTCTGCTAGCAGTTGCTGCTCACAAATCTTGTGGATCCAGCAACAGATGCGCGACTACGGTTTGCAATTTCTTAACACCCCTATCTTTGTTGATAATGAGGCAGCGATTAACATTACTAAAAATCCTGTTCATCACGCTAAAACCAAACACATTGAAATCCGTCATCACTTCATTCGCGACTGTTTCGAGAAGAAGTTGATACGAATTGAGAAAATCCACACTGACGAACAAAAAGCTGATTTACATACCAAAGCATTTGACAAAACTCGTTTTCAATATTTGCTAAAATTGAACGGTATGAAGCTTTTATCGGTGTTGGAGGAGATTCTTGGCGTTGATGAAGGTACCACTGTAGATGATGATGTTGAGAAGCAATCTGCAATGGTTTGTCGATTTTTTACTTGTTTTGGTATTTAGGGGGAGAGTAGGGTAAGTAATATTTTCAGAAAATACAAAAACAGTAAAAAATTTCAAAAATCCAAAAACATGAGATATTTTCAAAATCCAAAAACAATAGAAAAATCAAAAAGAGCTTGTGTAAAAAGGGAAAATGATAGTACATCGGCTTGACAGTTGTGGTATGCTAAAGAAATGGAAAGTTTAAAAGGTTAAACAGTCTCGCTGATGATGTGCTGATAGGTTTTTGCACATTTAGTAGGTTTGTTCGGGATATAAACCTAAAATCCTTACTTGCTTATTTCGTGGGGAACACTACTTGGATATATAGGTAACCCCTGAAATCTTGTTTGAAAAATCCCTCTTTCTGAGATACTAGGTCTTTATACTCAGTGATATATGGGGTATTATTCCGGGACTTCTGATAATGCGGAAGCAATGGCCTAGTCCCCGAATAATACTTTCTGCATTGCTTGAAACATAGCGCCGCCCTCAGCATAAATGATGAGACAATAAAATTGCTAATCAATGCTGTTGTAAAAAAGATCCTCTAAAGGGGACACACCAAAGTCGAAGCCGTCATCTCTCTGCTGAACGGAAGTTCTGACCTGAGCTCTCACGGTTCTTCGCATCTTAACCCCTTACAGATATCATCTGTGGTATACTCACCTGTAAGACTGAATATTGGGATTTGGATACGGGAGTATATTCAAGAAGTGGGACACACGTATAAGTTTGAGTCTTTAAAACATCTAAATCCGTATCCTGGACAGATTGAAAATTGTGTGAGAATTTAAGTGGATCAGTATATCGACAATCTAAGTGAATTGTTTAATTCTGAGTATGTAATTGAAGCTTAACGGTACTTGTGGCTTGTCGAATAGCTGATATGATTCCCTAACACGCTCACCAAAAATATGTTTGTAAATAGTTTATATTCACTGCATTTTATTTCTGTTATTCATTTCTAGTTTAGAAGCTTCATTAAAAATTCAAAAAGATTTTTCATTTCTGCTTTATTTTTGACAAACCAAAGTGGAAAGCTGATCTTCAGATTCAATTTGAAGCAGATGCAGGAAGATTTCTGAACTGGAAGATGGGTTGTGAGATTAATCATGATAAGTTTGTGAAAAGTTGGAAAGTTAAAGCAAGTTCATTAATTTGAAACTTCTAATTTTTAGAAAATTGTTTGAAAAAATTGAACAAAATGTCAGTGTGAATTGTCTCTGATCAACCAAGGTCATTAAGTTGGACTTGGTAGATTAATTGAGTAATCAGGGTCATTAACTTGGACCTGAATACTTAAGTGGATTTCTAAATTCTGACAAGTTTATTAACTGAGGTTGAATGGTAAGTTTAGATTGAAACTGTTATTATCATATATCTTATATTTAGGTAGAGATTGTGCAGGTAACAGGAATCAAGTTCCACATGGCAACAAAATGTCAAAGTTTGAACCAGAATTTAAAGCCCTAGCTTATCGAGAGGGGGAGTCTGCGAAAGGGGGAGTCAAGATTCTGGATCAACTCTCAAAGGGGAGATTAAAGTTTAAAGTTTGAAGATAAAGATTGAAGGGAGCTTTACAATGTCAAGACAAAATCTGGATAGAGACAAAGACTAAAGACTCGACGCCGAAGACTTCGTCAACATCCAAGGGGGAGTCTGTTGGTGCATCTAGTGTCTGTTAACTTCGTCTTAATCGAGTCTTATGTCTAGATTAGATAAACGAGTGCACAACAGAATTAGAATTAGGGTTTGTTCATGTTTATTCATGTAATTTTGTTTGAAGGTGTTAGGGTTCAGTTCAAACGAAATAGCAACAAGTATAAATAGGGGTTGTGCTAGTTCATTTGATATGGAATAGTGTGTGTGTGAGCTGAGGTGCTGCCGGATTTTTGTTAGATTTCAACTTATAAAAGCTCAGGAAATCATCAATAGATAAAGATTAAAAGGAAACAAGCTGTTTGACATCATTTACATTGATTCCGCCTTTGCAAATGATGATGAACTACTCATTTTTACTGTTTAGGGTCACCGGACGATCCAACAGTACCAACACAGAAATAGACTCAAAATTGGAGTTAATGCAAGACATGTTCAGGTGGAGGCTTCAGAATCTTCAGGAACAAGAAGCTGATGAAGGTGAATGTGATGACATGGATGAAGATCAAGATGAAGACTTGTAACAAATCTCATTAAAAGTATTAATTTTTTATTTTATTTTATCCAATAGGAAACCCTAATTGAGACCCCCAAGAAATATGGCACGATCCCTAAAATTTTCAGAACAGTCGAAACTAGGATCAGGACCCCTAAAACTCAGGGGGGTATTCCCTAATTGGTATTATCCTCACAGTTTGCTGTAGAAATCGAATTTCGTCGAACCGCTGACTCACCCAGGCTATAAATACACGAGGCTACCCTACCCTAAAAGTGTCCCCGTCGCGCCACGCGACAGCCTGTAGTGACACGCGACAGGGACCATTTTTCAGTATAAGTATCAGGGGTTGGCACTTGCATGGGGGAGTTGTTACGATGGAAAAACTCATTTATGAGATATCCTCTGTTTAGTTCAAAACACACACTAGCACGAAGCTCTGCTGCGACAACAGGGTATTAACTCGATCACTGCTACGATACAATGTCCGATCGATTGAAACCAATCCGATGGATGTTTAAGTGTTGCTCGAACTCGGGCTATACTTTGTCATTCGTCGTGAGGGTTTTGATATCATGAGCTTATCGTAAATGTTGTATTAAGTTACTGACCTAGTTTCGTGTGCATTGTTATTTACATTAGGTTACACGGCTAAATCAGTAGGCTAAACTCTGCCCGTCTAAACTTGCAATGTGAGTCATTCTCTTTTTATCAACAATGTTTTACATTACTCCCATTTGTTTTCAAAGGTTATAATTACAGGGATTAAGTCTTGGTTATCTTGAATCACTGGCAAGTGGGGTATTGTGCACATTACTAATTTCTCACGGTTAGGTTCATCAACCTAACAGTGATAATCATCGCTACTTGGGTGAGAGGACCCAATAGTGGTATGACCATCGTCACCAGGGTGTGACACGGCGCCAGATAAAAATAAGATAGTAGCCACTGTAATCGCTCTTATGCTGTAATTCATAACTGTGTGTCGTTTTATCAAAATTGAGTGACTCGCCAGTATTTCCCCGCTGATAAAATATTTTAAACATGTTTCAGGTGACCTACTATGAATCAAGGAAAAGTGCTACGGAGCACTAATAAAGCTTGAAGTGGTGGCTCAGTTAAATAAAGAAACATGTTTTGTAAAACAGGGAATTTCCTCGTGAAATTCCTCTATTGTAAATTACGGGGTTTGTCCCAATTTATGAAATAAAATAATTGGGCATTTTCAAGTTTTTAAAGATCCTGTTAAACTTCCGCTGTCAACTCTAATAATAACTACCACTGGTTTCTGTCCCGCGGCTCCTGACCGGGTCACACCGGGACGGGGGTCGTGACAGAAAAAGGTGGTATCAGAGCCACTGATTTAAGACAATTAAGTATTTAAAAATACTTAATTTCTCAATTTGCCACTCTGTGATTCTGTGAAATTTAAATTGCAATATATAACTTTGTAATTAGGATTTTGTGTTTCCTCTATATCGGCTAAACATCATGAATGAGTTGTCTGAAGCTCTTCAGAATCTCAATATCCAATCTACTGGAATGGAAGTTTCCAGATACTTTTCCAATTATCTGGATGATACCGAAGAACCTATGGAATTCCAGGCTCAAGCTCAGGAGAAACCCAAGTCGAAAAAGAGAAGGAGAATCGTAGGCTGGAGACGCGTACGGAGAAAGAAGCCAGCTGTCCAGAGGATTAAAAAGACTGAGGATCCCAAGGATAAAGGGAAAGGAAAAGAGATCGGGGAAAGTTCAGGGCAAGCCCAGGAAATGCCACCCTAGGAGGAGCTTGATCGCAAACTGGCAAATTGTGACCTCATTAGATCTGCGAATGAAGACCTCTTCAATTACCCCGCTGAATCACAACTTCCAGTTAATTTGGAACCTGCTATCCCAGATCCCATTGTCAGCCACCAACTTCTACCCGGAGAGCTGGAGGAATGGTGGACAAGTGATTGGCAATTTCAGAATCTCTTGAATAACCCTAACACCTTTTTCCCACAGTTTGACCCTGAGCCTGCACCAAACCCACCAATGAGTACTGAGAACTTGGCTAAACTCCGCCACTATGGCGAGGAGCTGATAGACGCAGGGAATAGAATCCGAGAAGTGGGGGAAAGGATATCATGGAAATACGACGAGAGAGAACGTCGTTTCTGAAATGCCAGCTGACGAGGATCGTATGTGGGTGTGTGGTTAGGTGTTTAATAATAATAAAATATTAATAAATATTAATAAAAATATAATCATGTAAAATAGCTAAAAATAAAACTTTTGTAAGATAACTGGTGTGTACGGATGCATACTAAAATATATAAAATATCAACGTCGCGGAGTCGACAATTTTGGCTATACATGTTGACATGATTATGTGTGATTATTTTATTGTGACTGATTATTATTTATTTTGTGCCAATAATCTATATATTGAAAATTATCAGATGGAACCCGCTGTGAATGAACCAGTTAACGAAGTTAGCCAATCTAAGCAAAACCATGAAGATCAATTTCTGAATAGGCAAGATATAGAGAATATCGTTGCTCAGGGAATAGCCAATGCTATTCCAGCAATCCTTGCTGCTGCCCGAAATCCAGTTGAACCTCAACCAATTATTCCCAGCAAACGTACTCATGGAGACAATTTCAATAATAGTGTAAATGGAGGCGGCAACAATAATAATAACGATAATGATGGGATGGAAGCCCCATTCCTTAAGAAAGTGAAACTCAAACAGACGCGAAAACGAACCAAATTAAGCGACGAATGGTATTTTTGCATGGCGATCACTAAAATAAAAATATTTTAGTGTGTACAAAAATTTTGGATGTCCAGGTGTGGTCAGATCGTAAGATATGCGCGAAAATGCAAACTTACGTTGTTTTTGACACTTTTAGTCCCTATAAGATCATGTAAGCATGTTTTCGCATACCGAACCTATCAAAGCTCATTTCTAAGCCACGTTTAGGTTATTTATGGTATGTTTAGCTTATGATCAAGTTCCGGACTGTACGTTGCCTTACGGAACGGCAGACTTTTGCAGTTTGACGCAAATAGTCCCTGTGAGCGAATAAACTTGTTTTTGCCATACCAAAGCCTTCAAAACTTATTTCTAAGTTATGTAAAGGTTATTTGAGGTATGTTAAGCTTATGTTGCTGTTCCGGAGTGTTTGTCACGTTAAACTGATTACGTTTACGCATCAGTTTGCGTATAACTTCCTAGAAAGCGATATAGAGTTCAAAATCGATCAAAAATCAATATGTGCAATAAAATCAATCATAAATACAAACATTGGGATCAAAACATATTGTTTTATTAATATTGTATTGTTCAGAGTCTGTAAAATGATTACACAAGCACAGATGTCACAGTCTCCCCTACTTTAGGAAATTTCGTCCCGAAATTTATTTAGAGGAAACTTGTGAGAATAAATGCGGATATTTCGTCTTCATCTGGTCCTCAAGTTCCCAAGTAAACTCTGGTCCACGTTTGGATTCCCAGCGAACCTTGACTAAACGAATCCGTTTGTTCTTTAGCTGTTTGAATGTACGGTCCACTATCTCCACTGGTTTCTCAATGAAGTGCATCGTGTTATCAACACGAATTTCATCAAGTGGTATGTGGAGGTTCTCATCAGCTAAACACTTTTTGAGATTGGACACGTGGAATGTCGGATGAACATTTCCAAGTTCAGGAGGTAGCTCAAGTCTGTAGGCTACTTTTCTGACTCTTTCAATGATCTTGAATGGTCCAACATAACGTGGTGCAAGTTTTCCTTTCTTTCCAAATCTAATCACACCTTTCCAAGGGGATACCTTGAGTAGGACGTGATCACCGACTTGAAATTCTAAAGGCTTGCGTCGTAGATCCGCATAACTCTTTTGACGGCTTCTAGCTGCCTGAAGGTTATCACGAATCTTCTTGACCTTATCTGTAGTCTCTAGAATGAGTTCAGGTCCAGTAAGTTGAGCTTCACCTATCTCATTCCAGCAGACCGGTGAACGACATTTTCGACCGTATAAAGCTTCGAAAGGAGCCATTTTGATGCTCGTGTGATAGCTATTATTGTAGGAGAATTCGATCAATGGTAGATGCGAATCCCAACTATCACTAAAGTCAATTACACATGCTCTAAGCATATCCTCCAGTGTCTGGATTGTTCTCTCAGATTGACCATCTGTCTATGGATGGTATGCTGTGCTCAAATTAAGTTGGGTTCCCATGGCAGATTGCATGGTTCTCCAAAAGCGAGATGAGAATCGAGCATCTCTGTCAGATATAATGTTCAAAGGAACACCATGTCGAGATACAATCTCATCAACATATAACTTGGCAAGCTTGTCAGCAGATAAATCCTCGCGGATCGGCAAGAAATTTGCTGACTTTGTAAGATGATCAACAACAACCCAAATGGCGTCGTGACCTCTTTTAGTGCGCGGTAACTTGGTAATGAGATCCATAGAAATGTTTTCCCATTTCCAAACCGGAATCTCTGGTTGCTCCAATAAACCAGAGGGATGTTGATGTTCTGCCTTAACCGTAAGACAAGTAAGGCATTTGGAAACATATAAGGCAATGTCCTTCTTCATACCCGGCCACCAATACTGGGTTCGAAGATCCTTATACATTTTGTCTGCACCAGGATGAATAGAATAACGAGACTTATGAGCTTCATCCATTAGCAAGGTGCGAAGATCATCTATACTTGGGACCCATAAACGGCCCATGTAATAGAATATCCCAAAGTCTCTTAGTTCAAGCTCAGGATTTGTATGACATGGTAATTCTTTACTCATTAAGTCTTGTGTAACACAAGTATGTTGAGCCTGAATTATGCGGGATTGAATGTCTGATCGAACTTGAACGCAGTGAAGCTTGACATGTTCCTTACGACTCAATGCGTCAGCCACGACATTCGCCTTACCAGGATGGTAGCGAATTTCGCAATCGTAGTCGTTTAGGAGTTCAACCCAATGTTGTTGCCTCATGTTCAGTTCTTTCTGACTGAAGATATTCTGGAGACTCTTGTGGTCAGTAAACACTACACACTTTGTACCGTATAGGTAGTGTCTCCAGATTTTGAGAGCAAAGACTACTGCACCTAATTCAAGATCATGAGTGGTGTAGTTTTTCTCGTGTATCTTCAGCTGTCTTGATGCATAAGCTATGACTTTGTTTCTTTGCATAAGAACGCAGCCAAGGCCTAAGTTGGACGCATCACAGTACATGACAAAATCGTCGTTACCCTCGGGCAAAGATAGGATAGGTGCATCACAGAGTTTCTGTTTCAAGGTCTGGAAAGCTTCTTCCTATTTGGATCCCCACTCAAAAGGTTTGCTCTTCTTAGTTAGAGCAGTGAGAGGAACCGCAATCTTGGAGAAGTTTTAAATGAACCGGCGGTAATAACCCGCTAGACCAAGAAATGAACGAACCTCGGTAGAAGTAGTAGGTGTATCCCAATCCTTAATTGCACTGATTTTGGCGGGATCTACATGTATACCTTGTTCGTTAACGATGTGCCCCAAAAATTGAACTTCCTTAAGCCAAAATTCGCACTTGGAGAATTTGGCGAAAAGCTGTTCTTTCTTTAGGAGCTCCATTGTAAGACGAAGATGCTGTTCATGATCAGCTCGCGTCTTAGAATAGATCAAGATATCATCAATGAATACAATGATGAACTTGTCCAAATAAGGCTTACAAACCCTATTCATCAAATCCATAAAAACAGCAGGAGCATTTGTTAAACCGAAAGGCATAACAGTGAACTCATAATGACCATATCGAGTACGAAAAGCAGTTTTGGGAATATCTTCTTCGAGAACTCGAAGCTGATGATACCCAGAACGCAGATCTATCTTTTAAAAGCAAGTAGCGCCCTGTAGCTGATCAAAGAGATCATCAATGCGAGGTAGGGGATATCGATTCTTGATGGTAAGCTTATTAAGCTCACGATAATCGATACACATCCTGAAAGATCCATCTTTCTTTTTCACGAATAGGACAGGAGCGCCCCAAGGGGAAAAACTCGGACGAATGAATCCTTTGTCAGATAGCTCCTGAAGCTGCTTAGATAACTCTTGCATCTCAGACGGTGCAAGACGGTAAGGTGACTTAGCAATGGGATTTGCACCAGGCACAAGATCAATGCGAAACTCAACTTGGCTTACAGGAGGTAATCCAGGTAAGTCTTCAGGAAATACTTCAGGATAATCTCAAACAACAGGGATGTCTTGGGTAGTCTTACCCTTTCCTTTATCCTCTACAACATGTGCCAAGAAAGCGACATATTTCTTTCGTAGGTATTTTTGGGCTTGGGTACAAGACATGAGTTTAACAGGTTTCTCCCCACGAACTTCTAAGATCTCACCAGTCGAAAGCGGTATACGGTCGATCTTCTCAAAGCAAACCACCTCAGCATGGTACTTGGCTAACCAATCCATTCCCACTATAACATCAAAGCTCCCGAGTTGCATCGGTGTGTGGTAGATAGGGAAAAGATGGTTGTTAAAGTTCAACTGGAAATTTCGAAGAACGAAATCGAGTACAACGGGTTCACCACTAGCTACCACTACTGTCAAGGGCTTTCTTAGTTTTGTTCTAGTCATCGAAAGCAAAGGCTCAAAAGCTAAGGACACAAAACTCTTATCGGCACCCGAATCAAATAGAACAGAAGCAGGATGGTTGTTAACAAGGAACATACCGTTCACCACTTTGTTATCCGCACGTGCCTCATTAGCATTCATATTAAAAACTCTACCACGAGCCAGTGCCTGATTTGGGTTTGCCAACCTCGGGCAGTTGTTCCTGTAGTGGGTCAGATCCCCACAATTGTAACACGAACCAGGCGGAAAGTGAGGTCGTGCAGGATTCTGGGCAGGGTTTTGAACAGCTTGGTTTTGAGCTGCCTGATTTTGGTTAGGAGCAAAACGGCTGGTATTTACAAGATGACCAGACTTGCCACAATTCGTGCAGATGCGGCATTGCAATTGTGGCTGGTGGTGGCTGTTACATCTGTTGCATAGAGGTGTATTTCCAGCATATTGTTTCTTGGCAGCAGGTTGTGCAGCCTGATTCTGTGCTGCCTGATTAGGAGCAGCCTGATTTGTCTGAGCAGTGACAGCGAAATTCTTGGAAGCCTTACGCTTCCTCGATTTCTTGGAAGACTCAGCAGCCTTCTTGCCCTTTTTCTCAGTGGTGCTATCAGTATGTTTCTGCTTCTTGTCACCCTTCCTGTGGAGTTTACCCTTTTTGACTTGCGATTCAGTAAGGGTTGCAGCTAGCTCAATGGCCTGTCGGATGGTAGTAGGGTTGCTGCCAGTGACAATATCCTGAACAGGATCTGGCAAACCGTCTATGTACTTCTCAATAGCCTTATCCAAAGGCGTGACCATTGTAGGACAGAGCAAGCTTAACTCCTCGTATCTGTCAGTGTAAGCCCGGTGTTCACCACTGTCTTGCTTCAAGTCATGGAACTCATTTTCAAGTGCCCTCTGCTCATGACGAGGACAAAATTCTCTCATCATGAGAGCCCTAAGTCCCTCCCATGTCTGACCCAAAGCAACCTCAGCACCTCGGTCTCTCATTACCCCATTCTACCAGGTAAGGGCCCTCTTTTGAAATACACTCGAGGCAAACTCGACCTTACGGTTGTTCGGACACTGAACATGGCGAAAGGTGCTCTCAAGACTCTCAAACCACTGTAGGAGCCCAGTTGCTCCCTCAGAACCACTAAACTTGAGTGGTTTAGCCGAGTTAAAACTTTTGAAATTGCACGGAGCAGGCGCATTATTGTTATTGTTGGCTTGGTTCCATTGAGCAATGAGATTGGGGAACGCAGCAGCCATTTGCTGCGCGATGATTTCTGCCAGTTCGGCATTTGATAGCGGATTTTCGCGTCGAGGAGGCATTCTAAAAGAGGAAACATGAGAGAAATCGAGTGAGATGACGTGATGAAAGAAACGAGATATCAATAAAATCGACAAAAAATGCAAGGATGGTGGTCATTTGTTTGTTACCACAAAGCAAACAAACGACACACAGTGACAAATCAAAGTAAATAGGTCATAATAATGTATCATTGAAGACATGCTCGCCTATAAGTGAACACTCACCCCAAGAGTTCCCAGGTAAGAGTGACTGGTCCGATATTGCGGATTTGTATGAACACTCTAGCCTTAGACAGAAAACTCAGGGTACAGGCATTCACTCTTCCAGTTTGCACGTGTTCACATTATTTGGACCCAAACTTTGACGAGATTTTGAAAATTTGGAAGGTACAAGACCAAGAGAAATCATCTAAGGATAGATGATTGATTTCCAAAATCATTTTGGAAATTTGTGTTCATGTTTTGGTAATCACCTAAGGATAGGTGACGTGTATTGTTTTAAGATCTAAACACAAGATTACTTGTGTTAGGGTCCTAAGAAGTTATAGTCTAGGTCAAAGCATTACTAATAACCTAATTCCCTATAACCATTGGCTCTGATACCAACTCTTCTGTCACACCCCGACCACGTTAAAACAACAAACCGTGGCGGAAACGTCGGGGAGTGTTGTAACAGAATCATTGTTTCAACAACCATGATAATAAAAGTTAAGTATTATTGAATTAAAGTCTACATTGTCTTGGAATTTAAATAAAACATAACATAATATTTGTCTTTTAAGTCACTAAGGCCCGAGTCCGCCTAAGTGAAGCACAAACATCATCATGCATCAGCACCTGAAACACATGTAAAAATAGGTACGTCAGCATAAAAATGCCTGTGAGATACATAGGTTTTGTTTATGCAGGATTCATGACTTGTAGTTTAAAAGAAGTGTTTAACAAAGATAGTCATGAACCTTGTAAAATGTTTTCTTTTATAAAATCATGTGAAAATCGATATGAAAATCAAATGATATAAAAGAATTATGCACGGTTAAATAAATAACCAAGTAAAAGTGAATTGTATAAAATATGTACTTTGTATAAAAATGTCGTGTCCTTGTAAAAATGCTTCATGTCTTTTGTTAAGTGGCTTAGATAACGCAACAATGTGTAATACAATAAAAGCACTTATATATAAGAAGTACCAGCGGCGTATCCACCATGCTTTTATCGTATAACACATAGCCTCGTTACATAAGTCACTTATCATTACCCAACAAAATGTCATGTCAAAATGTTTATGCATAAACCATGTTTAATGTCATGTGTAACATGTATTATGTATAACCAATGGAATGCATAGCAAGTAGGAAGACATCTACTTAAACTATGTAAAAATGCCAACGTGAAACATATGTCATGTACGGTGAATAAAAGAATCTACTCAACCCCGTAGGAAAAATGTACAAAACAATGTTTTTGAGTAAACCTAAGTTTAATTCAAATGTCATGTTTTGCAGAAACAATGCTTTATGATTACAAACATTTATGCAGTAATGTTAATCGCATACATTCAAGCCTTGCGACTGTGGCGATAAACCTTTAAACAAATTAAAGGTTCATCTAAGTTATGTATATCGGATTCTGTCATTCCCAACTTCCAAACAAACCTAGGAAGTCGGAAACGGGAGTTGTCAATTCCTATGGTACCATTACATACTACCGAGCGGCGTAGCTAATGTTAATGAATGTATTATTGTCCCGATTAAACACACCAAATGTCATAACCAATGTAAGCATGCTATGAAAACCATGTACTAGGTATGCTAAGTAAACATGCCTAGTAGAAATGTTCATCTAAAACAATGTGCTAGCATGCTCAGTAAACATACATAGCAGAAATGTCATGTAAAACAATGCGTACATATGCTAAGTAAACATATGTAACAAATGTGTAATAAATCAATGTGCTAGCATGCTTAACATACATAGCAAAACATTGTGAAAGCATGTACTAAATATGTACTAAGTGAAACTTGCATGTTTAAGTCACAAAAGCATGTAAAACAAGAAAGTAACAAATATGTACATGTGAATCACCCCAAAGTATTTGAAAATGGTAAAAGAGGGGAACTATGTACTCACTTGGGATTGCTAATTAGTCTTGAGAATAAGACCAATTTAAGCTCCAAGTATCACGGAATCAAACGACACCTAGTATAGGTAACTATGTTAAATATCGGCTCCTAAATCGGGAGATAGGATAGAATGAGGTTCTATAAATCAAATGAGTAGTTGAACTCATATGGTATGACTTAATAGACCTTACATTCTGATTTGGAAGTCTACCTAAGTGCTTTTGACCCGTTTCGACACATTATGGTAGTATAAGCTACTATAATGAGTCGTTAGCGTAAGACTATGTTCGGATGGTTAACTATGTGCTATGCCAAGTCTTACATGCCCAATTGTGCCTAAACATGTTACTAAATCAGATTATATGTCAAAAATATGTTCATATAGTCAAAATACGGATTTATGCTTCAAAAGGGCGTTTTGGTCATTTACTATGGGCATACAAGCTAACTAGCAAAAGACTAACCAATCCTAGGTGATCATAAGGTATAACCTCAGGGGTTATTCCCTATAACTATGATCACTAAGTAAGCTTGGTCGGATCCTAATGATCGACCAAACGGGTCGGGTTCGAAAGTCTAAGCGGTTGTTTAGACCGCTTAACTAACGACCCTAAACAAGCACCAAACTATTAGTGACGAGTTAAACATGTCAAAATATGTTTAACCTACTGATTTGGTATCAAAACAAAGTGTTTTGATACCTAAAAGTAGTTCCGTTGCAAAATGCGTGCTAAAACGCATTTTGACCGAAACTTTGACTCGTCACTACGCCTAGTTAATGTGGTAATCAGTAGGTATAATCACTAAGGATTATAACCATTGTGATTACAATCACATTGCAAAGTTCAATTGAACTTTGACTTGACCAATTGACTGGTCAAACTGAAAGTCAAACACTGTTTGACTTTTTAAACTAGTAAGCAATAAAAGAATGAAAGAATGCTCACTAAGGGTCCTTGCTATCTTTTCTACTAAGAATAAACCTCCAATCAGATTAGGAAGCTCTCCAAAGCAGATAAGAAAGGAGAAATGAGAGAATGAGCAAGGAATTGAGTTGATGGACCAAGCTATTTATACTTGTCATGAACTTGTGAGATCATTACATGTGGTTATTTGGCCAACAAGCAATAAATCACAGCCCTACAAGTGTTTAGTGACAGGTAATTATGCTTGGGAAGGTGTTAACTTGGTCCCCAAACAAGAAATTTTGCATATAAGGGCCTGGTCTTGCAAAACAGTAGCTGAAACAAATTTTCTGTCGCTGGGGGTTCTCAGGCGGCCCGCGTAAGCATGTAGGGTAAGCTTACGCGGCCCGTATGGCCATCTTTGGCAGAATTGCACAAATGGTCCCTGAACTTGATTTGAGCTCATTTCAGCCCCTTTTGACCCCCGTTAAGCCATTTTCAAGGCTCTACAAGGTCAATAAAGTTAAGAGGACTCAAAATGTGCTCGGAAAACTCTCGGATCTCGGCTCGTTTGGTCGTACGGTTGCGTTGTTCGTTAAATTACGACGAAACTCAAACGGACGCGAAAACGAACCAAATTAAGCGACGAATGATATTTTTGCATGGCGATCACTAAAATAAAAATATTTTAGTGTGTACAAAAATTTTGGATGTCCAGGTGTGGTCAGATCGTAAGATATGCGTGAAAATGTAAACTTACGTTGTTTTTGACACTTTTAGTCCCTGTAAGATCATGTAAGCATGTTTTCGCATACCGAACCTATCAAAGCTCATTTCTAAGCCATGTTTAGGTTATTTATGGTATGTTTAGCTTATGATCAATTTCCGGACTGTACGTTGCCTTACGGAACGGCAGACTTTTGCAGTTTGACGCAAATAGTCCCTGTGAGCGAAAAAACTTGTTTTTTGCCATACCAAAGCCTTCAAAACTTATTTCTAAGTTATGTAAATGTTATTTGAGGTATGTTAAGCTTATGTTGCTATTCCGGAGTGTTTGTCGCGTTAAACTGATTACGTTTACGCATCAGTTTGCGTATAACTTCCCAGAAAGCGATATAGAGTTCAAAATCGATCAAAAATCAATATGTGCAATAAAATCAATCATAAATACAAACATTGGGATCAAAACATACTGTTTTATTAATATTGTATTGTTCAGAGTCTGTAAAATGATTACACAAGCACAGATGTCACATCATCCATGCTGGTACATCAATTTAAAACACAATCTGATTAAAATGTTTATCATGTAGCGTGATGCTTTGTCAGTGTATTTGGATAATATTGGGCATCCAGCGGGCGGGATGATCAGTCAAGTTGAGCGGGTAAGATTGGAGATGCCATGGCGTACAAAGCATAATGTAATCGACTGTGGCATTTTCTTGATGTGCCATATGGAAACGTACAAGGGCGTGACTGGAAAAGCTTGGGAATGCGGATTCTCAAACGAGTACACTGATGCGGGTGAGATAACGTACAAGCAGCGCAAAGAAATTGATGATCTTAGGCATAAGTACATTGCGAAGATGCTTCTAAGTGACGCAAACAAGTACAGAAGTTTTGTTGAAGCTGACGTTGCTAGATATAAAAAGTTGTCGGACGATGAAAAAAGAGGCTAGAAGCGGCAGCCTTTGACGCAATCAAGGGAAGATTGGACAACTGAATTAAAATGGGATGTTTTCAAAAAACAATAATAACATTTCGTTGATGGTGGTTTCTTGAAGTAATATGGGATGTGTTTCAAAAACAATTTTAACATTTCGTTGGTGGTGTTATTTTGAATTATATATCTGAAAATATGTACGGTTATGTTTTTTTGAGTTTCCTAGCGATAAAAATGTCATCTAGAACAGTTTGTACCTGTTTAACATTGTGAATTTATGTCGATAATGTTAGTTTGTTTGGATCCACAAAAGAAATATAGTTTGTCAAAATGTATAACATCTTAAAACACAAGTAATACACATTATGATATAATGTGAACTGGAAACCAAACTAGCTATTTCATGGTATCTATAAACTGTGAACCAAGTTAAAACACATTCTTAAAGTTGTAAACGTAAAATGTATGCCAAATTAACTAGTACAAGGGATATGTAAAATATGGAATAGACCTTAAAGCACAACATGAATCCTGTAGAGTATAGGACCAGGTTTACATGGCATCACAATTACATAAAAAGGGTGGTATTATAATGTGTGTGATAAGTAAAACACATTACCACATCCTTCAACCCACCAAACCGCGTACAATGAATACAACAGATAAAACAAATTACACCTAAAACACAAAATAACAAGAACATATAAGATCTTAATAAAATGTTCAACCCAACCAGTTTTAAAATCAACAAATTAAAATCCAATCAACACACAGGAAAATTAAAACACAAAAGTGAAAAGTTTAACAAAACGCTTATTTTTTTTATAAAGAAAGGAACTACTCTGCCATGTCTTCGTCATCCAGATCTGCATCATTTCCCGATGTGTAAAACACATCATCAACATTGTTGGAACCAGGACCATCACCTTCAACAATTGTAGCAGCATCATCTTCACCGATTGTAGCAGCATTACCTTCAGCATTCCGCGAAGTGCCTGCCTCAGGCACAGCCACGGTGTATTTCCAACACATCCGATTGTTATGACCATATTTTTTACATATTGAACATTGCCGCTGTTTACTTCCAGACTGGCTTATGGCTCGCTCCTTTTGAGATTTGAGGCATTTATGAGAATCACAACCCTTGAACCTGGTACCAACTGGAACACGGATAGTGGCCGTGCTCACTGGAGCAACCCCCAGCAGTTCAGCAAATCGATTACGTCGTGTCTTGGGAGGTCCATTTATCTGAGCCTCGTCGGTGACTGACATAAACTGCTTGATATGTTCATAAAAAGTACACAACTGATCAAATTTTGAAATCAACTTGTTCACGACATACTCAGTTGTGTGACTAATCTCACGAACACAACGGTTGATCTCCTCGCTACGATCTGGATCACCGCCATCCGTAAGAATGGACCCGGGGGAACTATTTGGAACAGCTTCACGCGTCCATCGCCTCAATATATATTGTTTCGGAAACTCCCTTACATCAAGAATCCTTAACACACAAAATATGTGACTGCACAACAATCCAAACTGCTCAAACCTATTGCAGTTACATTTAACAGTTACATCCTCCTCACGTATCATAACCTGTAACATTGCATATCCAAAAAACACAATGTATAAATCAGATGGCTACTTAAAAAAGCAAAATAATGTAGAAAATAACATAAAACACAATATCACCTCAAAGAACGCAGAGCATGGCTGATCTAGATCCTTAATAAAAAAACTTAATGAAATCACCGACATAATCTAATCTGACACTAGTACACCGATGAATTGCACGTTGAATCTCAAGTTGAACATCAAAAAATATAGTTCTTGTATATATCTGAACTGCTTGCTTCTCGATAACAAAATCACTCCACGGCTCAGGGTTGGTGTATCGAGTGTCATGATCGTTTTTTTGATGCTCATGTCTTTGCGCTTCGATAGCTGTGTCGAAGTGGCTAAGAAATGCAACCAAAGTGCACCTTGGATTGCTAATCTTGACGAAAAAGTGATTCTCGCTTTCGGATCTAGATGAGGTCCACATAAGTCCAGACATTTCTTCTTCACGATAGTAAGCTGGAATCCATGATTAACGGAGCCCGTATATATATGTCAACCATTCATGGTCGGTTTATCCAAAATCATTTAAGATAACTGCTCATTCAGTCTCAAACGCTTCGGGCAATAAAGAATCAGTCCAAAAAACTGCAGATAATCTTTTCCTGAAATCGGTATTTGAACATAGGGTAGCCCCGACCTAAGCAACATTTTAGCGTGTAGGTTAAAAAAAATTAAAACACAGTAAAAAGACACATCTAAAAAAACACTAACATAAAAAAACAGACCTTTGTAGTGAGTTTATCCATGATGTGCCACATACATAACCTATGCCTCGACTCAGGCCAAACATCCGCTATAGCCCTTTTCATCGCAGGGTCTTGGTCAGTAATGATTACGGGAGGTGCGTACCCATATGCGTCCTTGATCACCTTAAGTAACCAGCTATACATCTCTGCCGTTTCAGAACCAAGAATTGCAGCACCAAGTGTGACGTTCCTGTTGTGATTATCAATCCCAGTGAAAGGGACAAACATCATGTTATACCTACAAAAAAAATTAGTGAATCACAAAATATCATAATGTATTTATAACACAGCAGGGCTAAAACACAATGCATATAGAAAAAAAATGAATCTCGTCGTTAATTGTTCCGCTTGTAGGTAGCATCAAATGATACAATGTCTCCAAACATATAAAAATTCATCTTCATATCCTCGTCAGCCCAAAAAACACACTTCAATACACCTTCGTCCGTTGTTTGATATTCGCAAGAAAAGTTCGGTAAAAACTCTTTTTTCCTCATCAACTTTGGTCGCACCAACTTTGTCGAACCCTCAATACACTTCCTTCATAATATTAAATGCTAGAACATGACCAATGTTAAGATTTGACATCTTATTTATCATCTCTTCGTGCGCACGATTAACACCTTTGTTTTCCTTAAGAAGATGTAAATCTTCTTCGTGCACAAAATCATGGTTGTGCGCCTCTGTGAAATGATATAGCTCATACTTCTTGGCATCGTTCAGCTTTATTCTGATCATCGCTTGGCATCCAGTCCTTTTGGATGGTACCCTACGTACCCACCTGTCAGAAGGCTGTTCGGCTAAAGTATTGACCGGTCGAAACTCTTTGGGGCCTCTTTTGAACAAAAAATACTTATTTATTACAATACCACGATTTTCATGCTGTGTGCCCTTCCTAACTGTCCAACCTCCAGCATCTGCATAAGCTTTATAAAAGTTATACGCAGCATCAACTGTGTCAAATAACATGCCCTCTGCTGGAGTCAACGAAGATGGTGAATCTGGAATATATCTCTTTGTTCCCGAGTTAGGAGAAAGTTGTTCCACGCCACGTAATTGGTTACTGGGAGCATCTACAAAACATGACAAAAAATGCATATACATCATTAACGTACACTAAAAGGGTTTACAACACACAAAAAAGAAACCTACATAGAATTGAATCTTAAAACACATTGGACATAAAAAGATAGAAAAATCAAAACTGTTTTAAACACATAAATAAAACACAAAGACAAAACTGATTTTTAAACACTAAAACACACTAATCTTACAAAAATGGGGGTTGATATAAATAACAACAAAACACAAACTATCATAAAAAGCCTAGTAGATTTTTTAACACTTAACACACAACTGATTTAATGAGCATAAAACACATTTTGTTGATAAACAAAACCATGTTCACCAGCATTACAAACACAATAGATTAACTTAAACAATGACCATAAAACACAATGTCATGAAAACACAACAAAAACCAACAAAAAAAGTTCTCACATGTAAAAAAAATAAAACCAACCATAGTAAAACACATACTGATCATTCTATCTACTAATGAACTTATAAAACACATCACAACACAAAATTCTAAAACTACATGCTAAAAAACTGATAACTAGTGAACTTTGAATAAAAACATCAGAATTGAAGTTAAAACACACCATCTAATATCTAAAAAAAGTGATCTGTATATTACAAAACATCATTCATATTATGGGATCTATAAAAACATTGACTTCAACCCTCTAGTTGTTAAAACACAACACCAAGAACATGCTGATGGTTTTCCAGATAAAGGTTAATAATCTACACACAAAACTACAATAGTAAACAAAAAAAGAACTGTAATTACCATCTCCACAATCAACAACTGTGTTTTAAGCCATGATTTTTATCTCTGTAAAAAAATTGATTATCGATGAAGCTTGTGAACAAGGAAACGAGCGAATGATTGATATTTACATCTGATTAGAATTCGAAAACAAAAATTCCGAAAATCATGGACACAATCGGTTACATTCATTTACGTGCATTGTTAGTTAATGAAGATAAATTCCAAAAATAAAATTAGAATGTGAAAGTACATAATTGCCCTTCTAGTTAAAATCCTTCAATGACACATGTCCCATTCTTATTACTTTCTAAACTTTCTAGGAAAAACACACTTTCTACCCAACTCCTCCTCCTCATATATATATATATATATATATATATAGGGGACCGCTAAAATGAAAACCACCTCCAGTTGTAAGAACTGTGAGAACTTTTTGATCCGGGGCGAGGTGGACCAATTTTTTTTTTCATAAACGTAGATGCGTGTATTATAAACACATTTGTAAAAAAAATTCAGAAAAAAATGTCGTGTGTGTAGTTTTGAGCACCACAAGTTTGCGTTTACGGGTACCGTAAATTTAAACAAAATTTACGGTACCCGTAAACGCAAACTTGTGGTGCTCAAAACTACACACACGACATTTTTTTTTGAATTTTTTTACACATGTGTTTATAATACACGCATCTACGTTTATGAAAAAAATTTTGGTCAACCTCGCCCCATACGGTGTGGTTCTCACGGTTCTTACAACTAGAGGTGGTTTTCATTTTAGCGGTCCCCTATATATATATATATAGGGTCGGGATTTAGAGAAACTGGTAGAAGTGTGAGAACGCTTATGGATCGTTCGATTAAAACAATCCATGGACTAGATTGGCGCGGTGGCGTTTTCGTAAATAACATCAATTTTATTACGTGGACGCGCCTCATTAAGAGTCAAAAGGTCTTTACACTTCTATACCAAAACGCAATACTGATGAATAAAGCGCCATTACGGACCAAAACGCATCCCTATATAAACAAAAACATCCCAGACATAAAAACACACCCCCCAGAACCTGAAACGCCATATTTTCTACTATATACCATTCATCTTACAAACCCCAAAATCCCCAAAACATCAAACACAACTACTCAAAAAACGCCATATTTTCTACTATATACCATTCATCTTAGAAAACGCCAAAACACTCAAACATCAAAGATTCCAAAAAAATCGACGGTTCTTTTAGATACACTATTTCCTCAGTAAAACGCCAAAAAAGCCAAATATCGTTTCTTGTATATTCAAATATTGTTCTACGCCAAAGTTTCGGATAATGCATTCTTTCCTGAGGTGCTGTGACTCAAATAACATTTTGCTGCATGAGATTGACAAATCATAAACAAAAACATGCTGGTGTCAGACTTATGTCATTTTCTGTGTTTTGTTCTTGATGAATATTATAATGGCATGAAAAGACGAATGACACTGATGAGTTGTTTGAAGATACATTCAAACAAAAAACTTATGTCATTTTGTCTTTCCAAACGGCCATAAAAACACAAACATGGCTAAGCCAAACCACCAGCGAACATGATTCAAAGAAGAAAAGAGACTGATGACAGTGAAGATTTGGAAGATGAATTGTTTTTATTTTTATTTTTTTAATTTTCTTTTTCTGTTGTTTGTTATGTATTTTTCAACTTAGAATAAAAAAATACATTATATTAATAAAACGCCAAACAGTCATAATGCATGTGAAACGCCATAAATGTAGTAAAAACGCCAAAAACTCTCAAACTATAATGAAAGTAGTCTGCAGAAGTATTAATTAATAAAAGCTAAAAATGGAAAAAAAAAAAATAACGCCAAAAACTACTTAAAGCCATTCAAAAACGCCAAACTTGGGAGATGGAAAGTCTATGACCCTAAAACTCATAAAAAGTGAACAAAAAAAAACAGTAAAAATACACAGTAACTGAAAAGACGGCTACTTTATTAGTATCATTTATTATAAATAAAATCACGCCTAAACTACGCGCCAAAAACATCCAATAAGAGAGACATCTCTGCACAATCAATTGATCACAAAATGAGAAACAAAACGTCATATTTCCTAGAAACCATTCACTTTAAAAACACCAAAAATAATAGTTAAAAAAGCCACATATGCAGAACCTCGATTCTTCTATATTGAGTATTGATCTGAATGAAGTTTCACTGAATGGATTCTTCACTGAGTTGGGTATCTCTATAATCTTTTGCTGAATGAGATGGACAAATATTCAAGATAAAGAGACTGATGACACTGATATGACATCATGTCACTTTGTTCTTGATGGATATATTGATGGCATGAGGGGATCAATACATTAGAGCAGGCGTTGGTCTTCAACATGTCATCAAACAAGTATATATCCACCCACCATAAAGAATTCCACAAAAAATAAGCATCTTCTAAAGATGGCCGTTATGTAGGAAAATAAGGATCTACATAAGGTATTCAAAAACAGGTTCAAAACGCCAAAAAGGTTAAAGCAGAAGAGGCTGATGACAGTGAAGATTTGGATGAGAAATTAGATTATAATTTACATTTTTTTTCATTTTCTATTGTTTGTTATCTAACTCTCTGTTGTTTATCATCTAATTCTCTACTATTTTAAAAAAATTGAGTATAAAACGCCAAAAACTACAAACACCAAAACGCCTGATAGTGTGAAAACTGTGACAACGAATGCTAGCAAAGCACGATGTTGCTATATAAAACGCGAAAAACGTAAACAAAGTATTACTGGAAAAATCAGCACTAATTGACAGATGAAAATTGAAAGAAACAGTAAAATAAAGAGACGGGATCATTATTGCCAAACATATAGTTATATTAAAAGCGACTACATGGAAAATTGAAATTTATTTATCTTTTCAAAATGCCATAATTGCCTGTCACATTATAGGCCTGTATCCTACATGGCAAAACACTTGATATAATAAAATCAAGAAAATTACTGATGTTTTTTTACATTAAAGGCCTGCATCCTGATCTAAAAACAATAAAAACACCAAAACAATACTTAAAACGCTAAAATATTTACTATGATTCTGATCTAAAAAACAATAAAAACGCTGCGTATTTATTAAACGCCAAAAAAATGGAAAGATGAAGTGACACGCGTTTAAAAAAAGAAAATATGAAAGGACAAAAAAGCCCATCCGCCCTTCTCTAAGCGACGTGACACGTGTTGGGCCAGGAAGCGTTCTAACCGTTCTCACACTTTTGAGCGTTTTCTCATGATCTCGTTTATATAGATATATATAAATATATATATATATATATATATATATATATATATATATATACTACTTTAATAAGCATATAGGAAGGACAGAAATGGTGATTTCCACTTTACAACCATTTGAAGCCCATTGTACAACCTTTTAAGCACAAAGGTGTTGAAAAATCCTTCAACACACGCGGAGCAGCTCATACAAACTAACCGGATCTCTTTGACCCGTTTTACCCAAATGGATCCAATATATACCTTCTTTCACTCAATCTAAACCCTAATATTCATTTCATTCACATCCGCCCCCATCCTTCTTCTTCTTCTCTCTCTCTCTCACCAGACGCGGTTCTAGGGTTTCAAAACCAGGCGCTCCAAGATCAAGATCTAGGGTTTCTCTGTGACGAATCTCTTTACATCCGACACCAGATCGACTTCCTCATTATCATCACCACCATTTCTAGGGTTTCTTTACCAGTCGCTTCAAGATATACGCTTCCTCAGCGATGAATCTCTCTAGATCCAACACCAGATCGGCTGGTTTGACCGCTCGGTATCTTTCTTTTTACAGTATCTTTTTTTTTTGTTATTTGAATCGGATATGTGTAATATTTCAGATCTGCCGTTGAGTGGTTCGTGTTAGGGTGCACCGGAATAACCAGATGTGGTATGTGTTCTGTAGTTTAGTTTTTTTTTCTTTAAAGAAGTTTGTATTTTTAATTTGAAATTGATTATTGTGTTTATCTTGCAAGTATCATCTGGAATTTGAATCGGATCTGTGTAATATTTCAGATCTGCCGTTGAGTTGTTCGTGTTAGGGTGATTTTTGTAGCTGATTTTGTTTGTAGCTGTTTATCTTGCAAGTATCATCTGGTATGTTTGTAGCTGATTTTGTTTGTAGCTGATTTTGTTTGTAGCTGATTTTGAGTTTGTTTTGTTTATTCTGTTATAGATGAAGATGGAGCGGTGGAGATACCATCGACTTAGATCTACCTTACCACCGTCGAGCCAGGTACTTTTTTCTGCTGAAATTTCTCAGATCTACCGTCATTTTTTGAGGATTTTTTATGAATATTGACATATCTGAGGTTACACGACTTGCAGATCTGAGTTCTTAGAGGAATATTGGCAGCCCGGATCTGGTATGTTTGTAGCTGATTTTGTTTGTAGCTGATTTTGTTTGTTAAAGATCTGGTATGTTTGTAGCTGATTTACATGCTTATGTTACTGATTATGTTTGTAGCTGATTTACATGCTTATGTTACTGATTATGTTTGTACCTGATTATGTTTGTTACAGATCTGGTATGTTTGTACCTGATTATGTTTGTTACAGATCTGGTATGTTTGTAGCTTAATATGTTTGTTACAGATCTGGTATGTTTGTAGCTTATTATGTTTGTAGCTTATTATGTTTGTAGCTTATTAGGGTTGGATCCTGTGAGTCTAAAGGCTCTATTCTATTATATGGTTTTTTGTTTTAAGTTTGTTAAGGTATCCGGTGCCGCAGCGGGCGGAAAGTTATGGATGCAGTGAACAGTATCATGTTAGCTGGAGATAGTTAATTTCAGCAGTTGCAGGTAAATTTATTATTGTTTGGTTTTGTTGATGTGATCAATAGATTTTTTGCTACACTTCAATGACAACTGAATTCAAGTCTCATGTTTCTTATGTAATCAGGTAAGATCAATCAGGATGGGCGGCTCCTATGCATTGGGTCTCTGTGGGGTTGCATGTGGAAGGAATGATCTATTTTATGAGATCGGGATTGGTGGTCCTTGGTATGGAACTCCTTTTTTGTTTCCGTTTATTGAAATGGCAATTTTAACCAGTTTGTTTTCGAAAGGGTAGATTCCGGTTATGTTTTATCTTCAACGGGTCAATTGGGTAACATAAAAAATGTGTATCTAAAATGGAAGTCAGTCAAATGGCTCAAGAGTCGCTCAAATTGTATTTTCATTTTTCGATGCATAAGGTCCTAAATCGTCTTTTAAAAGAGATCAGATAGTTATTGAAATAATATATTTTTGCAATCATATTTTCATATTTGACACCAATTATTTTTATAAAATTTTTATGTTCTTTGACAAAGGTGTTTCAGGTCAACCCCATCCATACAAAAAAAATTACCCTTTTGACCAGTAACTCAAGTAACTCAACTAACTCATTTTGACACATCTAACATTTGTCCTTTTACATTGCTATTTTCTTTGCATTTTAGGGAAAACTACGAGCAACTCAAGCAAACCCTGATGTTTTCTTTGCATTTTAAGGGGAACATGGGTGCTTCTTTCCCAGGGCATACAAAACTTAGGTTATTGGCGGCTGCTCGCCAGATTTAACATATAAAAAAACTTTATATGTTAAATGTGGCGGGCTTCCGCCAATAGCCTGTGTTTTGTATACCCTGTGGAGAGATGCGCCCATCTTCCCCCTAAAATGCAAAGAAAACCTTAGGCTATTGAACCTGCCGCAAGTTGAAACCGACACCGAATCAGGTTAAAACTCTAAACAGCTTTGCACTTGCATCAAATTATAACTCTTTTTAATAAACTTTTTGAATTTAAAGTAAAAATTGATTTAAAGTAATGAATCAGGTTAAAACTCTAAACAGGTTTGCACTTGCAACAAATTATAACTCTTTTTAATAAACTTTTTGAATTTAAAGTAAAAATTGATTTAAAGTAATGAATCAGGTTAAAACTCTAAACAGGTTTGCACTTGCAACAAATTATAACTCTTTTTAATAAACTTTTTGAATTTAAAGTAAAAATTGATTTAAAGTAATGAATCAGGTTAAAACTCTAAACAGGTTTGCACTTGCATCAAATTATAACTCTTTTTAATAAACTTTTTGAATTTAAAGTAAAAATTGATTTAAACTAATGAATCAGGTTAAAACTCTAAACAGCTTTGCACTTGCATCAAATTATAACTCTTTTTAATAAACTTTTTGAATTTAAAGTAAAAATTGATTTAAAGTAATGAATCAGGTTAAAACCCTAAACAGCTTTGCACTTGCATCAAATTATAACTCTTTTTAATAAACTTTTTGAATTTAAAGTAAAAATTGATTTAAAGTAATGAATCAGGTTAAAACTCTAAACAGGTTTGCACTTGCATCAAATTATAACTCTTTTTAATAAACTTTTTGAATTTAAAGTAACAATTGATTTAAAGTAATGAATCAGGTTAAAACTCTAAACAGCTTTGCACTTGCATCAAATTATAACTCTTTTTAATAAACTTTTTGAATTTAAAGTAACAATTGATTTAAACTAATGAATCAGGTTAAAACTCTAAACAGCTTTGCACTTGCATCAAATTATAACTCTTTTTTATAAACTTTTTGAATTTAAAGTAAAAATTGATTTAAAGTAATGAATCAGGTTAAAACCCTAAATAGCTTTGCACTTGCATCAAATTATAACTCTTTTTAATAAACTTTTTGAATTTAAAGTAAAAATTGATTTAGTTTTTTTTATGACAAAAAAATTGAACAGTAACCTGTCAGAAAGACTTTCGAAACCTTTTTCAGAAACTTAACTCCTGATTTTACAGTTGAACAGTTGACAACCTTTCAAAGACTTTTCACAAAAAGTCTTTGAACAGTTGACAAGCTTTTAGAATCCAAACTATTTTACTGCTACCCTTTTTAAATTTTTTTACTGACAATGACTGTTCAAATACAGCTGTAAAAGCAAACACTGTTGGGATTTGTCAGAAAGGAAGCATGCTTGGAAGTCTATAAATTCAACTACATTCATCACAATTCATCACAACTCTGCAAGCACTCAACTTAGATACTAAAACCTTCAAATTGTAAGTCTTGCGTTGAACTTCATCCTACTTTTGAATCTTACATCAAACCTTCGAAACATCAACCTAACATCTTCTATTTTACTTCGATTTCAGAATATCAATCAATACTCTAAACGTCTGGGTCTTGCGTTGTTTCTCGGCTCTTCACATCAAGGTCTTACATTTTTTTTGGCTTTTTACATCAGGCTCTTGCATTGTTGTAAGTTTACTCACATTTCTTGGTTACTTTTTTCACTTTTAACTGTCGCATTATTTTAGTTTACATGTATTATTTCTATGCATTTTGCTTCTGTATTGTTTCTATGCATTTTGCTTCTGTATTGTTTTGTAACATGTATTATTTTAGTTTACATGTGTTGTAAAATAAATGTTAAGTATAGACTTTATTGCTTCTGTATTTGTTTTGTAACATGTATTATTTTAGTTTACATGTATTATTTCTATGCATTTTGCGTCTGCATTGTTTAACCGTGGCCTTATACACTTAATGTTGAATATTGAATATATTTTGCTGTAAAATAGAAGAGTTTAAGCTTCTTTGTTTTTCTTTTTTTTTTATGTTTTTTTTTTCATAGTTTGGTGTTTTACTTCCTATGATATTTCTCTTATTTTGCATTTGGTATAAATTCTAGATGTGAATGATTCTTGACTAGGTATGTAGCTGGTCTTGTATTATAACAAATGTGCCATAATACTTTGTGATTTCTTCATTTAAGAACAGTTTTTTTATAATTTCAGGATTAATAAATGATTTTGTAACTTTGCAATATGATTTTAGTACACAAACCATAATAAGTTATGTAGTGCATTTATGAAATATAGTTACTATTTTCGTTGTGTAAAGTTATCCTACAAAAACGTACTTGCATGAACTTCAAGGCTATTTTCGTTGTGATACATTAAGCATCAGTAATCGTAAGATTTATTTTTTAGATACACAGGTATAAAAAGTAAGTAGTCAAATAAATTGGATACTCTAAATTCAAGTATTATCTATTTGTTTTTTTAGTATGTTTTTTAATACTATTGTTTGACGAAACTTTGTTACACGAGTTAAAATATCAAATTTACTATACCTGTCCCGTTCATATTTTGTTGATAAAAACTAACAAATAACGAGTATCGCATTACAAATTGGTCCCGTCCCGTTCATATTTTGTTGTTTTCGGTTCCCAATCGAATAATGAGTTTGAAAAACGATAATTAACTGATGATCCGAACTGCCATTTCTTTTGGTAAAAAAAAATAATATAAATCCAGTAAACATTTTAGTTAACTTTGATGTTAAAATTGTTACAATAAAAATTGCATTTTTCAGTTTACAGAATCCTTATGTTTGAGTTTACTTTGATGTTAATTTTTAACATGGTAAGAAAATTGATCTTTATATCCAATAAAAATTGTATGTTTCAGTTTACACAATCCTTTTTTTTATATTTAACCAAACTATTTTTATTTCCTTTAAAATTGATCTTTATATGCATCAAAATTGTATTTTTCAGTTTACAAATCACTCCAAACACATATCAATTGAGAGGTATGGGTGGTGGTTATCCAATTCCCGTTGAACCACTAGGATCAACAAACCATGGACGATCATCCCGTCGCCATTTAAACCTTCCTGATTCAAACCCTCTAACTTCAAACCCTGAAGTTAGAAACCCTTTTCGTCCGGTGGCAAACCCACCTCCGGTGTCAACCCCACCTCCGGTTTCAACCCCACCTCCAGTGGCAAACCGTCATCCGTTGACAAACCCTGAACATGATGATCCATTTGGTTGGACGGATGAAGAGTTGAATTGGGCGTATGACTATACGTTCGCTCAACTACAATTTGGTGCAATACAAATTGAGGAGGGGTGCCATCGTCCGGTGGCAAACACTCCTATACTGCCTATGCACCCTCCACCTTCAAACCCCCCTTATGTGGAAAACCACAGTCAAACACAAGAACTACCGACCTGGGCTGAAGGGTACGAAACTGACCTTGGGGCGGTTTACGAACCACCATTGGATGAAGAAATGGTTTGGGAACCTTAGAACAACTTTGATGATGACTGTAGTTTTTTTTCTCGAATTAGTTTCAATCTTAATTATGTAACTTTTAATTATGCATTAGTTTAAATTTAAATTTGTTGTTGTTTAATTTTAATCATGTTTTAGGTTAACTAACAT
The DNA here is from genome assembly GCA_030545235.1 of Helianthus tuberosus. Lineage (NCBI taxonomy): Eukaryota > Viridiplantae > Streptophyta > Magnoliopsida > Asterales > Asteraceae > Helianthus > Helianthus tuberosus. Next base: position 37,601,542 of record CM060357.1, on the reverse strand, counting down.
TGAACACTTAATAGGATATGTCTGATCATTTTTCCGTTGAAGAATTTTCATCATTGAGAAATGATAGAGCATGGTATAATATAATCTTTGTTAAGGTGGAGTTTATTTGGCATGACGTCGATGAAAAGAGATTAGTGGTTATTTTTCTTGATCAACACGTAAGAACATTATTTTAATTTACTTTGTGTTATACGAGTAAGCATTTTTCCACCACTAAATTTATTTTCTTTTTAGAGACAAAATTTTTTTGCGTTCGTCCCACAACATTTGATACACATATATAATGACGCGGCATTGATGGGTGGTTTTTTTTTCCTTGAATCATTTCCAAATTGAGAATCTCAACTATCATGAGTACCCAAAGTACCAGAATTACGTGTTAGTTTGGTCCGAGAAAAAAATTGTCATCAACGCATATACAAAGCTTTCTTCACTTATGCTTACGATTCCAAGGGGTGCTTCTTTATATCCATTGGTCCCTTCCATTATAGAATTGAAGCATGACAGGAGACCTCAAATGGATATTGCTGGTACATATAAATTCTCTATCTATATTTTTTATTAAATATATAAAACTTTATATATGTATGTATAATATGGTGTATACGATTTGACTGATTTTGTTATAGATGTGGTTGGGAGAATAATAGAAGGAAAACGTGATCGATGTTGTTTTGAACTTTCTCTTCAAGATAAGACGTAAGTTATTATTTATTATTAACATATTACAAACATAATATTTACACTATATGTAAGAAAATATTATTATTAGAAGAACTTTAACCCAAAATCGTAATATACAGTGGTCACACAATACAATTGTTTTTGTCTGCCCTGAAGCCTTCCGATGTTATACGTTCCATTCGAGCCGTGCAACAAAGGTCTATCATATATGTATCACGTGTCAAGTTGGTTCATATACCAGATAGTATGTTATGCTTTACACATGAACATTCTAAAAATTAGTTAGATTTAATGGGTCATGTAATTTAATAAAAGTTATATTTTATTTGTTATTTCAGTTAATATTTTGAAGTCTACGGAGTTGAGTACGATTACGTACGAACCAGATATGGTCGAGGCACGGGATATTTAAATTATGGATCGTTATCCAAGTTTGTGTTTAAGTTAGAAACATTTGGTGTTGTTATATGTTTAGTTGTTGAATATTAAAGTCTCTCTTGGTGTTTCGTGTTTTGCTTTTTGTTTCCCTCATATTGAAGTAATTGTAGAAGTATACTTTACTTTGTTATTACAAGTATGTTATATTACTTGATTTACATGTAATGGTTACACCTATTTTTCACCAAACTATAATCTTCTTAGATTGGACAACTAAATAGTCATTATTTGTGTTAAACGAAGGTATAACCATGGCTGACCTTCCTGTTCATACAATCGTGTTTGAAATATTAACGAGGGTGCCCGCGAAGGATGTAGGTCGTTATAAGAGTGTATGTAAGCAATGGTATGCGTTACTGTCAACACAAGATTTCGTAAGGATACATTGTTCTCGCTCATTAGTTTCATCTAACCAGAGAGTTCTACTAATTCACGACCTAACATGCTCTGTTCATCCGATCATCTCTAAATCCAATGACTATGGGCCAAGCTCCATAGTTACATTTCCATTCCATCACCAAAATAATGATGTCTCAATACTTTCACATTTGAATGGATTGTTGTGTGTTTGCTTAAATCATACATATGAGCTGCTTCTTTGGAATCCAACAACTACTGCTTTCAAGCGTTTGTCAACTCCTGATTCTCATGGATTCTATATAAATAACCTTGATGCCGTTGGTTGGTACGTTGACGCTGACGATGATTACAAGGTCTTGCATATAAAGCGTAGGAGTGGTGTACTTGGTGTCTATGTTTATTCTAGGGAAGTAGACTCTTGGAGAAATATTCCTTTCATAACAAGACAAGAGTACCTAAGCCCTCATTTCAATTGGTCAGCTGGCACATTTTGTGGTGGTACTCTATATTTCGCTGTTTGTGAATGTTGGCTTGGAGGTACGAATGTGGTGATTTGTTTTGATGTTAATTCGGAGCAGTTCAAGGAGATAAGCTTTCCACCCGTTCCTTCTATAGGAATGGTTCAAGGTGTTTTAGTGAATGTAAAAAATGAGCTTCACATGTTTGCTAGCACTGGCATGTTTGAGATGACAATTGACCTATGGAAGCTACAAGGGGATTACTGGATTAAGGTCTTATCATGTCCTCCGATCCCCCTGATATCATTGTCATTGTGGTGCGATATAACACATTATGTGACAAATGGTAATTGGTTTGTGATGACTAAATTAGGGAAGTTGTTTACAATTGAAATGGATATGAAGCCCTTCGAATGTTTTTATCCCGTTTCTTGGTTTCGAGGTTTTAAGGGTGCGGTGTTTGTGGAGACCATTATTTCACCAAGTATTTAGATTGGCTTTCACTTAATGTTATCATTATGTATGTCAATGTTTTAAGGATTTGTGTATTTTTTTCTCTAAGTCACGATATTCGGTTTAAGTCATGTATTTTAATGTTATCATTATGTATTTCAATGTTATCATTCGGTTTGTTTTTCTCTAAGTTATGTGTTGGAATGTTGTAATGATTTGAGAATTTCATCATCTATGATAACTCTCTTTTATTTAATTTGCAAGGTATTTATCACTTTATCAATTTACAATGACTAATGGACAACCAAACCCTCGTAATCATGCTTCTAGCTCGAGTGCATCTACTAAAGCTGAAAAACGAAAAGAGTATCAAAAAAGATACTATGCTGCACGCAAAGAAAATAACAAAGTATCTAAATTTGGGAGTGGTGATGCCTCCCAAAGTGCTTCATCAATATCTTTAATGAGTAATAGGTCAACAGAAAGGACACCGTTAAGAAGTTTACAAACTAATATTACTCAAATTACACAAACAACAAATGAGAACACCTCAAGTGTTTCTATTATAAAACGCAAGGAGTACAATAAAGGATGTTCTAATACACAAAACGATAATGGAATGCGTATTTCAAATGGCAGTCAAGTCAACCAAACTCCGATAGATGATGTTACGCCGACAACCACATTCCCCTCTGTAATTAACGTAGTCAGGCATAGAACATCACGAGGTTTCTATTTATTTAACAATGATTTCTTTTTCGAACTTGACATCTTTTACAACCTTCATTACTTAATACAACAATTTTTTTAGGTATTCGAATTCATCCGCGTACTTTATTACCCCAATTTGCTGAAGTAGTTGATCAACCTTCCTTCTAAGATGGGAGTGTAGAAGATGATCCTTATAATTTTGTTTACAATGGAGTACCTGGAGAGCATCGTGTTTTAAAGGAATGAGGTGCGTGTCCTAATTGTGGAGCAAAACAATTTCAATTTGAATTTGATACCTTTTGTTGTATGAGTGGGAAAACAGTGCTAGCAAACTTAGAAATTCCAGAGGAATTGTACCGACTTTTCACGTCTCAAGATGAAATTGGAGATATGTTTAGGCAAAACATCCGTGCTTATAACACCAATTTTTCTTTTGCCACAATGGGTGTGACATTGGATGATACATTGAACAATATGAGAGACGGCGTATATACTTTTCGTGCACATAAAGTAATATATCACAGAATCGACCAATTAGTTCCGAGGGATGGGACCCCTAGGTACTTGCAGTTGTATTTTTACGATCCTGATACTAAGTTAGATCACAGACTCCGATGGCCAAATCTTGATCGGCGTATTACTCAGATTTTAACACGCGTTCTTTCTACAAACCCATATGTCGATACATTTAGAAGACTTGCAGAACTAGGACCTCTGGACAACTATAGAGTCACTTTGAATACTTCGGTTGAACTTGACCAAAGGGTGTACAACCGACCAACGACATCGGAGGTACATATAATATTATATTAATTGCAATTATTTAATAGTATTGCTTATTTTACTTATAGTTCACAATTATATAGGTTGCTGGTATTTGGGTTGAAGGTAATGACAATATCACTTCGTATAAACGAAGTATTGTTGTGTACGGTAGGTCTGAATATAGACAAACTATTCAGCCGTACTTCAGTTGTTACGATCCATTGTCGTATCCTCTATTTTTTCCTAATGGTGAGTCGGGTTGGCATGCTAACATACCACGTCACGGAGTATCAATCAATGAGGTTCGCGACAATGACAACATCGAAGGAGAAATGGAAGGTACCAACAATTTGTTATCCTTTTTAAGTGAAGATCATAAAAATAGCGTAATGCATTTTATTTTTATTAACTGTTTGTTTTTAATACATCTTCATCGTTCAGAGGCTAACACACGAAGTGGTAGAAAAACCGTGGCTATGCGAGAGTACTACTGTTACAAGTTCCAGATTCGATCTACCGAAAATGTGCTTCTGTTCGGTGGTAGGCTGCTACAGCAGTTTGTGGTTGATGTTTACATCAAAATTGAGACGTCACGCTTAGAATCTTGTGAGAGAAACCAGGCTAAGATTCGGGCCGAATTGTACCAAGGTATTGTGGATTGCGTCAATACTGGTGAGGTTCATGCAAACAGAGTCGGGAAAAGAATTGTGTTGCATGCATCTTTCATCGGGGGGCCTCGCGACATGCGACGTCGGTTTCTAGATGCGATGACGTTAGTTCAAGATGACGGCAAGCCTGATGTATTCCTTACAATGACATGTAATCCTAAGTGGCCTGAGATATGTGATAATTTACATGTTGGTCAAACTGCACAAGATCGTCCAGACCTTGTTTCAAGAGTGTTCCGGGCTAAATTAGAAGATCTTAAGGATCAACTCTTCAAGAAACATGTCCTCGGGGAAGTTAAGGCATACGTCTATGTCATTGAATTTCAAAAGCGGGGTTTGCCGCACGCACATTTTCTCCTAATCATGTACCCGCAACACAAGATCAATAACGCGGACCATTATGATAAGGTTGTGTGTGCTGAAATTCCTAACAAACTAACACATCCCAGATTGCATGAGATGGTTGTCAAGCACATGATTCACGATCCTTGCGGCAATTTACGATCAAGCAGTCCTTGTATGCAGGGTGATCCTAAAATTTGTCGTTTTCGCTATCCTAGACAATTTAACGAACAGACGACACAAGGAGAAGATTCGTATCCGTTGTATCGAAGGAGAGACACCGGGATAGAAGTGGACCTACGAGGACAAACACTTGATAATAGATGGGTGGTCCCATATAACCCAAGGCTTTTGATGATGTTTAACTGCCACATGAATGTTGAAGTTTGCTCAAGTATAAAATCTGTGAAATATCTTTTCAAATATGTTTATAAAGGACATGACAAACAGGTTATTCAAGTCAATCAAAGTGAGCCAGGGGTTGTTATTAATGAGATAAAAAGATTTCAAGATGCACGCTACATATCGCCCCCAGAGGCTATGTAGCGCATTTTTTCCTTCTCTCTTTCTCAAATCTTTCCTGCTGTTCTAGCCTTACAACTTCATCTCCCAAATAATCAGATGGTTAGATTTAGAGATGATGACTTAATGCCTAATATTGTTGATAGGGAAAGGGATAAGAGAACCATGCTAACAGCATTTTTTGAGATAAATAGAAACGATGAAACAACAAGGGTACATTTGTATAAAGATTTTCCAAAACACTTTACGTGGAATGGAAGCACACGCCGTTGGAGTCGTTTCGGTAAAAAACAAAGAGGTCGTATCATTTCCGCTAATCCAGCCGAAGGAGAAAGGTACTACTTACGCCTACTTTTGTCAAATGTCAGAGGACCTACTTCTTTTGAACATCTTTGCACAGTTAATGGTCAACGGTGTGCAACATTTCAGAAAGCAGCTCTTGAGTTAGGCTTAATAGAAGACGATGAATATCTATCATAATGTCTTGAAGAAGCCTCTACGTTTCAGTTTCCCAAAGCTCTTAGAAGGTTATTTGCGACCATAATGATTTTTTGCCAACCTGGAGATATTCGAAAGTTATGGAATGACCACTTTGATTCACTGTCTGAAGATCATCGGTTACACTGTCAAAGTATAGAACGAGTTCAAAATATGGTTCTTACCGAAATTAGTGTCTTGGTACAATCCATGGGTAAAAATTTCAATGAATTCGACCTTCCTAAGATAACAGACGATGTTAACTTACAAGATGCAGGTTATCGTGAGTTACAAGAAGAGTATGTGATTGTTTTGGAACCTGAACACTTGAGTACCAAAGATTCACTTAATCCAGACCAAAAAAACGTGTTTGATGAGATCATGATGCATGTTGATAATGATCTTCCAGGCGTGTTCTTTATTGATGGTCCAGGTGGAACTGGAAAAACATTTTTGTACATTGCCTTGCTTGCTGAAATTCGGTCACGTGGTCTTATTGCTCTCGCAATAGCTTCATCAGGTGCAGCGGCTAATAATATGCCAGGAGGTAGAACGGCTCACTCGAGATTCAAGATTCCTCTTAATCTTGAAAATAATTCAATGTGCAATATCAAAAAACAGAGTGGGGCCGCTAAACTGATTCGGTCTGCCAAAATAATCATATGGGATGAAGCGTCGATGGCTAAACGACAGGCGATAGAGGCAGTCGATCGTACATTCCAAGACATTATAGGTGTAGTCTCCCATTTGGTGGAAAGATAATGGTTATGGGAGGTGACTTCAGACAGGTGTTGCCGGTTATTAAATGTGGCACTCGAGCACAGATTGTAGACTCCAGCGTACGAATGTCACCTCTTTGGTCTTTGACTAAGAAGATGCGGTTGACCATAAATATGAGAGCGCTGAAAGATCCATGGTTTTCTAAATTTCTTTTAAGAGTCGGCGATGGAACTGAAGAACCAATCGAAGGAAACTATATCCGCATACCCGATGACATGACAATTCAGTGCAACAACAGAGAAAACGCTATAAAAGAATTGATCCATGCCATCTTTCCATCAATTGAAGATAATGTATATTCTTTAGATTATATAATCTCTAGAGCAATATTGTCCACTAAAAATGATAGTGTTGACGAGATTAATAATCAAATGATTGAAATTTTTCAAGGGGAGGAAAAAGTTTATTACAATTTTGATGAAGCTGAAGACGATCAGCGCAACTTCTATCCGGTCGAGTTCTTAAACTCGCTAAATGTTAGTGGTTTGCCGCCTCATAAGCTTCGTTTAAAAATTGGATGCCCAATAATATTGTTACGTAATATCGATCCATCACATGGCCTGTGTAATGGCACACGGTTGATATGTAAGGGTTTCATGCGAAATGTTATTGATGCGGAAATTGCAGTCCGTCAACATGCCGGAAAAAGAGTTTTTTTGCCAAGAATCCCTCTAACCCTTTCTGAAGATGACATGTTCCCATTCAAGCTGAAAAGAAAACAATTTCCAATTCGACTTAGCTTTTCCATGACGATTAATAAAGCTCAAGGTCAAACAATTCTGAACGTTGGTATTTATCTACCGGATTCTGTATTTTCACATGGACAACTTTATGTCGCGTTATCAAGAGGGATTTCAAGACAAAGTACGAAGGTGTTGGTACATCTCGCCAAAGAATTCAAACAACGCGGAGTTTACACATCAAATGTTGTCTACCAGGAAGTGTTGCATGATTAATTAATCGCATCCGTATAAAAAAAAGGTAAGTTAGTAGATTTTGTGCCTTATTTGCTTCCAGAAATTACCTTTTAATTACTATTTTAAAGCACCTGTAGGCGTCTAACATTTTTTTATGTGTCGAAATCTGGTACAGTAGAGGAGAAGATACAAGAAAGTCATAAGCGAACGGATGTATTGGTAAAACAGGAAGAGATACAAGAGACTCCCCGCATTTTGTTTTTATTGTTTTGTTTAGCTACTTGACTGTTTTGAACTCTTCTTGTTTTTAATTACATCTACTTCCTTGTTTTGTACTCTTCTTGTAGAAGATCACGCCAAATCTACAGCTACAAAAATTTATCCGAGTATATCACCAAAGAATCGATAAACTAACAGAAAAATACCAGTGTCATCATATCACAAATAAGAAAACTAACTTAAGTACTATACAATATATCACGAGACGACGGATAAACTAACGGTAAACGAATATCCTATTGTAAATCGCCACTCCCGCCGCATCGCGCGGGTAAGTGACTAGTATACATATATATATATAGGGTAGGGCTATATAGAAAACCCTTATATTTTTAAAAAACCCTAGAAAACCCAACCTCCCGACATTTTTTTTTTAAATAACACATGTAATATACATGTTTTTAAGAGTTTTGGGCCAAAAACAAAAAACAAAAAAGCGCCGAAGGGATGTTTTAAAAATAAATAAACAAGTTTCAGCATTTTTTGCCTAACACATGTTAGTCACGAAAGTTGCTGAAATTTGTTTATTTTTTTTTAAAATAATCCTTCGGCGCTTTTTTGGCCCAAAACTCTTAAAAATATGTATATTACATGGGTTATTTTTTTCAAAAAAAATGTCGGGAGGTTTGGTTTTCTAGGGTTTTTTAAAAACATAAGGGTTTCTTGTCTAGCCTTAGCCTATATATATATATATACATATATATATAGGCTCTGGTTCAAATGAGAACCACCATGAGTTGCGAGAACCGCGAGAACACTAGGCCATCCAAAAGGTTTTTCCGAATTTTTTTCACAAAAGTCTTAAAAATAATCACTTGTTTCAGCAAAATAAGAAAAATTGAAAAAAAATCGCACACCCACGTTTACATGAGGGGTAAAAAAAATATTTATCTTCTTCCAAAATTTACGTCTGTCGTAAAAAAAAATTTTGCGTTAGTCAAAACTACCGACTCGGCAATTTTTTTTAATTTTTTTTACAGATGTGTTTATATTTTTTTCATCTACGTTTGTGTAAAAAAAATTTACGCCCAAATCGCGCCGGATCAAATAGTTCTCATGGTTCTCGCAACTCAAGGTGGTTCTCATTTTAACAATTCCCTATATATATAGGTGAAGGTTTAAATGAGAACGCTAAATATCGCGAGAACCGTGAGAACAAATAAAAAAACCACAAGAACTTGGTCAAAAACAATTCAAATTCAAAATTTATTTTTACACTTATCATTATTGTTCGAATACAATGTTAGAAATTAAATTTACACGTTTAAATCTATATGAATTCGTAAATAAAGAAAATTTACACATGTGTAAGTTTGTTATTTACACATGTGTAAATTTGTTACATTTACACATGCGTAAAAAATCTAGTAACAGTGATTTTGAGAGGAGAAATGAATTATTTGATGTTGTAAATTCTTTTTTGATGTTGTATTTTAATTACAATGAGGTTTGTATTAAAAAAAATTGGTTTTTTCATTTGTTCTCACGGTTCTCGCAATATTTAGCGTTCTCAAGATAACCCTCCCATATATATATATATATATATATATATATATATATAGGGGAAGGTTCATTTGAGAAGAAATTTAATGTGAGAAGAAAAAGAAGAAAGGGCATATTAGTAAAATGTTATTTCATTTATAACCCATATCATTAATTTTTCTCTCTTTAATTAATTAATCAATTAATCATTAATTATTCTACATATAATCCACAAAACCTATACATATAAAAATTTTTCTACATATACCCTACACATTATAGAATTTTATCCTACGCAGTCGAAATTTATCCTACACACCTCGAAATATATCCTACACTACTCGAAATTTATCCTACACAACTAGTAATTTATTCTACAGTTTAAATTAAGTTGTTTTTTTAATTTGGAAAAGTATATATTTTGAAAAGGAGTTACAAATTTAATTTAGCTAGTTATTAAAGGGGAAAAATACAAATTAATGATTTATATAAGTTTACCAATATACCCTTATATTAAAATTAAATACAAATATTAAATGAAGTAAAATGAAGCATTCTTATTGGTTGAAACTTCTTCTTTTTTCTTCTTACAAAAAATTCTTCTCATTTGAACCCTCCACTATATATATATATATATAGGACAAAGATCCGTTAGGAACCACCCTTTATTGCGAGAACCACGAGAACCAGTGTGAACACAAACAGTAATACCTAAAAAAATCTAAAAAACACCCAAAAAAAAATTTTTTACCTTTTTTTTTTTTGTAAAAATCGCTATATTTTGTTTACAATAAAAAAAAATTCAAAAAAAAAAAAATTTCGTTTCACAGTTATCCATGCACATGTTTATTTGTATCATTTCTTTGACAAATTCCGTAATTCATTACAAATATTAGACAATTGCACTTTCATTTACACTACCACGTGTAATACACTACTTTTTACGGTAACAACATTAGAAATGCACATGTGCATTTATATGTATCAACATGAAATAAGGTGTTTTGGTACACTACTTTCTCTTTCATCTATCATTCCATCCATAATACACAAACATGCACATGTGCATTTTTGTCATTTCTTTGACAAATTCTGTAATTCATTACAACTATTAGACAATTGCACTTTCATTTACACTACCATGTGTAATACAATACTTTTTACATTACCACTATTATAAATGCATATGTGCATCTATATGTATCAACATGAAATAAGGTGTTTTGGTATACTACTTTGAATACACTTTCCCTTTCACCTATCATACCATCCATAATACACTACCATTACCTCCTACCATCCAAAATACAATACCATTACCTCCTACCATCCATAATACAATGCCATTACCAATATTTTCACTTTATTACATGTATGTAAACACCATTTATACCATACAATCAACATATTACATCATAAATTGACAACTATAACCAAACCATCAACCACTAGATATAACTAAGCAAAAAACATGTATATGGGCCTACTTCTCTATTCAACATCACAAACTTTTTCTACCAAAACACGTTATATCATGGTTATACCTAATGATGCACATGTGCATTTTGAATATTGGTAATGTAAAAAGTAGTGTATTACGAATGGTATTGTAAATTAAAGTGCAATTGTCTATTCCTGATAACGTATTACCGAATTTGTCGAAGTAATGATACATATGCACATGTGCACGGATAACTGTTACTCGAAAAAAAAAGTTTTTTTTTTTTTTTTTTTTTTTTTTTTTTTATGGTAACGAAATATAGCGTTTTTTTCAAGAAAAATATTAAAAAAAAAAATTTGAGTGCTTTTTTGATTTTTTTTAGATTTTATTTTGTGTTCACATTGGTTCTCGCGGTTCTCGCATGAACCTTACCCTATATATATATATATCGAGAGAGAGAGAGAGGGAAAGAGAGAAAAGTTGGATTATGAGAAAACTACTCTTAATAAGAAAGCTAAACACTCAATCATAAGTGGTATTACTGTTATAAAACTAGCCTAAAAGCTGAATAATATAGAAGATAAGTAGAGAGAATTTTCAGAGGATTTCTTTTATATATTTCTTGGTACACCAAAACTATAATATTACATGAGTTTATATAGACAGAAGAAAGAAACTATGTTGTACTGTGCGTCAATAATTCGAACGAATTATTGAAGTTACTGTGTCAATAATTCGAATGAATTATTACCTTTACTGTGCGCTAGTTGTCATCCACTGTACTTAATGATTCATAACACTCCCCCTTGGATGACACTTTGCAAACTTTGGGGTAATTAAGTACTGCCTCATTAAAAACCTTGCTAAAGAAAAACCCAGTGGAAAAAATAAACCTTAGCTAAGGGAAAAAGAGTGCAGTCTATAGCTCCCCCTCAAGTTGCAATTTGTAAGGCATCACATTCTTCGTACGTGACGCATGCCAATGTCATGAACGTGTTTCCTGAAAGTTGCTGTAGGTAATGCTTTTGTGAAAAGATCGGTTGAATTGTTGCTGGATTGGACATATATCATCTCGACTTGATTGTCTTTAATAAAGTCTCGAGTATATACAAAAAATCTTGGTGGTATATAAGAGTGCAACTTGTAATACTCCCCCTGATTTCATTATGTATCGTTTAAGCCTTCTGCGTAGATCTTTTAGTTAATATTTTGCCACTTCATTCCTTGATGTGTATAGTCCTTTGTGTTGATCAATGTTATATGGTCTTTATATGAGATTCCTGGTGCTTTATGTAAACAAATACCATATGATCCACAACTATATGTTGTTACATTCCCTGCATTTACAAAGCTAATAAAACTTGTTTTGGTAGGTTAGTAATATAAATTTTTTTATCTTTCATACCTTAGATGTTAATTTATTACATCCGATTATATTATCTCTTCTTTGTAAACGAGTAATATTATACAGATGGTAATGTATAACTAGCAAAATATATCAATATAATCCATCATTCTCTATATCATATGCAAAAGATGCCTTGAATACTTACTTCATTTGTATAATACATATTGTACCATGCTTATACACTGTACATTGAGATACCATAATCACCAAGTACAGGTTTTCTATGTATGTTTATTGGTGCACAAGAATTACATCCATAAGATGTTTCCACTTAACTTTATAAGCACTTAAATGCTTTAGGATACTCATCAAGAGTTCCAATTATATTCAACGTATTCAAATATGAATCTGTATACAACGATCATATCATTCTCGAGAACTTATTTTACATGATTTTAATAGATTAAATCCTTGAGGGACTTTCATGTAAACGTTTAGTATCCAGTGATTCATAACTTTCATAAGACACATATCAATTCTCTCCTTATATTACCAGACTAATTAAATATTGGAAAGCCAATACATCCACCACCGGAGAATACGTCTCCTCATAATCAGTCATAGGTCTTTGCGAAAATACTTGTGCCACCAATTTTTCCTTATATCACTTTATTTAATTTTCACATGATTCGCATAAAAGACCCATTTGTATCCAACATATTTTACAACTTCAGTTGTATGGACTGTTGGTCCAGAAACTTTCCATGTTATTAGAGAATTCAACTCTGCCTTATTTGTGTCTTTCCATTTTGGCCAATCATTTATATGTTTTCATTCATAGGCAGATCTTAAATCTTGATCCTCGTCACTTCATCATTTCAAGTGCTATATTATATACAAAAGTATAACGACGTCGATTTTATTTCGACTCTATGTACTTTTAGACATAATACAATTTAATGAGATCTCTTTACTTTCGGATACCTGAGGTCCTTCTTGAACCTTCATGTCTAATGTCTCTTCATGAGACCTTTTTAATATAACCTCGACTTGACCATCTTAATTAGTTGCTCCAACTTTCGAGGAATTTTATTATTGGAATCGACTGGTCTACCACGCTTCAAACGTGCAATAGACTCATTACAAACATGTGGTTGTCCTTCTGGGACACTCATCTAATTGGAGCATTAGCAGTTGGTATATGTGACATAGTCACCTTTTTAATGTCAGTGAATGCGTCTGATAATAGATTCGCTAATCTTTATAAATGAGTTATTCTTTGAACTTCTGGTTCACACCTTTAGTTTTGAGGATCAATGATAATTCATACCAACTCATTTCTTTTTCCAACCGCTTTTTATCTCCCCCTGATATTGGGAATGTTAATCCATTGAGATGGATATCAATTAATTTAGTCGTAAATAAATATCTCGTGAAAGGCTCTATTCGTTATCATATATTCCCAACCATCTTCTAAGGTCCCATATTTGTGCGTAGTGGTGGATCATTTTCAACATATACCGCACAACCAAAATCTTAGAAGGGACATCATTGGTTCCTGACCAAAAACCAACTATAATGGGGAGAAACTATTACAACATGTTGGCTTGATGTGAGTTAATGTTATTGCATGTAAAATTACATGTACTAAAATATAAACATGAACTTTTTCTCTCGTGATCATTGTTTAGTGATCGTCTTCAACAAAAACACTTATTTTAGTGATCTTAATAACTTGAAAATAAATTTCACAGTTATAACAGAAATAAACATGCCAATCTGGAACAATGTACTTGCTATATCATTAGCCAAGCCACAAATCACACAATCCTTAGTTGTGTATTCGATAGCCATTTAGACGATGCATCAATTTTAAACACAAAATGGTATCATGTTAGGATATGCGTATCCTTTAATCGCTTCCAGAATATTTAGGTATACACACCCTCCTTTATATGGCAAAATATACAATTTCCCTTGAGAGCAAACATTACATGCTAATTACCAGCTTGAAGAATCTTTTAGCTCTTCATTATGTTTCCCATCATCAGTGACTCGGTGTGGTCTAACCGGTCATGCCAACTAATTATGATTCATAAACTTCTTATTTATGATCATATATGTATTACTTGTAGGTAAAAACACAAAATAGAATGTATGTATTAAACAATTTAATCATAATAATTTGATAGTCTATTATGATGTGAACAAACTTACATCATATAATGAATCAAATTCAGACTCAGAATCATAAGGTGGTGAAGGTGGTAGAGTTAGTTGCATATTATTAGCTATTTGTTTTAGCATGTCTTCCAACCATTTATTTCTTTCTGTCAGCCGTTTTATTTGTTTAGACAAATTTCGAATCTGATCGTTTAACCTAGCCACTTCGACTCCTATTGAATCTGAAGGTAGATTCATTTGAGGTACCGTACATGGTTATGTTATATTAATTGGTGGTAGTTGTTGTTCTACTTCGTTTAATAGTGATTGGAAAAACTGTTGTGGTAATGGTGATTGCAAAAATGATTCTGATGCTAACTGCTCTTGGAATATCATGTTTTCATCAAACAAAGTTTGTTGCATCGTTGAATCTTCCTCGAAAACTAAGGGTGAGTTGTTTTGTAAGATGTTCGGTGCTAGTGGTTGAGATAGGTTAGTTGTAATATGTTCTTGTACGGGTGGCAGCTGCGGTTGCAGATCAAAACGATAAAAAGACGGTTGAGGAAGCTGCAACAATGATTGTTGTAAATTTTGTGTTGAGGTACTTTCTAAGATAACCTGAGCTTCCTCCGACTGGAATGGTTGATTTACTGTATAATTATGAACAGGGGTTAGCCTAACAGTGTTAAAATTTACAATCCCAGATGCCTTTAGTGGGGATAATCCTTGGATAATCTGATTACTTAAGATACCTAATGATTTTGCTATTTTTGTAATGTAAGACCCTCCCATGAGACTTCTCAGAGGATTTGTTTGTTGATTTAAAAGATATGTAGCAAGCTCGTGGGCAATATTACATGGAACTTGCTCAAAAATACTATGCAGATGGAAAAGGTCGGTAGCACTAACCCTATGTTGATTATTCTTGCGCCCCGTGATAGTGCTGGCTAAAGCACGGTGCATATATTGATAACGAGGGTCTGTGAATTTCATAGAATTATTATTGTTACACCACTCTTTCGATGAATGGCCTAGCCAATATTCTCTCATTTCCTCAGAGGAAAAAGAGGTTGATGCCTCCGTAAAAATAGGTTGTTTAACTTCTTCATCTATATATATGCCCAAATGAACTGCGAATTCTGTTAATGACATATTATGAGATTGTCCACAAAGTCGAAAATGAATAGATTCATCGGTAAGACTTTTATTATATTTGAAATAGAAAGTGGACAAGAACTCATATACAAGTTCATCGTATGACGGTTCTAGGATGTCGAAGAAACGACGCCAGGGCGTATTACGTGGTAGTAATCTCGCCAGTAAACCACTTGGATCAAACATTTCCATTTGATACCAATCAATACCGCTAATAGAAAAAACTTCAAGATTCTTGAGTTTTTGATACCTCTCACAATTGGGTAAATCAGTAAACCGAAGGAATCGATAAATGTTTGCTGCATTTGAAGATTTAACATATGCTACTGGAAGATTTGCCATTTGAATATTTGGTTTTGTTGAAACTAAGAAAAGTTTGGGTACGAGTTATTTTGGGTATGTGTTGAATTATATCAGAAGTTGTAGCTTATGTGTAGATTAGCTCGAGTAGTGAGTTTCTTATATAGATAAAAAAATTTAAGCTTACACCATACGTTTGGTTAAGGCTTCCATGATACGTTTTGAAATAGTTCACTGTAGCTAGTAAATGTTATATTGCGTAAATAAATATTAGATGCATAAACACAAATGTTAGGTACATAAATAAATGTTAGTAGTCCCATAATTATTATATCTCCAGAGCAATAGGTCCCCTGTACTAATTTTAATTTATCACAGAACTATATTATAAGTATACATATATATAAAGGAGAAACGGGATCTAAAAGATCATCCTAAAGGTGTATGGTTTTACAACTCACTGGTGCATCCTTAGGCTTTCAACCTATATATATGTATATATTTAAATATATGAAATTCTTACATTGAGTATGGTAATAGCTCCTTTGCTTTTGTTGATTTGCTTGGTTGACAGCGCTCGTGCTGATAACGTGTTATAAAACTAGCCTAAAAGCTGAATAATATAGAAGATAAGTAGAGAGAATTTTCAGATGATTTCTTATATATATTTCTTGGTACACCAAAACTATAATATTACATGAGTTTATATAGACAGAAGAAAGAAACTATGTTGTACTGTGCGTCAATACTTCGAACGAATTATTAAAGTTACTGTGTCAATAATTCGAATGAATTATTTCCTTTACTGTGCGCTAGTTGTCATCCACCATCAATGATTCATAACAATTACATATATGTAATACATACTTCTAGAATTAAATTAAAAAACGTTGAAGAACGCAAGGAAAAGTTCTTGTTGTCCGCAAGGCAAAATGATTTAATATACATGTGTAAGAGTGTGTTGTTTATGTTTTTTCGGCAAAAAAATTATTATTCGTATAATGGTTATGCAAAATATAATAATAATAATAATAATAATAATAATAATAATAATAATAATAATAATAATAATAATAATAATATAGTAGTAATAATAATAATTGGAAAAAACCAATATTACACATGTCTAATATATAAAAAGTCCATGTGAAGTCCATAGTGTGTTACCTTATATTACACATGTTTAACATATAAGTCCTTACGTTACTCAGCGTGTTTTTCACTTTAATAGTGTTTGAGATTGAGTTTGGAAATGATTTATTGGCTTTTTTAAAAAGGCAATAAGTTAAAAAAGTGTTTGACAATGATAAAAATGCGTTTTTATTTTGACTGTTTGATTAGAAGTAAAAATGTTGTTTTTCAAAATCTATATAATCCTGACTTTTTAAATGGCTTTTGATTTTTGATCATTAAATTACTAATGTATTCCTCCCCTTTAAAATAGCAACTTTTTTTTGAACGGCCAACGAACCCTCTAAATGGGCTACTAGGGAAATTCCCCAAATCGGGATACACTTGGCTTCGAACCGGGGAAAACCCTTACATAGGGCCGAAGCCCGTGAACACTCGCCCGAAGGCACGACAAGGCGGTGAGGTAAAACCCGCTCAGTTCAAGGATCGAATTAGCAATCACCGCATAAGTCACCCATCATCACTAGGTGTCACGGAAAATAACGGGGAGAGCAGGAATCGAACTTGAGTCCCTTAGAACACCAAGTCTCTCTCATACCACTCCGCCACCACCTAATTAGCCCTTTAAAATAACAACTAAAGTTGCAAACTTATTTTATCCTCTTTAGTCAATTTAATTTTCTCACCGCAAAAGCTAAATCAAACACCTTTTTAAATTTTTCTTTCGAAAAAGTCATAAGTCAATAAGCACTCTTGATAAAAAAACACAGCAATCCCAAACACCCTCACTGTATTTTGGTTTTCTCATTATATTGAGTTTTCTCACTATATAGGCTAGTCTCGGCATGTGAGCCAACTTGAGCTCAATTAGTGAAGATCAGAGTTAGGCACGAGCTCACTATCCAGCTTAACTTTTGGCTGGAACTTAGGTTTGAGCTCATCCAAGCTCGGCTAGTTTTGAGTTATTAGCAAGTTGATCTTGAATAGCTCACCTACGGATCGGCTCATTTACCCCACTAGTTTAATATTGGTAATTAATGTCGACCATATGGAGCACTAGAAATCCATATATAGATCCCTACCAATGCCCTAGACAGCTGCCAGAAAACAAAATCCAATACGAATGTGATAAAAAGATGTTAGAATCGGATAAACATGATGTGGTTTATTAATCATACGTGTTTGGTTTTCCACAAAAGGAAAACAATAATGGAAGACAGCATAACTAGAAAGTACAACAGAACAAGGAAAAAATAGAAAGCAATTGATTCTCAACGTGTTTGAATAATTTGCATGATGCTATACCTATCTTATTCTTGCCAGAACATCAAATTAATGGGGGTATAGAATAAACTGAAATGGAGGTTACTTGGCTTGTATGTGGATATTGCTGTGACATGCATGCTAGTATGCTAAATTCCTTTCCCGATCAACGTTTAGCCATTTTCAAAGCTCCTGGCTTTGCACTATGTTAGCAAAGTCAATGTTTTTGGGCATTCTACTAGTTATTCCATGTATAAATTAGCAAGTTTTTTGTGCATCATGACTTGTACCTAATGTTTGGGTACTTTTTCAAAAAAAAAAAAAAAAAAAAAAAAACTTGATTTTTCACTTTCAACAAAGTTTTTTCTTATACATTTTAACCCATTTGAAATTTTTACTTTTAACTCAAACTTTTTCATCTTTTGTAATTTAACACAACACTTTATTATTTACAACTTTGGCCCCTCCATACTTTTTATCTTTCGCAAGTTTTTCGTTTTACGTTTCGTTCTAAGTTTTGCGAGTTAACATGTCGTAGCGTGCATGTGAGATTCAACGTTTTTTCTCTATTTTTTTATATTTGACAGACCCGTCGCAACGCGTCCATTTTTTCCCTTTTGAAAACTTCCCCGCAACGGGCGGGTCCTAGATCGACTTAGTTATTATTTTGTACGTTTTACGTTTCTAGTTAATTTCTTCGCATTAAGACACTGTAACGGGTGTGCGTGGTTCAACGATTTTAATCTCCTTTTCGTTGAGTGTAATTTTTACCATTTTATCTATTTTATTTTTACGATGTTGAGAGTCGATGTCGTTGTGGCATTGGTGCTGCTTGGCACAGTTTACGAACGTTTTTAACCTATTAATTATTTTACTAATATTTTGTTTCGGTTTACCCCTATACTTCCTTTACTTAAAAACTATTTTTACGTGCATATTTTATGTACGGGTATGTATAAATATGATTTTTTCTACATTTCGACGTAAACTTTTTTTATAGACGAGTCAGGTAAAATATAATACGTTTTCGTTTAAAGAAACCATTTTTATGTGCATATTTTTATGTACGTTTAGGTATAAATTTAAGTTTTTCTACGTTTCGACGTAAACTGTTTTGGGAAATGATTCAGGTCAAATTTAGTATGTTTTCGTTTTATTTTATGTATGTTTCGTAAAGTTTTTTTCGAACCGAGTGGAGTCAAATTATGGTTTCTTTTTCTCCCCTTTTCCGAAAGCTCTAATTAACCCCTTTTGATTACATGTGCATATTTTCCTTCATACCCGTTACGTTTTCTATGTATGAGTTGGGTCACATATAATACGTTTTGATTGTTCAATATGAATTCTATTTACTTTACGTTTGATCCAATCACAGTGCTTATACAGGTTACACTGAGTTCAACTGGATACGTCGAAATGTGTGTTTTCATATGGTTAATGCATCATATAACGTTTGGACTAATCCATTCAATGTTTACGATGTACCCGCGCCGCAACGCGGGCGGGTCTTAACCCTAGTTTATATAAATTGTAAGATTATTATAGGGCCAATGATGTGGTGGTGGAGTGGTTACGGAGAGACTTGGTGTTCTAAGGGACTCAAGTTCGATTCCTGCTCTCCCCATTATTTTCTGCAGCACCTGGTGATGATGGGAGACTAGGTGTGACATCTGTGCTTGTGTAATCATTGTATAACTCTGAACAATTCAAATATCAATAAAACAATGTGTTTTGATCCCAATATTTTTTTATTTATGTTTGACATTTTGCACGTTATGATTTTGTTCGATTTCAAACTCTTAAACATCTTCTAGAAAGTTATACGCAAACTGATGCGTAAACGTAATCAGTTTAACGCGTCATACACTCTGGAATAGTAACATAATCTTAACATACCTTAAATAACCTTTACATAACGTAGAAATAAGTTTTGAAGGGTTTGGTGTGGCAAAAACAAGTTTATTCGATCACATGGACTATTTGCGACAAACTACAAAAGTCTGCCGATTTGTATAGCAACGTACACTCCGGAACAAGATCATAAGCTTAACATACCTTAAATACCCTTAACATAGCTTAGAAATAAGTTTTGAGGGGTTCGGTATGCGAAAATACGCTTATTTGATCATAGGGACTAAAAGCGTCAAAACTGCGAAAGTTTGCATATACGTGAATATCTTGCGTTCTGACCATATCCGTACATCCAAAAAAAATTTTAATCACTAAAATATTATATTTTAGTGATAGGAATGCAAAAATACCATTCGTCGCGCAATTTGGATCCTTTTCGCGTCCGTTCGAGTTTTGTCGTAATTAACCGAAAAACGCGATCGTACGACCAAACGAACCGACATCCATGATATTTCCAAGCATATTTCAAGTCCCCTATGCTTTAACATCCTTGTATAGCCTTGAAAATGGGTTAACGGGGGTTTACGCATCGAAAAACAAGTTCGGAGCTGCAAGGGCCTGTTCTGCCAATTTTGAAACTTTGCTGCAGAAGCCCTCACGGGGTGCGACGCCTGATGGCCTTTGCTATCGCGGGGCGCGACCCCTACATCTGGGCAGATTCATTGTATCAGCAACAACCCTTGTATTTTTAGCTAGTTTTTCAAACTTGTGGGCATTTTTGTTTGATGATCAAGGCTTAAACTCCTGGCCAAACACTTGTAATGATCCTACACATGCTTGGGCAACACACAAGACACTTGGCATGATCTTGTGGCTTCAATTCAAGTATAAATACCCCCTCAAATCTGCCCATTTCCTTGCTCAATTGCTTTTCTCATCTCAAACACTCTAAGTAGAGGCTAACACATTGTTGGAGGCCTCTTACCTGAGTTTTTCTAGTCATCTTTCCAGCCTAAGAGCACTTGTAAGTGTTCTTTCATGTCTTGTTCATTCATTTTAGCAATTACAAGCTGAAAGTCAAACAGTTTGACTATCGTTTGACTTTTGGTTTTGACCATGAATTGGTCAAGTCAAAGTTCAATCGAACTTTGCAACATAATCGTAATCACGATTGTTATAATCCCTTGCGATTATACCTACTGATTACCACGTTTACTAGTCGAAGTGATAAGTCAAAGTTTCGGTCAAAATGCACGTTTATGTGCATTTTACGACGAAACTATTTTCAAGTATCAAAACACTTTGTTTTGAAAACACTTTGTTTTGATACCAAATCAGTTTTCTAACTTAGTTAAACATGTTTTAACATGTTTAACTCGTCACTTTTAGTTTAGTGCTTATTTAGGGTCGTAAGTCAAGCGGTCTTAACAACCACTTTGACTTTCGAACCCGACCCGTTTGGTCGATCATTAGGATCCGACCAAACACATTATGTGACAATAGTTGTATAGGGAATAACCTTCCACGGTTATACCTTATGGTCACTTCGTTTGATTAGTTGTATGATAAGTAGTTTATATGCCTTACGAAAATGACCAAAATGCCCTTTTTGCGCATAATTTCAATTTAAGCATATGTAACCTAAATTTTGACACTTAAACTGATTATGTAACATTATTAAACATGTTTAGGCATATAAAACTTATCATAGGACTAGTTAGACTATCTGAACCCGCTTTTGCGCAAACGACACGTTAAAGTAGCGTAAACTACCTTAACGAGTCATAACGGGTCATAAGCACTTAGGATAGATTTCAAATCAGAATGTAGGCTTTGTTAAACCATATCATATGAGTTCCAACACTCATTTGGTTTACAAGACCTCATTCTACCCTATCTCCCGATTTAGGTCCCGATTATTAACATAGTGATTCCATATTAGGTGTCATTTAATTCCGTGATCCTTCGAGATTTATTTGGTCTTTATTCCAAGACTATTAAGCAATCTCAAGTGAGTACATAGTCCCCTCTTTTACCATTTTCAAATATTTTGGGGTGATACACATGTGCCTACTTGTTACTTTCATGCTTTTCATGACATACTTGCTATGTTCATCTAGTACACATATAGTACATGTTTTAAATTATGCTTTTCTATGTATGTTGACTGAGCATGCTAGCACATTGATTTCATAGACATTTTTGCGGCATATGTTTACTCAACATATGAGCACATTGATTTACATTACATTTTTGCTATGTATGTTGACTGAGCATGCTAGCACATTGATTTCATGGACATTTCTACTTCGTATGTTTACTTAGCATACTTAGTACATGGTTTTCACATGACATGCTTACATTGGTTATGACATTTGGTATGTTTAACGGGACAAAAATACATTCATTAACATTGATCACGCCGCTTGGTAGTATGTAATGGTACCGTAGGACTTGACAAATCCCGTTCCCTGCTTCCTAGCTTTGTTTGGAAGTAGGGAATGACAGAATTTGAATACATTTTTTTATAAACCTTTGACTTGTTAAGGGTTTATCCGACAGTCTCAAGGCTTGAATGTAGGCGATAAACACAACCACATAAATGTTCAATATCAAATAAAGCATTAGTTTTGCAAAACATAACTTTTGATTTAAACTTTGGTTTATTCAAAGACATTATTTTGTACATGACATTTGATTATACATGACATTATACATATGGTTTGAGTAAATACTTTTTATTCACCATACAAGACATTTGATTATACAAGATATGGTTTATACCTGACATTGTGACATTATACATTGTTTTGACATGACATTTGACATTGGCTTAAACAAGACATTTTTGGTGGTTATTAATAAGTGATTTAAATAACGAGGCGTGTGTAATATGATAAAAGCATGGTGGATACGCCGCTGGCACTTCCTATATATAAGTGCTTTTATGATATTACATATCGTAGTGTTATCTAAACCACTTCGACAAAGACAAAGACATGACACATTTTATACAAATGACATATTTTCACAAGACATTGTTTTGCAAATGACATATTTTACACAAATTCATTTTTACTTGGTTATTTATTTAACCATGCATTATTCTTTTATATCATTTGATTTTTGTATTGATTTTCACATGATTTTATAAAAGATAACATTTTACAAGATTCATGACTACTTTTTGTTAAACACATCTTTTAACTTACAAGTCATGAATCCTTCATCAACAAAACCTATGTATCTCACAGGCATTTTTATGCTGACGTACCTATTTTCACATGTGTTTCAGGAGCTAATGTTTGATGATGATCATGATACACTTAGGCGGACTCGGGCTTTACTGACTTAAAATCCAGCAAGACAATTAAATTTTTTGTTATGTTTTGGTTATTTCCAAGACAATGTAAACATTAATTCTAATAAAACCAAACTTTAAATACCATATGTTGTGAAATAATGATTCTGTTACTACACTCCCCGACGTTTCCACCGCGGTTTGTTGTTTTACGCGGTCAGGGTGTGACACTAGACGAGTAGGCGGAGATCGCTAGTTCGATCCTTGAACTGAGCGGGTTTTAGCTCACCGCACTGTCGTGCCTTCGGGCGAGTGTTCACGGGATTCGGCTCTAGGTGAGGGTTTTCCCCGGTTCGGAGGCAAGTGTATCCTGATATAGTGAATTTCGCTAGTAGCCCATTTGAAGGATTCGTTGGTCGTTCAAAAAAAATTATTATAGGCTAAAAAACTACGTAGGTAGTGTAAATAAAAAATGGAGAGTATAGAAAACTAAGATTCTATGTAGGGAAAATATTAAATATGAAGTTTAGTTTTGGTAGAAAGGATAGAAAACAATAAGAGGAGGACATGTGACAAAAATGAAAAACCATAAGGAGGGGCATCTTACTCAAAACTCACAATCTTCAAAAAAACTCAGCATCTGCAATTCATTTCTCTTACCCGTATACTCAAATCCAACATTTTCAAACCATAAACTAACACATCATAACCACAACCAAAACCACTACCTCCCCCACCACCTACGATCGCCACCATCTTGCCTTAAAAAGAGAATCTCCTGAAACAATGATTGAAACAGAGACTGAACCCGTTTATATTATAGAGTTTATTATGGTACCAAGTATTTATGATCTTGAACAAGAAAAGGAGAAAGAGGATGATGAGAAAGAAGATGATGAGGAAATGGATATTGAAAGGTCAGATCATGGTGATGATAATGATAAGGGTGATGATGATGATGATAATATGGATGGTAATGGGATGGTTGTTTATATGCCGAGATATTCAGAGTCTGATACTCAACATGATTATATGAATGATGTTGAAAATCAAGAAGATGCTGAAGGAGAGGGAGGGCATGATGATACGTTGAACGATGAAGATACTTTAGGAATCCTCACAGACGTTGTTCCTTTAACGGCTGTTCCTGAAAGTAACAAAAGAATGATCTATCTTTGTCATGACGTAGAAGAAGATGAATTTGTTCACAATTACACGAAAGAGGAGATTGCAAAGATGTGTGGAATTGATGAAAACTCATTCGAGTTTGCTTTTGAAGAAGAATTGAACAACATTGATATTGCAAAGCCTGACGATTATGTATTCAACTACATTCCAGAGGCTGATAACTATAATAATGTTGTCGTGGAAGATGATTCAGATAATGAAATGCCTAAGTATTCTGGTGAAGGAACTGATGATTTCCCAACATTTCAAGAGATGTTTGATCAAGAAACAAATGATTTGTTGAAAAGAAAGATAGAAGAAACAATCAAAGACGGTGAATCTCCAAGGCTGAACAAAGATCAGAATAGAGAAGCTAGAAAGGCTTGTTTCAAAGCTATGCCAAGAGAAAGAAAGTTTAGAAGACCATTGGCGTTTTTCACAAGACATACAGATGTATCACTAGGATATATCATTAGCTAGGGATGGATACCATGTGTTTGGAATTAAAACATAATTCAGAGTTCAATACTTCCGATATTTGGCTGATATTAGAACTCTGTCGTGGTGGGACGTTCAGGAGTTATGTCAAACAAGGTGTATCAATTTTCAGATGAAACCAGGAGATCAAAAGTTGTGAAAGTACATCAGATTTGAAGCACGTCATAATTTTCCTAATTGGAAATCACATTATCCTAAAAGAAAAAAAGAGATTGATCCAATTACTCAACTTCCTGATGTGACCTTAATAGTTAACATCCTTGAGCTATGAACAATATGCCTATGATGAAGCTTGAACAAGATTTTCATACATATTTCAAATGATGGGATTATGATCGAGTGACAGGTGAAGCCGTGATTGTGCTGAAGTCTGAAGCTTTTTTTGGAGGGCGATAAGGATGTTAGATCCTATGTAGTTGGTGAATCTATTGGAGACAGATATCGAATTTTTGTGCTACAACAAAATTTGTTATCAAGTACAAGATATAGTACAGGCTATGCAGTATCAGAATGTCATCAAAATCTGCTACGCTTATGAGATTAATTTGGGGAAAATGTGGAACACAAAATGGCGAGTGTGACAAATCGTAATTTCAAGAGCCTTTTTCCTTGTTCAGTTCTGATATAACTTACGTGTACGATATCTGAGTATAATTGGGCTTGATTATAAGTAAAGGGTGGCGAACATTATTAGTGGATGTATGTATACCAAAACCTATTAAACACAATTGGGATCATAAGTCTAGTAATACAAGTACAAGTCGGTAGCACATCCTAGCCGAGTCGCACACTCCTCATTAGGGCCAAACATCCTTCCTTTGCAATTTGAGTGTCCTCGGCCCAACATTCACAAATTAAAAGCTGGGTTCGGCCCATGTGTTTCGAATACATAGGTATACAAGGTGGTGAGGGGATTTCTTTTATCTAAAACACACACAAGGAAGGCAAACTCTAATTCCCTATGCTCTGGACAAAGACTCCCCTCCTGTTCGATTCTCCTCCCTTCTCGGCTTTAACCAAATCCCCTTGCATCTCATTTTCTGGTAAGTACACTACCACTAATCGATTTTGTACATGGCAGCACTCATAACTGTTTATTGATCTACATGGATGTTATATTGATTATAGTGAATCCGTAATTGTTAGAAAGCATGTTAAACGCCATTTAATTCAGATCGTGTAGGTGATAATCTGATTGATACTTGTTAGCGTGAGACTAATTGTGATTCATCATGATTTTGTGTGGTTGATAGAATGATGATCTAGGGTCAGGCAATGTATTGCTGCTAATCAAGAACCCTAAAAACTATTTTGCTATGGCTTGTGTTGACAAACTGTTAGGAGTGTAAATCTTTGATTTTGATGATTCGTATTATATGAAAGGTGCTATGCAATGTCTAAATCAACTTGGATGTGGTCGATCATCGTGAAAATTAATCGTTATTGATTGGGTGGTTATTAGGGTTTAGGAAATCATGAAACTGTCTGATGAGAGCAGCGACGAAACACACATCGACGAAGAACACGGCTCGACGAAGGATAGTCCTTCGCCAGAGGATTCTTCGTCAAACCCCAAGACGACGAAGAACAGATTCTTTGTTGACACGTTCTTGATGAACCATTAAGGTTCTTCGTCATGACCATTCCCGAAAAAGAATAGTTCTTCGCCGAGGGATTCTTCGCCGAGGAGGCAACCCACGAAGAACTGGTTCTTCGTAGGGATGCTGCAATAGAGAAGAATAAGCAGATTAGTGAAACAGCTATATGATGATGAACCTTAGTGTTTGTAAAATTCTATCTGTTGCATGATAATAATGTTAACCAGAAATGAGGATCTTGACTTGACTTGTGTGAGTAGACAATACATTTGTAAATGTTGTTAGGTGATTTGCACATGGGATGTGGACTTGTATGAGAACTGAGTACTTGATATGTTATATATGGTGATCTTTGTGATGTATGCAATCTGTGAAAAATACGTGACCTGATTGATTACGAAACTGACATTATTGGTAACCACGGTAGGGTTGGTTGACAAACTGGAACGGGTAACTTAATATACCGAGCAAATCTAAGGTGAGTTCACTTCTCTTGTGCATGCATCCCGGTGGGTGGGACAATAAAATGGGTATTCCTGAGAGGAATAAGTCTTTTGGGTAAAATTGGGATGTTAGATAATACACTCATTTCCTATCTCTTTAAGCCCCATCTTATACCGAATAGTTACCTGAGAGGTAACGGGGTATTAGTTGATAGCGCTATTAGGCTTGGCAACCTCACACGGTACCTGAGAGGACGGGCGTGAACTAATGACCTTAATCATGACCAATGCTTAGATAGGGGGCATTGGGGATGGGCAAAACAATCTGGAAGCCATCTTGTATGGTACTCGAGTTATTACCAACATTACTTTCGGAATTGTTGTTAAACTGGATTAAACACTTGGTAACCAAACATTTTCATAAAACTATGAACTCACCAGCGTTGTCTGATACACCTGTTTGCATGCTCGCAGGTTATAGATATGTGTAGGTGTGGAACTTGCTGTCTGGGAGGCTGGAGTGGTCATGGGTCGAGATACATGGAAATCACGAGACAAGTCTAATGATTTCATACCCTTGGTTTATGAAATGTTTAACTAATGATTTATGTTTCCGCTGAACACGTTGAATTACATTTAATGTTTTGTAACACTTTATTTTAATAAATGAAAGTTTTTATTTGCAATCTTGTTATGAGTTCAATGTGATTGGTGGCTAGATCCTGGTATGTCACACGGCTAGCGGGGGTTTCTGCTTGGGGTATTTTTAGGGGTGTGACAGTTTGGTATCAGAGCCACTGGTTATAGTGAACTTGGTTTTAAAATGTTTTTATAAAACCGGACTATAACCGAACAGTTCTGAATACGTGAATACGACCATGACACTCAACTCCAGATTACAAGGTTCGTCTATCTTTTACTCATTGCACTGCATAACTAGTGAACACTTATGTATGATATTGCATGTGATAGCACATTTAGCACTACAATAGGAATTCATGAGTTACTTGCCTGTGTTATGTGGTTGTTAGTGTGGCGTTTCCCCTAAACATTCGTGACCCATGTTTTGTGATGTTCCTTGTCTTGCTACTCGAGTTTGAGGAACCATTTAACACGAGTTAGGAGGAACTGAGACGAGCATGCAAATAAAATTATTATTGTGGGTGCACACATAATAATAATGTGGGGTGCATGTGAGTCCCAGCGAGGCCTAACAAGTGTGAAAGAGGTTCCATTCCATTATTCGACCAAATGTGAAACACAACGATCCATAGGGGTCATAGCAATGATTGTCTCCTATTTGAACGTGATCCTTTCACTCTCCTCTGAATCTTTACAAAACTCGATCCTATCGAGTGTTATCCGAACACCAATCTGAATGTCTAGAGAACTGTATAAGAATGTTATGTGTTAGTGCGAACGTCTTTGAGACAGAGGTCGAAACGTTAAATGTTTGGTTTATACTTTCTCACTTTTCTCGTTTACTTTGACGCAACAAATTGACGCCTCAAATTCAGAAGTATGGACACCTCTATGATTCTCTAACGATTTACCGTGCGCTATTCAATCGACTCGCAAGACCGATGGACAAGAAGATGAACGTGATGCATTACCAACCCTAGTGTTAGGATGACCCTGCTCTCTGACAACGAACATCAGTAGGTTGACTTCAATCGAGTCCCTAACCCTAGTAAGCAATGTCTGGGAGCCAACTCTTACGAATCAATCGGTGCATAAACGCTGGAAACAGACTAGAATATGGGATGTGTAATTACTAGCACCATGGGCAGTACCCTAGGACGTGACAAGAACAACGGGAAGGTGGACCCTAAGGGAAAAAGATTGCAAGGATCTGTTTTCAAAGCAACTACATTAGAGGCAATGGCCACGACGCCAACAAGGTACTCGCAAATCATAACTTTCAGTATGGAAATGGAGGTGACTTTGACAAGGATTGGCCGTTGTTAAGTCAAGACGTCATCAACCCAGGGAACAATGACAGTATTGGGAATCCTCGTAACAGTAACAACAACACTGGAAGTGGTGCTCGTGGAAGGGCATTTAGGATTGGTGTAGGCGACGCCAGGTGTAATAGCAACATGGTAGCTTGTATGTTTTTGGGTAACTAATCGCTTCGTCTCTGTTCTGTTTAACCCTGATGCCTCTAGAAGACAGACACGTTGTAGAAGTGGCTGATGGCAAGCCAATTGAAGTCTCACATGTTTACCTAAGGTGCAACTCAATCTTGCAGGTCACGAGTTTGACATTGACCTTCCCCCTGCTGATGTTAGAAGCTTTGGTGTAGTCGATAGTATGGACCGGATGTCCAAGCCTCAAACAGAAATCTTCTGTAAGGAGGAAATTGCATGTATATCTCTTCATGGTGGAGATTCACTGATTGTCAGCATCACTTCGGCGGTGGGAGCCTAGAAGTGTTTCACCTACACTGCTACCTTATCATTGATTACCGGTGCGCAGCCCGAAGAACTTCCAGGTTTTCCCCCACATTGTCAGGAGGAATATCAGTTGTGTATCATGCCAGAAGCAGTCCTAATTTCTGGCACCTCTTATCGTCTTGCGCCTAGAGGGTTGCAAGAACTGTCCAAACAACTTCAGGAACTACTGGATGGGAGTTTTATTGATCTAGCTCCTCGTCTTGGGGAGCCCGAGCTCTATTGTGGAAATGAAGGACGAGTCCTTTCGTATGTATACAGACTACCACAAGGTGGAAATCATAGACCGTCACCCTCTATCTCGCATCGACGACCTGCTTGACTTGCTGCAATGATCAAGCTTCTATTCGGAAACCGAATTAAGATCGGACTGTCACCTGATGGAAGACCCAGGGGAGGATGATTCCTAACATGGCGTTATAGGCATAGTACGACCACTACGCTTTTCTGTTCTTGTTGTTTAAGTTATCCAACACACCAGCAGCCTTAGGGATTACATGAATAGTATGTGTCAACCTCAACTCGCCAGATTTCTCAACCGTGTTTATCTGTGACGTTTTGAATCACTTCCAGGAGAAAGGAACACCATGAACGGAACTTGTATTTCATCTTAGAGCTCCTAGGGGAGGAGCAACTCCATGCGAAGTCTACCTAAGTGTGACTTCAGGATTCGAGAAGTACACTTTCTTGGTTACGTAGTCAACGAAGTGGGGATACACGTGGATCTCGCTGAGATCCATTTTATTAGAAATTGATTGGCACCAAAGAATCCTTCGGGGATACAGCAATCTTCTTGGTCTCGCTAGACACTATCGTAGATTCATCGCGGGATTTTCGAAGATCGCGCAGCTTTAATCTCTTCAGCACAGCAGGGTGTTGTGTATTCGTGGGAGACAAAACAGGAGGACGTCTTTTTAGCTTTTGAAACGCAACTCTACAATGCACTGAGCATCGTCTTTACCCGAGGGTACGGGTGATCTAGTGGTATACCATGATGGTTCGAATCAGAGTCCCAGTTACACGCCGATGCAACACGAGAAGGTGATGGCTAACGTAGTAGATTTACAAGAAGAATTGCACGAGTCACAACCTGTGGTGGAAGCCATGGTCTTTGGATTCAAGTCGGAGGCATTACTTGGACGGTACCAAATGCACTACTTAGACCGATCACATGGGCCTCCCGTGTACCCTTGTTTCGAAAGAGCTAAACATGTGATGGCATCGCTGGATGGAACTTTTGGATGATTTCGACTGTGAAACCTAAATGTGTACGGGCCTCGTAGCACACCATCGACCCTAACCTACCTGATTAGATCCGTTCTGCTCGAACCAAAGCGTTGAAGGAAGAGAACCTCCCAGCTGAATCCGTGCGGGGCATGGAAAAACGACTTGTATCTAAAATCGGGCGATACCCACTACCTCATGGAGCGAATATGGGTCTCACTATACAGCAATCCAAGGGAATTTGTGTTGGGCGAATCACACAAGCCTCGATATTCTATTCGTCCGGGTTTTGATAGAATGACTTAGGATCTAAGGATCTTGTACTAGTGACCGGACGTGGAAGCCTACATAGCAATGTATGTGAACGATGTTTGACTTATGCGAAAGTCAAGGTGGAGTATCAGAAACCTCCTGGGTTGTGTAAGCAACCAGGAACACCCATTTGAAAATAGGAACAGACTGCCATGGATTTTGTCACTGGTCTACCTAAAACTTAAAACGGAAACAATATCACCTGGGTGGTCGTTGATTGTCTCATGTAACCAGTACACTTTCTTGCAATCAAGGAAAATTGACAAGTCTTCATATCCTATGAGTAATTACCTGTGAAGGGCGGTTTTTAGGCACGAGGTGCCAACTCCTGTTACCTCTGATTTTGATCTATACCTAATTTATGATAGGCAATACACAACACCCTTGGCTCACGTCTAGACATGAGCATTGCTTTTCACCGTAGGATAAATGGTCAGAGTAAACGAACCATCCTGACACTCGATGACATGCTGCGAGCATGTGTGTGATTGACTTTAGTAAAAATTGGAAGGACACTTACCTTTGGTTGAGTTCTACTGCAGTAGTTACCATTCTAGTATTCAGACAGCTCTGTTTGAGGCATTGCATGGACGATAATGCCAATCTCCTTGTTGGACTAAGGTGGGTGACAACCTAATCACGGGTCCAGGTCTTGTACTTGAAACCTCTGAGAAGATTGTTTAGATCGGGAATCGTATGGCTGCAACGCGTGACCACCACGGAAGCTGATAAGCTTAGGAAACGCTGGGAGTTTGCTGCGGGCGAACGTGTCATGATTGAAAGTCTCACCCTGGGAGGGTGCAGTACGCTTTGGAAAGCGTGGAAAGATGAATTTACGTTACGTTAGGCCATTCAAAATTCTGGAAAGAATCAGTGACATGGCCTACAAACTCGAGCTACCTGATGAAATGAGTAACGTTCGCGACGTCATTTAAGTGACGAACCTAAAGAAGTGTTTGTCTGGTGAAACGCTTGTAATACCCTTACTAGAGCCTAAGATTCACGACAAGTTGCACTTTGTCGAGGAATCCATCGAAATCATGAATCGGGAAGTTAAGGTCCGTAAGCACAGTCGGATTCTAATCGTGTGGGTTCGTTGGAACTCAAGACGTGGACCGGAGTTCACGTGGGAACGCGGAGATCAGATGAAGCACAAGTACCGCAACTGTTCAAAACGTCGAAACCCAAATTCTGATGAGACTGGTGAATTTCAGGACGAAATTTCTTTCAAGTTGGGGATGATGTGGCACCCAAGGAAAATCCACAGTCATCCTGATCTATCACCTGGCTGCTTTGGGTTACTTATCAAATTTCGGGACGAAATTTCTTTCAAGTTGGGGATGATGTGACAAATCGTAATTTCAAGAGCCTTTTTCCTTGTTCAGTTCTGATATAACTTTCGTGTACGATATCTGAGTATAATTGGGCTTGATTATAAGTAAAGGGTGGCGAACATTATTAGTGGATGTATGTATACCAAAACCTATTATACAAAATTGGGATCATAAGTCTAGTAATACAAGTACAAGTCGGTAGCACATCCTAGCCGAGTCGCACACTCCTCACTTGGGCCAAACATCCTTCCTTTGCTATTTGAGTGTCCTCGGCCCAACATTCATAAATTAAAAGCTGGCTTCGGCCCATGTGTTTCGAATACATAGGTATACAAGGTGGTGAGGGGATTTCTTTTATCTAAAACACACACAAGGAAGGCAAACCCTAATTCCCTATGCTCTGGAGGAAGACTCCCCTCCTGTTCGATTCTCCTCCCTTCTCGGCTTTAACCAAATCCCCTTGCACCTCATTTTCTGGTAAATACACTACCACTAATCGATTTTGTACATGGCAGCACTCATAATTGTTTATTGATCTACATGGATGTTATATTGATTATAGTGAATCCGTAATTGTTAGAAAGCATGTTAAACGCCATTTAATTCAGATCGTGTTATTGATAATCTGATTGATACTTGTTAGCGTGAGACTAATTGTGATTCAGCATGATTTTGTGTGGTTGATAGAATGATGATCTAGCGTCATGCAATGTATTGCTGCTAATCAAGAACCCTAAATACTATTTTGCTATGGCTTGTGTTGACAAACTGTTAGGAGTGTAAATCTTTGATTTTGATGATTCGTATTATATGAAAGGTGCTATGCAATGTCTAAATCAACTTGGATGTGGTCGATCATCGTGAAAATTAATCGTTATTGATTGGGTGGTTATTAGGGTTTAGGAAATCATGAAACTATTTGATGAGAGCAGCGACGAAACACACCTCGACGAAGAACACGGCTCGACGAAGGATAGTCCTTCGCCAGAGGATTCTTCGTCAAACCCCAAGACGACGAAGAATAGATTCTTCGTTGACACGTTCTTGACGAACCATTAAGGTTCTTCGTCATGACCATTCTCGACGAAGAATAGTTCTTCGCCGAGGGATTCTTCGCCAAGGAGGCAACCCACGAAGAACTGGTTCTTCGTAGGGATGCTGCAATAGAGCAGAATGAGCAGATTAGTGAAACAGCTATATGATGATGAACCTTAGTGTTTGTAAAATTCTATCTGTTGCATGATAATAATGTTAACCAGAAATGAGGATCTTGACTTGACTTGTGTGAGTAGACAACACATCTGTAAATGTTGTTAGGTGATTTGCACAAGGGATGTGGACTTGTATGAGAACTGAGTACTTGCTATGTGATATATGGTGATCTTTGTGACGTATGCAATCTGTGAAACATACGTGACCTGATTGATTACGAAACTGACATTATTGGTAACCACGGTAGGGTTGGTTGACTAACTAGAACGGGTAACTTAATATACCAAGCAAATCTAAGGTGAGTTCACTTCTCTTGAGCATGCGTCCCGGTGGGTGAGACAATCAAATGGGTATTCCTGAGAGGAATAAGTGTTTTAGGTAAAACTGGGTTGTTAGATAATACACTCATTTCCTATCACTTTAAGTCCCATCTTATACCGAATAGTTACTTGAGAGGTAACGGGGTATTAGTTGATAGCGCTATTAGGCTTGGCAACCTCACACCGTACCTGAGAGGACGGGCGTGAACTAATGACCTTAATCATGACCAATGCTTAGATAGGGGGCATTGGGGATGGGCAAAACAATCTGGAAGCCATCTTGTACGGTACTCGAGTTATTATCAACATTACTTTCGGAATTGTTATTAAACTGGATTAAACACTTGGTAACCAAACGTTTTAATAAAACTGTGAACTCACCAGCGTTGTCTGATACACTTGTTTGCATGCTCGCAGGTTATAGATATGTGTAGGTGTGAAACTTGCTGTCTGGGAGGCTGGAGTTGTCATGGGTCGAGATACATGGAAATCATGAGACAAGTCTAATGATTTCATACCCTTGGTTTATGAAATTTTTAACTAATGATTTATGCTTCCGCTGAACACGTTGAATTACATTTAATGTTTTGTAACACTTTATTTTAATAAATGAAAGTTTTTATTTGCAATCTTGTTATGAGTTCAATGTGATTGGTGGCTAGACCCTGGTATGTCACACGCCTCGCGGGGGTTTCCGCTTGGGGTATTTTTGGGGGTGTGACAGCGAGAGATTGAAAGAAAAGAGTTTATAAAGGAAGTTCGAAAGGATGAAAGGATTGCAGCGAGAGTGAAAAAGGCTTCTATCAGAAGATTTCAATTTATGAACAAGCCTACTCCTACAGATCAAACGCCGATGACTGAGTTTGAGCTAAAGCGTCAACGTGTTAGAAAATATTTCCTCGGGCGTTAGAATTTTTTGAAGTTATGAAGATTTTGAAGACCGATCGAGACTGCGGCAACATCCAAAGGGGAGTTTGTTGATACACAATGTCTGCTACGTGCGTCATCCTGTTGTATCAAGTATGTAATAGGATTTATGTTAGATATTCATGTTATTTTTGGTAATGTACATCCGTACGGATGTAGTCATATCCGCATGGATGAGCACATTCGTGCAGAAGTAACTAGGTCCGCACGAAGGTATTGTAGTGTAGTATAATTAGTCGTGAGGACTAAGTGTTTGGTAGATTTTGATGAACTGACAGCGAAGCTCTGTCGAATTGTTTCCTTGATTGTAACCGTTGATAGATTAATGAAAACATTGAAAAATTAACTAATCTTGTTATGTCGCCTAATTGTAATGGATTCCACGCATTATGACTAGGTTATGGATATTACCTGAGCTAAACTTCTATGGAAAACGGTCCTCACACTGATCATCTGTAGAAAGTAGACATGTGGGGATTTAAAAACCATATTAACAAGTGTATACTCATGTGTTAGACAAGAGGTTGTAAACACAGCTAACATCAAGATGTAACGTGTGTAACATGGGTATACATGTTTAACCCACTAGGTGTAACACCATGTTTGCAACATATGTAATCCGTAGTGTAACACATGTTACAACATATAGGTCGCATGTGTAACCTTGAACCATTTTAAACATGTGTAGCACTTTGGAACTAGTTTAAACTGTGTCACATATGTACTCCTTGATTATATTCATTCACTACACACATATTAAGAACCAGTTAAAACAAAGTCATATAATGTAACCAGTTTAAACAACAAAAAAATCTAAAACGGTTTGAATTAACAAACAAAAACAACTAAACCAACAATTATGGATTTTCACACTAATTATCTACCATCAATGGTGATGCCTAGTTTAAATAAAACCAGAAAACAAATAAAGCAAATCCAATTCATGAACCCCCCCCCCCCCCAAAGAAATATCAACTCAAAACCCCCCAAAATAATCCAACTATATTTTCCTTCTTCGAAATCCACATCGCGAACTACACACATAACCTAAATCTCCTTTCATCTTTATAGAATGAACAACCTGAAACTTCTATTTTACTTCAAAAAAAGACTTAAAAACCAAACAACTCCAAATTTGTTGATGATTACAACTTTGAGATGGTAATACTCTTCATCTTCATCATTGTTCTTTGAAGAAAGTCAACACTAGTGTGTGTAACTGAAAAGAGAGACAGAGAGAGAGTCGAGTAGAGATGGAGAGATAAATTGTTTAAGTAAAATATAATCACATACCGAAAACCTACTGAAGAGTTGCACCAATGAAACGGGTTAGATATCTAACATTCATCCCTGCAAAGTTGTTTCTGAAAACTCAACTAGGAGAATACCCACCAAGATCAGCTACAAAATCATGTGGATCATTCATCTCGCATGTGAAAGAAGATGAGAAATGGGGAGAAAATAGCTTGGGAAAGGATAAGAAAAATAGTGAAAGAAAAATGGAGACAAAGGAATTACAATATAAAAGGTATATATAAGAAAATATTTGATTAAAGTTGATGGGTTGGTGGGGGGAAAACTTGTACTTTGGTATGATGTGGGATGGGTGTTAATAGGGTACAACATGCACAATGACCAAATTAACCCTTAATGTTGTCTTAAAGTTTGATGATGTGGGGCAACCTTGTCCACACAAAAGGGTTTACCAGTTTTCTCAATTAAATGGGTTTTCCATCAACACTTCCACTATGTGTGTGTGTGTGTATATATATATATAGGGTGGAGTTTTAGAGCGAACACGAGTGTATCCCGGCCATTGATTTACATCATGAAAATCGTAAAATACACTAGTGTATTTTAATCATCAAATCCTGGCCATTGATTTACACTTTTGTATTGATAATCAAGTGATAGGATTAGTTCACTAGTGTTCACAATCAAGTATTAGTTCATTACTGTTCACAACAAAGGGGGTTATTCCTTTTGCATATTTTCACTCGTTTTTTTCTTGTTTCTTTCGGATGAATTTACGGATAAAAAATGGTGATGTACAATGAAATGGATGATTGTGTTTACCAGTTACAGGTTCATCGCAGTGTGTTATAGCTTTCCTTTTTGCATGTAAATGAATATTATACAAAACAATTTCTTGACGATGTGTTTTACTAATTACAATCCTTCATGAAATTTTTTGGATGATGTGTTTTACAAGTTACAGGTTAATGCACAATGTGTTATAGCAATTTATGTTTTTTTAGGAAGAAGATGCATTTGTAATTATTGATGTTGTGTTTATATCAGGTATTGGTTTCATCACAATATGTTATACTAGTTATAATTCACGAATGACATGTCTTTTGCCGTTTCTTGATGTTGTGTTTTATAATTTTTGGGGTTCTTCAGGATATGTTATATTGTATAACAGATCATACGTAAAACACATCATAACGGGTCACCTTGAACACACTAATGGTACATCTACTATCAATCATATATTGTTTACATTTAAAACAATAATTTAGATCCACTGTATTAAAACATATATGACGTGACCGTGTCGTCCCGATCAGTCAAAAACCCAATTAACCTACGTAGCTAGGGTAAGTCGGGTATCGTATCCATGAAGAGCATGTGGTCAGTATTGCACGACCTGTTTGATTAGTTAGACTATTTACAAAAATGTACAAAGTGATAATGAAGCTTGCTAATTTTATTTGCTTGTTTGGTTTTGGAAATAAATCGGAGTGAACCGACAAATTGATGTTATCTTAAAACAACGTTTGATTAACTAAGATTGCAAACTAAACTAAACGGTTGAAACAAGAAATTAGAAACAAGTTGCACACCCGGTTCGATAATTGTAAGACCTAGGGTTCCTACATGTTTTAACTTGATTCAATTACATATAGTGATTAACGGATTTCTATCACGAAGCTTAGGTGCCAGTTTCTATCAACTTCATAGAAAATAGACTGCAATGTACTTCGTTACATCGGACATGTAAATCCTAACCTAAGATAAGGCAGGATTGCACATAACCATTTCACAAAGTCAAATTTTATCATCACTCGACAATTTAGGGATTCGAAACAAATGCAAGACAATTATCAAAGGTTTCAAATACTAAACAATTTGTTACAAAATCAAATCAAATACAACTGTATAAACCCTAGAAAATCTTACAACAATCTACACCAGGGTGAAACCGAAGAGACTAGCCGCTCATGGTTGAATGGACGCCATCACCGGGTGACGAGCGCGAACACCGAGCCATGACCTTTGAGTCTTTGAGGAGTGGTGGAGGTTAGGGTTTGAAGGTGAAGGTGGAAGGATGAAGATGATGGTGATGATGATGATGGTGGAATTGATTAGGGTTAGAGATGATGGAGATTTGGTTAGGGTTTAGAGGTTAGAGGAGATGATGATGATGTTAGGGATGAGTTAGAGGTGAAGAGATATGAAAAAGATGATAGGGAGTGGTCCAAGATGTATGTTTTATCGTCCCCAACTCGTAACCCCCAAAAATTGGTCAAAACCTGACCTAAAAACCGTCCCCAACTCATTAAACAACAAAATTCGCGACACACATACAGGGAGGGCGTCGCCGACGGCCATTTAGGGCGTCACCGACGGCCCCTGGAAGTCTCAGTTTCACCCGATGGCTTAATTTGCTGTTTAGGAAGGTTTCTGGCCGACGGAACAAACCAGAGGGCGTCACCAACGGTGCCTCTAAATCCCATTTTTTGTTTTCTTCATAACTTCTTCGTTTTAGCTTCGTTTTATTCACCGTTTTCGCCCACGTCTTCGTAATTCATCCCTCTATCATGCCATCTTTCAATATCTTCATTTTTAATCCATTAACATCCCCTACAACACATCCAATCTTCATGGTTAACACCAACTTGTTTTCTGTTTTTCCATTTCTTGATCCCGGTTGACCCGATTCGCGTCCCGGTGCTCCGTTTAGCTCCCGATTAGCTCCTTAAACTCTTCTAGACCTGTAAAACAAAAATCCCCTTAAAAGTAGGCTATTCAAGAATAAAAGCTACGTAAAAACATCAATTTAAGCACAAACGATCACCGGTTTTCGACCACGTATCACATCCCCACACTCGTCGTTTGCTTGCCCTCAAGAAAATCTGTTTTTCACTTTCACGTTCGTCGAATGGGAAACACACGTCCCATTCCCGAGACTAAGGTTAAGTTCTAAAGTCATACCCGGTTCAAACTTTTTACAATTTACAAAATATCTAACGGTAAAGTGAATAATCACATATAAAATGGTTATCCAAGATTAACCCGCCCTTGAAACCAATAAATCATGCACATCCCTCACAATGTTCTCTCCACTCGGTTTAAAATTTGCTAATAGTTGATGCATTAGTGCTTTTGAAATAATCATTCAAACCGATTAGAACACGTACCCGCATAGGCTTGCAACTCATTCATTCTCCACCACCGAACACGAATACTAAGCACAAGTCAAAAGGTCTTTAAAGGGTTGTAACGGGGCTAGGTTAAGGGTATGGAATAGGATGTTTTTAAAGTGGTTAAGGTGATGAAAATTCAATTTTTATTGCAAAACGACTATTCTAAACACGACTAACTACCAACATCAAACTAGAAGGCAACAATTTTCGCCTTTTATTCCACAAACTAGAAAAACATATTTTTGTTATTTTCTCAATGATTTTCTATTCTTTTTCGCAACATTTTCTGAATTTTTGCTTTTTTACGAATATAAATCACAACTATACAAACATATAATCCTATAATCGAATTTTCATCACACGGGCTTAAAAAGAAAAGGTTTATGGCTATGGGCTAAACGGGTTGTCAAATGAAAGGTTTAGGCTCAAAGTGGATGACTAGGGGATTTGTTTGGGTAAGGATAGATAAATGGTTTTAAAGGAAAAGGTTCACCTAATGCCTTAATCATTCTCGTGCTTGTATTCGGTCTATGGCCTCAAACGTATCAAAAGTCGCAAGTTCTACAATACGTGACTAATGGTGCTCAAACAAAGACATATGTGTATATACGATGTATAAAAGTGGCTCAAGATCTCACATATAAGGGTATGGAATATGATATACATAATTTGTAAGTTTCTTAGGCAGATTATTCCCAAATAACCACCCGCTATATACCCGTCATGCTACTAACTCGACCTAGACTATGACAAAAGACCAAATGGGTTGTGTCATCCCTCGTTAACTTAGTTACTTATGCTTTTTAGATCGCTTCAAATAAAGACATTTTGAAAATTTTTTGAAATTTTTCCCTCATCCCCACACTTGAGGTCAACATTGTCCTCAATGTGTAATGTTTAAATGAACAGGTCAAAAATCGAAAAACTTTTACCCCCCCCCCATCCCAACACTTGAGGAAAACATTGTCCTCAATGTGTAAGAATAAAGCTTTTAAAACGCACAAGGGATGTGACACGGCTAACCTTCCCCAAAATTTCACCCTGGAAGATAAAATACAATTTACAATCCACTTATTTGCTAACTAAAAATCAAAGATAAAAAGAAACGTATGCACCTTTTTTTTCGCTCGTTCCATGTGTGCTCTTCATCTTTCAACAAAGTGGTCATCTCACGAACATGATGTACCTACAAATCTCAACCCTTGTGTGGAAGCATGCTTCTCACAACCATCAAAATTTGTTAGTTACCTAGTTCTACCACTTTTATGAAAATATTACCACGCCATACGTTATTGCACTTTGATTTATGTGGAAAAAATAGTGTAAAATAACAACAAACCTAACTTACTTTCATAGGAATCACAGTTGCATTTAGCTTATGCAACAAGCCCTTTTAAACCTCCCGATAGCTCGGGAGGACGAGTAGGTCTCATGAGGGTTATATAGGGAACACACCCACAACGTTCATTTAACTAAGAAAATAAAATAAAACGAATAATAGTACAAACTCTACAACAATCATACCTGATTTGCCTCTCATGGTGGTCGAAGTGCACATTTGCCTACCGAGTTTCCAACATACGCTCGGTTGTTGGCATGCTGAATCCACTCTTTGTTTCTTCTAATCGGCATGCGTACTGTACAACTTCGGGGTCGCTTCTTACCAAACTGGCCAATGTCTTGCAACGCCACCCTTCGAAGCCTTATACCTGAACCTACATCCCCAACTTTGTTGGTTGGAGTGATATGTACGGGAGAAGGATGGATATGAATGTGGGCTTCTTTCGGATGCGACTCGTCTCGCAGTGTCATGTCTTCTGCTCGGTTCAGACATTCAACTTCTTGCTCTGAAAGATCTATGACCTCTTCCACCACATCACCATCAACCATGGAACCGTTAGCCAAAACATCCCGCTCGCGTTTAATTTTGGCTATTTCCTCTGCTAATTGACCCACTAGCATCACCAATACTTCATGAGCTTTATCTCTCACTTCATTCGCTTTCTTCATATCTTTGATATC
Organism: Helianthus tuberosus; assembly: GCA_030545235.1. Taxonomy (NCBI): domain Eukaryota; kingdom Viridiplantae; phylum Streptophyta; class Magnoliopsida; order Asterales; family Asteraceae; genus Helianthus; species Helianthus tuberosus. The sequence goes on along the minus strand of CM060357.1, from coordinate 37,560,313 downwards.
CTCATGATATCCTTTCACCATGTTTATGAGAGCACAAGCTTGGAATGCATTGAATCTTGTGGGTCCTTGTATGCAGATGGATGGTATTCATGGTAATAATCGACATACTCCTCCCGGTAACTTAAGTAATGTGGCATCTCTTGTGCATAATTGTTGTATCTCACTCTTGCTCGTAATGGTAATCCGTATCGGGGTGGTAGTATTTTTGACGATTTGGTGGTGGTTATGGCGGTATAACGTATGGATAATGTGAGGATGGACCATTTAAATCTTCATAATCCACCCTCCCATATCCGTACAATCCGCTGAGGTAGTCTTCTGGATCCTTGTATGCTTGAACCTTCTCGTAGAAAACAGAGCAATCCTCTAATAGATGCTCTTCGCTTCCGCAACACTCACACGGATCATCATCTACCCAATTCATATTGAAAGATGGTGCCTGCAAAACATGTACCTGCACAGACAAGCTCGACCACCCAAAGTAAAATCACAAAAATACAAGAAAGAAAACTAACACTAAAATCGAACAAGTAATGAAATACTAAGCGAACTAGCTCCCCGGCAACGGCGCCATTTTGACGTGACCATGTCGTCCCGATCAGTAAAAAACCCAATTAACCAAGGTAGCTAGGTGTAAGTCGGGTATCGTATCCACGAAGAGCATGTGGTCAGTATTGCACGACCTGTTTGATTAGTTAGACTATTTACAAAAATGTACAAAGTGATTATGAAGGTTGCTAATTTTATTTGTTTGTTTGGTTTTGAAAATAAATCGGAGTGAACCGACAAATTGATGTTATCTTAAAACAACGTTTGATTAACTAAGATTGCAAACTAAACTAAATGGTTGAAACAAGAAATTAGAAACAAGTTCCACACCCAGTTCGATAATTGTAAGACCTAGGGTTCCTACATGTTTTAACTTGATTCAATTGCATATATTGATTAACGGATTTCTATCACGAAGCTTAGGTTCCAATTGCTATCAACGTCATAGACAATGGACCGCAATGCATTTCATTTCATTACATCGGACATGTAAATCCTAACCTAAGATAAGGCACGATTGCACATAACCATTTCGCAAAGTCAAATTTTATCATCACTCGACAACTTACGAATTCGAAATAAATGCAAGACAATTATCAAAGGTTTCAACTACTAAACAATTTGTCACAAAATCAAATCAAAATACAAATGCATAAACCCAAGAAAATCTTACAACAATCTACACCGGGGTGAAACCGAATTGATTAGCCGCTCAAGGTTGAATGGACGCGATCACTGGGCGACGAGCGCGAACACCGAGCCATGAACTTTGAGTCTTTGAGGAGTGGTCGAGGTTAGGGTTTGAAGGTGAACGTGGAAGGATGAAGATGATGGTGGAATTGATTAGGGTTAGAGGTGATGGAGAATTGGTTAGGGTTTAGAGGTTAGAGGAGATGATGATGATGATGTTAGGGATGAGTTAGAGGTGAAGAGATATGAAAAAGATGATAGGGAATGGTCCAAGATGTGTGTTTTATCGTCCCCAACTCGTAACCCCCGAAAATTGGTCAAAACCTCACCTAAAAACCATCCCTAACTCATTAAACAACAAAATTCGCGACACACATACAGGGAGGGCGTCGCCAACGGCCATTTAGGGCATCCCCGACGGCCCCTGGAAGTCTCAGTTTAACCCGACGGCTTCATCTGCTGTTTACTAAGGTTTCTGGCCGACGGGACAAACCAAAAGGCGTCGCCGACGGCCCTTTGGTCGTCGCCGACGGTGCCTCTAAATCCCGTTTTTTGTTTTCTTCATAACTTCTTCGTTTTAGCTCCGTTTTATTCACCGTTTTCGCCCACGTCTTCGTAATTCAGCCCTCTATCATGCCATCTTCCAATATATTCATTTCTAATCCATTAACACCCCCTACAACACATCCAATCTTCATGGTTAACACCAACTTGTTTTCTGTTTTTCCATTTCTTGATCCCGGTTGACCCATTTCGAGTCCCGTGCTCCGTTTAGCTGGTTAAACTCTTTTAGACCTTTAAAACACAAATCCCATTAAAAGTAGGCTATTCAAGATTAAAAACTACGTAAAAACATCAATTTAATCACAAACGATCACCAGTTTTCGACCACGTATCAATATACTTAGTTTCCCAAACAACCAGAACAAAAGAATGCAAATATAACATAAAACACACTAGTTTGAACATAAAAATAACCCTTTGATGATGTTTATTTGTGATTTAAAACACAGTCAACAACTAAATATGTAACTTATGCTTGTATTGTAGGCCGATTTTTTTTTATCTTTATCTATTTTTTTACGGTTGATTTTGTATATTTAAGTGTTTCAGAGGAGAAAAGGTAGAGAGAGAGGGAAACTCGTGAGAAAGGTGGGGTGCAGGGCCGGCCCTATGTGCTATTCATACTAGGCTTGGGCCTAGGGCCTCCAAAATATAGGACCTCAAATTTTGAAAAATAATAATTATAGCAATTATTGTTTTTTCTTATAAATACACGCCATTCAACTATAATAGAATAGCAGCACAACTTGTTAAAGTCCTTTACTACTAAACAAAAGATCAAACGTTTGATCCCCCATTTTTATTTTGTGTTGTTTTCTTTCTTCTTATTTTATTTTATTTTATTGCATCATATGAGCAAACTTGCATATATATATATATATATGGAGAGGATCATGAGAAATATATATATATATGTATGTATATATATAGGGAGAGGATCATGAGAAAATTACATATAAATATAAATGAGAAAACTAGAAAACTAACTAAAAAAGCCTAAAAAGCATACCAAAATTTTTTAATTTTTTTTTATTTTTATTTTTTTACAATTTCTTTTATAAAAAATCGCTATTTTTTATATACAAAAAAATTTTGAAAAAAAAACTTGTACTGCACATGTGCATTATATGTGTACTACACATGTGCATTACATGCTTAAAATTAGCTTTTAGGGTTAGGTTTTTTTGGAGGTTTAGGATTAGGATTAGGTTTTTATGTACGTGTATAACAACTCTCCTAAGACCCTTAAACATGTCCTATACGCCTTAAGATACACCTCGTATACGAAAAACGAGCCTGAAATACCTTTATATTAACAAAAATCAAATAAAACAAATTCTGGTGGTTCCTCGCGGGGCGCGACCCAGTTAAACAAAAGAGTCGCGGGCCGCGACCCGGTGCCACCAGGCGGCACCCCAGTCCGCCACGTGGCCAACGCGTATTGAACCTATACCGCTGATCCGCCAAGCCTATAATCCTAGTCTAGGGCCTCGCGGTCCGCGAAGCCCCCTCTTGTATCTCTCGCGGGGCGCGAGAACCCCCTGATCAGACCCAATAAATAGGAGCTCGACGTTCAGTTTCAAATCGTTCAAAATCTTTCTTTCTCTCTAAATCTCTAAAGCTAAAATAATACTCGGGTATTATACCCACTAAAAAGCGAAGTTCTACCTGGTTGTAAGTATTATAACCCCTGGTTACGTATTAGTTACTCTGCCCGATTGATCAAGAGCTCCGTAAATCATGTCAAGGCTCTGCCTGACTCAGTCGTTGGAGTTCTGTCTCGGGGGGAGGGTATAGCTAATGTAAATTGGGTTATCTTACTAACGCGTGTGCATTGTTTAATTTTAATAGATTATAACCAGGAAGTCACTAGGAATTATCTAAAACAACAATGTGAGTACATCTTATTTTTGTAAATCTTTTTGTGTGTACAATCACTTTTTTGTAAACTGTTTTTACAAAACCTCACTTGTTTTAAAATATATTTAGCAGTGATTGAGTATATGTATTCTACAATTACTGTCAGTATGCTGGGGTTTTGTATACATTGCTTGTTACTACACTATGAGTAGTAGCATGACCACAAGTCAGGATTGACAATACCGTGGGTGGTAATTGGGTAGATAAAAACATTGTAATCGCTCTCAATACTGTAAAGATATAAAATTCTGTTTTGATTAAAATGGGATGCACTCGCTAGTATTTCTTGCTGATAAAACTTTTTAAAACGCGTTTCAGGTAACAAAATGTGAAAGGCAAATAGAAGCCAGCTGGAGAGCACTAAAGGCTTGGAAAAGTGGCTATAAAAGTTACCTAAAGAAGAAAGAAGTTTTATTTCAATAAATTGGGATTTATCCCTATAAACATATTTGTAATGGAAACTTGGGTTTTTCCCATGTATTTATTATCTATAAAAGTGTGGTGTTTTACTCCGATAAACTATTTCCTAACTACGGTCCTGATGTATTTTCCGCTGCCAAATTAATAAACACCGATACCACTGATACTGTCCTCGCGGCCGCCCGCTCCCGGGGTAGGGGTCGGGGTTGCGACGGAGAGTGGTATCAGAGCTACAGCCACTGATTTAAGCCACAGAAGTGTTCTGCTGACACCAAAATTTTATCATTTATGTTAGGAAATAATCTATGTGATTATGTGTATACCTGTATATTATTGTTTTGTGTTATTTGACAATTTGTTAGTTTACAGTATGAATGATCAAGGTACGTCTCCCAAAAGTGAAGGAACTTCATCACAGCCTACTCCTTCGAGGTATTCTGCTGACATGAAGAAGGAATCTTCATATTTAAGGCGCAGTCCGAGGAACCATTCCCTTCGAAAAAGAGAAGATGGTTCAGTCGGGGAGCACATGAGCGAAGGAAGCGAATGAGAAAATTGCAACAACAAAGGGCATTAGCAGTAGCCAATAGAGAAATGAACGCCCAGACCCAAGACATAGTTAATAAACGGTTGGCAAACTTTCATATATTAGCCACCACTACCGCAGATCCAAACCTAGATCAGATAATTGCACCACAACCACTGCTACTATTCCCAACCCAACCAATGGAGATAGAACTTACCCAAGGAAACCAGTTACCCATACCAGCATTTGGCCCAAACGAGATACCTAGAATCCCAGCACCCAATCCTTTAGCATATGATCCATGGGAAGATGACCATAGGGATTACCAGGAACTCTATCCACGGGGAGAACAAATACCAAACCCCATAGCACAATATACCAACCTTAATCCTTTAGATCCATATTGGAATGCCGATCAGTATGTTCAGGAGATGTTAGACAACTTATACCCATATGGAGAACCGATACCTCAGTACCCTGACCAAATACCCGCACCACTGCCAACCATGAGTGAGGAGAATGTGCAGGAACTCCGTATATTTGGTGAGGAGTTAGTAGAGGAAGGAGAGAGGATAAAACAAATAGGAGAAAAGCTCGTGTGGAAATACGATGAGCGGGAAATGCATTTCTAGAACCACCCATAGCAATAATAATAATAATAATAATATATATATATATATATATAAATGCGTGTAGTGGAAAATATATATATATATATATATATATATATATAGGACAAAGATCCGTTAGGAACCACCCTTTATTGCGAGAACCGCGAAAACCAATGTGAACACAACCAAAAATGCCTAAAAATAACTAAAAAACACACAAATTTTTCTTTTTAATATTTTTTATAAAAAAATCGCTACTTTTAGTAGCAAAAAAAAATTTAACAAAAAAATTAAAAAAAAAAAATTTTTTGCTACTAAAAGTAGCGATTTTAACATAAAAAATATTTAAAAAAAAAATTTAGATTTTTTTTTATTTTTTTAGGTTTTTTGGGGGTTTAGTTTTTAGGATTTTAGCTTGGGTGGGTGGGGGGGTTTAGGTTTTTTTTTGGGGGGGGGGGGTTTGGTTTTTTTAGGTTTTTTGGGGGTTTTAGTTTTTAGCATTTAGCTTGGGGGGGGGGGGGTTAGGGTTTTTTTTTTGGGGGGGGGGGGGGTGGGGGGTTAGGTTTTTTTTATGTTTTTTAGCTATTTTAGGTTGTGTTCACATTGGTTCTCGCGGTTCTCGCAATAAAGGTGGTTCTCGCATGAACCTTATAATATATATATATATATATATGAAAAAGAGTAAATGTCGCAATGCTCGACGATTTTGATCAAATTGCTTGCGTGATTGTTGCATTAAAATCTTATTCTGTTATATTAATACCTGATAAATGTTTATAATTCAGATGGACAACGAAGTAAATCAGGAAAACCAGAATAGCGATAATAACGGGAACCAAATAGATAACAGTGCCATCCAACACATAGTAGCACAAGGGATTATTGACGCTATGCCATATATTATCAAGACTGTAAATCGATCTTAGAAAAGAATCGAGCTCCTTGAAGTTGATCGAACAGATCATCGATTCTCAGTAGTGGGTACCGATTCTTAATCGTGACTTTGTTCAATTCTCGATAGTCAATGCACATACGCATCGATCCATCTTTCTTCTTAACGAACAACACCGGTGCACCCCAAGGGGATGAACTTGGTTGTATAAAACCTTTGTTAAGAAGTTCGTCCAATTGCTTCTTCAGCTCCTTCATTTCTGTTGGTGCTAGTCGATATGGTGCTTTGGCAATCGGCGCCGTCCCTGGTATTAGGTGAATTCTAAATTCAACCTCTCTATCAGGCGGTAATCCAAGTAACTCTTCTGGAAAAACGTCTGCGAATTTAGATATTACAGAAATATCTTTTAATTATTTTCCTTTAGTATTAATGATTACAGAAATCATATATATTATTCCTCCTTTTCTTTCATAACTTGCAGCTTTCATCACAGAGATGAATTTCATCGATCTAGTTGGCTTATCTCCTTTAATTGTGATCTTTTCACCACTTGGTGTACTTACTTGTATTAACTTTTGATCACATAAAATATTGGCACGATTGGCTACCAACCAATCCATTCCTAATACAACATCGAAAGTAGCCAAATTCATTGGGTAAAGGTTAGCAAAGAAACAATGGTTTAGGATTTCTATTCTTGCTCCCTGCAAGATTTCACTTATCTTAACAGATTCTCCATTGGCCGTCTCTACCACACATTCTTGTTGAAGTTTGACTAAGGGTTAATCAAGAAATTGGTAGAAAGAAGTATTGATAAAACTTTGGTTTGCACCAGAGTCAAACAATACCTTGGAAAAAATGTTATTCACTAAAAACGTACCTGCGATCACATCCGGAATCATCTTGGCTTCCTCAGCTGTTAGAACAAAGGCTCTGGCATTCTTCTTGGGTGCTTCTGTCGTTTTAGTATTGTTGGGCATGGCTAGAGCTAGTTTCGGACAGTTTGGTCTAATGTGTCCTTTTTCTCCACAATTGTAGCATATCCCATTACTGGGTTTCTTCCTACAATCTTCTTCCTCGTGTCCAGAGATTTTGCAAAAGTTGCAATAAGTAGAGCATTTTCCAAAATGCTTTCTTTTGCAATTCTTACAGTAGGGTACAGAAGAACCTATCCCTTTTCCACGGTAGGAATTACTAGAACGGAATTCCTGTGTAAGCTTTTGAGCTAGGTTCTTCCTCTGGTTTTCTTCTTGCGTACGTACCAGTTCGTCAGTCAAGGTATTAGCTAGTTCTACTGTCTCTTCTATGGTTTGCGGTCTAGCTGCCTTAACTACATGTCTAGTCTCACCAATTAATCCCCAAATGTAACGGGAGATTAGTACTGGTTCGGGTGAGGCTAAGGATGGTACTATCCTAGCATATTCGAAGAATATGGTAGTGTAACCTTTGCAGTCTATTCCAATCATTCTATGATTTAGAAACTTATTGGCTATTTGTTCCTTCTCATTAGGAGGACAAAATTTTCTTTCAACTTTTTCCTTAAAGTTGATCCATTCCATTTTATAAACTCTGTCACTTCCTCTAGACTAGAGAATAGTATTCCACCATTCTAAGGCTGCATTTTTTAAAAGATTAGAAGCAAACATAATCTTATCTTCGTCTACGCATTTACTTATTTTTATGACTTCTTCTGTCTTTTCTATCCAACGTAGGGTTGCAATGGATCCTTCATTGCTGAGAATTCTATTGGTTTACAAGCCAAGAATTCTTTAAAAGAACAACCATATGGAGCAGTTCTTCTTCTTTTAGGGATTGGAATTTGGATAATAGGTCCATTGTCATTATTCACACTGTGACTTGGTTCAGTGTGTTGACGTTTACTGCCATTTGCAGATTTATCTGCTTCCCTAACAGTCTTGATAATATAAAGCATAACATCTATAATTCCTTGTGCCACTATATGTTGAATGGCACTGGTATCTATTTGGTTTCCGTTATTCTCATTATTCTGGTTTTCTTGATTTACTTCGTTGTTCATCTGGATCGTAGACATTTACCAAATATTAATTATTACAGAATAGAATTGATTACAATTATTTACACATAATTACATGAACAGGTTGGTCAAAAACGTCGATCATTGCGACTTTTTACTTTTTTTCATATATATATGCATCTATTACAAATTACAACTGGAAAGGAAAAATACTTATGCATTACTACTTATATATATATATAGTACACGATCTAGTTACGTTCTAAGTTCCGTTCATCCAGTACTGCATTTCATTCTCATCATATTTCCAAACTAATCGTTCCCCTATGTGCCGGATTCTATTTCCCTCATTCACTAAATCTTCTCCATACTGATGGAGTTCCTGCACCTGTTGTCTACTCATTGGTGGATCTAAAGGTTCAGGCGGAGGTATGGGTTCCTCGTAAGGGTTTCTGCTATTCATTTCGAAAAATGTCCTATCTATATCCTTCCACGGATCAGGTTCTAAAGGTTTTAGTTCTTCTTCAGGAGGGTATAAAGCCGAATATGACCTATTGTCATCAAACCATGGATCATAATCTGGGGGACGTGGAGTTGGGATTCTAGGTGATACGTCTGGGTTAAATGCAGGTATCGGGAGTTGGTTTTTGGAGTGGGATTCTAGCATCGGTTGGTCTGGAGGTTCAAATATTTGGTTTTGGCCATTGTCTACGGCTGTAGTGGCTAACATATGGAAATTGGCCAACTGTCTATCTAATTCTTCCTCCCAAGGTGGTCTACTAGTTACTTCCTGGATTTGTGCATTTGCCTCTATATTGGCCCTAGCTATCGCTCTCTGTTGCTGTAACTTTTTCATTCTTTTTCTCTTTTCGTGGGCTCCTCTACTAAACCAACCTCTTTTCTTAGTAGTAAAAGGTTCCTCCGAGTGTGCCTTAAAAATAAATATTCCCTCTTCTGTATCTGCTGAATAACCTGAGGGATCAGGCTGGGATGATGTTCCCTCATTTTTCTGTGGACTATCTAAATGACGATAAGCGTCTGCTGTTCCTTAATCACTCATACTGTAAACTATCAAATAGTCAAATAACACATAATCACATAATTTATTTCCTAACACATAATTTGAAGTTTCAGTGTCAGCGGAACACTTCTCTTGCTTGAATTAGTGTCTGTAGCTCTGATACCACCTTCTGTCGCAACCCCCGACCCCTGCCCGGGAGCGGGCGGCCGCGAGCTACTCAGAGCGGGTGGTATCGGTGTTTATTAATTTGGCAGTGGAATACATCAGGACCGTAGTTAGGAAATATTTTTATCAGATTAAAACACCAACTTTTATAATAATAATTTATGGGAATAAACCCAAGTTCATTTGACAAGATATTGATAGGGATAAACCCTAATTATTGAAAATAAAGTGTCTTGTTTATTTTAGGTAACTTTTATAGCCACTATCCCATGCCTGTAGTGCTCTCTAGCTGGCTTCTATTGGGCTTTCATATTATGTTACCTGAAACGCGTTTTAAAAACATTTTGTCAGCGGGAAATACTGGTGAGTGAATCCCAATTTAATCAAAACAAGTTTTATCATTTTACAGCATTGAGGGCGATCTCGCAATTACATTTGTTTACCATTCTACCTTAATTACCACCCACGGTACTGTCAATCCATTACTGGTGGTCATGTTACTACTCACAGTGTAATAAGAAATTTTGTATACAAAACCCCAACATACCGACGATAATTGTAGAAATACAAATACTCAATCACTGTGAAATATAATTTAAAATATTTGAAGTTTTGTAAAAACAGTTTATAAAAGAAGGATTATTCACATTGCAAGTTTAGATAACTCTAAGGCTTCCTATGTATTTCCTTATTATTATCTAATCAATCAAATAATGCACACGTGTTAGTAAAATAACCCAATTTAAATTAACCGTACACTCGAGACAGAACTTCCAATGACTGAGTCGGGCGGAGCCGACATGCATTACGGAAATTCTAAATCAATCGGCTGTACACACGAGACAGAATTCCAATGACAGAGTCGGGCAGAGCCGACATTCATTACGGAATCCTAAATCAATCGTGTAGGGTAATAGCAAGGTTATAGTACTTACAACAAGGCAGAGCTTCGCTATATATTGGGTATTAACCTCGAGCAGAATTTTTACTATCAGAGAATTTGAGAGAGAAAAGAAAACAGAACGGAAACAAATGAACTCGACCCCCCCCCATATAGGCTGTTCAAGGGGTCCGTCGCGCCCCGCGAAAGCCGAGGCTTAGGCCTACGCGGCCCGCGAGAGCCTCTAGGGCGGCTGTAGCTATGTCGAGTCAAGGGGTTGCTTGGATGAGTCACTTGCCACGTGGCTTGCCACGTTTCCAGGTCAGAACAAGGACGTCGCACCCCGCGGCAGACCAGGTGGTCTCCGTCACGGCCCGGGAGCGACACCCAAAACTTGTTTTTGTTGATTTTTCTAAGTATAGGTGTCACACCCCCAAAATACCACCTGTGGAAAACCCCGCTAGGCGTGTGACGTACCAGGATCCAGCCACCAATCACATTGAACTCATAATAATATTTCAAATAAGAAATTTCATTGATTTAAATAAAGTGTTAAAATATATCTGTTAAACTTAACATGTTCAGCGAAAGCATAAATCATTAGTTTTGTTTTTCATAATCCAAGTGTGTGTAAGCCATTAGATTTGTCTCGTGATTCCATGTATCTCGACCCATGACCACTCCAACATCCCAGACAGCAAGTTCCTATGACATGTACCTATAGGCCTGCAAGCATGCAGAAAAGTATATCAGACATTTGAAATATTACACTAAGTTAGGAACATTGGAATTCAAACTAAGTAATGCATAACAAGAATTGAAAAGCAACAATGAATAAGTCAAAAGAAGGTTATCTTATTAACATAGCAAAAGTTGTGCCTTTGGTTTCATCTCAAACCGAGATCCCTCTACCAAAAGCACGATTAGTTTCTTACTATATTTACTTAACAGTTGAAGGCTTCGTCTCAAACCGAGACCCATCCACCTGCAACTGTTATATTGTTCAAAACAGATTATACTAATTGATGACCAAAGGCTTTATCCTGAAACCCAGGACCCATCCACCTTTGGCCATCATATTGTCTTAATGCAGGAAAGTAAATTGTTTAGAGACAGGAAAAGTAAATTGTTCAGACAAGCACAACCATCAAACTTAAAAAAGTGGGCTCCGGCCTAGGCATAAATATCCATCATCTCCCACTTCGCTGCATTTAAGGAGCAGCACCTTCTTGACCAGCAGCACTCCCTCCAGCATCCTCGCCACCATCACCCTCGGGATTCTTGTCAGCATCACCACCAGCGTTGACCACCTCTTCTGCCGCCTTGGAAGGCTCTTCACCAGCATGCTTCGCAGGATGTTCCACAGGATTGCCTCCAAGATCCTTTAATTTTGCTTCCCAAGCGTTGACATTCCAGGAGGGGCATTCAAAGCCCAAGGCTTTGGCCTCATAGGCCATCCTTAACCTGGCCTGGAGAAGGGAAATTACAACAGATCCTTTGAGGCCATCCCGATAAGAACTCATATCCTGCTGGTATTGGAGATGAGCAGCATCCAACTTGGCTTGGGCATCCTCATTGGCTTTGTGAATGGCAGCTTGGTGCTCTTGGGTCATCGCCTTGAATTTTTCTTCGTAGTGCTGAGACTTTGCAGCGGCGATCATCCCTTGGTCGGCGATGGTGACTTCGGCTTTCTTGAGCTTGACCTCCAGCATTTTATTAAGCCCACAGGCTTCTTCATACAAGTGCATGAGACGTTCCAGGCCCTGAAATCAAAAGTACAGGTATCAAGATATATAGGATATCCAGGATAATAGTTAACATATATGTGCAGGATATCAGATGAGAGTTTTTACCTGATTAAGGAATGAAGTCATGAACCCACTGGCTTCATTAAATCCATGGTACTCGTAAGGGAAGGTCTCGGAGGAAGCCGTAGAATCCGTTTCCTTCCTCTTCTGGGCACTGGAAGCACGAGTCCTAGGGGCTGGAGGAGGCTTGGGAGTGGTAACAGCTTTTGAACCGGTGGGCTTGGAAGACGTGGTGGCTTTGGGGCTTGGTTCCTTCTTCACTGAGATGGGAGCGGAAAAGCTGTCCAATTCGTCGAGATCAAAGACCTCTAGAGCTTTGACTGGTGCTGCATGAAAGGGAGAAACATTTAACTCTTGAGTATTTATAAACTGTTATATTTGTTTCATATATACTGATATACTTACCAGACATGTCGGAGCTGGATCTTTGGCTTGAACTTGCAAATGACAGGGAAAAAGTTCTCTCACTTTCCGGGAGTTGGTAAATGCTTTTGATCCTCTGTTCTGATTCAGCGCTTGGAGGGGCTAGTTCTTTGAAATTTGCTGCACAAAAAATAAAGTTGTCAATTCAAGATATAACTTCAGGATACGATTGGGGATATTCCTAAAACCCTAAATCCTACCAGAAGTTAACCACTTCACCGGAAGGTCAAAACCTCTAGTAATAGAATCCCTTTTTACAAAAAAGAACTTTCGTTGCTATTTCTCCTCATTTTTTGTGGCTTTAAGGATAAGAAGATTTTTGGAGGTTGAGAAAAGGAGAAAACGACTGTTGCTGTGAGAACGAAGGTGATAGGCCATCGGGAGATCCTCAATACAAAGATCGGGAGTAAAACGAGATCTGATTTGGTCCAAGGTCACTAGCACACACCAAACCATAGGCATGGTTTGGGCATAACTAAGACCGGTAAGTTCAAAGAAACGAGATATGAAAGCCGGAAAGGGGTATCGGAGTCCGATGGAAAAGGGGTAAGCCAAGAAGCACACCCATTCGTCGGAAGAAAAATCCGATCGGATTTCTCTGTCGAAAGGGCGAATGATCGTACCAACAGGGAAAGCACCAGAGGCTTGCAGGGCAGCGATGTCAGCATTGTCGAACGAACAGACCTCTTTCTCGGGTTCTTTAAGAAGGTTTTGGGCTTCGAAGGTCGGGATTGAATCGCCTGTGTGTGATCTCGTCCTACTGGCCATAGAGGATTTTAGCGAAGAAAAACGAAGAAGAAAGGGAAGAAAGAAAATACCTAAGAAATTGCTTGAAATGTGATGGACATAATAAGGAATAAGTCGGCTAAATAGAGGCTGAATATAGGGGGCAAAGAGTAAATATCGCATGGGAAGTTGCACAATGTCACCTCAATCGTCACTTCACTTTAATTGCCTCGATTTACGAGATAAGCTTTAAAATATATCCGTTGGAATTGGTATACCAACAGATATATTTTGGGGACAATTGTTGTGGGTGATTTTCTGTTTAGATATACTGACTAATATTCTTACTATGTTTCTTTTGTTGTGACCAGGATACCGGATCAGGATATTGGTAACATCCTGATGCAATATCCTGGTAGTAACTAATTAACTCACGTGCAGATTAAATGGTGCAAGTCTCTAACATTCAAGTGGACTTCTTCTCCGCAAGACTCGGGCAAATCTGTTAGATTATGGACGTTGGAGCCAGAAGACGTGGACTACAACGTTCATATATGGAATATTCGTTGAATCTCGGAATAATAGGCTAGTTAGTTTATTTCTCTTACTATAAAAAGGATTGATCGGATCAGATTAGAACACACAATCTCTCGCACACTTTTTCTCTCTAGCTGCAAACACTCAATACACACTTACACTTGTATCGAAATTACATTGTAACACTTAGTTGATCCGCATCATATCCTGCACAGTATCCTGACATTTGAAGCAATAAGAAGAACAAGGCAGCTGCGATTGTCAGCTCCCGAGGTTTTATGCCGGTAGATTGATCAAGGGCTTTCCTCGTACATCCTGTGTCACCCTTTACATTTTTGCTCATTGTTTGATTGTAGATACAGCTCGATATCCTGAGCCGTATCCTGAAAATTGTTTTTACGAACAACATAATTAGCATATTTTAGCACACTACCTCACTTAACTAATTTGATCACTTAATTGCTTCGGTAATTTTTGAATAAAACAGTTACTCTGCCCGATTGATTAAGAGCTCCGTAACGCATGTCAAGGCTCTGCCTGACTCAGTCGTTGGAGTTCTGTCTCGGGGAGGGTATAGCTAATGTAAATTGGGTTATCTTACTAACCGCATGTGCATTGTTTAATTTTAATAGATTATAACCAGGAAGTCACCAGGAATTATCTAAAATAGTAATGTGAGTACATCTTATTTTTGTAAATCTTTTTGTGAGTACAGTCACTTTTTTGTAAACTTTTTTTACAAAACCTCACTTGTTTTAAAATATATTTAGCAGTAATTGAGTATATGTATTCTACAATTACTGTCGGTATGTTGGGGTTTTGTATACATTGCTTGTTACTACACTGTGAGTAGTAGCATGACCACAGGTCAGGATTGACAGTACCGTGGGTGGTAATTGGGTAGATAAAAACATTGTAATCGCTCTAAATACTGTTAAGATATAAAATCCTATTTTGATTAAACTGGGATACACTCATCAGTATTTCTTGCTGATAAAACTTTTTAAAACGCGTTTCAGGTAACAAAATGTGAAAGCTAAATAGAAGCCAGCTGGAGAGCACTGAAGGCTTGGAAAAGTGGCTATAAAAGTTACCTAAACAAGAAAGAAGTTTTATTTCAATAAATTGGGATTTATCCCTGTAAACATATTTGTAATGGAAACTTGGGTTTTTCCTATGTATTTATTATTTATAAAAGCGTAGTGTTTAACTCTGATAAACTATTTCCTAACTACGATCCTGATGTATTTTCCGCTCCCAAATTAATAAACATCGATACCACTGATACTGTCCTCGCGGCCGCCCGCTCCCGGGGTAGGGGTCGGGGGTTGCGACAGTGTGTGTGTGTGGGGGGGGGGTTAGGTTTTTGGGGGTGGGGTGGGGGAGGATTAGGTTTTTTTCAGGTTTGTGTTTAGGGTTTAGTTTTAGGTTTTCGGGAGGGGGTGGGGGGTTTAGGTTTGGGGGGTGGGGGGTGGGGGGTTAGACTTTTGGTGGGAGGGTGAATTTAGGTATTTGGGGGTGGGGTGTGGGGTTTAGGTTTTTGAGGGGTGTCGGTGGGGGGGGGGGGTGGGTTAATTGGTTTAGGCTTTCCTTATTAGTGCACTTTTAAAAAAAAATTATATATAAAAAGCAGCGAAAAAAAAAATAATAAAATTGTAAAAAAAAGATTTTGGTATCTTTTTTAGTTAGTTTTTTTTGTTTTCTCATTTAAACTAGTTTTCTCATCATCCATCCCATATATATATAGGAGAAGGATCTGTTATGAACCACCCTTTATTGCGAGAACCGCGAGAACCAAGTGTGAACACAACCAAAAAATACCTAAAAAAATCAAAAAGCACTCAAAAAATTTTTTTTTTTTGACTATTTTTATGAAAAAAATCGCTATATTTCGTCACCAAAAAAAACAAAAAAAAAATTCGAGTAACAATTATCCATACACATGTGCATATGTATCACTTCTTTGACAATTTTTTTTTAGGTAAAGGGTTACCCCGGTGAATTTTATATATCAACCAAATAATAAAACAGGGTGCACCATGACATTGACACACACTACTAGACTTGGCATACCAAGACTAGGATACACAACCAAGAAAAACAGCTAGACAAACAAAGCCCCAAACACAAATAAACAAACAACTAAATCCGCTCTAGCCCCCATCGTTATCCATGTTCTTCATCGAGATCTTCCATCTATCCAAAATCTTCCTTTGCTTTGGATCTCTACCGATCTTAAATCCCATAAGCCTAAGCCGCACCGTGCTGATGATAACCTTGGACACCATACTTGCACTCTGATGGACTTGTGAGAATATTCAGTTGTTCCTTTCTTTCCATATAAAGTACGGAGAGGCCGCGACAAGAAGATTGCAAACAATGTGGTCTAGGTTCCTTGGAATTGAGTTACGCTCCATCCACTGCATGATCGAACTCCATGTATCATTTACACTCCCCATATCAACCAATTTCTTTACAGTGTTCCAAACTTTAGAAGCGTAGGAGCATTGAAAGAAAAGATGGTCTCTAGAATCACGGTCATATCTTTAAAGAGGACAACACATGAGGTTTAAATTAGTTGCACTACCCGCTTTCCAAATAGCCATCCGATCTTGCGTCTTCAGCTTGTTCTTAATTGCCAAGCACAAATGGAACGAATGTCTAGGAATGCACTGGCCGAACCAAACCATTGACCTACTCTACCTTATTATCTCTAGTCCGAAGGTTATTCCAAGCCTCGCAGGACCCAAAATATCGGGTTTTACCTTCCGGATCCTTCCAACGAAGCCGATCATCTGTATCATTAACTAAGTGATGATTAGCAACATTGATAAGTACTGGATAAAGATCATACCAAGCCTGTGGCCATCTCCATTGACCATTCTCTCCAATAAGCTCGGCAACCGTTGTGTTAAGATTAAAACCAGCATTCGCTATCGTCACAACCCGACCGCGTAAAACAACGAAACCGCGGCGGAAATGTCGGGGAGTGCTGTGGCAGAATTATTGTTTCAAAACACATGATAATTAAAGTTAAGTTTTACAAGCTTAAATTATTACGTTGCCTTAGTTCAAACGTAACACATAACATAAAAGACGATAACTTTCTTGATTTTAGATTTGCTAAGGCCCAAGTCGCCCTAAGTGAAGCTTGCTGACATCAATTATTCGCTCCTGAAACATATGTGAAAGTAAATACGTCAGCATAAAAATGCCTGTGAGTAGCATAGGTGTAGTGTTGAAGATTCATGACTTTAAAGGTTAAAAGAAATGTTTAACGAAAAGTAGTCATGAACCTTATAAAAATGTCTTCTTTTATAAAATCATATGAAAATCAAATGATATAAAAGAATGATGTATGGTTAAGTAAATAACCAACTGAAAATAATATGTATAAAATATGTCAATGTCATCTATAACCAATGTCCAATGTCAAATGTCAAATGTCAAATGTCCAGTATCAACCATGTCTTGTATGGCGAATAAATAGTATTTACTCAAGCCAAATGCATAATGTCATGTATAAACAAATGTCTTATGTAATCAAATGTCATGTTTAAAACAAAATTTTTGAATAAACAAAAGTTTAAAACAAAAGTTATGTTTTGAAAACCATTGCTTTTATTGATATGAACATTTATATGGTTTGTCTATCGTATACACTCAAGCCTTGAGACTGTCGGATAAACCCTTATCAGGATCAGGAATTTATCAAAAATGTATTCGGATTCTGTCATTCCCCTAACGAAATACCTAGAAAGCGGGAACGGTATTTGTCAAGTCCTATAACGCTATTACATACTACCGAGCGGCGTGATCAATGTTAATGAATGTACTACTTAACATACCAAATGTCTTTTTCAATGTAAGCGTGTCATGAAAATGTCTTTGTAAAACCATGTAATAGGCATACTAAGTCAATATGCCAAGTAAAATGTCTTTGAAACCAAATGTTAGGTATACTAAGTCAATATACCATAAAAATGTCTTTGAAATGATGTATTATATGTAATAAAAAAAATGTATAATGTCATGAAAATGAAAAGTAAAGTTATGCACATATACTTCACCCCAAAACATTTGAAAACGTAAAATAGGGGAACTATGTACTCACATTTGGGTGCGTTTTTATATGTTAACACAATCCCTCAAATTGTTTATTCGTCCTAAATTAAATAAGAACGACTTAATAATAAAAACCCACAAAATACATAAGTTTCTCCGATACTTAGAATTTTCACATAACTTTGAGATTTTCTCGAAAAGTTATTATTTTTTATTATATTGGTGTGAATATATTTATATATATATATATATATATATTTTAAAAACTTTGCGACTTGAACGATTTTATTGGTGACCCTCATTATGTTATAAGCAATATATCTACGATTTGCGCGTCGTAATATATATACTTATTGTGACATAAAATAAATATCGTAATACACATAATCTTGTCAAGTAGTAACATGTCATCATGCACATATTATAAAAACACATAACACATTGTAACACATAAAATTAACCCATGAACAACCCATTCTAGTATACATTGAAAAACGCGTATTTTAGCGATTCGGTAACGTTTTTGGGCGCCGGAAGTCACGTATGACTAATCAAACACCAAGTAAACTTAATATAAGTTAAAATAATTATTTTTATATCAAAAATATCAGTTTACTTACTGATCTAAAACTGTTTTATAAAAATCCTCCGAAAAGCCGATTTTTAACCGTTTTGCATCAAACGTTACCCTAACCATCCCAAATCGAAACGACTTGATATTTTAACATAACCCATGTTATTTACTGAATAAAATAGTGGTTATACCCATGATAGTGTAGGTATCACATAAAGCACATAAATCATGCAAATTTCACATATTTTACCACTTTCTAAGCTATATGTACAACATGCAAAGCTATCAAACCTATGTCAAAGTTTCATGCCATTATCATATACCAAATAATGTTATTTTTAGTGTTTATAACCTGCTCTAAAACCTTTTTGTCATACAATCATTTTTTTTTATCATTTCTTGAGCTTTAAATCAACATGTATTCTTATGTACAAGTGCTTAAAGCACACTATCATATCATCACCATTTCATATGAATTTAATAGCATCAAACATCTGATTTATTCATGTTTATTTACTGATTTATTTGAACATTTATCATGTCTTACACAAATCATCCAACACTTGCATTTTAATTATCATTCAAGAACAAGCAACAACTCAAAAATCCTCAAATATGTCTAATAAATTTTTGGCCATTTACATGTCAAAATACTAACATTATTTCAAGTTAGAACTCATGATTAAATCATTCATTTATATCTCTAACATATTTCACATAATCTTGTTCATGCAAGCAAACATCTTAAACAAGTATTTATCAAGAAATCAAACTCAAAGCTCATACACATACATATATATATATATATATATATATATATATATATATATTCGGTTATATGTACACACATATATACCACCATTTTTATTTGTATCAAGACCCATTTCTTTTTAGATTTCAAGTTTGTGAAAAATTCCAAGATTCAAGAGAAACTTCCAATCATCAAGAACAACCAAGAATCAAGAGTATGATTTAGACATAAACTTTATACCTTCAAGATTCAAGTAAGTTTTTGGATGAGATTTTGATGATAGGGAGCTTGAAAACACTTGAAAGCACCATGGAAACTCCTTTGGATCTTTACACCAACTTGAAATTTTCTTGAAATGGAGTTGGATCTTTGAAGAACAAGGTTGAAAGGTTGGATATGGAGGTGGTGGTGATGTTACAGTTTTGGGAGTCGAGAGAGGAGGAGAAGTTGAGTGTTGTGTGAAGTATGAAGATCTTGGAAGGATATATGCAAGATTATATAAGATATTGAGAATATACAAGAGATTGCATGAACCTACAAGTGGCCAAGATGGATGAGAAGTGGCAAGAGGAGGCCGCCACCTCTACCCCCACTCACATACACATGCAAATTTTTATATAAATATGTTATATGTAGGCTAAAACGGGTGTTTAACTGGATACCGGGTATTTTATCTAGCGTTTAAATCCCAGTTTATGGCGTTCTAAATTATTTTTATTATTCTATAAAAATAAACTCGCCAAAATATTACTGAAATAAATTTCAGTTGCCGAGACTGGCTGCGTTGTCCGCGTTTTGCAATATAAGCACTGTGTTGCGCAGTAACACGAGGTACGTGCTTAAACTTGAAAAATAACGTTTTTAAGCGTTTTAATTTATTTTTCAACACGAACCTGATTAATAATAAAATTTTAACCATAACAGAATATTTTAGGATTTAAATATTATCCGGGCGGTCACCAACGTTCGTTTCGCAGTTTTGTTGCAATTAGTTCTAAAGTTCGAATAAACATGTTTTTGCCATACCGAATCCTTCGAAACTTATTTCTAAGTTATGTAAAGGGTATTTAGGGTATGTTTGGCTTATGTCAGTGTTCCGGAGTGTACGTCGTGTTAAACTAATTACGTTCACGTAACGGTTTACGATTTCACTTCTAGAACAGGTTTGAGAGTTCGGAATTGAACAATGATTGAAAATGTACAATGTCACAAATAATTAAACAAATATTGAAATTAAAACACCATATCTTATTAAATACAAAGTTGTTTGGAACAGTACAGGGATCAAAATACACAGATGTCACAGTCTCCCCTACTTTTGGAAATTTCGTCCCGAAATTTAATTAGAGGAAACTTGTGGGAAAAGGTGTGGATATTTCGCCTTCATTTGATCCTCTCGTTCCCAAGTAAACTCTGGGCCACGTTTGGATTCCCAGTGAACTTTGACTATCCGTATGCGCTTGCGCTTGAGCTTCTTGACTTGACTGTCCAATATTTCCACAGGTTTCTCGACGAAGTGCATCGTGTTGTCGACACAAATTTCATCAAGGGGGATGTGGAGGTTTTCATCAGCCAAACACTTTTTCAGATTGGACACGTGGAAAGTTGGATGAACATTTCCCAGTTCAGGAGGGAGGTCAAGTCTGTAGGCTACTTTTCCGATTCTTTCAACGATCTTGAATGGTCCAACATATTGTGGTGCAAGTTTTCCTTTCTTCCCAAATCTGATTACACCTTTCCAAGGAGATACCTTGAGTAGGACGAGATTACCAACTTGGAATTCCAAAGGCTTGCGTCGTCTATCCGCGTAACTCTTTCGACGGCTTCTAGCTGTTAAGAGGTTGTCGCGAATTTTCTTGACTTTGTCTGTAGTCTCTAGAATGAGTTTAGGTCCAGTAAGCTGAGCTTCACCAATCTCATTCCAACAGACCGGTGAACGACATTTTCGACCGTATAAAGCTTCGAAAGGAGCCATGTTGATGCTGGAGTGATAACTATTATTGTAGGAGAATTCGATCAATGGAAGATGTGAATCCCAACTACCACCAAAATCGATCACACAAGCTCTAAGCATATCCTCCAATGTCTGAATTGTTCTTTCAGATTGTCCATCCGTTTGAGGATGATAAGCTGTGCTCAAATTGAGTTGGGTTCCCATAGCAGATTGCATGGTTCTCCAAAAGTGAGATGAGAATCGAGCATCTCGGTCTGATATGATATTCAAAGGAACACCATGTCGGGATACAATTTCATCTACATAGATCTTGGCAAGCTTTTCAGCAGAGAGATCCTCACGGATTGGCAAGAAGTGCGCTGATTTTGTCAAACGATCAACGACTACCCAAATGGCATCATGACCTTTATTAGTGCGTGGTAACTTGGTAATGAGATCCATAGAAATGTTTTCTCATTTCCAAACCGGTATCTCTGGTTGTTCCAATAATCCAGAGGGATGTTGATGTTCTGCCTTAACCTTCAGACAAGTAAGGCATTTGGATACATATAAGGCAATGTCTTTCTTCATTCCCGGCCACCAATACTGGGTTCGAAGATCCTTATACATTTTTTCTGCACCAGGATGGATTGAATAACGAGACTTGTGAGCTTCATCCATAAGCAAGGTGCGAAGATTGTCTATACTTGGGACCCACAAACGGCCCATGAAATAGAATATCCCAAAGTCTCTCAATTCAAGCTCAGGTTTAAGGTGACACGGTATTTCTTTACCCATCAAGCCTTGTGTAACACAAGTATGTTGAGCTTGAAAGATGCGGGTTTGAATATCAGATCGAACTCGAACACAATGAAGCTTGACTTTTTCTTTTCGACTTAACGCATCGGCTATGACATTCGCCTTACCAGTATGGTAGCGAATCTCGCAGTCGTAGTCGTTTAGAAGTTCTACCCAACGTCGTTGTCTCATGTTTAGTTCTTTCTGATTGAAGATGTGTTGGAGACTTTTGTGGTCTGTGAAAACCACACATTTTGTTCCATAAAGGTAGTGTCTCCAAATCTTGAGAGCAAAAACCACAGCGCCTAACTCAAGATCATGAGTCGTGTAGTTTTTCTCATGGATTTTCAATTGTCTTGACGCGTAGGCTATGACTTTGTTCCTTTGCATGAGAACACAACCAAGACCTAGATTCGATGCGTCACAATATACGACAAAGTCGTCGTTTCCCTCAGGTAAAGACAACACGGGAGCGTCGCAGAGTTTATGTTTCAAGGTCTGAAAAGCTTCTTCTTGTTTGGGTCCCCACTCAAAAGGTTTATTCTTTTGAGTTAAGGCTGTGAGAGGAACCGCAATCTTGGAGAAGTTTGCAATAAAGCGGCGGTAATAACCCGCGAGACCCAGAAATGAACGAACCTCGGTAGGAGTAGTTGGTGTATTCCAATCCTTAATCGCACTGATTTTGGCGGGATCTACATGTATACCTTGTTCGTTAACAATATGTCCCAAAAATTAAACTTCCCTAAGCCAAAATTCACACTTGGAGAATTTAGCGAAAAGTTGTTCCTTCTTTAGGAGTTCCATTGTTAGACGGAGATGTTGTTCGTGGTCAGCTCATGTCTTGGAATAGATCAAGATGTCATCAATGAAGACGATGATGAACTTATATAGATAAGGCTTACAAACCCTATTCATTAAGTCCATGAAGACGGCAGGAGCATTCGTTCAACCGAAAGGCATAACAGTAAACTCATAGTGGCCGTATCGTATGCGGAAAGCAGTCTTGGGAATATCTTCTTCGGATACGCGAAGCTGATGATACCCAGAACGTAGATCAATCTTCGAAAAGTAGGTAGCACCCTGAAGCTGATCAAGAGATCATCAATGCGAGGTAGGGGATATCAATTTTTGATATTGAGTTTGTTAAGCTCACGGAAATCGATACACATTCGGAAAGATCCATCCTTCTTCTTTACAAATAGGACAGGCGCGCCCCAAGGGGAAAAGCTTGGATGAATAAATCCTTTGTCTGATAACTCCTGCAGCTGCTTCGATAACTCTTGCATCTCAGACGGTGCAAGACGGTATGGAGATTTAGCAATCGGGTTAGCACAAGGTACAAGGTCAATACGGAACTCGATTTGACGTGATGGGGGTAAACCAGGTAAGTCTTCAGGAAAAACCTCAGGATAATCCCGAACGACAGGGATGTCTTGAACAGTTTTACCCTTGTCTTTCTCATCTACGACACGTGCCAAGAAAGCCACATAATTCTTTCGTAGATACCTTCGGGCTTGGGTGCTAGACATCAATTTAAGGCTACTAGCGGGTTTCTCTCCACGAACTTCTAAGACTTCACCAGACGAAAGAGGTACACGAACAATCTTGTCAAAACAAACCACTTCTGCACGGTATTTGGTCAACCAATCTATCCCTACTATAACGTCGAAACTCCCAAGTTGCATTGGCGTGAGGTCAATGGGAAAAAAGATGATCGTTGAGGTTCAACTGGCAATTTCGAATGACGGAATCGAGTATAAGGGATTCACCACTGGCTAACTCTAATGTCAAGGGTTTTCCTAGTTTTGTTCTAGGCTTTGCAAGCAAAGGTTCAAAAGCTAGGGATACAAAACTCTTATCGGCACCCGAATCAAAAAGAATAGAAGCAAGTTGGTTGTTAACATAGAACATACCGTTCACCACCTCATTGTCGGCACGCGCTTCATTGGCTTTGATGTTGTATACTCGTCCACGAGCCGGATTTGCATTAGCCAACTTCAGGCACTTGTTCCTGTAGTGAGTCAGATCTCCACAATTGTAGCAAGACCCAGGCTGAAAAGGAGGTCGTGCAGGATTTGCTGGCTGTTGGGCAGGGTTTTGTGCTGCTTGATTCGGAGCAGGAGGAGAGCGACATGTGTTAGCCAAATGGCCAAACTTCCCACAGTTGTTGCAAAGACGACACTGAAGATGTAGTTGATGATGACAATTGCACTTGTTACAAAGAGGTGCAGTACCAACATACTGTTTCTTGGCAGGTGGTTGTGCTGGCTGGGTAGGAGCAGCTTGATTGGTCTGTGCAACAACGGAAAAGTTCTTGGAAGCCTTACGCTTCTTAGATTTCTTCGAGGTTTCAGCTTTCTTTCCCTTCCTCTTCTCTGTCTTGTCAGATGGTTTCTTGTCACCCTTGCGGTGGAGTTTACCCTTCTTGACTTGAGACTCAGTCAAGGTCGCAGCTAGCTCAATGGCTTGTCTCACCGTGGTAGGGTTGTTGCCGGTGACAATATCCTGAACAGGATCAGGCAGACCATCTATGTACTTCTCAATCACCTTGTCCAAAGGCGTGACCATGGTGGGACACAGCAGGCTCAGTTCTTCGTATCGGTCCGTGTAGGCACGGTGCTCTCCACTATCTTGCTTAAGATCATGGAATTCGTCCTCCAGTGCCCTCAGTTCATGACGAGGACAAAATTCCTTCATCATAAGAGCTCGAAGCTCTTCCCAAGTTTGAGCCATTGCCACGTCGGCACCTCTGTCTCTCATCACACCATTCCACCAAGTAAGCGCCCTTTTCTGGAACACACTTGACACAAACTCAACCTTTCGCTCATTCGGGCATTGAACGTGACGAAACGTATTCTCGAGACTCTCGAACCACTGTAGGAGCCAAGTTGTTCCTTCTGACCCAGAAAACTGAAGCGGTTTAGCCGAATTGAATGTCTTAAAGTTGCACGGAGCAGGTGCGTTGTTGTTGTTTGCTTGGTTTAACTGAGTTACTAGGTTTGGGAGTACAACAGCGATTTGCTGAGTGATCAAGGCTGCCATTGCGGCGTCTTGAGTTTGATCACGTCGAGGAGGCATCTAAAAGAAAAGGAACACAAGGAAATGTGTGAGATTGACATATGACAATCAAAAGGAGTATTGAAAATATCGACAAAACAAAGGAAGGTGGTCATTTGTTCGTTACTTAAAACAAACAAACAACACAGTGACTAATCAAAGTAAATAGGTCTACATAATGCATAATGAAGACATGCTTTAGCCTATAAGTGGACACTCACTCCAAGAGTTCCCAGGTAAGAGTGACTAGTCCGATTATGTGGATTTGTACGAACACTCTAGCCTTAGACAGAAAACTCAAGGTACAGGCACCCACCCTTCCAGATTGCACGTGTTCACATTATTAAGACCCAAACTTTGATGAGATTTGAAAACTTTAAAGGCGTAAAGCCAAAAATAAATCATCTAAGGATAGATGATTGATTTTCAAATGGAATTGAGATTTGTGTACTTGTTTTAGTAATCACCTAAGGATAGGTGATAGTATTGTTTTAAGATCTAAACACAAGATAACTTGTGTTAGGGTCCTAGAAAGGTTATAGTCTAGGTTAAAATTTTACTAATAACCTAATTCCCTATAACCATGAGCTCTGATTGTCACACCCCGATCGCGTAAAACAACGAAACCGTGGCGGAAACGTCGGGGAGTGTTGTGGCAGAATTATTGTTTCAAAACACATGATAATTAAAGTTAAGTTTTACAAGCTTAAATTATTACATTGTCTTAGTTCAAACGTAACACATAACATAAAAGATGATAACTTTCTTGATTTTAGATTTGCTAAGGCCCAAGTCACCCTAAGTGAAGCTTGCTGACATCAATTATTCGCTCCTGAAACATATGTGAAAGTAAATACGTCAGCATAAAAATGCCTGTGAGTAGCATAGGTTTAGTGTTGAAGATTCATGACTTTAAAGGTTAAAAGAAATGTCTTCTTTTTTTTGGGTAAAGGGTTACCCCGGTGAATTTTATATATCAACCAAATAATAAAACAGGGTGCGCCATGACATTGACACACACTACTAGACTTGGCATACCAAGACTAGGATACAAACCAAACCTAAACCCGAAATGAAACACAACCAAGAAAAACAGCTAGACAAACAAAGCCCCAAACACAAATAAACAAACAACTAAATCCGCTCTAGCCCCGATCGTTATCCATGTTCTTCATCGAGATCTTCCATCTATCCAAAATATTCCTTTGCTTCGGATCTCTACCGATCTTAAATCCCATAAGCCTAAGCCACACCGTGCTGATGATAACCTGGGACACCATACTTGCACTCTGATGGACTTGTGAGAATATTCAGTTGTTCCTTTCTTGCCATATAAAGTACGGAGAGGCCGCGACAAGAAGATTGCAAACAATGTGGTCTAGGTTCCTTGGAATTGAGTTACGCTCCATCCACTGCATGATCGAACTCCGTGTATCATTTACACTCCCTATATCAACCAATTTCTTTACAGTGTTCCAAAATTTAGAAGCATAGGAGCATTGAAAGAAAAGATGGTCTCTAGAATCACGGTCATATCTTTAAAGAGGACAACACATGAAGTTTAAATTAGTTGCACTACCCGCTTTCCAAATAGCCATCCGATCTTGCGTCTTCAGCTTGTTCTTAATTGCCAAGCACAAATGGAACGAATGTCTAGGAATGCACTGGCCGAACCAAACCATTGACCTACTCTACCTTATTATCTCTAGTCCGAAGGTTATTCCAAGCCTCGTAGGACCCAAAATAACGGGTTTTACCTTCTGGATCCTTCCAACGAAGCCAATCATCTGTATCATTAATTAACTGAGGATTAGCAACATTGATAAGTACCGGATAAAGATCATACCAAGCCTGCGGCCATCTCCATTGACCATTCTCTCCAATAAGCTCGGCAACCGTTGTGTTAAGATTAAAACCAGCATTCGCTATCGTCACAACCCGACCCCGTAAAACAACGAAACCGCGGCGGAAACGTCGGGGAGTGCTGTGGCAGAATTATTGTTTCAAAACACATGAAAATTAAAGTTAAGTTTTACAAGCTTAAATTATTACATTGTCTTAGTTCAAACGTAACACATAACATAAAAGACGATAACTTTCTTGATTTTAGATTTGCTAAGGCCCAAGTCGCCCTAAGTGAAGCTTGCTGACATCAATTATTCGCTCCTGAAACATATGTGAAAGTAAATACGTCAGCATAAAAATGCCTGTGAGTAGCATAGGTTTAGTGTTGAAGATTCATGACTTTAAAGGTTAAAAGAAATGTTTAACGAAAAGTAGTCATGAACCTTATAAAAATGTCTTCTTTTATAAAATCATATGAAAATCAAATGATATAAAAGAATGATGTATGGTTAAGTAAATAACCAAATGAAAATAATATGTATAAAATATGTCAATGTCATGTATAACCAATGTCCAATGTCAAATGTCCAGTATCAACCATGTCTTGTATGGCGAATAAATAGTATTTACTCAAGCCAAATGCATAATGTCATGTATAAACAAATGTCTTATGTAATCAAATGTCATGTTCAAAACAAAGTTTTTGAATAAACAAAAGTTTAAAACAAAAGTTATGTTTTGAAAACCATTGCTTTTATTGATATGAACATTTATATGGTTTGTCTATCGTATACACTCAAGCCTTGAGACTGTCGGATAAACCCTTATCAGGATCAGGAATTTATCAAAAATGTATTCTGATTCTGTCATTCCCCTAACGAAATACCTAGAAAGCAGGAACGGGATTTGTCAAGTCCTATAGCGCTATTACATACTACCGAGCGGCGTGATCAATGTTAATGAATGTACTACTTAACATACCAAATGTCTTTTTCAATGTAAGCGTGTCATGAAAATGTCTTTGTAAAACCATGTAATAGGCATACTAAGTCAATATGCCAAGTAAAATGTCTTTGAAACCAAATGTTAGGTATACTAAGTCAATATACCATAAAAATGTCTTTGAAATGATGTATTATATGTAATAAAAAAATGTATAATGTCATGAAAATGAAAAGTAAAGTTATGCACATATGCTTCACCCCAAAACATTTGAAAACGTAAAATAGGGGAACTATGTACTCACCTTTGGGTGCGTTTTTATATGTTAACACAATCCCTCAAATTGTTTATTCGTCCTAAATTAAATAAGAACGATTTAATAATAAAAAACCCACAAAATACATAAGTTTCTCAGATACTTAGAATTTTCACATAACTTTGAGATTTTCTAGAAAAGTTATTATTTTTTATTATATTGGTGTGAATATATATATATATATATATATATTAAAAACTTTGCGACTTGAACGATTTTATTGGTGACCCTCATTATGTTATAAGCAATATATCTACGATTTGCGCGTCGTAATATATATACTTATTGTGACATAAAATAAATATTGTAATACACATAATCTTGTCAAGTATTAACATGTCATCATGCACATATTATAAAAAAAACGTAACACATTGTAACACATAAAATTAACCCATGAACAACCCATTCTAGTATACATTGAAAAACGCGTATTTTAGCGATTCGGTAACGTTTTTGGGCGCCGGAAGTCACGTATGACTAATCAAACACCAAGTAAACTTAATATAAGTTAAAATACTTATTTTTATATCAAAAATATCAGTTTACTTACTGATCTAAAACAGTTTTATAAAAATCCTCCGAAAAGCCGATTTTTAACCGTTTTACCGCATAGTTTTGCATCAAACATTACCCTAACCATCCCAAATCGAAACGACTTGATATTTTAACATAACCCATGTTATTTACTGAATAAAATAGTGGTTATACCCATGATAGTGCAGGTCTCACATAAAGCACATAAATCATGCAAATTTCACATATTTTACCACTTTCTAAGCTATATGTACAACATGCAAAGCTATCAAACCTATGTCAAAGTTTCATGCCATTATAATATACCAAATAATGTTATTTTTAGTGTTTATAACCTGTTCTAAAACATTTTTGTCATACAATCATTTTTTTATCATTTCTTGAGCTTTAAATCAACATGTATTCTTATGTACAAGTGCTTAAAGCACACTATCATATCATCACCATTTCATATGAATTTAATAGCATCAAACATGTGATTTATTCATGTTTATTTACTGATTTATTTGAACATTTATCATGTCTTACACAAATCATCCAACACTTGCATTTTAACTATCATTCAAGAACAAGCAACAACTCAAAAATCCTCAAATATGTCTAATAAATTTTTGGTCATTTACATGTCAAAATACTAACATTATTTCAAGTTATAACGCATGATTAAATCATTCATTTATATCTCTAACATATTTCACATAATCTTGTTCATGCAAGCAAACATCTTAAACAAGTATTTATCAAGAAATCAAACTCAAAGCTCATACACATATATATATTCGGTTATATGTACACACATATATACCACCATTTTTATTTGTATCAAGACCCATTTCTTTTTAGATTTCAAGTTTGTGAAAAATTCCAAGATTCAAGAGAAACTTCCAATCATCAAGAACAACCAAGAATCAAGAGTATGATTTAGACATAAACTTTATACCTTCAAGAATCAAGTAAGTTTTTGGATGAGATTTTGATGATAGGGAGCTTGAAATCACTTGAAAGCACCTTGGAAACTCCTTTGGATCTTTACACCAACTTGAAATTTGCTTGAAATGGAGTTGGATCTTTGAAGAACAAGGTTGAAAGGTTGGATATGGAGGTGGTGGTGATGTTACGGTTTTGGGAGTAGATAGAGGAGGATAAGTTGAGTGTTGTGTGAAGTATGAAGATCTTGGAAGGATATATGCAAGATTATATAAGATATTGAGAATATACAAGAGATTGCATGAACCTACAAGTGGCCAAGATGGATGAGAAGTGGCAAGAGGAGGCCGCCACCTCTACCCCCACTCACATACACATGCAAATTTTTATATAAATATGTTATATGTAGGCTAAAACGGGTGTTTAACTGGATACCGGGTATTTTATCTAGCGTTTAAATCCCGGTTTATGGTGTTCTAAATTATTTTTATTATTCTATAAAAATAAACTCGCCAAAATATTACTGAAATAAATTTCAGTTGCCGAGACTGGCTGCGTTGTCCGCGTTTTGCAGTATAAGCACTGTGTTGCGCAGTAACACGCGGTACGCGCTTAAACTTGAAAAATAACGTTTGTAAGTGTTTTAATTTATTTTTCAACACGAACCTGATTAATAATAAAATTTTAACCATAACAGAATATTTTTAGGATTTAAATATTATCCTGGCGGTAACCAACGTTCGTTTCACAGTTTTGTTGCAATTAGTTCTAATGTTCGAATAAACATGTTTTTGCCATACCAAATCCTTCAAAACTTATTTCTAAGTTATGTAAAGGGTATTTAGGGTATGTTTGGCTTATGTCAATGTGCTGGAGTGTACGTTGTGTTAAACTGATTACGTTCACGTAACGGTTTACGATTTCACTTCCAGAACAGGTTTGAGAGTTCGGAATTGAACAATGATTGAAAATGTACAATGTCACAAATAATTAAACAATTATTGAAATTAAAACACCATATCTTATTAAATACAAAGTTGTTTGGAACAGTACAAGGATCAAAATACACAGATGTCACAGCTATTGTTCTTGGTGTTATAAATGAACGAAGGGGGCTGCACATACATCAATTGTCACTCCAAGCATTCGTTTGGCACCCACTCTCAATGGACTTCCATATGTAAGGATGGACCTGATTACGAATAGAAAGGATCTTCCTCCATCCCCAACTAACGTTTCCACAACATTGCACCTCCCAAAAGCTTCTACCTTTTAATTTATAAGAGTGAATCCATTGCACCCACAGGGATTGACGATTATTAATAATGCTCCAGATATGGGATGTCATAAGAGCTTTATTTACATCCGTAATACTTCGAATACCCAACCCACCCTCATCTTTCGGCAAACAAACCTCCTTCCAGGCCACTTTAGATCGGATAGAACATTGAGAACCACCGTTCCATAAAAAAACGACGCATTATTTTTTCCAGACAATTGCACTTTCATTTACACTACCATTCATAATACACTACTTTCTAAATTAACAATATTAGAAATGCACATGTGCATCTATATGTATGAACTTGTTATAACATTAACAACACTAGAAATGCACATGTGCATCTATATGTATAAACATGTTATAACGTGTTTTGGTGCACCACTTTGAATACAATTTCCCTTTCATCTATCATACCATCCATAATACACTACCATTACCTCCTACCATCCGTAATACAATACCATTGCTTCCTACCATCCATAATACAATACAATACTATTACCAATATTTCACTTTATTACATGTATATCAACACCCTTTATACCATCCAAACAACATATTACATCATAAAGTGACAAATATAATCAAACCATCAACCACTATATATAACTAACCAAAACACATGTATATGGGCCTACTTCATCATTTAAAATCACAAACTTTTTGTACCAAAACACGTTATATGATGGTTATACATAATGATGCACATGTGCATTCTTAATATTGGTAATGTAAAAAGTAGTGTATTGCAGATTGTAATGTAAATGAAAGTGTATTTTTCTACTCCTAGTAATATATTACGGAATTTGTCCAAAAAATCATACATATGCACATGTGCATCCATAACTGTTACTCGAAAAAAAAGTTTTTTTTTTTTGTAACGAATTATAGCGATTTTTATTAGAAAAATATTTAAAAAAATTGTGTTTTTTTTAGGTATTTTTTTGTGTTCACATTGGTTTTCGCGGTTCTCGCAATAAGGGTGCTTCTCAAATGAACCTTACCATATATATATATATATAGAGAGAGAGGATTAGGATCAAGAGTGAACAACTTTTTGAGAGTGAACTGAGTGAACTAATCTTGGCCCTTGATCATTTTTTAGATTAAAAGGGTAAGATTGACATTAGCCAAGTATGTTTAATTAAAATCCTTTAATTTTCTAATCTCTTAATTCTCTCTCTCTCTCTCTCATTTTTAATTATTTCTCCATCATTTCTTTATCCATAGATTTTGTTTTAATTTTAACTTGAATATTTGTTTTTCTTTTATTATCCGTATATATAAATATCATAATACATTGTTTTTAACTTTTTATAATTTTCAATAAATATAAAAACATTTCTCAGAGATTGAAATTGTAATAATTATTTTTGGGCATTAACTTTTTTTTGAATATGTGATGAAGTTATTTATTTTTGCATACATGTGATATGTTTCGTGTTCATTAATTTCATAATTTTTATATGAATTTACTCGTGTGCATGCCTAATATACTATATGTTGTTAATGTACACATATGTAACAATTTCTGAATATAATACACAAATGTATAAAAGACTGTACATATGTGTATAAACTAACAACTGTATATCTTGTATAAACTGATAGTTAGCGAGACTGTACACATGTGTATAAACTAACACCTGTGTATCTTGTATAAACTGATACTAGCGAGACTGTACACATGCGTATACACTAACAGCTGTGTATCTTGTATATACGGAAACTAGCGAGATTTTAGGGATTTTGATTATATTGTTTAATAAATGCAATTTACAAAAGACGCAAATACCCTTCTGTCAATTATTTTAAAGGGGGCTTACAACATTATAATTACAATCTTGCCATTTTTTAAAAATCTCTAGATGATGTAATCCAAAGGCCTATATTAGTTCACACAGTTCACTCTCAACCTAGTGTTCACTCTAGAACCCTACCCTATATATATATAGGGGATGGTTCAAATGAAAACCACTTTTATTGTGAAAACTCGAAAACTAACTAAAAAAAGCCTAAAAAACACACCAAAAAAATATTTTTTTTTTCAATTTTTTTATAAAAATCGCAGGTTTTTATATATAAAAAAAACTTTTTTTTCAAAAAAAAAAAAAAAATTTGTAGTACACATGTGTAATAATACACATGTGCACTACAAAATTTATTTATTTTTTATTTTTTTATATGCAAAAACCTGCGAAAAATGGTATGCAAAAAAAAATTGGTATGTTTTTTTTGGCTGTTTTAATTAGTTTTCGAGTTTTCACAATAACTAGTGGTTTTCATTTGAACCTTCCCCTATATATATATATATAGAGGAAGGTTAACGTACATTACGGGTTAACGTACATCACGTACGACAGGTAATTACGCACGTTCATTTTAAAAACACGCACGTTATAACTCAAAAATCCAAAATCACGCATGTTGAAACACAATAATCACGCATATTGAAAACATTAATCACGCATGTTATAGAACAAATCACGCACGTTGTTGTACGTGAAGTACGTTAAGCCGTAATGTACGATATACTTTTTCTATATATATATA
This sequence comes from Helianthus tuberosus, assembly GCA_030545235.1. Classification (NCBI taxonomy): domain Eukaryota; kingdom Viridiplantae; phylum Streptophyta; class Magnoliopsida; order Asterales; family Asteraceae; genus Helianthus; species Helianthus tuberosus. The sequence continues at coordinate 37,527,002 of CM060357.1, read as the reverse complement.
TATATATATATATATATATGTATATATATATATATACCTCTGATTTCTTTTATATGCCTTTGGTTAAGAATTTAACTTTACAAAACTATAAAAAAAATATTTAAGCAGGTTTTAATAATAATAGTTAAAAGTAAAAAAAAAAAAAACCCTTTATATAGTTTCTATAATAGTTTAGAATATGGTTATTATGCTTATGCAATATAAAACAACTCTAGTAAATTAAAAAAAATTAATTTTATAAATGGATTTTAAATTCCTATTATATATATTGGTAAACCCGTAGGCCGTCAAAGCTTCACTATTCACGTCAAATCAATATTTGAATATTATAAACAACATACACCTTTCACTTGTTTAGTTTTAATGAATGTGACTTTTTCAAATAAAATGTAGGTTCGGCATAAAATTGGACCGTCATCGTCGACTCCTACCTTCATTTACCTCGTGACTTGTAATGTCGACCGGGCCCTGATGTTTTCTTTATACCAATTAGGGGCTAAATTATATGAGTGCAACTCACATAAAAACCTAGATAACAACCTCAAAATCAATGTTTTCTTTATATAGTTTTAAAGGGCCCCGATTTTGTTGTTTGCTTAGGGCCTCTAAAAACGTTGGAATGGCCTTGGTGGGGTGGTTTATGTTATGGAAATTATTTTCTTATTTAAAACAAATTAAATGACATATTTACCCTCAATCTATTAAATCATCCTATTTTTAAGACACATATATTAGCAAAATGCAACTAAGATGATCTCAATTATCAATGGTCAAGATCATTTCCTACACTTTGTATGGAAAACACACTTTGTAGAGGAACTCCACTATATATATAGGATAAAGATCAGAAATAAAGTTAACGAACAAAACAAACGAACTGAAGGAAAAGATAAAAAAGCACGGTGGCATTTTTGTAATTATCAGTAACTTTCAAAATTACTCTTTGTAGAGTAATTTTGTAAAATGTTCTTGTAGAGTAATTTTGTTCTTGTAGGGTAATTATCAAAATTACTCTACAAGTGTATCAAAATTACTCTGCATCAAAATTACTTTTACAAGTGAATCAAAATTACCCTGCAAGTTTATCAAACAACATATAATTTAAAATTACTCTACAAATGATCATGTAGAGTAATTTTGTAAAATGATCCTGTAGAGTAATTTTGATCTTTTGTAGAGTAATTTTGTTAAATGATCATGTAGAGTAATTTTGATCTTTTGGGGGCGGGGGGGGGGGGGGGGGGGGTTAGGTTTGATAATTACCCTACAAGACCAAAATTACTCTACATGAACATTTTACAAAATTACTGTACAAAAGATCAAAATTACTCTACAGTATCATTTGTAGAGTAATTTTAATAATTACCCTACAAGTAGATAATTACAAAAATGTCATCGCCTACTTTTGTCCTTTTCATGCAATTCGTACGTTTAGTACGTTAAGTTTATTTGTACAGTAACTTTCCCCTATATATATAGAGGAGTGGGGGGGGGGGGGAGATAGGGGTTTGCATTTTAAAATAAAAAAAATGGTGAATTGGTGATCATGTGTAAATGTTTTTTAGTGTTTTTGTGTTTCTTTGTGCGTCGGGTTATGTCATTTTCGAAGACTATATGTTTATGGCAAGTGAACAAGCACGTTTCTTTGTTTTTTTGTATTTTGGAAAAATTGGCATGGTCCGGCAGTAAATGAAGTGTTTGGACCCTGGGATCTCGTTTTGAAGAGTGTTTCCATACCCTTAGGCTACTCGGTATAGGAGAGGGTAGTCTTTGGAGGATGACCCTCCACCTCAGTGCCACGTCATAGTCCATGGAGTATGCCCCTCCAAGAATGGAACCAAGGAAATGGGTGATGAACCTACCCCACCTAGTAATTTATTTTTTTTAAATTTTGGTAAATTAAATAATCAATATATATATATATGTATATATACATATATATATATGTATATATACATATATATATATATATAGAGAGAGAGAGAGGATCATAAGAAAACTACATATAAATGAGAAAACTAGAAAAATAACTAAAAAAGCCTAAAAAAACATACCAAATTTTTTTTTACAATTTTTTATAAAAAAATCATTATTTTTTATATATAAAAAAATTTCAAAAAAAAAAAAAAATTTGTTGTACTGCGCACATGTGCATTATATATGTACTACACATGTGTACCATAATAGTGCACATATGCAATACAACAAAAATATTATTTTATTATTTTTTTTTGAAAATTTTTTTCTATGCATAAAATATAGCGATTTTTTATAAAAAAAAAATTTGGTATGTTTTTAGGCATTTTTATATATAGGGGATGGATCATAAGAAAACTAGTTTAAATGAGAAAACCAAAAAACTAACTAAAAAAGCCTAAAAACATACCAATTTTTTCTTTTACAATTTTTTATAAAAATATCGCTATTTTTTATGTATGGAAAAAAATTTCAAAAAAAATTTGTTGTATTGCACATGTGTAGTACACATATAATGCACATGTGCAGTACAACAATTTTTTTTTAATTTTTTTATATATAAAAAATAGAGATTTTTTATAAGAATGTGTAAAAAAAAATTTGGTATGTTTTTTAGCTTTTTTTAGGCCTTTTTAGTTAGTTTTCTCATTTAGATTTAGTTTTCTAATGATTCTCTCCCTCTATATATATATATATATAGGGGATGGATCATCAGAAAACTAGTTTAAATGAGAAAAAAAAAACTAACTAAAAAACCCTAAAAAACATACAAAAAAAATATTTTTTTTCACAATTTTTTTATAAAAAATCGCTAGTTTTTATGCATGGAAAAAAATTTTCAACAAAAAAAAATAATGCACATGTGCACTATTACGGATATAGTGCACATGTGTAGTACACATATAATGCACATGTGCAGTACAACAATTTTTTTTTTGAAATTTTTTTATATATAAAAAATAGCGATTTTTTTATAAAAAATTGTAAAAAAAAAATTGTAAGTTTTTTAGCTTTTTTTTAGGCTTTTTTAGTTAGTTTTCTAGTTTTCTCATTTAGATATATAGTTTTCTCATGATCCTCTCCCTATATATATATATATATATATATATATAGGGTCGGGATTTAGAGAAAATGGTAGAAAGTGAGAACGGTGAGAACGCTTATGGATCGTCAGATCAAAATAATCTATGAACTAGATTGGCGCGGTGGCGTTTTCGTAAATAACATCAATTTTATTACGTGGACGTGCTTCATTAAGGGTAAAAGGGTCTTTTGACTTCTCCACACAAAATGTCATCTCATGAAAATAAAACGCCAAACAAAAATCACACACCATTCTAACTAAAAACACCATTTGATATAAAACGTCAAACTTAATTATAATAAAATCCCGCCTAAAAAAACCACCAAAAAAATCCAATATATACAACATCTCAGACCTTCAATTAAAAACACACATAAAACCCCAAACGCCATATTTAATATATACCATTCGTCTTAGAAACGCCAAAAAACCCAAACATCAATATCTTCTAAACCAAAACGTTTTTTGAAATTCAGTTTGGTTGTCTATAAGCTTTCGCTCAATGTAATGAACAAAATCCTTAAGTGAGGATATTGTCCATTTCATTGAGTAAAATCTTATTGACTTATCCTCAACTTCCATCCAATTTATAACGGCAAAACATACAAAAACATTATTGAGGTTTGTTGTCAATAAAGTTTAGCTATATGTGGTGGACAACATTGTTAGTTATCTTTCTTAACCGAGGATTAACAATGTTGTCCATCTCATACATCAAAATATTATTGATTTTAGCATGATCAAATTTTGAGGTTGAAGGTGCTTTTATTTGGTGGCGTTCTTTTTATCGGTAAAACGCCAAAATTAAAAAATCAAACATCGTTCATTGGAAAATTCAAGATTGTTGGCTGAAGGGTCTAAACTCAATAACATTTTGCTGCATGAGATGGACAAATCTCCAAGAAAAAGATGCTGATGTCAGACTTTGTGCTTCCAAACAACCACAAAAAAAACTACTTGAAAAATAAAAAAAACAAAATGAATCATACGAAAGTCGAACCAGCCAGTTAAGATGATTCAAAAAAGAAGAAAGAGACTGGTGATAGTGAAGATTTCGAAGATCAATTGTTTATATATTATTTTTTTTAATTTTCTTTTTCAGTTGATTGTTATATAATAAAATGCCATATATAAAAAAAAGCCAGACAGCCAAAATGGTTGTTAAAACGCTTTCATGCCGTAAAACGTCCCCAAAAACTCCCAAACTATAATAAAATTACTTTGGAAAAGTATTATAAAAAACCCAAAAAATAAAAAAAAATAAAAATCAAACTTCAAAATGTAACTAGAAACAGTAAAAATGAAGAGACGGAAAATTTATTATATTAGAATCTAAAACGCCAAACTTGAAAGACGGGACGTGTTACAGACTTCAGAGAAAAAAGCTTATCAAAAGCAATAATTACAAACAGTAACTGAAACGGCAAATACTTTATTATAATAATGCACCGCCTAACCTACGCCTCCAAAAGAAATCCTATAAAATAATAACTCTCAGCAACTTCCATTTAATCAAACCAAAAAATCAAACGCCAAATACTACTAAATACCACTCACTTTAAAACACTAAAAAATTAAAAAAATCAAAGATGGCTAATATGCTATCTTGGATATTCAGTATTGTTCTTCGTGAAGTTTCACTGAATGGATTGTTAGCTGAGAGGAGTAACTCAGAAAGATTTTGCTGCATGAGATGGACAAATCTTCAAGAAAAAGATACTGATGACAATCGAATGCCATTTTGTGTTCTTTGTTCTTGAATAAGGCTTGGATGAGGAAAAGAGATCAATGACACTGAAGAGTGGGATGATTATAAAGATGAAGATCAAGATGAAGAAAAAGCGAAAAACCCACCCACACGTCATAGATCTATGTACCCAAACATCCACAAAAAGCCACTCAACAGACGAGCAGGCAAAATAATTAAACCGATGGGTTTGTTAAGTTTTACACAAAACGCCATATATTTGGTGACAGTTCTTGTATTATTAAAGAAGAGAGAGGCTGATGACAGTGAAAATTGTGAAGAGAGATCCGATTATGATTTTTAATTTATTTTCTTCGCTTCTATTTTTTTCCCTGTGGTTGTAATATAATTTTACAATTGTAAAACGGCAAGATACCAAAAACGCCAAAAAATAATAGAACAATGGGCCATCTTGTTTAAAATGCCTTGAAAAACCGCCATTCAGATAGATTTCCTGACCCCCTGGGTTCCAATGGCATACGATTTGAAAAACGCCATAAACGCCAAAATGTTAATACAATGAAACCATTAAACGCCATTAATTATTGAATTTGTTAACGCCAAAAATCTTAAACCCCAAAAAATAAAACAATATTCAGAAAAGCGGAACTGGAAAAGCAGAAGATAAAAGGACAAAAAAGCCCCTCCGCCCTTCTCTATATCGCGTGATACGTGTTGGGCCAGGATGCGTTCTCACACTTTTGAGCGTTTTCTCCTGATCCCGTTTCTCTCTCTCTCTCTCTATATATATATATATATATATATATAGTGGAGGGTTCAAATGAGAAGAAATTTTTTGTAAGAATAAAAAAGAATAAACTTCAACCAATAAGAACCCTTCATTTTACTTCATTTAATTTTTGCATTTAATCTTAGTGTAAGGGTATATTGGTAAACTTAAATAGATCATTAATTGTTAGTCTTTCATTTTAATAACTAACTACATTAAATTTGTAACTTATTTTCAAAAAATATATTTTTTCAAAGAGCCAAAAAAATTAATTTAAAGTGAACGATGAATTACGAGATGTGTATGATGAATTACGAGGTGTGTAGGATAAATTTAATATGTGTAGGATAAATTTCAAAACGTGCAGGATAAATTTTGATGCGTGTAGGCAAAAAATTTAGTGTGGAGGATGATAGTCTTTATGACTAATTAATTAGTCAAAAAACAATCATAAATGAGATGAGAAAAAAAACTATTTAATGTTTTACAATTGTACCCTTTGTTCTTTTTCTTCTCAAATTAATTTTCTTCTCAAATGAACCTTCCCCTATATATATATATATATATATATATATATATATATATATATACTAGTCACTTACCCGCGCGATGCGGCGGGAGTGGCAATTTACAATAGTATAATTGTTTACCGTTAGTTTATCCGTCGTCTCGTGAAATATTGTATACTACTTAAGTTAGTTTTCTTATTCGTGATATGATGGCACTGGTTTTTCTGTTAGTTTATCGATTATTTGGTGATCTTCTACAAGAATAGTACAAAACAAGGAAGTAGATGTAATTAAAAACAAGAAGAGTTCAAAACAGTCAAGTAGTTGGACAAAACAATAAAAACAAAATGCGGGGAGTCTCTTGTATCTCTTCCTGTTTTACCAATACTTCCGTTCGCTTATGACTTTCTTGTATCTTCTCCTCTACTGTACCAGATTTCGACACATAAAAAAATGTTAGACGCCTACAGGTGGTTTAAAATAGTAATTAAAAGGTAATTTCTGGAAGCAAATAAGGCACAAAATCTACTAACTTACCTTCTTTTTGATACGGATGCGATTAATTAATCACGCAACACTTCCTGGTAGACAACATTAGATGTGTAAACTCCGCGTTGTTTGAATTCTTTGGCGAGATGTACCAACACCTTCGTACTTTGTCTTGAAATCCCTCTTGATAACGCGACATAAAGTTGTCCATGTGAAAATACAGAATCCGGTAGATAAATACCAACGTTCGGAATTGTTTGACCTTGAGCTTTATTAATCGTCATGAAAAAGCTAAGTCGAATTGGAAATTGTTTTCTTTTCAGCTTGAATGAGAACATGTCATCTTCAGAAAGGGTTAGAGGGATTCTTGGCAAAAAAACTCTTTTTCCGGCATGTTGACCGACTGCAATTTCCGCATCAATAACATTTCGCATGAAACCCTTACATATCAACCGCGTGCCATTACACAGGCATGTGATGGATCGATATTACGTAACAATATTATTGGGCATCCAATTTTTAAACGAAGCTTATGAGGCGGCAAACCACTAACATTTAGCGAGTTTAAGAACTCGACCGGATAGAAGTTGCGCTGATCGTCTTCAGCTTCATCAAAACTGTAATAAACTTTTTCCTCCCCTTGAAAATTTTCAATCATTTGATTATTAATCTCGTCAACACTATCATTTTTAGTGGACAATATTGCTCTAGAGATTATATAATCTGAAGAATATACATTATCTTCAATTGATGGAAAGATGGCATGGATCAATTCTTTTATAGCGTTTTCTCTGTTGTTGCACTGAATTGTCATGTCATCGGGTATGCGGATATAGTTTCCTTCGATTGGTTCTTCAGTTCCATCGCCGACTCTTAAAAGAAATTTAGAAAACCATGGATCTTTCAGCGCTCTCATATTTATGGTCAACCGCATCTTCTTAGTCAAAGACCAAAGAGGTGACATTCGTACACTGGAGTCTACAATCTGTGCTCGAATGCCACGTTTAATAACCGGCAACACCTGTCTGAAGTCACCTCCCATAACCATTATCTTTCCACCAAATGGGAGACTAACACCTATAATGTCTTGGAATGTACGATCGACTGCCTCTATCGCCTGTCGTTTAGCCATCGACGCTTCATCCCATATGATTATTTTGGCAGACCGAATCAGTTTAGCGGCCCCACTCTGTTTTTTGATATTGCACATTGAATTATTTTCAAGATTAAGAGGAATCTTGAATCTCGAGTGAGCCGTTCTACCTCCTGGCATATTATTAGCCGCTGCACCTGATGAAGCTGTTGCGAGAGCAATAAGACCACGTGACCGAATTTCAGCAAGCAAGGCAATGTACAAAAATGTTTTTCCAGTTCCACCTGGACCATCAATAAAGAACACGCCTGGAAGATCATTATCAACATGCATCATGATCTCATCAAACACGTTTTTTTGGTCCGGATTAAGTGAATCTTTGGCACTCAAGTGTTCAGGTTCCAAAACAATCCCATACTCTTCTTGTAACTCACGATAACCTGCATCTTGTAAGTTAACATCGTCTGTTATCTTAGGAAGGTCGAACTCATTGAAATTTTTACCCATGGATTGTACCAAGACACTAATTTCGGTAAGAACCATATTTTGAACTCGTTCTATACTTTGACAGTGTAACCGATGATCTTCAGACAGTGAATCAAAGTGGTCATTCCATAACTTTCGAATATCTCTAGGTTGGCAAAAAATCATTGTGGTCGCAAATAACCTTCTAAGAGCATTGGGAAACTGAAACGTAGAGGCTTCTTCGAGACATTGTGATAGATATTCATCGTCTTCTATTAAGCCTAACTCAAGAGCTGCTTTCCGAAATGTCGCACACCGTTGACCATTAACTGTGCAAAGATGTTCAAAAGAAGTAGGCCCTCTGACATTTGACAAAAGTAGGCGTAAGTAGTACCTTTCTCCTTCGGCTGGATTAGCGGAAACGATACGACCTCTTTGTTTTTTACCGAAACGACGACTCCAACGGCGTGTGCTTCCATTCCACGTAAAGTGTTTTGGAAAATCTTTATACAAATGTACCCTTGCTGTTTCATCGTTTCTATTTATCTCAAAAAATGCTGTTAGCATGGTTCTCTTATCCCTTTCCCTATCAACAATATTAGGCATTAAGTCATCATCTCTAAATCTAACCATCTGATTATTTGGGAGATGAAGTTGTAAGGCTAGAACAGCAGGAAAGATTTGAGAAAGAGAGAAGGAAAAATGCGCCACATAGCCTCTGGGGGCGATATGTAGCGTGCATCTTGAAATCTTTTTATTTCATTAATAAAAACCCCTGGCTCACTTTGATCGACTTGAATAACCTGTTTGTCATGTCCTTTATAAACATATTTGAAAATATATTTCACAGATTTTATACTTGAGCAAACTTCCACATTCATGTGGCAGTTAAACATCATCAAAAGCCTTGGGTTATATGGGAGCGCCCATCTATTATCAAGTGTTTGTCCTCGTAGGTCCACTTCTATCCCGGTGTCTCTCCTTCGATACAACGGATACGAATCTTCTCCTTGTGTCGTCTGTTCGTTAAATTGTCTAGGATAGCGAAAACGAAAAATTTTAGGATCACCCTACATACAAGGACTGCTTGATCGTAAATTGCCGCAAGGACCGTGAATCATGTGCTAGACAACCATCTCATGCAATCTGGGATGTGTTAGTTTGTTAGGAATTTCAGCACACACAACCTTATCATAATGGTCCGCGTTATTGATCTTGTGTTGCGGGTACATGATTAGGAGAAAATGTGCGTGCGGCAAACCCCGCTTTTGAAATTCAATGACATAGACGTATGCCTTAACTTCCCCGAGGACATGTTTCTTGAAGAGTTGATCCTTAAGATCTTCTAATTTAGCCCGGAACACTCTTGAAACAAGGTCTGGACGATCTTGTGCAGTTTGACCAACATGTAAATTATCACATATCTCAGGCCACTTAGGATTACATGTCATTGTAAGGAATACATCAGGCTTGCCGTCATCTTGAACTAACGTCATCGCATCTAGAAACCGACGTCGCATGTCGCGAGGCCCCCCGATGAAAGATGCAGGCAACACAATTCTTTTCCCGACTCTGTTTGCATGAACCTCACCAGTATTGACGCAATCCACAATACCTTGGTACAATTCGGCCCGAATCTTAGCCTGGTTTCTCTCACAAAATTCTAAGCGTGACGTCTCAATTTTGATGTAAACATCAACAACAAACTGCTGTAGCAGCCTACCACCGAACAAAAGCACATTATCGGTAGATCGAATTTGGAACTTGTAACAGTAGTACTCTCGCATAGCCACGGTTGTTCTACCACTTCGTGTGTTAGCCTCTGAACGATGAAGATGTATTAAAAACAAACAGTGAATATAAATAAAACGCATTACGCTATTTTTATGATCTTCACTTAAAAAAGGATAACAAATTTTTGGTACCTTCCATTTCTCCTTCGATGTTGTCATACTGAAATCGTTTTGCTCCACAATTAGGACATGCACCTCGTTCCTTTAAAACACGATGCTCTCCAGGTACACCATTGTAAACAAAATTATAAGGATCATCTTCTACGCTCCCATCTTGGAAGGAAGGTTGATCAACTACTTCAGCAAATTGGGGTAATAAAGTACGCGGATGAATTCGAATACCTAAAAAAATTGGTGTATTAAGTAATGAAGGTTGTAAAAGATGTCAAGTTTGAAAAAGAAATCATTGTTAAATAAATAGAAACCTCGTGATGTTCTATGCCTGACTACGTCAATTACAGGTGGGAATGTGGTTGTCGGTGTAGCATCATCTATCGGGGTTTGGTTGACTTGACTGCCATTTGAAATACGCATTCCATTATCGTTTCGTGTATTAGAACATCCTTTATTGTACTCCTTGCGTTTTATAGTAGAAACACTTTAGGCGTTCTCATTTGTTGTTTGTGTAAATTGAGTAATATTAGTTTGTAAACTTCTTAAAGGTGTCCTTTCTGTTGACCTATTACTCATTAAAGATATTGATGAAGCACTTTGGGAGGCATCACCACTCCCAAATTTAGATACTTTGTTATTTTCTTTGCGTGCAGCATAGTATCTTTTTTGATACACTTTTCGTTTTTCAGCTTTAGTAAATGCACTCTAGCTAGAAGCATGGTTACGAGGGTTTGGTTGTCCATTAGTCATTGTAAATTGATAAAATGACAAATACCTTGCAAATTAAATAAAAGAGAGTTATCATAGATGATGAAATTCTCAAATCATTACAACATTCCAACACATAACTTAGAGAAAAACAAACCGAATGATAACATTGAAATACATAATGATAACATTAAAATACATGACTTAAACCGAATATCGTGACTTAGAGAAAAAAAAAACACAAATCCTTAAAACATTGACATACATAATGATAACATTAAGTGAAAGCCAATCTAAATACTTGGTGAAACAATGGTCTCCACAAACACTGCACCCTTAAAACCTCGAAACCAAGAAACGGGATAAAAACATTCGAAGGGCTTCATATCCATTTCAATTGTAAATAACTTCCCTAATTTAGTCATCACAAACCAATTACCATTTGTCACATAATGTGTTATATCGCACCACAATGACAATGATATCGGGGGGATCGGAGGACATGATAAGACCTTAATCCAGTAATCCCCTTGTAGTGTCCATAGGTCAATTGTCATCTCAAACATGCCAGTGCTAGCAAACATGTGAAGCTCATTTTTTACATTCACTAAAACACCTTGAACCATTCCTATAGAAGGAATGGGTGGAAAGCTTATCTCCTTGAACTGCTCCGAATTAACATCAAAACAAATCACCCTTTTCGTACCTCCAAGCCAACATTCGCAAACAGTGAAATATAGAGTACCACCACAAAATGTGCCAGCTGACCAATTGAAATGAGGGCTTAGGTACTCTTGTCTTCTTATGAAAGGAATATTTCTCCAAGAGTCTACATCCCTAGAATAAACATAGACACCAAGTACACCACTCCTACGCTTTATATGCAAGACCTTGTAATCATCGTCAGCGTCAACGTACAAACCAACGGCATCAAGGTTATTTATATAGAATCCATGAGAATCAGGAGTTGACAAACGCTTGAAAGCAGTAGTTGTTGGATTCCAAAGAAGCAGCTCGTATGTATGATTCAAGCAAACACACAACAATCCATTCAAATGTGAAAGTATTGAGACATCATTATTTTGGTGATGGAATGGAAATGTAACTATGGAGCTTGGCCCATAGTCATTGGATTTAGAGATGATCGGACGAACAGAGCACGTTAGGTCGTCAATTAGTAGAACTCTCTGGTTAGATGAAACTAATGAGCGAGAACAATGTATCCTTACGAAATCTTGTGTTGACAGTAACACATACCATTGCTTACATACACTCTTATAACGACCTACATCCTTCGTTGGCACCCTCGTTAATATTTCAAACACGATTGTATGAACAGGAAGGTCAGCCATGGTTATACCTTCGTTTAACACAGATAATGACTATTTAGTTGTCCAATCTAAGAAGATTATAGTTTGGTGAAAAATAGGTGTAACCATTACATGTAAATCAAGTAATATAACATATTTGTAATAACAAAGTAAAGTATACTTCTACAATTACTTCAATATGAGGGAAACAAAAAGCAAAACACGAAACACCAAGAGAGACTTTAATATTCAACAACTAAACATATAACAACACCAAACGTTTCTAACTTAAACACAAACTTGGATAACGATCCATAATTTAAATATCCCGTGCCTCGACCATATCTGGTTCGTACGTAATCGAAGTCAACTCCGTAGACTTCAAAATATTAACTGAAATAACAAATAAAATATAACTTTTATTAAATTACATGAGCCATTAAATCTAACTAATTTTTAGAATGTTCATGTGTAAAGAAAGCATAACATACTATCTGGTAGATGAACCAACTTGACACGTGATACATATATGATAGACCATTGTTGCACGGCTCGAATGGAACGTATAACATCGGAAGGCTTCAGGGCAGACAAAAACAATTGTATTGTGTGACCACTGTATATTACGATTTTGGGTTAAAGTTCTTCTAATAATAATATTTTCTTACATATAATGTAAATATTATGTTTGTAATATGTTAATAATAAATAATAACTTACGTCTTATCTTGAAGAGAAAGTTCAAAACAACATCGATCACGTTTGCCTTCTATTATTCTCCCAACCACATCTATAACAAAATCAGTAAAATCGTATACACCATATTATACATACATATATAAAGTTTTATATATTTAAAAAAAATATAGATAGAGAATTTATATGTACCAACAATATCCATTTGAGGTCTCCTGTCATGCTTCAATTCCATAATGGAAGGGACCAATGGATATAAAGAAGCACCCCTTGGAATCGTAAGCATAAGTGAAGAAAGCTTTGTATATTCGTTGATGGCAATTTTTTTCTCGGACCAAACTAACACGTAATTCTGGTACTTTGGGTACTCATGATAGTTGAGATTCTCAATTTGGAAATGATTAAAGGAAAAAAAACCATCCATCAATGCCGCGTCATTATATATGTGTATCAAATGTTGTGGGACGAACGCAACAATTTTTTGTCTCTAAAAAGAAAAGAAATTTAGTGGTGGAAAAACGCTTGCTCGTATAACACAAAGTAAATTAAAATAATGTTCTTACGTGTTGATCAAGAAAAATAACCACTAATCTCTTTTCATCGACGTCATGCCAAATAAACTCCACCTTAACAAAGATTATATTATACCATGCTCTATCATTTCTCAATGATGAAAATTCTTCAACGGAAAAATGATCAGACATATCCTATTAAGTGTTCAATGTTAGTTAACTAAAAAAATAAAAACTCCGTAAACTTAAATTTAAACTAAAACATGATTAAAATTAAACAACAACAAATTTAAATTTAAATTTAAACTAATACATAATTAAAAGTTACATAATTAAGATTCAAACTAATTCGAGAAAAAAAAACTACAGTCATCATCAAAGTTGTTCTAAGGTTCCCAAACCATTTCTTCATCCAATGGTGGTTCGTATTCCGCCCCAGGGTCAGTTTGGTACCCTTCAGCCCAACTCGGTTGTGTTTGACTGGGGTTTTCCACATAAGGGGGTTTGAAGGTGGATGATGCATAGGCAGTATAGGAGTGTTTGCCACCGGACGATGATGCCCCTCCTCAATTTTTAGTCCACCAAATTGTAGTTGAGCGAATGTATAGTTATACGCCCAATTCAACTCTTCATCCGTCCAACCAAATGGATCATCATGTTCAGGGTTTGTCACCGGATGAGAGTTTGCCACCGGAGGTGGGTTTGACACCGGAGGTGGGTTTGCCATCGGACGAAAAGGGTTTCTAACTTCAGGGTTTGAAGTTAGAGGGTTTGAATCAGGAAGGTTTAAATGGCGACGGGATGATCGTCCATGGTTTGTTGATCCTTGTGGTTCAACGGCAATTGGATAACCACCAGCCATACCTCTCAATTGATATTTGTTTGGAGTGATTTGTAAACTGAAAAATACAATTTTGATTGGATATAAAGATCAATTTTAAAGCAAATAAAAATAGTTTGGTTAAATATAAAAAAAAGGATTGTGTAAACTGAAACATACAATTTTTATTGGATATACAGATCAATTTTCTTACCATGTTAAAAATTAACATCAAAGTAAACTGAAACACAAGGATTGTGTAAACTGAAAAACAAAATTTTTATTGTAACATTTTTAACATCAAAGTTAAGTCAAATGTTTTTTGGATTTATATTTTTTTTTACCAAAAGAAATGGTAGCAAGCTCAAAATTTCTGAAATTTCAAAGTGAAGTCAAATGTTTATTGGTTACAGAAAATAAGCAATGCTCAAAATTGAAAAGGGACGTGGATAACTACAGCTGGAAGTCAATGCATCTTACACATCACTCTTTACTTGCCACATCTATTTATATATCTTTTCCATTGCATTATCCACCACTTGATATTTAATTTTCTCATACATGATCTAATCATAGCCAATATATACCACTGTTTTCAGAAGTCTGGTCCGGTCTAGGAACGATTTATAGAACCGATTGTTAGTATCTTAGACATCATTTTTTTGCTACTCGGTTGAACCAGTGAAATCAGATCGGTGGTTGTACTAATAACATGCTCAGATGGCATAGTAGAAATTATGGATTTACTCAACTTTAGTTTTGAGTTTTAACTTATATGGTTAGAAACTAATGCTGTTAACGGAAGATTGTGTTGTACCGCTAACTATTGTATCGCTTTGTACTATAAGAAAAAACCCCTATAGCCTTGAAGTTCATGCAAGTACGTTTTTATAGGATAACTTTACACAACGAAAATAGTAACTATATTTCATAAATGCACTACATAACTTATTATGGTTTGTGTACTAAAATCATATTGCAAAGTTACAAAATCATTTTATTAATCCTGAAATTATAAAAAAAAACTGTTCTTAAATGAAGAAATCACAAAGTATTATGGCACATTTGTTATAATACAAGACCAGCTACATACCTAGTCAAGAATCATTCACATCTAGAATTTATACCAAATGCAAAATAAGAGAAATATCATAGGAAGTAAAACACCAAACTATGAAAAAAAAACATAAAAAAAAAGAAAAACAAAGAAGCTTAAACTCTTCTATTTTACAGCAAAATATATTCAATATTCAACATTAAGTGTATAAGGCCACGGTTAAACAATACAGAAGCAAAATGCATAGAAATAATACATGTAAACTAAAATAATACATGTTACAAAACAAATACAGAAGCAATAAAGTCTATACTTAACATTTATTTTACAACACATGTAAACTAAAATAATACATGTTACAAAACAATACAGAAGCAAAATGCATAGAAACAATACAGAAGCAAAATGCATAGAAATAATACATGTAAACTAAAATAATGCGACAGTTAAAAGTGAAAAAAGTAACCAAGAAATGTGAGTAAACTTACAACAATGCAAGAGCCTGATGTAAAAAGCCGAAAAAAAATGTAAGACCTTGATGTGAAGAGCCGAGAAACAACGCAAGACCCAGACGTTTAGAGTATTGATTGATATTCTGAAATCGAAGTAAAATAGAAGATGTTAGGTTGATGTTTCGAAGGTTTGATGTAAGATTCAAAAGTAGGATGAAGTTCAACGCAAGACTTACAATTTGAAGGTTTTAGTATCCAAGTTGAGTGCTTGCAGAGTTGTGATGAATTGTGATGAATGTAGTTGAATTTATAGACTTCCAAGCATGCTTCCTTTCTGACAAATCCGACCAGTGTTTACTTTTACAGCTGTATTTGAACAGTCATCGTCAGTAAAAAAAAATTCAAAAAGGGTAGCAGTAAAATATATTTTGGATTCTGAAAGCTTGTCAAATGTTCAAAGACTTTTTGTGAAAAGTCTTTGAAAGGTTGTCAACTGTTCAACTGTAAAATCAGGAGTTAGGTTTCTGAAAAAGGTTTCGAAAGTCTTTCTGACAGGTTACTGTTCAATTTTTTTGTCATAAAAAAAAAACTAAATCAATTTTTACTTTAAATTCAAAAAGTTTATTAAAAAGAGTTATAATTTGATGCAAGTGCAAAGCTGTTTAGGGTTTTAACCTGATTCATTAGTTTAAATCAATTTTTACTTTAAATTCAAAAAGTTTATTAAAAAGAGTTATAATTTGATGCAAGTGCAAAGCTATTTAGAGTTTTAACCTGATTCATTAGTTAAAATCAATTGTTACTTTAAATTCAAAAAGTTTATTAAAAAGAGTTATAATTTGATGCAAGTGCAAACCTGTTTAGAGTTTTAACCTGATTCATTACTTTAAATCAATTTTTACTTTAAATTCAAAAAGTTTATTAAAAAGAGTTATAATTTGATGCAAGTGCAAATCTGTTTAGAGTTTTAACCTAATTCATTACTTTAAATCAATTTTTACTTTAAATTCAAAAAGTTTATTAAAAAGAGTTATAATTTGACGCAAGTGCAAACCTGTTTAGAGTTTTAACCTGATTCTTTACTTTAAATCAATTTTTACTTTAAATTCAAAAAGTTTATTAAAAAGAGTTATAATTTGATGCAAGTGCAAACCTGTTTAGTGTTTTAACCTAATTCATTACTTTAAATCAATTTTTACTTTAAATTCAAAAAGTTTATTAAAAAGAGTTATAATTTGATGCAAGTGCAAAGCTGTTTAGAGTTTTAACCTGATTCGTTATCGGTTTCGACTTGCGGCAGGTTCAATAGCCTAAGGTTTTCTTTGCATTTTAGGGGGAAGATGGGCGCATCTCTCCACATGGCATACAAAACACAGGTTATTGGCGGCAGCCCGCCACATTTAACATATAAAGTTTTTTTATATGTTAAATCTGGCGAGCGGCCGCCAATAACATGAGTTTTGTATGCCCTGGGAGAGAAGCACCCATGTTCCCCTTAAAATGCAAAGAAAACATCAGGGTTTGCTGGAGTTGCTCGTAGTTTTCCATAAAATGCAAAGAAAATAGCAATGTAAAAGGACAAATGTTAGATGTGTCAAAATGAGTTAGTTGAGTTACTGGTCAAAAGCATGTAAATCAGCTACAAAATACCAGATCTGTAACAAACATAATAAGCTACAAACATACCAGATCTGTAACAAACATAATCAGGTACAAACATACCAGATCTGTAACAAACATAATCAGGTACAAACATACCAGATCTGTAAAGAGATTCATCACAGAGAAACCCTAGATCTTGATCAGTAACATAAGCATGTAAATCAGCTACAAACATAATCAGTAACATAAGCATGTAAATCAGCTACAAACATAGCAGATCAGGTACAAACATAATCAGTAACATAACCATGTAAATCAGCTACAAACATACCAGATCAGGTACAAACATAATCAGTAACATAAGCATGTAAATCAGCTACAAACATAATCAGTAACATAAGCATGTAAATCAGCTACAAACATACCAGAACAGGTACAAACATAATCAGTAACATAAGCATGTAAATCAGCTACAAACATACCAGATCAGGTACAAACATAATCAGTAACATAACCATGTAAATCAGGTACAAACATACCAGATCAGGTACAAACATAATCAGTAACATAAGCATGTAAATCAGCTACAAACATAATCAGTAACATCAGCATGTAAATCAGCTACAAACATACCAGAACAGGTACAAACATAATCAGTAACATAAGCATGTAAATCAGCTACAAACATACCAGATCTGTAACAAACATAATCAGTAACATAAGCATGTAAATCAGCTACAAACATACCAGATCTATAACTAACATAATAAGTAACATAAGCATGTAAGTCAGCTACAAACATACCAGATCTTTAACAAACAAAATCAGCTACAAACAAAATCAGCTACAAACATACCAGATCCGGGCTGCCAATATTCCTCTAAGAACTCAGATCTGCAAGTCGTGTAACCTCAGATATGTCAATATTCATAAAAAATCCTCAAAAAATGACGGTAGATCTGAGAAATTTCAGCAGAAAAAAGTACCTGGCTCGACGGTGGTAAGGTAGATCTAAGTCGATGGTATCTCCACCGCTCCATCTTCATCTATAACAGAACAAACAAAACAAACTCAAAATCAGCTACAAACATACCAGATGATACTTGCAAGATAAACAGCTACAAACAAAATCAGCTACAAAAATCACCCTAACACGAACAACTCAACGGCAGATCTGAAATATTACACAGATCCGATTCAAATTCCAGATGATACTTGCAAGATAAACACAATAATCAACTTCAAATTAAAAATACAAACTTCTTTAAAGAAAAAAAAAAACTAAACTACAGAACACATACCACATCTGGTTATTCCGGTGCACCCTAACACGAACAACTCAACGGCAGATCTGAAATATTACACATATCCGATTCAAATAACAAAAAAAAGATACTGTAAAAAGAAAGATACCGAGCGGTCAAACCAGTCGATCTGGTGTTGGATCTAGAGAGATTCATCACTGAGGAAGCGTATATCTTGAAGCGACTGGTAAAGAAACCCTAGAAATGGTGGTGATGATAATGAGGAAGTCGATCTGGTGTCGGATGTAAAGAGATTCATCACAGAGAAACCCTAGATCTTGATCTTGGAGCGCCTGGTTTTGAAACCCTAGAACCGCGTCTGGTGAGAGAGAGAGAGAGAAGAAGAAGGATGGGGGCGGATGTGAATGAAATGAATTAGGGTTTAGATTTAGTGAAAGAAGGTATATATTGGATACATTTGGGTAAAACGGGTCAAAGAGATCCGGTTAGTTTGTATGAGCTGCTCCACGTGTGTTGAAGGATTTTTCAACACCTTTGTGCTTAAAAGTTTGTACAATGGGCTTCAAATGGTTGTAAAGTGGCAAATGACCATTTCTGTCCTTCCTATATGCTTATTAAAGTAGTATAGATATATATATATATAGGGTCGGGGTTTAGAGAAAACGGTGAAAAGTGTGAGAACGCTTATGGATCATCCGATCAAAACAATCCATGGACTAGATTGCGTGGTGGCGTTTTCGTAAATAACATCAATATTATTATATGGGACGCGCTTCATTAAGGGTAAAAGGGTCTTTTACCGCTTATATTCAAAACGCCATCAAATGATAAAACGCCATACAAAAAATAAAATGCCATTAATAACAAAACGCCCAAAATTAGTAATAAAACACGTTGAATATTACAGGAAGATGAAACTACACAAATAACTGAATTTCAGTTATTAACATTTATTAGAAGAAATTCCCTCCTAAATTACACGCCAAAAACATCATTATATAAACAAACATAAAACATAGCTTCCTTAATCACTTCAATCTATCCATTTTCTGCAAAAAAAAATCGTTAACCAAAAACGCCAACTTAAACAAAACGCCAAAAATGGCAACAATCTTTTCGTGGAGATACACTCTGGGAATCAGGCGATACGTCCTCCATTTTGACAACAGAAGGAGGGTGTATGTTAAGACGGTCAGGGCAATTCTGAAGATGGAAGAAGAGATACAGAGGAAAATCTTATCCATTGCCATCGCTCTAGACAACGAATGCCATGAAACGTATATGCTTATGAAAGCATTAACCAGCAAATTTGGACCAATCAAAGCAGATGTGAAGCCAGACCCTGTCATGACATCATGGCGTTTTGATGATGAAACAGACATGGTGACGGTTACATATGACAGCGGAGAGCAGGAAGTCTACTGGCTAGAGAACATCATGACAAAGCAGCGACTGGGTTTCATGGAAGAATTGCATAACGCCACTTGTACCAACACAGAAATAGACTCAAAATTGGAGTTAATGCAAGACATGTTCAGGTGGAGGCTTCAGAATCTTCAGGAACAAGAAGCTGATGAAGGTGAATGTGATGACATGGATGAAGATCATGATGAAGACTCCGAGGAGGAAGAAGATGACACAAGTGATGGATACTATTCGGATAAAGTACCTTCTGACGAAGGATTTTAATTTTTTTCCTCTTTTTTTCTTCTTCTATGTAATCTTCTTTTTTTTTAAGATAATTAAATGATATATTTCTGTCTTTATTAGCAAAACGCCAAAATTATACTAAAAATGGTTAACCCTAACAAAACGCCAAAAATAACAAAAAATATTTTTCCTGCTTAATATTTTATTTACTCCGTTATTGTATTTTGTCATTTTGGTATGCATAAGGCCATTTAAAAAAAACGCCAAACTTAGAAGATGGGACGTCTATAACCTATAAAACTGATAAAAGCTGATCAACACAGTAAATACAAAAACAGTAACTGAAAAGACAGTTACTTTATTACTATCATTTATTATAATAAAAAGTCCCGCCTAAACTACGCGCCAAAAACTCCTATAAGAGGGGGGTCTATACACAATGAAATTAATCACACCCAAAAAAACACAAAAAACGCCATATCCTCTAGAAACACTCCCTTTAAAACGCCCAGATGACAAAGCTTTCACTGAAATGGATCCTTTTTTCTGAGGGGGTTAACTTAATAATATTTTGCTGAATGAGATGGACAAATATTCAAGAAAAAGAGACTGATGACAGTGATATGCCATCATGTGAGCTTTGTTCTTGATGATTAATTGAATGGAATAAAGGGTTCAACACAAGTGTAAAATGCTATTTTGGACTCCATTATTACAAATAGCATCAAGCAAGAGTTGATCTTTAATGACATGCCACCAAACAAGAATATCACACCAAAAAACAGGATGCCACTAAGCAGCTTCTTCTGAAAAAGACGGGGTTTATGAAGGAAAGTTGGCATCTAGCTAAATTATTCAAAAAAGGTTCAAAACACCAAAAACAAATTCAAGAAGGAAGAGGCTGATGACATTGAAGATCGGAAAGAAAAATTAGATTACCATTTTTAATTATTTTTGTTTTTATTTTATATTGTATTGATATCAAGTTATATGTTGTTTTGTTATCTAATTCTCTATAAATAAAATACATTATTATATAAAATGCCAAACACTACAAACACAAAAACGCAAGTAGAATGAAAACTGGGAGAACAACTGCTGGCAAAGCACCCTGTAAAGGGTATTAAAACGCCAAAAAATTCACTAAACGCCAAAAAGAAAAATTGGACTTATTTTAATCTTATGCAAATATTAATTACTCGTAGTGAATTATTATACAAAACCCCACAAACTTCAAAAAAATTAACCAGAAAACGATATAACGCCAAAAAATTATATATATGACACAAAAACAATTAATTCAATGACATAAAGTTTAATAAATACAATTAACGCAAAAAAAAAAAAACAAAGACGCCAGAAAATATTATACCGCGTTGTGAAAATAAAAGAAGAATGAAAAGACAAAAAAAGCCCCTCCGCCCTTCTCTGTGCCGCGGGACACGTGTTGGGCCAAGATGCGTTCTCACACTTTTGAGCGTTTTCTCCTGATCCCGTTTCTATATATATATATATATATATATAGGGAGCCGCTAAAATGAAAACCACTCCCAGTTGTAAGAACCGCGAGAACCACTTTCCACCAATCAGACTTTGCCACGTATACAATATTATTTTATAACCTAAAGGGTATTTTGGTCATTTACCCCAAATGTCAAATCTCTCCCTCTCTCTTCATTTAAAGCCACCAGGCCTTCTCTCTTCATTTAACATCTTTCATCTTTCTCTCTCTTAAAATATAAAACCCTCAATCTCTCTAAAAAATCATATGTGTATTAGTTTTGCCAGTTCCACCATGGAAATCAGGTGGCCCATCCCCGGAAAAGGGTACAGAACCATCGCCCTCAGATTCCATTTCTTTCTGTGTAGATTAGATCGCTACAAGCTTGTAGATTTGGTGAGGAGATAACGATTTCATAGCTCTGTCATAGTTGTATGTGGACAGCATGCATTGGGAGCTGTATCTCTGAGTGCCAACTTTAAAGCCATGAATACAAGTGGGACACTTTGTGTCGTGGCTATTTATTTGTTTGGTTTTAGTGAGCTTTTCACCCTCTTGTATCGCACCACACACTCCACACGCACCCCCTGTAAACCCCCCAACACCCCCCCTGTTTCTCGATTTAACGGTCGGCCACCACCTCGGGTGGCGGCGTACGGCGGCAGAAACATAGCAGGGAGAGAGATGGAACGAGATGATAGAGATATTGTGAAGAAAACAAAGGGGCGGCGACGATATTAATGATGACACGAGGGTGGAGATGACGACGATGATGTTGAAGATGAAGGTGGAGGTGGCCGACGGCGACACTGGCCGTCGGAGCCATGCCGGCGGCGACGTTTTTGGTGGTGATTATGTTCAGGTTAGGTTAGTTCAACACCCGGATTTTGTTTGATTCAATTTTGGAGATGTATATGATGAACATTTGTCTCTGTTTTGTTGTTTGAATCTTTGTTTTGAGTGGTGGATAGAGGTGGTGCCGGTGATTGGGTGGTGGGTAGAGGTGCTGGCGGTTTTGGGGGTGGCCCGACGGTGTTAACGGCGGTGGTGTTGGAGGTGGAGGTGGTGGTTGTGTGAGTGGTGGTGTCGTCAGTGTCGGAGTTGGTGGCTGTGTGAGGATTGACGGTGGTGGTGGGTTTTTGACGGCGATTATATAAAACATAAATTTTTTAACGTAAAACGCGTAACTTTAAAAATTTAACGTAAAAACATTTTTATGTAAAACGTTTTTACGTAAAACGTAACACGTAAAACGTTAAAGGTAAAACATAAAAGGTAAAACATAAAACGTAAAACGTAAAAACGTAAAATGTAAAACGTAAAACGTAAAAACTTAAAGCATAAAACGTAAAAACGTAAAGCTTAAAGCGTAAAACTTAAAACGTAACACGTAAAACGTTAAACGTAAAACGGGTCGTAAAATACATAACGTAAAAAACGGCGCGTAAAAAATGGGGCGTAAAAAAACTGGGCGTAAAGGGGCGTAAAAACGGCGTCCAAAAACAGCGCGCAAAAAATCGGCGCGAAAAAAAATTTGTATTGTTAAAAAATCTGAATTTAAAATGGTTTTTAATAAAAAAAAATTAAAAAAAAAACCAACTATTATAATAATACAAAAAAGTAATAAAAAATAAAAAAGACAAAAAGACAAAAAATAGTATTTTTACTAAACTGCACTTTTGCATTAAAATATTAAAAACATAATAAGGCAAAAAGTATTTAATATTAATTTTAACTACTTTCAATCTCATCCATCCATCTTATAAATCTAGTGGCTAGAAAGTGGTTCTCTCGGTTCTTACAACTGGAGGTGGTTTTCATTTTAGCGGTCCCATATATATATATAGTCGAAGGTTCAAATGAGAAGAAAAAATTTGTAGGAATAAAAAAAAATAAGTTTTAAACCAATAGAAATGCTCCATTTTACTTCATTTAATATGTGTATTTAATGTCATTAATAAGGGCATATAGGTTAATTTCTAATTGTAATTAATTAGCAAACTAATTAAACTTGTAACGCACTTTTAAGTATACTCTTTCAAGATAAAATAATTTAGGGTGAACGATAATTTTAGACATGTGTAGGATAAATTCTTAAATGTGTATGATAAATTTAGATATGTGTAGGGTAAATTTTGGTAAGTGTAAGATATATGTAGGATAAATTTTGAAATGCGTAGGATAAATTGTTTTTTGCTTTATTAATGAGATATAACACAATTAATGAGAGGAGTTATAAACTATTTAATGTTTTACCATTATGTCCTTTTTTTTTCTTACATTAAATTTCTTCTCAAATGAACCTTCTCCTATATATATATATATATATATATATATATATATATATATAGGGTAATGCTCCATAGGAAACCCTTATGTTTTTAAAAAACCCTAGAAAACCCAACCTCCCGACAATTTTTTTTTTTTGAAAAAAATAACCCATGTAATATACATGTTTTTAAGAGTTCTGGGCAAAAAAAAACAAAAAAGCGCCGAAAGAATTTTTTTTTTTAAATAAACAAGTTTCAGCATTTTTTGTCTAACACATGTTAGTCACAAAAGTTGCTGAAATTTGTTTATTTTTTTTAAAAATAATCCTTCGGCGCTTTTTTGTTTTTTTTGGCCCAGAACTCTTAAAAACATGTATATTACATGTGTTATTTTTTTTTTCAAAAAAAAAATGTCGGGAGGTTGGGTTTTCTAGGGTTTTTAAAAACATAAGGGTTTCTACCTAGCCATACCCTATATATATATATATATATATATATATATATATATATATATATATATATATATATATATATATATATATATATATATATATATATAGAAAACCCACTTTTATTTAGAAAACTTGGGAAACTCTAACCTTCGGAATTTAAAATTTTTTTTTTACATATGTTATATACATGTTTTTAAGGGTTTTGGGCAAAAAAAATCAAAAAAGCGCCGAGTAGATATTTAAAAAAAAATAAACAAGTTTTGGTGTAACACGTGTTACAAATATGTCAGATGAATGTAACACATGTTACACCAAAACTTGTTTATTTTTTTTTAAATATCTACTCGGCGCTTTTTTGATTTTTTTTGCTCAAAACCCTTAAAAACATGTATATAACATGTATAAATTTTTTCAAAAAAAAAAAACATCCGGAGATTTGAGTTTCCCGGGTTTTCTAAATTAAAGTGAGTTTTCTATACATCCTTCCCCTATATATATATATATATATAACACTAAAATTAATTTAACCTCTAAAATAAATATTAATTCCAACATTACATTAAAAAAACCAACCTAATCTTAAAAAAAAAATGATACAAACTACTAGTCCGCATCCGACATGTCGTCATTAGGTTTGTTTTGTGCATTGTTCCAAATGTACTCCACCAAGTCCGCTTGTGGGTTTGGATTTGTGTACTTGTTACGTAGAGAGAATCTGTTTAAATCTTGTTGTTCTGCAGTCACTGGAACAGAATTCCCGTTAGGCGCGTTTTCGTCGTTGTTGCAAATCGGTCTACCTTCGTCTTCGATGATCTTGTTATGCAGCAAGATACAAGCATACATAATGTATCACAACCTACCTCTGTGGTGTAAAAGAACGTGCTGGATGTTCAATAATATGCCATTTTTTTGTAGAACCCCAAAACACCGTTCTATATCTTTTCTCGCCCCCTCTTGAAACTTGGCAAATTTCTTTCTTTTATCGTCTGTCGGGTGCTGAATAGTTTTAACGATTGTAGAGTACGTTGGGTATATTCCATCCGCAAGGTAGTAATCGCGCCTGCATTCCACCCCCGAAACTGTAAAACTGGTGTCTGGACATGTTCCTGCTATTACATCATCAAATATATGTGACTGGTAGATGATGTTAAGGTCGTTAAGTGAACCAGGCAGACCAAAAAAAACATGCCAAATCTAGAGATCCTGTGACGCAATAGCCTCTAGTATTATAGTTGGATGACCATGATCGCCCCGAGTATATTGACCTTGCAAGGCAGTAGGGCAGTTCTGCCACGGCCAGTGCATGTAATCAATGCTTCCGAGCATTCCTGGAAAACCATGTCTTTCTTCGTGTGCTTGATATAATTTTTGGACGTCATTTGCGTTTGGTTTTCGCAGATATTTCTTGCTATATAACTTCACGATCCATTCGCAAAACCTGTGCAAAAATTCACGTGAAATTCTTTGGGACATTCTTAAATACTCGTCCAACGAATAGGGCGTCGTTGCGTATGCCAGTTGGCGAATGGCCGACGTACATTTCTGTAAAACGTTGAATCCCTTACGGCCCCTAGCGTTGTATCGAAATGTGAAAAACGGATCAGACTGCCCAAGTCGTCTGCTATACCTAAGAACAATCGACGACTCATTCGGAACCGACGTCTAAACATCGCGTCCGTGTACACAGGTTCGTCGGCAAAATAATCGGCCACTAAATTATCATGCCAGCTACATATTAACAACGAAAAATAAATGAACTTCATTATTAACACTAAAAAAATTAAATACATTATTAAATTTAAATAAAGATACACTAAAAAAAAAATACCTTCTCGGTCTCGGTTTATGGCAGCTGCCCTAGTTTGCGGTTGTGACGACGTTTCTGACTCTTCCTCCTCCTCCATGATCATCTACGCTGCGTGCATAATGAAGTTCGCAAAAAATAATTCGCCCTCACCCGAAGATGACGAACACCACGATGAAGAAGAAGGAGAAGACATGCCTATATTTTTATAAAAATATGGTGGTGTATAAAAAAATGAGAGAGATTGGTAAGATTTTGGGTTAAAAGTGGGAGAATAAAGGGTGTATATTTATAAAATGTGATGAAAAAATAATTTTTTTTACAACGGCTAGTAGCGTCAAACGGCTACGTTTTTTGTCTTGTAGTGACCGTCCTCATCGTCTGGGTGCGACGATTACGACGACGAATGGTGGAAATGGTGTTGAGGCTGGGCGACGGGCCAGGACGGGCCAAACCGAGCCCCACACCGAGTGGCCTTAAGATTTATAGATGTGCTCTCTGACTTTCCTTGTGCCACGTGTACTAGAAGGGTCATTATATATCTGATGTCCAAGAAGTTACAATGTCTTAAACTCTCTAAATGGCTCTTGCAGAGGCTGAAGCTGTTGACTTGGGCGTTAACTCAGAACTCTATAAAGCTTTGATATGTGGTGAAGAAGCTAGAGTTATAGAGATATGTGCAAGGATTCCCAAGGGTCCTCTGCATAAACTTACCATATTCGATGACACTGTTCTGAGTATGGCTACTATCCTCAAGAGAAACGACTTAGCATTAGAGCTCCTGGATATGGTCCCTAGGTATGACTTCCACAAACTAACTTGGCAAAATAGTGGTGGAGACACAATCCTTCATGAGGCTGCCAAAAGCAACAAGACAGTTGAGGCTGCAACAGCCATGCTCGCGAGGGCTCCTATGCTGCTTAGCATGACCAACAGACACGGAGACACTGCTTTATTTACTGCAGCTTCAAGTGGCAAGACCAAAATCTTCAAGTTACTTCATCATGAAGTCTGTAAAACCGCTCAGGGACCAGATTTGAAAACCTTTCTTGAAAGGGACAATAAATCTACGATACTCCACAAAGCAGTACTTAGTAGAAACTACTGTAAGCTTATAATATGATTATCACATAACATGATTTCATTTCTTAATTCTTATTACAGTACGGTATTTATATATTTATATTCTGTATATGTTATTGCAGGGCTGGCTCATGAGATAGCGGTGAGGCACCCACATTTAATAACTGAGGATGATGGTGATGAGATGACACCGCTTCAACTTCTTTCGTGCAGCCCCCCGGTATTCGGTCCTAAAAGTTATTTCATGCGCATGATATACAAGGGTATGCATAATTATATACAACACTTCTTTGAATCAATAAGTGTATTATTTAAATTACTAGTTTAACAAGTTTTAGTACATTAGCCACAAACACTGACATGTATGTAATCATGCTAGTGGTGTTCCGAATCGGTTTTGAAATACCCGAAATCCCAAATTTCAAACTATGTAATTTTTATCTTTTATTTGTTAGAAAAAAAGAACTTTATTCATTAAATCCTGAATTTTCTGATGATTCACACTCAGTGGCCGGTGGTAGAAATTTGTGTCACTCGAGTCAAAATTTTTCAATCATCTATATGAAGGTACGTTTACCGTGTAGGGGTAACCCAGTTGTTTTTGTTAGGTTGTGTCGTCGAAAAACTCGCTTCATATGATTTCGTTTGTATTGATTTTGAAGATGATTTCAATATTCGATTTCTACCTTCAAACATCAGCTGTGGAAATGGAAATACTTTTGTTCCTTTTTCACGTGATTCGTGGTTTAAACAGTAACTAAGAATAATTTTGGCTTCAGTAATTGATTCTGATTTTGAAGACACGAACATCATGTTTCCCTGGTTAAGAAAAATAAAGAAAGAAAAGTATCAATGCGAGTGGGCAATGAAGCTTGTTAAGGTGTTGGTGAAAGCTGACAGGTCATGGGAGATGACCGAATCATATAAAAAGAAGGGCAGCTCTAAGGTTCACACATATGGAATCAGTAAATCCGTAGGCAAATCAGAACAAGAAGGACAATCGAAGCCCCGCACTCCACTGTTACTAGCAACCATACACGGTTGCACAGAGATTGTTGAGGAGATACTCAACGTGTATCCTCAGGCAATTGATCATATTGACCATGAAGGGCGCAACATTTTATGTTTGGCTATCTTGTATCGACGAAATGAAATTATTGATCTCATGAACAGGTTGAAGTTTCCAGAGGTGAGAGTCAGAAGAAAAGCTGATAATTACGGAAACACCATGCTACATTTAGTTGCTGAAAAAGTAGGTAAAGTAACGGAGGACTTAAAAGGTCCTGCTATAGTACTACAAGAGGATACACTACTGTTTGAGGTAACTTTCTAACACCTATTCATCCCATATGTGATTTCCTCTTCAACATATATCATGTCCCCTATAAATTTGTTTTATGGTTAATTAAACAATTGCGTATGTGTTGTGTAGAGAATAAGAAAGATGTCAAAACCTCTTGACACCATGAAGTTGAACTCCAATGGGAAGACCGCAGAACAAGCCTTTTTTGACAATAATGATAAACTCCGATCAGATGCCAAAGAATGGATGAATGAGAATGCAAAAAATTGCTCCATTGTTGCTGTGCTCATTGCCACTGTTGCCTTTGCTGCAGCATACACTGTGCCAGGAGGTCCAGATTCAAAAACCGGTTACCCAGTTCTAAAGAACAAACCTTTATTTCTCATATTTACCATAGCTGATGCGATCTCGCTCTCGTCAAGTTTAACATCAGTTATCATATTTCTCAACATCGTCACATCATCCTTCCGATTTAAGGATTTCGAGAAATCTTTGTTTCAAAAGTTACATTTAGGACTTACCCTGTTGATTATAGCCGTGACAATGATGATGGTCGCTTTTGCAGCCACACTTATACTAACCATCAGTAGCGGGAGGAAATGGACCGACATCACTTTGTACACTGTTTCATTCTTCCCGGTGCTTATTTTTGTGTTCACATATATAAGATTTTACAGGCAACTCGGTGGAGCTATTTACCGGGCATTCAAGCAGACGATCGATAAAGCACTCGAGCATTTCAGTAGTCCCAAACCTAATGTTTGGCAGTATAATCGTCATTCTCGACATCAAACCGTTGATCGTTTGGTTGTTTAGTTGGTATTTGGTAACACGTCCATCTATAGGTATCGTTTATTGTGTGTCATCTACATATTTCTTTATAAATATGTATAAGATTGGTTTGTGTCGATGTTTGCCAGCGATTGAAGGCAAAAGATCTTGTATTGTGTGATAAACATATTGTATTCAGAATATGAATACCTTGAAAATTATATAGGTGATTGGTACTGATCAAATAAATACTTATGAATAGATTGATCCAAAACCGAAATATGACTTGTTTTTTTATATTTGAATGGGTTGATATGAGCCGGCTAGGTTATGGGATAAGTGGTTTTTATTAAAAAAAACTAGGTTATCACCCCGAAACTTTTCGGGTAGGAAAAATTAATTTACATTAATTATAAGTTTATAAATAAAATAAATACAAACAATGTGATATATTACTGTTAACGAAAAATAACTGATAACTTGATAACATGATTTTTTTTCAATGATTAGTCTCCAACACTACAAGAAATAGGTAGCAATACCGGCGACACTAATAGCGGCGACGCCGTGCAATAGCGGCGACGGCATCAACTGTTGCTGCTATTGCACGGCGTCGCCGCTATTGGTGTCGCCGGTAATAGATCGATTCGTGTGCTGCAATCAAGATTCACTCTTGGCCCTTGATGAATACATGATCAAAGGGCTGGTGTTCTTCCCAAATAAACACACACTTCATATTCAAAACTTCTCCTCAAAACAAACACAGACCACTTCAATAGAGCATCACCGGAGCACCCGCATCTTCACCGGAGCATCACCGGAGCACCTTCATCTTCACCGAAACACCTTCATCTTCATCGGAGCATCACCAGAGCATCACCGGAGCACCTGCATCTTCATCGGAGCATCACCGGATCACCTGCATCTTCACCGGAGCACCTTCATCTTCACCGGAGCATCTTCATCGTCACCGGAGATTTGAATGGATTAAATATATGAGATTTGTTTGATTAAATATATGAGATTTGTAGTTTTATGTAAAAAACATCATTGTTTTGTTTGATTGTATGGATTAAATATATGAGATTTGAATGATAATATAATGCCCCTTTGTCTTCCATCTTAGTTTGAGGTTTTGGATATAATCGCAATACTGCAGTATCTTCTCCGGTGAAGTTTCAAGCAAAACTCCGGTGAACTTTCAGGCAATTCTCTGGCATAAGCATTAGTGGCAACAAGTTTAATAGCGACGACAAAAAGGGCAATAGCGGCCGATCTATACCAGCGACCGTTTAGCGGCGACCTGAAACCAATAGCGGCGACAAAAAGGGCTTTTAGCGGCAACACATGGCACCTAAAGCTACCCGTTTCTTGTAGTGTAGCAACTTTTCTTTGCTAAATTTTACTGGTCTATGCACCCATTGTTTCCCTTGTAGTTGAAAGTTCACCTAAAAATGCCATTTAGTATGTTGTTCCAATCCATAATTGATTACCGGGTGAACTCATTCTTGATTATACTATGTGATGATACACTTGAAAACCCCATCCATTATTTGTGCTCTTCAATCTACACACCACACTAAGTCTAAGGCAAATGTGTGCTTGTATTTCCATGATTATGTCCTCCTTTTACCATTCTCATATTGACCAATGTTCACCATTAAGCTCATGTGATCTTCTCAAGTAGCAAGTTAAAAGCTCAACCCAACCCATGACAAGTGTTCATACTTTCTAAGAATAAAATGTTAGTTTCGTAACATTTTATTGATTGAATGTTGTATTAGTTATGATTATTTGATAAGCCTTTTGAATTCATAGGACCAATAAAAGTAGTAACAAAAAATGAAACAAACTAATAATTTATCATAATAGAACTATTTTTTCTTGAACAACCAAAATGAAATATATAAAACAAAATGGAAAACATATTGTAGCTCAGCAAGTTACTGCTGACTGCAAGAAACATCCACAAGCCTTAGAGACCAAAAAATACAACACCAAGTAAAGCTATATATATAACCAGATTTTTGCATGTATTGTTATGTCGGAAAAAGATTAGGATTACCAATTCAACAAAGGTGAAGAGACTTTTGCATCAACTAGGCAAAACCTTACGAGACTTTTTGCATCAATTGTTGCAAACCTGAACCAATACAACATAGGCTAAAATGGAATAAAATAGGAAGCTGGGATGGAATACTTTAGTAGAGATTATTTTGAAACGCAAACCTGGGCAAAACCTTATGAGACTTTTGCTGATTGCTTAACTATCACACCCGAGTTCGGTATCATCATAACAAAGCCATACATCAAGTGTTACCACCTTGATCTAATCACGAAACAATATAATTATGGAGATAAGCAAAAAAAAATGTAAATTCTAACATGAAAGGTGTAACAACCCTCGGTAAAAACCGATACCCTATTATATCCTTATATGTCTGTAAATACACCCCGTATGTGAAAACCGAGCTCGAATTATGTTATAACATATAAAATAAAATATAAAAATCTGATTATTAAGTTGAGGCGGGCCGCGTAGACCCACCCCAACCATTTACGCGAGCGGTATCGAGGTGGATACCGGATTCCTTTGAGTTTCTTTAGTTCAAACGGGCCGCGTAAGACCCCGTTTAAGTTAACGCGGGCCGCGAGTGTCACAAATGGTGGCGCAGCCCTGAGCTGACACGTGTCGACATCGTGGCGGGTCTACTTGGTGAGCCAGATAAGCTACCCTGTTGACCAGGGTTGACGCGGGCCGCGTAGCCCTAAGGCTACGCTTACGCGGGCCGCCTGGGAACCAGGTTTCAGCACTATATAAGAAAGCAACGGGTTTCACTTTTCGTCGTTCATAATTCAATTCTCAATCTCAAATTCTGTAGAAGAGTTATTATAGTCGGGTATTATACCCCTAATTAGCGAGGTTCTGCTCCGTTGTAAGTATTATAACCCCAGTTTCATAATAGAAACGCTGCCCGATTGATTTAGGGTTCCGTAACAACTGTCGTGGTTCTGCCCGACGTAGTTGTTGGAATGCCGTCTCGGGGAGGGTATCATTAATATTTTCAAAGGGTTATGATACTAACCAATGTACATTTGTATAAATTATAGATTATATCCAGGAAACCCTTACGCGAAATCTAAGATAGCAATGTGAGTTTATCCTCTTTTTGTTAACCTTTTTGGAATGTTTTACAAAACCTTAATTGTTTACAATGTGATTAAGCGGTGATTGAGTCTTTGTAATTCTTCAATTACTGCCGGTATTATGGGGTTTTGTATACAAAATTTATTACTACGAGTAGTAGTAGTAAGTCGGAATGACAGTACATTACCATTGGACGACGAGTTAGCCAATGGGTAATTTGACCATAGCCACAGATCCGGTCGAGTGGCAAATACTGAATGAGTAATTGTGTAGAAATAAACAATGTGATCGCTCTCAATACTGTTTTAATTGATAAAATGTTTCTTGATTAAACTGGGATTCACTCACCAGTATTTCCGACTGACAAATGTTTTTAAAACGCGTTCCAGGTAACACAATGTGAACAGCCAATTAGTGAAAAGCCAGCTGGAGAGCACTAAAGACTTGGGAAAAATGTGGCTATAAAAGTTACCTAATAAACGATGTTTTAAATTCAATAAAATAGGGTTTGTCCCTATAAATGTATTGTAATAAGAAACTTGGGTTTTGCCCATGTGATTACTAATATCAAATATGGTCGTTTTACTCTGATAAACATTTCCTAACTACGGTCCTGATGTAAATTCCGCTGCAAGATTAAATAACTGATACCACCAAACTCTGAGCTCGCGTTCGCCCGTTCCCGGGACAGATTAGGGATCGGGGGTTGCGACAGAAGGTGGTATCAGAGCCTAGCCACTTGTCTGAGCCAAAGAAGTGTTCTGCTGACACTTAAATTCTAAATTTTGTGTTTAGAAATAAATTATGGAAATACGTGCATAACTGTAATTATTTGTTATGTGTTATTTGACTATTTGTTAGTTTACAGTATGAGTGATCAAGGACCCTCAGACATGAGTCGTCAGTTGTCTGATTCACCTAAGAGTGAAGGTACCTCTTCACAGCCTGCCCTTTCTGGGTATTCTGCTAATCAGGAAGAAGGAATGTTTGCTTTTAAAGCTCAGTCAGAAGAGTCATTCCCTCATAAGAAACGAGGATGGTTCAGTAAGGAAGCCTTTGCTCATAGGAAGAGAATGCGAAAGTTGCAACAGCAAAGAGTTTTAGCAGCTGCTAAGCAAAAAACAGATGCCCATACACAGGATATGCTTAATAGAAGCCTAGCTAATTTCCATATCCTAGCTACAACTGCTGCTGACCCAAGTCTGGAAAAATTAGTAGCACCCCAACCACAACTACCAATCCCAGATCAACCCATGGAAATAGAAAACCCTGAAAACCAAGTGGAGATGCATGACATTAATCCAGAAGAAATTCCTAGGGTACCTGCACCAAACCCCCTAGATCCAAATTACGACCCCTGGTGGGACGATAATAGGGACTTTGTGCAACGTTACCCTATCCATGAAGATATACCTATACAGAACATAGGAGCCTACCCAGGTATGGACCCTTTAGATCCCTATTGCCATGATGATTATATTAGGGAGATCTTAGAAGATCCTTATCGATTTCAGGCACTTTCACCCCCATATCAGGAACCCGCACCCCAGATTCCAAACCCAGTCCTAGAACTTGCACCCCCAATGAGTGCAGAAAACGTCCAAGAGCTTAGGACTTTTAGGGAGGAAATTTTAGAAAGCAGTGAAAGAATGCGTCATGTGGGAGAGCGTCTCGTATGGAAATACGATGAACGCAATATGGATTTTTGGATAAATCCATATCCGTGAATGTGAGAATGGAGGAAATGGTAGTAATAATAATATAATATAATAAAAATAAAATAAAATATGTGTGTACGGATGCATATTACTATTAGTGTGATTCTATTTCTGTTGGTATTGTAATTTTTATTTCAGTACTAGTGTGTAATACATGCATAATAGTATATGAAAATAGAGTAAAAGTTGCAATGATCGACGCTTTTGAATAGATTGCGTATCATGTGATTAACTATATTAGATATTATGTTGTGATATTAATATGGGGTAAATGTTTAAAATTCAGATGGCCGACGAAGGAAATCAAGGAAATCTGAATAATGATAACCAGAGTAACATTAACGTGGTTAATGAGAATCCAAGCATCAATAACAATAACAATCAAGTGGATAATAGTGCTATCCAACACATAGTAGCACAAGGAATTATAGATGCAATGCCATTTATTCTTCAAACTGTTAAGGATGCTGATAATAAAAGTAAGCATAGCAGTAAGCGACCAATTGAACCAGAACACAGCGTGAACAATGGACCAATACTTCAATTGCCTATTCCCAAAAGGAGGAGAACCGTGTCTTACGGTTATTCATATAAAGAATTCTGGTCTTGTAAACCAATGGAATTCTCGGGCAACGAAGGGGCCATTGCAACCTTACGCTGGATAGAAAAGACTGAGGCAGTCTTAAGAATAAGCAAGTGTGCTGAAGAAGATAAAATACTGTTTGCTTCTAATCTGTTAAAGAATGCAGCACTATAATGGTGGAACACAATCCTCCAAACAAAAGGAAGTGATAGAACCTACAATATGGAATGGGAAGAATTTAAGGACAAGGTAGAAAGGAAATTCTGCCCACCTAATGAAAAGGAACAAATAGCAAACAAATTCCTAAATCTTAGGATGACTGGTGTGGATAGTAAGGGATATACTAAAATATTCTTTGAATATGCTAGAATAGTGTCAACCCTTGCTTCACCAGAACCAGTGTTAATCTCCCGTTATATTTGTCACACCCTGGCTTTGCGGAAGCGTGGGTTTATTTGGTGTGACTTCTTAATACCATAGCAACAATCATAACAATGCTATATGATAAAAACATGAGATATTCACCCGTTAATAGAGTTTAGAAAAACACCAAATTATACTTGTCTTAAAACATCAATCACAAAATAAGTTACAAACCTTGACTTGATTTAATGAGTTCGTGAAAAGAACTTAGCAAAAGACTTTAAACAATACTAGGTTTAGAGATATGTAACCCGTCCAGGAAGAGGTTACACCTTCTAAACCCTGGATGACTTCTTTATTCAAACGCAGCTTGAAAATATGGGCATACCGTGCCAGATCCATTAGTTCCCTGAAATACATGTAGTTTGAAGAATCAACATAAAGTTGAGCGAGTTCATGTGTAAGTGAGTATGTATAAACCTTTGTAAAAATGTCTGTATGTATGAAATTCCCTGGTATGTAGCAATTAAGGAAAAAGATATCACCATTGGGTTGCAAAGCCAATGATATGTGTGAAGTGATGCAGGAAGACTCAAACCTAGCGGATTTGTGCGTCAGGCACTTAGTCACCACCTGGTTCACTCAGCGGACCCAGGAGTGGGGCTCGCTACACCCAAATAGATCTATCACTAATGTCCCTCGGTCCTACGACGAGGATTAATGGCCTCTAGTTTCTGCCTACCCACTCACATGATCTAAGTAGTAACCCTCCTTAAGCTAACCATACCATGTATAAAAGTATCCGTAATCATTGTAACATGTATTTCACCCCCGAAGTATAAAAACTGAAAACCGTTAAGAGAAAAGGGGGACATGAACTCACTGTATTGCGTCTTCGTACTTGTAACCCAAATCTCTGCGGCAAACACGACTACCTACAATGGTCTAACGTCTATTAGACGAACGGGTCATGCCTTGTCTTAGTATGTAGGTTTTTGAGTTACGATTCTGGTATTATTCCAAGTTATAATAAATGTATTTAGTTTTGGAATAATTGTTTATACAATATTTCTGTATTAGTACTCCTCGAGTATTCGTATCCGTGTTCCCTTCCCAAGGATGGGGGGTTTTAATACATGTATGCTTTATAATTCCGAAAATACATTTTAAGTTCCACTTAGAAAATATACTTAACTCATTTGTCCAAAATAACTTATTTCCAAAATATATGTATTTTTCCCAAAAATAATATATTTTTACTTCCTTGATTTCCAAAATAATATTCCACCAAAAACATATGTGTAAAGGGACTTTCTGAAAAATTTCGTAAGTTACGTTCCAACGTTTCGTAATATAACATTACTTGTGTAACTTAAATAATTATTTTTGTGAGAGCGTTGGTATTATTTTGGAATCGTACTTTCATGGTATTTTCAAGTTATATTATTTTTACCCTAAAAATAATATATATCTAGTACACAAAATAACAAACAATCACACAAATGTCTCAGCATAAAATATATATTCTAAATATATATTTAACAAGTTTTATTTACGAAAACCCACCTCCGAATATTTGGTAATTTTGTAATAAAAATCATGGCGAAGTTTATTTTGAAAACCAAGTCAAAAACATATTTATGATCAAAAATATTTCTAAGCGTTATATTTCTAGAAAAAAAAATTCGCCAGAGTTTCCTCTGTAACTGGAGGTGGCCACGCTTACTAGCGTATCATTTTATTTTGTAAAATACGTTAGATCGCTTTCAAATAACCAACCCGACATTTAGGCATGCAAAATACTACTTATATCGTTTCAGTTTTAATACACAAAACTGGGTTGTTTTCGGGTATTTTAATAAAATAGTTATCTTATTCCAAAAATTCCCAAATTTTTACAGATTTTCTTATTCGATCCAAATATTATTGTATAAAAATATCGGGGTCCAAATCATCACCAATATTTTATAGAAAATCGTTTTCCTGACTGAAATCAGATTTATCTTTTTCTGACCACAGTCCGCGGAATAATTTATTTAAAATTCATCGAGAGTCCGATTTATGAAATTCCAGTGAGAGAATCACAAATACATCGGTGGTCATCTACAGTACAAATTTCATGACCTAATCTTACACCGATTTCAAGTTATGACGAAAAATACAACACCCATTTACTGCTGTAAAAATGCAGCTTTAGCTGCTGTTTCAAAACGACACTTTAAAAATAGTAAACGAAGTCCAAAAATTATGATTACGGTGCCATTAGAACCGTATTTCATAATACATAAACCTAGACTTCAGCAAATACATTTTTCGTTTTATTAAGGTCCTGTTACAGCCAGTTAAAGTCGGCTAAAAAAGGCAATCAGCATGATTTTTGTAGTATAAGTGCCATTAAAATGTACACATACGATTACCATTTATTCTAATAACGATTTATCTCATAACATAAGTTATTTACAGCAGATCATGTTTTATATTACTCTGATTTTTCATGTATTATCATGCTTCATCATTATTTTAACACTACTTTAACCATACTTCATCCCTAGTTAGTTATACTTCAAGACTTTTGTTTATGTTCCTTAGAGTTCTTGTTATTTCACCATTCTTTTCACTATTAACCACCATAAATATGAAGAATATGAAGATCTAAGGAACTTACTACTAGCACAAGGCTAGGGGAGTTCAAGAAGATAAATGAAGTGGATAAAAGCGAATGGTGATGGTCCTTCAACTTCCGAAAGCTCCAAGCTTACTTATACCCCTTCTAACACCTTAGAATCACCTTGGAATGCTTGAATGTTGAACGAAAATGGAAGTAGTGTGGTGGATGGTTGTGGCCGTGAGGTGGGGTGGTGATGGAGGTTACTTGGTGTTTTGAGGAAGATGAACTTATGAACTCCCATACCATACTTATAACCATTTAGAAAGTTTATCCTTTGTATATTATGTCTTTTAAGTACGAGACATAATCTAATAAAATAAACAAATGAAATCTCATGTGGAAGACTACATAAATTCGGTTATAGGTGGGGGGGGGGGGTCTAGTTGGATTCCAAATGGTTTAGTTGCAATCTAGTTAGATTTAGTTTGGAAGGTTAAGTGTTAAGTTAGTGTGTTAAGGTGTGTTGTTATTTATATAGTGTGTTAGGGTGTTCGGGGACCCTAACTAGCTCAGAAAAGTAAAAACAATGTGTTTGGCAGTACTTTTGTGTTCCGGGTAAAGTACGGTTGTTCGGTTGGATATTAATCCGTTAAAGTGTCAAATAAGTATTTAAAGTGTCTTTTATATCGTTTTTTAGTGACACAATAAATTACCAACACTTTGGAAAGTGTCTAGGATTATTTTACCAAGTTTTTGCACTCTACTAGCTTTGTTAAAAGCTGAATTTTTGTATGTAGTGCAGAATTTTATAATTAAAGTATGTTTTAGGCACTTCCGGTCACTATAACTATCACCTAGTGACACAGTTTAATGATTTTCACCTCCCTACACTCCCCACTAGTGTAGTAATCTACTCCCGGCTCATACTGGCCTCAGAACAATGTCTGTTTTGGTGCTGGTAATGTCAGCATGTTTACTGGGTTATCCGTTTAGTGTGCTAACTGTGCTTTTGTGCATCAAGTTTGTCACTAATGTTTGTGTGTAAGTAATAGAGTGACAGTATAAAATGTGATGCATGAGTAGGTATGTATCAGAAATCAAGAAGCAGTTTAACCACAATTGTAAGCAAGCACAGTAGTTAGGCATTAATTAAATATTAATTAATGTGTACGGATACCTGGATTTGTGAGGGTTGTCACAATATTTGGGGATTAATTGGAGAGATAAGACACGTAGTCAAGGCAGCTAGACCTCAAACTATAGAAGAAGCTGTAGAACTAGCAAATACCTTGACAGATGAATTAGTCCGTACCCAAGAAGAGAATCAAAGAAGGAATCTAACCCAAAAGCTCACACAAGAATTTCGTTCTGGAAATTCTAACCGTGGGAAAAATATAGGTTCTACTTCTGCACCCTACTATAGGTATTGCAAAAGAAAGCATTCCGGAAGATGCTCCATATATTGTAACTTTTGCAAAATATTGGGACACAAGGAAGAAAACTGCAGGAAGAAAGCTAACAGCCGGGTATGTTACAATTGCGGAGAACAAGGTCATATCAAGCTAAATTGTCCAAAATTAGCTCCAGCTCCAGACAACAAGAATACTAAAAATGCTAGAGCATTTGTTCTGACTGCAGATGAAGCCAAGATGATTCCAGATGTCATAGCTGGTACGTTTTTAGTTAATGATGTCTTTGCTAAAGTATTATTTGACTCTGGTGCAAACCAAAGTTTTATTAATACATCATTTTGCAAACTTCTAAATCAGTCATTAACTAAACTACCACTAGAATGCCTAGTAGAGACAGCCAATGGAGAAACTGTTAGAATTTCTGAAATCTTGCAGGGAGAAAGCATAGAAATTTTAAATCAAAAGTTTATTGCAAATCTTTATCCCATGAATCTGGCAGGATTCAATGTTGTTTTAGGAATGGATTGGTTAATAGCCAATAAAGCCAGTATTTTATGTGATTAAAAGTCAATCCAAGTAAATTCACCAAAAGGTAAAATGATCACAATTAAAGGAGATAAACTCTCTAGGTCCACTAAATTCATCTCTCTGATGAAAACTGCAAGTTATATAAGAAAAGGTTCTATAGTGTATTTGATTTCTATAATCACTAACACTAAAGGAAAGAATTTAAAAGATATTCCAGTAGTATCTCAGTTTTCAGATGTATTTCCAGAAGAATTACCAGGACTACCTTCCGACAGAGAAGTTGAATTCAGAATTCACCTGCTACCAGGAACAGCACCAATTGCCAAAGCACCTTATCGTTTGGCACCTGCTAAAATGCAGGAACTGAAGAAACAATTAGATGAATTGTTGGAGAAAGGATTCATACAGCCAAGTTCGTCGCCATGGGGAGCGCCGATATTGTTTGTTAAAAAGAAGGACGGATCAATGCGTATGTGCATTGACTACCGTGAATTAAACAAAGTCACGATTAAGAATCGGTATCCACTACCAAGAATCGACGATCTGTTTGATCAACTGCAAGGAGCTCGATTTTTCTCAAAAATCGATTTAAGGTCAGGATATCATCAATTAAAGGTACAGGAAGAGGACATTCCTAAGACCGCTTTTAGAACAAGGTATGGCCATTATGAATTTCCTGTCATGCCATTTGGTTTAAACAATGCCCCAGCTGCATTTATGGACATGATGAACCGAATATGTAAGCCATATTTGGATAAATTCATAATCGTCTTCATAGATGATATTCTAATTTATTCTAAGAATAAAGAGGATCATACAAAGCATTTGCACGCACTTTTAAGTTTGTTAAGAAAGGAAAAGCTTTAGCTAAATTCTCTAAGTGCGAATTTTGGTTAGAACAGGTACAGTTTCTCGGACATTTAGTTAACCATGAAGGAATTCATGTGGATCCAACAAAGATTGAGGCGATTACTAAATGGAAAATCCCTGAGTCATCAACCGAGGTTAGAAGTTTCTTAGGATTGGCCGGTTATTATAGAAGATTTATTCGATATTTCTCTAGAATAGCCATTCCCTTAACTAAGCTAACCTGTAAATCTGTTAAGTTTGAATGGGGAGTAAAACAAGAAGAAGCCTTTAGAATCCTTAAGCAAAGATTAACCCATACACCCATACTAGCATTACCAGAAGGAGCTGAAGACTTCGTAGTCTATTGTGATGCTTCTAAATTAGGTTATGGATGTGTGTTGATGCAACGCCAAAAGGTTATAGCTTATGCATCTAGACAACTTAAGAATCATGAAGAGAATTATTCAACCCATGATTTAGAATTAGGAGCTATAATTTTTGCTCTTAAAATCTGGAGACATTACCTTTATGGTAGTAAGTTTACCATATTCACTGATCATAAGAGTTTAAGGTATATTTTCAAACAAAAGGAATTGAATATGAGACAAAGACGCTGGATGGAGATGCTTTGTGACTATGATTGTGATATCCAGTATCATGAAGGAAAAGCAAATGTAGTGGCAGATGCTTTAAGCCGAAAGTATCATGAAAAACCAAAAAGGGTGTGTTCTCTTAAATTAAATCTGCAAGTAGATTTAAATGATCAGATAAGAGAAGCACAAGAATCAGTAATCAAGGATGATTCTGAAAAATTAAAAGGTATGCTAAAAGAATTGGAACAAGGAATAGATGGAATTTGGAGATTCCATAAAAAGAGAATGTGGATACCTAAATTAGGAAATCTACGCCATCGTATATTAGAAGAAGCCCATAAGTCTAAGTATACGATGCATCCAGGAAATGACAAAATGTACCAGGATTTAAGGAAAAATTTCGGGTGGATAGGAATGAAAAAGGACATAGCAACCTATGTTTCTAAATGTTTAACTTGTTCACAAGTTAAAGCCGAACACCAGAAACCCTCAGGTTTGTTACAGCAATTAGAAATGCCGGTGTGGAAATGGGAATTGATAACAATGGATTTTGTTACTAAATTACCCAAAACAAGGAAAGGTAATGATACAATCTGGGTGATTGTAGATAGATTAACCAAGTCAGCTCATTTCCTACCAATGAAGAAAACTTTCAGTATGGAACAATTAGCAAAACTATATGTAAATGAAATTGTTTCTTTACATGGAATTCCTTTATCAATTATTTCTGATAGGGATAGTCAATTTACCTCTCATTTTTGGTTAAGTTTCCAAAAGGCAATGGGAACCAAGTTAAAGCTAAGCACAACTTATCATCCTCAAACAGACGGACAAAGCGAAAGGACAATTCAAACAATGGAAGACATGCTTAGAGCTTGTGTAATTGATTTTGGAGGTAATTGGGATGATCACTTACCTTTAATAGAATTTTCTTATAATAATAGTTATCACACAAGTATCAATGCTGCACCATTCGAAGCACTTTATGGACGAAAGTGCCGAACCCCAGTCTGTTGGGCAGAAATTGGGGAAAAGCAACTATCTGGACCTGAGATTTTACAAGAAACAACCGACAAGATCATTCAAGTCAAGGAACGACTGAAAGCAGCACGTGATCGACATAAGAGTTATGCTGATAACCGACGCAAACCCTTGGAGTTTCAAGTAGGAGTTAAAGTATTGTTGAAAGTCTCTCCTTGGAAAGGAATAGTAAGATTCATCAAACGGGGAAAGTTAAGTCCCAGGTATGTTGGACCTTTTGAGATTATTAGAAGAATAGGACCTGTAGCCTATCACCTACAACTGCCAAAGGAAATGGCAGGAATACATGATGTGTTTCATGTATCTAATCTCAAAAAGTGTTTAGCTGATGAATCACTAATAGTTCCTCTTAAGGATATAGAGGTAAATGAACAACTCAAGTTTGTAGAAAGGCCTCTACAAATTGAAGACAGGAAAGTCAAAAACCTCAAGCATAAAAGACTAGTTCTGGTCAAAGTGAAGTGGGACTCCAAAAGAGGACCTAAGTATACATGGGAGCTTGAATCTGAATTGCAAAGGAAATATCCGCACTTATTCCAGTAGATCTCGAGGACGAGCTCTAAAATAAGGTGGGGAGAATGTAACAACCCTCGGTAAAAACCAATACCCTATTATATCCTTATATCTCTGTAAATGCACCCCGTATGTGAAAACCGAGCTCGAATTATGTTATAACATATAAAATAAAATATAAAAATCTGATTATTAAGTTGAGGCGGGCCGCGTAGACCCACCCCAACCATTTACGCGGGCGGTATCGAGGTGGATACCGGATTCCTTTGAGTTTCTTTAGTTCAAACGGGCCGCGTAAGACCCCGTTTAAGTTAACGCGGGCCGCGAGTGTCACAAATGGTGGCGCAGCCCTGAGCTGACACGTGTCGACATCGTGGCGGGTCTACTTGGTGAGCCGGATAAGCTACCCTGTTGACCAGGGTTGACGCGGGCCGGGTAGCCCTAAGGCTACGCTTACGCGGGCCGCCTGGGAACCAGGTTTCAGCACTATATAAGAAAGCAACGGGTTTCACTTTCCGTCGTTCACAATTCAATTCTCAATCTCAAATTCTGTAGAAGAGTTATTATAGTCGGGTATTATACCCCTAATTAGCGAGGTTTATAACCCCAGTTTCATAATAGAAACGCTGCCCGATTGATTTAGGGTTCCGTAACAACTGTCGTGGTTCTGCCCGACGTAGTTGTTGGAATGCCGTCTCGGGGAGGGTATCATTAATATTTTTAAAGGGTTATGATACTAACCAATGTACATTTGTATAAATTATAGATTATATCCAGGAAACCCTTACGCGAAATCTAAGATAGCAATGTGAGTTTATCCTCTTTTTGTTAACCTTTTTGGAATGTTTTACA
Source organism: Helianthus tuberosus (assembly GCA_030545235.1). Lineage (NCBI taxonomy): Eukaryota > Viridiplantae > Streptophyta > Magnoliopsida > Asterales > Asteraceae > Helianthus > Helianthus tuberosus. Next base: position 37,483,537 of record CM060357.1, on the reverse strand, counting down.
AAACCTTAATTGTTTACAATGTGATTAAGCGGTGATTGAGTCTTTGTAATTCTTCAATTACTGCCGGTATTATGGGGTTTTGTATACAAAATTTATTACTACGAGTAGTAGTAGTAAGTCGGAATGACAGTACATTACCATTGGACGACGAGTTAGCCAATGGGTAATTTGACCATAGCCACAGATCCGGTCGAGTGGCAAATACTGAATGAGTAATTGTGTAGAAATAAACAATGTGATCGCTCTCAATACTGTTTTAATTGATAAAATGTTTCTTGATTAAACTGGGATTCACTCACCAGTATTTCCGACTGACAAATGTTTTTAAAACGCATTCCAGGTAACACAATGTGAACAGCTAATTAGTGAAAAGCCAGCTGGAGAGCACTGAAGGCTTGGGAAAATGTGGCTATAAAAGTTACCTAATAAACGATGTTTTAAATTCAATAAAATAGGGTTTGTCTCTATAAATGTATTGTAATAAGAAACTTGAGTTTTGCCCATGTGATTACTAATATCAAATATGGTGGTTTTACTCTGATAAACATTTCCTAACTACGGTCCTGATGTAAATTCCGCTGCAAGATTAAATAACTGATACCACCAAACTCTGAGCTCGCGTCCGCCCGTTCCTGGGACAGATTAGGGATCGGGGGTTGCGACAAAAGGTACTACAATTTGTACTTCAGTTTCTAACCTATCACTTATAAAGTAATGCACAAAATCAAACAGTTTCATGTAGAAAATATACACATACATTTGTAGTACCAAAATAGGCATAGGACAATGTCGGAAAGTGATAGTCATGAAATCCTTGAGTATTTGAATATGTTGAACCAATAGGTACAAAAGATGGTTGAAGTTGTAACTTCAAGTCTTCCACCTCAATTGAGGTTAGTAAGTCCTTTGGTACCTAAAGTGCATATCACAAATCAAAAGAGAATTATATAAACATATACAGAGATGGATTTAAAACTGTATATAATTGAATTCTTTTGGAAAAGAGTCAACACCTGAACTCAAGGGGTTGGTAGCTTTGACCATGTTGACTTTTTCTCTTTAATAATATGGTGACTGAAAACTGGTAAAATTCTAAAGTTTTGTCAGTGCAAATAAAGGGTGCTAGACAAAACAAAAATCTAATCAAAGTTGTTAGCTTTTATATAAAAAAAATATATAAGATGGGATCTAGGAGTTGACCACCAATGTATATGAACCGCTTATATTGAACATTTTCATGACTTGAGTAAAGTGTGAAAAAATTGAAGTAAATGATCGAGCTATCTTATCTGCTTCAGAATCTGATAATCGAACTAACTCATCATCATTGAGGCTCACTTCTACAATTAAGAACCATAACAATTATGTATCAGTCATATAACTCCAAAATATCCACTAAAAAGATGAATAAATAATAATTTTTTACCTGATATAGGCATAGCACTAGTGATGAGAGTCTTTAAAGCACTACCATAAAAATATGTATTATCTAAAAGACCAGTACTATCATATACTGCAAAATGACAAAAAAAAAAGCAATTTTGTGAATATTACCTAGTTTGTTAGCTCATCGGTTTCATCATTAGCTTGCTTCATCGTCATCATGACTTTAATACCTTACACTCTAGCCATAACCACAGGCCACAATCCACACCCATCCACAACCAAAGAATCGTCCTTTAGTTTCACGTTGATTGAACCGAGAAACACTCTGATGAAAAAAATATTCAAAACCGGGTAATATTTTGGATTGAACTTAGAACCCTAACTATTTATCCAGTCGAAAAAAATCAAATAATAAAATACCTAATAAACAAGAACTTACCACTGCTCACCACCATCATCGTTTCTCCAACCCGAAACACCACCATCATCGTCTTCGTTACCAGAAAGAGAAAGAGGTATATTGGATTGCTGAATCTATTTTATGCGCCTTAGGGTTTCAGAGGATGATGGATGAAAAGGAAAGAATGAAATCAGTAGAGTGATTGAGGCTTTTGTTTAATGCCTTGGAAATTAGGATTGGCCTGATTAGATGGATTTCCATAGCGAAAGTTTGGATGGTTTCGCAATCTGGGGTGGTATGTATTCGAGTTCATATTGTAGTTTCTACCACCTCCATCTTGACCTTGGATTGCATTTACTTCTTCATATTGCCCTTCACCTCCTAGGCCATTTTCAGCCGCATGCCCCAATTCATTACAAAGTGCACAAACATCATAGATTTGGTTTGTAGTTTGCACATTAACCTCCTCCGCCGCATGCACTTGGATTCTAGTAATGACCGATCTCGCTCTCCTCGACGATTGAGCCATTCTCTTTGATGCGACCGCCATTTGTTCCAAAAATGCCCAATCGCCTTGCTCGTAATTGGTACCGAATGTACCATTCGTGATAGACATCAAATCACGAGCATCCTCGGAACATAAACCCTCATGGAACGCATTCAACAACTCCCATTATTCAATCCCATGATGTGGACAATTTTTAAGCATCAAGTTGAACCGTTTAAACGCTTCATCGAACATCTCACCTTTTTGTTGTTGGAAGCTTCTCAAGCTTCTTCTCGCATCATTCGTCTTTTGGGTCGTAAAGAATTCCTCCAAAAAGATTTGTTGCATTTCTGCCCATGTATAAATTGATGCTGACGGTAAGGTGTAGAATCATTTTTTCTCCTTGTCTTCTAAAGAAAACTGAAAAAGTACCAAGTTTACTTCATCTGACGAGAACCCTTGACCACCGATAGTATTGCATATCGAATCATATGCTTCTAAGTGAAAATAAGGTTCCTCTATTGCTAGACCCTTATACTTCGGTAGACTTTGTAGAGAGTTCGTTCTAACTTCAAAAGTCCTTCCTTGATTGTTTTGGGGAATGACTATCGGTGATGGATTGTTGGTAATCACCAGCCTAAAGTGTGCTTCTATACCTCTAACGGCCTCTCGGTTATGTCTTCGTGGCATGCCCAACCGAACTCTTGGACGTGCGAGACCCAATGGTCTTTGAACTTGTGGTCTTGGAGGCGCGAATTGCTGAAGAGGTGGTTGAAACATTGTCCCCACATGTTGTTGTTGTTGAACTTGCCTTTGAATTGGTGGACCTTGTGGTGGCAATTATTGAGGAATAATTTGTTGTACCAATGGTTGTTGTTGAGGAACTCTACCATAACCTTGCATCCCTTGACTTTAACCTTGCACATAAGTATACTCCCTTTGATCTCAGTCACCTCCATACGTGTACCCTTCTTCCTCATATCCCCCAAACTCTTCATCGTATCCATCATCATACCCGTCTCTTCTCACTCCCGAAGGTTGTGGAAATTGTGATGTTTGATATTGTACCCCCGGTTGCAAAGGTGGTTGAAAGGAAGGGGTAGAATGGACTATGGATGGACCTGGTTGAAATAAACCGGGTGGTGGTATTTGTTGTGAGGAGGATGATTGTCCGGATGTTAGGAAGAAAGATGAAAAAGCTGGAACGGCTGATGATGTAGGAGCATAGCTAAAAGTATATTCGGTTTGGGTATTTACGGGTAAAGTGGTATTGGTTGGTTTAATTTCAGGTGTTGATGTAGGAATGATAGAATTTGGTGGAGGTGTAGATGGTGTAGGTTGACCCGTAGTGGGTGGTGGTGGTGGATCCATTGTGTTAATCGGTGTAACTGGTGTTGTAGGTGTTGTTGGTGAACCACTGATTTTATTTTCTCGTAGTATAACTCGGTTTCTTCTTAAAGTTCGCTCAATTTCCGAATCGAAGGCTAATGGTGATAGCTTGTGAGAGCCTCTAGTATGCATGCACCTATAAATACCTGTACACTAAACACAACCAGCGTAAACCCGAAAAATAACAAACTAAACTATCAAAGATAACACACGTTGCGCACTACTCCCCGGCAACGGCGCCAAACTTTGACGTAAGGTCGAAGTCTCAATCAAATTTAATCCAATTAGTACTAATACGTATACACTAAACACAACCAGCGTAAACCCGAAAGATAACAAACTAAACTATCAAAGAAAACACACGTTGCGCACTACTCCCCGGCAACGGCGCCAAAATTTGACGTGAGGTCGAAGTCTCAATCAAATTTAATCCAATTACTACTAATAGCTAGCGGCAAGTAGGTATCGAACACAGGGAGTTTGTGGAATATGCGTTATCTAAAGTGACTAAAGTTAACTAAATTGCAAGAAAAGTAAATTCATAATTTTGGGCTGCTTGATTTAAGAACTAAAAATAACTAATTAAATTGCAAATCAACAATTGGTTTTGTAAACAGTTTAAGACAAAGCGACCATCCTAGGTTTCCGGTTTCAATTGACATTCATGTTCAAATTCAACTAGAAAGAACCACATAGGCATGGCTCATGTGCAGTTACTTGTTTGTGATAAAAGAGAACTAAGTACTCTGATTACAAGAATGCGAGTTTTTACCCGATGACCAATTAATCAATATCCAACCCTAATCCCTCCCATGATATCTCGATTGCCAACGGCACTAAGAACGTATGGTTTAGACTATGATTAGAACATAAATTAACAATTTACAAACAAATATCAACACACCATAATAAACCAACAAAGATTGCAAGTCTATTATTCTAGAAATATGTGACACGTGTGCTTGTGTAATCATTATACAAATTATGGATAGTCCAATTATCCATGAAACAATGTATTTTGATCACTACATTTTTTATTTATGTCTAACAATCTTTCATTTCAATTCTTGTTCGATTTCGAGCTCTAAATCGCTTTCTAGAAAGTTATACGCGAACTGATGCGTAAACATAATCAGTTTAACATGACATACACTCCGGAACAGTGATATAGGCTTAACATACCTTAAATAACCTTTACATAACTTAGAAATAAGTTTTGGAGGGTTTGATGTGTCGAAATCAAGTTTATTCGATCGTAGGGACTATTTGCGTCAAACTGCAAAAGTATGCCGATTCGTACTGTAATGAACATTCTGGAACTTGATCATAAGTTAAACATACCATAAATATCCTTTACATAGATTAGAAATAGGCTTTAAGGGGTTTGGTATGCTAAAATAAACTTTTAGGTCAATCACGGACTAAAATGTCAAAAAGTGCATAAGTTTGCATTTTCACGCATATCTTACGTTCTGAACATATCCGGACATCCAAAAATTTTTGTAATCATTAAAATATTTTATTTTAGTGATTGGCATGATAAAATTCTATTCGTGGTGTAATTTGGATGGTTTTTCGCGTCCGTTCGTGTTTCGTCGTAATTAACTGAACAACGCAACCGTATGACCAAACGAACCGACATCTGAGATATTTTCAAGCGTATTTTAAGCTCCCTATACTTTAACTTCATTATTGATCCTTGAAAATGGGTTAATGGGGCTTAAACGCGTCGAAAATGCTTTAATATGTGTGCAGGGGCCTGTTTCACCAATTTTGAAACTTTAGACTTAAGCCGTCGCGTCCGGCGATAGCCTAAGGCTTTTGCCGTCGTTCGACGCGACGCCTACACCTGGGCAGAACTCATTTTCAGCAACTGGGTTGTTTTTCAGGGGCTTTTATGTAACATTCTCAATACCGTGTGATGGTTTTGGACACCCCTAGTATTATGAATCAGTGTGCCACACATGGATGGTCTAGATTGAAGCTCGAAATCCAAGAAACGATCCTAACGGTTCTTGACTTTCTATAAATACCCACTTTCCCCATTTGCATCTTCACACATTTGATTCAAATTCAACTCTAAGTTGAAGCTCTCATCTATGAAGGCTTCATACCTGAGTTGTTCTTGATCAAATCTTCATTGCTTGGACCTTTGTAAGCTTCTTTCATGCTTGTTTATGTTTATCAAGCTTGAAAGTCAAATAGTGTTTGACTTTCTGCTTTGACCAGTCAATTGTCAACACAAAGTTCGTTTGAACTTTGCAACGTGAGCGTAATCACGATGGTTATAAATTCCTTGTGACTATACCTACTGATTACCACGTTGATTAGGCGTAGTGACGAGTCATAGTTTTGGTCAAAGTACGTGTTTATGCGTATTTTGCAACGAAACTATTTGTTTTGATATCAAACTTGTTTTCTAACTTAGTTAAACATGTTTTAACATGTTTAACTCGTCACTTTTAGTTTAGTGCTTATACAGGGTCGTAAGATAAGCGGTCCAAACAACCGCTTAGACTTTCGAACCCGACCCGTTTGGTCGATCATTAGGATCCAACCAAACACATTTTGTGACCATAGTTGTATAGGGAATAACCTTCCGAGGTTATACCTTATGGTCACTTCGTTTAGTTAGTTGTATGATAGGTAGTTTATATGCCTTAGGAAAATGACCAAAATGCCCTTTTTGCGCATAATTTCATTTTAAGCATATGTAACCTAAATTTTGACATCTAAACTGATTAGGCAATAATATTAGATATGTTAAGGCATATAATACTTGTCATAGGACTAGTTAGGCGGTACGAACGCGTTTTACGCGAACTACGCGTTAACGTAGCATAAGCTACCTTAACGAGTCGTAATGGGTCATAAGCACTTAGGATAGGTTCCATTTTAGAATGTAGGCTTTGTTAAACCATATCATATGAGTTCCAATACTCATTTGGTTTACGAAACCTCATTCTATCCGATCTTCCGATTTAGGTCCGGTTTATTAACATGGTTAACTATATTAGGTGCTGATTGATTTCGTGATCCTTCTAGCATTGTTTGGTTGTTATCTCAAGACTACTAGGGGTGCAATATCAAGTGAGTACATAGTCCCCTCTTTTACTGTTTTCAAATATTTTGGGGTGAAACACATGTGCCTACTTGTTGAGGCGATGCAACCCTTTTGTAAAACTTGTCATTTTTAGTTACCACATTTTTAACAGGTTCATTTTTGATTTTGATGTTGTTGTTTTTCAAAATCGTTTTCTCAACAAACAATGGAGCTTTTCCCTTCACATCATCTTTCTTTCTTGAATTCATCACAACTTCAGTCTTAGGCTTCAAGTTGGTACACTTTCGTGCAATATGTCCAACTTGATTACATTTGAAGCATGTTCGGGTGTCAACTACCCGACTTGTACCTTCAGACTGAAACTATGAGACTTTCTTTTCAAAGTATTCTTCATTAGACTTTGAAAAAATCTCAGATTCTTCATCAGAAAGTGAACTTGAACCGTTCACAAACACCTTCTTTTCAGCAAACCTTTTGTTTTGAACATTCTTTTTCTAATAATTCTTACCACCCTGATAACCACCCGACCATCTGTTTCGATTGTTGTTATAAAACCGTGGTGGAACAACAGGTTTCTTGTAGTAAGCTTTATCTTTTTCAAAATTCATTTGCCTCTTTGTCTGATTCAAACCTTCTACTTCAGACAAATCAATTTCAACCAGTTTGAAAACATTTTTCAATTTGTTCACATTAACATTCTCCAGAGGAAACTCAGAATCCGAATACAACTTATCAGATCCAGCCATCTTGTACATCACAAGACCCGATTCATCACCTAAGTTGTTTTTGGTTTTTGGTTTTGGAATGTAATTGTCCAGAAAACACTCTTCATCCTCAGCTGAATCACTATCCAAAACACTTTCAGCCATGCCTTTAACAATCTTAGTTTGAACACTATCATCAGATGATGATGAAGAAAATGTCACATCAATTGACTCTGGAAGTTTTATTTTATTCGTTTCATCTTCATCATTAACCAACCCGGATTTTTTCTTTGAAAAATTGTTGAGCACTGGCGGTGGAACCTGATGAAACCCAACCCCAGTTCCATCCGAGTAAACATCTTCGCCTGCTTTGTTTTTCCCGATGGGTTTAGGAACAATGTGTTGCAAAACAAAGCTTGCAGAGCTGTAACTGGTTAATTTCAGATTGATGCGCTCATTCTCAATCTTAGCTTCTTCAAATTGAAGCTTCAATTTAGCAATCTCATCCAATTGTTGGTTGATTTGCTCTTCTTTGTGTCTCAGAACAACAGTTAAATGCTCATTTTCTTTATTGGTTTTGCCGTTTCTTTCATCAGAATCCTTTACCGTTCGTTTTAGCTTGTCAAAATTTTCTGAAATTTTACGATTTTCAAGAACCAATTTTTCATTTTCTTTCTTAATTCTTTCTACTTCAATTTTATCATTTTCAATTTTCTCAGATAAATTTTTAGCATGATCATTTGAAGCTTTGAGCATTTTATCACGGTCTAGAATCTGATCTTCAACCTTTCTGACTTTTCTTGTCAGTTCTTCAACCTTTGCATTACTAGAGTAAGCAATTGTACTACAAAACTTGCAGTTTTTCATGCAACTTTTGCAGTCACTATCACCTTTGACTTTCTTACCTGTCTCACTTGTTGAAACATTTGGACTGGCCTTGTTTTTAGACTCAGATTCAGACTTAGAGTCTACCTCAAATTCTTTTGCAGCAAGCACTTTGTCAGCCATCTTTCCCAAATTTTCAGCAGTGAATTCTTTTGAAGTATCGATAATCCCATCATCAATCTTCTTTGACTGCGGTTCTTTTGCTGTCTCTTTCTCTTTCTCATCAGATTCTCCTCCTCCCCACCATTTTCTCTGTCTGGCATCTTCTTCAGCTTTGAATTCCTCAATGAAAGCTTCTATACTAAGAGTTTTAGCATCAAAAGGAATGTTTCCTTGAGGATCCAGATAACATTCTCTATCAGCATCCCATCTCTTTGCTCTCTTGGCTTCGTTGAACACCTTAGATAATCTAAGCATCTTGTATTCTGCTTTCTGCTTTCTTGCTTGATATTTTTCTTCTTCAGTTCTGGTATCTTTAGGGACAGGAATTTCATCTTCTTTTGCTACAAACGCATACCCTACTGCATCTTCCTCTGGTAGCAGTTCACTCCAATCAAAACCTTCATCATCATGAATAACAGCAAGAGCTCTTGATTTTTCTTTGGAGTTATCTTCAAGCTGCTTCATTCTGGGCGGTTCTGATTTATTCTGATGACATATCGCTCTTTTGTAGTAATCCTCTCGAAACGGATTTGCAGTCTCATCAGTGTAAGCATTTCTGCACTCACGCTTAAAGTGACCTTTCTGTTTACATTTGAAGCACGTCACTTTTGACTTGTCAAAGCCTAACTTGGTAGAAGGTCCACCAATAGACTGTCTTCCAGTAATCTCCATGAAACGCTGCGCTCTTCTCACTGCACTAGCCATACACCACCTTATATCGATCAATTCCATCTCCTCAGGATCTATTTGATCATAGTCCTCTTTAGTCAGGTTGGTGTTTCCAATCTTGCCCGCCACGAGACTCTCGTACGATTCTAACACCGATGCTAAGAACACCATCTGTTTTTTAGCAGACTCCTCACTGAAATTTTGAGCGTTCTTCAGATCCACAACAATGTTACATTGGAACAGATTCTTTGATGCAGATTGACTTTAATTTGTTGAAGAAGATCCACTATGAAAACCACTGTGAGGAGTTTCTTGATTCACAGAATTTGAACTCTCTGCAGAAAATGTTGTTCTTGGAGAACCAGTCTTTGGTAGATTTCCTCTGTAGTACAACTCCACATTCTGCTGATAAGATGTGTTGTTGACTTTGCTAGATTTCTTAATCTCCAACTCGTGACTCTCCAGTCTTTCAATAAGTCGATCAACTGTCAAATCTTCAGACTTGATTGTATTCTTCAGCATTAATGCAAAGTACTGCTAATCTTGTTCATTCGGCAGCGAGTCGAACAATTTGTCTACCAACTCTTCTTGAGTGTAAACAATTTCATGTCTAGCAAGCTCCAACTTCAGATGCCCAAATCTCTCAATCATCTTGGAAACTGACTCGTTCTTTAAACAACCAAACAAATCAAACTCTTTTCGTAACAGTTTCTTTTTGTTTTTTACTATTTCAGCACTACCTATGCATTTTACCCTCAGTTTTTCCCAAAGATCTTTTGAATTTACATATTCAATCAATGAAATTATATCATCTCTCACAGACTGATGAATCAACGCGATGCACTTTTGCTCAGCAATATATCTTTCAACTTCATCAGGATCTGTCAATCTTTCACCAAATCTTTCTCCTCTAGTATAACCAATCTTTAAACTTTTCCAGCTTGGATATGCAAAAGCTTGAAGCCACTCATCAAATCTTGTAGCCCACCTATTATAATCTTCAATCGCCAAAAGCTTTGGAGGCTTGTTATACGTTCCATACGCACTCTCTACACTCATCGTGTCGGAAATAATCTTCTTTGCATTCAGAGCTTTCTCATTCGTATTGTTTGATGTGTCATTTGAAATATCATCCCCACCGTTTCCAGCAAAGGCAAAAACATCATAGAATGGATTGAAATCATCCATCTTCACGTACTTGAAATATTCAACAAACACTTAGAAATATTTTTGAATTTTTGAAAAGTTGATGTTTCAAACGAAATCAGCTGAAACGAAATCAGCTTCAAACTATATCACCAATTCAAACGAAATCCCTAAACACTTGGTTCAAACGAAATCAATGTTCTTGTATAACTTCAAACGAAATTACACCAATGTGCCTTTCAAACGAAATCAGCCATTATTTCAAACGAGATATGTCTTTCAAACGAAATCAGCCATATCCTTCAAACGAAATCAGTTCAATTGTATGTTTTCAAACGAAATACTCAAGGTTTTTCAAACGAAATTACTATGATGTCATCATTTTCGAACAATTTTCAAACAAAATTAAGGTTTTGATAAAGTTTTGAGCCGAATTTTAGTCTAAAACTTTCAAGGATTAGTTAACACTGTGTTTCGCTTGATATATGTGAGTTTCAGGCCATTTCAACCGTGAAAACTTGTTCAAATCAGAAAAGAAAGGTAGAAGTGAGAGAATCCGGTAAAATCAAGCTGAATTTGGTATGAACTCCTCGTCCTGAGCTCTGATACCACTTGTTGATCGTCCGGTGACCCTAAACAGTCAAAATGAGTAGTTCATCATCATTTGCAAAGGCGGAATCAATGTAAATGACGTCAAACAGCTTGTTTCCTTTTAATCTTTATCTATTGATGATTTCCTGAGCTTTTACAAGTTGAAATCTAACAAAAATCCGGCAGCACCTCAGCTCACACACACACTATTCCGTATCAAATGAACTAGCACAACCCCTATTTATACTTGTTGCTATTTCATTTGAAAGTGACACAGGTTCACTTCAAACGAAATTACTTGGTCTAATTTCGTTTGAACTGAACCCTAACACCTTCAAACGAAATTACATGAATAAACATGAACAAACCCTAATTCTAATTCTGTTGTGCACTCGTTTATCTAATCTAGACATAAGACTCGATTAAGACGAAGTTAACAGACACTAGATGCACCAACATGTACATGTGGCGTTATGTAATTCTTCCATGAAACCCAGTCGCTGATTTTTCATGATGTTCTCTAGCCAGTAGACTTCCTCCTCTCCGCTGTCGTATGTAACTGTCACCATGTCTGTTTCATCATCAAAACGCCATGATGTCATGACAGGGTCTGGCTTCACATTTCCTTTGATTGGTCCAAATTTGCTGGTTAATGCTTTCATAAGCATATGCGTTTCATGGTATTCGTTTTCTAGACCGATGCTAATGGATAAGATTTGCCTCTGTATCTCTTCTTCCATTTCAGAATTGCCTTGACCGTCTTAACATACATCCTCCTTCTGTTGTCAAAATGGAGGATGTATCGCCTGATTCCCAGAGTGTATCTCCACGAAACGATTGTTGCCATTTTTGGCGTTTTGTCTAAGTTGGCGTTTTTGGTTAAAGATGTTTTTTTTGCAGAAAATGGATAGATTGAAGTGATTATGGAAGCTATGTTTTTACGTTTGTTTATATAATGATGTTTTTGGCGCGTAATTTAGGAGGGAATTTCTTCTAATAACTGTTAATAACTGAAATTCAATTATTTGTGTTGTTTCATCTTCCTGTAATATTCAACGCGTTTTATTTTTAATTTTTGGCGTTTTGTTTTTAATGGCGTTTTGTTTTTTGTATGGCATTTTATCATTTCATGGCGTTTTAAATATGAGTGGTAAAAGACCCTTTTACCCTAAATGTAGCGCGTCCCACATAATAATATTGATGTTATTTACGAAAATGCCACCGTGCCAATCTAGTCCATGGATTGTTTTGATCAGACGATCGATAAGCGTGCCAATCTAGAGAAAACGGTAGAAAGTGTGAGAACGGTGAGAACGCTTATCGATCGTCTGATCAAAACAATCCATGGACTAGATTGGCACGGTGGCATTTTCATAAATAACATCAATTTTATTACGTGGACGCGCTTCATTAAGGGTAAAAGCGTCTTTTCACTACTCCAAACAAAAAACCATCTCATGAAAATAAAACGCCAAAACAAAAATCACACAACATTCTGCTAAAAACGCCATTAGATATAAAACGCCAAACATAATTATAGTAAAATCCCGCCTAAAAAACCAAAATAATCCTATATATACAACAAGTCAGACCTTCAATTAAAAAACACACATAAAAACCCCAAACGCCATATTTAATATATACCATTCGACTGATAAACGCCAGAAAACCCAAACATTAAATATATTGTTGTCAATAAAGTGTAGCTGTATGGTGTGGACAACATTGTCATTTGTCTTTCTTAACTGAGGATTAACAATGTTATCCAACACCATACAGCAACCCTTTATTGATTTTAGCATGATCAAATTTACAGTTTTAAGACGGTTTATTTTGTGGCGTTCTTTTTCTCGGTAAAACGCCAAAAAAGATAACATTTTGGCTGAAAGGGTGTAAACTCAAATAACATTTTGCTGCATGAGATGGACAAAAATTATAGAAAAAGAGGCTGATTTCATACGAAAGTCGAAACAGCCAGTGAAGATGCTTCAAAAGAATAAAAGAGACTGGTGACAGTGAAGATTTGGAAGATCAATATTTATTTTGTTTAATTTTCTTTTTCAGTTGATTGTTATTTAATAAACAACGCCATATCTAATAAAAATGCCAAAAAGGCAAATGTCTTACACCTTTGGCGTTTATCAAACCATCATAAAATTACTTTGGACAAGTATTATAAATAAACTTTTTTATGTATTCTTTTTTTTTATTATTTTCCTTTTCAGTTGATTGTTGTATAATAAAAATGCCATATATAATAAAAACGCCAAAACAGCCAAAATGCTTGTTTAAACGATATCATCCCGTTAAACGCCCCCAAAAACTCCCAAACTATAATAAAATTAGTTTGAAAAAGTATTATAAAAAACCCCCAAAAAAATAAATAAAAAATAAAAAACAAATTTGAAAATGTAACTAGAAACAGTAACTTCAAATCAGAAAAACTGAAGATAGGGAAAATTTATTATATTAGAATCTAAAACGCCAAACTTGAAAGATGGGACGTGTTACAGACTTCAGAGATAAAGCTTGTCAAAAACAATAATTACAAACAGTAACTGAAAAGACGAATACTTTATTATAATAACGCACCGCCTAACTTAGGCGCCAAAAAGAGATCCTATAAAATGATACATCTCAACAACTTCCATTTGATCCAACCAAAAAAAATAAACAAACGCCAATACTACTAAATACCACTCACTGTAAAACGCCAAAAAAAAAAAATCAAAGATGGCTAATATGCTTTCTTGGATATTCAGTATTGTTATTCGTCAAGTTTCACTGAATGAATTGTTAGCGGAGGTGAGTAACTCAGTAAGATTTTGCTGCATGAGATGGACAAAAATTCAAGAAAAAGATACTGATGCCAGTCATATGGCATTTTGTATTTTTTGTTCTTGAAGAAGGCTTGGATGAGGAGAAGAGATCAATGACACTGAAGAGTGGGGTGATTATAAAGATGAAGATCAACATGAAGAAAAAGCAAAAAACCCATCCACACGTCATAGATCTATGTCCCCAAACATCCACAAAAAAGCCACTTCAACAGATGAGCAGGCAAAATAATCAAACCGATGCGTTTGTTAAGTTTTACATAAAACGCCATATTTTTTGTGTCAGTTCTTGTACTATTAAAGAACAGAGAGACTGATGACAGTGAATATTGTGAAGAAAGATCCGACTAGGATTTTTAATTTATTTTCTTCACTTGTATTTTTTTTACTGTGGCTGAAATATAATCCAACAATTGTAAAACACCAAAATAACCCAAACGCCAAAATGTTTATAAAAAATAATAGAACAATGGGCCAACTTGTTTAAAAAGCCTTGAAAAACGCCATTCAAATAGATTTCCTAACCCCCCCGGGTTACAATGGCATACGATTTGAATAAACACCATAAATGCCAAAATGTTAATACGATGGAACCATTAAACGCCATTAATTATTGAATTTGGTTAACACCAATAATCTTAAACCCCAAAAATTCAAACAATATTTGGAAAAGCGGAACTGGAAAAGCAGAAGATGAAAGGACAAAAAAGCCCCTCCGCCCTTCTCTATGTCGCGTGACACGTGTTGGGCCAGGAAGCGTTCTCACACTTTTGCGCGTTTTCTCCTGATCCCGTTTCTCTATATATATATATATTGTTGTGCGTGAAGTGCAATATGATTTTATTAATATTTTGAGCCTATTTTACGCATTAGTTAAGTTTTAAATTTATAAAACACGATATCGTACTAACACTAAACACACACTTGGGCAAGTGCACCCATCGTGGGCGTAGTATAGTGTTGGTAAGATACCGAGGTCGTCCAAGGACACAAGAGCTTTTAATACCGGTTTATCCTCAACGTCTAATGTCGCAACCCCCGATCCCTTATCTATCCCGGGAACGAGCGGACGCGAACTCAGAATTTTGGTGGTATCAGTTGGTTAATTTGGCAGCGGAAATTACATCAGGACCGTAGTTAGGAAATGTTTATCAGAGTAAAACCACCACATTTAATATTAATAATCACATGGGTAAAACCCAAGTTTCTTATTACAATACGTTTATAGGGATAAACCCTATTTTATTGAATTTTAAAACATCGTTTATTAGGTAACTTTTATAGCCACATTTTTCCCAAGCCTTCAGTGCTCTGCAGCTGGCTTTTTACTAATTGGCTGTCACATTGTGTTACCTGAAACACGTTTTAAAAACATTTGTCAGTGGGAAATACTGGTAAGTGAATCCCAGTTTAATCAAGAAACATTTTATCAATTAAAACAGTATTGAGAGCGATCACATTGTTTATATCTACACAATCACTCATTCAGTACTGTCAATCCTGACTGGTGGGTCATATTACACATTGGCTAACTCGTTGTCCAATGGTAGCGTACTGTCATCCCGACTTACTACTCGCAGTAGTAAATTTTGTATACAAAACCCCAACACACCGGCAGTAATTGAAGAACTACAAAGACTCAATCACCGCTTAATCACATTGTAAAGCATTTAAGGTTTTGTAAAGTATTACAAAAAGTTTAACAAAAAGAGGATAAACTCACATTGCTATCTTAGACTTCGTGTAAGGGTTTCCTGGGAATAATCTATAATTTATACAAATGTACATAGGCTAGTATCATAACCCTTTGAAAATATTAATGATACCCTCCCCGAGACGGTATTCCAACAACTACGTCGGGCAGAACCTCGACAGTTGTTACGGAACACTAAATCAATCGGGCAGCGTATCTATTACGAAACTGGGGTTATAATACTTACAACGGAGTAGAACCTTGCTAACTAGGGGGTATAATACCAGCTTTCTATGCCTAATATTTCAGAATTTGAGATACAGAAACGTTTGTGAGCGAATTGAGTTGAAGCCCGAGGCCTCCTTTATATAGTTTCTAAACTGGACTCTCACGCGGCCCGCGTAAAAGATAAGCGGGGCTTACGCGGCCCGCGTCAAAGCTGGGTCAACGCATAGCTTAGCTGATTCGACAACTAGCTTAGCCGGGTGTTGGGCCACGTGGCGGCCCAGGGCTGCGCCACAATTTGGGACACTCGCGGCCCGCGTAAGGTTGAGGTGGGTTCTACGCGGCCCGCCTCAACTTAACTTTCAAATTTTTAATTATTTTTAATATTATTTAATATATTTGAGGCCCGTTTTCGCGTATGGGGTGTATTTTGGGACATATTGCGACGTTCTAAAATATATTAGGGTGTCGTAAAAATTATGAGGGTTGTTACATCCTCCCCACCTTGTTTTAGAGCTCGTCCTCGAGATCTACTGGAACAAATGCGGATATTTCTTTTGCATTTTTGATTCAAGCTCCCATGTGTACTCAGGTCCTCTTTTGGAGTCCCACTTTACTTTGACCAGAACTAATCTCTTATGCTTGAGATTATTGACTTTCCTGTCTTCAATCTGTAGAGGCCTTTCTACAAACTTGAGTTGTTCATTTACCTCTATATCCTTAAGAGGTACCATTAATGATTCATCAGCTAAACACTTTTTGAGATTAGATACATGAAACACATTATGTATTCCTGCCATTTCCTCTGGCAGTTGTAGCTGATAAGCTACAGGTCCTATTCTTCTAACAATATCAAAAGGTCCAACACACATGGGACTTAGCTTTCCCCGTTTGATGAATCTTACTACTCCTTTCCAAGGAGAGACTTTTAATAACACTTTATCTCCTACTTGAAATTCCAATGGCTAGCGTCGGTTATCAGCATAACTCTTCTGTCGATCACGTGCTGCTTTCAGTCGCTCCTTAACTTGAATAATCTTGTCAGTTGTTTCTTGCACTATCTCAGGTCTAGATAGTTGCTTTTCCCTAATTTCTGCCCAACAGACTGGGGTTCGACACTTTCGTCCATAAAGTGCTTCAAATGGTGCAGCATTGATACTCGTGTGATAACTATTATTATGAGAAAATTCTATTAAAGGTAAGTGATCATCCCAATTACCTCCAAAATCGATTACATAAGCTCTAAGCATGTCCTCCATTTTCTGAATTGTTCTTTCACTTTGTCCATCCGTTTGAGGATGATAAGCTGTGCTTAGTTTTAACTTGGTTCCCATTGCTTTTTGGAAACTTGACCAAAAATGAGAAGTAAATCGGCTATCCCTATCAGAAACAATTGATAAAGGAATTCCATGTAAAGAAACAATTTCATTTACATACAATTTAGCTAGTTGTCCATACTGAAAGTTCCCTTCATTGGTAGGAAATGAGCTGACTTGGTTAGCCTATCTACAATCACCCAGATTGTATCATTTCCTTTCTTTGTTTTGGGCAATTTGGTAACAAAATCCATTGTTATTAATTCCCATTTCCATACTAGCATTTCTAATTGTTGTAATAGACCTGAGGGTTTCTGGTGTTCAGCTTTTACTTGTGAACATGTTAAACATTTAGAAACATAGGCTGCTATGTCCTTTTTCATTCCTATCCACCAGAAATTTTTCCTTAAATCCTGGTACATTTTATTATTTCCTGGATGCATCGTATACTTAGACTTATGGGCTTCTAATATACGATGATGTAGGTTTCCTAATTTAGGTATCCACATTCTCTTTTCATGGAATCTCCAAATTCCATCAGTTCCTTGTTCTAACTCTTTTAACATACCTTTTAATTTTTCAGTATCATCCTTGATTATTGATTCTTGTGCTTCTCTTATCTGATCATTTAAATCTACTTGCAGATTTAATTTAAGAGAACGTACCCTTTTTGGCTTTTCATGATATTTTCGTCTTAAAGCGTCTGCCACTACATTTGCTTTTCCTTCATGATACTGGATATCACAATCATAGTCACTAAGCATTTCCATCCAGCGTCTTTGTCTCATATTCAACTCCTTTTGCTTGAAAACATTCCTTAAACTCTTATGATCGGTGAATACAGTAAACTTACTACCATAAATGTAATGTCTCCAAATCTTAAGAGCAAAAATTATAGCTCCTAATTCTAGATCATGGCTTGAATAGTTCTCTTCATGATTCTTAAGTTGTCTAGATGCGTAAGCTATAACCTTTTGACGTTGCATCAATACACATCCATAACCTAATTTGGAAGCATCACAATAGACTACAAAGTCTTCAGCTCCTTCGGGTAATGCTAGTATGGGTGTATGGGTTAATCTTTGCTTAAGAATTCTAAAGGCTTCTTCTTGTTTTAATCCCCATTCAAACTTAACAGATTTACAGGTTAGCTTAGTTAAGGGAATGGCTATTCTAGAGAAATCTTGAATAAATCTTCTATAATAACCGGCCAATCCTAAGAAACTTCTAACCTCGGTTGGTGATTCAGGGGTTTTCCATTTAGTAATTGCCTCGGTCTTTGTGGGATCCACATGAATTCCTTCATGGTTGACTAGGTGTCCGAGAAACTGTACCTGTTCTAACCAAAACTCGCACTTGGAAAATTTAG
Source organism: Helianthus tuberosus (assembly GCA_030545235.1). Classification (NCBI taxonomy): domain Eukaryota; kingdom Viridiplantae; phylum Streptophyta; class Magnoliopsida; order Asterales; family Asteraceae; genus Helianthus; species Helianthus tuberosus. The sequence goes on along the minus strand of CM060357.1, from coordinate 37,465,214 downwards.
CCTAAAGCTTTTCTTTTCTTAATAAACTTAAAAGTGCGTGCAAATGCTCTGCATGATCCTCCTTATTCTTAGAGTAAATTAGAATATCATCTATGAAAACAATTATGAATTTATCCAAATATGGCTTACATATTCGGTTCATCATGTCCATAAATGCAGCTGGGGCATTGGTTAAACCAAATGGCATGACAGTAAATTCATAATGGCCATACCTTGTTCTAAATGCGGTTTTAGGAATATCCTCTTCCTGTACCTTTAATTGATGATATCCTGACCTTAAATCAATTTTAGAGAAAAATCGAGCTCCTTGCAGTTGATCAAACAGATCATCTATTCTCGGTAATGGGTACCGATTCTTAATCGTGACTTTGTTCAATTCACGATAATCAATGCACATACGCATCGATCCGTCTTTCTTTTTAACGAACAGTATTGGCGCTCCCCATGGAGATGAACTTGGATGTATAAATCCTTTTTCTAGCAATTCGTCCAATTGTTTCTTCAATTCTTGCATTTCTGCAGGTGCCAAACGGTATGGTGCTTTGGCAATTGGTGTTGTTCTTGGTATTAAATGGATTCTGAATTCAACTTCCCTATCTGGAGGTTGCCCTGGCAATTCTTCTGGAAATACATCTGAAAACTGAGATACTACTGGAATATCTTTTAAATCCGTTCCTTTAGTGTTAGTGATTATGGAAATCAAATACACTATAGAACCTTTTCTTATATAACTTGCAGTTTTCATCACAGAGATGAATTTTGTAGTTCTAGATGGTTTATCTCCTTTAATTGTGATCGTTTTACCTTTTGGTGAATTTACTTGAATTGACTTTTGATCACATAAAATACTGGCTTAATTGGCTATTAACCAATCCATTCCTAAAACAACATCGAATCCTGCCAGATTCATGGGATAAAGATTTGCAATAAATTTCTGATTTAAAATATCTATGCTTGCTCCCTGCAAGATTTCAGAAATCCTAATGGTTTCTCCATTGGCTGTCTCTACTAAGCATTCTTGTGGTAGTTTAGTTAATGACTAATTTAGAATTTTGCAAAATGACGTATTAATAAAACTTTGGCTTGCATCAGAGTCAAATAATACTTTAGCAAAGATATCATTAACTAAAAACGTACCAGCTATGACATCTGGAATCATCTTGGCTTCATCTGCAGTCAGAACAAATGCTCTAGCATTTTTAGTATTCTTATTGTCTGTAGCTGGAGCTAATTTCGGGCAATTAGGCTTGATATGACCTTGTTCTCCGCAGCTGTAACATATCCTGTTGTTAGCTTTCTTCCTGCAGTTTTCTTCCTTGTGTCCCGATATTGCAAAAGTTACAGTATATAGAGCATCTTCCTGAATGCTTTCTTTTACAATACCTACAGTAGGGTGCAGAGGTAGAACCTATATTTTTCCCACGATTAAAATTTCCAGAACGAAATTCTTGAGTCAATTTCTGGGTTAGGTTCCTCCTTTGACCCTCCTCTCAGGTACGGACTAATTCATCTGTCAAGGTATTTTCTAGTTCTACAGCTTCTTCTATGGTTTGAGGTCTAGCTGCCTTGACTACGTGTCTTATCTCTCCAATTAATCCCCAGATATAACGGGAGATTAATATTGGTTCTGGTGAAGCAAGAGTTGGCACTATTCTGGCATATTCGAAGAATATTTTAGTGTATCCCTTACTATCCACACCAGTCATCCTAAGGTTTAGGAATTTGTTTGCTATCCGTTCCTTCTCATTGGGTGGGCAGAATTTCCTTTCTACCTTATCCTTAAATTCTTCCCATTCCATATTGTAAGTTCTATCACTTCCTCTTGATTGGAGGATAGTGTTCCACCATTATAGTGCTGAATTCTTAAATAGATTAGAAGCAAATAATATCTTATCTTCTTCAGCACACTTGCTTATCCTTAAGACTGCCTCGGTTTTCTCTATCCAGCGTAAGGTTGCAATGGCCCCTTCGTTGCCCAAGAATTCCATTGGTTTACAAGACCAGAATTCTTTATAAGAACAACCGTAAGACACGGTTCTTCTCCTTTTGGGAATGGGCAATTGAAGTACCGGTTCGTTGTTCACGCTATTTTCTGGTTCGACTGGTCGCTTACTGCTATGCTTACTTTTATTATTCGCTTCTTGAATCGTTTGAATAATAAATGGCATGGCATCTATGATTCCTTGTGCCACTATATGTTGAACATCACTATTATCCATTTGGTTTCCATTGTTATTGATGCTTGGATTCTCATTAACCACGTTAATGTTACTATGGTTATCATTATTCAGATTTCCTTGATTTCCTTCGTCGGCCATCTGAATTTTAAACATTTACCCCATATTAATATCACAAGGTAATATTTAATATAGTCAATCACATGACATGCATTTTTACCAAAAGCGTCGTTCATTGCGACTATACTCTATTCATATACTATGCGTCTATTACACACTAGTACTGAAATAAAAATTACAATACCGACTGAAATGAAATTATACTAATAATAGTAGGCATCAATACACACATATTTTATTTTATTATTATTATATTATTATTATTATTATTACTATTGTTTAACCATCACATTCAAGGATATGGATTTATCCAAAAATCCATATTGCGTTCATCGTATTTCCATACGAGACGCTCTCCCACCTGTCGCATTCTCTCACTGCTTTCTAAAATTTTCTCACCGAAAGTCCTAAGTTCTTGGACGTTTTCTGCACTCATTGGGGGTGCAGATTCTAGGACTGGGTTCGGAATCTGGGGTGCGGGTTCCTGATATGGGGGAGAAAGTGCCTGAAATCGGTAAGGATCTTCTAAGATCTCCCTAATATATTCATCATGGTAATAGGGATCTAAAGGGTCCAACCTGGGTAGGCTCCTATGTTCTGTATGGGTGTGTCTTTATGGATAGGAGTCGTAATTTGGGTCTAGGGGATTTGGTGCTTGTACCCTAGGGATTTCTTCTGGATTGAAGTCATGCATCTCCACTTGGTTTTCAGGGTTTTCTATCTCCATTGGTTGAGTGGGAATCACAGGTAAGGGTTGTGGGGCTACTAATTGTTCCAGACTTGAGTCAGCAACAGTTGTAGCTAGGATATGGAAATTGGCTAAGCTTCTATTAAGCATATCCTGTGTATGGGCATCTGTTTTTCGCTTAACGGTTGCTAAGGCTCTTTGCTGTTGCAACTTTCGCATTCTTTTCCTATGCGCAAATGCTTCCTTACTGAACCATCCTCTCCTTTTGTGAGGGAATGGCTCTTCCGACTGAGCTTTAAAGGCAAACATCCCTTCTTCCTGATCAACAGAATACCCAGAAAGGGCAGGCTGAGAAGAGGTACCTTCACTCCTAGGTGAATCAGACAACTGACAACACATGTCTGAGGGTCCTTGATCACTCATACTGTAAACTAACAAATAGTCAAATAACACATAACAAATAAATACAGTTATGCACGTATTTCCGTAATTCATTTCCTAACACAAAATTTAGAATTTAAGTGTCAGCAGAACACTTATTTGGCTCAGGCCAGTGGCTAGGCTCTGATACCACCTTCTGTCGCAACCCCCGATCCCTTATCTGTCCCGGGAACGGGCGGACGTGAACTCAGAATTTTGGTGGTATCAGTTGGTTAATTTGGCAGCGGAAATTACATCAGGACCGTAGTTAGGAAATGTTTATCAGAGTAAAACCACCACATTTAATATTAATAATCACATGGATAAAACCCAAGTTTCTTATTACAATACGTTTATAGGGATAAACCCTATTTTATTGAATTTTAAAACATCGTTTATTAGGTAACTTTTATAGCCACATTTTTCCCAAGCCTTCAATGCTCTCCAGCTGGCTTTTTACTAATTGGCTGTCACATTGTGTTACCTAAAACGCGTTTTAAAAACATTTGTCAGTGGGAAATACTGGTGAGTGAATCCCAGTTTAATCAAGAAACATTTTATCAATTAAAACAGTATTGAGAGCTATCACATTGTTTATATCTACACAATTACTCATTCAGTACTGTCAATCCTGTTTGGTGGGTCATATTACACATTGGCTAACTCGTTGTCCAATAGTAATGTACTGTCGTCCCGACTTACTACTCGCAGTAGTAAATTTTGTATACAAAACCCCAACATACCGGCAGTAATTGAAGAACTACAAAGACTCAATCACCGCTTAATCACATTGTAAAGCATTTAAGGTTTTGTAAAGTATTACAAAAAGTTTAACAAAAAGAGGATAAACTCACATTGCTATCTTAGACTTCGCGTAAGGGTTACCTGGGAATAATCTATAATTTATACAAATATACATAGGTTAGTATCATAACCCTTTGAAAATATTAATGATACCCTCCCCGAGACGGTATTCCAACAACTACGTCGGGCAGGACCACGACAGTTGTTACGGAACCCTAAATCAATCGGGTAGCGTATCTATTACGAAACTGGGGTTATAATACTTACAACGGAGTAGAACCTCGCTAATTAGGGGGGTATAATACCAGCTTTCTATGCCTAATATTTCAGAATTTGAGATGCAGAAACGTTTGTGAGCGAATTGAGTTGAAGCCCGAGGCCTCCATTATATAGTTGCTGAACTGGACTCTCACGCGGCCCGCGTCAAAGCTGGGTGAACGCATAGCTTAGCTGATTCGACAACGAGCTTAGCCGGGTGTTGGGCCACGTGGCGGCCCAGGGCTGCGCCACAATTTGGGACACTCGCGACCCGCGTAAGGTTGAGGTGGGTTCTACGCGGCCCTCCTCAACTTAACATTCAGATTTTTAATTATTTTTAATATTATTTAATATATTTGAGGCCCGTTTTCGCGTATGGGGTGTATTTTGGGACATATTGGGACATTCTAAAATATATTAGGGTGTCGTAAAAATTATGAGGGTTGTTACATCTAATCGATCTAAATTTTTGAGAAAAGTTTTGAAACATGAAAATAAAACTAAAAATGAAAAGATAAATGAATGAAAAACAAAGAGACAAGATAGAATCACTTGGATCCAACTCATCTTTAATGTATCCTTTGATGATTTTCGCACATTCAGACTTTTTAAGAGATTATCTTAGTTATAGTAGTAGCCCCTCTTTTGAAGGTGACGTTACCCTCAACCCAATGGTTTGAGTCAGCAGGGATACAATCCTAAAGGGTCGGAATATTGAAAGACAATTAAGTTAGTTATTAATGCAAAAAGTGGTAGGCCCCTCTTTTGAAGGTGACGTTACCCTCGGCTAAGTGGTTTGAGTCAGCAAGGATACAATCCAGGAAGCCGGTTTAAAGTATTAATAGTAGTTTACATATGAGGGTTCAAGCTATTCGCACCCCCGCCATCCAATACCGTTGGGCATTGAAGGAGGTCCTAGTAAGCTTGAACCAAGTCCTTGCAGGATCTATACACTGAACGAGATAAGAACTTTACCAAACCACCCTCCTAACCCCCTTCCAGGTAGTTAACGCGCTTTATATAGACCGTAAAGACACGAATGAGCAAATCAATGACATCATGAAGAAATGGTAAAGAAAAATCACTTTCAACACAAGAAACTAGTTATTAGAGTCATTAATACAAACCCAATTAAAAAGTTCCGAAAGATTAAAAATCAAAAGTAATACATTAAAGACTTGTCTTCACCAAGTGATGTAAGAGATTCGCCAAACATGGCCTTTGATTGACAAAAACTCTTACGATCAGGATCCCGAAACTACTACACACTCTAAAGATGGATGATGGATGGTGGTGGGTGTTGGTGTTGTAGTGGTGGAGGAGTGGTGGCAAAGTGGGAGAGAAGTGATTTGCCAAGAGATGCCTTTAAAGTGAACCAAGCACCCCTATTTATAGCCTGAACAGAGTCCTGGCCATGGCCTCGTGTCCAGCCAACACCGCCCGTGGCCATCCTTTCTCTTCCTGCTTTAATTGCAAATGTCAGTATAGGGTCCCACATAACCCCGTGTCTTCTGGGCACGGCCCCATGGTTAACTATTTGCTGTACTATCAAGATTCTACAAATCTAAGAGTTGACCACGCCCCGTGGTCAGCTGGGCACGGCCCCGTGGTTGGCGTAGAAGCTTCTGAAGGTTTGTCTTGTTGTGCAGGGCCTGGCCACGCCCTATGAGCAGCTAGGCATGGCCTCGTGGTCAAGTTTTGTCTTCTTGTTTTTGCCTTGGGAGATGCTGCCGAGGGGTCAGGCATGTCACTTTATTCCTTCTTCTTGTATTTATGTTGGTTTTGGCTGCTTATTTGATCCTTTTGTTCTTTTAAGCTCGTTTTGTCCTGTAAATTCAAAAGGAAGAAAGAAACGCGCTTTTTCCAAAATTTGTACTTAAAAAAGGTTAGTTTTATGCCTCATTTGATGTAATTTATATGTTGCATTTTGCACACATCAAATACCCACACACTTGAATCTTTGTTTGTCCTCAAGCAAAACTCTTTAACATGTGTCTTACACACCCAAATGGAAGAGGTAGAGGAGAAGTTTGTGGCTTATCTTGAGTGTCGGGAATCCAAGATCTTTAATAGGTTTTATTTTTATTTTATTTATAATCCTATTCATCATGATTTATATAGAACACTTTATAAGAAAAATTATTTATTTAGGCATAGCATGCCTCTTTAAAATTCCATTTATATACAAGTTCACATACCTCACGGGAGATCACTCAACACTCAGCCGAAGGTGTATTTTTTGTGAAATACTCGGTACTGGCATGGAACTTATTTCTACCATATGCTTGCCAAGCGATCAAACCTCCTCCTTTTTAACTATAAACCTTTGTAACTATCAAGAGGACTTGGGAAAGGGTTAGGCTTGGGCTAATGGTAGGTGGTTTTGGTTAGTGGTTAGTAAAATGGCGAAAAGCGTAAAAAGCGTCGGTTGTCGTAAAACTCTTTGTTTTTGTTACATTTATTCAAACTAAGCACATTCAAACAAGATTTCTTTGAGGAACTTGTTTGGTTATTGCAACATGCTCTTTTTTTTTTTTTTTTTTTCATGTCACAAGATAACCGAGCTTTTTACTAAAACAAATGGGTTTAAAAAGAAAAAGGTTTTGGTGGGTAACGGGTGTTTGTTTTTCAGGTTTTGAAATGAAAAGGTTTAGGCTCAAAGGGGTTAACTAGGGGGATTTTGGGTAGGGGTGTAAAAAGAGGAAAAATAATGGTTTTGAAAGAAAAATGGGTTAGTCCTAATGCCTCCATCATTTACTTACTTGGGTTCAAGTTGGTAAGGACCGGGAATGTGTCATCTTGGCAAGTTCTAGCGTCGTAAGAACCAAGTGGCTATTCACACAAGAAACGAAAAATGAGCATTTAGTTTAAAGATATATACATGTATGCTCAACAAAGGATCAAAACTCACATATTATGGGAATGGGTTTATAATGTGATCAAGTATATATAATCAAATTTTAAATAGATTTGTCATGTCTTTTCATAATTTTTCTTATTTGGTTCTTTTTATCACGACGCTATCAGTTGTAAATTTGTAAAAACATAACTTTTTAAGAACTTGTAATTCCCAAACTAAACCAAGACAAGTAAAAAAATGAAAAATTTTTGAAAAAAATAGGGGCGATTAGCGGTTCCAATATAGTTTTGTGTAAGGCTTGTTATTAGGACTTGCAAGATTCAAGGTTTTAGCATCCCCCACACTTAAATTACACATTGTCCTCAATGTGTCCCAAAATAGGTTTTTAGGTTGATTCGAATGTGTAAAAGGTGTTTAAAAACAAGGTTTTGTATTACTAGACACCTTGCCACGGGCACGTGCTGGTTGGGCACGGCCCCATGGTCAGAGTTCCAGTAGCAAGACTTATAGAAAGCTGGCCACGGGGCGTGCCTGGTAGCCACGACCCATGGTTGGTTGGTTGGTTGTAGAAAACACAGCAGGTCAGGGGGTGGACACGGGGGCGTGGTCAGTGACCACGACCCCATGGTGGCAGTCTGAAATTGATGATTTACAGGTTTTTGGCTTTTGGTTCTGGTTTCCGAGCTTATGTAGCACTAATGCTTAATGCATTCAAGCCTCCTGTGTACCTGTTTTGCTAAACACCACACCAAACATAACATAATACCAACATCATAATTTACCAACGTTTAGCATCCATCACCACAAACATAAAAAGAAAATGCAGAAAATAAAAAGTGTCTAGAAAAGTAAATTGTTTACCATGGCACGCATGCCAGAAATTGTTCATAGAGTGGAAAGGGTTAACCTGAAAAACTGCATCGTCACCTACCACACCTCCTTCGTCGCCTCCGCTCATTCCATATCCTCATCATCATCGCCCTCCTCATCACGATACGCCATATGATCCCGGATGTACATGATGTCATCCTGCATAGTGGAGATGGTACGCTCCACCGCTCCAATCCGGGTGTAGGCATTGCTAACCATGTTGTACGTGTTCCGGGTACAAAGAAGGTTTTCCTGCAAAAGATCAGTTAAACTTTGAAAATTAGGAAACCCGCCTCGTTGAGAGGAGGAACCCGCATGGTAGCTTTGTTTTTGTGGAGGAGGACGGGTTGGGTCGTCATGTAGGACGAGGGCTTCTTCCGAGTTCCACATGTTTCCTCAGGCGTTTTGGAAGCGGACCGACCTGTTACCCATTTCTTGGATGACTCCCATTAAGCAGCATTGGGCTAGATCTACCTTCCCAGACCTTGGACCCCTATGAAATGATTTTGGCATGCGCTGGACATAGGTCTTGAAGAGGTGGTAGATCCATCCCACGAAAAAGATCGGTGTCAGGGAGGAGGCCAACTAGTTTAGGTGCATGTTCCTGAGGAGTAGGTGGGTGACATCAAGAGGTAAGCGGTTGTGGATGCAATAAAGGACAGTAAGATCATGGAGGTTCACCACACCCGAGCTATCCCGCCGTTGACATAGGGAGTTGCTAAGGACCCGATGGATGTAGCGGTAGAGGGGGCCCAGCAACTGGGAGCTTTTTGTGACGCTCGGATCGTATGGCCCTTCTCCAATTTGAGCCCATGCCGTTTGGCGCATGTTGTTCGGGATTTCACGGAGACCACCTGTGAACTCCTCTTCAACTGACTCATCTTCGGTGAATAAACTCACAGTCACCCCAAATTGGGCTATGGAGATAGACAGTAGCTCTCCAACACATCTGAACTGAACCCCTTCTTTGTCAACCGGTTCTGCTTTGGATTTGAACTTGAAAGTGTTGTAAAAATACATGTTATATTCATTAACTGAATGGAGTTTTGTGCCTAGAGCCACCCGGAGTGGTCCCGTGACTAGTGTGTCGTACTGGTCCTATTGCCCCACAACTTCCAGAGTTTCATAACATGCTTGTTTCGATGCTTCTTCTAGCCTAGTTTGGAGTATGTCATATCGAGCTTGGTACTCCCATTCTGCTTGTTTGAACTTGAGAAACTTCCTGGCCATTTCTGCAAAAGAGAACCACAAAACAATCAGTGCGTTATGATAAAATTTTAGAAAAAACTAAAAACAGGGAGCTGGACACGGCCCCGTGGCCACTGGCCATGCACCATGTTCAGCAAATTTCCCTGGCCACGCCTCCGTTCTCGCCGACCATGCCCGGTGGTCAGGCTTCTGTTGCAACAAATTTTCATTTTTCGTCCCGGTTTCAAAAACTTGAAAATTTTTGGTTGAGTAGGGGCGGTTTTCCCCAAAAATGAAACCCCAAGTGCCGTTTTTCCAAAAACAAACCGTTTACCCTATCAATTTTAACTTTTTCGGTTCAAGAACAAGGGTTTATGGTTTATACTTGAAATCGGCCAAATCTACGGACAATAATGGTTGATTTACTTCCTATAACATGCATCTAAACTAATACTACCAGATCTAAACAAAAATTTGAGTTTTGGTTTGGTTCAAGTTCAAGAACCCTAGATTTTCCCCAAATTTTTGGTGTTAAACTACATGCAAATCGTTAAACTAACTACAGAAGATGTTAGAATCATACCTTGTTGATGTTGAACGGAAGGAAAACGTAGAAAATTGCAGAAAATCACGGAGGAACCAGAGAGTTTTCGGGGAAACGGGTCGTAGTGAAGTGAAGAAATGAAGAAAAGAAGGGTTTTATTCCCGTCTGCAGGCCGACCAAGCCCCCGTGGCCAGCGGCCACGGCCCCGTGGGCGGCTAAATATCTTTTTATTTTTTTATTTTTTTTATTTTTAGTGCACGTGTGAGTGACCTGTTTTCCCAAAACTGGTTTAGTTACCTTACCAATTTTTTAAGCTTTTCCCGATGTCCATAACCTACAAGACATGATTATAATTTAAATATATACACAAACCTTCGTTTAATCATACGTCGGCCGCTTGAAGTGAAATCTCCTCATCATCATCCTCAATGAATCCTTGGTAGAGCTTAAGCCTTTGTCCGTTGACTTTAAATGGAATACCATTTTGAGATTTAATCTCGATTGCACCGTGGGGACAAATATGGGTGATGGAAAAAGGTCTCGACCACCTAGACTTTAATTTTCCGGGAAATAATCGAAGTCGTGAATTAAACAATAGCAGTTGATCTCCTACTCGAAATTCATTAGGCTTAATATGTTTGTCATGTAAGTTTTTCATACGTTCCTTATAAATTTCGAAGTTAGAGTATGCTTGATTTCTTAATTCGTCTAATTTGTTTAATTGATAAAATCGATTCTTTCCGGCGGTTTCATGGTCTAAGTTTACATTTTTAATGCCCAGTAAAGCCCTATGTGCTATTTCTACTGGCAAATGACAACTCTTTCCAAAAACAAGCTTATATGAGGTGGTATCTATTGTTGTTTTAAAAGCGGTTCGAAATGCCGATAAAGCGTCATCTAATTTATCGGCCCATTCTTTTTTATTTAACCCTACAGTTTTCTCAAGTATTCTTTTTAAACCTCGATTAGTCACTTCGGCTTGTCCATTTGTTTGAGGGTGATATGCAGTTGAGATCCGATGATAGATCCCATATCTTGTTAAAAAAATTTCAAGTTGATGGTTACAAAAATGGGTACCTCTATCACTTATTAATGCTTTTGGAGTACCGAAGCGAGAAAATAGTTATTTCAAGAATCTTACCACAACTCTTCCATCATTTGTTGGAAGAGCTTCGGCTTCTGCCCATTTTGTCAAGTAATCCACCGCCACAAGTATATATTTGTTTCCCTTTGATGGTGGGAAAGGTCCCATACAGTCTAATCCCCACACATCAAAAATTTCACAAACAAGAATGCATTTTTGTGGCATTTCGTTTTTGGAAGAAATATTACCTGATCGTTGGCATGCATCACATGTCTTGATATGAATTTGGGAGTCTTTATAAATGGTCGGCCAATAGAATCCCGAATCAAATACCTTTCGTGCGGTACTAGTGGCTCCGTGATGTCCTCCGTACGGACCTTCGTGACAATAGCAGAGAGTCTTCCTTGCTTCGCTACCATGTATGCATCGTCGGATAAGTTGGTCGGCACATATTTTGAAAAGATAAGGATCCTCCCAAAAATAATGCTTTACATCGACAAAGAATTTCTTTCTTTGATGATTTGACCATCCTTTAGCAACTATCCCACTAGCTAAGTAGTTGGCGTAGTCGGCGTACCATGGTTCTTCTCGGTACTCCACCATTTCTAAGGATTCCGTTGGGAATTTTTCATTGACGAGCTCGTCCCTAGTTGCCTCCAAAGCTGGATCTTCCAAGCAGGATAGATGGTCGGCCGCGGTGTTATCAGCTCCTCTTTTTTGTTTTTGATTTCTATGTCAAATTCTTGGAGGAGTAGAATCCATCTAATAAAACGTGGCTTGGCATCCTGTTTTTTTAAAGAGATAACGAATGGCTGCATGGTCTGTATAAACTATCATTTTAGAAAGAAAAAGATAAGAACGAAATTTATCAAAAGCAAATACTACAGCTAGTAACTCTTTTTATGTTCTTATGTAATTTTCTTGTGCATCATTTAGTGTTTTACTAGCATAGTATATTGGGTGAAAATGCTTATCTTTCGTTGTCCCAAGACAGCTCCAACCGCAAAGTCACTTGCATCGCACATGATTTCGAAAGGTAATTTCCAATAAGGCGCTATCATGATTGGTGCTTTGACGAGCATTTCTTTTAATGTTAAAAATACTTGGTTGCAATCCTTGTCAAAGATGGATGGTGCATCTTTTTCAAGTAATTTTGTTAAAGGTCTTGAAATTTTCAAAAAGTCTTTGATAAATCGTCTATAGAATCCGGCATGCCCTAGGAAAATTCTGATAGCTCTAACGGATTATGGAGGTGGTAATCGGGAGATGGTGTCTATTTTAGCCCGATCAACCTCCATTCCTTCGCTTGAGATTTTGTGACCGAGTACTATTCCCTCCGTTACCGTGAAATGGCATTTTTCCCAATTAAGGGCGAGGTTAGTTTCCTGACATCGGGATAACATTCGTTCAAGGTTATCGAGTCATTGGTTATATGAATCTCCAAAGATAGAAAAGTCATCCATGAAGACTTCCATGGTTTTTTTCTATCATATCATGGAAGATGGCCACCATGCAACGTTGGAAAGTTGCGGGGGCATTACATAGACCAAAAGGCATGCGCCGATAAGCAAAAGTTCTGTAGGGGCATGTAAATGTTGTTTTTTCTTGGTCTTCGGGAGCTATTGGTATTTGAAAGTAACCTGAAAAACCATCTAAAAACAATAAAATTTATGACCGGATAATCTTTCTAACATTTGATCAATAAAAGGTAAGGGGAAGTGGTCTTTCCTCGTTGCCTCATTTAATCTACGATAGTCTATGCAAACTCTCCATCCGGTGATGGTTCTTGTTGGTATTAATTCATTTTTTTCATTAGTGAACACCGCCATACCTCCTTTTTTGGGAACTACTTGAACGGGACTCAACCAAGGGCTATCGGAAATTGGGTAGATGAGTCTGGCATCAAGTAGTTTGATGACTTCGTTTTTAACCACTTCTTGAACATTTGGATTTACTCTACGTTGTGGTTGTATTATCGATTTATCGTCATTGTTCATTAAAATTTTGTGCGTGCACATGGAAGGATTTAGTCCTTTTATATCTACAAGCTTCCATGCGATCGCGTTTTTGTGTTTTTGTGTTTTTTCAAAAGCGTAATTAATTTTTTTTTTCTAAACTAGTTAATTTTGAAGAAATAATTATGGGTAACTTACCATCCTTGTCAAGAAAAGCATATTCCAAACCTTTTGGGAGTTCCTTGAGCTCAAGTGGTGGGTCTTTAGGAGACTCCTTATTTGGTTGCTCATTATTTTGGTCGAGAACTAAAAAGGTTTGTTCAATGGCGACCTCTTCTTCGACAAGCTGGTCGATTTCGTCTTCTGTATCGTGTGGTTCAACTTCATCTTCAATTAAGGGGTCGTCATTGTCGATTGGATATTTCATTGATTGGTCAAGATCGACATACCTTTTGTCGGCCCCTAATTAAATGTGTAGGTTGTTTTGCTTCCGATTGATCAATGCTTGATGGGTTTTCACAAAAGGTTGTCCCAACACAAGTGGAGCATCATCAAGAATGACGAAGTCGGTTGGGACTACCGTCTGCTTTGTTTGCACTAAAACATCCTCAACTATTCTCATTGATTTTATTACCTTTCGATTAGAAAGAAAAATGAGGATTTGAAGTGGAGAAAAATCACCGATACTTAATTTTTCGAAAATATAGTTTGCCATTATATTAACACAAAGATCTTTATCAATTGTAATATCACTAATAAAGGTGTTTTGATAGAAACATGGAACCGGTGTAATGCTAATTTCAAATTGCTCATCTTTTATTAGCGTAGTTTGATCGTTTGTTAATTTAATGTTAACAAATTCGTCAATTTTAGTGTTAGTGTTTAACTCTTTTAAAAACTTAGCATGAGTAGGTACTAAACAATGATTTTCGAAAGAAGGTGGTAAAAGGTTAATTTCTTGAAAAATTGGCTCTTTTGAAAATTATCGTTTTCGGACTTACCTCTTTCGTCGTTTGGTTCATGCGTCGGTTTTTCACTTAGTTGTTCTTCCATTTTTACTTCTTCTATTATTACTTCCTTAGTACAAATTGCCTCTTCCCTCTCGCGGGATTCTTTTATTAAGCGTTCAAGATCTTTGAGACATTGTATAATTATCTCGGCTTCGGGGAGGATAGTTGGTGGTTCATGAAAGTTAGAGGGATAAGTGTCCTAAAAGCTTGATTTTGGAAGTTCAAACCTTGGTTCCTCATAATACGCATATGAAGTGGGTGGTTCATACCTTGGTTCTTCATAGTACGCATATGAGGTGGATGGTTCGAAAAGGTCACAATATTGTACCGAGTGAGGATTACCGCAAATGGTACAATATTCTTCTTCGTAATAATCCTCTTCATAGTAGTAAGTGTAACCTCCTGAGTATTGATCTATGAGAATCACTCAGCAGATTACAGAGTCTTGGGACCAGAAAACAAAATTAAAAAGCTGAAACAGAGGCTCCCCACGACCCCGTGGTCAGATTTTGTATTTGGGCGTTTAAAACTTGTTACTAGTTATGTGCAGCATGGGGGCGTGTTCAGTGAGCATGGCCCCGTGTTCAGCTTACTGTTATGCTAAAAATTCCTAAAAGGTAAAAATTGAGCACGCAGTTTTGAAAAGGTTTTGAAAAATGATTAGGACGCCGATTTTAAGCTTTCTTAAAATCCTTGTGTCCACATCAACGGCGCCAAAAACTTGGTGTGTGTGAAGTGCAATATGATTTTATTAATATTTTGAGCCTATTTTACGCATTAGTCAAGTTTTAAATTTATAAAACACGATATTGTACTAACACTAAACACACACTTGGCCAAGTGCACCCATCGTGGGTGTAGTATAGTATTGGTAAGATACTGAGGTCGTCCAAGGACACAAGAGCTTTTAATACCGGTTTATCTTCAACGTCTAATCGATCTAAATTTTTAAGAAAAGTTTTGAAACATGAAAATAAAACAAAAAATGAAAAGATAAATAAAATGAAAAACAAATAGACAAGATAGAATCACTTGGATCCAACTCATCTTTAATGTATCCTTTGATGATTTTCGCACTTTCGGACTTTTTAAGAGATTATCTTAGTTATAGTAGTAGCCCCTCTTTTGAAGGTGACGTTACCCTCAACCCAGTGGTTTGAGTCAGTAGGGATACAATCCCAAAGGTTCGGAATATTGAAAGACAATTAAGTTAGTTATTAATGCGAAAAGTGGTAGGCCACTCTTTTGAATGTGACGTTACCCTCGGCTAAGTGGTTTGAGTCAGCAAGGATACAATCCCAAGAAGCCGGTTTAAAGTATTAATAGTAGTTTACATATGAGGGGTTCAAGCTATTCGCACCCCGCCATCCAATACCGTTGGGCATTGAAGGAGGTCCTAGTAAGCTTGAACCAAGTCCTCGCAGGATCTATACACTGAACGAGACAAAAACTTTACCAAACCACCCTCCTAACCCCCTTCCAGGTAGTTAACGTGCTTTATATAGACCGTAAAGACACGAATGAGCAAATCAATGACATCATGAAGAAATGGTAAAGAAAATTCACTTTAACATAAGAAACTAGTTATTAAAGTCATTAATACAAACCCAATTAAAAAGTGCCGAAAGATTAAAAATCAAAAGTAATACATTAAAGACTTGTCTTCACCAAGTGTTGTAAGAGATTAGCCAAACATGGCCTTTCATTGACAAAAACTCTTACAATCAATCTTGGATCCCGAGACTACTACAGACTCTAAAGATGAATGACGGATGATGGTGGTGGGTGTTGGTGTTGTAGTGGGGTTGTAGTGGTGGCAAAGTGGGAGAGAAGTGGTTTGCCAAGTGATGCCTTTGAAGTGAACCAAGCACCCCTATTTATAGCCTGAACAGAGTCCTGGCCACGGCCCCGTGTCCAGTCAACACGGCCCGTGGCCATCCTTTCTCTTCCTTCATTAATTGCAATTGTCAGCAGAGGGCCCCACACGACCCCGTGTCTTCTGGGCTCGGCCCCGTGGTTAACTCTTTGCTGTAATATCAAGATTCTGCAAATCTAAGAGTTGACCACACCCCGTGGTCGGCTGGGCACGACCCCGTGGTGGGCGTAGAAGCTTCTGCAGGTTTGTCTTGTTGTGCAGGGCCTGACCACGCCCCATGCTCAGCTGGGCACGGCCCCGTGGTCAGGTTCTGTCTTCTTGTTTTTGCCTTGGGAGATGCTGCTGAGGGGTCGGGCATGTCACTTTATTCCTTTTTCTTGTATTTATGTTGGTTTTGGCTTCTTATTTGTTCCTTTTGTTCTTTTAAGCTCGTTTAGTCCTGTAAATTCAAAAGGAAGAAAGAAACGCGCTTTTTCCAACATTAGTACTAAAAAGGGTTAGTTTTATGCCTCATTTGATATAATTTATATGTTGCATTTTGCACATATCATATATATATATATAGAAACGGGATCAGGAGAAAACGCCCAAAAGTGTGAGAACGGTGAGAACGCATCCTGGCCCAACACGTGGCGCGGGATATGATCACGGGTTGAGGGGTTTTTTGGTCATTTTATCTTCCGCTTTTCCAATTTCTCTTTTCACAATATTGATTTATTTTTGGCGTTTAAGATTTTTTGGCGTTAACCAAATTCAATAATTATATGGCGTTTTTAATGGTTTCATTGTATCCGTATTTTGGCGTTTATGGCGTTATTCAAATCGTATGCCATTGGAACCCCAAGGGGTCAGAATATCTCCGTGAATGGCTTCATCCATACCAAGTATGGCCATGACTTTTTAGGATGACGCCCCATTGTTTGTTCTTAGATTCAAAGGCGTTTTAGACAAGATGGCCCATTGTTCTATTATTTTTTATATGTATTTTGGCGTTTTGTGGTATCTTGGTGTTTTAGAATCGGAAGATTATATTACAACCACAGGGAAAAGAAATAGATGCGCAAAAAATAAATTAAAAATCCTAATCAGATCTCTCTTCACAATCTTCACTGTCATCAGTCTCTCTCTTCACAATCTTCACCAGATATATGGCGTATGTAAACTTAACAAACGCATCGATTTGATTATTTTGTCTGCTCGTCTGTTGAAGCGGCTTTTGTGGATGTTTTGGGGATATAGATCTTTGAAGATGAAGATCAAGTTGAAGAACAAAGCGAAAAACCCACCCACACGTCATCCAAGCCTTCTTCAAGAACAAAGAACACAAAATGACTTTGACTGTCATCAGTATCTTTTCTTGAATATTTGTCCATCTCATGCAGCAAAATCCATTCAGTAAAAACTTCACGAATAACAATATTGAATATCCAAGAAAGCATATTAGCCATCTTTGATTTTTTTAATTTTTTGGTGTTTTACAGTGGGTAGTATTTAGTAGTATTGGCATTTGTTTTTTGGTTTGATCAAATGGAAGTTGCTGATTGGTATGATTTTATAGGATGTCTTTTGGCGTGTAGGTTAGGCGGTGCATTATTATAATAAAGTATTCGTCGTTTCAGTTACTGTTTTGTAATTACTGTTTTTTATAAGCTTTATCTCTGAAGTCTGTAACACGTCCCATCTTTCAAGTTTGGCGTTTTAGATTTTACTGTTTGTAGTTACTGTTTTTAGTTACCATTTCAAGTTTGGTTTTTAATTTTTTATGGGTTTTTTATAGTACTTGTCCAAAGTAATTTTATTATAGCTTGGGAGTTTTTGGGGCGTTTTATGGCATTATGGTGTTTTGACAAGCATTTGCGTGTGTGGCGTTTTTATTTATAAGTGGCGTTGTTATTTATATAACAATCAACTGAAAAAGAAAATTAGAAAAAAGAATATAAACAATTGATCTTCCAAATCTTCACTGTCAGCAGTCTCTTTCTTCTTTTGACGGCTTTTTTTAGGATGTTTTTTTGGCGGTTTTTTTAGGCGGGATTTTATTATTATTTAGTTTGGCGTTTTGTATCTAATGGCGTTTTAGATTAGGATGGTGTGTGGTATGTATGTTAAGGCGGTAATTTAATGGCGTTTATTCATGAGATGGCGTTTTGTGTAGAGAAGTCAAAAGACTTTTTTACCCTTAATGAAGCACGTCACACTAATAAAAGTGATGTTATTTACGAAAACGCCACCGCGTCATCTAGTCCATAGATTGTTTTGACCTGACGATCCATAATCGTTCTCTCCGTTCTCACACTTTTCACCGTTTTCTCTAAATCCTGACCCTATATATATATATATATACAGGTTCCTGTAAAAAATACCAAAAGTGTGAGAAGGATAAGAAAGCAACTACACCATTAGATCTTTGATCTAATGGCTGAGATTAATAGGGACCAAATTGTAAAATTTGTTTTATTTTTTTGGACTGAATTGAAAATTACAGGGGTAATAAAGTCTTTATATCCATTCGAAATAGGAAACTGTAAATCAAAATCCCTACAATTTCGATCTCTCTCAGTACATCGCACTACCAGATGATCTCTCTCTCTCTACAATTTCGATCTCTCTCTCTACATCGCAGTGGAGCGGCGGCGGCGGAGCGGCAACGGCAGTGGTGGTGCGGCAGTGGTGGTGTCGGAAGTGGTAGTGGTGGTGGTCGTGCGATCTCTCTCTCTACATCGCACGACCAGGTGATCTCTCTCTCTATACGACAGCGGTGGCGGAGCGGCAGTGGTGGTGCTGGAAGTGGAGAAGATGATACAGAGATGCAATGATTATTGAATGGTGTTATATATGTGCTGAATGGTGTTATATACTTTATTGAATGGTGTTATATATGTGCTGAATGGTGTTATATACTTTATTGTATGGTGTTATATACTTTATTGAATGGTGTTATATATGTGCTGAATAGTGTTATATATTTACTGAATGGTTTTATATATTTACTGAATGGTGTTATATACTTACTGAATGGTGTTATATACTTGCTGAATGGTGTTATATACTTACTGAATGGTGTTATATATACTTGCTGAATGGTGTTATATACTTTCTGAATGGTGTTATATACTTGCTGAATGGTGTTATATACTTGCTGAATGGTGTTTATAGACATCTTTTTAAAAAAATCCAGTTCCTATAATTAAGGTGGCGGTTATAGGAAGTTTTTAATTAATTGAATTAATGATAAAATTACTTGTTTACCCTTTTGAATTAATTTAGAATTAGGACACATGTCATCTCCACAATATTTCTCACATTTCTCATACTTTTAACCTTTTTTACAATAACCTTACCCTATATATATATATATATATATGTATATATATATATATATCCCCACTATAATAAACAAAAATCCTCCTCTTATATATATATATATATATATATATATATCCCCACTATAATAAACAAAAGTCCTCCTCTTCCACGTGTCACTCCCTCAGCCTATTCCCCCTTTATTTTTCCATCTACCAACTTTTCCCTTCAATTTGATAAATAAAATAAAAATGTGGGTTCCAATAATTAATTCGGGTCATTCAAAAAGTCCCCTTATCATTTACACACATCAAACCCTAACCCTCCACCACCATTCTCTTCAAATCCATCATTCCTTCCATTCATAAAACCCAATCCAATGCCGGAGATTTCAAGTTTCCGGCGGCCGCCGGCAATGCATTTACGGTTCCGACAACCTTCTTTTTAAACTCCGGTATGTTGTTTTCAATTTGTGTTGTTAGATCCATTTTGCCGGCTATAGATTTGACGTTTTTTATTGGTCGTGTGTGGCTATGGTGGTTAGTCGAAGACGGAGACGGCGGCTGCCGATGGTGCAGGCGCCCACCAGCCATCGGACATCAGCGTTAGTGTTGAAGGATGGTTATTAGTCATAGCTTTGGGGGTACTTGGTCACTGTTTTGGCGGATGCTAGGTTTGGTCAACGGTAGTCATGGATTGTCAAAGGTTGATGCCGCCAGGCCACTCATGATGGGTTCTACCAAATTATGTGGATGATCGGTAAGCCTAATCCCCAATACATATTACCTATGTTTTTAAATTGATTATTTCTATCTATTGCTACTTACAAAATAGAACTTGCGTTTAATTTTAAAAAAAATGGTTCATGTAGTGTTCAAAAATCAGTTGTGGAGAAAAAAATATGAAACTATTTATTTTTCTACACTAAATATTTATTTATTAATTACTATTTATGTAATTCTAATCTAATTTAAAGATAATAAATTATTTGGGTTTATCACCAATCTTACAAATGATAAGAAGATTTATTAATTATTATTTAGTTAATTATAATCTAACTTAAAGATAATTGTAATGATTCACAATGTCACTACGGAATTTTACATCAATGCCTTACCCTGATGATGACTTCGTGTCTTCTGCAAACAATCTTTTGATTAACGAGGAGCTTGCATATGACAAAGATAATCTTCAAAATGAATTTTATGATCTTTTGAATTCGTTAACATCTGAACAACGATCTGTTTTTGACAATATTATCTCAGCGGTACGTAATAAAAAAGGAGGTGTGTTCTTTGTTTATGGGTATGGTGGAACGGGAAAAACTTTTCTATGGAAGACATTATATGCATCTCTAAGATCTAAAGGCCAGATTGTTTTAAATGTTGCTTCAAGTGGTATTGCATCTTTGTTATTATCCGGTGGTAGGACAGCACACTCTAGATTTCAAATTCCATTGAATCTTAATGAGGATTCTATTTGTAGTATCAATCCAGATGGTGACGTTGCCTATTTGTTACGAAGAACAACATGGATTATCTGGGATGAAGCACCAATGGTTCATAAACATGGTTTTGAAGCTTTGGACCGAACCTTGAAAGACATATTGACTAATGAGAGTGAAACCACCTCTCATTTACCATTTGGAGGGAAGGTGATTGTTTTTGGAGGGGATTTCAGAGAGATCCTCCCTGTCATTCCCAATGGAAGTAGACAAGACATTGTAAATTCATCTATAAGTTCTTCCTACATTTGGTAAAAATGCAAAGTACTAAGGCTCACAAAAAACATGAGGTTAACCTTAGGAAGTGAAGTATCTGATATTGAACAAACAAAGATTTTTGCACAATGGCTTTTGGTTTTAGGTGAAGGAAAGGTTGGTGGTTCGAACGATGGTGAGGTAACTATTGATATTCCTGATGATCTTCTCATTGTTGATTCACCGGATCCAATTTCTGATCTAATTGACTTTGTCTATCCTTCTATTGTTGACAATTCAAAACAACCTAATTTCTTCCAAGAAAGAGCAATACTTGCACCAAAAAATGATGTTGTTCAAGAAATAAATGATCACCTCCTATCCATGTTTCCAGGGGATGAAAAAGAATTCCTAAGTTCAGACAGTATATGCCAGTCAGAGTATGTGAATGATACGGTAGATGAATGTTTATACTCACCTGATTTTCTAAATGGACTTAAAGTGTCTGGCTTGCCTAACCATAAGTTAGTGCTAAAGATCGGTGTTCCAGTGATGCTTCTAAGAAATATTGATAAAAAAAGTGGCTTGTGTAACGGAACCAGACTACGGGTGATATCACTTTATAATCATGTTATAGAAGTAGAGTTCATATCTGGAAGTAATATAGGTAATCACACTTTTATTCCTAGAATTGCTTTGACCCCTTCAAACAAAAGGATTCCATTTAAGTTTCAAAGAAGACAGTTCTCACTGGCTTTATGTTTTGCAATGACGATAAATAAGAGTCAAGGACAATCATTATCCAGGTTTGGTTTTGTTTTTGAAGCAGCCTGTTTTTACACACGGTCAACTATATGTTGCATTATCCAGAGTCAAAAGTAGACAGGGACTCAAACTGTTGATCATTGATAAGGATAATAGAGTTACAAGCATTACATCAAACGTTGTGTACAAATAAATATTTACAAATTTGTGAGCTTTGCAATTTCTTTCCTAACGATTATATACAAGTTATGATTCACATTGTTTCTAAGAGTTTTTTCTCAAACTAGTGTATTTACAAAAAGTATTTACCTTTTTGGGTACTTTGAAAAGTATTTTTAGCTAAATGGGTATTTTTCTAATTGGTTTGTCTCTCTCCTAATCTAATTGGTTAAAGCCTAAATTAATTTTTCCTAAATGAAACATAGTGATTTTGTTCAATAAACTTACTTTTGTAAATTATTATATTTTTTTAGCTTACATTTTTATAGTGATTTTGTTCAATAAACTTACTTTTGTAAATTGTTATATTTTTTTAGCTTACGTTTTTTAGTTAATATATGTATGTTTTCAATTTGTAATAAAAATACTTCAAGTTTGAAAGTAAAAAATTTATGTATTTAGCTGTTCGACTTTGATATAATTGTTGTTCGACTCTATTAATAAGTAATGATTAAATAAGTTTTTATTCTTAGAATTAGAATAAAAGGCCAGGCTAAATACATAATTTTTACTTTTAAACTTAAAGTATTTTTATTACAAATTAAAAACAGACATATATTAATTATAATTAAAAAACGTTAGATAAAACAACATAATCATTTACAAAAAAAGTCAGTTTATTAAATAAAAATACTATGTATTATTTAGGTATCATTAATTTAGGATTTGACCAATTAAATTAGGAGAGGGACAAACAAATTAAAAAAGAGATAAACAAAAGTACCCATTTGGGTAAATACTTTTCAAAGTACCCAAAAGGTAAATATTTTTTTATAAATACACTATTTTGGGAAAAAAAAAAACTCTTGTTTCTAATACTCCATATACATATTATATTTTGCATTTAACTCGTGTATTACACGGGTTTAAAAAACTAGTATATATGTATGTTAAAAGTCGCTAAATAATATATGTTATCTTATTACAAGCTTATAATTTTTTTTGAACAACAAATTTGGATCACTGACAGACTACTGGAGTATCATCGTGTCACCAGCGGAACCACCCGATCATATCCATCTCCACTAGGCATAATGCCTAATTTTAAATACAAATACATCAAAATTTTAATTACAAATACTTATAATTTTAAATGTATATAAAAAATACAAATACATAAAAATTAGTTAATAAATAATAACTGAGCTTAACTTAAGTTTAGGCTTGACTGGTTTACACCCCTATCTAAATAAATATTATCGGATCATGTTAATTGAAAACTTTATCATATAGTCTACTAATCCACCCCATTAGTAATTTCCTTGATTTTAGGGCTATACACATGTTACAATGATTCCCCAAGGGCTAAACGCGTCTACAAACGCCATGCACAATGAACTGTAATGCTAAATGGCGGTTATAATTGTTCAAGTCAAAGTTATTCTCTACCCTTTTGATGTTCTAAAATGCTCCAATCTCGTGACAAGAATACTATCCACAATACTAGCATCTTTCAAATTCTCTGTGTTACAAAAGTTATAATTGTTCTATGGTACATTCTACTTCATTATGCTTTTTATGAATCACATGTTATGCTGCAATCCATTATTACCTCCTTTAGCTGAACCTTGGCAAAATAGTATTAAATTACACCATGTTGATCATAGTAATTACATTATCTTGACCTGAATCTAATATCTTTATATCACGTTCATATTAAGTTTTACAATAATTGTTGGTCTCCTGTTTAAGGGACAAGCAATCATGAAATCGATATCATGTAACCATCAAAATTCAAATCTCTTTAGGATCTTATCTAATAAGTATTTCTGATCATGTACCTTGAGCAATATGGACATAGCTTTGAACCTTTAACAATGGATAGAATGAGAATTAGTATGATTTTATCCGAGGCAGAAAATGATTTGATTATTGATAAATCATATAACCCGGCCACCCGTGTGATGAAACAGTGGTTAACCGGGAAGGTTAATTTGGTCTCGTCAAATAGGGTTAATCCCTCCTTTCCAAGGATCGATGGCTGGACCGTCCGCTAACCTGTCTCCTGCACAAGGAAACACACCGTGACTCGTAACAAGGAGGATTGGGTGGGGGGTGCTCCTTGTTACCACTCTCAGGCGTGAGAATCAATAATTGCCTGAGAACAAAGTGTGTGTTTGTAGTAAGTGTGAGAGAGAGTAGATAAGCGTTACCTCAAACCTGGTCCGGGATGGGTATTTATAGCCGACAGTGGCGGCTTTGATGGTGTGCGGGGAGGACCTCCGCACAAGGTCCGTGATTTCGAGGGGCACGCGATTTAAAAGAAATCCGATACGTATATGTTATTTTTTTAAACAGTAAACACATACAAATTCCAATATAGGCCCTTTTACAAATATTTTTTTATGGTTTAGAATTTAGCCCACTTAGCATTAGGTTTATTGAGCTCAATACTAATTTGATTATTATTTTTTAAATAATAATAAAACATTACAGAAGGGCATTTTTTTCAAGCTCGAACAGGGTACATGAATTCTCGGAGACGTCTCTGATAGCCGAAGAGTGAAGGAGGGTAATTAAGTGGCTAGACTGATAACGCACAGCCCTTTGAAGGTGTGTCAGAAGCGTAGGTCACGGAAGTGTTAGACTCTTCCTGGGGTGATGCCACGTCCTGCTGTGGTTGTCAGTCTGTGTGTCACCTTTGCATACATGTGGGCTGGACAGCTGACTGTTGTTAGTGGCACTTGCTGGTTTGGACACTTAAGTCAAAGTGTCAGTCCCACTTGTCTCGACGATAGGATGCGGTGCCGAGCCGCATCGCTATGTGCGGTAACCGCGGTTTTGACCGCATCCCTTGTTGTGACGAAAACAACCGTTTTCATACACAAGGTAAGTCTTCTCATCACTAGCCCGATTGGAACAGTCAACTAGGTTCGCACGTGCCCGCACGGACGCAAATAAGTCCTCGTCGATGGGAGTACTCGAGCTGGGTGATGGTCACTCGCGTCTGGCTTGGCGCGAGATTTGATACCATACCCCTTCACCGTGTTAGTGAGTTCTAATGTATGAGATTAGTTTCACTTTCTTTGATTTTCCAACTCATCAACCAAACATATTTTATAGCCATCAATCCTGTTCCTTCATTAATTCCTAAACCCATCAACCAGAAGCATAATGCTAAATCGTGTTGTTTGACATTAACCATTAACGGTATCTAATCATTAAGTCGACCAGGTCCACGGATCTGATTCCGAGACCACCTACACTCATGCCTTGGCAAATCTCTCTTTGGGCCGGTTGAAATGGGCCACACAAGGAGTACACTAATTATTTTAACCCCCAGGCTTTCATTGAGGAGAATATAAGTGTATTTTATCAACTTGCCTTGTGCTCCTTGTAATAGAAGTGTCATTAAAAATCTTAAACTCTGTCTCTGTGTGTGTATCTAAAATGGCTCTAACAGAAGCAGAAGCCAAGGATCTGCGCACTAGTTCAGAACTATTTGAAGCTTTGATAAATGGGGAAGATGATAAAGTTATAGAGACATGTCTAGGGATTCCAGAAGGTCCTTTGCATACACCTACAATACATGAAGACACTGTCCTTGCTCTGGCTACGAACCTGAAGAAAAACGACCTTGTGTTAGAGCTCCTTGATATGGTGCCTATGCATGAATCTCACAAACTCACTTGCCAAAACATAGGTGGAAATACAATCCTTCATGAGGCTAGCTATAATAACAAGACAGTTGAGGCTGCTACAGTGAAGCTAGCCAGGGCTCCTATGCTGCTTGGCATGACCAACAGGCTTGGAGAAACTGCTTTATTCACTGCAGCTTCAAGTGGCAAGACCAAAATCTTCAAGTTACTTCATCGGGAAGTCTGTAGAACAATACATGGGCCAGCTTTGAAAACCTTTCTTCAAAGGGACCATGATAAATCTACCATACTCCACAAAGCAATTCTCAGTAGAAACTACTGTAAGCATATGTGATGATTTCATTGTGACTATTTTTATTGCAAAGTAGGATTTTTTCAATCACATCTCCAATTTGGGAGACGGATCAAAATACATAGTAAAGACTGATTACGTAACAAAGATTGTTTCATTGTAATTTTGTAAGCTATTATCCTTTATATGTTTTTGCAGGGCTAGCGCATGAGATAGCGGTGAAGCACCCAAATTTAATAAATGAGAATGACGTTGATGAGATGACACCTCTTCACTGCTCTTGATTAGTTTAACAAGTTTTGCTCCATTAAACATTCAGGCAACAAATGAAACTTTACATATGAAAGTCTGGTTTAAGATTCAGCTTACTACTTTTATGCATTTTATTTTAGATTTTGAACTTACAGGCAGTTCAATTCACTGTTCCTGCCAGCTAATTCATGCAACTTTTGAAAAAGAATTTTATGTACAATGTTGATTTTATGTACAATGTTGTGGACTTGTGGCTAATGAACTCGGCAAGTTCACTTGGGTGACAAGAAAACTTCAGAGGTTTCTCACCAAACTTAACCTGGGCTTACAGTTTTTGACCAAACTATATCGAGTTGGCTTGCATAGAAGAAAAATAAAAATCCTAGAAATACATAGCTAAATCCTAAACCACCTACTAATCCAAAAAATTCTAACATATAACCACTCTCACATGACTTGTAAGGCTATAGGGTGTGGTCATGACCCTTATGATCACCATGACCCTCCACATCAGCGTCATATCACCTACTTCACATCCATCATCCAAAACCACTACCCTAAGCGTGTGGTCATGACTCAAACCACTATTATCTTATTTTAATTTAGAGTAAACTTCCATTTTGCTCCCTGTGGTTTGGTCACTTTAACGGTTTTGTCCAAATCCTTTAAAAATAGCCATTTTATACCCTGGTCTATGAAGTCCTTCATGATTTTACTCCCCGCCCCTAAACGTCATCCATTTTAAACGTTAGGGTTTTAGAAGGCAATTCATTAATATGGATTGGGAAAATACATAATTGCCCATTAGGTGTTTTGCACGTGTCAAACTTTAACGTTTAAAATGGATGACGTTTAGGGCGAGGAGTAAAATCATGAAGGGCTTCATAGATCAGGGAGTAAAATGGCTATTTTTAAAGAATTGGGGCAAAACCGTTAAAGTGACTAAACCACAGAGAGCAAAACTGAAGTTTACTCTTTAATTTATTTTTATGAAAAGGAAAGGAAATATTAAAATAAGGAAATGAGGACCATGGTTTAATCCATGAGAATCATGGTGGATGAGACAAGGGGTGATGTAGTAATCCATTCATGGTCCTACATGGCGATTGATGACCCAACCATGCCACTCACACCCTGTAGCCTAAGTAATCCTGCATGTTTTGATGGTTGACACTTGTAGTTTAATTATTCAGGGATTACAAATTTTTCTACCTTTTGGTCTCAGTAATTGATGCTGATTTTGAAGATGCCAACACAATGTTTCCCTGGTTAAGGAAGATAAAAAAAGAAAAGTATCAATGTGAGTGGGCAATGAAGCTTGTTAAGGTGTTGGTGAAAGATGACACGTCATGGCGAATGACTGAATCATATATAAAGAAAGGTAGATCTAAGGTTCACTTATATGGTAAGACTCAATCCATTGATATAGCTGAACAGGACTTAAAGCCCCTCACTCCATTGTTATTAGCAACCATAAACGGTTGCATAGAGATTGTTGAGGAGATCCTCAGAGTTTATCCACAGGCAATTGATCATATTGATCATGATGGGCGCAACATTTTAAGTTTGGCTATCTTGCATCGGCGTATTGAAATTATTGATCTTGTGGACAAGTTGAAGACACAAAAGCTGAGAGTGAGAAGAAAAATTGATAATTACGGAAACACCTTGCTCCATTTAGCTGCTGAAAAAGAAGATGAAGTTACAGAGGACCTTAAAGGTCCGGCTCTTGTACTACAAGAGGATACGCTTCTTTTTAAGGTAACTTTTCACCACCTACCCATCTCATTTGTGTTATTGTATACGTGATTCCCCGTTTTCTATATATCATATCGCCTGGCCCAATCTTCACAATCGATATTGATAAACAAAGAAACAGGGGAAAGTTCCTGTACAAATAAAATTAACGTACTAAACGTACGAATAGCATGAAAAAGCAAAAAGCACACGGTGGCATTTTTGTAATTACACACAAAGGTGACAGTCGAAGATGGTCGTGTAGTTATTATAAAATAAATGTCATTAGTTTCTATAAGTGTAGCTTCGACTTGTAAATTTGTCCGTAGTTACCGATGGACTTAAGTGGCTACTAACGAGCCTTGTAATTCTTATTAGGCGCTGTAACATTTCAATTGGGCATTGACTGGGCTTATTTGGGTTGTTTTTGTTACACAAATAGGTCAAAACAAGTTATTTTTTAATTTAACACATCTTAGTATAACAACATAATGGTGATTGTAATATGTTAATGAGCTATTTGTTTACAGAAAGCCATAATAATAAGTAAAAACAAGAAACCAGCTATATTAAACTCAGGCCATATTTCGTAACTAATATGGTAAATCACCTACAATTTCATTTCCCTATGTTATCCAACGTTACCTACTGTGTATAAACAACGATACCACACACAAAGGGACATGTATTGTATTTTTGAGAATACCAATTCCAACATTTAAATCACCACCAAAGAAAAGGTAGGACTCTTATGTTTCTTAAACCATCCCAATCTAGCTATGTTTTGTAATCTACATGATTTACACATTATCAATAACTTACAACCTCATATAATGTAATATATGTGTGGGCGCTCGGGGGGGCAAAAGTAAAAGTGCACTAATTTTTAACGTTATTTTACTAATTTCGTGAAAATAACGTTAAAAAGAGGGGATCGTTAATCAGGCATCATGTGGTGGCGTTGATAGCCGAAAGACAAGGGGGTACATGCACCAATTGGCGTTTGTCTCAATTGCTGAGTGTTATGTGCCTTATGTCCAAGGCTTGATGCAAAACCACAATCGAGCCGGGGGTCTCATTGGAAGCAGCCTCTCTATTCCTACGGGGTAGAGGTAAGGCTGTCTACATCCCACCCTCCTCAGACCCTACCTTAGCTTTGCTATAGGTGGGATATACTGAGTACGATGATGATGAATAACTTACAACCTCAAGTGATGAATATTTAGATTTTCGTATGGGTTTTTTTGCAGAGAATAAAAGAGATGTGCAAACCTGTTGACGCCATGAAGTTGAACTCCAAAGGAAAGACTGCAGAACAATTATTTTTTGACAATAATAATAAACTTCGCTCAGATGCTAAAGAATGGATGAGTGAGAATGCAAAAAACTGCTCCATTGTTGCTGTGCTCATTGCTACTGTTGCCTTTGCTGCAGCATACACTGTGCCAGGAGGTCCAGATTCAAAAACGGGTTACCCAGTTCTCAAAAACAAACCTTTGTTTCTCATATTTACCATAGCTGATGCAATCTCACTCTCCTCAAGTTTAACTTCGGTTATCATATTCCTCAATATTGTCACATCATAGTTCCGGTTTAAGGATTTCGAGACATCTATGTTTCAAAAGTTACATTTAGGACTCACCCTGCTGATTGTAGCCGTGACAATGATGATGGTGGCGTTTGCTGCAACACTTATACTAACCATCAGTAGCGGGAGGAAATGGACCGACATCACTTTGTACACTGTTTCATTCTTCCCTGTGCTCATTTTTGTGTTCACCTATATTCGATTTTACAAGCAACTTGGTGGAGCTATTTACCCGGCATTCAAGCAGATGACAGATGAAGCACTTGAGCATTACCGTAGTCCCAAACCTAAAGTATGGCAGTATAATCGTCATTCTCGACATCAAACCGTTGATGGTTCTCGGATCCTTGTTTAGTTGGTATTTGGTAACTCGCCTATAGGTACTATTTATTATTGTGTGATCTACATATTGGTTTATAAATACGCATAGGTTGGTTTGTGTGAATAATTTGCCAACGATCAAAGGCAAAACGTGTTTGTATTTGTGTGATAAACACATTCTATTCTGAATATGAGTATTTTTAAAGTTAGATGTTTGGCAATGAACATTTTCCATTCTATTTCTAATAGATCCAAACAAATGTTTATGACTAGATTGACATAAGCTATTAAAATCGAAGTTATGTATCTAAGATAATCATATCCCACTTGTTCTTCATACCACTAAATTTGTTTCACATGTGATATTTGGAGAGAATACCAACAACCTGATAATCATTTGGCACGCAGGTCAGTTCCCGAGTTTATATCTGATAGGGTAAATAGTAGTTGGTTGTCCGTAAGGGGAAATCTCGAGGGTTAAGTGGTGTGCTCCTTAACCAAAAGGTTAAATCAGAATCGGAAATTATGATTTGCTGAAGAACGAAGAACTACATTTTTTATGCCACCCACTGAGAAAAAAGAAAGGACAACATCAAACTGCATTTTTTTGCTAGCCGCAATCTAAGAAATCAATTTCGATTTAATCAAAAGGTAAAACTGGTTCAGAATTAAATCAATTCAGAACCAAAATACAACCCACATAAGAAGTTGTTTCATAACAAACGCAAGCAAAATTGCTGCATATATACCCAAATATATGTCGCATTCAAAAGCTGCAAAGGATATGTTTATTATTATTATTTTTTTGAATAGCCACTTCAATAAAAACCAGTGTGAAGCTGAAAGGGGACAAGTACAACAAGAAAAAGAACAAAACTGAACAACTTAAGCAAAAACAAGACTTTGGGCTGGTGATCCAAGTGTCCCAACAAAGATCTTTGTATCTGGATCTGTTGGCTATCCAGCAAAATAATTGTGCCTTCATGTCTTAAACTAAAGTCTCAATAGTGCATCTCCGTTAATTAAAAACCAAATCATTCCGCGCTTCCATAAGAACCAACAGTTGAGTATAAAACCGCTTTACCCAACTTAGATCTGTCAACTTCATATAATCCATTAACATCCGAAGCTGAGTGGAAGTGATTATCACACCACCAAGCCACCCTTCTCCACAGTTCTTTAGAAAACAAGCAGAAAAAGAATAAATGGTTTTCCTCCTCAGATTGACTCCTCTCCTGATCAGATTTGCACAAACCGAAATTTTGTGTAACTGCAGCCTCCAGCTAAAACACTGCACCTTAATTGGGACCCAATTCATCCAAAGAAAATCTTTGGTTAGTTGAACTGCAGATTGATGAAAATGCAATGTTTTCCTAACTCGCCCCGTAACAAAATGCTCATTTGGCTCAGGTCTCCATCTCCAAGTATCACTCTCGTTGAGAAAAACCTAACAATCCACCATCTCCTGCAGATCCAAGATATCCAACTCCGCATCTGAACCAATATTTCTTCTATTCCAACTCCACAAATACGTTTTGCAGCCATTGATGTCTAATGAAACCCGGTTCGACACTAGGCAGTTTTTATTCACTTCTAAGTTGAACGATCGAGGGAACAGGTCTTAGAAGCAAACTCTACCAAACCAGACATCTTTCCAAAAGAGCGTACCATTGCCGTCTCCCACTCCTTTAGAGAATAAGTCCCAGATGGAGACCCCAAATTCTGCAAAGCCCTGCCCAATTCTGGAGATGTTGGCCCACGGACCCGAAAATGAGTATCTTGCTAACCTGTTAGGAGCAGGATTGATAATGTTGTGAATAGTATTTATACCCCTCGCTCATAATGCATGTTCTTCCTTAAAAAGCCTCCACCACCACTTTGAAAGAAGAGCAAGGTTTTGCACCCTCAGATTACAAACCCCAAGACCTCCCAACTGTTTCGGTTTACTAACAATCTCCCAAGAAGCCCAACTAATTTTTTGGTTCGTATCATTCCCGCCCCATAAGAACCTTCACCGAATCTTATCCAAGCTTTTCACCACCGCCCGGGGACCTTGAACATAGAAAGGTAGTATAAAGGTGTAACACCTCGCAAAATCATGTCCAATAAAATAATGACACGTGTCATAAACCCTAAACGTGTAATGAATTGATTTCGAGGGACTAAAGTTGACAAACAAAGAAAAGATGTATGTGGAAGGATCAAAAGTGTCAATATATGAAAACTATGCTTTCCATTAACCTTTCACGATGTTGTACTCTTAAACGAATAAATTATGGAACGTATGAAGCCGTTTGTGAAAGAAAGTGAAAGTTTACAAGACACGGGGGTAAACGTGTCAACATGTTAAATTACTACCTCTGAGTGACCTTTTAACGAACCCGGGGCTTTGTAACGATTGATTATACTCTCAAGAATAAGTGACGAAAAAATTCACGAGGTTTCGATATCGTTTGGTATTAATACGCTAACTTTCGTAAATAAGGATTAAAAGCGTCAACGAGGCAAAACTAGTGTTTTCGGTTATCATTTAACGAAACCGGACCTAACGGTGTTTGATTATAACCTTAAAATCAATCATATACTAACTAGAGGGGTTGTTTGTGCTTAAAAGGAAAGATTATTGCTTAAAAAGATCCAGGGGTTGTTTCTGCGAAGTTTGAAACTCAAAAACTGGTCCCCCATAGGGCTCGCGCTGCGCGACCCCAAAACAGGTGTGCCGTCGTGTCACACCCCGATATTTCCACGTATTACCGGTGGGCCCGGTGGGGAGTATCGTGACGTAGTTGATATCATCAAAGTCAATAATCACAGTTTAAATGCACAGCGGAAGTCTAAAAGTAATTTTTACAAACCGAATCGAAAGTAACATAAAATATTATACAACGGATTGTAAAATAGATCCACAGGCGGATCAAAACGAAAGAAGTATTGTTCAACAGACTTAAAGTGAAAAAAGCTTGCAAGACTCTTTATTTAATCACTCAGGAGTTCCAGCCCATTACGCTTAGTACCTGTACTTAACCTTTTGAAAATACGTCAGTTTACACTGGTAAATAAAATTAACTGACTCTTTTGAAATTATTTAAGAAAATTGATTTAAGTGCGCAAGGCACAAATATTCTTTTATAATTTGGGACAATTATTTAAAAATAATCTCGTATACAGTTTTACATGTTTGTCGTCCATTCAGGACCCGGTTAGAAGAGCCGGATAAGATTAATTGCCACGCCACAAGTATATGCCCACAAGAGAGTGAGATACCGTTTATACATAAGCAACTGTCAGGTGTATGCCTACACCTCGTGCTTAAGCCGTGGCCATTTCTAATAAATGAGCCGAGGATATCCAGGACATGGTCATTAACCCCCCAATGGCATTGCATCAAACAAAACAGATTAAAACGGGTTGTGTAAATGTATTAATCACAATCCGATTTAAATAACTACACACCCGACCAAGCGGTATTATTATAATACCGTATCCCAAGCCCGTATAACGGAAAATAAGTTAAAAGTATTTACCTGAGCAAAATATAATTTTGATCTCAGCCGTTTAACAATCAGCAAGTGCAAATAGCTTTTACTGGGCTCCTAAATCTGGAACGAAGGTTTTAATAACCTATTAGATTCCTAACGAGTTTTACTTAAGTTTAAACTTAGACCGGTTAGTTTT
Organism: Helianthus tuberosus; assembly: GCA_030545235.1. Lineage (NCBI taxonomy): Eukaryota > Viridiplantae > Streptophyta > Magnoliopsida > Asterales > Asteraceae > Helianthus > Helianthus tuberosus. The sequence goes on along the minus strand of CM060357.1, from coordinate 37,431,910 downwards.
TATGGAAGGTTTACGGTTCAAAACGCACGATTAAGCGAAGACCGGATTAGAATGTGATTTAGACCCGACAAATATGGAGACTAGTATAATATGGGTAAACTAAACACATTCTGGATTTTGAAGTAAAAATGATAAGGTTTGACCCGTTTCGGTTAATTCATGCAAACTAGTTACATAAACCGTACCGATCGCGAATATGCATAACGGGTAACCAAATGAGTCATATATAGGTTTCACAAGTTAATATGCTTAAAATATGTTGTGATATCTGTAGGATACCTTCCATTATGCCCAAAACGAATTTAAAACCAAATTAAGCCCCGTAAGGGTATTTTGGTCATTTTAAAGTTTATAAAAGAGGTTAAATAGTAATCTGAGTTTATTGTCTAAAATAATCAGTAAAAATACTTATTTTAATGGGTTATATCAGTAAGATATCATACATATGTGAAATTTATCTTTTATAACCAAACTATGCACCGAAGGGGCATTTTGGCCATTTCACATATGCTTTAAGGGTCAAATTTGGAAATCTGAGTTTATAACTTTTACTTACTGTTAAAGTATAAAAATTTATTCATAACATCAGTAAGTAACAAGTCTTAGGTGCTAAATATGGTTTTAAACCATACTATGCGCCTAAATCGCATAAAAGTCAGTATTTGACGAAATCCGGTTTAATTAAGGAAATCTGAGATTTTTATCAGCCTCTACTGTTTAAAATAATTTATTTGATGTATGAAATCAGTAGAAAAAGGTTTGATATGTAAAGGATGTGTAAAACTTATTTTATTAGCAAAAAGGGGCATAATGGTCAACTTTTAAACATTTATCGGAAACATGCAATGAACTAGGATTTCTATGGAACCAAGTTGTATAAACTCAGAGAGTTATACTAACCTATAATATGATCCTAAAGGAACCCTAAGGCATATCTAAACTAAGCGAAATCGGGTCAGAACTGAAAGTCAAAGCAAAAGTCTACTTTTGCGACTTTCGGTTCCGAACCGAGCCTAAACTCATAATTTTCAGGTTGATCATGTCTAAACATGTTCTTATATTAATTACCAAGTTATTTTAGTGTTAAAACATGTTCCATAACCTCTACATTATCAGTTATGAATTTATTTGTAAAAACTGATCCGTTTGACTTTTTATTAATAAGTTTGACCCGACAATTGACCAAGTAAAAGTGATAATCAGTAGGTGCCCTTTTAAGGGTTTATTACCTACATAATTACCAACTCATAGCCACTTTTAATTCGAATAATGGCTGGAGCGTTTGTGATTAATCACAAAGTCAAAGCTTAATTACGATAACTTTGACTTTCGGTCATTAAACTAATAAAACTTAACTAAAGAAGCTAAGAACACTTACAATAGTCCTTAGCACGAAGATTATCACTAAGAGAGCTTCCTTCAAAGTCAGGTTGCTCCAGAGAGGTGAGTTTGAGTGTGAAATTTCAAGTGTGAGCTCAAATGAAGCAAAAACAAGGCCCTTATATAGTGTTTTGGATTGTCTAGGATTAATGCAAGTGTCCCTAGGATGTTACCAAATGTTCCCAAGTGTCCTTATGCTGATTAAACCAGTTGCACAGACCCTGGTTTCGAAAAACAAGCTTGCAAAGGTGGTGGAATGGCTGTAACCTGCAGCTGTCCATTTTACTGCCCAATTACATGTCTTACGAACCGTAAGCCTAAGCCCTTACGGCCGTATCCGTAATTCAAATTGTATCGCCCAGTTAAGCCTTCTTACGGACCGTAAGGCGAAAACTTTGCGGTCCGTAAGCCTTCCATCAGAGACAAAAATTTTGAGAACTTTTATATTTGACCATGCAACTTTTTAAACTCGATTCTATAGTCACTTTCAGCAGGAATGGTCCACATAATCAGGTCTGCATTGCTCAGAATGCTTTGCCATGCATTAGTGTTGCCTTGGAGTCTTTTGAGATGGCCATTGAATGAAGAATTGTCGGTTTTTGCACATGTGATTCTATTTCTTGAAAGTTGAATTATTTATCACCAAAATTTAACCGGATTCTTATGAAATCTATATCAGATGTTCATGAGAGTGCATCTATATTTACAAAGCTTTGGGAACATTAAAAGGTCACTCAGAGGTAGAATTAACATGTTGACACTTTTAATCCCTCCAGTTATCTTTTAACATGATCTGGGTTTATAACATGTTTAAAGTCCATGACACGTTTCTTTATTATATTGGTCATGATTTTTGCGAGGTGTTACACGTCGACCGACGCGACGGCCTATTGTTGACAGAAAGCATGCACAGCTGCAGGTTCTGCATGTTTCTTCCCCATTTCAGCCTTATACTCTCATAAACTCGAAACAAGGGACTATCTGATGGTTTCTAAAACCGCTAGGGACACTTGTTATCATCTGGAAACAACATATAACACCTGGGATGATCTGGAGATGTCTTGAATTAGTATAAATAGGTGCATTTGGGCAGCTTCTTCACTTGCACACTTCAATTTTTCTCACAATCTCAATTGTTCAAGCTTTGGAGTATTCTCTGGAGCATCCTAATCACTAAGGAAGCTCTCTTAAGTTTAATCTGCGTGCTAAGGACCTTTGTAAGTGTTCTTGGCTCTTGTAGTTAAGATTTTATTAGTTTAATGACCGAAAGTCAAAGATATTGTAATTACACTTTGACTTTGTGATTAATCACTAACAGTCCAGCCATTATTCAAACTGAAAATCGCTATGTGTTGGTAATTAAGTAGGTGATAATCCCTCAAAAGGGCACCACCTAATTATCACGTTTACTTAGTCAATTGTCGGGTCAAAGTAATTAACAGAAAAGTCAAACGAGTCAGTTTTTATAAAATAATTTATAACTGATAATGTAGAAGCTATAAAATATGTTTTATCACTTAAATAACTTGGTAAATAATATAAGAACATGTTTAGACATGTTCAACCTGACAATTCTGAGTATTAGGCTAGGTTCGCAACCGAAAGTCGCAAAAGTAGACTTTTGCTTTGACTTTCAGTTCTGACCCGAATTAACTTAGTTTAGTTATGCCTTAGGGTTCCTTTGTGACCATGTTATATATTAGAATAACCCTCTGAGGTTATACTTCATGGTCCCTTAGAAATCATAGTTCATTGCATGTTTCCGTTATTTGCTTAAAAGTTGACTATTATGCCCTTATGTTATAAAAACGAGATTTTTGAAAATCTTGTAGGATCGAGATTCGATCTAAACGAGTCTATCAGAAGAGTTCAATCCATATCAAAGGCAGAATTCAATGATATAGACTTGATTACTGTTATGGGTGAAATTTCGAGCTTATATCCTGAAGCATATCCTGATATTATATGCTTGATGCTGCAGCCAGGATACTGAACCAGGATATTGGTAACATCCTCGGGGGTATCCTGCTTGCTACTAACGATTCTCTTTGGTTGCAAGGCACCAACGTTAAAGGACTTGATCTACCTGAAGATTCGCTCAAGGTGGTTGAAAAATGGACGTTGATGGTGGAAGAATGGGTCTTGTAACGGTCAGAATAGAATAAAGGCATATTCCGCGAGAATATCGGATGCCGGTCAATGCTATTGACTTTGTAACGGTTATATGAGCTGAAGACCCGATTTTATGGTTAATTTGCACGTGGAAAACAAGTTAAAAGAGTCTCCCAACGTTCACAATGGAATATTCCCAGCATCCCGGCATAATAGGAGAGTTAGTTACGTTACTTTTACTATAAATAGATGGGGGCGGATCAGTTTAAGGCACACAATTTTTACACACACACTTTCGAGCACTTTTACTCTCTAGCTCACTACAAACACCATACACAAATACTTGTATTCGATTTACGTTGTAACACCTAGTTGATCCGCACCACATCCTGCACTGTATCCTGATATTTGAAGCAATAGAAGAACAAGGCAGCTGCGATTGTCAGCTCCCGATGTTTTATGCCGGCGATCTAGATTGATCAAGGGCTTTCCTCGTACATCACGTGTCAACCTTTACTTTTTTGCTCATTGTTTGATCACAGATACAGCTCTATATCCTGAGCCATATCCTGAAACTGTTTTTACAATTAACTTGGTTAACATATTTTCTACACTTATTTCTAGCACACTACCTCACAAAACTAATTTGATCACTTAATTGCTTAGGTAATTTTTGACCAAAACAATTTGGCGCCCACCGTGGGGCAAGTGGTGCTCTCTTTACTAAAAATTTTTGTGAAATCGTTAATCGGTTTTTTGTTTTCAAAACTTTTTGCCACATCATTTACAGTGGCCTCTAGATCAAACATGAGCTCTTCCACCGTGTCGGCTACAACTTCCGCAACTATTGGCTCGGTGCTTCCACCACCTCCTCCAAGGATTCCAGCTTCTTCATTTACTCAAGATGTTATCCCTACTCGGAGTGTTCAGGAATCTGCTCCCATTTTAGCTTCTAATGATGAAATTCTAACCTTGTTTGGAAGTGTGCAGGAACAAATGAGGCAGCAACAGGAAACAAACCAACTGCTGTTGAAGGAAATACAACTCCTGAAGTCTGGCTCGAACAGATCTGCTGAGGATATCGTCACTCCCTTACAACCCAGAACTTTGAACTTCAGTTCGGCTGTGTATACTGAAGATAATAGGGGGAATATTGTGCCTAACCATTCCCAGAATCATACTCCTGAAATACCCTCCTCGATCAGGATGTCAACTGTGAGGAGCTCAGGATAGGCTTCAGGATATGGCCAAAATCCTCATACTGGTAACATGTCAAATAATAATATTCATGCTACTAATAATGGTGGATCTTTGTAGGATGCAGGTATGACGTCAACATTTACTAGGGAGCTTCAGAAATTGAAGGACATGATATCCAGTGTACATGGAGTGGTCCAGCCAATTCCGGAAGTGTCCCAAGACAACCACAGGATATGTCGTTTCGCACATCCTATCTGTGATGCTGAGATCCCGAAGAGATTTCAAACCCCTAACATGAGGCTGTGTGATGGGACGACGGATCCTGAGGAGCATATTGCCCAGTATAGGAAGACTCTACAGCCCAGGATGCTGAACTTTAGTTCAGCAACATTTACCGAGGATAATCAAGGCAACATGATACCAAGTCAGTCCCGGAGCGACATGCTGGGGATACCATCGTCCGCCAGGATATCGACCGTGAGGGATCCGGGATATGATCCAGGATATGGTCCAGGATATGGCCCAGGATATGGCAAAAGTCAACAGGCTGGTAACATGTTTGCCAATATCAGTATCCCTGTTACTAATAATTATGATTCTTTGCAGGATATAGGTGTAACACCAGCATTGACCAGGGAACTTCAAAAATTGAAGGATATGATATCAAGCGTTCCTGGAGTAGTGCAGCCTATACCGGAAGTATCTCAGGATAGTCACAGGATATCCTGATTTGCTCATCCAATTTGTGATGCTGAAATTCCAAAAAGATTCCAGACTCCCAGCATGAAGTTGTATGATGGGATGACAGATCCTGAGGAGCATATTGCCCAGAATAGGGATAGTATGGAAATAAATCCAATCCTACCAGAACTTAAGGAAGCATGCTTATACAAAGGCTTCGGTTCAACTTTAACAGGATCGGCCTTAAAATGGCTTTTAAATGTTCCACCTTATTCAATTACATCATTTTCTCATTTAGTTAATTTGTTTATCAGTCAATTTTCTTGTAGCAGGAGCTTTGAGATACTAACAAGTGATCTTTACTGGATAACACAAGGATCACAAAAATCCCTAAGGGATTATGTTAACAAATTTAGTAGAGAATCCCTGGATATCTCGAACCTTGATATTGCTACGGCAGTACAAGCGTTCAAAATGGGGTTACGGAAGGATTGTCAATTTTATCATGATCTTGTAACGAATCCTTGCAGGAATTTAGATGAAGCTCGGAATAGGGCTTTGAGATACATAAGGCTTGAAGATGATAAGAAAATGCATGAGAGGATGAACACATCTTCAACATATGAATTGACGAATAGGAAGTCGGAATCTTCCTACAAACAGTATTGTTCAAAGCCATATGCTAAGAACGATAATAAGAAAGTGAATGCTGTTGAAGACGAGGATCCTGAAGAATATCCTGAAATCCCAGAGTATTGTTTTTCTGTAAATGTTCCTGAGTTAATGTATGTTATGCAGGGACTGGGGGACAAAGCTAGGTGGCCGAAAAAGAATCCAAGGAATACAGGTTGGAAGGATAAATCTAAATGATATGCCTTACATGAAGACTTTGGGCATATGACAAATGATTCCATTGCCCTGAAGAAAGAAATAAGCTATATGCTGAGCAAAGGATATCTGAAGGATATCCTGGGAAGAAAGAAGAATAAGGGTCAGGATACTGGGAAGGATCCTGAACGAGCAGCATCACCTCCTGCAGATACCAAGATAATTAACTTTATTTCAGGAGGATCCGATATCTGTGGGACCTCTTATTCTGCAGCAAAAAAGACATGCAAAAGAGGCTAAGGCAGAAAGGGGAGATAAGCCAACCAGGATGTCAACCCTCACAACTGATAAAGTGATCACGATCGGCAGTGATGACAGGGATACTGTCCAGGATCCTCACCATGATGCTTTGGTAATAACTTTATATGTTGCTAATGATTTTGTGCGCAGGATACTGGTGGATAATGGCAGCTCCGCCAACATAATTCAGCTGGAAACACTGAGGAGGATAAATGTATCCCCGATGGATATTACTTCGAAATCCACTGTGCTTGTTGGGTTCAGTGGAGAAGCCAGGAGTACCGTGGGAGAAATAAAGTTGCATGTGTATGTTGAAGTGGTCAACTCAATGCAACGCTTCTGTGTCATGGACTCCTTATCCTGCTACAATATTATATTGGGTAGGCCATGGATCCATGACATGAAGGCTGTGCCATCGACTTATCATCAGTACATCAAGATCCCTACCCCTTGGGGGGTTGTCAAAGTTGATAGTGATCAGCAGGAGGCGAAAGAGTGTTACTCATCCTCGATGAAATCCTCAACCAAGCCCAATGCAGCATAGCAATTAAAGATACGAGCCCAGGATATCGCGGAGTGTTCAGAGCAGGATGTTAAGAAAATTATCCTGGACCAGGATAATCCAGATATCTTGGTGGAACCAATATCCCTCAGAATATTGAGGAACAACTTACTAACTTTTTGAAATGCAGGATATCCACGTTTGCATGAAAACACGAAGACATGACAGGATTCCAGCAGATCCAAATGGAACCTTCGGGCCAGGAGGATGTTGCTTTCATGACACCAACAGGTATTTATTGTTATACTGCTATGCCTTTTTGGTTTGAAAAATGCAGGTGCAACATATCAGAGGCTGGTAAACATGATGACATGGAAGTAAAATCTAAGAAGGCTGAGGATCACCTCCAGGATATCAAGGGAGCATTTGATATCCTGGATCAGTATACCATGAAGCTGAATCCTGCCAAATGCCATTTTGGAGTGGGGACAGAAAAGTTTCTAGGATATATGGTGACTAAAAGAGGGATAGAAGCAAGCCCAGAACAGATCAAAGCCATCTTGGACGTCAAATCACCTTCCAACATGAAAGATGTACAAAGATTGATAGGCCGAGTGGCAGCATTGAACAGATTCATCTCAAGATTCTCCGAGAAATGCAAAGAATTTTATGATATCCTGAAGAAAAACAAGAAGTTCGAATGGGGAGAGAAGCATGAAGCAGCCCTGCAGGATTTGGAGCAGTATCTTTCAACTACACCTCTATTGATGAAGCCTGAGAATGGTGAACCACTGTCCCTATACCTCGCAGTATCGGGGAACGCTGTAAGTGTCGTCCTTATAAAGGATCATGAAGGTCAGCAATATCCTATCTATTATGTTAGCAAAAGTTTATTAGATGCTGAAACTAGATATTCTCATTAGCCTTAGTGATGGCATCGACAAAGCTTAGACATTACTTTGAAACACATAGGATTCATGTTAAAACCAATTATCCTGTTAAAAATGTGCTTAGTAAACCTGAGATGTCGGGTAGAATGGCTAACTGATCAGTAAACTTAAGTGCATATGATCTAATATATGAACCTAGAAATGCCATAAAATCACAGGCTCTAGCTGACTTTGTGGCTGATTTCAGTAGTGACATTCAGGATGAGGTAGATCTAGAAGTACAACAATTAGGAGAATCCTCAGGATCCTGGACATTATATACTTATGGTGCATCTAATGTGAGAGGTGTAGGATTGGGTATACTACTAAAATCGCCACAGGGGGACATACTACCCCAGGCTATTAAATGTGAATTTTTTTGCTACCAATATGAAGCTCTGATAGCAGGATTAGAATTGGCTAGAAATATGAATATTAGATGTTTACAAGTGTATGTTGATTCCCTGTTGATTACTAACCATTTCAATGGATCTTATGCAGTAAAAGGTGAAAGATTAACTGAATATCTTGAAATTGTTGAAAAATTAGCAGGATATTTCGAAATTTTTACACTTGAACAGGTACCAAGAGAAAAGAATGCTGGAGCTGATGCTCTAGCAAACTTAGGATCTATTGTCAGGATACCAGAGGGAACTCAGATACCAATAGTGCACATCTTGTATCCTGCAATAGAACATTTTAAATCTCAAGATAAAGAAGTAGTATGTATCCAGGATCCTGGTGATGGATATCCTGAGAAGGATCCTGAATCCTGGATGAATCCAATTGTGAAGTATCTTCAAGAAGGAGATATCCCAAAGAAAGCAAATCCTAAGACTTTTAGGATGAAGGTATCTCGTTTTACTATTATAAATAATATTTTGTATAAGAAATCCCTTGCAGGTCCGTACCTAAGGTGCTTGGAAGATCCTGAAACCAAGGAAGTACTTCAGGATATACATGAAGGAGACTGTGGCAACCATATTGGGGGCAGATCTCTGTTCTCGAAGGTGTTGAGAACAGGATATTACTGGACGACCATGAGAAAGGATGATGCAGAATATGCTCGAAGATGCGATGCATATCAAAGACACGGCAACATCCTGCATCAGCCGGGAGAACCATTATATCCTATCGTATCCCCTTGGCTGTTTATGAAATGGGGTATGGATATAGTGGGAAAGCTTCCAAAGGCTCCAGGAGGAAAGGTTTTCACGTTAGCAATGAAGGAATATTTCTCCAAGTGGATTGAGGCAGAAGCCTTTGTCCAAGTTAGAGATCAAGAAGTGGTATCCTTCATAAAGAGGAATATCCTGACGAGATTTGGTGTACCGGCTGAGATAATTTGTGATAATGGCTCCCAATTCATCAGCAAAAGAACTATAGATTTTTGTAAAAGTTGGGGAATTAAGATGATCACGTCAACACCAGGCCATCCTCAAGCAAATGGACAAGCAAAATCCTCGAACAAGATAATCGTGAACAACTTAAAGAAGAGATTAGGTGCCAAAAAAGGAAAATGGGCAGAAGAACTACCATTTATCCTATGGGCTGATAGAACAACTGTGAAGAATGCTACTGGGCAAACCCCATTTTCTTTGGTGTTTGGGGCAGAAGCAGTGATCCCGACAGAAATGGTGATACCTACAGCAAGATCTAATCTCCGGGATCCTGAGCAGAATCCTGAAGCTCTGTGCCAAGAATTAGACACTGTGGATGAGACAAGAGATGCAGCGAAGCTAAGGATGGCAGCATATCAACAAAGGATATCCCAAGCATATAACAAGAATATAAGGACTAGAAGGTTCCAGGTTGGAGATTGGGTATTGAGAAAGGCTTTCCAGAATACTACTAATCCTGCTGATGGAAAGTTGGCTCCAAAATGGGAAGGACCCTACGAGATTGAATCAGAATCAAGAAAAGGAGCATACCGACTCAAGAATATGGAGGGGATATACTACCAAGATCCTGGAATGCTATACATCTCAAAGCCTATTTCAAGTGAGTTTAGAATTTAATTTCTAACTCAGGATGGTATGAATTCTATCTCTTTTAATATATTTAATATTATTTATTCTTTTGAACCCAATACTGACTTAAGCATCGGAGGAGTGTTAGCCAGGCTAACACCCACCTTAGTTTACAGTTGTTTTGCAGAATATGCTTCGGGATATCGCTCCAGGATACACACTCAGGATACTTCGAAAGATTAGAGGATTGGCCCCCTCTCTCAAGTTTAAGGGATCCTGATCCCTTCATAGGTTTAAAGGTATTCACCTTTCTCACGAATTGGGTTTAAACACCCCGCCTGGAGCGCAAGTTATCCAGGGATAGTTCAAGGTGGCGGGACCAGTTCATGTAAAAGTGGCTGACAATTTCGTTACTGTTGGCTATACCCTGGATCCTTAAGGTATATGAGGATTGATCACCCTCTCTCGCGAAAGGGTATTTTCATACTCTCTAAGGTTTAAAGGTTTTCACCTTTCTAAGTCTTGGAGTTTATACACTCTCGCCTGTAGCGCGCGAAAATAAGAGTGTTTTCACACTCTTCTAAGGTTTAAAGGTTTTCACCTTTCTAAGTTTTGGGGTTTTCACACTCTCGCCTGTAGCGCACGAAAACAAGGGTTTATCCCCAGGATGCTAAGGGTTTATTCCCAGGATACTAAGGGTTTATCCCCAGGATGTTAAGGGTTTATCCCTAGTACACTATGGGTTTATCCCCAGTAAAACTAAAGTTTTGACAAGATTGCAGATTACGCACATTCTTTTGTGGATAAAAAGCTACGAAGTTCAATCACTATGTGAAGAAATACTCAAGTAAGTCATGCGCTGATGCAATATCCTACACAGACAGGGGACATCCATGCCGGGGACATTGTAAAGAATTCAAAGGTTGAGGTTGGAAATTATTGCCTAGGTGTTTCTGGTATGATTTATTATTTTTCAAGTCTTGAAAACCTTATCTGAACGATCTAAGTTTTCTATAAAGTTATATTCAACCAAGTGTTTGTTTAACATTTTGATGACAAAAGTATTGAACAGTATCCTGACCAGGATATTTGATCAGAATATTTAGAGCATATCTTTCAAAACAAAAACATAATAACAACAGATAAGGTCAAAAGATTAGTCTATTATTAACAAACCAAAATGTCACACTTTTGGTTTCGTCTTAAACCAAGACCCATCCGCCCAGAGTGTGATAAGTTCAAAAGCATATTAACACTGATGACCGAAGGCTTCTTCCTGAAACTCAGGATCCCTTCACTTTCGGCCATCCTATTGTACTAATATCTAAGTGCAGGAAAGTAAATTGTTCGACAAACATCAACCATCAAATTTAAAAAATGGACTCCATGAAGCCAGGATTCTCATAGAAGAAGGTGGTGGAGCAGTAGCAGGGAAATCAGCATCCTTCCTCTTCTTAGATCCTGATGCCCGGGACATAGTCAGAGGGGAAGGCTTAGGAGCAGCAGAAGAAGGTTTAAACCTGGTGGCAGCGGAGGGATCCTTTTTCACCAAGGGAAATTTAAAATATATATATCCTTACCAGACGTGCCAGAAGACTATCTAGTTATGAGAAAGTATAACCTTGGAAGTTGCACGAAGTCACATCAACATCTACATCCCATTAAGTGTATCGAACAACGCAACGAAAAATATACCCGTTTGGATTTCAGAATCCTAACAGATATATTTTTGGGGACAATTGTTATGGGTGAAATTTTGAGCTTATATCCTGAAGCATATCCTGATATTATATGCTTGATGCTGCAGCCAGGATACTGAACCAGGATATTGGTAACATCCTCGGGGGTATCCTGCTTGCTACTAACGATTCTCTTTGGTTGCAAGGCACCAACGTTAAAGGACTTGATCTACCTGAAGATTCGCTCAAGGTGGTTGAAAAATGGACGTTGATGGTGGAAGAATGGGTCTTGTAACGGTCAGAATAGAATAAAGGCATATTCCGCGAGAATATCGGATGCTGGTCAATGCTATTGACTTTGTAACGGTTATATGAGCTGAAGACCCGATTTTATGGTTAATTTGCACGTGGAAAACAAGTTAAAAGAGTCTCCCAACGTTCAGAATGGAATATTCCCAGCATCCCGGCATAATAGGAGAGTTAGTTACGTTACTTTTACTATAAATAGATGGGGGCGGATCAGTTTAAGGCACACAATTTTTACACACACACTTTCGAGCACTTTTACTCTCTAGCTCGCTACAAACACCATACACAAATACTTGTATTCGATTTACGTTGTAACACCTAGTTGATCCGCACCACATCCTGCACTGTATCCTGATATTTGAAGCAATAGAAGAACAAGGCAGCTGCGATTGTCAGCTCCCGAGGTTTTATGCCGGCGATCTAGATTGATCAAGGGCTTTCCTCGTACATCACGTGTCAACCTTTACTTTTTTGCTCATTGTTTGATCACAGATACAGCTCTATATCCTGAGCCGTATCCTGAAACTGTTTTTACAATTAACTTGGTTAACATATTTTCTACACTTATTTCTAGCACACTACCTCACAAAACTAATTTGATCACTTAATTGCTTAGGTAATTTTTGACCAAAACAATTACAGCTTGATATTCACTCTAAATGTCTTGTTTATTGATAAAACAGAGTTTTACAATGATTAGACACTTCGGCACCGGAATCAGATCGTTACAAATGAAATGACAAGACACGTATTTATAGGCAAATGATTTCGCACGAAATGTTTCATGCGAAATGATCATTTCGTACGAAATGGACCAAATCTTATTTCCTGCGAAATGCATCTATCTCATACATTTCTCGTTTTTTTCTTACTACGTGCTCTGATCTTTCTACAATATTACAAGACTTGATATAAGACGAAGTCGACAGACATATGCACCAACAGACTCCCCCTTGGATGTCGACGAGTCTTCAGTACAAATCTTCAGAAAGTCGAGTCTTCAATCTTTATCAGTTTACGTGCTTTCCAAAGAATCTAACAGTTGTAAGAATATCCTCAATCTCTAACTTTTCCAGAATCTCATCCTGACTCTATCTTCTCTCTAATTCTCTTGATCAGATCTCTTGATTCCTTCATTTCTTCAAACTCCCCCTTTCAATAAGCTGGGATGGCAGTTTGCATACCCGTTTGCGGAAAATCTTCAGGTATCAAAACCTGGCTAACCTGCACATTCTCTACCTTACAATAAATTTCACAAATATAAAAATTTGACAAATTTATATACCATTTGCAGAAATCGTTCAAAATGTTTTAACATTTAGAATCTCTGATTATCACATGTAGAAAAAAAACATTCAAATTTGACATTTAATCATATCAAAACATTTTTCATACCAACAAACTCTCCCAACCCTATTGTTCATCATGTTTAGCACTCGGAATTTTGAAAATCAGCTCTCCAACATCAGTTGTCGAAAATCTTTTTGTATTTTCAAAATTTATGCTAAAACACACTGAAAATATTTTTGGATTTTGATATCAAAGAAATATAATAAATATTTACAAACAATTATTTTTTGTGAGTTTGTGTAAGAGGATCATATCAGTTTCTAAGACACATCCCCAACACCATTAAGCTTTAAACATTTTAAGTTCTAAACGATTCACCTAGATTGTCAGTATACTGATCCACTTAAATTTTCACACAAAGTTCAATTGATTCGAGATACAAGATTAATGTTTTAAGCACTTGAACTTATTCGCGTGTCCCACCTCAGAATATACTCCCGTATCCGGATCCCAATATTCAGTCTTACAGGTGAATATACCTAGATGATATCTGTAAAGGGGTTAAATGCAAGACCATGAGAGCTCAGGCTATTGCTTCCGCAAAATCAGAGAGATGATGGTTCGACTTTAGGTGTGTTCCCTTTAGAGAATCTTTTCTTCAATAGCACATGATTAGCATTTTGCAATGTTTCATCATTTTTATGCTGAGGGTGGTGCTTTTATTTCAAGCAAGCGAAAAGCATTATACGGGGACTAGGCCATTGCTTCCGCAAAATCAGAAGTCCCGGGATAATACCCCAGATATCACTAAGCATAAAGACTTAGTATCTTAGAAAGAGGGGTATTTCAAACAAGATTTCGGGGGTTACCCATATATCCGAGAGATGTTCCCCACGAGATAAGTAAGTAATGAAATTTAGGTTTATATCTCGAAGACAATCTACTAGGTGTGCGAAAACCTACTGGCACATCATCAGTGAGATCGTTTATCACATTCGACTTTCCAATTCTTTAGCGTGCTTTGATAGTCCACTGATGTACTATCATTTCCTCTTTTTTCACAACAAACTCATTTTTTATTTTTATCATGTTTTTGACATTTTCAAATTTTCTAATGTTTTTGGATTTTCAGAAATTCTTATTCTTACTCCCCCTAAAATTCAAAATCATTTAAAAAAAATTGAAAACAAACTATACAAACAAATTGACAAACTGATGTGAATTGCTTCAATTCGCCATCCACTTGGCATAAACAATCAGAACTCCCCCTTACAACAAACTATTTTCCCATTATGATTTCAAAACACTTAAGTTTGTTTTAATCAAAATGTTTTTTCCGGAAAATTAGTTTTGTTGATTTTCACAAACCATTTGTAAGTTAGGGGTTTAATTCATTACACATTTTTTTTTCAACCAATTAAATGAAAGTTAAATCAAGTTCAACTTAATGACCTTGACTAACCACATGTAGGAATAACCAATAACCACTTGTAGGTTTTTCACAAACACACCACTTGAAGATCGAAATTTTACCAATGTGAATTTCTCAAGAAAGATGCTGATTCCTGCTCCACTCTTACCAACCTGGGAGCTCCGGCAAGTCCAGATTTTTAGTCATAATAGGTTCTATCCCAGTTACCAACCTGGGATGACCCATTTTCACCTGGTTTCTTCGTTTTCTTCTCATAGAATTCCTTTACCCCTTTAACCTTCCCATTCATCATTTTTCCAAAAATATGTTTCACTTTGGGGTTAAAGACCTTTTCAATATCAAACTCTTTCTTTTCAGAAAAAAATTGATTTGAAATCTCAATTTTTCCAATTTTTTGCTTAAAATTCTCAGCCCGCAATGGTGGAAAGTTTGCATCATCCATTGGCAGAACTGAATTTTCACATTTTATAACAACTTGTGGCTCCTCTGACTTTGACGAATCAGATTCATCGCCAGAAAATAGCTACTCTGATTTTGACGAATCAGAATCATTGCTAGAACTATCAACAGATTTCTTAACAACCACAAGTTAACAACCCACTTGTGGTTGTTAAGATTTGCCTTTCTTTTGTAAAAACTTTTTGAACTTTCACCAACCTCAAACTTTGAATTTTTGAAAACTTTAAATGGTTTGGTTGGTGGTTCATTCTCAACCATCTTTTCTTTGAGTTTTTCAGAAACTCCCTGTTTAGTGTTGGTTGCCTTTGAACAATTTCGGGCAATGTGACCAACTGTTTTGCATTGAAAATAGGTTCTTGTCTCTTTCTTCTGAGCAACTTCCTTATTCAATCCATCTTGCTTCTTCGCAAGGAATTCTTTGTTTGTCTGTTTCCTAAACAACTGCTCTTTTTCTTCTTCGGATGATATCCCTGAAACAAAAACTGTTTTTGTTTTAGAAATTTTCTCATTTTTATGATTTTCTGGTGGAATAAAACCAAGTCCTTTCTTTTTAAAATTACCGTTATGGTTTGGTTTCTTTCGATAACCCGAACCAGAACTGTAACCCTTTTTCTTGTTTTCTCTTTGTTGTACTCTTGAAGTGTATTTTTTAGGTTTTTCAGAAAGATTTACATCTTTTATTTCAGAAATATTAATTTCTATTAGTTTGAAAACCTTTTTAATCATTTCAGTTTTAACACCTCTTATTGGAAATTATTCATCAGAATATAATTTGTCAGAATCATTCAAAGTATATGCTACTTTGAAAGTTTCATCATTCAAATTAGATTTTGATAACAGAAACTCTTTATTGTAAACCAGTTTTCCCTTTTTGACTGTTGGAATTGATGTTTCATACTTTGACTCTGAATTTGACTCCGACTTTGACTCCTCGGTCTCATCTTTATCCAACACCTGATCGACCACGTTCTTTATTAACTATGACTCATGATCAGTATCAGATGAAGTGAAAGTGACATCAATATTGTCTGGCAAGTTATCTGAAGACTCAGATTCCCACTGTAAATTGGTTGCCTTTATGACTCTCTCCGAATTAGGATTTCGTGGAGAATATCCATTTTCAAGCGGAGGCGGACACTTTGTATAACTGGCACTATGTTTCTTACCAGAATTCTTTTCTTCAGTATCCTCTTCTTCAAATGCCTTCATGCCTTCAACGGTTGGATAAATCCTGTCAATAACATAAGAAGTACATGAGTAACTTTTTAACAACCTGTTTACCCTTTCTGTTTCTATCCTCTGAGTTTCCAGTTTCTGTTCCAGCACAACACATTTCTCAATGTAATTATTTACGATTTTCTGCTTTGTCATGAAAGCTCCTTGAAGAGTCTTCATAGCTGTTGCTTGTTCACTGCTTGATTGATTGTATTGATTCATTGCTTTGTTTAGAACATCATAGGATTCTTTCAATCTGTTCATGTTATGAATTAAAGTACTGTTTTGTTTCTTCACTGCTTCACAGGTTTCACATTTCACAGGAATCTTTCGTGCATCAGCTTCTGCTTCAACCATGAAAGCTGGAACTTCTTTTACCTTTTTCTTTACCACACGAACTTCTTCATCATCACTGCTAGCTTGTTTTTTAACTTTCTTCTTTTTCACTCGAACTTTCTTATCATCACTATCATCACTCTCTTCTAGCATTCTTAAGTGCTCTTTCATTCTGTTTGCATAATAATCATCATTATCACTATATTCAACAACTTGAGCAACAAAGGCTTTATGATCTGAAGTTTTATTAGGATCATAGTCATCCCAACTAAAACCTTTTGGAAGCCGTTCATCATCTTAATCCGTCATTTTGTTCATCAAACAAGCTTTACTTTCTGCTGAAATATATTTATCCCAACTGAATCCTTTGGACGAACCTCCATCATCTTGATTCACCATATAAGCTTTCTTTGATTCTTCAATCTCCTTCCTTGCATGAGCAGTTTGTGGCTGTTGTTAATGTGGTTGTTGAGCAACTTGATGATAAATCGCTTTTCGATAATAATCATTGTTGTTAAAAGGATTTTGAGCTCCTCTTGCTTCGCGGTTTGTGCATTCTCGCTTGAAATGCCCTTTTTCCCTGCAACGAAAACAAGTAACTTTAGATTTATCAAAACCTAAAGTAGAAACATTTGCATCACGGAAGTCATCTCTTCCTGTGATCTGCTTGAATTTCTCAGCTCTTCTCAACACACTCGCCAAACACCACTTTATATCCATTAACTCCATCTCCTCAGCATCAATCTGATCGTAATCCTCTTTTGCAACCTCTTCCGATAAATTCTGACCATTCTCCTGCAACTAAACTCTCATATGATTCTAATACAGTCACTAACAAAGACATGTGACCTTTTGCAACCTCTTCCGAGAAATTCTGACCATTCTCAAGGTTTAATGCAATGTTGCATTGTAACATCTTTCCATTCTTGGTTGCTAAAAAGTTTGGATCAAATGATGGATATGAAGAAAATCCCGTTTTGCTGTCTGATCCTTGAGATGACCCTCCAGAAGAACTTTTAGCGTTGAATGCAGTTTCGATCTTTGGTGACAGGTTGGTCTTATCACTGATACCTCCTTTGTAATATAAACCAATATCTTGTTCACCATCAAAATCTTTCATTCTTGAGATCTTCCGTTGTTCCATCTCTTGAGCTTCAAGTTTTTCAATAAACTTTCCCAGTGTTAGATTGCCAAAATCTTTCTTATTTCTCAACATCATAAGATACGTGCCCCAAACATCATGTGGCAACGCATCAGCCAACTTTTCAATCAATTCTTCATTATCTTTTGTGATGCTCAACCTCTTCATGTTAACTATCAGATTGCAATATCTTTCTATGATCTGCTTGGTGTTTTCAGTTCTTAAACCACGAAATAGATCGAACTCTTTTTTCAAAAGTGATTTTTTGTTCTTGATCATCTCTTTACTTCCAACAAATTTCGATTTTAATGGTTTCCAAATTGAATATGCACTTCCATTGTGTTGCAGTAAAACCAAGATATCTTCTTTAACAGCTTGATGCAATAAACTAGTCATCATTTTTTCATCTTTGTATTTCTTTTTCTCCTCAGCACTTAGGTCTTTAATAGCAATAACCTCTTCATCATCATTCACCGGTCTAACATATTTTGTTTCAACACATTCCCAAGCATCCAAGTAATTTGCTTGAACCCAATTTTCAAATCGCTCTTCCCATCCTTTATACTCCTCAATATTCATGAGCTTTGGCGGTTTTTGCATGGTGCCCGTTTCATTTTCTAACATTGTGTTCTGTGCAATAGTAATTGGAGTAGCAAAAGCGTTGTAAAATTCTTCTTCCATGATTTAGTATCAAAATTTCACAAAAACAGACTTTCAAACGAAATGGTTTGATGCGAAATGACCCTTCAAACGAAATAGCAATATTTCAAACGAAATGATGATTTCGTGCGAAATGATTCAAACGAAATGCCAACTTGGTGCAAAATGAACTGATTTCGTACGGAATGAGATCAAAACTATCCAATTCGTGCGAAAAGAACCAAACTAAACGATTTCGTGCGAAATGGACGAATCAATACGTGCGAAATAAACCTGAAGAACTATTCCGTGCGAAATGAAAGGTTCATTTCGTGCGAAATGCTGCTGACGTCCTCACATCGGCCAAGATTTTGACAAATTGATCAGGTTTTAGTTCGAATTTAGGTCTGATACATTCAAGGCTTTGTTAAAACAGTATTGCGCTTATAATATGAGAAAATCAATCCATTTTAACCGTAAAATTTTGTTTAATTTTGAAAAGAAGATGTAGAAATCAGAAAAATGATGAAATCAAGCTGAATTCATTAAAAACTCCTCCTCCTGAGCTCTGATACCACTTGTAGGATCGAGAGTCGATCTAAACGAGTCTATCAGAAGAGTTCAATCCATATCAAAGGCGGAATTCAATGATATGGACTTGATTACAGCTTGATATTCACTCTAAATGTCTTGTTTATTGATAAAATAGAGTTTTACAATGATTAGACACTTCGGCACCGGAATCAGATCGTTACAAATGAAATGACAAGACACGTATTTATAGGCAAATGATTTCGCACGAAATGGTTCATGCAAAATGATCATTTCGTACGAAATGGCCATTTCATACGAAATGGACCAAATCTTGTTTCGTGCGAAATGCATCTATCTCATACATTTCTCGTTTTTTTCTTACTACGTGCCCTGATCTTTCTACAATATTACAAGACTTGATATAAGACGAAGTCGACAGACATATGCACCAACAAATGTGAGAGGACAAAAAGCTTTATTACTGATATATAAGTATGTCCAATAAATTTGACATCAGTTTCTGGTCTCAAACTAAAGTTATGCAAGATATCTTAAAATGAAACTTTTTGTTAATTAAATTGCATTTTTAGTATAAATCATATTTAAACCCAATTTCTGGCACCAAACTTATTACCAACTGTTATGATATAATTTTTAGGGATCTTTGGAACTTTTGGTCAGATTTTATACTGACCATAACATAGAGTTCTTGTGTGAATTCGGTAATTGACGATAATGCCTTTTTCATTAATAAAATAAGATTTACATATCAATAACATACCAAAACTTTTCCTACTGATGTTATATGATAAATAAAATATTTTAAACAGTTAAGGCTGATCAAAATCTCAGAATTTCATAAACATCTCGAATATCGTCAATTATCGACTTTTACGCTAATTAGGCGCATAGTGTGGTTTAAAACCATATTTAGCACCTAATACTTGTTACCTACTGATTTTAAAAATAAATTTTAATACTTTAATAGTAAGTATAAGTCTTGAACTCAGACTTCCAAATTTGACCTTAAAGGCATATGTGAAATGACCAAAATGCCCCTACGGTGCATAGTTTGGCCATAAATGATAAACCTCACATATGTATGATATCTTACTGATATAACATGATAAAATAAATATTTTTACTGAATGTTTTAGACCAGAACCTCAGTTTACTATTAAATCTCTTTTATAAACTTTAAAATGACCAAAATACCCTTACGGGGCTTAAATTGGTTTTAAATTCGTTTTGGGCATAATTGTAGATATCCTACTAATATCACAACATATTTTAAGCATAATAACTTTTGGAACTTGTACTTGAATCATCCGGTTACCCATTAAGCATATACGCGTTCGGTACGGTTTATGTAACTAGTTTGCATAAATTTACCGAAACGGGTCAAACGTTATCATTTTTACTTCAAAATTCAGAATGTATTTAATTCATACATTTTATACAACTCTTCATACTTGTTGGGTCTAAAACACATTCCAATCCAGTCATCGCTTAATCTCGCGTTTCGTTCCGTAAACTTTTCCTTAGAACTAACCGGCCTAAGTTACAACTTAAATAAGACCCGTTAGGAATCTAATAGGTTATTAAAACCTTTGTTCCAGATTAGGAGCCCGGTAAAAGCTACCTACACTTGTTGAGTAGGATATACGACTGAGAATACAAAATTTTACATTTTAAGCTCAGGTAAATACTTTTAACTTATTTTCCCTTATAGGGGCTTGGGATATGGTAAGTTATTACCGCTTGGTCGGGTATTGAATATTTAATCGATTAGTTGTTAAATCATTGAGATAACCCGTTTTAATCTGTTTTGTTTGATTTAAGCATTTGGGGGTTAATGACCGTGTCCTGGATATCCTCGACTCATTCAATTGAAATGGCCACGACTTAAGCACGGGGTGTAGGCATACACCTGACGGTTGCGTATGTAAAATGGTATCCCACTCGTGAGGATAACTTCTTGTGGGCTTTTACTAGTGGTGTGTCTATTAATATTGTCTCGGCTTCTATCCCGGGCCCTGAACGTACGACAAACATGTGAATCTGTATACAAGATTATTTTATATAAGTTTCCCAAGTTATAAAAGAATATTTGTGCCTTGTGCATTCAAATCAATTTTCATAAACATTTTCAAAAGAGCCAGTTAATTGTATTTACCAGTGTAAACTGACGTATTTTTCAAAAAGACTAACTGGCATGTACTATGCGAAATTGGCTGGAAGCTCCTAGGCACTTGTCACACCCCAACCGATGGCGGAAACATCGGGGCGTGGCACTGAGCGAAACAGATTGTCCAGAAGTTTCCATAACAACTATAATTACCAATTATTTAAGCATCACGTCCCATACCATGACATAAAAAGTAACATAATTATTACAGACAAAATCTAGTCAAATTGTTCTGTTCCGACAACTCAGATTTCAAGTACAGACAATTCGTTTATTGGTTTCTAGACCTTTCCTAGCCTCGATTTCACAGCAAACCAAGCATCTAAACACCTTAAGCACCTACCACATACGTTAAAGTAAAAGTCAATACACATAGTGTAAAGGTGAGCATACAAGTTTGATAGATATAATAGAGTTCGAAATCGTTTACGCATAACCAGCACATACACAGTGTGAAATGAAGCACGTAAGTTATCGACATGAACCTATCGATACCAATGACTGCGGGTTGACTGCCCAAGGCAGTTCGTAATACACACTCACCACTGTGAGCCATGTAATTAATTGTCCTTAACAACCCTTGAGTGAACAGGTGCTGAGTCCAAACTACAGTACTATCGTTGCTAAGGCAGGTAGACAGCATTCCATGTGTAAACATAACAAACAAGCATTCATTAAGTCACGTATAACATGCGGTAATGGTTAGCGTTAAAGTATTGCATAGTGTGTTCGATGTGATTTAGAATAAGTAACGTATCCAACACCCAAAAGTGCGTAAAGCAAAAAGGGTTCGAGTATACTCACAGCGATTGAGTTAATGGATTGAAGGGAGCGCTAGAGCGGAAATTAGCCTGAACAGTTATCGATAACATAAGCGAAA
The DNA here is from genome assembly GCA_030545235.1 of Helianthus tuberosus. Taxonomy (NCBI): domain Eukaryota; kingdom Viridiplantae; phylum Streptophyta; class Magnoliopsida; order Asterales; family Asteraceae; genus Helianthus; species Helianthus tuberosus. The sequence goes on along the minus strand of CM060357.1, from coordinate 37,409,906 downwards.
GTCGGTGCGTAAACGGTGTTAAGTGTCAACGTATCGGACGGTAATCCGATCGGGTGGCAATCCGATCGGGTGGCCGGTCGATCGGGTGACAATCCGTTCGGACGGCCATCCGATCGGGTGACCGTGCGAGTGGATTGTTACCTCGTTTGGGATGGATGTGTTTGTGTATAATGACTTGTCTTTTGAAGTTTTCATTGTAGCATTTTAAAAATAGAGAAGTATCTCTACCTTCCAGGTCGATCGGTCGAACGACTGTTTGATCGGACAGCAATCCGATTGGCGAGACTTCTCTTGTTTGAGAACAAGTTCACAGCAGGACGGTCACTCGATCGGATGGCTATCCGATCGGGTGGCAATCCGTATGTACTGAACATGTTGAAAATTGTTTAAGTGTTGAAATCAAACATCACATGGTCGGGTGGCAATCCGATCGGGCGACAATCCGTTCGATGTTCAAAACCTCACAAGTTGAAATAAAAGTTAAGTGTGGGACCCAAGGTGCAATCCCATTGGGTGACAGTCCGGTCGGGTGGCAATCCGATCGGACGGCAATCTGTCCCAGTTGACCTGGTCGTCTTCTTCCTTGGTTGTTTTGTCAGTTTGAAGTTTTCTCGAGACTGTTTGATAACGTGCCAAACAACAGGAACCTCGTCAAGACTTAGTGACCCGATCGATAGGAACCATCCTAGTCTGACCAGTTAACTGTTCGAGACGGTGTTTCATGTTTAACCCGAAATCAGTGTTCTCATGGATAGAATCCAGATCTTGAATCAACACATCAACAAGAAGGAGTAGAAGATTAGAACAAGCTCCGATTCTATCGGTTTTGAGTGCATTGTGTGTAAAAGAGTTGAAAGAAAGTTAGAAAACCATCTTTCAATCCTTTTCACCATGAATATGTTCAGATCTATGAAAGATCTTTGTTTATTCATGTGGAAATCATTCAGATATAAGTTATTCTTGGTGGATTGAAGCCAAAACATGAAGTTCTTATGAACACCATGATGACATCATCCTTGAACACCTCAAATCTAGTGATTTCACGGTTAAAAGTTAAGATTCAAAAGATAGAAATGTGTAGGAGTGCGTGTAGATTAAGAAAGTACAAGGTTTAGGTGGAAAAGTTACAAGAATCGCGAGAAATCTGAAGAAATAGCGGCTGGAGCGAGTGGAAAGGGAGAGAGGGCTGTCAACATCAAATGATGTGACAGAGGAGGGTATTTATAGGGTTTCCATAAATGGAAAGGGGAATAAGTGGCTGGTCGATCGAGGGGCAGCCCATTCGGGTGGCAGCTCGATCGAGTGGCAACTCGAGCAGGTGGCACCTAGGGCGGGTGGTAGCTCGGTCGAGTGGTACCTCGATCGGATGGCAATCCGATCGGGTGGCAGCTCGGTCGGCTGGCCACTCGATTCGAGTGCTTGGCGCGATGAGTTTTGCAGTTTCGATTTGTGTGTTGAGCGTTGTGATGCAATTCGAGAGGGCGATGCGATAGTTTTACTTATCAAATTACTTTTAATCCCAACTACTATATCAACATACAAGCATCCTATTTAATTTGCGTTTAGCGTTTGCGATTGAGTTGCGATTGCGTTTCGATTAATCACCATAACAACAACATAAATAAACATGCAAAAGTAACACCTAAGGCACACACACACACGTAAGAACAATGACCGAACGCGTAATTCGAGTTGCGAGCGCGATAGCGATAAGCGATAAATTGATTAAACATGCGATTAATATCGATAAATAGCGATTAAACCTCGACTATTAACAAATACTACACAAAATACAACTAACGTAAAAGCATAAAAGACTATTTACAAGTCAAAGAAATCAAAACAGGAATTGAGCAAGGAGTGACAGGTCGCAATTAGCAATCTTATCTCCCTTTGACTTCAATTTTGACTTTGACTTTGACTTTCGAAACACGGGGTGATACAGCCTCCCCTAGTTGAGGGAATTTCATCCCGAAATTAGGCCGAAGCCGTAACAAACAACTGCGGGTACTTCGCCTTCATGTCGCTTTCGAGTTCCCAAGTGAACTCTGCGCCTCGTTTGCCTTCCCATCGAACCTTCACAATGGGAATGCGCGAGCGACTGAGCTGCTTGGTTTGGCGGTCCATGATTTCGACAGGCTTCTCCACCAAGTGTAGTGTTTCGTTTACTTGAAGATCTTCTAGAGGTATAATTAAATCATGCTCAGCCAGGCACTTTCTGAGGTTCGACACATGGAAAGTTGGGTGAACGTTGCTAAGTTCCTCGGGTAGTTCGAGTCTGTAGGCCACTTTTCCGATCCTTTCCAGAATCTTAAAAGGTCCAACATATCGAGGCGCTAGTTTCCCTTTCTTGCCGAATCTGACCACACCCTTCCAAAGTGATACCTTTAGGAGAACGTAGTCGCCAACGTCAAATTCAAGGGGCTTGCGTCGTCTATTGGCGTAACTTTTCTGACGAATTCAAGCTTTCAGCAGATTGTCTCGAATTTGGAGGACTTTGTCAGTCGTTTCTTGCAATAGCTCAGGACCGGTTAATTGCGAGTGCCCGATCTCGTGCCATACAATTGGCGATCGACATTTTCTTCCGTACAAAGCCTCAAATGGTGCCATTTGAATGCTGGAATGATAACTGTTATTGTACGAGAATTCGACTAAAGGCAAGTATGCGTCCCAATTACCACCGAAATCAATGACACACGAACGGAGCATGTCTTCAAGGGTACGAATCGTTCTCTCAGTCTGACCGTCGGTTTGGGGATGAAAAGCGGTACTTAGATTAAGCGTAGTATCGAGAGCCGTTTGAAACGTTTCCCATAGACGCGAGGTAAACCGAGCATCATGGTCAGAGATGATGTCGCGAGGCGTCCCATATCGACAAATGATCTCATCGGTGTAGATTCGGGCTAATCTTTCTACCTTGTAGTCTTCTCCTATTGGCAGAAAATGAGCAGATTTGGTCAAACGGTCAACAACAACCCAGATACTGTCGTGACTTGATGGTGTTCGCGGAAGTTTCGTTATGAAGTTCATGGCTATACTTTCCCACTTCCACATAGAGATCGGGGGTTGTTCAAGTAAGCTAGAGGGTCTTTGGTGCTCGGCCTTGACTTTCGAGCAAGTCAGGCACTTTCCAACATAGAGGGCGATATCTCTCTTCATGCCCGGCCACCAGTACTTGTAGCGAAGGTCCTGGTACATCTTGTCGGCACCGGGATGAATAGAATATCGGGATTTTTGGGCTTCGTCCATCAAAATCTATCGTAAATCGGTCCGCTTAGGGATACAAATTCGGTCCAGATAATGGAATATCCTATTCGACTTATTCACAAGATGGGCTCCATCGTGGTAGATCCTTTCCTTCTTCAAGGTGTGTTCGGTAAAACACGCGTGCTGAGCTTCGCGGATAAGGGTTTCGAGGTGATGCTGGGCTAGAACATTACGAGCGCTATGCAAATAGCTTCGTCGGCTTACAGCGTCGGCAACGACATTTGCTTTGCCAGGATGATAACGGATATCACAGCAAACCAAGCATCTAAACACCTTAAGCACCTGCCACATACGTTAAAGTAAAAGTCAATACACATAGTGTAAAGGTGAGCATACAAGTTTGATAGATATAATAGAGTTCAAAATCGTTTACGCATAACCAGCATGTACACAGTGTGAAATGAAGCACGTAAGTTATAGACAAGAACCTATCAATACCAATGACTGCGGTTTGACGGCCCAAGGTAGTTCGTAATACACACTCACCACTGTGAGCCATGTAATTAATTGTCCTTAACAACCCCTGAGTGAACAGGTGTTGAGTCCAAACTATAGTACTATCGTTGCTAAGGCAGGTAGACAACATTCCATGTGTAAACATAACAAACAAGCATTCATTAAGTCACGTATAACATGCGATAATGGTTAGCGTTAAAGTATTGCGTAGTGTGTTCGATGTGATTTAGAATAAGTAACGTATGCAACAACCAAAAGTGCATAAAGCAAAAAGGGTTCGAGTATACTCACAGCGATTGAGTTAATGGATTGAAGGGAGCGCTAGAGCGGAAATTAGCCTGAACAGTTATCGATAACATAAGCAAAATTCGGTGCGTAAACGGTGTTAAGCGTCAATGGATCGGACGGTAATCCAATCGGGTGGCAATCCGATCGGGTGGCCGGTCGATCGGGTGACAATCTGTTCGGATGGTCATCCGATCGGGTGACCGTGTGAGTGGATTGTTACCTCATTTGGGATGGATGTGTTTATGTATGATGGCTTGTCTTTTGAAGTTTTCGTTGTAGCATTTTAAAAATAGAGAAGTATCTCTACCTTTCAGGCGATCGAACGGTTGTTCGATCGGACAACAATCCGATTGGCGAGACTTCTCTTGTTTGAGAACAAGTTCACAGCCGGACGGTCACTCGATCGGATGGTGAAGGGGTAAGGTCCCAAAAACCTTGTAATAAGTACTTCGGATCACTCTACAAACTCGTCTTTCAAGCTCTTTTTAACCTTGCGCGACCGCGCTCTGGTTTTATAAAAGAAAGGCTTAAGGCAGATAGCAAAACAACACTCGCGCGCCAAAAGGAAGTCATAAACCCTTGCGCTTTCATGAAGGATGAAAACCTTAAATAATATCCAGACTTGGATATTATTTACTTAATTGATACCACATGGTAAAAAGTCACACCAGATTACAGCAGTAATCTTCTAGAAGACTTAATCGTGCACCACCCAGACGGTTACAACCGCCTGGGCCACGTGTCATCTCCCCAACGTCCCTTAGAGTCACGGTGATGGCATGGAAATAGAAAGAAATCATCACTTGTCCACTTTCCACGTGGCAAAACCCCGGCCTGTGATCTAGACAGCGATCCATGTGCTCTCACGTCGGATCAAAGGGATTAACGGAAGGAAGAAATAACCGCTACGGCGTTAGCATCTTTCGTCAACTTTTCAATAACAGGTTTTCCCTCCCAAAAACTCCCGGCTATAAATAAGAGATCAATTCAGGTATGAATTTCAAGTTACACACACTTCTTCAATACTTCTTCTTCTTCTTCATAAACACATACTTATTCTCACGCCGGAGTCGGGTCAAGGAGAGAACCCCTTTCTCCCCTTGACGAGGCTAACGGTGCTTCTTTTTGCAGAGTTTATCGGAGAAGAAGAGCTATTACGTCTGATCGAACGAGAGAAACCCACCTTTTTATGCAGATTCAAACCCCCTAGATAATTCGATTCCGGTCAATTATCTAGTGTTTCTTCATTGGCGCCCACCGATTTTTCTGTTTCATCCAATTTTCTCTCGTTTTGATTTACCTTGCTTCCATTTACATACGGAAGAAACGTCGTCTCATCGAAAAACCGGCCCTCGGCCAAACGTCGTAAACAATTTTCAGGTTGAAGGAATTCCAGAGGATGCCTCAGATGACAATGAGGTTCAATCTAATCGAGTAAATGACCCTGTCACTCCAGGGGTGCTACCAGAAAACCCTGTTCATTCAATTCTGCCTCCAGGAGAAACCCCAATCTCCTGGTACGTCAGATCTCAAGGGGCTCTGAATGCAGTATACACACAGCTGTGTGCCCAAACTGCTCCCTTAACTCAATCACGGAGACCAGGATCTCGTGCTAATGCTTCCCAACGGGAGGATACATCTTACCAAAACACAGAGGTTTATGCCAGATCCACATCAAAACGTGAGTACACTCAGTCAGGAAGTCACCAGAGAGAATATCATGACGAACCACATCCTCACCGAAGACAATCAGTTCATACTAGGTTGGGTTCTCAACGAAACACCCACACCGATGAATCTGATCCAACCTACCGTTTAAGTGCAAATACCAGTGTGTTCAACCGATTACAGCCAAATTACAACAAATGCAGACCTCGTGCGGTTTATAACCCTGAGACAGAGCACAACTATGATTTGATTTACCGCCCTGCGGAAGCAGCGGAAAATTCAAAGTTCATCATGGAAATAGCTTTGGCTCCGCTTGAAAAAGCTAAACTACCATCCAATGTGGGTAAATTTAATGGGCTGACAGACCCCGATGACCACCTGAGGGTTTTTACAAGCGCAGGGTTCGTAGGCGGCTGGACTCTACCATTATGGTGTCATCTCTTCGTACAGACCCTTACTGGCGCGGCCAGAATCTGGTTCAATAATCTACCCATCGGGAGCATCACATCATGGAAAGACCTACGCAAGAAATTTCTGACTCGTTTCAGTCAGCAGCGACGATCCATTCGAGATACATCAGACGTCATGAATATTTGGCGTCATGACGACGAAAGTTTGGAGGATTTTATCGCCCGATACAATAAAGAAGTACTGGAGATTGGAGGAGTCCATGAGCAACTGATCTGCGCACAGTTCAAGTACGCGGTCAGATGTGATGATATGATTAAGGTCTTATCTGGGACGGAAGGACTCCCAATAAGTTGGGAAAAAGTGATGGCAGCCGCAAAGGTTTATGCACAAACAGAGAAGAACCTTACCACGAATAGGCCACCACCACCGCATAATAGACCCGCGGACTTAGGCTCCACTGGCGGAAGAAGTTTAAAAAATCATGGCGTGACTCTGCCTCGGGAAACCATTCGTCTGAAGATGCTCGGTCAATGATCAACAAACTTACTGCGCAAAGGGAAAACAAACAGGAAAACAGGGAGAGGCAATGGACTCCCCTAATTAAAACCCCCGCGGAAGTTTTGAGCACTGAAGACTATCAGTTCAAACCACCGATCCCCATGAAAAACAAGCGTGGACAAGATCCAGCCCAATATTGCGAATATCACAAAGACAATGGGCATACCACTAACAACTGCATTTCTTTGCGCACTGAGATTGAGAAAGCCCTCAAAAGCGGTGAACTCACACATCTGCTACAAAATGTGCGCAAAGAAATAAAGCAGATAACTCGGGGTGAGGAAGGCCCGAGCAAAAGGGCAAAGACTTAAGAGACAACTCTATGAATTCACCGCGGGAAAACATGATTTATCAAACGAAGCGGGAAAATTAGAGTAAGTTAAGTTTCATATATTTATTTTAACAAACTTTGTAATGGCCTCTGTGCCCTATCCCTAAATAAAAAAGAAAAGTTTCTATTATTCTTGTGTTTTTGTTACAAAGTGCATGCAATTTCTTTTAGTAAGCGCAAAAACATTATGGTAATTACAAAAGAAAGCCTCATGAACGGTCAGTGATTACGTCACAAACGACCATAAGTTCACACATGAGCTTTATACCAACTTCATTCGCCTTACTCAATAAAAGTAATCGTACCCATGCAAAATATTGTAAAACGAAAAACATAACATACTATTCTTGGCGTACAAATACGCCTAAAAAACTATCAAACACGGCAGTGTTTTAGTTACTTGCGCAACAGCGCATCATCAAAGAGGGATATGCATCCCAAAATATTACAAGAAAATTGTTCAATACATTTTTCAACCTACGCTAAATCTTCACCCTCATCCGGAAAGATTTCCTTTAGTTGTGATACATGATCATCAGATTGCAGCGCAACATTTATCAAATCCATAACCGGAAGTTGCAAGTTGTTAAATTCTGCCTTTAAAGCAGCAAGCGCAGCTTTAGTATCCACGCCATAAGTAGCAGATTTGCTGATATCCCAATTAACCTTCAAAGCGCTATTTACATGATGAGAACACTCAGCATATCCTTGAGCATACCCATCTTTACGTGCAGCAACAACTAACTGCGCAACGGTTTTATCCAATTCCTCAGAATTCAACACTGATTCAGCAACCTGTGAAGGAAGGAAAGGGTAAATAACAAGAAAGCGCAATAAACAGTTCCATAACAGAAAAGAGCAAGCAACTTACACAAGCAATCCCACGATCTTTCAACCACGCCATATCACCTTTTAAAGGTTCAAGCTCGCTTTCCGCTGTGGCTCGCGCCGTTTCAGAATTTTCCAACTTTTCTTCGGTCTCAGTCAAACGGCGGGAAGTTTCAACCTTTTCAGAGTGCGCAAGCTCCAGGTCCTTTTTAAGTTGTTCCTGGTCAGAAAGCAAAGCAGTAGGTTCTTCTACCTCTTTATCTCTAAGAGCAAGAGTAGCGCTAGCTTGTACCTCTCGTTGCTCACTACGCTCCCTATGAGAACGCGCTTCTTCTAGAGCAGCTTCTGCATCAGCTTTCTCCTTTTTCAACTTTTCTACCTCCGCATCCTGTCTCTTCAATTTTTCAATCTCAGCCTTGAGATTATTGATGATATTGCGAAGATTTACCTTCTCAGCATTATCTTTTTCGCAAATTCTCTTCCAATTTTTGCGTTCTTCAGAAAGGAGGGCAGCTTCAGCTTCCGCTTTCCTCCTCCAACCTGCAATAGACCATTCCTCGGTTTTACGATCAGCCTCAAACTTGGCTTGATCAGCTTCCAATCTAGCTTTTAGCTGAGCTAAACGCTTCTCATCACTAGCAAACCTCTTTTGGGATACCTTTAAAGCTTCCCTATCTTTATGCATACTATACCACCCACGCACTATGCGATGAGTGGTAGAAGCATGAGAAGTCGTTTCTTCAAGAAAAGATTGATAAGTTTGCTCATAAGACCGACTTTCTTGAAACTTGATCTCTCCAGGCGGAAATATCCCCTGCAACCAATCTTGGCACACGCGCCAATCCGAGAAAGTGTCACCTTTCTTCAAATTCCAAACAGGGGCATGAAGCTCAGAAGCATCTTTCTCTAAGTAAGTCCTGTAATAGTAATCCCCTAGGGTTTCTTCTGGGCGGATTGGAGAATTTTTATTAACACCAGAGCTTTGTTCCTCAGCAGAAACCTTCTCAACATGCTCAGGCACAGCATCAGAAGGTTTAGGAGAGGAAGTTAAAATAGGAGTTTTTTCAGCAGTTTGTTCTTTCCCCAGGTCTTGAGCAACAGTTTCAGAGGTTCGTGGATTACCAGTACCATCCACAACCTCTGGATCAACAACTTTTTCAACCTCTGCAGAAACATCAATAGGCTTATCAGCCTCAACAGTCTTCTCCACACCACCTTCAGGAGCCTCCGTAGTCTTCAATTGATCAACAACAGGAGCACGCGGAAGGGAAGGTGGGAATTCTTCATTAACCACAGGCTGCGGCTCTGTGGACGCAGGAGAAACAGGAACCTCTAAAATAAAAACAACAAAGTCTATAAAGATTCAATGCGCATAAGGAAAAGAAGTAAAGACAACACTTACCAGGAGCAGATTCCGAAATAAAAGCTTCTAGTTTGCCCTTCCTGGTAATTTTCTTCCTCTAGATCTTCTTAGAGGGTTGACCTTCAGCATCAGTATCAGCTTGTTTCCTCTTACCGGCCTTCCTATGCACCAAGTGTTCAGGACTGGACTCCAAGTCAATAGGATCATTTGGGTTGGACGGAGGGATATCAACAGTATCTCTCGGTTCAGGTTTTGGCCTCCTAACAGTAACTGCAGGCGTAAGACCCTCCAGAGAGTCAGAAACCACCACATAATCACACCAGGAGTCAGAGGAACGGCGCATACCTTTCTTCTCCCCTTCAACATTTTTTGTCTTCAAAGGTTGAGCTTTATCAGCTTCATTCTTCTTTGGCGCAGAAGTAGAAGTCATCGCGCGTTTCTTCTTTTCAGGGCCTATGCCCAAGTTTGACAACTCACCTACGAAAAGCGCAAAAGGTAATTTACTCAGAAGCACAACAGAGAAAAGCAAACAGTAAACCAATAAGCACATAGCTTACCAGCGCCAGCAGCAGGATGAACAGACAGATCCACATCCCGCGGAAGAACAAAATTCTTTACAATACGATGATACCAAAGCTCTTCATCACGCTTCTTCTTAATAGTACCCATCTTTCTGCCTTCTCTCTTAAACGTGACAACGTACAGCGAAATAACTACAAGGGAAGAAAGGCAAGTTCAAAAAAAAAAAAAAAAAAAAAGGGGGGGGGGGGAGGAAAACCCCAAACTTACCATGACCTTCCTCCGTATACACCAGTTTATCATCACGATCCATCTTCCAATTTAGGCTCATACTAGCACCAACAAGGGCTTTCTCCGGTAAGGCGATCTTGGGAACGTCTTTTAGATCTTGATACCAGTTTTCGTCAACAGGGGTCTGAATTGTTTCAACAGGAACATCTTCTTTTCCCCTTAAAACCATCCTCACCGGAATCACTCCGGCCTTGATAAAGAAAATTTTTTACTTCCAGTCATGGAAGGACTTTGGAGGATGTTGCAAAATCTTCTTTGCAGATGCTCTCTGAACAAAAGAATAAAACCCTTGTATACAATGCATTTGGTAAAAAACCCTAAATCGAGGGATTGTCGGCTCGATATGCATCGATCGGCAAACAAACTCGAAATGTCGAACCCTAACCATGCCAATAGGGTGCAATTGAGAAATATGTAACTTGAAATACTCAAGGATTTCAAGGAAAAATCTGGTTACAGGCAAACGAAAGTTTCCTTCACAGAAAAAATCCCAAAAAAGGGTGATATACCCGGCCGGAGCATCCGCTGCTGTTTGCCCCTCTTCAGGGTACAGAGCACCCCAGTTCTCCGGAAATTTAAGGTTCCGAACCAAACCATCAAAGGTCGCTCTAGGCCATTTTAACGGTGGAAGTTCAGCAGACATTTCTTCAGATAGATCTTCTTGGTGTTCTCCGGTTGACATAAGAAGAAGAAATGACAAACTTTTTCTCAAACGGTTAATGAAGAAAGGAAAAAGAAAAGATTTCAACGGAAGCAATGATTAACAGAAAGAGGCAACCCAAACACACTTATATACTCACCGCAATAAATAACATCGGTAACCGCCATAACACCTTTTCCGGATATCACAGTTACCCAAGCGACAGAACGAGTGGAAATCAACACAAACGCGAGTACACGCGCGCGTGCAAAACACGGACAGTAAGGGACAACTGACAGTGAAAGCCTGTCACTCAGCCTTTACTGCACCAGTCCTCTCTAAAGTCAAAGATTTTCAAAAATCTTCACAAGTAAACACAAGAAATCTTCTCCTAGAAGATTCCCTATTTTCGCGCCAAAAAGCATTTCCCCCTCATAAGTCCAGTGCTCCACTTACTTGCATAAGAGCAACACTAGACTGGGGGGACTAGAAGGGGTAAGGTCCCAAAAACCTTGTAATAAGTACTTCGGATAACTCTACAAACTCGTCTTTCAAGCTCTTTTTAACCTTGCGCGACCGCACACTGGTTTTATAAAAGAAAGGCTTAAGGCAGATAGCAAAACAACACTCGCGCGCCAAAAGGAAGTCATAAACCCTTGCGCTTTCATAAAGGATGAAAACCTTAAATAATATCCAGACTTGGATATTATTTACTTAATTGATACCACATGGTAAAAAGTCACACCAGATTACAGCAGTAATCTTCTAGAAGACTTAATCGTGCACCACCCAGACGGTTACAACCGCCTGGGCCACGTGTCATCTCCCCAACGTCCCTTAGAGTCACGGTGATGGCATGGAAATAGAAAGAAATCATCACTTGTCCACTTTCCACGTGGCAAAACCCCAGCCTTTGATCTAGACAGCGATCCGTGTGCTCTCACGTTGGATCAAAGGGATTAACGGAAGAAAGAAAAATAACCGTTACGGCGTTAGCATCTTCCGTCAACTTTTCAATAACGGGTTTTCCCTCCCAAAAACTCCCGGCTATAAATAAGAGATCGATTCAGGTATGAATTTCAAGTTACACACACTTCTTCAATACTTCTTCTTCTTCATAAACACATACTTATTCTCACGCCAGAGTCGGGTCAAGGAGAGAACCCCTTTCTCCCCTTGATGAGGCTAATGGTGCTTCTTTTTGCAGAGTTTATCGGAGAAGAAGAGCTGTTACATCTGATCGAACGAGAGAAACCCACCTTTTTATGCAGATTCAAACCCCCTAGATAATTCGATTCCGGTCAATTATCTAGTGTTTCTTCAGATGGCTATCCGATCGGGTGGCAATCCGTATGTACTGAACATGTTGAAAATTGTTTAAGTGTTGAAGTCAAACATCACATGGTCAGGTGGCAATCCGATCGGATGGCAATCCGATCGGGCGATAATCTGTTCGATGTTCAAAACCTCACAAGTTGAAATAAAAGTTAAGTGTGGGACCCAAGGTGCAATCCGATCGGGTGACAGTCCGGTCGGGTGGCAATCCGATCGAACGGCAATCCGATCGGACGGTAATCCGTCCCAGTTGACCTGATCGTCTTCTTCCTTGGTTGTTTTGTCAGTTTGAAGTTTTCTCGAGACTGTTTGATAACGTGCCAAACAACAGGGACCTCGTCAAGACTTAGTGACCCGATCGGACAGGAACCACCCTAGTCCGACTAGTTAACTGTTCGAGACGGTGTTTCATGTTTAACCCGAAATCAGTGTTCTCGTGGATAAAATCCAGATCTTGAATCAACACATCAACAAGAAGGAGTAGAAGATTAGAACAAGCTCCGATTCTATCGGTTTTGAGTGCATTGAGTGTAAGAGAGTTGAAAGAAAGTTAGAAAACCATCTTTCAATCCTTTTTACCATGAATATGTTCAGATATATGAAAGATCTTTGTTTATTCATGTGGAAATCATTCAGATCTAAGTTGTTCTTGGTGGATTGAAGCCAAAAAATGAAGTTCTTATGAACACCATGATGACATCATCCTTGAACACCTCAAATCTAGTGATTTCACGGTTAAAAGTTAAGATTCAAAAGATAGAAATGTGTAGGAGTGCGTGTTGATTAAGAAAGTACAAGGTTTAGGTGGAAAAACTTACAAGAATCGCGAGAAATCTGAAGAAATAGCGGCTGGAGCGAGTGGAGAGGGAGAGAGGGCTGTCAACATCAAATGATGTGACAAAGGAGGGTATTTATAGGGTTTCCATAAATGGAAAGGGGAATAAGTGGCTGGTCGATCGAGTGGCAGCCCGTCCGGGTGGCAGCTCGATCGAGTGGCAACTCAAGCGGGTGGCACCTAGGGCGGGTGGCAGCTCGGTCAAGTGGCACCTCGATCGGATGGCAATCCGATCGGGTGGCAGCTCGGTCGGCTGGCCACTCGATTCGAGTGCTTGGCGCGATGAGTTTTGCAGTTTCGATTTGTGTGTTGAGCGTTGCGATGCGATTCGAGAGGGCGATGCGATAGTTTACTTATCAAATTGCTTTTAATCCCAACTACTATATCAATATACAAGCATCCTATTTAATTTGCGTTTAGCGTTTGCGATTCGATTGCGATTGCGTTTCGATTAATCACCATAACAACAACATAAATAAACATGCACAAGTAACACCTTAAGGCACACACACACGTAAGAACAATGACCAGACGCGTAATTCGAGTTGCGAGCACGATAGCGATAAGCGATAAATTGATTAAACATGCAATTAATATCGATAAATAGCGATTAAACCTCGACTATTAACAAATACTCCACATAATACAACTAACGTAAAAGCATAAAAGACTATTTACAAGTCAAAGAAGTCAAAACAGGAATTAAGCAAGGAGTAACAGGTCGCAATTAGCAATCTTGTCTCCCTTTGACTTCATTTTTTACTTTGACTTTGACTTTCGAAACCCGGGGTGTTACAGCCTCCCCTAGTTGAGGGAATTTCGTCCCGAAATTAGGCCGAAACCATAACAAAAAACTGCGGGTACTTCGCCTTTATGTCGCTTTCGAGTTCCCAAGTGAACTCTGCACCTCGTTTACCTTCCCATCGAACCTTCACAATGGGAATGCGCGAGCGTCTGAGCGGCTTGGTTTGGCGGTCCATGATTTCGACAGGCTTCTCCACAAAGTGTAATGTTTCATTTACTTGAAGATCTTCTAGAGGTACAATTAAATCATGCTAAGCCAGGCACTTTCTGAGGTTCGACACATGGAAAGTCGGGTGAACGTTGCTAAGTTCCTCGGGTAGTTCGAGTCTGTAGGCCACTTTTCTGATCCTTTCCAGAATCTTAAAAGGTCCAACATATCGAGGTGCTAGTTTCCCTTTCTTGCCGAATCTGACCACACCCTTCCAAGGTGATACCTTTAGGAGTACGTAGTCGCCAACGTCAAATTCAAGGGGCTTGCGTCGTCTATTGGCGTAACTTTTCTGACGACTCCGAGCTTTCAGAAGATTGTCTCGAATTTGGAGGACTTTGTCTGTCGTTTCTTGCAATAGCTCAGGACCGGTTAATTGCGAGTGCCCGATCTCGTGCCATACAATTGGCGATCGACATTTTCTTCCGTACAAAGCCTCAAATTGTGCCATTTGAATGCTGGAATGATAACTGTTATTGTACGAGAATTCGACTAAAGGCAAGTATGCGTCCCAATTACCACCGAAATCTATGACACACGAACGGAGCATGTGTTCAAGGGTACGAATCGTTCTCTCAGTCTGACCGTCGGTTTGGGGATGAAAAGCAGTACTTAGATTAAGCGTAGTACCGAGATCCGTTTGAAATGTTTCCCATAGACGTGAGGTAAACCGAGTATCACGGTCAGAGATGATGTCGCGAGGCGTCCCATGTCGACAAATGATCTCATCGGTGTAGATTCGGGCTAATCTTTCTACCTTGTAGTCTTCTCGTATTGGCAGAAAATGAGCAGATTTGGTCAAACGGTCAACGACAACCCAGATACTGTCGTGACTTGATGGTGTTCGCGGAAGTTTCATTATGAAGTCCATGGCTATACTTTCCCACTTCCACATAGGGATCAGGGGTTGTTCAAGTAAGCCAGATGGTCTTTGGTGCTCGGCCTTGACTTTCGAGCAAGTCAGGCACTTTCCAACACAGTTACACATTCCTTGACTTCTGAGTCTAGGCAAACGACTTAGGATTAATCCTAGTCTTAAATTGTTTTTGTTCTGTTGTTTTTATTTTGACAGGACTACAAGCAAACATGCCACCAAGAGTAAGAGGACGTGGAGGACGAGGAAAGGCACCGATGGTGACTAGGAACGATCACGAAGCTGGGCCATCTCACCGGCGCACACCATCCGCATCACTCGGCTCCAGCCCACACGAAGACTCGAGGACCTACCATTGAGCTAAATAGCTAAATTCGTACCAAAAGGTATTTGCATAACCCTTGTCGGACACAAACATTGGTCGCTCTACTGTACAAAAGTACTGACCTGTCACCAATGGTCTGACGTTGTAAAATGAAAGGATGAACTCAGTATACTCACTTGCTACGATGAATCATTGTGCTTACCTTGATCGCGGGGGTATGTCATAGTATGGGACACACGGGTATTATAGTATAATATTACCTTAAAGGTATCATGTGGTTGAAAATTGAAAGTTGAGCATTAGGTTTAAGAGGACAAACATATTGACAATCACATAGACCAGTCTGAGTAAGTTCGCGCTGAAAAATGTTCCTTGGTCTGCCTGAAAACGATTTTGATCCCATTGCAATTGTAATTGTATATTAGTTTCTTTGTTTATTTGTGTTTCTATTATATTCTTATATTTAAAAATTAAAAAAAATATAGAAAATTCAAATATCCAAAAATAATGTCTTGTTTTTCATAAAATCAAAAATCAAAAATCCAAAAATAAAGTGTTTTAATTGTTTTATTAAAAATTATTAATCGTTCTTGAAGATTTGATTGATCATCATAAATTGAAAGAAATTTGAATTGTGAAATCTGAGTACAAATACTAGGATGTACCAAGTGTTCATGTGGTATTTTCCTCTGTTGCGTAGAAATGTTTGCTTATGAATTTCTGAGCATGTGTAGAGCTTGATTTAAATCAAGAAACATGAGTTGATGAAGAATGAGATGTTGTTAGTTGCTGCCAAGCATGAAGCATCATAACAAGATGTACCTGAGTCAGAAGAACCGGATATGAATTGTCGCCTGACAGTGAAAGTACATTTGAAGAAGTACCAGTGAACCTGTTTGAAAGAGAAAGATTGTAAAAGAAATGAGTTGCTGAGAATCCTCCTCTCGCATTCTTTTTAACAAGATTTTCAAGCAAAGCTGATCATGATCAAGAAGAACAAAAGACCCAAGTTTGAAGATGAAGAGTTGAGTACCTTCCCACAGAGATATGATAAAGACAACAAAAACCTAGGTGGATATTATAAGGCCATAAAATTGAGTAGGTTTACTTGTCTTTATCAAACACACTTATAGGTTATTGGACTTAGTTTTCTAGTAGGCTTGGGTTAGGCCATGTGGGCCAAATTAGATGTGGACCCTATATAATGTTTTGTTTTGTTCATTATTAGGGTTAGACTTTAGTGAGAGCTAAGGGAGCGAGTTAGAGGGTTGTTGATTGTTTTGTGCTTTGATCGACATATTGTACCCGACAAACCTAGAGTTTGTGTGAAATTCTTAATAACAATCGATTTCTTGTTCTTGTTCTACGCTTTCTTTATTTTTCCGCACTTAGGATTGTGGTTGTGATATCTGGTTGAAGATCTCTGGTTTTACAATTTTTCCAGAAAGTATGATATCTAAGTTATTTTCAACTAATGTTTTTATGAATAAGTTGTTGTGGATGTGCTTTCATATTCTATTTTTGTCATTTCGTTCTATACCACGACTATCCTGATATGAATAGTGTGTTCGCATTTTTACTAACTTTTCTAGAATATAGTTTATTGTTTTCGTAATGCAACGAACTCAATATCCTAATATGATATGAAACTGTATATTCCTAGACTTGTGAGACTTAATCAAATAAAAATTAAGACTAATGAGAAATTAATAATTTAAATAGTGAATTAAGTTGTACGAAATTACTGGATATTTTGCCATTTGTCACAATCTGGGTTGGTGAAATTAAAAGGTTTAAAATTTTCAAGAACATCACATTCATCTGACCAAGTAGGTTTAAATCCATACTTTTGTTTTTCGGATTGAATTGAATGGAACTTTGTGGCTTTTCAAGAGTTATCTTCTTGCCACTAGGTTTAGTGATTTTGATTTCTTCACCATTTTGTGTGGCTGGTATGATCTCAACCATTTCTGAGCCAATTGAAGTAATGGTTTGTTGTTCTTGGTCATATTTTCTAAAAAACAACACCAAACTTCACATTGCTTTTTCTTTGTTTTTCCAAGAGCATCTCATAACCAGTACAAGATTCCACCCATTTTTCACATGCGAGCTGTGTGGATTCCAACTCCTTTTTACAATTTAGATACTTTTCTATCATTGTTTGGAGTTGATCCTTGATTATGGTTGCTTCATGTTTTAGACTACTTATTTTGAAGGTCTTTTTCAGCAATTCTTGTTTTAAATTTTTTTCAAACTTTCAAGAATTATTTCACTGACTTGTACCTTTTCTCTTAGGTTTTCATTCACCTCTTTGATATTAGCAAATGATATGATGCACTTGTTAGAACATAACTCTTTAAGAGTTTGAGGTGATACTTTAGAGGTAGCCATTTCA
This sequence comes from Helianthus tuberosus, assembly GCA_030545235.1. Lineage (NCBI taxonomy): Eukaryota > Viridiplantae > Streptophyta > Magnoliopsida > Asterales > Asteraceae > Helianthus > Helianthus tuberosus. The sequence goes on along the minus strand of CM060357.1, from coordinate 37,392,510 downwards.
ACTTAATCCATACTAATGCAATCAGTGGAACTTTTTAGATTGTTTTTATCCATCATTCGTGCATGCTCCGGGTCATCAATAGATGTTTTACCTGGGCTTTCAGCAGTTTAACCAGTAATTCCTTCACCAACAGTTGTTTGAACCTGATCTTCTTCACCTGAGACATGTTCAAAAGCCTTAAAACATAAATTTGCATGTTCATCACAATCATTTTCTATTAAAGCAAATTTTTCATCTGTTAAGTTTTCTGGCAAGCTGCTCCAGTCAACATAGCCTTGTGTGAAGAAGCTTTATTGACTAAGCTCTGCTGGTGCAGTAGAAGGGGCAACTTGTGGTGCTTGAACATGTGCAATTGGCATCTGAACATACTTAACCTGAGGGACTTGTGGTGTTTTAACATAATGCACTGGCACAAGATACATGTTTTGTGCAAAGTGGCCTGTGTTTTGCACATTTGGTCCAAGGGTAAATTGGGGATAAAACTATTTGTGTATTAGATTAGGGTCTTTAATTATGATATGTGATCAATGGTACAGACTTATTTGATTGATTCTTGCACTTTCTTGCAAAGTGACTTAATATATTACACCTGAAACAATTGATTTTAGATTTATCCAACCCCACTTTTAACCTCCTACTCAATCCTGGATAAGTCCTACTAGTCTTTTTGTAAAAATTGTAGCTCTTAGACTTAGTAGTGCCGCCTGGTGCAATATACCCATCTCCTCTAGGTCAGTTGGGTCTATGTGCTTAAGATCATCATGTACAAACGACAAATTATTAGGGACATGACTATCATCATTTGCTGCAAAAACATAACTTGTGGAATGTTGATTCCTGTTGATATATCAATAAAATGATCAAAACTCTGATCATTTCCAATTCCAGCAGCTGATCCCTCCTGACTCAAGAGTGTTATGTTACCAAACACATAACTTTTAGACACCTTTCTAGTTTCCTGGAGCTTCTTTTTTTGGACAAGCTCCCTTTAAAATGTTAAGAGTTTTCCATGAAGCTGAGTCAGACTCATGTCCTTGAAATCTGTGGATGTTCTCATCACTATAACAATAGTGTCCCATTTCTCAGGCAAATATCTTAAAAATCAGTTATTTAAAGTTGTTTTAGTAAATTCTTTATTAACCAACTTTTGTTCACTGATTAGAGATGAAAAACATTCAAACTTCTGAGTCAGGGTCTCTCCCTTGACATGAGTGAAGGTTTCATATTGTTGGTTAAGGATTTCTCGAGTGTTCTCGATAATATCCTCTATTCCACCGAATTATTCCTTCAGTACATCCTATAACTTTTTGGCACTGTTACAATGCAACAGGCCAGCATAAATATCATTCGGCAGAGCCATTGCCACAACTCTGAAGGCTTTGGCATTTAGCTCGAATTTTTGATAATCTTGCTCAGAGTAATTCTCCAACTTCTTTGGCTCAAAATCATTTGGGTTCTCAACACTTGGTACTATTGGAATATGCAGTCCGAATACAACGGACTTCCAACACCTTGTATTTTGTTGAGCGAGTATATAACCCATCCTATGTTGCCATATGTTAAATTTGGATCTGGCAAGTATAGGGGGTTTATTACTGAAGCCGATATGATGGGGATCATTTTGTGCCATTCATTCTCTTTTGTTCTTTTTAAAGAAAAACAGAGTGTGTGAAAGACACTTTTGAGTTCTTCATTTTTCAACTCTGACTAACGAACAATATTCGATCTTTGTTGAGCTGATCTTTGTATGTTAAATTGATTGTGAAATCAAATTTAACGTGTCTAAGCTCTAATACCAATTGTTAAGTCAGAGTTTATAAGGTTTGTGTAAAACTAAAAATTAAGCTCAAAAAGTTTTTTGTATTGCTATAAAGGTATGTAATCACAAACGAGAAGTTTTCATCAACAATTGTTTTTCATTGACTCAAATGATTCCAATGTTTTATAAAAGATTGATTCTACAAACTCCCCCTCACTGATCATTATTACAGAGACTGTTCATACAAAAGAAAAGGTGATTTGTAGTGATAGATATATCTCTAACATGTGAGATCTATTTATACTAAGTACGAAAGCTTTGTTTATGATTGGTTGACATCACCCTAATAGTGACATCTAACATTCCTAACGAAAAAGATTCCATAGATGTTGCAAACATCTATGTAAATCTATAACCTGATCTAACTATGTTAAACACTGATACAAAACAAGTTTTGTTACATTGGGAAACCTCTGTTTGGACTATCATCTGTTGCTTTGATCCAAACATCTATTTGGCCCGATAGATGTTTGGTCTTCTTCATCAGACCTTTGCGCTCGACAGACTTTAGGCTTCAACAGACATTGTTTCTTCTTGAACAATGGTTCTAAGGCTTTGATCAGATGTCTGCTTGTCTTCAACAGATGTTCTAATTTAGGTGTTCAAGATTCACTATCTTTGGGGAGAATCTGGTTCAAACTTCTGTTTATTTCTTTATCATGTTTTAGCTTTTAAATCTTATTTGTTCTTTTGTAGGTCCACTAGTACAACTATATATCGTACTATCAATAATTAACTGTTAATTTTTCCTTATTAGATTTAATTTTGATTACAACTGCTTAGGTTTTAAATTGAGGATGAAGCATGATTAACCGTCTAGGTCCCTTTAACCCGTGCGGATCGTAACAGAATCGTCGATCCAACCTAGAGTGCGGAATCCTCTAGATCAGATTTCGCAGAAAACGTGTAGAAACAGAATCAAGAACATGATACACTTTCAATCCGGTCTTCTATTGATTATCCAACACAAAGTTTACAATCAACTCAAGACCCACAAGAAATCTCTCAGCCACTCTCTGTAGATTTCTCTTTCTCTCTCTCTCAATTCCTCTAAGTGTCTAACCTTAAACCCTTATGCCAAGCCTTGTTTATATAGGACAAGGTTTGCACATGGGCTTTGGTCTGGGCTAGGCCATTCTCCAAGCCCATTACACTAAATAACTCCCTAACCAATAACGCTAAGCCCAATACAAAATATCCACAGACTAAATAATCAAACTATTAAGCTGTTGTCATAAAACATGCACCAACAAACTCCCCCTTGACAATAGCTTCATAGTGTAACTTTGTCTTCAAACATCTTGCAGTCTTTTGGTCTTTGGATAGCGTCAGCTACACAGTTTCTGACATCAACAAACCGGGGTCCTCAGTTGAACATTGAATCAACGGCTGTTTTTCTTTGTTATGATTTTGGTTTAAAGTTAAAATGAGTATTAACTTCTGATTAGGCTTATCGAATGCTCATAAAAAATATTACTCGGCCAAATGAGAGAATGTAAGAATACATATAAATAACGTACTTATTTATATGTGGTCATTATTATCATTTATATAATAACAGATCAAAAGAACTCATAACAAATCATTGATAACTATACACACTAAACGTGAACTTGACCAATCTGACAATCATGTCGACTACTTCTCTCTTTATGTTGCGCTTGCTGGCTTATCATGTGCACACTTAAAGATGTTTTCCATTACATACATACAAAACTGATTACTATTTCATATATGAAGCTACAATTCATTTATATTGTGAGTGTATAAACAAGAAACATTATAAAATAAATATTTTTAAGTAACATAAAGATGAAAATGATGAACGAGATCTCATCAAGATAATTTTTAAAAGTACAATTTCTAAGTAAATCATAGAGTATAAAAGGATGGGGGAAACGTGAATACTCTAAGCCAGCTCGACTTGACGCACCCCATGTTGAATCCACACCCGACAATCTAAAGTGGATTTAGTGGTTAATATGTATAATAATTTACCTTTCAATTTGGACACCCGACAATCTAAAGTGGATTTAGAGGGTATTTGGGGTTGAGTTTTGAAGGGGATTTTTAGATTATTGAGTTTTGAAATCGTAAATAATTAGTTTTGAGTATTTGGGTAAAAAAAATTAAAAAATTGATTATTTGCGTTTAGAAAGTTACAAAACGCAGTTTTCCAAAAGAAGCTCCTCCCCTACTGCAACAAAACACAGTTTTCCAAAAACTGATTATTTATGTTTAGAAAAGGATTTTCACTTGTTTATTTTTTTAAATATATATTTGCCAAACAGTCAAATAGTTGATTATCTGATTATTGTGATATCAAGCAACATAATCAAATCCAAACACTATCTTTCAACATCACATTTTATTACAGTTAATTATCTGATTCTGATTATTCAAAACGTATAATCTATTTTCAAAACTGAACCCCAAACACCCTCTTAGTAATACTGAGGCTATGCGGTATGGAGATCGGCTTAGGGCCGGCGGGCTTATGTGGACGTCTACATTGCGGACTATTCTTTATGGTTTTTTTTTATATATTTTTATCTCTATTTTCATACTAGTAAAGTAAAGAGATTTGTATTTGATGAAGCCTTGAATTTTGATGGTGTAGAGAATGCCGCTGGGAAAATACTACTGCGACTACTGCGATAAGCAATTTCAAGACACTCCCTTTCACCGGAAACGTCATCTTCAGGGTCTTCGTGGGTGTTTGGGGTTCCTTCTTAAAAGTCCTTTTGAAGCAAATTTTGACTTATTAACTTATTATAAGTTAAAAGGAATCCCAAACACCATGCAGAGAAGAACTTTTCAATGAAAAAGGAATCCCAAACACTTCTTAAAAGTCCTTTTGAAGCAAATTTTGTCTTCGAAAAGGAGAAACCAATAAGTAACAATTTGTTACTTATTCTCCTTAGAAAGAAGGACTTATTATAAGTCAAAAGTGAAAAAGGAACCCCAAACATCCCAGAAAGCCAGAGCCCTTTGGTACGCCTCCGTACCACCAGGTGGCTCCTCTTCTCTCTCTCTCCCTCTCTCTCCCTGTACATACATCTTCAGGGTCTTCATTACCTAAAACTTATTTGCAGATCCCAATCAGGTATCTGTACCGCCATCTACTACCGGTGTCTGCAATCGATTCATCCGGACGGTAATTGTTTTGTTCACTCCGTTGAAATGTGCACACCACCTGTTTGATGTAATGACTCTGTGAAAATAAGGCTTTTTTGGACTTTTTTTAAGGTCGTGAAGAGTTATAATAGGGTATGTTCTGGATGTGTTTTCATTAAGATTGATATATTACTTGAATATTTAGTGAAAGAACTGGTGATAACTGAAATGTTATGGAAGTATCTTGACATTGATGAAGATGATTAAGGGGGGTGTTTGGATGTGTGATTGAGCTAGTGATTGCTACTCGGGTTCACAAACTAACAATAATCGGTTTAGGATGTGTGGCAAAACCACATTTTGGGTAGAAAGAATAATGTAAAACAATTACCTAACAATCTTTACATTTAAGCATGTGAAAATGTGATTAATGAGTATCTGTTATTGATTATCATTTTAAAACTTGCAATAATCAGTTTAGTGATGAACATCCAAACATCCCCTAAATCTTGAAGAAATGTTATCCTGACAGTGATCATTTCATTCACTCCCTTTAAGGAGCTGCCATAAGGGAAAATGATCATTGAGATATAAGATTTACCTGGGTATCCAAACTTCCACTAAATCTTGTAGAAATGTTGTTCAAGAATCTTGAATAACATTCACTCCCTTGAATCAAGATTATGTGAAGTGATCCCATATGGTTGCGATTCAAACCGGGACACCTGCTAGCCCGTTTGGCATTTTGATTCTCTTTCTATGAGGCTATAAAGGTGACTCCTTTCGACAATTTCGGTTGTTTGACCTGTTGGGCTCGTCTGTAAGTGATACCCTTTCAGTGACTTATTGTATGATGATTGGTTTGTGTGCACGAGCTTGGGTGCTTGATTTACGTTTGGAAACTCGGTTTTAATTGTGTCATCATGTTCTTTTTCGGTAAATAAATCCAAGGGAGCTGTTGGTGCTTGGTACTTGGTAATCTTTATATAGGTTATTTATTTGATACAATTTTACAATTTTATGTACTCTGCGGACCTAATAAACATGCTAAGAATGGGATTCCAATTCCATTTATATTGAGTTCCAGATAACCAAATGCCCCCTTAGTCTATTGATCAGTTCCAACTTGCTGTTTTTCAGGGTTCATGCCCGTACGGTGATTCCTGTAAGTATTTCCATCCAAGCCTAAACCAGCAAAACAGGAATATGCAAGGTTTTATAGGTAAAGTTCATGTTCTTTTAGATGTTCTCTAAATCATCAACTTATGTTTTGTTTAGGGAGTTAATAATCCCACATGGTAAAATCTTATTCTCACATAGTGTATACGGGCCGTATAACCTTATACGGCCCGTATACACCATGTGAAAAAAATTTGGTCGTATACAATGTATACGATATTTTAATACGGGCCGTATAATGTTATACGGCCCGTATACATCTGGTTCCACCAATTTCTCTTGCCCGTATACATTTGGCCGTATAACATTATATTGCTCGTATACAATTGTATACGGCTCGTATAAGGTTATACTGCACGTATACATGTAAAACAAAAAAAAAGATTCCACTGCATTTATTTCTGTGCAAAAGCATTCTATACGGGCCGTATAAGGTTATATGGCCCGTATACACTAGGGATGTGAAAATAAGATTATAGGGGTGTGTATATAGAATCACCCTTTGGTTAACTTCCTGTGATCCTCTCTCTCTCTCTCACAAACACAAACACTTTGATGTTTGGCAATCAGTTCTAATCTTTCTCTGATACATCACTAATTGAAGTAATTAAATCTGATCTCTTGTTTAGTTGCTAACAACATGGAAACTCAGTTGCCAAACTTCCCGATGAGTCAGCCCAGTGAGAGATCCTCAATGCCAGGCAAGTTCTTTAATAACTCTTAGTTTGGATTATCTACGCATATGCAGTCATAACTCATCAGCATCTTTATAATAATAAGGCAAGAGTCTCACTTATGTCTTTAACATTGTATACGATCTATAGGATTGTTACGCTTTTCGGTATAAAAAATTGCATATGGGTTCATTTGGGTCAACTCAAATGGGTCAATTTGGGTCTACTCAAGTTGTACAATGGTCAAAAAAGGCCACTCTTAGTTAAAAGTGATTATATGTCTTTAACGTTGTATAGGGTAATATGATATACGAGATTGTTTTATAGGATGTTGCGTTTGCAGGGGGCATGTTGGGAAATCTACCACAGTCATTGAGGCCTCCACCCGAAGGAGGATATCCACCCCTACCATTTGTGGATTGGGGGGATAGATTATAGCTATATAAGATAAGGATTTTTTGTTGTTTTCAACAATCTATAAAGATTTGAAAATAGTGGAATAGATATCAATTGCAATTCAATCTGATTGTTGAACACTAACATTTTTTTTCCATCATCATCATACTGGGTAAATCATCATACTGGGTAAGATGTAGACAGCCTTACCTCTACCCCCGTAGGAATTGAGAGGCTGCTTCCAGTGAGACCCCCGGCTCGAAAGTTGTTTTGCATCAGGTCTTGGACATAAGGTACATAACACTCGGCATTTGAGACAAACGCCGATAGTGCATGTATCCCATTGTCTTTCGGTTATCAACGCCACCACATTATGCATGATAAACTATTCCCCTCTTTTAACATTATTTTCATGAAACTATTAAAATAACATTAAAATTAGTGCACTTTCACTTTTGTCCACCGAGATATTTCATAAAATTTGTTAAATATTCTTCTCTTAAGATTTTATCTTGCTTCAAGGTGATTTGAAATCAGCACTTTGAAAACTAGCCAACACATGTATTAACAACACTTTAAAAACATACCAGCACATGTGCTAAACAACACATTAAAAACATACTGAAAAAAATAAGTAGCACATGTTTTAGAAGCACTTGAAAAACAAGCACAATAGGGAATTAAATTTATTTTGTGCTACACTTGAAAAACAAGCACAATAGGAAATTAAATTTATGTAAATAGTAAATACACATGCTAACTGCGTAATGGAAAATTAATTTCAAGTTTTTATTTTAGTTTATATGTTTATTTCTTTATTTGAATTCTTGGTACTTATCTTTATTGTTTTTATCTTTTGCGCCATGTGGCAGCCAGTCAGCAATGGGACATTATATGTGTTTTCTAAAATGGGTATAGTGGGGGATATGGGGTATTATGTTAAATGAGATGTAATATAATTAAATAAAACAAAAACCATCAAAAAATCTTATTGGACAAAGAATATGAAGATGAAGGGTGATTGGACGAAGAAATGGGAGCAAGGCGTGGAATATACATTGCTCCATTGCTCCAACTGAACTTGGCGAAAAAAATGCCTACGGGGGCGGCATCTTGGGCGTTGTCCTGCGTTTTCTACCAAAAAAGCGCCCAAAATTCATCGACTACGCACGGTCTAACAACACTTTAAACAACTGAATTAGCACAGCTGGTGTTTTGTGCGGGTAACTTGATGTATTGCAAGATACATCTCTTATTCGCGTGTACAGTTTGTATAGTTTTCCGTTATATTTAGTTCTGTTTTCATTAGGATTGTTAGATTAGGACTCGTAGTTCGAGAAATCAGGTTTTGTGTGTAATTGAGTGATTTCGCACGAAATTAACATAGGTAATTTCGTACGAAATCAGCATAGCTATTTCGTACGAAATTAACCCTGTGTAATTTCGTGCGAAATACCACCGCCTATAAATACTTGATGTGTCTGTATCATTTGACACGAAATTAACTTTTCTGATTTGGTACCGAAGTGCTGCCAAGTTGTCTCCAGGTTGTAAATCAGTGTTATATCAATAATAGAGACATTTAAATTGAATCAAGCTGTATATAAGTCCGTTTCTCTGAATTCCGCCTTAGATTCGGATATAAGCTCATCTGAACGACTCATTCAGGTCGCACAACGATCCTACAAGTGGTATCAGAGCTCAGGAGGAAGAGTTCAGCTTGATTTCATCAGATTTCTGACTTCTACACCTTCTTTTTCAAATTAATCAACTTTTCACGGTTAAAATGGTTTGAATTTCACACATTACATTCGAAACAGTGTTTTAACAAAGCCTTAAGAGAATTGGACCTAAATTTGATCTAAAATTGGTAAAATTAGTAATTTCGCTTGAAAATCAGATTAGACATGATGACATCAGCATAATTTCGTTTGAAATGGCATCTAATTTCGCACGGAATTATAATTTCGCTTGAGATATTCCATACGAAATTACTATTTCGTTTCAAAGTTGTGATTTCGTTTGAAATTGTTTGTAATTCCGTACGAAATTAAATTTCGTTTGGTCGGTTCAAACGAAATCCCTTATTTCGTTTAAAGATTCTAATTTCGCTTGTATTGTTATTTCGCTTGAAACTGTTATCCAGGTTATTTCGTTTGAGGAAGGTATTTCGCTTGAAAGGGTATTTCGCACCAAAGTGATTTCGCTTGAGTTATAATTTCATTTGAAGATCACTATTTCGTTTGAAAGAAATTCCAGAAATCATCATCATGGCTGAAGAGTTCTACAATACGTTCTACAATGCACTCACGTCCGAATCATCCGAAACTTCAACTGTTTCACCAAAAACTATAACAAAAGCGATCAACGAAAACATTAAACATGATAATTTTTACGGAACACATTCAAAACCACCAACGCTTGAAAGTATTGAAGACTATACTTGCTGGAAAGAACGTTTCATTAGCTGGGCAAAAGCTTATGCACATGAAAGCTGGTTTTGTCTTGAGTTCGGGTATGAAAGACCAAAAGATGATAAAGGAGAAAATCTTCCACTCAAGAACTTATCCAAAGAAGACAAATCTGAATTTGCAGCCGAACAGAGAATGATTGCCTTGATCCAGTCATCAATCAGAAATGACATGTTTGCTTTATTACAACATGATGGATCTTCAAAATCTGTTTGGGAAGCTTTAAGGGTTAAAGCTGAGGGGGGTAAACAAATCAAAAAGAATAAAATCGCTTTGTTAAAGAAAGAATTCGATTTGTTTGACAGTCTTAACAGTGAATCAGTTTGACAAATGATTGAACGTTTTTGTCATCTAAAAATCGAACTAGAAAGATTTAAGATTGAGAAAACGAGAGAAGAAATAATTGACAAAATCATAGAAGCGTTACCACGAGCTGATCAGTGGCAAACGTTTGTGTTTATATTGAAAAATGATGTTTTGTATGAAACAATTTCTCTCGATGTGTTAATTGAAAAGATTGAAACTCATGAGCTTGAATTGCATAAACAAAACAAGATGAGCAGTTCTTCACATCAACAGAATGTTGGTCTCTATTACAAAGGTAACTTACCATCAGTGAAAGTTGGTGAATCACCAAAGACAACATTCAATGGTGAGAGGACAAAAGAACTTCAGAAAAGCTCATCAAGTTATGATCCAGGTTATCATTCATTTTCGTCAAAAGCTAATTCTGAAGAATCAGAAGAGATACTGTGCAACATTGCTCTCAAGTTGAAAAATTCTCCGGCTATGAGCATCAATGCTGCTAAACAGCAAATGAGCTTCCTTGCATCTGTTCTGGAATCATATGAAGGTCTTGTAGCTGGTAATATTGGAAATTCAGAGTTAACCAAGGAAGTCTACGACCAGATTGATCCGGAAGAAATGGAACTCATTGATATTCGCTGGTGTTTGGCAAGTTGCATCCGCAGAGCTCAAAGATATATGGAGATTACTGGGAAACAGTCAATCGGTGGACCATCAACAAAGCTTGGATTTGACAAGTCCAAAGTGACCTGCTTCAAATGTAAGCAAAAAGGTCATTTCAAGAGAGAATGCAACAATTCTACAGTTGGTGGAAATGAATATCCTTTCAATGATGATTATTACCGAAAGGCGATCTATCACCGTAGCAAAGAAGAGCCGAAGATGATTGAAAATAATCCTAGAGAAAAATCAAGAGCTTGTGCTGTAATCCATGATGACGAAGGATATGATTGGAGTCAGATTCTTCCTGAAGAAGATCGTGTTGATAATCGAGTTACAGCTCATGGAAGAAGTACATCAAAGAGCAACCATTATGTTTTTGTTGCTGAAATCAAAGAGAAAATTAGAGAAGAGATTCTAAAAGAGAACACATATAGAGAAAGAAACATTGCTTGGAACAGAATTGATGATATGCAAGAAGAATATGAAAGTGCAGTGAGCAATAAAAGATGGGATAAAAAGAGAGAGTGCTATGTCAACAGACAAGGTGAACCGGTCGTTCCCAAGAAGGACATAATTTTTGATGATGTTCTTTTCATAATTCCTCGATCTGTCGAATATTATACAAATGTTGGAAAAGATAAAACATATACAAAAAGACTTGAAAAAGAAATAAGACATGTCATGACATCGAGTCTAAGAAAGAGGGATGAAGAAAGAATGAAGAAGAATGTTGATGAGATGGTGAACGATTTGAAGAAGGTTGCTGAAGATGTGATAGTCGAAGCTGTAAAAATTGAGAATGTGAAGATTGCTGAGGTAGTGATGGTAGAAGAAGAAGTTGTTATGAAAGAAGTTGTTACTGAAGAACAACAAGTTGAAGAAGCTGAGAAGAAAGTTGAAAGTTCGATTGAAGTGAAGAATGAGATTTCGAAGGTTGTTGGTGATGATGGTACTGGTGAAGAAAAGAAGAGTGAAACTGAACTGAAGAAGAAAGATGCTGATCAGACAGATGCAGCAGAGAACATCAAGGTACCAATTACTGAGGTAAATTATGATTCTGAAAACTTAAATGAAAATGTTGAACAGTGCAAGAAATGCATGGAACCATGTAGTGGTTGTACTAAAAAAGACGAAAAGTTCAAAACAAGAGATCTTGAATTTGTTAAAATCGAAGAAGTTTTTAAAAATAAATATAAAGAAATGTTAGAAAATGAAAAAGTTTTGAAAGATAATACCAAAGAACTTTCAGAAAAGTGTAAAAAATTAGAAAAAGAAAATGAAGTTTTGAAAGAAAATGTTTTGAAAATGACAGAAGAATGTTCTCAAAAAGAAAATGATTGTCAAGAAATGAAAAAGGAATATGATTCAATAAAATTGGCTTATCACATTACAAAAGAGTCATATGAAAAGGTGAAAAGTGAAATGAGATTTGTTCAATCAAGATTGAATTACTGTTCTGAAACAACAACTGAACTAAAACGACAGTATGAAATTAAGCAACATGTTGTAAATTCTTATATTGAGGATGTTGCTAAGCTAAAGCGTCAGATTGCTGATTTAGAACAGGATAATAACAAGTTAAAAAGTTATCATGTGTCATCATATGTGCTTGAACGTATTTTCAATATAAAACCGGAAGATGGTGAGTCTGAGCAAAACAAGAAAGGCATTGGCTCAGAGTTTCATCAAGTTCCACCACCGTAAAAGTTTGTATTTTATGATGATGAAAAGGTTGAAAAAGCTTTCAACATGGTAGATCAATTTCCAGATAACATTGACGTAATCTATTCCAAATCTGATGATTCTAGTGATTCAGAGGTGGTAGGTAAAGTCGTTGAAAGTGTGTTGAAAGAAGAGTCAGTTGATACAGGTAAAACTGAATCACAGGATGAAAATGAAGGTAATTTTCATGATAGATATCTGAAAAACTCAAAATCTGAGAAAAATTTGAATGATGATTCAAAAGGATTGGTTTATACCATGATTGGATCAGACAAATTATTCTTAGATGTTGTATTCCCGATTCAGAATGTGATTTTAGAAAAGATTGATAAAGTGTTCAAAATGGTTGAGATTGAAAAGTCTGAAATTTCAAAGTTTGATGGTAAAGGCCACAAAACGTTTTATAACAAACCTGGTTTTAAGAAGAAAAACATGAAGGCTGGGTTGGGTTATAAAAAGAAACAAAATTGGAAGAAAAATGAAACATCAAATTATCAGGCAAAGATGAATTTTGTTCAAGGAATAAGTTTAGAAGAAGAGAAAGAACTCCAAGTTATACGACAGTCTAATGAAGAGTTCTGTGTTCAAAAGAAAAAGCAACAACAACAGATCAAAGATGTCTCAAAGAGGACATGTTTCAAATGTGATCAAACAGGACATCTTGCTCGCAAGTGTCCAAATCTGAAACCTGTTGATGTTGAATCGAAAAAGAAGCTTGATAATGTTGTGAAGCAGAAATCTGAGGATGTGAAACAAAGGTCAACCAGATTTGATTCAAAACAAACTTGGAGTTACAACACAAACAAGTTTGCTTCGAATCAAACTTGGAAGTCAAACCCAAATAGATTCGATTCTAAACAGACCTGGAATTCTCACACACCCAGATTAAAAACAACACAAAGTTGCAAAACAACTGTCGATGCAACAAAACTAAACGAGTTTTGGAAACCAAAAGTTGTTGTTCAGAATCAAAATGTTCAAAAAGAGTCACATTTTTACAAACGAGGTACTCCTAATGGTCAAACATGGACTGTTAAGAAACAAGTGACTTCTGAGAATGGTAATCAAAATGAAGATGTTTTTGAGAAAAATGAAAGAAACTATCCAGTTCTACCTGGAAAGATTTATGTTCAACTACCTGAGTCTAAACAGACTTGGGTTGCATTGTTCAAATGATTAAATTGATTGAATGTGCAGGTGCTCAAGAAAATTGAAGATTGTAAGAATGGAAATCAGAGCAGTCTGGCACAAGGGGAAGAGGCTGCTGAACCCTGTGTTGGTTAAAACAGGGAGTTTGTTTGATTTCTGTACATAAATAAACAATATTTCAAAAACCCTAAAAATTGAAAAATTTAAAAATAAAAAAAATATGTTTGTTTTTAAATTTGTCAAATATTAAAAAATTCAAAAAGATGTTGATTGAATATGCCGAAACCCTCATGGCGGAACAAACATGATTAATTTCACAAGATTGAAAAACGGTTTTCAAACTGTAAAAGATCAATGTGTTGTAAATCATGGGGGTAATTACTGCTTTACATGTTAATTTTTTTTTTGCAAAACAGTGCACGAAAAGCAGAAAATGGATGGCGAGACGAAGCTATCAGTGTCGGTTTGTCAAATTTTCTTTTAAATGATTTTGCATTTTAGGGGGAGTATTATTGTCAGAAAATCCAAAAACATTAGAAAATTTAAAAAAGTAAAAAACATTAGAAAATTTGAAAAAGTAAAAAACATGATAAAATTGAAAAAGAGTTTTTGTGTATAAAGAGGAAATGATAGTACATCAGTAGACAGTTACAGTATGCTAAAGAAATGTAATGATTATATAGTGTTAAACAGTCTCACTGATAATATGCCGATAGGTTTTTATACATTTAGTAAACTTTTTCGGGATATAAACATAAATTCAAACTTGCTTGTTTCGTGGGGAACACTACTTGGATATATAGGTAATCCCTGAAATCTTGTTTGAAGAACCCCTCTTTCTGAGATACTAGGTCTTTATGCTTAGTGATATCTGGGGTATTTTTCCGGGACTTCTGATAATGCGGAAGCAATGGCCTAGTCCCCGTATAATACTTTCTACATGCTTGAAATTAAAGCACACCCTCAGCATAAAAATGATGACACATTGCAAAATGCTAATCATGTGTTGTTGAAGAAAAGATTCTCTAAAGGGAACACACCTAAAGTGGAACCGTCATCTCTCTGATTTTGCAGAAGCAATAGCCTGAGCTCTCACGGTCTCGCATTTAACCCTTTACAGATATCATCTAGGTATACTCACCTGTAAGACTGAATATTGGGATCTGGATACGGGAGTATATTCAAGAGGTGGGACACATGAATGAGTTTAAGTTTTTAATACGCTTAATTCGTATCCTGAATCAGTTGAAATTTGTGTGAAAATTTAAGTGGATCAGTATATCGACAATCTAAGTGAATTGTTTAATTCTTAATGTGTAACTAAGCTCAACGGTACTTGTGACTTGTCAGAAACTGATATGATCCTCTGACGCGAACTCAAACAAAAATATTGTCTGTAAATATGTTTGTGAATATTTCTTTACGGTTTTATTTTTCAGAAAAATACAAAAAGATTTGTGATTCTGCTTTATTTTCGACAACCGATGTTTGAGAACTGAATTTCAAAACCTGAGTATGCTGATTGTGTTTCTAAAAATAAAACAAGTTCATTAATTTGAAATTTGTATTTTTTTAAGTAAAAAATCAAAAACAGTTTGTGATATCTCCAAGGTCATTAATTTGGACTTGGATGATTAACTGTGAGGGAGTTGGATTCTTTGATTGTTAAATCTTGTTAAGAAAGTCAGGGTTTTTAATTATAGATATTAAAAATACTGTTACTTATAAATGTTTGAGTGATGCAGATGTGATTCCAGATTACGATCCCGACAGCTGAGTCTAAGGGGGAGTAAGTAAGGGGGAGCTTGTAACCAGAAAGCAAGGTGTCGATCCCTAAAGCACATAAGCTTAACGAAAGGGGGAGCCTGGAAAAAGTGTTTCTAAGAGCCAGAGTCAGATTTTGGTATAACATTCAAAGATAGAAGCTAATCGAAGAAGATAAAGATTAATGGTTGCTTACAATGTTTGACAATTCGGAAAGAGTTTGAAAACTGATGAAGACTGAAGAGGTGTCCTGCAGATGATTAGACGCTAAAGACTTCGTCAACATCCAAGGGGGAGTCTGTTAGTGCACTATGTCTGTTGACTTCGTCTTGTATCAAGTCATGTAATAGGATTGTTAGATCAGGACTCGTAGTTCGAGAAATCAGGGTTTGTGTGTAATTGAGTGATTTCGCACGAAATTAACATAGGTAATTTCGTACGAAATCAGCATAGCTATTTCGTACGAAATTAACCCTGTGTAATTTCGTGCGAAATACCACCGCCTATAAATACCTGATGTGTCTGTATCATTTGACACGAAATTAACTTTTCTGATTTGGTACCGAAGTGTTGCCAAATTGTCTCCAGGTTGTAAATCAGTGTTATATCAATAATAGAGACATTTAAATTGAATCAAGCTGTACACAAGTCCGTTTCTCTAAATTCCGCCTTAGATTCGGATATAAGCTCTTCTGAACGACTCATTCAGGTCGCACAACGATCCTACAAACGAGCCACAATACTGAAACACTAAGTCCCGGAATGAGTTGAAAAGAGTTAGAATAAATTTTGGAGTTTTTGGGATGCTGAAGCTGGGAAAATTACGAGACAGTCTGTGAAAATGGAGCTGTCGCGCTACGCCACAAGGAAACATCATTGCAGTTGCGCCCCGCCACCATTAAACAATTAATTCTTGGAGTTTTATGATGTCGCACTGCGCGACCTCGAAGAAGCATACCCGTCGCGTGACGCGGCGGGGTTAATTGACGGCAATTGTTTGTTGTTGACTAGGGTTTCGTATAAAAACCAAGGAAATCATAATTAAAAACCCTAGCTACGAATTGAAGCAATCATAGGCGATTTGGAGAGCAATCGTTGAGCAATTTTGAAGGTTTTGAAGCTTTGGAATCATTGGTACGAGTTCGGGACGATGGATTGAAGACTTAGACGGGTTTTCCAATTCCTTGTTTGTTGATTTCTTTTCCGAAACTCGTTGTCATGAATTCTTGTTTGAACATCTTTGATTTGTTTTCATTATTTGACATGCTCGGCTAAACTTTTAAGCCACCTAGACTATGATGAATGGATTAATATAAAGTTTGAACCTTTTTCGTTAATTGCATGTTTTTATGGATTGATTGTGTATTGTAAACAGTTCGGTTTATTGATTTGATGTGTATGCGAACTTTAATTTGGTTCATTACTATCAATTGCTTCCTGTGAATCTTGGTGGTTGTCTGCTACAGAATAGGTTCATGCTAGTGTCTTTGACCTTTAGGGAGAATTGGCCAATAAACCCTAGAAGTAATTGTTAGTAATTTGCTAGATTTTAGTGTTCTACTAGTCCTAATAGCTGGAAGGTGCAGGGCTATTGGTAGGTCTTACCCGGCGAATTGCTTTAGAAAGTCTTTGAAAAAAGTCGTGCCTTAGTTGCCCCGTCGGTTTATTAGTCTATCAAGTCAAGTTAATAAATCTAAACTACCCTAGATCTATAATTGGAAAAGAGTAGGTCAACATTAGGGTACTTGCACAATAATTAGACAACTGTAAGGAAGTCTAATAACCGGTAGGATTAACGACCTAGGTAGTGCCATAAGTTTCACCTCGAGAAGGGTTGAGGGTTTACTTAGTGTCTTAATAGGTTTAGTATCATAAGATCCCGGTTCCATAAATCATTCAGTTAACCTAATTGGTAAATTCTTAAAATCAATCCAGAATTCTAGTCTAGGTGGTTCTCGTCATCATATAAGAAAAGTCTTCACATTAATTCGTATTAGCTTAGTTCTAGTTTAATATTTAGTTTAATTAAGTAGTTTAAATAGATTTCCTTAGATTTTCAGAAACCCCCCCCCCCAAAACAATTAAACGGTTTTAGTCGTGTCTGTTAGCGTCTGTTAGAGTCTAGTTAACGTGATTAATAGAGTATCGTAGTTCGATATCCAGACTTCCTTAGGTTATACTACAGTGATCGGTACACTTGCCGATTGTGTGGTTTAGGTCGAGTCTAGATTTAAAGCTTTTTAGTGTCTAGCTTAGAGAGTCTAATTTAGTTAATTTTTATAGTCTGTTTAGCACACATCAAGTTTTTGGCGCCGTTGCCGGGGACTCTTGGCGATCGCGTTCATTAGCTTTGATAGAATTTATTGACATATACGTGCTATGTGCTTTGTTTTGTTTTGTTTCGAGTCGTTTATTTTTATTTTTGAGTCTTAGTGACTAGTGTTTACTTTTCTTATATCTAGGTTTTTGCTTGTAGTGGATGCCACATCTGCGCTCGCACGGACCGCCGAAGCCGCCAGTTACAGAGTCATCATGTTGATTTGGCCAAGGCCCGCAGGTTAGTACTTCATCATCTTCTCAATTTCCTAATTTCGATTCCACTCCGTTACCCACCCCACCTTCATCACCACCCCATTCACCTAAAACATCACCTAAGGTTTCCCCACCCGATAGTCCATCTTCTAGCACCTCTAGCGCCACATAAAACATAGACTTAGAACAAATGGCCAATGCAAGACAAACCGTCCATCAACAAGCCACCAAGAACTTCACCGGTCTTGCTTCACCCATCACCGTTCCACCCATAGTTAGCGAAAACTCATGGAAGATTCCATCTTATGCCATGCAAGCCATCACCAATACCATTCAGTTCCACGGCCGCGAGGACGAGGACGAGGACGCCCCCGCCCATATAAACCGTTTCTCTCGTATACTTGCTGCTTTTAGCCTTCACGGAGCCCCAAATGATGCTACCTACTAATAGCTCTTTCCCTTTTCACTAGCCGGCTGTGCGGTTATTTGGTTGGACTCTCAGCCAACCGGTACTTTTACCACATGGGCGGGCCTCCGTCAAGCCTCTTTGAACAAATACTTTCCACCCGCGAAGGCCTCACGTCTTCGCGATCAAATTCACTCATTCTGCATGGAGCCCGACGAGCCCTACTACCTTGCTTGGGAGCGATTCCAAAACCTTTGTGCTCGTTGCACCCAGCACGGTCTTTCTGATTGGGCCCTTTGTGAAAAATTCTACAACGGTCTCACCCAAGAGACTCGTGATCGTTTTGACACTAATGCGGGGGGTCATATGATGGGTATTCTTACTGTAGCCGAGTGTTTAGAGCGTTTCGAGGCATTTGCCCAATCTCAATCTCAGTCGCGAGCTGATCAGTGATATCAAAGTGGAAATTCAAATACCACTACTAGTCATCCCACTCTTGGGGTGAACCATATCAATATGGACCCTAGTATAGCCGCTGTATTAGAAAACGTGACTAGGGAGCTCAAAGAGATTAAGGCAAAGGTTGATAAGTGTGAGTTTTGCCGAGGGGGTCACGATACGAATGCGTGTCCATTGTTAGTTGGTGAGGAGCAAGTCGATTTCGTGGGAGGGGGTTTAGGTAGAGGTCAACCTAGTGGGTTTGGTAATAATTTTAATTCGGGTTGGCGTAATAATAATAATTTCAACAATAATAATAATTTCCGGTCCAATGGTAACCCCCCTGGTTTTCAATTAGCTCAAAATCCAAATAGGGGTCAAGGTTCATTCTTTGGTGGGGTTCAAATGGGCACTTCAATAAAGGGTTCAATGGACAGGTCAAAGATGGGAGTCCAAGTAGTCAGGTTCAACCAGGCCAGGGTTCAAGTTATGATTTAGGGGGTAGTCTTGAGAGAATGGAAGCTATGATGAGCCAGTTAGTTGTTAAGGACCAAACCACCCAAAAGATCCTTTCCGAACATGACCTTATGCTTAAGAACCACCAAGCCTCTTTCCAAGACCTTCAAAGGGTCGTAGGTGACATGTCTAGGAAACTAGAGAAGAGATTACCCGGTCAGTTTGCAGGTAATACCCAACCAAATCCTAATGCCCATGCCAAAGCCATTACCCTTCGTAATGGCAAAACCGTAGGGAACCCGAGAGTTGAGGAGAGAGTAGTCGAGGAAGATGAGGAGATTGTAGACGAAGAAATCAAGATGGAGGCTCCCGGCAAAGTTCAATTGAGGCTAAGCCCAGCAAGTACCGCACAGCCCGGTGAGCCTCAAGTTGAGAAGAAAGTAGAGAAACCACCTGTAGACATTACACCTTCTCCAATCGTAGATCATTCGCGTGTCCCGTTTCCTTCACGTCTTAGGAACCAAAAGTACTCAAGGGAATACGGGCAATTCTTGGATATCTGCAAGCAATTGAAGATTAATCTACCTTTCATCGAGGCACTCCAATCTATGCCGAAGTACGCGAAATTCTTAAAAGACCTTCTTAGGAACAAGGAGAAGTTGGGGGAGTTGTCGAATGTCCCATTGAATGGAGGGTGTTCGGCTGTCGTTCTAAATAAGCTTCCCGAGAAGCTTACCGATCCTGGTATTTTTACTATTCCATGTCTTTTCGGTAGTAACACTAATACTCGAGCCTTAGCCGACCTAGGTGCTAGCATCAATTTGATGCCCTTTTCTCTTTATGATAAGCTAGACTTAGGCGAGCTTTCACCTACTCGTATGACATTATCTTTAGCCGATCTGTCCGTGAAATACCCGAGGGGTATAGTTGAGAATTTGTTGGTTAAGGTCGACAAGTTTGTCTTTCCCACCGATTTCGTCATTCTCGATATGGAAGCGGATGAGAGAGTCCCTATCATACTTGGTCGTCCATTCTTGCGTACCGCTAAAGCCCTCATAGATGTTTACGATGGTAAGATTATACTTAGGGTCGGTGAGGAGAGAGTCACCTTTGAGATAGATCGTTCTATGAACCACCCGAGTGGTTCGGATGACTATAGTGGTCCTTGCCATTCTGTATACTTCTTGAATTCATTCATCTCATGTGTCGACCATTGTCTTGAGTATATTAGTGGTGCCGACTTAGTGGTAGGGGAGAGAGTCGAGGAAGAGTCGAAGTTGGTAGATGAAGTAGAGGTTGAAGGGATTCCTTTGATTCCCGATGCATTAGCAGTTATTGATGACACCACCCAACCCCCACCCTTAGAGCTGAAGGTACTTCCATCTCATTTAGAATATGCTTTTCTAGGGGAGGGTTCCGAGCTACCCGTTATTATCTCATCAAAGTTAGAGGATGGAGAGAAGTTGAGATTGTTGGAGGTGTTGAAGGCCAACAAGGAGGCCATTGCATGGAGGTTGTCCGACATTAAGGGTATAAGCCCTTCTTATTGCACCCACCGGATACTCATGGAGGATGATTTTAAGCCGGTGGTGCAACCTCAAAGGCGGCTCAACCCCAACATGCAAGATGTTGTGAAGAATGAGGTCTTAAAACTCCTAGATGCCGGGATGATATATCCCATCTCTGATTCGCCATGGGTGAGTCCTACTCAGGCTGTCCCTAAGAAGGGAGGGATGACCGTTGTCATGAACTCCAAGAATGAGCTTATCCCTTCTCGTACGGTCACGGGTTGGCGCGTGTGCATCGACTATCGAAAGCTGAATGATGCCACCCGAAAAGACCACTTCCCATTGCCCTTCATCGATCAAATGTTAGAGCGTCTCGCGGTCAACAATTCTATTGTTTTCTCGACGGTTTTTCCGGGTACTTCCAGATCCCCATCGCACCGGAGGATCAGGATAAGACCACCTTCACATGCCCCTATGGCACTTACGCATACCGAAGCATGCCATTTGGGCTGTGTAACGCTCCAGCTACCTTTCAGCGATGCATGGTTGCCATATTTCAGGATATGATTGAGAGTTCCATGGAAGTTTTCATGGATGATTTTACGGTGTATGGTAACTCCTTTGATGAGTGTTTGAAGAATCTCGAGAGGATGTTGAAGAGGTGCGTCGAGACGAAGCTTATGTTAAATTGGGAAAACTGTCACTTCATGGTGATGGAAGGTATTGTTTTAGGCCATAAGATCTCGAGGGATGGCATTGAGGTGGATCGTGCAAAAATAGATACCATTAGTAGGTTACCTCTACCCACTAGCGTGAAGTCGATTCGGAGTTTTTTAGGGCATGCGGGGTTCTATAGACGCTTTATTAGGGATTTCTCTAAAATCACTCGCCCCATGACCCGTCTTCTAGAGAAAGATGTTCCATTCGTCTTTGACGAGGAGTGTCTTAAGGCCTTCAACTTTTTGAAGGAACAGCTTATTAGTGCACCTATTCTTATCTCACCCGACTGGAGCTTGCCGTTTGAGCTCATGTGCGATGCGAGTTACAATGCTGTTGGAGCGGAATTAGGACAAAGAAAGGACAAGCACTTCCACCCCATAAACTACGCGAGCAAAACGTTAAATAATGCTCAAGAGAACAACACCACCACAGAGAAAGAACTCTTAGCCGTAGTATTTTCTTTCGAGAAATTCCGCTCATACCTCGTGCTATCCAAGACCGTAGTTTTCACCGACCATTCAGCGCCACATTTTCTTTTCCAAAATAAAGACGCCAAACCTCGACTTAAAAGGTGGATTCTATTGCTTTCCGAGTTTGATATCGAGATTAGAGACAAGAGAGGGGCTGAAAACGTAGCAGCCGATCATCTATCACGTCTAGAGGGCCCCAAGAGAGAAGAGATTCGTGAGGAGGAGATTGGGGATACATTCCCTCACGAGTCGATCGAGTTTGTAGAAGCCAAGAAGGAGGGATTGCCTTGGTTTTGCGATTTAGCGAATTATCTTTCTAGAATATTGTGATGGGGATGACCACACAACAAAGGAGGAAGTTCCTTAGTGAGTCGAGGAAGTATGTGTGGGACGATCCGTTTCTCTTTAGAATAGGGGGAGATAGGATACTTAGGAGATGTGTGTCGCGAGAGGAGGGTTTGAACATTCTTAAACATGTGCATGAAGGCCTAACGGGAGGACACCATGGTGCATATGCCACCGCTCAAAAGGTGTTCGATTGTGGATTTTATTGGCCTAGCGTACTTCGTGATGCCGTTGAGTTTGTGAAAACATGTGATGCTTGTCAACGAACCGGCAACATTTCAGCCAAAGATGAGATGCCTCAAAACCCGATCCAAGTATTGGAGGTTTTTGATGTTTGGGGCATAGATTTCATGGGACCCTTTCCCGTCTCCAAAGGGAACCGTTACATACTTGTGGCAATTGACTACGTGTCTAAGTGGGTAGAGGCTCAAGCTCTTCCTACGAATGAAGCCCAAGTAGTGTTGAGTTTCCTCAAGAAACTCTTTTCCCGATTCGGTACACCTAAAGCTTTAATTAGTGACCTTGGTACTCACTTTTGCAATGCATTGATGGAAAAGTTGCTTGCACGCTACGGAGTCACTCATCGTTTGTCTACCGCATATCATCCACAGACGAGTGGTCAAGTGGAAAACGCAAATCGTGGTATCAAACGTATCTTAGAGAAAACCGTTGGTAAGAAGAGGAAAGATTGGTCCGACAAGCTTGACGATGCATTGTGGGCTTTCGAACCGCCTACAAAATGCCTTTAGGAACCACACCATTTATGATCGTCTATGGAAAAGCTTGTCATCTTCCCGTAGAGCTAGAACACCGAGCTCTTTGGGCTTTAAAAACCGTTAACCTTGACATGACCGAAGCCGCTAGGATGCGTTTCTTTCAAATCCATGAGCTTGAGGAGCTTAGGGATCCGGCTTATGCTCAATCGTTGGGAATTAAGGAGAAAACTAAAGCTTCACATGATCACAAGTTAAGGAAGGTTAAAGAATTTAGTAAAGGTGATAAAGTACTTCTCTACAATTCAAGATAGAAGTTGTTTGCGGGGAAGTTGAAGTCCAAGTGGTCGGGACCGTATATGGTTCACTACGTGTTTCCGTACAGAGCGGTGGAGATTATGGATGAGTCGGATGGCCGAAGTTGGAAGGTGAATGGCCACCGTTTGAAGCACTACATTGGAGGAGCGATAGGCAAGAACGAGATGGAGGAAACTCCTCTCGAAATTCCATGAAAAGCCGCCACTTAGTGCTTTGGGATGAAATCCCAAGTGTAGAGTATGTACCGTTTGTAATTTCGTTAATTTTCGTAATTTTTCGTAGTTTTTCGTGCCTTTGCTTTGTGTGTTTGAGTAATTTTACAGGAATCGTACCGTCGAGGAGCTGAATTTGCAAAGAAAACGACATTCAAGGTAAGTCCCAACACTTAGAAAAAATTTGGGATGGTTTAGGGAAGGATTGGTAAGACTTGAAAATTTTTCTAAGGCATAAAACTTGAATTTTTACGCAACCTTCTGCTCAAAATGGGCTGTCGCGTGACGGCACAGCAAAACAAGACCCTGGTCGCGTCGCACGACCCCTAGGTCCAAAAAAACCAGTTGAACTGATCTGTGGCGTTGCGCTACCATGAATGCCTTCCACCGTCGCGTCATGTGACCACTTAATATGACCCATTTGCTTGAACCCACCTGTGGCGTCACGCCACAGCCTTCCCCATCACCCGTCGCGGCACGCGACCTCACTCCAGGTCGTTTAAACCTTTATCCCCTTTCTTTTCTTCCTCAAATGCACAAACCCTTACACCACCGACTCCCCACCGCCGAACACACCTCCACCCTCCATTATTCCACCATTACTCAACCATTTTCCACCATTTCACCTTCCACGTGACCGGAATCGCATAAGGAACAAAACCCACCTAAAAATTTCATCATCAAACCGTGGGTTTGCTTCGATTCGGGACCAACTCTTCACGACAAACCTAAGTTTTTTCTAGCACACTTTCAGCGATTCAGGTACGTTTCTTGCAAAATCTTTGTACTTTGAGTCAGTATTTTAGTTTTTGTTTAGAATAGTAATAAATTTAGGGTTAGTCTTCTTGGTTGGTTTAGTGTCTAGTTCGTTTTAGTAGTCGAATAAGGTTGCGACATGGGATTGGTTTTGGTGTTTTAGTATCTGCAGGTTTTGGATGTTTCGGTTTGGGGTATGCTTGCCATGTTTGTCATATCTTAGGCTTGAGTTTGCTAACATTGAGTGTGGGGATGCGGTTGGGTAATTTATGAGTTTAAAATCAGATTTTCAACACCGTTTTGACCCGTTTCTTTAATACGACACTAAAGTTTGAAGCTTTACCTTGTTTGCCACTCAATGTTGGTTTGGTTTGTTGTTTGATATGGGTGTAAATGTTTCTCGGGTTGGATTTGGAACTTGATATGCTGAATATATTGAATGGTTTGGGATAGTGAATGTGCTTTGATTGATGATTGATTGGTATTAAGTAGCGACACATAAAGTTACAACCTTGCAATTTCAAAACGGAATTTTTTTTTTCAAAAAGGAAAACCCTCCTTTAATTAGGCGGACTTTTTCAATCGCTTAAAATTTTGTTTTTTTAACTAATAAACGGTTGGTTTTTCAGCAAGGTTGGACTTTAATGTCGGCTTGGTTAGGCACTCGAGTTTAATTGCGGACAATTAAAGTGCCGAGGGGGGTAGTGTACATTGAGTCCAGTTTAGTGTCTTTTTGTCTTTTTAGTAAGTTTTAGTCTAGTTCGAGTCGTATTTGTCGGTCTTGGGTTTACTTGCACGTGCAAGTGATTTAGGCTCGCCCGTACTCAATCTCCATTCGGGCGAGTTTAATTATCCCTTAGCAATTGTTAAAGGTAACCCGGTTTGTAATTCAACTTTATTTTTTCAGAATTAGCCGCGAATAAAATGCTACACGGCGATTCTAATTTTTTACAAAAAATTTATAAAAAATCCAAAAAAGATATAAAAATTTCAAAAATTTAAAAAAAATTAAAAATACCAAAAATAGTTTGTGATTACTGATTGTTTGCTTGTTTTGTCTGGTTAAATATTTGTTTTGCAGACATGGCTAGCAGCTCACGCAGTGGTAGGGCCCCAAAAAGGGGTGCGGATCAGACAACACCACAGCAGGATCCGATTCCACAAGGGATCCAAATTCTATAAATAGGTGCTGATGATCCAAAGCTGAGAAAAATTAAGTACCAAAGGGCTCATGAATTTATTCCAACACATAAAGTTAATCGACTCGACCACCCGTTACTGCAGTTCGAGCCGAGTACACCTGAGTGGGATAAGTATGATAAATTGAAGGATATGGATCTACTTCAACACAGGGTAATAGACTGGATGTGGTTGGGGGAAATAGGTTCAAGACAAGTAGTGTTGGACCTCCTGGGTCCAAAGTTGACTGAGGCATTGGAGTGTACGCAGGATCAGTATGAGGAGTTGGTACTGGAGTTTCACAGCACATGGAGACACAAGGAGGGAAAGTTTGATGATGAGAAAGCTGTGTCTTTCAGTTTGGGTAGGCATGTATTTGAGATGAATATGGCGAGTTTTGCCATTGTGTCGGGGTTTTATACTGAGGAAGAGGTGAGGCAGCCCGGGTTTATGACTAGTCTACGAGGTGCATACTCTTCTGTGAGGGATCATAGTGTTGGAGGGGCTGAGCTGCGTAATTTCTGGAATACGATTTCCGACCACCCATTTATAGTTATGAACCTGATTACTTCGGTCGTAACCCAGTTTATAGGTATGTTTTGAAGATTTTGTCGACTACGTTGGTGGGGCGGAAATCGGGTGAAAATAAGGCGAATTGGATCGAGTTGTTCATTCTCATGTGTCGGGTGGAGAACAGGGAGATGAACATAGCTACGGTGTTAGCAGATTCTTTCAGTAGGGGACGTAGAGGCGGTCATCGTGTTGGGTTGGCTATGGGCCCGTATATTACTCGTATTGCACAAAATTTGGGGGTGTTTAACTAGTATGTCCCTCAATTTTTACATGAGGGGCCGAAGACGATGACGTTTGGGATTAAGGAGTTACAGCCGGCTGGGATAGTGTCGTATACAGAGCCCTACGACTGGGAGCTGATTAGGCAGGGTCCGCAGGTGCAGCCGCCAAAGGGAAATCCGGCTGAGGATGTAATGATTCAGATTGACCCTACACACCGACAGCGGCCACCACAGCGACACGAGCGGCCAGCGCCTCAGTACCCTCGTAGGCAGCCACAACCTGTGCCTCTTACTTTGGAGTCATTCTTTGGCTATGTGGAGCAAAGATTCGACAGGTTGGAGCACCTTATTCTGACAGGTCAGGAGAGGCAGGAGGATGCTCTACGGTACATGATGAGCACGCACAGCATGGGGATTCCAGACTTCTTTCAGCCGAGACAGCAGGGTGGCTCGGCTGGTGCTGCTGAGAGGTTTGATCCGGATCCCCCGTTCCGTGTATTTGGTGAGGGTAGCTCTGGTGCAGGTGGACGACAGGAGGGCAGTGACGAGACTGCCAGTGAGCATGGCAAGGACTAGTGTAGGGATGATGAGGATGCAGCAGCTGGCTATATCTTTTGTTTGATTTTTCTTTTATGCTATTTTTTATCCTCATTTGTTGGTTTGTACTTATACTATTATACTTTGAACAGGTTGGTTGGGCGGGGTGGTTTGGTTGTGTTTGGAACTGGTACTTTTGGATTGTATTTATTTTATGATGTTTTGGTAGTGTTTGCTTATGATGTTGATAGGTTGATGTTTATGTCGCTTTCATTCGCGTGTCCGAGAATAGGAGTTGTTTGTTGAGCGCGTTTCGAATTGGAGGGCTTATGTGGAAACGACTGGCACTTTGACAGTCTCACATATTCAGCTAAGTCGTTTCCCTTGTATTTTTGTATTCGTTTATTTCTTTATTTATTTAGTTCGTTCGTTCGTAGTTAAGTGGTAGTTTAGGTAGTTAGTTGAGTCGTATTTTCGTTCTTGCATTAGGGACAATGCAACCTTTAAGTGTGGGGATGGGATACATGTAAATAATCGAGTCATAAATATGAAAAATACAAAAAAAAAATTAAAAATTTTAAAAATCCAAAAAAAATGAAAAATCAGAAAAATGTCTTTCAAATAAAGAAGTTTGCAAATTAATACGGAAAATGATAGAAAAGATGAGTTTTTACTCGGGTTGAATAATAATAATATGATATTAAAATAAATCGAGCTTGTGTCTAGTTAGGGATATGTGAATAGACTCGGGTTTGGTTTTAAGTCCCTTTGAGTTAATATACCTTAATTGTTGGTTTGCTAGTGGGTTTTCATCTGGGAAATATGGAAAATTGAAACCGCCAATAAGAGTATAAGGAACACCGTTATAAGTTAAAACCGCTAGAATTTTGTAATCATGAAAAAAGGAGGAAAAAATAAAAAAAAATGAGCTAGAAACTGAATGAAAGTAGCGCATTTCTATGTAATCTAGGTTGGGGATAGCGACTCTACAACTGGAATACCTCTAGGATGTGTGAAATCGAACTTGCAAAGAAAATAAAAAGTACCGAAGCCTAAGTAATCCGAGTTGGGGATAGCGACTCTACAGCCGGAATGCCTCTTGGTTAGGGAAAGCAACGTCTATGCTCATTAAAAGAAAAAAAATGAAAAGAAAGAAAAAAAATGGAAAAAGAAAAAAAAAATTGATTTTAAATTCTCTCGGTTTTGATATAAGACAGTTGGGAATTGGTCCAGTGATCGTTCTTTTCGTTCTATAAGCTCGAGGCGGGAGTAGGTGGACTGTAGATTCTGGCGTGAGGCCCTAGGTAGATTGACCGCACTTAAATTAAATTCACATGATAAGGGCTTAAGACCGGATTTGGGTTTAAGGGGACAAATATATTCGCAATCGCGGCTAATGCAAGTTTTGGTTTTAATAAAAATATAAATATGCTTTTGACCCGAGTAACTGTCCATCTCTGATTCCGTTGCATAATTCTTTTTTGAGGACGAAAAAAAGGTAAGTGTGGGGATATTTGATGTATTGCAAGATACATCTCTTATTCGTGTACATTTTGTATAGTTTTCCGTTATATTTAGTTCTGTTTTCATTAGAATGTGCATACTATTGATCAAATCGAGTTTTGCAGGTCTTGATGCTTAAAGTTGCTGAAAATTGAGTAGAAACGAGCCACAATACTGAAACACCAAGTCCCGAAACAAGTTGAAAAGAGTTAGAATAAATTTTGGAGTTTTTGGGATGCTGAAGCTGGGAAAATTACGAGACAGTCTGTGAAAATGGAGTTGTCGCGCTACGCCACAAGGAAACATCATTGCAGTCGTGCCCCGCCACCATTAAACAATTAATTCTTGGAGTTTTATGCTGTCGTACTGTGCGACCTCGAAGAAGCATACCCGTCGCGCGACGCGGCGGGGTTAATTGATGGCAATTGTTTGTTGTTGACTAGGGTTTCGTATAAAAACCAAGGAAATCATAATTAAATACCCTAGTTACGAATTGAAGCAATGATAGGCGATTTGGAGAGCATTCGTTGAGCAATTTTGAAGGTTTTGAAGCTTTGGAATCATTGGTACGAGTTCGGGATGAAGGATTGGAGACTTACACGGGTTTTCCAATTCCTTGTTTGTTGATTTCTTTTTCGAAACTCATTGTCATGAATTCTTGTTTGAACATCTTTGATTTGTTTTCATTATTTGACATGCTCGGCTAAACTTTTAAGCCACCTAGACTATGATGAATGGATTAATATAAAGTTTGAACCTTTTTCGTTAATTGCATGTTTTTATGGATTGATTGTGTATTGTAAACAGTTCGGTTTATTGATTTGATGTGTATGGGTACTTTAATTTGGTTCATTACTATCAATTGCTTCCTGTGAATCTTGGTGGTTGTCTGCTACAGAATAGGTTCATGCTAGTGTCTTTGACCTTTAGGGAGAATTGGCCAATAAACCCTAGAAGTAATTGTTAGTAATTTGTTAGATTTTAGTGTTCTACTAGTCCTAATAGCTGGAAGGTGCAGGGCTATTGGTAGGTCTTACCCGGCGAATTGCTTTAGAAAGTCTTTGAAAAAAGTCGTGCCTTAGTTGCCCCGTCGGTTTATTAGTCTATCAAGTCAAGTTAATAAATCTAAACTACCCTAGATCTATAATTGGAAAAGAGTAGATCAACATTAGGGTACTTGCGCAATAATTAGACAACTGGAAGGAAGTCTAATAACCGGTAGGATTAACGGCCTAGGTAGTGCCATAAGTTTCACCTCGAGAAGGGTTGAGGGGCTTAGTTGGTGTCTTAATTGGTTTAGTATCATAAGATCCCGTTTCCATAAATCATGCAGTTAACCTAATTGGTAAATTCTTAAAATCAATCCAGGATTCTAGTCTAGGTGGTTCTCGTCATCATATAAGAAAAGTCTTCACATTAATTCGTATTAGCTTAGTTCTAGTTTAATATTTTGTTTAATTAAGTAGTTTAAATAGATTTCCTTAGATTTTCAGTAACCCCCCCCCCCAAAACAATTAAACAGTTTTAGTCGTGTCTGTCAGCTTCTGTTAGAGTCTAGTTAACGTGATTAATAGAGTCTCGTGGTTCGATATCCGGACTTCCTTAGGTTATACTACAATGATCGGTACACTTGCCGATTGTGTGGTTTAGGTCGAGTCTAGATTTAAAGCTTTTTAGTGTCTAGGTTAGAGAGTCTAATTTAGTTAATTTTTATAGTCTGTTTAGCACACCTTACATTAGTTTGTTATTTACTCTGTAATAAAGCATGAATTTGTAGATGATGACAGGGAAGATGAGTATGAGATTTGGAATGACATTGATCGATCAATAGGATACATGTTTTATTATACACGAAAAAAAGCAGAGAGATGAACATAAGAATCTGATTTCATCCATTAAAAAATCTGGAATGAAGAAGATGAATATTCAAACTCTTTCAATGTCAATATCCTTTAAATTCGATATTTGGGAAACTGGATCATGAATCAAAAGAATATTTTGAATATTATTCAGGGATTTCCTAAAACCACATCGAGATATTATCTAGATAATATGACATAAATACCCCTAATCAGTAATTAAATATTATGCCACATGTCAATGTTATATTGGTTCTTATTGTTTGTAAGTTCACATCCCTTCCCCTATCTTTATTCCTATAATTACAGTAAAAAAATGTTATATTTTCTCTCTCATTGCAATTATATAATACTAATCTAAGTTCCCGTGTGCTACACGGGTGGCTAAACAGGAAAACTAAATCCTTTAAAATTGTGAAGTAAAACTTATAATTTTATATACGTTGAAATATTAACGAAAATGTTATAGAGTACATGAAATATGTATCTGTAACACCCCGAAAATGCGAATCGTTTATTTTAAATATGATGCTGATAAATACATAAGTGAACTAGCTAGGATTAAAATAACCTAGTTAGGTAAAAGTCTTTTAGTGACTTATAAATGAGTTAAAAAGCTAAAACAAGAACCAAATGATAATTGAGGGGCCTAAGGGGTGTAAATTGAAACTAATATTATTAAAACAAAAAAATTAAAACTCAAAACCCACTTAGGGGCGTGGGTGGAGGTCGAACCAGGCAAGGGGAAGGCGACCAGGGTTCTTCAAAACCCAAGCTTCCACAAATCTCATAAATTGAGGGTTCAAATCTGATCAAAAACGAAATCTGAGCTAAGATTAATGATCCCCATTGCAAGGAGATCATAAGGTATGTAAAATTTGACAAAAACTCTCTACTTGAAATTCTCATGAATTTAGAGAACTTGAAATCTGATGATGCATGTGTGATTTATAGATGAATTAGGAACATTAAAATGTCTAGGAGTAAACCCTAGACAAGTACATGTTGAAATTATGCTAAATTCTAGTGAAATCCATGGTCACCATTGAAGGTGATTAGTGGGTTATGTAGAACTTGATAAACACTAGGAAATTTGGGGTTGTTCTAGTGTAATTTGACATATGTAAAGTTATTTCAGAATTATAAAGGAAAATATTTGTGTTAGATGGTTTGATTGATAAAAATTCGGGTTATATGACAAGTTATGAGCTTGTTAATGAATTATTTAAAATTCTGCCCTTAAGGTGTTTGTATAAATGCCTCAAAGAAGACTTAAACCTGAAATTTAAAGTTAAAACGCATAATTAGGATGTTTTGGCAAATTGTGCGATATACGAATTAAAAAGAGTTCTAAACGTGAAGTGATTGAACTCTATAGGAAAGGACACCGGAACATCGAGTGGACAAGCCGGTGGCGACTTGCGTTTGAAGGGCGTACTTTGAAGGTATGCAACTTGATTCGTTACATTTGGTAAATTTTGATAATTAGCATATGTGTAGTTGAATTGTAGAATAAAAGTTGTGTTGATTTAAAGCGATAATGTTCGCTAAATTGAATAATAGATAAAAAATTGGTTAGATCTCGTTGGTAGTCATCATAATGGAGGATTCCGTAGATGAGCCAAACGGGTCGAATAATCAATTAATGCGTCGCTAATGCTTCGTAATATGGTTAATTGATCTTTTGTTGTTGTTAATAAATGACATATTAGCATACGAGAATTTAGCGTGTTGGTTTGTTAGAATGATGAAGTCCACAATGGGCAAACTAAACGGGTCATTAAGAGAAGGTATGAATCGAATAACGGTAGTACTTTAATCGTAGATTTCGAACCCTAGTGATGGGTAGTGAATTACTAAACACGTAAACCGATGACGGGAGCGTAGGTGTTGAAAATAAAGAACTCATGATTGGGATCTTCTTATTTAGAAGTCATATCCCGTTCATGGAAGTTTGGGTGAAATGAATAAATGGGTCAAACAACCAAGTTACAGAGTCTACCGTAAGTTACGGTCTCTACCGTTACTTACGGTAGAGAGCAAAATGTTACGGTGGTTCACTACTGTTTTACGGTGGACTAGGGTCACTTAGCGACTACCGTAACTTACGGTAGATACCGTAAGTTACGGTAGAGTCCAGAAGTTTTTGTTAAATTTCTGCATATTTAGTTAATCGAATCCGTTTCTGAGCGTAGTTTCGATTATGCAAATTTTCTAAGAACTCTAATACTAAATTTTGTTAATAATCCCCAGTTTTCAGGTATGGCTAGTATGTGGACGATGGTCAAGTCGATGCTCTCGAACCGAACACAATCTTTTGGAGCTTCCGCATTAGATTATCCAGTTTGTTTAATGTTTATGATGTAAACAATTTGCTAATCGTGTTTTGGAATGGTGGAACTAGTTAAGAAATCATCTCGTATGTAATCACTTTAAAACTTAAATTTTGTACTTACTTTGAAGTAAGGTACCGTTTTATATATAATTGAAGAAACACTAGAATAATCGATCGGAATCAATTATCTAGGGGGTTTGAATCCGCATAAAAAGGTGGGTTTCCTCTCGTTTGATTCGATTACAATTGATCTCCTTCTCCGATAACTCTGCAAAAAAGAAGCACCGTTAGCCTCGCCAAGGGGAGAAAGGGGTTCTCTCCTTGACCCGACTCCGGTGTGAGAATAAGTATGGGTTATGAAGAAGAAGTTGTATTTCAGGAGTGTGTGTAACTTGAATTTCATACCTGATTTGTTCTCATATTTATAGCCGGGAGTCTTTGGGCGGGAAAACCTGTTAATGAAAAGTTGACGGAAGATGCTAACCCCGTGAGCGGTTACATTTCCTTCCGTTTAAGCTTCTTGATCCGACGTGAATGCACACGGATCGCTGTGTAGATCTATGGCTGGGGATATACCACGTGGAAAGTGATCAGGTAGAGATTACTCTCCAATTACATGCTATCGTTGTGAGTTCAGGGACGTCTGAGGTGCTGACACGTGTCCAGACGGTTATAACCGTATTAGTGGTGCACGATTGATCTCTTCTAGAAGATTACTGCTGTAATCTGGTGTGACTCCTTATCGTATGGAGTCAGCTTGAATAAATAATATCCAAGTCTGGATATTAAGCGGAAGTGTTTATTTTAGGATTTCCATCCTTTGTTTATGGGAGAAAGCGCAAGGATTTATGATTTCCTTTGGGCGCGCGAGTGTTGACTGTTGACTGTTTCTTAAGCCTTTCTTTTGTAAGACCAGTGCGCGGCCGCGCAAGGTAAAAAGAGAACTTAAAGATGAGGTTGTGGTATGGTCCCAAGCACTTATTATGAGGTTTTTGGGACCTTACCCCTTCAAGTCCCCCAGTCTAGTGTTGCACTTATGCAAATAAGTGGAGCACTGGACTTATAAGAGGGAAATGCTTTTTGGCGCGAAAAATAAGGAATCTTCTATGAGAAGATTCATTTTGTTTATTGTAAAGATTTTTGAAAATCTTTGACTTTAAATGAGACTGGTACAGTAAAACTGAGTGACAGGCTGTCACTGTCAGTTGTTCTTTACTGTCCGTGTTTTGCACGCGCGCGTGTAGGCGCGTTTGTGTTGGTTTTCTCTCGCTCTGTTGCTTGGAGAACTGTGATATCCGAAAAAGGTGTTGTGGCGGTTACCGATGCTATTTATTGCGGTGAGTATATAACGTTTGAGTTGCCCTCTTTCTGTGTAATCATTGTTTCGTTGAAAACTTCTCCTGTTCCTTTCTTCTAAGAAAAAGTTTATCATTTCCTCTTCTTATGTCAACCGGAGAACACCAAGAAGACCTTTATGAAGAAATGTCGACTGAACTTCCACCGTTAAAGTGGCCTAGAGCGACATCGCTTTACCGGAGAAAGCCCTTATTGGTGCTAGTGTGAGCCTGAATTGGAAGATGGATCGTGATGATAAACCAGTGTATACAGAGGAAGGTCATGGTAAGTTTGAGGTTTTTCTACCCCCTTTCCCCCCCTTTTTTTTTTTTTTGAACTTGCCTTTCTTCTCTTGTAGTTGTTTCGCTGTATGTTGTTGCGTTCAAGAGAGAAGGTGGAAGAATGGGTACCATTAAGAAGAAACCTGATGAGGAGCTTTGGTACCACCGTATTGTAAGAAACTTTGTTCTTCCGCGGGATGCGGATTTATCTGCTCAGCCTGTTGCTGGCGCTGGTAAGCTATATGATTATTGGTTTACTATTTGCTTTTCTCTGTTGCGCTTTTGAGTAAATTATCCTTTGCGCTTTCGTAGGTGAGTTGTCAAACTTTGGCATAGGCCCTGAAAAGAAGAAACGCGCGACGACTTCTACTTCTGCGCCGAAGAAGAATGAAGCTGATAAAGCTCAATCTTTGAAGACAAAAAATGTTGGAGGAGAGAAGAAAGGTATGCGTCGTTCCTCTGACTCCTGGTGTGATTATGTGGTGGTTTCTGACTCTCTGGAGGGTCTTACGCCTGCAGTTACTGTTAGGAGGCCAAAACCAGAACCGAGAGATGCTGCTGACATCCCTCCATCCAACCCGAATGATCCCATTGACTTGGAATCTAGTCCTGAACACTTGGTGCACAGGAAGGCCGGTAAAAGAAAACAAGCTGATACTGATGTTGAGGGTCAACCCTCCAAGAAGATTCAACGGAAGAAGATTACCAGGAAGGGCAATCTGGATGCTTTTATCTTAGAACCTACTCCTAGTAAGTGTTGTCTTTACTTCTTTTCTTTATGCGCGTTAAATCTTTACAGACTTTGTTGTTTTTATTTCAGAAGTTCCTATTTCTCCTGTGGCCACAGAGCCACAGCCTATGGTTAATGAAGAACTCCCACTTTCTCCTCCGCGTGCTCCTGTTGTTGATCAGTTGAAGACTACGGAGGCTCCTGAAGGTGGTGTGGAGAAGACTGTTGAGGCTGATAAGCCTGTTGATGTTACTGTAGAAGTTGAAAAGGTTATTGACCCAGAGGTTGTGGATGGTGCTGAAAATCCACGAACCTCTGAAACTATTGCTCAAGACCTGGGGAAAGATCAAACTGTTGAAAAAGTCCCTACTTCAACTTCTTCTCCTAAACCTTCTGATGCTATGCCCGAGCGTGTTGAGAAGGTTTTTGCTGAGGAGCAAAGCTCATTTGCTGGTGTTGATAAAAATTCTCCAATCCGCCCAGAGGAAACCCTGGGGGATTACTATTACAGGACTTACTCAGAAAAAGATGCTTCTGAGCTTCATGCCCCTGTTTGGAATTTGAAGAAAGGTGACACTTTCTCGGATTGGCATGTGTGCCAAGATTGGTTGCAGGGGATATTTCCGCCTGGAGAGATCAAGTTTCAAGAAAGCCGGTCTTTTGAACAAACTTATCAATCTTATCTTGAAGAGACTGTTTCTCATGCTTCTACCACTCATCGCATAGTGCGTGAGTGGTATAGTATGCATAAAGATTGGGAAACTTTTAGGGTATCCCAGAAGAAGTTTGCCAGTGATGAGAAGCGTTTAGCTCAACTAAAAGCTAAATTGGAAGCTGATCAAGCCAAGTTTGAGGCTGATCTTAAAACCGAGGAGTGGTCTGCTGCAGGTTGGAAGAGGAAAGCGGAAGCTGAAGCTGCCCTCCTTTCTGAAGAACGCAAAAACTGGAAGAGAATTTGCGAAAAAGATAATGCTGAGAAGGTAAATCTTCGCAATATCATCAATAATCTCAAGGCTGAGATTGAAAAACTGAAGAGACAGGATGCAGAGATAGAAAGGTTAAAAAAGGAGAAAGCTGATGCAGAAGCTGCTCTGGAAGAAGCGCGTTCTCATAGGGAGCGTAGTGAGCAACGAGAGGTACAAACTTGCGCCACTCTTGCTCTTACAGATAAAGAGTTAGAAGAACTTACTGCTTTGCTTTCTGATCAGGAAAAACTTAAAAAGGACCTGGAGCTTGTGCATTCTGAAAAGGCTGAAACTTCCCGCCGTTTGATTGAGACTGGAGAAAAATTGGAAAATTCTGAAACGGCGCGAGCCACAGCGGAAAGTGAGCTTGAACCTCTAAAGAGTGATATGGCGTGGCTGAAAGATCGTGGAATTGCTTGTGTAAGTTGCTTGTTCTTTTTCTGTTGTGGAACTGTTTATGTGCTTTCTTGTTATTTATCCTTTCCTTCTTTTACAGGTTGCTGAATCAGTGTTAAACTCTGAAGAGTTAGATAAAACCGTGGCGCGGTTAATTGTTGCTGCGCAAAAAGACGGGTATGCTCAAGGGTATGCTGAATGTTCTCGCCATGTTAACAGCGCTTTGAAGGTTGATTGGGGTACTAGCAAGTCTGCAACTTATGGCGTGAATACTGGTGCTGTGCTTGCTGCTTTAAAGACAGAATTCAACAACTTGCAACTTCCAGTTATGGATCTGATAAATGTTGCGCTGCAATCTGATGATCACGTAGCGCAACTAAAGGAAATCTTTCCGGATGAGGGTGAAGATTTAGCGTAGGCTGAAAATGTATTGAACAATTTTCTTTGTAATATTTGGGATGTGTATCCCTTTCTTTGATGGTGCGCTGTTGCGCAAGTAACTAAAACACTGCCGTGTTTGATAGTTGTTTAGGCGTATTTGTACGCCGAGGATAGTATGTTATGTTTTTCGTTTTACAATATTTTGCATGAGTACGATTACTTTTATTGAGTAAGGCGAATGAAGTTGGTATAAAGCTCATGTATGAACTTATGGTCGTTTGTGATGCAATTACTGACCGTTCATGAGACTTTGTTTGTAATTACCATAATGTTTTTGCGCTTACTAAAAGAAATTGCATGCACTTTGTAAGAAAAACACAAGAATAATAGAAACTTTGCTTTTTTATTTAGGGATAGGGCACAGAGGCCATTACAAAGTTTGCTAAAATAATTATATGGAACTTAACTTACTCTCTAACTTTTCCACTTCGTTTGATAGATCATGTTTTTCCACGGGAAATTCATAGAGTTGTCTTTTAAGTTTTTGCCCTTTTGCTTGGGCCCTCCTCGCCCCGAGTTATCTGCTTTATTTCTTTGCGCACATTTTGGAGCAAATGTGTGAGCCCGCCGCTTTTGAGGGCTTTCTCTATTTCTGTGCGTAAAGAAATGCAGTTGTTAGTGGTATGCCCGTTGTCTTTATGATACTCGCAGTATTGGGCAGGGACCTGTCCACGCTTTTTTTTCATGGGGATTGGAGGTTTGAATTGATAGTCTTCAGTACTCAAAACTTCCGCCGGGGTCTTAGTTAGGGGAGTCCACTGTCTCTCCCTATTTTCCTGTTTGGTCTCCCTCTGCGCGGTGAGTTTGTTGATCGTTACTCGAGCATCTTCCTCCCGCCAGTGGAGCCTAAGTCCGCAGGTCTGTTATGTGGTGGTGGCGGCCTATTTGTGGTAAGGTTCTTCTCAGTTTGAGCATAAACTTTTGCTGCTGCCATTACCCTCTCCCAGCTTTTAGGGAGGCCTTCTGTACCGGATAAGACCTTAATCATGTCATCGCACCTAACTGCGTATTTGAATTGAGCACGGATTAGTTGCTCATGAACTCCGCCAATCTCTAATACCTCTTTATTGTATCTGGTGATGAAATCCTCCAGATTTTCGTCATCATGGCGCCAAATGTTCATGACGTCAGATGTGTCGCAAATGGAACGCCGTTGTTGGCTAAAATGCGTCAGAAATTTTTCGCGCAGATCTTTCCACGATGTGATCTGTCCGATTGGCAGGTTATCGAACCAGATTCTCGCTGCGCTGGTTAGGGTCTGTACAAACAGATGGCACCATAACGGGAGAGTCCAGCCCCCAACCAGACCTACGCTGGTAAACACTCTCAGGTGGTCATCGGGGTCTGTCAGCCCGTTAAATTTACCCACGTTGGATGGTAGTTTAGCTTTCTCAAGCGGAGCCAAAGCTATTTCCATGATGAATTTTGAATTTTCCGCTGCTTCCGCAGGGCGGTAAATCAAATCATAGTTGTGTTCTGCCTCAGGGTTATAAACCGCACGAGGCCTGCATTTGTTGTAATTTGGCTGCAATCGATTAAACACACTGGTATTTGCACTTAAACGGTATGTTGGATCGGATTCATCGGTATGGGTGTTCCGTTGGGAACCCAACCTGGTATGAACCGATTGTCTTCGGTGAGGGTGTGGTTCATCATGATATTCTTTCTGGTAACTTCCTGACTGAGTGTACTCACGTTTTGATGTGGATCTGGCATAAACCTCTGTATTTTCGTAAGATGCATCTTCCCGTTGGGAGGCATGAGCACGACATCCTGGTCTCCGTGATTGAGTCAGGGGAGCAGTTTGTGCACACAGCAGTGTGTATACTGCATTTAGTGCCCCTTGAGACCTGACGTACCAGGAAATTGGAGTTTCTCTTGGTGGCAGAATTGAATGAGCAGGGTTTGCTGGTAACTCTCCTGGAGTGACAGGGTCGTTTGCTCGATTGGATTGAACCTCGTTGTCATTCGAGGCATCCTCTGGGATTCCTTCTACTTGAAAGTTGTTTTCGACGTTCGGCTGAGGGCCAATTTTCCGATGAGATGACGTTTCCTCCATATGCAAAAGGACACGACGAAATGAATCGAAAAACAAGAGAGAAACGGATGAAACAGAGGAAAAAACGGTGGGCACCAATGAAGAAACACTAGAATAATCGATCGGAATCAATTATCTAGGGGGTTTGAATCCGCATAAAAAGGTGGGTTTCCTCTCGTTTGATTCGATTACAATTGATCTCCTTCTCCGATAACTCTGCAAAAAAGAAGCACCGTTAGCCTCGCCAAGGGGAGAAAGGGGTTTTCTCCTTGACCCGACTCCGGTGTGAGAATAAGTATGGGTTATGAAGAAGAAGATGTATTTGAGTAGTGTGTGTAACTTGAATTTCATACCTGAATTGTTCTCATATTTATAGCCGGGAGTCTTTGGGCGGGAAAACCCGTTAATGAAAAGTTGACGGAAGATGCTAACCCCGTGAGCGGTTACATTTCCTTCCGTTTAAGCTTCTTGATCCGACGTGAATGCACACGGATTGCTGTGTAGATCTATGGCTGGGGATATACCACGTGGAAAGTGATAAGGTGGAGATTACTCTCCAATTACATGCTATCGTTGTGAGTTCAGGGACGTCTGAGGTGCTGACACGTTTCCAGACGGTTATAACCGTATTAGTGGTGCACGATTGATCTCTTCTAGAAGATTACTGCTGTAATCTGGTGTGACTCCTTATCGTATGGAGTCAGCTTGAATAAATAATATCCAAGTCTGGATATTAAGCGGAAGTGTTTATTTTAGGATTTCCATCCTTTGTTTATGGGAGAAAGCGCAAGGATTTATGATTTCCTTTGGGCGCGCGAGTGTTGACTGTTGACTGTTTCTTAAGCCTTTCTTTTGTAAGACCAGTGCGCGGCCGCGCAAGGTAAAAAGAGAACTCAGAGATGAGGTTGTGGTATGGTCCCAAGAACTTATTATGAGGTTTTTGGGACCTTACCCCTTCAATAATCTTGCGTATTTACATTAAATTCTTATAAAATTAAGACGGGTGTTTCAAGTTGGTAATCAGAGCTTACGGTTGTAAACAAAGTGTTCGGTTCAAGCTTGATCGATCGTCCGGTAAGAATTAATTTATTATTTTAGTAGATCCTATCTTATGTATGAAATGAGATGCGAATTAATGTGCATGGGAATGGTGTGTTAACACACTCAAACCTGGAAAGTGCACCAAATGTGAACGGTAAAAGCAAGTCACGCACTTGGCTAAACCAAAGCAAATAAAGCTATGTTATAAATGAAATGTTTAATGTTTAATGTAAACATTTCAGTTTCAAGATGTCGAAAGGAGACGATAATGATCCGGTGCCGACAAGCACCGAACAAATGAAAGAGATAATTGCCGAAGAAGTAGGGAAGGCAATTGAAGGTAGTCTATCCGGGTTTATAGACAAAATTCAAAACACGGTGTTGTCACTTGTTGAAGAAAGAGTCAAAAGGTTGGAAGATACTGTCAACCTTATGAAAGAGAAATCGGGAGAACGTAAAGGATGTTCGTACAAAGAATTTATGGCATGTAAACCGCCAATCTACAACGGGGAGGTTGACCCGATAATTTGCCAAAGATGGCTGAGCGACGTTGAAGGAGTATTTGAAAGGACCCATTGTGACGAAA
This sequence comes from Helianthus tuberosus, assembly GCA_030545235.1. Taxonomy (NCBI): domain Eukaryota; kingdom Viridiplantae; phylum Streptophyta; class Magnoliopsida; order Asterales; family Asteraceae; genus Helianthus; species Helianthus tuberosus. The sequence goes on along the minus strand of CM060357.1, from coordinate 37,352,356 downwards.
GTGACTTTGTTGCTTACGGAACGGGTCAGTTGAGAGGTCAAGCCAAAGATTGGTGGGACAATAAAAAGAATGAAATAGGGGCCGAAGCGGCGAGGGCCATGACATGGGGGGAGTTTAAGACGCCGTTTCTTAAACATCATAGTCCCAAGGCGGTCATTAATAGAATCAAGGAAGAGTTCATGCAACTTAGGCACAAGGGCGAGACCATAGACAAGATTACGACGACGTTTATAGATAAGATGAAGTTTTGCAGTGAATTGGTGACGAACGAAGAACAGAAGATATACTACTACTATAACATGTTGAGCGCCGAGTATAGGGAGTTTATGACTCCTTCAAAATACAAGACCCTTACCGAGATCATAAACGTTGCTCGGGAACGTGAAATCGAGTTGAAGAAGCAAGTTGAAAGGGGTGAGCGAAGGGCACATGATGTGAATCCAAGCCCTACAAAGAAAGCTCGAACTAGGGAATCGGGAAAGAAGGTTGATGCTAAAGGTGGGTCGCCAAGTTGTAAGGTGTGTGGAAAAGGGCACAAGGGAGAGTGTCGGTTCAAAGACAAACCGTGCCCCATATGTAGTAAAACGGGGCACACGGCGTCTCTATTCCCGGGTAAAATCTAGGTTTGCTACAAATGTTATCAACCCGGCCACAAAAAGTCCGAATGCCCAGACTTAGTTGGAAGGAGAGACGTTAAAGAATCTCCAGCAGAAGCCCCTAAGGCGAAGGCTAGGTCCTTCCAACTTACCGCGGCCGAAGCAAAGATAGAACCCGATGTGGTCTCAGGTATATTCACAATTAACTCAATTCCTGCACGTGTATTGTTTGATACAGGTGCGAATAAATCCTTCATTTCGCATGGATTTATTCGACATCCTTCATTTGTATTGACGAAATTATCTGTGCCCTTAGAAGTTGAAATAGGGGACAATAAAAGTTTTATAGTTTGTGATATTTGTCGAGGCTGCAAATTAAGCATCGATGATGAAGAATACCTGATAGACCTAATCCTGATGTCAATGGGGGAATTTCAAGTAGTCGTTGGGATGGATTGGCTATCTCAGCACCACGCAAAGGTCGTGTGTTTTCGTAAGGAAATAAAGCTAACATCTCCGAGCGGGAAACACGTTACTATCTATGGCGAAAAAGGAGGTAACCCCATAATATGCTCAATGTTGAAAGCTCACAAGCTTATGAAGCAAGGATGCAAGGCATTTATGATATACGCAAATGAGCCCGAGAAAGAATCACTAAAGATTGAAGATGTACCGGTAGTACGGGACTATGAAGATGTGTTTCCGGAGGATTTACCGGGGATACCGCCCGAACGGGAAATAGAGTTCGGAATCGAATTGATTCCGGGCGCGAAACCCGTAGCTAGAGCACCGTACCGACTCGCGCCGTCGGAATTACAAGAGTTGATGTCCCAGATTCAAGACCTGCTTGACAAGGGATTCATAAGGCCGAGTGTGTCTCCTTGGGGCGCACTGGTACTGTTCGTGGAAAAGAAAGATGGAAGCATGCGCATGTGTATCGATTACCGGGAATTAAACAAACTCACGGTAAAGAATCGATACCCGCTTCTGAGGATAGATGATCTATTCGACCAATTACAAGGTGCGAACTGGTTTTCAAAGATTGACCTTAGATCGGGGTATCACCAACTAAAGGTCAAGGAGGAAGATGTGCCGAAGACGGCTTTCCGCACGCGATACGGACATTACAAGTTCCTCGTGATGTCATTTGGGCTAACAAATGCACCCGCGGCTTTCATGGACCTCATGAACCGGGTTTGCAAGCCAATGCTGGATAAATCGGTCATCGTGTTCATCGATGATATTTTGGTCTATTCGAAAAGTGAAGCTGAGCATGCATACCACTTACAAGAGGTGTTAGAGACACTTAGACGAGAAAGGTTGTATGAGAAGTTCTCTAAGTGTGCCTTTTGGTTACGAGAGGTGCAATTTCTCGGCCACATCATAAGTGCCGATGGAGTATTGGTAGATCCGTCAAATATCGAGGCCGTGTCGAAATGGAATCCCCCGAATAACCCTTCGGAAATTAGAAGCTTCTTAGGGCTTGCGGGATACTATAGGAGATTCATTCAAGATTTCTCCAAGATTGCGTCGCCACTAACAAAGTTAACTCGGAAGGAGGAGAAGTTCATTTGGGGTGTTGAACAAGAAAGGGCGTTTCAAACGCTAAAAGAGAAGCTAACTCAAGCTCCGGTATTAACATTGCCGGACGGAGTCGAGGACTTGGTGGTTTATTCGGATGCCTCATTATCGGGGCTAGGATGTGTTCTGATGCAACGGGGCAAAGTTATAGCTTATGCTTCGAGGCAATTAAAGATACATGAAAAGAAATATCCCACTCATGATCTCGAATTAGCTGCAGTGGTGTTTGCGTTGAAAATATGGAGGCACTATTTGTATGGGGTAAAGTGCACCATATTCACCGATCACAAGATCTTAAAATACTTCTTCGATCAGAAGGAGTTAAATATGCGCTAGAGACGATGGTTGGAAACGGTGAAGGATTTTGACTGTGAAATACACTACCACCCCGGAAGGGCAAATGTGGTGGCGGATGCTCTGAGCAGAAAAACGGACTATGTCCCAATATGGGTAAGGTCGATGCAGCTTGTGGTGACCTCGGGTATACTTGAATGTATCCGAGAAGCACAAGTAGAAGCAGTAAAAGAGGAGAACTGGAAGAAGGAACGAATAATCGGCCAATTAAAAGATTTGTCGGATGGAAAGAACGGGTTGAAGACTCGATCCGGAAGAATATGGGTTCCAAATACTTGTGGAGTGAAGGCGCTATTACTTGATGAAGCCCATAAATCCCGATATTCTATTCATCCGGGAGCGACAAAGATGTATAATGATCTGAAACAAAATTATTGGTGGCCCGGAATGAAGAGGGATGTGGTGAAATATGTAGAGAAGTGCTTGACTTGTTTACAAGTCAAGGCGGAACACCAGAAACCTTATGGGAAACTGCAACCTTTGGAGATCCCGGTTTGGAAATGGAAACATATCACTATGGACCTATTGACCAAACTACCTAAAATGATTCGGGGATTCGACGCCATATGGGTGATTATGGATAGATTGACAAAGAGTGCACACTTCATTCCTACGTGAAACTTATATGTCGGAAAAGATGTCCGAGGTGTATACAAACGAAATAGTGGCACGTCACGGAGTACCAGTATCTATTGTGTCGGATAGAGATACCCGGTTTACTTTAAATTTTTGGCGAAGTTTCCAAGAACAGATGGGAACGAAACTCTTCATTAGCACCGCCTTCCATCCGCAGACATACGGGCAGAGTGAAAGAACAATACAGACGCTAGAGGATATGTTACGGGCATGTATCATCGACTTCGGTGGAAGTTGGGATGTTTATCTACCCTTGGCCGAATTTTCATATAACAATAGTTACCATTCGAGTATCGGCATGGCACCTTATGAGATGCTATATGGTAGAAACTGTAGAACCCCGGTGTGTTGGGGTGAAGTGGGACCACGTGAATTGGCACATAAAGACGTAATCCAAGCCACTAATGAGAAAATTGAAGTGGTGCGGGCCCATTTGAAAGCAGCCCAAGATAGACAAAAGTCTTATGCCGACAAAAGACGAAGACCGATTGAATTTCAGATAGGCGATATGGTGATGCTAAAAGTTTCCCCATGGAAGGGCATTATCAGATTCAGAAAAGGGGGGAAACTAAGCCCGAGGTTTATCGGGCCATTTAAAATCATTGAACGGATTGGCAAGGTGGCTTATCGCCTCGAGCTACCGGAAGAGTTGAGTGGGATACATGGCACGTTTCATGTGTCGCAATTGCAGAAATGTCTAGCGGAGGAAACAGCTTATATCCATTACGACGATATCGAGGTGGATAATAGCCTGAATTATGCGGTAAGGCCATTGGAGATTTTAGATCGAAAAGTTAAGCACTTGCGAAATAAGCAAATCGATCAGGTCAAGATCAAGTGGGAGCATAGGAAGGGTTCGGACACTACATGGCAGTCCGAAGAAGAGATGCGACGTCTCTACCCTACCTTATTCGGTACGTACTTTGGTTTCGGGGACGAAACCCTTTTAAGGGGGTGGACCTGTAACACCCCGAAAATGCGAATCATTTATTTTAAATATGATGCTGATAAATACACAAGTGAACTAGCTAGGATTAAAATAACCTAGTTAGGTAAAAGTCTTTTAGTGACTTATAAATGAGTTAAAAAGCTAAAACAAGAACCAAATGATAGTTGAGGGGCCTAAGGGGTGTAAATTGAAACTAATATTATTAAAAAAAAAAAAAAAAAAAACTCAAAACCCACTTAGGGGCGTGGGTGGAGGTCGAACCAGGCAAGGGGAAGGCGACCAGGGTTCTTCAAAACCCAAGCTTCCACAAATCTCATAAATTGAGGGTTCAAATCTGATCAAAAACGAAATCCGAGCTAAGATTAATGATCCCCATTGCAAGGAGATCATAAGGTATGTAAAATTTGACAAAAACTCTCTACCTGAAATTCTCATGAATTTGAGAACATGAAATCTGATAATGCATGTGTGATTTGTAGATGAATTAGGAACATTAAAATGTCTAGGAGTAAACCCTAGACAAGTACATGTTGAAATTATGCTAAATTCTAGTGAAATCCATGGTTACCATTGTAGGTGATTAGTGGGTTATGTAGAACTTGATAAACACTAGGAAATTTGGGGTTGTTCTAGTGTAATTTGACATATGTAAAGTTATTTCAGAATTATAAAGACAAATATTTGTGTTAGATGGTTTGATTGATAAAAATTCGGGTTATATGATAAGTTATGAGCTTGTTAATGAATTATTTAAAATTCTGCCCTTAAGGTGTTTGTATAAATACCTCAAAGAAGACTTAAACCTGAAATTTAAAGTTAAAACGCATAATTAGGATGTTTTGGCAAATTGTGCGATATATGAATTAAAAAGAGTTCTAAACGTGAAGTGATTGAACTCTATAGGAAAGGACACCGGAACATCGAGTGGACAAGCCGGTGGCGACTTGCGTTTGAAGGGCGTACTTTGAAGGTATGCAACTTGATTCGTTACATTTGGTAAATTTTGATAATTAGCATATGTGTAGTTGAATTGTAGAATAAATGTTGTGTTGATTTAAAGCGATAATGTTCGCTAAATTGAATAATAAATAAAAAAATTGGTTAGATCTCGTTGGTAGTCATCATAATGGAGGATTCCGTAGATGAGCCAAACGGGTCGAATAATCAATTAATGCGTCGCTAATGCTTCGTAATATGGTTAATTGGTCTTTTGTTGTTGACAATAAATGACATATTAGCATACGAGAATTTAGCGTGTTGGTTTGCTAGAATGATGAAGTCCACAAGGGGCAAACTAAACGGGTCATTAAGAGAAGGTATGAATCGAATAACGGTAGTACTTTAATCGTAGATTTCGAACCTTAGTGATGGGTAGTGAATTACTAAACACGCAAACCGATGACGGGAGCGTATGTGTTGAAAATAAAGAACTCATGTTTGGGATCTTCTTATTTAGAAGTCATATCCCGTTCATGGAAGTTTGGGTGAAATGAATAAATGGGTCAAACAACCAAGTTACAGAGTCTACCGTAAGTTACGGTCTCTACCGTAACTTACGGTAGAGAGCAAAATGTTACGGTGGTTCACTACTGTTTTACGGTGGACTAGGGTCACTTAGCGACTACCGTAACTTACGGTAGATACCGTAAGTTACGGTAGAGTCCAGAAGTTTTTGTTAAATTTCTGCATATTTAGTTAATCGAATCCGTTTCTGAGCGTAGTTTCGATTATGCAAATTTTCTAAGAACTCTAATACTAAATTTTGTTAATAATCCCCAGTTTTCAGGTATGGCTAGTATGTGGACGATGGTCAAGTCGATGCTCTAGAACCGAACACAATCTTTTGGAGCTTCCGCATTAGATTATCCCGTTTGTTTAATGTTTATGATGTAAACAATTTGCTAATCGTGTTTTGGAATGGTGGAACTAGTTAAGAAATCATCTAGTATGTAATCACTTTAAAACTTAAATTTTGTACTTACTTTGAAGTAAGGTACCGTTTTATATACAATCTTGCGTATTTACATTAAATTCTTATAAAATTAAGACGGGTGTTATAGTATCAAAATGGTACTTTCTCTCAAAAGTTATAATATAAAATGATAATCGATCTTGTTTCAACTAACTTAAAATGAAATCTTGTTTTAAATTGGGTGTGTGATCCATCCGATTTAACCACCAAGTTTATAAGCGCAATCTAGCCATTCAAGATTTCATCACAATTTATGATAAAAGGAACATGCCTCAAATGGAAAATTGAAACTAAGTTACAATAGTAAACTATTGAGAAAAAAAATATATGAAATCATGCAAAAGTAGTAAGAGATATTAAATAGCTAAAAGGATTACACTTACATATGTATTCAGTATTAGCTAAAAAACCAAATTTTAAAGTTGTACACATCTTCATTTACACCATTTTCATTAAATTCTCGAACAAAGCTAATATCTTTCCTTTCTTCATGTGGTTGACTATCCCTTTAATACTCTCTTCCGTCTTTAACTGTCGCCAAGCACACTGTATATAATAAGCTTGTATTACATATTTATAAACTAAAAATAACAGTAGAAATTACTAATATCGTTGCGCATATTAACCTTTGAAAATTTGCTTACAAACCCTACAATGTTATACTTATCATAAGGTGTCCCACAGGTATGAGATTGCCCTTCTATTGTACCCTTCTAGGCCATGTTTATTATGTGATGCCAACACAAAGCACATCTGCAAAGATAATATCACTATTACTAAACAAATTACCATTTTAAATTGTTGGAACTAAAGCTAAAGTAGGCATCATTTGTAAATAGATCATGCTGCAAGACTTTTACTCCATTCGTATCTCCAACCTAAAACAGTAAAAAAAATTAAACCGTCATTGTCATAAGGTCGACACTAGTGCTCTTGGAAGGACAAGTTGTGTAAAAAGGTTTCCAAGTTAGATATAATTCTATTTTTACACACCCCACTCTTTCTAGGAAAAAAACCCAAGTTCCAAAAACTTCGATTCACTTAATGATGGTTAACCATTTTCAAGGTGCCACTTCAAATAAAAAGTCAACTGCGGGTCAAAGTTACTATTATAGCATCATATTTTAGCAGGGTAACCTATATGAGTAAGTGAATAACCTTAAATCAGTTTCTATGGCTTTAAGGGTTTTTATTAATTAGTTGAAAGCTCTAACTGTCTGGGCGAAAAACTGTTGGCTATAAAAAAAAGATCAAACCAAATTTGTTGAACATAAGATGTGGCAAGCAAACCTCATTCTTTTGCCGTCGTGTAGTTCATTTCATTTCTGCTTGATAATACACTGTGGTGGTTTTCCATCATTTCTCCAATCGAGAAGAACCTCTAACTGCGGATGAAATTCTAAATAAAAATAAAATATTAGGGTATAAACATATAATATAAAGGGGTAGAATGGTCATTTATTAGATTATAATCAAAATTGGGTATATATATGATATTTGTAGTTTTTGTTGGGTATATATGAAATTTGTTAAATTTGGGAAGGTATATATGAAATTAATCCATTAAAAATAGGCATATTAAAACAATAAAACATAAAAAATAAGTGGGTAAATAGGATTAGCACCCGAATAGACCCATGTTCGTGCCGCTCCACATGTTGCAGCTAATTGATCCACGTTACCCGCGACCATACCAATCTCCATTTCTAACGACTGGAAATTTCAAATAGTGGCGTTTATCAGGTCGTTATCGGTATCATGCACAAAAAAAACAAAGCTTATAATTCAGGTAGAATACATATCTAATTAAGGAGTAAAGGAAGCGCTCCTAGTCCACTTATACTTGAGTGGGTCGATTATTGTTATGTTTATATTTAAGGGATCAAAAAGGTAAAAAAAATTGCTTAAAATGAAACCGATCAAACTCCACTTCTTTTCAAACACATTTTACCTATGAGATCAAGTGGGTTCACTTTCATCTTTAGCATTTACATGAATTCAACATCTAGTTTTATAATGGATATTACATATATAAATAATTTATGTAAGTGATATATTAGCAAATTTAATAGGTTTGACTTCCAAAGTCAAACAACAAAGATAGCATTAGTTAGACAAATAACAAAACCAATATATTGTTACCATGTCATATTCAGCTCTTGTATATTCAATATTTCACCATCCAATAGAGAATGTGCTGAGAATTCCAACCCAACCTGCCAAAGTACTCGTTTTTTGACTCAAACCCTCTCACTTGAGAAAGAAGAACAAATGCCACTGCAAATAAAAGGAAGAAATCTTGTGTTAGTGTATGTTGTATAATATAAAATTTAATATTATATGAAATATTTGTGAATCTTGCTATTCAAATAACATCCAAATTAATGTAGTTGACATACTTTCAAATCATAGTTATGATGGTCCCCATGTTACAACACAACTACAGAAGTCGAGCTACCAAATTTCCATGTACCAGACAACTCAATATCATATATGGATATTATTTGGTACCTACCAACAAATTAATTTGCAATATATATATACACATTTGATTGTCTAATTTTCAACAAAACAGTAAGTTCCAATACACAAAAAAGTCAAAAAAAAAACTCCTTTAACTCCGAATCGCGACCACAATCTGAAATATAGAATCAACCTAATTTCTCATATCGCCTATTTTTCAATGACTGCATTAAACTATATGCCAATACCATCTATTCTCCAAATCAAACTCCTTCAACTCCGAATCCCACGACGAAATATTTGACAGAAATATTCAAATTCAAACAGTGCAAGAGTACATTACCTTTAACCATAATTCCAAGATATAAGAATCCGATGTCCTGGATAAGGATAGCTGCAACAGATTTTTTTTTGCCATCAATTAATATAACATAAATGAATAAAATAACAAAAAATAGCAACAAAATTCATAAAAAGTTTCTAATCCTTACAGTGGAACTTATTTGTGTGAAAGCATACTGTCTACGACTATTCACCCGACCATGAGTGCTGGTAATCAAGAGGGTAGCCCCCTCAGCTCACAGGCCATGGATATAATAGATTACTCAAATATTTATATCAAATATAGAAACAATTTTTTGCACATATAGGTTGTTGGGACGCTGAAGTTCCATGTCTAACTTGTGATATAGACAACAGAGTTTATTAGAAGCAATGCAAAAAGAGGTAAAAGAGAACAAAAAAAAAAAAAAAACCATTGCCCATACTTGTCTTTCCACCAATGAACAAAGTAGCTCGTGAAAACCTTTAGTCTCGATAATATCTCCTTTGATTGGCAAATAGCTTAAACATGCATGAATAACCTGCCAAACAACATAACACCATTTTATTAGATGAAAAACAAAACCAACTTACAACTCTTCCCGTGTTTAGTTACCAGCATAACGTGTAATTCACCCCCAGAAAGAAACAATATAGTAAAAAGAAGATTTGGCTAAACGGGTCGGATCAAGTGGGTTGGCAACATCTAGAGAATTGGTTGCTCAACTAAAAAACCTATATTGACAACGACATGTTCATTTCGAAAGCCAAGGCGGTGGCTCATTTGAAGGGACAACTGAACTTTTTACTTCCAGAGGGTTGGTTGTTTGAACCAAATGACGAATCGGTTCGACTTCAGTTATATTTTTATAATATAGTTTTTAAGTCATATAACACACTAATAATATATCAAATGAAAAGATAAAAATATTTGCAGACTTACTCGACCCAACTGTTTGACTCACGCTGATAATTACCTATTTTGTCAAATGGGTCGAAATATTATTCAGGGATTTCCTAAAACCACATCGAAATATTATCTAGATAATATGACATAAATACCCCTAATCAGTAATTAAATATTATGCCACATGTCAATGTTATATTGGTTCTTACTATTTGTAGGTTTAGGTTGTTTGTATATGATCCTGACCCTTCATATCCCTTCCCGTATTTTCATTTCTATAATTACACTAAAAATCACTATATTTTCTCTCTATCCTTTCAATTATATAATAATTTTTTCTACCTTTTATCATTATATTTTTATCTCCCATTCACTCACAGCCATTTTTTAAAAATATTAAAAAACTTATTGGGGTGAATAGTGTCCCTTCAAATTTATAGATGAACAGTAACATTTTCTCTCTACTCCACTCATAACCCTTCATAACCACTTTTCATAATATAAAAACACTATCACATAAAAATAGGGGAATGGATGTGAATGCTCTTAGACCCATAATTCCGGGATTTTGAAAAAGACTATTTAGTTTAATAAGTTAAAACGGTTGCAATAAAATATATTATTTTAAACTATCTTTATTCTTAGAAAACAGTTGAATACAAAATATTTTTTTATTGAAAGTGATTTTTCTCTGTGTATAAAATGTTACAAAAAGTTATCGATTTTTTTTAGATTTTACGTACCGTTTTTCTTGTCCTTATAGAATGAGGTGGCCAAACAGAACAACCACCATTTGTCGGAGATTGCTCGAGTGTAGTTTTCCCTACACATCTACCTCATAAGTAGGGCCGGCTCAAGGGTAAGTTAAGTAAAGCTAGGGCTTTAGGCCCACATTTTCCAAGTGCCTCCATTTATATATATGGATTTTAGATTTGGATCTGTGTCTTGTTAACTGAATGGCGTAGAAGCAAGCAAAGTTAGGTCTAGGAAGTTGTCATTAAACCTATTGGAGAACCTAATCGTCTGTGCCAGCAGCTAATCGAGATATTAGTGGATTTTCTTTTCATCTTCACTTCTTGTACATTCACTTCCTCTCACATTCATAGTGAAGAAAGGTATTAAAATTATCACCCTTAATGTTATCCTGATTTGAAATTTATGGTTATTAAAGTTTTCATGTTAGGTTTGTAGTTATATAAATACATAAAGTTTATTTGCATTTATAAATATGTAAAATATGATTACAGAAAGATATATAGAAAATTATAAGATAATCACATTCATTATATTGTAATATAATATAATATAATGTCTCACAACTGTAGGAAAAAAGTTGTTTTGTTTCTAGTTCATATGGCTACTAATTGTTTCTTCATTTTAGTGCTAATAATAAACCAATTAGACCTTTTTTTTTGTTTTTGCAGGGTGAGTTTTTGAAGTATAAATTTTTGAAATTTTGGAGGAAGGAGTTGAGTTGAGTTGCTTGTATATGCAGGAAACAATGATCTTATTTTCTATTGGCTTGTTAACTAATAAATAGGAACTTTTTGTATGACATTTTTATGACTATTTTGCCAAATATACAGTTACCCAACTCACAATAAGGTACTATTTTTTGTATTATGAAAAGTGCCTCAATTCATTACTTTGCTTTAGGCCTCTAAAAGGGTTGAGTAGGCCCTGCTCATAAGGGAGGAAGGAGCACTTTGTACGCTAGCCCCGACCAACAATCACCCATCACGTCAAATTTAGTATTAGGTACCCATTAGCTAGTAAGTACTGGCAGCGCCTACTCATGCCATAAACTATTTTTTTTTAAATTTAAATAAAGGCAAATATAAAATAAATCATAAGAAGTACATAAAAATAAAACATAAGAAACTTAACCATTTCATAAAACTAGAGCATAAACCTTAAACATTGCATAAAATAAAACCTAAAAATTAAACATTACATAAAATAAAACCTAAACATGCATCGTAAGAATTTGCCACGCCGAAATGTGCACAAAGTCCTCATCGTATGCATGTTTGTAGTCCACAAGGGCCATTTCGATGACTTCCGATTCCGAAAGCTCGTTGTCGGGATTTTCCACGTTGATGAACCTCCCATGGAATCTAGAACATTTAAAACGGATAAACGAGAAACGTGAGTTTAGTTGATCTATGTTTCAGGTGGTCTCACCGACATGGATACAAAACCGTTGGAACACCCTGTTCGAAAACAATGCACTTCTACTGGAGGATGAGCGTTGGTGTTGGGATGCGATATAAGACATAGCCAACACAATGTCTTCCTCTCAGTCCATGGTTTGGTTGAAATTTTAAGAGGAGATTTTTATACATGGGTATATAAAATTTAGAGAGTGTTTGGTAGATGGAAATATAAAAATTAAGAGAGTTTTGTGGATGGAATAGAGTAAATAATGGGATGAGTTGGTTAAATAGAGAAAGGTAATAAATTATTTGAATTTGATTTTTTTTTAAATCGTAAACGGTCAAATTGTTTTCAATTGTCACAAAGCATCAAAGAAATCAAAGCTCGAGGGGGTAGTCGTGCTAGCCAGCCGAACATGCCAAGCCTACCTGTGGGGGTGGCAGCGGTGTTCTGGTGCTGGTTCGAACCCTTAGGTGCCAACCCACATAGTGCCCTGGGTGGCCTAAATCATGGTATGATGCTTATTCCATAACTACATTTCCATTAACTATGTACCTTCTCAGACTCTTGATTATTTTTTATCGCACCAGATTATTTTTTTATCTGAACCTAACTATACCCCTTTAGGCGCCCAGATTCATGTTGTGTATATTTCTTGTGTATGCCTTAGTCTTCAGGGCTATTTGTGTAAAGGTCCTCACACTTTTCGCACTTACACTTCTTGACGTGTTATCTTTTACGATACTATTCTCGATCCGTGTCACACTCCGATTCTCGGTGGGCCCGGATAGGTCGTGACGATTGGATAACAGTATCACAATATAATAATGCAGCGAAAGTATTAGAGAAAAATATTCATTTGATGAAATTCTGAATATATAATAAAAGTCTTACAAGCGTTTCAGTATAAGCCCACAGGCGGGATCTAATAAACAGAGGTTTTAGTCATCATAGGCCTTAAGCTTGAGGAGTTGAAAATTCCTTAGCCTTGATTCTAGCCGAACCGGATTCCCAGCCTAATAGCAAGGTTCGGTACCTGCGATTCAATCTTTTGAAAATACGTCAGCTTTCGCTGTAAATACAATTAACTAACTCGTTTTAAAAATAGTTTTTCAGAAAGAGTTTTATACATAGAGAAAACCCGTAGGTAATCATTTAATATTTCTTGGGATTCTTTTTTGTCACCAGATTTACATACTTGTCATACAACTGGGAACCAGAGACCAGATCTGGTCATTTTCAGTGCTATAATGATTAAGGGTAAACACCAAAGTTGAATAAAATGTGCCTTACTGATGTGTACAAAATGAAACATATAAATTACATCAATAGAGGCATAAAACCAACCATTTTTTAGTACTAATGTTGGAAAAAACGTTTTTCTTTCTTCCTTTTGAATTTACAGGACCAAACGAGCTTAAAAGAACAAAAGGAACAAATAAGCAGCCAAAACCCAACATAAATACAAGAAGAAGGAATAATGTGACATGTCTGACCCCTCGGCAGCATCTCCCAAGACAAAAACAAGAAAACAGAAGCTGACCACGGGGCCGTGCCCAACCAGGAATGGGCCGTGGTCAGACCTCACACATAAAGACAAAGACTGTAGAAGCTTCTACGCCCACCACGGGGTGCCCAGCTCACCATGGGGCGTGGCCAACTCTTAGATTTGCAGAATCTTGATAGTACAACAAAGAGTTGACCACGAGGCCGTGTCCAGACGCCACGGGGTCGTGTGGAGCCCTCTGCTGACAACTGCAATAAATGAAGGAAGAGAAGAAGCTGGCCACGGGCCGTGCCCAATGGACACGGTGCCGTGGTCGGGCACTTTTCTGACTATAAATAGGGGTGTTTGGTTCACTTCAAAGGCATCCATTGGCAAACCACTTCTCTCCCACTTTGCCACCACTCCACCACCACTACAGCACCAACACCCGCCACCATCATCCATCTTTCATCTTTAGAGTGTGTAGTAGTCTCGGGATCCAAGATTGATTGGAAGAGTTCTTGTCAATCAAAGGCTATGCTTGGCTAATCTCTTACATCACTTGATGAAGACAAGTTTTTAATGTATTACTTTTGATTTTTAATCTTTCGGCACTTTTTAATTGGGTATGTATTAATGACTTTAATAACTAGTTTCTTATGTTGAAAGTGAATTTTCTTTACCATTTCTTCATGATGTCATTGATTTGCTCATTCGTGTCTTTACGGTCTATATAAAGCGCGTTAACTACCTGAAAGGGGGTTAGGAGGGTGGTTTGGTAAAGTTCTTGTCTCGTTCAGTGTATAGATTCTGCGAGAACGTGGTTCAAGCTTACTAGGACCTCCTTAAATGCCCCAAAGGTATTGGATGACGGGGGTGCGAATAACTTGAACCCCTCATATGTAAACTACTATTAAAACATTAAAAGAGTGGCCTACCACTTTTCGCATTAATAACTTATTTAATTATCTTTCAATAGTGTGACCCTTTGGGATTGTATCCCTGCTGACTCAAACCACTGGGTTGAGGGTAACGTCACTGATGTGTGCAAAATGCAACATATAAATTACATCAAATGTGGCATAAAACTAACCATTTTTTTTAGTACTAATGTTGGAAAAAGTGTGTTTTTGTCTTCCTTTTGTATTTTCAGGATTAAATGAGCTCAAATGAACAAAAGAAGCAAAAAGCCAGCTAAATCTAACATAAATACAAGAAAAGGAATAAACGTGGCATGCCCGACCCCTCGATAGCATCTCCCCAAGCAAAAACTAGAGAACAGAAGGCTGAACACGCCCCGTGCTCAATGAGCACGGGGGCGTGCCCAAGTGTCTGCAGAAAAGACAAAGTTGTAGAAGCTTCTATCACCCACCACGGGGGCGTGCCCAGCGGACACGGGGCCGTGGTCAATTCTAAGATTCGCAGAATCTAGGAAAATCTTGATAGTACAGATACGCTTCTGCACACGGGGTCGTGCCCAGCGGACACGGGGGCGTGGTCAACTAATGCAGACAAACTGCATTTAATGAAGAAAGAGAAGACGGATGGACACGAGGCCGTGCCTGGGCCTCTGTGTAGGCTATAAATAGGGGTGCTTGGCTCATTTGCAAACCATCCCTTGGCAAACCACCTCTCTCACACTTCACCCACCCACCACCACCATCACAACCCACGTCCACCACCATCATCCATCAAAGAGTGTGTGAGTAGTCTCGGGATCCAAGATTGATCGTAAGAGTTCTTGACAATCAAAGGCCATGTTTGCCTAAGTCTCTTACATCACTTGGTGAAGACAAGTGTTTAGTGTAATACTTTTTATTTTTAATATTTTCGCACTTTTTGTTTGGTTATGTATTAATGACTTTAATAACTAGTTTCTTATGTTGAAGGTGAGTCTTCCTTATCGTTTGTCCGTGGTGTCTTGGCATTATTTTACTGCTTATATAAAATAAAAGATTTTCACCATTCATATCTCCACGGTCTATATGGAGGTATGTTGGCTACTTAGTCGTGGGTTAAGGGAACGGTTTGGTAAGAGTCTTGCCTTGTTCAGTGTATAGATCCTGCAAGGACCTGGGTCAACTTTAGTAGGACCTCCTTCAATACCCACTGGTATAGGATGGCGGGGGTCGGAACTCCTTAACCCCCTCATATGTAAACTACTATTAAAACTTTAACCCGACTACTTGGGACTGTATCCTTGCTGACTCGGACTACTTAGCCGAGGGTAACTTCACCTCCAGAAGAGGGGCCGACCACAATATGAATTAATAACTTAATTAATTGTTTTTCAGTAATCCAACCCTTTAGGATTGTATCCTTGCTGCCTCAAACTACTGGGTTGAGGGTAACGTCACCTTCAGAAGAGGGGCCTACTACAATAACTAAGATAATCTCTTAAAAAGTGCAAAAGTGCGGAAATAATCAAAGGTTACACTAAACACGAGTCGGATCCAAGTGATTCATCTTGTCTATCTGTTTTTATTTTATTTTATTTTTCAGCATTTTAGTTAGTTTAATTTTTCTAGTTTAAAAACCTTTTTCTAAACTTTTGATTTGATTAGACGTTGAGGATAAACCGGTATTAAAAGCTCTTGTGTCCTTGGACGACCTCGGTATCTTACCAACACTATACTACGCTCACGATGGGTGCACTTGCCCATATGTGTGTTTAGTGTTAGTAAATATCGTGTTTTATAAATTTAAAACTTGGCTAAAAAGTGTTAAAGGGATTAAAATATACATTAAAAACTATACAACACTTCACACGCCTCAAGTTTTAGGCGCCGTTGCCGGGGATACAAGGATTTTAAGAAAGTTAGAAATCAACGGCCTAATCTTTTTCTCTTACTTTTCTATTTTTTTGGATTTTTTTTAAATTTTTTTAGTTTCTGCAGAGCTCAGCATGGGCCGTGCCTGGTCAGACACGGGGCCGTGCTCAGTGTTGTTACTGGCAGTTTTTATTTTCCGAGTTACAGGGAGTTGAGCACGGGGCCGTGTCGGTGCAGCACGGGGCCGTGTCGAGCTCCCCAGTAACAGGGATCTGGAAAACAACTATTGTATCTCCGACCACAGGTCGTGTTCACCTGAGCACGGGGCCGTGGTGAACCTTCTGACCAGCGTTCTTTTCTGTTTTTTATTGCAGGACTTGGAACCCAGACGCCACATCTGAACTTTCTATGTAATGTATGAGCTCCAGTTCTAGTAGAGACATAAAAGAACCTCTAGAAGAACCCGAACGCTTTCTCAGAAAAAGACTGAAAGCTAAAAACCAAGAGAAAGTTTCGGGGGACCCACTTCCAATGGCGGAGCAACGTACCCTTATGGATTACCTATGACCCACCGTGGGTAATCTTGGCGCCGCTATCAATGCACCGAATGTCGAGGCCAACAACTTCGAACTTCGACCGCATTTGATACAAATGCTCCAAAACTCCGCAACCTTCCATGGGCTTGCGGACGAAGATCCCCATTTGCATATCACTAACTTCCTAGAAATATGTGATACGTTTCGGGTCAATGGAGCATCAAACGACGCCATCCGCCTTTGAATGTTCCCATTTTCATTAAAAGACCGAGCTAAGGCCTGGCTTAATACCCTCCCAGTTGGCTCGGTAAACACCTGGGATGAACTGGCCCAAAAGTTTCTAAATAAGTATTTCCCTCCTGCTAAAATGGCTAAATTAATGACTGAAATTAATACATACTCACAAGAGGACGGGGAATCCTTATATGAAACTTGGGAAAGGTTCAAGGAGCTACTGATAAAGTGTCCTCATCATGGTCTTGCAGTACGGCAACAAGTTTCCACTTTCTACAATGGATTGTTGCCACACAAAAGACAAACACTTGACTCTAGCTCCGGGGGACTTTTAGGTAATCGTCGCCCAAATGAAGATCAAATTGAGGAAATTGCTCAAACCAATTTTCAGTGGCACACTCCCCGAGGCAACAAATCCATTGCCCCGGGCGTCCATAAGGTTGATGAAAGCACCTCCTTGCAAGCCCAAATTGAGGCCGTTTCTTCAAAAATAAAAAAAATTAGAAATGGAAAAAACGGCCTCAGTTATGGCTTGCGAGGGGTGTGGTGGGCCGCATGAAAATTGGAGTTGTATGAAAGAAATGGATAATCAAACAGAATCGGTAAACTACATTAATAATAGACCTAGGCCGTCAGGTCCTCCAACGGGTACCTACAACCAAGGATGGCGTAACCACCCTAACCTTGGTTGGAGAGAACCCGGCAATAGTAGTAGCCAACAAAATCTAAACCAACGAACAAACTTTCAACAACCAAGAATCGAGTCGCAAAATTTCTCTCAACAACAACAAGGGGGATGAGAGAGGCTTGAAGATAATGTATCTCGCCTCATCTTCGACTCCGAAAAGAAAAACTCGGATCGATTTCAACAACTGGAATCGAATTTTATAAATCAACAAGCTAGTATTCAAAACATTGAAAAACAAATAAATCAACTAGCTAAAAATATGTCCGAGAGACCACAAGGCACATTACCCAGCAATACCGAAACCAACCCAAAGGCACAAGTTCATCTCATTACATTGAGAAACCGCACCGTGGATTCCGAGGAGGCCCCGCTACCCCCAGTTGAAAAGAGCCGATCTAGTCAAATCGCGACTCCACCGACGGCCGAACAAGAAGCGGCTCCTAAACCAAATCAAGAGCCCCCCAAGAATCCTCCGGTTCCATACCTCGGTCGGTTAATTCGCCAAAAGACCGGTGAGCAATTCACAAAATTTGTAAATTTACTAAAACAATTGCATGTCAATATTCCATTTGTTGAAATCCTAACCCAAATGCCTAAATATTCAAAATTTATGAGGGACTTCCTCACTCACAAAAGGAAAATCGAATCATTGCAATTAGTTAATTTAAGTGAAGAATGTTCCGCCTTGCTACTCAATAAACTCCCGCAAAAGAAGATTGATCCTGGAAGCTTCACAGTCCCTTGTTCGATTGGGGAATCTCCCATTCGCAATCCACTAGTCAACCTCGGGGCTAGCATCAAACTCATGCCCGCATCAATGTTCGACCGACTCGGCCTGGGAAAACAAGCCCTACGAAAATGAGCATACAACTCGCCGATAGGTTGGTCAAATATCCACAAGGTGTCGCTGAAAATCTATTGGTTAAAGTCGGTGAATTTGTCTTCCCAACCAACTTTGTCATATTAGATATGGAGGAAGATACCGAAGTACCACTCATCTTAGGTAGGCCATTCCTAGCCACGGCCCATGCAGTGGTAGACATGAATGGTGGGACGCTAACATTAAGGGTTGGGGACAAGGAAATGAAGTTTGGAGTTGGCAAGAGAGTAGAAGACGATGATCCGGTCAATTACATGAAGGTCATAGACTCAAGTTTGGATGATGCTCTCCGACGGTGCAACATGGGATGCAAGACATCCCACTTGGGTAACATATGACTGGCTTTGGGTCTAGCCAAGGACCCTTATAAACATGGCGCACCACGGAGGCATTCCGCGGAACTATCCTTAGTTTAGATTAGTTTTTATGTTTTCTAGTCTAGTTTTAATTTTCAGGAATAAAACACACTCGGGATGGTGAAGGATGCCAAGGGAAACTTGAACCAGTACCCCATGCAAAAAAACAGGGCCACCCGCAGATTTTTCTTCATTACAGCAAGTTCAGCACGGGGCCGTGCTCATCCAACACGCCCCGTGCTCAACCATCTGCAGAAAAATGCCCAGTTCAGGTACCTGGACACGGGGCGTGCTCACTGAACACGCCCCCGTGTCCAGCCTTCTGTCACTTTACTTCATTTTTTGTTACTGGCAATCTGAACACGGGGCCGTGCCCGGACACCACGAGGTCGTGTCCAGACGCCGAGTAACATAAAATTTTACTTTTTCACATCTTTTTACACATTCAATCAACCTAAAAACTTATTTTTGGGACACATTGAGGACAATGTGTAATTTAAGTGTGGGGGGATGCTAAAACCTTGAATTTTGCAAGTCCTAATTACAAGCCTTACACAAAACTCTATTGGAACCGCTAAACACCCCAAATTTTTTCAAAATTTTTTTACTTGTTTAGGTTTAATTTGGGAATTTCAAATTCTAAAAAAGGTGATATTTTTACAAATTTACAACCGATAGCGTCGTGATAAAAAGAACCAACATAAGAAAATTATGAAACGGCATGACAAATCTAGTTAAAATTTGATTATATATACTTGATCACATAAAAACTCATTCCCACAAAAAGTGAGTTTTGAGCCTTTATTGAGGATACAAATACACATCTTTAAACTAAATGCTCATTTTTCGTTTCTTGTGTGAATAGCCGCTTGGTTCTTACAACTCTAGAACTTGCCACGACGATACATTCCCGGTCCTTACCAACTTAAACCCGAGTAAGTAAATGATGGAGACAATAGGACTAACCCTTTTTATTTCAACACCATTATTTTTTTTTTTTACCACCTACCCAAAATCCCCTTAGTTAACCCCTTTGAGCCTAAACCTTTTCATTTCTTAACCCAAAACAAGCACCCTTTTACCCACCAAAACCCTTTTTCATTTTAAACCCTTTATTTTAGTAACAAAGCTCGGTTTCTCATATGACCTTCCTTATAAAAAAAAATGATGATGATGAAGCCAAAAGAAATAAACAAACAAGTTTATAAAAAAAAAAGGAACTTTTTTTGAAAAATTGCTTCATCAAAATAAAAAGTTACAAAAATAAAAAAATCTTATGAAAACAGATGCTTTTTACGCCTTTCGCCCTTTTCTACTAACCACTAACCCAACCACCTACCTTCAACCCAAGCCTAACCCTTCCCCCAAAGTCCTCTTGATATTTACAAAGGTATATAGTGAAAAAGGAGGAGGATTAATTGCTTGGCAAGCTTATGGTAGAAGTAAGTTTCATGCCGCTCTCGAGTGTTTCACAAAAATACATTTTCGGTCGAGTGTTGAGTGATCCCCCGTGAGGTATGTGAACTTGTATATAAATGGAATTTTAAAAAGGCATGTTATGCCCTAATAAGTAATTTATCTTATGCAATGTTTTAAATAAATTATGACGAATAGGATTGTAAATAAATAAAAATAAAACTTAATAAAGAATCTTGGAAATCCCGACACTCTATGACAAGTCCAAAACCTTCTCTTCTACCCATTCCATTTGGGAGTGTAAGCCACATTTTAAAGAGTTTTGCTTGAGGACAAGCAAAGATTCAAATGTGGGGGTATTTGATGTGTGCAAAATGCAACATATAAATTACATCAAATATGACATAAAACTAACCATTTTTTTAGTACTAATGTTGGAAAAAGTTTATTTTTGTCTTCCTTTTGTATTTTCAGGATTAAATGGGCTCAAATGAACAAAAGAAGCAAAAAGGCAGCTAAATCTAACATAAATACAAGAAAAGGAATAAACGTGGCATGCCCGACCCCTCGACAGCATCTCCCCAAGCAAAAACAAGAGAACAGAAGGCTGAACATGCCCCGTGCTCAATGAGCACGGGGGCGTGCCCAAGTGTCTGCAGAAAAGACAAAGTTGTAGAAGCTTCTATCACCCACCACGGGGGCGTGTCCACCGGACACGGGGCCGTGGTCAACTCTAAGATTCGCAGAATCTAGGAAAATCTTGATAGTACAGATACGCTTCTACACACGGGGTCGTGCCCAGCGGACACGGGGGCGTGGTCAACTAATGCAGACAAACTGCATTTAATGAAGAAAGAGAAGATGGATGGACACGGGGCCGTGCCCAATGGACACGGGGCCATGCCCGGGCCTCTGTGCAGGCTATAAATAGGGGTGCTTGACTCATTTGCAAACCATCCATTGGCAAACCACCTCTCTCACACTTCACCCACCCACCACCACCATCACAACCCACATCCACCACCATCATAGAGTGTGTGAGTAGTCTCGGGATCCAAGATTGATCGTAAGAGTTCTTGACAATCAAAGGCCATGTTTGCCTAAGTCTCTTACATCACTTGGTGAAGACAAGTGTTTAGTGTAATACTTTTTATTTTTAATCTTTTCACACTTTTTATTTGGTTATGTATTAATGACTTTAATAACTAGTTTCTTATGTTGAAGGTGAGTCTTCCTTATCGTTTGTCCGTGGCGTCTTAGCATTATTTTACTGTTTATATAAAATAAAAGATTTTCACCATTCATATCTCCACGGTCTATATGGAGGTATGTTGGCTACCTGGTCGGGGGTTAAGGGAACGGTTTGGTAAGAGTCTTGCCTTGTTCAATGTATAGATCCTGCAAGGACCTGGGTCAACTTTAGTAGGACCTCCTTCAATACCCACTGGTATTTGATGGCGGGGGTCCGAACTCCTTGACCCCCTCATATGTAAACTATTATTAAAACTTTAACCCGACTACTTAGGACTGTATCCTTGCTGACTCAGACTACTTAGCCGAGGGTAACGTCACCTCCAGAAGAGGGGCCTACCACAATATGCATTAATAACTTAATTAATTATCTTTCAGTAATCCAACCCTTTAGGATTGTATCCTTGCTGACTCAAACTACTGGGTTGAGGGTAACGTCACCTTCAGAAGAGGGGCCTACTACAATAACTAAGATAATCTCTTAAAAAGTGCAAAAGCGCGGAAATAATCAAAGGTTACAATAAACACGATTCGGATCCAAGTGATTCATCTTGTCTATCTGTTTTTATTTTATTTTATTTTTCAGCATTTTAGTTAGTTTTATTTTTCTAGTTTAAAAACCTTTTTCTAAACTTTTGATTTGATTAGACGTTGAGGATAAACCGGTATTAAAAGCTCTTGTGTCCTTGGACGACCTCGGTATCTTACCAACACTATACTACGCTCACAATGGGTGCACTTGCCCATATGTGTGTTTAGTGTTAGTAAATATCGTGTTTTATAAATTTAAAACTTGGCTAAAAAGTGTTAAATGGCTTAAAATATACATTAAAAACTATACGACACTTCACACGCATAAGTCACCTTCAAAAGAGGTGCCTACTACTATAACTAAGATAATCTCTTAAAAAGTTTGAAAGTACGAAAATCATCAAAGGGTACATTAAAGGCGAGTTGGATCCAAGTGATTCTATCTTGTCTATTTGTTTTCGTTTTATTTATCTTTTAATTTTTAGATTTATTTTCAAGCTTAAAAACTTTTCTCAAAAATTTAGATCGATTAGATGTTGACGATAAACCGGTATTAAAAGCTCTTGTGTCCTTGGACGACCTCGGTATCTTACCAACACTATACTACGCTCACAATGGGTGCACTTGCCCCAGTGTGTGTTTAGTGTTAGTACAATATCGTGTTTTATAAATTTAAAACTTAACTAATGCGTAAAACGAACTTAAAATATTAATAAAATCATATCACGCTCAACGCACACCACTTACAGTCGGTATGCCTACCCCTGCACGCTATTCCGTATGGCTATAATAGTTCATGAGTCGGGATGCCCAGACACGATACCAATAACCCCCAATTGTTTCAGTTATCAAGTAAAACGAATTAAACCGAGTTCTTACATTTATGAGCAACATAGACAGCTCATTTATGTAATACATGCTCCAAGTGGCGTATTCGCCATACCCTAAGTTTAAAAACTAAAATAAGTTAAGAGTATTTACCTTTTGCTAGCTTTCAATCGATAAGATTATAATTTAGCAAAAGCCGCAATTAAAAGTATTATTGATCTAAGTCCGATTATCTGGGGGGTTTTATAGTCTGGAATGAACAGAATTATTATCTGTTAGAATGTATACGGGTAAAAGGTTAGTCCCTTTAGATATGACCCGCTACTTAAGAATAGGTTCGCTAGATTAAGCGTAGATCAGATAGAATGTGGTTTATACTTATCCGAGTGCAATGACTCATTGGATAAAAGTTATATTAACCAATAATTCTGATTTGGAGTGGTTTTGAAATATCTAGACCCGTTACGCCTAAATTATACGAACTAGGTTCATATAACCAGTTATACGCATAAAAGCAGGTTCGGAAGGTTAAATGGGTCTTACGACAAGTTCGAGGTTTCAAAACACATTTTATAATATTAAACATTCTGTTTGAAAGTCAGAATGTTTGCTACTTTGGTTTGAAACCCGTTTATTTAGTTTTTAGAATGAATAGGGCATAGTCGTCCTTTTTAAAATATAATTACTAGACTTGCCATTTGACCTATCAAATAACATGACCAAGAGGTATAACTTCTAAGAGTTATACATCATACTAACATGGTCATAATATCAGTTCTAAACAAGTCTTATCGTTGACCAAACGGGTCAGAATCGAAAGTCAAAGCAAAAGTCAAACTGCTTGACTTTCGATATATAATTGAACTCTAAACAAGAAATGATGAGTTGGATATGTTAGGCATGTCCTAATATGTTTTATAAGCTGATATGATGTCAAAGCTTAAGGTTTTGATCGTTAAAAAGTTAATTAGCGCAATTCGCAAAGTTTACGTTTTTGACCATTTATTTAATATATGCGACTCGTCATTTCGCCTACTTAACGTGATCTTTAGAAGGTATGATCCCAGGGGATTATAACCTTCATTATTACAATAATGTAGCCATGTTCGAATCGAACTTTGGCTTGACCATATTGGTCATAACCGAAAGTCAAACAGAAAGTCAAACTATTTGACTTTTGGCTAATAACTAGCGTAGAAAATGAAATAGATTATGAAGGAACACTTACTTGTGTTCTAGGAGAAAATTAACTTCAGTAGGAGGCTTCCTTGAATCAGTAACAACTCCAAGAAGATAGAGAGAAAGAATGGTGGAAATGAGCAACGGAATTGGATGAACTCATGGGGTATTTATAGTTGCAAGCTCACCACAAGATCATGCCAAGTGTTGGCACATGTTTTAGGATGATAACATATGTCTACTGATGTGTAAGAACCAGAAAAAGAGTAGCAATTCGAACCCTTGATTTTTAAGATGTTGGGTATTTCTTAGTTATTATAGTTTTTCATCATGACATTTTAGTTTAGTTAGATTACTTACGATCAAAGGAAATAGACATAAATATTTATTCAAGTTATGAGGTGTGGAGGACACAATTTTGATAAGACTATTCTTATTTTTAGTAACAACGAACCGACGAGTTTAAGGGGGGACTGAGCCTCGGTGAAAAAAACATTAATTACCTTGTTGAAAAGTGTTTGGGAATTGTTTTGGATTTGCATGGTGTATCCATAGTTGCATAGGAACCGATAATCAATACTACCAAAACATTGATAATAACTATAATCAACAACAAATTGGTCATTAGGTGACCATTATGATTAGCAACAAATATGCTAACATCACTAAGAGGGTGTTTGGGATTGCTTAACTCAAAAGTGTTTTTTTAATCAAAAGTACTTATTGATTTATTATTTTTCTAAAAGGACTTTTTAGAAAAAAATATGTTTGGATTAAGTTTTGTGATGGGAAATGTAAAATGACCATAAAAGATGAGTTAAGTTTTCATGTTTGATTGATATTTTAAAGGATAAAGTTAGATTGGTAATGTAATATTCAAAATCTAAAAAGTCATTTAAAAAGCCAGATTTTTATGTCTCTTGAAAAACAACTTTTTACTTCTATTTTCAAAAAAAATCAAAATATTAAGGAATTTTTGTCATGCAAGACATTTGTTTAACTTAGTAGCTTTTTAAAAAAGATATTAAGTCAACAAGTCATTTTCAAATTCAATCTCAAACACCCTTTGACTACGATTAATAGGAATTTGGGGTACCACCAACAATTGTGAATATTTGATTAACACCTTGAGATACAGATAGTTTGTGTGCATCACCAACAAATTGGGTGATCAACAGCAACCGAGTTAATGCTAAGGCTATGGGGTATACTTTCACGCCCCTTAACTACACGTAGGCACCACATCACCTACTTGACCCTCTTTCACTTCATCTCACACCAAGGAAATGGTTTAACACCATTAACGCCCCTTAAAATTAATTAAGATACATATATATAGCATGTTGTGTGTGTGTGCAAATTTTGGAATGTTTGATTCCCTCCCTCTCTCTCCTAGTTAACTTCTTAACATGTGAAGTTTTTAATGCCTTTTAACACCCTTCAGGAGTGGTTTAACAGGTGTTAAGGGATGCCAACTAGGATTAACACCTATGGATGTTAGAGTAGGGTGTTGCTAAATGTACCTCCATTATTCTTATTTTTACTGTTTGTACCCCCCCCCCCCTGAAGTTTAAAAAAAATACAACCAGACCTTTTGTTTTCTGATTTTTATAAAATTACATTAGGAAACGTCTCAAACTTTTTTAAGGATTTATCTACTTTCTATAATTTGAATTTTTGAATATATATGTAACATACAGGTCCATTCCCCAACCATGACCAAAATAGTTCTTTGTAAACAATTTTAATATATGCTGTGTTCTAAAACTTTAGGTCTTTGTTATTCATCATAATTTGAAATATATATATAGGGTAAGGTTCATGCGAGAACCACCCTTATTGCGAGAACCGCGAGAACCAATGTAAACACAACCTAAAATAGCTAAAAAAACCCAACCCCCACCCCCCCCCCCCCAAGCTAAATGCTAAAAACTAAAACCCTCAAAAAACCTAAAAAAAACCTAACCCCCCCCCCCCCCCCCACAAAAAAACCTAAACCCCCCTCCCCACTACTAGAAAATTGTCCAGTTTGTGACAACCAAATTTGTAGCAAATTTGTCTGAAATTGGCCTTACCCACAAATTTCCTACAAAAAAATTCGTAGAATATAAACTTGTGGGTAACCGGATTAGCTACAAAAATACGACAAAATCTGCTACAAAATTCCTACAAAATCTCTGGTCGCAAAATTTGCTACAAAATACTGACAAAACGCTCTTCTTGCAAAATTCCGACAATTCTTCCACGTTTTTGCCTTTTTTTATATTATTTTATGATATTTTAGTTTTAAAATTAATAACATTATTAAAAAAAATATTCATAATTTTTTATTTTCCCGACAAAATTCCTACAAATTATAAAACGTTTTTGCCACAAAATTCCTACAGATTATAAAACGTTCTTGCCACAAAATTCCTACAAATTATAAAACTTTTCTGCGACAAAATTCCTACAAATTATAAAACGTTCTTGCGACAAAATTCCTACAAATTATAAAACTTTTCTGCGACAAAATTCCTACGGATTATAAAACATTCTTGCCACAAAATTCCTACAGATTATAAAACGTTCTTGCCACAAAATTCCTACAGATTATAAAACGTTCTTGCCACAAAATTCCTACAAATTATAAAACTTTTCTGCGACAAAATTCCTACAAATTATAAAACGTTCTTGCGATAAAATTCCTACAAATTTTAAAACTTTTCTGCGACAAAATTCCTACAAACTATAAAACTTTCTTGCGACAAAAATTCCTACAAATCATAAAACTTTCCACAAGTTTCCTACAAATTTATAAAATTTCTCTAAACAATTTGCGACAAATTATCTACAAAATTAACGGTTTCCAACAAATTTCCTACAAAGTTATTAAACTTTCTCTAAACAGTTGCGACAAATTTCCTACAAATAAAAAATATAGTTTTTAATGTAGCTACAAATTTCCTACGACTTAGAAATTAAAATTTGCGACAAAATTCCTACAACTTTTTTGCAACAGATTTGTGACAAATTAACAATATATTTTAAAAAACCATTTTTGTATAAAAAATGCAGCAAAATATAAAGCATTCCAAAAAAATTGCAGCAAGCAAAATTATAGATAATTCCAAAACAACTGCAACTTCTAAAACCTTCCAAAAGTTCGAAAACATTCCAAAACATACAAAAAATCATAATTAAGAGCAAGTTTTTTATTCAAAACTAATTCAACATTCCAATACTTAACAAAACGAGAGCTTTGTTTACTTCTTTCTGATGTTTTCCACCATTTCTTCCATATTTTTTCGCCATGCGTCTTGGTCGGCCCGCTCTTTTTCACGCTCGTGTTGAAATTGTTCGAAACGGGCTTCTATGTTTTGTCGGGCCTCTCGTTCTCTTTCTAATTCCGCTTGAATTTTTTGAGGCTGAAAATTATAAAATCGTAATCATCACATATTAACCCGAACAGGTTGATCAACACAACCCTAAAAAAATTAACGTAAAAATCCCTTATAACAAAATACAAACACACATACATCTTAAAAAAATGAAATATCATATTAAACTGTTGTTATTTATTTGTACTTAATTATTTTAATGAATTATTAAAAAGTATTTATAAGTACGCAATTCTTTATGTTTCTTGCAATTTTACTTTTATTAAACATATTTATACATGAGTGGTCTTTAATTAATTTTTATAAAAACTCATCTCGACTCGTGCTTATTTTGTAAAAACTCCCCGACACAAACCAAATAAACCTTGAAAAGGAACCAAATCAAAATTGACATGAACCCGATCTAACCCGAATCAAATCCCTCCCTGTTTAAAAATAACCTATTCTGACCCGATCCATTTTGACCCGCACGGCTGAACCCATTCTGACCCGTGACCCAAACCCGCCCATAACAAACCTATTCAACCAGCAATGTACTCAATCCATCACAAACAAGCTACCTTCAATACCACCATATGGAACCCATATCAGCAAACTCATTCTTCCCATTTAAAGCCTAAACTATTACCTTCACTAATGGGACTATCTTAAAATGTTTATGCTATCTAAATAACAAGAATAAATAATGATACCTCTTGCGATTGTCGGGCATCATCGTTACAACCGCAAATTCTAGATGATTTTTTTCCGGTCACCAGAAAATCAGGATCGGAAGATCCTATCCCGAACATCTTGCGACCCTTACACTTAGGATGCAAACTTTTCCACAAGGCTAAATCATCGCAATCCATGTCCCATACAAATCTTTAAGTTGTTGCGAGTACGCGACCTATAATTTTATCAAGTGAAAGTTATCAACCGGTAAAAGTGACACCATAATTATAAATAAATGATAGAAGAGAGCTTACATATGAACGCTTTGCACCGTAGGTAAAAAACTCCAACGAATCAAAATCATTTTCACTTATCTCCCTATCTTGTAACATTTTTTTGCACCTCTTAGTGGCGTGGGTCACTAACAACTATGTTGTTACTTGCAAACCAAAAGTATGAATGCCATGAGATCGAACTAATATAAAATAGTAGCACCTGATGATAAGCACCACATAAAACCTACCTGATGTGTCACCCCTCTGCCCATTAGCATATGCCCAGTCAACTTTAATATGTTGACCAACCCTAAAAAAACATTGATAAAAAATGGTGACATAAGATACCTCTAGTAAAAACACTTACAAATGTCTCCCATTTAAAGATAATATAGCAAGTGCGACTAATCTACAGTCATGATTCCATAAAGGTACTTTAAAACAAAAAGAAAACCACACAAATGTTGGGGTTCAACTTACGCACTCCAACTCCCGTACCCGATGACCCGTTTCTAACTGATCTCAGCTTTGACCTGCATCCAGTTATCCAACTTTGACTTGTGCCCATCAAGATTAACCTACAAAAAAATGGCCAGCCACGACAATTAAAAGCTAAAATATATTGTAAAGGCGTATATAGAACTAGTCATGATCACAATTTTCATTGTCGTGTGATGAGATGAAACAAGCACAACAAAAGTGGCTGTAATAAAACTTTGTATCAGTGATAAACTTTGCCAATGTAAAGCTTTGTATTTTGGTTGCTTAGCTAATAAGGGTTGATATAATCAGTCTCTATATCTAAAACACACATTAACTAGAATAAAAAATTGTATTTGTATAAAAACAAACACTAGTAAAAGTGCTAATAGATAGTTCTTTAGTCTAGTAAACATATAACTACTGTAAAGAAGAGAAAGTAATCAAATATTCAATTGAAAGACAAGATTGTACAAAAGCATGTGAAAGTCAAAAGGCTTTTAACAATATCAAAGTCAACAGAAAATCAAAAAGAAATTACCTGTTTTAGAAGGCTTTCATTTTGTCCATCTTTTGAGGTTACATCTACCTTGCTATCATCAAGATTATGCTTAGTTTTTGCACTAATTTCGTTATATTAAAAGATAGCAATTTAAAACTCAAGTATTAAGGTAAATCCAAGAAAGAAAATTGAAGTAATTAAAGATGGATAAGACAAAGATGTCTGACCTTTGTTTTTCTGGTTCAATAATAATGTTCTCCACAGAATTTTGTGAATGTGTTGCCTCAAATGGTACATTGTGGGATGTTTCAGTTTGAGTAAAATCACAAAGGTTGTCCAACTAAATGTTCTTCACTTATCAAGTTTGAGCCGGCTCGCAAGCCTATACAAGCTCATTGATTATTTAACTTTTATTTAATTTAATCTTAGTTTTAAAAAGCGCGCCTGAGGCGCGAGGCGCATCAAGGCGCAGCTTCTCGGGCTATTACCCCCGACTTTTTAGTCGTGAACCCGTTCTGACCCAGACCAAACGACCACTTTCTAAAACAGTCCATTTCACTTGTACGACATTTTGGTTGGAACTGTACCCAGTTTGGTTGAAGCTCATAATGACCCGTACCCAGTTTGGTTGAAGCTCATAATGACTTGAACACATTATGACCCGTTACCCTGCCGACCCGACCTGACTAAATGAGCTTGTTTTTAGGCTCGGGCTCGAGCTCGAGCTCATTTAAGCTCGGCTCGTTCGAGCTTTTTCGAGCCGAGCTCGAGTAGCTCGCGAGTAGCTCGGCTCGTTTGCACCCCTAGTGTGCTTTATCCATATATTAAAAACTCATTGGTAGTTCTACTAGGTGAAAAAAAAAAACAAATAGATATAAATAGATATTCTCAATAGCACCTAACATAGTAACATATACATACAAACACCCACAGATATATAGCATATTTAACAACAGTCTGAGGTTCTATTTCAACTTGTAATATAAAAAATGATAATATAATAATTACTGTCATAATCACAAAATTGAACACATGACCGATGTCAAAATTCCATATCAGATTGAATCTCAAAACTACTAGAGAATGTTTTTACCAAGGACCCACTTAT
Source organism: Helianthus tuberosus (assembly GCA_030545235.1). Taxonomy (NCBI): domain Eukaryota; kingdom Viridiplantae; phylum Streptophyta; class Magnoliopsida; order Asterales; family Asteraceae; genus Helianthus; species Helianthus tuberosus. Next base: position 37,321,865 of record CM060357.1, on the reverse strand, counting down.
CTTATAAGAAAAACATGTGAAATAGAAGTCAATTTGGTTGAAGCATTTCATCGAGCAGTTGGTGTGTATCTTCAAACCTTTCACGTTTGAACAACATAACAAAAATCAAAACCTGATACAACCACATACAACAGCTAGTATATATATAATTGATCCTAAGACTAAGATAAAACCTATACATGATGCGTGATCGATGCATTCATCAACAAAAAAAGGGCAATATGTATACCTTATTCGTAATCGCACCATAACAGTAGCTGTAGCAATCTGTGAAAGACAGTTCAATGGTGCGTTGGTGGTCGCTTGTGGTGAAAAAGATTATCGATTGTTGTGCAGAAGATGGCCGATTTCAGGTGAAGAACACCATCGATTGAAGGTGAAGAATATGATGCCTATTGAAGGTGAAGAAGATGATCGAAGGTGGAGGTTGGCTGCGTGGAACAAACAGAGCAGCAAGGGGATATTGATTAAGGTTACACAGAGTGGGGATAATAGATTTAGGTTAAAAGAGGGAAAATGATAAGTGGGAGGGAAAGCCAGGAATCTTAAAATTTTGGCTGCAATTGGGGTGGCGTTATAAAAAAATTAGTTTTTTAATTATTAAAATATACCTTTTTAATTCTCGATTAATAGTAATAGGTATTCTTATATTAGACCATGCGTAGTGGTAATGCCCCCACCCTTACGTGTTTTCTGTCATGTGGGAGTACAGTCAGCAAGCGGTATTATTTGGCGTTTTTTTTTCTAAAATGGGTGTAGTGGGGATGTGGGCATTATGTTAAAAGGGGGTAGAGAATTAAATAAAAATAAAAAACCAACAAAAAAAGCTATTGGCCAAAATAAGGAAGATTAAATGTGATTGGCCATTCAAAATTGCTCCAAGCGTGTTTGGGGGGAGAAGACGCCCACTACGGGTGGTCTTAGAATATGGGTGCAAACGATCCGAGCCGAGTTGAGCCCGAGCTTGACTAGGCTCGAGCTCGCGTTCGTTTCACTTATAAAAGCTCGAGCTCGATCTAGGCTCAATTCGAGCTTTGTTTTTAAAGCTCGAGCTCAGCTCATAGGTAATTTTTCAAGCTCGAGCTCTGCTCGGCTCAATTCGAGCTTTTTTTCGAGCCGAGCAGAGCTTTAAAAATACATATGTACATTAACACGTACACATATATGTACACATAGACATACACGTACACACAAATACATATGTGTGCTAACACACACACAGGAACAGACATGTATGCAATTACATATACATACACGTAGTCACAAACATACACGTACTTTAGAAGTACCTGATACCGGAGATTTTGTGGAAGACCTAGATCTCCACTTGAGAATACATCTATGATCTAATATTGCTCGTTGTGGTCCCTTAAGGCTTAATATGGTACATTAAGACACGTATGATCTAGTATTGGCTATTATGATCTATTTAGGCCTAATATGATTCATTAAGACATGGGTGATCCACTATTGGCCATTGTGATCCGTTAAGGACCAACATGATCCATATAGACATGTATGATCTATTATTGACCATTGTGATCCATTTAGGCCCAATATGGTCCATTAAGACATGTATTATCTACTATTGTCCATTGTGATCCATTTAGGCCCAATATGGTTGATTAAGACACACATGATATAATATTGGCCATTAGATATAGGAGTGTCCTGCTATATTTATAGTAGTAGCTATAGAAGTGCATTAGGGTTTAATTTTAGATTTGCCACCCCTTTATTTAGGAAGTTTGTTGTGGTTAGTTTTAAGTTTTTATAAGATATATCTAAGTATAGATATTAGGCAGTTTTAATAAAATAAAATGTGACACATAATATCTTCATTTTATGTTACGGTACTTTTAATTCCTTTTGTTTTTGTTTGCATAGATGGAGCTCATCTTTGTAGATTAGGCACATTAGATCACAAGTATTAATTACTTGTACATTAACGCATAATCGACTTGTACCTTTTAATCCATGCGTCGATATTGATCAAGACAACTACCGAAACGTTGACAAAAATGTGTAGGTCGTCATGCTATCTTTGGATTTTTTTTAAACAGTTTAGTTTATAAGATATGTCAAGAATACTTAAAAAAATTATAAGTTTGTTATGAAGGAGTGAATTGTAACTAATTATCTATAATTTTGTTAAAACCTTAGGGATTTAAGTATAATAATTTTAGGGGCTAAAAAATAAATAATGTTTAAAAGATCAAACTACCCTCATTTTAGGGGTCTTTCTATAAATAAAGAGGGGGAAAAGTTCTTATTTTTTGGGTATCTTAAAATGCCCATCCCTCATGCATTATAATATAGTATAGATATGATAGCATCGTACAATATAGTATAGTGTAGTATTGTATAGCATAAGACCGTATCGTATCGCACAATGTAATATAGTATACTATACTATATCGTATAGTATAGTGTCGTGTCATGTTGCGTCGTGTCGTGTAGTGGTGGATTGTATCGTATGGTACTATATAAGATTGTATCGTATGGTACAACATAGTATAGTATCGTATAATATATGGTATAGTATGGTATGAGGTATGCTATAGTATAGTATAGAATCGTAGGGTCAATTGCCATAAATTTTCGACAAATTTGTCATTTTATAATTTAAAATTATATGTTTTTTTCTAAATTGATAAATTAAAATAACCTTTTTGTAGGAAATCTGTAGCAACTGATATTCATTTGCTACAAATTTTTGACAAACTTAACATTCTTAGTTTTTTTTTTCTATAAACAAATGTTTTGTAGAAAATTTGTAGCAATTTGTGTCAATTTGCTACAAATTTTCGACAATTTTTTTTTCAAATTATCTTTTTTTCAAAAATTGATAAATAACAAATAACATAACTTTTGTTTTGTAGGAAATTTGTAGCAACTTGTGTTAATTTGCTACAAATTTCTAACAAATTTATTATTTTATTTTTTAAAATTATGTTTTCTTCTTAATTTGATGAATGATAGCCTTTTTGTAGGAAATGTGTAGCAACTGCTGTCAATTTCCTACAAAGTGCCGACAAAATTATTATTTTATTTTTTAAAATTATAATATAACTTTTTTTATAGCAAATATGTAGCAACTGGTGTCAATTTGCTACAAATTTCTGACAAATCTAGTATTTTGTTTTTTATAATTATGTTTTCTTCTTAATTTGTTGAATAATAGCCTTTTTGTAGGAAATTTGTAGCAACTGCTGTCAATTTCCTACAAATTTCCGACAAACTTATCATTTTATTTTTAAAAATTATCTATTTTTCTAAAATTGATAAATAACAAATAAAATTACTTTTGTTTGTAGGAAACTTGTAGCAACTGGTGTCAGTTTGCTACAATTTTCCGACAAATCCAACATTTTATTTTTTAAAATTATGTTTTCTTCTTAATATGTTGAATAATAGTTTTTTTGTAGGAAATTTCTAGCAACTGGTGTAAATTTGCTACAAATTTCTGACAAATCTAATATTTTATATTTTTTAAATTATTTATTTTGTTGTAGTTACAAATTATATAATATTTTATATTTTTTGTCGGAATTTTGTTGAAAAGGTTATAATTTTTGTGACGAAATTGCTACAAATGCTTATTGTGTGGCAATTTTGTTGGAAATTTGTGGAAAAGTTTTGGGTTTTTTTTTTTGTTTTTCTTTTTTGTCAAAAAAATTGTAGGAAAATTGTAAAAAAATCGAGTTGTGGGAAATTTGTAGGAAACTTTTGTAGGAAAAAATGTAGTTTTCTAGTAGTGCCCCCACCCCCCAAAAACCTAACCCCCCCCCCCCCCCCCCCTCAAGCTAAAATGCAAAAAACTAAACCCTCAAAAAACCTAAAAAAATCTAAAAAAATAAAAAAAAATCTAAAAATTTTTATTTTTTTTAATATTTTTATGTTAAAATCGCTACTTTTAGTATCAAAAAAAAATATATATATTAAATTTTTTTTTTTGCTTCGAAAAGTAGCGATTTTTTTATAAAAAATATTAATTTTTTTTTTTTTTTTATGATTTTTAGCTATTTTTAGGCATTTTTGGTTGTGTTCACATTGGTTCTCGCGGTTCTCGCAATAAGAGATGGTTCCTAACGGATCTTTGTCCTATATATATATATATATATATATATATATGTTGTGTTCTAAAACTTTAGGTCTTCATTATTCATCTTAATTTGAAAAAAAAATCTATTAAATCAGCCATGAGTATATGACCAGAATAGTTGATGCAAATATATAGAGTCTATATTAAATGTTTTTGTTTCAAAATACATTTAAGCATTTAAATTATTAAATAATAATGATTTTAAATTCTACCAGCAAGGTTCGCAAACTTCGTATTCCTTTTACACATTTGATTTTCTCATTCTAAAAGGTTGTATTACTACAGATTTTTCCTTTTTCTTTGATTATAATAAAGATCATATATTTACGATAATTAAGGTGTAATGTAACCATGGTTCTCACACTAAATGATAATTTTTTTTATATTTTATATGAATTCACAGTGAACAAAAGTTGTAATAAGAATTCTAAGCTCTTGTATTAATCGAGTATTAAACATATATTTGTTATAAAAATATAGTGATGTAAATGGCTATCTATTTTCGATTATATGTATACAAAATGTTTATTAAAATAAAATAAATTTAGCATTGGTTTCACAGTCACTAACTTTCGCATCTGTTATAAAAATAAGGATTTTAAGGAGGTGAAATTGACAAGTTTTAAACTCATAATTTTAGAAAGGGGGTACGAAAAGTAAAAAAAGAGGTGCATTTAGCTCACCCCGTTAGAGTATACCAGGTGGCCTAATAAGTCAATACAGTGGAATGAGTTTCTTTTAATATAATTACTGCTAATGATAACTTAATCACCGCCAAATGTTTTAATGACATACCCTTTCATGAAGGGCTGCGTCGATTCTACATAACACATTAATGGTTCGCAACTTTAAAATAGAAGTCGTTGGTAATGTTTTGGCATAATTTCACAACAAGATATCACATAGTTGAATTTTCCAATTAAAGATTTTGATAGTAATCTGTATATGACTTAAAAGAGTTACCCACACTACCCAAAACTATAAAACCTACATACTTCTTCCAGTTCATGTAAGACGTACATCCAGAGCCGGCTTTAGGTTTGTGTGGGAGGTGTCATCGCACAAGGCCCAAAATATCTAGGGCCAAAAATTGTTTAAAAAACTATATATATCTTTTACGTCTAAAATTATTTTAGACGAAAAAAAAATACAAATTCACTGTTTGGCTTAATGGATCCCACAACTTTTTAGCAAAGCAACAGATCAAGGTTCGAATCCGACGCTTATATAATTGTTTTTTTCCTAATTTTCGTTGGGTTTTCCATGTATTGTGTTTGTGTGGGCCTCGAAGGGCTAATTTAAGCCGCATATACTCATGCCGGTTGCAACTTTGTAAGCTTTTTAGTATTAGTTTTCATTTTTCACATTTAAATATGAACCTCCAAAATTAGTAAGTTCTTTCATTTTTTCTCATTTAACCATTTACATAACATGTAAGTTCTTTCATTTTTTTTTTCTCATTTAACCATTTATATAACAAACTTTAGATGTTTTCTTGTTTAACTTTGTTGGATTTTTTTATTTCTCATTTATCATTTAACCATTTACAATATAAACAAACTTAGAAGAACCTAATATCTAGTTCTATTTATTTTATTTGTATGAAGATTTAAAAAAGGTTTCGTGTTACCAAACTGTTTTGGATATATTTACTCGTATTATAGTTCTTTTTGCGGAAATGATTCAAGTGTTAGTTATTTCTGCTTGTCCCAGATGGTGTTTAAACTAATGTTAGGTGTGTTAATTTATTTGTAACATAATACTAGGAATTATTTTAGACAATTAGTCACGAACACGAATAATTGTGATACCTTGAAATATAGAGAATAGTTGGTTATTGATGCTAATGAGCTTTATTTAGAGTTGAACTTGATTGAGACATTCTAACCAAGTCACATTGTTAGGTAGGGGCCCATTTTTTTTTTCATTTTCAGAGGCGGCTTTGTGTAAATCGTTAAATCAAGAACTCTCATTTAGGGGGTGTTTGGTGTTGCTTTTTCAAAATATATTATGCGTTTTCAAAATAGATTTTGCGATTTCAAAAGTGCGTTTTGAAAAAGCATGTAGGTACATGCTTCTCCAAAACTGCGTTTTGGAGACAGATAATCACTTTTTTTATCCAAATTCTTTTTTAGATTATTTATGTTTTACAAACGTAATAATCAAATAATCACTTCAAAACGTAATCCCAAACACACTCTTAATCATTTACATATCAAACTGGCACAATGAGCATCACACCCATACAATAATTATAGTTCAAAAAGCCTTGAATAATTTAAGGAAATGGATAAAGTGAAAAAAAGTGTTCAATAAGTCTTGAATAATTCAAAAGTATAGGGGTCATATTAGACAATTAGTCATAACTTGCATGCCTGCAAAACCTTAAACATGAGGCAAAATGGTAAACCAAAGAATCGTATGCTTCCGGTAAAGTCGCGCCACCTTTCTCTCTCCATTTTGGTATTTGACTTTTGCATCATTAAACCGAGGTGGGTTTCCTCTCTTTGCATGTTTTCAATAATAGGAAACAATATCAAACATACAAATCAATAAACACATACATTGGATTAAGTTTTTTTTGTTCATTTGTTTCGATTACATAAAACCCATTTAAAATTTACGTCCAGTTTGATTAAAAGTTTGAGATATGGATCTGAATACGAGAGGGGTTGGTTCGGTGATGGTGTTTGTTGTTGTTGTTGTTATTCAAATGTGTGTTTTGGCATCGGCCAATGTGGTTTTCCAGGTTCGGCATAAGTTTGCGGGCGACAAAGCGTCGCTGAGTGCACTGAAATCTCATGATACCCAGCGCCACCGGAGGATTCTCGCAGCCGCTGAACTCCCTCTTGGTGGTGATGGCAGCCCAACGTCGGCAGCGTTAGTCTCTGTCTCAATGCTTACATTTTGTTATTGTATATGAATAATGCATGAATGTGGTTTATGGATTGCCATAATGCACTTTTGTATAGCTATTGTTTATTGTTTTGATCACCCCACATGTTTAGATATAGTATGTTAAGGGCATATAGGATCTTAATAATCCAAAGTACGACAAAACCATTGGCCAATAATAATTTTTACCGGCATTATGACTTTCATTGCAATTTGCAAAGACAATTTCACCTCGTTAAATGAACGATTGACTGATTTTTATCTCAATCAGAATGTTTTTGGTAATGACCAACGTAAGTGAAAGTTACTGCTTCGTTATAGTGGGATTGCCTTTGGTAACGACTAACGAATGTGAAAGTTAAGAGTGTTGTCAGTTGCATTGCCATGTTGATTATTATCGGACCGTAGGTTATAATTTGGATTATTAAAATCCATTTTGCGTATATTGAATAATAGTAAGTTTGCTTAAGTTGTATGGTTTTCTGTTGATGATGTGGTACAGTTAAGCTGATGCAAATTTGTTAGAAATATGACATGGTGCCAAACCATTGTTAATTACTATTCTGATTATCTTGTAAAACTTCAGTGTGAAGACATGCTACAAAATAATTTGAAAGATGACCCTTTAAGCATCCAAATATTTGAAAATTTAAACATTTCTGTTTGGATTCATTGGTTCCTTACCTTTTATATGTTCCGCTTGTGCAGCCTCTATTATACTAAAATTCAACTCGGGTCTCCTCCAAAAGATTTCTAAGTGCAGGTTGATACAGGGAGTGACCTTCTATGGGTCAACTGTATCGAATGTCATAACTGCCCAAAGACAAGCGGTCTTGGTGTATGTATCAAATTTTAGCGCTTCACGTTTTTATTTCTTTTTAATATTTGGACTAGCAGATTCTGCCTCTCGTTGTTTGATTATTTCTGCAATTGTTCATCAAAAGCGACCCATTACACGTAAAATCAAATTTTCTATTTATTTAAATTTTTTGCATATATATATATTTTTTTCATAATTATAAACACTCAATCATCTAATTTTATAGTCTGTGACTCATGTTTTTTAAATAAATGCTTTTAGAATGATATAGACTTTTACTAAAATTTCATAAGCCAAATTCTACATCTTCTTTTATTACATTTGGTTATTCTGATAATCACTTTTAAAACAATGTCTGGCAGGTACCCTTGACATTATTTGATCCGAAGGACTCATCAACTGCCAAACCGGTTGGTTGTGATGATCCATTTTGCAAAGCTACATTTGATGGACCAGCTGATGAGTGTAAACCGGGAATGTTGTGTGCATATTCTGTTACATATGGAGACGGGAGTTCAACCTCTGGTTTTTTCGTCAACGACAATGTAACGCTTGCCCAAGTGTCTGGAGACCGCCAGACTACATCTATGAGTGGGAATGTAATTTTTGGGTGAGTACTGATGTTGTCTTTTACCTTCTGTTTTTGTGTATAAAAAACAGGTGATAAAGGAAAAACATTAGAGAGTAAAACAGTAAGGAAAAGTTTTGGCTAATTTAACTTCAGGATTTAAACAGAAAGGAAAAACAAGCTTTAAAAAAAATGGGTTAATTATACTAATTGTCCTTGTGGTTTGGCAGAAGTAACACTGTTGGGGTCTAACTTTAAAAATAGTTGAGCATAAATGAGATGTGGTTTTCAGTTTGTAACGTGTTTGGGTTCTAACAATAATTTCGGATAGATAATCTATTCAACCTATGTCATCATCATCATCATACTCAGTGAATCCCACCAATAGCAAAGCTAAGGTAGGGTCTAAGAAGAGTAAGATGTAGACATCCTTACCTCTACCCCATAGGAATAGAGAGGCTGCTTCCAGTGAGACCCCTTGTTTCTATAGTAGTTTTGCATCAAACCTTGGACATAAGACACATAACACTCAACAACTGAGACAAATGCCGATTAGTGCATGGACCCATTGTCTTTCGGCTATCAACGCCAACACATGATGCATGAATGCATGATTAACCATCCCCCTCTTTTAACGTTATTTTCACAAAATTAGTAAAATAACGTTAAAATTAGTGCACTTTCACTTTTGCCCCCCGAACGGCCACACATATATATATTATATGCGCATACCGCACGCGGGGCGGTAAATAAAAATAAAAATAAATACAGTTATTAAATACCTCCCTTGTCCCCCTTGAGTAAATTACATAAATAGTCCCTGTAGTTTGTCAAAAGGTTAAATTAGTCGTTTCACACCATTTTAATAGAAGTTAGTGTTAAAATCCAAACATGATACAAATTGAAAACCACAAATCTAACCACATGGAAAATTTGTGTAATATTATTATATTTTGTTGAAAAGCGATTTTCTTTTAATCATGTGGTCTGTGGGACTTGAACCCAAGACCTCCAAACCTAGGTGTACCTAATTAACTCTTGAAATATTAATAAGAAAATTGCCCTGTCTCTTCTGTTCTATTGTGTTATTGAAAAAAGTAAAAAAAAAAACTACACACAGAGGGTATAAATGTAATTTTATTGTTCCAACTCAGGTGTGGAGCTAAACAAACAGGAGGTCTAAGTTCATCAGAGCAAGCACTAGATGGTATTCTTGGATTTGGGCAGTCAAACATTTCTCTACTGACACAGCTTGCTTCAGCTAAAGTGGTGAAAAAAACATTCTCACATTGCTTGGATAGTAGCAAAGGAGGTGGCATTTTTCCTATTGGTGAAGTGGTGGAGCCAAAAATTAAAACAACACCAATTTTAGATGATCAGTAAGTTATCTTTATCTGTCACTTGATTATGTTATTGATTGTACATGTACCTTTTAAGTTGTTCATAGAATTTATTAATAAATTAAACCGTATACAGAGGTTTTACTATCTAAAATAAATTTTGGTATAGAAACCTAAAGTATATAAATATTAACACCTGGTGCCTCGCCTACATGATGCGTGCACCTTCACCTCGCGTCTTGGCTCTTAGGACCCTATCGCCTTTGTGTCCCTTGCACTTTTTAAAACCAAGATCCCTTCACACACGCAACCTGCCTGGAGCCTAGACACATCTAAAGTTGTGATTTATGTACATGTTGTAGGACGCATTTTAATATTGCATTGGAGTCGATTGATGTGAATGGTGAAGCTGTAAAACTCCCAACAAGTATACTGGACTTTGGAAAGAAGCAAGCAGTTGTAGTTGATAGTGGCACGACCTTGGCTTATTTTCCGGATGAGACTTACAACCAGCTAATGGAAAAGGTATTCTGAAATATATATGCTTCGTATTCTTCCACAATTAAGTTACTTCTAGTTGTCGGACTTGCTATGAGTGAGATTATACCGGGTATGTTTTTTCGTTTATATCTGAATCTTTATTCTGTATAGATTTTGATGTTATCCTTTTGAACCAGATCATGGCGGCACAACCCAACAACAAGCCGGTGACTGTTCAGAATATGTTTAAATGCTATGAGTACACCGGGAAGTAAGCTGTTTCTTTCACTCGTTTGTTTGTTTTTTTAAACTCATTTCAGAATTTCAGTATCCAACCCTGAAATTATCTTTGTAGAATAAAAATGTAAATTGTGACTTTTGAGGGTCAAAGAAGTTTTTTTCTAACTTTAAATTTTGACCAAAATAGCTAACTTTTTTTTGTCTCATAATGCAGCATCGATGAAGGTTTTCCGGTCATTAATTTTAACTTTGAGAATTCACTTTTATTGAAAGTTTTACCTCATCAATATTTCTTCAAAGTTGAGGTACATATTTTTGTAAAAATTCTATATGGTCTGTCACTTGAATTTCATAACAGTGTATATCATCAGGAGAACGCATACTGCATCGGTTTTCAGAACACTAATATTCAATCTAAAAGCGGAGATGAAATAACTTTGTTTGGAGGTAGGTTCTATATATCTACTTGTTCACATAACTATGGACATTTTAAATTATTGTTTTCATCCTTGAGGTAGCTGTTATAGGTTGACAGCGGAAGTCTAACATCATCATCATGCACATCATATTTCTGTGTGTGTTTGATATGAACGTGCATGTACAGAGAACATAAAAACAGAATGGATATTGAATATCTTGGTGAATGTAAATGATACATAATGTTCGTATATATACCTATCTAATTGGCGGTTAGTTTGATAACCGCCACTAACATAATAACTTATGATAACTTTAATATTACATAATAATAATAATAAACAATATATATATGCTAAATTTATATTCTAACACCATCCCCTAAACTTAGCATCGGTAATGGCTCGTCACGTCGGCTTCGATGATAAGCGCATTTTTTCTTTAAACTTGTCATGATTCGTCCATAGATCTGTTTCCTGTCGTCGTTCTGTCGCTGATCTGTTTCCTGTCGCTATCCTTCTTCTTTTGTCGCTAACTGCCGTCGCTAAATCTGGATATCCTTTCTTCCTTTTTTGTTCCCGCCGTTTCTGCATCATTCTTTTCTGTTGATGCATGAATACATTCTCTAAAACAGAGACTTGCAATTCATGATTGTTTTCTTCGGTTTCTTGTTCTCTAATTCTTGATTCATCTTCCTTCGAACGAACGTCTTCTTCGTCATCCGCACGTTTTGCGAATTTCATACTTGGTATTTCATCTTTTCCCCGTATGGTACTCTTGAATGATACCCCGTCTGCGTGAATACTACGGCCCATACCATAGCCGTCTTCAACCCTTTCCCTTTCCGATCTTCGTCGTTTATTTACATCATCGGAACAACGTTTGCATGACATCGTTTCCCGCTTCATTCTTGCAAACATTCGTGATCGCGGAGTTGTGCGATCGGGATTGGATTCTTGTCCGTCTTCATATCCCCTGTTTTCCTTCTTCATCCGGATGTGCCCGGAATCGTATAATATCGATCGATCTTCATCGATTTCCCACCATGGCTCTGATACCACATGATAACAGCGGAAGTCTAACATCATCATCATCATGCACATCATATTTCTGTGTGTGTTTGATATGAACGTGCATGTACAGAGAACATAAAAACAGAATGGATATTGAATATCTTGGTGAATGTAAATGATACATAATGTTCGTATATATACCTATCTAATTGGCGGTTAGTTTGATAACCGCCACTAACATAATAACTTATGATAACTATAATATTACATAATAATAATAAACAATATATATATGCTAAGTTTATATTCTAACACCATCCCCTAAACTTAGCATCGGTAATGGCTCGTCACGTCGGCTTCGATGATAAGCGCATTTTTTCTTTAAACTTGTCATGATTCGTCCATAGATCTGTTTCCTGTCGTCGTTCTGTCGCTGATCTGTTTCCTGTCGCTATCCTTCTTCTTTTGTCGCTAACTGCCGTCGCTAAATCTGGATATCCTTTCTTCCTTTTTTGTTCCCGCCGTTTCTGCATCATTCTTTTCTGTTGATGCATGAATACATTCTCTAAAACAGAGACTTGCAATTCATGATTGTTTTCTTCAGTTTCTTGTTCTCTAATTCTTGATTCATCTTCCTTCGAACGAACGTCTTCTTCGTCATCCGCACGTTTTGCGAATTTCATACTTGGTATTTCATCTTTTCCCCGTATGGTACTCTTGAATGATACCCCGTCTGCGTGAATACTACGGCCCATACCATAGCCGTCTTCAACCCTTTCCCTTTCCGATCTTCGTCTTTCATTTACTTCATCGGAACAACGTTTGCATGACATCGTTTCCCGCTTCATTCTTGCAAACATTCGTGATCGCGGAGTTGTGCGATCGGGATTGGATTCTTGTCCGTCTTCATATCCCCTGTTTTCCTTCTTCATCCGGATGTGCCCGGAATCGTATAATATCGATCGATCTTCATCGATTTCCCACCATGGCTCTGATACCACATGATAACAGCGGAAGTCTAACATCATCATCATGCACATCATATTTCTGTGTGTGTTTGATATGAACGTGCATGTACAGAGAACATAAAAACAGAATGGATATTGAATATCTTGGTGAATGTAAATGATACATAATGTTCGTATATATACCTATCTAATTGGCGGTTAGTTTGATAACCGCCACTAACATAATAACTTATGATAACTTTAATATTACATAATAATAATAAACAATATATATATGCTAAGTTTATATTCTAACACCTTCAACCCTTTTTTTTGCATTTCATAGATAATTAACTTAACTATTGGTCGGGCCTTGTAGTCCTATGGACTGGATCTAAGTGCTAACTTTCTTGAGCCTAACCTAGAATGTCGATACAGAAAGAACCCATTAGAAAGGGTCTGAGGTTGTAGCCGAGAGGCCCCAACCCCCGGCATATATATATGCATATATGTACGTATTTAACAAGAGAGATATTGATGGTCAGAGGGAAGTGCAGTGTGTAGGGAGCCCTTAAGTCTACTTATTTGATTTCTTTCAAGGCTTCAAACTCATTCCATTTAGATACTTTTCGTTGATCAAAACTATACATTCTTCTACAGCCAAACAAATCTTATGTGTTTTGTAGTTAGAGAAGATGCCGTTGACTCCCTAAAGTCAAATATGAACTGTATGCATATTTGTGTGACACGGTATAGAGAAAAACAGGGGCTTGTATTCGATTCATTAGAATTAACTTAGGGTTTACAAGAGAGGTGTTTATATATGACACCATGTTACACACTAGCCCCTATACTATAAATTTTTGTCTTCTTTCTGACACCCCCCTCAAGTTGAGTAGTGGGATCACCAATACTTAACTTGATTAAGCAGCTGCTAAACGCATTTCCGTTGACAGCTTTTGTAAGAATATCCGCGAGTTAATCTTTAGATGGCACATATGGGAGCTCTATGATTTTTTCCTCTAGTTTCTCCTTGATGAAATGGCGATCTACCTCCACGTGTTTCGTTCGATCATGCTGAACTGGGTTTTCTGAGATCTGAATTGCAGCCGTATTGTCATACATAATTTTGCTTGGTTCCCTCTGAGAGAAGCCGATGTCTTCTAGAAGCTTCCTGATCCAAAGAACTTTGCTTAACCCTCGAGCTATACTTCTAAATTCTGCTTCTGTACTCGACAGAGCAACCACCTTTTGCTTCTTACTTCTCCAAGTAACCAGGTTTCCACCGACTAAGGAGAAATATCCTGATGTTGACCTTCGGTTTCCTTTATCTCCAGCCCAGTCTGCAATCAGTGTAAAGCTCAACATTTAAATGTCCATTTGTTTTGAACAACACTCCATGGCCTGCGGTCCCCTTGAGATACCTTAAAATTCTCTGAGCTGCTTTCATGTGGGCAACTTAAGGTTGGTGCATGAACTAACTTACTACTCCAACAGCGTAAGCTATATCAAGCCAAGTGTGAGAGGGATAAATTAACTTGCCCACAAGCCGTTGATATCTTTCTTTGTCTGCAAGCTCTCCATTAAGTTCCATGTGAAGGTTGTGATTCACCACCATTGGAGTATCCGCCGGTTTACAATCAACCAGCCCGATTTCTGCCAGAAGATCAAGGACATATTTCTTTTGGCAGATGAAGATTCCCCGTTTAGACCTGAGGACTTCTATTCCAAGGAAATACTTGAGATTCCCAAGGTTTTTCATTTCAAATTTTGAGAACAGATTCTTTTTCAGCCATGTTATTTCTTCTACATCGTTTCCGGTAATAATCATGTCATCTACATATATAATCAAGCGCGTTACAAGATCATTTCTTTTCTTGAGAAACAAGGTATGATCAGCATTACTTTGGTGATACCCATATTCTTTCATGGTCAGAGTGAACTTTCTAAACCATGCCCGAGGAGACTGTTTCAGCCCGTATAAAGACTTTTTCAACCGACAGACTTCTCCTTCTTTAAAACCCGCTCCAAAACCTGGGGGATGCTTCCATGTAGACTTCTTCCGTTAGGTCTCCATGGAGAAATGCGTTTGTAACATCGAACTGGTGGAGAGGCCAGTTCTTATTGGCTGCCACGGAGAAGAGGACTCTGATGGTGTCCATTTTTGCAACTGGAGAAAAAGTCTCAGAATAATCGATCCCATACGTCTGAGTGTAACCCTTGGCTACAAGCCGTGCTTTGTATCTCCTAATGGAACCATCTGGTTTATATTGATTGAATACACCCACCGGCATCCAACTATTTTCTTTCCTTTAGGAAGTCTGCACTTCTCCCATGTGTTGTTTTTCATAAGAGCATGCATCTCCGTTTCCATTGCTTCTTTCCAGTTCTTCTGACTTTGGGCTTCCTTTACGAAACTAGGTATTTGTTCGGAGTATAGAGAGGTAACAAATGCTTTCGCACTGTTAGATAAGTTCTCGTCGGCCGTATTAGCTACAGGATACCTTGAAGTTCTGGTTTCCCTTTCTGGGGAGTACCGTTTTGGAGGAACCCCTCTATTGGCTCTCGGAGGTAAAACATATGTTCCCGGTGTTGTTCCAGAGCCTCCAACATGTTGTTCGTTAGATTTGACTTCCCTTTGGGTTGTGTTGTTTTGCTCAGCAATCTCCACCTGTTCCATTACCTCAGGACTTTCATGATTATTAGGGTCTGATTCAATCACATTTCCAAGATTTTGAGGGTCACTTACCTCGGACACCAATCTGGGTGATTCTTGGGTGAGACTTTCGACAGACTCAGTATGTGTGGATGTATGAGATGACTCGTCTTCGCTTGCGGATGGAATCCACTTCAACCATCTCAGTGAGTCCTCATGCTCTGCTCCCCCTGACCACTGAGATGTGACTGATAGTAATATTCTGTTTCAAGAAAATCACAGTGGACAGTGATAATTACGCGATGTCGTAATGGATTATAGCATCTGTATCCCTTCTGATTCACCCCATAACCAACAAAGATACATTTCTCGGTGCATGGGTCAAGTTTGGATCGTTCAGTTTTGGGTATATGGGGAAAGGCTGTACACCCAAAGACTCGAGGTGGTAGGGTATATGGTGGATGTAGTTTAGTGAATGTAGATAAGGTATCTAGAGGAGTCTTTAGATCAAGTGCTTTGGTTGGTAAACGGTTAAGGAGATACACAGCTGTGTTTATAGCTTTGGGCCAAAAAGACTTAGGAACTTTGGATTCAAGCATAAGGGCTCTGGCCATTTCTACCAGAATGCCATTTTTCCGCTAAACTACACCATTGTGTTCTGGGTGTTTTGGGCACGTGGTTTGGTGGATCATTCCCTTCTCTTGAATAAATTGTTTCATGGGGTTATTAATATACTCCCCTCCATTGTCAGATCGTAAGATCTGAATGTTGGTTTTGAATTGAGTTTGGACCATGGTGTAAAACAGTTTGAATTTGTCACAGACTTCAGATTTGTTTTTTAAAAAATATACCCATGTCATACGGGTACAGTCATCAACAAATAGTAGAAAGAACTGGAAATTCTGACCTCCATTAGTTTCAGCTGGGCCCCAAACATCTGAATGTATTAGGGAAAACGGTTCACTGACTCTGGTGTTACTCGGTTTGAATGGTTTCTTATGGCTTTTGGCTAAGACACAGGTTTCACAGTCTAATGTGATGTTGGACGGGAAGAGTTCGGGAAGTAACAGGTGCAGATATCCTACGGAAGGATGCCCTAATCGTCTATGCCAAAGCCATGCTTCCCTACTCTTTGTTCCATGAGCAAGCATTGTGGTCCCTGACTGAGTCATCTCATCCACATAGTATAAGCCCCGTTGTTTAGTACCACGCCCAATTATCTTTCCAGTTCTGATGTCCTGTAAGATACAAAAATGAGGATGCATTAGAACTGTGCAGTTGAGTTCCTTTGTAACATGACTTATTGATAACAACTTGTGTGTTAATGAAGGAACATATAAACAGTTTGACAGTCTCAGATTGGGAGATATTTCAACAGTTCCTCCTCTCTTTACTAAGACATTTTCGCCATTTGTCGTTTTGATGTGGGTTCTGTTTGGTCTCTTTGTAGAGACGAAGTCCGATGGTTCGTACGTCATCATATCAGTGGCTCCACAATCAAAGAGACAAGGACTTACTTGATCACTACTTTCCTGTGTTGTTAAATAGGCTTCTCCACTTGTTGATGGATAGTCTTTCAACAACTCATAGTTCCTCTGATTAACCATCTTCGAAAAATTTATTTTTTTTCTTTTTATTTATTTATGTTTAAAAAAAAGGTTGAAACAGAAGCTGTTAGAAGCTTTTGTGGAGTTTGCGGAAGACTGATATGTGGGCAAGAAGGAATTGACGAAGAAGGAATTGAGGAACACCTAGCCGAGGAACCAACTCTATGAAAGGTTAATAGGATTCGAATCAGTCAAGCTGCACTATAACGATAGCCGTGACCAATATCAGACCTACTAAGCAATCGAGAAGAGGAACCGACTAGCAACAGATCCAAAGGGCCGAACAGAACCGAATCCCGGAAGCGAATGGAAGGATCGAAAGATCGACTTAGGGCGAGAGGTCAAGCCGGGAGAGATAGCGACCTCACACACTAAGCCTGTCTTCTCCTCTTCGTCGAGCCACCGGCGACCGGAGAAAGGAATGCTTGAACTTGTGGGGCTAAATTCGCGATATGCTTGAAATTAAATCATGACATAAAAAGACAAAAAGTGAATCATGACATAAAAAAGACAAAAGTGAAAGGATTCGTGAGTTGTTCAGCAAATTAAAAATGTGTGATTGACCAAATTCTTTTAACTTTTTATGTAGAGCCCATGAATTAGGAAAGAAGGTGGAATTGTTATTGTTCGTGGAAATGGGCTACCACATTTAATAAATTAAGGAGTCAGTGGGCCGAAGGGTTTCAAGCTTATGTGTTTGAGCTTTGGAATAATAATACCATGTGACGAAGACTGGATAAGGTTCGTTGGGAATTGCAAGGGTTCGTTGGCAACCAAAGGTTCGTGACGAAGGATAAGGTTCGTTGGCAATGATGGAGGCGAGCAAAGGTTCGTTGGGGATATTCTTCATGGCAATGAAGGTTCATGGACGAAGAAGTATTAATCCTTCAACAGGATCGAAACAAAGTAGAGGTTTGAAGGGTTTGAAGATCGAAACAAACAGATTCGAGGATTGATTAGAACAGATCTGAATTTTTGACCGATCGCGGCTGTGCGACGGTTTTTGGATTGGGTTTTCTGGTTTGAATCTTGTTTTAGGGCTGTGCGACGGAATTGTTTCAAGGTTGAATCTTGTTGAACGGTTTCTGGTTTGATTGTTTGATTTCTGAGTTTGATTGTTGAGATAAGCAATGTGGTTTCAAGAATCAGAACACTGCTCTGATACCATGTGACGCGGTATAGAGAAAAACTGGGGCTTGTATTTGGTTGATTAGAATTAACGTAGGGTTTACAAGGGAGGTGTTTATATATGACACCATGTTACACACTAGCCCCTATACTATAAATTTTTATCTTCTTTCTGACATGTGCAGCATCAGGCAATTAGAAGGTGTAGATTATTATTGGGTTTAACTTGAATTTCATCTTTTAGTTCATATATGCAGATCTTGTTCTCTCCGATAAGCTGGTTACATACGATATGGAAAATCAAGCCATTGGATGGACTGATTATGACTGTAAGTACACTTGCCTATGTTCAGTGGCAGATCTAAGAATTTTTTCATGGTTGTGCGAGATATTTTTAAAGATTTTAGGCACTTAGCTATATAAAAAATATTCGGTTCATAGCGGGGTAGATCGGGTCGGGTCATGTAATATAAAGGAACATCAAACTAAAATTTATATAATCGTCAAAACCGCGTCAAACGTCATTACAAATATATTTAAAATTGTTCCTAACTTCCTGTCAAAGATTTTAGATTTTTAGGTCCCTAGCTATATAAAAAAAATCAGTTCATTGGGTGTCAGATCGGGTCGTGCCATAACTTCCCTACTTATGGTTCCTAACTTTCTATCAAATATAAATTAACAAAACCATTTAAAACAACACTAAACACTTAAAGTCTTAAACAATCATCAACCATACTTCATAAATTTCAAGCCCTAGTTTTAATTGTTGATTACTTGTAACTAAACATTTAAACAAACAAAACTTTTACTAAAACAACAAAATCACCCTAATAAAGTCTAGAACAACAAAAAAAAAAAAAAAAATCAAAACACATAAAATTTGAAACCTTTAACATATCAATTTCTCATAAAATCCACATAACGGGTTGGGCTATTTTATTTAATTCAAATTTGATTCGGTTTGGTTTGGGCATGGGTTAACTACAATGGATTTATTATTGGGCTAAATTGTTAAATGAAAGTGATTGAGTTAAATTGTTAAGTGAAGGTGGTTAAAGAAATTAGGTTATATTTTAATAATAATAATAAGTGTTTACTATTTGTTATATAAATTGATAAGATTTTTTTAAGGGGGTGGTTGAAAATTTTCAAGAGGTGCGGTAGGTATTTTTTTCAAGGGGCGTGCCCGTCCACCTACGACAAAGGGTGGGTCCACCCCTGCCTATGTTCATGCATAGGATGGATTGAATATGACCATTAAACTTTTGGTGATTGATCATCAGATAACACTTGTATCACCAACTATTCCCTTGTGTGGTTAAGTTGATTATTGTGATTTGAAGATGATAAAACCGATCACATTTTTGGGTAGTGTTGTAAAAGTCGCTAGGCGGTCCCTAGTCGGCCGACTGGGGAGTTGGGAGTAATCGGAGTACTCGGAGAGTACTCGGGGAGTACGCGGACATGGTAAATATAAAGAAAATTAATTGTTATATATTATTTATGTGTTAAAATAAACATAATTCATGTCAACTGAGTATAATTTAAAATGAAACATGTTTAAAGTTCAAATATTCTGAATACAAGTCCGACTAGTCTGAGTACAAGGCCGAGTAGTCCGAGTACAAGGCCGAGTAGGCCGATTTTGCCCGAGTTTGACCGATTAAAAGTCAACAAACCACGTTGACCGCCTAGACCGACTAGGTCGACTACGTCCGACTAGGCACCGAGTACTCCCGAGTAATCCCGAGGCCGACTAATTGAGACCGCCTCGGAGGAAGTCGCCTCGGAGGGGGTCCGAGGACCGAGTACTCGCCGAGTACTCGGCCGAGTAATCCGACTTTTACAACACTGTTTTTGGGTTACTGATGTAGAGCGAAAACATAAAAGACACAAAACTACTCTTGAGGGGAAAATCCTATGATTGAAAGTAATTTTATACATAAACGCTTGAATTAATAAATTTAAACATGTTTTTACAACAAAAAAAAATTAAATAATTAAGATTTATAAATATGGGACAAACCATCATTACCAAAATCAGGGCAAGAGACGAATAAATTTGTGTTCAGAGTTCACAACGTCAGTCCATTTGGGCATTTTTGTCAGTCGCGAATGGGTCTTGTAGCTAGAGATCGTACATAGTGCCTGTTTACGTTTTGGCATTTTTTAGCCCACTTGGGTTTGTCCTCTCTACAAATCTACAAACATTTACATCAGCTCCATATCTTATTGTGTGATTCTAATTCTTTAAGTTGTAATATTTGCTTTTGGTTTTGGTGTGATTTCAGGTTCGTCAAGCATCAAAGTGAAGGATGAAAATTCTGGTAACGTGTACGAGGTAGGCGCAAATGATATTTCTTCTGCACATCATACATGTAACTTGCTAATGGTTTTCGGGTTGCTCATATCTCTGGCAGCTACATGCTTGATCAACTAGACCAACAAATTTTTTCAAGAGAATCAATAGGGCCTTTGTCTCATGGAGTGCGTTCTCACTACTTGTATGTGATTATAAAAAAAGGGTAAACTACAATTTTTTTTTTCTCGATTTAGACACAAATTATGGAATGAGTTCTTTAGGAAGATGACTTTCACTTACCTTACTTTATTTCCGTTGTTTGCTACACGTTTTAGCCTTTACCCTAACCCCATCCAAAATCTCAATTAAGTCTATAAGATGTGCCATGAGGGTACATATGTAATATTACCTTGTCTATTTCATTAGACCTATTTAACTTCAATTATTCTCATTTTTCCCAAAATTTTAGGGTTTTACCACTGCAATTCCATAACGTCATTCTCCCCGAATGATTATTTACGTGAGTCGAATATAATCAATTTTCCACCAGTAAAATTGTAAACAAACTCGAATATAACGATAATCTACAACACATATTGAGAACCAGATTCATAAGTACCAAAAGCATGACCCCCACAAGTAACGACAATTTAGCCCCTCTAGCAACCGCTCGACAATGAATCAATTGTAGGAACCGTTCACATATAAGAGAAATAAAAATAATTTTATTAAGATCATAATACAAGAAATAAAAGAAAGTAGTAAATTATAATACTATTTCAACTGAAATGAAGCAAAATACAACGAAGAAAAAGAATAACAAAATGGTGTTGTGGCGGAGGATTATGTGATAACAGGGGAAAATTGTAAGTCCAGAGATCTTCACAAAATACCACTAACACAATCAAAGGTGCGGAAAATAATTGAAAGTGAACACAATAAACAAGAAGAATGATTGTATATTAATATTCACACATGTACAAAATCGTTCAAACGCGAACCTCACACAACTAACAATCAAAATTATGCTTTACCCTAACAATGAACTAAACATAACATGATATAGGGTCCACATATAAATCGGCCCAAACGGCCTATCCCAAGTCCACTAGAAAAACTAAGTCCAATAACCTATAAGTGTGTTTGATAAAGACAAGTGTAAACCTACTCAAATTTATGGCCTTACAATATCCCCCTAGGTTTATGCTGTCTTTATCATGTTTCTGTGGGAAGATACTTCATCTCTTCATTCTCAAACTTGGGTCTTTTGTTCTTCTTGAACATCATCAGCTTTTGCTTGAACATCTTGCTTAAGAGAATGTGAGAGGAGGATTCACAACAGCTCTTTTCTTTTTCAGTCTTTCTCTTTCAAGCAGGTTCATAGGTACTTCTTCAAAAGTACTATCACTGTCAAACTATGACTCGTATTCGGTTCTTCTGACTCAGGTACATCTTGTTGTTATGATGCTTCATACTTTGTCAGCGCGACTCAACAAACATGCTTAGAAATTCATAAGCATCTTCATGCTTCATGCATCTCATTCTTCATCAACCCCTGATTCTTGATTGAAATCAAATTCTGCACATGCTCAGAAGTTCATAAGAAAACATTTCTATACAGCAGAGGAAAGTACCGCATGAACACTTAGTACATCCAAGTACTTGTACTCGGATTTCACAATTCAAATTCCTTTCAACCTTTGATGATCAGTCAAATCTTCAAGAATGGTTAATTTTTAATAAAACACTCTTTTTTTTAGATTTTTTAATTTTCTATTTTTGAATTTTTTAAATAAATGAGAACAAAAACAGAAACACAAATAAACAAAGAAACTAACTCAATAGTTATAGTATATAATAACACTTGCAATGGGATCAAAATCATTCTCAGGCAGTTCTGAAACGAAAATGGTGAAAAAGATAATGAAAAGTCACTCCACACAACTTTTATAAGGAAAACAAAAATTCACATCTGGCCTCCACCGTAAGCTACAGTGGTTACCGTAGCTTACGTTAGCCTTCAAAAGCCAACAGTGGAGACCTACTGTCTTACGGTGCACATTTTTGGATTAGGGCTATTGTATTGTAGGCTGCAGTTAAGCAATTTTGTTTTCTTCATAACATTCTCATTTCAACTCCGTTTTCTTCGCCGTTTTCGCCCAGGTTCTCGTAATTTCATCCTCTATCATGTTATCTTCTTAATTCTTTAATTCCAATAAGTTATTTTTTCATTTATGCTCCGTATTCCTTCCATTTTAAGCTCTCGTTTGTTCCATGCTTCTTCTTTGCATCTCCTTAGATCCTTTAACCTACAATCATCAAGTTCTCCATAGTCATTTAGATTCACCAATTTAAACAACAAACATATCAATTTCTTTCTTATTTAATCAACTTAAAGATCCTCGTACGGTGCACCCATCAGACGCATGGCACATATCCACTATCGAAAAATGAATATATAATTAAAAATGGTTTAGTGGAAGGTGTGACTATGCATAAATTTTCCGTGGATGATAAATGTCTTCCTTGTAAAAAGGGAAAACAACCTCACAAGTCTAAAACCATGAATTCCATTGCTTCTCCATTCGAATTACTTCACATGGCTTTGTTTGGTCCAGTGAATGTATGTCACACACCAACCGATGGTGGAATCGGTGGAAATCGGAGTGTCGGGTGGGACTATAGTACTATCGTTGCTAAGGGTGGTAGGGCAAGTCATCACTGTGTAAACATAGCATACAAGCATTCAAGTAGTCACGTATAACATGCGAGAGCGGTTAGCGTTTGTAAAAGTGATTTTAGTGTTGTGTGTTGTGTTTTTGATATAGAACGTATGTAACACCCAAAAGTGCATTAAGCGAAAAAGGGTTCGAGTATACTCACAGTGCGTGCTTAACAAGTAAACACGATCTGAAGTGGATTGAAGGGAGCGCCGGATCAGCCTGCGTACGGGGACAGAATGCGTAAGTCTTCCAAAGTGCTGAAACGGTGGAAATCAGAGTGTCGGGTGGGAAACAAAGGCTTCATACGAAGGCGTGCCTTCGTACGAAGGTGGTGTTTTCGTACATGTGTTGAGTCCGTTGTCCAAAATCGAGTGTTCTTCGCGTCTTTCTTCGGGAAATCGAGTGTTCATCCCACCAGCCTTAAGCTACTGATTAAACTTAGAGCCAGAGAGGTCTTTGTTTGAGTCATGGGTGAGAATTGGGCTGTGTTGTGCAAAGTCAGTGCCTTCGTACGAAGCCAGGGCTTCGCACAGAACAGTCCAGCTCGCATTCGTGGTTGTTTCTTGCATTCGGAGCTGTGTTTTCGTTTGAATTGGATGTACTTTCGAGTCCTATTCATGAACGTCTCGACACCACTTCGTCCCACTACCCAATGAACAAAATACATGTCGGTTTTGGTCCGTTTTTTTGTGTAAAAATAGAGTTTAAAAGTGGTTTTAAAGGGTTTTCACTTGGATAAACACTTGGTGAGTGTGAAATCTACAGATTTCTAACTTGGGAAGCCGTAGTTAGGCCCAATACACTCGGTCAAGTGTAGATCTGTTGTAAAATCAGAAGATTTTCATCAAAGAGATAGAGGTTTATGTAAAAAGAAGAAGTGTAGTTGAAAAAGATGAAGTTTAGGTGAAAATAGAAGAGTTTTGATGAAATCGGAGTGAATCTTGTGGAAAATCGTAGTGGAAAACGTTGTGATTCATGTAAAATTAACAGATCTTACTTGGAAAATAGCGGGACAACAATTCAGCAGCATTTCAGAGAGATTTTCAGCAAGATAGAATGATAGGAGAGGGCTGAGTATTTATAGGATAGGGCTGACACTTCTGTTCGAACCGACTGCCTTCGTACGAAGCTGTTGGCTTCATTAGAAGGGGCCTTTTTGTGCTAAACGTTCTCGTTTCGCGTGTCGGATGATCGTTTAATGCGTTTTGTTGCGTTTGTTAGTACGTGTACTTTAAGTATTTTTAGCGAGATATTAAATGTTGCGTTGTGTTGTGTTGCGTTTCGGTGTGATAAATTGAGTCGAGCGAGTGAGCGTTTGAGTGTTTTAAGCGATGTAATCAACACATATAACATACTAAACAAGTAAACACACAAATAACACAAATAATACAAATAAATCCGCGTTTCGAGTTTGCGTTAAGTTGCGTTGCGATGAGCGTTCAAGTAATAAGTGTTTAAAATGCGTTCAAAATTTAGTTTAACCAATTAGTGGTAATCGAATCTCCGAGTACAAGCGTTTACGAAAGGAAACAACTGTAAATAGGAATAACCAGAGAGTCGGGTTGTTACAATGTAAGGAGTATTGGAGGAAAATATTATTGTTTAGTTATTACTGCTGACTTTTCTCATTTTTTGGGTTTTCTTTCTAGTGTCAAAGGATGAAACAACAGAAATGTTGATCAATCTTTTTACAAAATTGGGGAATCTACTTGAGACAAGAATCAAGCACATTAGAAGTGACAATGGCATGGAATTTAAGAATCGGTTGCTGGATATGTATTGTTTTTGCAAGGGGATAGAGCATCAATTCAGTGTTCCATACACACCACAACAGAATGGAGTGGCAGAACGAAAAAACAAGACTTTAATTGAAGCTGCTAGGACCATGCTTTCTGATTCTAAGCAACCTTTCCTCTATTAGGCAGAGGCAGTGAATACAGCTTCCTTTGTTCTGAATAGGGTTTTGACGGTTAAATGACATAACAAAACGTGTTATGAACTTTTGAGAAACCGTAAACCAAATTTAGAAGGGTTTGAACCATTTGGGCTACCATGCACAATAATTAGAAATAAAAACCAACCAAAATTTGGTGAAGTCGCTGACGAAGGATTTTTCCTAGGTTATGTAGACGGTTCACCAAACAAGAGAGTTTTTAATGTCACAGCCTGCTAGTAGCGGAAGCGTGTTACGTGTGACTTATGAAAGGTAATCATTAAGTATGAGACTTAACAAACAAAGCATTAAATATCATATTCAAATGGTGACAAGATCACCATTTGACCAGTTTGACTCATTTGTCTATTTGACCCGTTCATTGCTTACCTCTTTACTGATTCAGCTAACCATGTGTTGTTTACTTCTGAAAGGTGCATACTTACCATCATACCCATTTTGACCCGTTATGATTTCATTTTTCCTCGTTGACCCGTTTTGATTCACGTCAGCAAGTATTTACACCAAGAGCTCATTTCTACTTTTTTGACCCGTTTTGGTTTGCGTCAGCAAGTGTTTACCACCAAAAACTCATTTTTACTTGTTTGACCCGTTTGGTTCGCGTCAGCAGGTATTTACACAAAAAACTCATTTTTTACTTGTTTGACCAGTTTTAGTTTGCGTTAGCAAGTGTTTACTCCCAAAAACTCATTTTTTACTTGTTTGACCTGTTTTGGTTCGCGTCAACAAGTATTTACACCAAAAACTCATCTTTACTTGTTTGACCCGTTTTGGTTAGCGCCAAAAGGTCTTATTTAAAATTTCATTGGTTTATCGCCCAAAACATGGTTACTTACCATTTTCCTCGTTCGAACCGTTTCATGATTTACACCATGGGGTTTCGACTTTAAACAGTCCTTGTTTATTTCTAACTATAGTACATCATACTTTATCCATTTTAACCCGTTCATGGTTTACACCAAACCAACTACTTCTCATTTCTTAAATAATGATTCTATTCTTGGAGGTGTAAGTTTTACTTACCTTGCGTCCATTTAAGCCTTCTCGCGTCTTTGAACCATTTGACACATTTCTTTCAAAGTTCCCACCTACATTGTCAAGTGTCAAATTATTACATAATATCTACAAGATGGTTAGATTAGTCATTCTACACCATGACCATCACCTTATGGACTTTTGTACTATCTTTTTCATGCAATTCAATTATAGGTCAATTTGACTTCTAAAAGTCAAATTGCCATTTGACATACATAAATGCACTAACAAGTTCATTAAACTCATTTAGGCATTTTTATCGTACACTTGGTGGGCATCATTTTTAGGCCATCTTATTAGTTAAATTTATCAACCAAAATCACTACATTTCTTTCAATTCAATAAGTTTATATACTTATGAACATCAACTCAATATAAACTTCCATTTATCACATACTAATTCATCCTTTCTACCAATATAATTCATGGGCTTAACTCTCATGTCAAAACCCATTTCTAGTTACTTAAGAATACCTATCAAAATCCATAAATTGTTCATGTAATTCATACATACAAGCAAGTATGATGATTATGAACATCTATTTATCATCAATTTCATCATATCATAAAACCCATTTGACATAAAAACCCTTCTTACACAATTTCATCACATACCTTAGGTTTAGATGTTGTAAGAGACTTGAAATCTTCCAACATGCAAACCTATCACTTGATTCACACTTTGATTTCAATAGCTTTTCTTCAGTTTAGGGTTTAGGGTTTGAGTGTTTCCCCATTTTCTCCGTCTGTTTGGTCGACCAGAACACACACTAGTCTATGTATTCTTTTTAATTTGGGCCTTTTTAATCTTCTTATTTCCCAATTGTCCAACTTTAGCCCTTTAGGTTTAGTTAGTTATTTTGTTTGGTTAAAAACGCATATAACGCTACTAGTAATTAACCATTATCATAACTAGGTTTAAATGTTCCTAGTTAAATTACATAAATTTGGGGGTGTTACAATCCGATTCAATTTAAGTCCCGACCGCCCCGAGCCTTTTATAAACTTTATCTTATAAAACACTTATTCACTTTTTTTGTTTGTTATTTAGATCCTAATGTTTATCGGATTAATTAACTTTTTTTACCACTAAATATATTTTGCCCGCTCATCCCTAGTTAATTTGGTTTAATTATCAAATCCATTTTTTTTTGGGATGTTACAGGCTAGCAAATACATAAAAAATACAACAATAGAAAACTTTTCTTTGGATCGTATCTCATTAACAATTTTGATTAGTAGATCATCGGACGTTCAATATCCAACACTGTTTTGACCCCAACCCATTTTAACCAGAAACTGTTTTGACGTGATATGCTGCCCGATCCAACCGTATAATATGTATTATTAACTACCAAACCTATATTTAAAAAATAAATAAAGGGATTTTAACTTTAATATATATTAAATTAAACTGATTAACATATACTAAATGTCACACCCCAACCGATGGCGGAAACATCGGGGCGCGGCAATGAGCGAAACAGATTGTCCAGGAGAAAATCCATAACAACTAAATTACCAGATATTTAATATTATATCCCATACCATAACATACCAAAGTAAACGGTTATTACAGACCAAGTACCTCATAGACAAATAAAAGACTGTTCCGACAACTCAGATTTAAATTGTTTGTTTGTTTCTAGACTCATCCTACTTGAATTCCACATAGCAAGCATCCTAGCATCTCAAACACCTGTCACATACGTTAAAGTAACAGTCAATACACATAGTGTTAAGATGAGCATACAAGTTTGATAGTATAATACTATCGAAAGTGAGTTTACGCATAACCAGCATGTAACATGTATAATGTGAAGCAAGTAGGTTATCGACAATGAAATATGCACAGACGTGACTGCGAGTTGTAGAATGCGCAACACATATCACCACCGTGACATGTGAGAAAAGCCCTTAAAAACCCCTGTCCATGACAGGTGCTGAGTCCAAACTATAGTTCTATCGTTGCTAAGGTGTCAGGCAACAATCACTGTGTAAACATAACAAACAAGCATTCATCGAGTAACATGTATAACATGCGGTAACGGTTAGCGTATAAAAGTGTTTGCGTTGTGTGATCGATGTGATTTGATATAGATAATGTATGTAACACCCAAAATTGCTTAAAGCAAAAAGGGATCGAGTATCCTCATAGATCGTGTTTAGTAAATAAACACTCTGTTGGATTGAAGGGAGCGCTGGAGAGTTAGCTTGATTACAGAACGATAGCATAAACGGTGAGCGGCACGTAAAATAATGCAAGTGAGCAAGTGACGAAGGGTCATCCGATTGGATGACAATCCGTACGGATGGTCATTCGATCGGATGACAATCCGTACGGATGGTCATCCAGTCGGATGGCCATTCGGTCGGATTGTCCTCCGTTTGAGATGGATGTGTTTGTGTATGAAGACTTTGAAGTTTTCATTGTAGCATTTTGAAAACAGAGAAGTATCTCTACCTTTCAGGTCGTCCGGTCGAACGGTCGTTCGATCGGATGGCGATCCGTTCGGCGAGTCAAACAAGTTCACAGCAGGATTGTCATTCGATCGGATGGCAATCCGTTGGAAACTGATGGTCTTTGAAAATTGTTGAAAATGTTTAAGTGTTGAAGATTATGTGTCGTCCGTTCGGATTGTCGTTCGATCGGATGGCAATCCGATCGGACGGCAATCCATTCGACAGTCTGATCGTTTTGAAAACTTGAATGTTTTGTTATGTTTGAAAAGTTTGCGGTTTGATCCGGTCGGTATGACACGCGTTAAACAATAGGAACCCCGTCGAGACCGAGTCATCCGATCGAAGTGGGAATCACCCCAGCCTGATCAGCTAACTGTTCGTGACGGTTGTTCATGTTCAACCCGGAATCGGTTGTCTCTTTGGTAGAAATCAGATCTCAGACCAACACTTCACTAGAAATGAGTAGAAGGCCTGAATGAGTTCCGATTCAATCGGACTTGAGTGCATTGAGTGCAAAAGAGTTGAAAGGAAGTTATGAAAACATCTCTCAATCCTTTTAATCCTTGAAAATGTTTAGATCTATGCGAAAACAGTGTTGAATCATGTTGAAATCCTTTAGATCTGAGTTGTTCTTGGTGGAATGAGGCCAAGACTTGAAGTTAATAAGAACCTCATGATGACATCATCCTAGAACACCTCAAACCCGCTGATTTCATGGTTAAAAGTGAAGATTCAAAGGTGAAAATGACGAAGAAGTGTGTATAGATGATATATGTACAAGATTTGAGTTGAAAACTTACAAGAATCGTGAGAAATTGAAGGAGAAAGGCCTGAGAAGTTAAAGAGTCCCAGAGAGAGCTGTCACATCACTGTTTGTGATGTGACAGGGGTATTTATAGGATTCCAAAAGAGGAAAGTGGTGCACAAGCGACGGATCGGATAGCAATCCGATCGGATGGCCATCCGATCGGATGGCATCTATTCGGATGACCATTCGATCGAATGGTCATTCGATCAACTGGTTGCTACGAGTTGGTTTTCGTGTTTTCGTTTCGTGCGTTGAGCGTTGTGATGCGTTGCGATTAAGCGTTGCGATAGTATTACCCATTAGTTACACAAATAACCTAACTACTAAATACCATAAATATAATCCTTAAATCTCAAGTTTGCGATGAGATTGCGTTGCTATAGATTTGCGATTGCGATTAATCACCTCAACATAAACATAACATGCACAAGTAACACACACACGTAAAACAATATCCATAACTAATATTCGAGTTGCGATGCGATAGCAATGCGATTCGCGATAAGTCGATTATCGATTAAACTGCGATTAAATAGCGATTATTAACAAGTAATCCACATAATACAACTAAAGCGAATTAAAATAATGTATCGATTACAAGTTAAGACGTACAATCAATAATTAAGCAAGGAGTGACAGATCGTAATTAGCAACCTTTTCTTCCTTTGAGTTTGACTTTGACTTGTACTTTGACTTTCAAAACGCGGGTTGTTACAGCCTCCCCAACTTTACGAAATTTCATCCCGAAATTTAAGAAGCAGGCGTAACAAACAGTTGCGGATACTTCGCCTTCATGTCACTTTCGAGTTCCCAGGTGAAGTCGGCGCCGCGTTTGCCTTCCCAGCGGACCTTCACAATGGGAATGCGTGAGCGTCGGAGTACCTTGGTTTCTCAGCCCATGATCTCGACAGACTTCTCCACGAAGTGTAATGTTTAGTCCACTTGTAAATCCTCAAGAGGGACATGTAATTCCTGGTCGGCTAGACACTTTTTGAGGTTCGAAACGTGGAAAGTCGGGTGGACATTACTAAGTTCCTCTTGTAGTTCGAGTCTGTAGGCCACTTTGCCAATCATTTACAGAATTTTAAAGGGTCCAACATATCGAGGCGCGAGCTTTCCTTTCTTGCCGAATCTGATCACCCCCTTTCAAGGTGCAACCTTTAGGAGTAAGTGATCTCCAACGTCAAATTCAAGGGGCTTGCAGTGTCTGTCGGCGTAACTTTTCTAACGACTCCGAGCTTTCAGCAGATTGTCATGAATTTGGAGGAGTTTGTCAGTCGTTTCTTGCAATAACTCAGGACCGGTAATTTGCGCATCCTCGATCTCGTGCCATACAATAGGCGATCTACATTTTCTCTCATATAATGCCTCAAATGGTGCCATTTGGATGCTAGAGTGATAACTGTTATTGTACGAGAATTCGCCTAAAGGTAAATGCGAATCCCAATTACCACCGAAATCTATAACACACGAGCGAAGCATGTCTTCGAGGGTACGAATCGTGCGTTCAGTCTGACCGTCGGTCTGGGGATGGAAAGCAGTACTAAGATTGAGAGTAGTACCGGGAGCAGATTGAAACGTTTCCCAAAGACGCGAGGTGAAACGACCATCGCGGTCAGAGATGATATCACGAGTTGTCTCATGTCGACAGATAACTTCGTCGGTGTAGATTCGAGCTAATCGTTCTACCTTGTAGTCTTCCCGTATTGGTAGAAAGTGAGCGGATTTGGTAAGACAGTCAACGATAACCCAGATGCTGTCGTGACCTGATGGCGTGCGCAGGAGTTTCATTATGAAATCCATAGCTATACTCTCCCATTTCCACATAGGGATCTCGGGTTGTACGAGTAAGCCAGAGGGGCGTTGATGTTCAGCCTTGACTTTGGAATAATTCAGGCATTTCGAAACATAGATAGCGATATCTTTTTTCATGCCTGGCCACCAGTACTTGTAGCGCATGTCCTGTTACATCTTGTCGGCACTGGGATGAATGGAATACCGCAATTTGTGGGCTTCGTCGAGCAGAATCTGTCGTAAGTTGGTACGCTTGGGAATCCAAATTCGGTCTAGATAATGGAATATACCATTCGATTTATTCACCAGTTGTTCGCCATTGTTGATGATCCTTTCTTTCTTCAAAGTGCGTTCGGTAAAATAAGCATGTTGGGCGTCACGGATGAGAGCTTCGAGATTATGCTGAGCTTGAGTATTACGAACGCTATGCAAATAGCTTCGTCGACTGAGAGCATCGGCAATGACGTTTGCTTTGCCTGGATGGTAACGAATCTCACAGTCGTAATCATTGAGGAGTTCAACCCATCGGCGTTGGCGCATATTCAGCTCTTTCTGGTTAAAGATGTGTTGTAGGCTCTTGTGGTCGGTGAAGACCGTACATTTGGTACCGTAAAGGTAGTGTCGCCAAATCTTCAACGCAAAAACAACAGCACCAAGCTCGAGATCATGGGTTGTATAGTTCTTCTCGTGGATCGTGAGCTGTCGAGAAGCGTACGCGATAACCTTGTCTCGTTGCATAAGAACACAACCAAGACCCAGGTTAGAGGCATCGCAGTAGACTACGAAATCGTCGTTTCCGTCGGGTAGTGAGAGCACGGGAGCGTTACAAAGCATAACTTTGAGAGTTTGAAAGGCCTCCTCTTGTTTAGTTCCCCAAAGAAAAGGTTTATCCTTGTGCGTAAGCGAGGTAAGCGGTACAGCGATCTTCGAGAAATCAGCGATGAATCGGCGATAGTAACCCGCCAATCCGAGAAAAGAACGAACTTCGGAGGGGTTCCTTGGTGTAACCCAACTCTTAACAGCTTCGATCTTCGCAGGATTGACATGAATTCCTTGACTATTGACGATGTGACCGAGGAATTGAACCTCCTCCAACCAGAATTCACACTTGGAGAACTTGGCATAGAGACGGTTTCCCTGGAGTAACTCAAGAACCAAACGTAGATGTTGAGTGTGTTCGGTTTTTGATTTGGAATAGATCAGGATATCATCGATGAACACGATGATGAAGCGGTCGAGAAAGGGTTTACACACGCGATTCATTAGATCAATAAAAACTGCGGGAGCATTAGTCAAACCAAAAGGTATAACAACAAACTCGTAATGACTGTATCGGGTTCGAAAAACGGTTTTAGGTATATCTTCCTCCTGAATTCGTAAGTGGTGATAACCTGAGCGTAGATCGATCTTCGAGAAACACGTAGCACCTTGTAATTGATCAAGCAAATCATCGATTCGAGGCAGGGGATAGCGAATCTTGATAGTAAGCTTATTCAATTCCCTATAGTCGATCCACATCCGGAACGATCCGTCCTTCTTTTTGACGAAAAGGACAGGCGCGCCCCACGGAGAGGTGCTAGGGCGAATGAAGCCTTTATCAAGTAGTTCCTGGAGCTGACTCGAGAGTTCGCGCATTTCAGAAGGAGCGAGACGATAAGGCGCTCTAGCAGCAGGATTTGCTCCAAGAATGAGGTCGATTCGGAAATCGATATCACGAGTGGGAGGTAAACCAGGTAAATCTTCAGGAAAGACTCTAGGAAAATCACGAACCACAGGCACCTTGTCTATTGCCTTAACTTCCTTTTCCTCCGTTGCCATGATGTGCGCCAAGAAAGCTTAGTATTCCTTGCAGAGATACTTACTAGCTTGGACACACGACATGAGTTGTAACTTCTTCGAAGCGACTTCGCTATAAACACACAATTGATCACCTTTCGCGAGAGGAAAACGAATCATTTTATCGAAGCAAACAATTTCAGCATGATTTTCCCGAAGGAAATCCATACCTACTATGACATCAAAGCTACCAAGTTGCATCGGAATAAGATTGATCGGGAAAACGTGACCGTTGAGATTGAGAGTACAGTCATGGAGAACGGAGCTAACAGTGACGGTTCTTCTGGTGGCAACTTCTACGTCGAAAGTTTATGGGAGGTTAACGCGTTTACGGTTTAGGAGCCTTTCGAATTTGAACGATACAAAACAGTTATTGGCTCCAGTATCAAACAAACACGAAGCATATATACCATTTACGAGAAACGTACCATTAACCACGTTGTTATCTGCCTGAGCCTGGTGAGCGTTGATGTTGAGGACTCGCCCGCGAGCTGTTTGCTGAGCTGGCTGCTGCTGCTGTTGCTGTTGGTGCTGTTGCAGTGCTGGCTGCTGCTGCTCCTGTGGCTCTTGCTTAACCACTCTGTTGGGGCATACGTTTGCGAAGTGGTTGGGATCACCACACGTAAAGCAAGCTCTTGCGTGAGCAGCGGAGGCAGGAGCTGCTTGCTGTGCTTACGGAGTTGGTAGAGCAGGAGCTTGAGCTTGAACTGGGGCTTGGCGAGGACTGGTATGGCAGTTAGCGGTGAAGTGGCCGTACAGGTTGCAGTGAACACAATACTGGCATGCGGTTCCAACCGGGTGATGATAGGTACAAGTAGGGCAGAGCGGGTATGATCCAGTGTATGCACGCTTGGCTGGTGGTGCATTGACCACAGGAGCCGCTACTTGGTGGTTTTGAGGCTGCGGTTGGGCAGGCACGGCTTGGAGTGGAGCGACAGTTACTGCACAGTTCTTGTTGCTGGAGCTGTTGTTCTTTCTCTTGCGGCGGGAGGACTTCGAAGATTGCGATGCGGTGATTTCTGCGGTGGGAGCAGCGGTGACTTGGTGCAGATTCTTGGAGGCTTTATCAAAGTAACCAGCCCTGACTCGCTTGTCGTTGATCTCAGCAGCGAGCAGGTAGGTTTCCTCGATAGTTGTTGTCTTCGCAACTTGAACGAAGTCTGCAACACAATCCGGTAGAGCACGGATATACTTCTTGATCGTTATCTCGGGGGTAGTAACTTGACCTGGGCAGATGATACTCAGCTGCTTGAAGCGAGCAGTTAAACCAGCGTTGTCTCCACCATCCTGCTTGATAAGCCAGAATTCGTCCTCCAGCTTTTGGAGTTCGTGGGGAGGGCAGAACTCTTGCATCATGATGTCCTTCAACTCATCCCACGTAAGTCCGTAAGCTACATCATTCCCTCGTTTGTTTCTCTTGGCAGTCCACCAATCCAGAGCCCGGGATTGGAAGACGCTAGTGGTGTTAACAGTGCGAAGGTTTTCCGGACAGCCACTCTGGCGCAGGGTGACTTCGATCGAATCAAACCATTGAAACATGGCCGTCGGCCCATCTTCTCGGTAAATTCTTTGGGTTCGCATGCTTTGAACTACTTGAAGCTAAAAGTGGCCTTAGGAGTATTAGTCCGTGATTATTCCGAAGACTTGCTAGCATTTTTGTTCAGCTCGCTAACAATTTGCGGGATAACTTTCGCCATTTGCTTAGCGACGAGAGCAGCGATACGTTTATCATCGTGATTACGTCAAGCGGAGTGAGCAATGTGTGACCCAAATGACGACATTGTCTGCAAACAGACATCGTCACAGGACTCAGACGCAGTTTCGATTAACCCTAGTATAGTCTAGCGATTCCCCAAAAGCTACTTTTATATAAAGCACATGAACACATCAAATCACAAAATCATGTAGACACATAATCCACAGAATCACATAAACACAAAAGCACGTTGTTGGGATTGAACCCTATCAGAGGAACAGATAATAAAAGCCAAAACTGGATCACAACAGTGGATTCATAATAAACAACTGTTTACATTAGACTTTCCCCTTGAAAGTGATTATAACATCTGATGCCCTCTATCCACTGTTCGTATACAACAGCTGCTGCCCTTCAAACTACTGATGAAGCCCTGAAGACTGTTAAGAAGCAAACACTGCTGGCTCAATCTACTGATGACCAAAGGACTGCTCACTCAAGGACTGATCAATCTTGAGGAAAGCACTGATGAAAGGAGAAAGCAGTAGTTTAGTGTGTCTTTTGTATTATGTAAAGTCAGTGGTTAGGATTAACAGTGTTTGTATAGGAACAATGGTTACAGGTTGTTAGACGTCGCTTTCATGGTGACGTCAGCTGAGATGCCTCAGTGGTTTGGTTTGCCTATAAATGGAGCAGTACCCTGTACTGTTACATTTGATTGACTGAGTGAGTTCTTCTCCTCTAGTCCAATCCTTTCATCTTGTGTGCAATCAACCATGGGGTATCAGGCTGAGGGGGAGTTTAGTTTGTAAGCTTGCTTTGTAATCTTTTGATTTGCTTTGTAACCTTTCGATTGATGAAAAGCATGTGTTTATCAAAATGATTTTCCTCTTTGATTGTGTTTACAAAGTTTGTGTTCATTTCCGCTGCATATCTCATTGAATCATGTTTATTAATTGTTCATTTATTACAAACAAACACAATCATGAGAGCCTCCGATCCTAACAATTGGTATCAGAGCCTGGACAGTCAAATTCGATCTAACAGTCAATTTGACATAACAGTTCAGCTCAAAATTCATTGATACTAAGGTTGATTGTATTTAGTTGAAAAACAGAGTAACGAGAAATCATGTTCAAAATGACTACTCAAAAGCTCTGTAAAACAACCAAGATGTCATAGGACACAAAAATTTCACACAACAAGTGATGTCATGCACAAAACACCCATAGTTTTCAGATCTGAAAACATGTCTGGTAACTATGGAATAATCATTTCTTTTCAAAATTGATTTCAACTGTTGTTATGAAATTTGTGATGGTTTCATCATGTTTGATGCTAAAGTATGATCCTCAGATTAACAAAACCTATGTTCATATAAACATTGGTGTTTTGCTAACGTAAAAAGAGGGAAATTAAAACTTTAGTCATTAGATCTTATGTGTTGAAAAACAGGTTGAGAATCCTCAAAAGGACCAAATCAACATTGTTAAATACACTAAGAAAATCAGGGGTCAAAATAGTCCAAATCATATGTAATGTGAGATTTGATAAAGAAACATGTACAAATGTGGCCAGATCTCTCAAAACATTACTGCAAAATGATTCTGGATTAAGTATTTCTTCAATAAAAACCTCCCAGTAAGTATTTCATTACTTATGAATGGGAAGGGTAAAAAGGGAAGAAGGAAAATCACAAAAACTCAAAAAGTGTGTTTATCTCCAAA
Source organism: Helianthus tuberosus (assembly GCA_030545235.1). NCBI lineage: Eukaryota > Viridiplantae > Streptophyta > Magnoliopsida > Asterales > Asteraceae > Helianthus > Helianthus tuberosus. Next base: position 37,285,308 of record CM060357.1, on the reverse strand, counting down.
GAAAAGAGTATAAATATAAAACACTTTAGAGTCAATGGGGTAACAATGGTTATCAAGCAACTGTGTGCACCCATTGGTACAGGAAAATTCAAGTACAAATTGTATCACCAGTGGTTAAAACTTAAAAGAGGACTAGACAAGTTTTTCAGTGCCATCACAGGGTAAAGTCTATTTCAGTACTTTCAAAACCCTTGTGTACATGTCTCCTCATTTTTGCAATCAACTGACAAGGAAATGGTTCCAAACAGTGGTCAAAATGCATTTATAATTTCAAACCACTGATTGTCAAACCACTGACCATTTTCACAAACTTGAGAATGATGTGATTATGAGTTTTATTGGAAAATATACCAGATCCTTTTTTATGTTGTTTTCAGAAAACCTTTAATTTTTTTTAAAGGGTTTTCCTCAAATAAAGCAATATATATTACTCTTTATTTTTCTTTAAGAATAATATATTTTGTACTCTTACTGGTTTTTGATAGTAAAAGTTTCAATCTCCTGTCAGGATATAGAACCTTTATTTTTTTTGGTGATATTATCATCGAAAATGGATCAAAAGGAAATGGTGTATGTGTCAAGGTCAAGGTCATGTCAAACTCAAGTTTGGTTTTAACACAGATTAAAGATTGATCGCTAACGGATTTTAAAACACTGGGATACTAAACCACTGTCAGGAATCTATAAAAATTTCAAAACCTGTAATTGACATGTAGCAAAACCTTGAATGAAAATCTCTGTAAAAGCTGCTGACAAATTGAACTTGACAATTTGCATCTAAAATGTATTTTGTTAAGGATAGCAATTTTGCAGATATTTCAGAATCACAATCAACAGATGTTAGATATGATATTGTGATTTCACAAGATAAAATCATTCCTTTCATCAGAACAAGCAGATGCTCAAAATATTTGTCAAAAGCTTATCCACTGGTGCATTAACTGTTGTTGATATACTAGCCTTCAAATCCTTATCATTACCTCACCCCTAACCACTGTTTTGTTCAAACATCTGCTTTCTAACTACTGTCCACTGCTGAAAGTCAACCCCTGATCTTTCATTTTCTTGGCAAGCACTGATGCTCAAAATCAGTGTCTTATCCACTGATATGCTATCCACTGATAGTAAAAATCACCCGCTGCTATCATATTTTTACCATTGTAACCGCTGATATTTTCCTTATCAGTGGTTCTCCAAAACAACTGTCCTCCAATATTCATCTTTTCATCAGTTGTTGACACGTGGTCAGTTATTAGCCATCAGATCTTTGTAAACCGTTTCCACGTTGGCTTTCACTTTTTCCCTTATAAAACCCTGATCAAAACCCCCAAATAGGGTTTTACACTGTCGAATTGAATTCCAAAAATTCTCTTCTCAAAGCAGTTTCTAACCTTCCATCTCAAATCATTCTTCGTCTTTCTTCATCAAAATGACAAAATCAAAATCAAAGTCAAAACCATCATCATCATCATCATCATCTCCCAAAGAGGTCGATCAAACGGCCGCTGAACCCATTGAAATTCCATACAAATCCCCTCACAACTACTTGGGTCTACTCACAAAACCCACCAACAATCACACCTTCGATTCCATCATCGACATTATGTCTGCATCAAAGTACAAAACTTTGCTTACAGCAGATGCTCCAATCTATCAACAAACCCAGAGAGAGTTTTGGAAAAATTCTACCCTTGACAAACCAGGCGAGAAAGTCATAGCCATCAACTCCTCCATACAGGGTAAAGCGATTCAAATTACTCCACAATCCATTTCGGAAGTCTTTAAACTCGATGATCAGAAAGGTAAAACATCGTTTCCCAAAAACGAGTTGAAAACTGATTTTCTGAAAAGAGGATATGCAGAAAAAACAAAAAGGGATACCTTACAAAAGGGTTATTTTCCTTCTGCACCTAGATTTCTATTTCATACACTTTTAATGTGTGTTTCAAATAAAACAACTGCTTTTAACGAAATACCATTAAAGATCCAATGTCTGGGATATGCCATTTTACATAATGAAGATTTTAATTACTCCCAGGAGATCTTTGATGACTTGGTAAAAAATGTTAACAGCAAAGCATTTTTACTTTTTCGAAGGTTTTTAAGTTACTACTTTAAACAAAAATTTGGAAGAGAAAATGAAAATCTGCTCAAACAAGGTGTTTATTTTCAAATAAAAGGCTTAACACCTGAAACATTCACTAGAAAGTTAACACCTTTAAAAACAAAAGCAGAGGTGCCTGAGCAGAATTTAGCAGCTACCACTGCTCCTCAGACATCTGCTGCTGAGCCCACTGCTCCAGGTGATCATAGCAGCAAAACCACTTCTTTGAAACCCACACCTGCCATCACCAAAAAGGCCAGAAAGAAATATTCCAAAAAACCCACCAAACCCTCTAAAAAGGCAACTCTGGAAGATGAGATCCCAGAGCAAATGCCAGTGACAACACAAATGTCACCACAAACCACTGCTGCTACTTCCTCATAGCAGATGGAAGAAAGATCTCCACCATTGCCTCAAACTCCTCCTGCATCCTCACAAAAGGATCAGGTTGTAAGCACAGGGACTCCACATTATGAAGCTCTGGATTCAATTGGATCCATCTTCCTCAGTCCCTCAGTCCTGATCCCAAGGACATGTCTCTTTCAACACCAATACCCTCACCAATCACATTACCACAGTCCATAATACCCTTGTTGCATGCAGTTGCTATAGCTCAGACACAAACCAGTTCCTCTCTATCACCTATCACTGAGAGTACACTCCCACAAGTGACTGGGTCTGATGCTTATACCTCTGCTATCCCAGCAACAACTGAGGAGGTTACACTGCAAGAGTTACAAGTAATTCTTGACAGTAGTTCAAGTGGAGCAGCAACTACAAGTGTTGGATCAACAGATCTACATTTGGACAGTTGTTTCATCAGTAAGACTCCCTTGAAGGCAATTTCTTCTATAGCACCTCTGGTAACCACTAGTGAGTTTGTTTTAACCACTGGTACCCTCAAAATGTTATCAAGTGTTGAAGAAAGAAGACCCCAGAACCAAGAACAAGGGGCATCAATGGCTGATTTTTGGGACTACGTTCCTAAGTCACACATTGGTACAACCACTGCTGGTGGGGAATCGGATGATGCCATTAAGTTGGGTGATGATTTACAATATCAGGAATTGACAGGGAGAATTGACAACCTTGAAACATATGTTCCTGAAATAAAGGATATGGTGCAATAGCTGTTAAAAGCTCAAAATACACAATCCACTGCTGTCCCAGCTCAAGTTCCTGCATAGTCTACATCTGCTGCAAATGAGTTGTGGAATTTGTTTCAACCCCTGCTCCAACAACAAAGAGAAATCGCTGATCAGCAGCATGCTATACATGTTCAAGAGCTAAGAAACATGATGGAGTCCAGGTTTAAACACACTCAAGCAGACATCAAGGTTATAAAGGCCCACATTCTGAACACCACTGGCAAAGCTCCGTCCACTGTTCTCTTCATGGATAACCCCCTTCTAGATAATGCCAAAAAGGGGGAGAAAATTAAGGGTTCAAAAGAAAAAGGGAATAGAAGATGGCCTTTATGTTGAACCAGAAAAAGAAAAGCAGGCTTCTAAACCATCTACCCAAACGGCTGATGTAACACCTGCTGTCTCAACAACTGTTGGTACATCAGTAGTTTAAGCAGTTGTTAAAACAAAACCTATCACTTCAACACACACCACTTCACCACACACCACCACAACCACTGTCCTACTACCACCATCATCTAAAATCACTACTCTACCAAAAGCCATCATTCCAACCACATTACCACCCATCAAACCACCACCTGCTCAAAAGCAGAAGACATCTACTGACACATCAGTAGTTGTAATGACAACAGAGGTTGAAGCACCAGTTGTTTCAACATCTGTTTGTCAGCCATCCACCACTGCCCTACCAGAAACACCATCATCTCTAAAAATCATTTCACCACCATCACCTCCTGCTAAAAAGCAGAAGACATCAGATGTTACAACATCTGTTGTAAGGGCAACAGTGGTTGAAACACAGGTTGGCTCAACACCTGTTTGTCCAAGCACTCTCACTTCACTTCAAGCCATTTTCACTCCAATAAACAAATCACCCAAAAGCATTCCTTCACTGAAGAAAACTTACACTAGAAAAAGGAAAACAACTCAGGCAGATGATGACAAATATGATCCTATTGCTGCAAAATATCCACTGGAACCTGAAGCTGTAAAAAATGAGATGAGACAATTCTACACTGAGGATGATCCTTCAAAAAGAAGATTTCCTTCTCTCATAGGCTTCATAATCCTAGAAAATATTAATGAATATCTCGAGCTCAAAGCAAGACAGGCTAAAATAAGAGCCAAACTTGAATGTGAAGATCAAAGTGACAAAGCCATTTCTGAAAAAATGGAATTTTTGCTCACTAAAGTCAAGCAGATGGAAGACTATGCAAGAGATCTGAGCAAAGAAATGTCAAATCTACCACCCAAAGTAGATCTACGAAAAGAAATGAGAAAAGAATAACATGCATACATCATGAAAGAAAAATTCTATCTAGCTGAAGAAAAACAATTCGAAGAATAGCCAATAGTTGCTTTAAAGCATGAGGCAAACAGAATTGAAAGAATAAAAAATGATCCAAGCAAGAAGAAGACAGCTCCAAACTGGAGCAAATACAAAAAGCTCATTGCTGATCTTACATCTGAGTACAAAAGAAAGAAGCAGGAGCTGGTAGATGCTAAGGTGGATACTGCTAAAGCCATAGCAAAATGGACAAAGCAGTATATAGATGAGGCTTATGAAAGGCTGAAAAGAAGAAAAATGACAGATCATAATTCACCAAAGAAGCCTGACCACAAAGAGCTGAAATAGGTCATTGATTCTGAACCACTGATCACATCAGCAGATACCTCTGTCACTGTGATTGACCAAGAAAAGAGGAAACAACTGACTGTTGAAGAAAAGGAAAAAAAAGCTGAGTACTTTAAAGAAGCCATCAATAAAATGGCTTTAAATGAAGATAGATCAGCAAAACTTCAGGACCTTGCCAAAAAGGTTTTGAAAAATCATCATCACCAAACACATCAGCAGATATTTCAGACATTGAGCTAGATCAACAAAAGAGACAAGAGCAGATTGAAAAAGAAGTTGCAGAAGATATAGCTGCAGCAAATGAAGTCATAGAAAAAGCTTTCAAACAAATGTCTGAAAATTCTGAACTAGCAAAATCTCAGGATACTGCTTCACAAATCTTTACAAGGCCAAAATCTCCCAGCTCATCTGTAAATAAACCTCTCCCAAGAAACCCATTGGGTTCAAAAATACTAAAGTGGATGTCTGATCAAAAGACCCATGTATTGACCTTGTTCAGATCCAATGGTGAAGTGAAGTACATATCAAGGAAACAAGCACTAAGCCTTGGTGTTGAAGATCTACAAGATCTCCTTGAACTTACACTGTGCAGGGATGATGATAACTCAAGTTCCAAGGACTTTGAAGAAGAATTTAAAAGACAAACTAAGGAACATCTGATGAGAAAATAAAGATCCAAAATAATGAAGGGTTTTGGCATTATTTGTTCCAGGGGGAGATTGTTGGGATTGGACCCTATCAGAGGAACAAATAATAAAAGCCAAAACCGGATCACAACAGTGGATTAATAATAAACAGCTGTTTATATTAGACTTTCCCCTTGAAAGTGATTATAACATCTGATGCCCTCTATCCACTGTCCGTATACAACAGCTGATGCCCTTCAAACTACTGATGAAGCCCTGAAGACTATTAAGAAGCAAACACTGCCGGCTCAATCTACTGATGACCAAAGGACTGCTCACTCAAGGACTGATCAATCTTGAGGAAAGCACTGATGAAAGGAGAAAGCAGTAGTTTAGTGTGTCTTTTGTATTATGTAAAGTCAGTGGTTAGGATTAACAGTGTTTGTATAGGAACAGTGGTTACAGGTTGTTAGGTTGTTAGACGTCGCTTTCATGGTGACGTCAGCTGAGATGCCTCAGTGGTTTGGTTTGCCTATAAATGGAGCAGTACCCTGTACTGTTACATTTGATTGACTGAGTGAGTTCTTCTCCTCTAGTCCAATCCTTTCATCTTGTGTGCAATCAACCATGGGGTATCAGGCTGAGGGGGAGTTTAGTTTGTAAGCTTGCTTTGTAATCTTTTGATTTTCTTTGTAACCTTTCGATTGATGAAAAGCATGTATTTATCAAAACGATTTTCCTCTTTGATTGTGTTTACAAAGTTTGTGTTCATTTCCGCTGCATATCTCATTGAATCATGTTTATTAATTGTTCATTTATTACAAACAAACACAATCATGAGAGCCTCCGATCCTAACACACGTAGAGCACCAAAAGAACATAAGGCACATAGAACACAACAATCATGAGGACACACTATATTTTGCACGTATTGACCTACATATATTGCACGTATTCACCTATCTTTCACAGCAGCGTAAAGCGATCGAGTATTGCGAGTGCGAGTAGCGATTGCGAGTAACACAAGCGATTTGTTAGCGTATTGAGATAGATGTGTAGTACGAGTCGTGTGTGTTGATCAAAGCGAACAACGAAAAGCGAGTAAATCACCAAAACTCGAAACACATGAACACATAAAATCACATAAAACGCATAAAATCGGTAAATTCTCAAAGTCGACGGCAGCGAATTCCAGAATCGAACACATAAAATTCGAAAAGAGATTCTCTCGGCTTGACAGACGTTGACTACCCAAAGTGATTCGACTACTCTCAAAGACCTTGGATTCACATTCCAGCTTAATAGACTGTGCTCTCGCCTCAATCTGGGCGATCGGCACGCACCCATTTGGCCATTAGGTGACCTTAGTCGTTGGAACTCATCGAGACTTTGGTGAGAGTTTTGTAAAACCAAAATTGAGGGTGGAGCGAGTCATCAAGGTTCGGGTTTCACCCCTAACTTAGCGACTCCATTCCTGTTTGTGTGATAGAATCACGAGATAACTAAGGAGAATCGCGTCGAAGTATGGATTTCACTCCTAATTCAACGCAAATTCTCTTGTTTATAGTAAAAATAGTGTGTCGAACGAGTGATTTGGTCGAGAGTTTGCAGTTTTTCACAGCTAGTCTCAACCAGATCGCCCGTTTGTGTATGTGTCCAGCCTTAGGAAAGGCTGATCTTGCGCGAAACTGTAGTATGCGATGTTCGCGCAAGAGTGTAGTGTACAACGAGTGCGAAGCGAGAATATCAAGTAAGCTCGTGCATAGCCCCTACCGGGCATGCACAAGTCGGTCTGTTGGTACCTAGACTATTAGGTCGATTCTAAGACATCAACCCGGACGAGGTCGAGTCTGTCCTAATTCCCTATTGTTATGGCTCTTATACCAATCTATCACACCCCAACCGATGGCGGAAACATCGAGGCGCGACACTGAGCGAAACAGATTGTCCAGGAGAAAATCCATAACAACTAAATTACCAGATATTTAATATTATCTCCCATACCATAACATACCAAAGTAAACGGTTATTACAGACCAAGTATCTCATAGACAAATAAAAGACTGTTCCAACAACTCAGATTTAAATTGTTTGTTTGTTTCTAGACTCATCCTACTTGAATTCCACATAGCAAGCATCCTAGCATCTCAAACAACTATCGCATACGTTAAAGTAACAGTCAATACACATAGTGTAAGGTTGAGCATACAAGTTTGATAGTATAATAGTAGCAAAAGCGAGTTTACGCATAACCAGCATGTAACATGTATAATGTGAAGTAAGTAGGTTATCGACAATGAAATATGCACAGACGTGACTGCGAGTTGTAGAATGCGCAACACATATCACCACCGTGACATGTGAGAAAAGCCCTTAACAACCCCTGTCCACGACAGGTGCTGAGTCCAAACTATAGTACTATCGTTGCTAAGGTGTCAGGCAACAATCACTGTGTAAGCATAACATACAAGCATTCATCGAGTAACACGTATAACATGCGGTAATGGTTAGTGTATAAAAGTTTTTGCGTTGTGTGATTGATGTGATTTGATATAGATAACATATGTAACACCCAAAAGTGCTTATAGCAAAAAGGGATCGAGTATACTCACAGATCGTGTTTAGTAAATAAACACTCTCTTGGATTGAAGGGAGCGCTGGAGAGTTAGCCTAATTACAGAACGATAGCATAAACGGCGAGCGGCACGTAAAACGATGCAAGTGAGCAAGTGAGGAAGGGTCATCCGATCGGATGACAATCCGTACGGATGGTCATCCGGTCGGATTGTCCTCCGTGTGAGATGGATGTGTTTGTGTATGATGGCTTTGAAGTTTTCGTTGTAGCATTTTGAAAACAGAGAAGTATCTATACCTTTCAGGTCGTCCGGTTGAACGGTCGTTTGATCGGATGGTGATCCATTCGGCTAGTCATTTCTCAGAGAACAAGTTCACAGCAGGATTGTCATTCGATCGGATGGTCTTCCGATCGGATGGCAATCCGTTGGAAACTGATGATCTTTGAAAATTGTTGAAATTTTTTAAGTGTTAAAGATTATGTGTCGTCCGTTCGGATTGTCGTTCGATCGGATGGCAATCCGATCGGACGACAATCCGTTCGACAGTCTGATCGTTTTGAAAACTTGAATGTTTTGTTAAGTTTGAAAAGTTTGCGGTTTGATCGGGACGGTATGATACGCGTTAAACAACAGGAACCCCGTCAAGACCGAGTCATCCGATCGAAGTGGGAATCACCCCAGCTTGATCAGCAAACTGTTCGTGACGGTTGTTCATGTTCAACCCGGAATCGGTTGTCTCTTTGGTAGAAATCAGATCTCAGACCGACACTTCACTAGAAACGAGTAGAAGGCCTGAATGAGTTCCGATTCTATCGGTATTGACTGCATTGAGTGTAAAAGAGTTGAAAGTTAGTTATGAAAACATCTCTCAATCCTTTTAATTCTTGAAAACGTTTAGATCTATGCGAAAACAGTGTTGAATCATGTTGAAATCCTTTAGATCTGATTTGTTCTTGGTGGAATGAGGCCAAGACTTGAAGTTCATAAGAACCTCATGATGACATCATCCTTGAACACCTCAAACCCGCTGATTTCACGGTTAAAAGTGAAGATTCAAAGGTGGAAATGATGAAGAAGTGTGTGTAGATGATAGATGTACAAGATTTGAGTTGAAAACTTACAAGAATCGCGAGAAATCGAAGGAGAAAGGCCTGAGAAGTTGAAGAGTCGCAGAGAGAGCTGTCACATCACTGTTTGTGATGTGACAGGGGTATTTATAGGATTTCAAAAGAGGAAAGTGGTGCACAAGCGACGGATCGGATGGCAACCCGATCGGATGGCCATCCGATCGGATGGTCATCCGTTCGGATGACCATTCAATCGAATGGTCATTCGATCGACTGGTTGCTGCGAGTTGGTTTTTGTGTTTTCGTTTTGTGCGTTGAGTGTTGCGATGCGTTGCGAGTAAGCGATTGCGATTGCGAATAATCACCTCAACATAAACATAACATGCACAAGTAACACACACACGTAAAACAATATCCTTAACCTAATATTCGAGTTGCGATGTGATAGCGATGCGATTAGCTATTAAACTGCGATTAAATAGCGATTATTAACAAGTACTCCACATAATACAACTAAAGCAAATTAAAATAATGTATCGATTACAAGTCAAGAAGTACAATCAGTAATTAAGCAAGGAGTGACAGATCGCAATTAGCAACCTTTTCTTCCTTTGACTTTGACTTTGAGTTTCAAAACGCGGGTTGTTACACTAATATCACATGACATGTTCTGACACTAAACTGTTTCGACACGAACCCATTTTTAATCCAACCAAAATAACCTTTTAATGTAACCTGTTCAGATGCGACTTGTTGCCCGACTCGACCCATACATATTACTAAATACCAAACGTATTACTAAAAGAAAAATGAATCCATATTATTAAATAGCAAATGTATTATTAAAAGAAAAAATGAATAAAAGAAATTTAAAATTAAACTATGAAATTCAGCTAATTAATAAAATATTTAATATTATGTGATATGTTCTAACCCGACACTAGTTTGACCTGCACCCGTTTTGACTCGTTCCAAAATAAACCTTTTTATAAGACTTGTTCTGACGTGACATGCTACCCGACCCGACCAATACATATTATTAAATATGAAACGAATTATTGAACAAAAAATTTATAAAACAACTTTAAAATTATTACATTAAATTAAACTATTTACTAAATATTAAATATAATGTAATTAATAAAAATTATATATGTTTAATTTATGTCATTTATTATCATATTATTAAATATTATGTCCATCGAATATTTCATTAATATCATAAGGACAAAATGATAAATGATAAGTTATTTATGGAGTAAGGCCTGTATTGAATGCATTGTAGATTTCTTTTATACATGTCTTAAAATTGAAAATAAAAACATAACAAATAAAGTTAAAGATTTAATTAAGAAGGAAAAGCATTAAACATTAGGGTTAAAAGTAAACTTAAGTATTAGAAATCAAGCAAAGGAGGAACCAAATTTCTATATAAACAACTATGTTGGTAGATTCTTGGTTCTTTATTGACCAATCAAATATCTATACTTATACCAACAAGTTGGTAGATTCTTGGTTTTTTATTGGGGAATCAAATATCTATACTATACCAACAAGTACAAACAACATTGTAAGTCTTCACATGAGATTCTTTTAACCTTATCAGACTTTTCGATGAGACCATGCAGATGTTTGCAGAATATTAGGATTTAGGAACCAATTAGAAAGGTCTGCTTTATTTAACTAAGAATAATATTATGCTTTTTTGTCACGTAACTTTATATATAGAGAGAAGGATCATGACAAAATTCTTCTTCACTAGAAAATGAAAAAAAAAAAAATATCTTATTATTACGAAACCTAAATTCTAAAATACTAAACACAAAACGGTAAAGTCTAAAACCTAAAAACTTGTATAAAAACTAAGATCATGTGTAGTGGTACACATGAATAATGCCCCTCCCTACCCACGGGCATTGGGCGCCATGTGTCAGTCAAGTCAGCAATGGGGCATTATGAGACGTTTTTATAACATTGGTGTAGTGGAGATGTGGGTATTGTGGGGCATTATTTTAAAAGGAGTGTAATAAAATTAAATAAAAAAACATCAAAAAAAATATTATTGGCCAAACAAAAACCATCAAGAAAGTGATTGGCTCAAAAGATTGAACAATGGCGTGGAAAAAAGAACGCCAACCACCATTTTTTCGAAAAAAACACCCACGGGGGCGGCCACCACGGCGTTGTAGGGCGTTTTTTTGAGGGTAAAACGCTTAAAAACCCTCCACTACGGATGACCTAAAGTTAAACCCTAAAAACCAGAAATAAAAAAAATCATATACCATAAAAACTAAACATCATAAACACAAATATTAATCGTTAATAGAGTTTTCTCGAGTTGCGAGAAAATGGCCTTCTAATATTTATTTATTGTAAGAGTTTAAAGCATAAAATAACATTTTTTATATATTTTTAACTTAGACCAGATCAATTCATGTCTAACCTTTAACTCACTGCCGCCTGATGGCATCATCTGAAATCCCCAAAGCCAGTAGGTTAAATTTTTTTTTTTTTTTTAAAGATAAGCCAGTAGGTTAAATGAGTAACCATGCACATCAGGTGCTATGTGTAAGATAATATAAGTTGCAATTTGTTCACATACAACTTGAATAACATAACACTGCATAAAACTCCTAAACTCAAAATCCACATTTGCAAAACTAATTAAAAATGACATTTGCAAAATAGTATACACTGTATACTATTTAATTGCAGGCGACTCTCGAACGCCACAACTGAAAATAATTTAATGAGGGCAACATCTTATATAGAAACTCATCTTCTTGACAATATCAGCCAAATACTATGCCTCCAGTTGTTATTGTTAGAGAATGATATTTAAACTTTATTATGTTAATTATGTATAAGTATAAGAACATATACATTTCGGTTTATCATGTCAACTTATGTAAGGGTGATAGGCAAGTAAGATAAGCGGGTATGATTTCAAACTGCAAGGCAGTTATTCCCGCCAATCTTAACCGCCAAATGACAATGTATAAATGCTTGATTTCCGGCCACTTCTTCCGGCATCAAGACACATTCTATTTCTTAAGAATTGTCCATTCATTTCCTTTGAATATTCTATGTTCATATCATCTTTCTGCACATTCCTTTCGGTTTCACCATGAACATGGAGTCAAGTAAATCACAAACTTCCCCTGCAATGATGTCTGGTTCCCAATGTCTGGTTCCCAACATAGTGGTATCAGAGCGGGGTTGGGAAGGAAGACAGAAATTAAGCCAACGTCTACCATGTTGCCATGTCAACACTGCGTCGACGAAAAGAACGAAAAAGAAAGACGAATTCCTCGAGTACGACTTTGTTACTATTGCCACCAACCAGGGCACCAGATATATTCGTGTAAAGCAAAAGAAAACGTCGAAGCGACCCAACTGATTCATCAAGCAGTGAATGTCGGAATACAGAAACAAGAAAGTATGATTAATAATCATCAAGAGATGATAGTCATCGGTACAGAGGGAGGCCAATGGGGCGACATCTGGTACGTGAGTTCTGTGTTTTCTCATCATATTGCTGGTAACTTAAATGTGTTTAAATGAATTAAACACATAGTTGGTGTTGAAACAAGATCTGGGGAAAGTAATTTCTTATTTACCCGAGGGGTTGGGGCGGTAGAAATAAAATCAAGCAATGAAACTTTGGGAATACAAAGTGTATTCTACGCTCCGGAATTAGACCGGAACGTGTTGAGTTTGGATCAATTAACATTGCAAGGTTACACCGTTAACAAGTCGGGTGACACTTGCAAAATATTTCCAATGTTCTCAACACTGGTCGTTAATTCTGTATGAATGGCTTAACAAAGGAAGAGGAAATCGGATTGAAAGAAAAACAGGGGATTCTTGATGTTAGCACTGTGGATGATGATTTCAAAGAAAGATATCTTAATTCCTATTTCGAAGATTTGAATCTATCATCACAAGAAACGGACTGGAGCCTGATGATTATCAAGGCCATGGAGTTCTATGATTTCGCCGATTGCAAATCTTTGCTTGACATGATAGACGACAGGGAGTTTGTATTCAAATACAAACATGAATTGGAGGGAAAGTTTGAGGAGATGGTGACGTGGTTCTTAAACGTCAAACTGGGAATCTCTTCAAGGCCGATTCCCCCATTTGCACCAAATAATAGAAAGATCGATTTGCTGGGGTTATATGTGATAGTGGAACAATATGGTGGCTACCGGAGTGTCACGAATGACAACTTATGGCCGGTGATTGCTAAGGATATGGGATACGAATACCATGACGGTGAATACATGAGAATAATTTATGCTATGTATCTCGATGTCTTGGTATATTATTATAGGTTCAAGGCTGTTCAAAAGAAGGTGATTGACAAGGAGGTGGTGAAAGAAGGAGAAAGTTCATCAACCGGCGGCCATGAGAGGAGGAAAAGTGCTGATGATGCTCAAGATGAAGCTGCCATGGATCATTACGCGCTCTATGCTGGAAATGATTGGGAGGGAGCCTAGAAAATACACAAGAAACGTCGGCGCTTTGATTTCAATCAGGCAAGGAAGGCTGTTGAAGAGGCAAACAGGAGTGTCATGCTGCACGCTGGAAAACATAATCAAGTTTAAGGGGGTTATGTTAGAGAATGATATTTAAACTTTATTATGTTAATTATGTATAAGTATAAGAGCATATACATTTCGGTTTATTATGTCAACTTATGTAAGGGTGATAGGCAAGTAAGATAAGCGGGTATGATCTCAAACTGCAAGGCAGTTATTCCCGCCAATCTTAACCGCCAAATGACAATGTATAAATGCTTGATTTCCGGCCACGTCTTCCGGCATCAAGACACGTTCTATTTCTTAAGAATTGTCCATTCATTTCCTTTGAATATTCTGTGTTCAATCATCTTTCTGCACATTCCTTTCGGTTTCACCATGAACATGGAGTCAAGTAAATCACAAACTTCCGCTGCAATGATGTCTGATTCCCAACAGTTATCGTCTTTAAACACAATGGGTCGAGCACATAGCACATAAGATCATCTTATATCAGAAAAGAAACATCCTAGCTCGATGAACCCGTATAACCACCAATAAAGGTTTTGTTTAGACAACATGAGATTAAATCTCATACTTAAGAACAGTTTGTCACAACTTGGTATATCCAGAACTAGCCTTATCAAGCATATCTCATTTGATCATTTAAACCTTTAACATTTACAAAAATATTATCATTCAATAACTTTTATTCAACCCGACTCGGTGTCGTGTCTTAACCAATAGCCACTTTAAAACTGAATTCATTAAACACTAATTATACTATAGAACCTATCTTAGCCAAACGTGATACCCGTGCAACCAGTGAAAAAGCCCATGTGGGAAAGGCCCAAGAGAACCATTGTGAAACCCACATGATTTAGGGATTGAAGCAGTCTTCCAAATCCCACGAAATCAGCAATGAAGCAGAAACCACATCCTCCACTTTTACAAGACATACAACTCCACGTTTCTTTACTTGCTTTCGTTGTTTGTTAATTTTTGTTATTTCCATTATTGTGGGTACGTCTTTTGCATTATCTATTTAAGCAATTCAAAAATATAATGGAAAACACAGAAAAAAGCCCCAATTTGGATTATTCTCTCTTCTTCATCTTGTTGTTGGAGTTTGACCCGCTCAAAGGTAGGGCTGTAAACGAGTCGAGCCAAGGTGGGCTGGAGCTCAAGCTCGAAATTAATTCAGGAGGCTAAACTTGGCTTGAGCTTTACGTCAGAGTTAATCGAGCCTAAGAGCGAGCCAACGAGCCGAGCTTAGCTCGAGCTGTGCTAGGTAACAAAATGAGCCAGCTTGGTTCACGTCTTCTCAAATTGAGGTTTTTTAGCTAGTTTTTCTCAAGCTTCTTTCGAGCGAGCTACGAGCCGAGCTACGAGTCGCGAGCTTTATGAACAGCCCTACTCAAAGGGTTATATCAATTGGTGCTTTCATTACTTTCGATTCCATGCCTCTCAAGAAAGATTAACTTCCATAGATGACTCGTTGCAAGCGACTCTCAAACACCAATTCGAGAATTTGACTCTCTCCCTATCCACCCTAGCCACCACCAATTTTGAAACCCTTAATACCACCTTAAAACACCCCTGTTAACGCTATAAACCGAATCACCGATTCTCATGTAACACCTCAAAAACGGGTTTGGTAATCAAACGACGTTAATAGTAAAGACGGGTAAAATACCGTTAGTGGTAAAAATTAACCCGGTAAATATTGAGATTTAAATAAATAAACTTTATGTTAATTAAAAAGGAGGATAAATACTTTGAGAAAACAAAGTATATAGAAGGCCCGGGTTAACGGGACCTAAAATAAAACGGGTTAGGTAACGCCCAAAAAATACACAGGTTTTACATATATTAAATGTCGGTTATGAACAAGATAAATAAATAGGAAATAAATAACCTAGTTAATTACAAGTCTTGTAATTATGTGAAACCTTGGTTAAAACATGTTATATGCAACAAGGGTAAAGTATAGGGGCCAAATGTAGCAAACTTGAAACAAGATTTATTAAATAAAAATACCAAACACCAAAACACACACTTTAAGTGTGTGTTCTGGTCGAATTCTCCAGAGAAGCCAGAGACTCTCTACTTCAAACCCTAACTTGCTCAAATCGATCAAATTGGAAGGCCAAATCAGTCAAACAAGCTTATATTAGTGATCACCTAAGTGAAGGGATCACGAGATATGCTAAATTTTGTCTTTTGATTACATCTTGAAATTTTGATGAACTTTAGAAATCGAAATCTGAGTTTGATTGATTGATGCTTAGATGAAATTAGTAAGGAAAACATGTCTATGAGTAAACCCTAGTCAATAACTTGCTGAATTAGTGTTTAAATTATGAAGTTCAAGATTATCCATTATAGGGGTTTAATGGGTTTTGAAGAAACATACTGAACACTAGAATCGTGATTATCAAACTAGTGTTATTTGAACTCTATGAAGTTAATCTTGACATTGAACCATGGATTAGATGATTATTTAGTAAAAGATGTTGAAATTTCGAATGAAACGCACATTTGAATAATGCGACTAATTACGTGAAATATGGGTTAAAACGGGTTCTAATCATAATGTTGATTTAACTTAATTGTGCCTATTGTATGATTAAAAGTAATTGACTTCTAAAAGTCAAACTAACCAATGACGAAGTCGAATAGTAGTTTCGGCATGAAATTCGTAAAATGAAATTATCATTAGAAATGATGGCTAATCTAATCCTCTTACGGATTATGATAAAAATTTGACGCTAGACAAGCTAGGTGGAGGCTTGGGAAAGAAGCGGGTCAAACGGATCGAATGCGTGGAGAAGGAGCAAAATCAGATACAAGGTAAGTAAAGCTTACACCCTCTTTTGTAGAATGCCTAATTATTATAAGGGTTATGAACATGATAAGAAAATGATTAAATGTGATGTTCCGACGTAATTTGATACGGGTCGGAACAAGTAAAAATGACGAGAAACCATAAAGGATGTTAAAAAAGGATTTATAATGGTAAAGAAATACCATTCTATTATAAATGTGAAATAATTGGTCTTTTCGTCCAATGGGTCAAATGGTGAATTTAACACCGTTTGACAACAATGACTAACAAAAGCTTGTCGAGTTTTATGTTCACAGGAATGATTAGCGTAGGGAATTTTGCATTGCTATTAAGTAGCAATTTATTAAAGCGAGGTATTAAAACGGGTCAAAAGTGTGACCCGAGCCAGGTACGCACAAAAAGGTTTATAGTTAAGAGTGAGTTTTTGGTCAAGTAATTAGTGAGTCCTTCGTAGTAAAATGAAGGACTAAAAGGTTTTTGAAAAAGCCTTTGATGGGTGAACCGGATAAACGACCCTTAGAGGTTGTTTAGGAACTTGTATATTGATTTGGAAATCCTTAGATACATATAAAAGTTCTAGGCAAAAACCTTTGTGGGTTGAATGACTAAAAATGGACTTTTTGCGAAAAAGGACTAGTCGAAGGGTAAAATTGGGGTTTGGGGTTCCTTATGTCAAATTCACCACAAAAATAGTTGTGGTGGAAGATAAGTAGTTAATTAGTATGGAAATACGAAGTGCGAAAAGAAAATAGCGAGTTTGATGCTTAGATGCTTAAAAGTCCTCTAAATGGGTCAAAATAAATAAAGAAGTTAAATGTGGATTAAGTGATTAGAAAAATACAAATAAATCGGTGAATGTAAATATCTACGCGAACCCCGTAATGGGAGTGAAAACTGTAATGCTTGGTAAGCCCGGGATAGTTAGGAAATGTTAGAGATGACCCTTGACAACATTCATGCAATGTAACTTAAACTAAACGGGTCAAACAATAGAAAAAGGGATTTATAGACTGTTTGCTTATAAACTGGGTTCTAATATGAACAATGATGGTAAATGGGTCCGTATTTTAATAACTGACACGTAGGAAAAAGAATCACACAAAACGGAGGTCTAGATCAAAAGTTATGCTAATTTGAAGTTGGAAATTTTCATGAAAATATAGCTGGGTATCTACAGGTTCAATTCAAACACATTCTTTCGAAAATGGGCCTTGGCGTCGCGCGACGCCCAAGGAGAAATACCGTCGCGTGTGGCGACTGGTAAAAACTTGCAATTTTTGTTTATTTTGATTGTTTGACCCATTTACCTTGTTGTACTTGTTATTTAAGTATCAAAACTAACTTAATGTCGAGAGTCCTGGATGAAGATCAAGCGACGAACAAGAACCGAACACACGTTAAATGTAGCTTCTGCGTTAAACCTTGTTTTGTTTTGTTATAAGTGAATTATGTAAACACTTACGACTATGTTTTTAAGACATATGGGAATGTTGGCATGACAAGTTTTTGTAAATTCGAATTTTTAGTATTAAAATGCGTATTTTAATGTAATAATCATGTAAATTTCCATTGAAGGTCTTACATCTCAACATCCACCCGACTCTGGTCCACAACCTAGCCCTGGTTCCCAATGTCGCAACCCCCGTCCCCTATCTGTCCCGGGAACGGGCGGCCGTGAGACCAGTATTGGTGGTATCGATCTTTATCATTTTGGCAGCGGAAATTGCATCAGGACCGTAGTTAGGAAATATTTTATCAGAGTAAATACCACACTTTTATAATATTAAACACGTGGGAAATTTCCATGTTTTTAGTACACACATTGTAGGGATAAACCCTATTTTATTTAATAAAAACATCTCTTTATTCAGGTAACTTTTATAGCCACTTTTCCAAGCCTTCAGTGCTGTCTAGCTAGCTTCTACCTGGCTCTCACATTTTGTTACCTGAAATGCGTTTAAAACATTTTATCAGTGGGAAATACTGGTGAGTGAATCCCAGTTTAATCAAGAATAATTTTATCCTTTAACAGTATTGAGAGTGATTACAATGTTTATTTCTACACAATTACTCATTCAGTATTGTCAATCCTGACTGGTGGGTCATATTACACATTGGCTAACTCTTTGTCCAATGGTAACGTGTTCCACATTTTGTATACAAAACCCCAACATACCGGCAGTAATTGAAGAACTACAAAGACTCAATCACTGCTAATCACATTGTAAATTATTTATGGTTTTGTAAAAACAGTTTACAAAAACGAGATTACTCACATTGCTGTCTTAGGGTTTTCCTTAAGAATTTCCTGGTGATTATCTATTAGATACACAAATGCACATGTGTTAGTATAATAACCCAATATTTACATTAGTAATACCCTCCCCGAGACGGTATTCCAACGACTACGTCGGGCAGAACCACGACAGCCGTTACGGACCCTGGATCAATCGGGCAGCGTATCTAATACGTAACCGGGTGTTATGATACTTACAACGAGGCAGAACTTCGTTATTTAGGGGGGGTATTATGCCCGGAGATTACTTATACAATATAGAAATTGAGAGAAAGTTTTGAGAATTGAACGACGACAACTGAAGGCCGAATGTATCTATTTATAGTCCTGATCGACCACCTTGTCACAGCCCGCGAAGGATTCAGCAAGGGTCTACGCGGCCCGCAAGGCCAGCTAGGGTAGGCCCTAGCTTGGCTGATTCGACCCATAGCTTCCACACACGTTAGGCCACGTGGCATCTCAGGGTGCGGCCCTGGTTCTGAGTTGTCGCGCCCCGCGTAACCTGAAGGCAAGGCCTTCGCGGCCCGCGAGAGCTCCACAGAATTTGTTTTTATATAATTTTTTAAATATATCAGGTATTTTGGGCTCGGTTTCGCACACGGGGTATGTATTAGGACATATAGGGATACTTTAATTATATTAGGGGTGTCGAAAAATATTTTGGAGGGTTGTTATATCCTCCCCACCTTGTTTTAGAACTCGTCCTCGAGGTCTACTAGAATAAGTGTGGATATTTCCTTTGCATTTCAGATTCAAGTTCCCATGTGTATTCTAGTCCTCTTTTGGAGTCCCATTTCACTTTGACCAGAACTAGTCTCTTGTGCTTGAGATTCTTGACTTTCCTGTCTTCAATTTGTAGAGGTCATTCTACAAATTTTAACCATTCATTTACCTCTATATCCTTAAGCGGTACTACCAGTGATTCACCCGCTAAGCATTTCTTGAGATTAGATACATGAAATACAGTTGTAGCTGATAGGCTACAGGTCCTATTCTTCTAATAATCTCAAAAGGTCCAACATACCTGGGGCTTAGCTTTTCCCCTTTTGATGAATCTTACCACTCCTTTCCAAGGAGAGACTTTCAATAACACTTTGTTTCCTACCTGAAATCCAAGGGTTTTTGTCTGTTATCAGCATAGCTCTTTTGTCGATCACGTGCTGCTTTTAGTCGTTCCTTGACTTGGATAAGTTTGTCGGTTGTTTCTTGCACTATCTCAGGTCCGTATAGTTGCTTTTCTCCAATTTCTGCCCAACAGACTGGCGTTCGGCACTTTCGTCCATAAAGTGCTTCGAATGATGCAGCAT
This sequence comes from Helianthus tuberosus, assembly GCA_030545235.1. Lineage (NCBI taxonomy): Eukaryota > Viridiplantae > Streptophyta > Magnoliopsida > Asterales > Asteraceae > Helianthus > Helianthus tuberosus. Next base: position 37,265,177 of record CM060357.1, on the reverse strand, counting down.
TGATACTTGTATGATAGCTGTTATTATAAGAAAATTCTATCAATGGTAAGGCATCATCCCAATTACCTCCGAAATCAATTACACAAGCTCTAAGCATATCTTCCATTGTCTGAATTGTGCTTTCGCTTTGTCCGTTCGTTTGAGGATGATAAGCGGTGCTTAGATTCAGCTTGGTTCCCATTGCTTTTTGGAAACTTGTCCAAAAATGAGAGGTAAAATGACTATCTCTGTCAGAAACAATTGATAAAGGAATTCCATGTAATGAAACTATTTCATTAACATACAATTTAGTTAATTGTTCCATATTGAAAGTTTCCTTCATGGGTAGGAAATGAGCTGACTTAGTTAGCCTGTCCACAATCACCCAGATTGTATCATTACCTTTTCTTGTTTTGGGTAATTTAGTAACAAAATCCATTGTTATAAATTCCCATTTCCATACACGCATTTCCAATTGCTGCAATAAACCTGGGGGTTTTTGATGTTCAGCTTTAACTTGTGAACAAGTTAGACACTTGGCAACATATGCTGCTATATCCTTTTTCATTTCTATCCACCAGAAATTCTTTCTTAAGTCTTGATACATCTTATCACTTCCAGGATGCATCGTATACTTAGACTTATGGGCTTCTTCTAATATACGGTGGGGTAGATTTCCTAATTTAGGTATCCACTTTCTTTTCTTATGGAATCTCCAAATTCCATCTGTTCCTTGTTCTAATTCCTTAATCATTCCTTTCAATTTTTCAGTATCATCCTTGATTACTGATTCTTGTGCCTTTCTAATTTGTTCATTTAAATCTACTTGCAGATTTAGTTTAAGTGAACGTACTCTTTTTGGATTTTCATGATACTTTCGACTTAAAGCATCAGCTACTACTTTTACCTTTCCTGCATGGTACTGGATATTGCAATCATAGTCACTAAGTATTTTCATCCAGCGTCTTTGTCTTATATTCAACTCCTTTTGCTCAGCAAATGGCTGCCGTGATTTCGAACCTAATAACTCAGATCAATCAAGCGAATAACAACAATGCTCAGTGTAGTTTCAAAACGTTTAATTCGGCTAAACCATTAAAGTTTTCTGGGTCTCAAGGAGCAACTGCGCTCCTGCAATGATTCGAGAGTCTGGAGAGCACATTTAGACATGTTCAGTGTCCGAATGAACGAAAGGTTGAGTTTGCATCCAGTGTTTTCGAGAAGTGTGCTCTTACATGGTGGAACGGTGTGATGCGTGATAGGGGTGCCAATGTGGCGTTGGCACAAACTTTGGAAGAGCTTCGAGCTCTCATGATGAAAGAGTTCTGTCCCCGTCATGAAATTAGAGCTTTTGAATGAGAATTTGACGATCTGAAACAAGATGGGGGAGAACACCATGCATATACGGATCGTTATGAGGAGCTAAGTTTGTTGTGTCCTACTATGGTTACCCCGTTGGAGAAAGCGATTGAGAGGTATATCGATGGTCTACCCGATTCTGTGTAAGACATTGTGACTGGTAGTAATCCTACCATTGTGCATCAAGCGATCGAATTGGCTGCAACTCTGACTGAGTATCACGTCAGAAAAGGTAAACTGACCCGCAAGGGTGATAAGAAGCAGTCAACCGACACTGTTCAAGACAAGGGTAAGGGAAAGAAAAAGGGCGAGTCATCTAGGAGGTCGAGGAAGCGAAAAGCTTCCCAAAATTTCGCTGTCACTGCACAAAATGCTCAGAACCCACCAGCTCAACCTCCTACAAAGAAACAGTATGCTGGTACTGCACCTCACTGTACTCAGTGCAATGGTCACCAGGCGACTCAACAAGCTTGTAAGCAGTGCACCATTTGTGATAAACTTGGGTATATGGCCAACATCTGTTGTTTGGGTCAGAATCAAGCTGCTTAGAATCAAGCTCCAATTCAGGGGAATGCTGCTAGATTTCCACCTGGCTCGTGTTATAATTGCGGAGAGATGGGTCACTTCCGTAACAACTGTCCGAGGCTTGCGAATGCCAACGCGAATGTGAATCCCGCTCGTGGACGAGCATACAATCAGAATGCCAATGAGGCTCGTGCTGACAACGAGGTTGTTAATGGTATGTTCCTCGTTAACCATCGACCTACATCTGTTCTTTTCGATTCTGGTGCCGATAGAAGTTTTGTTTCGTTATCATTTGAGCCTTTGCTTGCGATACCTAGAACTAAACTGAGGAAACCCTTATCTGTTGAAGTTGCTACTGGTAAACTTCTTGTACTCGATTCTGTCATTCGCGATTGTCAATTGAACCTCGATAACCATCTTTTTCGTATTGACTTCATACCGATGCAACTTGGGAGTTTCGACATTATCATAGGGATGGATTGGTTAACTAAGTTTCATGCTGAGGTGGTTTGCTTCGATAAGATTGTTCGTATTCCTCTTTTGTCTGATGAAATTTTAGAAGTTCGTGGCGAGAAACCATCAATTGGTTTGACACTCATGTCGTGTACGAAAGCCCAAAGTTATTTACGAAAAGGATATGTGGCATTTCTGGCACATGTCACCGAGGATAAAGGCAAAAGTAAGAGTATTCAAGATATCCCAATTGTTCGAGATTATCCAGAGGTGTTTCCTGATGAACTGCTTGGTTTGCCTCCAGTTCGTCAAGTCAAGTTTCATATTGATCTTGTACCTAATACTAACCCGATTGCGAAAGCACCTTATCATCTTGCACCGTCTGAGATGCAAGAGTTATCTAAACAGCTTCAAGATTTGTCTGACAAAGGATTCATCCGACCAAGTTATTCACCTTGGGGCGCTCCAGTCCTGTTTGTGAAAAAGAAAGATGGATCATTTCGAATGTGTATCGATTATCGTGAGCTTAATAAGCTTACCATCAAGAATCGATATCCCCTACCATGAATTGATGATATCTTTGATCAGCTGCAAGGTGCTACATGTTTTTCTAAGATCGATTTGCATTCTGGGTATCATCAGCTTCGTGTACTCGAAGAAGATATTCCCAAGACTACTTTCCGCATGAGAAATGGACACTACGAGTTCACAGTCATGCCTTTTGGTCTGACGAATGCCCCAGCTATTTTCATGGACTTAATGAATAGGGTTTGTAAACCTTATTTAGACAAGTTCATCATTGTGTTCATTGATGACATTCTCATTTATTCGAAGTCTCGAGCCGATCATGAACAACACCTTCGTCTGACACTGGAACTCCTGAAGAAGGAACAACTTTTTGCTAAATTCTCCAAGTGTGAATTCTGACTTAAGGAAGTTCAGTTCTTGGGTCACATTGTTAGCGAGCAGGGTATTCACCTACCAATTTGAATACACCTACGACTCCTACAGAAGTTTGATCTTTTCTTGGTCTTGCTGGTTATTATTGACGATTTATTTCAAACTTCTCAAAAATCGCGGTTCCTCTCACTGCTTTGACTCAGAAGAATAAGCCTTTTGAGTGGGGACCTAAACAAGAAGAAGTGTTCCAAACGCTGAAACAAAAACTCTGTGATGCTCCTGTCTTATCTTTGCCTAATGGAAACGATGATTTTGTTGTCTATTGTGACGCGTCGAATCTAGGCCTTGGTTGTGTTCTCATGCAACGGGGCAAAGTTATAGCTTATGCATCAAGACAGCTTAAGGTTCACGAGAAAAACTACACCACTCATGATCTTGAGTTGGGAGCTGTGGTTTTTGCACTTAAAATCTGGAGACACTACCTATATGGAACGAAGTGTGTGGTTTTCACAGACCACAAAAGTCTCAAGCATATTCTTAATCAGAAGGAGCTGAACATGAGGCAACGACGCTGTCTTGAACTCCTAAATGAATAGGATTGCGAAATTCGCTACCATCCTGGTAAGGCCAATGTTGTAGCCAATGCGCTTAGCCGAAAGGAACAAGCTAAGCTTTATTTTGTTCGCACTCTATGCGATATTCAAACTCGTGTCTCTCAAGCTCAACAATCTTGTGTTACACAAAATTCGATGGGTAAGGAATTACCACGTCAACTTGAGCTTAAACTCGAAACGAAAGACGATGGGTTATTCTACTTCAAGAATTATTTGTGGATTCCGAAACAAGACGATCTTCGCACTTTAGTGATGGACGAATCTCATAAGTCCCGATATTCTATCCATCCTGGCACTGACAAAATGTACAAGGATCTTCGTACTCAGTACTGGTGGCCTGGTATGAAAAAGGATATTACCTTGTATGTATCGAAATGCCTAACTTGTCTCAAAGTCAAGGCTGAACATCAACGACCATCTGGTTTGCTAGTACAACCAGAGATACCGGTATGGAAGTGGGAGAACATTGCAATGGATCTCATCACTAAGTTACCGAATACATCTAGAGGTCACGACGCTATTTAGGTTATCATTGATCGATTAACGAAGTCAGCTCGTTTTATACCAATTCGCGAGGATCTATCTGCTGATAAACTTGCCAAGATTTACGTTGATGAGATTGTATCTCGACATGGTGTTCCTTTAGATATCATATCCGATTGTGATGTTCGATTCTCATCTCACTTTTGGAAGACCATGCAATCTGCTATGGGAACTCAACTAAATCTAAGCACTGCTTATCATCCCCAAACAGATGGACAATCCAAGAGAACGATACAAACATTGTAGGATATGCTTAGAGCATGCGTGATAGACTTTGGTGGTAATTGGGATCCTCATCTACCGTTGATTGAGTTCTCTTATAACAATAGTTAACATGCTAGTATCAATATTGCACTGTTCGAAGCTTTATATGGTTGAAAATGTCATTCACCTGTCTATTGGAATGAGATCGGTGAAGCTCAGCTTACTGGATCTGAGCTCATTCTGGAAACAACAGATAAAATCAAGAAAATTCGCGATAATCTTCTGACAGCTAGAAGCCGTCAAAAGAGTTGTGCGGATATGCGACGCAAAACCGTGGAATTTCAAGTCGGAGACCGTGTCCTACTCAAGGTATCCCCTTGGAAGGGAGTGGTGAGATTTGGAAAGAAAGGAAAACTTGCACCACAATATGTTGGACCATTTAAGATTGTTGAAAGAATCAGAAATGTTACCTATCGATTAGAGCTACCTCCAGAACTTAGGAGTATTCACCCAACATTCCACGTGTCCAATTTGCGAAAGTGTTTAGCCGATACTGATCTTCACATTCCACTCGACGAAATTCAAGTTGATGAAACGATGCACTTTGTCGAGAAACCTGTGGAGACAATGGACCGTGCACTCAAACAACTGAAGAACAAACGAATTCGATTAGTTAAAGTTCTCTGGGAGTCCAAACATGGCCCAGAGTTTACTGGGGAGCGTGAGGACCAAATGAAAGCGAAATATCCACATTTGTTTTCACAAGTTTCCTCTAGTTAAAATTTCGGGACGAAATTTCCTAAAGTAGGGGAGACTGTGACAACTGTGCTCTGTAAATGATGTCGATGTAAAACAATATCAATTATCAATAAAACAATGTGTTTTGCTGTTAATATTTGTGTATTTGTGTTTGATGATTTTACGATTTGATTCGAGTTCGATTTCAAGCTTTAAATCGCTTTCTGGAAAGTTATACGCAAAATGATGCGTAAACGTAATAAGTTTAATGCGAAAAACACTCTAGAATAGTGATATAGGCTTAACATACCTTAAATAACCTTTACATAACTTAGAAATAAGTTTTGGAGGGTTTGGTGTGTCGAAAATAAGTTTATTCGATCGCAGGGACTATTTGTGTCAAACTGCGAAAGTATGCCGATTTGTAAAGTAACAAACATTCTGGAACATTATCATAAGTTAAACATACCTTACATATCCTTTACATAGCTTATAAATAGGCTTTGAGGGGTTCGGTATGCGAAAATAAACTTATTTGATCAATGGGGACTAAAAGCGTCAAAAAGTGCATAAGTTTGCATTTTCGCGCATATCTTACGTTCTGAACATATCCGAACATCCAAAAAATTTTGTAATCATTAAAATATTTTATTTTAGTGATTGGAATGCAAAAATACCATTCGTCGCGTAATTTGAATCGTTTTTCGCGTCCGTTCATGTTTCGTCGTAATTAACCGAATATTGTTTTTCGCGTCCGTTCATGTTTCGCGTAATTTGGATCGTTTTCAAGTCCCCTATACTTTAACTTCAATGTTGAGCCTTGAAAATGGGTTAACGGGGTTTAAACGTGTCAAAAATGGCTTAAACGTGCTGCAGGGACCATTTTTGTCAGTTTTTTAAACTTTCTGGACCTGGGCAGTGGTGGCGTCGCGCAACAGGTTAACCCCCCTTTGCCGTGGCGGCACGCGACGGGTCCATTTTGACAGAAATCCTATTTTCAGCAACCAGCTTGAATTTGAGGGTCTTTTATGCAACTTTCTCAATACTATGAACTGGTTTTGGAGCTCCCATTGTATACTAAACCATGTTCCACAAGTGTATGGCTAGGATTTAACCTTGATTCTTGCAAAAACACTTGTCAAGATCCTAAGAATCCAAGCTTATTATAAATAGAAGTGGGTTCTTCACTTCATTCCTCACACTTGATTCAAAATCTGCTCTAAGTTGGAGTTTTATACTTCATACCTGAGTAATTTGAATCAAATCTTCCTTGCTTGGACCTTTTGTAAGCTTCTTTCATGCTTTTATGCTTTTCAAGCATGAAAGCCAAACAGTGTTTGACTTTCCGCTTTGACCAGGAATTTGTCAACACAAAGTTCGTTTGAACTTTGCAACGTGAGCGTAATCATGATGGTTATAGTCTCTTGTGACAATACCAACTGATTACCATGTTGATTAGTCGAAGTGACGAGTCAAAGTTTCAGTCAAAATACGTGTTATACGTATTTTGCAACGAAGCTATTTTCGGGTATCAAAACACTTTGTTTTGATATCAAACTTGTTTTCTAACTTAGTTAAACATGTTTTAACATGTTTAACTCGTCACTTTTAGTCTAGTGCTTGTTTAGGGTCGTAAGTCAAGCGGTCTTGACAACCGCTTAGACTTTCGAACCCGACCCGTTTGGTCAATCGTTAGGATCCGACCAAGCATATTTTGTGACCATAGTTGTATAGGGAATAACCTTTCGAGGTTATACCATATGGTCACTTAGTTTAATTAGTTGTATGATAGGTAGTTTATATGCCTTAGGAAAATGACCAAAATGCCCTTTTCATGCATAATTGGATTTTAAGCATATGTAACTTAATTTTTGTCACTTAAACTGATTATGCAACATATTTAAACATGTTAGGGCATATAATACTTGTCATAGGACTAGTTAGGCGTCTCGAACGCGCTTTTGCGCGAACGACGCGTTAAAGTAGCGTAAGCTACCTTAATGGGTCGTAACGGGTCGTAAGCACTTAGGATAGGTTCCGATTTAGAATGAAGGCTTCGTTAAACCATATCACATGAGTTCCAATACTCATTTGGTTTACAAGACCTCATTCTACCCGATCTTCCGATTTAGGTGTCGATTTATTAATTTAGCGATCCGATTACTAGGTACTTGATGTGCGATAAAGTGTTATATATATTAGGTGTGTATTTTAAGCCCTTTTTAACACTTATTTTAGCCAAGTTTTAAATTTATAAAACACGATATTTTACTAACACTAAACACACATATGGGCAAGTGCACCCATCGTTGAGTGTAGTATAGCGTTGGTAAGATACCGAGGTCGTCCAAGGACACAAGAGCTTTTAGTACCGGTTTATCCTCAATGTCTAACCAAAATAAAAATTTAGAAAAAAGTTTTGAAACTAAGAAAAATAAAACTAACTAAAATGCTGAAAATAAAAATAAAATAAAAACAGATAGACAAGATGAATCACTTGGTTCCGACTCGTATCTAGTATAACCTTTGATTATTTCCGCACTTTTGCACATAATTAAGAGATTATCTTAGTTATTGTAGTAGGCCCCTCTTTTGAAGGTGACGTTACCCTCACCCCAGTAGTTTGAGTCAGCAGGGATACAATTCTAAAAGGGTGGATTATTGGAAGATAATGAATTAAGTTATTAATGCAGTATTGTGGTAGGCCCCGCTTTTGGCGGTGACGTTACCCTCGGCTAAGTAGTCTGAGTCAGCAGGGATACAGTCCTAAATAGCCGGGTTATAGTATTAATAGTAGTTAACTTATGAGGGGATCAAAGAGTTTGGACCCCCGCCATCCAATACCGTGAAGTATTGAAGGAGATCCTACTAAATTTGACCCAGGTCCATTGCAGGACCTCTAAACGCTGAACAATGGCAAGATCTTTACCAAACCGTTCCCTTAACCCCCTACCAGGTAGCCAACATATCTCCATATAGACCGTGGAGATATGAATGGTGAAAATCCTTTATTTTATATAGACAGTAAAATAATGCCAAGACACCACGGACAAACGATAAGGAAAGATCACCTTCAACATAAGTAACTAGTTATTAAGGTCATTAATACAAAACCAAATAAAAAGTGCAAAAGATTAGAAATAAAAAGTATTATACTAGACACTTTGTCTTCACCAAGTGATGTAAGAGACTTAGGCAAACATGGCCTTGATTGTCAAGAACTCTTACGATCAATCTTGGATCCCGAGACGACTCACACACACTCTATGATGGACAATGGATGATGGTGGTGGATGATGGTGTTGTGATGGTGGTGGGTGGTGGATGAAGTGTGAGAGAGGTGGAGTGCCAAGGAATGAGATGAAATGAATCCAAGCACTCCTATTTATAGGCTGAACAGAAGGCTGGACACGGCCCCGTGTCCGTCTGACAATCTCTCTCCTCATTAATTGTAATTCGCAATTACAATAAATGCGCCTGCTGTACTTTCGACACGCCCCCGTGTCCGCTGAGCACGGCCCCGTGATGGGCAATAGAAGCTTCTATAGATTTGTCTTTTCTGCTGCTTCTTGGGCACGGCCCCGTGCTGGCTGAGCACGGGGCGTGTTCAGTCTTCTGACTTCTCTAATTTGCTTTGGGAGGTGCCGTCGAGGGGTCGGGCAGTCCACTAATGTTCCTTTTCTTGTATTTATGTTGGATTTAGCTGTCTTTTTGCTTCTTTTGCGTTTTTGAGCTCATTTAATCCTGAAAATACAAAAGGAAGACAAAAACACTCTTTTTCCAATATTAGTACTTAAAAAGGGTTAGTTTTATGCCTTATTTGATGTAATTTATATGTTGCATTTTATACACATCAAATACCCCCACACTTGAACTTTTGCTTGTCCTCAAGCAAAACTCTTTAATATGTGGCTTATACTCCCAAATGGAATAGGTAGAAGAGAAGGTTTTGTGCTTGTCGTAGAGTGTCGGGATTTCCAAGATCTTTTTGGGTTTTATTTTTATTTATTTACAATCCTATTCGTAATGATTTATTTAGAACTTTTCATAAAAGAAATTACTTATTTGGGCATAACATGGCTTTTTAAAATTCTATTTATATACAAGTTCACATACCTCACGGGGAAATCACTCACACTCGGCCGAAGGTGTATTTTTTTAATGAATCACTCGAGAGCGGCATGGAACTTATTCCTACCATAGGCTTGCCAAGAAATCAATCCTCCTCCTTTTTAACTTTTATACCTTTGTAGATATCAAGAGGACTTTGTGGGTTAAGGGTTAGGCTAGGGTTAAAGGTAGGTGGTTGGGTTAGTGGTTAGTAGAAAAAGGGCTAAAAGCGTAACAAGTGTCGGTTTTCGTATTTTTGCAACTTTTTATTTTTTTTTATTTTGATGAAGCTTTTATTCAAACTAAGTTATTTTTGATTAACTTGTTTGTTTATTTTCTTTTTGCTTCATCATTATCACTTTTTTTTTTTTTTTTTTTTTTTTTACGAAGAACCGAACTTGTTACTAAAAAAAGGGTTAAAAATGAAAAAGGTTTTGGTGGGTAAAAGGGTTTTTGTTTGGGTGATGAAACGAAAAGGTTTAGGCTCAAAGGGGCTAACTAGGGGGATTTTTGGGTAGGTGGTAAATGAAAAAGAAAAATAACAGTGTAGAAATAAAAAGGGTTAGTCCTAATGCCTCCATCATTTACTTACTCGGGTTTAAGTTGATAAGGACCGGGAATGTATTGTCATGGCAAGTTCTAGAGTCGTAAGAACCAAGCGGCTATTCACACAAGAAACGAAAAATGAGCATTTAGTCAAATGATATGTAATTGTGTGCTCAATAAAGGCTCAAAACTCACTTTTGTGGGAATGGGTTTTTATGTGATCAAGTATATATAATCAAATTTTAAATAAGTTTGTTATGCCTTTTCATAATTTTCTTATGTTGGTTTTTTTTATCACTACGCTATCGGTTGTAAATTCGTAAAAATATAACCTTTTTGAGAACTTGAATTTCCCGAGTTAAACCTAGACAAGTAAAAAAAAAAATTGAAATTTTTTTTTTGAAAAAATTTGGGGTGATTAGCGGTTCCAATAGAGTTTTGTGTAAGGCTTGTATTTAGGACTTGCAAAATTCAAGGTTTTAGCGTCCCCCCCACACTTAAATTACACATTGTCCTCAATGTGTCCCAAAAATAATTTTTTAGGTTGATTAGATGTGTAAAATAGTGTTTAAAAAGCAAAAATTTGTGTTACTGGGCACTGAACACGGCCCCGTGTTATCCGGGCACGGCCCCGTGTTCAGGTGCCAGTAACAAAATTAAAATAAGAGAAACAGAAGTCTGGACACGGGGGCGTGTTGGGTGAACACGGCCCGTGTCCAGGTACCTGAACTGGGCGTTTTTCTGCAGGGTGCTCAGCACGGGGCCGTGTTGGTTGGGCACGGCCCGTGTTGAACCTTCTGGAATGGAGAGAATTGTCGGGTTGCCTTGTTCTTGTGCATGGGTTCATTTTTCTCGTTCCCCTTTTCATCCTTTACCACCATGAGTGTGTTTTATTCATTACAAACCATCCAAACCTTAAAACCATCATTTCATTTCATCATAGAGAGAACTTACATAGTCCTAAATTAAAATAAAACTAAAACTTAAGTAGGTCAGCAGGTACACGAGGTTATCATAAGGAGTTCTACTATTTTAAGAAAATTTCGAGAATGGTTTCCCGATATAGTAGGACTTTTAGCCGAACGAATTCTTCCCTAAACGCTGTTTAAAGCCATTCTTCGATCTCCCTAGGAAGGAAGAATGCGGCTTCATTTTCCTCCGCTGCTGGTGGTTGAGGGGGAACATTCACCGGGACTCCTTGCACCACTCTTCGCGGAAGCTCTTGGTGCATGGCGTACCATTCGGCTGGAATGACAACTTCGGGCACCATGTTCCACGCCCTTTGGGTTATTATAGGTACCAAAGGCGGGGAGGCGAGAAGGTTCAACCTCTGGTGCAAGAGGTTTACTTCATGGAGACAGCCCTCCAGCCCTACTGAAAGATGGTTGATACGGTCGACCAATGCTTCTTCCACTCCCGTCATTTCATCAATAGCCTCCCTTAGAGCGTAAACATAGTTTACAAGAGAGTCTTCTGCTGTTGAAGATCTCCTCCCTTGTCGGTTATTTCTTGAAGATGATCCGCTTGTTCTGCTTGCCATTTTCTGTGAAGGAAACCGAAAAAAACTAAATTTTTACAAAACAGAGCCCCTGGACACGGCCCCGTGCTCGTTGAGCACGGCCCCGTGTCCATTTGTCTGCAAGATTTTTGGCTAAAGAATCTTGGAGTTTTAAATTATTTTTATGATTTTTATCTGGGTTTTAAGCTCAGATAATTTAAAAAAAAGTTATACAACTAACTTTAAGCAAGAATCTTTAGCAAATAATCTTACAAACTTCACATAGAGGGTTGGAATCAAGGGATTTCCAAGCTTCCATTGAGGAAATTTTGAAAAAAATTTGAAAGAGGAGGAAATGAATAAAAGTGGAAGGGACAAGAGGGTCCTTTGGAACCTTCTTTTAACACTTACCTAGGATGGTATGAGTGAAAATCCTAGGGATCTCTGTCAATTGAGGTGGTCAAAATGAGCAGGAATCAGGCTGCATTTAAAGAAAACGACAGCGCACTGGGCACGACCCCGTGTTGACTGGACACGGCCCCGTGTTCAGAGGAAATCCTGACACATTTTGTCCGTATTCTGACCAAATCAGCAGAGAATCTTTTTTTAGTGAGCACGGGGGCGTGTTGACCTGGACACGGCCCCGTGTCTGGAGGCTGCTTATGGAGTTTTGCTACTTCAAGGATCTTATCGACATCGGGTGGTTCCTTACTGGTTGGAACAACCCCAAAGTGCCTAATATACCTTAATTGTCCTAGACTAAGGCGAGAACGCAAGAGGTTGTCGGTGAGGGTAATTCCTATTTTCATTCTAGATGGACAAGTCCAACCCTTTCCCGGGCTCTTGTTAAAGAAGGTGTATGTCGAATCGCTCAGGTCTATGTATGCACCGAACGAAGTCGATGGAGAGTCCTTCATGGCACAATCGACACAGGGACGACTATCGTCCAAGTCTTTGCTAGGTACGAAGGTATTTTCGGGAGCAACGAGGTTGTCGGAATGCGGTTCCAACATTTCTTCATGGGTATCGTCTTGGGGTGGATCAATAAAATCCTTCCCAAGCTCTTCTAACCATTTCAGAATTAGCTCTTCTAGTTGAAATAACTCGTCAAGGAGCATTTCCCCTAGAATATCTGGCTGGGCGCATTCGAGGGAGAAATAGTGCTTATTTTTACTTTCGCCCCTCTTAAGGTTGTGAGAAGTTGGTGGGTCCATGTAGTGGGGCCTATAATTTAGGAAGTAGCATTTTACTTCTTCATGTTCGCCACCACATAATTGACACCACGTACCATAAGAGTGCCGAAAGTAAAAATAATTACTATCACTCATGTTTGTGTCAGAAATTACCAACCGCCGGGATCTAACGGTTCTGTTTTCAGTAACTGGAACTTGGGCACGGGGGCGTGTTGAGTGGGCACGGCCCCGTGTTCAGCTTACTGTCTGATGTAAAACAGGATTGCCAGTTCCAATGATTGAGCACGGGAGCGTGTTCAGCGGGCACGGCCCGTGCTGAGCTCTGCAGAAGCTGAAAAACTAAGAAAAATCCTAAAATAAAAAAAATGATTAGGCCGTTGATTCCTAACTTTCTTAAAATCCTTGTGTCCCCGGCAACGGCGCCAAAAACTTGATGTGCGATAAAGTGTTATATATATTAGGTGTGTATTTTAAGCCCTTTTTAACACTTATTTTAGCCAAGTTTTAAATTTATAAAACACGATATTTTACTAACACTAAACACACATATGGGCAAGTGCACCCATCGTTGAGTGTAGTATAGCGTTGGTAAGATACCGAGGTCGTCCAAGGACACAAGAGCTTTTAGTACCGGTTTATCCTCAACGTCTAACCAAAATAAAAATTTAGAAAAAAGTTTTTAAACTAAGAAAAATAAAACTAACTAAAATGCTGAAAATAAAAATAAAATAAAAACAGATAGACAAGATGAATCACTTGGTTCCGACTCGTATCTAGTATAACCTTTGATTATTTCCGCACTTTTGCACATAATTAAGAGATTATCTTAGTTATTATAGTAGGCCCCTCTTTTGAAGGTGACGTTACCCTCACCCCAGTAGTTTGAGTCAGCAGGGATACAATCCTAAAAGGGTGGATTATTGGAAGATAATGAATTAAGTTATCAATGCAGTATTGTGGTAGGCCCCGCTTTTGGCGGTGACGTTACCCTCGGCTAAGTAGTCTGAGTCAGCAGGGATACAGTCCTAAATAGCCGGGTTATAGTATTAATAGTAGTTAACTTATGAGGGGATCAAAGAGTTTGGACCCCCGCCATCCAATACCGTGAAGTATTGAAGGAGATCCTACTAAATTTGACCCAGGTCCATTGCAGAACCTCTAAACGCTGAACAATGGCAAGATCTTTACCAAACCGTTCCCTTAACCCCCTACCAGGTAGCCAACATATCTCCATATAGACCGTGGAGATATGAATGGTGAAAATCCTTTATTTTATATAGACAGTAAAATAATGCCAAGACACCACGGACAAACGATAAGGAAAGATCACCTTCAACATAAGTAACTAGTTATTAAGGTCATTAATACAAAACTAAATAAAAAGTGCAAAAGATTAGAAATAAAAAGTATTATACTAGACACTTTGTCTTCACCAAGTGATGTAAGAGACTTAGGCAAACATGGCCTTGATTGTCAAGAACTCTTACGATCAATCTTGGATCCCGAGACGACTCACACACACTCTATGATGGACAATGGATGATGGTGGTGGATGATGGTGTTGTGATGGTGGTGGGTGGTGGATGAAGTGTGAGAGAGGTGGAGTGCCAAGGAATGAGATGAAATGAATCCAAGCACTCCTATTTATAGGCTGAACAGAAGGCTGGACACGGCCCCGTGTCCGTCTGACAATCTCTCTCCTCATTAATTGTAATTCGCAATTACAATAAATGCGCCTGCTGTACTTTCGACACGCCCCCGTGTCTGCTGAGCACGGCCCCGTGATGGGCAATAGAAGCTTCTATAGATTTGTCTTTTCTGCTGCTTCTTGGGCACGGCCCCGTGCTGGCTGAGCACGGGGCGTGTTCAGTCTTCTGACTTCTCTAATTTGCTTTGGGAGGTGCCGTCGAGGGGTCGGGCAGTCCACTAATGTTCCTTTTCTTGTATTTATGTTGGATTTAGCTGTCTTTTTGCTTCTTTTGCGTTTTTGAGCTCATTTAATCCTGAAAATACAAAAGGAAGACAAAAACACTCTTTTTCCAATATTAGTACTTAAAAAGGGTTAGTTTTATGCCTTATTTGATGTAATTTATATGTTGCATTTTATACACATCAGTACTACTTGATTTCCTTGGTTTGTTCGAGCGTTGTTAGTTCACTTTAATCAAGGATACTTGCAAATCAATGTGAGTACATAGTTCCGCTATTTTACTATTTTCAATTATTTTGGGGTGATTCATATGTGTTAAACGATTTTGATGTTTCAACGAGGATTTCAAAAACGAATACTATGGTTTATATTAAACAATAACGATTTCGATAAATGTGAACGAAGTTGTTGGACGTATTTACATAACGAATGACATTCATTAGCTTTTGCCAAGCCTACCAGTATTAGGTTATGGTACCGTAGGATCTGACAAATCCCGTTATCGGACTGCACCCATGGTTATGTGTGGGGGTTATGTGGGTAACGACTGAACCTGTTAATTGTTAACTTACCCTTTGGTGGTTTGTTAATACGAGCTGAACGATGGACGTGTTACGAAGGTTTGAGTGTTATAAGCGAGACGACCAAAAGTAGTTTTCACAATTAAAAAGAGAACGATTTGAACGATTGAACGATTTTGAACGATTGAACGATTTTGAACGATTAAACGATTGAAACGATTTGAAGATTTAATCAAGTTAAACAAATTGAACGAACGATTGGTTTTTGGTTAGTGTTTAGATAACGGGACGGGTGTAATGCGATAAAAGCATGGTAGATACGCCGCTGGAACTTCTTATATATAAGTGCTTTTATCATATTATATTCCGTGGCGTTATTTAGTTCACTTGGACGAACGTTTTTAAACGATGTCACGCAACGATGTTTACTAAATGATATAAACCACACGAGTTTTATTACGAGAACGATTTACAATTTGGTTTACTTAAAAAATGTTTTGGGTTAAGATGCATGGCAACGAGATTTTATAAACTATAACCAACTTATTTTGAGCTGGTTAATCATATTGCAATACCAAACTCTTTTCAAAACAAGGTTTCCAATTTTCGACTCTTGTAGTCAAACGAGGTATTGCAACATGTAAACAAGCCATGAATCCGATACTCTCACAAAACCTATGTGCTCGCCGACATTTCTTTGCTGACTTTATTTTTACATATGTTTCAGGTGGTGTTGAATGATGATGATTGCTACTAGGATGCATGCTCACTTAGGACTGCACAAGGCCTTAGTGACTTAATAATGATGATAGTCGATATGTGAACTTGTTTGTTTTAACATTAAGACAATGTAAATGTTTAATAACTAAATAAAACGAAACTTTTTAATCCATGGTTGTGAAACAATAATTCTGTCGCTCCACTCCCCGACGTTTCCACCGCGGTTTCGTTGTTTTATGTGGTCGGAGTGTGACAGCGGTGCTATAGTTATTCATGAGTATAAACAAGGCCTTGGTACTTTGGTTCCATTGAAGCTTCCATAGATGAACATAATCGCCTTATTTCAATTTTCAAAGAGGCTTCACATCGTGATCGCGAAAAGATGGTTTCCCAAGCAAAAAAGCATCGTCTGCATAAGAACTTTGCCATTGGTGATTTGGTTTACTTGCATTTACATGTGTACCGGTAGACCTCAGTGGATAAATCGGCAAGGAATAAGCTTGAAAAGAAGTTCCATGTGCTTTATCGTGTTATCGGACGCATCAAACATGTGGCATACCGTCTCCAACTTCCAACCGTGTAAGTTCCCATTAGGATCTTTCAATGATATCAAACATAAACTTGTGAGAGTGCGGAAACCAAAAAAAAGTTGATTCAAGAATGAATATAATCGAAACAATATAAATAATAAAAACAAACCAAAAGTATCTTTAGTTCACTGATTGAAGGTGACTGATACAAGACTCCAATTAGGTTTCGGCTGGCCTCTCCTAATCAAGCAACTGATCAACCTCAAACACATGTTTAAGGTTTACTTAAATACTAAACATATTGGGTTGAAACCCTTTAGGAACAAACCGATAACAAGACCCATGACTACTTTTGAACCCAAAACACATATTAAAACAAAACATTACATATCAACCCCTAAACTACTGTAACCATCTATGAATAAACCTTCAGGTTCCAACAATCTCCCCCTAGGTTTATGCATAGAGGTTCCTCTGACTTCAATTTCCTCCGCTACCTCCCAACCGGTCTTTGAAACCACCAAATCCTTTCGTACGAATGTGTAAGGCTGAAGCAGCAGCAGCAGTCTAACCTTTAGCCACTTCTTCATACTTTTCTATAACTCTGATCTGATTTTGAGCAACCACTTCCAAATCTTCTTGAGCCAAGTTTAGTAAATCCACTTGATCAACCAATCGAAAACTCACGTCATCATCACAAACA
This sequence comes from Helianthus tuberosus, assembly GCA_030545235.1. Classification (NCBI taxonomy): domain Eukaryota; kingdom Viridiplantae; phylum Streptophyta; class Magnoliopsida; order Asterales; family Asteraceae; genus Helianthus; species Helianthus tuberosus. The sequence continues at coordinate 37,248,111 of CM060357.1, read as the reverse complement.
ATCACAGCTTGCCCTAACCACTCATAATAAGCCAAAAAATGCATGGTCTTCCGAGCACCTTTAGGAATTTTCTTGACCAAGGGAATCGTATTCTCCTTATCAGTTGGTGGCCATGATACAATCTTCATCCTCTTGTTAGTGCGTGGATCTCTAACACCTTCTGCAGGAGTGACAATGGATGTAGCAGTATGCATAGATGGAAATCCACATGCAACTTCTCTCTACAATCTTTCAAAGAATAAAAATCCACGTCCACCAGGCTGATCATCCATATAAGGTGACCTTGACAGAGTAATCAAGTCCACCTTAGTGAACGTTTGAAACTGAGTAGGATTTTTGTACCATTCATTCGGTCCGACCTTTCTCTTAATCCACCACCTGCGATGATCATGATCAAAACCCCAGCTCACAATACCTAAGCGATTCTCAACCTTATCATAGTAATTTTCCCCAACATCCATCAAATGAAGAGTGGCTTGAGCATCGTCATCATCAGGATTGAGATTCTTGTTCTTCAGAATCACAAACTCTCTTTTCTTTTTTAATCTTTCAGCTTTTGCTTTGTCAGCATCATTATCGGTAACCTTCTTGAAGTAATGCTCCATGGCAGCATCCCTTTCAGCGTCATCCTTAGCAAAAGCTCTTGCTCGATCTTCTTCAGCTTTTCTTCTGTTCTCTATGTCAGTCGGATCAGAAAATTCATTGCCAAACTTCTTCTCCAATTTACCACGTAGATCATATACCATGTTGAACAACAAACTGACATCACCTTGAAGCTGATCAATTTGTTGATTCTTTTGCACAATAGTATCTTCAAGCTGAATGATCTTAGCATCTTTATGAATCGAGTCTAGCTCAAGCACAACTATTCTTTTCTTCATCTCTCTCATACTTATAAACTCATCATCATCACTTGAATCATCATCAAACGGCAATCTTAATGGTTCTTCAGGCCGTTTTCCACTTGAACTACAAGGTTCTTCATGAACTGTTCCTGATGAACTTGCGAGAGCAGTAGTAATAGTTGGTGTTGACTCAATGACTAGAGCAGTAACAGTGGTGGTAACCGGAATCTCTGTAGACGTAACATTCACGTCCATTCTTGGTGTATCAACATCAAAATCAAACACTGTTTCAATAGCAGTAGCAGTAGCAGTAGTGGACGCCTCTTTCTCAAAATCAAAATCATACAAACCATCTTCATCTTCAACATCAGTCATTGGTTGATCTATGTTTTGCTCAACATACACTCCAGGTCAAGGATCCCTTCTTTTTCGCTTCAATGGTTGATGTTTCAGGATCCTTTAGGTTAAATAGTCGTTTGCTCTTCCTTTTGAACTGAAGAATGGAAAGGAGGATTTCCTATCTTTTTAGTTAAAGACTTTAACAACTGAGCCAAACTCTCAGACGTGATCACTATTTGAACAGCAGAACTAGCTTCAGCTTCAGGAGGAAGCTCAACTTTATCATCATCATCACAGCTAATTTCAATGCCTTCATCGTCAGAGTTTATTGTTAAGATCTCTGTCTCAGGCCCTTCTTTAGTAGCACCTTGAACAACGTGCTCTTCAGCAATTATAGCATTAACTGGTGCAACATTCGCAGGTGCTGGTTGTACTAAAACTGGTTCAGCTGCTACATCTTCTGTCTCAGCAAACTGACCAAACTTCTCCAAGGGAATCAGTCCTTCAAACTTCTTTTCTGTACCCTTCTTAGTCGTTAGAGCACCAAAACATGCAGGACCCAATGGCTTCAACTCCATGATGTTTCCAAATCTCTCCAACTCTGGATAACGTGCTTTAAATATCATTTGTAAGAACATAGGATACATAATAAACTTATCCTTTCGAACACCTATCATATTTCTCTTCATGCCTTCAAAAATGTATTTCGAGTAGTTGAAAGGCTGGTTTGTTATCAGACAAACAAACGCTGCAGATTGTGTGATGTTCAACGGATCTGTTCCCCCTCTGTTTTTTGTCATGCATAGAATAAACATGTGAACCAACAAGCGCCAATACGGATGCACAAACTTCTTCACCAGCGAGGGATACTTTCCTTCATAGCTTAGACGATGCAAAATAGCTTCCATGGTTCCAGCTGGAAGTTCAATGGGATCTGTTTCTTGATCGTTAAATTGCAAAACCTCCCTTATCATCTGTTCGGTCACAGTAACGCTCTTCTTCTGAATTTCAGCAACAATCGCTCTTTTACCTCCTGCTCATAGAGCATCAAATTTGGCAGTCTTCCAGAATTCTTGAACTAGGCTTTCATAAACAACAGGATTCTCTTGTAAAGCGTGAACGATTCTGCAACTATTCAATCCCTTGATCAACGAGGTATACAACTTCTTATGCTTCTCCAAAGGTGGTGCTAAGTAGCCTGCCTGATTATGTGTCGAGATGAACTTCAAATCCATGACATGTACAAAGGATAGAAGCATTAAGTATAGAATCGTGTTTGAAAAATTCCTTGTTTACTGAGATAAATTTCACAAAAATGCCAAATTATATAAGTCAACAAGTCAACGCAGGTCAATCAGTCAACAACTCAGATTGCAGGTCAACTAATAAAGTCAAAATCAGATTTTGAGTCGAGACAATGAGAGTTTGACTCAAGACCATGAGGTTTCGAGTTGAGACCACGTGGTTTCGAGTCGAGACCTAAGTCGAGACCAAGAGATTTTGAGTCGAAATCGTAGTCGAGACCATGTGGTTTTGAGTCGAGACCAACGAGGTTACGACTCGCAACCAGAGGTCTCGAGTCCTCATATTAATAAGCTGCAACCTGAGTCGAGACTACACAAATAGGTTTCAATCATCCTTAATTTGGATTAAAATCCAAAAACATCCTTGAATTTCTTTGAAGACCAAAATATGTTCAAATTAGGGTTTATGTTCATCTTCAAATCTTCATAAGATCTTCATCTAATCTTCAAACATGCTGCAAAACTTCAACCAAATCATCATAATAGCTTCAAGTGATGAGTCGAGACCGGAAAATATGTCGGAATCAACAATATCACCGGAATCTTTGAGATAATTTTGAGAGAAACAATGACAGGTCTCGAGTGAGGAATGAGGTCTCGACTCGAGACCATGCTTTTGTATCACAACACACATGTGGGCCGGGCCAGTGAAATTGGGCCGAGACCAGTGTATTGGACCGAGACCTTCTTAAATTCAGTTTAAAGGATTTTATTTAATATATTTTCAATTTATTTCATAAATCCATTTAATCAATAATAATTTTTAATAACCCATTTAACTTCCCGAGCATGTTTTACGAAAACAAACCTAAAAAACACACAAATAAATAATATGAACATATTATTTACAAAAATAAAATAGGAAAAATCGTCATTGCTCAGGGATCAAATCACGAGGTTTTGGGCTTGACTTCACTTATCAACACTGATCTACTACTGAATGATCTAGACGATTGCAAGTATATTTGTCCACCTAAACTCATCTCCCTAGACCTTTTCCATGTAACTGCCTGTAACTGATTTTATCATGTTTTGATTTCTTAACAATGAGCACCCAAATAAAAAATCCTGGAATTGTAGTTCGTGAACTCTATCCTGCAAGCAGTTTCCCTACCACATATTTCCACAAGTCCGTTCCAGACTTTTGAAACCTTAACTAGGACTAGATTGAGAAGATAACAGAATAGATCATAAGCAGAGATGATACAAAGTACAGATCAAATGAGTTTTTCTCAGTTTGATATAGGTTTCTAGGGTTTCTTTTGGGCACTAGAGTGCCTCTTTTATGTGTAAATTGATCTATAAAACGACAGATGCTCAGCTAGGTCTTTGCTCATGCAAAACAGAAGCTAAACGCTATCTAGCACCTCTAGGTCTTTGCTCACGCAAAACAAAGGAGAAACACGACTTTTATGGAGAAGATTTCAGAACCAGACCAAAATTGTGTGTATCGGGACATCACACAAACATTCAAATAGAAATGAGCTAATTCCAAGTGACTTTCTTTCCTGGGGTCATTAACTAATCTAGGTTCTGAACAGAAACAACTAATGTTTCCAGCCTTAAGGATAGATCCTACCAACACATCATTCTAGAGTCAAACTATTTAGATACTAGTTTTACATGAGTCAGCCCTTTACCACAATGTGAAAATTCATTTCATTTCCCATGTCATGCAATGCCTCTTTTTGTATTTTTCAAAATTTTTCAATGGTTTTGTATTTTTCGAAATTTTTCAGTGTTTTTGTATTTTTCAAAATTTCTCCCCCTAAATTTGTGCATAAATAAAAACTACGTAAGAATAGAAAACTTTATGAACAAATTTACCTACGAAAAACAAAAACATGCTCAGTCGGTATAACAGATCATTTTCAGAAAATCCACAAGCACCTGAAATTTCGAGCTGCTGACAGGTTTTGTGAACAAATCAGCAGCATTTGCATCTGTGTCGATTTGTTCCAGTTTGATAAGACTTCTGTCAAAACAGTCTCGTATAAAGTGAACTTTAATATCAATGTGATTGGTTTTTGAGTGGAAGACATGATTTTTCACAATTTGTATAGCAGCATCATTATTGTAGTATATGGTAGTGTTAAGATAAGTCAGACCGTAGTCCTGCAATTGATGTTGCATCCATACCATTTGGGAGCAAGTCGCTGAAGCCGCTACGTACTCTGCTTCAGCTGTGGAAATCGCCACCGTTTGCTGTTTCTTGCATTGCCAAGAAATGAGCCTATCACCCAAAAATTGATATCCAGCTGATGTGGATTTCCTATCCTTGTCAGTGCCTCCAAAGTTACTATCAGAATTCACAAACAGGTCAAAATTGGAATCCCTAGGATACCACAGACCAAACCGAAGTCGGCCTTTAAGGTACCGAAAGATTCGTTTAACACCATTAAGATGAGAGTTTTTAGGATTAGCCTGATATATCGCGCAGTTGCAGACATCAAACATGATGTCTGGACAGCTCGCTATCAGATACATCAACGAGCCGATCATAGATCTATAAACGCTTTGATCAATATGGGATCCTTCTGCATCTTCAGTCAGTAAAAGTCTTTCTGCTATTGGGGTTTCAGCTGGTTTTGCGTCTGTGAACTTAAATTTTGCCAGCACATCGTCCACATACTTCCCTTAATGAATAAGAATGCCTCGAGAATCCTGTTTGACTTGTAAACCCAAGAACAATGTCATTTCTCCGAATGCACTTATCTCGAACTTCTTTTTCATAACTCTCTCAAATTCCTTGCATAGCTCCTCATTTGTAGATCCGAAGATAATATTATCGACATAAATTTGAACCAAGATCAGATCCTTGCCCACTCTCTTGATAAACAGAGTCTGGTCTAGTGTGCCACGTGTGTACCCATGAGCCAGAAGATGTTCAGTCAGGGTCGCATACCAAGCTCTTGGTGCTTGGTGCAGTCCATATAATGCCTTGTCAAGCTTGTAGGCATATTCTGGATGATCTGGGTGGACAAAACCCAGTGGTTGCTCAACAAAGATTTCCTCCTTCATGTCTCCATACAAAAACGCAGTCTTGACGTCCATCTGATAAACAGTGAACCCCATGTAGGATGCGTATGCTAAGAAAATTCGGATGGCCTCAAGTTGTGCAACCAGGGCGTAAACTTCATCATAGTCCAGTCCCTCTATCTGTCTGAATCCCTGGACTACCAATCTTGCTTTGTTTTGAACAATAACTCCTACAGAATCTTGCTTGTTTCTGAAAACCCATCGAGTTCCAAGTTTGGGTTTCCCTTTCGGCAACTCCATGAGCTTCCATACTCCTAGCTTCTCGAACTGATTCAGCTCTTCATGCATAGCATCGACCTATCCTAGTTCCTGTAAAGCTACATCAATGGTTTTAGGTTCAATTTGAGAAATGTAGCATGAGTATAAGCAAAGATTAATGGTTCCTGATTAACTCTGGTTTGAACTCCTGCATTTACAGGACCAGTTACGTTCTTAATAGGATGATTTCTTTGAACGCTTGTTGGAATGGCAAATTCCTGTATGGTCTCGTCTTGAATTGTGTTGATGTTGCTCGACTCCCCCTCATTAGGTGCTACAGTACAGTGAACCACAGGAGTAGTAACAGTACAATCTTCAGGGATGGGATCAGGAAACAAATCAGATCCAGAGGCGTTCGAGTGAACACCACCTGATGATGCACCCTCAGGGGATTGATGGGACGTTGGGTGCTCTATAAATCTCATTCCTGGTGGATTAATAGTATGATTTCGCGAGCTCCCTTCATCTTGTTCCTCTTCTTCTGTATCACCAAACGAAATAGGTTATTTCAGAGTTGACACACCTGCATCAGGAGAAACACTAGACAAAATGTTAAAAAAATTGAACAAATCAGCATAATCATATAACCAATCTGGAACAACTCTAGCGTCCGTCGAATTTTATTTAAGCCATTCTGTGACACTTCGAGTCCTCCCGAGCAATCTACGTGTATTAGCATTATGTGTACGAATACTATTAAATGAAAGATTGTGAATTATCTTGGTGTGCTATGTGATCCTCGTGTAATTATGTATGTATAATGAATGGTTAAATATATATATTTTCGTATGTAGTAAGCCGAGACCATGAACCCGACTCGAGAACACTTGGTCTCGAGTAAACAGTGAAACAGTTGGGCCGGTTGGGCCATGCCGCTCGGAAACCCACTAGGGTGCACCAACTCGGTCCGGGTATAAAACCCACAAGAGTGGCCAACCTTGCCACTTTTCACCATTTACAAATTTCCACACACACTCTCCTACACACTCTTTCCATCACTAAAACCCTAGAGCACCAACACAAAAACCATCTTCTTCCTCTCTCGGATCCAACCGGCAACACTAGAACTTTCGGTTCAAGCTTGGAATCATCATTTGGAAGCCCGTTCATCGATCCTCTATACCCTCACACCTCGGAACACAACCGGTTAGTGTTTTAATGTGTGTTAGAAGTTATGTGTGCTTAATGAATAAGATACATGATTAGTTTAGAGGTCTTTTTGCATGATTTTTTGTATGATTAGTGAGTTGGTAATGGTTAAATGATGACTAAGGTGTGTGAACTATTGTATGATAATGTTTTGATGTTTTGAATGGTAAATGATTAATAGCTTAGGATGATTTTTGCTATCCGATTCATGTTAAACATTTTAGGACAAATGTGTGTTTGATGAGATAATGCAAGATTTACTTGATCCTTGATCACAACATTTCATGCTTGAATGATCTCATGAAGAACATTATGAATATGTGTTAAATATGATATGAACATATGATGAACAAATGTTGAATATAAGATAAACATTTGAATATGTGATGTTTGATCTGATTTAATTAGAATTTAGACAAGAAAACATGTTTATGAAATTCTATTGGTTAGTACACAGTTTCATGAAATCACAATTCTATTGGATAGTACGAGTTGGACAGGTTCTAGAAGGATTTCTTGTGCACACATCTGTGGTTGCGAGTCGAGACCCTCGGTTGCGACTCGAGACCACCAAAGTGACAACTCGAGAACTAGCGGCAGGCATCAAGGACCCGAGACTATCAAGATCTTGACTCGAGATCTCCTGTTCTCGACTCGAGACTAAGCTCGAGACTTCCGAGGTTGCGACTCATGCCTGCATCACTCGAGATCTCATGGTTGCGACTCGAGACCGTACGTTCTCGAGTCGAGACCACCTTGTCTCGACTGGGCTGCTTGTCTCCGTTATTGGGCCAAAAGTATGTGGACTGTGCATATCGTTTTATTTGGACTCTGTGATGCTAACTGTTAGTATGATTGGCTAGGCCCAATAACCCTTATGATTTGTATGTTAGGTGTAGACGGTTACTGTTTAACTGCTTAAGTATTAAAACAGGCTCAATAACTTGGTGGATATTTATATGCTGTGCATGCAATGTGTTAGCTATGTGTAGAATATACGTGATTACTTGTATCCGAGCCTGACCCATACTGGTAACCATATTAGGACGTGGTGACCAGCATACATAACCAAGTAAACTAGACTACCGAGCAACCCAAGGTGAGTTCACAACTATTAAAGCATGCGTTCCCGGTGGTTTGGGAAACGAAAACTTAAACAACGTTATCCCCTTGTAAGGGATACCAACCTACTTCTCTCCCCTTAATGGGACTTTTAGTTAATTACTGTTTATACTGGATGCAACAAGCAACACTAAACGAAACTCTATTACTCAAGTCCTCACTTCTTAATACCGATTAGTCGCTGGGGTCGGGCGAATGGGTTATTAGTTGATAACGCTATTTAGGTCTCACCAACCTCACACCGTGCCCGCGTATGGGATCGGGCGTGAACTAATGTACTCTGGCAAACCGTTAATGATGATAGAACATTGATAAACGGGGCACTCTACGGAAACGTACGGATGAATAGTATTCGGTATTGTAAAAACAGTTTAGTCGCTTACTTATGGGGTAGCTCCCCATGGCATGTATAAACGGATAAATTAACTGGTGAAACAAGTTTTTGGTAATTTAAAATCTGGACAACTCGTGAACTCACCAACATTTTTGTTGATACCCTACTGCATGCTTTGCAGGTACCCAGTGACTCAGGAGCTTGCTACTTGGGGATGTGTAGTGGTCGCCTAACCCATGTGTTGGGTTCTAAATAATCTTGAACTATGAACTTTGTTTTGAAACTGTTTGGTTTATGTTTCCGCTGCTTACTTAAAACTGTTCTTGAACTTAAACTTTTAAACCTTAAATGCTTACAAACTATTCTGGTTGGTGAACATTCTTACTATTAACCCATACTCAGTATAATTGGTGGCTGGATCCTGGTCAGTCGCGCCTCCAAGCGGTGGTACTCCGCAAGTGGATTTTGGGGGTGTAACAGAAAGTCGGTTTTTAAAAAGAAAGTCTTTTTGAGAAAAACCAGACTATAACCCGTGACTCGTGACGACACTACACTCCAAGGGCAAGACTCAACGTATTTGACTTCATAGCTCGGACTTGTGTTTACTTGCTTGTTTACTTTATGTTGTTGTTCTACTATACGTACTAGTGTGCCTAATTAGATAGATACACATCCCTCTTCTATCTCATTCTCGCTACATTACGACATCACACTCATACCGTGTTTTTTCTGGTTATGAAGACAATGAGTGGAAGCGGAAGAGGAAACGTTAACATGACACAGGCTCAGTTCACCAACTTGCTCAACACGGTGGCTGCATCTTTCGCAGCTCACCCTGGAGGTAAACTCGTTACTTTAGGATGTTTAGATCCTACCCCCACATCGCCTTTTCACCTCTAAGCCTGTTCGCTTCGCTTCTCACAACAGGTCAGCAAGCGCCTGCGCAACCACGTGTTTGTACTTTCAAAACCTTCATGGATTGCAAGCCTCTCCTTTTCAACGGCACTGAGGGTGCCATCGGCCTTCTGCACTGGATTGAAAAGGCCGAAGCTGTCTTTGCTGTCTGCGAGTGTCCCCCTGCTAACTGGGTAAAGTTTGCGACTGGTACGCTTGAAGGGAACGCGCTTTCATGGTGGAAGGCACAGATTCAGATGCTTGGTTTGGAAACTGCAAATGCTACTGCATGGGAAGATTTCAAGGACATGATCAAGGAAGAATACTGTCACAGGGATGACATCCACAAGCTCGAGAACGAGTACTTTGAGCTCAAGATGGTTGGATCAGAGATTGAGACCTACACCAAGCAGTCCAACGACTATGCTGCACTTTGCCCAAACATGTCCCGACCTATGTATCGAAGGATCGAAGGATCGAATTGTACATCAAAGGTTTGGTCCCAGAAATCCGGAGCCATGTGACCTCAGCCAACCTCAATACCATCCAGCCAGTGGTCCGTCTTGCTCACAAACTCACCGATCAGGCTGTGGAGGAGGGCAAGCTGCCCAAAAGGATCAGTGCTACTACCGGAACTTCTAGCGATAACAAACGAAAGTGGGATGGAAATCAGGGTAAAGATGTTAACCCCACTCAGGCCTCAGTTCAGCAAAGGAAGACTGAAAGCAACAAGGGCCCTCAGCAACAGGGTGGCTATCGAGGAAACCACCCCAAGTGTAACAAGTGTAACCGACACCACAGTGGGCCATGTGGCAAAAGTCAGTGTCAGCGATGCAACAAGATGGGGCATGAAGCCAAAGACTGCAGGAGCCAGCTTCCAGCTAGGCAGAATCAACAACAACCACAACAGCAACAAGGAAACAACCGTGGATGCTTCAAGTGTGGAGCAACGGGACACATGCAAAAGGATTGCCCTGAACTGAATCAGAACAACAACAATGCTGGGAATGGTGCAAGAGGAAGGGCTTTTGTGATTGGAGCTGGGGAAGCAAGGAACGACCCCAACGTGGTGGCGGGTAAGTTCCTACTTAATGACCGTTATGTTTCCATATTATTTGATTCTGGAGCAGATGCTAGTTATGTATCCCTACGTATTAGTAAGAAGCTTAAGTCCACTCTTACTCCGTTAAACTCTAAGCACATCGTTGAATTAGCTAATGGTAGAAACCTCGAGGCCTCACATGTTATTCGTAACTGCAAACTAGAATTGTCTGGTCAGACCTTCCGTATCGATCTTTTCCCCATCATTCTCGGAAGCTTCGACGTCGTCATTGGTATGGATTGGTTATCCAAGCATCGAGCTGAAATCCTCTGCCAAGAGAAAGTTGTTCGTAATCCCCGTCCTTCTGGCAAACCCCTAATAGTTCAAGGTGGCAAAGGCAGAGAAGTCACAGGCATCATTTCATTCTTAAAAGCCCAGAAGTGTTTACGAAAGGGGCACACCACTGTCTTAGCACTTGTCACTGACACACAGGAAAAGGAAAAGAGGATCGAATATTTTCCAGTGGTACGCGACTATCCTGAGGTATTTCCTGAAGAATTACCTGGACTCCCTCCTCACCGTCAGGTCGAATTTCAAATCGAACTAGCTCCTGGAGCAGCACCTATAGCTCGTGCACCGTATCGACTAGCCCCCGCAGAACTAAAGGAACTTTCTACTCAACTACAGGAACTATTGGACAAAGGTTTCATCCGTCCTAGTTCGTCACCCTGGGGAGCCCCAGTGCTCTTTGTTAAAAAGAAGGATGGCACCTTCCGAATGTGCATCGATTACCGCGAACTAAACAAGGTTACCATCAAAAATCGTTATCCACTTCCCCGTATCGACGATCTGTTCGACCAGCTGCAAGGGTCAAACTACTACTCCAAGATTGATCTGCGATCGGGCTATCACCAGCTGAGAGTCCGCGATGGGGACGTCTCTAAGACTGCTTTCAGAACCCGCTATGGTCATTACGAATTCCTTGTTATGCCTTTCGGAATGACCAACGCACCTGCGATCTTCATGGATCTCATGAACCGAGTGTGCAAACCCTACCTCGACAAGTTCGTGATTGTGTTTATTGACGACATCCTAATTTACTCGAAGAGTCAAGAGGAGCATGAACAACACCTGCGTCTTATTCTCGAACTCCTTCGCAATGAGCAACTGTACGCCAAATTCTCGAAGTGTGATTTCTAGCTTAGAGAAGTCCATTTCCTTGGGCACATAGTCAATCAGGATGGGATTCACATCGACCCCGCTAAGATCGAATCCATTAAGAATTGGCCTATACCTAAGACTCCGACCGAAGTTCGCCAATTCTTGGGATTGGCAGGATACTATCGAAGATTTATCAAGGGATTCTCTAAGATCGCTCGACCACTTACGACCCTCACTCAGAAGGGTGTTGCTTATAAGTGGAATGATGCTCAGGAATCTGCCTTTCAGGAACTAAAGAAGAACCTTTGTAGTGCTCCTATTCTTTCCTTACCTGAAGGTACCGACAACTTTGTTGTGTACTGCGACGCTTCTATTCAAGGGCTAGGTTGCGTGTTGATGCAACGCGAGAAGGTTATTGTTTACGCTTCGCGACAACTCAAGATCCACGAACGGAACTACACGACACATGACTTAGAATTCGGAGCTGTGGTCTTCGCGCTCAAGATTTGGAGACACTACTTGTACGGTACCAAATGCACGATTTACACCGATCACAAGAGTCTCCAGCATATAATGGAACAGAAAGAGTTGAATATGTGGCAACGCCGATGGGTTGAGCTTCTAAACGACTACGAGTGCGCGATTAAATATCATCCAGGCAAGGCTAATGTGGTGGCAGATGCCCTCAGTAGGAAGGAAACGAAACCTAAGCGTGTTCGCGCCTTGCAGCTCACCATCCACTCGAACCTCCCTAAGCAAATCTGGAACGCTCAGGTTGAAGCATTGAAAGCCGAGAACATCAGGGATGAGTCCCTGCGAGGATCAAGGAAACGGCTAGAACAAAAAGAAGATGGTGCTTGCTACGTAAACGGGAGTATATGGGTCCCACTTTATGGGAATTTACGCGAGCTTGTGATGGATGAAGCCCATAAGTCCCGTTACTCAGTACATCCTGGTTCAGATAAGATGTACCACGACTTAAAGACTACATACTGGTGGCCTAGCATGAAAGCCCACATAGCAACCTATGTCAGTAAATGTTTGACTTGTGCGAGAGTCAAAGCTGAGTATCAGAAACCCTCGGGCCTACTCCAACAACCAGAGATCCCGCAATGGAAATATGAGCAAATTTCCATGGATTTCGTTACTGGCCTGCCTAGGTCTCAACGCGGAAATGACACCATTTGGGTAATAGTGGATCGATTAACTAAGTCTGCACACTTTTTGGCCATTAAAGAAACAGACAAGTTCTCTACCTTAGCAGAGGTTTACTTAAAGGAAGTAGTTTCAAGGCACGGAGTGCCAACCTCTATTATTTCCGATCGAGACGCGCGTTTTACTTCTGAGTTGTGGCAAGCTATGCACCAATCCTTTGGCTCGCGCTTAGACATGAGCACCGCTTATCATCCACAAACGGATGGGCAATATGAACGCACCATCCAAACCCTTGAAGACATGCTTAGGGCATGTGTGATCGATTTTGGCAAGAGTTGGGAAAAGCACCTACCGTTAGTAGAATTCTCCTACAACAACAGCTACCACACCAGCATTCAGGCAGCACCCTTTGAGGCATTGTACGGTCGTAAATGCCGATCGCCTCTCTGCTGGGCGGAGATTGGAGACAGCCAGATCACAGGTCCAGAACTTGTGGTAGACACTACGGAAAGGATTGCCCAGATCAGACAACGCATGGCGGCAGCTCATGACCGTTAGAAGAGTTATGCTGATAAGGATAGGAAACCGCTGGAATTCCAGGTTGGTGACCGGGCTCTGCTTAAAGTCTCACCCTGGAAGGGTGTGGTTCGTTTTGGAAAACGGGGCAAGCTCAATCCGCGATATGTCGGACCCTTCGAAATTAACGAAAAGATCGGTAAGGTTGCTTACAGACTGAATCTGCCTGAAGAACTGAGTGCGGTGCACAACGTCTTTCATGTGTCTAATCTGAAGAAGTGTCTGTCAGATGAAACACTCATCATTCCTTTCAAGGAACTCACTATTGACGAACAGCTACACTTTACTGAGGAACCGATTGAGATCACGGATCGAGAAATTAAAACCCTCAAACGTAGCCAGATACCTCTCATGCGAGTTCGTTGGAACTCACGACGTGGCCCAGAGTTTACCTGGGAGCGGGAAGACCAGATGAAGCGCAAGTATCCCCAGTTATTCCCAAATGAAACACCCAGCACTGATGCTACAACCGAATTTCAGGACGAAATTCCAAACTAACGGGGGGATGATGTGACACCCCGTTGAAACGTTCTCACCTACACTAGCTTGACAGTGACTGCCTTAACTTTCGGGACGAAAGTTCTTAAAACTTGGGGATAATGTGACACTTCGAGTCCTCCCGAGCAATCTACGTGTATTAGCATTATGTGTACGAATACTATTAAATGAAAGATTGTGAATTATCTTGGTGTGCTATGTGATCCTCATGTAATTATGTATGTATAATGAATGGTTAAATATATATATTTTCGTATGTAGTAAGCCGAGACCATGAACCCGACTCGAGAACACTTGGTCTCGAGTAAACAGTGAAACAGTTGGGCCGGTTGGGCCATGCCGCTCGGAAACCCACTAGGGTGCACCAACTCGGTCCGGGTATAAAACCCACAAGAGTGGCCAACCTTGCCACTTTTCACCATTTACAACATTTCCACACACACTCTCCTACACACTCTTTCCATCACTAAAACCCTAGAGCACCAACACAAAAACCACCTTCTTCCTCTCTCGGATCCTCACACCGTGCCCGCGTATGGGATCGGGCGTGAACTAATGTACTCTGGCAAACCGTCAATGATGATAGAACATTGACAAACGGGGCACTCTACGGACACGTATGGATGAATAGTATTCGGTATTGTAAAAACAATTTAGTCGCTTACTTATGGGGTAGCTCCCCATGGCATGTATAAACGGATAAATTAACTGGTGAAACAAGTTTTTGGTAATTTAAAAACTGGACAACTCGTGAACTCGCCAACATTTTTGTTGATACCCTACTGCATGCTTTGCAGGTACCTAGTGACCCAGGAGCTTGCTACTTGGGGATGTGTAGTGGTTGCCTAACCCATGTGTTGGGTTCTAAATAATCTTGAACTATGAACTTTGTTTTGAAACTGTTTGGTTTATGTTTCCGCTGCTTACTTAAAACTGTTCTTGAACTTAAACTTTTAAACCTTAAATGCTTACTAACTATTCTGGTTGGTGAACATTCTTACTATTAACCCATACTCAGTATAATTGGTGGCTGGATCCTGGTCAGTCGCGCCTCCAAGCGGTGGTACTCCGCAAGTGGATTTTGGGGGTGTGACACATTCAACGTTGCACGACTCGACGACCTTCTTGGTTACTTTATTGTACACTCTATAGGAAGATCCTTTTGTGTATCCAATAAAGAAACATTCATCCCCTTTGACCTCAAAATTCCTATGAGTGTCCATGAGCAACAAGACACACGGCAACCAAAGATACAGAATTGAGAGACCGAGGGTTTACGTCCTTCCAGAATCTCGTAAGGAGATTTCATATGACGTTTTTTTTTACCAAAACATGATTCTGGATGTAACAAGTCATGCTAACTGCTTTGGCCTAAAAGAAACTAGGAAGCTTCAAGTCGGCCAGCATCGTTCGTGCCGCCTCTATAAGAGTACAATTTCATCTCTCAGCCACTCCATTTTGTTGTGGAGTTCGTGGCGCACTGTACGATCGTTCGATTCCCTTTTCTGCGTAGAATGTATCTAAGGTGATATTCTTGAACTCTGTCCCATTGTCAGACCGAATTGCTTTCACCCCTGCACTTGCTTGATTTTTAACTAGAGTAATAAATTGTTTGACTAAACCAGCAGCCTCATTCTTTTTACTAAGAAAATAAACCCATGTGTAGCGAGAGTAGTCATCTACGATCACAAGACAATACGATTTCTTGCCAATGCTCAGCACATTTACAGGACCAAAAAGGTCCATGTGTGGTAACTCAAGCACGGCTTTTGTCGACGGTGTAGACTTGGATTTATGAGGCTTTCGATGAGCTTTTCCTTTTGCGCAAGCAACACACTTCTCTACCAGCATGAAGTCCTTGATTAGTAGATCACAAACCATTTCACCTTTAGCAAGACGATTTAGATTCTTCATATTCACGTGCCCAAGGCGACGATGCCACAACAGACCATCATGTTCTGAAATTTTTGAGAAAAGACAAGTGATTTCCTCACACGGTTTCTTGTTCATGTCGATAACATACGCGTTTCCTTTTCTCTCAGCAGTCATCAAAAACCAGTCCTCAGGTATCACAATTCCTGGTTTAAGCACATAACATCCCTTCTTTGTGAAATGAACCAAATTTCCTCTATCACAGATTTGTGAGATACTTAGCAAATTGTGTTTCAGTTCTGGGATGTAATTCACATTCTCGAAGCTTAATACGTCGTTTCTCACTGTTCCTTTCAACATGATTCTGCCTGACTCTCCTCCCGCAAAAGAGACATATCCACCATCAAATTCTTTTACATTGACGAGTTGGGACAAGTCTCCTATCATGTGCCTGGAACATCCACTATCCATGTACCAAAGTCGCACGGTAGTACTCCATAGCTATTCCTGCACGATTAGCGGGATCAGTTAGCTTTGGGAACCCAGCCCATAGTGGATCTGGGTTTTCCTTGAGCGTCAATGTATGTCACTTTCTGCCAAACCAGATTGTCTTTGTTCAGAAACTTTGAAAGGTTTTTATTAGTAGTTTTCTGTTGAGATACATTCGATTGAGCAGCCTTAGCTTTGGGTTTCCAATATTGATGTGACCATTTATAATTGTAGTTACCAAAAGCTTTAGGATGATTTATTTGAAAATCTTTTTGACGATTTTGATTTCTTCGTTTAGCTGCATTCCAATCTTGATCAGAAGGTTTAGATTTATGATAGTTGTTCTTCATTGTCTCAGACTTTGCAGTCGTCACTGGCTCTGAACAACATGATCGGTTTGGCGTGACCTTCTGATTTTATGCATTCTTATTCTTAGATTGCACCCTTGGGAGTTCAACATAGTTTCTGGCGATGTGTCCAGCAATACCACAATTAAAACACGTTTGTCGTTTCAATGTGTGAAAATTTTGGTGCTTCATATCAGATGTGGATCTGTTGGGTTTTGAAGGATGAGCCTGTTTGGTTTTTCTTGCTTATTTGGCTTGTGCCTTTTCTGATCATTTTGGTCCCTGCTGATCAGAACTGGCACGAGCATGAGATGTAGAGAGATGATTTATTTCATCCTTCTTATTTTTATCATGATCATTTTGAAGAACCGTTTTTGTTTCAGTTTCATCTTTCATTTCAGAAACAATTTTCTATGACTGTTCATTTATTTCAACCACATTTTCTTCTTTAACAAACTTTAATTCAGTTTTAATTTCAGAACATGTTGAAATTTCATCAACACGTGTTTCATCAACACACGTATCATGTGAATCTACTTACGGTTTACTTTCAGCTATGGTTTCCAATGGGGTCCCACTAGATTCAACATTAGGGACGTCCACTGAGACAGATTCAGAAGACGAATCAGGACATTCTTGATTTTCTTGAGAAGAAGTTTCACTGGTTTGTTAGGATCGAAGGCTCTCATGATTGTGTTTGTTTGTATAATTTGAACAATGAGTGAATATGAAATAATGTAAAGTGCAGCGGAAATGAAAACAAACTTTGTAAACACAATCAAAAGGAGAATAGTTCTGATAAACACATGCTTTCCATTAGGTCAAAAGATTACAAATCAAATCAAAAGATTACAATGCATGCTTACAGCAAAACTCCCCCTCAGCCTGATACTTCCTGGTTGATTGCACAAGATGAAAGGATTGGAGGAGAAGAACTCACTCAGTCAATCAAATGTAACAGTACAGGGTACTGCTTCATTTATAGGCAAATCAAACCACTGAAGCATCTAAACTAACGTCACCATGAAAGTGACATCTAACAACCTAACAACCTATAACCACTGTTCTTATACAAACACTGCTAATCTTAACCACTGATTCTATACAATACAGGTAACACACTAAACTACTGCTTTCTTCTTTCATCAGTGCTTTCCTCAAAGTTGATCAGTCTTTGAGTGGACAGTCCTTTAGCATCAGTAGATTGAACCAGCAGCTGTTGTATGCGGACAGTGGATAGAGGGCATCAGATGTTATAAGCACTTTCAAGGGGAAAGCCAAGTGTAAACTGCTGCTTATGATATATCCACTGTTGTGAACCAGTTTTGGCTTTCATTATCTGTTCCTCTGATAGGGTTCAATCCCAACAATCTCCCCCTGGAACAGATAATGCCAAAACTCTTCGTTATTTTAGATCTTTATTGTCTCATCAGAAGTTCCCTAACTTGTCCTTTAAACTGCAACTCAAAATCCATGGAACTTGTATCATCCTTATCCCTACACAGTATAAGCTCAAGGAGATCTTGTAGATCTTCAACACTCAGGCCCAGTGCTTGTTCCCTTGATATGTGCTTTACTTCTCCATTGGATCTGATCAGGGTCAATACATGGGTCTTTTGATCAGACATCCATTTTAGTATTTTTGAACCCAATGGGTTTCTTGGGAGAGGTTTATTTATAGATGAGTTTGGTGATGCTGGCCTTGTGATAATTTGAGCAGTGTTCTAAGCTTTTGCTAGTTCAGAATCTTCAGCTGTATTTTGTTTGAAAGCTCTTTTTATGATATCATTTGCTGCAGCTATATCTTCTGCAACTTCCTTTTCAATCTGCTCTTGTCTCTTTCTTTGATCTATCTCAATGTCTGAGATTTCTGCTGATGTGATCAGTGGTTCAGAAGTTTTGATCTGCTGCTTTGGCTTTTTGTAGTCAGGCTTCTTTGGAGTGTCAGAATCTGTCATCCTTCTTTTCTTAAGCCTGTTATAAGCCTCATCTGTATACTGCTTTGTCCATTTTGCTATGGCTTTAGCAGTTCCAACCTTTGCATCCACCAGCTCTTGTTTCTTCTGTTTGTACTCCAAGGTAAGTTTATCAATAGCCTTTTTGTATTTGCTCCAGTTTGGAGCTGTCCTTTTCTTTCCTGGATCACTCTTGATCCTTGTGATTCTATTTACTTCATGCCTTAGTGCAATGAGTGGCCATTCACTGAATTGTTCTTCATTAGCTGGATAAAATTTTTCTTTCATGATGAATGCAAGATACTCCTTTCTCATTTCCTTTTGTAGGACAGCTCCGGGTGGCAGATTTGACATATCTATGCTTAGATCTCTTGCATAATCTTCCATTTGTTTGACCTTAGTGAGATAAAATTCCATTCTTTTAGAAATGGCTTTGTCACCTTGATCTTTGCATTCAATTCTTGCTCTTATATCTGCTTGCCTGGTTTTGAGTTTTAGATATGCATCCATATTTTCTGGGTTCCTGAAGCCCTTGAGAGAAAGAAATCTTCTTTTTGAAGGATCATCTTCTGTATAGAATTGTTTCATCTCATCCTTTACAACTTCCAATTCCAGGGGATAACTTTCAGCAATGGATACAAGGTTAGCAGGGTTTATTGGTTTGACAAGAGTTGGTGGAGTGGATGGTTGTGGCTCAATAACATTGTAAGGTGTGGAGGATAAAGGAATAGGTGCTGGTATATCATCATTATTCTTTTGAGATTTCCTTTTCCTTGTATAGAGCTTTTTAGGTGAAGGTGGTTTTGATTGTGATGTGATAATTGTGAGGGCAGTAGTGGATGGTGGCTGACTAACAGTTGTTGAAACAACTGGTGTTTGAACCACTGTTGTCATTACAACAGATGTTGTCACATCTGGTGTCTTCTGATTTTTAGCAGGAGGTGATGGTGGTGAGGTTGTCTTTAGTAGTGATTTGGTGAGTGGTGATGTAGTTGAAGTGATTTTAGGTGGTGGTGGTATGGCAGTGGTTGTGGTGTGTGTTGAAGTGGTGACAGTTGTTTGGCTAGCAGTTGTTGAAACCACTGACATATCAACAGTTGTTGATACAACAGGGGTTACACCAACTGTTTGGGTGGAAGTTTGAGATTTGGTGGTTTGAAGTTTGTAGCTTTTGGGAGGTGGTTTGGAGGCATGCTTTGTGGATCTGATTGGTATGGATTTGGGTTGCCTCACTTGTCTAGTGGGCTTCTTCTTTTCATCCTTAGGATTTTCATCATCCTTAGTCTCAGAAGGACCCTATGCATTCAACTCCATATAAGCCCTTTTCTCCTCATTCCACCTGGACACATCCTTTGCCGCTCTGTCCCTTTTTACACTTGCTACTGCTTCAGCAAGTGCATTTATGGTGACATCAACCTTTTTGCTACCATTTGGTAAATGAATCTTTTTAGTCATGGCATCTTTTTTTGGTTCAATATAAAGGCCATCATCTATTCCTTTCTTCTTCCACTCCTTGATTTTCTCCCCTTTTTTGGCATTATCTGGGGGTAGTTGATCAATGAAGAGAACAGTGGGAGGGGCTTTGCCAGTGGTGTTCAAGATGTGGGCCTTTATAGCCTTGATGTCAGCTTGAGTGTTTCTGAACCTTGACTCCATCATGTTTCTCAGCTCTTGAACATGTATAGCATGCTGCTGATCAGCCATTTGTCTTTGTTGTTGGAGCAGGGGTTGAAATAAATTCCACAACTCATTTGCAGCAGGTGCTTGTGGTGGAGCAGGTGCTTGAGTTGGAACAGCAGTGGTTGAGACCTTTTGAGCTTTCAACAACGGTTGCATCATATCTTTTATTTCAGCAACAGATGTCTCAAGATTTTCAATTCTACCCATCAATTCCTGATATTTTGAATCATCACCCAATTTAATGGGATCATCTGATTCCCCACCTGGAGTGGTTATATCAATGTGTGATTTAGGAACAGAATCCCAAAAGTCACCCATTGATGCCCCTTGTTCTTGGTTCTGGGGTCTTCTTTCTTCAACACTTGATAACCTTTTGAAGGTACCAGTGGTCAAAACAAACTCACTAGTGGTTACCAGAGGTGCTATGGAAGAAATTACCTTCAAGGGAGTCTGATTGATGTAACAACTGGCCAAATGTAGATCTGTTGATCCAACACTTGTAGTTACTGCTCCACTTGAACTACTATCAGGAATTACTTGTAACTCCTGCAGTGTAACCTCCTCAGTTGTTGCTGGGATAGCAGAGGTATAAGTATCAGACCCAGTCACTTGTGGGAGTGTACTCACAGTGATAGGTGATAGAGAGGAACTGGTTTGTGTCTGAGCTATGGCAACTGCATGCAACAAGGGTATTATGGATTGTGGTAGTGAGAGGGGTGAAGATATAGGTGTTGAAAGAGACATGTCCTTGGGATCAGGACTGAGGAAGATGGATCCAATTGAATCCAGAGCTTCATAATGTGGGGTCCCCGTGCTTACAACCTGATCCTTTTGTGAGGATGCAGGAGGAGTTTGAGGCAAGGGTGGAGATCTTTCTTCCATCTGCTGTGAGGAAGTAGCAGCAGTGGTTTTTGGTGACATTTGTGTTGTCACTGGCAGTGGCTCTAGGATCTCATCTTCCAGAGTTGCCTTTTTAGTGGGTTTGGAGGGCTTTTTGGATGGTTTCTTTTTAGGCTTTTTGGTGATGGCAGGTGTGGGTTTCATAGCCGTGGGTGTGCTGCCATGATCACCTGGAGCAGTGGGCTCAGCAGCAGATGCCTGAGGAGCAGTGGTAGCTGCTAAAGTCTACTCAGGCACCTCTTCTTGTGTTTTTGCAGGTGTTAACATTCTAGTGAATGTTTCAGATGTTAAACCATTTATTTGAAAAGATTTACCTTGGATAAGCAAATTTTCATGTTCCTTTCCAAATTTTTGTTTAAAATAGTAGCTTAAGAACCTTGGAAAAAGTAGAAATGATTTGCTATCAACATTTTTTATCAAATCATCAAAGATCTCCAGGGAATAGTTAAAATTTTCATTGTGTAAAATAGCATATCCCAGGTTTTGAATCTTTAATGGTATTTCATTAAAAGTAGTTGTTTTGTTTGAAACACACATCAAAAGGGTATGAAATAAAAACCTTGGTGCAGAAGGGAAGAAGCCTTTTTGTAAAGTGTCCCTTTTTATTTCCGCACCATACCCTCTTTCAAGAAAGTCAGTTTTTAAATCGTTTTTAGGAAAATAAGTTTTACCTTCTTGATCATCGAGTGCAAAGACTTCCGAAATAGATTGTGGAGTGATTTGAATCTCTTTGCCCTTTATGGAAGATTTAATGGCTATAACTGTTTCTCCTTGATACTCAAGTGTGGTATTTTTCCAGAATTCTCTCTGGGTTTGTTCATAAATAGGAGCATCAGCAGTTAGCAAAGTTTTGTACTTTGAAGTCACGAGGGTGTTAATGATGGAATCGAAGGTTTTGTTGTTGGTGGGTTTTGTGAGTAGACCCAAGTAGTTGTGAGGTGCTTTGAATGGGATTTCGATGGGATCAACGGCCTTTTGAGCGTCTTTTTGAGCGGCCTTTTTGGAAGATGAGGATGGTTTTGATTTTGATTTTGTCATTTTGGTTGAAGAAGAACGAAGAATGATTTGGGATGGAAGATTGAAAACTGTTTTGAGAAGAGAATTTTGGAATTCAATTCGACAGTGTAAAACCCTGTTTGGGGGTTTTGATCAGGGTTTTATTTAGGGAAAAAGTTAATGCTGATGTGGCAGCGGTTACAAAGATCTGATGGCTAAGAACTGACCACGTGCCAACCTCTGATGAAAAGATGAATTATGGAAGACAGTTGTTTAGGGACCACTGATGAAGCAAGTATCAGTGGTTGCAACGGTCAAAGTGAAGACAGTGGGTGATTTTTACTATCAGTGGATAGCATATCAGTGGATAAAACACTGATTTTGAACAACAGTGATTACCAAAAACAGTGAAGGAATAGGGGTTGACTTTCAGCAGTGGACAATATTTAGGAAACAGATGTTTGAACAAAACAGTAGTTAGGGGTAAGGTAATGGTAAGGATTTGAAAGGCCATTATATCAGCAACTGTAAGTGCCACAGTGGATAAGCTTTTGACAAATGTTTTGAGCATCTGTTGTTCTGATGAAAGAACTGATTTTGTCTTGTGTAACCACAATATCATGTACAATCATCTGTTGATGGTGATTATGAAATATCTGCAAGATTGCTTTCCACAACAAAATACATTTTAGATGCAAATTGTCAAGTTCAATATATCAGCAGTTTTTACAGGGGTTTGCATTCAAGGTTTTGCCACATGTCTATTACAAGTTTTGAAACTTTTATAGATTTCTGACAGTGGTTTAGTACCCCAGATGATGGAGACTTTTTACTATGGCTACTCATTTTTGTCATAATATTTGAATCAGAACACGAGTACCCAGGTATTTTAAGGTCTGTTAGCAATCAATCTTTGATCTGTGTTGGAACAAATTTGAGTTTGACATGACCTTGATACTTACACCATTTCCTTTTGATCTATTTTCAAGGATAATATCACCAAAAATAGGGGTTCTACATCCTGACAGGTGTTTGAAACTTTTGCTAACAAAAACAAGCAAAAGTACAAAATATATCATTCTTAAGAAAAAATAAAGAATAATATATCATGTTTTATTTGAGAAAAACCTTTTCAAGAAAAATAATTAAAGGTTTTTCTGAAAACAGCATCAAAAAGGATCTGGTATATTTTTCAATTAAACTCATAATCACATCACTCACAAGTTTTATGAAGATGGTCAGTGGTTTGAAATACATTGTAATAACCACTGTTTGGGACCTTTTCCTTGTTGATTGATTGACAACAAGAATGAGGACACATGTTCACATGAGTTTTTGAAAGCCCCATTGTAGACTTTGTTACCATGTGATGATTTTGGAAAAACTTGTCTAGTCCTCTTGTAAGTTTACTTACTGGAGATACTATTGTTACCTGAACTTCCCTGAACCAATGAAAGCATACAGTTGCTTGATGACCATTTTTACCCCCAATTTTGACTCTTAAGTGTTTTTACATTTATGCTCTTTTCTTTTGACTTCAAAAGTTTTGAGATAAACACACTTATTGAGTATTTGTGAATTTTCTTTTTCTCTTTTTACCCTTCCCATTCATAAGTAATGAATTACTCCTTGGGAGGTTTTTATTGAAGAAATACTTATTCCATAATCATTTTGCAGCAATGTTTTGAGAGATCTGACCACATTTGTACATGCTTATATCAAATTTCACATTACATATGATTCGGACTATTTTAGCACCTGATTTTCTTAATGTGTTTTCAACAAAGTTGATTTGGTCCTTTTGAGGATTCTCAACCTGTTTTTCAACACACAAGATCTAATAACCAAAGTTTTAATTTCCCTCATTTTATGTCAACAAAAACACTAATGTTTTTATGAACATAGGTTTTTTGTTGACCTGAGGTACACACCTTAGTAGCAAACATGATGGAAACAGCATAAACTTTAAAACAACAATTGAGATCAATTTTCGTAAATAATTATACCATAGTTATCAGACATGTTTTCAGATCTGAAAACTATAGGTGGTTTAAGCATGACATCACTTGCTGTGTGAAGTTTGTGTGTCTTATGACATCTTGGTTGTTTTACAGAGTTTTTGAAAAGCAACTTTGAACGTGATCACTCGTTACTCTGTTTTTCAACTAAATACAATCAACCTTAGTATCAATGAATTTTGAGCTGAACTGTTATGTCAAATTGATTGTTAGATCAAATTTGACTGTCCGAGCTCTGATACCAATTGTTAGGATCTAAGGCTCTCATGATTGTGTTTGTTTGTATAATTTGAACAATGAGTGAATATGAAATAATGTAAAGTGCAGCGGAAATGAAAACAAACTTTGTAAACACAATCAAAAGGAGAATAGTTCTGATAAACACATGCTTTCCATTAGGTCAAAAGATTACAAATCAAATCAAAAGATTACAATGCATGCTTACAGCAAAACTCCCCCTCAGCCTGATACTTCCTGGTTGATTGCACAAGATGAAAGGATTGGAGGAGAAGAACTCACTCAGTCAATCAAATGTAACAGTACAGGGTACTGCTTCATTTATAGGCAAATCAAACCACTGAAGCATCTAAACTAACGTCACCATGAAAGTGACATCTAACAACCTAACAACCTATAACCACTGTTCTTATACAAACACTGCTAATCTTAACCACTGATTCTATACAATACAAGTAACACACTAAACTACTGCTTTCTTCTTTCATCAGTGCTTTACTCAAAGTTGATCAGTCTTTGAGTGGACAGTCCTTTAGCATCAGTAGATTGAACCAGCAGTGTTTACTCCTTAACAGTCTTCAGGGCTTTATCAGCAGTTTGAAGGGCAGCAACTGTTGTATGCGGACAGTGGATAGAGGGCATCAGATGTTATAAGCACTTTCAAGGGGAAAGCCAGGTGTAAACTGCTGCTTATGATGTATCCACTGTTGTGAACCAGTTTTGGCTTTCATTATCTGTTCCTCTGATAGGGTTCTATCCCAACATGGTTTCACTCAATGTATCCTGAGGGACCTCACTTGTCACACTCACATCAGCTATAGAGTTAGAAATATCACAATCACAATTATTAACTGGATAAATTTCATCATCAGACTCATTGTTTAAGGATTCAACACAAGCATCAACAGTTTTGCCCAAAACATCAGGCCTACTAGACAACACATAAGCACGAAACGAGTCAAGAAAAACTTGTCCAAACACACAACCAGAATCAGTTTTATCAAAAGAAGATTCAGAAAAATCAGAATTAAAAACTTGTTCTCCCCCAAGAATATCTCCACACTTTGAGTTACTACTTTATCTTCACATGTAAACGAGCTGTTAGGATCAAAAATGACTTTAAAAACAAAGTTCGTCTAGGGATTTGGTCGTTTACTTTCAACAGATTTGCTGTTGATTGATGATTATTGGTTTTAGGACCATAAGGCATCTTGCTTTCATTCATCAGTTCCTCCTCAATAACAGGTAAATATGTGTAATTATCATTATAAGGAGGAGGAACTTGATTGAATCCCAACCCACACCCTTTCTTTTTCTTGTATGCAAGTTGCTGATCAAACAGATTTTTGACCAGTTTACTGGAAGACTAATATTTTTTATTGTTAAGTTCGTTAATTTGATATCTTTCTCTGATATCTTCAAGTTCTTTGATTAAAATGCATACCTTCACTTGAGCTTCTAAGAAATGGGTTGTTTTCACACTTACATCATCCTTCAGTTTGATCATGTCTTTTCGCTGAGCTTCAATTTTATCTTTATAAAGTTTTTCATTTTTTGATAAAGTAAATTTTTTATTCTTTATATCCTGGTAATCTTGTATTAGCTCAACGTTGTGTATTCTATATGCCTCAACCCTTTCTCGACACTCAGGAGTGCAAAAGACAGAAAGTACCTCTTCTTTGGTGAGACCATGAACTGGAGCTGAAAGGATATGGGTCATGAGCGCCAAGTTTTCAGCTAAAGTCTCATCCTCAGGTGCAGAATTTTGATCCTCAGGAGCTGAAGTCATGAAAGCAATGTTATCTGAGGTAGTCTGATTTTCAGGAGCTGAGATGTTCAGAAGTTGAATTTCTGCAATCCAATCAAAGGTAACATTCGGTTGAACAACCAGGGCTGAGCTTTGAGTGCTTCCACCAGCAGCTATTGAAGTGTCAGTTGTAGTAACAAGAGCTCTTTCAGGGTTTGGTGGAGCCGGTTGTGCTGGAGTCTGTTCTCTGTTGACTTTAGGTTTGGTGCAGTTTCGAGCCACATGTCCTGGTTCATGACAGTTGTAGCAACGTAACTCAAACGACACCTTGGTGGATCCTGTAAAGAGACCATCCCATTTTTTTCTTACAGTTTTTCTTACGAAGTTCTTTTCTCTGAAAGCAGCCATAGCCATCTGCCATGTAATGTCCATCTCTTCTACATCAACAGGATGGATTTGATCTAGATCATCCATAGACCATCTAGGAGGATCCAGCTTACCTGCAGCAAAAGCATTCAAGCAGTTTATAACAGATGCAGCAATATCCAGACTTTCTTTAGACTGTCGTGTGAAGAAGGCAATCATCTCGTTCTTCACAGAAGGATTAGCAGCAGTCGATGGTGCAGCAGAAGGAGCAAGCGAGCCAGAGTAATAAGCATTTGCAGAAGTAGGTGCTGCCTTAGAAGACGTTGAGCTGCTGAACATTTGAAAACCACCTTGAGATATGAGAGCATCATTTTGTTATTGTTTGATACAGTGGGAGTAGTAGAAAATCCTGCAGCCAGCATACTATTCTTATAGTTAGTTTCCCTCCGTTTTTCATCTAGCTCACTTGCCTTGATATGAGAAATCATCTCAGACAAATTGCATCTAGCAAGATCCTTGGTTTTCTTGATTATGGCAACGTGATGATCCCAGCTTTTAGGTAAAGCGTTCAGAAGTTGTCTATTAGTTGAAGCATTTGTCGTATGCATCTCTTCTATCTTCATTTGAGTAACCAGCTTGACAAACCTCAGAATTCGATTATCAACAGTCTCTCCATAGATATGGTTGAAATTGTTGAAGTTCTGGCTCAGCAAATTTCTTCGACTCTCTTTCATGTCTTCATTACCTTCATAGAAATCTATCAAAGCTTCCCACATTTCTTTAGCTGATTTGTAAGTACGAAATCCGATAGCAATGTCTGGACCTAGAGCCATGGTCAGGTAGGAAAGTTCCTTATCATCTTCTTCGACAATCGTAAAATCTTCTTCAGTGTATAGGCTAAGAGGCTTATTTACTTTCACACCAGCTTCAGTAGCGCTGTCCATCATGATTTCTCTTGGACCTCTTAGAACACTTCGCCAAATTTTAGCATCTTTGGCCTTCACTTGTTCAAAACACCACTTCCATTCAGGGAAGTCATTTCCATCTAACAACCTGGGGACACGAGCGGTGGTCCCAATGATTGAATCTAACCCTGGATGTTTGTTCATGGCTGCCAAGTCAACACTTTGGTTATTTGTAGTCATTGTTTATTAACTGATTAATTAATTTGACAAGTCCAAAAGTCCAAAGTCCATGCTTCAAAGTAAATTTCACGTTTCCCTTTGTCGTTTCGAGTCGAGACTGTGAGTCGAGACCACTGTTGCGAGTGTTAAAGTCTTGAGTCAAGACGAGGATTGCGAGTCGAGACCTTGGAGTCCAGTCACTGTTGAGTCGAGATGGGAGTGTGATTGCGAGTCGAGACCACGTTGTTGCGAGTCGAGACTGAAAATTGACAACTCGAGACGGCTGGTTACGAGTCAAGACGGGCTGATTACAAGTCAAGACCCTGCAAAACAGATTGTGAGATAAAGAGACTCGTAATCCCTGATTTCCAGCACCTTCCAAAATTCAATGATTTTGTAATCTTTGAATTTTTATTCCCAACAACTTCCGAAAAATCAGCAAACACTTTCTGGAATCAAACAAACCAAAATCAGCACTTTTGATGTAATATTGCGAAGAACAGTTTGAATGTTCCGTCAGAAGACACAGTCTAACCAAAAATCACTGTAAAACAGACACTAGCAAATAAGATCAGTAATAAATAAGGCCTTCTTGAATCTGAATGATATCGAACCGAACCAAGAATTGGTTTCTTGGCTCTGATACCAATTGTAAGTTCCGATTAGGATCTTTCAATAATATCAAACATAAACTTGTCAGAGTGCGGAAACCAAACACAAGTTGATTCAAGAATGAATATAACCGAAACAATATAAATAATCATAACAAACCAAAAGTATCTTGCATTCACTGATTGAAGGTGACTGATACAAGACTCCAAGTAGGTTTCAGCTGGCCTCTCCTAATCGAGCAACTGATCAACCTCAAATAGATGTTTGAGGTTTACTTAAATACTAAACATATTGGGTCGAAACCCTTTAGGCCCAAACCGATAACCATACAAGACCCATGACTACTTTTCGACCCAAAACACATATTAAAACAAAACATTACATCTCAACCCCTAAACTACTGCAACCCTCTATGAATAAACCTTTAGGTTCCAACAAACCGTTTCCAAAGTTCACCTCGTTTTTAATGTGTCACTTCTAAAGCAAAGCTATGGTCAACAAGTTTCGGATGAACCTCCCCCAAAAAACCTTACCGAGCTTCCAACTTGCAGCCATGTTCCCGAAGCTATTCTCAACAAACATTTCAACAATGCATGTCAGAAAGAACTACTAGTTAAATGGTAGAATCTTGACCTCACCGAAGCCACCAGGGAAACCATTATGGAAATGCAACCACTTCAATGTTGACCATGAGGAAGAGGTCAAATCTTAGGGAGGGGTGATGACACGACCCAAAGCAACCACTTCATTGAAGCCCATGCAGCCAGCCAATGACAAAGCCCATGTAGGAAACGCCCAAGAGAACCATTGTAAAACCCACATGTTTTAGGGATTGAAGTAGTCATCTAGATCCCACGAAATTAGCCATGAAGCAGCAACCATGTTAAAAATAATATTCACAATTCAATATTTTCTTTTTATTAATATTTTCTTTTCATTCTTTGCTGAGGTCTATTTCTTATAAAATGGTGGACTTGGGCTAGTTTGGTGCATATGGGCTTATTGCTAATCTATGGGCTACTAATAGATGATGCTTTGGCTTGGATGCATAATGGGCTTATTTGAAGACTACGCTTGTGGCCTTGTGATTCTACATATGACTCAGAGATAATGAGTCTTTAATCTAATCTCATTATCTCTGCTCTATTATTGTTCTCACTTTCTCTCTCTGTTCTCTCTCTAAAGTTAGAGTTTTCTGTACTTGTGAGTGATGTGTGGTAAAATATACATATTTGTCATGTGTAAATTGTATAGTTTTTGTTTACTTGTTATTTATTCTTTTTAGTTTTTAGTGTTATATTATATTATTTGGTGTTAGGCGAGGTCTTTGTGCAAATGGAGCAAAAACGAGTAATATGGAAATAACCAGCCAGTTGGGCAGAGTGGGGCGCCAGGGATCGAAGGAAATTCGCCGCTATTTTTTGTGAGTGGGCCGATGCCACTATCTCTATTTTTTAAGTTAGAGGGCTGCCACAAAACATATATATTTGGATCGAGAGAAAGAGCTAAGCCCACATCAATATATAATTTTATAAATTGAGTTCATCTAATTTATTGGTGTTAGGCCGCATGAAGTTTAGACTGCTAAAATACACATCAGAGAACGCTGCCAAACAAGAATAAAAAGCCACCAGATTAGGTGAATACGTGATGTTGGGCCCTTTAACACCTAATTAGACACATTATTACATTTTTTTTTTTGGAATGTGACTTTCTATGTACTGGACCTAATGGTTACCGGGTTCATGTCGAAGACAATCCCCC
Source organism: Helianthus tuberosus (assembly GCA_030545235.1). NCBI lineage: Eukaryota > Viridiplantae > Streptophyta > Magnoliopsida > Asterales > Asteraceae > Helianthus > Helianthus tuberosus. The sequence continues at coordinate 37,218,288 of CM060357.1, read as the reverse complement.
GTCAGCCCCGCACTCTCGGACGCGATGTTCGATAGGGCCCCGGCCGCCGCGCAAGCTGACTTCCGCCCGGAAACCATACTGCCCCCACACGAGAGACTCGCTGGGGTAACAGCTGGGTAAAACCGGGTTGCCCTCAAGACCGCACCATGCCTCGGTAGGATACGATCTATCATTGAGACCCCCCTCCCCCATAATGCCACAACTGGGATCGAACCGGAGACCGGCTCAACCAAACCCCATGGGATTACCCAGCTGGGCTGGGAGGAGGTATAGACATATTATATATACACATTGGGCTGGGAGGAGGTATAGACATATTATTACATAATAATTAAAACCCTAGTGCTACACAATTCACTTATTCGGAAAAAAGAATCTTGGAAAAAAAGTAATATGTAATTGATATTATATATACACATCGAACTTTAGAATTAGGAGTCCTACGAATTATCCTAGATATACATTTTGGAGTTGAGGGAATAGTGCCAAACAGCTTTGCCTGGCACTTCCCTATTGGATCACCCATTTTTAATTTAATTTTATTTCCAGCCTAAAATTACGGTTTCCTCTTTTGTTTAAAATTACGTTTTCGCCCCTAATTCGAAATAAAATTATATTTTTGCCCTGGCTCAAAATTTACGCTTTTGCCCTCAGTTTAAAAACCCATTTCTATTTCTACTCCCAGTTTAAATTTACGGTTTCGCCCTCCGTCTAAAGTTACGCGTTTGCCCCCCTTCAAAATAATAATATGTTTTTGCCCCTAGCTCAAAATTATGATTTTGCCCCCAACTCAAATTTACGTTTTTGCCCACAGTTCAAAATAAAATTATGTTATTCCCCATAGCTAAAATTTATGATTTTGCCCTCAGTTTAAAATTATGATTTCGCCCCCAGTTCAAAATAGTTTTACGATTTTGCCCTCTGTTCAAAATTATGATTTTGCTCTCATTTCAAAAATTACGATTTCTCCCCCAGTTAAAAATTATGATCTTTCCATCGTTTTACTTTTTTTGTTTTTTTTTTTGTGCAAATCTATAGTACTGTTTTATTTTGCTTGGTTGACTCAATGTAACTTTTATTGTGTCAAGCAGTTGTCTAACACTCACTCATTAGTTCTCACAAATTAGTATTTACTCCCAACTCAAAATTACAGACCTGTTATTGTTTTAATTTTTTTAGCAAAACTATGGTAGTGTTTTCGTTTAATTGGTTGTCTCGATGTATTTTTTTAGATCGTGTTATAAGTAGTATATACAAGTAACCTAAATACATGCATACTTCTTATACAACTAAGAAATATTTGATTTAACGCCCCGCAACGCGGGCCGGCATAGGTGTAATTTTTATTCGTCCAATCATGCCTGGTACATGCTCATTTGTCCTGAAAAATTACAATTTTGCTCCCAGTTTAAAATTATAGTTTTTCCATCGTTTTAGTTTTTTAGTAAAACTATGGTAGTGTTTTTGTTTTAATTGGTTGACTCGATATAATTTTTTTTGAGATCGTGTTATGAGTAGTATGTACAAGTAACCGAAACACAGACATACATGTTATGAGAGAGAAATATTCGGCTTATTGCCCCGCAACGCGGGCGGGGCAAAAACTAGTAGAATACAAAATCGAATAGAAGGATATATTATTGTAGTTATTGGCGGCTGTTAGAGTATATTGGAAGAGGAGGCTGCAACATCAGTTTAGGCGCACGAAGAACACATCAGGGATCGAAAAGAAAAAGAAGAAAAAAAGAATTGGTTCAAGCTGTGGATCAGGATTCCAGTCGGGTTCGTAAACGTGTCAGTTTCTTTTAAATTCTTTACATTATTTAAACCTATGAATATGTTTTGCTACTCGGTTCAGACTAGTTTCTTGTTCTTGGCTAATTTTCTTTTACTACCTAGACTTGGATGAATGGTTGCTAAAGTTTCATTTTTTTTTATAATGGATAGTTAATTTTTATGGACTGTTTATGAATTGTAGTCGACTTGATTAGTGATTAGATGTTTCTGCATGCTTAAAGTTGTTTGAAAATCGTTTATTGCTTCGCGTGAATCTTGGTTACGGTCTTTATCACATAATAGAGTCGTGCTAGGTTTTAGATTTTGGTGAGTGTCTATATCACGTAATAAATCTTTAATCCTTAGGGTTAAATTGGCCAATAAACCTTATAAGTAATATTCGGTAATCTTATAAAATTAAGTGTTCTACTAATTCTCAATAGTTGAGAGGTGCGAGATTATTGTTAGGTTTAAGTCATTAAACCGTAAGGTAGGAGCTTCATTAGGAGTAAACCTATTGGCTATTGTCTAACAATTCTAGTCAAGAATCCAAGTTTACCCTAGGTTTAGGTCCTGAGAGGGAGTGAATCTTTTAGGGTACTTTCGTAAACCCCTTAGATGTCTTGAGAGAGAGTCTAACCAACCGATGTTCGTAACAGCCTCTAGGGCACCATAAGTGTCTCTTGAGAAGGGTTGAGGGTCTTGTTCGATATCTCGAAAGGTTTAGGATTATAAGGTCCCGGTTCCATAATAATTAATATCTTAATAAAAATCGTTACTAAAGCAAACCAGGATTCCAGTCTAGGTAGTGTCTTCACCATTTGAGTAAAAGTCCAAAGTTAGTCTGTGTTAGTTAATTTAGATAATTTAATTTTTAGGATTTTTAGAAAGCCCCCTTAAACATAAAAACAATTAGTGTCATGTCAGTCTAAGTCAAGATAGAGTCGTAAACATAATTAGAGAGTCTCGTGGGTTCGATACTCGGACTTACTTAGGCTATACTACATTGACCGGTACACTTGTCGGATGTGTAGTCTAGGTTTAGAGAGTCTTAGTTATAAATTTAAAACTTAGAGAGTCTAGTTTAGGGTTTAATTTAGTTAATTAGCTTAGACCACTTTTAGGATATCAAGTTTTTGGCGCCGTTACCGAGGACTCTGTGGCGGTTGCATTGATTACTTTGTTTGGACTTAATTGACATCATATGTGCTACCTGTTTGTTTGAGTCGTTGGAGTCTAATTGTTTGTTTTTTCTTTGTATTTTTCGTTGTGAGTCATTATGTGTGAGATTTGTGGAGGGCCCCATTTCATTATTCATTGTCCAAATTCACCGGGGTACTCCACAGATTATTATGCTAACCCATTTGTGCAGGCGCAACCATATTATTCACAGGGGTATCCTTCGTATTATTATGATGATCCGTATCAGCAGCCACCACATAACGGGGGTCAGTATTATGATCAATATTCTGATAGTAACTCGGTTAGGGGTAGTGATAGTACTTTGAGCACGATAAAGGAGATGTTGGTTCAATTAGTTGCCCAAAAAGCTGATACCTAGAAAATCCTAGCAGAGCACGATACCATCTTGAGAAATTGACAGTCTGCTCTATTAGATCTTCAACGTACAGTAGAAGACATTGCTAGGAGATGGAAAGAAGAGGAACAAGAGCAAAAAGTTCAACCAGAACAACAGCCGATGACTGACTATACATATGATGCGGAAGGGAAGGAGCTGTCGTATAGGGAATACGAAGAAGAGTTAGTTGAGGAGATTACTCCACTCACGGAGACGAAAATGGACGAAGAAGTCCCACTTCTGGTTGCACAGGGTACTATATATGATTTCGGGAGTGACTCTGATGACGAAATAGATGAAGAAGAATGGGCGGTGTATCAGAGGTCGTTAGTGAAGAAAGAAGTAACTGAAGAAGAAGTGGAATTGGGGGATTCCACTGGTTGGTTGTTTAATGAAGATGGGGAGGTTGATGAGTTCAGTGAGGATTAAAAAGGTTTACCGGTTTACGAAGAAGTAGAAGAATTTGATCCTCTTGGTGATATTGCATACGTGGAGGTATCTCTTGAAGGTAAACAAATGGAGATGTTTGAACCTACACCATACAAAGAAACTAAGTGTGGGGATCATCCTTTGAAAGTGGTGGAAGAGGAAGAACACCACAGCTGGTGTCACACCCCAACCGATGGCGGAAACATCGAGGCGCGGCACTGAGCGAAACAGATTGTCCAAGAGAAATCCATAACAACTAAAATTACTGGATATTTAACATTACGTCCCATACCGTAACATATCAAATAATTCATTTATTACAGACATAATATCTCAAGGCAAATAAATTGTTTCGACAACTCAGAATTTAAATTGTTTGTTTCTAGACTCTCCTAAGCTCGATTCCACATAGCAAACATACCACATCATCCTAAACACCTGCCACATACGTTAAAATAGAGGTCAATACACATAATGTAAAGGTGAGCCAACAAGTTTAATAGTATAATAGATAGCGAAAGCGGGTTTAAGCATAACCAGCATGTAACACGTATAATGCGAAGCAAGTAGGTTATCGACAATGAAATATACACAGACGTGACTGCGAGTTGTAGAATGCGCAACACATATCACCACTGTGACATGTGAAGAAAAGCCCTTAACAACCCCTGTCCGCGACAGGTGTTGAGTCCAAACTATAGTACTATCGTTGCTAAGGTGTCAGGCAACAATCACTGTGTAAACATAACATACTAGCATTCATCGAATCACGTATAACATGCGGAGTGATTAGCGTATAAAAGTGTTTGCATTGTGTGTCGATTGTGTTTCGAATATAGATAACGTATGTAACACCCAAGTGCTTAAAGCAAAAAGGGATCGAGTATACTCACAGATTGTGTTTAGGAAATAAACACTCTCTTGGATTGAAGGGAGCGCTGAGGAATTATCCTGAACAGAACGATAGCGTAAGCGATAAACAATGCGTAAAACGAGGCGAGTGGGACAAGTGACGGATAGTCATCCGATCTGATGACTGTCCGGACGGATGGTCATCCCGGCGGATGACCATTCGGTCGGATGGCCACTCGTCTGGGATGGGTGTGTTTGTGTATGATGTGACTTTGAAGTTTTCGTTGTAGCATTTTATAAAACAAGAAGTAATCCAACTATTCAGGTCGTCCGGTCGGACGGTCATCCGGACGGATGGCCGTCCGCTCGGATGGTGATCCGAGTGGAGGGTTCATGTTGGAAATTGGTTGAAATTGTTTAAGTGTTGAATCATCATAGGTCATCCGGTCGGATTGTCGTTCGATCGGATGGCCATCCGATCGGACGGTGGTCCGTTTAGTAACCTGTTCGTTTGAGAATTTGTAAAAATTTGCTAAGTTTGGAAAGTTTTGCGATTGCATCGAGAAGGTATGACAAAGTTTCAAACAACGGAAACCCCATCAAGTACAGGACATCCGATCGGATGGGAATCACCACGTCCGATCAGTAACTGTCCTTGGTGGTTATTCATGTTCAACCCGTGAATCGGTCATCTCCTTCGATAGGAATCCGTTCTCGGACCGACACTTCACTAGTGGATGAGTAGAAGGCCCGAACGAGCTCAGATTCTATAACAACCCTTCAAAATTATTTCCGACACCCCTAATATATTTAGAACGTCCCTATACGTCTTAAAATACACCCCGCATACGTATAATAGCCCTAAAATATCTTTAAATTAATAAAATAAAATAAAATAAAATAAAAACAATTTTTATTGTTTCCGGCGGCCCGCGAAGACTTCTTCTTCGTCTTACGCGGGCCGCGACAGCTGGTCACCAGGGCGAGCCCCTAGGCTGCCACGTGTCACCACTCGTGTCAAACCTAGTTCAACGAATAAGCAAAGCTAAAACCTACACCCTAGCTAGCGGGACGTGAAGGCTAAGCCTTCAACTTACGCGCGGCGCGAGAGATGGTCTAATCAGCACTATAAATAGCTTCAATCGTATTCAGTCGAATTCGTTCAAAAGTATTCATTCTCTCTCTCAATATTCTACATAGCTATTATAATCTCGGGCATAATACCCCCCTAATTAACGAAGTTCTGCCTCGTTGTAAGTATTATAACCCCCGGTTACGTATTAGATACGCTGCCCGATTGATCTAGGGTTCCGTAACGGCTGTCGAGGTTCTGCCCGACGTAGTCGTTGGAATTCTATCTCGGGGAAGGTATTACTAATGTAAATATTGGGTTATTAAACTAACGTGTGTGCATTGTGTAAATTACTAGATAATCACCAGGAAATCACAAAGGAAAACCCTAAGATAGCAATGTGAGTAATCTCCTTTTTGTAAACCTTTTTGCAAACTGTTTTTACAAAACCTCAATTGTTTTACATTATATTAAACAGTGATTGAGTATTTGTATTCTACAATTATCGTCGGTATGTTGGGGTTTCGTATACAAAATTTGTTACTACACTGCGAGTAGTAACATGACCATAAGTCTGGTTGATAGTACCGTGGGTGGTAATTAAGGTAGAAAAAAAAACATGTGTAATTGCGCGACCGCCCTCAATGCTGTAAACGGTTTTACTTGTCTTGATTAAACTGGGATTCACTCACCAGTATTTCCCACAGACAAAATGTTTTTAAACGCGTTTCAGGTAACAAAATGTGAAAGTCAATTAGAAGCCAGCTGGACAGCACTGAAGACTTGGAAAAGTGGCTATAAAAAGTTACCTAAATAAAGAGATATTTTTATTTCAATAAAATAAGGTTTATCCCTATGAAAATGTGTGTACTGGAAACTTGGGAATTTCCCACGTGTTTAATATTATAAAAGTTTGGTATTTTACTCTGATAAAATATTTCCTAACTACGGTCCTGATGTAAATTCCGCTGCCAAATTGATAAACACCGATACCACTGAAACTGGCCGCGGCCGCCCATTCCTAGGTAAATAGGGGACGGGGGTTGCGACAGATTCTATCGGTTTTATGTGAAAAGTTGAGAATCTAGAAGAAAAGTGGAAATCAGTTGAAAAAATGTTTAGATTATGATGAAATCAGTGTTTAAACATGTTGAAATCTCTTAGATCTGAGTTGATTTTGGTGGAATGAGGTCACACTTTGAAGTTCATAAGAACTCATGATGACATAACCCCAGAACAGCCCCAAGTCAGCCGATTTCATGGTGAAAAGCTAAGATTTGATGGTGAAAATGATGAAGAAATGTGTGTGGATCATAGAAGTACAAGATTTGAGGTAGAAACTTACAAGAATCGCGAGAAATCAAGAGAAAATAGCCCAAGTGCATGCTGGTCGGATGAGGAGCTGTCACATCACATGAACAGTGATGTGACAGGTGCTATTTATAGGCAAGAGAGGAGGTGAGGCGGTGTAGAAGTGTGATCAGAAGGCGGTTCGATCGGATGGGTTCGTGGGTTGTTTTTCGACGTTTCGTTTCACGCGTTGAGCGTTGTGATGCGTTGCGAATTAGCGATGCAATAGTACTACCCATTAATTACGCAAATAATATAACTACTAAATATCATAAAAATAATCTTGAGTTCGCGATGAGATTGCGTTGTTATAGAGTTGCGATTGCGTTTGCGAATAATCACCTCAACAATTATAATCATGCACAAATAACACATAATAGTACACACACGTAAAACAATATCCATAACCTTAAATTCGAGTTGCGATGCGATTAGCGATAAGTCGATTAGCGATTAAACTGCGATTTATTAGCATATACTCCACATAATACAACTAAAGTGACTTAAATTAGAGTAACGATTACAAGTCAAGGAGTACAATCAATAATTAATCAATGAGTGACAGATCGCATTTAGCAATCTTTTCTTCCTTTGACTTTGACTTTAACTAGTACTTTGACTTCAAAAAGTTGAGTATTTGTATTCTACAATTATCGTCGGTATGTTGGGGTTTTGTATACAAAATTTGTTACTACATTGCGAGTAGTAACATGACCACAAGTCTGGTTGACAGTACTGTGGGTGGTAATTAAGGTAGAAAAATAAACATATGTAATTGCGCGATCGCCCTCAATGCTGTAAACGGTTTTACTTGTCTTGATTAAACTGGGATTCACTCACCAGTATTTCCCACTGACAAAATGTTTTTAAACGTGTTTCAGGTAACAAAATGTGAAAGCCAATTAGAAGCCAGCTGGACAGCACTGAAGGCTTGGAAAAGTGGCTATAAAAAGTTACCTAAATATAGAGATGTTTTTATTTAAATAAAATAGGGTTTATCCCTATGAAAATGTGTGTACTGGAAACTTGGGAATTTCCCACGTGTTTAATATTATAAAAGTGTGGTATTTTACTCTGATAAAATATTTCCTAACTACGGTCCTGATATAAATTTCGCTGCCAAATTGATAAACACCGATACCACTGAAATTGGCCGTGGCCGCCCATTATTCGGTAAATAGGGGACGGGGGTTGCGACAGAAGGTGGTATCAGAGCTACAGCCACTGATTCAGCCACAGAAGTGTTCTGCTGACACCAAAATATTGTTCAATATGTTAGGAAATAATTTACATGAATACATGTATATCTGTATATTATTGTTGTGTGTTATTTGACAATTTGTTAGTTTACAGTATGAGCGACCAAGGACCTTCAGATGCTTACCGTCAGTTGTCCAGCTCACCTAGGGATGAAGGAACCTCTTCACAGCCAACCCTCTCAGGGTATTCGGCTGATACAGAAGACAAGATATTCGTGTTCAAGGCCCAATCTGAAGAGTCATTCCCTCCCAAGAAGAGAGGATGGTTCAGCAGAGGAGCACATGAACGTAGAAAAGGATGAAAAAGTTACAACAACAACGAGATTTAGCAGCCGCTAAGAGAGAAACGAATGCTCACACTCAGGATATGCTCAATGGGAGTCTAGCAAATTTTCATATCTTAGCAACTACAGTTGCAGACCCGAATCTTGAGCAACTCATAGCACCCCAGCCCTTACCATTGTTTCCCACACAACCAATGGAAATTGAAGGCAACCCAGAAAACCAAATCCCAACACCTGCTTTTGATCCAGCTGAGATCCCTAGAGTACTAGCACCCCATCCCTCAGACCCAGACTATGACCCATGGTTTGATGACCATAAGGATTACCAACAACGCTACCCGATACTAGAGGAACCCTTGCCGAACGTAGCAGCTTACCCTGACCTGGACCCTCTAGACCCCTATTATGATAATGATCAATACATTAGGGAAATTCTAGAGAACCCTTATCCTTACGAAGAACCCATGCCCCAGTTCCCAAACCCAATACCAGCACCCACACCACCCATGAGCACAGAGAATGTGCAAGAACTCCGAACCTTTGGTGAGGAGATTTTAGAAGGAAGTGAGAGGATGAGATAAATAGGGGAACGACTCCTCTGGAAATATGACGAGCGTAACATGGAATTTTGGATGAACCCGTACCATTAATAGTAATAATATATATATAATATGTGTGTATGTTTGAAAAAATATATATATATATATCTAGACAACAACTACGGATGCATAATAGTATTGTAATTTTAGATTTCAGTTCCAGTTTGTACTAGAAGCATAATATATAAAATAGAGTAAAAGGTCGCAATGTTCAACGATTTTGATCAATATGCGTGTTGCGTGATTGTTTGCATTAAATATTATTTTGTAATATTAATATATGGAAAATGTTTAAATTTCAGATGGACAATGAAGTGAACAAGGAAAACCAGAATAACGATAACCAGAATAACAATAATAATGGAAAACCAAGTGGATAACAATGCCATCCAACACACAGTGGCACAAAGAATTATAGACGCAATGCCATATATTATCAAAACGGTTAAGGAAGCGGATATTAAAAGTAATAATGGCAGTAAACGACCTACTGAACCAGAACACAGCGTAAAGAATGGACCAATACTTCAGGTGCCCATTCCAAAAAGAAGAAGAACCATGTCTTATGGTTATTCTTATAAGGAATTCTGGTCTTGTAAACCAATGGAATTCTTGGGCAATGAAGGGGCCGTTGCAGCTCTACGCTGGATAGAAAAGACTGAGGCAGTCTTGAAAATAAGCAAGTGTGCGGAATAGGATAAGATAATGTTTGCCTCCAATCTGTTTAAGAACTCAGCCTTAGAATGGTGGAACACTATCCTCCAGTCTAGGGGAAGTGACAAGGTTTACAATATGGAATGGGAGGAATTTAAGAACATGGTGGAAAGGAAATTCTGCCCTCCTAATGAAAAAGAACAGATAGCAAATAAGTTCTTAAACCTTAGAATGATTGGAGTAGATAGTAAGGTTATACTACTTTATTCTTCGAATATGCTAGAATAGTGCCAACCCTTGCATCACTAGAACCAGTATCAATCTCACATTACATCTGGGGATTAATCAGGGAGATTAGACATGTAGTTAGGTAGCTAGACCCGAAACCGTAGAAGAAGCTGTAGAACTAGCAAAGACCTTGACTGATGAATTAGTACGTACGCGAGAAGAGGATCAGAGGAGGAACCTAGCTCAAAGGCTTACCCATGAATTCCGCTATGGAAATTCTAACCGTGGGAAAAACGTAGGTTCTACCTCCTCACCTTACTGCAAGGCCTGTAAGAAGAAGCATTCAGGAAAATGCTCCAACTACTGCAATTTCTGCAAGATACCAGGACACAAGGAAGAAGATTATAGGAAGAAACCCAATAATGGAGTATGCTTCAACTGTGGAGAAAAAGGTCACATCAAGCCACACTTTCCAAAACTAGCTCCAGCCACAACCAACAAGAATACTAAAAATGCTAGGGCATTTATTCTCACCACAGAAGAAGCAAAGATGATCCCGGATGTGATCACCGTCAACCATTAACTAAACTCCCACAAGAATGTCTAGTAGGAAAAGCAAATGGGGAAAGTATTAAGATTAACGAAATCTTGCAAGGAGCAAGAATATAATTTTTAAATCAAAAGTTTATTGCAAACCTTTATCCAATAAATCTGGCAGGATTTGACATTGTATTAGGAATGGATTGGCTAATCACTAATAAAGCCAGTATTTTATGTGATCAAAAGTCAATCCAAGTAAATTCACCAAATGGTGAAAAGATCACAATTAAAGGAGATCAGCCATCTAGATCCACGAAATTCATCTCTGTGATGAAAACAGCCAGTTATGTAAGAAAAGGATCATTAGTGTATTTGATTTCTATTATCATTAACACTAAAGGAAAAGAACTGAAAGATATTCCAGTAGTGTCTCAATTTTCAGACGTGTTTCCCGAAGAGCTACCAGGACTACCGCCAGACAGGGAAGTCGAATTCAAAATTCATCTTCTACCAGGGACAGCACCAATTGCCAAAGCACCTTACCATTTGGCACCTGCAGAAATGCAAGAATTAAAGAAACAACTAGACGAACTGTTGGAGAAAGGATTCATACAGCCAAGTTCATCGCCATGAGGAGCACCAATCTTATTTGTCAAGAAGAAAGACGGGTCAATGCGTATGTGCATTGATTATCGTGAATTGAACAAAGTCATGATTAAGAATCGGTACCCATTACCGAGGATCGATGATTTATTTGATCAATTGCAAGGAGCTCGATTTTTCTCTAAAATCGATTTATGCTCAGGATATCATCAATTGAAGGTACAGGAAGAGGACATTCCTAAGACCGCATTTAGAACAAGGTATGGCCATTATGAATTTACTGTCATGCCATTCGGTCTAACCAATGCCCCAGCCGCATTTATGGACATGATGAACCGAATATGTAAGCCATATTTTGATAAATTCATAATTGTCTTTATAGATGATATTCTTATTTACTCTAAGAGCAAAGAGGAACATGCAAAGCATTTGCATGCACTTCTAAGTTTATTAAGAAAAGAAAAGCTTTATGCAAAGTTTTCGAAGTGTGAATTTTGGTTAGAAGAAGTACAGTTTCTTGGGCATTTAGTCAATCATGAAGGAATACATGTGGATCCTACAAAGATTGAGGCAATTACTAAATGGAAAGTCCCTAAGTCACCAACCGAGGTTAGAAGTTTCCTAGGATTGGCCGGTTTTTATAGAAGATTTATTCGAGATTTTTCTAGAATAGCCATTCCTTTGACTAAGTTAACCTGTAAATCCGTTAAGTTTGAATGGGGACCAAAACAAGAAGAAGCCTTTAGAATTCTTAAGCAAAGATTAACCAACACACATATACTAGCGTTACCAGAAAGAACTGAAGACTTTGTAGTCTATTGTGACGCTTCTAAGTTAGGTTATGGATGTGTGTTGATGCAACGTCAAAAGGTTATAGCCTATGCATCTAGACAACTTAAGAATCATGAAGAGAATTATTCAACCCATTATTTAGAAATAGGAGCTATAATTTTTGCTCTTAAAATTTGGAGACATTACCTTTACGGTAGTAAGTTTACCATTTTCACCGATCATAAGAGTTTAAGATATGTCTTCGGTCAAAAGGAATTAAACATGAGACAGAGACGCTGGATGGAGATACTAAGTGATTACGATTGTAATATCCAGTATCATGCAGGAAAGGCAAATGTAGTTGCTGATGCTTTAAGTCGAAAATATCACGAAAAGCCAAAAAGAGTACGATCTCTTAAATTAAACCTACAAGTAGACTTAAATGAACATATTAGAAAAGTACAAGAATCGGTAATCAAAGATGATATTGAAAAATTGAAAGGAATGATTAAGGAACTAGAACAGGGATCAGATGTAATTTGGAGATTCCATAAGAAAAGAATGTGGATACCCAAATTAGGAAACATACGCCACCGTATATTAGAAGAAGCCCATAAGTCTAAATATACGATGCATCCTGGAAGTGATAAGATGTATCAGGACTTAAGAAAGAATTTTTAGTGGATAGGAATGAAGAAGGATATAGCAGCTTACGTTTCTAAGTGTCTAACTTGTTCTCAAGTTAAAGCCGAACATCAGAAACCCTCAGGTTTATTGCAGCAGTTAGAAATGCCAATTTCGAAATGGGAATTGATAACAATGGACTTTGTTACCAAGTTAGCTCATTTCCTACCCATGAAGGAAACCTTTAGTATGGAACAGTTAGCTAAGTTATATGTAAATGAAATAGTTTCGTTACATGGAATTCCTTTATCAATTGTTTCTGATAGAGATAGCCGTTTTACCTCTCATTTTTTGACAAGTTTCCAAAAAGCCATAGGAACCAAGCTAAATCTAAGCACCGCTTATCATCCTCAAACGGACGGACAAAGCGAAAGAACAATTCAGACAATGGAAGATATACTCAAAGCTTGTGTAATTGATTTTGGAGGTAATTGGGACGATCACTTATCCTTAATAGAATTTTCTTATAATAACAGCTATCACACCAGTATCAATGCTGCACCATTCGAAGCACTTTATGGGCGAAAGTGCCGAACTCTAGTCTGTTGGGCAGAAATTGGAGAAAAGCAACTATCTGGACCAGAGATAGTACAAGAAACAACCGACAAGATTGTTCAAGTCAAGGAACGACTGAAAGCAGCACGTGATCGACAGAAGAGTTATGCTGATAACAGGCGAAAACCGTTGGAATTTCAAGTAGGTGACAAAGTGTTATTGAAAGTCTATCCTTGGAAAGGAGTAGTCAGATTCATAAAAAGGGGAAAGTTAAGCCCCAGGTATGTTGGACCTTTTGAAATCATTAGAAGAAAAGGACATGTAGCCTATCAGCTACAACTTCCAGAAGAGATGCCAGGAATACATGATGTATTTCATGTATGTAATCTCAAAAAGTGCTTAGCTGATGAATCATTGGTAGTAACTCTTAAGGATATAGAGGTAAATGAAAAGTTAAAATTTGTAGAAAAGCCGCTACAGATTGAAGACAGGAAAGTCAAGAATCTCAAACACAAGAGATTGGTTCTAGTCAAAGTAAAATGGGATTCTAAAAGAGGACCAGAGTACACTTGGGAGCTTGAATCAGAGATGCAGAAGAAATATCCACACCTATTTCAGTAGACCTCGAGGACGAGTTCTAAAACAAGGTGGGGAGGATATAACAACCCTCCAAAATTATTTCCGACACCCCTAATATATTTAGAACGTCCCTATACGTCTTAAAATACAACCCGCATACGTATAATAGCCCTAAAATATCTTTAAATTAATAAAATAAAATAAAAACAATTTTTATTGTTTCTGGCTGGCCGCGAAGACTTCTTCTTCGTCTTACGCGGGCCGCGACAGCTGGTCACCAGGGCGAGCCCCCAGGCTGCCACTTGTCACCACTCGTGTCAAACCTAGTTCAACGAATCAGCAAAGCTAAAACCTACATCCCTAGCTCGCGGGACGCGAAGGCTAAGCCTTCATCTTACGCGGGGCGCGAGAGATGGTCTGATCAGCACTATAAATAACTTCGATCGGATTCAGTCGAATTCGTTCAAAAGTATTCATTCTATCTCTCAATATTCTACATAGCTATTATAATCTCGGGCATAATACCCCCTAATTAACGAAGTTCTGCCTCGTTGTAAGTATTATAACCCCCGGTTACGTATTAGGTACGCTGCCCGATTGATCTAGGGTTCCGTAACGGCTGTCGAGGTTCTGCCCGACGTAGTCGTTGGAATTCTATCTCGGGGAAGGTATTACTAATGTAAATATTGGGTTATTAAACTAACGCGTGTGCATTGTGTAAATTACTAGATATTCACCAGGAAATCACAAAGGAAAACCCTAAGATAGCAATGTGAGTAATCTCCTTTTTGTAAACCTTTTTGCAAACTGTTTTTACAAAACCTCAATTGTTTTACATTATATTAAACAGTGATTGAGTATTTGTATTCTACAATTATCGTCGGTATGTTGGGGTTTCGTATACAAAATTTGTTACTACACTGCGAGTAGTAACATGACCACAAGTCTGGTTGATAGTACCGTGGGTGGTAATTAAGGTAGAAAAAAACATATGTAATTGCGCGACCGCCCACAATGCTATAAACGGTTTTACTTGTCTTGATTAAACTGGGATTCACTCACCAGTATTTCCCACTGACAAAATGTTTTTAAACGCGTTTCGGGTAACAAAATGTGAAAGTCAATTAGAAGCCAGCTGGACAGCACTGAAGGCTTGGAAAAGTGGCTATAAAAAGTTACCTAAATAAAGAGATATTTTTATTTAAATAAAATAAGGTTTATCCCTATGAAAATGTGTGTACTGGAAACTTGGGAATTTCCCACGTGTTTAATATTATAAAAGTGTGGTATTTTACTCTGATAAAATATTTAAACACCGATACCACTGAAACTGGCCGCGGCCGCCCATTCCTAGGTAAATAGGGGACGGGGGCTGCGACAGATTCTATCGATTTTATGTGAAAAGTTGAGAATCTAGAAGAAAAGTGGAAATCAGTTGAAAAAATGTTTAGATTATGATGAAATCAGTGTTTAAACATGTTGAAATCTCTTAGATCTGAGTTGTTTTTGGTGGAATGAGGTCACACTTTGAAGTTTATAAGAACTCATGATGACATAACCCCAGAACAGCCCCAAGTCAACCGATTTCATGGTGAAAAGCTAAGATTTGATGGTGAAAATGATGAAGAAATGTGTGTGGATCATAGAAGTACAAGATTTGAGGTAGAAACTTACAAGAATCGCGAGAAATCAAGAGAAAATAGCCCAAGTGCATGCTGGTCGGATGAGGAGCTGTCACATCACATGAACAGTGATGTGACAGGTGTTATTTATAGTCAAGAGAGGAGGTGAGGCGGTGTAGAAGTGTGATCAGAAGGCGGTTTGATCGGATGGGTTCGTGGGTTGTTTTTCGACGTTTCGTTTCGCGCGTTGAGCGTTGTGATGCGTTGCGAGTTAGCGATGCAATAGTACTACCCATTAATTACGCAAATAATATAACTACTAAATATCATAAAAATAATCTTGAGTTCGCGATGAGATTGCGTTGTTATAGAGTTGCGATTGCGTTTGCGAATAATCACCTCAACAATTATAATCATGCACAAATAACACATAATAGCACACACACGTAAAACAATATCCATAACCTTAAATTCGAGTTGCGATGCGATTAGCGATAAGTCGATTAGCGATTAAACTGCGATTTATTAGCATATACTCCACATAATACATCTAAAGTGACTTAAATTAGAGTAACGATTACAAGTCAAGGAGTACAATCAATAATTAATCAAGGAGTGACAGATCGCATTTAGCAATCTTTTCTTCCTTTGACTTTGACTTTGACTTGTACTTTGACTTCAAAAAGTTGGGTTGTTACAGCCTCCCCTAATTTAGGAAATTTCGTCTCGAAATTTAAGGCGCAGGCGTAACAAACAGTTGTGGATACTTAGCCTTCATGTCACTCTCGAGTTCCCAAGTGAACTCGGCGCCGTGTTTTCCTTCCCAGCGAACCTTCACAATGGGAATGCGTCAGCGTCGGAGCTGCTTGGTTTCTCGGTCCATGATCTCGACAGGCTTTTCCACAAAGTGTAATGTTTCGTCCACTTGTAGATCCTCAAGAGGGACATGTAAATCCTGGTCGGCTAGATAATTTTTGAGGTTCGAAACATGAAAAGTCGGATGGACATTACTAAGTTCCTCCGGTAGTTCGAGTCTGTAGGCCACTTTGTCAATCCTTTCCAGAATTTTAAAGGGTCCAACATATCGAGGCGCGAGCTTTCCTTTCTTGCCGAACCTGATCATCCCCTTCCAAGGTGCAACCTTTAGGAGTACGTGATCGCCAACGTCAAATTCAAGGGGCTTGCGGCGTCTTTCGGCGTAACTTTTCTAACGACTCTGAGCTTTCAACAGGTTATCTCGTATTTGGAGGATTTTGTCAGTCGTTTCTTGCAACAGCTCAGGACCGGTAATTTGTGCATCCCCGATCTCGTGCCATACAATAGGCGATCGACATTTTCTTCCGTATAATGCCACAAATGGTGCCATTTGGATGCTAGAGTGATAACTGTTATTGTACGATAATTCGAATAAAGGCAAATGTGAATCCCAATTACCACCGAAATCTATAACACACGAGCGAAGCATGTCTTCGAAGGTACGAATCGTGCGTTCAGTCTGACCGTCGGTCTATGGATGGAAAGCAGTACTAAGATTGAGAGTAGTACCGAGAGCAGATTGAAATGTTTCCCAGAGACGCGAAGTGAATCGATCATCGCGGTCAGAAATGATGTCACGAGGTGTCTAGTGTCGACAGATGACTTCGTCGGTGTAGATCCGTGCTAATCGTTCTACCTTGTAGTCCTCCCGTATAAAATCCAGAAGCTATCGTGACCTGATGGCATGCACGGAAGGAAGTGAATCGATCATCGCGGTAGGAAGTGAGCGAATTTGGTGAGACGGTCAACGATAACCCAGATGCTGTCGTGACCTGATGGCGTGCACGGAAGTTTCGTTATAAAATCCATAGCTATACTCTCCTATTTCCACATCGGGATTTCGGGTTGGACGAGTAAGCCAGAGGGGTGTTGATGCTCATCCTTGACTTTCGAACAAGTCAGGCATTTCAAAACGTAGAGGGCGATATCTTTCTTCATGCCCGGCCACCAGTACTTGTAGCGAAGGTCCTGTTACATCTTATCAGCACCGGGATGAACGGAGTATCGAGACTTGTGGGCTTCGTCTAGCAGAATCTGTCGTAAATTGGTGCGCTTGGGAATCCAAATTTGGTCTATATAATGAAATATACCATTCGTTTTATTCACTAGTTGATCGCCATTATTGATAATCCTTTCCTTCTTCAGGGTTCGTTTGATAAAACAAGCATGTTGAGCGTCACGGATAGGAGCTTCGAGATTGTGCTGGGCTTGAGTATTACGGACGCTATGCAAATAGCTTCGTCGACTGAGAACATTGGCGACGATGTTTACTTTGCCTGGATGGTAACGAATCTCACAGTCGTAATCGTTGAGGAGTTCAACCCATCGGCATTCGCACATATTCAACTCTTTCTGATTAAAGATATGTTGTAGGCTCTTGTGGTCGGTGAAGACCGTACACTTGGTACTGTAAAGGTAGTGTCGCCAAATCTTTAAGGCAAAACCAACTGCACCAAGCTCGAGATCCTGGGTTGTATAGTTCTTCTCGTGGATCTTGAGCTGTCGAGAGGCGTACACGATAAACTTGTCTTGTTGCAAGAGAACACAACCAAGACCGAGGTTAGAGGCATTGTAGTAGACTACGAAGTCGTCGTTTTCGTCGGGTAAAGAGAGCACGGGAGCATTGCAAAGCATAGGTTTGAGAGTCTGGAAGGCTTCCTCTTGTTCGGTTCCCCAAACAAAAGGTTTGTCCTTGTGCGTAAGGGAGGTGAGCGGTACAACGATTTTCGAGAAGTCCGCGATGAATCGGCGATAGTAACCCGCCAATCCGAGGAAAGAACGAACCTTGGACGTGTTCTTTGGTGTGACCCAACTCCTAACAGCTTCGATCTTCACAGGATCGACATGAATACCTTGACTATTGACAATGTGACCGATGAATTGAACCTTCTCAAGCCAAAATTCACACTTGGAGAACTTGGCATAAAGACGGTTTCCCTAGAGTAACTCAAGAACCAAACAGAGATGTTGCACGTGTTCGGTTTTTGACTTGGAATAGATCAGGATATCATCGATAAAAACGATGACGAAGCGGTCAAGAAAGGGTTTACACACGCGATTCATTAGATCCATGAAAACTGCGGGGGCGTTGGTTAAACCAAACGGCATAACAACAAACTCCTAGTGACCGTATCGGGTTCGGAAAGCGGTTTTGGGTATATCTTCATCTTGAATTTGTAACTGGTGATAGCCTGAACGTAAATCAATCTTTGAAAAACACGTAGCACCTTGTAACTGATCAAACAAATCATCGATTCTCAGTAAGGGGTAGCGATTCTTGATGGTAAGCTTATTCAATTCCCTGTAGTCGATCCACATCCGGAATGATCCATCCTTTTTTATAACGAAACGACAGGCGCGCCCCAAGGAGAGGTGCTAGGGCGAATAAAGCCTTTATCAAGCAATTCCTGGAGCTGACTCGAGAGTTCGCGCATTTCGGAAGGAGCGAGATGATAAGGCGCTCTAGCAACAGGATTTGCTCCAGGAATGAGGTCGATTCGAAAATCAATATCACGAGTGGGAGGTAAACTAGGTAAATCGTCAGGAAATACACGAGGAAAATCACGAACCATAGGCACCTTGTCTATTGCCTTAACTTCCTTTTCCTCGGCTACTACGATGTGTGCCAAGAAAGCTTGGTATTCCTTGCGGAGATACTTGCTATCTTGGACACACGACATGAGCTGCAACTTCTTCGAAGCGACTTCGCCATAGACACACAATTGATCACCATTCGCCAGAGAGAAACAAATCATTTTATCGAAGCAAACAATTTCAGCATGATTCTCCCGAAGGAAATCCATACCTACTATAACGTCAAAACTACCGAGCTGCATCGGGATAAGGTTGATTGGGAAAACATGACTGTTGAGCTCAAGAGTACAGTCATGCAGAACGGAGCTAACAATGACGGTTCTTCCAGTGGAAACTTCTACGTCGAATGTTATAGGAAGATTAACGTGTTTACAGTTTAGGAGCCTTTGGAATTCGAACGATACAAAACAGTTATCGACTCCAGTATCAAACAAACACGAAGCATATATACCATTTATGAGAAACGTACCATTAACCACGTTGTTGTCTGCCTGAGCCTGGCGGGAGTTGATGTTGAAGACTCGCCCGCGAGCTTCTTGCTGAGCTAGCTGCTACTGCTGATGTTGGTGTTGTTGTGGCGCTGGCTGCTGCTGCTGCTGCGGCTCTTGCTTCACCACTCTGTTTGGGCAGACATTTGCGAAGTGGTTGGGATCACCACACGCAAAGCAGGCTTTTGCGTGAGCAGGAGCTGCTTGTTGACCCCGAGGAACTGGTAGAGCAGGAGCTTGAACTGGGGCTGGAGCTTGGCGAGGACCGGTACGGCAATTAGTAGTAAAATGGCCGTACAGGTTGCAGTGAACACAAAATCGGCACGCGATTCCAACCGGGTGGTGATAGGTACAAGTAGGGCAGAGAGGGTGTGGACCAGTATATGCACGCTTGGCTGGCGGTGCATTGGTCACTGGCGCCGCTACTTGATGGTTCTAGGATTGCGGTTGATCAGGTACATCTTGGAGTGGAGCGGCGGTTACTGCACAGTTCTTGCTGCTGGAGTTGTTGTTCTTGCGTTTGTGGCGAGAAGACTTGGAGGCTTGCGGTGCGGCGGTTTCAGTGGTGGGAGCAGCGGTAACTTGGTGAAGACTTTTGGTGGTTTTATCAAAGTAACAAGCCCTAACTCGCTTGTCATTGATCTCGGAAATGAGTAGGTAAGTATCTTCGATAGTTGTCGTCTTGGCGGCTTGCACAAAGTCCGCAACACAATCCGGTAGAGCACGGATGTATTTCTTGATGGTAATCTCGGGAGTGGTAACTTGGCCCGGACAAATGATACTTAGCTTCTTAAAGCGGGCAGTTAAACCAGCGTTGTCGCCATCCTCTTGTTTGATGTGCCTGAACTCGTCCTCCAGCTTCTGAAGCTCGTGGGGAGGGCAGAACTCCTTCATCATGATGTCCTTCAACTCATCCCACGTAAGCCCATAGGCTGCATCATTCCCTCGCTTGTTTCTCTCAGCAGTCCACCAATCCAGAGCCCTGGACTGGAAAACGTCGGTGGCGTTAACACTGCGACAGTTTTCGGGACAGCTGCTTTGGCGCAGGGTGACTTCAATTGAATCGAACCATTGAAACATGGGAGTAGGCCCGTCTTCCCCGGTGAATTCTTTGGGACCGCAGGCTTTAAACTGCTTGAAGCTAAAAGTACCTTTAGGTGAGTCAGTCCTTGATTCCTCGGAGGACTTGCTAGCGTTTGCATTAAGCTCACGGACAATTTGCGGAATGACCTTAGCCATCTGGTTTGCGACTAGAGCAGCGATTCGTTTGTCCTGATGATTCCGACGAAAGTTGCGAGCGGTGTGTGATCCAAATGACGACATTATCTGCAACAGACATCGTCACAGGACTCAGACACAATTTCGGTTAACCCTAGTATAGTCTAGCAATTTCTACCACAAGCTACTTTATATAAAGCACAAGAACACGTCTAATCACACAGTCATGTATAATCCACGTAAGCATGTAAGCACATAAGCACGTAGTTCACGCAAGCACAGAAGCAGTTATATTTTGCACGTATTCACCTACATATATTGCACGTATTCACCTATCTTTCATGGTTGCGTTAAAGCGTTCGAGAATTGCGAATGCGAGTACATATCGAGTAGCATAGCGAGTAGTATAACGTAAGTGAGTAACATAGCATGCGATTTGTTAACATTGTGTAGTGAGTTGTGTGCGTTTTGGCGGAGTGAGAAATGTGGAATCGAAACCATCAGTACCACCGTACTGTTTACCTCAAAACGCTAACAAATAAACATGTAAAGCCATATAAAACACATAAAATCGATCATAAAAGCGATAAATCACAGGGTCAGCCGCAACGAAATCCAGAATCGAAACACATAAAATCGAAAGGAGATTGTCGTGGCTGATAGACGTTGACTAGCCAAAGTGATTCGACTATTCTCAAGGACTTCGAGCACATGCTTTGGCCTAATAGACTGTGCTCTATCACTGGCATATGGTGAATGGCATGCTTCCTTTCGGTTATTCACGCAACTCGAGTCGTTGGAATCCATCGAGACTTTGGTGAGAGTTTTGCAAAAACCAACATATAGAGCGGCATGAGTCATCAAGGTTCGGGTTTCACCCCTGACTTAGCGACTCCATTCCTGTTTGTGTGATAGAATCATGAGATAGATAAGGATAATCGCGTCAAAGTATGGATTTCACTCCTGATTCAACGCGAATTCTCGTGTTTATAGTAAAAATGTGTGTCGAACGGAGATTTGATCGAGAGTTTGCGGTTTTTAAACCTAATCTCAATCATATCATTCGTTTGTGTGTGTTACCAGCCTTAGGAAAGGCTGATCCTACGCGGAACAGTAGGTTGCGATGTTCGCGCAAGAGTATAGTGCTCAGCGAATTCGAGCGAGAATATCAAGTAAGCTTGTACAAGAACCCCTATCGGGTATGCACAAGTCGGTATGTTGGTTCTTAGACTATAGACTAGGTCAATTCTAAGACATCGACCCGGACTAAGTCGAGTCTTGCCTAATTCCCTATAAAAGTGCTTAAAGCAAAAAGGGATCGACTATACTCACAGATTGTGTTTAGTAAATAAACACTCTCTTGGATTGAAGGGAGCGCTGAGGAATTAGCCTAAACAGAATGATAGCGTAAGCGATAAACAATGCGTAAAACGAGGCGAGCTGGACAAGTGACAGATAGTCATCCGATCGGATGACCGTCCGGACGGAAGGTCATCCGGGCAGATGACCATTCGGTCGGATCGCCACTCGTCTGGGATGGGTGTGTTTGTGTACGATGTGACTTTGAAGTTTTCATTGTAGCATTTTATAAAACAAGAAGTCATCATACCATTCAGGTCGTTCGGTCGGACGGTCATCCGGACGGATGGCCGTCCGCTCGGATGGTGATCCGAGTGGAGGGTTCATGTTAGAAATTGGTTGAAATTATTTAAGTGTTGAATCATCATAGGTCATCCGGTCGGATTGCCGTTCGATCGGATGGCTATCCGATCGGACGGTGGTCTGTTCAGTAACTTGTTCGTTTGAGAATTTGTAAAAATTTGCTAAGTTTGGAAAGTTTTGCTATTGCATCGAGACGATATGAAAACGTTTCAAACAACGGAAACCCTATCAAATCCAGGACATCCGATCGGATGGGAATCACCACCTCCGATCAGTAACTGTTCTTGACGGTTGTTCATGTTCAACCCATGAATCGATCGTCTCCTTCGATATGAATCCGTTCTCGGACCAACACTTCACTAGTGGATGAGTAGAAGGCCTGGACGAACTCAGATTCTATCGGTTTTATGTGAAAAGTTGAGAATCTAGAAGAAAAGTGGAAATCAGTGTTTAAACATGTTGAAATCTCTTAGATCTGAGTTGTTTTTGGTGGAATGAGGTCACACTTTGAAGTTCATAAGAACTCATGATGACATCACCCTAGAACAGCCCCAAGTCAGCTGATTTCATGGTGAAAAGCTAAGATTTGATGGTGAAAATGATGAAGAAATGTGTGTAGATCATAGAAGTACAAGATTTGAGGTATAAACTTACAAGAATCGTGAGAAATCAAGAGAAAATAGCCCAAGTGCGTGCTGGTCGGATGAGGAGCTGTCACATCACATGAACAGTGATGTGACAAGTGCTATTTATAGGCAAGAGAGGAGGTGAGGCGATGTAGAAGTGTGATCGGAAGGCGGTTCGATCGGATGGCCATCCAATCGGATGGTCATCCGGACGGATGACCATTCGATCGAATGTTCATTCGATCGGATGGGTTCGTGGGGTGGTTTTCGACGTTTCGCTTCGCGCGTTGAGCGTTGCGATGCGTTGCTAGTAAGCGATGCGATAGCACTACCCATTAATTACGCAAATAATATAACTACTAAATATCATAAAAATAATCTCGAGTTCGTGATGAGATTGCGTTGTGATAGAGTTGCGATTGCGTTTGCGATTAATCACCTCAACAATTATAATCATGCACAAATAACACATAATAGCACACACACGTAAAACAATATCCATAACCTGTAATTCGAGATGCGATAGCGATGCGATTAGCGATTAAACTGCGATTTATTAGCATATACTCCACAAAATACAACTAAAGTGACTTAAATTAAAGTATCGATTACAAGTGAAGGAATACAATCAATAATTAAGCAAGGAGTGACAGATCGCATTTAGCAATCTTTTCTTCCTTTGACTTTGACTTCAAAAAGTCGGGTTGTTACAGTTGGCCCGTGGAAGTATTAATAATAAGTGAAACTGAAAAATCAACAGAACCACGGGAGAGGGCAAATTAAAGAAAGAGAAAGGATAGAAACTGGAAGAGGATCGAAGTTTGGTGCTAGATGGAGAAGAAGAAGACATTACAGTTCATGCATGACCAATCTTCTCGCTAAATGTCATGCATTCGGTTTCTTCCAGGTAAGTATAAATTATGGTGGTCTGGCCAGTTTTAAAATTTTAAAATATTTTATAATTCCACCAATAAGTTTTTAATTAATTTTGAGGACCGGGTGGAATTAAACAGGTTAGATAGGTTCCAGATCAAAGAAAAACCTCCTGATTAAGTTCAAGTGTGGGGAGGTTTTGCAGAGTTTTGTAATTTTATTTATTCGGTGTATTTTTGGTAGTTTATGATACGTGTTTACTTGTATTTTGAGTCATTTATTTTGTACCATGAGTCTAATTTAGTTATGTCGAGTCGGTACTGCTTTGGTTTTTGCTTGTCCTTGTTTATGCAGGTTTGAATTTGTACCACCCGTACTCAATCTCCATTCGGGTGATTTGGGAGTTGTGTTTCAAATTTCAATGCATTTACCGAGTATACTAGTCAGAGTCAAAGCCGATCGCGACCGAAATGCTATACCACCCGTACTCAATCTCCGTGCTAGGTTTTAGATTTTGGTGAGTGTCTATATCACGTAATAAATCTTTAATCTTCAGGGTTAAATCAGTCGATATACCTTAGAAGTAATATTCGGTAATCTTATAAAATTAAGTGTTCTACTAATTCTTAATAGCTAAGATGTGCGAGATTATTGTTATGTCTAAGTCATTAAACCGTAAGGTAGGAGCTTCGTTAGGAGTAAACCTATTGGCTATTGTCTAACAAGTCTAATCAAGAACCAAGTTTACCCTAGGTTTAGGTCCTGAGAGGGAGTGAATCTTTTAGGGTACTTTCGTAAACCCCTTAGATGTCTTGAGAGAGAGTCTAACCAACTGGTGTTAGTAACAGCCTCTGGGTGCCATAAGTGTCTCTTGAGAAAGGTTGGGGGTCTTGTTCGGTAACTCGAAAGGTTTAGGATTATAAGATCCCGGTTCCATAATAATTAATATCTTAATAAAAATCGGTACTAAAGCAAACCAAGATTCCAGTCTAGGTAGTGTCTTCACCATCTTAGTAAAAGTCCAAAGTTAGTTCGTGTTAGTTAATTTAGATAATTTAATTTAATTTAATTGCAGATTTTAGGATTTTTAGAAACCCCCCATAAACATAAAAACAGTTAGTGTCATGTCAGTCTAAGTCTAGATAGAGTCGTAAACGTAATTATAGAGTCTCGTGGGTTCGATACTCGGACTTACTTAGGCTATACTACATTGACCGGTACACTTGCCGGTTGTGTGGTCTAGGTTTAGAGAGTCTTAGTTATAAATTTAAAACTTAGAGAGTTTAGTTTAGGGTTTAATTTAGTTAATTAGTTTAGACCACTTTTAGCACATCAATGAGATTTTTGATTTGGTGATCTTTCTGATCATCTATTAGAGCAGATCATCTAGTTAATGATCTGCATAGGCTGGGAATTGTGCTTGATTCTTTGTCGATAATCTGTGTTGACTGATTCTTGTATTTGTCGGTGAAATATGTGCTGACTGGTTTTTTAATAAAGTGATCATGTTACTTCTTGATACAGTGTTTTTGACATGGTATTAGAGCACTAGGTGCTCTTGGGGTTATCTTCTTCCTTGAGGTTTTTCTCTTCCATGTCCGATAAGATCTGGGTTGATTTCTTGTGATCTTTGGAGTCTTGGTAGTTCTGTGGTTCTGCCAATTCTAGATCTGGTGTTACTTGGCTTCTTGGAGTTTGTGCTTCACTTAGAAATGGAAACCCTATTTTTTAGGGTTTGGTGTTTATCAGCAAAAGTTTTCATTGGTCGCTGTGCTATTGGAGGGAGTTAAACGTTGCTGTGAGATTGTTCTTTCTCTTCTCTTTATTTTATTTTCTTTGCATACATTGAGTCAGTGAGTCTAGGCATCTTGTTGTCGGGTTTAGACAGACCAGTTTGATTGTTTTGGGATACAGAGAGGGCACACTCTGTTGCATTTGTGTTTGTTAGTTTTCTAGTTACTTGTGGCTTCCTGGATATTGTCTACGGAGGCACCTATTGAGTGATGAACCTCTGATCAGACCGCTATCCTGGTTTTGCTGGTTTGTTGAGTTTCTTGTTTGTTTCTTGGTCTTGTATCTCTTATTTTCTCTTAGTTGTTTGATATGGCTGGTGATTCTGTGGTTACTACTAGTGATACTATTGCTTCTACTAGTGCTACTCTTAGTTTGTTTCTGCATCCTAGGGATTGTGTGAATTTGACCATTGTTAATATTAAACTTAAGGGCACTAAGAATTATATGATTTGGGCAAATTCTATGAAACTTTCTTTACAAGTTAAGAATAAAATAGGGTTTGTTGATGGTACTTTTCTAGGTCTACTACTAATGATGTTTTAGGTAGACAGTGGGATAGGTGTAACTCTATTCTTCTTACTTAGATTCTTAATTCTTTGTCTGAAGAGTTATATCTTGGTCATGTGTATTCCACATTAGCTTCTGAAGTTTAGAAAGATCTTTAAGAAACTTAGGATAATGTTGATGGGTCTGTAGCGTTTAATGAAAGTTCCGCATCGGGCTGGATTAAACGGAAGTTTGGATAGGATATAACTAATTCAGTAGAAATCTTGTTATATTAGTCATAAGTCGAATCATTCCAATCATACCGAAAGAGTTTACATCGTTTACTGTTGGGATTGAACCCTATCAGAGGAACAGATAATAAAAGCCAAAACTGGTTCACAACAGTGGATTCATCATAAGCAGTAGTTTACACCAGGCTTTCCCCTTGAAAGTGTTTATAACATCTGATGTCCTCTATCCACTGTCTGTATACAACAGCTGCTGTCCTTCAAACTGCTAATGAAGCCCTGAAGACTGTTAAGAATTAAACACTGCTGGTTCAATCAACTGATGCTATCTAAGTACTGTTGTTGACTAAAGGACTGCCCACTCAAGGACTGATGAACTTTGAGGAAAGCACTGATAGTCAAACATCAGTGCTGATGGAAGGAGAAAGCAGTAGTTTAGTGTGTCACTTGTATTGTATAGAATCAGTGGTTAAGTTAGCAGTGTTTGTATAAGAATAGTGGTTAAAGGTTGTTAGATGTCACTTTCATGGTGACGTCAGCTTAGATGCTTCAGTGGTTTGATTTGCCTATAAATGGAACAGTATCCTGTACTATTACATTTGATTGACTGAGTAAGTTCTTCTCCTCCAATCCTTTCATCTTGAGCAATCAACCAGTGAGCATCATGCTGAGGGGGAGCTTTAGTATGTAAGCATGTCTGTAATTATTTCTGTATTGTAATCATTCGACTCAATGATAAGGATGTGTTTACTAAAAACTATTTCTCTTTGATTGTGTTTACAAAGTTTGTTTTCAATTCCGCTGCATTAGATCTCTGTTTACTATTCTTTTATTGTTCAAATATTACAAACAAACTCAATCATGAGGGCCTCCGATCCTAACAATTGGTATCAGAGCCAGGACAGTCAAATTCGATCTAACAATCAATTTGACATAAAAGTTCAGCTCAAAATTCATTGATGCTAAGGTTGATCGTTTTTTGTTGAAAAACAGAGTAACGAGTGATCACGTTTAAAGTTGTTATTCAAAAACTCTGTAAAACAACCAAGATGTCATAAGACACACAAACTTCACATAACAAGTGATGTCATGCATAAACCACCTATAGTTTTCAGATCTGAAAATGTGTCTGATACTTATGGTATAATTATTTTACTTACAAAATTGATTTCAATTGTTGTTATGAAGTTCGTGCTGTTTCCATCATGTTTGCTGCTAAGGTGTGTACCTCAGGTCAACAAAAACCTATGTTCGATTAAATAACATTAGTGTTTTTGTTAACATAAAAAGAGGGAAATTAAAACTTTAGTTATTAGATCTTGTGTGTTGAAAAACAGGTTGAGAATCCTGTTAAAAAGGACCAAATCAACTCTGTTAAAAATACATTAAGAAAATCAGGTGTTAAAGTAGTCCAAATCATATGTAATGTGAGATTTGATATAAGCATGTACAAATATAACCAGCTCTCTCAAAACATTACTGCAAAATGATTCTGGAATAAGTATTCCTTCAATAAAAACCTCCCAGTGAGTATTTCAGTACTTATGAATGGGAAGGGTAAAAAGGGAAGAAGAAAAATCACAAAAAAAAAAACCCAAAAGTGTGTTTATGTCAAAACTTTTGAAGTCAAAAGAAAAGAGTATAAATATAAAACACTTAAGAGTCCAAAATTGGGTTAACAATGGTTATCAAGCAACTGTGTGCATTCATTGGTTCAAGGAAGTTCAGGTAACAATAGTATCTCCAGTAAGTAAACTTACAAGAGGACTAGACAAGTTTTTCAGAATCATCACATGGTAACAAAGTTTATAACAGGACTTTCAAAAACACATGTGAACATGTCTCCTCATTTTTGCAATCAATTAAACAAAAAAATGGTCTCAAACAGTGGTTATTACAATGTATTTCAAACCACTGACCATTTTCATAAAACTTGAGAGTGATGTGATTATGAGTTTAATTGGAAAATATACCAGATCCTTTTTTATGCTGTTTTCAGAAAAACCTTTAATTATTTTTCTTGAAAAGGTTTTTCTCAAATAAAGCAGGATATATTATTCTTTATTTTTCTTTAAGAGTGATATATTTTGTACTTTTACTTGTTTTTTATAGTAAAAGTTTCAAACTCCTGTCAGGATGAAGAACCATCATTTTTTTGGTGATATTATTCTTGATAATGGATCAAAAGGAAATGGTACAAGTGTCAAGGTAATGTCAAACTCAAGTTTGTTTTTAACACAGGTCAAAGATTGATTGCTAATAGACCTTAAAATACTTGGGTACTCATGTTCTAATTCAAATATTATGACACAAAATGAGTTGTCTTAGTAAAGAGGTTTCCATCATATGGGGTACTAAACCACTGTCAGTAATCTATAAAAGCTTCAAAACTTGTAATTGACATGTGGCAAAACCTTGAATGCAAATTCCCATAAAAGTTGCTGACATAACAGCTTTCAGGTTACCTTATCATTGCATTATCCCTAACCACTGTTGATAAAACTCCATCAAAAATGGATAAATATCAATATTGTGTGATATTATTTTCATCCATTCCTCTACATTCCTTTTCAAACAGTTGTTGGATCATTAAAGTCACCAACAGTTGTTAGCTCAGATGATTCACATCTGCAGCCTCAATTTTGTAATAAGTCTTTTTGATTCAAACATCTGCTTTGGTAAATGTTGTCCACTGCTGAAAGTCAACCCCTGTTCTCTCATTTTCTTGGTAATCACTTTTGTTTAAAATCAGTGTTTTATCCACTGATGAAGCTATCCACTGATGGCTAAAATCATCCACTGTCTTCACTTTGACCGTTGCAACCATTGATAGTTGCTTAATCAGTGGTTCCCTAAACAACTGTCCTTCATTTTTCATCTTTTCATCAGAGGGTGGCACGTGGTCAGTTCTTAGCCATCAGATCTTTGTAACCGCTGCCACATCAGCATTCACCTTTTCCCTAAATAAAACCCTGATCAAAACCCCCAAACAGGGTTTTACACTGTCGAATTGAATTCCAAAGTTCTTCTCTCAAAGCAGTTTCCAATCTTCCGTCTCAAATCATTTTTCGTTCTTATTCATCAAAATGACAAATTCAAAATCTAAATCATCCTCATCCTCCAAAAAGGTCGCTCAAAAGGCCACTGAACCCATTGAAATACCATACAAAGCACCTCACAACTACTTGGGTCTACTCACAAAACCCACCACCACCAAAACCTTCGATTCCATCATTGACACTCTTGCAGCTTCAAAGTACAAAACTTTGTTGACTGCTGATGCTCCTATTTACGAACAAACCCAGAGAGAATTCTGGAAAAATGCCACACTTGAGTATCAAGGTGAAACAGTTATAGCCATTAATTCTTCCATAAAGGGCAAAGAGATTCAAATCACTCCACAATCTATTTCGGAAGTCTTTGCACTCGATGATCAAGAAGGTAAAACTTCTTTTCCTAAAACGAGTTAAAAATTGATTTCCTTGAAAGAGGGTATGGTGCGGAAATAAAAAGGGACACCTTACAAAAAGGTTTCTTCCCTTCTGCACCAAGGTTTTTATTCCATACCCTTTTGATGCGTGTCTCAAATAAAACAACTGCTTTTAATGAAATACCATTAAAGATCCAAAACCTGGGCTTCGCTATTTTACATAATGAAAATTTTAACTATTCCCAGGAGATCTTTGATGATTTAGTAAAAAATGTTGATAGCAAATAATTTCTACTTTTTCCAAGGTTCTTAAGTTACTATCTTAAACAAAAATTTGGAAAGAAAAATGAAAATTTGCTCATCCAAGGTGAATCTTTTCAAATACATGGTTTAACATCAGAAACATTCACTAGAATGTTAACACCTGCAAAAACACAAGCAGAGGTACCTGAGCAGACTTTAGCAGCTACCACTGCTCCTCAGGTATCTGCTGCTGAGCCCACTGCTCCAGGTGATCAGGGCAGCACACCCACTGCTATGAAACCCACACCTGCCATCACCAAAAAGCCTAAAAGGAAATCATCCAAAAAGCCCCCCAAACCCACTAAAAAGGCAACTCTGGAAGATGAGATCCCAGAGCCACTGCCAGTGACAACACAAATGTCACCAAAAAACACTGCTGCTACTTCCTCACAGCAGATGGAAGAAAGATCTCCACCCTTGCCTCAAACTCCTCCTGTATCCTCATAAAAGGATCAGGTTGTATGCACATGGACCCCACATTATGAAGCTCTGGATCCAATTGGATCCATCTTCCTCAGTCCTGATCCCAAGGACATGTCTCTTTCAACACCCATATCTTCACCTCTCACATTACCACAATCCATAATACCCTTGTTGCATGCAGTTGCTATAGCTCAGACACAAACTAGTTCCTCTCAATCACCTATCACTGAGAGTACACTCTCACAAGTGACTGGGTCTGATGCTTATACCTCTGCTATCCCAACAACAACTGAGGAGGTTACACTACAGGAGTTACAAGTAATTCTTGTCAGTAGTTCAAGTGGAGCAGCAACTACAAGTGTTGGATCAACAGATCTACATTTGGTCAATTGTTTCATCAATCAGACTCCCTTGAAGGCAATTCCTTCTATAGCACCTCTGATAACCACTAATGAGTGTGTTTTGACCACTGGTACCATCAAAAGGTTATCAAGTGCTGAAGGAAGAAGTCCCCAGTACCAAGAACAAGGGGCATCAATGGATGATTTTTGGAGTTCTGTCCCTAAATCACACATTGATATAACCACTGCCGGTGGGGACTCAGATGATCCCATTAAGTTGGGTGATGATTTAAAATATCAGGAATTGACAGGTAGAATTGACAACCTTGAGACATCTGTTGCTGAAATAAAAGATATAATGCAACAGTTGTTGAAAGCTCAAAAGGTCTCAACCACTGCTGTTCCAACTCAAGCACCTGCTCCACCACAAGCACCTGCTACAAATGAGCTATGGAATTTATTCCAACCTCTGCTCCAACAACAAAGACAAATGGCTGATCAGCAGCATGCAATACATGTTCAAGTGCTGAGAAACATGATGGAGTCAAGGTTTAGAAATACTCAAGCAGACATCAAGGCCATAAAAGCCCACATCCTGAACACCACTGACAAAGCTCCTCCCACTGTTCTCTTCATTGATAAACTTCCTCCAGATAATGCCAAAAAGGGGGAGAAAATAAAGCAGTGGAAGAAGAAGGGAATTGAAGATGGTCTTTATATTGAACCAGAAAAATAAAACATGACTAAAAACATCCCTTTCCCAGATGGTAGTAAGAAAATTGATGTTACCACAAATGCACTTGCAGAAGCAAAAGCAAGTGTTAAAAGAGATAGAGAGGCTAAGGATAAAGCCAGGTGGGAACAGGAGAAGAGAGCTTACATGGAGCTGAATGCACAGGGTACTTCTGAGCTAAAGGATGATGAAAATCCTAAGGATGAAAAGAAGAAGCCCACTAGACAAGTGAGGCAACCCAAATCCACACCATCCAGACCCACAAAGCATGCCTCCAAACCACCTCCCAAAGGCTCCAAATCTCAAACTTCAACCCAAACAATTGTTGTGACTCTTGCTGTATCAACAACTGTTGATATGTCAGTGGTTTCAACAACTGCTAGCCAAACAACTGCCACCACTTCAAAACACACCACAACCACTGCCCTACCACCACCACCTAAAATCATCACTTCAATTACATCACCACCCACCAAATCACCACCTGCTGAAAAGCAGAAGACATCTACTGACACATCAGTAGCTGTGAAGACAACAGAGGTTGAAACACCAGTTGTTTCAACAGCTGTTTGCCAACCATCTACCATTGCCCTCACCATTTCAACAATCACCATACAACCCATTGTCACATCACAGCCAAAACCCTCTTCACCCAAAAAGCTTTATACAAGGAAAAGGAAATTTCAGAAGAATAATGATGATATACCAGCACCTAATCTTTTATCCTCCACACCCTACAATGTTGTCGAGCCACAACCATCCACTCCACCAACTCTAGTCAAACCAATAAACCCTGCTAACCTTGTATCCATTGCTGCAAGTTATCCACTGGAATTGGAAGCTGTAAAGGATGAGATGAGACAATTCTATACAGAAGATGATCCTTCAAAAAGAAGATTCCCTTCTCTCATGGGCTTCAGGAACCCGGAAAATATGGATGCGTATCTAAAACTCAAAGCCAGGCAAGCAGATATAAGAGCTAGAATTGAATGCAAAGATCAAGGTGACAAAGCCATTTCAGAAAGAATGGAATTTTTACTCACTAAGGTCAAACAAATGGAAGATTATGCAAAAGACCTAAGCAAAGATATGTCAAATCTGCCACCTGGAGCCGTCCTACAAAAGGAAATGAGAAATGATTATCTTGCATTTATTATGAGAGAAAAATTTTATCCAGCTAATGAAGAACAATTCAGTGAATGGCCACTTATTGCACTAAAGCATGAAGTAAACAGAATCAGGAGGATCAAGAATGATCCAGGTAAGAAAAGGACAGCTCCAAACTGGAGCAAATACAAAAAGGCCATTGATAAACTTACCTCAAAATACAAGTGGAAGAAACAAGAGCTGGTGGATGCAAAGGTTGGACCTGCCAAAGCCATAGCAAAATGGACAAGGCAATACACAAATGAGGCTTCTGAAAGGTTAAAGAAAAGAAGGATGATAGATCCTAGTTTACCACAGAAGCCTAAATACAAAGAGCCAAAACAGATCAATATTTCTGAACCACT
The DNA here is from genome assembly GCA_030545235.1 of Helianthus tuberosus. NCBI lineage: Eukaryota > Viridiplantae > Streptophyta > Magnoliopsida > Asterales > Asteraceae > Helianthus > Helianthus tuberosus. Next base: position 37,185,146 of record CM060357.1, on the reverse strand, counting down.
GTTCACATCAGCAGATGTATCAGTCATTGAGATAGATCAAAGAAAGAGACAAGTGCAGATTGAAAAAGAAACTGCAGAAGATATAGCTGCAGCAAATGATATCATAAAAATGGTTTTCAAACAAAATACAGCTGAAGATTCTTAACTAGCAAAAGCTCAGAGCACTGCTCAACAAATTATCACAAGGCCAGCATCACCAAACTCATCAGTAAATAAACCTCTCCCAAGAAACCCATTGGGTTCAAAAATACTAAAATGGATGTCTGATCAAAAGACCCATGTATTGACACTGATCAGATCCAATGGAGAAGAAAAGCACATACCAAGGGAACAAGCACTGGGCCTGAGTGTTGAAGATCTACAAGATCTCCTTGAGCTTATACTATGTAGGGATGAGGATGATACAAGTTCCATGGATTTTGAGTTGCAATTTAAAGGACAAGTTAGGGAACTTCTGATGAGACAATAAAGATCCAAAATAATGAAGAGTTTTGATATTATCTGTTCCAGGGGGAGATTGTTGGGATTGAACCCTATCAGAGGAATAGATAATAAAAGCCAAAACTGGTTCACAACAGTGGATTCATCATAAGCAGTACTTTACACCAGGCTTTCCCCTTGAAAGTGTTTATAACATCTGATGTCCTCTATCCACTGTCTGTATACAACAGCTGATGTCCTTCAAACTGCTGATGAAGCCCTGAAGACTGTTAAGAATTAAACACTGCTGGTTCAATCTACTGATGCTATCTAAGTACTGTTGTTGACTAAAGGACTGCCCACTCAAGGACTGATCAACTTTGAGGAAAGCACTGATAGTCAAACATCAGTGCTGATGGAAGGAGAAAGCAGTTGTTTAGTGTGTCACCTGTATTATAGAATCAGTGGTTAAGTTAGCAGTGTTTGTATAAGAACAGTGGTTAAATGTTGTTAGGTTGTTAGATGTCACTTTCATGGTGACGTCAGCTTAGATGCTTCAGTGGTTTGATTTGCCTATAAATGGAACAGTATCCTGTACTGTTACATTTGATTGACTGAGTGAGTTCTTCTCCTCCAATCCTTTCATCTTGAGCAATCAACCAGTGAGCATCATGCTGAGGGGGAGCTTTAGTATGTAAGCATGTCTGTAATCATTTCTGCATTGTAATCATTCGACTCAATGATAAGGATGTGTTTACTAAAAACTATTTCTCTTTGATTATGTTTACAAAGTTTGTTTTCAATTCTGCTGCATTAGATCTCTGTTTAATATTCTTTTATTGTTCAAATATTACAAACAAACTCAATCATGAGGGCCTCCAATCCTAACATTTACGAGCTGGATAAAAAATTTCTCCAACATTTCCCCTCTAGGATCTCCAAAACTTAACAACTAATGAACACACGACCCTATTTATACATAGAGTTTGGTGAGGATGAACACGTCTGTGTGGATGTTTACGTCCGTGCGGAGATGTTACGTCCGTGCGGAGGTATTACGTCCGGACGAATGTATTACGTCCGTACGAATGTTCTCTTGTCCTCTCCAAGGCCTCATGTGTTCGTTTCTAACTCGTAACTATACAATATTAAACACACGCTCTATCTATCCTATTCACACAGTGGTGGAAATCCATAATATGCACTAACAAATTCCCCCTTGGCAGTCACTGTCGAATCTTGATCTTCAAATATGAGAGCGGTGTTTGAATTTTCTGCAACTTCAATCAAGCAATTTATAATACGATAATTCCCCCTTGATTGATGATTCAGGTTTGCATTATCTCCAATAAGTTCCCCTTGAAATGAATCTTCAGGTCTTTGTTTGCAAGGTTCCCGACCTCCTCTGATTTGGTTAACTGCAATCTTCACGAATAATCACCAACTTGAAACTAGTTAATGCAGCATTTCTGTTTTGAGGTTAATCACATTCGTGTTCGGTTTTTTATTTGCCACTTTAGCTCAATCTCTTAATCCTCAAAAACCCAACCGGCAATTTACAGAAACTTTGAATCACCACATCGGTAAACTTCATTTTTATGAATAACCACGAAAATCTGAAATCCCATTTTCCGTAATCACTTTTAAGCACACTCCTGAATGATTGATCAGTGTAGACGGTAATCTCCATGATGTGCGTAAAATGCAACATATAAATTACATTAAATTAGGCATAAATCAACTCTTTTTCGGAACTAATGTTGGAAAAAGTATGTTTCTTTGTTTGCTTTTAATTTATAGGATCAAAAGAGCTTAAACGGATAACATCTCTCGGATATATGGACTTAGTAACACCACTTTAAGTCGAGCCTTCATCTCTTTGTCTGTATGGTGGTACTAACCTGAGCTCTCAAGGCCTCGCACTAACCCAGAGACAGATATCAATTAGGTATATTCACTTGTAAGACTGAATCTAGGAAATCTTGATATGAGAGTATATTCTGAGGTGGGAAACATTGTTAAGCAAGCTCTAAAACACTTAGTCTCGTATCTTGATAGAATTGAAATTTGTGTAGAAATTTATGTTTACAAACATACTGACAATCTAGGTGAATTGTTTAAAGCTTACAGTTCAAATAGATCTACGGTGTTAGTGATGTGTTTAAAACTGATATGATCTTCTTACACAAACTCACAAAAATATGTCTGTAAATATGTTTGTACATAGCATTTATATTTCATTTCAGAAAAATCCAAACAGATTTTGAGTGTGTTTTAGCATAAAGTTTATAAAATATAAAAAGATTTTGTTTCTTATTTGGTTTCAACTACCGATGTTGGAATGCTGAATTTTAAAATCTAGATACGCTGAACATGTTTTGAAATAATCACAAGTTCATTAATTTGAAACTTAAAATTTGAAAGAAAATTTTAGTTTGTTCTCAAAATGGTCAACCAAGGTCATTAAGTTGAACTTGGTAAATAAATCAAGTGATCAAGGTCATTCATTTAGACTTGGTTATCTAAGAGAGTTATTATTTTGAAATTTGAAAATTTGTGATAAGGAGTTGGATTTGAAGATTTCAAAGTTTGAATCTAAAATGTTTATTTGAATGATAATGAGATTGAACAGAAGTTGATATAAAGGGGAAGCAAATAGGAAGCTGAATGATAGGGGGGACCGGATAAAATGTTGACAAATGGAAAGGAAGCTCAAGCTGAAGGGGGAGTTTGTTGAGCTAAATTGTCAAATAAGAATTTCTTAAAGAAAGGGGGAGATTACTACGGAGGAGATTGTTGTTACACGGAAAATGTTAAAGTTATTAAAGATTTGAAGAGAATGAAGACTGATCAAGACTACAGCAACATCCAAGAGGGAGTTTTTGACACACGATGCATGTTGCCTATGTCTTAGGATCGAGTCATGTACATAATAGGAATACGTGCTAGAAGTGTCGGAAAAATCATGTAAAAGACCCTTTCGTACGAAGGAGCCCTTCGCACGAAGGGAGTCTGTCCAGTCTTTCCAGGCACTTCGCACAAAGCACACACTCGCTCAAAGGTGCCTTCGCACGAGTGGTAACCCCTATAAATAGTTGAGTGTGTGTGTATCATTTAGAACTTTTGGAACATGGGCAGCGAAGCTCTGCTAGTTTGGTTTCTCGGATCTGTACTTTCAAATCATCAATGAAACAAGTGATTATATGTATTTTTTGTGTGTGTCAACATTTCTAATGGATTCGGCACATTACAGAGTGTCGATTTTAATCGACCGGAGCATTTTTAGGAGCGAAACGGTCCTCTCAACTTGATATAAATAATGCATTTTTATATGGTAATTTGAATGAAGAGGTTTATATGACTTTACCTGATGGCTATTGTACTAATTCTGGAAAAAAAAAAAAGTGTGTAAGCTTAACAAGTCTCTTTATGGGCTTAAACAGACCCCTAGAATGTGTAATGAGAAACTTGTTAATGTTCTTGTTGAATTAGGTTTTGAACAAAGTAAGTGTGACTATTCCATATTTGTTAAAATAAGTGGTTCTGTGTTTATAGTTCTTCTTGTTTATGTGGACGATATTGTCATTACTGGTAGTTCTAATGAAGTTTCCAAAATTAAGTCTTTACTTAAGTCTAAGTTTTTAATTAAAGAGTTGGGTTTTCTAAAATATTTTCTTGGCATTGAAGTTTTGAAAACTAATGATGGTTAGTGTCTTTCTCAAAGAAATTATTGTCTTCATTTACTTTTTTAATTTGGAATGATTGGTTGTAAACCGGTAAACAATCCTACTGAAGCTAATCATGTCTTAACACATTTATGTGAGAAAGATAATCAGCCTTTACATGACATTTTTGTTTATCAGAAGTTGGTTGGCAAATTGATATATCTTTCTCACTCAAGGCCTGATATAGCTTATTCAGTTCATTATTTGAGTCAGTTTATGCATAGTCCTACTCGTGCTCTTTTTAAGATTGCCTTGAAACTTTTAAGGTATCTTAAAGGTTCTCCTGGAAAGGCTATTTTGTTTAAAAAGAGTGAGTCTTTGGACTTAAAAACTTTTGCTGATTCGGACTGGGGAAAGTGTATGAACACTAGGAAGTCAATTACTCGTTTCTATGTTTTTTGGGGTGATTATCTAGTTTCATGGAAAAGTAAAAAGCAGTCTACTATATCACGATCTTTTGTTGAAGCAGAATATCGTTCTATGTGTGCTGCTATATGTGAAGTCATTTGGCTTCTTAATGTTTTAAAAGAGTTAAAGGTTGAGGTTAAACCTCCTATTAACTTATATTGTGATAATACAACAACTATGTCTATAGCTGCTAATCCCGTATTCCACGAACGAACAAAACATTTTGAAATTGATATCTTGTTTTTAAGGGAAAAATAGCTAAGGGTATTGTTCGAACTGTGGGAGTTTCTTCTGAGGATCAAGTAGCTAATGTTTTCACTAAAGGTCTACTGGTTCATTCTCATGAGAAGGTTTGTAAACTTTTGGGTTTGTTTGATTGTTTTGCATATTGAATTGAGTGGGGGTGTTAAAAATAATATTCACAATTCAATATGTTTCTTATTTTATTTCTATTATTTTCTTTTTATTAATATTTTCTTTTGTTCTTTGTTGAGGTCTATTTCTTATAAAATGGTGGACTAGGGCTACTTTGGTTCATATGGGCTTATTGCTGATCTTTGGGCTGTTGATAGATGATGCTTTGGCTTGGATGCGTAATGGGCTTACTTGAAGACTGGGCTTGTGGGCTTATGATTCTACTAATCTTATTATTTTGGGTCAATTATTGTTCTTACTCACTCTCTCTCTCTCTCTCTCTCTCTCTCTCTCTAAAGTTAGGGCTTTCTATACTTGTGAGATTTGTGAGTTTGGTGATCTTTCTGATCATCTATTAGAGCAGATCATCTAGTTGATAATCTACATAGGCTGAGAGTTGTGCTTGATTCTTTGTCGACAATCTTTGTCGATTGATTGTTGTATTTGTCGGTGAAATCTGTGCCGACTGATTTGTTAATGAAGTGATCTTGTAACTTCTTGATACTGTGTTTTTAACAAACCACATCTTCCAGTTTCAAAAGACTTACGACGCCACGTTTCGTTACTTGCTTAAGTTGTTTGTTTGTTTTTTTTTTTAATAGCAAACACACTTTATATATAAATATAAAGAGCCAGCAAGAGACTGGAAACAATACAACTCGAAGGAAACAATACAAGTTGTTTGTTAATTTCTGTTATTTTCATTATCAGATGTTCTTCTATTGCATTGTTTATTTAAACTATTTAGGAATAAAATGAAAAACAGAAAATTACCCCAATTTGGATTCTCTCCTTTTCATCTTGTTCTTAGAGATTGACCCACTTAAAGGGTTATATCAAAAGGACTGGCAAAATCTATCAAGATACATATTATTAGACGTTTATGGAGAATTGTTTACACCATCTGCTGAAACGATTCACGTACACGAAACCACCATAAACAAGCCATGCAATATAATCCAATACCACCATAAAGTTATAATGGAAGGGAGATAAACTTAAAGATTGCATTTATTTCATTTCATCATTGTTTTATATAGTCGTACAGCTTCTTACTTCGCACAAATTATTCTTATTCTTTTACGGCCCTCTTTATTGTTTAACATAATAATGTTATATAAAGAAGAATATGCGTTTATAAAGTCGTTTCTATGACAGTGGCATGCTTTACTTCTTATCTCCTTCTTCGACCGAACCCACATTCACGTTCGCAGTTGAAGTAGACTGCGGCCACAGGAGACCCAAGGTTGTAGAGCTCTGCAAAGTCTCTTGTGTTGAAGTTCTCGCGCCACCCTGGGGCGTACACAGTTTGTCGACCCAGCTGTCGGAACAACAAGAAAACTATGCGATGAATTCCCATTGATGGTCTTGGACTCTCGTAACACACGACTTCTTGACCTACATAAACACAATTATTAGAAGAATCGAATTAAATAAATAACTACTATCGCTAGTTTGAGTGTGATTGTTATGGCTATGACCTGGTTCTCTATATTAGCTTTTAATAGTTAAGAAACATAAAAGCTAAGAACTCAAAAGTAAAACTCTAAATGAGAGTATATGATGTTTCATATGTTGTGTTTCACAGTATTTAGACTAAAGGGTATGGGGGGCGGCTTAGGCCCGGCCTGGCCCGGCGCCGGTCCCCCACACCGCCCCCCTCACCCCGGCGCGTCGTCTCCGGCTCCCCAAGGACGATGTCGACGGGCCTCTCTTCCTCTCTCCTTACACACACAGCTATACATACATACATATATATATATATATATAAAGGGGTTCATCCCCCACCCCCTAGGTCCATCCCCTTCAAGCCCCTCTTACGTGGCGGTGACGTGGCAGCCCATCCCCTTGGGGATGAGGCTCTCCATACCCACCAGCCTTAATGATCGCGTAATGGGTTTTGGAAAGAAAAAAAAAACAAAACAAAACTCACCAAAACTTGCTCCTGTTGTTGATGGAATATTAGTCACCAACCTATATTGAAGAGAATAAAGTGTTGTAAAAACAAAACAAAAGATTACATGGATAGATCAGAATTAACATAAAGTATGAGATCACCAAGTTATGAATTGATTATTCCAAGAATATATTACTGATAAAAAGGTGAAAATATTTGATAAAAAACAAATTATAAGTTGTTTTCGACAGTCCCATGGAATAAGAATCTAGAAACCAAAGTTATAAACCAAAAATATGGTCGACCAATGAGTCAAATATTTCTTTTTATTTGTCCCCATAATTATATCCTTTTAAATATAACTAGGATGTATATGTATTTGTTCTAGTTATCCAATTATGAATTATCCAATAAAATAAGTAGAAGCTTAACTTTTGTTTATGCTATATAACATTTACGAGAATATATAAAAATGAAACATTTCAGTTAAGAAAACCCTAATATAAATTGTACGCCATGATTAAGCAGGAAACATGTTTTTATTACAACATAAAACGTTTAGAGTAAATTGCCACAATCGTCCCCGAGGTTTAGATCTATTTGTCAGTTTCATCCAAAATATCTTTTTTGTACCAAATAGCCCTTTACATTTGTCATTTTTTGTCATTTTCATCCAAATCACTAACTTAATTTAATTTTTCTCTTAAGTTGAAATATATTTGGATAAAACTGACAAATATAAAACCTCAGGGATGATTTTGCTAATTTACTTAAATTCTTTTTAATTTCTTTTATTTAATTAGTTTTGTCACATATATATAAAACAGAATATACATGCAGTTCTTATAAAAAAATTAATAGTTTGTCACATAATTTTTATAATTTTTCATCAAACCACTAACTCAATTGTTTTTTTCTATTAAGTTGAAGAATCTTTTAAATTTTATAAAGTAAGAAAAAATTAATTTCTATTTTTTATATACGTCGGTTTTATAAAAATAAAATCTACTTCAACCTCTAAATTTTATAAAACTAAAATGCTAGTAACTTATAGAAAAAGGTCAAATAAACAAATTTTTTTCATATGTACCAAGTTTTTAATTCATTTTCTACTCTTTTAAATTCGCTCCTAACAAAAAAACAGAAGGCACTGCCCCCCCCCCCTCCCTTATCAAACAACGTATGGTTACCAAACCTTAAAATTATCCACCAAATAGTAAATATAATGCCATGAACCAAAAGTTTCTGTACTCAACCCACTCAGAATAAATATTAGTTAGTTACACTCATAATCTTAATTAGATAAATATTTTATTTCTGTCAACATATTTCTTAGGTGCTCAACACATTTAAATATATATAACGTTTTCCAATTTTTTTCTATCTCTATACTTGATTAAATACTAAAAGTTGTAATCGATAGTTATGTACTGCACACCCTTGATATTTATTTTATATATCGTTTTCTCTTTATAAAACTGATTTATATAAAAAACCGGATATTAATTTTTGTCTTAATGTATAAAACATAAAAATCCTTCACCTTAACAGAAAAATAAACTAAGTTAGTGGTTTGGATGAAAATTTATAAAATTATGTGACAAAACTATTAAAATTTTTTTTGTAAAAACTGCATGTATATTCTGTTTTATATATATGTGACAAAATTAGTTAAATAAAAGAAATTAAAAAGAGTTTGAGTAAATTGCGAAAATAGTCTCTTAGGTTTTATATTTGCCAGTTTCATCAAAATATTCTCCAACTTAAAATAAAAAGTAAACTGAGTCAGTGGATGAAAATGTCAAAAAATACCAAAGATGAAGGACTGTTTGGTACAAAAAAATCATTTTGAATGAAACTGCCAAAAAGGCCTAAATCTCAGGGATAATTTTGGCAATTTACTCAAATGTTTATTTGCAATGTATTAGGTTTCATTACAAAATATTTGTTAGGTAAGTATGCCTTACAAAATAAATGAAATGTTATCTAAATTAAAAACTAAAAAAACGAAAACATTAGCGGTATGTGTGGTGATTTTTGATCGTAATAGTTCAGTTTGGTACGATATAGTACAGGTACAGCACCAATACTCAGTAATACGATACTAAAAACATAAATTATTTTATATACAATTTCATTTTGAATAAACTTTCTATTTCAATGTCAACAACAAAATTATTTGGTACCAGTATCGAAAAATACTTAAATATAAAAGGAGTAAAATTACAAACAAAAAATGTATAGCTTATGACGCTGGGACAGTACCGTTTTTGTACCGGTAATCACAAAAATAACGATGAATAATGGAATCGACTCTGAAAACCATAAAGATTTTACCGGTATCGGTAGCAATGTTGTTTGTTTGTTAGTAGTTCAATTTTGTATAGTATTGTTACTCGGTATAGTTTAGGATACTAAGAAATACATTATTTATAATTAAATTCGACTTTGATAAAAGTTATATTGGAAAATTTGATGAAAATATAAATGTGTTTATTTAACGTAAGTAATATAAGAAAAACCAAATTAGTTGATATAAGAAATGTTAACGAAACCAAAAATTATAATAATGAATAATGATACCATTACCTAGTGTTGTTTGGTCAGTCTCGGCTCAATATGATAGTGTTACGGTATCGGTATGTTATAAGTATTCGGTATAGCTCAGATACTAAAAGAAAAATTAAATAATACAACTCCGTATTCAATAAACTTTATATTTGATGTTGACAGAAAGACCTAATCTGGTGTTAGATTTTTCAGATTCGTTAACGAAGGTAAGCTATTATAGAAAAATTAAATTAGATAATAAATAAAATATCATTAAAGTAAATAAACCACATGGTAAGAGCTTAAAAGAAAATGTATAATTATTTAATTAATTAATCAAAGAAAATAGTTCATTAACCAATGAGTTAAAGATTGATGCAATGCCCCGAGTTTTTTCCCAAAGTGGTGTTTAGGGAAAAACTATTTACCATTTTGGTGTTCTCTAAAAACTATTTACCAAAATAGTGTTTTCATTGCTATTTATTAACTTTTTCATAGTTTCATTTATTTATTGGATTAAAGAAAAAGGCCCAATCCGCTCCTGGTTTCCGTTGGTTCATATTTTTTACTTTTTATTCAATTAATCCAATATATATATATATATACTACTAGGTTAGTTCCCCGTGTGTTACACGGGTTGAACAATTTAAACTTTATAATAAATATTTCTTGTAAATTCAAATCAAAGACGGAGACATTTAAATACCAAATTGACATAAATGAGTTAATATAAACATGATGTATGTTAGTATTATAAAATTCATCAAAAAAACATGTAATCAAACTGTCGTTGAAAATAATACAAAAATAAATATATTATATAATACCTATTATTGTATTTACGTATTACATTACATTTATGTAATGAGAAATAAAATGTTACAATTATAACTCGCACATTACCGAAAGTAATTTGAATCCAAAAATTATTCACATAGTTCATAAATATCTGTAAATTTATTTGTACACAACATTACATCTTTTATTCGTAACTTTACTATCTCTATCTAGAATTAGTAGTTTTACCTGTCTCTGCTTTTAATTATTAATAATGTCATTGATCATGGGTGAATCCAGTAATGCTAAAAACAAACCAACCTTGGATAGTGACTGACATTGGCTTATATTAATTGTCATTGCAAAACCGACAGATAGTGGAAGTGGAGATCTATGGATATATGGTCACAATGCAACATAACAAAATTAGGTGTTGATAGCAAAAACGGCCACTGCTTACGCACATTCCTAGACTGACTCGTAGACTTTTTCGGTAACTTGATTAGAATCTCATACACAAATATATCAATATTAGAAAGGTACAATAATAATAATAATGGTAGCAATTATAAATAATACAATAGCACTGATAATAATGAGATTAATAAAACAATATTACTTTTTGTCATATATTACATTAATACTTATACTAAAAAATATAATATTTATGTATAACAACATTATCCCCTATATAATTTATCAAGTTTTGTTATCCTCACAAATCTACTATTCAACTTTTCTCTCTTTACTCTTTCTTTTTTCTGTCATTGGCTATTTGGTATGTCTCTTTCTTAAAATTTGTAACACGCCGATTTTTTTTCAAGCATTAATATTAAAATAATAGTTTTCTTTTTGTATTATAACATGATAGTTTACTAACCAGTTAATATGGAATTTAGTAAAATGAAGGTGCTTATTAAAATGTTAATTAAATAGTAAATTAACTGGTTCAAAAGCAATCTGAATGTATCCGTTATTGTTTTTTTATGTATTGATTAATATTTGTTTATATAAAAATATATAATACTTAAAATAGATTTTTTATGTGTTGATTAATATTTGTTTATATAAAAAATATGTAATACTTAAAACAGATTAATGGATTTTGTATTTTAGAAATTTTAGATTGATTTTTAAATAATAGTTATAAGTTAATAAAGTAAATAAATAATCTACTTGTGTAAATATTAAAACGTAAGTGAATATGATTCAAACAAAATGTTTATAGATGATGATTTGTTTATATAAAAAATATATAATACTTAAAATAGATTAATGGATTCTGTATTTTAGAAATTTTAGATTGATTTTTAAATAATAGTTATAAGTTAATAAAGTAAATAAATAATCTACTTTTGTAAATATTAAAACGTAAGTGAATATGATTCTGTTTAAATGTTTATAGATGATGACTATGTAAATAAAAGTTTAGATATTCAAATGAGATTATTGATAGAATATATGAATTTAAAATGTATCTACTTTTGTAAATATTAAAACGTAAGTGAATATGATTCTGTTTAAATGTTTATAGATGATGACTATGTAAATAAAAGTTTAGATATTCAAATGAGATTATTGATATAATATATGAATTTAAAATCTATCGTAAATAATTTAAATAGGAGCTCAGATATATTTAGATACAAATTAGGGTTTTGATAGGTGAACCTATTAATTTGAACTTGAATTTGAAAATTAAAATTTGGATAAAAATATTAAGTGGGGATTAATTTATTTTTTCAAGATTTAAGGATTAATTTTCTTTTTTTTTAATTTAGGATTAACTAATGAAACTAAAAGGATTATGTTTAAGGCGGGAAAATAAATTCTAGATAGTCTCAATGATTGCCATGTGTCTCAAATTGGTTTACTTTATTATATGTATAGATATAGATTTTCCATCAACACTGTTTTTTATCTTTATTTTTTTTCTTTGCAATTCATAATATTTCATTTTCTTTTCCGATTATTATATTTCATTTTCTGGATCAACGTACTGTGACATTTTTTTTATTTCGTCAAGGGACACATTTTTTTAATACATGTATTATATTTTTTTAATAAGGAGTCAATAAAAAAATCAAACTCTGTTGTGAAGTTGTAAAAAATTAAAAGCCTTCTTTTTCGATTATTATATTGCATTGTTTGTACAAGTTTGAAGGCTTTAAAATAGGAAATGTGTTGGTATTTATTATATGTTTCCATTAAATGGAAAAAGAAATATTTTTTACAACTAATTTAGTTGTTTATTTTCGTTGATTAATTAAAAATAAAGATTACATCATGTGCCCAAAAAAATGCTACCGTATTTTAAAAATTATTCTTATAATACATGTATTTAAAAAAATATAATACATGTATTAAAAAAATGTGTCCCTTGATGAAATAAAAAAAATTTGTCACAGTACGTTGATCCGGAAAATGAAATATAATAATCGAAAAAAGAAAATGAAATATTATGAATTGCAAAGAAAAAAAATAAAGATAAAAAACAGTGTTGATGGAAAATAGTATATATATATATTGGATTAATTGAATAAAAAGTAAAAAATATGAACCAACGGAAACCAGGAGGGAATTGGGCCTTTTTTTTAATCCAATAAATAAATGAAACTATGAAAAAATTAATAAAAAGCAATGAAAACACTATTTTGGTAAATAGTTTTTAGAGAGCACCAAAATGGTAAATAGTTTTTCCCTAAACACCACTTTGGGAAAAAAAACTCGCAATGCCCCCGAATAGAAACATGCTTGTTTGTTAATGTAATAAAGATTTTTGTGTCATGAAAGCAATTTATAAACATGTACCTTACCTTCTTTTGAAAGAGGATTTAAATTTGCATTTTTTTTATTTAATTTTCCAAACCCCTGTTAACTTCATCGTAATGAACAACTTACCAATGCAAGTATTCCCTAAGTTTAGGATCATTTGGACTTGGAGCATCAGGATCCACCATAACCTAACAAATATCCAACTTAGTAATACTTCTTAAGAGTGATTTGTAAAGCTAGAACAACTAGTAAGAAAGAATGAAACAAAGAAATGACACACTTACTAATGTGTGAAAAACACGTAGATCGTGACCTCCAATATCAACCCTAGGTTGGTTCACAACTTGAGAAGGTTTTAGCCCGACCCCGTTGCTAACTTCCCTATCGCTATAAGTAACAGTGAGGTTAATAGACCTAGTGAAGCTATCAACAACATCTCCTATCACATGTCCAAGGACCAATGGGTCCCTCTCCCTCCTCATTATATAAGAACCGGAATTTTCGTCGGTTTTATGATGAGAGTTGTATACTATCGTATTGGCCTTGGTATTTATAAGACTTTAGATACATAGTATGTGGCCCCAAACTTATCCCTCATTCAAACATATTCTCTTTGAGTTGTGATGAGAGTAATATATCATTTAGATTCCCATACGAAAGATAGACCAATGGAGAAAGGAGGTGGATAGACGGACAAAATATGTTACCATTTCACCACATATATGTTTAACAAGGAATTTGGACTGTGTGCCACTTCTATCTTCTGGTGTTAACTTTTCTCCATAGGTAAAAAAGTTGAAATGGATAATTTTAACACTACAAATCTTTTGGTGTGAACTTTTCTTCATAGGTAAAAAAAGTTGAAATGGATAATTTTAACACTACAAAGCTCCATTTAAGAATGTTCATAAAAACTTACATTTTATACTTTGTTTTAAAAGTAACACACTGAAAAAAAAAAAAAGGTTCCAACCAACTCAATATACAATGAAAACATAAAAAGGAGTTCGTCGCAACAATTAGGAGTACGAAGATGAATTGTTAAAGTATCGTGCTCACTTATTTGTGTTCAGTTAGATTTTGAGAATACGAGATTTCAACCATAAAAGTTTAAATTATTGTGGAGAGTTATGCATCTTAAGACTATCTCCATTGCTAAGAGCATCCTTAGGCATTCTTAGGTGCCAGTCACCTGTCATATCTTATCGTTAAAAGTTTATAAAAATCCTTATCAACTCCCAATTCACCTCTAACCATACAAACATTCCAACATATCCTTACATTTTCAACAGCAACGCCCATTTTTTGTTTAAATTTAATTAGTTATATTACTAAAATGTATTTTACTTTTAGGTAAAAGGATTAATATAATAAATTCTAATATTAAAATAAAAATCCTTTACCAACTTTTGCCACTCCATCTTCTGTCCATCTTAAGCTTTCTAAGATAACCCAAAAACTATATCTTGTTGAATATTATTGTTGAAAAAAAAAAACAGAAATGGCCCAAGAATAGAGAGAACCAACACCCTTAACTTTGGGTGCCACACCTTCGGACATCATTGGGCGGCCGGCTCCAACGCCGCACCTAACTTCGGGCGGCTCTGACGTGGCTCGGATGACCTGATTTTGAACGCATTGTAGATAGTCACTTTTAATAGTGTATATGGATAATATATATATATATATGCATATATATAGGGGGCATGATCTGGGGAAAATGCATATAAGTGTGAAAACGGTGATAACGATTTTCAGGCACAAGATCTTTCTGATTTGTGGCTGGGATTGATGCGTTGGCGTTTTTGTAAGTAAGTATAAGTTTAGTTTGTGTGCGGGCTTCATTAAGGGTATAAAGGTAAATTTTCCATAAATAAAACGCTAAAAACGCCACTTTTGACAGATTAATTATAAATCATCTAAAACGCTAGAAAAACATTATTGTAGTAATGAAAAAAGTAAAAAAAAAAACAAAAACAAAAATGCAAAAAAACGCTAGAGGCTTTAATGCTTTACATTCAATGAGGAACAAACTCTCGCCCAAAATCACGCGCCTAAAACTCATTATATAAAATAAATGAACTTAACATCCTTTTCATTGAGCATCTAAAAAAAGAACAAAAACGCAAATCTCTTGAAAAAGCTAAACATCATAATACTTTCAAGAAAATTACACCAAAAGGAAATGGAAACTGTAATCTCTTGGGGGTTCAAAACTTCAATCCACATGTTCGTTATAAAATACGACTCCAGAAGAAGGGTTATGGTGAAAACTGTAAACACCATACTTAATATGGAAGAAGAAGTGCAGTTGAGGATTATGGAAGTTAGAATTCCTATGGAGAACTTGTGTGAACAAACACAAACTGTTATAAGGCGATTAAGGAGAAAAATTCATGTAAATAATGCAAATCAATTTGATGAAGAGCCAATAATTTCATCATGGCGTTATGATGAAGAATATCAGTGGGTGACGGTTGTGTGGCACAACTGTCAAGAAGAAGACCACACCATTGATAACATACTGACTGAACAGGGACTTTCGTTTATAGACAGTACGTCAAATGTGACTTATGGCCACACTTTTTCGAAAACCTCCATGCCACACTTTCAAATAAATGTGTGGCTAAAGGTCATTAATGACATTTCAAAACATTCTAGCCTACTTTTAGCCACACATTTTAGTTATTCATGTGACCACTGTATAACAATTCAAAACTTTTAGCCACACTATAAGAAAATAATGTGACATTTACAAGCCACAACTCGAAAAGTGTGGCCAAATGTGATCTATGGCCACATATATTTGTTTCATGTGACCAAAAACACATGTATTTGACACGTTTAGCCACATTTTAAGAAAAAAAAATGTGACATATATTAGCCACACTAGCAAAGTGTGGCCAAATGTGATCAAAGATCACAGTATTTATTTTCATGTGACCAATAACACATGTATTTGAAACCTTTACCCGCACTTTAATAAAAAACTGTGAGACATATTAGCCGCACTAGAAAAGTGTGGCCAAATGTAATCTACGACCATAGTATTTGTTTTATGTGACCAAAAACACATGTATTCGAAATCTTTAGCTACACGTTAAGAAAAAAATGTCGCACAAGAAAAATGTGGCCAAATATGTTCCACGGCCACGGTATATGTTTGGTAATGTGGCTAAAAGCTATTACATCTGGCCACGTATATTATATTGTGTGACAAAATATTAGACAATAGCGACAAATAAAATAAAATAAAAAATCTTATGGCTTTACATAAAAAGTCGTCACACCATCGTCAGTTTGTTTATTTTGTGTGATGAAATGATATCAAATTTCATTAAAAAATATGTGACCAAAGATTAAAATTACTTTTCTTTTTTGAAATCTTTAAAATTCCCTCCAGTATATTTTATTATAAAATTTAAACTTCCTCCCAAATTTTTTCACCTAAAAATTTCCCTCCAAAATATTTCATTTTAAAAGCTCCCCCCAAAATATATCATTTTAAAACTTCCCCCTCAAATAATATTATGATTTGAAAAATTACATTATTTAACAAAAAAATCTTACTACATAATTAAAATTCAAAGTAATATTAAATATTATATTTTCTAAATTATATTTGTTATAACTCGTTTTCTTATAAATAATATACTAATGCATACATATTAAATATATTTTCTATTTTATAAACAAAAATTTTTTAAAATCATATATTTTTAAAGTATATAAAGTTATAAATTTCATTTTATTGATTGAGTAATTTCCTTCCAAACTTATATTTGTCGTTTAGTAAAGCATATTAGGTCTTAATATATCAAAATAGACAATTCATAGATCACATATGTCTTAATATACCATATTGGGTCTTTGTCGATCACAATGAACAATAGTAGATCATATATGTGTTAGCGGGGCCCCATATTGAAACTAAATAATCACCATGGACAATAGTAGATCGTACATGTATTAATGGATCATAATTGACAATATTCTATTATATATGTCTTAATGCACCATCTTAGGCATTAATAGATCATAATGGACAATAATAGATCATACATGTCTTAACGGACCGTATTGGGCCTTAGTGGATCACAATGAATAATAGTAGATCGTGCAAGTTTTAATGGGCCATATTGGGTCTTAATGGATCACAATGAACAACAAATTGATCATACATGTCTTAATAGGCCATATTGAGCCTAAATGGATCACGATGGACAATAATAGGTCGTGCATGTTTTCATGGAGCATATTGGACCTTAATGAATCAATATGGACAATAGTAGATCATTCATGTCTTAATAAACCGTATTAGGCCTTAATAAATCACAATGGTTAATAGTATGTCGTGCATCTTTTAATGGATCATATTGGGCCATAATAGATCAACATGAACAATAATAGATTATGTATGTCTTAATGGACCATATTGGGCCTTTATGGATCACAATGGACAATACTAGATCATAAGCTTCTTAATGAGCCATATTTGACTCAAAAGTAGGTCGTGCATATCTTAATGGATCTTATTAGGCCTTAATGGATCAACATGAACAATAGTAGACCATATATGTTTAAATGGACCATATTGGACCTTAATGGATCACAATGGACAATAGTAGATCAGAAATGTCTTAATGGGCCATATTGGGCTTAATGGATCATAATGGAAAATAGTAGATCATACAAGTCTTAATGGACCATATTGGGCCTTAATGGAACACAATGGACAATAGTTTATCATACATGTATTAATGGACCATATTAGGCCTTAATGGATCATAAAGGACAATAGTAGACCATATATGTTTTACTAGACCATATTGGGCCTTAATAGATCACAACTGACAATAGCTGATCATACATGTCTTAGTGGACCATATTGGGGCTTAATGGATCATGGTGGACAATAGTTGATCATGTATGTCTTAATGGACCATATTAATCCTTAATGGATCACAATGGACAATAGTAGACCATATATGTTTTAATGGACCATATTGGGCCTTAATGGATCACAACTGACAATAGCTGATCATACATGTCTTAATGGACCATATTGGGGCTTAATGGATCATGATGGACAATAGTTGATCATGTATGTCTTAATGGACCATATTGGACCTTAGTGGATCACAATGGACAATAGCTGATCATACATGTCTTAATGGACCATATTGGGCCTTAATGGATCATGATGGACAACAGTAGATCATACATGTGTTCACGGGACATATTGGGCCTTAGTAGATCACGTAGAGTTTAGGGCCTACTATGAGACATTGTTTTACAACCGGGAATGGGTATATGATTAGCCAAACACGACCCATTGCCATCCCTACATTATATTATATTATATTATATTATATTATATTATATTATATTATATTATATTATATTATATTATATTATATTATATTATATTATATTATATTATATTATATTATATTATATTATATTATATTATATTATTGAGTTAAATGCCATTTTAGTCCCCGTGGTTTGGGCAATTTTGCCAGTTTAGTCCAAAGGTTTCATTTTTCGCATGTGGGTCCAAAAAGGTTTCATCCTTGCCATTTTAGTCCACTGGCTTAACTTTATCAATTTTTCTATTAACGAGAAGGGCAATTCGGTCATTCTATATGTAGTTCTGTGAACTAGAAGGGGCAGTTCGGCTATATAAAATGACCGAATTGTCTTTCTCGTTAACAGAAATAATGGATGAAGTTAACACAGTGGACTAAAATGGCAACGGTGAATCATTTTTGAACCCACAGGCCAAAAATGAAACTTTTGGACTAAACTGACAAAATAACCCAAACCACAGGAACTAAAATGACATTTAACTCCATATTATATAATAATATAATATAATACATAACATATTAAATTTATATTTATATAGTATAAATTAGCAACAACTTGCAATACGAGTTGTACTTTGTGCATTGTAAGATGTATCCGTTTTGTGGGCTCTGTTGTTCTATTGGGCTATGTGGGCGGTCGATGCTTCATCATTATATATCATCAACACCACCTCACAAACATCTCCTCAGTAACCAGTGCGGCGACCCCCGGTTCAGCAACCTGCCGGTTTCCAACGGTAACGCCGGCGATTCCGGCCACTTTCTCCGGCCTGATTCCAGCGGTCAATCTCAACCCACGCGCTGTCTACCCTTACTCTCACCACCTGGTTTGAGTTCTTACCTTGAAACCCTAGCGATATGAATCGAGAAGGAGAACGAAAAAAGAAGAGAGAGTGTGTGTGGCGGAGGAAGACGGCCGACGACCTCTCCACGCCTGATGACGCATCTTTTCCAGATTTCCATCATTATTTGATTTCTTTTGTAATGTTAGGTTATTAGTCCTAATTTTTTGTTTCTTCGATTAAGTTTTTTTGACTTCTACTTCTTTATCTCTCTCTGGTACAAAATTAGGGTATTCAAAGTTTCGGAAACACAAAATTAGGGTTTCTTCGTCGAAATACGCATAAATTGTTGTTCATGTACTGAATGATCCTCTGCTTGGTGTGAGATGCAGAAGTCTCAGCGGACAAAGCCTACCAGGTATTCTCACTGGAATTCGCCAATCTTCCTTACCTCGAGAATTTGTACGATCTTTCTTGTTTGTTAAATTAAATTCCATTGTTTGTTTGTTTGTGTTTGATAGTTGAATTGTGTATTTAATTGTTACAGAGACTTAACTCGCAACTGTCTCAGTGGCACAATTCCTCCACAATGGGGATCTATCCAGTGAACTGTAAACATGTAATTCTACTTTGTGTATAATTTTTAATATACATTGACTTTGGATCATAAGGCGTTACGTTTGAGTTTTAAATCAATTGCAGTTCTCTTCTAGTGAATCGTTTGAATGGATCACTCCCGAAGGAGCTCGGAAACATCAACACATTAAAATCTTTGTGAGTTTCTTTTTATCTGTTATCTCATCAGATTTACTCAGTGTTGTAGAAAGCTGGAATAATCATGACGTAATTGGTAGTCAGATTATATATCCCCTGGTAGGACCGAGAATCCGAAAACGGTTAAAGGCAGCAGTCAAAGTTGATCAAAAATTTTGAAGTATCTGAAAAATTATATGTATTAATACATTCCGATTAATAAGGTTGAAAAATTGTATATAAAATTATGAATTTTTTCATTTATATATAAATTTTCAACCTTATTAATCGGATTGGACTAATACACATTATATACACATAAGTTTGAAAATTACATATAAAATTCAATCTTGTTAATTTTGATTAATCCTTGGTCGGTAACCCAACTCATGACTAGCACCTAGCAATTTTTACAATCAGGGATTTACTGTCATTTTTAACTTATGTAATTGTTGTTTAAAGATAAACATGTTCAGTGAAAAAACGGCTAGGGTTTATTCATCAGAAAAAAATAAAGTACAAATGAAAAGAAAATAAACATTATATAGCCAGGCTAACTAATCTAAACATATTTTATTACGCTAACAATTGTTATTTTTCTATTTGTGACTATAATTCTGTTATTAACTAGATCCGTAGAGGACAACATGATGTCTGGAGCAATTCCTGATGAACTTGGGAATCTTACAAGCATTGAGAGACTGTAAGACTTTGTGAAATTTGATGATATTGGTGTGGATATTTTTGGTATACAACTGTTTCATTTTCTGTTGTAGAATACTGAACTCCAACTTTTTCACTGGGGAATTGTCTGTATCATTTGCAAATCTGATCAATATGAAGGAGTTGTGAGTTCTACTATTATTCTTTGATCATTATATGGCTAGTCAGCTAGATGAAGTTACTTATATTTATTTTTGTTTCTTACGTAGTCATATTTGCAATAACAACTTCTCTGGGGAGATCCCGGATGTCATTGGAGACCTTTCTTCCCAAAATGGGGATCACTATATGATTTACGTACCTTGTTTCTATTTATTGTAATACGTTTCTTATTTATTGTAATACATATGTTTATTAGATACACATTTTTTAAATGCTCTATTTGTCTTGGCATGCAGGCATCGGTCATTGACCCTGCAGATATAGCTGGACTCAAATCTACACTAGATAACCACAAAGTCAGTAGTAGCAGAAATTTGAATCCAACTTTATAGCCTCTATGTAATTTATAAAAAAGGAATAAATGTTTACATGTTGTTTAATGTCACAGGTTAGTCTTTTTTTCACTAAGTTGCCAACTAACCCGTTTCTTAGATAGATGTGTTGACATCGAGCTGGTTTCAAAGCAGTGCCATGCTAAAGGAGCCTTGGTTTGCATTGATGGAACGTTTGCTACACCTTTGAACCAGAAGGCTCTTGCGCTTGGTGCTGACATTGTTGTGCACTCTACAACCAAATATCTTGGTGGTAACAATGATGTAAGCATTTGTATCTTTTAGCTAATCTATTTTTACTGGCATTGTGAATCTTGTTAACTTTTTTTTTCTAGGTGCTTGGTTGCTGTGTGAGTGGATCTACTAAAATAGTTTCTCAAGTTCGTATGGTGCATCATGTTTTAGGTGGCACTATTAATCCTGTAAGTAATCCTAGTATCCTACATTGTCAGCTTTTCGTTATTGAGAAATTTTGGTTGACATTATTAATGGTGTCTTTTGGATGTCACTTGTCAGAATGCTGCATATCTCCTCATTCGTGGCATGAAAACGCTAAAGTTACATATAAAACAACAGAATTCCACTGCGAAGAGGATGGCCGAAGTTTTAGAGGCACATCCTAAGGTACTTTTAGTTTATCACATAAGGGAAACATCTTAGATTGGTGGCAAAACACGTGGGCCCGACCAGTAGGCTAACAGGTCAAAGTGTGTTTAGGCCGAAATCTATAACTTCATATTATGGGTTGGGTCAAGTGACCCGCAAACACTTTTTTGTTTATCTTTTACCAGTTATTACTTTTTGAAGACAATAACGGTCATATTTTGTAAATAAGACGATTAGAGGGTACAACGAGTTATGTGTAATCTTTACAGGTGAAGCATGTCTATTATCCAGACTTGAAAAGTCATCCCGAACATGAACTTGCAAAGAAACAAATGACTGGTTTTGGTGGTGTTGTCGGTTTTGATTCTGGGTCTGAATTGACAAACATTTGTTTATCCTGCAGGCTGATACAAAATTTGATATGGATATTAATGAAGATGATTTGGAAGACGAGTGTTCCAACTATGGTCGGGTCAAGCGTATATTTGTTGACAAGTATGTGTTCAAGTTCTTTATCCGAGTCTATTAGGATGAACATTTGTTAGATGTGGAAATCACCATAACATGGGGTTTACAAGTAGCATGAATAAAACACTGGGAGGATCATACAAGATCAGAACCGACCACCAGTTACAAGTTTACTTCTCACCACAACAGCAGTAATGTGGCCACAAACCCATGGATGCAAATTTGCAGCACTTTTAGGTCTAAAACAGTGAGTGTATGGACTTGGAGAAATAGTTCTTAGTTTATGTGTAGTCATTTTCCTTTGCAACTTTTGTAGATAGGTTTTGATTAGAAGTTAATATTTTTAATCAGTATTACTATTTAAATTGAAAACTTCTGTTATTATTGTTAATAGCATTTGGTTTTTAGTTTTCTCATGTTTATTGTAGTTTTTATTTGACAAAAAATTGAAAATAAAATGGGTATTTACTCGAAAATGGTCACATATAATGACAAAAAATATGTGTGACCAAAAATTAGAAAATAGCCACACTTAAAATTATAAAATTTTGTGTGGCTATACATAATCACTAGCCACACCATAGTTACTTTGTTTTTTGTTGTGTGACCGAATGATATCAAACGTTATGGGAAAAGAAAGTTATATGTGACAAAAGATTAGACAATAGCCACACTTATAATTACAAAATTTATTGTGGCTATACATAACCATTAGCCACACTTTTATCACTTTGTTTTTTGTTTGTGTGACGGAATCATAGCAAATGTCATGGGAAAAAAACAAATACATGTGACCAAATGTTAGACAATAGCCACACCATCATTACTTTGTTTCTATTGTGTGACGATCCGATAACAAATGTCATAGGAAAAACAAATATATGTGACCAAAAGTTAGACAGTAGTCATACTTAAAATTCCAAAAATGTTTTCTATATATAGTAAAAGCTTTTAGCTACACTTATAATAAATTCATGTGACTATGTAATAGAATCGGCCACACTTACAGTAAATTCATGTGACCGTTGCCACCTTTTAGCCATACTTAATAGACAAAATGTTTGATTACAACCTTTTTTGTCACACTTTTTTTTAATTGATGTGGCTAGAACATACTTTTTAGTAAATATATGTGACTATATAATAGAAAGAGTCACACTTAAATTAAATTCGTGTGATTGTTGCAACCCTTTAGCCACACTTAATGAAGGAAATGCTAGATTTTAACAAAAAATGTTGGTACCCTTTAGCCACACTTTTAAGTTATAAGGCCACTAAAAAGTAGGTGTGGCTGTATAATACCTACGATGACTCGAGCTTTGGTCACATCTGACATGAAAAAAATATGTGTGGCGAAAGACATATGGTCACACTTTTTTTTGTGGTTGTATCCTTATTTTGGCGTAGTGAGAACAATTATGCAATGCAACATGTTTAAATGCTGAGAAAACACCAATAGTAACATTGTTGGTGGGGTTGTTTCAATGGAGACGTGAAGCACTTGAGGACAAGAATGCCGACAAAAATAAAGACGAAGATGAGCATTTTGGTGAGGAATCAGAAGAAGAGGACGAAGAGAGTGATGGGTAATTCTCGGTCATTGTCCCATCCGATGAAGACTTTTAATTGTTCTCTTGTATTTTTTCTATAATGTTTTCCCATAAGAATATTTTGGTAATCTTTTAACTACTATAATTAACGCCATTACAAATGAATGTTCTAATATTAAAAAAACACCATTATGTTAAATAAAAATGATTAAAAAACAGTTGATAAAAATAAAACGCAAAAAATGGTAATTTAACATAAAACACCATAAAGGGGTGCAAGAAAAGTAAAACACAATAAATGGTTGTGTAATAATAAAATGCCACTATATAAAAAAGTAATAAGCGCCAAAGTGTAATAGAATAGTAAAACACCATAATAAACGTTATTATTCACTATTCTTTGCTCTCGAAGGCCGTGTTGATCTACTTTTGATTACTGGTTCTTTGCATGTGGATGCAGAGGATCAATTTTTTTACAATTTTTACACAACCGTTCTTTCGCCCCGTCTTCGGTTTTTTGTTGTTTTTTTTTGTTGCTTCCGTGTGTTTTGATTTCAACTGCTTATGAGATCTAGAACATTTCGACTTATAACCAACAGGAACTCTTATGGGATTTTTGTTGTTTTGATATTGCCTAGTTATCTCGGCAATTCAATCCCTAGTACTAAGAGCGGGGGCAGCAATCTGCATATCTTGAACCTTTTTCATGAAGGATTGACCATGATCCTTGTATAATGAAAGCTCCTCCTTGTTGTTTGATAAACGATTCAGAGTATACTCGGTCGCAGAAATGATTTCTCGCATCATTCCTTGGACATCCGCTTCAAGTTCGGTTATAAAATTGCGGCTCATTGGGTAATTTGTAGCTATCTATCTAAAATGTAATGTTTTGGAAATTCCATAATGTCCAAACTTCTCAAAACATAGAAGTCATGTCTACATAACAACCTAAACTGCTCAAAACACCTGCATGAGCAAAAGCTAGTGCAATCAGACTTCCGGTACATCACCTGCAAAGAACGATATAATAAACTAAAGCTAACCAATGGAAAAACACAAAACTATAGACATTATACGAATAAAAGGGAAAACAGTTTCACATCTCAAAATGCCATAAGATATAATGAAAAAACACAATCATAATGAAAACACATTATACACATGTGTTAAAAACAGTGTATGATAAAGAAAATGCCAAGACAATAAAAACACCAATTGTGTCAAAAGGTGAAGAACATGACTGCTGAAAATCGTTTATATAAAACTTAACAAACCCGTCGTGTTGCTCTTCATAACAACCATTTATACAATCCCCAATCCCGACTAGTTCTGCTTGTATATCTTAAAAAATAATTTTGGTGTATATCTCAGAGGCTTGACTCTCCAACACTCTATAATTACTTTTCAGCTCAGAGCGTTGGTATTGACTTTCATGGTTGTTTTCCCGATGGGTATGGTGCTGTGATTCTATTGCAGTTTCATAATGCGTCATGAACTCAACAAGAGTTTAGTTTGCATTACATACTTGAATAAAGAAATGGTTTTCACTCCCAGACCTCGACATTGTACGCATAAGACCTGACAGAAACTCAGTCCTTTAGTATGCAAGGATCCATGATTCCCTAAGAGCAAAAATATCAGATAACCAGTCGTTATCGGCTAGATTGAACTCTCCATTAACCTCTTCCCAGCATGATTCAAACTCCTCAAGTGTAAGTATATTCGTCCATACAACATCACAAATATGTTCCTTAAAGTCAGTGGAATTACATAACCTTACTCCAACCTACATAAACACGAAAACGCCATAAAGTAAAAAAATAATGATAAATTATGTAAATTTTTTGTCCTCTACACATAAACAAAGTAAAAAAATTATTAAAAAATTCAAAAAAACGCCAAGCTTCTTAAAAACGCCACTGTAGGAAAAAAAGAACTCTACCTTTAGAGAAAGTTTGTGCATCATGTGCCACATGTATAATCTATGACGGGTATTAACAAATACAAAAGAAATAGCCTTCTTCATTGCCGGATCTTTATCAGTTATAACAACTTTTGGTTAATTACCAACAGCTTTTAAAAAAACTTTCAACAACCAAATATATGTATTAGTAGTTTCTGACGACAATAATGCAACACCAAATGTAACATTGCAGTAATGATTATCTATACCAGTAAAAGGTACAAACACCATAGAGTATTTGAAAAGAAAAAAAGTAGACAAAATGGTTAATCCTGAAACGCCACTAAGAATAAAAACGCCAAATAGAAAAAAATTAATTCTAGTTCATACTTGTTTGACCGATAAGTGGCATCAAATGAAATCACATCACCAAACACATGATAATTACGTTAGCATTGATCATCACACCTAAACAGACCCTTCAACCGATTGTCATCTTTTGTAAAATAATCAAATGAAAAATTAGGCTAGGACTGTTTCTTTTCATGCAAATGTCTCACAACCATCTCGGTTCATATTTGTAACGCCCTGCGTCCCTGACCTTTTATCTTTTGTCAATTTTAGTCCCTATACTATGGGAAGCTTGACTCTTATGATACTTTATGAATCTTGATACTTTGAAACTTGAATCTTGGTGATACTTGATACTTGATTCTTGATACTAGATTCTTGATACTTGATTCTTGATACTTGACTCTTGATACTTGATTCTTCATACTTTATACTAAAAACTAGAAACTTGATTCTTAAAAACTAGAGACTTGATGCTTGACTCTTGACACTTGATTCTTGACTCTTGAGACTCTTGAGACTCGTGAAACTTTGAGACTTTGTTAAACGAGGAACTAGAGACTTAACACTTATGTAAACTTGAAACTTGGAAAATTTTGTGTTAATTAAATAGTCTTGTCATGTAATAATACTACACAATACTACGCAATGCAACACTTAACCTAACTCGCAAAACGAACCAAACACGGAAAAGTAACTGAACGGGTTGGACTGTCCGAATGGACATCCGATCAGATGACCATCCGATCGGATGACCATCCGATCGGATGACCATCCGATCGGAGGGCCATTCGACCGAACAACCATCCGATCCAGCCTACTTGCACTGCCTTCTCTCCTCTTGCACTATAAATAGGAGCTGTCACATCATTCTTCACTGATGTGACAGACCCCTCTGACCAGACGCACGCACTCTCTGTTCTAAGGAACTTTTCTTCCATTTTTTCGGCGATTCTTGTAAGTTTTCCACTTGATTCTTGTACAACTTCAATCTATACACATTTCCTCACATGATTCTTCATCAAAATCACACCTTTCACTAGGAAATCACTATGATTCGAGCTCTTGAGGATGACGCCGTCATGGCGGTTTGTACAAACAGCGGTGTGATGTCATTTTCGTCAAGCTTTAGCTCTGATCTAAGAGATTTCTATGTGTTTTACCATGAATCTTTACTAAAACTAAGCTTTTCAGTCGATTTCATGTTTACCTTAAAACTTCCTTAAACACTTTTACTCAAAACGGTGGAATCTGGATCCAAAATAGGCTTAGGACTTGTTCCTTAGCCTGGAGTCGGCTCGATAACGGATTTTCACCGGAGAAGATGACCGGATTACGGGTCAGACATGAAACCCAGCCAAGAACAGCCGTCCGATCAAACGGGGTGATTCCCACCCGATCAGACTAGCTAAACCTTAGTAGGTTTCCGTTATCTTGATACGTTACCATGTCGTCTTCGTTAAACTCAAACTTTGAAACTTTACGAAGGTTGCAAATGGAACAAGATCACATCAGTCGAATGACCATCCGATCGGACGACCATCCGATCGAACGGTCATCCGACCGAACAACATGTTCCTCACAACCTTCAACACTTAAACTATTTTGAATCAGAACTTTGAAACTTATACTCAAACAGCCATTCGACCGAACGGTCATCCGATCGAATGACTTGGATTTATAGTACAACAAAAACTTCAAAAGTTGAAACATTTGGAAACACACCTTTTGGATCGAATGACCATTCGATCGAATGGTCATCCGTCCTGATCCGTCTAATCTACAGGTCATCCGACCGGATGGCCATCCGATCAGGAGACTGGTCCGACACTTTGCACGATTCTACTTTTCTGTCCGACACTTATCTGTTAAACTATAATCAGGCTAATCTCAGTGCTCCCTTCAATCCAATATTATGTGTCGATACTTAGCACCCACTGTGAGTATACTCGATCCCTTTTTGTTTTAACACTTTTGGGATGCAACATGTATTCTATAAACTTGATACTTGAAACTTGTTTGGAATCATACTCTATTCTTTGTAAATTTGAAACTTGATACTTTTTGGATTCTTGATTCTTGATACTTTATGCTATGTGAACGTTTAATCCTTGTGTGTAGTTCCGCCTTAACAATAGTAGCGCTATAGGAGTAATGCACCTCCCCATTATTCTCGGGGGTATTGTTAGGAGGAGTCTATTTTGCTTTCCTTGAGGCTTGGGAAAGTGGTAAACGCATTGGGATACTTGGGCTATCACTTGGACTACATGAACTAGCATGGCTGAAACTATTATATGTTTACATGACGGATATGAGTCTTTTAAACTATTATACTATATACTCAAACTTGTATACTCGCCAGTACATTATTGTATTGACATTATTTTAATACATGTTGCAGGCTGATAGGATGCTGGATTCAAGAAACAAGCTAGGATGATGCTTAGAAACTCACCTAGTTAATTATCTATTTTGAAAAATGTTTGGATGTTTTGTAATCGATACTTGTGGTTGTGAAATTGGTTTAGACGATGTTATGAATTTGGTTAATCTCTATATTTAAACCACTAGTGTTATGGAAACTTTTGAGCAATCTTAACGCTTAGTGCTGCACCCCGATGTTTCCGCCATCGGTTGGGGTGTGACAGATTGGTATCAGAGCCATAACTATAGGGAATTAGGAAAAGGAGGAATGCTTTGCCTAGTCTATAGTTCTAGGAACCTTAACTCTTATTTGTTGTTTAAAACTTATGCATTCTACCAATACTTGCTTCCTAGCAACACATATTCCTGTTAAAAACTTACATGCCTTTCCTAAGGCTGACACAAAATACACTTGGATACTTTGAAAATGCTGCTATGCGGTGTTTGTGTTTTACACGAGATTTACCTTCAAGCCATGAGTGACATCCAAACCTTGAAGGAGATTTCCATACTATATTCTAGTAGGTCTTATCTTTTGATAAGTACCGACGCTGTTAGGGTACGAAGTTGTCAAGTTATAGGTGAAACTCACACCTTGATAACTAGTCCCACTCTTTGATTTTCCTGTCTCGCCAAAGTCTCGAAATTCCCAATCAATTAGGGAGGTGTAATGATCGAAAGGAGAGATATCGTAGGCCTATCATCGATGATGTATTTGTCTAAGTAAGTCAAGACACGTTGCCTCAATTCGAAAGGGGATCGATACACTTTGGTTAGTCACCGTTCCTCTACCCGGTACAACCCTATATTTTATGAGCCTATCTTTTATGTTATCTCGATTTTTATATGTGATTTTGAACTTGCTTCTTGTTCGTTTCAAGACTTTTTACATGAATCGCACGTATGTCCGCAATTTAAAACAATAATCATAATCTCTCAGGACTGAACTAAATTTATGATGCTTTATTCATAATGGTAAACTATGTGGAATCTTGATTAAACTATGAGAAACATGATCTAACGTGATACTATGTGAAACTACTTGTTTAATCTATGTGTTGTTGTGGTAGCAAAACACTATACGTAACATGGCACCGAAAGACGAGACAGAAGTAACAAGGATGAAACATGGTGGATATCCGCTGGTACTTCCTATATATAAGTGTTTCCGACATGTTACTAACTTTTGTACCACGTGCCATGTGAAACTTAGTGTTTTGCAGGCTGGTAATGGGAATGTTGAACTCTAAGCAATGTGAAACTACTTAACCTATGTGAACTCTAACGTGTATGTGTTGTTGTGAGTGGCAAAACACGAAATGTAGCCTAGCACCAAAGACGAGACGGACGTGACATGTCCAAAACATGGTGGATATGCCGCTGGTACTTCCTATATATAAGTGTTTCTGGCATGTTACCGAACTTTCGTACCACGTGCTATGTGAAATTCATAGTTTTGCGGACTCGTGGTGGAAATGTTGAAACTACTTGATTAATCTATTATGTGAAAATGATGGAGTCTAATGTTGTGGTTGGTGAAACATGACACAGATGACGAGATGGACGTGGAGTGATCGAAGCATGGTGCATACGCCACTGGCACTTCCTATATATAAGTGCTTCTATCATGTTGCTAAACTTTCGTAACACGTGCCATGTGGAATTAGTTGTTTTGTGGACGGTGGTGAGAATGTTGAACGCTAAGCTACGTGAAACTATTTGGTTAATCTACGTGTATGTGATAATGGTGGAGTGTATTGGTATGGTTGGCAAATGCAACACGTAACATGACACCGCATACGAGGCGGAAGTGATGTGCCCGAAACATGGTGGATACGCCGCTGGTACTTCCTATATATAAGTGTTTCTGACATGTCGCCAAGCTTTCGTATAACGTGCCATGCGAAGGTCGTGGGTATGCGGATGTTGAACCTTTTGAAACTATGTGAAACTTGTTAAATGCTTTGGTGAAACTTGAGTCTTTTGCAATCGTGTGTGAAACTATATACCGTGAGACTTTATGATCTACACTTACACGATCCTTTTCTTGGATCTTTAGATGTCTTCCCGCAAACTATCTGACTCTCTCAAGAGATCCAGGGAGAATTCTCAGAAAAAGATGATATCATTCATGGCCGATCAGATCGCTCGCATCGTGCCAAAGATCGTCTCTGAGATCCAAGGATCAAACACTCCTCCTTCCTCTATGGAATCTAAAGGCGAGAAGCTAAAGCCTACGAAGTTCAGCTACAAACACTTCGTCTCTTGCAACCCTGAGCCTTTCACGGGCAGTGATGGGGTAGAGTGGTTCGACAACATCGAGGTTACCTTCATTAACAGCGAGTGCCCAGAACATTTAAAGACCAGGAGTGCAATGGGAATGTTTCAAGGCAGAGCTCTAGAGTGGTGGTCGAAGGAGAGAAACATCCACTCTAACGAAGAAGCTTATGCTCTTCCGTGGACCGAGGTGCGAGAATTAATGATGCTTGAATTCTGCCCTCCCCATGAACAACTAAAGCTTGAGGAAGAGTTTTGGCATCTCAAGCAGGTTGGAGATGACAACTTGGCTTATACTACCCGCTTCAAGCAACTCAGCGTAATCGTTCCTCACTTGGTTTCTACCCCGAAACGCATGATAACCAAGTACATCAATGGGTTACCTCCTACAATGCCTGATTCGATTGAAGCAGCTCAACTGGAGACTATTGAGGAAGTTTATCCTCTTGCCGCAAGCTTGAACAACAATCGCGTCCGTGAAAAACAGTTCGCTACTCCTGCTCCCTCGAAGTCAGCAAACCAAGTTACTCAGCAGCCAAGTGGCAGCCGGAACAAGAAGAGAAAGTCTCAGGGTTTAGGATGCAATGCGATTGTCCCTGCTGCAAACCCTATTGTTAAGACAGCTCCCGATGCTGCTGTTCAAAACCCTCTTGCTCCTGAAAACAAAAAGCAGTACACTGGGCCTCATCCTAAGTGTGCAACTTGTAATTTTCATTATCCAGTTACTTCTGCTTACCGCCTGTGTACCAACTGCAATTGCTATGGTCACACAACTCCCTACTGCTGTCAAGTCAACCAAGCTCAGCAAGTGCCAGTTCAGGCAGCTCTACCAGCTCCCCCAGCTCCTCCGCAGAATCCTAGGCCAGTCAATACTGTTCGTGCATGCTACAAGTGTGGAGATACTACTCATCTTCTTAATCAGTGTCCTCAGCTGAACCAGGAACAACAGCCAGCCGCTCGTGGACGAGCATTCAACATTAACGCTAACGAGGCTCGTAATGACAATGACGTCGTTAATGGTACGTTTCTCGTCAATAATCTTTACGCTTTGATACTATTTGATATTGGTGCCGACAGAAGCTTTGTCTCTGTAGAATTTGAATCTTTGTTAAACTGTGCATGCTCTAAGCTACCTAAGTCATTTTCGGTGATTGCCAATGATGGTAAACCAATTCTAGTTGATTCTATTCTCAGTGGTTGTTCCTTGACTCTTAACGACCACGTATTTACTATTGATCTAATACCCATGCAATTGGGTAGTTTTGATATCATAATCGGCATGGATTGGTTGCGTAAGAATCATGCCGAGATTGCTTGTCATGAGAAGTTCGTTCGCTTACCTCTTCCGTCAAGTGATACTTTACACGTTTATGGAGACCGACCTTCTAGAGGACTAAAGTTGATGTCATGCACTCAAGCGAACAGATGCTTACTTAAACAAAACCTTGCCTTCTTGGCCCACGTGGTGGAACAAAAGGGCAAGGGAAAGAACGTAAGCAATGTTCCAGTGGTGTGTGATTTCTCTGATGTCTTTCCGGAGGATCTTCCTGGTCTTCCTCCTCCTCTATCTGTTGACTTTCGTATTGACCTCAACCCTGGTGCGACTCCTGTCGCCAAGGCTCCCTACCGACTTGCACCCTCCGAGATGCAAGAACTATCTAGTCAACTTCAGGAACTGCTCGATAAGGGATTCATTCGTCTAAGTACCTCTCCGTGGGGTGCTCCTGTGCTATTCATCAAGAAGAAAGATGGTTCGTTTCGTATGTGTATCGACTACCGTGAACGTAATAAGCTTACCGTTAAGAATAGTTATCCTCTCCCTCGTATCAATGATCTATTTGACCAACTACAAGACGCGTCCTGTTTCTCGAAAATCGACCTTCGATCTGGTTATCATCAGCTCCGTGTTCTCGAAGATGATATCCCCAAAACTGCCTTTCGTACTCATTATGGGCACTACGAGTTCATGGTTATGCCTTTTGGCTTGACCAACGCACCCTATGTGTTCATGGATCTTATGAATCGTATTTATAAACCTTATTTGGATTGCTTTGTGATAGTCTTTATTGATGATATTCTTATTTATTCGAAAACTAAAGCTGATCATGAACGTCATTTACGCTTGATGCTTGAATTATTACGTGGTGAACGCTTATACGCTAAATTCTCTAAGTGCGAGTTTTGGATTAATGAAGTACAATTTCTAGGGCATGTTGTTAGTAAGCAAGGTATTCATGTTGACCCTTCTAAAATGAAGCTATCAGGATTAGAACCCAAGGTCTGCTTGCTAATAAAGTGACTTGGGAACCAACAAACCATGCACCTCATCATTGGAGTACGCCTAAAATCGAAGTTGTGAAGAATTGGAGTACGCCTAAATCTGCCTCTAAGATTCGTTCCTTCCTAGGATTGGTGGGTTATTACCATCGGTTCATCTTGAACTTCTCTAAGATCGCCGTTCCTCTTACTTCTTTGACTCAGAAAGAGAAAGCTTTTGCTTGGGGTCCCGAGCAAGAGGAATCTTTTCAGACACTTAAGACTCTTCTGTGTAATGCCCCTGTCCTTACTCTCCCTGATGGGAATGACGATTTCGTGGTATACTGCGATGCCTCGAACCGTGGCTTGGGCTGTGTGCTCATGCAGCAGGACAAGGTTATTGTTTATGCCTCCCGTCAACTCAAAATACATGAGAAAAACTATACTACTCACATCCTGGAGCTTGGTGCAGTTGTGTTTGCGTTAAAGATTTGGCGACACTACCTATATGGAACTAAGTGTGTGGTTTTCACTGACCATAAGACCCTACAACATATCTTCAACCAAAAAGAACTTAACATGCGACAGAGACGTTGGGTGGAATAGCTTAACGACTACGACTGCGAAATTCGCTATCATCCTGGCAAGGCGAATGTCGTGGCTGATGCTCTTAGTCATAAGACTCATGTTTATACTATATGTTGCTTTCATATTTCTAGTGATCTTCATGCTTGTATCCGTGAAGCTCAGTATTCGTCAGCTAATGAAGGTAGTCTAATCGTTGAAGTACGAGGTGCTTCTGTTGATCTTCTCGAAACTAAATCTGATGGACTTCAATACAATCTCAATCGCATCTGGGTGCCAGATCGCGACAATCTTCGTGAGCTCATAATGAATGAGGCTCATAAATCTCGATACTCTATTCACCCTGGCGCTGATAAGATGTACCATGACTTACGTATGACTTATGGGTGGCCTGGTATGAAGAAGGACATTACTGCTTACGTCTCGAAATGCCTTACTTGCACGAAGGTAAAGGCTGAACATCAACGTCCTTTAGGACTCCTAGAACAACCCGAAATCCCTGTTTGGAAATGGGATAGCATCGTTATGGACTTTATAACTAAACTACCTCGTACACCCGCTGGTCATGATAGTATTTCGGTGATCATTAACCCGTTTGACTAAATCAGCCCACTTTTTTCTTATTCGCGAAAATTATAAAGTGGAGAAACTTGCTCGAATCTATACCGATGAGATCATATGCCGTCATGGCATACCTCTCAACATAATCTCTGACCGTGATGGTCGTTTCACTTCTCGTCTGTGGCAAACATTTCAATCCGCTATGGGTTCTCATCTGAATCTTAGTACGGCCTTTCATCCTCAGACGGATGCACATACCGAACGCACTATTTAAACCCTAGAGGACATGCTCCTTTCTTGTGTCATCGACTTTGGTGGTAACTGGGATGTACATTTACCATTGATGGAGTTCTCGTACAACAACAGCTATCATTCCAGTATTCAGATGGCTCCTTTCGAAGCTTTATATGGTCGCAAGTGTCGATCTCCTCTCAGCTGGCATGAGGTTGGTGATAAGCAACTTACTGGCCCTGAAATCATTCAAGAGACAACGGATAAGATTCTTCGGATCCGTGATAACTTGATCAAGGCTAGGAGCAGACAAAAGAGCTATGCTGATAAAAGGCGCAAGCCTCTGGAATTTGAGTAGTTCGCTTTGGTAAGAAGGGAAAGCTCGCCCCTCGCTATGTGGGGCCTTTAACGATACTTGAAAGGCTTGGCAAGGTGGCGTACAGACTCGACCTGCCACAAGAACTAAATAACGTACACCTGGTGTTCCACGTATCTAATCTTCGTAAATGCCTAGCCGATGAGGAACTGCAAGTTCCCCTTGAGGATTTGCAAATAAATGAAGCTTTACACTTTGTGGAGAAACCGGTCGAAATCATGGATCAAGGTGTCAAGCGATTGAGGCGCAGCAATATTTCCATAGTCAAGGTTCGATGGGAAGGAAAGCGTGGCGCTGAATTCACTTGGGAACTCGAGAGTGAGATGAAGACCAAGTATCTGCAACTCTTCGAGTAGTCTTCCTCTTAGATTTCAGGGACGAAATCTCCTAAAGGAGGGGAGACTGTAAGGCCCTGCGTCCCTGAACTTTTATCTTTTATCAATTTTAGTCCCTATACTATAGGAAGCTTGACTCTTATGATACTTTATGAATCTTGATACGTTGAAACTTGAATCTTGGTGATACTTGATACTTGATTCTTGATACTAGATTCTTGATACTAGATTCTTGATACTTGATTCTTGATACTTGACTCTTGATACTTGATTCTTGATACTTGATACTAAAAACTAGAAACTTGATTCTTAAAAACAAGAGACTTGATGCTTGACTCTTGACACTCGATTCTTGACTCTTGAGACTCGTGAAACTTTGAGACTTTGTTAAACGAGGAACTAGAGACTTGACACTTATGTAAACTTGAAACTTGGAAACTTTTGTGTTAATTAAATAATCTTGTCATGTAATAATACTACACAATACTACGCAACGCAACGCTTAACCTAACTTGCAAAATGAACCAAAGACGGAAAAGTAACTGAACAGGTTGGACTGTCCGAATGGACATCCGATCGGATGACCATCCGATCGGATGACCATCTGATCGGATGACCATCCGATCGGAGGGCCATTCGACCGAACAGCCATCCGATCCAGCCTACTTGCACTGCCTTCCCTCCTCTTGCACTATAAATAGGAGCTGTCACATCATTCTTCACTGATGTGACAGACCCCTCCGACCACACGCACGCACTCTTTGTTCTAAGGCAATTTTTTTCCATTTTTTCGGCGATTCTTGTAAGTTTTCCACTTGATTCTTGTACAACTTCAATCTATACACATTTCCTCACATGAGTCTTCATCAAAATCACACCTTTCACCAGGAAAACACTAAGATTCGAGCTCTTGAGGATGACGTCATCATGGCGGTTTGTACAAACAGCTGTGTGATGTCATTTTCGTCAATCTTTAGCTCAGATCTAAGAGATTTCTATGTGTTTTATCATGAATCTTTACTAAAACTAAGCTTTTCAGTCGATTTCATGTTTACCTTGAAACTTCCTTAAACACTTTTACTCAAAACGGTGGAATCTGGATCCAAAACAGGCTTAGGACTTGTTCCTTAGCCTGGAGTCGGCTCGATAACGGATTTTCACAGGAGAAGATGACCTGATAACGGGTCAGACATGAAACCCAGCCAAGAACAGCCATCCGATCGAATGGGGTGATTCCCACCCGATCAGACGAGCTTAACTTAGTGGGTTTCCGTTGTCTTGATACGTTACCATGTCGTCTCCGTTAAACTCAAACTTAGAAAATTTACGAAGGTTGCAAAAGGAACAAGATCACATTAGTCGAATGACCATCCGATCGGACGACCATCCGATCGAAAGGTCATCCGATCGAACAACATGTTCCTCACATCCTTCAACACTTAAACTATTTTGAATCAGAACTTTGAACTTTGAAACTTATACTCAAACAGCCATTCGACCGAACGGTCATCCGATTGGATGACCCTCCGATCGAACGACTTGGATTTATACTACAACAAAAGCTTTAAAAGTTGAAACATTTGGAAACACACCTTTTGGATCGAATGACCATTCGATCGAATGGTCATCCGTCCGGATGACCATCCGATCGGATGACCATCCGATCGGATGGTGATCCGTCTATGATGACCATCTATGATGACCATCCGTCCGGATGGCCATCTGATCAGGAGACTGGTCCGACACTTTGCACGATTCTACTTTTCTGTCAGACGCTTATCTGTTAAACTTTAATCAGGCTAATCTCAGCGCTCCCTTCAATCTTGAAATTGGTTAATCTCTATATTGAAACCACTAGTGTTATGGAAACTTTTGAGCAATCTGAACGCTTAGTGCCGCACTCCGATGTTTCCGCCATCGGTTGGGGTGTGACAATATTCCCTTGCTAACATATAAATTTGCCTCTTGTAGTTCTTAAAATAAACTTTACTTGACCCCAAATCTTCAAACCCAACAAAAACAGTCTTCATGACGTTAAATGCCTTAACAGGGCCCATGTTCAATTTAGCTATGTTATTTATAACATTTTTCTAAAGCTGAGTGAGGTGTCGTTCCGATGTTAGAAAATGCTTATCAGACTGCTCAACCAAATCATGGTTGTGCTCCTCAACAAACTTATAAGCCTTCCATGATGTAGACTCAAACTCTATAAATATATATATATATAGGGGAAGGTTTAAATGAAAACCACTTTTATTGTGAAAAATCGAAACTAACTAAAAAAAGCCTAAAAAACACACCAATTGTTTTTTTCAATTTTTTTATTAAAAATCGCTATTTTTTATAAATAATTTTTTTTTGTAGTACACATGTGTAATACTACACATGTGTATGTGTACTACACATGTGCACTACAAAAAAATTTTGAAATTTTTTTTATATATAAAAAATAGCGAAAATTGGCATGCAAAAAAAATTTGGTATGTTTTTTTGGCTTTTTTAATTAGTTTTCGAGTTTTCGCAATAAGTAGTGGTTTTCATTTGAACATTCCCATATATATATATATATATATATATATATACTACACAACCAGTCCTCTACGAAAAATTAGACCACACATTCCTTTCTTTCTGATTAGGGTCCAATGTATCAACCTTCTTATTCTTGTAATGCCCAGCTCTCGTACATATATAGTACTTTATATGCTTTTCTCCTTTGGTTTTTATCTTTTTCAGTCCATTTCCTTACACCAAACCCCAGCCATCGCATACTTAAGATGCAAAGAATAACAATCATCAAGGCTTCCAAAAATCATTCCAGACTTTGGCTTTAGATCTTCTCTAAAAATGGGAATTTTGAATGTTGAACCGGTCTCGGGCAAATTCTTTCATTTGACGTAACACTCTCTTCTTAAAAAACAACAAAAAATGCCATGAAAAGTAATGAGATGATTCAATAACCTTGACACTAGAAAAATACACGTCATGCATAAAATAAAGCCAAAATTATCATTTAATCATACATGATTCAATAATCTTGACAATGGAAAAATACACGCCATGCATAAAATAAAGGTAGCTACACATTTAATCATATATGATATATACGCCATTAATCGTTAATAATCAATAAATAATCAGAAATGAAATAAGTTTTATATATAAATGGAAACACTACAAAAAATGAAAACGCCATTTGTTGAATCAATAACGATTCAAAAAGAGTTGACATTTGACGCAATTCCTTAAAGAGTTGTTTGGTTTAAAACGCCATTAAACAAAAAAATCGTGATTAGATTAACAAGGTATTTGGAATGAAACGCCATTAAACACATCAAAACATCCTTAACGAATTATTTTGATTGAAATGCCATTAATCATTGATAATATACATTCCTTAACCAGTTGTTTGGATTACATAATAAACACCAAGTTTAATGAACAAACCAAAATCGCCATAGCATTTACATGATTAGTTCGACAAAAAACAAAATAAAACGCCATCACTTTTATGTTGTTGGAATAAAAATAATAAATAAACGCCACTGCTAATTTTAATTTATACTAATACCAAAATAAACGCCATTACCAGATATATAAAACGCCATCAACTTTATATAATATGCTCAAACAAAATCTAATAGAATACCCTGTAACTCGCAATCCATATCGAAAGCCATAGATTTGGGAAACTTGGAGAGGATGTAACAACTAACACGATAATTTTGGAGTTTTGTTTCAAAAGTGAATAAAAACGGGCTGACAATTAAGGGAATGTTCAAAAATTATTTTGGAATGACAATCGTACCCTCTCAAGAGAGTAAGTATCGGAATTAGCTTACGTTTCGGTGGGGACTTCGGGGAATTTGAACAACTTATAATATTAAATTTATCATTTTAGTAGGATATATATATATATATAGGTAGAGGATCCTGTAAAAAGTGTTCAAGGTGTGAGAAGTGTATTATAACACTATATATAATACTTTATAACACCATATAAACACCGTATAACAATATATAAGACCATATAATACCATATAACACTATGTAACACTATATATCATTATATAACAAATATAACACTATAGGTTGTCTGATAGCATGTCTATGATAGATGTATAGTGTTATATTTGATATATAATGTTATATAGTGTTACATAGTGTTATATGGTATTATATGGTGTTACATATTGTTATACGGTGTTTATATGGTGTTATATAGTATTATATATAGTGTTATAATACATTTCTCACACTTCTCACACTTTAGGCCATTTTTACACTATCCTTACCCTATATATATATATATATATATATATATATATATATATATATATATATATGTTCATGAGGTAGGCACTATAAGTGACCCATTGCGTGGCACTTTGCCGAATTTAGCCGTTTAATCATTAATACTGTATGGGTGGAATTGTTGATAGAACTATCGGGTTGACCACCCCGTCGTGACCTGCAGCTCCGTCTCAAGTCAAGCGACGAATTTATATTCTGTTATTGTCGAGCGTTGATTATACCCTATTGTTAATATATAGCTCATAATATCTTGCAAACTTACGAATATGAACATTTGATACTAGAAATTTAATATATAAATAAACCTTGGGAGGATGATTTGTATCGAAGGTTTTTAGAAAATGCTTACGTTAACTGACCCTTGGATTTTTGTAAAGGAAGTAAAATTGATTTTCTTAATTACATATGAATGTTTTATTATAAAATTCATAATGAGAAAGTTTTTCTAAAACGAGTTAATTACAATTTGAATATGTGAACTCACCCTCCTTTGTGTTGACCCTTGATTTTACGTGTTCTTCAGATACATGAGTTCGGCTTCGTGATTTTGGCATGTCCTGTGGTAGTGATGCAAGTTTCATTAAATAATGTTTTTGGACAACTTTTAAAATTACTTTTGGGACCATGTGTACTAAGATCCATAAGGATCAAACAACAATGATGTGGTTGTGCTTTACGGTTAAACTCTAAACTTTGAACTTATGCTTTAATTAAGTTGTATATATGGGTACCAACCTTCGTTACCGCCACGTTTGTATTTCTGCTGCAACATTTTTGGGGTGTGACATTGTTTTTTAGAAAAAAAACATTTTTTTGTGTTTTTAGACAATTGTGTTTTAGAAATAAGACATTTCTTTTTGTTTTCTGGCCATTCCGTTTTAGAAATAAGACATTTCTTTATGTTTTCAGGCCATTGCGTTTTAGAAAACGGCATTTCTCTGTGTTTTCAGCCATTGCGTTTTAGAAATAACACATTTCTTTTGTGTTTTTTGTCTATTGCTTTTTAGAAACAAGGCATTCCTTGTGTTTTTTGTCAATTGCGTTTTAGAAAAAAATAATTTTTATGCTTTATGTCCATTGCGTTTTATGCATCTGAGTTTTGGAAAAAAAAAATTAAAAAATATAGCAATAGTATACTCGTTTTAAAGATAAAAATAGTCGTTTTTTTTAGTGCAATTTAAAAAAAAAAATTACCAATTATTAATGTTTAAAAAACGGGAGGAATTGAAGAAGAGAAACTATTGTTTTGCATTGACGAGAACACCTCTATACAAACTTATGCGTCTCCTTCTTTTTTATCAATTATATCCATTTAAAACAAGCATTTGATTAATCAATTGATAGTCAATATTAATTACTAGCCTTTTTAGCCAAAATAAGCTTGCTAATATATCCTAACCCTAAACTTAGATATATCATAATAGTCTTCTCCACTGAAGTATCCTCCACACACTAATACTTTATATGAGGTTGACCACAATACGCATGACTGAATTTGGCATGGGTTTTATAAATAATATTTTTAACCTTTAAATAAGATGGGTTGTGGTGATAGCCGAAGTGCTATCCCGGTGACAAATCAATAGTTTTGACGTAAAAGGGTGCGGCCCTCTGGGAGTGGCCATCTTCACGATCGTGAGGGCAGATTAACTGTTTCTTTTTTCAATTTTTTATCATTCACAAACCTGTGTCTATATGACGACAATGTAACAACACTTATTTTCAAATTTCACACCATCACAAACGCGTTAAATAATTAACAAGAAACGAACATTATTTAACATTATTCGTTCTATTTCCTATTCGCATCCTATAATAAGTATGTGGAGAACAAAAAGGATACTGTAGGTTTGGAGAATAACATTATTCGTTCTATTTCCTATTCGCATCCTTTCATTTTCTTGCAACTCTCTCTACCCCATTAATTGGTCCATGTTTTCTCTATTATTTATTTATTTATTTATTTTCGTTTTTCTCTAGCCATATAATAATGTCAACTGATTCCGTCTCCTATATTTAAACATGGTTTTCTTTTTATTTTTTCTTAATTTACTATGAATTATTATAGATGTTTATATCCAAACGGTATATAGGGTTTGTAATGTTTTACTTACACTAAACTTTTATTAGGTTAATATTTTTTGATTTTGTTATGTAAAAAAACTCTTTAATACGTTAGTAGACATTTTTCTAACAATTATCAGATAAGTCTCTTTAATAATACTCCATCTTGTGGTGTATATTCTTAATCGTTGTCATCCTAGGACTTGAACCCAAGATAAAGGCTGTTCATCGAATCGAATAATGAATTTTTGAATTTTGAATCGAAGTATTCAAATTTTCATTTTTTTTACCTGAATTCGTATTCGACTCGATTTGATTAATATTTGAAACTCGAGTGTGAATTGAATTCGAACCCAAATCGAATAAATTCGATTTAGTTCAAATTCACCCTAAACAATACATTCTTTTAGTTTCATTTTTTCAAACTACTACAAATAATTATATTCAACATAAAATATAATAATCTGTAAAAATAATTAATTATCAATTGTTGAAACACCAAAATTTAGAAGTTATGTTGGTTACCGGTATAGAATTAAGTTAGGTAACAATTCAGAAATAAATAGTATGCGCTATTTGTCAGTAGGTTTGTTAATGTTTTGAATAATATACTTATCACTTATGAAGGTAGTTCATACTTTGGCAAGTTTAGAAGTTATATGTGTGTATATATGTTTCTGTGCGTATATATATATATATTGTAGATGCGTTATGTCTGTAGCTTACGTCTGTACTTAGTCTATATTTTGTCCTGTTTGTGTCATTGTATAGTTTTTGTTTATATATTATCGAATCAGGGACGGAACGGTGATTGTATATGTTTTGTATAAGTCCATCCGATCGGATGACTGATCCGGACGGATGACCATTTGTGACAACTGCCAAATTTGCATGCATCCGTACAGTTAATTAATCATGACTAGTGCCTAATGACTGTGCTGAATTACAATTAACTACTTTCTGATTACTGCATCATACTTACATGTGCATCAAATATTGCATAATGTCACATCATTATTACATGCAAACCATATTGACATAAATGATGTACAAAGCACAGTTAACACAGTTAGCGGATAACTCAGAAAAATGCTGACAAAGTTCAGTACATAGACAGACAGTGTTTTGAGACCCAGTATGGGCCAGAGACTAAGTACTACCCTAGTATGGTGTGTAGGGAAGTAAGGACCCCAAAACTGCATTCCTAAGTGATAGTTTAAGTGCCGGAAAGTGCCTAAAACTCACCCAAAATGCTGAATTCAGCATAATTAAGCAAATATCAGCATTTTAACAAGCTAGTATCATGCAAAAATATGACTAAATGGTCCTGAATGCTTTCCTAAGTGACGGGAATTAAAAGGGTCACAAAAGGGTACATAAAGAACACTAAACGGTATACTTTAGCACTTTAACGAACCAGTATCCAACCGAACAACCGGACACTACCCGAAACATCAAAATTACACTAAAAGCATTGTTTTATCATTATCAAGCTAGTTATGATCCCTGAACATCATAACACACTAACAACTAAACACCTAATCTTATACTTAAAATCTAACTAGAATCTCTAACTATCCATTTCATCCCAAACCTATACCCCCCCTCCATTCACGGTCACTAGAGGGTGACCCCTCCCTTGATTTCATTTGATTTGTTTAGATATCCTAATAGATCTTGAATTGTACTTAGGAAACACATTACACATTGGTTAATCTCTAAACATGGGTATAAGTAAGATATGGAAGATCATCCCCTCATTATCTCACACACACAACACACCTCCATCTTTCTCCTCTCCCTCTCTTGGCTCTCGGCCGAGATCACCACACACCACCACCTTCACTTCCACCACTAATCCGTCCATTCTCAAGATATCACAAGGTGTTAGAAGCAAGATTAGGAAGCTTGGTGGGTTCGGAGATTGAAGGACCTTCACCATTTGCTATTAACCACCTAGTTTATCATCTTCATCTTCTTGAGTTCATCCCTAGCCTTGTGCTAGTAGTAAGGCTCTTATAATCCTTTGTTACTTCTTATTTAGTTGGTTAAAAGATGATATGTGAAGAAAATCATGAAGAACACTAATGAACAAGAACATAATCTTTAACATAAAGCTTAAAACCATAAGAATACATATTGTTTAATGTTGTTTTGCTTCTTGATGATTGATTATTTGTGTTTATGATGTTAGACATCATATGAAACTTACTAGATTGTGATTAAACACATGATCTAGTAAGTTAAGATGATGATCTTGTGAAAGACCAAGATGATCATTCTTTGTGTATACATGAACTTGAATAATAAAATTGTTCTCATATGTGATGATGATTTAAACACAACATAAGTCTTGTAAATGGATGACTTCAATAATAATTTTCTCAAGAAACTAAAGTTATACACAAGATTTACATA
The DNA here is from genome assembly GCA_030545235.1 of Helianthus tuberosus. Lineage (NCBI taxonomy): Eukaryota > Viridiplantae > Streptophyta > Magnoliopsida > Asterales > Asteraceae > Helianthus > Helianthus tuberosus. The sequence continues at coordinate 37,141,337 of CM060357.1, read as the reverse complement.
ATCATGGATTTTAAAGAAACTAACCATGTTTTTAGTAGTGAATCAAGTATAGAAATACATTGTTAACAAGAAAAATACAAGAAGATTGATTTTTGAAAAATCGTCATACAAGTTGTAAAAGACTAAATTTTACAAGAATAAGATTTACAAACAAATAACCATATTTTTAAGGGTAACAAGGCTTACTTAACAACATAGTAAGTTACTACAAGTTTTCATAAAAGTTCAAGTTCATGTTGTTGTGTAAATTGCATGATTTTGGCACTTGGTAAGTGTTGATTGAGTTGTTGATTGTTTGTGATGATTTTAAAAGGAACCGATATGCTTTGAAAGCATGGGAACCTCCATTTTTTAGGGGAAAATATGGCAAAATTTTCTAAAAATATATAAACACTTAGAAAAATATTTTTTTTAAAACAAGTATTTATAAGTGTATCTTAACCATGAGTTTTCCATATAAACTTTGCCATAATTTTTGTTACAAAAATACAAATATTGGAGGTTTGTTTTTATAAATAAAAATGGATAAGTATATATTTAGAATGTATATATACATTAAAGACATGATGTGTGTGATTAATTGTATACTTTGTGTATTAGTTATATTGTTTTAGGACTTGAAATAATATAACTTAACAAAATAACAAGAAATTACAATCCAAAGTATTACCAAAAATCTCAAGGAATAAATATACAAGTTACACACATGATATTGTGAAACCGAACGAAAAAATGTAACTTACTAAATATTCCGGAAAATACATTTATAAACATATTTTTGGTAAATAATATTTTGGACACGAGAAATGGAAATATGATTTTGATGATTAACACAAAAGTTATATCATATTTTTAACAAGGAGAAAATATATTATTTTTGGGAAGTAAAAATATATTTTCTTGGAATATTTAGAAGATATATGATTTTTGGGAAAAATATCTATTTTTTTGAATAAACTTGAAACCCATTATTTTTGGACAAAATAAGTCTATATATATTTTCTAAGTTAGACTTGAAAATATATTATTTTAGAACTACAAATATTTTTGCCAAAGGAAAAATTTTAAATAATTTTTCTAAGTGATAATTCTTAAATATATATATATATTGGGAAATATATATATTAGTGGACTTTTATTAGAAATAATATTCCGGAAAGTTTAACACAAAATTAAGTATAAGAATACTTAACAATTACAAGAAAATACGTATTCTCGTACGTATAAATCCACATCGGAATACGACACCGATACATGGCAAAAATATACAAATACATACAAGTATACCCATCCTTGGGAAGGAAATACAAGTATAAATACTTGAGAAGTATTATTACAAAAATATTGTTTAAACAATTATTCCAAAAATTTATAAATATAAGTTAAGTTAAAATATTTATTATTTTAACAAGTAATTATACCTTGGAATAATAATAAAGACATAAAAGAAACGTAACTAAAAAACGTAAATACCAAGACAAGACAAGGCACGACCCGTCCGTCTAATAGACATCAGTACATTGTAGGTAGTCGTGTTTGCTGAAGGGATTTGAGTTACGATTGTGAAGACGCAAGACAGTGAGTTCATGTCCCCCTCTTCTTTTAACTGTTTTTAGTTTTATAACTTCGGGGGTGAAATGCATGTTACAATTGTTTACAAACATTTTATACATGGTATGGTTAGCTAAGGAAGGTTACTGCTTGATCATGTGAGTGGTGGGTACAACACTTAAGGCCATTAATCATCGTCGTAGGACCGAGGGACATGAGTGATAGATCTATTTGGGTGTAGCGAGCCCACACCCATGAGGACCAGGGTGGCCCATGTGGTGACTATGTCCACATACTGAAGCCGTGGCAAAATCCGCTAGGTTTGAGTTTTCCTGCATCACTTCACACATACCATTGGCCTTGCAAACCATTGGTGATCTGTTTTTCCTTGTTGCTCTCATACCAGGATTTACATACATACAGACATACTTTAAAGGTTATTCATACACACAGATAAACACATGAACTCGCTCAACTTTTGTTGATGTTTTTAAATTACATGTATTTCAGGGAATTAAGCGGATCTGGTGGGCGTTTGCATGTTCCAAGCTACGCTATGAATAAAAATATGCCATCCGAAGTCATTAGGGTTTAGGAGATGTATCTTAATCCTGGATGAGATACATGGTTCTAAACTCGGTTTTTATTTAAGGTCTTTTGTCGAGTCTTCGTGAACTCTTTAAAACATGTTGTGGTTTATAATTTAAATTTGGGGTCTACGTTTCAGAAAATTATGTTGTGATATTTTCAAACTTAATTTAAGGATGAACATCTAATGGTTTAATCATATAGTGTTGTTATGATTGTATGCAATGGTATTAAGAAGTCACACCATAATCACGTTTCCGCAATATTCAGGGTGTGACAGCTTGGTACCAGAGCCAGGTTCGTAACGAACTAGGATTCTTTCTCGAGTCTAGACTACGATCATTAGGGCTCTCACGAAAATGTTTTCACAACATATTTTCATTGCATACACGAAACGCCCAGATCCAGGAAACAAACATTTTTTACAAAGAAAAAACACAAAACACATTTCAAGGAATTTGTTTATAGTTCAGTCTGAGAGACTGGGTAGTTCAGTCCGAGAGACTGGGTAGTTAGTCTGAGAGACTAGTTGGGACAGTCTGAGAGATTGAGGAGTGTAGTCTGAGAGACTAAGTAGTTCAGTCCGAGAGACTAGGAGGCTTAGTCTGAGAGACTAGGTGGGTAGTCTGGGAAGACTAGGAAGAATACGTGCTTACATTGTTATTACTTACATGCTTAATGATGATATATGTGCATATGTTGTGATTGTTTTGTTACAGACACTATGTCCTCATCTGAGAGTGGACTGTCAGACACTGTCGACCCCATGGCTATCGTTTCGGATGATGAGATTGTCCCAGACCCTGAGATTTTTACCTCCGACACTGAGAGTGACCCGGAGATGATGTCAGATGATGACGATGATTTCCAGCCTTTTGCATTACCTGACTTTGGCGACGATGTACCGCATGCTGATGGTTTACCCGACGAGGATCCCTTTCTTGTTCCTATTCCTGACTAGGACCATCTCATCCTTGGACATCCCGATGATGAGCATGCCGTGGTTCCAATCCTCGCCCCTTTGCCTCTTTCGGCTTTTCCTCTCGAGGATTTGCCTTTTGATGACTTGTCTGATGATGATGATGATCTTTTCATTGATGGTCCCCCTGATGTTGCCCAGGGTGATGGAGTTCCAGCTGATGATGTCATTGTTGTTCCATTCGTTGAGATTCCTATCGTTGAGGTTTCATCTGATCATTCTACTCCAGATTCTTTCGAGTCTGTGTCTTCTTCTACTTTGCATGTACTGGGATTGCAGCGTTTCCCCACTGACTCTGATACTGACACAACCCTGTCTGTTGCACCTGTTCCTCCACACGACTTTGATCATAATGTAGAGCCTGGACATGAGATTGACTTTGTTCCCGATGATCAGCCTTTTGATGCACCCGCTGATCTCGAGCCGATACCTGCTGATCCTGAGAAGGCACATGCTCCTGAGCCGATGCCAGCACCCGAGCCTATACCTGTTCCTGATCCTTTACCTGATTTTGATCCTGTACCTATTGGCATACCTGCTGTTGCACCACTTGCACCAGACCCGATCCCTGCACCCGCTGACCCTGCTGCGTTTGCCGATCAGATGGATCCTTGATACGCCTTCACCAGCAATGGGTGGATAGAGGATGATGATGATATGCCCCCTTTTGGTTGAGCCTGTTACTCCCCCTCATGCACATGTACCTGTTGATTTTGCCCCGTTTCACCTGTTTGTGTCTGATGTACACCGCACCGACCTGCCTGTCACATCCTTGCAGGATATTCCTCCACCCCGTCTAGGGGAAGGTCCGTCTAGCCAGCAGCCTGGCCATGTTCCACACGTGTCAGCAACTTTTTCCTTCATGCCTCAGTTTACACCTGCTGCTCATTTTACTTCTGCACCATTAGGCGAGCCACTCATATGGTTTTTACCGAATACTATGCCAGTTTCTGATCCATACCATCCTTCACACTACACTGGTTACACGAGGGATGAGCTACTCCTGTCCTTGCAGCTTCAGCAGGAGATTTTATGTCGTAGAGTTATGGAGCTTGAGAGGATTCCACGTCCTCCACCTTGTTCACGTCAGTCACCTTTTGCGACTCCACCTGCTTTTCTTTTGCCTTATCCAGATTTTGATGTACGATTTCTTACCATGGAGCAGCATATCAGTTATCTGCTGCGGCACGTTTATGATCTTGAGGAGGAGCTAGCGCATGTGCGCAACTTGCTTTTTGTTCCTCCACCTCCTACTCCACCACCATCAGCATAGCCGGTTTTTGGTTTTATGCAGGTAGCCTGCTTTTGATAAGAGTATCGCTATTGAGTTTAGCTTGCAAAACCCTTTTGGAGACCACTTTTTGATTTTGTGACTATTGTAGATTGATAGACATTTTGGACAAGGGTGGTGTGACCCTGTAGTCTCTTTTGATGTGATATGATACATTTATAGAACATGTAACTGTAATTGTGGTCGATGATTTATGAAAGCTCAATCCCAATATTCTTATTTTATACATTGTTGAATTATACATTGGTGATATGAATGTGATGTTATGTGCTTACTTGCGTTGATAAATGCTATTACATACACGTACTACATGCTTATATACATAAGACCTGACCTATACAATCTTCTTTTAGAAGATGCCTCCTCGGAGAAACAATCAGTTGCCCACAGCAGAGGCTGAACTACAAGAACGGATTTCACAAGGAATAGCACAGCACGAGGTTCTTCGCTACAGACACAGCGAAGGCACCTCAGGGAATAACCCACCTAACGGTAATGTTTAAGTCACCTAAGACACATTACAATACATTTGGACAATTCCAAGTGTGCTTTGCTAATGCTTTCTGTGATGATGATTGCTCGGGTACAGGTTGTACCTACAATCAATTCTTTGATTGCAGGCCCCTGAACTTTGACGGCACTGGAGGTGCCATAGCTTTTGTGAAATGGGCCGAAAATATGGATTCTGTTTTGCGAATGAGCGGATGTACGCCAGAGCAACAAGTCCCATATGTGTCAGGATCGTTTCAAGATAAGGCCATGTTATGGTGGGACCTTCGGGTTCGAATAATGGGCGAAGCTGCTACGAATGCTTTAACATGGGGTGAGCTAAAGGAAATGATGCGTAGGGAGTATTGTTCTCAGATGGAGATCCAGAAGCTAAAATTTGAATTCTGGAAGCTAAAGATGGAAGGTCCAAAGGTGGCGGAGTACGTGCAGAGACTTCATGATTTGTCGCGAGTTGTTCCGTACCTGGTTGAACCAGAGTTGAAAAGGATGGAGCTATTCATCTGGGGACTGACGCCTCAGATCGTGCGCCTAATGACGGTATCAGCTCCGCCAGCAGCTATCGATGCGATCGATTTAAGTATGGCACTCATTAAAGAAGCGGTTAGACTGGAAAAGCTTTCAAACCCTGACGAGAAGAAGGAAACTCAGGTGGAGTCATCCGGAAAGAACAAAAGGAAGCTCACTGACTTCCAGGAGGATACCCGAACGAATAACAAGAACAAAGCCAAAAAGGGAAAGGAGTACATGGGCGTCCTACCTAAGTGCGATGACTGCCTACTTCATCATGCTAGGCCATGTAGGTATGGAAGAAGTAATGTCTGCGACAAAGTGGGGCATGTCGAGGAGACGTGTCGGATCGGAACGGGACATGGAAACGAAGGTCAAGATGGTAGCGGAAATCACGGAGGAAGCAACGGCAACAACGACTATCAAAGTAGGACCAATGATGAACAAAAAGTTGCTCGAGGTTGTTTTGACTGTGGGGATAAAAGGCATTTCAAGAAAGATTGCCTTAACAACAATCAGGCCGATGTTAAGATTTACTTGGGAGCGAAGCCGAGAAGTGATGAGTGCAAGTATCACCATGAATGTCGATGTCTGAGGCCTAAGTGCGGTAGGTGCGGAAAGAAAGGACACAACAAGGATGCCTTTTTGGCGAAGAGTCCCAGACAGGGAGGAAATGATGACAACAACTAAGGCGGAAATAATAATGATAAAATTCCGGGCTGCTACAGATGTGGGAACGTGGGGCACTTTAGGAAAGATTTCCCAAAGAGGATTAACCAAGACCGTGAAGGGGCATCCAACATCGGAGCTCGTGAAGCATGCCAGGATCCAGATGTTGTTGCTAGTACGTTCTCTATCAACCAGAAATTCTGCATCTATGTTGTTTGATACCAGTGCCGACCATAGCTTCGTATCTCATGAGTTTAAGAATATACTTGGTTTAGTAAAGGGGTAAGTTAGATAACCCGTACTCGATAGAACTAGCTAAAGGGGAGCCTTGACGTGGGAATTGGGATGGACCAGTTGTCGAGCAATCAAGCGGAGATTGTTATCCGCATCCCGATGACGAATGACGAAACGATCATGGTTCATGAAGCAGAATACGCCCCTACGGATTATCCGTTGTTGAAGACACGGAAGTTTTCGCGCAAAGGATGTGTTGCCTTCTTGACTCCTGTCAGGGACAAGAAAGCTGAAGAACCTAAGCTCGAAGATACCCCTGTGGTAAGGGAATATCCTGAGGCCTTCCCCGAAGACTTACCTGGATTACCTCCCCAACCACAAGTCGAATTTTGCATAGATTTGATTCCAGGCGCCGCGTCTGTAGCCAAGACACCCCATCGACTTGCACTTCCTGAGGCACAAGATTTGTCAACGCAACTTCAGAAGTTGCCGGATAAGGGATTTTTAATACAAGCTTTTTTTTGCCCTAAGGAGTTTCAGTACTGTTCATCAAGGAGAAGGACGATGATTTTCATATGAGCATCAACTACCAGGAGTCGAACGAGCTAACCAACAAGAGTCGGTAACTCTTGTTGAGGATTAATGAATTATTTATTTAACTAACTGTGAGGATCCAACTACTATTTCACGATTGATCGATGATCGAGTGTGGTTAGCTGTGAATTCAGGAAGAAAGTGTACCGGGGAAATTGTGGGACAACAAATTGTTTTAAACATACACAAAAATTGTGTTTCCTACACAATGCACAAAACAGCTTTACACAGAATACAAAACTTTGAAAATCTAGAAAACATGTACTTAGGACCTTTGGGAACCCAGGTCCGAACTCGTAAAGGTTGTTGCTTAGGAACCACACCTGTTAACTCAAGCAAAATTATCCCGACATATATGCTACTTCAGTTAACCAAACAGAAAGTACTCAAATTTCTTTTTTTGAAATCTCCACTTTTGCTTATAGCGAATATATGTTTGCATCTCTACTCCCCTTAATGGTAGTTGCATCGCGTTAATTTTCTTCGCTGAGAGCGAACACACATTTGCTTCGATACTTGGTCATTTCTTCGTTTTAGCAAATACTCATCGTTTCATTACTTGGAAACTTATATGTCACGCATGCACCATTTGCTACGCATGTGGTTTCGTTTCGAATAAACGCTTCATTGAAGTACAAATATTATTTTGCTAAAGCTAACTATTGGTTTATGATTCGAATAACCTACATTATTGTAATTGTTGGCTCCTTTGCTATCAAGTCAACACACTTTCTTGAAACTTCTTTTCTTTCAAGTTACATTCATGGTTTATCTTCGTAGCCATGCTGAGATTCCCTTGTTGATACATACGTTTATTGACGGGTTACGCTGAAACCAAGTTCAATTGCTTGAACTTATCCATTTCGCATATTCAATTTAAGATGCCATATGATGTATTGAGAGCGTCATATTCAAATATTTTTGCAAAGGTTCTTCTGTTTCGAGTCGTAGTAGACTTTATTGGTCTACGACACCACTAAATCGGTTGTTGGTTTCGATACCTTGCGGTGATACTTTCACAGAATTGAAGCTTGCGCTAATTTGGTTACGCACCTCATACACGGATTTAATTGTCTATTTATTTGTTCTAAATCCGTTTTGTTTATCACGATTAAAGCGGTCTCAACATAGTTGTGTGTTAAGACAATGGTACCTAGATTCATTTCATATCACGGTGTACCTCCTAACGGTTCTTTCGTTATAAATTGAATACCTTGCAGTGTTTATTGCTTTCCATCTTCAATCAGAAACAATAGCTCTTCGATGTTCCATATTCGATTGAAAACCCCATGACACTGTTTAAATCATATTTTCAGAGTTGTTTCAGTACACTTTCCTTTGATTTCAAGCACGGGGAACTTGTTCGGTCACCGCTATTGTTGAAATATGTCAATTACGACACCTTGTGGTGTCATTACAAATTTGTAGCTTGTGCTAATCATGGTCAACCGTTTCACACAAAGCTACACATACTTTTGTTTGACTTGTCATTTAAACATTCCCACTGCAACTACGAATTAAGACAATGATACACCAGATTCGCTTGTATTTCATTCGGTGTATTTTCGCAATTCAAGAATGTCAACACGCTACTCCTGTTTATTTATTCAAGAGTTGACAGATCATTTTCATATTCAAGTCGTTGATTTTGAGTTCATATAGCGGATGCTATGGTTTGTGAAAACTCATTTGCATATTGTGACCGATTGTTTGAGAATCCATTGGTCAAAACTCCCTTGTTGCACCCCGGTTAACTAAGTTACGCCAGATTATACATCTATACATCTCGTGTCCTTTGACATCAAATGCTAGAACACATACCTTTTAACCATTGGGTTCTTGTTGTTGAAATATATCCCTGGATTCAACTGATATGAATAAGATTTGATTCGGTTTTGTGGTTACCTACCTTAGTATTATTCATATACATACACGCATAATGTAACCCTAAGGAGTTAAGGTAGTATAAATTTCGAGGACGAAATTTTCTTAACAGGGGGAGAATGTGACAACTGCCAAATTTGCATGCATCCGTACAATTAATTAATCATGACTAGTGCCTAATGACTGTGCTGAATTACAATTAACTACTTTCTGATTACTGCATCATACTTACATATGCATCACATATTGCATAATGTCACATCATTATTACATGCAAACCATATTGACACAAATGATGCACAAAGCACAATTAACACAGTTAGCGGATAACTCAGAAAAATGCTGACAAAGTTCAGTACATAGACAGACAGTGTTTTGAGACCCAGTATGGGCCAGAGACGAAGTACTACCCTAGTATGGTGTGTAGGGAAGTAAGGACCCCAAAACTGCATTCCTAAGTGATAGTTTAAGTGCCGAAAAGTGCAATAAAACTCACCCAAAATGCTGAATTCAGCATAATTAAGCAAAAAACAACATTTTAACAAGCTAGTATCATGCAAAAATATGACTAAATGGTCCTGAATGTTTTCCTAAGTGTCGGGAATTCACAAAAGGGTACATAAAGAACACTAAACGGTATACTTTAGCACTTTAACGAACCAGTATCCAACCGGACACTACCCGAAATACCAAAATTACACTAAAAGCATTGTTTTATCATTACCAAGCTAGTTATGATCCCTGAACATCATAACACACTAAATAACACACTAACAACTAAACACCTAATCTTATACTTAAAATCTAACTAGAATCTCTAACTATCCATTTCATCCCAAACCTATACCCCCCCCCCTCCATTCACGGTCACTAGAGGGTGACCCCACCCTTGATTTAATTTGATTTGTTTAGATATCCTAATAGATCTTGAATTGTACTTAGGAAACACATTACACATTGGTTAATCTCTAAACATGGGTATAAGTAAGATATGGAAGATCATCCCCTCATTATCTAACACACACAACACACCTCCATCTTTCTCCTCTCCCTCTCTTGGCTCTCGGCCGAGATCACCACGCACCACCACCTTTACTTCCACCACTAATCCATCCATTCTCAAGATATCACAAGGCGTTAGAAGCAAGATTAGGAAGCTTCGTGGCTTCGGAGATTGAAGGACCTTCACCATTTGCTATTAACCACCTAGTTTATCATCTTCATCTTCTTGAGTTCATCCCTAGCCTTGTGCTAGTAGTAAGGCTCTTATAATCCTTTGTTACTTCTTATTTAGTTGGTTAAAAGATGATATGTGAAGAAAATCATGAAGAACACTAATGAACAAGAACATAATCTTTAACATAAAGCTTAAAACCATAAGAATACATATTGTTTAGTGTTGTTTTGCTTCTTGATGATTGATTATTTGTGTTTATGATGTTAGACATCATATGAAACTTACTAGATTGTGATTAAACACATGATCTAGTAAGTTAAGATGATGATCTTGTGAAAGACCAAGATGATCATTCTTTGTGTATACATGAACTTGAATAATAAAATTGTTCTCAAATGTGATGATGATTTAAACATAACATAAGTCTTGTAAATGGATGACTTCAAGAATAATTTTCTCAAGAAACTTAAGTTATACACAAGATTTACATAATCATGGATTTTAAAGAAACTAACCATGTTTTTAGTAGTGAATCAAGTATAGAAATACATTGTTAACAAGAAAAATACAAGAAGATTGATTTTTGAAAAATCGTCATACAAGTTGTAAAAGACTAAATTTTACAAGAATAAGATTTACAAACAAATAACCATATTTTTAAGGGTAACAAGGCTTACTTAACAACATAGTAAGTTACTACAAGTTTTCATAAAAGTTCAAGTTCATGTTGTTGTGTAAATTGCATGATTTTGGCACTTGGTAAGTGTTAATTGAGTTGTTGATTGTTTGTGATGATTTTAAAAGGAACTGATATGCTTTGAAAGCATGGGAACCTCCATTTTTAGGGGAAACTATGGCAAAATTTTCTAAAAATATATAAACACTTAGAAAAATATTTTTTTTAAAACAAGTATTTATAAGTGTATCTTAACCATGAGTTTTCCATATAAACTTTGCCATAATTTTTGTTACAAAAATACAAATATTGGAGGTTGGTTTTTATAAATAAAAATTGATAAGTATATATTTAGAATGTATATATACATTAAAGACATGATGTGTGTGATTAATTGTATACTTTGTGTATTAGTTATATTGTTTTAGAACTTGAAATAATATAACTTAACAAAATAACAAGAAATTACAATCCAAAGTATTACCAAAAATCTCAAGGAATAAATATACAAGTTACACACATGATATTGTGAAACCGAACGAAAGAATGTATCTTACAAAATATTCCAGAAAATACATTTATAAACATATTTTTGGTAAATAATATTTTGGACACGAGAAATGGAAATATGATTTTTATGATTAACACAAAAGTTATATCATATTTTTGATAAGGAGAAAATATATTATTTTTGGGAAGTAAAAATATTTTTTCTTGGAATATTTAGAAGATATATGATTTTTGGGAAAAATATATATTTTTTTGAATAAACTTGAAACCCATTATTTTTGGACAAAATAAGTCTATATATATTTTCTAAGTTAGACTTGAAAATAAATTATTTTAGAACTACAAATATTTTTGCCAAAGGAAAAATTTTAATTAATTTTTCTAAGTGATAATTCTTAAATATATATATATAAATATATATATATATATTGGGAAATATATATATTAGTGGACTTTTATTAGAAATAATATTCCGGAAAGTTTAACACAAAATTAAGTATAAGAATACTTAACAATTACAAGAAAATACGTATTCTCGTACGTATAAATCCACACCGGAATACGACACCGATACATGGCAAAAATATACAAATACATACAAGTATACCCATCCTTGTGAAGGAAATACAAGTATAAATACTTAAGAAGTATTATTACAAAAATATTGTTTAAACAATTATTCCAAAAATTTATAAATATAAGCTAAGTTAAAATATTTATTATTTTAACAAGTAATTATAGCTTGGAATAATAATAAAGACATAAAAGAAACGTAACTCAAAAACGTAAATACCAAGACAAGGCACGACCCGTCCGTCTAATAGACATCAGTACATTGTAGGTAGTCGTGTTTGCTGAAGGGATTTGAGTTATGATTGTGAAGACGCAAGACAGTGAGTTCATGTCCCCCTCTTCTTTTAACTGTTTTCAGTTTTATAACTTCGAGAGTGAAATACATGTTACAATTGTTTACAAACGTTTTATACATGGTATGGTTAGCTAAGGAAGGTTACTGCTTAATCATGTGAGTGGTGGGTCCAACACTTAAGGCCATTAATCCTCGTCATAGGACCGAGGGACATGAGTGATAGATCTATTTGGGTGTAGCGAGCCCACACCCATGAGGACCAGGGTGGCCCATGTGGTGACTATGTCCACATACTGAAGCCGTGGCAAAATCCGCTAGGTTTGAGTTTTCCTGCATCACTTCACACATACCATTGGCCTTGCAAACCATTGGTGATCTGTTTTTCCTTGTTGCTCTCATACCAGGATTTACATACATACAGACATACTTTAAAGGTTATTCATACACACAGACAAACACATGAACTCGCTCAACTTTTGTTGATGTTTTCAAATTACATGTATTTCAGGGAATTAAGTGAATCTGGCGGGCGTTTGCATGTTCCAAGCTACGTTATGAATAAAAAGATGCCATCCAAAGTCATTAGGGTTTAGGAGATGTATATTAATCCTGGATGAGATACATGGTTCTAAACTCGGTTTTTATTTAAGGTCTTTTGTCGAGTCTTCGTGAACTCTTTAAAACATGTTGTGGTTTGTAATTTAAATTTTGGGTCTACGTTTCAGACAATTATGTTGTGATATTTTCAAACTTAATTTAAGGATGAACATCTAATGGTTTAATCATATAGTGTTGTTATGATTGTATGCAATGGTATTAAGAAGTCACACCATAATCACGCTTCCGCAATATTCAGGGTGTGACACCATCCGATCGGATGGCCATTCGGATGGTTCCTGATTCAGCTCCGCCTATAAATAGGAGACTTGAGGTTCATTTGTGTTGGTTGTTGCTTGGTTGTCTCTGAGGCGGAGATCTGTCCAATTCTCACTGGTTCCTTGTACTTTTGCACATCTTAATGAGAATCAAAGCTTTAAACGTTGAACTCGTTGTTGATTCTACTTCTACACTGTATATTGATTCCGCACTTCTACAGTGATCGAAATCCGACCTGAGTTGTTCAGTCTAGAGTCGAACCAACCGGTCCTCACAAGTGGTATCAGAGCTTGGAGGTCAGATTCAGAGAGGATCGACACCGTTTTCACAGAGATTTGACCGTTTTCAGTCGATTTCACCGGAGATTTCATTTGATTCTTCATCCTTTTCTGATTTCATCTTGTTCTACATTCTCTCATCTCAAAAGGACCTAAAAATCTAAAATTGGCTAAGATTTCATGGTTAAAATGGACTGAAATTGAAATATTGTGTGCGCAATACATAATTGTACAATCCTACAAAGTTTCAAAGCAAAATTCTAACTAAAACACATCAAAATCGATTAAAAACCATGAACTTTGAGATGAACGTTGCTGACGTCATTCATCTGATCGGATTGCACTATTACTGGTTCTTGTTACTTGCTGACGTCACTACTCATCCGATCGGATAATCATCCGACCAGATAAGTATTTTGTGTGATTAAAATTCAAGCTCTTGAATCGAGTGACCATCCGATCGGATAGCCATCCGACCGGATAGTCATCCGACAACTTGACACTTTTTGAGACTTGTTTCTTTTGGTCATCTCATCCGGATAGCCATTCGGACGATTGACCATCCGATCAACTGTTCTGTGTTTTCAAGTTTGACCTGTTTGACGTTTTCAGGAAAGAGCAATCATGGGTGATGAGTTTCTAAACCCATTTGGTGATTTCTTTGCTTACAACACCGGAGACACATCTTCCAATGCAAATCCGAAAACAACTACAAAGGCGATATCCGATTCGCTCAGCTTAGACAACGCCTATGGCACGTACAACAAACCACCGAAGCTTATGGCCATCGAGGACTATAACTGCTGGGCAAAACGTTTTGATGGTTGGTTGAGAGCATTTGGTTATGACAGTTGGAAGTGTATGAAAAACAGATACAATTACACAGGTGATTATCATAATCTACGAGATGCTGAGCAAGATGAATTTGTTGCTGAACAAAAGTGCATTGCACTCTTGCACCAATCTATACGAGACGATATAATCTCTTTGATCGATTATGAAAACTCAAAAGATTTGTGGATTAAGTTAGAGAAGAAGTGCAAGGGTGGAGAGTAGATTGCTAAAAACAAGAAGTCACTATTAAAAAAGGAGTTTGATTTGTTTGCCTGTGTGAAAAATGAAAATGTCTGTCAAATGATAGAAAGGTTCTTTCATTTGAAAGCAGAGCTAGAACATTTTGGGATCACGAAAGATAAAGAAGAGTTAATTGATAAATTGTTTGAAACTCTACCTAATGAACATGAATGGCAGTATTTTGGGTTAGTGCTGAAGAATACAAAGTCTATGACATATATGACACTTGACTGGCTGATTGAAAGGCTAGAGGGGCACGAGTTGGATAATCAAGAAGTTGAACAAAGTGAACAACTCACAATATCAACAGAATGTTGATTTGTATTACAGAGGTAGCATGATTCCAAAAGCTTCATCACTAAAGACTGCGTTCAGTGCTGAAAGTTCAAATACTACATCATAGGAGAATTCTACCAGTGGGTCTTCATCAGGCTACGGATATCATGGTACCGGTTCAAGTTCACCAGGATCTTCTGCATCAAGCACACAGCAACCACAAAGTGATCCAAACGCCAACGTCTTTCAATGTAACATAGTAGTTAATCTCAACAACGCCCAGAACTTCAATGAAGAAACTGCCAAACAACAGATGGTGTTTCTTGCATCGATACTGGAATCTTATGAGAGCCTCGTGGCAGGGAAGATTGGTAATACGAACCTCAAAAAGGAGGATTACGATCAAATAGACCCTGAGGAGATGGAGCTCATAGATATCTGTTGGTGCATGGCTAGCGTTATTCGAACGGTACAACGTTTCATGGAAATAACAGGGCGACAGTCGATTGGAGGACCTTCAACAAAGTTGGGATTTGACAAGTCAAAGGTGACTTGTTCTAAATGCAAACAAAAGGGTCACTTCAAAAGAGAATGCCAAAATTCAGTAGCTGATGAAACTGCGAACCCGTTTCATGATGATTACTACAGAAAAGCAGTTTATCACCAAAATCGTGAAGAACCACCAAAAATGAAGCAAATTGAAGATAATCCGAAAGAAAAATCGAGAGCTCTTGCGGTGATTCAAGACGATGAAGGGTTCGACTGGAGTGAATTTCTTCCATAGGAAGATGTTGTTGGTTACGCATTCATGGTAGAAACAGAATCAACGTACAGCAGAGAAAGAAATCTGGCAACGATAAAATATCAAAAAATGTATGAAGCCTTGAAAGAAGCTAAGAAAGCTAAAAGGTGGGATCCAGACAGAGAATGCTACTTAGATCGAAAGGAAATATCTGCATTGATCCAAAAACACTTGATTTCGAAGCTCTTGTAAAGTCGATTCCTACAACAGAGGAGTAGAGAAAACTCGATGAAGAGTTCAGACCAGAGCAGGAGAGACTGAAAAGGGAGAGATATGAAGAATATCTGAGGTCAAAAGAGACAAAGAAGGTGAATGAAGAGATTATTGATGTCAAAGTCGAGTTAATAGCCGAGAACCTGACAAAGATGGCAGACAAGGTCATGATGGCAAAGGCCTTAGAGGTAGATTTCACATCCGCTTCTAAGTCTGAGTCGTCGGAAAAGGTCAGTTCTAGTGGTTTAGATAGTGAACCAGGTAAGGCTGAAAATGCTAAATCTGAGAGTGTTTGCAGAAATTGCATGAAAGAATGCAAAGTTTGTAATACACACGAGTATCTCTCATGATCGCAAATCCAGGAGCTGACAAATAAAGTTAACAGTCTAAACAGCCAAATGATTGAAAGAGATAAACTTATAAAATGTTCATCTGACAGAATAAATGAGTTAACTGAAAAAATTAAAACTGATGAAAATGATGTTGTGAGTTTCGAAAAGAAAATGAAAAATTGATGCTTGAGAACAGAAAATTTCTGAGGATTTTAAGAAATTAAAAAGAACGATTAAAGACTCAGACAAACGTAATTCTAAAACCTATCAAGAAAACGTACATATGTCAGGCGTTCTACAATCTAAAGAGAGATTAATAAACGAGCAACTGGATGAGATTGCGAATCTCAAGCTTCAGTATCAAGAAGCTAAAATTGAGAATGAGAGAATTAACTTGAAGCTGAACAGTTACACTTTTGCCGGCTTTGTTCTTCAATATATAGTTCCCAAACCAATCAGGAAGAACAAACACGGTGAAGATGTATATTCTGATGGAATCGGGATTGGGTGTCACAAGGTTCCACCACCCATGGAAAATAACTTCACTTAAAATAAATATGGGTTGGATAATGAATCAGAGTTAAAAGAGAAAAGTGATGCTGAGAAGTTACCGGATAACATCGATGTCACTTTTACCTCACAATCCGATGAAGATAGTATTGAATCTGAGGTTGTGAAGGAAGTTTTTGAAAAAATGTTAAAATCAGACAGTGATTCGACAACTGAAGATGATGATTATTTCTTAAACAATTACATCCCGAAACCTAAGTCCCAGAACAACTTAGAGGAAGAACCGACTCTTGTCATGTACAAGATGTGTAGTTCGGATAAGTTGTACTCGGATAAAGAGTTTCCGATTGAAAATGTGAATGTGGATAAACTGAAAAAGGTTTTCAAGTTAGTTGAAATTGATGTTTCTGAAGTAAAAGGTTTGTCAAGTTCGAAAAGGTTTTTGAACTTCCAAAGAGATAAATCTTACTACAACAAGCCTAATGTGCCACCACGTTTTCACAATAACAACCAAAATAGAGGGTTTGGTGGGCATCAGGGTGGTAAGAATTATCCAAGAAAGAACTTTTAGAAGTCAAAATTTGTGAAAAGACAACATTTGTGAAAAGTTCGAGCTCAATGACCGAACAAGAATTGGAAATTTTCTCAAAAACAAATGAAGAGTTCTTCGCCAAAAAGGCCTCATAACCACAGACCGAGGGTCAAAGTCGAGTAGTTGATACTCGAACGTGCTTCAAATGCAACCAAATTGGTCACATTACATGAAAGTGCACCAATCTGAAGCCTAAGTCGGTGGTTGTTGAGAATCCAAAGAAACCAAATGATGCTAAGGGTAAAGAGCCCATGTTTGTTGAAAAGAAGATTCCAAAGTCTGAAAACGTTAAAACCAAATCTAAACCAGTTAAGCAACAGGTTAAAAGAAATGGTGAATCTTCTAAACAAGTTACTCCTCCAAAACAAACATGGATGCCCAAATTGCAAATCAAGGCATCAACTGAAACAAAACCAAAGGTTCCTGACAGTGCTGCAAAACAAACATCTTCAACCAAAACAGTTAAGATGAATGTACCTTTGGATTTGTATCAGAAACTTGAGAAACTAACTTCTTCGACCCCACAGGGCAAGAAGTATGTTCTAAAGAAGGTTCAACCATCTGATCAACCACAAAAAGACGAATTTTTCTTATTCAAAGAGGTTGAGGTTGGAACCGAGAAAAACTTGGAAGTGAACGACAAAAACTTCCCGTCACTTTACACGATGAAAACACACATTAACGAAAAGCTACCCGAGTGAAAGGAGGCTTGGGTTGCTTCATCATCTAACTAAATTGCATGTGAAATGTGCAGGAGCTCACGAGATCTATTTCAAAGTGGATTATGGATAGCGGAGCATCCAGGCGCATGACAGGGCGAAAGACCCTACTATATGACGTTAGAGGTTTTAATGGTGGTTATGTTGGTTTCGCCGGAAACCAAGGTAGTCGAATTATCGGGAAGGGCACGTTATCTAAGTGTGTCGTTTCATTAGAATGAGTCAACTACATACCAGAATTGGAGAAAAATTTACAGAGCATCTCTCAAATTTATAACAGGATGTATACAACGCATTTTACCGACAAGGAATGTTTGATTTTGAAGCCGGACTTTGTTATCCCCGAGGAATGGATCATAATACGAGCACCGAGGGAAAATGATCTGTACGTTCTTGACATGAGCATTGCTACAACTACATCGGGTCATCCTCAGTGTTTTGTATCAAAAGCTACCGAGAAGGAGTCAGTGCTGTGGCATCGAAAAATGGGCCACATTTATCTACGAAACTGTTTCTGCTGTTTGCTATACTCTCAACCGGGTTCTAACTGTGAAGAAGCATAACAAGACGTGTTTCGAGCTGAACAACAACCGAAAGCCTAACTTGGAATATCTGGAGCCGTTCGGGTCACCCTGCACAGTTCTGGATCCTGATGGAAAGTTTGGTTAAAAGAGTTTGGAAGGAATCTTCGTGGGTTATGCTAGTCCACATAGACGGGTTTTCGTTCCAAGTCTTGGGAAGATCATTGAAGCTCAGCACGTGGAATGTCAGGGATACACTATGCCGCCACAGAAACCTGCTGACTCATGGTGATTCGATTATGGTACATTATGGGAGTCATTCGACTTACCGAAAGAAACAGAGTTCTTTGAGATGATAAGGCTATACCAGGAGTATCAAGCTTCACAGATGGACTCATTACCAACCGGATCTTCCAAACGTCAACAAAATACAAATGATCATGTAGCAGGTCCCAGTCACAGTGGTCAAAATGATACTGATTAGCAGCAAACTCAGACTTCAGAATAGGAGCCTGCTCCGGAGAATCAGATAGCAGTTTTTGATGATTCAGAATCTGATTCTGATAGCCCGACCTTTGATAGAAGTGATTCAGAACATGAGGGGAAGTAGATCCAATCTTCAGATCATATAGTTCCTGTCGATGAATAAGTTGCAGATTAGAACGTCACAAATTTGTAAAGCGAGGTGAACGTTCCCGGTGAAGTTATGCCGAGGACTTTATCATATCACCCTGAAGAGCTGATTATTAGAGAACTGCAATCAGGATTCAGAACGCGACATGAAATAGACCAAGGCTTTGCATGTTTTAACACTAAAATTGCTCCGTTACAAAATGATTTCTCACTAAGTTTCTTTATCTAGCAGGTTGAGCTACGAACGTACAAAGAAGCACTGACAGAAGAATCGCGAGTTAACGCGATGCAAAAGGAGCTCGTTTAATTTGAAAAGCTTGGAGTATGGAAGCTAGTTGACCTACCTGACGGGCATAGAAAGATTAACACCAAGTGGGTGTTCAAGTGTAAGCGAGAAGATAGGGGAGTGATAGTGTGAAACAAAGCTCGCCTAGTCGTTCAGGGCTTTAGTCAACTGGAGGGGATTGATTTCACAGAAGTGTTCGCCCCTGTTGCTAGACTCAAAGCCATCAGAATCTTTCTAGCATTCCCTTCATGGAAAGGGTTTAAAGTTTACCAGCTGGATGTCAAGTCGGCGTTCCTGTACGGCAAAGTGAAAGAGGAGGTCTACGTCGGTCAGTGACGTGTTGTCGTAGTCACACGCAAATTTAATCCAAATTACAACTAATAGATAGCAGCAAATGGGTATCGAACACAGGGAGTTTGTGGAAAGTGTGTTAATTAAATAGCTTTGTGAATTAACTACAATTAAACTAATTTGCAGAAAATAAAATTCAAGAGTTGATTAGTTGGTTTCTAAGAACTAAATTACTAAGCTAATTGCAAATCAAGATTGGTTGTTAAACAGATTAAGAGAGAAAGACCATCTTAGGTTCCGGTTTCCTTTTAACAATTGTGCCTAAATCCAACTAGAAAGAGTTACATAGACATAACTCATGCATAAACGTTTGTTGTGATAAAAGGGAACTAAGTACTCGGATTAGATAAACGCGAGGTTGTACCCGATGACCAATTAACCAATATCCAACCCTAACCCTTCCCGTGATATCTCGATAGTCAATGACACCAAGAACGTATGGTTTAGACTAAGATCAAAACATCAATTAACAAATTACAATCAAACATTCATGCACCATAATAAACATAGCAAAACACACCAAGTTCATTATTCTAGAAATAAGGATAAACACACAAAAGTTATAAACACACAAAAGTCATAAGAAACCTTCACCTAAGATGATCACCGAAAGTTTAGCCGGACATTGTTTGGTGGATCATCATAACATCAAGATCGAAGTTCATACAAATCAAAAGAAAAACCGAAATGTTAGAAATTGTTCAAAAACACTATCCAAAGCTGAAAATCGCCCCTTCCACTCTGAGAAACGTCTCCAATGATGAGATAGGTGAAAAGACACTTGAAAACAGATTAATAATAGGCAGTTACAAGTTTTGCATCAGGGTCTACCGTAATTTACGGTACCTACCGTAAATTACGGTAGCCTTCAAATAGTTACGATGGGAAGCTACTGGTTTACGGTGGAAATTGGCACATTCAGGGGCTACCGTAAATTATGGTAGCCACCGTAATTTACGGTGGACCCCTGAAACTTCTCTTTTGTTTCTTCTTTCCATCCTTGTGACTCTCGTTCCACTCCATTCCATCCAAAGCAGCGTTTTACCCCGTTTTAAGCTCCAAACGCACCTGAAAGATAAGCAAATGTAGTTATCTAATTCAAGACAATTACATGACTAAATGGGGGATTAACTCATCTTTTAACACACTTAAGGGTTGTCCTATGGACCACCCGTCAGTCCCCATAGCACGGGGTCGTGCTGCAAGTGCCAGTAACAATTTTTTTTTTTGTTATTTTCATACTTTTTACACATTTTTCCAAAATAAATCATTTTTGGGACACATTGGGGACAATTTGTATTTTAAGTGTGGTGGGGGGGGGGGGATAATAAAAACCCTTAAATCATTTGTCCTAAACCAAGCCTTACACAAAACTCACATTGGAACCGCTAAACACCCCAAACTTTTTAAAAAAAATTCTTTTCATTTTTTTCACTTATTTTAAGTTTAGTTGGGAAAACAAATTCTAAAAATTATGTTTTTACAAATTTACAACCGATAGCGTCGTTATAAAAAGAACATATTTAGAAAAATTGCGAAAACAGGCATGATAAATCTTTGTAAAATTTGATTATATATACATTTTTACACTATAACCCTTTTCCCATAAAAGTGAGTTTTGAGCCATTACCGAGCATAAAATATACATCTTTACTAATTGCTCAATTTTCGTTTCTTGTGTGAATAGCCCGTTTGGTTCTCACGAATCTAGAACTTAACAACCCGATGCGTTCTAAATCCTTACCGACAAAAATCCAAGTAAGTAAATGATAGAGGCATTAGGACAATCCCATTTTTAAAACAAAAACCTTTATTTTCTTTGCTTTTTACAAAAACACCCCCTAGTTAAACCCTTTGAACCATAAAAACCTATTTCGTTTCAAACCCACAAAAACTACCTTTTCATTTTTCATCTTTCATTTTCGTAATTTATCGGTTATGAAATTACGACTATGGCTCAGTTTCAATCTTGGCAACCAAAAAATAAATAAACACAAAGATTTGAAAAAAAAAATGCCAAAGTATTTTTTTGCTAAGCCAAAACGCAATAGAAAAACCGATAGTTTACGTTTTTACCCCTTTCTCGAATAAAACTTACCAAACCTGAACCACCACCTACCCTTCAAAGTCCTCTTGATATTTATAAGGATTTAACATCAAATGGAGGAGGTTTGATTGATTGTCAAGCCTATGGTAGGAGTAAGTTCCAAATCGGGCACGAGCGTTTCACTTAATATTTAACGGTCATTGAGTGAATACTTGAGGTGTGTAAAAGTGTATTTAATTAAATGGAACTTTACAAAGGCATATTATGCCCAAAGTAAATAATTTTTCGTAAATTATGTTTTAAATAAATCATGACGAATAGGATTGTAAATAAAATAAAAACATAATATATATAGAACTTGGATACTGTAAGTCTTGAAAATCTGGATTAAACAACGATATCAAACAATCACCAAGGATGGGCAGAATCCAAGCTTGATGATATTCAAGAAATAATCAAGAACAAGATGAAGATTTGAAGATTTGTTGATTCAAAAGCTTAAACTTGCATACAAAGCCTTTTGTTTAATACAAGTTTCTAAAACTAAGGAACCAACCATGCTCCTAATTTCCAACTTCTATTTATAGTAAGGGGTTTCCCCCAAAACCCTAGGCCCATATTCCCCCAAAGCCCACTCTAATACCCACTACCTTCTAGAAGCTTGGTCCATTAAGCTATAAGCCTACTAATCCATAAACCTATAGGTCCTAACAATCTCCCCCTAGGTTTACTGGATTAGTTGTTGAATCCGTTAGGAGGACCGCCAAGCAATGGAGCCGGATCAGCAAACAAACGATTCTTGATTATGTTCTTGAGTTTCTTTTCCAGCTTAGCTTTCAACAGATGTCAGCATACCCGCATCACTTTGTAGTTGTTCGATCGCCTGATCTTTGCTTGATACTTGAGCTTGCAAAGATGAGATCTGAACTTCTTTCAGGGCAGCGTCTTGTTCCAACACAATCACTCTTCTTTGCATCTTTGCTACACCAACAGCCGTATCATTATCACCATCTCTTTCTTCAATAAATTTCATTTTGTTGGCTGCAAAGCGCATGGCTGCTTCATCATGCTCAGAGAAACCGGCACCACTGGAACTTCCTACATTGAACCTGATGCAGCTTGAGCTTTCTAGTTGCGAGTGAGTTATTTCAAGCAGATCAAAATTGAAATTGAAAGTAGAATCAAAATCAAGATCTTGTGTGATTGTTTCTTGAGTAGAAGCAGTGACTTACGGATCGGTGGGCATAGTAGGCTCTGGTTCTAAGCTTGGGCTAGTAGAATGAAAATCAGGAGCTGTTTCGGTTCTTCCTTTCTTGTTGGATGCTTCTTCAGCATCATCTGTCGCATTATCTTCACCACGAACTTGTGTTTCAGGAATAGGAACGGAAGGAGGGTTTCTGACACTTATCCTTCAAAGATTCAATTAGGGCTTTAAGGTTTTAACTTTTCATTTGCGTAGGTTCTCGAACGGGTTCCTCAGTTTTCTCAGATACAATAACTTCCACATTACTGTTGTCAGATTCTTCTTCGTCTGAATCTAGCATTTCTGTTTCTATCTCAGCTTTCTCATCAGCAAGTGTCTGTTGCACGTCATGTTCTTCGGAAACTGAGGCATTCAAAGGCTTTGGTTTGAAAATTATAAGAACCTGCAAACCTCGTAATTCGAATAAGTCATCCGAAAAGACAATAAGAGAATCCGAAATGCTTAGGAGATGAGATTAGTCCAAAATGTGACTCAAATGAGAAATGGTTGACAATTTATAGTGTTTCGGATTGGGCCTGAGATCAAACGGCCAAGCCCCAACTCGGAACAGTGGTCCGAATTACATTCGAGAGCAATGGGCCGGATCTGATTCATTTTATCCGAAACAGTGGGACAGACTATTACTTAAATGTTTGGCTTTTTCTAGACAGAAAACATCTTTCTCAAATTTAACGATCCAACCAACCGAGCAACCTTTTTGAGCATAGAAATAAGAAAAATAATAATAGCAAAACAAAATAATAATAGAATAGAAGTAATACAATAATAATGGAGAGGTAATATAAGGAGGAATTGCCATGGGATCAAATCGTTTTCGAACTGATTAAGGAACATTTTTCAGCTCTCGCTTACTTAGACTGGTCCACGTGATTGTTAATATATTTTTCCTCTTAAATCCAACGCTCAATCTTCAACTTTCAACCTTGTGATACGCTTATGGTAGATTTTTACTGTGACATCCGCATGTCCCATTCCAAGGCATACCCCCGCGATCAAGGTAAGCACAACGGTTCATCGTAGCAGGTGAGTATACTTAGTCCATCATTTTCTTACAATGCCAGACTTTCTGGTGAACAGGTCAGTACTTCCGTACTGTAGAGTGATCAGAGAAGTCTGATGAGGGCTAGGCTGATACCTTTAATGGTACGAATTTGGCTTTTATAAGCACACATAATTCTCTTTATGAGATTTTCTTCCGTTTAAGGTCTTGGCCTTCTTTGCGGCTCTTTTTAAGGATATCCTGACTGTACCTAGGTCTGCATATAATCTGGATGCAATAGAAGGCCAGTCTTGATATCCTGGATGACTCATCAGTATAAAGACCCAAAACTTCAGATGTTGGCTATCTATCAACGCAAGATTTAAGACCATGAAATCATACGCCGTTGGTCTGTTACCCACAAGATGTCCAATCCATTAGGTTTATATCACTTAGTATCTCTTTGCTTTTTGAGCGTTAGACCTATCAACACATCGCAGTGGATCCTAGCATGTTCTGCTTCGAGACCTTACATGTGTTAATCAAGTTCTTTAACATGAAAATTCATTTCATTTCCCAACAACTATTTCTCCCCCTCAAACAATGCGTATTCTTTGGCACGATTTTTGTTTTCTTTTCTCCCCCTCAAAGAATGCATATGTACATATATGTCATTTTTTATTGCATATATACATATACGTTCCTCTCCCCCCCTAAATTGTGCATCACCCTTTATGCGCAAATTTATTTATTTATTTACATAGTATAGAAAGCCGGTGGTTCTTTTTTTTGTCGCTCAATCGGTGAAACATATCATTTTCGAAGGATCCACAAGCACATTGAATGTCGAGATACTGACAGGTTTTGTGAAAGATCTACTGAATTAGCATCAGTGTGGATCTGTTTAATTTTAAACAATCCTCTGTCATAGCAATCTCGAATAAAGTGCACCTTGATATCAATGTGCTTGGTTTTAGAGTGAAAAACAGGGTTTTTGATAATCTGGATAATGGCATCATTATCAAAATAAGTAGTAGAGTTTAGATAAGTCAAACCATAATCCTTAAGCTGGTGTTGCATCCAAAGAACCTGAGAGCAGCAGGCAGCAGATGCTACAACACACTTTGCTTCCACTGCAAAAGTGAGCTGTTGTTTCTTACACTGCCATGAGATGAGACTGTCCCCAAGAATTGGCATCCAGCTGATGTACACTTCATATCCCTGTTTTGAGGAACTTGCAAGCCCAGAAACATTTTCACTTCTCCCAACAAGCGCATTTCGAACTTCTTTCTCATCATACGAAAATACGAATGGCCTCCAGACGTGCCATCGGTGCTTGTACCTCATCATAATCTAGACCTTCAACTTGTTCGAAACCTTGAACTGCCAATCATGCCTTGTTCCTCATGATCACGCTAGGGTAATCTTGTTTGTTTCTGAATACCCAGCACGTTCCAAGAGCGCGTTTTCTTTTGGTGAAGAGAACCTCCATTCCTTTGACGCACATCTAAGATACGCTCAAAAGGTTGTGCTTCAGTTCAGGGACATAATTGACATCTTAGAAGATGAGAACTCCGTATTTGACAGTGCCCTTCATGGTTATTCTTCCAGTTTCCCCTCCCGCGAAGTTGACAAATCCACCATCGAATATATTTTTTTTGTTATTCAACTGGGATAAGTCTTCTGTCACATGTCTGGAACAACTACTATCGATAAACCAAGGTCTAACGATCGCCCTCCATAGCCGTTCCTGTACACTTAGCGGGATTAATTAGAAACTGGAACCCAGGCCATTGTTGACCTGAGTTGACCATCGCTATCAGTGTATGAAACCTCACGAAAAATCATATGACTTTTAGTAGAGATTGAGGTTTGAGGTGAATATGTAGATGTTGATAGTTGTGAACAGTGAGACTAGGATCCAACAAGAACCTTGGGCTTCCAAATCTTAGAGTCCGTGTTGTTGTTGTTTGAAATATTTTTCTTTACAAAAGTAACTTTTGACTCCATTTGCTGACTTTGGAACCCATTTGTGTTTGAAAACCTTTGATTGTTCTCTTTCGCTAGATTCCAGTCTCCATCAGAAGGATTGGCTCGAGAAACTCGATTTCCGTCCGATCGATAATGCATAGCCTTCTGATGATGTGTGTTACCAGAGTAGTAGGGACGATTAACATAGTTTTTGGCAATGTGCCCCGGAATTCCACAATTAAAACACGTCTGCCTTTTTGAGAAAAAGACATTCAGTTCTGATTGCTTGTGTGCATGTTTGATATTGGATGAACCCTGCTCAAAGTTATCAACACATGAGTAAGTATCTGCAACTTTACCCTTCAGTTTTGGTTCAGTTTGCTTGAGAGACGGGTTTTCCTTTTGAACTTTCTTTTTGCTTGGTTTTCTGTTTTTACGTGATCGCCTTTTCTTTAAAGGAGTAGATTCTGTGGACTTTGCTTCATTTGAAACACTTTCTTCAGAATCGGATCCTTCGGGATCGAGAATTGAGTCATCTGTTGAATTGACTTTCACGTATTCCTTTTCCTCAGAAACTATGTTCTTAGGAGTTTCTACACAATTGGTTTCCACAAATATCTCTTCTTCAATTTCATCAGATGAATCACCTATTGAATTGATTTCTGGGGATCCCTTTTCTTCAGTCTTCAAGATCTCATGCGTTTCCTCAGAATTGGTTTCTACGAATATCTCCTTTTCGGCTTCATCAACCTCTGAGTTTCTGACATCAGCTGATTCTGGTTTCTCAGACGAAGAGTGTTGGACCCAGTATGGCCTAAACAACTTCTTTTCACGTAATATGGCAAGTGATTTCAGTAGATGTGAAAAAGATATGCGGAAATGGAAATCAGACTTTCAGAAACAAGACCTACAAAATTATCAAGTTTATATCACTTTGAAACAAAATGGTTTACAAGGTGATTGTAAGATTATTATTTAATACAAATGAATCTTGAATTCTGTGGGTGAGAGGGCAATGGAGTTTTGTAGTATGTGTGAATGCTAAGCTTCAAACTTAATTGTCTTCTGTTGGTTGAGCCTTCTATTTATAGAAGGCTGGGTGCATGAATAAACAATAGTTTATTCATGCAATAAGTCCTGCAAAAAGTAGCCATTTGATATATTCATTGAATCCAACGTTCAAGTTGCCTTTTTCATCATGATATCCAATAATGTCAATTTGCTTCGGTAAGTGTGGCAGGATAGAGCTTATTTCAGACAAGTGGGGTTTTTCATCAGAATTTCTGATAAACCACTTCATCAGAAATTCTGGTGAACAAATCATCAGAAATTTCTGATGATCAGAATCGTCAGAAACTGATGATATTTCGTCAGAAATATCATCAGATCCATCAGAAATGACCTTCTCTGATAATCCAATTCAGCTCTTGATCAACTTGTGATTCTTTGAAGTAGATCCTGTGCATTTCAGTTGTCCTATCTGATCTTCTTCTTCTTGTTGTGATCTTCAGGACTGTTATCTCTTCATAGATCCAGTTGATTATTATTTTCTTCAATACTTACAAATAAAGTTTCCTAACAGTTTCCCCCTAAGTATTGTAAGAAAATGAACTATCTCTATAAACAGAAAATTTCCAAACAGTGGAAACATAATTCTTGCAAATTTAAACCAGTTACTGATGTTTTTGAAAAACAAATTACATAAAAGATGAAAGTTCAAATAAACCAGTTCTTCAATTCAGCTTCACTCTCTTGTGCACATCTCCTTCCTTTAACTGCTTTTTGTAGGAGATATACTTGTTGCAGCTGACATACATTTCTTTGTACCATTCTCTTGCTTGGATCCATTCTTCAATCATTTGCTCAATTTCTTTCCTGTGTCCCTCCAAGTTCTTTCCTATCTTCTGAAGATGTTCTTGTCTTTTGTTCATGGTTTTCATGATATACTTCAGAGTTTGATTTGAATACTTGAAGATATCAACACTTCTCAACAGAGCTTTGTTATTATCAATATCTCTGAAGATGACACCATAGTTATGTTCTTCATTTTTACTTGTCAGTACAATGATGTCTCCGGATCTTGCATCTTCCAATATTTCTGAGGGAACTTGTGTCTTTGGTGATCTGACATACACCTTTTTGTTGTGCACATGTTCATAGTTGATGCATAGATCAAAGTCTGAAAAAGCCATTCTTTCAAATAGTAGTATTCCAGCCTTTGATATGCCATTTAACGCCCTTCTGACTTCTTGATTATTTTTCTTTTCCTTTTCATAATGATCCTTCATAAACAGAATGTCTATAGGATGCAATTGGTCAGCTATTTCTTCATCAGTCACCTTTTGTTCTTCCCCATTTTCTCTCAGAAGTGTGTATCTGTTTTTCACACGAGTTCCTCCAACATCATCAGTTGCAACTTTCACTTCATCCACTTTTAAAACTCTTTTTACTGGATTCTCATTTTTGGAGTGAATGCTACCTGAACCTCTTTTTATCCTTTCTTCTTTTAAAGCCAATCTGATAGGAGACATTGATCTTGGTTGTTCATCTTCTTTTGTTAAATAATAACTCACCAGATTGTACTCAGGGAATATCATTACATCCCTGGAAATCTCTTTAACCATGAAAGACTTAGTTTCAAAGATTTTTCTTTTAACAATCTTTGATTTTCTTGATGAATCACCTTCTTGTTCCCATTCATTCATTGTTTGCATATTCATAATTTTACTTATGGCTGAGTCATCAGACAATGTTGGCTTTGGGACAGATGCTAGCAATTTCAAATTTGTAAAAACTTGAGGTTTTGCAGTTGCTAACCTTTTCACCATTTCATTTCTTGGGACATTTGGAGGTGGACCCATCATTGTGGTTCCAGCTTTGGTGCTTGGTGTAGCTGATGGTTGCTGTTGGGTTGACTTTGGAGCTTCTTGGTGTGAGCTTACAGCATGAATTTCTTTCATGAGTTCTTGAGGATCCACTTTGGCCAATCTTGCAATGTTGAATTGCATCTTCTCCATCAGTTGTTGCACCTCTCTTACCTGTTTTGAGTTGTTGGCCATGTTTTTCTGAACTTTGTTGAATTCAGTTTGAGCTTTCATCTGAATTGCAGCCCATTCTTTTGACAGCTTCTCAAGGGCATCTGTGATACTATTATTACTTGCCCTTAGTATGGTAACTTCCTCCAAAACTCTGTTTGTACTACTTGACTGCCTTGATTCCACCACATTTGCAACTTGTGCCTTGATCTTTTCTATTTCTGTGAGAATCATCTGGATTTCTGATGCAGAGATGTTGGATTTTGGTGCCTTTTCTTTCATCTTTTGAAGAGACTTTAGTGCTTCAGTGTTTTCTTCAGTTTGTTTCTTTATTGCCTCCACTGATTCTGACAAAGTCTTCATATCAGCCCTTTGACCTTGTATTTCTGACAGCAACATATCAAGTTTTTCTTCTACTGGATTTCTTTTTCAAACTTTGTAAACATTTTCAAGTACTGTTTCTAAATTTTCTTGGTTCATGGGTGTTTCAGGGATATTTGGAACAATAGATGTTCCTTGTAACATTCCAGCTGCAAACACATTTGCTGCTGTTTTGGAAATGAAAGGGTCACTTTTGGCTTTACCAGATTTTGGTGCAGCTTTAAGTTTACCAGAATCATCTCCACCAGTGATGAACAACTCATTTTCATCCCGTATTTCCTTATGTCCTTGAACCATATCAACATATGATTCTCCATAAGTTTTTGAGGTAAACAAATTACCTTTAGCCAGATTTCCTTGATCAGTTTCCTGATCTCTATCTGTTGGGATCTCATCATCTTCCTCATTTTCTGATTCAGA
Source organism: Helianthus tuberosus (assembly GCA_030545235.1). Taxonomy (NCBI): domain Eukaryota; kingdom Viridiplantae; phylum Streptophyta; class Magnoliopsida; order Asterales; family Asteraceae; genus Helianthus; species Helianthus tuberosus. The sequence continues at coordinate 37,111,739 of CM060357.1, read as the reverse complement.
GTTGAGATATATGGAACTAGTAACCTCTTCATCAACATTAGTTGTTCTGTGTTCTAACTTGTAAGAAACATTAACTGAACTTTCTGATTTTGTTTCTTTTGAGTGAGTATCAACTAAAGCAGTGTTTAAAATGGATGTACCAGCAACCTTAGATTCATCATGATGTATAACTTCAGTGTCTTTATCAGCACCATCAAAGTGAGTTTCTTCATCATGTTGTTCTTCAGCATCTTCATGAGCTCCTCCAGCAATATGTGATTCTGCATAGTGTACATGTTCTTTCTCTTGATGAATATCAAATTCATGATGAATTCCTACTTCATGAATCTGTTGACTTCCAGCATGTTCTGTCTTGTTTTCTGGTGAGTTAGCTATCTCCAGAATTCTTTCTCCTCATGCAGTCTCTGTTTCTGATGGTGAGGACTTCTCATCATCTCCTTCTTCTGTTGATGAAGAACAGTTCACAACTTCTCTGCTGGACTCTTATGTTGGAGAATCTGATTTGGTCAGAAGTTTTTCATGTTGTATTCTGTATTGTGAGTATGGTGCAATGAGGCATATCATGCTTTCTGGCAACACGGGGATATCTTTGTCTGATTCCCATCCATGATTGGAGCTCCAGGCCTTCATGGTTTTTGAACTCCAGATACCTTCCAAGATTGGAATTTCTATGTTTCTTTCAACAAATGCTCCAGAAATAAAAATTGAGATTAACCTTGGATATGGCAGATGAGAGGTTATTCTTCCATTTCTGGTGAGGATTGATCTTTTAAGAAGGTTAAAAATTTCTGACCCATAATCGATTTTGAACCCAGTTATGAGTCCATACATGATTTTCAGAATAGCTTGACTGATTTGATCAGTTCCTCCTATCTTTGAGGTGAGACATTTGTTTAGCACTTCCATCATCACTTGCCAGATGGCTGGCAATTCACTTCTTCTAATTGCTCCAATTTTGTTGATATCCTTTTTCTTGTAACCAAGCCCAATGATGAAGCTTATTAAATCTTCTCTGCTTGGAGCTTCAATGTAACTATCAAGAATAGCCAGTTCAAGCCATTCTCTTACTCTTGCTGGGGTTAATGTTACAAAGACACTTCCCCATACATGAGCAGAGACCTGATTTTCTTCAACTTCATTAAAAGTGTGAACAAATTGCTGTAGCAGCCTTTCTGGTACTTCTCTTCCTTTTGTTAGTGCTCCTGAGATTGGACATTTTGTGAGATATTCTACCAGAAGTTGACATCTTACGTCATACTCCGAATGCTCTGTATTCATCAGCAGATTGTTTTCCTTCATTGGTAGAAATTCTGCTTCTTCAACAAAAGGTACTTCATGTTGAGCAATTGGGATGTTGAGGTTTACATCTGCCATTGTTGATCCTTTTGAATTAGGGTTCGAAATTTAGGGAATTTTTTTTTATTTTGAGTGAGGAACAGGGGATGTTCAGGGTTGAAGTTTTTGTGAGGAAGGTGAGTGAGTTTTGAATTTCTGTTAAGTGTGTGTTATATAGGAGTCTTTCAGCGGAGGATTATGGATGTATGTAGTTGAAGGGGTATAGAACGTGGCATGTAATGGTGGTTAAGAGATCATTAATTGTCTTTATAACCGTTAGATCGTGTAACGTGTGTTTTTGGTTCAGAATGTAACCGTTGGATCGTGGGTATCAAGACATTAATGATGGTTTATCATGTAATCGTGGTTAAGCCCTTTCAACTTATCCCTTCAATTTGTAGTTTCTTCAATCATTTCTTCACGAAAGTGTTACACTGATTTTTGATTGGAGAAAGCTATCGGTTCTATGACACCTTTTCATCATTGTGGACCCTCATTAGATAAGAGGTCCAATCACCTTTCTTCGTATGCATCCACTTTTTCTTGTAAGTTAAAGTCCCATTCTGATGATGTCATCAGAAATTCAACATAAATTCTGTAGAGAATATGTATTGTCTTTTGTTCTGTCTTCTGTTGACCTTTTAGATGTGGTCAACATAAGTCAACAATTTTCAACAGAATTTCTTGGTTGTGTTTTCCCCCTAAACTTGTGATCCTCTTCAACAGATTTTGAAGTTTTCTCTTTGACAGAAGTTAGAGGTGTACCTTTTTTTTTAAGATGAGAGGGAATGAGATAAGATCAGAAGACTTACATTCGTTTTTCTGGTGGCATCCATGTCTCTTGGCTTTTTCTGATATTTTCTAAAACATTTTACTATTGAAGTTTTACCAGAGAAATTTTAGATCCATTTTTAAATTACCAGAATTTGTATCCTATCATCAGAAACTTAGAGCTTTGTTTCAATTTTTTTTTTGATTTCTGATGATCATGTTTCTCCTTTACTTTATCCATTTCCCAAACCATAAGCCAGATAACATAGCAACAATGGAAGCACATAATATAAACATATTTAACATGCAAATTTTTTTTTTTACAAAAACAAAACAAGGAAGAAAAAAAAAACCTAATCAATATCTATGCCTTCTCCGTGTTCCATCTCAAGGAGCAACAACAGGTCAGTTATCAACCCAAAGTTCTGGTTGGTGGGTACAAGCATGCTGAGACCCATGTTTTCTTGAAGTCTCATATCTGCTCTTGGATAACTTGCAGGAATACCTGCAAAGTCTAGCTGGCTCGTGATTATCTTCGTCAGAAAACGAGGATAAATCAAGAACGGCTTGCCAACCCACATGTTGCTTGCAAAATCTCTCATGAGATAATAAGAGAAGTTGTAAGGTACTTTGAGTACAAGTGCACGTATAGGCTCCATCAATCTAAGAGATATTTCATGATGATTGATGACCTTCTTTGAAAAGCATGCACCCATCTGTGTGACCAGATATTGCCATGGCTTGATAAAGCCATGTTTGTTGATTGCTCGTTGTTGGGTTTCCATATGGTAACCCATTTGCCTCAAGACATCATCCTTTTGAGTCCTTGAGAACATCAGGACATCATTATCATCATCGAGTTGAAGAGCTATCCTGATGGTGGCTTCATTTAACAGAATTTTTTGATTTAGCACCATACTCTCGATGGCCATCTGTTCTCTGTTCTCATACTCAGATAATGTTGCATTTTTCGAGAAGATTTGAAGAATCTCTGGATGAACAGTTATATGAGCAGTGAGGGCATAGTTCAAGTTACTACCGATGAGCATTTTAAGCACAACTTGACACCCTTCCTATTGAGGACCTTCCAGATTGGTCCTCAATCTAAGATTGTGATATGGATGAAGAACAAGTGGGAAGCATTCATCTTTGATGGTATTTATTTTGTGTGTGTGGGAGAGTATGAGGTGAAGGTGAAGAAGAAGTTTTAGAGTGCCCCTTTTTTTGTGTGTGTGAGGATGACAGTTTTCAGCTCAAAGTGGTGATCATTTATAGTAAACTTAGTATTTGCCATAAATGGTATCTAGCTACTTGTAGATTTTCTTCACCGCAATCTCTGTTTATTTAATTGATTATCAGAGGACAGAAAATATAACAGAGATAAGCTTCTTCTCCACTTCACATGCATTAAATGGTTTAGGCGGCCATTTTCTGGTGATGTATCATGATTGCCTACCAATATGTCACTTCAATCTCCTTAATACTTGATGGGGTGTAATTAATGAAGGAGAGAGAAAGTTCCATATTAACGATTTCCCAGAAATTTTCTGTTAAATGACGTTACCAGCACTAAGAAGAAAATATCTTTTTTATTCAGATTTTTTTTTAAAAGAAAGAGAAAAAAATGCTAATTTACAATTTAAGAATATGCTATCAAGAGATATGGATAAGGATGATGATATGCAGGAATTTGTTTTAATGATCAATGATGATTTTGATTAACCAATATATTTTTCTGATGATTCACCAGAATTTCTGATGACTTATCAGATGTTCTGTTGTTGTATCAGATTTTCTGATGATTACATCAGATTTTCTGATTACTTATCAGATTTTCTGGTGATTTATCAGATATATGATTTTTTTTATTATCACTAAAACAGTTTATCATGCATTTTTCTAGTGATAGAGTTATCTGAGAGATTTTTATCACAGAACTGACCATAACACAGCAAATTATACTTTAAGCCTTCAACATAGGCTACTTTCTCTATGGTCAAACATCCATACCTTATGCATCCATATCCCATGATCCTCCCTTTTACTCCATTTCCAAAATTTACCATTCTACCCAGCTTTGGAACAAAGTTGCTGAGTAAGCTCCTGTCCCCAGTCATGTGCTTGGAGCTTCCTGAGTTGCAGTACCAGATCTGCTGCACATGATGGTCCTGAAATGGAATGATTAGAGGGTTTTTGGTACCCGGGCATGCTTGGGTACTTTTTCTGATGGGATTCTAATCAAATTACTTTTTCTTGTTAGCTTTTCAGCAGAAATTCTGTTATATGCTGAGCCATAAACAGATTTTTTGTTTTTCTTTTGAAGATGGTGTTGAACAAGCTTTAGTATGTCAACACACATACAAGATTTATCAGAATTTTCTGATATTTTTTCTTGTGATGGAATGAGTGGATAGTTTTGAAAAGATGAGTGAACTGCTTCTAGAGTCTTTACAGATTCTTGACTGCATTCACTTATGTTTGTTTTGAAGTTTGGTTTTTCAAAAGAGTATTCAGAACAGGTTGACTTGCAAGATTCAGATTCTGATGAAAATTTATCAGAAATTTGATGAGTTGCTTTTACAAAGACAGTGGGTTTAGTTCCTTTTGATTTTACATATCCCAAACCCTCTCCTTTGTTCTTTGGTGTGGACTCAATGAAATTTATAAATTCCTTGGCTTGTTGAAAACCTCTTACATTAATTTCTTTATCATTGATTTTCTTGTAAAGATCTTTTCTTTCATTTTCATAGAACTCAATTTTAGCTCTGTGATCTAAACTTTCTTCTATGAGTAATTGGTTTTCAAGAATGATTTTATTCATAGTCCTTTGCAACTCATCAGATTTTCTAATATCTGATTGATGTTTTTCTTGCAGATTTAGAAAATCTGACATGAGCTTGTGTTCAAGATCAAGATTGTCTAAATTTACCTTTTGTTCTGAAGATTCTGGTAGACCTTCAGAAAGTGCCATGAGGCAGAAATTTGCCAATTCTTCTTCATCATCAGAAGAATCATCAGATAACCATGTATCTGTTCCTACAATTAAGCTAACTTGTTGTTGCTTCTTTGCTTTCTCTAGCTTTTTCTCATAATAAGCAACATCCTTGAGCTTCTTGGTCTTGCATTTTGATGCATAGTGACCTCTCTGCTTGCACTTGTAACACACAACTTCAGCCTTCCCTTTATCCTTAGATCTAATTTCCTCTTTAGATCTCCCATCCATCCTTCCTCTGTCACTTCTCTGGTATCTTTGGCTTCCTCCCCTCAACCTTTGCTAAAATGTTTTGGTAGGCGTGGTCAACTCAAAGATTTGGAGAATCTGCGATAGTATAGCAAGTACTTTGGCCACGGGCTGTGTCGTTGACACACAGGGCCGTGTTAGTACAATATCTGACAAGCAGTTAATGAGGATGAGAGAGAGAGATGGGCACGGTGCCGTACCAGGCAGGCACGGGCCGTGCTGAAGCTTCGGTTTACATCTATAAACAGGAGTGCTTGGTTCCACTTCAACTCATCCCTTGGCAAGCCACATCTCTCTCACTTAACACCACTCCACCACCACTACAACACAATCATCCACCACCATCATCCATTTTCCATCTTTAGAGTGTGTGTAGTATCGGGATCCAAGATTGATCGTAAGAATCTTTGTCAAACAAAGGCCATGCTTGGCTAAATTCTTACATCACTTAGTGAAGACTTTTCTTTTATGTATTTCTTTTATGATTTCCAATCTTTGGCTACTTTTTAATTGGGTATGTATTAATGACGTTAATAAATAGTTTTTTTTATATTGAAGGAGAATTTACTCAATCATTCTTCATATGTTCGTTGATTCAACATATTCATGTCTTTACGATCTATATAAAGCATGTTAATTGTCACACCCCGACCGCGTCAAAACAACCAAACCGCGGCGGAAACATCGGGGAGTGGAGCAACAGAATTATTGTTTCACAACCATGGATTCAAAAAGTTTTGTTTTATTGATTCATTAAGTAATTTACATTGTCTTAAAACATATCAACCAAGTTAAACATAGTCTATCATCGTTATTAAATCACTAAGGCCTCGTCCAGTCCTAAGTGAGCATGCATCCTAGCAGTCGACATCATTCAATCAACACCTGAAACATATGTAAAAACAAAGTCAGCAAGATTTTATGAGAGTGTCGGATTCATGGCTCGTTTACATGTTGCAATACCTCATTAAAAACCTTGTTTTGAAAAGTATATAGTATTGCAACTTAATTAACCAACTCAAATCAAGCAGGTTATAGTTTATAAAATCTCGCAGCCATGATTCTTAACCCAAAACATTTGTTTAATTAAATCAAATTGTAAATCATCTCGTTAGTAAAACTCGTATGGTTTATATTATTTAGAAAACATCGTTGTGTGACATCATTTCAAATCATTTACCCAAGTGAACTAAATAACACCACGGTATGTAATATGATGAAAACACTTATATATAAGAAGTACCAGCGGCGTATCTACCATGTTTTCATCACATTACACCCGTCCCGTTATCTAAACACTAACTAAAAACCAATCGTTTGTTCAATTCGTTTAACTCGTTTAAATTGTTCCAAAATCGTTTAACTCGTTTAAATTGTTCCAAAATCGTTTAACTCGTTTAAATCTTTTAAATCATTCTCGTTTTAATTGTGAAACTACTTTTGGTCGCCTCGCTAATAACATCCAAACCTTCGCAAGTCGCCTATCGCTTCTCGCATTAACAAACTACCAAAGGGTAAGTTAACAATCACAGATTCAGTCGTTACCCACATAACCCCCACACATAACCATGGGTGCAGTCTGATAACGGGATTTGTCGGATCCTATGGTACCATAACCTAATACTGGTCGGTTCGGCCAAAACTAATGAATGTTATTCGTTATGTAATTACGCCCAACAAGTTTGTTCACATTAACGAAATCGTTATTAATTTAATATAAACCATTTTAATCATTTCGAAAACCATCGTTAAAAATATAAAAAACATTTAACACATATGAATCACCCTAAAACAATTGAAAATAGTAAAATAGGGGAACTATGTACTCACATCGAAGTGCAAAGTATCCTCAATCCAAAGAACTCAACAAGACTTCAACAAACCAAAGAAATCAAGTAGCACCTAGTAATCGGATCACTAGATAAATAAATCGACACCTAAATCGGAAGATCGGATAGAATGAGGTCTCGTAAACCAAATGAGTATTGGAACTCATATGATATGGTTTAACAAAGCCTACATCCTAAAACGGAACCTAACCTAAGTGCTTTCGACCCGTTACGACCCATTAAGGTAGCTTACGCTATTTTAATGCGTCGCATGCGCATAAGCGCGTTCGAGATGCCTAACTAGTCCTATGACAAGTATTATATGCCTAAATATGTTGCATAATCAGTTATGTGACAAAAGTTTAGGTTACATATGCTTAAAATTCAATTATACATGAAAAGGGCATTTTGGTCATTTACCTAAGGCATATAAACTACCTATCATACAACTAATTAAACCTAAGTGACCATAAGGTATAACCTCAGAAGGTTATTCCCTATACAACTATGGTCACTAATAATGCTTGGTCGGATCCTAATGATCGACCAAACGGGTCGAGTTCGAAAGTCTAAGCGGTTGTTTAGACCGCTTGACTTACGACTCAATACAAGCACTAAACTAAAAGTGATGAGTTAAACATGTTGAAACATGTTTAACTAAGTTAGAAAATAGGTTTTGATATCAAAACAAACGGTTTTGATACCCAAGAATAGTTTGGTTACAAAATACCCATAAATACACATTTTGGCCAAAACTATGACTCGTCACTATACCTAATCAACGTGGTAATCAGTAGGTATAGTCACTAGGAACTATAACCATCGTGATTACGCTCACGTTGCGAAGTTCAAACGAACTTCGTGTTGACCAAAGACTGGTCAAAGTAGAAAGTCAAACACTGTTTGACTTTCGCTTGAAAAACGCATAAAAGCACGAAAGAAACTTACAAAGGGTCCAAGCTAGGAAGTTTTGATCTAAAGATTACTCAGGTATGAAGTATACACTCCAACTTAGAGTAAAATCAGATCAAAGTGTGAGGAAAGAATGAAAATGAGTTGGGTTTATATAGGAAACCCACAACCGTTAGGATCGTTCCTCGCAAAACGTGCTTCAATCTTGACCCTCCATGTGGGCACATGGTATTGCAATGCAAAGGGACATGAAATGCCATCAAATACCAGCCCATAGAGTGCAAAACTTGGGGTTAAAAACCATCAAAACATCAGAAATGGACCAGATACAATGTTTCTGTCTGTAGGTCTGTTGTGCCCTGCGTAAGAATAAGCCTCATCTTACGCGGCCCACCTAGCCCAGTTTCCAGAAATGTCAAAATTGGTCCATGCACTTGAAAAACTTGCATTTTGATGCACATTTGACACGTTTAAGCCCCGTTAACCCCATTTCAAAGCTCTAAAATGATGTTAAAGTATAGGGAACTCAAAACATGCTCAAAAATATCTCGGATGTCGGTTCGTTTGGTCGTACGATTGCGTTATTCGGGTAATTACGATGGATGTCGTAACGGACGCAAAAACGATCCAAATTACGCGACGAAAGGAAATTTATCATGTGAATCACTAAAATAAAATATTTTAATGATTACATAAATTTTGGATGTCCGGGTATATTCAGAACGTAAGATATACGCGAAAATGCAAACTTATGCACTTTTTGACGCTTTTAGTCCCTATTGATCAAATAAGTTTATTTTAGCATACCGAACCCCTCAAAGCCTATTTCTAAGCTATGTAAAGGATATTTAGGGTATGTTTAACATATGATCAATTTCCGGAATGTTCGTTACTATACAAATCGGTATACTTTCGCAGTTTGACACAAATAGTCCCTGCGATCGATCAAACTTGATTTCAACACACCAAACCATCCAAAACTTATTTCTAAGTTATGTTAAGGTTATTTAAGGTATATTAAGCCTTTTTCACTATTCCGGAGTGTTTTTCGCGTTAACTAATTATGTTTACGCACCAGTTTGCGTATAACCTTCCAGAAAGCGATTTAAAGCTTGAAATCGAACTCGAATCAAATCTTAAAATCATCAAACACAAATACACATATAATAACACCAAAACACATATAATAACACCAAAACACATATAATAACAACAAAACACATTGTTTTATTAATAATCAACATTGTTTTACATTGTACATCGATTACAGAGCACAGTTGTCACAGTCTCCCCTACTTCAGGAAATTTCGTCCCGAAATTTTAACTAGAGGAAGTTTGTGAAAACAAATGCGGATATTTCGCCTTCATCTGGTCCTCATGTTCTCAAGTAAACTCTGGGCCACGTTTGGAATCCCAACGAACTTTGACCAATCAAATTCATTTGTTCTTCAGCTGTTTGACTCACGGTCAGTTATCTCCATAGGTTTCTCGAAAAAGTGCATAGTCTCATCAACTTGAATCTCATCGAGTGGAATATGAAGATCAGCATCGACCAAACATTTTCGCAAATTGGACACATGGAATATTGGGTGAATATTCCCAAGCTCTAGAGGTAGCTCTAATCGATAGGCAACCTTTCCGACTCTTTCAACAATCTTAAATGGTCCAACATATCGAGGTGCAAGTTTTCCTTTCTTTCCAAATCTCACCACTCCCTTCCAAGGTGACACCTTGAGTAGGACACGGTCGCCGATTTGAAATTCTAAGGGCTTGCGTCGCATATCCGCCTAACTCTTTTTACGGCTTCTAGCTGTCACAAGATTATCGTGAATTTTCTTGATTTTGTCTGTTGTTTCCAGAATGAGCTCAGGTCCAGTAAGCTGAGCTTCACCGATCTCATTCCAACAGACAGGTGAACGACATTTTCGACCGTATAAAGCTTCGAATGGTGCCATATTAATGCTAGCATGATAAATGTTGTTGTAAGAGAACTCGATCAATGGCAGATGAGAATCCCAATTACCACCAAAGTCTATCACGCATGCTCTAAGCATATCCTCCAAAGTTTGAATCGTCCTCTCAGATTGTCCATCTGTTTGGGGATGATAAGCAGTGCTTAGATTTAGTTGGGTTCCCAAAGCAGATTGCATGGTCTTCCAAAAATGAGATGAAAACAGAGCATCACGATCGGAAATGATATCCAAAGGAACACCATGTCGTGATACAATCTCATCAACAAAAATCTTTGCAAGTTTATCAGCAGATAGATCCTCGCGAATCGGAATAAAATGAGCTGACTTCGTCAATCGATCGATAACAACCCAAATATCATCGTGACCTTTAGATGTATGCGGTAACTTAGTGATGAGATCCATAGCAATGTTCTCCCACTTCCAAACCGGTATCTCTGGTTGTACAAGAAAACCAGAAGGTCGTTGATGTTCAGCCTTGACTTTGAGACAAGTTAGGCATTTCGACACATACAAGGCAACATCCTTCTTCATACCAAGCCACCAATACTGAGTACGAAGATCCTTGTACATTTTATCAGCACCAGGATGGATAGAATATCGAGACTTGTGAGATTCGTCCATCACTAACGTGCGGAGATCATCTTGCTTCGGAATCCACAAACGATCCTTGAAATAGAGTAACCCATCGCCTTTCGTTTCGAGTTTAAGTTCGAGTTGAAGCGGTAGCTCATATTTCAATAAGCCTTTGATCACACAAGATCATTGAGCTTGAAGGACATGAGATTGAATATCGGATAGAGTTCGAACAGAATGAAGCTTGACTCGCTCCTTTCGACTAAGCGCATCGGCTACGACATTCGCCTTACCTGCACTTGAAAAACTTGCATTTTGATGCATATTTGACACGTTTAAGCCCCGTTAACCCCATTTCAAAGCTCTAAAATGATGTTAAAGTATAGGGAACTCAAAACATGCTCAAAAACATCTCGGATGTCGGTTCGTTTGGTCGTACGGTTGCGTTATTCGGGTAATTACGACGGAAGTCGTAACGGACGCAAAAACGATCCAAATTACGCGACGAAAGGAATTTTATCATGTCAATCACTAAAATAAAATATTTTAATGATTACATAAATTTTTGGATGTCCGGGTATATTCAGAACGTAAGATATGCGCGAAAATGCAAACTTATACACTTTTTGATGCTTTTAGTCCCTATTGATCAAATAAGTTTATTTTAGCATACCGAACCCCTCAAAGCCTATTTCTAAGCTATGTAAAGGATATTTAGGGTATGTTTAACTTATGATCAAGTTCCGGAATGTTCGTTACTATAAAATCGGTATAGTTTCACAGTTTGACACAAATAGTCCCTTCGATCGAACAAACTTGATTTCAACACACCAAACCATCCAAAACTTATTTCTAAGTTATGTAAAGGTTATTTAAGGTATGTTAAGCCTATTTCACTATTCCAGAGTGTTTTTCGCGTTAACTAATTACGTTTACGCACCAGTTTGCGTATAACCTTCCAGAAAGCGATTTAAAGCTTGAAATCGAACTCGAATCAAATTGTAAAATCATCAAACACAAATACACATATAATAACACCAAAACACATATAATAACACCAAAACACATATAATAACACCAAAACACATTGTTTTATTAATAATCAACATTGTTTTACTTTGTACATCGATTACAGAGCACAGTTGTCACATTAATTGCCTGGAGGGGGGTAGAAGGGTGGTTTGGGTAATTCTATGTCTCGTTCAGTGTATAGATCCTATGAGAAACTGGTTTAAGCCTAGTAACACCTCACGAGTCGAAGCGGGCAATACCCACCACGGGAGAGGTGCAAAAAGCTTGAATCCCTTATTCTTAAACTTTTATTAAAACATTAAACGAACCCGTGAGGACTCAGACCAACGGGTTGAGGGTGATCGCCGCCTTGGAAGAGGGGTCCACCACATTTTGCATTAATAACTTACTTAATTATCTTTCAATAATCCAACTTAGTGGGATTGTATCCTTGCTGACTCAAATCACTAGGTTGAGGGTAACGTCGCCTTGGAAGAGGGGCCTACTACTATAACTAAGATAATCTCTTAAAATGCCCAAAGTTCGGAAATCATCAAAAGAGTACATGAAAGATAAGTTGGATCCAAGTGATTCTTTCTTTTCTATCATTTTTATTTTATTTTTATTTTCTGTTTTTATCTTTTTATTAGTTTAAAAATCTTTTCTCAAAAGTTGGTTCGATTAAACGTTGACGATAAGCCGGCACTAAAAGCTCTTGTGTCCTTAGACGACCTCGGTATCTTGCCATCACTATACTACGTTCCCGATGGGTATACTTGCCCTAGCGTGTATGTAGAGTGATAGTAGAATATCGTATTTTATAAATTTAAAACTTGAATTCGGCGAGTAAAAAGAGCTTAAAATAACTAAAAAATATATACACCCGCACGCACGTCAATCCTATCAAGCCTTGACCCATCGGAAGCAAACCAACCTACCACTTCGATTAGGGGCCGAAAAAAGGTATGTCGATCTTGACCAATCAATGAAATATCCAATTCACGATAACGACCCCTTAATCGAGGATGAAGCAGAACCACCGTATACGAAAGAAGAAGAAGAAGAAGTAGAAGAGTTCGTCGAAGAGGAAATTGCCCTTGAGCAATCCTTTTCGGCCATCGACATTAATAAAGAAGAAAATAAGCAGTCTCTTGAACACCCATCGCCATTTGAACTCAAGGAACTACCTAAAGGTCTAGAATACCCATTTTTAGACGAACTTGGTAAGTTCCCCGTCATCATTTCTTCTAAACTAACACTTTTTGAAGAATAAAAATTAATAAAACTTTTGAAAAAAACATAAAAATGCAATTGCATGGAGGCTCATGGATATCAAAGGCATCAACCCATCAATGTTCACCCACAAAATTTTAGCGGAAGATGACTATAAAAGTTGTTTGGACCAAGAGAAAACAACTTTTGCATGGAGGCTTGATGTGCGTAAGTGTGTTATAAGTTTTTAATGTATAATTTAAGCCCTTTTACACTTTTTAGCCAAGTTTTAAATTTATAAAACACGATATTTACTAACACTAAACACACATATGGGCAAGGGTATCGAAGGAGGTCCTACTAAATTTGACCCAGGTCCTTGCAGGATCTATACACTGAACAAGGCAAGACTCTTACCAAACCGTTCCCTTAACCCCCGACCAGGTAGCCAACATACCTCCATATAGACCGTGGAGATATGAATGGTGAAAATCTTTTATTTTATATAGACAGTAAAATAATGCCAAGACACCACGGACAAACGATAAGGAAGAATCACCTTCAACATAAGAAACTAGTTATTAAAGTCATTAATACATAACCAAATAAAAAGTGCGAAAAGATTAAAAATAAAAAGTATTACACTAGACACTTGTCTTCACCAAGTGATGTAAGAGACTTAGGCAAACATGGCCTTTTATTGTCAAGAACTCTTACGATCAATCTTGGATCCCGAGATGACTCACACACTCTATGATGGATGATGGATGATAGTGGTGGATGATGGTGTTGTGGAGGTGGTGGAGTGTGGGTGAAGTGTGAGAGAGATGGTGTGCCAAGGGATGGTTTGCAAATGAGCCAAGCACCCCTAGTTATAGCCTGAACAGCAGCTCGGGCACGGCCCCGTGTCCACCCTCCTTCTCTTTCTTCATTAATTGCAGTTTATCTGCATTAGTTGACCACGCCCCTGTGTCTGCTGGGCACGACCCCGTGTGCAGAAGCATATCTGTACTATCAAGATTTTCCCAGATTCTGCGAATCTTAGAGTTGACCACAGCCCCGTGTCCGCTGGGCACGCCCCCGTGGTGGGTGATATAAGCTTCTACAACTTTGTCTTTTCTGCAGACACTTGGGCACGCCCCCGTGCTCATTGAGCACGGGGCGTGTTCAGCCTTCTGTTCTCTTGTTTTTGCTTGGGAAGATGCTGTCGGGGGGTCGGGCATGCCACGTTTATTCCTTTTCTTGTATTTATGTTAGATTTAGCTGTCTTTTTGCTTCTTTTGTTCATTTGAGCTCATTTAATCCTGAAAATACAAAATGAAGACAAAAACACACTTTTTCCAACATTAGTACTAAAAAGGGTTAGTTTTATGCCACATTTGATGTAATTTATATGTTGCATTTTACACACATCAAATACCCCCACACTTGAATCTTTGCTTGTCCTCAAGCAAAATTCTTTATAATGTGGCTTTACACTCCCAAATGGAATGGGTAGAAGAGAAGGTTTTTGGGCTTGTCATAGAGTGTCGGGATTCCCAAGATTCTTTATTAAGTTTTATTTTTATTTATTTACAATCCTATTCATCATGATTTATTTAAAACATTACATAAGATAAATTACTTATTAGGGCATAACATGCCTTTTTAAAATTCTACTTATATACAAGTTCACATACCTCACGGGGATCACTCAACACTCGGCCGAAGATGTTTTTTAGGGAATCACTCGAGAGAGGCATGGAACTTACTCCTACCATAAGCTTGCCAAGCAATCAATCCTCCTCCTTTTTAACTATACACCTTTGTAAAAATCAAGAGGACTTTTTGGGTGAACGGTTAGGCTTAGGTTAAAGGTAGGTGGTTGGGTTAGTGGTTAGTAAAAGGGCGAAATGCGTAAAAAGCGTCGGTTTTTGTAAGACTTTTTCTTTTTTTGTAACTTTTTATTTTTGATGAAGCACTTTTTCAAACAAAGTTCTTTTGATAAACTTGTTTGTTTACTTCTTTTTGCTTCATCATCATCATTTTTTTTTCATAAGGAAGACTTGAGAAAAACCGAGCTTGTTACTAAAACAAAGGGTTAAAAAAGGAAAGTTTTGGTGGGTAAAAGGGTGTTTGTTTTGGGTTAAGAAATGAAAAGGTTTAGGCTCAAAGGGGTTAACTAGGGGGATTTTGGGTAGGTAGTAAAAAAAAAAGAAAAATAATGGTGTAGAAATAAAAAGGGTTAGTCCTAATGCCTCCATCATTTACTTACTCGGGTTTAAGTTGGTAAGGACCAGGAATGTATTGTCGTGGCAAGTTCTAGAGTCGTAAGAACCAAGCGGCTATTCACACAAGAAACGAAAAATGAGCAATTAGTTTAAAGATATATATTTCTATGCTCAATAAAGGCTCAAAACTCACTTTTTGTGGGAATGGGTTTTTTATGTGATCAAGTATATATAATTAAATTTTAACTAAACTTGTCATGCCGTTTCATAATTTTCTTATGTTGGTTCTTTTTATCACGACGCTATCGGTTGTAAATTTGTGAAAATATAACCTTTTTAGAACTTGAAACTCCCAAATTAAACCTAGACAAGTAAAAAAAATGAAATTTTTTGAAAAAAAAAATTTGGGGTGATTAGCGGTTCCAATAGAGTTTTGTGTAAGGCTTGTAATTAGGACTTGCAAGATTCAAGGTTTTAGCATCCCCCCACACTTAAATTACACATTGTCCTCAATGTGTCCCAAAAATAAGTTTTTAGGTTGATTGAATGTGTAAAAAGGTGTGAAAAAGCAAAAATTTATGTTACTGGGGGTCTGGACACGGCCCCGTGTTCAGATCACCAGTAACAAAAATGAGTAAAAAGAAACAGAAGCCTGGGCACGGGGGCGTGTTGGGTGAGCACGGCCCCGTGCTGAACTAGCTGTAATGAAGAAAAATTTGTCGGGTGACCCTGTTTTTGTGCATGGGGTGCTGGTTCAAGTTTTCATTGGTATCCTTCACCATCCCGAGTGTGATTTACCCATTACAACATCATCCAAACACCAATTTAACTAAAACCTTCATTCCATTAAATAGAGAAAATTACATAATAATCCTATTAAGTTAAAATTCTAGATAAACAGGTCAAAAGAAGCACAAGAAGTCTAAACCAAGAAGTTCTATCCTAAGTTTATTCTATTAGCAAAATTTCCGAAAAGATAATTCTCTCGGTTGGGTGTGGCACGAAGAACTTCTTCCTCCGGACATGTGTCCCTCATACGTCGGCGAGCCATTCCTCTATCTCCCTTGGGAGAAGAAAAGCGGGCTCATTGGCATTGGTTTGAGGGGGTGTAACCTCCACCTGGATTTCTTGTAGATTTTCAAGAGGTGGCTCCGCTGGAATGTCATCCCATCCGGTGGGATTGTTGACTCCAAGTGCTAGGTTCTAATCCTCTTGAGGGAGGATTGGTTCCATGGGAGGTGTCACAAGAATGTTCAACCTCTGGTGCAAGAGGTTGATTTCTTGAAAACTGTTTTCCAACCCCACCGTAAGATAATTATACGGTCTATGAGGACCTCCTCTACCGATGTCATCTCATCAAGAGCCTCACGTAATGCCATCACGTAGCGAACGAGAGTTGCTTCAATTGAAGACCTTCTTTCCCTTCGACTGTTTCTAGAGTGCGCAGAAGAGGTTCCACTGTTTTGGCTTGACATTCTACGAAAATAAACGGAAAAGAGTTTATTTTAATGAAACAGTACCCTCGGACACGGCCCCGTGCTCAGTGAGCACGGCCCCGTGTTCACCTTTCTGCAGATTTTTAGAACAAGGAATCTCGGAGTTTTAAATTATTTTTCCAACTTTTAAAGCATTTTTTGGCAGAAATAACTTAAAACAATGTTGCAAAACTTATTTTTAACAAGATTCCTTGAACAAAAACCTAACAAACATCACAATAAAGCTTGGAATCATGTTGATCTCAAGCTCTAATGAAGGTGTTGAGGTGAAAGAGATGGAGAAGAAGGTAATGGACAAAAGAGGAAAGGACAAGATGGTTGTTGAGAAACTTCTATTAGAAAATACCTAGGATGGTATGAGTGAAGATTCCCCCAAATCTCTGTCGCTGGAGTGGTCCAAATGTGCAGGATTCTTGGCTGCATTTATAGAAAACGACAGCACGCTGCACACGGCCCCGTGTCGGCTGGACACGGCCCCTTGTGCAGGCGAGGTCCTGACACATTTTGTCCGTATTCTGACAAAAAGTCAGAAAGGAATCTTTTGGTGGACACGGGGCGTGTTGACCTGGACACGGCCCCGTGTCTAGAGGCTGTTTATGAAGTTTCGTCTATTTCTAAGGAACTTATCCGGATCGGGTGGTTCCTTACTGGATGGAACAACCCCAAAGTGCCTAAGATACCTTAATTGCTCTAGATTAAGACGAGAACGCAAGAGGTTATCGGTGAGGGTGATTCCTATGCTAATTTTAGGTGGACAAGTCCAACCCTTTCCCGGGCTCTCGTTAAAGAAGGTGTATGCCGAATCGCTCAAGTCTATGTATGCACCGAACGAAGTCGATGGGGAGTCCTTCACGGCACAATCGACACAGGGACGACTATCGCCCAAGTCTTTGCTAGAGTTAGAGGTAATATTGGGAACAACGAAGTTGTTTTTATTCGAATGCGATCCCAACAATTCTTCTTGGGTATCGTCTTGAGATGAATTATTGAAATCCATCTTAAGTTCTTTTAACAAATTAAGAATTAAATCTTCCAATTGAAATAGTTCATCAAGAAGCATTTCTCCTAGAAGGTCCGGTTGAGAGCATTCGAGGGAGAGATAGGGATTATTTTTACTTTCGCCCCTCTTAAGGCTACAGGAAAACAATGGGTCTATATAATGGGGCTTATAATTTAGAAAATAACATTCTAAATCTTTATGGGAGCCACCACATATTTGACACCACGTACCATAAGAGTGCCGAAAGTAAAAAAATTCAGTATCTCTCATGTTTGTGTCAGAAATTATCAACCGTCGGGATCTTACGGTTCTGTTTTCAGTAACTGAAACTTGGGCATGGGGCGTGTTGAGTGGGCACGTCCCCGTGTTCAGCTTACTGTCTGACTTAAAACAGGATTGCCAGTTCCAAAGATTGGGCACGGGGCGTGTTCAGCGGGCACGGCCCGTGCTGAGTTCTTCAGAAGCTGAAAAATTAAGAAGATCCTAAAAAAACAGAGAAATTAGAAAAAACGATTAGGCCGTTGATTCCTAACTTTTTTAAAATCCTTGTGTCCCCGGAAGCAGCGCCAAAAACTTGATGTGCGTAAGTGTGTTATAAGTTTTTAATGTATAATTTAAGCCCTTTTACACTTTTTAGCCAAGTTTTAAATTTATAAAACACGATATTTACTAACACTAAACACACATATGGGCAAGTGCACCCATCGTGAGCGTAGTATAGTGTTGGTAAGATACCGAGGTCGTCCAAGGACACAGGAGCTTTTAGTACCGGTTTATCTTCAACGTCTAATCTAATCAAAAGTTGGAAAAAGGTTTTTAAACAAGAAAAATAAAACTAACTAAAATGCTGAAAAATAAAATAAAATAAAAAATAGATAGACAAGATGAATCACTTGGATCCGACTCGTGTGTAGTGTAACCTTTGATTATTTCCGCACTTTTGTACTTTTTAAGAGATTATCTTAGTTATTGTAGTAGGCCCCTCTTTTAAAGGTGACGTTACCCTCAACCCAGTAGTTTGAGTCAGCAATGATACAATCCTAAGGGGTCGGATTATTGAAAGATAATTAATTAAGTTATTAATACATAATGTGGTAGGCCCCTATTTTGAAGGTGACGTTACCCTCGGCTAAGTAGTATGAGTCAGCAGGGATACAGTCCTAAGTAGCCGGGTTAAAGTTTTAATTGTAGCTTATATATGAGGGGATCAAAGAGTTTGGACCCCCGCCATCCAATACCGGTGGGTATCGAAGGAGGTCCTACTAAATTTGACCCAGGTCCTTGCAGGATCTATACACTGAACAAGGCAAGACTCTTACCAAACCGTTCCCTTAACCCCCGACCAGGTAGCCAACATACCTCCATATAGACCGTGGAGATATGAATGGTGAAAATCTTTTATTTTATATAGACAGTAAAATAATGCCAGGACACCACGGACAACCGATAAGGAAGAATCACCTTCAACATAAGAAACTAGTTATTAAAGTCATTAATACATAACCAAATAAAAAGTGCGAAAAGATTAAAAATAAAAAGTATTACACTAGACACTTGTCTTCACCAAGTGATGTAAGAGACTTAGGCAAACATGGCCTTTGATTGTCAAGAACTCTTACAATCAATCTTAGATCCCGAGATGACTTACACACTCTATGATGGATAATGGATGATAGTGGTGGATGATGGTGTTGTGGAGGTGGTGGAGTGTGGGTGAAGTATGAGAGAGGTGGTGTGCCAAGGGATGGTTTGCAAATGAGGCAAGAACCCCTATTTATAGCCTGAACAGCAGCTCGGACACGGCCCCGTATCCATTGGGAACGGCCCCGTGTCCACCCTCCTTCTCTTTCTTCATTAATTGCAGTTTGTCTGCATTAGTTGACCACGCCACCGTGTCCGCTGGGCACGACCCCATGTGCAGAATCGTATCTGTACTATCAAGATTTCCCCAGATTCTGCGAATCTTAGAGTTGACCACGGCCCCGTGTACACTAGGCACGCCCCCGTGGTGGGTGATAGAAGCTTCTACAACTTTGTCTTTTCTGCAGACACTTGGGCACGCCCCCGTGCTCATTGAGCACGGGGCCTGTTCAGCCTTCTGTTCTCTTGTTTTTGCTTGGGAAGATGCTGTCGGGGGGTCGGGCATGCCACGTTTATTCCTTTTTTTGTATTTATGTTTGATTTAGCTGCCTTTTTTTTTCTTTTGTTCATTTGAGCTCATTTAATCCTGAAAATACAAAAGGAAGACAAAAACTTACTTTTTCCAACACTAGTACTAAAAAAGGGTTAGTTTTATGCCACATTTGATGTAATTTATATGTTGCATTTTGCATACATCAAGGCTCATGGATATCAAAGCCACCTTTTCGTCAATGCAATGCTCTCGTTACATTTCATTGTTGCATGGTGGCCATCTTCCAGGATATGATAGAAAAAACTATGGAAGTTTTCATGGATGATTTTTCTATCTTTGGAGATACATATGACCAATGCCTCGATAACCTTGAACGAAAGCTATCCCGATGTGAGGAAACTAACCTCGCCCTTAATTGGGAAAAATGCCATTTCTTAGTAACGGAGGGAATAGTACTTGGTCATAAGATCTCAAACGATGGAATGGAAGTGGATCGGGCCAAAATAGACACTATTTCCAGACTACCTCCACTTCCTCTATGAGGACCGGGAGTTCGGTTGCTCGAACGCGCTCAGACCGGATTAGCAGCTACAAGATCGTGCGGAATCCGAAAATGTAGTAGGAGAGAGAAATACAACACAGACACCATTTAACATCTTCATTCTCATTAATAATAGTTACTTGTACAAAGATCCAGAGAGAATTGGACAGTGCTTCTCCAGAGGTGTCAAGACCAAAAGTTACAAATGAGGAACCATGACCACCTATTTATAGGCGAAGCCATCTGGATGAATCCATCTAACCCATCCGTCCGGATGGGATTATGTCTATCCGTTCGGATGGACTCCATCCATCCTGATGGACTTACAAAACATACTAACCTTTCGTTTCATCCTGGATTTGATACAAAACATTCATTAAACTGTACATAGACCACAAACAGGTAAATATAGACCCAATACATATGAAAGCTACAGACATATGCATCTACATCCTCCGTTCGATCCATTCGAAGTTTCTTAGGACATGCCGGATTTTATAGGCGACTTATCAAAGACTTTTCAAAAATCTCTAGACCTCTAACAAAATTACTTGAAAAAGATGCACTGTTCGTGTTTGACGAGGAATGCAACAAAGCATTTCTAACCTTAAAAGAAATGCTAGTCAACGCACCAATCATGATAGTACCTGATTGGAAATTACCTTTTGAAATCATGTGCGATGCAAGTAACTTTGCTGTTGGAGCCGTTCTAGGACAACGAAAAGAAAAGCATTTTCACCTAATATAATATGCAAGTAAACTCTAAATGATGCTCAAGAAAATTACACAACAACCGAAAAAGAGTTACTAGCCATAGTATTGTATTTGCTTTTGATAAATTTCGTTCCTATCTTGTTCTTTCTAAAACAATAGTCTATACAGATCACGCTGCCATTCGATACCTATTCAAGAAACAAGATGGCAAACCATGTTTGATCCGGTGGATTCTTCTCCTCCAAGAATTCGACATAGAAATAAAAGATAAACGAGGAGCCGAGAACACCGCTGCCGACCATTTGTCACGTTTAGAAGATCCTTTTTTGGAGTCGACTCGCGAAGAGCTCATCAACAAAAAATTCCCCACCGAATCTTTAGAAATGGTTGAGTATCAAGAAGAACCAAGGTACGCCGACTATACTAACTACCTCGCTAGTTTCATTTTAGTCAAAGGTTGGTCACATCAACAAAGGAAAAAAATTCTTTGCCGATGTGAGACACTATTTTTGGGAAGATCCATATCTTTTTAAAATATGTGCCGATCAACTTATTCGAAGATGCGTCCAAGGAAAAGAAGCAAGATAAATTCTTCGCCATTGTCATGAAGGATCATATGGAGGACATCATGGAGTCGCAAGCACCGCATGAAAGGTACTCGACTCATGATTTATTGGCTAACCATCCATAAGGATGCTTACAATTTCATTCAAACTTATGATGCATGCCAACGAACAGGTAATATCTCTACAAGAAATAAAATGCACCAAAAAGGCATTCTTATTTGTGAAATTTTTGATGTTTGGGGTATGGAATTTATGGGACCTTTCCCACCATCAAAAGGTAATGAATACATTCTTGTAGCGGTCGATTACGTGTCTAAATGGACCGAGCCCGAAGCTCTTCCAACCAACGATGGTAGAGTTGTGGTAAGATTCTTAAAACGGGTATTCTCTCGTTTTGGTGCTCCAAAAGCACTAATTAGTGATAGAGGTACCCATTTTTGCAATCATCAATTATACAAAATATTAACAAGATATGGGGTGTATCACCGCATTTCAACTGCCTATCATCCTCAAACCAACAGTCAAGCCGAAGTAACAAACCAAGGGCTAAAATGAATCTTAGAGAAAATCGTAGGTCAAAACAAGAAAGATTGAGTGGATAAATTAGATGAGGCTTTATGGGCTTTTCGAACCGCCTACAAAACACCAATAGGCACCACCCCATATAAGCTCGTCTATGGAAAAAATTGTCACCTCTAGTTAGAAATTGCTCATAATGCCTATTGTGACAACTCGTACTTTTGACCCTAATAATCAGAAAGCGTTACACATCTTAAAATAATAATTATTATTAGTTTTAAATAATAAATACTTGTTGCAAGTGAAACAAATTATTTATCCGATATTTCTTGTCAGGCTTATATGGGTAGACATGTATACAAACTATATACTCCGAATATTTGTTTTAATTTTAACCAGTAAAGATATTTTTACCGTTGTATTTATTTTATATAATTTCAATGAGCCGGTTCACTTTACGCGAGGATGTTAAACCCAGTTTGTATACGCTGGTTAAACCCAACCTACCTACCCAAACCTTAGGTATATAACCATCTTTTTATCTTCTCATCTTCAATCTCACACAACAACTCAAACCGTAGCCTCCATGTTCCCTCTACTCTCTCTCTAGAAAACTCAAGAAGAAGCTATCTTTTTCGGGTTCTTGATCTTCATCTCTATCGCTCTAGGTAATCCCTCGAACACACACTCATAAGTTGTTATTCATGGCTGCGTTTCGTTGATTTCTTGGATTCTTGATGCATGATAACATTGAGTTTATGTGTTAGGGTTTGCTAGAAACATGTATTATAATGATTCTCGATAATCTAGTAACTTGATGATCACATATGCATGTTAGGGTTTCGATTATGTGTGGTTTTGATAATGAAACTTGATGTCAAATTCGTGTAGGTGATGTTATTAGGCTTTTGATTACTGAAAATAGTGTTTTTGGTGTCATAAACATGTTAAAGCTGAAAGAAAACAAATTCTGTCCAGATTTTACAGCCTAATTGTATCGGCTGTAACGTTGTCAAAATTTAACAAAAACGTGTGTTTCTTCACTCTAAAATGTAATTCCAGGAAATAGCTTTCAAACTCCACTGGAATCATAATTTTCCGATGAGTTTTGATATTTTAAATGAATTTTTCTGTGTCGGAGGTGCAGGCTGCGTTTTTTGGCAGAAATTGCAGCCTATTACGAATGTCATAACTCAGTCCGTGTTTTGAATTAATATGTGAAATTTATACAGTAGGTATTTCTAGGAGAATCCCAAATTCCCCAACTAGAATTTCATTAAAAGAGTTAACGAGGATTTTTAAACAATTTTTATTGTAAACTGTCGCCAGAAATTGACGAATCAGAGTTATGTTCACTATTTGATTTTTCATTTATTTTCTGTAAACAATTAAGCTCTAAAAATTTTACGCAAGGAGAAGTGGACCATTTTTCATGTCACATAAATTTATCATAAATTTTAAAGCTCATTTAATATTTAAATAAAATCCCCGAAAACAGCTATGTTTCGGAGTTCTAAACTGGTAGTGCAGTGAATTGAATTTTATGTATTGTGTTGCTTGTGTTATCATAGGATGTTAATACTTGTTTAGCACCTACATGAATGTCTTTTAACATGTATGTTATGCTATGAGCCTATACACAAATGCACCCGAATGAACATCTATGTGTCAATGTGATGCTTGCTATGTGTTAGATACATGTAGAGTTTGCGTGCCTTGTATACACACATACTAACAAACCTAATGGTAACCATAATAGGAAGTGGTTGACCACATCAGCTTGTAATTCGTTTAAGTCATACCGAGCAAAACAAACGTGAGTTCACGGCCCTTATTTCTTTTAAATGTTTTTAAAACACAGGGGGGGTGAAGCGTGCACTACATTACGGTAAAATAATGTCATAACGTTACGGTAAGGTAACGTCACCCCTGTTAGAGTTTTTGTTATATTAGTTATGGTCACAAAGAAGCATTATTTCACATGTCAGTCCCCTTAAAACTTACGATGCTGTTAGTATTGGATTATAGAGGCGGAATTTTTGGTAGTCTACTGGGCCCGACAAGCCCCACTCGTGCTGGTTGCGCTAGTTAGACCGAACGGTAATGGTCACTGGTGTAGAATTTGCCTAACACTTAGCAATGGTTGATGATATACCTGGCATAACAGGGGCCGCATTGTCAGCTTCGGATGGAACACTTTGTTGACATGACTTAGGTTAGCTACCTACAAATATAACAAGTAACTGCTAAGCACTGCAACTTACTGTTTCGGCTTTGAAACAGTGGAAAATTCTTGAGAAATAACCTAATTTATAACTGTATCCAAAAACCTGTGAACTCACTCATCATTATGTGTTGGCACTTGTTCTTGCATGTCTTTCTCAGGTTGTTAAGGTAGCACACGACAGGACTAGAATGCATTGGAGTCACATTGATTTTATCAAACATTTAGACTTACCTTTAATTACATTAGCTATATGGGTTTTGTAATTACTTACGCTTCCGTAACTCAATTGTATTGTCACACCCAGACCGCGTAAAACAACAAATTGTGGTGGAAACGTCGGGGAGTGTCGTAACAGAATCATTGTTTCACAACCTTGGATTAAAAAGTTTTGTTTTATTGAATTATTGAACTCGTTGTTTTATTACAAATCAGATAAATACAAATAATTGTCTCTCAAGTTTTAAAGTCGCTAAGGCACAAGTCCATCCTATGTGTAGCATGCATCAACAATCATCACAAAGCAGCACCTGAAACTTATGTGAAAATAGGTAGATCAGCATAAAAATGCCTGTGAGTAACAAAGGATTTGTGAATTAGATTCATGGCTTTGGATAACACAAGAAAAAGGTTTTATGTTTTCAAAAATAGCCATGAATCTTTGTAAAAGTTTTGTTTCTAAAATGCGTCGTTTTGGTAAAATGTTTATAGTATATACGAAAATATACTTTGGTTTTGAGATAAGCAGATGAGTAGTATATCTAAATATACTTTAGTTATGAAATAGTCAAATAGATAGTATAACAAAATATACTTTGGTTTCTGAAATAATAGACCTGGTAGTATATTATAAGTATACTTTGGTTTTAGAATATAAGCAATGGTAGTATATCAAATCATACTTTGGTTTTAAAAGTAGCATATCAACTATGCTTTGGTAGTATATCAACTTATACTTTAGTTTATGAAATAACAAAGTCGATAGTATATCAACTATACTTTAGTAAATAATATCATGTTGGTAGTATGTCGGAACATACCTAAATCATGGTTCGGTAGTATATCAAATTATACTTTAGTAAACAATAGCATATCAACTATGCTTTAGCAAAACAATATCACGTTGGTAGTATATCGAAATATACCATATATCACGATTTGGTAATACATTCAAACCTTAGTGCATCAATCTACATTTTAGATACTATAGAAATACCACAAAGGCAAGTTCTATTTGGTTAAAATTTTGGTTTCTGACATTCCATACAACAGGAATGAGGTGTCTAGTCCTATAGCGCTATATCGTACTACCAATCGGCTTGATCATTGTTAATGAATGTATAAATAAAAATATGAACCAACAAATAGTTTTACAAACTTTGATAATCAGTGTTTAAGCAATAGATAATCGTTCAATTTGTCACAATATAAGTACTAATCATGTGTAAACATATAGTTGGAAATCCTAAAAATAACGAATAGGCACATATGATTCACCCCAAAATATTTGAAAACAGTAAAAGAGGGGACTATGTACTCACTTGAGATTGTAAGTATCCTTGATTAAGTGTCCTAACAAAGCTCAGAAATCAAGGAATCAAGTGGCACCTAGTATGGAATTACTACATTAAACAATCGGTATCTAAATCGAAAGATCGGGTAGGATGAGGTCTCATAAACCAAATGAGTATTGGAACTCATGTGATATGGTTTAACAAAGCCTACATTCTAAATCGGAACCTATCCTAAGTGCTTACGACCCGTTATGACCCATTAAGGTAGCTTATGCTACTTTAATGCGTCGTTCGCGGGAATGCGCGTTCGAGACGCCTAACTAGTCCTATGACAAGTATTATATGCCCTAACATGTTTAAATATGTTTCATAATCAGTTTAAGTGACAAAAATTAAGTTACATATGCTTAAATACAAATTATGCATGAAAAGGGCATTTTGGTCATTTTCCTAAGGAATATAAACTACCTATCATACAACTAATTAAACTAAGTGACCATAAGATAAAACCTCGGAAGGTTATTCCCTATAAAACTATGGTCACAAAACATGCTTGGTCGGATCCTAACGATCGACCAAACGGGTCGGGTTCGAAAGTCTAAGCGGTTGTCAAGACCGCTTGACTTACGACCCTAAACAAGCACTAGACTAAAAGTGACGAGTTAAACATGTTAAAACATGATTAACTAAGTTAGAAAACAAGTTTGATATCAAAACAAAGTGTTTTGATACCCGAAAATAGATTCGTTGCAAGATACGCATAAACACGTATTTTGACCGAAATTTTGACTCGTCACTTCGACAAACCGACGTGGTAAACAGTAGGTATAGTCACAAGGGACTATAACCATCGTGATTACGCTCACGTTGCAAAGTTCAAACAAACTTTGTGTTGACCAAATCATGGTTAAAGCAGAAAGTCAAACACTGTTTGACTTTCATGCTTGAAAAGCATAAAAGTATGAAAGAAGCTTACAAAAGGTCCAAGCAATGAAGATTTGAACTCAAAATAATCAGGTATGAAGCTTCACAAGTGAGAGCTTCAACTTAGAGCAAAATTGAGATCAAATTGTGTGGAATGAAGTGAGAAACCCACTTCTATTTATAGTAAGTTTGGATCAAGGAGATCATTCCAAGTGTTTAGAAGGTTTAATCTTGACCATACACTTGTGGAACATGGTTTTGTATACAATGGGAGCTTGAAAACCAGCCCAAAGTATTGAGAAAGTTGCACAAAAGACCCTCAAATTCAAGCTGGTTGCTGAAAATGGAAATTCTGTCAAAATGTACCCATCGCGTCACGCCACGGCACCACCCCTTTGCTGTGGCGTGACGCCACCACCTCCCAGATACATAAACTTTCCCAAAATGGCAAGAATGGTCCATGCAGCACGTTTAAGCCATTTTCGACGCGTTTAAACCCCGTTAAATCATTTTCAAGGCTCTACAAGGATGTTAAAGCATAGGGGACCTGAAACATGCTTGGAATTATTTTGGATGTCGGTTCGTTTGGTCGTACGGTTGCGTTGTTCGGTTAATTACGACGAAAACTCGAACGGACGAGAAAACGATCCAAATTATATGACGAGTGGTATTTTTGCATTCCAATCACTAAAATAACATATTTTAATGTTTACAAAAATTTTTGGATGTCCAGATATGTTCGGAACGTAAGATATGCGCGTAAATGCAAACTTATGCACTTTTTGACGCTTTTAGTCCCTATTGATCAAATAAGTTTATTTTCGCATACCGAACCCCTCAAAGCCTATTTCTAAGCTCTGTAAAGGATATTTAGGGTATGTTTAACTTATGATCATGTTCCAGAATGTTCATTACTGTACGAATCGGTATACTTTCGCAGTTTGACACAAATAGTCCCTGCGATCGAATAAACTTGTTTTCGACACACCAAACCCTCCAAAACTTATTTCTAAGTTATGTAGAGGTTATTTAAGGTATGTTAAGCCTATGTCACTATTCCAGAGTGTTTGTTGCGTTAAACTGATTATATTTACGCATTAGTTCGCGTATAACCTTACAGAAAGCGATTTAAAGCTCAAAATCGAACAAGAATTGATATGTGCAAATGATACATATATTTATACAAATCCAATGTATGAAACACAAGATTTCATTGGTTTTGTATTTGTATGATGGTCGTAGAGGCACAGGTGTCGCATGTATAAACAGTGTTTTCTCATGAATGAACAAACAGGAAAATTTTAAACTCATATAGTGGTCGTTTAATATGACTAATGACTGTGATCCTGGTTTGTCACGTGCCTCGCGGTAGAACTCTGCATGTGAAAATTTGTGGTTGTGACAGATTGGTATCAAAGCTAATGGTTATAGTGAACTAGGTTTGCATTAGAAAGTAGACTTAGTCTATAGCCTTAGACACTGCATTAGTCATACGCCAACACAGATTCTCATACATGACATGCATAGACACCCACGCATGGCATACTTAGATACTCTTACATGATATACACGAACACTCATACAAATTATACGTATGGACGTGGCATCTAAGCATACATTGAAATTGTGGGCATGTTAACATCATCCACTTTACTCTCTACTGACGAGGATCACATCAATATCTTTGAATCTTTATCCTTATTGGCGATGTCTGTGGGATCACCAACAACAGGTATCTACTCCTGTCTGAGGGCTGTGAGACGAAGCCTCTGGAGGAATTTCTTACATCACAATCATCTGCACATTCTCCTACACCACAGAGCTAAACAAAACACCGCCTTGAGCCTACCGATGGTACTATTGGGTACGGTGAGTTTTCTCGGGTCCATGTTTGGGACGACACCCACCATTGACACTAAGATGTCATCATTTTATTTTCCGAACCCTGATTCCCATATTTGGTTGATATTCTTGGGAAGATGGATTGACCATGAAGTCAGAGCGCTTTGCTCATTGCAACCTCGAACTCTCTTCTAACTCGGACGGCTTAATAACTGATTTGCTCCCTCTAGTAAAATAAGAAAAAGAATTGGTTTCATCTCTCGAAGTCATCTTTTATGTGCATGTTTGTTCCATGCACGCATTTACATCTATAATCCGCTGGATTGGATTCTCATAGTGTGTTTCAACTTGAGTGAATCCTCATATCAATCGATTCCAGACTACTCTTTCTGATATAAACCCCAGACGATTAACGCTTGGTTGACGACTAAGCTTTTGATGACCCTATCATTTTGATAACACTTCGTACTCGACAATTCAATCTGGGGGACATTTTGAGACAAGATAGATGGAACTCGGGTGAGTATGCAAATCAACTTACCATTACGGGTGCACACGTAATAGTAATTTGCAATGCATGTGAATCCTTGTGAAACCTTGTGTGTGGATAAATTGTCCTAACCTGTAAATGTCATGTTTAAAACTTCCACTCTGAGTAGGAGTTCTTGTTAACCACTCAACGACTAACTGGTACCATTAAACTTAATAGTTAGTTGACAGGCGCAACTATCAGACTGAAGATGTTCTCGTGAACATTGAGCTTTCATCAGTGGAATCCCTCACATTTACTTCACCCATGTAAGAGTCTTAAATAAACTAAGATTCTCACCAAATCATGTCACTTTGATTGAAACCCTACCAGAATATTAGTGTAAGCCCTTCAACGTTAACATATAACGAAATGTAAAGAATCTCTCGTACGTTTGCACCTTACCCCCTTACACTTAAATATAAAACCCTATTTGACCCCATTACTCTGTCCTGTGACTAATACTTAGTCTAACCTGATTTACATCCCAACTTATCTGACTCTACAAATGGATTTCCCCAATTTGGTTCCATGATCTCAAGAACATTGGAAGATGGAAATACAAGTTAGTCAACACCCAGATGAATGCAATGACCTACTCAATCAACTTACCTCTTATATTCCTAGAATCGTTGTTTCATGAGCGAGTCTATTCCTTAACTTTTGAATTGTTCGATGCTTACCATTTAATGAGATAGCTAGTTATTGTTGTCGATGTAAATAAATCTCTCATTCCATTGTCATGATCGCCCTACATCTTTGATTTTCTACACATAAACTCCCATAAAATTTTGTTATGATTTAAAAGAACTAGATAAACTCATCTTTTTGATCCTTGGCGATCACTTCTCGAACCCTGGAAATGGCGATGTATTGTTATTAGGACCATACCATTTTGAACCTATTTTTGCGTCCTTGTAATGAAATCTCTTGGCGACGTATGTGATGCTCATAATTCATGCACACGTTTTAGTTCAATCTTTCAAACTTGTTTGCATACACGTTCGACTAATTACACACTCAATTTCATACATGGATTTTAGTGAATCTATTCTTATTCGCATATGGGTAAGCTCGACGACTATGGAGAACGCTCCAATTGAACTGGAGCACTACAAATTTGACGAACCATTACTTTTCTACATAACTCTTATTGCGTTAACACCTTCAATGTAATGCCTCCAACGACTGGTAGCGTCACTTTATTTTTGTTTATACCGCTTATGTGCGATCACTACATCCTCATCATTGGATTTATTATTGAGTTAATTACAAAGATAGTCCTTATGGTTTATTGAAAGTAACGCCTTTGAGTACTAACTTATTTTTTTAACATGTTTAGGTTATATGGTTTCGATTTTGTAACACCTTTGAGTATTAAGGCTAACTTCTATTAGTTTTTCTGTTAAATCAACATAAAATGACCAAAATACCCTTATATAATTTTATGTTAGTACTCAAATATGTTACTTTCAATAAACCACAAGGACTATCTATGTAATTAACTATAAAAAATATAAAAACTCGTTATATTTGTAAAAAAACATATTATAAAATATGCTACATTGTGAACACCCCTGAGGAACGGTTCTTGATGAAGAACGCAGGTTGGATCGATCAATACAGAGGTGCGAAATCCCTATGCGTCGTCAAAGATGAATCAACAACGATATCAACGATTAACATGTCCATTCTCATTCAGATAGTCTAAAAGTACAATGTTCCAAAGAGATCTGGACAGAGCTTCGCTACAAGAGACTGCCAAAAGTTCTAACATAGTGAACTCTAAGTCTCTATTTATAGACAAACTGGGAGAGGATATGTCATCCGGTCGGAGGGTCATCCGTCCGGATGGCCATCCATCTGGATAACCCAAGTCATCCGACCGGATCACTTTAATAACCAATGTTTCGCTCCGGTTTCGTCTAGTTACAAAATAACATACATACAAAACTATACATAGACACATACAGGACAAAATACAGACTCGATACAGACGAAAGCTACAGACATATTGCACTAACAGACTCCCCCTTGGATGTAGCTGTAGTCTTCCTTCCTGCATAGTCTTCATTGCGTCTTCCTGCTGCGCCTGCTAGACCTCACTTTTTGTCTCCTCTTCTCTGCACTTTCAGCAAACATTTTTCGCCTTAAAGGTCTTCCGATCTCATTCCAATACTTCCTGTACTCTGGATCTCCATCCCTCTTTCTATCCCACCTCGGAATCTTTTCTTCTTGAGCTTTGATTAGTGTTTGATCTGTTGGAGGAGGCCTTTCAAATTTTCTATGACCTAACACTGCGGCTCTTTCAGCTATCTTCCTGAATCTTTCACTTCTCTTTTCCTTCTTTAAGAATTCCTCCAATTCTATATCTCTGAACTTAGTCTCCCAGTACCTTCTAGAGTTTATATCTTTAACAAAACACAGATTCACCATTTTCTGATACTGTTGTGCTTGTGCTCTGTAAGGCCTATCATAGAAAATCTTATTGAAGAATAAGCAGTCTATATCTTTCTTCGAGCAGTTCACAAGCCACATTGGATCTAACACATTAATGCGCCTTGTTTCACCTGTCTTCTTGTCATATAGAGATATCACTGCTTCCGTTGTGCTTTGATTGTATATCCAACCCTTAAAATCTTCATGGAAGTCTTGTTCCATAGCACGTAGCGGCATGTTTTTCAGACATCTTGGAGGTTTTATCTTTAGAGTTATGTCTTTCTCACCAGTGATTGGATCTAACTTGATAACTTGTTCAGGAAAATGAGACTTCCAATCCGGGAACCTGTTCTTTGCTTGCAGCTTTATATAATTCCACAACTTCTGATCATGCATATTCACATTAAGACCGTAGTAGAATTGTTTAATGTTCTTCGTCTATTCAAGCTCTTCAATATACAACCATGGGAGTGTCTTTATATCAGAAAGAAACTCAAAATACTATACCCCATGCTCTCTTCTAATAACATAAACTTGTAAATCTTCAAGATAACCCCAAGAAAGAATATCACCGAGAGATTTATCTGGATGATCTGTGAAGTATTGTAAAGGCCTCTTGAACTTCCTCTCCTTTAGCATAACCTTGAACCATTTCTTTCAACCTTCCAATAACTCTTCTTGTGGAACAACCTCAGCAATTCCTTCAGTCGAAATCCTTTCCACCACTTTCCTCCTAACCTCATCTTCATTATGTGACTTGAACATTTCGGCGAAGGTAGGAAAAGTATCATCAACACCCAAATAATGAAAAGGTGTGTCTTCGTCAGAAACATCAGACCCCTCTTCAATTATTACATCTTTAAAGTTATCAGCTTCGTTGTCAAACTTGAAAGAATATTCACTTTCAGGTGATGGTGGAATTTCATCTTCAATATCAAACTTCATATGACCATCATCCATTCCCAACTCTTCTAAACATCGACACCCTCGTTCTTATCACCTCTAACTCCCCCTCAACCTCAGCATGCAAGTAAATAACTTTAGGGAGTGTGAGGTATACCTGGTCACCCGCATGTTGTTTAGAAGAAGAAGACGAAGCTTCATGATGTTGATCTTCCTATTGTTCATTCAACTCGTCATTTAGGAAGTCTTCAAGAGTATGCTAAGTAGAATGCTTCACAATAATCAACCCAGTTGCCCCTTGATCATCATCGTCATCATTATTAGGATCACAGTTGTCAACATCATTAAACAACTCTTTCAATTCAGGATCCTCTTCTTCCTCTTCCTTCTCTTCATGACCTTCTTTAACTATCTTTCTCTGATCAAGTTGTATCTCCTCTGGTGTAACATCTTTGACATCGCTAACAACTACCAGAGGGAGTTCATTAACAACTTCTCTACTTTCAACTTGAGATGGATCTGGTTGGCTTGATGATCCAAGGATCTCTTCAGTATCAACTGCCAACCCTTTCTTCTTTTGCGTTGCATCTTCAGCCAACTGCTTTTCTCTTTCAGCCCTCTTGGCTTCAGCCCTTTGAACTTCAATCTCATTATACACAGCTTGGACATTGAACCCAAGCCTGTGTTCAATCACAGTGTATAACATATTCAACTGGTCGTCCTTTACTGCTTTGTCTGCCCTCAAAGCTTCAATCTCTTGTCTCAACACGTTGTTCTCATTTGAAGACGTTTCATGCAGTTCGCCGATCATTTGATGTAACATTTTCTTAGCTTCATTTACAGTTTCATACTTCTCGTTCACTTCATCAAACTCTGCAGTGATTCTGTCAATCACTTTGGCTTGTTCTTCAAGATAGTCAGTCAACTGATCAATTCTATCAGCATGATTATTTAGAGCTTTTTTCAATTCTGTATTCTCAGCTTTCAAAGCTTTAAGCTTTTCTTTTAACCTTTCTCTTTCAGCTTCATCTTTGGCGTTTGACTTTTCAAGAATACTAACTTTCTTTGTAAGAACATTGATCTTTCCTTCATTGAATAAATCATAATCACCTTCAGGAAGATCTTCTGGATATTCACTCAAGTACCTAGGTCCAAGTTAATGACCCTAGTTACTCAATTTGCCTACCAAGTCCAAATTAATGACCTTAGTTGACCCGAAACGAACTTACTGACATTTTGCTTAAACTTTTTCAACACTTTTTCTAAAAAAATGTACAAGTGTCAACTTAATGAACTTGTTATGACTTTGAAATTTTTCAAACACTTTGATAAGCTCCAACCCAGTCGTTCAGCCAAAACATTCTGCATCGCTAGCAAGATTTCGAAGATCAGCTTTCCGCCATGGTTTGTCGTACACTAAAGCAGAAAAATAAAATCTTTTTGAATTTTAAGAAAGTTTATGCTAAAACACTCTAAAATCATTTTGGGTTTTTTAAGCTAAGTTGAAATAAAATGCTGTAAAGTAAACTGTAAACTATTTATAAACATTTTTTTGGTGAGCGTGTTAGAGGATCATATCAGCTGCCGACATATCACAGGTACCGTTGAGCTTACATTCACACTAAGTTTTAAACTGTTCACTTAGATTGCCGATATACTGGTCCATTTAAATTTTCACACATACTTCAACTTATTCAGGATATGATTTAGGTGATTTAAGTACTTAACTTATTCGCGTATCCCACATCAGAATATACTCTCGTATCCAGATCCCTATATTCA
Organism: Helianthus tuberosus; assembly: GCA_030545235.1. Taxonomy (NCBI): domain Eukaryota; kingdom Viridiplantae; phylum Streptophyta; class Magnoliopsida; order Asterales; family Asteraceae; genus Helianthus; species Helianthus tuberosus. The sequence goes on along the minus strand of CM060357.1, from coordinate 37,077,545 downwards.
GTCTTACAGGTGAACATACTCAAATGATATCTTTATAAGGGTGGTGCAAGGCCATGAGAGCTTAGGTTAGAACTTCCGATCAGACAAAGAGATGATGGCTCGACTTTCGGTGTGTCCCGCTTGGGGATCTTTTCTTCAACAGCACATGATTAACATTTTTCAATGTTTATCATTTTTTATACTGAGGGGAGGCTTTAAGAATTAAATCAGTGCAGAGTATTATACTAGGACTAGGCTATTGCTTCCGCAAAATCAGAAGTCCAGGTATAATACCCCAAATATCACTAAGTATATAGACCTAGTATGTTAGAAACAGGAAATCTTTCAAACAAGATTACAGGGGTTACCTATATATCCGAGAGATATTCCCCACCAAATAAGAAAGATAAGATTTTTATGTTTATATCCCGAAAAAGTCTACTAAATGTGTAAAAACCTATCGGCACATCATCAGTGAGACCTTTTGACTCTTTTAAACATTACATTTCTTTAGCATACCGTAACAGTCTAGCTGATGTACTATCATTTCCTCTTTTTACACAAACTCTTTTTGGTTTTCTATTGTTTTTGGATTTTGAAAATTTCTATTGTTTTTGAATTTTTGCATTTTTTAGTGTTTTTGTATTTTCTGAAACATATCTATCTCCCCCAAAAATACCAAAACAACTAAAAAGTCGACAAACCAAAGCAGTCTGCTTCTTGACGTCCTCTGCTGTGGTTTTCTCATCAACGCCAATTATGTCTTCCCCTGACGACAAAAGTTTCATACCATTCAATTTTAATAAGTATAAAAATCATGATTTATCAAATGCTTTGGTATTCTGCCTTTTGTTCATCGGTGTGGATTTTATCTATTTGAATCAACTTCTTCTCGTAGCAATCATGGATGAAGTGATGTCGAACTTCTATGTGTTTAGTTTTAGCGTGATGTACTGGGTTTTTTGTTATGTTGATTGCAGCCTCGTTATCAACAAATATTGGATAGGTAAGAAATCGCAAACCGTAATCTAGCATCTGTTGCTGTATCCACAGAATCTACGAGCAGCAGCTACTGGCTGACACGTATTCTGCTTCACACGTTGAAAGGGCAACAGTTGTTTGCTTCTTACACTGCCAAGTGACCAAGCGAGGTCCGAAGAATTGGCATCCTGCAGTTGTTGATTTTACGTTGAGCTTGCAGCAATCGAAATCTGAGTATGAATATCCTTCTAGCTTGAAATCACCGTCTTTGGGATACCACAACCCCAGGCTTGGGGTTTCTTTCAGGTAGCGTAGAATCCTCTTGACGATGGACATGTGTGAGACTCTAGGACTCGACTGATATCGAGTCGCGATGCGGTCAGATACATCAGCGAACCAATCATCGAACGGTATAGTATCGAGTCGACCTTCTCTCCGGTGAGATCAGGGTTGATACCGTGATTAGTTGCTAATGGGGTGGCCATTGGTGTAGTCTCCGACATCCCAAATTTCTCCAGAACGTCATAAACATACTTCGTTTGATGTATGAAAGTTCCCTCAGGCATCTGATCGATTTGTAGCCCTAGGAAGAACTTCATCTCACCCATTGATGACATCTCGAACTTCTGCTTTATTACTTGTTTGAATTCTTTGTAGAGTTCTTCGTTTGTTGACCCGAAAATTATGTCATCAACATAAATCTTAATGATCAGTAAGTGTCCAGCGACCTCCTTTATGAAAAGAGTGGCGTCCACCTTGCCTCAGATAAAGCCATTGGAAAGCAAAGCGTCTCGTACCAGGTTCTCGGGCCTGACGAAATCCGTACAACGCTTTGTCCAAGAGGTAAACCTTGTCCTTATGAATCGGATCAGTAAAGCCCGATGGCTGACCGACGTATACCTCCTCTTTCACTTTCCCGTATAGGAACGCCGACTTGACATCTAACTGGTAAACTTTAAACCCTTTCCAAGAGGCGAATGCTAGAAAGATTCCGATGGCCTCGAATCTGGAAACTGGAGCATAAACTTTAGTGAAGTCTATCCCTTCTTGCTGACTAAAGCCCTGAACGACTAGGCGAGCATTGTTTCGCACTATCACTCCTCAATCATCTCTCTTGCATTTGAACACCCACCTGGTGTTTATCTTTCTGTGCCCATCAGGTAGATGAACGAGCTTCCACACTCCGAGCTTTTCAAATTGACCTAGCTCTTCTTGCATCGCATTGACCAACGATTCTTCCGTCAGTGCTTCCTTGTATGTTCGAGGTTCAATCTGCGAAATAAAGCAACTGAGTGAGAAATCAGTTTGTAATGGAGCAACTTTAGAATAAAAACATGTAAGGTTATGATCAATTTGACTCCTCGTTCTAACTCCTGATTGCAGTTCCCCTATAATCAACTCCTCGGGGTGATAGGATAGTGTCCTCGGCATAACTTCACCGGGAACGTTCACCTCGCATTCCAAATTTGTGACATTCTGGCCCGCAACTTGTTCATCAACATGAACTGTCTGGTCTGAAGATTGGATCTTCTCCCCCTCAGATTCTGAATCACCGCGATCAAAGGTCAGACTAACCGAGTCAGACTATGAATCATCATCATCAACTGTCGTCTGATTTTCTGGAGCAGGCTCTTGTTCCGAAATGTGAGTTTGCTGTATATCATCACTTTCACTAGTGTTACTGGGACCAGCTTCATGATCATTGGAAGTTTGTTGACGTTTTGAGGACTTTTCTGGCAATCTACCCTAGGAAGCTTCATATTCTCGAAATATGTCTAATTGTTCAAAGTACTCTGGCTCTTCTTGTAAGTCGAATGAATCCCATAAAGAATCATAATCGAATTGCCATGAGTCTACGGGTTTCTGTGGAGGCATAGTATAGCCTTGACATTCCACGTGTTGAGCTTCAATGATCCTCCTAAGACTTGGAACGAAGACACGTCTAAGTGGACTAGAGTAGCCCACAAAGATTCCTTCCAAATTCTTAGCGCCAAACTTTCCATCGGAATCTAGAACTGTGCAGGGAGACCCGAACGGCTCTAGATATTCCAAATTAGGCTTGCGTTTGTTGAGGAGCTCGAAACACATTTTATTATGCTTCTTCACAGTTAACACCCGGTTGAGAGTATAGCAAGCGGCAGATACGGCTTCTCCCCTGTGACAACTGTGCTCTGTAAACGATGTACGATGTAATACAATATCAATTATCAATGAAACGATGTGTTTTGGTGTTAATATTTGTGTATTTGTGTTTGACGATTTTACGATTTGATTCGAGTTCGATTTCAAGCTCTAAATCACTTTCTTGAAAGTTATACGCAAACTGATGCGTAAACATAATCACTTTAACGCGAAAAACACTCCAGAATAGTGAAATAGGCTTAACATACCATAAATAACCTTTACATAACATAGAAATAAGTTTTGGAGGGTTTGGTGTGTCGAAAACAAGTTTATTCGATCGCAGGGACTAATTGCGACAAACTGCGAAACTATGACGTTTCGTATAATAACGAACATTCCGGAATTTGATCATAAGCTAAACATACCTTAAATATCCTTTACATAGCTTAGAAATAGGCTTTGATGGTTCGTTATGCGAAAAAAGTGCTTATTTGATCAATAGGGACTAAAAGCGTCAAAAAGTGCATAAGATTGCATTTACGCGCATATCTTACGTTCTGAACATATTCAGACATCCAAAAATTTTTGTAATCATTAAAATATTTTATTTTAGTGATTGGAATGCAAAAATACCATTCGTCGTATAATTTGGATCGTTTTTCGCGTCCGTTCGTGTTTCGTCGTAATTAACCGAATAACGTGACCGTACGACCAAATGAACCGACATCCGAGATAATTTCAAGCATGTTTCAAGTCCCCATTGAGCCTTGAAAATGGGTTAACGGGGCTCAAACGCGTCAAAAATGGCTTAAACATGCTGCAGGGACCATTCTTGCCAAGTTTTGAAAGTTTCTGGCTCAGGTAGGCCGTAGCTTCGCGCCACAGCAAAGGGGTGTTGCTTTCGTGGCATGCGACGCCCCTATATTGACAGAAACTCCATTTTTGTGCTGCAGCTTGAACTTCAGGGTCTTTTATGCAACTTTTCAATACTTTGGACTTGTTTTAAGAGCTCCCATGGTATCCTAAACTATGTGCCACAAGTGTATGGTTAGGATCAAGTTTAGATTTGCTCAAAAACACTTGTAAAGATCTTGATGGATCATGACTTTCTATAACTACCCACCTTATTCATCATTCATTCCTCACACATTGATTCAAAATCTGCTCTAAGTTGAAGTTAAGACTTCATACCTGAGTGTTTTGGATCAATTCTTCCTAGCTTGGACCTTTTGTAAGCTTCTTTCATGCTTGTTTATGCTTTTCAAGCATGAAAGTCTAACAGTGTTTGACTTTCTGCTTTGACCATGAATTGGTCAACACAAAGTTCGTTTGAACTTTGCAACGTGAGTGTAATCACGATGGTTATAGTCCCTTGTGACTATACCTACTGATTACCACGTCGTTAGTCGAAGTGACGAGTCAATTGATTTTTCCCCTACACATTATGAAATGAACTGTGCGGACTGTGCAAGGAATTAAGTAATTATGGATGCATACATAATTATGGAATTCAGTGCACAGAAACCACAGCAATTTTTGTCATGTGTTAAGACCAATAGTGACAAGAATAACGATACGAGAACAATGTAGAAAGGGCATGGTGGATACGCCGCTGGTACTTCCTATATATAAGTGTTCCTTATTACATTGCGAACGTAGCGTTATTTAAGTTACTAGAAGTCCTGGACCTTGACCAATGTCATTTATTCTTACACTCTACAACACTGATCTCAAACACACACCAAGTTTCCTATGATAAGTCTTCATAAGAAACGTTCTTCTGTCCGTAGTTCGAAACTCCATGTTTTGTTACTACAAGGACTTCACATTGATAGTTAGCAATTTCACTAAGAATCCAAATATGGCCCAGAGTTTTACTTAGGGTTTGAGGGATTCGTTCGAAAGCGAAATCATCACAGTTGTCTTCACAAGTTTCCCCTAAAATTAAATTTCGGGACGAAATTTCCTAAAGTTGGGGAGACTGTGACACCTGTGTCACTTCAGTCATCAAACAAATACCAAACCAATTAAATATTGTATTTCATACTTGGTATTTGTATAAATATGTGTATCTTTTGCACATATCAATTCTTGTTCGATTTTAAGCTTTAAATCGCTTTCTGGAAGGTTATACGCGCACTGATGCGCAAATATAACCAGTTTAATGCAACGAACACTCCGGAATAGTGAAATAGGCTTAACATACCTTAAATAACCTTTACATAACTTAGAAATAAGTTTTGGAGGGTTTGGTGTGGCGAAATCAAGTTTATTCGCTTACAGGGACTAATTTCGACAAACTACGAAAGTATGCCAATTTGTACTGTAACGAACATTCCGGAACATGACCATAAGTTAAACATACCCTAAATATCCTTTACATATCTTAGAAATAGGCTTTGAGGGGTTCGGTGTGCTAAAATAAACTTTTTGGTCATTCAGGGACTAAAAGCGTCAAAAAGTGCATAAGTTTGCATTTTCGCGCATATCTTACGTTCTGAATACATCCGGACATCCAAAAATTTATGTAAGCATTAAAATATTTTATTTTAGTGATTGGCATGATAAAATTCCATTCGTCGCGTAATTTGGATCGTTTTTCGCATTCGTTCGTGTTTCGTCGTAATTAACCGAACAACGCAACCGTACGACCAAACGAACCGACATCCGAGATATTTTTGAGCATGTTTTGAGTTCCCTATACTTTAACTTCATTTTAGAGCCTTGAAATGAGGTTAACGGGGCTTAAACGTGTCAAAAATGAGCCGAAATGCAAGATTCTGAAGTTCAGGGACCAAAATTGTCATTCTGCCATAGTTATCTTAGGAACGGACCAAAATGAAAAATCTAAACTCCAGCTTGTTCCAGCTGTTCCCCTCATTTGCACATGGTTTTAATGAAACTATGGGCTCCCATGGTTTCACAAAACCATGGGCACATGTGTACGGATGAGATCGAAGCTCGTTTTACGATGAACGATCCTAACGGTTCTAGATTTCCTATATATACCCACCTCCTTTCAGTTGCAAAACCCACAATGATCTGATTTTGGCTCTCTAAGTTGAAGTTTATGCTTCATACCTGAGAGTAAATCGGATCAAAGCTTGCGGGGACCTTTTGTAAGTATTCTTTCGTTCTTTTATCGCTTTTCGAGTCTGAAAGTCAAACTGCTTTTGACTTTCTGCATTGACCAGTTTATGGTTTGTGACACCCCAGGAAAATCAGGAAAACAACGCAACTTAACTAGCTTTCTCAGTAACCACGCGCTAAATTTCGAAACGAAATTCTCTTAACAGGGGGTGAATGTGACAACCCTCAAATTTACATGTAACCGTACAGTTTATTAATGATAAATAAAGTGCTTGATGACTGTGCTGAATTATTTAACTGCTCTCTGACTTACTGTGTTATACTTACATGTACTTGTTAATATACTAATAGTGTACAGAAAGGTCACTAAATAGTCCGTTATACTTTCCTGAGTGTTGAAAATTAAAAAAAAAAACGTTGCAAAGATATATATGTAGGACACCTTACGGATTAATTAAGCACTTTAACGGAACAGTGTCAAACCGAACAACCGGACTTTACCTGAAACACAAGAATATTGTCAAACACATTATTTATACTTTTCTGAGCCAGTTAGGGTCCCGAATACCCTAACACCCGTTATAAATTACAACACACATAATACCTTATTTAAATTTCCTAACTAAACTAAATATAACCTAGCTAAATTAGTTGGAATCCAACCAAAAACACCACCATTACAACCGATCGGTTTCCCCTAGGAAACCACCACCACAAGTTTTGAATATTATATTAATCTATGCTTAATATCTTTGTAGCACATTATTCTTTGGATAATACAAGTATATGGTTTATAAATAAAACCATAAAATTAGACTTTCATTTGCAACAACAACACTAAAATTCAACCCTCTTTCCCTCTTGCCATTACTTACGGCCGAACTCCCACACCAACATCCATCCAACATCAAATTCTTGCTTAACCATTTTACACACATACATAGAAGCTAGAGTTCATACAAGGAGGCTCGGTGCTTACGGATTGCCAAGGACCTCACCACAACGCTATTAACCACCCATTTTTCGTCTAGTTTCTTCCCTAGCCACGAGCTAGTAGTAAGTGACTCTAAACACCCTATTGATCTTGTCTAAAGTGGTTAATAAGAGATTTGTCGGATAAAAATCATGAACATATAAGATCAAAGTTTAAAGTCTACTAAAAGTGATGAACAAAGTGGTTAATGAGTAAATCTTAGTGTAAAACTCTTGGATCTTGTTTTGTTATGATTCTTGGTTGATTATCTGATGTGTTGCTGGTTAATATTGATGTTTGATGTTGTTAGGATCACTAATCATGCTAACGGAATCAATCGAACGCGTCTTAGAAGATTAAAGAATGAAAACAGAATCTGTCCAAGTTTTACATCCAACTTCAGTTGGCTGTAAACAGGTCATAAACTCTACGAAAAAACTGATATTTTGAGTCTAAAACGTGTTATTATGAAATACGGTTCTAATGGCACCGGAATCGTAATTTTTGGACTTCGTTTACTATTTTTTAAGCGTCATTTCGTAACAGCAGCTAGAGCTGCATTTTTCTGTTGAAAATATGAGTTTTGTTTTCTGTCATAACTTGGGTTCGGTGTAAAGTTAGATCATGAAAATTGTACTGTAGATGAAAACTGAAGTATTTGTAATTACCCCATTGGAATTTCGTAAATCGGACTTACGATGAATTTTTAATAAATTTTTCCGTGGACTGTGGTCAGAAAAAGATAAATCTGAGTTCAGTCCGGAAAATGAATTTTTATAAAATATTAGTAATGAACTGGACCCCAATATTTTTACACAATAAAATTTGGAACGTTTAACACATTCTGAAAAAATTTGGGAATTTTTGGAATAAGTTAACTATTTTATTAAAATGTCCGAAAACAGCCCGGTTTTGAATATTTATGCTGAAATGACATAAGCTGTAATTTGCGTGTCTAAATGTCGAGTGTGCTATCTGTAAATGATCTAACATGTTATATGTGTTATGTGCATTATCGTATGTTTGTTTATGAGTGGGGAATGGATGGGAAACCTAGATGGGCATAAACCGTCAAAGTGACGCATGTTGTGTGATAGATACGTGTAGGAACTTTGTGCTCTATTTGAAAGCCACTAAATGACTAACTGGTAAATCATACTAGGACGTGATTGACCAACCTTGACTGCTAGCTATATTTGAGAATCTAACCGAGCAAACCGAGGTGAGTTCACACACTTTCTAAGGCATGGGATTCCCGTTGGTTTGGGAATGGGCTAAAGAATTTAAAACTAAATCTACATATCCTCCTTGGGTAGGATATGTACGGCCATCCTCCATAGATAGGATGCCATTATTAATCCTACGAATTCTCCTGGTGCAGAATACGTATGTTCGTCCTCCTGGTGCAGGACAACAACCTTAAAACTAGCTAGACAAAACTCTATCATGAAGTCCCTCAATTTATATCGACTTAATCGCAGAGGCCAATGGCGAGCGGGTCATTAGTTAATAGCGCTATTAGGTTTAACAAACCTCACACCGTGCCGTTCGGACGGGCGTGTACTAATTGACTATGGCAAACTGTCAGTGATGATAGACACTGATGTAGGGCACAACTATTGTTCGTCAGTTGTCGATATGTATGATCTAGTAGTTCAAACGGGGAAAGCCCCCACTGATTATGGATATGGTTTGGGTAAAGAAAAGGAACTGGTTAAACATACTTTCAACTACGGGGTAACCCCCACGGAAAATAAGCCAATGAAAGTCAAACCACGTTTTTCAGAAACAACTTAAAACTAAACAACCAAACGTGAACTCACTCAACTTTGTTGTTGACTCGTTGTTACATGCCTTACAGGTCGCTAAATGTTTGGAGCTTGCACGAGGAAGGAGTTGTTGTGGTGTACGGACTGTTATGTTCTGTGCTTAATATTTAAATCCTTAATGAACTTATTAAACTTACGTTTTGAAACTGTAACTTATAAACTGTGAACTTGTGCTTTTGGATTTACTTTTATGCTTCCGCTGTTTAAACTAAACATGGTTAACTAGCTTTGGTCACCAATCGTATTGTGGTTGGTCTTATTTACTTAATTACGATGTTCAATATGATTGGTGGCTCGATCCTGGTCACGTCACACCTCCAAGCGGTGGTACTCCGCATGGTGGATTTTGGGGGTGTGACATGGTCAATGCGAAGTTCGTTTGAACTTCATAACGTGAGCGTAATCACGAGGGTTATAGTCCCTAGTGACTATAGCTACTGATTACCACGTTATCTAGGTGTAGTGATGAGTCGTAGTTTCGGCCAAAATGCGCATTCTTGCGTATTTTGTAACCAAACTACTTTTAGGTATCAAAACCGTTTGTTTTGATACCAAACCTGTTTTTAAACTTTGTGAAACATGTTTTAGACGTGTTTAGCTCGTCACTTTTAGTTTAGTGCTTATGTAGAGTCGTAAGTCAAGCGGTCTAAACAACCGCTTAGACTTACGAACTAGACCCGTTTGGTCGATCTTTAGGATCCGACCAAACACATTAGGTGACCATAGTTGTATAGGGAATAACCTTCCGAGGTTATACCTTATGGTCACTTCGTTTAGTTAGTCGTATGATAAGTAGTCTATATGCCTTAGGAAAATTACCAAAATACCCTTTTCATGCATAATTGATATTTAAGCATATGTAACCCAAACTTTTGTCATTTAACTAATTATGCAACATAATTAAGTATGTTAGGGCATATAATACTTGTCGTAGGACTAGTTAGATGGTCCGAACGTGTTTTACGCGAACGACACGTTAAAGTAGCATATGCTACCTAAACGGGTCGTAATGGGTCGTAAGCACTTAGGTTAGGTTTCGTTTTAGTATGCAGGCCTTGTTAAACCATATCATATGAGATCCCACACTCATTTGGTTTACAAGACCTCGTCCTATCCGATCTTCTGATTTAGGTCCAGTTTATTTATGTAGTTACCTATATTAGGTGCCACTTGATTTCCGTGCTCCCTCTAGCTTGCTTCGTAGTTGTTCAAGACTTCTAAGCACCCTCAGGTGAGTACATAGTCCCCTCTTTTACTGTTTTCAAATGTTTTGGGGTGAAATATGTGTACCTATTTGTTATGTTCTTGTTTTCAAAAGTATAATTGATTATACACATTAGTACTTATCTTTTTACAAACTGAATGATTATTTATGGTCTAAACTCTAATTTTCTTAAAGATTATAAAATTAATTGTTGGATAGTACTTATTTTGTTCTCCAGACCGGTTGGTAGTATGATATAGCGCTATAGGATTTGACACCCCATTCATGTTGTCATGGAATGTCAGAAACCAATATTTTTATCCAAATAGAGATTGCCTTTGTGGTATTTCTATAGTCTCAATTGGTGTAGTTTGATGCACTAAGGTTTGGTTGAATTCTTAAATCACATATTGTTGTATATTTTGTTATACTCCCAAAAGTATAGCTTGATATGCTCTCATGGGTGATATTGTACAAACCAACATATATTTTGTTAACTATAAAAAAAACATAGTTTGATATGTTATTTATTAAAACCCAAAACATAGTTTAATATGTTATTTATAAAACCAAAGCATAGTTTAATATGTTATTATTAAATCCAAAGTATACTTTTAATATACTACTGAAAATTATTATTTTGACGACTAAAGTATATTTAATATACTATTTTAACGATTTTGGAACTGAAATATATTTTAATATATTAGTTATTCGACTTTCTTAAAACCAAAGTATATTTTTATATATACTATAAACTTTTTATCAAAATATTATAAATAATATACTTTATACAAATTCATTTTATCAAGTTATTTAATTGCCTATGTATTATTACTTTATATCATCTGATTTCTTATAAATTTTTAATATGATTTATAAAAGAAAACCTTTTACAAGGATCATGACTACTTTTGTAAAAGCATTTTTTTTAAACTTATAAGTCATGAATCCTAATTATAATAAAACCTATGTATCTCACAGGCATTTTTTATGCTGACGTACCTATTTTTACACATGTTTCAGGTGCTGTTATGTGATGATTGTTGATGCATGCTATACATAGGAGGGACTCGTGCCTTAGCGACTTTAAAATTTGAAAGATAATAGTTGTATTTATCTGATTTGTAATAAAACAATGAGTTCATTAATTCAATAAAACGAAATTATTTATTCCATGGTTGTGAAACAATGATTCTGTTACAACACTCCCCGACGTTTCCGCCACGTTTTGTTGTTTTACGTGGTCGGGGTGTGACAGAAAAGTTAGTATCAGAGCCAATGGTTATAGGGAATTAGGTTATTAGTAATGCTTTGACCTAGTCTATAACCTTCCTAGGACCCTAACACAAGTTATCTTGTGTTTAGTTTTAAAACAATACCGTCACTTATCCTTAGGTGACAACCACAATAAGAACACAAATTTCAATTCCGCTTTGAAAACTAATCATCTGTTCTAGGATGATTGATTACTAGGTTTTGAACCTTCAAAGTTTTCAAAATCTCGTCAAAGTTTGGGTCTAAATAATGTGAACACGTGCAAACTGGAAGGGTGGGTGCCTGTACCCTGAGTCTTCTGTCTAAGGCTAGAGTGTTCGTACAAATCCGCATTATCGGACCAGTCACTCTTACCTGGGAACTCTTGGGGTGAGTGTCCACTTATAGGCAAGCATGTCTTCGCGATACATTAATATGACCTACTTACTTTGATTAATCACCATCTCATTTGTTTGCCTTAGGTAACAAACAAATGATCGTAATTTTTATGCATTTTCATTCTGTTTTCATTTCCCTTTGTTTCCTCCCGTGTCTTTCAATTTCCTCATGATGCCTCTTCATCGCAACAACACTCAAGTATCCGAACCAGGTGCTTCAATTGCCCAACAAATAGGCGTCATACTCCAGAGGACCGTTGATTTAGCTATCACCATAACTCGCCTCAGGGATGAAGCCGTACAAGGGAACTGCTCCTTGGTGTAATCAATGCAACCGTAATCATCCGAATTAAATACCCTGTTTCAGATGTACCCACGGTGGACGATGGGGACATTTGGTTAACATGTGCCGCTTTGCTGTCCAAGGTAAAGCTGTTGCAAATCCTGCTGCTGCTCAACCTCTTGCAAGGAAACCTTATGCCGGTACTGCGTTGATGTGCAACAAATGTAATGCACCTCACCGAGCTTACCTGCAGTGTCGTCTGTGTGCATCACGTGGACGTCTCGGTCACCTGGCAAATGCTTGTCAATTCAACCCAAACCAAGGTGGTCTAAACCAACCCCAAGTCAACCCTACTCGTATGATCGACTTAACATACGTAGTACCCAACCTTCAAACTCTGCTTCATATGTCGCCTTGGCATATCTAGTACCTCAACCTCATGAACTTTCTACCTTGTGTATCGACTTAAGCACGTTTAGTGCAAGGTTTCGAAACACCTCTCATTACACAAATTCCAAAAATCCAAAATAGGATCTTTCTATCCTCATAATTAGATCCTTATGGATAAATATCGCTCAAATCGGAGGCCTTAATTGAATTATTCGTATGCCTTAATACGTATATTACAATTCAATAAGGACAAAGCCGAATTCCTATTAAGATCTTTCTATCTCCATAGTTAGATTATTATATTTAAAGTGCCAAATGAAATCCACGGATTGGATTCCTGGTGTGCTTTAAACATCCGTGTCCAAAGATAACCAATTAAAGATCAAGTTAAACAATTATGTATGTGCTTATGTGATTCCTTTTATGTCTTGTGTTTTTGTGTAATCTGAATTTTCGTTATCCAAATCCTCGTAGAATCCTCCATATCTCATATGAGGGATACATAGTAGGATATCCAAAGGTACTATCTTAAATCCTTAATGGACTTTTACGTTGTAGTTAAGTCCCTTGGGTTATGAAGTACTATTCTATAATTGGACCCCTTGAATGGTCTAGTTAAACAGATTGATTTGAAAATCTGATTAGGAATATCATGTGATGATATAATTGTAAAGATCCCTTAAGTGGTCTATTTAAGAAGAATCTACGACGATCTAGTTAAGAAGATCATGTGTTGATCTAGTTAAAAAGATCGTTCGTTGATCTAGTTAAAAAGATCCTTTGGTGGTCTAGTCAAGTCGCTTCATGTTTATTCAATTGATTTTTCCCCTACACATTATGAAATGAACTGTGCGGACTGTGCAAGGAATTACGTAATTATGGATGCATACATAATTATGGATTTCAGTGCACAGAAACCACAGCAAGTTTTGACATGTGTTAAGACCTATAGTGACAAGAATAACGATACGAGAACAATGTAGAAAGGGCATGGTGGATACGCCGCTGGTACTTCCTATATATAAGTGTTCCTTATTACATTGCGAACGTAGCGTTATTTAAGTTACTAGAAGTCCTGGACCTTGACCAATGTCATTTATTCTTACACTCTACAACACTGATCTCAAACACACACCAATTTTCCTATGATAAGTCTTCATAAGAAACGTTCTTCTGTCCGTAGTTCGAAACTCCATGTTTTGTTACTACAAGGACTTCACAATGATAGTTGGTAATTTCACTAAGAATCCAAATATGGCCCAGAGTTTTACTTAGGGTTCGAGGGATTGGTTCGAAATCGAAATCATCACAGTTGTCTTCATAAGTTTCCCCTAAAATTAAATTTCGGGACGAAATTTCCTAAAGTAGGGGAGACTGTGACACCTGTGTCACTTCAGTCATCAAACAAATACCAAACCAATGAAATATTTTATTTCATACTTGGTATTTGTATAAATATGTGTATCTTTTGCACATATCAATTCTTGTTCGATTTTAAGCTTTAAATCGCTTTCTGGAATGTTATACGCGCACTGATGCGCAAATATAACCAGTTTAATGCAACAAACACTCTGGAATAGTGAAATAGGCTTAACATACCTTAAATAACCTTTACATAACTTAGAAATAAGTTTTGGAGGGTTTGGTGGGGCGAAATCAAGTTTATTCGCTTACAGGGACTAATTTCGACAAACTGCGAAAGTATGCCAATTTGTACTGTAACGAACATTCCGGAACATGACCATAAGTTAAACATACCCTAAATATCCTTTACATAGCTTAGAAATAGGCTTTGAGGGGTTCAGTGAGCTAAAATAAACTTTTTGGTCATTCAGGGACTAAAAGCGTCAAAAAGTGCATAAGTTTGCATTTTCGCGCATATCTTACGTTCTGAATACATCCGGACATCCAAAACTTTATGTAATCATTAAAATATTTTATTTTAGTGATTGGCATGATAAAATTCCTTTCGTCGCGTAATTTGGATCGTTTTTCGCATTCGTTCGTGTTTCGTCGTAATTAACCGAACAACGCAACCGTACGACCAAACGAACCGACATCCGAGACATTTTTGAGCATGTTTTGAGTTCCCTATACTTTAACTTCATTTTAGAGCCTTTAAATGAGGTTAACGGGGCTTAAACGTGTCAAAAATGAGCCGAAATGCAAGATTCTGAAGTTCAGGGACCAAAATTGTCATTCTGCCATAGTTATCTTAGGAACGGACCAAAATGAAAAATCTAAACTCCAGCTTGTTCCAGCTGTTCCCCTCATTTCCACATGGTTTTAATAAAACGATGGGCTCCCATGGTTTCACAAAACCATGGGCACATGTGTACGGATGAGATCGAAGCTCGTTTTACGATGAACGATCCTAACGGTTCTAGATTTCCTATATATACCCACCTCCTTTCACTTGCAAAACCCATAATGATCTGATTTTGGCTCTCTAATTTGAAGTTTATGCTTCATACCTGAGAGTAAATCGGATCAAAGCTTGCGGGGACCTTTTGTAAGTATTCTTTCGTTCGTTTATCGCTTTTCGAGTCTGAAAGTCAAACTGCGTTTGACTTTCTGCATTGACCAGTTTATGGTCAATGCGAAGTTCGTTTGAACTTCATAACGTGAGCGTAATCACGATGGTTATAGTCCCTAGTGACTATACCTACTGATTACCACGTTATCTAGGTGTAGTGATGAGTCGTAGTTTCGGCCAAAATGCACATTCTTGCGTATTTTGTAACCAAACTACTTTTAGGTATCAAAACCGTTTGTTTTGATACCAAACCTGTTTTTAAACTTTGTTAAACATGTTTTAGACGTGTTTAGCTCGTCACTTTTAGTTTAGTGCTTATGTAGAGTCGTAAGTCAAGCGGTCTAAACAACCGCTTAGACTTACGAACTAGACCCGTTTGGTCGATCTTTAGGATCCGACTAAACACATTAGGTGACCATAGTTGTATAGGAAATAACCTTCCGAGGTTATACCTTATGGTCACTTTGTTTAGTTAGTCGTATGATAAGTAGTCTATATGCCTTAGGAAAATTACCAAAATACCCTTTTCATGCATAATTGATATTTAAGCATATGTAACCCAAACTTTTGCCATTTAACTAATTATGCAACATAATTATGTTAGGGCATATAATACTTGTCGCAGGACTAGTTAGATGGTCCGAACGTGTTTTACGCGAACGACACGTTAAAGTAGCATATGCTACCTAAACGGGTCGTAATGGGTCGTAAGCACTTAGGTTAGGTTTCGTTTTAGTATGCAGGCCTTGTTAAACCATATCATATGAGATCCCACACTCATTTGGTTTACGAGACCTCATCCTATCCGATCTTCTGATTTAGGTCCGGTTTATTTATGTAGTTACCTATATTAGGTGCCACTTGATTTCCGTGCTCCCTCTAGCTTGCTTCGTAGTTGTTCAAGACTTCTAAGCACCCTCAGGTGAGTACATAGTCCCCTCTTTTACTGTTTTCAAATGTTTTGGGGTGAAATATGTGTACCTATTTGTTATGTTCTTGTTTTCAAAAGTATAATTGATTATACACATTAGTACTTATCTTTTTACAAACTGAATGATTATTTATAGTCTAAACTCTAATTTTCTTAAAGATTATAAAATTAATTGTTGGATAGTACTTATTTTGTTCTCCAGACCGGTTGGTAGTATGATATAGTGCTATAGGATTTGACACCCCATTCCTGTTGTCATGAAATGTCAGAAACCAATATTTTTATCCAAATAGAGATTGCCTTTGTGGTATTTCTATAGTCTCAATTGGTGTAGTTTGATGCACTAAGGTTTGGTTGAATTCTTAAATCACATATTGTTGTATATTTTGTTATACTCCCAAAAGTATAGCTTGATATGCTCTCATGGGTGATATTGTACAAACCAACATATATTTTGTTAACTATAAAAAAAAACATAGTTTGATATGTTATTTATTAAAACCCAAAACATAGTTTAATGTGTTATTTATAAAACCAAAGCATAGTTTAATATGTTATTATTAAATCCAAAGTATACTTTTAATATACTACTGAAAATTATTATTTTGACGACTAAAGTATATTTAATATACTATTTTAACGATTTTGGAACTGAAATATATTTTAATATATTAGTTATTCGACTTTCTTAAAACCAAAGTATATTTTTATATATACTATAAACTTTTTATCAAAATATTATAAATAATATACTTTATACAAATTCATTTTATCAAGTTATTTAATTGCCTATGTATTATTACTTTATATCATCTGATTTGTTATAAATTTTTAATATGATTTATAAAAGAAAACCTTTTACAAGGATCATGACTACTTTTGTAAAAGCATTTTCTTTAAACTTATAAGTCATGAATCCTAATTATAATAAAACCTATGTATCTCACAGGCATTTTTTATGCTGACGTACCTATTTTTACACATGTTTCAGGTGCTGTTATGTGATGATTGTTGACGCATACTATACATAGGAGGGACTCGTGCCTTAGCGACTTTAAAATTTGAAAGATAATAGTTGTATTTATCTGATTTGTAATAAAACAATGAGTTCATTAATTCAATAAAACGAAATTATTTATTCCATGGTTGTGAAACAATGATTCTGTTACAACACTCCCCGACGATTTCGCCACGTTTTGTTGTTTTACGTGGTCGGGGTGTGACACTAAACATGTTAGAGCATATAATACTTGTCATAGGACTAGTTCGGTGTCTCGAACGCGCATTTGCGCGAACGACGCGTTAAAGTAGCGTAAGCTACCTTAATGGGTCGTAACGGGTCGTAAGCACTTAGGATAGGTTCCAATTTAGAATGTAGGCTTTGTTAAACCATATCACATGAGTTCCAATACGCATTTGATTTACGAGACCTCATTCTACCCGATCTTCCGATTTAGGTGTCGATTTATTAACTTAGCGATCCAATTACTAGGTGCTACTTGATTTCCTTGGTTTGCCTGAGCTTCGTTAAGCTCATTAGATCGAGGATACTTTGCACTTCAAGGGAGTACACAGTTCCCCTATTTTACTGTTTTCAATTGTTTTGGGGTGATTCATATGTGTTAAACGATTTTGATGCTTTCAACGATGCTTTCAAAAACGAATACTATGGTTTATGTTAAACATAACGATTTCGATAATGTGAACGAACTTGTTGGGACGTATTTACATAACGAATAACATTCATTAACAATGATCAAGCCGACCAGTACTAGGTTATGGTACCATAGGATCTGACAAATCCCGTTATCGGACTGCCACCTTGGTTATGTATGGGGATTATGTGGGTAATGACTGAACCTAATGATTGTTAACTTACCCTTTGGTGGTTTGTTAATAAGAGTTGAACGATGGATGAGTTACGAATGTTTGAATGTTATAAGCGAGACGGCCAAAAGTTAGTTTTCATAATTAAAATGAGAACGATTTGAACGATAGAACGATTTTGAACGATTGAACGATTATGAACGAATTGAACGATTTAAACAAATGAACGATGGTCTGTTACATGAACGAGTTAAACGATTTTAAACGATGGGTTTTTGGTATGTGATTAGATAACGGGACGGGTTTAATGTGATAAAAGAATGGTAGATACGCCGCTGGTACTTCTTATATATAAGTGTTTTTTATCATATTACATTCCGTGGCGTTATTTAGTTCACTTGGACGAACGATTTTAAACGATGTCACGCAATGATGTTTACTATACGGTATAAACCATACGAGTTTTATTACGAGGACGATTTACAATTTGGTTTATTTAACAAATGTTTTGGGTTAAGATTCATGGCAACGAGATTTTATAAACTATAACCAACTTATTTTGAGCTGGTTAATCATATTGCAATACCAAACTCTTTTCAAAACAAGGTTTTCAAATATCGACTCTTGTAGTCAAACGAGGTATTGCAACATGTAAACGAGCCATGAATCCGACACTCTCACAAAACCTATGTGCTCGCCGACATTTCTTGCTGACTTTATTTTCACGTATGTTTCAGGTGGTGTTGAATGATGTTGATTGCGACTAGGATGCATGCTCACTTAGGACTGGACGAGGCCTTAGTGACTAAATAACAAATGATAGACAATGTGGTTGTGTTTTATCTTTAATTTAAAGACAATGTAAATGGTTAATATTTAAATAAAACGAAACTTTTGAATCCATGGTTGTGAAACAGTAATTCTGTCGCTCCACTCCCCGACGTTTCCGCCGCGGTTTCGTTGTTTTACGCGGTCGGGGTGTGACAGAAGAGTTGGTATCAGAGCTCATGGTTATAGGGAATTAGGTTATTAGTAATGCTTTGACCTAGACTATAACTTTTTCTAGGACCCTAACGCGATTTTCTTGCGTTTAGATTCTAAAACAATACAGTCACCAATCTTTAGGTAATAACCACACGAGAACACAATAACAAATCCGATTTAAAAATCAATCACCTATTCTTAGGTGATTTGTTATAAGGTTTTGAACCTTCAAAGTTTTCAAAATCTCGTCAAAGTTTGGGTCTAGATAATGTGAACACGTGCAATCTGGAAGGGTGGGTGCATGTATCCTGAGTTTTCTGTCTAAGGCTAGAGTGTTCGTACAAAATCCACATAATCAGACCGGTCACTCTTACCTGGGAACTCTTGGGGTGAGTGTCCACTTATAGGCTAAAGCATGTCTTCGCAATACATTATTTTGACCTATTTACTTTTATTAGTCACCGTGTGTCGTTTGTTTGTTCAAGGTAACGAACGAATGATCACCTTCCTTTTGTTTTGTCGATGTTTTCAATACCTCCTTTGTTCATCCAATTGTCGATCTCACTCGTTTCTCATGTTTCCTTGTTCTTTTTAGAATATGCCTCCTCGACGAGATACACAACCTCAAACTAACGCCAAAATCGCAGCCCTGGTCGCTCAGCAAATGGCTGACGTGATTCTGAACCTAATAACCCAGATCAATCAAGCGAACAACAATGCTTAGTGTAGTTTCAAAACGTTTAATTCGGCTAAACCACTAAAGTTTTATGGGTCTCAAGGAGCAACTGCGCTCCTACAATGGTTCGAAAGTATGGAGAGCACATTTAGACATGTTCAGTGTCCGAATGAACGAAAGGTTGAGTTTGCATCCAGTTTTTTGAGAAGCGTGCTCTTACATGGTGGAACAGTGTGATGCGTGATAGGGGTGCCAATGTGGCGATGGCACAAACTTGGGAAGAGCTTCGGGCTCTCATGATGAAAGAATTATGCCCCCGTCACGAGATTAGGGCTTTGGAACGAGAATTTGATGATCTGAAACAAGATGGGGGAGAACATCGTGCTTATATGGATCGTTATGAGGAACTGAGTTTGTTGTGTCCTACTATGGTTACCTCGTTGGAGAAAGCGATTGAGAGGTACATCGATGGTCTACCCGATTCTCTGCAAGACATTGTAACTGGTAGTAACCCTACCACTGTGCGTCAAGCGATTGAACTGGATGCAACTCTGACTGAGTCTCAAGTCAAAAAAGGTAAACTAACCCGCAAGGGTGACAAGAAGCAGTCGACCGATACTACTCAAGACAAGGGTAAGGGAAAGAAAAAGGGCGAGTAGTCAAGGAGATCGAGGAAGCGCAAGGCTTCCCAAAATTTTGTTGTTACCAATCAAAATGCTTAGAACCCACCAGCACAACTCCTGCCAAGAAACAGTATGCTGGTACTGCACCTCACTGTACTCGATGCAACGGTCATCATGCGACTCAGCAAGCGTGTAACAGTGCACCACTTGTGGTAAACTTAGGCACACGGCCAACATCTATCGTTTGGGTCAAAATCAAGTTGCTCAGAATCAAGCTCCGGTACAGGGAAAAGCTGCTAGATTCCCACCTGGTTCATGTTATAACTGCGGAGAGATGGGTCATTTCTGCAACAATTGTCCGAAGCTTGCGAATCCAAATGCCAACGCGAATGTGAATCCCGCTCGTGGACGAGCGTACAACTTGAATGCAAATGAGGCGCGTGCTGACAATGAGGTTGTTAACGGTACGTTCCTTGTTAACCATCGACCTGCATCTGTTCTTTTCAATTCTGGTGCCGATAGGAGTTTTATATCGTTATCATTTGAGCCTTTACTTGCGATGCCTAGAACTAAACTGAGGAAACCCTTATCTGTCGAAGTTGCTACTGGTAAACCTCTTGTACTCGATTCTGTGATTCGCGATTGTCAATTGAACCTCGATAACCATCTTTTTCCTATTGACCTCGTACCGATGCAACTTGGGAGTTTTGACATTATCATAGAGATGGATTGGTTAACTAAACATCATGCTGAGGTGGTTTGTTTCGATAAGATTGTTCGTATTCCTCTTTCATCTGGCGATATTCTAAAGGTTCGTGGCGATAAACCATCTGGAGGTCTGAAACTCATGTCGTGTACGAAAGCCCAAAGTTATTTATGAAAAGGATATGTGGCATTCCTGGCACATGTCACCGAGGAGAAAGGCAAGAACAAGTGTATTCAAGATATTCTGATTGTTCGAGATTATCTAGAAGTGTTTCCTGATGAACTGCCTGGTTTGCCTCCAGTTCGTCAAGTCGAATTTCATATTGATCTTGTACCCAATGCCAACCCGATTGCGAAAGCACCTTATCGTCTTGCACCGTCTGAGATGCAAGAGTTATCGAAACAGCTTCAAGAGGTATCTGACAAAGGATTCATCCGACCGAGTTATTCACCTTGGGGCGCTCCAGTCCTGTTTGTGAAGAAGAAAGATGGGTCTTTTCGAATGTGTATCGATTATTGTGAGCTGAATAAGCTTACTATCAAGAATCGATATCCCCTACCACGAATTAATGATCTCTTTGATCAGCTGCAAGGTGCTATATGTTTTTCTAAGATCGATCTGCGTTCTGGGTATCATCAGCTTCGTGTATTCGAAGAAGACATTCCCAAAACTGCTTTCCGCACGAGATATGGTCACTACAAGTTCATTGTCATGCCTTTTGGTTTGATGAATGCCCCAGCTGTTTTCATGGACTTAATGAATAGGGTTTGTAAACCTTATTTAGACAAGTTCATCATTGTGTTTATTGACGATATTCTTATTTATTCGAAGTCTCGAGCCGATCACGGACAACACCTACATCTGACGATGGAACTCCTGAAGAAGGAACAACTCTTTGCCAAATTCTCCAAATGTGAATTCTGGCTTAAAGAAGTTCAGTTTTTGGGCCATATTGTCAACGAGAAGGGTATTCATGTGGATCCTTCCAAAATAGATGCTATTAAGGATTGGAATACACCTACGACGCCTACAAAAGTTTGTTCTTTTCTTGGTCTTGCTGGTTACTATCGACGATTTATTTCAAACTTTTCGAAGATCGCGGTTCCTCTCACTGCTCTGACTCAAAAGAATAAGTCTTTTGAGTGGGGACCTAAACAAGAAGAAGCGTTTCAAACGCTGAAACGAAAACTCTGTGATGCTCCTGTTTTATCTTTGCCCGATGGAAACGATGATTTTGTTGTCTATTGTGACGCGTCGAATCTAGGCCTTGGTTGTGTCCTCATGCAATGAGGTAAAGTCATAGCATATGCATCGAGATAATTGAAAATAGACGAGAAGAACTACACCACTCATGATCTTGAGTTGGGAGTTGTGGTTTTTGCTCTCAAAATCTAGAGACACTATCTTTATGGCACGAAATGTGTGGTTTTCACAGACCACAAAAGTTTCCAGCACATTCTTAATCAGAAGGAGCTGAACATGAGACAACGATGCTGGGTTGAACTCCTAAACGATTACGATTGCGAAATTCGCTACCATCCTGGTAAGGCGAATGATGTAGCTGATGCGCTAAGCCGAAAGGAACGATCTAAGCTTAATTTTGTTCGGACTCTATCCGATATGCAAACTCGTGTCTCTCAAGCTCAACGTACTTGTGTTTCACAAGATTTGATAGGGAAGGAATTACCACGTTAACTTGAGTTTAAACTCGAAACGAAGGACGATGGGTTACTCTTTTTCAAGAATCGTTTGTGGATTCCGAAACAAGACGATCTTCGCACTTTAGTGATGGACGAATCTCACAAGTCTCGATATTCTATTCATCCTGGTGCTGACAAAATATACAAGGATCTTCGTACTCAGTACTGGTGGCCTGGTATGAAAAAGGATATTGCTTTGTACGTATCGAAATGCCTAACTTGTCTCAAAGTCAAGGCTGAACACCAACGACCATCTGGTTTGCTTGTACAACCAGAGATACCGGTATGGAAGTGGGAGAACATTGCGATGGATCTCATCACTAAGTTACCGCGCACATCTAAAGGTCACGATGCTATTTGGGTTATCATTGATCGATTAACGAAGTCAGCTCATTTTATACCGATTCGCAAGGATCTATCTGCTGATAAACTTGCCAAGATTTATGTTGATGAGATTGTATCTCGACATGGTGTTCCTTTGGATATCATATCCGATCGTGATGCTCGATTTTCATCTCACTTTTGGAAGACCATGCAATCTGCTATGGGAACCCAACTGAATCTAAGCACTACTTATCATCCCCAAACAGATGGACAATCCAAGAGAACAATACAAACTTTGGAGGATATGATTAGAGCATGTGTGATAGACTTTGGTGGTAATTGGGATTTTCATCTACCATTGATCGAGTTTTCTTACAACAACAGTTATCATGCTAGCATTAATATGGCACCGTTCGAAGCTTTATACGGTCGAAAATGTCGTTCACCTGTCTGTTGGAATGAGATCGGTGAAGCTCAGCTTACTGGACCTGAGCTCATTCTGGAAACAACAGATAAAATCAAGAAAATTCATGATAATCTTCTGACAGCTAGAAGCCGTCAAAAGAGTTATGCGGATATCCGACGCAAGCCCTTGGAATTTCGAGTCGAAGACCGTGTCCTACTCAAGGTATCCCCTTGGAAGGGAGTGGTGAGATTTGGAAAGAAAGGAAAACTTGCACCACGATATGTTGGACCATTTAAGATTGTTGAAAGAATCAGAAAGGTTGCCTATCGATTAGAGCTACCTCCAAAGCTTGGGAATATTCACCCAACTTTCCACGTGTCCAATCTACGAAAGTGTTTAGCCGATACTAATCTTCATATTCCACTCGACGAAATTCAAGTTGATGAAACGATGCACTTTGTCGAGAAACCTGTAGAGATAGTGGACCGTGCAATCAAGCAATTGAAGAACAAGCGAATATGATTAGTCAAGGTTCACTGGGAGTCCAAACGTGGCTCAGAGTTTACTTGGGAGCGTGAGGACCAAATGAAAGTGAAATATCCACATTTGTTTTCACAAGTTTCCTCTAGTTAAAATTTCGAGACGAAATTTCCTAAAGTAGGGGAGACTGTGACAACTGTGCTCTGTAAACGATGTACAATGTAAAACAATATCAATTATCAATGAAACGATGTGTTTTGGTGTTAATATTTGTGTATTTGTGTTTGACGATTTTACGATTTGATTCGAGTTCGATTTCAAGCTCTAAATCGCTTTCTGGAAAGTTATACGCAAACTGATGCGTAAATGTAATCAGTTTAACACGACAAACACTCCAGAATAGTGACATAGTCTTAACATACCTTAAATAACCTTTACATAACTTAGAAATAAGTTTTGGAGGGTTTGGTGTGTCGAAAACAAGTTTATTCGATCGTAAGGACTAATTGCGACAAACTGCAAAACTATGCCGATTCGTATAGTAACGAACATTCCTGAACTTAATCATAAGCTAAACATACCCTAAATATCCTTTACATAGCTTAGAAATAGGCTTTGAGGGGTTTGTTATGCGAAAAAGTGCTTATTTGATCAATAGGGACTAATAGCGTCAAAAAGTGCATAAGATTGCATTTACGCGCATATCTTACGTTCTGAACATATTCAGACATCCAAATTTTTTTGTAATCATTATAATATTTTAGTTTAGTGATTGGAATGCAAAAATACCATTCGTCGTTTAATTTGGATCGTTTTTCGCGTCCGTTCGTGTTTCGTCGTAATTAACCGAATAACGTGACCGTACGACCAAACGAACCGACATCTGAGATAATTTCAAGCATGTTTCAAGTCCCCTATACTTTAACTTCATTATTGAGCCATGAAAATGGGTTAACGGGGCTTAAACGCATTAAGAATGACTTAAACATGCTGCAGGGACCATTCTTGCCAAGTTTTGAAAGTTTCTTGCTCAGGTAGGCCGTAGCGTCGCACCACAGTAAAGGGGTGTTGCTGTCGGGGCACATGACGCCCTTATATTGATAGAAACTCCATTTTTGAGCTGCAGCTTGAACTTCAGGGTCTTTTATGCAACTTTTCAATACTATGGACTTGTTTTAAGAGCTCCCATGGTATCCTAAACTATGTGCCACAAGTGTATGGTTAGGATCAAGCTTAGATTTGCTCAAAAACACTTGTAAAGATCTTGATGGATCATGACTTTCTATAAATACCCACCTTTTCATCATTCATTCCTCACACATTGATTCAAAATCTGCTCTAAGTTGAAGTTAAGACTTCATACCTGAGTATTTTGGATCAATTCTTCCTAGCTTGGACCTTTTGTAAGCTTCTTTCATGCTTGTTTATGCTTTTCAAGCGTGAAAGTCAAACAGTGTTTGACTTTCTGCTTAGACCATGAATTGGTCAACACAAAGTTCGTTTGAACTTTGCAACGTGAGCGTAACCACGATGGTTATAGACCCTTGTGACTATACCTACTGATTACCACGTCGATTAGTCGAAGTGACGAGTCAAAGTTTCAGTCAAAATACGTATTTATGCGTATTTTGCGACGAAGCTATTTTTGAGTATCAAAAAGCTTTGTTTTGATATCAAACCTGTTTTCTAACTTAGTTAAACATGTTTTAACATGTTTAACTCGTCACTTTTAGTCTAGTGCTTGTTTAGGGTCGTAACCGCTTAGACGTTCGAACCCGACCCATTTGGTCGATCGTTAGGATCCGACCAAGCATATTTTGTGACCATAGTTGTATAGGGAATAACCTTCTGAGGTTATACCTTATGGTCACTTAGTTTAATTAGTTGTATGATAGGTAGTTTATATGCCTTAGGAAAATGACCAAAATGCCCTTTTCATGCATAATTGGATTTTAAGCATATGTAACTTAATTTTTGTCACTTAAACTGATTATGAAACATATTTAAACATGTTAGGGCATATAATACTTGTCATAGGACTAGTTAGGCATCTCGAACGCGTATTTGCGCAAACGACGCGTTAAAGTAGCGTAAGCTACCTTAATGGGTGGTAAAGGGTCGTAAGCACTTAGGATAGGTTCCGATTTAGAATGTAGGCTTTGTTAATCCATATCACATGAGTTCCAATACTCATTTGGTTTATGAGACCTCATTCTACCCGATCTTCTGATTTAGGTGTCGATTTATTAACTTAGCGATCCAATTACTAGGTGCTATTTGATTTCCTTGGTCTGCCTGAGCTTCGTTAAGTTCATTAGGTCGAGGATACTTTGCACTTCAAGTGAGTACATAGTTCCCCTATTTTACTGTTTTCAATTGTTTTGGGGTGATTCATATGTGTTAAACGATTTCGATGCTTTCAACGATGCTTTCAAAAACGAATACTATGGTTTATGTTAAACATAACAATTTTGATAATGTGAACGAACTTGTTGGGACGTATTTACATAACGAATAACCTTCATTAACAATGATCAAGCTGACCAGTACTAGGTTATGGTACCATAGGATCTGACAAATCCCATTATCAGACTGCCACCATGGTAATGTATGTTATGTGGGTAACGACTGAACCTGATGATTGTTAACTTACCCTTTGGTGGTTTGTTAATACGAGTTGAACGATGGACGAGTTACGAAGGTTTGAATGTTATAAGCGAGACAGCCAAAACTTAGATTTCACAATTAAAACGAGAACGATGTAGGATCGATATTGACGATCAAATGAGTCAATCTGAGTCAAAATACCACTGTTTATGTGGAAGAATCACACAAACAGGTTGAATCAAAGAGAATGGAGTAGAAAACAGAAGAATATCACTTTAAACACTGTTTCTCATTCATATATCACAGAAAAATCCAGCAGCAGTTCGGCACCAGAACTATGGGAAAGTTACAAATGAGAAACAACTAGCACCTATTTATAGGCCCTGGGTTTAGCTTGAACCAGTCTCAAGCTAACCCTAATCATCAGGTTTTGCTTGAACTTGACATGTACCACCTTCAAGCTAAACCCCTTCAACATAAACTTAAACTTACAATTTGACCCCTGTACTATACAATCATGACATATTTAGACTCTAGACTTAAGACGAAGTCAACAGACATATGCACCAACAGTCTCCCCCTTGGATGTTGACGGAGTCTTTAGTGCGAGACGTTAGTATGTCAAAACTTCAGTCTTAATCAGTCTTCACACTCTCTCTTCAATCACCCTATCGCTAACAGACTCCCCCTTACTTTGTTTCGGGATCGTAATCTGATATAGCACTCTCTATCTTCTCAGCATTAGCAGCTTTCACCGATTCAGGACCATCTCCTGGCTCTCCGTAGCAACAAGATCAGGAACCTGACTTTTACTTCTACAGACTCCCCCTTTCGACAAGCTGGGATCGCAGTCTGGAATTCACTAGCTGCATACCTGCATGTACTCTAACCAATAGTAAGATAAACTTTATGCTTACCACTTGAATTTAAAATGATTAAATTGGTTTCAAATTATTGATCCATTTATCCATTTCAAAAACCTTTCTCAACTCAAATAATACTTTCCCAATCCAATATCATTCATCATGTTTAGCACTTGGAATTTTGAAAATCAGCTATTCAACATCAGTTGTCGAAAATCTATTTGGCTTTTTCAAAAAAATTTATGCTAAAACACACTAAAATCTTTTTGGATTTTTGTTTTTAATGAAATGCAGTAAAGAAATATATACAGACAATATTTTTGTGAGTTTGTGTAAGAGGATCATATCAGATTATGAGACATATCATCAACACCGTTAAGCTTTAAACATTTTAAGTTTTAAACGATTCACGTAGATTGACGATATTGTTGTCCCCTTAAACTCAATCTAAAAACTTTCGAAATGCTTACCGATACGTTAAGGTATATTAATTATGCACTAAGTTCTTATGGACCCCACGATCTCAGCATATCCCCTCATCATGCAATACACTAACTCAAGTAATGCCTTTAAACTTTTATCAACTGTGATTTGTGCGAAAACAAAGCAGAATGTTTAAACATTAATAATCAGGTCGATACTTCCGTATACGCAGAGAAAGTCCAATGTTTAAACAAAATAAGAAAAATAAAATAAGTTGAAGTTGTTTAGGCTTTAACCACCAGGTCGATACTCCCGTATACGCAGAGGTGATCCAAAGCTTAAATGAAACACCAAAGAACATAAAGCAGAACGTTTAGGCAATCACATCCAGGTCGATACTCACGTATACGCAGAGGATGTCCAATGCTTAAACAAAATAAAGAAATAAAACAAGTTTAAATCTTTGCAAAATGAAAACACAGAATCACAGTGACTTTTTCAGCAAGTTGTGAAAGTTCACAGACTTAACCGGTTTTTATGCTCTTTTAGCATTCAGCGATTACTGAGTAGGTACACAATCACGAAGGACAAAACTAAGTACTATGCTTCCAACCGTGTTTCCCACTAGAACTAGGCTTTTTTCATTTGAGTTTGTATCGTTCTCGCAAATCTACTAGTCTAGCTGAGCCTATCGTCACATCTTTAGTGAGACCGTTTATCACAATTTAACATTTCATTTCTTTAGCATGCTGTGATAGTCCACTGATTTACTATCATTTCCTCTTGTTCTCAACAAAACTCATTTTTGAATTTTTCAATGTTTTTGACATTTTCAAATTTTCTAATTTTTTAAAATTTTACTCCCCCTAAAATCAAAATATGTTTCAATTTTGATTTTCTGAGAAAATTTGAAAACAAACTATACAGATAAAGTGACAACATAATATCGAATCGCTTCAATTCGCCATCCACTTGGCATAAACAATCAGAACTCCCCCTGACAACAAACTATTTTCCCATTATGATTTCAAAACACTTAAGTTTGTTTTAATCAAAATGGTTTTTCCAGAAAAATTAGTTTTATGTGTCATTTCACAAACATGGGGTTTAATTCATCACACTGTTTTCTACTTCTTGTAGGTTTATCACAAACACAGTTTCCAATAATCATACCATTTGTAAGATAGTTAAATCAAGTACAACTTAATGTCCTTGATTAACCACTTGTAAGTCGAAATATCACAGTTACCAACCTGTGAATTTCTCAAGAAAGATGCCGATTCCTACTCCCCAATTACCAACCTGGGAGTTCCGGCAAGTCAGGTTTTTCAGTTAAAGAGATTACCCAAGCCTGACGGTCCTTGGGTGTTTTGAACATACCTTTTTGATTCATAAAATTCTTTAACTCCTTTTACCTTACCCTCGACCATTTTTCCAAAAATATTTTTTACTTTGCTATTAAAAGCCTTTTCAATATCAAATTCTTTCTTTTCAGAATAGAACTGATTCGAAATTTTTACTTTCCCATCTTTTTGTTTAAAATATTCAGTCCACAATGGTGGAAAGTTGATATCATCCATTGGCGGAACTGAATTTTCTCCTTTTAGTTCAACTTGTGGCTCCTCTGTTTTTTACGAATTAGAATCATCGCCAGAACGTGGCTCCTTTGTTTCCGAAGAAACAAATTCATCGCCAGGAACTTTTTCTTTCTTCACACACCACTCTGTCCTCAGATTTGTATCTGATGAATTCGTTTTGCTTGATTTGTCATTCTTTGGAGAGCAAGACGATTTATCAGAACTCTTCTCTGATTTTCTTGTTGTATCCGAGGACAAAATCCTTTCGAGATACTCCCGTGCTTTCTTCCTTTTCTTTCTCAATCGATCTTTCTGCCCTTGTGAAAGTTTCACTTTCGGTTCTTTCACTTCTTGTTTTTTCTGTGTTCTGGGCTTTTCATCGACTTTGACTGATTTTGTCACCTTTTTCTGAGATTCAGCCCTCGATCTTTCCATTGATTTCATTGGGCAATCTCTTGCAATGTGTCCTTTGATTTGGCAATTATAGCATCTCCTCGTCTCAACCCACTGATTTTGGCAGTTAACAGCAATATGTCCTTGAACACCACAAGTATAACACACTCTGTTATCGTACCATTTACCACTTTCACACCAAACACTCAGATCATAGCATTGTCTGGCTTTGTGGTAATCATCACTTTTCTTGAAATCTGGATTTGGCTTTGAAGCACTGTGGTTAAACCTGCACCACTTATTACCAACTTTTTGTGAGTTTTGATTTTTCAATTTTTGTGGTTTTTTATCACGATTGGATGATTGAACTGATGAGCTTTTATTTTCTTTTTGAAGATTTTTCGGCCTTTTATCCTTTTGTTTTTGTTCCACATTCTTCTTTACAGGTTTTTGTGTTGAGCATTCACCTTTCTCAGTAGAATGTATAACAGTTTCTTGAAACATTTCATTTAATTTCAAAAATATTTTTCTTTTCTCAAATTCATCATCAGTTTTCTCATCACAATCTTCAATTTTGACTTTGTCAAAATTTGTGACATTGTCACTTATTGGAACAGAATTGATCGGTTTTGGACAGATATAATCTGGTACTGATGAATTCACAAAACCTTTCAATTTCTTTTCAAGCTCGTCAATTTTATTCTGAGCAATTTCAGCTTCATTTTCAAGCCGAATGATTTTCCGAAGATGAGAATTTATTTCAATTTGTTTTTCAAGATTATTTTTAAAAATAACAGATTTTTCATCTTCTAAAATCTTCATTTGACTTTGAAAATCTTTTTCAAATTTTAATTTTTCATTTTCAAAATCTTTTTCCTTTTCTTTCAAAATTTTGTTTTCCAATGTCAAACTGTCCAAATCAATATATTCAAAGCTCTTCTTCCAAGTTAACAAATACGTTTCCCATACATCTTTTGGTAAAGCATTTGCCAACTTGTCAAACCATTCTTCATTTCTTTTTCTAATGTTCCAACGCTTCATCTCTAGATATAACTTGACAAACCTCTCGATCAATTCTTTAGTTGATTCTCCCCTAAGAGCTGTAAAATTATCAAACATATCCATGTTTTTTTTTATCAAAACAACTGAATCAGATGAATATCCGATTGAGTGGCAAAAATCTGGTGACAACGAATCGAGTGAGGATTCGCTCTTGCAAATATCCGATGCTTGGCAAATCACCTGAAACACCGGCAGATAGTACTACTCGACAAAAACAAATCACATGCAATATATGATCTGAAATTATAATGAACCGACAAGTTTCAAATCAAAAATGATTGGGCCAAGAAATCCACTAAACCGACAAAATCTGTTCACAAATCAATTTTGATTGGGCCGTGAACTTTAGATCATATTAATTGGACCAACAAAATTACTAAAGCCGACACCTTTAAGTGTGATCACATGGACTTTCTTGGGCTGACAAACACTTGCAATGTATCTTATTGAAGATAATTGGACCGATTAATTTTTTTTTAATTCAATATTTTAGATTTTCAAACACACACTTTTCACAAAATCAGACGATCGAACAGTATCACGAACACTATGGACTTTTCTAAGAAATCAGCTATACTCAAGCTAAAGCAGTTTACAAGATGAAAACAATTTTCAAGCTAAACTTGTGATTCAAGCGAAACCTCAGCAAAGTTCAAGCTAAACCTAAAATTTTCAAGCTAAAGCTTGTGATTCAAGCGAAACCTCAGCAAAGTTCAAGCTAAACCTGAAATTTTCAAGCTAAAGCTTGTGTTTAGCTTCAAACACCACCAATTTTCAAGCGAAACCCAACTGTTCGTTCAAGCTAAACCAGGTTTTCAGGTCATTTTTACAAGTTTTACTCCGAATTTTAAGCTGATATTCTCAAGGGTTTGTTAAAACTCAGTTTCACACACACTGTCCAAAATTCAGTCCATTTTGTCCGTGTAAAGGTCCAGAAATCAGATTTTGTGTAGAAAAATGCTTTGATTCAGGTATATTGGCTCATAACTGGCTCTGATACCAATTGTAGGATCGATATTGACGATCAAATGAGTCAATCTGAGTCAAAATACCACTGTTTATGTGGCGGAATCACACAAACAGGTTGAATCAAAGAGAATGGAGTAGAAAATAGAAGAATATCACTTTAAACACTGTTTCTCATTCATATATCACAGAAAAATCCAGCAGCAGTTCGGCACCAGAACTATGGGAATGTTACAAATGAGAAACAACTAGCACCTATTTATAGGCCCTGGGTTTAGCTTGAACCAGTCTCAAGCTAACCCTAATCATCAGGTTTCGCTTGAACTTGACATGTACCACCTTCAAGCTAAACCCCTTCAACATAAACTTAAACTTACAATTTGACCCCTGTACTATACAATCATGACATATTTAGACTCTAGACTTAAGACGAAGTCAACAGACATATGCACCAACAAACGATTTGAACGATTGAACGATTTTAAACTATTGAGCGATTATGAACGAATTGAACGATTTGGAACGATTTGAACGATTTAAACAAATGAACGATGGTCTGTTACATGAACGAGTTAAACGATTTTAAACGATGGGTTTTTGGTATGTGATTAGATAACGGGATGGGTTTAATGTGATAAAAGCATGGTAGATACGCCACTGGTACTTCTTATATATAAGTGTTTTTATCATATTACATTCCGTGGCGTTATTTAGTTCACTTGGACGAACGATTTTAAACGATGTCACGCAACGATGTTTACTATACGATATAAACCATACGAGTTTTATTACGAGGACGATTTACAATTTGGTTTACTTAAACAAATGTTTTGGGTTAAGATTCATGGCAACGAGATTTTATAAACTATAACCAACTTATTTTGAGCTGGTTAATCATATTGCAATACCAAACTCTTTTCAAAACAAGGTTTTCAAATATCGACTCTTGTAGTCAAACAAGGTATTTGCAACATGTAAACGAGCCATGAATCCGACACTCTCACAAAACCTATGTACTCGCCGGCATTTCTTGCTGACTTTATTTTCATGTATGTTTCAGGTGGTGTTGAATGATGTTGATTGTGACTAGGATGCATGCTCACTTAGGACTGAATGAGGCCTTAGTGACTAAATAACAAATGATAGACAATGTGGTTGTGTTTTAACTTTAATTTCAAGACAATGTAAATGGTTAACATTTAAATAAAACGAAACTTTTGAATCCATGGTTGTGAAACAATAATTTATAGGTCGGGTGTGACATCCCCAAAAATTTATAGGTAGCTTTGAATCAACTAACATCGTTCATGCCGTTTCGATCAGCGTCCTATTATTTCTTTCTGCAACTCCATTCTGCTGTGGAGTGTATGGTGTGCTGAACTCTTGCAATATACCTCTTCTGTCTCAGAATTCTTCCATTTTGTTGTTTTTGAACTCCATACCATTGTCACTTCGTAGTCTACAGATGCGAGACTGGTACAGGTTCTCTATCTTTCTGAACAATCTCAGCAAACTTTCAAATACTTCATCTTTTGTCTTCAGGAACATCACCCACGAAAATCTCGAAAAGTCATCGGTAACCACTAGGTAGTAAAGATCTCCAGTAATGATTTTGACATTCACAGGACCAAAGAGATCCATGTGAAGTCTTTCAAGTAGCTTCGAGATTGAGTTCTCCGTCTTCTGGGGATGAGATTTCTTGTGTTGCTTTCCTTTTAGACAGCTAATACATTCTCCCTCCAGGTGGAAACTCTTTAGATGAACACCTCAAACAAGATCATTATCCACCAGGTAATTCATCTTACGTAGGTGAATGTGGCCCATTTTTCAATGCCACAGCACTGACTCCTTCTCGGTAGCTTTCGATACGAAACACTGAGGGTGACCCATGGTAGTCGTAGCAACACTCATGTCCAACACATACAGATCATTAACTCTCGGTGCTCGCATGATGATCCACTCCTCGGGGATAACAAACCTGGGTTTCAGAATCAGACACTCCTTGTCGGTAAATTGTGTTGTGTACATTCTGTCACAAATCTAAGAAATGCTGAGCAAATTGTTCTCCAGCTCCGGTATGTAGTTGACTCTTTCGAATGTAACGACAACATTTGATAACGTGCCCTCCTCGATTATTCGACCACCTTGGTTTCCCGCGAAACCAACATAACCACCATTGAAACTTCTAACGTCGTATAGAAGGGTCTTCCGCCCTGTCATGTGCCGAGACACTCCACTATCCATAATCCACTTCGAAATAGATCTTAGGAGCTCCTGCACATTTTACAAGCAATTTAGTTAGAAGTTGAAGCAACCCAAGCCTTCTTTGACTCGGGTAGCTTGACGTTAAGGTGAGTTGTCTTTGTGTACAGTGGTGGGAAGTTTTTATCATTCATTTTCAAACTTTCCTCGGTTCCAACCTCAACCTTTTTGTATAGAAAGAAATTCATCCTCTTTAGGTTGACCAGATGGTTGAACCTTCTTTGGAACATACTTCTTCCCTGGTGGGGTCGAAGTTTGTTTCTCAAGCTTTATGTACAAATCCAAAGGTACATCCATCTCAACCGGTTGGGTTGAAGATGTTTGTTTTGACTGAACCTTTGGTTTTGCTTCATTCGATGTCTTGGCTTGTGATTTTGACTTTGGCATCCATATTTGTTGAGGAGAAGCAACCCGTTTGTAAAATTTATCATTTTTCTTTACCGGTTGTTATGTGTCCGGTTGTTTAACAGGTTTAGCTTCTGTTTTAACCTTTTCAGATTTCGAAATCTTCCTCTCAACATACATAGGCGCTTTGCCTTTGACATCGTTTGCTTTCTCTGGGTTCTCAACATTCACAGACTTAGTTTTTTTGTTTGGATATTTTCATGCAATGTGCCCAGTTTGGTTGCATCTAAAGCACGTTCGGGTATCGACGACCCGATTTTTACCATCAGTCTACATTTGTGAGCCCTTTGTGACAAAGAACTCCTTATTTGTTTTTGAAAATATTTCCGATTCTTGTTCGGACAATCAACTTGAACTATTCACAAACGTTTTCTTTTCAACAAACTTTTGTTTCTGAAAGTTCTTTTTCTGGTAATTCTTACCACCCTGATGTCCACCTGACCCTCTGTTTTGATTGTTTTTGTTAAAACGTGGTGGCACAACTGGTTTTTTGTAGTAAGATTTATCACGTTCAAAGTTCAAAAACCTCTTTGAACTCTTCAAACCTTTGACCTCAGAAACATCTATCTCAACAAGTTTGAAAACCTTTTTCAGTTTATCCAGATTCATGTTTTCAATCGGAAACTCAGTATCCGAGTACAACTTATCAGATCCTGTAGGATCGATATTGACGATCAAATGAGTCAATCTGAGTCAAAATACCACTGTTTATGTGGCGGAAACACACAAACAGGTTGAATCAAAGAGAATGGAGTAGAAAACAGAAGAATATCACTTTAAACACTGTTTCTCATTCATATATCACAGAAAAATCCAGCAGCAGTTCGGCACCAGAACTATGGGAATGTTACAAATGAGAAACAACTAGCACCTATATATAGGCCCTGGGTTTAGCTTGAACCAGTCGCAAGCTAACCCTAATCATCAGGTTTCGCTTGAACTTGACATGTACCACCTTCAAGCTAAACCCCTTCAACATAAACTTAAACTTACAGTTTGACCCCTGTACTATACAATCATGACATATTTAGACCCTAGACTTAAGACATAGGCTTTAGACATCATGCACTAACAAACTCCCCCTTGGATACAGCCGGAGTCTTCAGTCTTGGTCTTTAAGTCTTCACAGGGACTTGAACTTCTCTTCACGAGGCTTAGGCTTCTTCAGTAACGATTTCCTAAGCTTCTCATTCTTGTCGACTCTCTTCTTTTCCTCAGCAGCCATTCTCTGATTTAACGTGTACCTCAAGATCTTATCTTTCTCTTCTTGCTCCTTCCGAGCTTTCTCAGCTTTCAATCTTTCATCTTCCTCAATCTTTCGCCATTTGGAATTCCATTTATTTTCAGAATTTATACCTTTCTGAAAACAAACAGATACTACACGTTGAAACTGCATGGCTTGCTCTCTATCTTCATAGCATTAGCAGCTTTAACAGATTCAGGACCATCTCCTGGCTCTCCGTAGCAACAAGATTAGGAACCTGGCTTTTACATCTACAGACTCCCCCTTTCGACAAGCTGGGATCGCAGTCTGGAATTCACTAGCTGCATACCTGCATATACTCTAACCAACAGTAAGATAAACTTTATGCTTACCACTTGAATTTAAAATGATTAAATTGGTTTCAAATTAATGATCCATTTATCCATTTCAAAAACCTTTCTCAACTCAAATAAACTTTCCCAATCCAATATCATTCATCATGTTTAGCACTTGGGATTTTGAAAATCAGCTCTTCAACATCAGTTGTCGAAAATCTTTTTGGCTTTTTCAAAAATTTATGCTAAAACACACTAAAATCTTTTTGGATTTTTGTTTATAATGAAATGCAGAATTAAAATGCAATAAAGAAATATTTACAGACAATATTTTTGTGAGTTTGTGTGAGAGGATCATATCAGTTTTTGAGACCAATCACTAGCACCGTTAAGCTTTAAACATTTTCAGCTCTAAACGATTCACGTTGATTGACGATATTGTTGTCCACTTAAGCTCAATCTAAAAACTTTCGAAATGCTTACCGATACGTTAAGATATATTAATTTTGTACTAAATTCTTATGGACCCCACGATCTCAGCATATCCCCTCATCATGCAATACACTGACTCAAGTAATGCCTTTAAACTTTTATCAACTGTGATATGTGCGAAAACAAAGCAGAATGTTTAAACATTAACAATCAGGTCGATTCAGAGAGAAAACTTACATTCACCATATTACTAGTTGTGTTAACCAACTAATAACACTAAGTCTAGGTAAATTTTGGCAGAGTTTCGACAAGAAATCAGCGCTTTTGTGAGATTGTTTGAAATCACCTCGAGAGTATCTTGAAGCGAAAGCAGATGTAAATGAATTCAAGCGAAACCCAATTCTCTATATATAGTATCGGAAGTTTCTCTTGAAAGTGACATGGATAACTTCAAGCTAAACCTCATTCAAGCAAAAGCTCAATTTGAAGCGAAACCTACTATGTTTTCAAGCTAAACCTCTTTGAAAAATTTTAAACTTTTTGTTTTTTTCAAGATTTTATCGACACACTCAGTCAACCAAGTCCAAATTAATGACCCTGGTCGACTGTTTAGCCTGCCAGGTCCAAATTAATGGCCCTGGCTGACCAAACTTATGAAGATGCTGATTTTCTGAAATAAAATCAAGTTCAAATTAATGAACTTTTGCACATTTAAGCCATTACCGATCATACTCCACAATATACTGCTTCCCCAACCCTCAATATCCGACATGTTTAGCACATAAGACTTTGATCATCCAATCCCCAACATCAGTAGTCGAAAATAAGATGAAAAACTAAAATATTTTTGGATTTTGAATAAGAAAAACAATAAACTGTACATACAATCTTTTTGTGAGCGTGTTAGGGGATCATATCAGCTGTCGACAAGATACAAGTACCGTTAAGCTTAGGTGACATTTTAAGCATTAAACAATTTGCATTGATTGTCGATATATTGGTCCACTTTAAATTTTCACACAAACTTCAATCTGTTCAGGATATGGATTTAATGTTTTAAGGCTTAACTTTCATATGTGTCCCACCTCAGAATATACTCCCGTATCCAGATCCCAATATTCAGTCTTACAGGTGAATATAACACAAATGATATCTGTAAGGGGTTAATAAATTATGAAGAATCATGAGAGCTCAGGTCAGAACTACCGTTCAGCAGAGAGATCATGACTCAACTTTCGGGTGTGTCCCCTTTAGAGGATCTTTTTTACAACAGCATTGCTAAGCAATTTTATTGTCTTATCATATATGCTGAGGGTGATGCTATGTTTCAAGCATTGCGGAATGTATTATTCGATGACTAGGTCAGAACTTCCATTCAGCAGAAGTCCCGGAATAATACCCCAGATATCACTGAGTATAAGGACCTAGTATATCAGAAAAAGGAATCTTTCAAACGAGATTTCGGGGGTTACCCATATATCCGAGAGATGTTCCCCACATAAAAGCAAGTAATTTTTTATGTTTATATCCCGAACAAATCTACTGAATGCATAAAAACCTATCGGCATATCATCTACAATATTGCTTAACACATTTTTCATTACATTTCTTTAGCATACTGCACTGTCTCGCTGATGTACTATCATTTCCCCTTTTTACACAAACTCATTTTTTTACTTTTTCAAATGTTTTTGGTTTTTGTAATTTTATCATGTTTTTGTATTTTTCTGCAAACTATCTCCCCCTAAAATCAAAAACATATTTTTGTGTTTTTGGTTTTATAAAAAAAAAACAGAAAAACAAACTGTACAAATAAACGTGACAACATGATGTGGTTCACTTTTGATCGCCGTCCTCCGCGGCTTCACACTCAGTAACCCTCCCAGAAAGCAAATTTTTCAACCCATTCAATTTTAAAAGATAGTTAAATCTTTTTCGATCAAAAGGTTTAGTGTAAAAATCAGCCTTCTGTTCATCGGTGTGCAAATATTCAATTCTGATTAATTTCTTTTCATAGCAATCACGTATGAAGTGATGTCGAATTTCAATATGCTTTGTTTTTTAGTGGTGAACCGGGTTTTTAGTAATGTTAATGGCCGCTTCATTGTCCACAAATATAGGTGTATCCAAGAATTGCAAACCATAATCCCTCATCTGCTGTTGGATCCAAAGGATCTGTGAACAACAGCTGGAGGCCGAAACGTATTCAGCCTCACATGTAGAGAGAGCGACCGTGGTTTGTTTCTTGCACTGCCAAGTAACAAGTCGAGTTCCGAAGAACTGACACCCAGCAGTGGTGGACTTAGCATTTTGCTTGCAACTTCCAAAGTCAGAATCAGCGAAACCTGTTAGAGAAAAGTCACCCAAGTGAGGATACCACAAGCCGATGCTTGGGCAACCTTTCAAATACCGTAATATCCTTTTGACAATTGTCAGGTGTGACTGCTTCGGGCTCGACTGATATCTGGCACAAAGACATGTCGGGTACATGATGTCCGGTCGGGAAGCAGTGAGATACATTAAGGATCCAATGATTGACCGGTACAATGTCTCCTCCACCTTGACACCACTTTCGTCAGGACAAATACCATGATTTTGTGAAAGGGGGGTTGCTACTGGACTGCATTGAACCATATCAAATTTTTCAAGCACGTCCTTCACGTATTTTGTTTGGTGAATGAAGATTCCATCGGGCATCTGTTCCACCTGCAGCCCGAGGAAGAACTTCATCTCCCCCATCGAACTCATTTCGAATTTCTTCTTCATAACATTTTTGAATTCTTTGCATAACTCGTCGTTGGTCGAACCAAAAATGATATCGTCAACGTAGATCTGCACAATTAGGAGATGGCCTGCAACTTCTTTTGTGAACAATGTGCTATCTACTGTCCCTCTGATGAACCCGTTGTCCAAAAGATGTTGGGAAAGCGTCTCATACCAGGCTCTCGGGGCCTGGTGTAAATCGTAGAGCGCCTTATCCAGCAGATAGACCTTGTTCTTGTATCGTGGATCAGTGAACCCCGGTGGTTGTCCCACATACACCTCTTCTTTAATCTTCCGTACAGGAAGGCAGATTTAACATCCAGCTGGTACACTTTGAAAATTTTCCATGATGCAAACGCCAGAAAAATCCGAATAGCTTCAAGTCTAGCAACAGGTGCGTAAACCTCATCATAGTCGATACCTTCTTGCTGACTAAAGCCTTGTACCACTAATCGTGCTTTGTTCCGAACCACGACTCCTCTATCGTCTCTCTTACATTTGAAAACCCACTTCGTTTTAATCAACTTTTGATTCTCAGGGAGGTCTACTAGTCTCCACACTCCCAACTTCTCGAATTGTAGCAGCTCCTCCTGCATTGCATTCACCTAGCTATCTTCAGTCAACGCTTCTTTATACGTTCTGGGCTCGATCTGCGAAATAAAACATTTCAGTGAGAATTCCTCTTGTAAAGGAGCAATCGATGAATAAAAACATGTAAGTGCACGGTTGATTTGATCTCTCGTTTTGACACCACTTTGAAGATCTCCTATAATCTGATCTGAAGGATGGTAAGATAATGTTCATGGCATGATGGTGTCAGGCACAACAACTTCCGATTGCTGAAACGAGATATCTAGATCACCGATGTGATCCTCAGCTTCAGTTGATGCAACATTTGGATCCTCATCAAATATCAGAGCGTTCTCCGAATCTGAGTCATTGGACTGATCAAATGATGAAGCTGGTTCTACTGGGTCGTCATGAGCTGTTCCACTCGGACCTGCCTCATGATCGTTTGCACCTTTTGTAGGAGCGTTTGTATCCACATCTGGTTGAGAAACCACCAACGGTCTAGGCACCTGATCTTGAAAAGATGATTGCTGTTGTTGGTACAACTAATCAAGTTCCTCTTCACTCGGCTCCATAGGTAGTTGGAACGACTCCCAGAGTTTATCGTAATCGAACAACAATCTGTTTCCAGGAAGTTGAGGTGACGCCGTGTGTTTCTGACAATCCACATGAAGAACTTCAATTACCTTCTTCAAGCATGGAACGAACACTCTTTTTAAGGGACTCGCGTATCCCACAAAGAAACCTTCATTACTCTTCGCGCCAAACTTTCCATCTTGATCTATGAAGGTACACGGTGATCCGAATGGCTCTAGAAACTTTAGATTAGGCTTATATCTGTGAAGAAGTTCAAAGCACGTCTTTTTGTATTTCTTCACAGTAAGCACTCGATTCACAGTATAGCATGCCGCTGCCACAGCTTCACTCCAGAAATAGATCGGTAGTTTTGAATCGGCCAACATGGTTCGAGCAGTTTCAATTAGAGTACGGTTCTTTCTTTCAGCTACACCATTCTGCTGCGGAGTATATGGTGCACTGAATT
The DNA here is from genome assembly GCA_030545235.1 of Helianthus tuberosus. Lineage (NCBI taxonomy): Eukaryota > Viridiplantae > Streptophyta > Magnoliopsida > Asterales > Asteraceae > Helianthus > Helianthus tuberosus. The sequence goes on along the minus strand of CM060357.1, from coordinate 37,036,940 downwards.
CATGAAGAATTCCCTTTTCATTACAGAACTCTAGCATGCGGTTATTCTTGAACTCCGTCCCATTATCAGTTCGGATCCTTCGGATTGGCACCTTATACAATGTTTCCATCTTCTTGAATAGGATCATCAATGACTCAAATGTTTGATCCTTTCTTTCCAAGCACACCACCCAGGAAAATCTCGTAAAATCATCAGTTACCACCAGGCAATATAAATCTCCACTGATACTTTGCACATTCACTGGCCCAAAGAGATCCATGTGGAGTCTCTCAAGTGGTACTCTGATCGAATTTAGCAACTTTTGTGGGTGTGATTTCCTGGTCTGCTTTCCTTTCTTGCAAGCTACACAGTCATCATTCAAGTGAAAATTTCTCAAATTTACACCTTCAACTAAATCATTTGATACAAGAAAATTCATTTTTCTAATATGAATGTGGCCCATCTTTCGATGCCACATTATCGAATCCTTTTCAGTAGCTTTGGTTTTTGAGACAAAACATTGTTTTTGATAATTTGTTGTTGTTGCGACACTCATATCAAGAATGTATAGATCATTTACTCGTGGAGCTCGCAACAACACCATTTCTTCCGGAATTTTGAAACCAGGTTTTAAGACAAGACATTCATTTTTAGTGAAATGTACGGTAAAAGAATTGTCACAAATTTGTGAAATACTAAGTAAGTTATTTTCCAATTCAATTATGTAGTTCACTTTCTCGAACGAAATTACTCCATTCGTCAATGTTCCTTGACCGACAATCCTTCCTCATTGGTTTCCTGCAAAACCCACATAACCTCCATTGATTGATTTAACATCATAAAGCAGTGCTAGCATCCCCGTCATATGTCTTGATGCCCCACTGTCCATTATCCATTTTGAAATTATAGACCTGGGCAGCCCCTGCAAACATTATAGAAGTTCATTCAAACAATGAAGCCCAAGACTTCTTAACTTGTGGAATACTACCAAACACTATATCACACTTCTCATCAACTTTTGGAATACTGAAGATCACATTTGGGACAACAGGTTCAACTTTTGATTTTAAAATGTTTTCTTTGATTGGAGGAAACTCTGCAAGAAACTTATCAAGCACAGATTCAAATTCAACAGCATCATTTTTTAAACCTTTTGTATCATTTTTCAAAATATTTTCCATCTTCTTCTCCTCGACCGATTGTTTTGGTTTCACAACCCATGACTGATTTTCAAAAATTTTCGTTTTCGGATAAATCTTTGAAGTCTTTTGAGATTTTGAAGATTCTCCAATCTCAAATATCGATTTCGGCTTATCTTCTGACTTCAACGATTCACCTCTCTTCAAGATGCGAATTGGTGAAACCATTGGTTTTTTACCCTTTTTCTCAACTGGTGACTTAGGTCGAGGTTTTTGAACAACAAGTTTTATGACAGGTTTTTCAAAAATTTTCTTGCATTGTTTTGCCATATGTCCAATCTCATTGCAGCGATAGCAAACTCTTTTGTCATACTCGACAAAAGTTGACTTGAACGACTCTTCTTTCAGTTTCTTCGCCGCATTGAAATCGTCAATGGCCTTTTGACTAAAAATGTATTCCTTTTCATCATCCACACTTGGTCCAACAACAAAAACATCATTCATTTTATCTTTTGGCTTAACAACCTTCTTAGCCATCTTTTTCTCAAAACCAATTCCTTTGTTTTTAAAGTTGTTTCCACTTTTATTGTTATTACCATTGTTACCTACCCAATCTTTCTTCCCAGAGTTGTTAGATCGTGATGTAACAAATGATTTTTTCGGTTTCGAAAAGAATTCTTTGTTATTTACTTCAGCAATGTCAAGTTCAACCAATTTGAAAACTTTCTCAACATTTTCAATCTTAGCGTTCTGAAGCGGATACTCAAAATCAGAATAAAGCTTGTCAAATCCAATCATAGTGTAAACAACCATGATTGGATCATCATTCGTACTTTTGTCTGATTTTGGTATAAACTTGTCCAAAAAGTTACCATCATCTTCACATTCAGAACTAGAACTTTCCAAATGAGTTTTTGCAGTTTCAAAATCTGAGTTATCACTCTCTTCGTCTAACACTTGATCGACAACAGTCTTGATGACTTGTGATTCGTTGTCAGTGTCGAACGCAGAGAATGTAACATCAATACTCTCAGGCAACTCATCCTCAATTGTTTTCAGCTTGAGATTCAATGCAGCTTCCACCCCATCTGGATACTTTTGAGTATAATGATTCCACATTGGGGGTGGAACGCTGTTAAAGACCTGTGTTGGATTGGGTTGTTTTGGAACAATTTGCTCAAGAACATAGGACGATGCAACATAGCTCATCAATTTCTTATCAATTCGCTCATTTTCAATTTTAGTTAATTCTAACTCTTTCTTCAATGATGTGATTGTGTCAAGATGAAAATTAACTTCCACTTGTTTATCAAAAAGTGTTGCTTTTGCTAGTTTCGTGGCTTTATCATTTTCAACACTTTCTTTTTGAATCATTTTAATTGATCTGGCCAGTGTATCATATGCCTCTTTGACTTGTCCTAGATCAAATTTTAACATATCAGCCTGTTGCTTCAATTCCTGAAACTTGATGTCTTTTTCAAGACACTCCATGCACGGTTTTAAACACTTTTGGCATGGGGTTTCAGACATTGAATCCATTTTCTCAACAACCTCTGCTTCATGAGCAGTTTTCACTTCCTGTTTACCGACATCTTTGGACTCTGACTCAGACACTTTCTCAGATTTAACCTTCTCAATTTCTGACTCCTGACCCGACTCCTTTTGAACTGACTCGGTACCGACAAACTCTGATTTCACAAGTTCTGTGTCTACCTCTTTCAGTTTAGCCATGAGAGCCTTGTCAGCAATTTCTTTCAAAGTGTCTTCAGTCATTTCTTTGGTCACATCAATCATTTCTTCGATGAACTCTTTCTTTTCCTCATATCTTAGACACAATCCAGTCGTCGGTTCTTCAAAGAAACCTGCAAAAGATTCAAAAATTTTAGGAGGGATGATAGATTTCAAAGAACTAGCCAATACCTCCTGTTCAGACTGATAGTAATAAACTTCTGCAGCTAACTCCTCAATACTATCCATGCTATCCACAACAACATCTTCAACAACCACTTCAGGCTCTTCAACAATCTCTGGCTGTTCTACTATCTCGGCCATCATAGCCTGTTTCTCACTACCAGGAATGTATTTATCCCAGCTAAATCCATCAGCAACTGTCTCGTCATCCTGGTTCACAATGAGAGCTTTCTCCGGTTTGTTCTCTATTTGTGGTCTTTGAACTACAGATTGTTGATTCGGCCTGTGGTAAATTGCCTGCTTGTAATAATCATTCGTGAACGGATTCTGATGATTATTCACTTCTCGGTTCGGGCACTCTCTTTTGAAATGGCCTCTTTCTTTGCATTTGAAATAGGTTACCTTGGACTTGTCAAATCCTAACTTCTGATCAGGTCCCGAAAGACTGTTTCTGCCTGTAATTTCCATAAAACGATGTGCCATCCTCACTAGACTAGCCATACCCCACTTAATGTCTATTAGCTCAAGCTCCTCCGGATCTATCTGATCGTAATCCTCTTTGGTCATATCAGGATTCCCGATCTTACCTGCTACCAAGCTCTCGTACGACTCTAACACGGAAGCCAACAATGCAATATGCTGTTTTGCAGCTGACTCAGTAAACTCATTCCCATTCTTGATAGTAACTGCAATGTTGCATTGAATCCCAGAAACATATGCCTGATTGTTTGAGTTAGATGAACTTTGAGGTGTCGTCTGTTCATTAGCTTTGATGTTTGGCTCATAGCTGACAAATGGCGAAGGCTTGTTTGTTTGTGGAGTATTTGATGAAACGCTTGATGTGGTATCAGCACTGAAACCAGTTTGTATCTTTGGACTCAGATTTGTAGTTGCTGGTATGCTGCTTTTGTAATAAAGAGATACATCCTGTTGAACATTCGCTGAGTTCATCTTTTTGATCTTTAGCATCTCTAACTCATGAGCTTCAATTTTTTCTATGAACAAACTAAGATTGTAGTTGGCAAAATCTGAATTGTAGGATCGATATTGACGATCAAATGAGTCAATCTGAGTCAAAATACCACTGTTTATGTGGCGGAAACACACAAACAGGTTGAATCAAAGAGAATGGAGTAGAAAACAGAAGAATATCACTTTAAACACTGTTTCTCATTCATATATCACAGAAAAATCCAGCAGCAGTTCGGCACCAGAACTATGGGAATGTTACAAATGAGAAACAACTAGCACCTATATATAGGCCCTGGGTTTAGCTTGAACCAGTCTCAAGCTAACCCTAATCATCAGGTTTCGCTTGAACTTGACATGTACCACCTTCAAGCTAAACCCCTTCAACATAAACTTAAACTTACAGTTTGACCCCTGTACTATACAATCATGACATATTTAGACCCTAGACTTAAGACATAGGCTTTAGACATCATGCACTAACAGATCCGTTCATCTTATACATGACAAGAGTTGGCTCATCACTTAAGTTGTCCTAGGACTTAAGTTTTGGGATGTAGTTGTTTCGAAAACATTCTTCAACCTCAACTGTGGAATCACTGTCAGATTTTAGCACGTTTTCAACAACATTTTTACAACTTCAGATTGAATACTGTCTTCATCAGTTTGTGAAGTGAATGTGACATCAATGTTTTCTGACAATTTTTCAAAATCAGTTTTCTCACTTGTTTCAGATTCGTTAGCCAACCCAGATTGTTTATTTGTGAAATTATTGCACATGGGTGGTGGAACTTGATGATAACCCACCCTTGTTCCATCTGAGTAAACATCTTCACCGGCTTTGTTCTTCCCGATTGGTCTAGGAACTATATGCTGAAGAACAAAGCTAGCGAACGAATAGCTGTTTAGCTTCAGATTTATTCTCTCATTTTCGATTTTAGCTTCTCGGAATTGAAGCTTGAGATTCGCAATCTCATCCAGTTGTTGATTTATCAGTTTTTCTTTCGCTTGAAGAACTCCTGATAAATGAGTGTTTTCTTCGTGAGTTTTTGAGTTGCGTTCATCTGAATCTTATACCGTTCTTTTTAGTTTGTCAAAATTTTCAGAAATTTTTCTATTTTCAAGAGTCAATTTTTCATTTTCTTTACGAAAACGTTCAACATCACTTTTATCATTTTCAATCTTTTCATTTAATTCTTTGATTCTTTCATTTGAAGCTTTAATCAGTTTATCTCGACCAAGAACTTCTCTGTCTATTATGCCAATTTTATCTGTCAGCTCCTAGAGTCTCTTTATTGAGAGATATTCATGTGTGGTGCAGACTTTGCACTCTTTCGTGCAACCTCTGCAAACACTTTCAGTTTTAGCACTATCAGCCTTACCTGGTTCATTGTCTGAACCACTACTACTGACCTTTTCTGATGACTCAGACTCAGAAGTAGACTTGGAATCTACCTCAAGTGCCTTCGCCATTAGAACTTGATCTGCCATTTTTGTCAGATTCTCGGCTGTGATTTCCTTATCAGTGTCAATAATCCCTTCATCAACTTTCTTTGGCTCCTTGGATCTCAGATATGCCTTATATCTCTCTTGTTTCAGCCTTTCTTGCTCACCTCTCCTGGCTGCATCTATCTTGATTTGTTCTTCTACTGGCGGGATTGATTTCATAAGAGTTTCGACATCAACACTTGCTGGATCAATACAAATATTTCCCTTTGGATCCAAGTAACACTCATGATCTGGAACCCATCTTTTTTCCTTTTTAGCTTATTTCCAAGCTTCGTAGATCTTTTGCTTCTGTCTTTGTGCCAAACTCCTTTCTCGATTGTATGTTGAAGCTGGTGCTTGTGGTTCAATATGTGCATAAATGCATATCCGACAGCATCCTCTTCAAGAAAAAATTCGCTCCAATCAAATCCCTCATCATCTTGGATCACCGCCAAAGCTCTTGATTTTCTTTTGGAGTTTCTTCAATCTGCTTCATCTTTGGTGGCTCCTCTCTATTACGATGATAGACCGCCTCTTTGTAATAATCATCATGAAACGGATTTGCAGTCTCGTCGGCAGCAGAGTTTTGACACTCTCTTTTAAAGTGGCCTTTTTGCTTGCATTTAAAGCAAGTCACTTTCGATTTGTCGAAGCCTAACTTCATTGAAGGACCTCCAATAGAATTTCGCCCGATAATTTCCATAAATCTCTGAGCTCTGGGAATGGCGCTAGCCATACACCAGCGAATGTCGATAAGCTCTATCTCCTCTAGATCTATTTGATCGTAGTCTTCCTTGCTGAGATTGGTGTTCCCAATCTCTCCGGCAACAAACTCTCGTACGATTCCAGAATCGATGCTAGAAATACCATCTGCTGCTTTGCCGTCTCTTCATTGAAATTTTGTGATTGACAGCTATATTGCACTGGAATACATTCGACTTTGAAACATTTTTTGATTGCTGATTGTTTGATGTCGATGAAGATGTAGGATCGTTTTCAGACCCGAAACGAGTCGTTCAGAGGTGTTCTACTCAATATGAAAGGCGGAAACAGACATATTGAGTTCAATTCAGCTAGAATATCACTTTAACTATCTTTCTGATTGATATAATAGCTTTTTACAGCGAGACGACACTTCGGCAGCACTTCGGCTCCGGAAACATCCAAGTAATTTCATATCAAATGACACGGACCAACCTAGTATATAGAGGCAAAGTGATTTCGCTTGAAACAGCCCAAGAGAAATCTGATTTCGCACGGAATTACTTCAAACGAAATCAACATGTTAATTTTGTATGAAATGACCCATGTGTCATTTCAAGCAAAATACCTATAAACATACAATTCTCGATTTCTGTGCCCTGATCTATCTATTACAATACAAGACTCGATACAAGACGAAGTCGACAGACGCATGCACTAATAGACTCCCCCTCGAATGTTGACGAGTCTTCAGTGTCGAGTCTTTAACGTCTTCAATCTTTATCAGTCTTTTACTATTCCTGAAGTATCTAACAATGTAAAGCATCCTTTATCTTTCTTTCTCTTTCTCCTCCAGGATTTCAATCTGGCTTCATCTTCTCTTGAACAGATCTTTTGATTCCTTACGTTTATTATCATCCTCAGCTTGTGTAAACATCAGGATCTGAACTTGGCTCTACAATCTTCAAACTCCCCTTGATGTTGTTCCAAGATCGTGATCTGGCTCTCATTCAGCTCAGGCATCGGAACCTAGCTTACCTGCACATTCTCTACCTCAAAATAAATTTCATAAATTTAAAATTTGACAAATTTATATATCACTTGCAGGTATCTTTCCAGAATGATTTAACATTTTAAAAACTTCTGATGATCACTTGTAAGAAAATATTCAAAAACTTTTCTCATTTAAACACAGACTCCCCCTCACGAAATGCTCATCATGTTTAGCACTCGGAATTTTGAAAATCAGCTCTCCTACATTAGTTGTCGAAAATCTTTTTGAATTTTTTTTCAAAATTTTATGCTAAAACACACTGAAAATCTTTTTGGGTTTTTTATATTAAATGCAATGCAATAAAGAAATATTTACAGACAATATTTTTGTGAGTTTGTGAAAGAGGATCATATCAGTTTTATGAGACAAATCACCAACACCGTTAAGCTTTAAACATTTTAAGTTCTAAACAATTCACTTAGATTATCAGTATACTGATCCATTTAAATTTTCACACAAAGTTCAACTGTTTCGAGATACGAGATTAATGTTTTAAGCACTTAAACTTATTCGCGTATCCCACCTCAGAATATACTCCCGTATCCAGATCCCAATATTCAGTCTTACAGGTGAGTATACCTAGATGATATCTGTAAAGGGTTAAATGCGAGGGCCGTGAGAGCTCAGGCTATTGCTTCCGCAAAATCAGAGAGATGACGGCTTCGACTTTTGGTGGGTTCCCTTTAGAGAATCTTTTCTTCAACAGCACATGATTAGCATTTTTCAATGTTTCATCATTTTTGTACTGAGGGTGGTGCTATATTTCAAGCAAGTGTAAAGTATTCTCCGGGGACTAGGCCATTGCTTTCGCAAAATCAGAAGTCCCAGGATAATACCCCAGATATCACTGAGTATAAAGACCTAGTATCTCAGAAAGAGGGACCTTTCAAACAAGATTTCGGGGGTTATCCATATATCCGAGAGATGTTCCCCACGATATAAGTAAGTTTGAAATTTAGGTTTATATCTCGTCACAATCTACTAAATGTGTAAAAACCTACTGGCACATCATCAGTGAGACCATTTATCACATTTTGACTTTCCAATTCTTTAGCGTGCTGTGATAGTCCACTGATGTACTATTATTTCCTCTTTTCACAACAAAACTCATTTTAGATTTTATCATGTTTTTGGTTTTTTTTAATTTTCTAATGTTTTTGAATTTTCTGAAAATTTCTTACTCCCCCTAAAATGCAAAAACATTTAAAAGAAATTTGAAAACAAACTATACAAGTAAAGTGACAACTGATTTTCAAGCTTCAATTCGCCATCCACTTGGCACAAACAATCAGAACTCCCCCTTGCAACAAACTATTTTCCCATTAGGATTTCAAAACACTTAAGTTTGTTTTAATTAAAATGGTTTTTTCCGGAAAATAAGTTTTGTTGATTTTATCTACCATTTATAGGTTAGGGGATCAATTCATCACCTTGTTCTATCAACCTCTAAAAAAATATGACAATTTTAAAATCAATCAACAAATACCACTTGTAGAAAATCAAGTACAACTTAATGTCCCTGATTTACCACTTATAAATCGAAATCACTTTCGTGAATTTCTCAAGAAAGATGCCGATACCTGCTTCACACTTACCAACCTGGAAGCTCCGGCAAGTCAGGATTTTTACATATGAAATACAGACATCCAAGTTTCACCAAACTTGGATGTTTCCTCCTCAACTTCACTCGGGGTGTAGGTTTCCTTCTTTGATGCATAAAAATCTTTAACCCCTTGAACCTTTCCCTCAACCATTTTTCCAAAAATCTTTTTAACATTTCCATTAAAAGTTTTTTTAACATAAAATTCATTCTTTTCAGAATAGAATTGATTCGAAATATCAACCTTACCAATCTTTTGTTTAAAATTCTCAGCCCGCAATGGTGGGAAATTGACATCATCCATTGGCAGTACTGATGTTTCTATTTTTAGCTCAACTTGTGGCTCTTCTGACTTTATGGAATCAGATTCATCGCCAAATATCACTTCTGATTTCTTAACAATCCATTTCTGGTTATCAAGATTCACCCTTCTTCTATAAAATCTTTTTGAACACTCACCAACTTCATATGTTGAGTTTTTAAACACTTTGAACTTTTCAGTTGGTGGTTCATTTTTGTCAACAACTTTTTCTTTAAGTTTAGAAACAACTTCCTGTTTTGTTTTAGTAGCTAGTGGACAATTCCATGCAATATGACCAATTTCATTGCATCTGTAACAGGTTCTTGTCTCTTTTTTCTGATAAACTCCATTCTTCTCAAACTTTTGCTTTTCTGCAATGAATTCTTTATTCGATTGCTTCCAGAATGAGCTCTTTGATTCTTTCTCAGCAGTTGTTCCCGAAACAAATTTAACTTTCGATTTAAAATCTCTAACATATTTTTCCTTTTTATAATTTTCAGGAGAAATAAAACCAAGACCTTTCTTTTTGAAATTACCTTTATGGTTTGGTTTCTTTTGAAAACCAGAACCAGAACTGTAACCCTTTTTCTTGTTTAACTTTTGTTGTACTCTTGAGGTGTAAAGATTAGGTTTTACAGAAAGATTTTCTTCTTTTATTTTAGAAATATTAATTTCTATTAATTTGAAAACCTTTTTTATCATTTCAGGTTTAACACCTCTTATTGGAAAATTCCTTATCAGAATATAATTTGTCTGAATCAATCAAAGTATATGCCAATTTGATTGGTTCGTCATTCAAAATAGATTTTGATAACAGGAATTCTTTATTGTAAACCCTTTTGACCGATGATTTTTTATTGTCAACTGATGAACTCGAACTCTTGGATTTGGACTTTGACTCTGACTCCTCATCTTTATCCAACACCTGATCGACCACTTTCTTTATTAACTCAGACTCATGAGCAGTGTCAAACGATTTAAACGTGATGTCAATGTTTTCTGGTAAATCATCAGTTTTTTCAGACTTTAACTTTATATTGACTGCCTTTTTGACTTGCTCCTCATTTGGTTTTCTGAGAAAATAACCTTCCCAGATTGGAGGCGGACACTTGTTATACTTTACTCTTTGTTTCTTACCAGTATCCTTTTCTTCAGTCTTCTTGTCTTGAAAGGCTTCCATACCTGCAACAGTTGGATAAATTCGATCAATCAAATAATCAGAACTAGAATAACTTTGCAGTAATCGTCTGATTCTTTCATTTTCTATTTTTTCTGTCTCCAACTCCTGCTTTAATTTAGCACATTCTTCAATGTAATGATTAATGGCCTTCTGTTTCGTCATCATCACCGCATTCATCATTGTTAACGCATCTTCTCTTTCAGAATTTGTCTTTTGTAGACCAGTCACCGTTCTATTTAATACATCATACGATTCTTTCACATAATTGAGATTGAACAATAAATTTTCTTTCATTTTATCTTGCTCACTCAATTTTTTATCTTTCTCATCACACTGCTTGCATGACTCCAAACACTTAAGGCAAGGTTTGATGACTTCAACGATCTTTTCTACTTCGATAATTTTTTCAATTTCGACTACTTTCTCAGCTTCAAACACCTTTTCAACTTCAACTACCTGCTCAGTAGCTTTATTCTCTTTACTTTGTTCAAAAATCTTTTCTTGAACAACACTCTCAGTTTTCACCTTTTTCTTTTCTTTTGCTGCTTGTTTCTCCTTTAGCTTTTCAACTCTATCTACAAAATAAAATTGAAAACTTTCAAGAGATAAATGAGTTTTTGCAATATTAATATGCCTTTCTTCATCATCATCACTTTCATCAGTTGATGATTGATCAAACACTTGTGTTTGTTCTGAACTATCATCTGAAGAAACAAACTCTACATTTTGACTTTTCTCATTACTAGTAAACATTTTCATCCATTCTGTCATCAAATCTGGTTCTTGAACTATCTGTGCAATGAGAGCTACTACTTTTGAATCAGGTGGAATATATTTGTCCCAACTGAATCCTTCTGCCACTTTCTCATCATCTTGATCAATTATACCATAATAAGCTTTATTATTTGCCTCTTCAATCATTCTAGCATGTGCAGTTTTTGGTTCCTTTTGTTGATATGGTTGTTGATCAACTTGTTGATATATAGCTTTCCGATAATAGTCATTGCTTCCAAACGGATTCTGTGCTCCACTTGCTTCTCGATTTTTACATTCTTTTTTGAAATGTCCTTTCTCCCTGCATCGAAAACAAGTAACTTTAGATTTATCAAAACCCAAAGTAGAAACATTAGCATCCAGAAAATCATTTCTTCCTATAATCATCTTAAATTTCTCAGCTCTTCTCAGCACACTCGCTAAACACCATTTAATATCCATAAGTTCCAAATCCTCAGCGTCAATCTGATCGTAATCCTCTTTTGTCAACATAGGATTTCCGATCCTTCCTGCAACCAATCCTTCATAAGATTCTAACATTGTAGCAAGCAACGCCATATGATTTTTAGCAACTTCTTCAGAAAAACCTTGACCATTCTGAAGATGTAAAGCAATATTGCAGTGTAATACATGATCATTTGAGTTATTTGAGCTTTGGAACTGATGACATGAAGTTGAACTTTTCGGGTTAACACTTGGATATGAGGAAAATCCACTACTGCTACTTGGACTTTGATTGATCAATCCCGTTGAGTTTTCTGCACTGAAAGCAGTTTGAATTTTAGGACTTGCTTCGACATTCTGAACATTCCCTTTGAAGTACATCTTAACATCTTGTTGTGGACTTGGATTGTTCATTCTTGCAATCTTTTGTTGCTCAAGATCTTGTCCTTCAATCTTTTCAATAAACTGAGAAATTGTCAAACCATCATATTCTCCAGTATTCTTTAGTATCATCAAAAATGTACCCCATTCTTTCTACGGTAGAGCATCAGCCAATTTGTCGACCCATTCTTCTCGCTCTTTGTTTATACCTAACAAAGACATTGAACGTACTAAATGACAATATCTTTCAATCAATTTCTTTGTATCTTCTCCCTGCAAACTTGAAAATAGATCAAACTCTTTCTTTAACAATGCCTTTTTACTCTTGATCATTTTCTCACTTCCTTCAAACTTAATTCGAAGTGCTTCCCAAATTGAACGTGAAGTCTTATCATGTTGAAGCAATACGAATATGTCTTCTTTAATAGCTTGCGGGAGTAAACTGATCATCATCTTTTCTGCTTTGTACATGTCTCGTTCTTTATCCATAAATTCAAAAATCTTTTTCTCAACTCCCAAATCTGTACGTGGTAGTACATACTTTTTCTCAACACATTCCCAAGACCTCAAATGATTAGCTTGAACCCAGTTTTCGAATCTATCTTTCCAACCATAATACTCCTCAATTCCCATTAACTTCGAGGGTTTTTGTAAAGTTCCAGTTTCATTTTCCATGTTCATATTCTTAGCAATGTCAGTAGGAGTACTTGGGGATATAGCAAACGCGTTATAGAACTCTTCTTCCATGATTCGGTAACAAGTTCAAAATCTGACACTTTCAAACGAAATCCCGTACAAACGAAATACCAGTTGAAGCGAAATCACCTGCACTACAATTTCAAGCGAAATACCGACTCACACGAAATCAGGACTTTTCAAACGAAATACTCAATTCCGTGCGAAATATCCAAACGAAATTACTTTCTTAAAGAAATCAGATGTAATTCAAACGAAATTAGTAATTTCGTGTGAAATTACCTCAAATTTTCAAACGAAATAAGATGTTCGTTCAAACGAAATTAACCTTTTGGCCCATTTTTGTCACTTTTAATCTGAATTTAGGTCTGATTCTTTCAAGGCTTTGTTAAAACACTATTGCACGTATAATGTGAGAAAATTAGCCGATTTAAACCGTGAAAAGTTGTTAATTTTGAAAAGAAGATGTAGAAAACATAAATTTTGAGCTGAATCGGAAAGAACTCCTCCTCCTGAGCTCTTATACCACTTGTAGGATCGTTTTCAAACCCGAAACGAGTCGTTCAGAGGTGTTCTACTCAATATGAAAGGTGGAAACAGACATATTGAGTTCAATTCAGCTAGAATATCACTTTAACTATCTTTCTGACTGATATAACAGCTTTTTATAGCGAGACGACACTTCGGCAGCACTTCGGCTCCGGAAACATCCAAGTAATTTCGTATCAAATGACACGGACCAACCTAGTATATATAGGCAAAGCGATTTCGCTTGAAACAGCCCAAGCGAAATCTGATTTAGTACGGAATTACTTCAAACGAAATCAGCATGTTAATTTCGTATGAAATGACCCCTGTGTCATTTCAAGCGAAATACCTATAAACATACAATTCTCAATTTCTGTGCCCTAATCTATCTATTACAATACAAGACTCGATACAAGACGAAGTCGACAGACGCATGCACTAACAGAAGACGGTGCACAAGAACCAGTACCGTGATAACCAAGATTGCCTGATAACGACCCGCTGTTAGTCTTTTTTGGTGCAGCAGTATTCGAGCTCTCGACGCTGAATGCCGTTTTTGGTGATGTAACTTTGGGAATCATACTGCCTCGGTAATACAGATCAACGTTTTGTTGATACTGCGTGTTGCTTACCTTGTTAATCTTCTTTATTTCCAGCTCGTGCCCTTCCAGTCGCTCGATCAACCAGTTTAACGTCATCTCTGCCATTGGCTTCGTGTTTTTTAGTACTAGACCAAAGTACTACCAGTCTTGCTCGTTCGGCAGTGCCTCAAACATTTTATCAACCATCTCATCCTCATCTTTCTTGATTCCATATCTAACTAATTCTCCCTTTAGATGACAGAATCTTTCGATCATTTGGCGCACGTTCTCGTTTTTCATACATGTGAACAAATCAAATTCCTTTTTCAACAAAGATTTCTTATTTTTCACTATTTCTTCACCACCCGTACATTTCTTTTCAAGCTTAACCACAAATCCTTCGAGTTATCGTAGTCGATTAATGATATAATATCATCTCTAACGGACTGATGTAGCAAGGCAATGCATTTTTGTTCGGCCACAAACTCTTCCTGCTCCTGGTCTATCAAGTTCTCATAATCTTCCCTTGTAGCCTTGTAACCATTCTTCATACATTTCTAGCTGTCGTAAGCAAACGCCCTCAACCACCCATCGAACAGCTTCGCCCAACGATTATAATCCTCGATCGCCATTAGTTTTGGAGGTTTGTTGAACGTGCCATACACATTGTCGACACTCAGCGAGTCGGATATCGCCTTGGTAGCAGTTTTGGGGTTCGTGTTGGTGTTGGAAGATGTGTCTCCTGTGTTGTAGGAAAAGATATCACCAAAAGGATTCATGAATTCGTCTCCCATGATTAACGTTCCTGAAAAGTCAAAACTTAGTCAAATCTCAAAACGTAAACAGAAACATTGGATCGAATGGTCATTCGTCCGAATGGTCGTTCGGACGGATGACTCAAGTGATCTTGGTAACAGAAGTGTCAAGTGACGAATGGCCCTCCGGTCGGATGGCAATCCGATCGGATGGTCGTTCTGGATTTAAACTTTCAAACACTACAATACTGATCTGGTCGGATGGTAATCCGATCGGATGAGTATGACATCAGCAAGTATGAATGAACAATAACAAGTGCAATCCGATCGGATGGCTATCCGATCGGATGATTGATGTCAGCAATTTTCGAAACATAGTTCATGTTTTTGATCGATTTGGACGTGTTTTAGTTCGAATTTTGATTTGAAAATTTGTAGCAATGATCTATTACAGATTCCGATCACAATGATGTCAATTTTTGTCCATTTTGTCCATGAATTGTATGTCAATTTTGGATTTTTAGCAGTTTTAGATGAAGAACTGAAGAACACAGATAGAAGACGAAGAATCGGTCAAAATCTCCGGTGAGATTCACTGAAAACGGTTGTAATCGGCGGAAATCCTCATGAAATCGCTGTAATTTTCTCCGATTCGACCTCCTGGTGCTCTGATACCACTTGTGAGCGCCCCCTGAGGAACGATTCTTGATGAAGAACGCAGGTCGGATCGATCAATACAGAGGTGCGAAAACCCTATGCATCGTCAAAGATGAATCAACAACGATATCAACGACTAACATGTCCATTCTTATTCAAATAGTCTGAAAGGACAATGTTCCAAAGAGATCTGGACAGAGCTTCGCTACAAGAGACTGCCAAAAGCTCTAACATAGTGACCCCTAAGTCTCTATTCATAGACAAACTGGGAGAGGATATGTCATCCGGTCGGAGGGTCATCCGTCCGGATGGCCATCGATGGCCATCCATCCGGATGGACCCAAGTCATCCGACCGGATCACTTTAACAACTAATGTTTCGCTCCCGTTTCGTCTAGTTACAAAATAACATACATACAAAACTATACATAGACACATACAGGACAAAATACAGACGAAAGCTACAGACATATTGCACAGAGATCTGGATAGAGCTTCGCTACAAGAGACTGCCAAAAGTTCTAACATAGTGACCCCTAAGTCTCTATTTATAGACAAACTGGGAGAGGATATGTCATCCGGTCGGAGGGTTATCTGTCCGGATGACCCAAGTCATCCGACCGGATCACTTTAACAACTAACGTTTCACTCCCGTTTCGTCTAGTTACAAAATAACATACATACAAAACTATACATAGACACATAAAGGATAAAATACAAACTCGATACAGACGGAAGCTACAGACATATTGCACTAACATACATAAAATATTTAATAATTAAATTCCTAAAATTAATATATATATATATATATATATATATATATATTACCAAATGCCTATAGGAATTACATTGTGAAAAAATGACATGTACTTCAAATATAATTTAATTGTATTTGTGTTTAGATAAGTTATCAACCTATGTCTTACACGAGCTTAATGATTATTCAACACAAATAAAAAAATTAGAAAGAAAGTTATTTTTTGTTGTGTTAATATTATATTATACTAGGTTATAGACTCGGGTATTAAATGAGTTTAATGATAATTTGACATAAATAATAAGATCAGAAACAAAATTATTTTTTTGTATTCCATTTATATTTTGGAAAAATTAATGAATAAGTAATTGATGTTAAAAAAAATATTGACGTTTTATTTTTGTTTAAATAGTTTGTGTAATAAATGTTAAATATTATTGATTAACTTTAATCGTATATACTTACTTTTTATTTAATGTCAAATGTGTAATAGGAGGTTTTTTACATAAAAAGTTACAAATGATTAGTAACTAATATTTGGAAAACAATTACTTTTTATATAATGGTTAAATAAGTTTGTGTATCCTATGTTAAACATTATTAATTTAACCATTAAAAAGTAACTTTTATATTTAATGTCAAATATATGTTAAACATATTCTTTTTACATAAAACGATTACAAAGTATACTTTATAAATAATATAAAGATAACATATTTGTAACATAAACTAAACGCAATATTATTTGATAAATATAAATCTATTTTGCACAGAGTAATTACAAAATTGGAAAAAGCTTTTTTATAAACAAGTTACAAAAGTATGGATAACTTATCTAAACATAAATACAATTAGATTATATTTGAACTAAGGATCTTTTTTTATAACATAATTCTAATAGACATTTGATAATATATATTAATTTTAGGAATATAATTATTAAATATTTTATGTAGCATGTTTTATAATATGTTTTTCTACAAATATAATGAGTTTTTATATTTTTTAGAGTTGATTACACTGACAGTCCTTGTGGTTTATTGAAAGTAACATATTTGAGTACTAACAAATACTTATATAAGGGTAATTTAGTCATTTTATGCTTATTTAACTGAAAAACTAACAACAGTTAACCTTAATACTCAAAGGTGTTACAAAATCGAAACCATAGAATCTGAACTTGTTAAAAAAATAAGTTAGTACTCAAAGGCCTTACTTTCAATAAACCACAAGGACTATCTGTGTAGTTAACTCTTTATTATTTCACTAGTGATTCTAAAACATTATGTGGAACAGATTGATGACAACCATGTCTTGGTATACTCTTCGCGTCTTATCTTTTTGTGCTAAAATGAATATCATAGTTCTTGTCTGACCTTGTTATACGTTAATCCTCGTTTGGCTAAATCACTTTCTACGAACGATACTCGAGGAGCAATGAGCCATACTTAAATTCATCAAGTGGAGGAGCATAAAATAAAATTTCTACTTCCGCGAGGTATGCCGCGATCAACACCCTTCCATGTGAAAACACCATACTTATGTATAGTTTCATTGACCTCTTTGTTTAGTACTTATCCCTCTTTGATCGAAACCTAGCCATCTACTACAACCAACTATGACCAAAATATTAGGACCAATATAAACCGAATATCTCCATTACCTTCGTATGAACGCATCAAGACACTAACATTCTAATATAAAGGGGTATAATGTCTGACTTGAGTTTTCATCCAGTCTGTTGATAAATTTAGTTGAATCACCTGTTCCAGCAATTAGTTGATAAATTTAGTTGAATCACCTGTTCCAGCAATTATTATTTCTTTCTCGAATCCTTACGTACAATGGCATCATCACTATTGTTCGGTAGTGGGGTTTGTCCCATGTCTGATCTCTGATAGCAACATCACATAAAAACGAATATCTCATACACTCGCTTTAATTTCTTTCACGTCAATTACATGAGTAAATTCTCGGTTGTGCTCATAGCACACACCTAATCCTATAAATTGAGTAATTTGGTCTTTAGTAAACAACTAACACAATTTCAGTTCGTTTTATTTCGTCGACCCTTCGTCTATGACATATGACATTCGTGTCCATTCGGGTAACCTCATAATATACATTAGATACACTTGATTTGTGAAGTGTTGGCTACTTAATATCCAGATCACTCTATGATAACAAATTACTGCCTTCTACAAGTCACTCAAATTCAAATGTGTTGAGACTACCTAAACTATATTTTGTGCAACAACCCCCCCCCCTCCCGGCCATACAAGTTAAACTCATCCGTCAATGATATACCGATGTATGACACATTGGAGTTCCAACCCCGGTGAGTGTCGCCTGTGCTTAACGTAACTTGTGACAACTTTCTTTCACATCGACCTTCCATTACCTCAACTTATATTTCTACTTAAGACCAAGTGCAAATTGGTCGGAATCAGTGTTGTCTTCTTTGATAGCCTAACTGGATCTCTAATTAAAACCCCTATATACAAAATTAACACGATGGATCACATTCTGTTCGAGCCAAGGTAGCTTCGCCTACTAAATTCTTGACATTAAGGTCACTCCAACGACGATAGTTATATCTGATTACTAAGTAATTAGTAAACTTCATTTTACTCGTGAAAAGAAAACTGAACCACCAAAAATCAATACCATGGTACAATCTTAAAACTGCGTCATTCGTTTACTTTCGTGTATGCTTACATTGTAACTCCGATAGTCAAACTTATGTGCACTACCCTTGCTAAAATCGATTTGTTGCTTCGATAATTGACAATTCTATACCTATATAATCCCTCGTAACTTGTTCAGATGAACAAGTGAATCTCATTTGTCACCAACTGTCATCTCAATCATGTAGTCTGATTTTATCTTGTCTCGGTGTACCATCATATGCCTTCATGTTCTCTTTAACAATGAACTTGCAACCATCGTTTTGAAATATCATACTCTAAATTTTCGGGAGGGATATTCTTTCAACAAAGGGATCATGTGACACCCGACATTTTCAAGTTAACACCGTTAACACAAACTTCGTTATCTCAAACACTCACTCATGCATAGCACTTGATTTGGGTAAATGAAGTTTGTCGGTTATTTCACAACACTTATGTAACGGTAATTCAGGGAATTACGAAATCACACATCACACATGGGTTTGTACCTAAACGTCGATAAATAATCGGAACCATACTTTGGAACAAACAAATAAATATAAATTAGGTAAATTTATATGCTATATGACGTTATATGTTATGTGACTTATATGCGCATCTTGTAAACTTACATGAAACCGTGTATAATTAGGTGTAATAACCAGTTATTGACGAACCCATAACTGGTGTATAGAGTATACCTTGGACTAAATTTCGAGTACGAAATTTCTGTAACATGGGGAGAAAGTGACAACTCGTACTTTTGACCCTAATGATAGCAGAGGGTTACACATCTTAAAATAATAATAATAATTATTATTAGTTTTAAATAATAAATACTTGTTGCAAGTGAAACAAATTATTTAACTGACATTTCTTGTCAAGCTTATACGGGTAGACATGTATACAAACTATATACTCCGAATATTCGTTTTAATTGTAACTAGTAAAGATATTTTTACCGTTGTACTTATTTTATATAATTTAAATGAGCGGGTTCACTTTACGCGAGGATGTTAAACCCAGTTTGTATACGCAGGTTAAACCCAACCCACCTACCCAAACCCTAGGTATATAACCATTTTTTTCTCTTCTCCTCATCATTCTCACACAACTACTCAAACCCTAGCCTCCATGTTCCCTCTACTCTGTCTCTAGAAAACTCAAGAAGAAGCTATCTTTTTCAGGTTCTAGATCTTCATCTCTATCACTCTAGGTAATCCCTCTAACACACACTCATAAGTTGTTATTAATGGCTACGTTTTGTTGATTTTTTGGATTCTTGATGCATGATAACATGGATTTTATGTGTTAGGGTTTGCAAGAAACATGTATTATAATGATTCTTGATAATCTAGTAACTTGATGATCACGTATGCATGTTAGGGTTTGATTATGTGTGGTTTTGATAATAAAACTTGATGCCAAATTCATGTATGTGATGTTATTAGGCTTTTGATTACTGAAAATAGTGTTTTTTGTGTCATAAACACGTTTTTGATGAAAGCTGAAAGAAAACAGATTCTATCCAGATTTATAGGCGAATGCTGTAACGGGGTCAAAATTTAACAAAAACGTGTGTTTCTTGACTTTAAAATATAATTCCAGGAAATAGCTATCAAACCCCACTAGAACCATAATTTTTTGATGAGTTTTGATATTTTAAATGAAGTTTTCCGTGTCGAAGGTGCAGGCTGCGTTTTTCGGCATAAATTGCAGCGAATGTCATAACTCAGTCTGTGTTTTGAATTAATATGTGAAATTTATACAGTAGTTAGTTCTAGGAGATTCCCAAATTCACCAACTAGAATTTCGTTAAAAGAGTTAACGAGGATTTTTGAACAATTTTTACCGTAAACTATCGCCAGAAAGTGACGAATCAGAGTTATGTGCACTATTTGATTGTTCATTAATTTTCTGTAAACAATTAAGCTTTAAAATTTTTACGCAAGAGAAGTGGACCATTTGTCACGTCAATTAAATTTATTGTAATTTTTGAAGCTCATTTAGTATTTTAATAAAATCCCCGAAAACAGTTAAGTTTCAGAGTTCTAATCTGGTAGTGCAGTGAATTGAATTTTGTGTATTGTGTTGCTTGTGTTATCATGGGATGTTAATACTTGTTCAGCACCTACATGAATGTCGTTTAACATGTATATTATGCTATGAGCCTGTACATAAATGCACCCGAAGGAACATCTAAGTGTCAATGTGATGCCTGCTATGTGTTAGATACATGTAGAGTTTACTTGCCTGGTATAATCACACACTTACAAACCTAATGGTAACCATAATAGGAAGTGGTTGACCACATCAGCTCGTAATTCGTTTAAGTCATACCGAGCAAAACAAAGGTGAGTTCACGGCCCCTATTTCTTTTAAATGTTTTTAAAACACAGGGGGAGAAAGCATCCACTACATTACGGTAAAGTAATGTCATAAGGTTAAGGTAAGGTAACATCACACTTGTTAGAGTTTTGCTATATTAGTTATGGTCACAAAGAAGCATTATATCACATGTCAGTTCCCTTAAAACTTATGATGTCGTTAGTATTGGATTATAGCGAGGGAATTTTTGGTAGTACTACTGGGCCCGACAAGCCCCACTCATGCTGGTCGCGCCAGTTAGACCGTGTGACAACCGGCAAAAATAATGGCAATTACGTACAACTTAAGCACTTAATTAAACATTTAATTTCACTTGTTACGATTTAATTATTGCGTGATTAGGTCGTGTAAAGTCTAGCAATCATAGGACTTGATTAAAAATGTTAAACAATATTAATACAATTGCCACGTCGCGAGAAAACTGCAAACTATGACCTAATATGTTGGCAAAATGCTGAAAACACTATTCACCTTAAAGCACTATTCATGCCAGCAATTTCCGAAAACTGTCTGAACGAGCGACGAAGGGCATGAACGCACTTTACAGCTGAAATACAAATAAAAACCCCTAATTAGAGGCACTAATCACTAAAACACCTTAACTTTTCGGTAAACACTTATAAATGCACTTTGTCCGTTCTGCGCCAAAACTGTAACAAAAATAAATTGTCCGCAAAACTAAAATACGACATTTTGATGTTCGTAGAACTTGTAAATAATATTTTACAACTTAAATAAGCTTGGGGATATCATTGGGATATCCGAAACACAAGTTACCGGTGTTTCGTCGCTATGTACATAACTTGTCCGTTTTTTACCCGATGGATTAGTAAACAATATTCTTATTGTCACACCCCCAAAATACCACATGCGGAAACCCCCACGAGGCGTGTGACATACCAGGATCCGAGCCACCAATCACGTTGAACTCATAAAAATAATTAAAGAAAACTTTCATTTGTTAACATAAAGTGTTACGAACATTACATATCATTACTTGAATACAGTGGAAGCATAAGTCATTTGTTAAGTGTTTCGTAAACCATGTATACACAAATTAGTAAGTTTGTATTGAGATTCCTTGTAGCTCGACCCATGACCACTCCAGCCTCCCAGACAGCAAGTTCCAATAATATGTACCTAAAGGCCTGCAAGGCATGTAACAACGAATCAACAACAAAGTTGAGCGAGTTCACAGTTGGTGTTCATTTTAAAGTTGTTCCAAAACCATAAGTTCCTTCGTAAACCATGAGTTAACCAATTCCTTGTTTCCCAAACCATAACCAGTGGGGGCTACCCCATGTGAACCACTAGACCCGTTACCATATCGACTACTGACTGAAGTAAGTTGGTGCCCTAGCGTCAATGTCTATCATCATTGACGTGCCCAGATCCATTAGTTCACGCCCGTCCTCTGCGGCACGGTGTGAGGCTTGTCAAACCTAAATAGCGCTATTTAACTAATGACCCGCTCGCCATTGGCCCGGCAATTAAGTCAATATAAAAATGAGGGACATCATGATAGAGTTTTATCTAGTAAGTTATATGTTGTCATCCTTCCAACTGAGGACGGAGGTACGTAATCTACCCAAGGAGAATACGCAGGTTAAATGTTGTCATCCTTCCCAACAAGAATGGAGGTACATATTCTACCCAAGGAGAATATGCAGGTTTCGTTTTAGTTTCTTAACCCATTCCCAAACCATCGGGAATCCCATGCCTTAATGAAAGTGTGAACTCACCTTGGTTTGCTCGGTAAGATTTATTACTTGATTAACAGTTGATCAAACATGTCCTAAAAGGGTTACCGATAACAATCAGTTCTACATGCACATGAACCACATCTTTCACATACAATTAATTCACATATTCGTTGTTCACATAAAGCACACTTATTGTATATGTAATACACACATGTAAATTAACTCATGATAGTTAATCCATTACACTAATATCATCAAGCAATTCACCTAGCATGTAACGGGTCAAACATACTACATACATACGCTAGCACTTAGTTCACATAGTCCTGCCTCATGTTACCTTTCACATAATACTCATGTAATAATTCACATATGCAATAATTTATATTCATGTTCAGCACACACAAAATACATCGGCTAATTAGTATACACTTAGATATGAAATGCGGCACAACCATAACTGGCCCAATATGTCACACAGGTGGGCCGTGACCTATGCAACCCAACCCAACCTGGCACAAACCCAACTGCGTGTGGCCCATATGTTACTGAATTCATTTAATTAATTACGACACTAAGCCCACTTGACGAGGTCCAATTAAATGTGTGTGAGTTGCCAGACCCTACGAACCAGACAATGCCAGACCGCACGAACTGCCAGAAAGCACGAACTGCCAGGTCGCATGAACTGGCCAGGTCGCATGGACTTGGTCAGCCACTTCGTGAGTGTGACAACCCTCATGATTACATGTATCCGTACGATTAATTAATATTAGACTGTGCTTAATTACAACTGATGACGTAACTGCTTTCTGATTTCTGCATCATATATACATATGCATCACATACTAGTCTTGTGCAGAAAATTGACTCAATGGTCCTGAATGTTTTCCTTAAGTGTTG
Source organism: Helianthus tuberosus (assembly GCA_030545235.1). Lineage (NCBI taxonomy): Eukaryota > Viridiplantae > Streptophyta > Magnoliopsida > Asterales > Asteraceae > Helianthus > Helianthus tuberosus. The sequence goes on along the minus strand of CM060357.1, from coordinate 37,013,379 downwards.
AGAATTAAAAGGGTTACAAATTGTTACATAAAAGACACTATACGGAACAACTTAACACTTTAACGAACCGGTATCTAACCGAACAACCGGACATTACCGGGACACCAAAATATTGCTAGAAATATTGTTTAATTATTTCTTGGCAAGTTATGATCCCCGTACACCATAACACCCACTAGAAATCTACTAACTAAAACATGTAACCTTATACTTGGATTTGAACTATTATTTACATACTTACCATCAAAGTTTCATTTAACCCCACCCCATGAAACCTTATACTTGGAAAGGTGTAGTTCGTTTTGGCAAACGAGGCAAACTCAATCCGCGTTATGTCTGACCGTTCGAAATCATTGAGAAAATTGGCAAAGTCGCTTAAAAGTTGAATCTACCTGAAGAACTCAGCGGAGTTCACAACGTATTCCACGTGTCAAATCTGCAAAAGTGTCTGTCAGATGAGACCCTCATAGTTCCCTTGAAGGAGCTCATTATCGACGATCAACTGCGATTCGTCGAGGAACCAGTAGAGATTACTGATCGAGATGTTAAGGTTCTTAAGCGTACCAGAATACCTCTTGTTCGAGTTCGTTGGAACTCCCGTCGTGGCCCAGAGTATACCTGGGAATGAGAAGACCAAATGAAACTCAAGTATCCCCAGTTGTTTAGGAAAAGCGCAACCATTACTGAGGCTAAAGCTACTGCAGAATTTCGGGACGAAATTCCAAACCAACGGGGGGATGATGTGACACCTCAGGAAAACCAGGAAACCACACAACTTAACTAGCTTCCTCAGTAACCACGTGCTAAATTTCGGGATGAAATTTTCTTAACAGGGGGAGAATGTGACAACCCTCATGATTACATGTATCCGTACGATTAATTAATATTAGACTGTGCTTAATTACAACTGATGACGTAACTGCTTTCTGATTTCTGCATCATACATACATATGTATCACATACTAGTCTTGTGCAGAAAATTGACTCAATGGTCCTGAATGTTTTCCTTAAGTGTTGAGAATTAAAAGGGTTACAAATTGTTACATAAAAGACACTATACGGAACAACTTAACACTTTAACGAACCAGTATCTAACCGAACAACCGGACATTACCGGGACACCAAAATATTGCTAGAAACATTGTTTAATTATTTCTTGGCTAGTTATGATCCCCGTACACCATAACACCCACTAGAAATCTACTAACTAAAACATGTAACCTTATACTTGGATTTGAACTATTATTTACATACTTACCATCAAAGTTTCATTTAACCCCACCCCACTCACAAGATTTGTTCCTATATTGTATTAGATTACTTGCTCCACCACCAAGATTTGTTCCTATATTGTATTAGATTACTTGCTCCACCACCAAGAATTGTTCCTACATTAGATTACTCTCACTTCAACACTCTTATAAGTACGGTGCCATGGATTACAAGATCATTCACTCTCACTTCAACACTCAAACTCACCCAACTCCCTCAAACACTCTCTCTCTCTCTCCCTCTCGGCCTTGTTTGTGCCACCACCACCACCATACAACCATCATATCCATCCATTTTCAAGCTTAATTCAAGTGTTAGAAGGTGATTCTTGGAGCTTGCAGCTTGTGGATCATCAAGGAGTTCTCTTACTTGCTTTTACACACCAAAATTCATCATCATTTTTCTCTAGTAATCTCCCCTAGCTTTGAGCTAGTTGTAAGTTCTTGATTAACCCTTGTTTACTTCTACTTTAATGGTTAAAAGATGTAGTATGATAATTATAACTAGAACACTAAAAGAATTAAATCTTGAATCTTGAATCATGAGATGAAATATGATGATACATGATGAAATATTGTTAAGATGATGTTGTCAGAAGGTGTTGTGATCATATGTGCGTGTTTTAGTAACGTTTAAGCAATTAACAGCATGCTGAGTAACATTTACAACCAACTTCAATTGGCTGTAAACGGACCGTTATAAATCAAAAAATTGATTTTCTGAAGTCTATAACGTGTTATTTCAAAAAACGCTTCAAATGACACTGGAATCATATTTTTTTGAGGTCATTTGCTATTTTTAATGGTCTGTTTTGTACAGCAGTAAAAGCTGCATTTTTACTGCAGAAAATGTGTGTTATGTTTTTTTCGTCATAACTTGAAATCTGGGTAGAATTAGCTCATGAAATTTGTACTGTAGATGACCAATGATGTCGTTGTAATCCTCCAACTGGAATTTCATCGGTCGGACTTACGATGAATTTTAAATGAATTTTTATGTGGACTGCAGTCAGAAAGTGACGAATCTGATTGCAGCCCGGTAAATGATTTTTTGTAAAAATAATTGGTAGTGAATTGGATCCCGATATTTTTACACATTAATATCTGGATTGTTTAAATCATTCTGTAAAAATTTGGGAATTTTTGGAATAAGTTAACTATTTTATTAAAATGCCCGAAAACAGCCCAGTTTTTGGATGTTAAAGCTGAAATGACATAAGTAGTAATTTGCGTGTCTAAATGTCGGGTATGTTATCTGAGGATGATCTAACATGTTATATGACAATGAAAGTGTTATGTGCAATATCATATGTTTGCTTTTGAATGGTAATAGATGGGGAAGTTTATATGGGCGTGAACTGTTAAAGTGGGTACATGTTATGTGGTACATACGTGTAGGAACTTTGTGCTCCATTTGAAACCACTAAATGACTAACTGGTAATCATATTAGGACGTGATTGACCGACCTTGACTGCTAGCTATTTTTAAGAGTCAAACCGAGCAACCAAAGGTGAGTTCACACTCTTTCTAAGGCATGGGATTCCCGGTGGTTGGGAATGGGTTAAAGATTTAAAACGGAACCTACATATTCTCCTTGGGTAGGATATGTACCTCCATCCTCCATGGGTAGGATGCCAATATTAATCCTGCGTATTCTCCTTGGGTAGAATACGTACGTTCGTCCTCCTTGGGTAGGACAACAACCTTAAACTTACTAGACAAAACTCTATCATTAAGTCCCTCATTTTATTATCGACTTAATCGCCGGGCCAATGGCGAGCGGGTCATTAGTTAATAGCGCTATTAGGGTTGACAAGCCTCACACCGTGCCGGTAGGACGGGCGTGTACTAATGGATCATGGCAAACAGTCAATGATGATAGACATTGACTTAGGGCACAACTTATTTTCGTCAGTAGTCGATATGGTAACGGTCTAGTGGTTCACATGGGGAAGCCCCCACTGATACTGGTTATGGTTTGGGAAAGAAGGAATTGGTTAATCGTATTTTCAACTAAGGGGTAAACCCCACGGCAAGTAAGCCAACTAAAAAAAAACTATGTTTTTGAAACAACTTAAAACGAACACCCAACCGTGAACTCGCTCAACTTTGTTGTTGATTTGTTGTTACATGCCTTGCAGGCCTTTAGGTGCATATCATTGGAACTTGCTGTCTGGGAGGCTGGAGTGGTCATGGGTCGAGATACATGGAATCGTAATACAAGACTAATGATTTTTACATGTGGTTTATAAACACTTAACTAATGAATTATGCTTCCGCCGTATGCTATGAATTATTTGTAACGTGTAACACTTAATGTTACATTAATGAAAGTTTTTATACCTATGAGTTCAATGTGATTGGTGGCTAGATCCTGGTACGTCACACGCCTCGCGGGGGTTTCCGCTTGTGGTATTTTGGGGGTGTGACAGATTGGTATCAGAGCCATTGGTTATAGTGAACTTGGTTTAAAAAAAGGGAAAATATTTGTATAAAACCAGACTATAACCGAACAGTTCTGAAAACATGAATAGGACCATGACATTCAGCTCCAGATTTGCAAGGTTCGTCCCTCTTACTTGTTGTATACATTACGTAACTAGTACACACTTGTCTATGACGAAACATACGAACACACACTCGTCACTATAGCATGATGGCATGGATTGCTTGCTTACCTTATGATGCGTTGATAGTATGCCATAGTCCTTGAATTTTGTGATCTTTTTACCTTGACGACCTCCATTTGACATCGGAGTTTGAGGAACCATTTTACATGAGTTAGGAGGAACTGAGATGAACATGCAAATCACAATATTATTGTGGGTTCACACATAATAATAATGTGGGGTGCATGCGAGTTCCAGTGAGCCTTAACAAGTGGAAAAGGGGTTCCGTTCTGTTATTTGATCGATGTGAAACATAACAAACCTATAGGGTTCATAGCAGTGATTGTCCCCTACTCGAACGTGAACTTTTCATTCATCTCTGGATCCCTTCGAATCTCGATGCTATCAAGCATTACCTGAACACCCATCTGAACACCTAGCGAACCGTGTAGAATGTGAGGTGCTTATACGAACGTCCCTGAGTTGAATGTCGCAGCGTCGAATGATCGAGCGATACCATTTTTACTTCTCTTCGTTTGCTGGAACTCACGTATTGACGTCTTAGATCCTGAAGTGTGATCACTTCTGCAACACTCCCGCAACATACTGTGTATTACTCGAAGAACCTGCAACGTCGATGGACATGAGGATGAGCGTAGTACTTTACCAACCTCAGTACCTTGACGACCCTGACTAACGGCAACGAGCACCCGCGAATTGGCTTCAACCGAATCCTTAATCCCTGTCAGCGACTCATGGGAGTCAACTCTTACGAAACAATCAGGACACCAGCAATGACAATCGACTATAACGGGGAATGTGTAACTGCCAGCACAGTGAGTAGCACTTTAGGACGTGGCTCAGAATGAGAAAGGATGGACCTTGATGATGAAGAATCATATATTAAAAAAAATTGTTCAAATTTAAAATAATTGTCACCAGAAGACATATGCATCAAGTTTCTAATAATTTATTGGTGTAGCTTCATAATTGAGCATTATTTAATTTTTCCCTGAGTAAGGCAAAGTTAAATGCTTTTGCTTTTACTTTATTGAAGACAGCTGCCTTTGACCAACTTTAATAATTGAAGAAAAACCTACAGTGAACTGTTTCAAAACGTATCATGGAAGCCTTAACCAAATATATGAGCTTAAATTTTCTTATCTATATAAGAAACTCACTACCCGAGCTAATCTACACATAAGCTACAACTTCTGATATAATTCAACTCATACCCAAAATAACCCGTACCCAAACTTTTCTTAGTTTCAACAAAACCAAATATTCAAATGGCAAATCTTCCAGTAGCATATGCTGAATCTTCAAATGCAGCAAACATTCATCGATTCCTTCGGTTTACTGATTTACCCAATCGTGAGAGGTATCAGAAACTCAAGAATCTTGAAGTTTTTTTCTATTAGCGGTATTGATTGGTATCAAATGGAAATGTTTGATCCAAGTGGTTTACTGGCGAGATTACTACCACGTAATACGCCCTGGCGTCGTTTCTTCGACATCCTAGAACCGTCATACGATGAACTCGTATATGAGTTCTTGTCCACTTTCTATTTCAAATATGATAAAAGTCTTACCTATGAATCTATTCATTTTCAACTTTGTGGACAATCTTATAATATGTCATTAACAGAATTCGCAGTTCATCTGGGCATATATACAGATGAAGAAGTTAAACAACCTATTTTTACGGAGGCATCAACCTCTTATTCCTCTGAGGAAATGAAAGAATATTGGCTAAGCCATTCATCGAAAGGGTGGTGTAACAATAATAATTCTATGAAATTCACAGACCCTCGTTATCAATATATGCACCGTGTTTTAGCCAACACTATCACGGGGCGCAAGAATAATCAACATAGGGTTAGTACTACCGACCTTTTCCATCTGCATAGTATTTTTAAGCAAGTTCCTTGTAATATTGCCCACGAGCTTGCTACATATCTTTTAAATGAACAAACAAATCCTCTGAGAAGTCTCATGGGAGGGTCTTACATTACAAAAATAGCAAAATCATTAGGTGTCTTAAGTGATCAGATTATCCAAGGATTATCTCCACCAAAGGCACCTGGGATTGTAAATTTTAACACTGTTAGGCTAACCCCTGTTCATAATTATACACTAAATCAACCATTCTAGTCGGAGGAAGCTCAAGGTATCTTAGAAAGTACCTCAACACAAAATTTACAACAATCATTATTGCAGCTTCCTCAACCGTCTTTTTATCGATTTGATCTGCAACCACAGCTGCCACCCGTACAAGAACATATTACAACTAACCTATCTCAACCACTAGCACCGAACATCTTACAAAACATCTCACCTTTAGTTTTTGAGGAAGATTCAACGATGCAACAAACTTTGTTTGATGATAACATGATATTCCAAGAGCAGTTAGCATCAGAATCATTTTTGCAATCACCATTACCGCAACAGTTTTTCCAATCACTATTAAACGAAGTGGAACAACAACCGCCACCAATTAATATAACAGAACCATGTACGGTACCTCAAATGAATCTACCTTCAGATTCAATAGGAGTCGAAGTGGCTAGGTTAAACGATCAGATTCGAATTTTATCTAAACAAATAAAACGGCTGACACAAAGAAATAAATGGTTGGAAGACATGCTAAAACAAATAGCTAATCGTATGCAACTAACTTTACCACCTTCACCACCTTATAGTTCTGAGTCTGAATTTGATGCATTATATGATTAATTTCAAATGTAAGTTTGTTCACATCATATTAAACTATCAAGTTATTATGATTAAATTGTTTAATACACACATTCTATTTTGTGTTTTTACCTACAAGTAATACATATATGATCATAAATAGGAAGTTTATGAATCATAATCAGTTGGTATGACCGGTTAGACCACACCGAGTAAAATGATAATGTGAAATGTATTGAAGAACTAATAGATCCTTCCAGAAAATTATAAAATGTAGTTTATACATGATTTATTGAGACAAACACTAGATGTGTTTGCTAAGTGTATGATCATGAGAGCAAAAGTTCATGTATCAATTCATATAATGCCAATATATTGTAATATTTTCTCCCCATTATAATTAGGTTTTGGTCAGAAACCAAATATGTCCATTCTAAGATTTTGATTGTGCGATATATATTGAAACTCATCCACCACACTGCACAAAGATGGGACTTATAAAAGGTTTAAGAATATGATTGGGTATAAACAATTGTCTATGATTAAATACTTAAAGCCATTAGTGAGAAATTCGTTTATGGCTCATTGGTTTTCACTTTAGTGAATGAATGTTCCCAACATTAGAGATTTCGTATAACAACAGTTACCACACCAGTATCCAGGCCGCTCCGTTCAAGGCATTGTACAGACGAAAGTGCCGATCACCTTTTTGGTGGGCAGAGGTTGGCGACAGTCAAATCACTGACCCAGAACTTGTAGTAGATACAACCGAGAAGATTGCTCAGATACGACAACGAATGGCGGCAGCTCGTGACCATCAGAAAAGCTATGCTGATAAGCGAAGGAAACCACTCGAGTTCCAGGTTGGGGATCGAGTGCTACTTAAAATCTCACCTTGGAAAGGTGTAGTTCGTTTTGGAAAATGAGGCAAACTCAATCCGCGTTATGTCTGACCGTTCGAAATCATTGAGAAAATTGGCAAAGTCGCTTACAAGTTGAATCTACCTGAAGAACTCAGCGGAGTTCACAACGTATTCCACGTGTCAAATCTGCAAAAGTGTCTGTCAGATGAGACACTCATAGTTCCCTTGAAGGAGCTCATTATCGACGATCAACTGCGATTCGTCGAGGAACCAGTAGAGATTACTGATCGAGATGTTAAGGTTCTTAAGCGTACCAGAATACCTCTTGTTCGAGTTCGTTGGAACTCCCATCGTGGCCCAGAGTATACCTGGGAATGAGAAGACCAAATGAAACTCAAGTATCCCCAGTTGTTTAGGAAAAGCGCAACCATTACTGAGGCTGAAGCTACTGCATAATTTCGGGACGAAATTCCAAACCAACGGGGGGATGATGTGACACCTCAGGAAAACCAGGAAACCACACAACTTAACTAGCTTCCTCAGTAACCACGTGCTAAATTTCAGGACGAAATTTTCTTAACAGGGGGAGAATGTGACAACCCTCATGATTACATGTATCCGTACGATTAATTAATATTAGACTGTGCTTAATTACAACTGATGACGTAACTGCTTTCTGATTTCTGCATCATACATACATATGCATCACATACTAGTCTTGTGCAGAAAATTGACTCAATGGTCCTGAATGTTTTCCTTAAGTGTTGAGAATTAAAAGGGTTACAAATTGTTACATAAAAGACACTATACGGAACAACTTAACACTTTAACGAACCGGTATCTAACCGAACAACCGGACATTACCGGGACACCAAAATATTGCTAGAAACATTGTTTAATTATTTCTTGGCTAGTTATGATCCCCGTACACCATAACACCCACTAGAAATCTACTAACTAAAACATGTAACCTTATACTTGGATTTGAACTATTATTCACATACTTACCATCAAAGTTTCATTTAACCCCACCCCACTCACAAGATTTGTTCCTATATTGTATTAGATTACTTGCTCCACCACCAAGATTTGTTCCTATATTGTATTAGATTACTTGCTCCACCACCAAGAATTGTTCCTATATTAGATTACTCTCACTTCAACACTCTTATAAGTACGGTGCCATGGATTGCAAGATCATTCACTCTCACTTCAACACTCAAACTCACCCAACTCCCTCAAACTCTCTCTCTCTCTCTCTCCCTCTCGGCCTTGTTTGTGCCACCACCACCACCATACAACCACCATATCCATCCATTTTCAAGCTTAATTCAAGTGTTAGAAGGTGATTCTTGGAGCTTGAAGCTTGTGGATCATTAAGGAGTTCTCTTACTTGCTTTTACACAACAAAATTCATCATCATTTTTCTCTAGTAATCTCCACTAGCTTTGAGCTAGTTGTAAGTTCTTGACTAACCCTTATTTACTTCTACTTTAATGGTTAAAAGATGTAGTATGATGATTATAACTAGAACACTAAAAGAATTAAATCTTGAATCTTGAATCATGAGATGAAATATGATGATACATGATGAAATATTGTTAAGAAGGTGTTGTGATCATATGTGCGTGTTTTAGTAACGTTTAAGCAATTAACAGCATGCTGAGTAACATTTACAGCCAACTTCAATTGGCTGTAAACGGACCGTTATAAATCAAAAAATTGATTTTCTGAAGTCTATAACGTGTTATTTCAAAAAACGCTTCAAATGGCACTGGAATCGTATTTTTTTGAGGTCATTTGCTATTTTTAATGGTCTGTTTTGTACAGCAGCAAAAGCTGTATTTTTACTGCAGAAAATGTGTGTTATGTTTTTTTCGTCATAACTTGAAATCTGGGTAGAATTAGCTCATGAAATTTGTACTGTAGATGACCAATGATGTCGTTGTAATCCTCCAACTGGAATTTCATCAGTCGGACTTACGATGAATTTTAAATGAATTTTTCTGTGGACTGCAGTCAGAAAGTGATGAATCTGATTGCAGCCCGGTAAATGATTTTTTGTAAAAATAATTGGTAGTGAATTGGATCCCGAGATTTTTACAAAATAATATGTGGATTGTTTAAATCATTCTGTAAAAATTTGGGAATTTTTGGAATAAGTTAACTATTTTATTAAAATGCCCGAAAACAGCCCAGTTTTTTGATGTTAAAGCTGAAATGACATAAGTAGTAATTTGCGTGTCTAATTGTCGGGTATGTTATCTGAGGATGATCTAACATGTTATATGACAATGAAAGTGTTATATGCAATATCGTATGTTTGCTTTTGAATGGTAATAGATGGGGAAGTTTATATGGGCGTGAACTGTTAAAGTGAGTACATGTTATGTGGTACATAGGTGTAGGAACTTTGTGCTCCATTTGAAACCACTAAATGACTAACTGGTAATCATATTAGGACGTGATTGACCGACCTTGACTGCTAGCTATTTTTAAGAGTCAAACCGAGCAACCAAAGGTGAGTTCACACTCTTTCTAAGGCATGGGATTCCCGGTGGTTGGGAATGGGTTAAAGATTTAAAACGGAACCTACATATTCTCCTTGGGTAGGATATGTACCTCCATCCTCCATGGGTAGGATGCCAATATTAATCCTGCGTATTCTCCTTGGGTAGAATACGTACGTTCGTCCTCCTTGGGTAGGACAACAACCTTAAACTTACTAGACAAAACTCTATCATTAAGTCCCTCATTTTATTATCGACTTAATCGCCGGGCCAATGGCGAGCGGGTCATTAGTTAATAGCGCTATTAGGGTTGACAAGCCTCACACCGTGCCGGTAGGACGGGCGTGTACTAATGGATCATGGCAAACAGTCAATGATGATAGACATTGACTTAGGGCACAACTTATTTTCGTCAGTAGTCGATATGGTAACGGTCTAGTGGTTCACATGGGGAAGCCCCCACTGATACTGGTTATGGTTTGGGAAAGAAGGAATTGGTTAATCGTATTTTCAACTAAGGGGTAAACCCCACGGCAAGTAAGCCAACTAAAAAAAAACTATGTTTTTGAAACAACTTAAAACGAACACCCAACCGTGAACTCGCTCAACTTTGTTGTTGATTTGTTGTTACATGCCTTGCAGGCCTTTAGGTGCATATCATTGGAACTTGCTGTCTGGGAGGCTGGAGTGGTCATGGGTCGAGATACATGGAATCGTAATACAAGACTAATGATTTTTACATGTGGTTTATAAACACTTAACAAATGAATTATGTTTCCGCCGTATGCTGTGAGTTATTTGTAACGTGTAACACTTAATGTTAAATCAATGAAAGTTTTTATACCTATGAGTTCAATGTGATTGGTGGCTAGATCCTGGTACGTCACACGCCTCGCGGGGGTTTCCGTTTGTGGTATTTTGGGGGTGTGACAGTGAGGGGTGGCTGGTTCAGGTCTGTTTCCCGTTTCTTTCGTACAACGTGTCCTGGTCTATCTATTCTAGTTACATGACTCGATACAAGACATAAGACGAAGTCAACAGACATATGCACTAACAAACTCCCCCTTGGATGATGACGAGTCTTTAGTGTGTCGAGTTTTCAGTCTTGATCGGTCTTCACGCTCTCTCCAAAGTATCTTTCTCTGTAAGCATCATCATCAATCTCTCTCTTCTTCTATTAGAATCTCAACCTGGCTCAATTCTCTCTCTAATTCTCTTAATTAGGTCTCTTGATTCCTTAAGCTCTTCAGTATTAGCAGCTTCCATCTCGAACGCTATTCCAAAATCTGAATCTGGCTCTAACGTCTTCAGACTCCCCCTTTCGATAAGCTGGGATCGCGGTCTGGAATTCACTATCTGCAGGCTTTGAATCGGAAACCTGGCTTTAATCTGCATACGCTTATGCGAAAAGTCGTCAGGAATCGAAACCTAGCCTTTTCAAAGCTTTTTACCTGCACATACTCTACCCAAAACATAAGGGTTTTTTTTTATTTATAACAATTTTAGAAATCACTTGAAACATTCTCAAATCAACATGATCTCTCATTTATAATCTCTGCTTAACCACTTGTATTGGTAACGCTCAAATTTGGTTTCAAATTAATGAACCATTTAATCATTCCAAAATCATTTCTCATTTCAAACAAACTCTCCTAACCCTGTTGTCGTTCATCATGTTTAGTACTCGGAATTTTGAAAATCAGCTTTCCAAACATCAGTTGTCGAAAATAAAATGAAATACAATATTTTTTTTGAATTTTCAAAATTTTATGCTAAAACACACTGAAAATCTTTTTGGATTTTGGGAAATAAACTATATACAAACATCTTTTTTGTGAGTTTGTGTAAGAGGATCATATCAGTTTTTGACAAATCACTAGTACCGTTGAGCTTTAAACACTTTAAGTTCTAAACGATTCACTTAGATTGTCAGTATACTGATCCACTTTAAATTTTCACACAAAGTTCAATTGTTTCGAGATACGAGATTTAGTCTTTTAAGGACTTAAACTTATTCGCGTGTCCCACCTCAGAATATACTCCCGTATCCAGACTCCTATATTCAGTCTTACAGGTGAATGTACACTAATGATATATGTAAATGGGTAATGCGAGGCCATGAGAGCTCAGGTTAGAACTTCCCTTCAGACAAAGAGATGGTGGCTCGACTTTAGGTGTGTCCCGTTTAGGGATCTTTTCTTCAACAGCACATGATTAGCATTTTTCAATGTTTCATCATTTTTATGCTGAGGGTGGGCTTTATGATTAAAGCAGTTCAGAGTATTATACGAGGACTAGGCTATTGCTCCCGCAAAATCAGAAGTCCCGGTATAATACCCCAGATATCATCACGCACAAAGACCTAGTATGTCAGAAATAGAAAGCCCTTCAAACAAGATTTCAGGGGTTACCAATATATCCGAGAGATGTTCCCCACGAGATAAGTAAGTATTGATATTAGATTTATATCTCGAAAACAATCTACTAAGCGTGTAAAAACATACTGGCATATCATCAGTGAGACCGTTTATCACATTTTAACTTTTCAATTCTTTAGCGTACTGTGATTGTCTACTGATGTACTATCATTTCTTCTTTTTCACAACAAAACTCATTTTGATTTTTCGATGTTTTTGGTTTTTAGATTTTATCATGTTTTTGGATTTTTCAAATTTTCAAAATTTCTAAATTTTTTACTCCCCCAAAAATAAAAAATATGTTTCAATTTTTTATTTTCCGAGAAAATTTGAAATTAAAGCAATAAACTGTACAAATAAAATGACAAACTGATGTGAATTGCTTCAATTCTCCATTCTTTTTGCTTAAACAATCAGAACTCCCCCTGACAACAAACTATTTTCCCATTATGATTTCAAAACACTTAAGTTTGTTTTAATCAAAATAGTTTTTCCGGAAAATTAGTTTTGTTTATTTCACACATCATGGGGATTCATTCATCACTTTGTTCTTTCAACCACTTATAAAAATTATCACTTGTAGGTTTTTCACAAAAAAACATTTTTCAAGAATGATGCCGATTCATGCTCCACGATTACCAACTTGGGAGCTCCGGCAAGTCAGGATTTTAAACAAAGAATGCTGACACCTAAGCCTAACCAGCCTTGGATGCATCCGGGTTATTTTCACTCGGTGTGTAAGTTCTCCTCTTTATTCATAAAATTATTTTACCCCTTTTGCCCTTCCATGAACCATCTTACCAAAGATATGTTTCACTTTGCCATTAAACGCTTTTTCGACATCAAATTCTTTCTTTTCAGAATAAAATTGATTCGAGATCTCTACTTTTCCAACTTTTGATTTTAAATTTGCAGCCCACAATGGTGGAAAGTTAACATCATCCATTGGTGGTACTGACTTTTCTCTTTTTAGCTCAACTGGTGGCTCCTCTGACTTTGACGAGTCAGATTCATCGCCAAAAAGTGGCTCATTTGCTTCCGAAGAAACAAATTCATCGCCAGATTTAACATCTGATTTCTTAGCAACCCACATTTGGTTGTTAAGATTCACTCTTCTTTTGTAAAACCTTTTAGAACACTCACCAACTTCATATGTTGAATTTTTAAACATTTTAAATTTTTTAGTTGGTGGTTCAGTTTTATCAACAACTTTTTCTTTGAGTTTAGAGGACACTCCCTGTTGTGTGTTGGTTGCCTTTGGACAGTTCCAGGCGATGTGACCAACTTCATTGTATCGGTAACAGGTTCTTGTCTCCTTTTTCTGATTAGCTTCATTCTTCTCATGTTTCTGATTTTCAGCAAGAAACGCTTTGTTCGATTGCTTCCAGAATGAGCTCTTTTTCTCTTCTTCAGAACTTGCTCCTGAAACAAATACAGTTTTTGATTTAAAATCTTTAATATTTTGATTATTTTCTACATCAAAACCCAACCCCTTCTTTTTGAAATTGCTTTTATGATTTGGTTTCTTTTGATGACCTGGACCAAAACCTTTCTTCTTGTTTAAACGTTGTTGAACTCTAGAAGTATATTTAGGTTTTGAAAAACCAATTTTATCTTTTATTTCTGAAAACTTTATTTTTATCAATTTAAAAATTGTTTTAATATTTTCAATTTTCACATTTTTAATTGGAAATTCCTCATCAGAATATAATTTGTCTGAATCATTCAAAGTATATGCCACTTTGATTAGTTCATCATTCAAATTATTTTTTAATATCAGAAAATCTTTATTGTAAACCCTTTTGACCGATGATTTCGAACTGTCCACTGATGAACTTGAACTCTCAGATTCAAACTTTGACTCTGACTCCTCATCCTTATCCAACACCTGATTGACCACTTTCTTTATTAACTCAGACTCATGATCAATGTCAGACGATGTGAATGTGACGTCAATGTTGTCTGGTAAATCATCAGTTGTTTCAGACTTTAACTTTATATTGACTGCCTTTTTTACTTGTTCCGAATTTGGTTTTCTGGGAGAATAACCTTCCCAGATTGGAGGCGGACACTTGTTATAATTTGCACTTTGTTTCTTACCAGTATCCGTATCTTCCAACTTCTTATCTTGAAACGCTCCAAAACCTGCTACTGTCGGATAGATTCTATCAATCAAGTAATCAGAACTTGAGTAACTCATTAGCAATCGTCTGATTCTTTCATTCTCAATCTTTTCAGTCTCTAATTCTTACTTCAACTTTGCATACTCATCAATATAGTGATTGATGGCCTTCTGCTTAGACATCATTACTGCATTCATCATTGTCAAAGCATCTTCCCTTTCTGAGTTTGTCTTTTCCAACTGATTAACCGTTCTGTTCAACACATCATACGATTCTTTTACGTACTTAACATCAAACAACAATTTTTCTTTCATCTTGTCTAGCTCACTAAACTTCTTATCTTTCTCTTCACAATGTTTGCATGGTTCCAAACATTTCAGACAAGGTTTTGTGACCTCTACAATCTTTTCAATCTCAACAATCTTCTCAGCAACTTTAACTTCTTCACTCTGTTCATACTTCTCTTCCTGAGCATCATTTTCACATTTTACCTCTTTCTTCTCTTTTGCTGCTCGTTTCTCCTTTAGCTTCTCCAATTTATCTGCAAAATAAAATTTGAAACTTTCAGGTGATAAATGAGTTTTACCAATGTTTATTTGATTAATTTCTTCATCATCATCACTGCTATCAATTGATGATTGGTCAAAAACTGGTGTCTTTTCTGAACTATCTTCTAAAGAAACAGACTCTCCATCTTGAATTTTCTCATCATTTGCAAACACATCCATCCATTCTTTCATCAACTCTGGCTCTTGAATGATCTGTGCAATAAATGCTCTAAACTTTGAATTACTTTTAGCCGGAATATATTTGTCCTAACTAAATCCCTCTGGCAATCTTTCATCTTCTTGATCTGGAGGCATAGTAATACAAGCTTTCTTCTTTCCATCTTCAATCTGAATAGTACGGGATGATGACGGTTGTTGAGCTACTTGATGATATATTACTTTCCGATAATATTCATTGTTCCCGAAAGGATTCTGAGCTCCACCTGCTTCTCGGTTGGTACATTTCCTCTTGAAATGTCCTTTTTCCCTGCACCGAAAACTAGTAACTTTAGACTTATCAAAACCTAAAGTAGAAACATTAGCATCACGTAAGTCATCTCTTCCAGTAATCTGCTTAAATTTCTCAGCTCTCCTCAACACGCTCGCTAAACACCACTTAATATTCATTAGCTCCATTTCCTCGGCATCAATCTGATCGTAATCCTCTTTTGTTAACATAGGATTTCCGATCCTTCCCGCAACCAAACTCTCATATGATTCTAACACGGTAACTAGTAATGCCATATGACCTTTAGCGAATTCTTTAGAGAAATTCTGACCGTTCTGAAGATGCAACACGATGTTGCATTGTAGCACATGACTATTACCATTGTTTGAGCTTTGAGACTGATAATTTGAAGTTGAAACATTAGGATTAACACTCGGATATGAAGAAAATCCACTGTTGTTGATTGAACTTTGATTGAGTGATCCGGATGAATTTTCTGCGCTGAAAGCGGTCTGGATCTTTGGACTAGCTTCAACATTTTGAATATTACCTTTGAAATATATCTTGATATCTTGTTGACCACTTGAATTGTTCATTCTAGTGATCTTTTGTTGTTTAAGATCTTGTCCTTCAAGTTTTTCAATGAATTGAGCAATTGACAATCTATCATACTCTCCGATATTCTTCAAAATCATAAGATATGTACCCCATTCATTTTGAGGTAAAGCATCGGCTAATTTTTCAACCCATTCCTCTCGATCTTTATTGATATCCAACAGGGTCATTGAACGCACTAAATGATAATATCTCTCAATAAGAGTCTTTGTAGTTTCACCCGGTAAACTTGAAAACAATTCAAATTATTTCATTAATAATGATTTTTTATTCTTGATCATCTCCGTACTTCCTTCGAATTTTGTGCGAAGTGCTTCCCAAATCAAACGTGCACTACCATCATGTTGAAGTAATAAGAAAATGTCTTCTTTCACAGCTTGTTGTAGTAAACTGATCATCATTTTTTCTGCCTTGTACATGTCTCTCTCTTTATCCGAAAATTCAGAAATAATCTTTATAACTCCCATATCAGAACGAGGTCGAACGTACTTAGTTTCAGTACAAACCCAAGACATTAGATGATTTGCTTGAACCCAATTCTCGAACCGTTCTTGCCAACTGTAATATTCTTCAATGCTCATCAGCTTTGGGGGTTTCTGCAACGTTCCCGTTTCATTTTCCATGTTTACATTCTGAGCAACGGTAACAGGAGTACCCGGGGCAGTAGCAAATGCATTATAAAATTCGTTGTCCATGTTGTGGTACGAAAAATTTCACAAACTATTGATTTCAAACAATCTGAATTAACGCAAACTGAGAAAACTCAAACACACTATGTCACTTCGTGCGACCTGGATACTTTCAAGCGACTTTGTAAGTTTTTACACGATCTGGAACCCGGTTTCAAACGACCTGGAATTCTTTTAACCACACCCTACGACATGGATGATATTCAAGCAATCTGAACAATTCGTGCGACCTGGTCTGAGTTTTAACCACACCGTACGACCTGACACACAATTACAAGCGACCTGGAGATGATTTTCAACTCGTGCGACCTGAAGTGATGTCAAACTATGCGACCTGATGTAATGTCAAACCGTGCGACTTGAACATTCAAACCGTGCGAACTGGTCGAACTTCCACGCAACCTGGATTCAATTCGTGCGATCTGATCAAACTTCTCACACAATCTGACCTGCTTCACACGATCTGGATACCACTTCCAAACGATTTGGTAAACTTTCAAACGATCTGGAAGTGTTTCGAACGATCTGAGATATTTTCACAAGATTTGGTTCAAAACTCAAATGATTTGAATGAATATCCACCTCGTTTGAGAATATTAAGTCCAAAAGTTCATGATTTTGTCAATTTTTATCAAGTTTTAGGTTGAATTTGGTTCTGATTTGTTCAGGGATTGTTCAAAACAGTGTTTTACGTGTTATTTCACGAAATCAGTTCATTTTAACCGTAAAAACTCAGTAAATTTGATAAGAAAGTGTAGAAAGATGAGTAGAAATGGGAAGAAATCAGTTTTATCCGTGAAAAACAAGCTGAAATGGTAAGAACTCTTCCTCCTGAGCTCTGATACCACTTGTAGGATCGGGATTCGATCTAAACGAGTCGATCAGAAGAGTTCTAGACTAAATCAGAGGCGGAATTCATTGATTTGATCTTCATTGCAGCTAGATTTACATTTAGAAGTAGATTAAATGTCGATTGTATTGATTTGACAAAGATACACGAGCTGGAGACACTTCAGCAGAGCTTCGCTACTGGAATCAGAATGTTATAAATGAAGATCTGGACTCACCTATTTACAGGAATGCGAGACCCTACGAACTAGACAATGCTAGACCGCACGAAATGCCAGAAAGCACGAACTGCCAGGTCGCACGAACTGGCCAAGTCGCATGAACCTGCACGGTCGCATGGACTTGGTCAGCCACTTCGTGAGGGCTGGCTGGTTCAGGTCTGTTTCCCGTTTCTTTCGTACAACGTGTCCTGGTCTATCTATTCTAGTTACATGACTCGATACAAGACATAAGACGAAGTCAACAGACATATGCACTAACAGATCCCTTATTTCATTTATATATGCAGCCCAATTATTAATCATCAGGCCCAAAACTAATAGATCAAATTATGTGTGTGTGTGTCCAACAGCTATATGCGGCCCAAGCTAATAAACCAATTTATCAAGTATGTATATCAACATCAGATAATTTCCTCCATTGTTTGCAAATGTCACAAATCATTAAATCAGTAACCAGTTTATTAACCTAATTACCCTCTCAAAACGCTTAGTATCGAACCAACACAATATACAATTAACACATTCATTACATCGATTATTCACCATTAACCTAGCACATCCGTTACATTGATTATTCATTATTTACATATTCTGACTATTCCGTTTATATTAATAATTCATCAATAATAATCAACCAGTAATTTATCATATGTTCATGCATAATACTAAGACATATAATATCACATATAAGCAAATGTTCATGTCATCATCAAGAACAACAAACAAACTAACCGAACTCAAGGGTACTGGATTGAAAGGTTTCGAGTGTGAAGAAAGGAGGGGGGTCTCCTGTTGCCGCAAATCCTAAGGGGGGTAGGGTTTGTAAGTGTTGATATTGTGAGTTGTAAAAAAAAAGAAGTTACGTAGCATCTAATATAATGCCAAACAAACTTAAGTGGGCCGGTGATCATAAACTTGGGCCGAGATCAGGATTAGGATACACAAAATGTGTATTGGGGCTCGGGTGGCCCATGTTGTGAATGTTGTGGTCCGATGAAGTGTGAATATGTGGCCCAAATACGCGCGGCCCAACTCATTTGGTTTTCTAAATCAATCGAATGACACACAACACGTTTATCAATTTCCCGTATAGTTAATCAGTTAAACATACGTAATCATTTAGTTGTTCACGAGATAGGCAGATGAACATAGAGGCACACACAAAAAGTTTTCGGATTTTAAACAATGCTAACCTTAATTATCCGGGTTGTCAAATCATCCCCAACTTGAAAAAAATTCCATCCCGAAATTTAGCACGTAGTTACTGAGGAAGCTAGTTAGGTTGCGTGGTTTCCTGGTTTTCCTGGGGTGTCACATCATCCCCCCGTTGGTTTGGAATTTCGTCCCGAAATTCCGCAGTAGCTTCAGCCTCAGTAGTGGTTTCACTTTTCTCGAACAATTGGGGATACTTGTGTTTCATTTGGTCTTCTCGTTCCTAAGTGAACTCTGGGCCACGACGGGAGTTCCAACGAACTCGAACAAGAGGTATTCTGGTACGCTTGAGAACCTTAACCTCGGTCTGTAATCTCTACAGGTTCCTCAACGAATCGCAGATGATCGTCGATGGTGAGTTCCTTGAGAGGAACTACGAGGGTCTCATCTGACAGACACTTCTTCAGATTTGACACGTGAAATACGTTGTGAACTCCGCTGAGTTCTTTAGGTAGGTTCAGTTTGTAAGCCACCTTATCGATTTTCTCAATGATTTCGAAAGGTCCAACATATCGCGGGTTGAGTTTGCCTCGTTTACCAAAACGAACTACACCTTTCCAAGGTGATACTTTAAGTAGCACTCGATCTCCAACCTGGAACTCGAGTGGTTTCCTGCGCTTATCGGCGTAGCTTTTCTGACGGTCACGAGCTGCCGCCATTCGTTGTCGTATCTGAGCAATCTTCTCGGTTGTGTCTACGACGAGTTATGGGCCAGTGATTTGGCTGTTTCCAACTTTTGCCCAACAAAGGGATGATCGGCGCTTCTGCCCGTACAATGCCTCAAATGGAGCAGCTTGGATGCTGATGTGGTAACTGTTGTTATACGAAAACTCCACTAAAGGGAAGATGTCTTTCCCAGCCGTTGCCAAAGTCGATTACACATGCCCGAAGCATGTCTTCAAGAGTTTGGATGGTGCGTTCAGTCTGCCCCTCCGTCTGGGGATGATATGATGTGCTCATGTCTAGACGTGAGCCAAAGGATTTGTGCATCACTTGCCACAAATTAGATGCAAATCATGGGTCGCGATCAGAGATAATGGAGGTTGGCACCCCGTGCCTAGCAACCACTTCTTTCAGGTAGATGACTGCAAGTGTAGAAAACTTATCCGTTTCCTTGATGGCTAGAAAGTGTGCTGGTTACGTGAGACAATCAACGATCATCCAGGTGGTATTGTTTCCGTTTCGAGTGGTAAGTAGGCTAGCGACCAAATCCATGGTAGTCTGTTTTCGCTTTCGATATAGGTGTTTCTGTTTGCTAACACTTCACTTTGACTTTCCCACAAGTCAAACACCATTCCCATACCTAGCTAGGTGGGCCTTCATGCCCGATTACCAGTACAAGGTTTATAAATCCTAATGCCTCTCATCAAAACCCAGACGACTAGAATATCGAAGCCGGTGTGCTTTGCTCAACACGAGTTCCCTATAGTTGCCGTATAATGAGACCCACATTCGTTCCATGAGGTAACGAGTATCGTCCGACCTGTCAAAGGTTGCTTCTCCATGCCCCGCATGGGTTCAACTTGAAAATCCTCTTCCTTCAGTTCTCCAGTTTGAACAGAGCGAGTCTGATCAAGTAAGTTAGAGTCGATAGTGAGCTGCAAAGCTCGTGCACGTTCAAGTTTCATAGTTGTAATCATCCTAAAGTTTCCTCCAGCGATGCCAATAACTAATTTAGCTCTGTCGAAATCAAGGTACACGGGAGGCCCTTGTGATCGGTCTAAATAACGCATCTGGTACCGTCCAAGTAATGCCTCCATCTAAAATCCCAAGACCACGGTTTTCACCGCCAGTTGTGTGTCGCGCAGTTCCTCTTTGTAACTCCATCACTCTCTCGCGTTGCATCGGTGTGTAACTGGGACTCTGATTCGGACCATCATGGTATACCACTAAATCTCCCGCACCCTCGAGTAAAGACGATGCTCAGTGCATTGCAGTGTTGGAATTTCGAAAGCTGAAAAGACATCCTCCTGTTTCGTCTTTCACGAACACAGCACCATATTGTGCTAAAGAGATGTAAGTTGTGCGACCATCGAAAATCTTGTGGGCAAGCTGCGATAGTATCTAGCGAAACCAAGGGATTGCTGCACCCCCGAAGGGATCTTTGGTGTCGATCAGTTTCTAACAAGATGCATCTTAGCGAGATCCACGTGTATTCCCGCTCCATTGGTTACATGATCAAAATGCGTTTCTCGAATCTAGATGTGACATTTAACAGGACTTCGCACGTAATAGCTCCTCCCACAGAAGCGCTGAGATAGGATACATATGCCACCCATGGTGTTCCTTTCTCTTGGTCATGATTCAGAACGTTGTCAACAAATACGGTCGATTCATGTGATCCCTGAAGCTGCTGGTGTGTTGATCAATTCAATGATCATGGTGTACAAAGTTGAAATGGCTGCATCGCGTTCGACGTGCTGTTCTAAGAGCATTCACCTTTCGGATTTCCATATGATGATAGTTTGTTCGCTAGCCAATCCCCGAATGGAAGCTTGTTCCTTGCAACTGGTCGACATGTGGCCAATACATGGTTGAGACAAGCGGTTCCTAACTGTTGCCTTGTTACATTCTCGATAATCGATACACATACGAAAAGGCTTATCTTCTCTGGTATGACTGGGGCTCCCCAAAACGAAGAACTAGATCCGATAAAACTCATATCATGTAGTTCCTGAAGTTGATTAGGCAGTTCCTGCAACCTTCCTGGTGTAAGACAATAAGGAATACTAGTAGCAAGGGCTGCTTCTGATATGATACTGATCTGATATTCCACCTGACGATGTGGAGGTAAACCTGATAGTTCTTCTGGTAGCACTTAGGGAGAAAATCACGAACAATTAGTGGATCCTCGATCCTCCTTTCCTTAGCCTCGACGTCAGTAACGAGTGCTATCATGGCGGGGTAATCCTTCAGTGGACACTTCAAGCCTTAACGGCTGAATTGATGCTAACCTCTGCACCACTCGGATACTTTATGACAGACGACAATTTTCCCCTCACAGGGTATAACTGCGCGATGTCTGGTTAACCAACCCATACTGACTACTGCATCAACACCATTGTGGAAAGAAGGAAGATCGATGTCGAAACTTGTCCCACACGGTTGTATTTGCATCCCTACAAACATATGATGCTTCAATTGACTTGGAATTAGCCATTCGAGAAGCATCAGGGTTAAGCAGGACAGAGACGAAGCGTTTAGCTACTCATGCTAGCTACCATGTTGCTAAAAATCCTGGCGTCGCCCACGCCAATCCTAAATGCCCTTCCATAAGCATCATTTCCAGTGTTGCTGTTTTTATTACAAGGATTTCCAGTACTGTCGTTGTTCCTTTGGTTGTTGTCGTCTTGATTTGACAACGGCCAATCCATGTCGTAGGCACCTTTATTTCCATACTGTAGGCTAGGGTTACGAATACCTTGTTGTCGCTGTGACTGCTGCTCCCAATGTCATTGCTCGAAACGAAGCCCTACGATTCTTCATCATCAAAGTCCATCTTTTCACATTCTGAGTCACGTTCTAAAGCACTACTCACTGTGCTGGCAGTTACACATTCCACGTTATAGTCGATTGTCATTGCTTATGTCCTGATTGATTCGTAAGAGTTGACTCCCATGAGTCGCTGACAAGGGTTAAGGATTCGATTGAAGCCAATTCGCTGGTGCTCATTGCCGGTAATCAGGGTCGTCAAGTACTAAGTTCGGTAAAGTACTACGCTCATCCTCCTGTCCATCGATGTTGCAAGTTGCTCGAGTAATACTCGGTCTGTTACGAGGGTATCGTAGAAGTGATCACACTTCAGGATGTAAGATGTCAATACATGAGTTCTAGCAAACGAAGAGGAGTAAGAAAGGTATCGATCAATCATTCGACGCTACGACATCCAACTCAGGGTCATTCGCATAAGCACCGAACATTCTACACGGTTCGCTAGGTGTTCAGATGGGTGTTCAAATAATACTCGATAGCATCGAGATTCAAAGGGACCTAGAGATGAATGAAAAGTTCACGTTCGAGTAGGGGACAATCACTGCTATGACCCCTGTAGGTTTGTTATGTTTCACATCGATCAAATAACGGAACGGAACCCCTTTTCCACTTGTTAAGGCTCACTGGGACTCGCATGCACCCCACATTATTATTATGTGTGCACCCACAATAATATTGTGATTTTCATGCTCATCTCAGCTCCTCTTAACTTATGTCAAATGGTTCCTCAAACTCGAGTAGAAAACAAGGAGCATCACGAAGCGTAAATCATGAATGTTTAGGGAAATACCACCCTATCAGTCACATAACACATGCAAGTAATACATGAATTCTTACTATTGTGCTAAATGTGCAATCACATGCAATATCATATGTAAGTGTTCACTAGTAATGCAGTACAATGAGTATACGAGAGAGGAACCTTGCAATCTGGAGCTGAGTGTCATGGTCGTATTCACATTTTCAGAACTGTTCGGTTATAGTCTGGTTTTACAAAAACGTTTTTCCCCTTTTTAAAACCAAGTTCACTATAACCAATGGCTCTGATACCAATCTGTCACACCCCCAAAATACCACATGCGGAAACCCCCACGAGGCGTGTGACATACCAGGATCCGAGCCACCAATCACGTTGAACTCATAAAAATAATTAAAGAAAACTTTCATTTGTTAACATAAAGTGTTACGAACATTACATATCATTACTTGAATACAGCGGAAGCATAACTCATTTGTTAAGTGTTTCGTAAACCATGTATACACAAATCAGTAAGTTTGTATTGAGATTCCTTGTAGCTCGACCCATGACCACTCCAGCCTCCCAGACAGCAAGTTCCAATAATATGTACCTAAAGGACTGCAAGGTATGTAACAACGAATTAACAACAAAGTTGAGCGAGTTCACAGTTGGTGTTCATTTTAAAGTTGTTCCAAAACCGCAAGTTCCTTCGTAAACCATGAGTTAACCAACTCCTTGTTTCCTAAACCATAACCAGTGGGGGCTAACCCATGTGAACCACTAGACCCGTTACCATATCGACTACTGACTGAAGTAAGTTGGTGCCCTAGCGTCAATGCCTATCATCATTGACGTGCCCAGATCCATTAGTTCACGCCCGTCCTCTGCGGCACGGTGTGAGGCTTGTCAAACCTAAATAGCGCTATTTAACTAATGACCCGCTCGCCATTGGCCCGATGATTAAGTCGATATAAAAATGAGGGACTTCATGATAGAGTTTTGTCTAGTAAGTTATATGTTTTCGTCCTTCCAACTGAGGACGGAGGTACGTAATCTACCCAAGGAGAATACGCAGGTTAAATGTTGTCATCCTTCCCAACGAGGATGGAGGTACATATTCTACCCAAGGAGAATATGCAGGTTTCGTTTTAGTTTCTTAACCCATTCCCAAACCACCGGGAATTCCATGCCTTATAGAAAGTGTGAACTCACCTTGGTTTGCTCGGTAAGATTTGTTACTTGTTTAACAGTTGATCAAACATGTCCTAAAAGGGTTACCGATAACAGTCAGTTCTACATGCATATGAACCACATCTTTCACATATAATTAATTCACATATTCGTTGTTCACGTAAAGCACACTTATTGTAATAGTAATACACCCATGTAAATTAACTCATGATAGTTAATCCATTACCCTAATATCATCAAGCAATTCACCTAGTATGTAACGGGTCAAACATACTACATACATACGCTAGCACTTAGTTCACATAGTCCTGCCTCATGTTACCTTTCACATAATACTCATGTAATAATTCACATATGAAATAATTTATATTCATGTTCAGCACACACAAAATACATCGGCTAATTAGTATACACTTAGATATGAAATGCGGCACAACCATAACTGGCCCAATATGTCACACAGGTGGGCCGTGACCTATGCAACCCAACCCAAACTGGCACAAACCCAGCTGCGTGCGGCCCATATGTTACTGAATTCATTTAATTAATTACGACACTAAGCCCACTTGACGAGGTCCAATTAAATGTGTGTGTTGCCAAGACCACCACAGCCCGCTCCACCTATTTGACCTAAACAATTCAACCCAAAAACAACATCACTACATTATACCTAACATGATCCTTAAGATATAGCCCGGCCCAACGAAACCCATGAAGCCCAGCCCATTCAAGTAAATACGGCTGTTTCACCTCTGTCGAACCAATCGCAGCCCAAAAGGTATTAGATGGATCCCTTATTTCATTTATATATGCAGCCCAGTTATTAATCATCAGGCCCAAAACTAATAGATCAAATTATGTGGGTGGGTGTCCAACAGCTATATGCTGCCCAAGCTAATAAACCAATTTATCAAGTATGTATATCAACATCAGATAATTTCCTTCATTGTTTGCAAATGTCACAAATCATTAAATCAGTACCCAGTTTATTAACCTAATTACCCTCTCAAAACCCTTAGTATCGAACCAACACAATATACAATTAACACATTCATTACATCGATTATTCACCATTAACCTAGCACATCCGTTACATTGATTATTCATTATTTACATATTCTGACTATTCCGCTTATATTAACAATTCATCAATAATAATCAACCAGTAATTTATCATATGTTCATGCATAATACTAAGACATATAATATCACATATAAGCATATGTTCATGTCATCATCAAGAACAACAAACAAACTAATAACAAAGGTTTAATATACTAACCGAAGTCAAGGGTACTGGATTGAAAGGTTTCGAGTGTGAAGAAAGGGGGGGTCTCCTGTTGCCGCAAATCCAAGGGGGGTAGGGTTTGTATGCGTTGATATTGTGAGTTGTAAAAAAAAAGTTACGTAGCATCTAATATAATGCCAAACAAACTTAAGTGGGCCGGTGATCATAAACTTGGGCCGAGATCAGGATTAGGATACACAAAATGTGTATTGGGGCTCGGGTGGCCCATGTTGTGAATGTTGTGGTCCGATGAAGTGTGAATATGTGGCCCAAATACACGCGGCCCAACTCATTTGGTTTTCTAAATCAATCAAACGACACACAACACGTTTATCAATTTCCCGTATAGTTATTCAGTTAAACATACGTAATCATTTAGTTGTGCACGAGATAGGCAGATGAACATAGAGGCACACGCAAAAAGTTGTGGGATTTCAAACAATGCTAACCTTAATTATCCGGGTTGTCAAACTTATCAACCTAACTCCTAAACGAAGCATCTAGCGAACTAGTGAGCGATATTTTGGCGTCGTAAACGCCTTGACGCCATAACCTCGATGATAAATTAAAACCATAGCTCCCGGTATTAAACTATAACTTTCATATAACACCCGATATCGAACCGGTGAGCGAACTAGTGGTATTTTTACCATCCAAAACTTATACCAACTAAACTAATAAACTAAGTAGACCTTATTTATACCCTATACTATCTTTAACCCCTAATTTCCTAATTACGTCTAATGATCAAAATATCTACCATAAATTATTTACCACATGTTATAAATTATAAAAGATATTTTATAAAAATTTACACTTTACCTCCCCCCCCCCATGTGGGCCCCCCTCTACCTACACTTGATGAATGATGATGAAAATGTATGGTGTAGAAGATTAGAAGTATGGCTTGATTTATAAAATCTATGACCAAATATTTAAAGATATGAACCATTTTACCACTTCATAACCTTCCATAACTTTTCTTACACTCAAAAATTGCAAACACCTTTTCCTTGCTCCCTAACTTTCGTTCACAACAAACCCCCACAACCATCTCATATTTCTTTCACTAAAACACCCTAATTTACATCATTAAAAACCATTTCAAGATGATATAAGGTGATTACATGCTTGGAGGATCATTAGAGGTTGTTTTTGGAGCTTCCATATCTTCCTAATCTTCATCCTACAATCCACTAAACATTTGCAAATTTGTAAGATCATCTTTCACTATTTTTAAGCTTCTTATATTATGTAGTTTACTAAAGTACTAGTTGATCATCTTGAAAATCAAGAAAAATTTCACGTAAAACCCTAAACAAAACCTAAACAACTTACTAATCATGAAGTATTATGTGATTATTATGTGTTTTAGGGTTGAATGAGTTGTATGATCTTGTTACTCTTGATTAAAATAGGTTGTTTAGCTTATGAATTAAGATGATCATGTTGTATGTTTAGTGTAGTAAACTAGATAAGTGATGATCTTGTTAGATTAATCTTAAAAATGTGATTTAAACACCTGGAGGTTTAAATCAAGAAAGATCATCACCCTTAAATCCATGAGCTTTATATATGTAAGTTGTTAAACTTGAAAGATTAAGGATTTAATGGACTAAACTTGATGATTAAAGACTAAAAGTGTGACCTTTTTTTATAAAACAAGTGATTTACTAAATGGTTATGAAAACTACACTTAACAAGTCTTGAAATTCAAAACATAAAAGTCTTGAATTTTTTTTAGGAAATTAATATATGTAAAAGCTCTTGAATTAAGGAAATACATGGCGGTATTTGTTTACTTGAAGTGGTGAATTGTTGAGATTAATAGGTCAATGATGTTGGTAAATTGTGTCACACCCTGACTTTTGCGGAAGCGTGTTTACGTGTGATTTGCTTAATATCATTGAATTCAACCATAACAAACAACTATATGATAGAAACCATGATGTTCATCCATAATTAAGTTTTCAAAACAATACAACTATCATTGTTTTAAATCCAAACACAGACTTCAAGTTTAGAATACAACACAAACAGAGTTTTAAGTTCCATAAAGGATTTCACAAAAGACACTAACAAACTAGGCTTTGAACCATGTATCTTATCCAAGATAAAATACACAAATTCAAACCCTTCAACACTGGATGACATCTTTTATTAAAGACACAACTTGAAATCTTGAACGCCCGCCAGATTCATAATCAGTTTCCTGAAATATATGTAGTTTGAAAACATCAACAAAAGTTGAGCGAGTTCATGTATTTTGTATGTGAGCTCGTAATAAACTTGTAATCATTGTCAGTGTGTATTTGTAAACCCCGGTATGAAAGTAATCAAGGAAACAGATCAATTAACGGTTTGCAAGGCCATTAATATGTGTGCAGTTATGCAGGAAGGCTGAAACCTAGCGGATTTTTTACCGGGCTTCCGGCTGGAAGACATAGTCACCTCATGGGCCAAATCCCGGTCCCAAGGGTGGGGCTCGCAACACCCAAATAGATCTATCACTCATGTCCCTTGGTCCTTCTACGAGGATTAATGGTCTTAAGCATTGTACCCACCACTCACATGATCTAACAGTTCATTCCTTAGCTAACCATACCATATGTAAACGTTTGTAAACAATTTGTAACATGTACTTCACCCCTGAAGTTATAAAACTGAAAATAGTTAAAAGAAAAGGGGGACATGAACTCACTGTTTTGCGTCTCGTAACTCGGTAACTCAAAGCTTTCCTTCGGTCGCACGACTACCTACACACGTGCTATGGTTAATTAGACGGATGGGTCGTGCCTCGACTTTTGTCTTATTTAGTATCTTTGAGTAACATTTGTTTGTGTCATAGTATTATCCCAAAGTATATAATTATTTGTTAAAATAATAAATATTTTAACTTAAATTATATTTATTAATTTTTGGAATTTTTGTTAAAATAATATATTTTAACTTGACACATTATGTATTGTACATGTATATCTTCCTCAAGGATGGGTGTATTCATACTCGTATTCTTAAACTTGTGTATTTTTGCCAAGTATCGGTGGCGTATTCCGGTGTATTTATACATACGAGAATACGTATTTTCATTGTATTTATTAAGTATCCTTATACTTAATTTTTGTATTTATATTCCCCGGAATAATATTTTCATCCAATAAAATCACCAATATATATATATATATATATATATATATTAAGAAAAACTTTTATAGAAAATTATCTATAACTTTTCCCTTGGCAAAAATAATTGTATTTCTATGTAAACTCCAAAAATAATATATTTTCAAGATTAACTTAGAAAATATATATATAATTCCATTTTTCACCCCAAAATAATATGTTCTAAATTTATTTAAGAAAATATATATTTTCTCCAAAAATATTATATTTTCTAATTGTTCAAGAAAACATATATATTTTTCTTTACCCAAAAATAATATATTTTCTTCTTGACAAAAACATTATATATTTTTGTAATAATTATAAAAATCATATTTTTGTCCTCTTGGTTCCCAAAATACCATTTATCAAAATATACTTATGAATTTAATTCCGGAATATTTTTGTAGCTTATGTTCCTTGTTCGGTTTGCCCAAATTTCTAGGTATAAATTACATATTTATTCTCTTGGGATTTTGGTAATATTTTATGTTATAATTTCTTGGTATTTTGGTGAGTTATATTATTTCAAGTCCTAAAATAATATAACTAATACACATAATATACAAGTAATCACACACATGGTGACATCTAAATATATATTTTCCTAAACACATATTTAGTCACTTTTATTATCCAAAAACCAACTTTCAATATTGGTAATTCTTGTAACAAAAATTATGGCAAATCTTATATGAAAAATCATGTTTAAAAATACACTTGTAAACACTTGTTTAAAAAAATATATTTTTCTAAGTATTTAATTTTTAGAAAAAATTTGCCATAGTTTCCTCTTAAAAATGGAGGTTTCCATGCTTTCAAAGCATATCATTTTCTTTTAAAAATCATCACAATTCATCAACATTTCATACAATACTTACCAAGAGCCAAAATCATGCATTTTTCACTACTTCATGAACTTGAAAATTTATAAAAATTTGTAGTAACTTAGTATGGTGTTAAGTAAGTTTAGTTACCATTTAAAGTGTGGTTATTTGTTTAAAAATATCATTCTTGAAGATTTTAGATCTTTACAACTTGTAAAATGATTTTCTAAAAATATTTATTTTTGAATTTTTCTTGTTAGTAACATGTTTCTACACTTGATTAATCACTAAAAATGTGATTAGTTTCTTTAAAACTCTTGTTTATGTAAATCTTGTAATTTAACTTAGTTTCTTGAGAAAATCAATTTTGAAATTACACA
This sequence comes from Helianthus tuberosus, assembly GCA_030545235.1. NCBI lineage: Eukaryota > Viridiplantae > Streptophyta > Magnoliopsida > Asterales > Asteraceae > Helianthus > Helianthus tuberosus. Next base: position 36,983,230 of record CM060357.1, on the reverse strand, counting down.
TTTACAAGACTTATATTATACTTTGATCATCATCATTCAAGAAAACACTTCATACTTCAAGTTCATGCTTACATAAAGTATGATCATCTTGGTTTTTCATGAGATCATCCTCTCATCTTGCTAGATCATGTGTTTAATCACAATCTAGCAAGCTTCACATGACGTTTAACATCATAAACACAAACAATCAACAATCAAGTAGCATGCAAACACTTAAACAACATAGATTATGATGATTTAGAGCTTTATGTTAAAGATTATGTTCTTGATCTTTAATGTTCCTCATGATTAGTTACTTATATCATCTTTTAACCAACATCACAAGATGTAAAATCAGATTAGAAGGATCTTACTACTAGCACAAGGCTAGGAATGAGATTCAAGAACATGAAGATGACAATCTTGGTGGTTAAAAGCACTTGAGAGAGGTCCTTCAATCCCCAAAGGCTCCAAGCTCCTTAAACAAGCTTCTTACACCTTAAGATCACTAGAGAATGGATGAAGATGAAGTGAAAGTGGTGGTGGTGGTGGTGGTGCTCCTTGATCTCGGCCGTGAGTAGAGGAGAGGGAGAGTTTTGAGTGAAATAGGTTATGTGAAATGAGAATGAAAGACTTAAGGTCTAAATAAACTTGCTTACAACATTTCTTAATCCAATGGTTCATGTGTTCTCTAAAGTATGGAACATATCTTAATAAACAATTCAAGAAAATCAAGGGTGGGCCACCCCTGTATAACTGTAACATGAGGGGAGGGGGTATAGGTTAGTTTGAAATGATAAGTTAAGTTAGTTTGGTTGAAATCTAATGTTTAGTAAGTGTATTATGTGTGTTATATCATTATATGAGGTGTTATAATGTTCGGGGACCTTAACTAGCTTGGAAATGATAAAACATTGCTTCTAGTGAAAATTTGGTGTTTCGGGTAGTGGCCCGTTGTGCGGTTGGTTACCAGTTCGTTAAGGTGCTAAACTACGCAGTTTAGTGTGCTTTATGTTACCTTTTGTGACAGTTTTGATTCCCGACACTTAGGAAAGCATTCTGGACCATTTAACCATAATTCTACACAATATTAAGTTGTTTAAATGCTGATTTTTGCTGAATTCTGCAGAATTCTGCACTTTATGTGAGTTTTAGGCACTTTCCGGCACTTAAACTATCACTAGGAAGACAGTTTTATGATCCTTACTTTCCTACACACTATACTAGTGTAACTTTTGGTTTCTGGCCCATTCTGTGTCTCAATACCATGTCTTTCTAAGTACTGAACTCCCATCAGCATTTCTGATTTTTCTGATAACTGTGCTTACTTTGTTTCATGCATCATTTAAATCAATAAAGTGTTGCATGCAATAATGATATGACATTATGCAATATGTGATGCACATGTATGTATATGACAATAATCAGAAAGCATTCATATCATTAATTTAAATCAGCACACTCATTAAGTAATAAATCATTGTTTAAGTATTGTACGGATACATGAAATTTTGACAATTATCACATTCTCCCCCCGTTAATAAAATTTCGTCCCGAAATTTTAAGCTGCGCTATTAGTTGCAGGGGAGTTAGGGAACAAATGCGGATATTTTGCTGTCATTCGATCTTCACATTCCCATGTAAACTTTATGCCGTGACGTGCGTTCCATCGAACCTTGACCAGCTTAACACTACTCCTCCGAGTCTTGTTAACTTTCCAATCTGTGACCTCAACAGGTTCTTCAGTGAAGTGGAGTGTGTCGTCTATATGCACTTCATCCGCAGGGATGATAACTGTCTCTTGAGTTGGACTTTTCTTCAAATTAGATACTTGAAATGTATCATGAACACCGTGTAGTTCCTCTGGCAGCTCCAACTTGTAAGCTACGGTACCAACCATTTCCAGTATTCTGAATGGCCCGATATAACGTGGGTTTAACTTGCCGAGTTTCCCAAAACGTGCTACACCTTTCCAAGGTGAGACTTTTAACAAAACCATATCACCTACTTCAAATTCCAAGGGTTTTCACCTTTGGTCCGCATAACTCTTTTGTCGATCATGAGCCGCCTTGATGCGCTCTCGGATCTACATGATCTTTTCAGTTGTTTCTTGGACCAGTTCGGGACCAACCATCTGCCTATCACCAGCATCAGCCCAACACAACGGTGAGCGGCATTTACGTCCATAGAGAGCTTCAAACGGTGAGGCTTGAATACTTGTATGGTAGCTGTTGTTATAGGAAAACTCAACCAAAGGTAGATGAGTATCCCAACTGCCACCCATATACATTACACAAGCGCGGAGCATATCTTCCAATGTCTGAATAGTTCTTTCGCTCTGTCCGTCTGTCTGTGGGTGAAAGGTTGTACTCAGATTTAACTGAGAACCAAAAGCTTCCTGGAAGGATTGACAAATTCTTGATACGAACCGTCTATCTCTATCAGATATTATCGAGATAGGCACTCCATGACGTGCCACAATCTCCCTGAGGTAAAGCTCAGCTAGCTTACCTGTATTGTCCTTTTCTCGAATCGGTAGGAAGTGCACAGACTTTGTCAACCGATCTACGATTACCCAAATCGTATCGTGTCCTCTAGGGGTCCTGGGTAACTTTGTGATAAAGTCCATAGAAATCTACTCCCATTTCCACATGGGTATCTCAGGTTGTTGCAGGAGACCTGAGGGTTTCTGATACTCGGCCTTTACCTTGGCACAAGTTAGGCACTTTCCCACATAAATGACAACATCACTCTTGAGCTTTGGCCACCAATAGTAATCCTTCAGATCTTGGTACATCTTTTCCGAATCGGGATGGATCGAGTACCTCGATTTATGAGCTTCATCGAAGATAACTTCTCTAATACCACCAAAAAGCAGAACCCATATGCGTCCCATAAAATACAAGGTTCATTCCTGGTTAGGCGTCAACTTCTTCTCCATTCCTCGGAGATATTCCGCCTTAAGGTTTTCTTTCTTAAGAGCTTCTTTTTGTGCAACACGAATACGCACGGTGAGATCCGTCTGAATAATCATTTCCAAAGCCCGAACCCTTATGGGCTTAATCCTTTCTTTTCGACTTAAGGCGTCTGCTACCACATTCGCCTTTCCTGGATGATACTTGATCTCGCAGTCGTAATCATTCAGCAACTCAACCCAACGTCGTTGTCTCATATTAAGCTCTTTCTGGTCAAATATGTACTGAAGGCTCTTATGATCCGTGAAAATAGTACATCGAGTACCGTACAGATAATGTCGCCAGATCTTCAATGCAAATACCACTGCGCCTAGCTCCAAATCATGCGTGGTATAATTCTTCTCATGGACCTTCAGTTGGCGTGAAGCATAAGCGATAACCTTCTCGCATTGCATTAGCACACAACCCAATCCCTGACGCGAGGCGTCACAATATACCACGAAGTCGTCGGTGCCTTCGGGTAGGGATAGTATAGGTGCATCGCATAGCTTATTCTTGAGCAGCTAAAAGGTTTCTTCTTATTTATCTCCCCATTCATACTTCTTATCCTTTTGAGTAAGGGAGGTTAACACATGAGCTATCTTGGAGAAGTTCTCAATGAACCTGCGATAATACCCTGCTAAACCCAAAAACTGTCGGATTTCGGTCGGTGTCTTCGGGGTTTCCCAGTTCTTGATTGCCTCGATCTTTTTGGGATCCACATGAATACCATTCTCGTTTACCACGTGACCGAGGAACTGTACCTCACGTATCCAAAACACGCACTTCGAGAACTTAGCGTAGAGCTTTTCCTTCTTTAGTAGCTCTAAGATGGCTCTGAGGTGTTGCTCATGGTCTTCCTTCGTCCGTGAATAAATCAAAATATCATCGATAAATACGATCACGAATTTATCAAGATTTGGCTAGCAAACCCGATTCATCAAATCCATAAATACTGCCGGTGCATTTGTTAACCCAAACGGCATTACTAGAAACTCGTAATGTCCATAACGAGTTCTGAAACCAGTCTTTGGTATACTTTCCTCTTGAATCCGCGGCTGGTGATAACCTTATCGAAGATCAATATTGGAATAGTAGCTTGATCCCTGCAGTTGTCGAATGAATCATCAATCCTGGGCAAGGGATACCGATTCTTGATGGTTAGCTTGTTCAGCTACCAGTAGTCAATGCACATTCGAAAGCTACCATCGTTCTTCTTGACGAAAAGTACTGGAGCTCCCCAAGGCGAGAAGCTCGGCCTTATGAATCCCTTGTCTAGTAACTCCCCAAGGTGCAAGTCGATAAGGTGCCTTGGCTACAGGCGCAGTGCCTGGAACCAAGTCAATGTGGAATTCAACTTTTCGTTGAGGGGGTAATCCGGGCAAGTCTTCGGGGAAGACTTCAGGGTATTCCCTTACCATAGGGATATCTTTGAGCTTCGGCTCTTCAGCTTCCTTATCCACAACATGAGCCAAGAAGGCAACACATCCATTACGCAAAAACTTCCGTGCCTTCAAACAACTAATAATCCGTAGAGGCGTATCGTGCTTCACCCCGTGAATCATGATCGTCTCTTCATTCGCCATCGGAATGCGAATAATCTTCTCATGGCACACAATCTCCGCATGATTGCTAGACAACCAATCCATCCCCACTATGACATCAAAGCTTTCCAAATCAACTGGCAGAAGGTCTATCGAAAACTCATGCTCTCTAAGCTCTATAACACAACCTCTAATCACTTCATTAGCTTCTACTAGCTTTCCATTAGCCAGTTCTATTGAGTACGGGACGTCTAACTTACTTGCTACTAAACCAAGTATATTCTTAAACTCTAGAGATACGAAGCTATAATCGGCACCAGTATCAAATAGCACAGATGCATAACGTTGATTAATAGGGAACGTACCAGTAACCACATTTGGATCCTGGCGTGCTTCCCTAGCTCCAATTGTGAACACCCTTCCACGTGCCTGGTTATTCTTGGGGCAGTCCCGCTTAAAGTGCCCTACATCACCACAACCATAACAACCTTGGCCGCGTCCATTTCCATTACCACCCTGATTATTGTTGTTATTGTGTCCACCACGGTTTCCATTTCCTGCCTGGTTCCCGTTTCCACCGCGGTTCTGATTACCATTCTGATTCCCATTACCACCACGGTTACCATTGCCATTCCCATTTCCTCCTTGCCCTCCATTTCCACGACCAGCTCCAAACCAACACGTTTCCTTAGAATGACCATTCCTTCCACAGTTACCACACTTCCTATACCTGCACTGACCGGCATGATAAACTGGCATACATTACACTTTAGTAGAGTACCCATGTACCCTTTTCCTTTGTTCTCAGCATTTGCAGTGCCAGCTTGTGCCTCAACTGGCGGATTAGTGTCTCTGCGCTTGTTGGCATTGTTGTTTTTCGCCCGAGTACCTTTCTTGAAATTGGTAAACTTCCTTTTGTTTTCTCCAAACGACTCTACATGAGTCTCTTTCTTCTTCGTTTCAGATATCGTGAACTTGCCCAACCTAATTGCTTCTTCAGTAAGCGCCACACTCAAGTCGATAGCCTCGGTAATCGTTGGAAGCTTAGACGCTGTCACCATGCTCAGAATCAGAGGTGCCAATCCCCAGATGAAACGTTCTACCCTCTTAAACTCTGGCTCTACCAAATAAGGAACCACCCTTGATAAATCATGAAATATCTGCACATACTCAGCCACCTTTGAACCTTCCATTTTCAAGTTCCAGAATTCAGTTTCCAACTTCTGGATTTTGGCTCAAGAACAATACTTTTTACGCATCAGCTCTTTCAGTTCATTCTATTTCAAAGCATACGCAGCTGCCTCACCCAACGTCTGAACCTGAAGGTTCCACCATGACAGAGCCCCATCTTGAAACAGTCCAGAAATGTACGTGACTTGATGCTCTGGTGCACATTTACTCATCCTTAAAATAGAATCCGTCTTTTCAACCCAGCGCACAAAGGCTACGGCACCCCCAGTGCCGTCGAAATTTAGGGGCTTGCAGTCCAAAAACTTCTTATAGGTACAGCCTGCAACACAAGCAACATCATTCATAGAAAACATTAGCAAAGCACACTTGGAAATGTCCAAACGTATTGTAATGTGTCTTAGGTGACTAAACATTACCGTTGGGTGGGTTATTCCCTGAGGTACCCCCGCTGTGTTCGGAGTGAAGGGCCTCGTGCTGTGCGATGGCCTGTGAGATGCGCTCTTGTAATTCCGCCTCTGTAGTCGGCAGAGGATTGTTGGTATCGGTGTTCCTTCGAGGCGGCATCTTTCTTCTAAGAAGAAGATGGGATAGGTCAAGTCTTATTCATTAAATAAATAAGTAATTGTCTAGAGGTCGTATGTACATATATATAAGCAATCATCATATCAAGCAATCATGCAACAACACAATCATAGCATAAGCAAGTAATCCAACAATGTGTTTAGTGAGAACATGACGATTGAGCTTCCATTAATTACCAACCACAGTTACATTGTTTACAAAGTGTATCACATCAAAAGGGACATAGGGTCACACTACCCTTGTCCAACAAGTCTGTCAATATACAAGAATCACATGGTCAAAGGTGGTCTTCAAAACTCTTCACAATCTCGGCTCAATAGTAGTACTCTCACCAAAAGTAATGCATCTGCATAAGACCAAAAACATACTATGCTGATGGTGGAGGAGGAGGAGGGAAGAAAAGCAAGCTGTGAACATGCCCAAGCTCCTCCTCGAACTCGTACACACGGCAAAGCAAAAAGCTAATCTACTGCTCGACAGTAAGGGAACGGGCATCAATACCCGGAAAAGGAGCAGGAGCAGCAGGTGGATGTGCAAAAGGAGATAACGATGAATGTGGAGGAATAAAAGTAGACTGACAAGGACAAGGTGGAGGATGCGGAGGAGTCAGCTCAAGCTCCAAAACTCTGCGACTCAAAACCTCAAACTATAGCAGAAGTGACAGGAGCAACTCATCCCGTGTGTTGCCAACGAAGTGTGAGGGATGGTAGGGGTCTGAGATCAGCATAGAGTATGGCGGGAACCACCGAAATGGCTCGTCGAGTAGTGTAGATGTAAGGGGAGCAAATGGTGCAGTCTGAGAAATCGGAGGGAAAGCTACTGAAGCAAAAGGATCGTAACTCGGGGGCTGGCCCTAAGTACCTTCCGCCGGACTGGGTGCAGGGATGTCCTATAAGAAAACAATCGGTAAATCAGTGCGGTGGACATCAGACTCAACAGGAGGGAGAGGAGCAACATCAGCGGGTGGAGGAATCAATGGCTCAGCAAGAGGAAAATCAACAGGTGCGGGTACCGGGTCTGGAATAAGAGGTGAAATGTCTGGTAATCCAACGGGACATGGTCAGGATCAAGAATCGGCTCAGGATCAATGGGTGCAACATCAGGCTGACCAAAAGGAACAAGATCTAACTCAGGACCAGGCTCGGGGTCGTGTGGAGGTGTAGGGTCTCGAGTAGGAGATGGTACAGCTGACATAACGGTGTCCTCATCAGAATCAGTAGCATAGAGCTGTAGTCCTGCCGCCCATAAGGCTGAAGAAGTCACATACTCAAAGGAGTCTGAAACCGAATGTAAACTGGAGTCGGAAGATATCTCAATGACAGGAACAGCAGGTGGAGGGACATTAACAACATCCTCATCAATCTCCCCGTCGCCCTGGGCGTCAACTGGGGGACCGTCTACAAACAAATCGACATCGTCATCGAACAAGTCATCGAAAGGCCAATCCTCATGAGGAATGACCACAAGAGGAACGAGATCGAGGATCGGAGCCACGATGTGCTCACCATCGGGGTGACCAATGATGAGGTGATCATGGACTGGAGCAGGAATGTCAAAAGGATCCTCGACAGGAAAACCATAAGAAAGAGGTAAATCGTCGCCAAAGTCTGGTAGCGCGAACGGCTGGAAGTCGTCCTCGTCCTCGGACAGCATGTCGGGATCACTCTCGGTATCCGACGTATATATCTCTGGCGCGGGCATAACCTCGTCGTCCGAAACGACTGCCATCGGGTCGTGGGCAACAGACAACCAACTCTCTGAGGATGACATATGTGCATGTAACATAATAATCGTAACATGTGCACATATATTAATCACTACACTCAGCATATGCAAACAACACAATCATCCCTTAAACATGTATTCACATTATCCTTCAAGAAACTTTTCTATCTTTCCTAGTCTACCCCATGCATACTAATCCACCAATGTGACCTTGCATTGTGTTTCTTGCTTTTCCTTTTGTAAAACGTTTGTTCCATGGATCTGGGCGTTGTATGTATATGCAATGAAAAATATGTTGTAAAAATATTTTCGTGAGAGAGCCCTAATGATTGTAGTCTAGACTCGAGAAGGAATCCTAGTTTGCTACAATTGAAGCTCTGATACCAAACTGTCACACCCTGACTTTTGCGGAAGCGTGATTACGTGTGACTTGCTTAATATCATTGCATTCATCCATAACAAACAACTATATGATAGAAACCATGATGTTCATCCATAATTAAGTTTTCAAAATAATTCAACTGTCATTGTTTTAAATCCAAACACGGACTTCAAGTTTAGAATACAACACAAACAGAGTTTTAAGTTCCATAAAGGATTTCACAAAAGACACTAACAAACTAGGCTTTGAACCATGTATCTTATCCAAGATAACATACACAAATTCAAACCCTTCAACACTGGATGACATCTTTTATTAAAGACACAACTTGAATCTTGAACGCCCGCCAGATCCATAATCAGTTTCCTGAAATACATGTAGTTTGAAAACATCAACAAAAGTTGAGCGAGTTTATGTATTTTGTATGTGAGCTCGTAATAAACTTGTAATCAATGTAAGTATGTATTTGTAAACCCCGGTATGAATGCAATCAAGGAAACAGATCAATTAATGGTTTGCAAGGCCATTAATATGTGTGCAGTGATGCAGGAAGGCTCAAACCTAGCGGATTTGTACCGGGCTTCCGGCTGGAAGACGTAGTCACCTCATGGGCCAAATCCAGGTCCCAAGGGTGGGGCTCGCAACACCTAAATAGATCTATCACTCATGTCCCTCGGTCCTTCTACGAGGATTAATGGTCTTAAGCGTTGTACCCACCACTCACATGATCTAACAGTTCATTCCTAAGTTAACCATACCATATGTAAACGTTTGTAAACAATTTGTAACATGTACTTCACCTCCGAAGTTATAAAACTGAAAACAATTAAAAGAAAAGGGGGACATGAACTCACTGTTTTGCGTCTCGTAACTCGGTAACTCAAAGCTTTCCTTCGGTCGCATGACTACCTACACACGTGCTATGGTTAATTAGACGGATGGGTCGTGCCTCGACTTTTGTCTTATTTAGTATCTTTGAGTTACATTTCTTTGTGTCATAATATTATCCCAAAGTATATAATTATTTGTTAAAATAACAAATATTTTAACTTAAATTATATTTATTAATTTTTGGAATTTTTGTTAAAATAATATGTTTTAACTTGACACATTATGTATTTATACATGTATATCTTCCCCAAGGATGGGTGTATTCATACTCGTATTCTTAAACTTGTGTATTTTTGCCTAGTATCGGTGGCGTATTCCGTTGTATTTATACGTACGAGAATACGTATTTTCATTGTATTTATTAAGTATCCTTATACTTAATTTTTGGATTTATATTCCCTGGAATAATATTTTCATCCAATAAAATCACCAATATATATATATATATATATATATATATATATATATACATTAAGAAAAACTTATATAGAAAATTATCTATAAGTTTTCCCTTGGCAAAAATAATTGTATTTCTATGTAAACTCCAAAAATAATATATTTTCAAGATTAACTTAGAAAATATATATATATAATTCCATTTTTCACCCCAAAATAATATGTTCTAAATTTATTTAAGAAAATATAAATTTTCTCCAAAAATTTTAAATTTTCTAGTTGTTCAAGAAAACATATATATTTTTATTTACCCAAAAATAATATATTTTCTTCTTGACAAAAACATTATATATTTTTGTAATAATTATAAAAATCATATTTTTGTCCTCTTGGTTCCCAAAGTACCGTTTATCAAAATATACTTGTGAATTTAATTCCGGAATATTCTTGTAGCTTATGTTCCTTGTTCGGTTTGCCCAAATTTCTGGGTATAAATTACATATTTATTCTCGTGGGATTTTGGTAATATTTTGTGTTATAATTTCTTGGTATTTTGGTGAGTTATATTATTTCAAGTCCTAAAATAATATAACTAATACACATAATATACAAGTAATCACACACATGCTGACATTTAAATATATATTTTCCGAAATACATATTTAGTCACTTTTATTATCCAAAAACCAACCTCCAATATTTGTAATTTTTGTAACAAAAATTATGGCAAATTTTATATGAAAAATCATGGTTAAAAATACACTGGTAAACACTTGTTTAAAAAAAAAAATTCTAAGTGTTTAATTTCTAGAAAAATTTTGCCATAGTTTCCCCTTAAAAATTGAGTTTTCCATGCTTTCAAAGCATATCATTTTCTTTTAAAAATCATCACAATTCATCAACATTTCATACAATACTTACCAAGAGCCAAAATCATGCATTTTACACTACTTCATGAACTTGAAAATTTATAAAAATTTGTAGTAACTTAGTATGGTGTTAAGTAAGTTTCGTTACCCTTTAAAGTGTGGTTATTTGTTTAAAAATGTCATTCTTGAAGATTTTAGATCTTTATAACTTGTAAAATGATTTTCTAAAAATATTTCTTTTTGAATTTTTTTTTGTTAGTAACATGTTTCTACACTTGATTAATCACTAAAAATGTGATTAGTTTCTTTAAAACTCTTGTTTATGTAAATCTTGTAATTTTACTTAGTTTCTTGAGAAAATCATTTTTGAAATCACACATTTACACGACTTATATTATACTTTGATCAACATCATTCAAGAAAACACTTCATACTTCAAGTTCATGCTTACATAAAGTATGATCATCTTGGTTTTTCACAAGATCATCCTCTCATCTTGCTAGATCATGTGTTTAATCACAATCTAGCAAGCTTCACATGATGTTTAACATCATAAACACAAACAATCAACAATCAAGAAGCATGCAAACACTTAAACAACATAGATTATGATGATTTAGAGCTTTATGTTAAAGATTATGTTCTTGATCTTTAATGTGCCTTATGATTAGTTACTTATATCATCTTTTAACCAGCATAACAAGATGTAAAATGAGATTAGAAGGATCTTACTACTAGCACAAGGCTAGGGATGAGATTCAAGAAGACGAAGATGGCAATCTTGGTGGTTAAAAGCACTTGAGAGAGGTCCTTCAATCCCCAAAGGCTCCAAGATCATTAAACAAGCTTCTTACACCTTAAGATCACTAGAGAATGGATGAAGATGAAGTGAAAGTGGTGGTGGTGGTGCTCCTTGATCTCGGCCATGAGTAGAGGAGAGGAGAGGGAGAGTTTTGAGTGAAGTATGTTGTGTGAAATGAGAATGAAAAACTTAAGGTCTAAATAAACTTGCTTCCAACATTGCTTAATCCAATGGTTCATGTGTTCTCTAAAGTATGGAACATATCTTAATAAACAATTCAAGAAAATCAAGAGTGGGCCACCCTTGTATAACCGTAACATGAGGGGGTATAGGTTAGTTTGAAATGATAAGTTTAGTTAGTTTGGTTGAAATCTAATGTTTAGTTAGTGTATTATTTGTGTTATATCATTTTATGAGGTGTTATGATATTCGGGGACCATAACTAGCTTAGAAATGATAAAACAATGCTTCTAGTGAAAATTTGGTGTTTCGGGTAGTGTTCGGTTGTGCGGTTGGTTACCGGTTCATTAAGGTGCTAAACTACGCAGTTTAGTGTGCTTTATGTTACCTTTTGTGACAGTTTTGATTCCCGACACTTAGGAAAGCATTCTGGACCATTTAACCATAATTCTGCACAATATTAAGTTGTTTAAATGCTATTTTTTGATGAATTCTACAGAATTCTGCAGTTTATGTGAGTTTTAGGCACTTTCCGGCACTTAAACTATCACTAGGAAGGCAGTTTTATGATCCTTACTTTCCTACACACTATACTAGTGTAACTCTTGGTTTCTGGCCCATTCTGTGTCTCAGTACCATGTCTGTCTAATTACTTAACTCCCGTCAGCATTTCTGATTTTTCTGATAACTATGCTTACTTTGTTTCGTGCATCATTTGAATCAATAAAGTGTTGCATGCAATAATGATATGACATTATGCAATATGTGATGCACATGTATATATATGACAATAATCAGAAAGCATTTATGTCATTAATTTAAATCAGCACAGTCATTAAGTCATAAATTACTATTTAAGTATTGTACGGATACATGAAATTTTGACAATTGTCACAAATTGGGAATGGTTTTAAACGCCTTTTGAAAACATGGGAAAACACCATAGTTTAGGGGAAACTATGGCGAGATTTTCTAAAAATCTAATCGCGATTAAAAATAGATCAACGGGGTGATTAACCGGTTAAACATGATTAGTAACCTTAATTGTCATTAAGGAAGTTTTGATGAAAAGGTTTAAGCCTAAACATCTAAGTTTTTATAAACTAACATATATATATATATATATATATATACACTTAATGAATTGGTAAAAATAATAAGTATAGGTTTATATAATTTTGGGTAAAAATTATATAGTTTAAACACTTGACTTGGTGTATAATATGTGTATAACTATGTCTATGTATAAGTACTTGGAATACGTACTAAAATAATACATACAATACTTACAAAAGAGGAAGGTTAACATACATTACGGCTTAACGTACGCACGTTCATTTTAAAATCATGCACGTTATAACTTAAAAATCCAAAATCACGCATGTTGAAACACATTAATCACACATATTGAAAACATTAATCACGCATGTTATAGAACAAATCACGCACGTTGTTGTACGTAAAGTACGTTAAGCCGTAATGTACGATATACTTTTTCACTTACAAAATATACACTTACACCACGACGAAAACCACACAAATATCCACAAGGACATTCGCGCCCACTTAAAATGTACACTTAAAAGATGCCATAACTCAAAGCGTGAACATCGGACGACGAATCTCGAACGACGGACATCGGACGACACTTTATGCTTCAATGACGAAGCAGACAATTTCGACACAAAAACTATACATATTAACCGAACGTTACAACAAGTCTAAAAATAAACTATTTTTAGACACTTCATATCTATATCGATGACAACAAAAACTTGAATGTTTAACAATGAAAATAACACTAAGTGTATTTATAAAAGTTTACTAGTAAGTTTACTTAATGTTTAGTGAAAAATTATAAAACTTCAAAAACACTAAAAATTGGGCCAACTTATAACTATTGGGTTAAAACATGAAATATTGGGCTAGGCTCAATATCCAAAATACATGGGCAATGACCCATTTTGATAAAAACTAAAATAAGCCCACCTATAATAAATAATATGGGCTAGACCCAAATACAATAATAATACGGGCTAAGCCCAATAACTTAAAGGCATGGGCTAGGCCCAAAGACAAAATACATGAATTAAGCCCATGACACTAAAACGTGGGCTAGGCCCAATGTAAAATACATGTGTATTTTTTTTATAAATATATATTGTAAAAATACATTACAAATACGGTATACCTGCACGTATAAATACGGTATACCTACACGTATAAATACGGTATACCTATACGTATAAATAAGGTATACCACACGTATAAATACGGTATACCTATACGTATAAATACGGTATACGTACACGTATAAATACCGTATACGTATACATATAACATATGCAAATATATAGCGATGTACTCATATACACTTGTTGAAGTGTACACTCACAAGGAATACCGTACACATACATTAACATATATACGATGTTAAAAATAAATATTTTTAACAACTATATCTTGAGTAGATATACATATACATATATATTTGTGAAACAAATAAATACACAAAATAAACCGATCATACGTGTACATGTGAACGACGTTCACCGAACTTAAAAATATATATTCTGAAGAATATATATTTCACACAACAAACTTACGTCGTGTGCGGCACGAAGACGCTATTGGACTCGGTCCACTTATACTTGTGCGAGACACAAGGACTTACATGGGCTAGACCCACATATACGCGTACGAAGTACGGAGACTCGCAAAGGCCAAGTCCCATCCGTACACATTATGAACTTAAGAATATATACATATGATAAAATGAACATACGAAACAAATGCCACAATATTTAAAATACACAAGTGTTCCAAAAACAAAACGTATACAATAACGTTCAAGATGAACAACGAGTACATGGTCTAGAAGAGACCGACGTGTCTAACGAGTCAGAACCCTTGTAGGTTAACTCACACTTACGGAACACAATTGCTAGAACTTATTGCTGGACGCAATACTGTGAGTTCATGTTCCCCTTTTCTTTTAAATGTTTTCTGTTTTATAACTCTCGGGGGGGAATACATGTTAACAAGGGTATGGTTAAGCTATGGAATGAATTCTTGGATCACGTGCGAATAGGCGCTAACTTAGGCACCATTAATCCTTTTAAGGACCACGGAATAGGGGGTAGATCTATCGGGTACGGGCGAGCCCCACTCACGATCCTTGTGCAGCCACTTAAAGTGCTTTTGTGTCCTTGTCGAAGTGAATCGACACTTAAATCGTCTACCGAGTTGAGTGCTTCCTATGTCGGCGCATATATTAATGTCCTCGCGAAACATTAATGATCATTAAATTCATAGACGCTTTACATACCAACTTACAGCACTCGAGCTTTCAAATGTTTTTGAGATTCATTTGATACTTACGAACTTCAAACACATGAACTCGCTCAACTTTTGTTGATGTTTTCAAACTTACATGTATTTCAGGAAACTAATGGGATCTTGGTGCTGGTGGTACTTTTGAAGCGTTTGGAATAACAAGTTATCGATGTCATCCTTTTGGAGGGTTTGGTCCATATATCTCATCTTGAATGAGATATAGGATGCAAAGCCTTGTACTTTTAACTTATGTTGAACTAGTCTTTTGAAAAACTTAAAACTTATGTTGCTTTGTATCTTAAACAACTTAAAGTGTGTAACTTTTAAAGTATGTCAATGGATGAACATCGTATGTTTTTAATCATGTAGTTGTTTACATATATCGTATGCGATGAAAACTAATTAAGTTCACACTGCGCGCTTCCGCTAATGAACGGGTGTGACAGATTGGTATCAGAGCTTCGATTGTAGTGCTAGGATTCCTTCTCGAGTCTAGTCTACAATCACTAGGATCCTCTCATGAAAACATTTTGTTTTTGTAAAATATTTTTCATTGCATAAACAAAGACACCAAGATCCACTAATAAAACTTTTTCAAGAAATAATGCGAGGACATTATTTGGAGCTTAGTCTATATGGGATAGACTTGCCGAACTAGATTGATTTGATATGCTATGTTTAATTATATATATATATATATTTATAATAAGTAATGATATTATTTATCGATATATATACATGTTGTACGAAATATTTTGCCGAAAATGAAATACCTTCGACTTCAAATTCTATTGTTGTTCTTGACTTGCGCGATGTAAATATCAACCCCGCATCTATTGCGAAGCTTATGGCCGATGTAGTTGCTAAGTGAGACCTTAAGCTTGATGCCGTAGAAGATGGTTGTTCTTCCCTTGAATATGGAGATGCCTGACTTCGGTAGTGACGACGACAAGGCGGAGGAGGCAACCCTGGACAACAACTCTATTTGTGGGGCGAGGTCCCTGTGACTTTTACGAATCGTGATTGACGACACTCTTGTCCAGACCAGGAAGATGAAGTACTCATCTTGAAGGTGCCCTTCCAGCTACTATTGCTACAAATTCTCTTTATTTCTACTTCGTCTAACGTTGTGCCACATCGCGAGTAATGACAACGGATGTTAGCACGTGGACCATCATGAAGGTCCATTCTATGTTGAAGGTATGAACCGATCGTCTGCTTTGAACGAGAAAACATTAAGGTGACAAAGGATTTGCCTACTTTGGACGATCGAGGTCCATCAAGTATGGAATACATGCTGTAAGATTAAAGACGACTGTTTGACAAGTTATTTCATTTCCACTTAGACATGGGACCGATGCACGCAAGAGGCGCATGATGGACTATATTTATCCAAATATACATCAAGGTTCTCTTAATATGGAGTATTAAAAAGGAACATGGCACCAAAAGGAAAGTCTACACCCAAAGAGGGGTTAGTTAATTAGCATCTTACAAATTAAGTCGAACTAGAGTTCTTTTGGGACAACATGAGGTTGCGGAATTTCACAACATGAGGTTATTGAGACGACACTAGTGACGGTACTGATGGTACCGGTAGTTCAAGCGGTTCAAATCCCAATAGACTATGAATAAATGGTAATGTCACAGTTGAAGATGTGACCACACAAGATTTTAATTATAAGGATTTCCCAGACTGTAAGCCGCGAGACCTCGTTGGTACGAGAGGTGCGGTAGGTTTTGTCTGCTAGATAAAGACAATGAAGCCGGTTAGCCATGCTAGTAAATGTACCCCTGAGTAAATGATTAGGTGAACAAATAGTCTCCTGCTGAATGCAACATTAACTTGGTGGAACCTCCAAGTGCGAACTTTAAGGAGTAATACAGCAAAGAGGTTGTCGTGGGAAGAACTTAAGGATCTTATGTGAGATGAGTATTGCTCACTAACTGAAATTCAACAATTAGAAACAGAATTCTAGAACTTGACCACTACTGGAGTCGATGTTGTTGGTTACAGTCGACCTTTTCACGACCTCTGAAGGGTTGTCCTGTATTAGGTAACACCCGAATTCAATGTATTGAGCGTAACATTTGGGGGTTAGCCCCTGGGATCCGAAGCATGATCACATCATTCCACCCCACCTCGATCACTCAAGTAGTAACTCTCGCCATTAGCCTCACCTAGGATGCAGTGAGAATGAGGAAATTATCAAAGAACAGTGCTGAGAAAAAGGAAACACGTGTGGAATCTACTAGCGACGAAAAGCGAAAGTACTCACACCTTAGGAAAGGTTCAAGAGTGTGTAACGAGTGAGCAAGGAAACTCTCGTGAAAAGCAAAACGAAGGCAATTGCTACCATAGACAATGATGGCACCAAGAAGTATGCTAATAACTTGCCGAAATCCTAAATATGATGAGTGGAACTTGCATCATGAGGGCACTTATGAAAGTACCAAGAGAGAAGTGTTTGAGACCGGGCATAAACTAGAAACTATTAAGGTAGTAATACTCAAGAAAGAATAAGGATGTATAAGTGTGGCATAGAGGCCACTACAAGTAGAAATGTCTTAGGAATGAATCAATGTTGTCAGGATACGTCTTACTCTACGATTATCGTGTAGCTATCCTCTTGATACCAATACTGAGCCTAGCTAGTGTCTTTAGATGTTAAGCATGTACGCGAATTAAAGTCATGAAAGTTAGACACACCTTACTCTATGAAGTTAACTAATGGGGAATTAGCTGACTCGCATGGAATCATTAAGGGTCACCGGTACGTTTCCTATCAACCAACATTTCACATCCATTTCATTCGATATAGATGCCGATTCTTAACTTCATCTCCATAGAATTTAAAAAGATACAGGGCCAGAGTCGAGTAAGCTAGACATCCTCTCATTCTATAGGATAGGAAAACGGTAAAAGTATGGTGTGTAAAGGGATGCACTTTGGAATGTGGAGCACGGAAATTTAATATCGACCTTCTACCCGCTCAATTGGGTTGTCACCACGTAGCTTTTTGGCATAGACTAGTTGTCCGACAATCGAGTGGAAGTGGTTAATATGAGAAAACTATATGCATTCCTCCTGTTTTATTAAGAGACGTTCATAGTATGCGGAGAGAAGCGCGAGACGCCTTGATGAATCATCAATAGCATGAAGGCCAGAAGTGCCTACCAAAAAGGTTGCATAGCCTTTCTAGCTCATGTGGTCGACAAGAAAACGGAGGAGCCAAAACTAGAGGAAATACCCGTTGCGAAGGAATTCCCTGAAGTCATTCCTAAAGACTTGCATGGATTACCTCCGCAACGACAAGTTGATTTTCGCATGGATTTGATGCTAGGAGCCGCACCAATGACAAAACCCCCGTACCGATTAGCTACGTCCGAGATGCAAGAGTTACCTACGCAACTTCAAGAGTTGCTAGATAAGGGATTTATTAGACCTTCATCACATACGATATAAGTAAACAACTACATGATTAAAAACATACGATGTTCATCCGTTGACATACTTTAAAAGTTACACACCTTAAGTTGTTGAAGATACAAAGCAACATAAGTTTTAAGTATTTCAAAAGACTAGTTCAACATAAGTTAAAACTACAAGGCTTTGCATCCTATATCTCATTGAAGATGAGATATATGGACCAAACCCTCCAAAAGGATGACATCGATAACTTGTTATTCCAAATGCTTCAAAACTACCACCAGCACCAAGATCCCATTAGTTTCCTGAAATACATGTAAGTTTGAAAACATCAACAAAAGTTGAGCGAGTTCATGTGTTTTAAGTTCGTAAGTATCAAATGAATCTCAAAAACATTTGAAAGTTCGAGTGTTGTAAGTTGGTACGTAAAGCGTCTATGAATTTAATGATCGTTAATGTTTCGCGAGGACATTAATATATGTGCCGACATAGGAAGCACTCAACCCGGTAGACTATTAAAGTGTCGATTCACTTCGACAAGGACACAAAAGCACTCTAAGTGGCCGCATAAGGACTGTGAGTGGGGCTCGCCCGTACCCGATAGATCTACCCCCTGTTCTGTGGTCCTTAAAAGGATTAATGGGGCCTAAGTTAGCGCCTATTCGCAAGTGATCCAAGAATTCATTCCATAGCTTAACCATACCCTTGTTAACATGTATTCCCCCCCCCCCCCCCCCGAGAGTTATAAAACCTAAAACGTTTAAAAGAAAAGAGGGACATGAACTCACAGTATTGCGTTTAGCAATAAGTTCTAGCAACAGTGTTCTGTAAGCGGGAGTTAACCTACAAGGGTTCAAACACGTTAGACACATCGGTCTCTTCTAGACCTTGTACTCGTTGTTCATCTTGAACATTATTGTATACGTTTTGTTTTTGGAACACTTGTGTATTTTAAATATGTTGGCATTTGTTTCGTATGTTCTTTTTATCATATGCATCTATTCTTGATTTCATAATATGTACGGACGGGCCTTGGCCTTCGCGAGTCTTCGTACCTCGCACACGTATATGTGGGTCTAGACCATGTAAGTCCTTGTGTCTCGCACAAGTATAATTGGACCGAGTGCAATAGCGTCTTCGTGCCGCGCATGACGTAAATTTGTTGTGTGAAATATATATTCTTCAGAATATATATTTTTAATTTCGGTGAACGTCGTTCACATGTACACGTATGATCGGTTTGTTTTGTGTATATATTTGTTTCACAAATATATATGTATATGTATATCTACTCAAGATATAGTTGTTAAAAATATTTATTTTTAACATCGTATATATGTTAATGTACGTATACGGTATTCCTTGTGAGTGTACACTTCAACAAGTGTATATGAGTACATTGCTATGTATTTGCGTATTTTATATGTATACGTATACCGTATTTATACGTGTAGGTATACCGTATTTATACGTGTAGTATACCGTATTTATACGTGTAGGTATACAGTATTTGTAATGTATTTTTACAATATATATTTAAAAAAAAATACACATGTATTTTACATTGGGCCTAGCCCATGCCTTTAACTTATTGGGCTTAGCCCATATTATTATTGTTTTTGGGTCTAGCCTATATTATTTATTATAAGTGGGCTTATTTTAGTTTTTATCGAAATGGGTCATTGCCCATGTATTTTGGATATTGAGCCTAGCCCAATATTTCATGTTTTAACCCAATATTTATAAGTTGGCCCAATTTTTAGTGTTCTTGAAGTTTTATAATTTTTCACTAAACATTAAGTAAACTTACTAGTAAACTTTTATAAATACACTTAGTGTTATTTTCATTGTTAAACTTTCCGGTTTTCGTTGTCATCGATATACTATGAAGTGTCTAAAAATAGTTTATTTTTAGACTTGTTGTAACGTTCGGTTAATATGTATAGTTTTTGTGTCGAAGTTGTCTGCTTCTTCGTTGAAGCATAAAGTGTCGTCCGATGTCCTTGGTTCGAGGTTCGTCGTTCGATGTTCGCGCTTTGAGTTATGGCATCTTTTAAGTGTACATTTTAAGTGGGCGCGAAGGTTTGCGACCATCGTTATATTTGCGGATATTTGTGAGGTTTTTGTCGTGGTGTAAGTGTATATTTTGTAAGTATTGTATGTATTATTTTAGTACGTATTCCTAGTACTAATACATACACATAGTTATACACATATTATACACCAAGTCAAGTGTTTAAACTATATAATTTTTACCCAAAATTATATAAACCTATACTTATATTTTTACCAATTCATTAAGTAAGTATATATATATATATATATATATATGTTAGTTTATAAAAACATAGTTGTTTAGGCTTAAACCTTTTCATCAAAACTTCCTTAATGACAATTAAGGTTACTAATTGCGTTTAACTCGGTTAATCACCCCGTTGATCTATTTTTAATCGTGATTAGATATTTAGAAAATCTCGCCATAGTTTCCCCTTAACTATAGTGTTCCCCTAGTTTTAAAAACGCGTTTAAAACCATTCTCAATTTACCAACATCATCGACCTAGTAATCTCAACAATTCACCACTTCAAGTAAACAAATACTGCCATGTATTACCTTAATTCATGAGTTTTTACATATATTAATTTCCTAAGAAAAATTCAAGACTTTTATGTTTTGAATTTCAAGACTTGTTAAGTGTAGTTTTCATAACCATTTAGTAAATCACTTGTTTTATAAAAAACATCACACTTTTAGTCTTTAATCATCAAGTTTAGTCCATTAAATCCTTAATCTTTCAAGTTTAACAACTTATATATATAATGCTCATGGATTTAAGGGTGATGATCTTTCTTGATTTAAACCTGTAGGTGTTTAAATCACATTTTTAAGACTAATCTAACAAGATCATCACTAATCTAGTTAACTACACTAAACATACAACATGATCATCTTAATTCCTAAGCTAAACAACCTATTTTAACCAAGACTAACAAGATCATACAACTCATTCAACCCTAAAACACATAATAATCACATAATACTTCATGATTAGTAAGTTGTTAAGGTTTTGTTTAGGGTTTTAAGTGAAATTTTTCTTGATTTTCAAGATGATCAACTAGTACTTTAGTAAACTACATAATATAAGAAGCTTAAAAATAGTGAAAGATGATCTTACAAATTTTCAAATGTTTAGTGGATTGTAGGATGAAGATTAGGAAGATATGGAAGCTCCAAAAACAACCTCTAATGATCCTCCAAGCATGTAATCACCTTATATCATCTTGAAATGGTTTTTAATGATGTAAATTAGGGTGTTTTAGTGAATGAAATATGAGATGGTTGTGGGGGTTTGTTGTGAACGAAAGTTAGGGAGCAAGGGAAACGTGTTTGCAATTTTTTAGTGTAAGAAAAGTTATGGAAGGTTATGAAGTGGTAAAATGGTTCATATCTTTAAATATATGGTCATAGATTTTATAAATCAAGCCATACTTCTAATCTTCTACACCATACATTTTCATCATCATTCATCAAGTGAAGGTAGAGGGGGCCCACAGGGGTAAAGTGTAAATTTTTATAAAATATCTTTTATAATTTATAACATGTGGTAAATAATTAATGGTAGATATTTTGATCATTAGAGGTAATTAGGCAATTAAGGGTTAAAGATAGTTTAGGGTATAAATAAGGTCTACTTAGTTTATTAGTTTAGTTGGTACAAGTTTTTGATGGTAAAAATACCACTAGTTCCCTCACCGGTTCGATATCGGGTGTTATATGAAAGTTATAGTTTAATACCGGGAGCTGTGGTTTTAATTTATCGTCGAGGTTATCGCGTCAAGGCGTTTATGACGCCAAAATATCGCTCACTAGTTCGCTAGATGCTTCGTTTAGGAGTTAGGTTGATAAGAATATTGTTTACTAGTCCGTCGGGTAAAAAACAGACAAGTTATGTACGTAGCGACGAAACACTGGTAACTTGTGTTTTGGATATCCCAATGATATCCCCAAGCTTATTTAAGTTGTAAAATATTATTTACAAGTTCTTCGAACATCAAAATGTTGTATTTTAGTGTTGCGGACAATTTATTTTTGTTACAGTTTTGGCGCAGAACGGACAAAGTGCATTTATAAGTGTTTACCGGAAAGTTAAGGTGTTTTAGTGATTTGTATCCCTAATTAGGGATTTTTATTTGTATTTCAGCTGTAAAGTTCGTTCATGCCCTTTGTCGCTCGTTCAGACAGTTTTCGGAAATTGCTGGCATGAATAGTGTGTTCAGGTGAATAGTGTTTTCAGCATTTTGCCAACATATTAGGTCATAGTTTGCAGTTTTCTCACGACGTGGCGATTGTATTAATATTGTTTAACATTTTTAATCAAGTCCTATGATTGCTAGACTTTACACGACCTAATCACGAAATAATTAAATCGTAACAAGTGAAATTAAATGTTTTATTAAGTGCTTAAGCTGTACGTAATTGCCATTATTTTTGCCGGTTGTCACATTCTCCCCCCGTTTCAAGAATTTCGTCCCGAAATTCAATTCATGTTACCGGTTGCTGGGGAACCTTGAAATAAATGAGGGTACTTGGACTTGATTTGATCTTCACGTTCCCACGTATACTCGGGGTCGTGACGCGAGTTCCAATGAACTTTAACTAGTTTTATACGACTCTTCCATGTCTTGTGGACCTTCCACTCCGTACCCTCAACAGGTTCTTCGGTAAACTGGAGTTTGTCGTTAATGTGTATTTCATCTGCTGGGATGACAACAGTTCCTTGAGTAGAACTTTCCTTGAGAATAAACAAGGCTTCTAACGGGGTGGCTTGGATGCTAGTGTGATAGCTATTATTGTATGAGAACTCCACTAAAGGTAAGTGAGTATCCCAATTTCCTCCAAAATCCATCACCCAGCACGTAGCATATCCTCCCCAGTTTGTATCATCCGTTCACTTTGGTCGTCCGTTTAAGGGTGAAAGGCCGTACTAAGATCTAGTCGTGATCCAAAGGCCTTTTGGAATGATTGCTAAATCCTTGACACGAACCGACCGTCTCGGTCCGATATAATAGAGACAGGCACTCTGTGTCGTGCCACAATTTCTTTAAGATATATTTCGGCCAGCTTACTAGTGCTATCCTTCTCAAAGGTGGGTAGAAAATGTACGGACTTCGTAAGTCGATCAACAATTACCCAAATCATGTCATGACCTCTCGAGGTTCGGGGTAACTTAGAAATGAAGTCCATCGAAATTTGTTCCCATTTCCATGCGGGAATTTTAGGTTGTTGTAGTAATCCTGAAGGCTTTTGATATTCCGCCTTAACTTTAGCGCAGGTAAGGCATTTTCCGACGTAAGTAGCAAGATCACCTTGAAGCTTGGGTCATAAATAATATTCTTTTAAGTCTTGGTACATTTTATCCGATCCCTGGTGTATAGAGTACCTTGACTTATGAGCCTCGTCCAAAATAATCGACCGTAAGTCGCCAAAGAATAGAACCCAAATTCATCCCATAAAGTACAGTATTCCATCCTCCTTTAGCACCAATTGTGCCTCCATTCCCCGTAAGGATTCGGCTCATATATTTTCTGGTTTAAGCCCTTCTTGTTGAGCATCGTGAATCCGAGAGGTGAGATTAGTTTGTATAGTTATCTCTAAGGCTCGCACCCTTAGAGGTTTTGCACGTTCCTTGCGGCTCAAGGCGTCCACCACAATGTTTGCCTTGCCCGAATGATACTTTATCTCACAGTCATAATTGTTCAATAACTCTACCCATCGTCGTTGCCGCATATTTATGTTTTTCTAATCAAATATATGTTGTAAGCTCTTGTGATCTGTAAAGATTGTATAACGAGTACCATATAAGTAGTGACGCCAGATCTTCAACGCGAATACCACCGCACCTAGCTCAAGATCGTGCGTGGTATAGTTCTTCTCATGCACCTTCAACTGACGAGACGCGTACGCGATGACCTTGTCTCGTTGCATCAACACACAACCAAGACCTTGATGCGATGCATCATAATAGACCATGAAGTCATTGGTGCCGTCAGGTAAGGATAAAATAGGCGTGTCACAAAGTTAATCTTTCAGTAGCTGAAAAGCCGCCTCTTGTTTCTCGCCCCAATCAAATTTCTTGTCCTTTTGCGTTAGGGACGTTAGCGGTTGAGCAACTTTGGAGAAGTTCTCTATGAATATTCGATAATAGCCCGCTAATCCAAAAAATTGTCGTACCTTAGTAGGGGTCTTAGGCGCTTCCCAGTTCTTTATCACCTCGATCTTAGCCAAGTCGACATGAATTCCCTTCTCATTTACCACATGACCTAGGAACTGTACCTCGCGAATCCAATATTCTCACTTAGAAAACTTCGTGTACAGTTGTTCCTTCTTTAAAAGCTCCAAAATAGCTCATAGATGTTGTTCGTGTTCCTCCTTTGACCATGAATATATTAGGATATCGTCAATAAACACGATCGCGAATTTATCCAAATACGGCTTACACACACGGTTCATGAGGTCCATGAATACGGCTGGTGCATTTGTTAAGCCGAACGGCATAACAAGAAACTCGTAATGTCCGTAATGAGTTCTAAAAGCCGTCTTGGGGATACTTTCCTCTTGTATGCTAAATTGATGGTACCCCGATCTCAAATTGATCTTCGAGTAATAACTTGAGCCTTGCAGTTGATCGAACAAGTCGTCGATTCTTGGTAGCGGGTATAGGTTCTTAATAGTAAGTTTGTTCTATTCCCGATAGTCTATACACATGCGAAAGCTACCGTCTTTCTTTTTAAAAAATCTGCGCGCTTCTGCTAATGAACGGGTGTGACAGATCGAACGTTGATGTTCACGGGTGTAGACTTTCCCTAACACTTAGGCATGGTTGGTGATAGACCTGGCACACATGGGGCAACAACGTCAGCTTTGGATCGAACACTTTGTTGACATGACTTACGCTAGCTACCTACAAATATAACAAGTAACTGCTAAACACTACAACTTACTGTTTCAGCTTTGAAACAGTGGAAAATTCTTGAGAAATAACCTACTTTATAATTGTATCCAAAAACCTGTGAACTCACTCATCATTTTGTGTTGACACTTGTTCTTGCATGTCTTTCTCAGGTTGTTAAGGTAGCACATGACAGGACTAGGATGCATTGGAGTCGCATTGATTTTATCAAACATTTAGACTTACCTTTAATTACATTAGCTATTTTGGTTTTGTAATTACTTACACTTCCGTAACTCAATTGTATAAATAGTGTTTTCTCATGAATGAACAAACAGGAAAATTTTAAACTCATATAGTGGTTGTTCAATATGACTAATGACTGTGATCCTGGTTTGTCACGTGCCTCGTGGTAGAACTCCGCATGTGGAAATTTGAGGGTATGACACCTATTGGGTGTTAAAAAATGTAAACCTTGACCAAGACCTTGCTAGTAAAAATCGATTCTATCAATTAAACGAATTAGACGAGTTAACAAATCAAGCATATTCCAATTCCGAAATTTTTAAGGAATGCAAGAAAAATATACATGATAAACTAAGTAAACCTAAAGAATTTCAGGAGGGGGATCAAGTGCTATTGTTTAATTCAAGGCTTAGATTATTTTCGGGTAAGCTTAAGTCAAGATGTATAGGACCCTATTCCATCACCTAAGTCTTTCCGCATGGCGCGATAGAAATTAAGCCTCCGAATGGTATAACCTTCAAGGTAAACTGACAAAGGCTTAAACCATACTGAGGCTTCATAGAGGATGAAGAAATTGAAATGAATCTTGAAGAGGTAGACACTTGATCGGTAAAACGATCAAACTTTTATCTAGTTATTTTGCATATTTTTCTTATTTATCATCTTTGTAGGAACAACTAGAAAGCATCAACCATGAAGATTTGAAGAAAAACAGGTAAGTACCAAAGGAACCACAGAGAAACGGTCAACACACATGCACGGATAAAAAAATAAAGTTATTGGCAGTCTGAACAAGGGGCCGTGCCCACCTGACATGCCCCTGTGCCCAAACACCTAGATACACAAAAAATAAGAGACCCGGCACAGGACCGTGCTGCATCAGCACGGGGCCGTGGCCGACTAACTGTTGGGATAATAAACCCTTCGGTCTTCACTTTTTCAAACACACCACGACCCGTTTCTCTGCCACGATGGTTTCTGCCAATTTTTTGATGATTCTTCACGTTCGATCGATCCAATTCGACCACAAGGTATGATTCTAACATGATTATAGTTAGTTTAACGATTTGCATGTAGTTTAACACTCAAAAATTTGGGTTTAATCTAGGGTTCTTAAACTATACATGTGCCAATCTCGAATTTTTGCTTGAATCTTGTTAGTAGCAGTTAGTAGTAGTTATTTTGAAAGTACATGTTTGAACATTGTTGAGGAAATTGATTGATTCACACTGTGTTTGCCAAACCCTTTTTCTTGACGGGAAATGTTAAAATCGGAAGGGTAAACGGGCGTTTTTGGTAAAAATGGTTACTAGGGTTTCTTAATCGGGGTTAGGCACTGCTAATGAACCAAAAATTCAGATTTTTCGAAGCCAGCTCGAAAACCTTAAATTTTGGATGAACAGACTCATAGACACGGGGCCGTGCCCAACATAACCCTCAGACACGGGGCCGTGTCCAGAACCCCTGATATCATATTTTTACATTTTTTTGTATGTATCAACTGTCTTACTGGTTCTTTCTTGCAGGATGGCTCCACACAAGTTTCTGAGGTTCAAAACTCATGAGTTGGAGTACTAAAATCGCCACGAAATCTTGAAAGAACGTCATGAAGAACCACCGAGGCAGGTATGTTATGATACGCTCAATGAAGTGGGACAAAGGGAGAGATATGACTCACTCGTGACTGGTCCGCTCTGAATCTTCCTAGAAACCCGACTCTGGTCCATACATCAATATAACATGGAGTTCCTAAGCACCCTTAAGTTTAAACGGACCGAGCCTGATTTGTTTGATTCGGATGTTGTGGAGTTTAGGTGTGGAGCAGAGATGTATAGCATCTCAGTCGTCCAATTCGGTATCCATCTTGGTCTAAACACTGAGGAGGACGCGACTGAGCCCGAGTTTACTGAAGCCCTTCGCGAACTACCCGACAACTACCGCCAGGCTGCATGGGCATTGATAGGAGACGACCACTATAATCCAAGTTCCGCCAAAAGCACAAAGATCCAAGACCCGCTCATCCGCTACATTCACCAGGTTCTAAGTGGTTCTTTGTGCCAAAGGGATAATAGCGGCGGGGTGGTAAATCTACGAGAACTTACGGTCCTTTATTGCCTCGTGACTCACCAACCTATCGATGTTGCCAACATCTTGCTCCGAAACATGGCTGCCAATGCTATAGCGGACACCCGAATGTCGATTTTCTATGGGGGATGGATTGCAAAGTTGTTCAAGAATTTCATTCAACGAACCCCGTCGTCGTTCAACAGAGGTGTCGGTACTACTAAGGTCGATCTCACAATATGCCGTAGCATGGGTCTCATCATCGATTGCCCCGATGGTACTATGCGTTTCAAAGACTCAAAGGGTCGTGCTTGGAATCCTAACGACCCGAATATTATTTTGGCAATCGAAGACATACCGAACTGTCCTCATCCCGGAAAATTCCCGGGATCCTCATCCCATGGAGGCACTGATTTTCATGACTTTACAAGTTTATATAATATTATGCAAGAAACCCTCCAAGTCTCGAAGAATGCTTACAGCTTAGGCCAAAGCTCGAGCACCTGAATCGGAAGCATGGAACGAAGCATCCACTCCATGTAAAACGACATCATCTACATTCGGGATCACATGGTGATTCGAGATGATGATGAGGAGGAGGAGGAGGAGGACGAGGACGAGGGGCATAGGATGAACTCCGACTAGACAGCGATGGTGCCGGGCGACGTGGGTATCATATAGGTTAACTTTCTCACCCTTCGAACAATCTAAACATTTCCACGAGTTGCATCCCGGTTGCAACAATTTACTTTCTCTTAGACTTTTTTTTATTTTCTGCATTTTGTTTTTACTTTTGTCATGCTATACTGGTGGTTAAACTTTGAATGATGGTAAATTAGGTTTTATGATGGTTTTTGTATATTATGTGTGTTGTGGTAGTATTGTACAATGCAGGTACAACGGAAGGCTTCGATACACTAAACATAGTGGTCCCTAAGCTAAACGTCGAAAACTTGCATTTTTAACTGAAACAGGCGAGCAGCACGGGGCCGTGTCCACTCAACACGCCCCCGTGCCCAAGCCACTGATGTCAAAAAGTTTTTCTCAAAACAGTGACACGGGTCGTGCTCACCCGGAACGACCCCGTGCTCACTCCACTGTAAGTTTTCTAAAAACTCAGTCGCTGGCAATCTGAGCATGGGGTCGTGGTCATCCAACATGACCCCGTGCCCAGTGCCCAGTAGCCGTTGAATTTTGTTATTTTCGCACTTTTACATATTTAACCTAAATAAATCCTTTTTTTTTGGGACACATTGGGGACAATGTGTAATTTAAGTGTGGGGGAGAGGTTAAAACCTTGAATCATTTGTCCTAAAACAAGCCTTACATGAAACTCGTTAAGAACCGCTAAACACCCCAAACTTTTTCAAAAACTTTATTTTCTTTCTTTTACTTATCTTAGATTAGTTGGTTAAATAAGTTCTAAAAATGATGTTTTTATTAATTTACATCTAAAAACGTCATGATAAAAAGAATCACTTAAGAAAATTATAAAATGGGCCTAACAAATCTTTATAAAAATTGACTTGTTTATATATGAATTTTTACACTACAACCCTTTTTTCACAAAAAAAGTGAGTTTTGAGCCTTTAATGCGCATAAATGAACACCCATACTAATAGCTCAAATTTTCGTTTTGTTAGGATCTGAGTTTGTTTAGATTGTATTGTTAACTAAATGAAAGGAAATTCAGAGAACAATTTGCAGCGGAAATGAAAGTAAACTTTATAACACAATCACAGGATAATAGTTTTCAGCAAACATGATTTCATTAATCAAATGATTGTATCAATTACAGTTAGTTCGTACAAGATGATGGTGAAAAAGAGCTGATAGAATAGTACAGGTACTGTTCTATTTATAGTACATCCCTAACCACTGAGCATCTAATGCTGACGCCACCTAAACAGTGACATCTAAAAGACTAACAACCTCTAACCACTAATCTATACAAACACTGATACAATAAAACAACTGATTACATAAACACTGATGTAGCTTTCCACTATTGTTGCCTAAGCACTGATGTTGCAGATTAGTGCTTTCTTCATTGGTTGATCAGGCCTTGAATCAGTAGTGCTTTAGTCTTCATCAGTATTTTGACAAGCAGCAGTTGTTAGGTCTTCAGTCTTTATAATCAGAAGTTCTTTGATGGACAGTTGTTGAGAAGATCAATACTTAGAGACATCAGCTGATATAACCACTGTCATTGGAGAGAACTTATGGCATGCATTACTTACTGATGATCAACGGTTGAGATCGAATTTTGGCTTTCAGTATCATCTGTTCTTATGGGTTTGATTACATGGGTCAATAATCTCCCCCTAGAACATATGATGCCAAAACACTTCTTTATTCTTGATCTTTAATCTCTCATTAACTACTCCTTGATTTGCCCTTTGAATTGTAATTCAAAGTTCATGGAGTCTTCATCATCCTCATCCCTACAAAGTTGAAGTTCAAGAAGATCTAGGAGGTCAGCTGCATCCAGACCTAATGCATCTTCCCTTGAGATGTGTTCAACTTTTCCATTGGACTTGAGCAAGGTCAATACATGGGTCTTTCTATCAGACTTCCACTTTAGTATTTTTGAGTTCAATGGATTTCTGGGGAGATATTTTATTTGATGAGAGTTTGGTGATGGTGGTCTACTTGTCAGCCTTTGAACTGTTTCATCAAGTTGAGCTGGAAGCTTTAAAGAGGCATCATCCAAGCCAAACATGATCTGATCCTTGATGGCCTGTTTCATGATTTCAGCTTCTCTCTTTGCATCTTCCCCATCCATCTGCTTCTGTCTTTTTCTTTTCTCTAAGACATGGGTGGATAAGTCAGATGATGTGAACAGTGTTTTTAGAGAGAGGGTCTGCCGCTTTGGCTCATCAGTGGATTTGTCTTTGTATGCTGGTTTTTTTGGTGCTGTAGGATCTGTCTCTCTTAGTTTCTCCAGCTTATCATAGACTACATCAATATACTTATCATAGACTACATCAATATACTGCCTGGACCATTTTGAAATGGCCCTTGCTGATCCATACTTAGCTGCAACCAACTCAACTCTCTTCCTCTTGTATTCTAAAGTATGTTATGCACAGGATTTCTTGTACTTGTTCCAGTTTGGTGCAGATCTCTTCATCTGAGGATCATTCTTTACTCTTTCAGTTCTGTTTACTTCTGCTTTGAGAGCTATGAGTGGCCAGTCTTTAAATTTTTCAACTTTAGCAGGACAAAATTTATCTCTCATAATAAGCTCTAAGAGATCTTTCCTCAGCTTCTTCTGTAGATCAGCATTTGGTGGTAAGTTTGACATCTCTTTGCTTAAGTCTCTCGCATAGTCTTCCAGTTTCCTGACTTTGCTTAACCCATGTTGCATTCGACTTGAGATGTTGTTGTCACCTTTCCCTTTACCCTCATGTTTAGCAATGTGTTCAGCTTGCTTGGCTTTGAGTTTCAGATAATCATCCATTTTCTTTGGAGTTCTGAAGCCTTGAAGAGATGGGAAGATTCTTTTAGAAGGATCATCCTCTGTATAGAATTGTCTCATTTCATTTTTCACGGCATGTAATTCCACAGGATAATTTACTTCCAGTGGGATGGATCTTGAAGGATCTTCCCCTTCAAGTGTTCGTGGTTGAAGAAGTGGATTGGAGGATTGAATGGTTCAGGGTTGGTTTGGATGAAAGGTGAAGATGATAAAGGAGTATGTGTAGGTATATCATCATCATTCACTTGGAACTTTCTTTTTCTTGTGTAGACAGTTTTAGGAGAATGAGTTTTTGTTGGAGATTTGGAAATAGGAATGAAAATAGCTTGGGAAGGGAATTGGAAAGTGGTGGATTGACTAACAGCTGTTGAAAAAACTGGTGTCTCAACCCTCCGTTGTCTTAACAACTGTTGAAGTATCAACATTTGTTGCATTGGTGGATGGCTTTGGTGAGGTTGGTTTTTTGGTCCTTTTGGTAGGTTATTTTTGTGGTGGAGGTTTTGTTTTGGGTGTAGCAGTGGATGGTCTTTTTATACCAACAGTGGTTTGTCTTTCAGTGGAGTCAGATGTTTGTTTTGATGGTGATGGTGATCTTGGGTATGTGGCAAGTGATGGTTTGTTGTGTTTGTGAGATTTTCTTCTATCAGAAGTGCCAAGATCCTTTGTTTTGATTTCCCACTCTTTCAATTCCTTTTGTTCCCTCTTCCAAATCCTTTCCTTTGTTACATTGTGATTTTAAATAGCCTTTTTGTTTGCGGGCACTTCATCTGCTTGAATGTTCAGGGTTTCATCAACTCCCTTTTCCTTTTTCTTTGACAGATGTTTCATTAGTGGTTGCAGAAGACCTTTGCTCAGACTCTGGCTTTTGTGTTGGCTTTTTCCTGGGAGTAGGTTTGCCAAACTTCTTCATGTCATATTTCTCCCCCTTTTTGGCATCATCTTGATCATCATCATCTTTATAGATAGGTGTAGGGGTATTGCCAGTCATTTTTGTCAAGGCCTCTTTAATAGCCTTGATTTCAGCCTGAGTATCTTTGTACCTTGCTTCAACCATGTTTCTAATTAATTCCATATGTGTATTGTGTTGGATTTCTGCAAGTTCCCTTTGAGCTGTAAGAATAGGCTGGACTGAGTTCCAGAGCTCTTGGGATAATTGTTGATGTGTTGGTTGACTTTTGGAAGCTTCTACTAGAGTTTCAATTGATTGATTTATGGTGAGAACAGTGCTTTCAATGGAAGATAACCTCTCCGTCAAATCTTGGTATTTTAAACCATCACCCAAATGAATGGGATCATCTGATTTCCTACCAGTGGTAGTTGTATCAGCTGTTGAACCAGGAGGAGTCTCCAATGGTTCATCAACTGATGCCCCTTTTTCTTGGTAGTGGGGACTTCCCTCTGCGGTGGTTACCTTAGAAATCTCACCAGTGGATACCTTGATAGCAACAGCAGTGGTTGCCTTCAAGGGAGTCTTACATATGAAACTACTGTCCAGATGTAGATCAGTGGATCCAACATCTGTAGTAGCTGCTACACTTGAACTACCAACAGGAATTTCATGAAATTCTAGTGGTGTATCCTCCTCAGCTGTTTGTGGGATAACCAATGAGGTGGTTCAGACACAGCCATTGTTGAAGTTGTACCCTCTTTAATGTGTGATTGAGAGGGGCTATTTTGAGTCTGAAGCTCAATGGCATCAAACAGAGGTACAAGAGATGGTGGAAGTTGAGATGAAGGGATTGGTGTTGAAAGAGAATTTACCCAGGGAGAAGGGTTGTTAAGCATACTCTAAAGTGAGGGTAATACTTCATATTGAGGTGTCCCTGTGCTTACAACATGTTCCTTTTGTGAGGAAGCATGAGGAGTTGAGGCTTTGGGTGGAGATCTTTCCATCTGTTGTGAGGAAGTAGCAACAGTGGTTGTTGGTGACATTTGTGTTGTCACTGGGTTAACTTCTGGGATCTCATCTTCCAGAAAACCCTTTTTGGTGGGCTTGGTGGATTTTTTTTTCTTTTTGAGGGTTTTTGGTGGGGATTGCACAGCAGTGGTTGTGCTGCTGTGTTCACCAAGAATAGTGGGCTCAGCAGCTGAAGTCTGAGGAGCAGATGTCGACGCATCCAAAGGTTGCTCAGACTCCCCTGCTTGTGTTTTGGAACCTTTTGACGCTTTAGCCATGAGGCGAGTAAAAGTTTTAGTAGACAGGTTGTTTATTTGAAAAAGGTCACCTTGTACAAGTACTTGTGCATTTTCTTTTGGTATTTTCTATTGTAAATAATAACTAAGAAATCATGGAAACAGCAAGAAAGCCTGTGGCTTCTTTTCTTTGATATTATTCACATTTTTGACCAAATCATTAAAAATTTATTGGGAGTAATTGAAATTAGTTTTAGACATGATAGCATACCCCAAGTATTAGATTTTCAAAGGAATTTCATTAAAAGCAGTTGTTTTATTAGACACACAGGTGAGCAGGGTATGAAACAGGAATTTCATGGGAGGTGGAAATTCTCCCTTTTGCATAGTGCCTTTTTTCAATTGTCGTGCATCCCTCTTTCGATCAAATCAATTTGATACTCATCCTTAGGGAAAGAAGATTTACCTGCTTGGTCGTTCATCTGGAAAACTTCTGATATGGTTTGTGGTGTTATTTGGACCAAAATTTCTCCCACTTTTGATGTAATGGCCCAAGGCTTTTTATCTTGAATTTCAAGTTTAGCATTAGCCCAGAAATCTCGTAGGGATTCTTGGTAAATGGGAGCATTGCAAGTCAACAAACTTTTGTACTTTGATGATGAAAGGGTGTCGATTATAGAATGGAAATCTGTACTTTTGCTTGATTATTCAAGTGTACAGTGATAGTTGTGTGGATGTTTGATGATGAGAGCCATGATGATTGTGAAAAATCACAAATGGAAGAGAAGAGAAGAGATGAGTATGAGATGGAAACCTCTTTGGAAGAATTTTTGAATTCGATACGGCGGTGAAAACTCTGTTTGGGATTTTATCAGGGTTTTATGTGAGTGAAAAAGTGAATGCTGATGTGGCAGCGGTTTCAAAGATCGGACAGCTAAGAACTGTCCACATGGCAACCTCTGATGGAATAGTGGAAGACAGTTGTTTGGAAAACACTGATGGGCAATATCAGTGGTTGAGAACGAATGAATGATTTAACTATCAGTGGTCGAAACACTAATGTTTGGTCAATAGTGGTCAACAAGAAAAATGAAGAAACAAAGGTTGTCTTTCAAGAGTGGATGAATTTTCAACAATCAGATGTTTGAACCAATCAGTGGATATGGACAGACTTTTAAGGATTAATGAAAATTTTCATTTTAACTATTTTTAAGGATGGATTTTTGATTTTCTAAAAACATTTTAATGCTTTTTATTCATAGAAAAACAAGATTTTGCTTGTTATTCCATGTTAAGCATGTCAATTCTAGAGATCAAGCTTTCAAAGGTGGATGTGTCTAATGCTTTTGTTAGCACATCTGCCAACTGATCTTTAGTTGGAACATGATGTAGAGAAATCAAACCTTTTTCATGGCAATACCTCACAAAGTGATGTCTGATGTCAATGTGCTTGGTGGTTAAATGAGAGACTGGATTTTTGATAATATTTTCAACTGCTTGACTATCCAACATGAGAGGTGTCTTTAAAGCAGTTATACCAAAATCCAGCTGTTGATTTTGAAGCCCCAACAGTTGGGCTGTACAGCTTGCAGCAGCAATGTATTCTGCTTCAGCAGTGGTTGTGGAAACAGCTGCTTGCTTTTTGCTTTGCCAAGACACTAAGCAATTACCTAGGAATTGACACCCACCTGATGTAGACTTCGTTGTTGTGTTACATCCAACAAAGTCACTATCTGAGAAACCTGAAAGCTTAACATTCCCATCAGCAGGGTACCAGATACCAAGTGTGGGAGCACCTTTTATGTATCTGAATATCCTTTTCACAGCAATGAGATTAGACTTCCTAGGGGCTGATTGGGATCTTGAACAAACACATGTTGCAAACATGATGTCTGGCCAGGATGCAGTTAGGTACAATAAAGACCCAATCATGCTTCTAAATAAGGTTTGATCAACAAAATCATCCTTGTCATCAGACATGACCAGCTTTGTGGTTGCCATGGGAGTACTACATGGTTTGCAATCATTCATCTCAAATTTGTTTAAAAGTTATTTTGTGTCACACCCCCAAAATACCACGTGCGGAATTACCGCGGGGCGTGTGACGTACCAGGATCCAAGCCACCAATCACATTGAACTTCGCATAATTTGAGTAAATAAAACTTTCATTTATTGACATTAAGTGTTATAACGTTACAAACAATTCACAGTATACAGCGGAAGCATAAATCATTCGTTAAGTGTTTATAAACCCTTAGTCTTGTGTTGCGATTCCATGTATCTCGACTCATGACCACTCCAGCCTCCCAGACAGCAAGTTCCAACAATAAGCACCTAAAAGGCCTGCAAGGCATGTAACAACGAGTCAATAACAAAGTTGTGCGAGTTCACAGTTGGTTGTCCAGTTTTAATGTTGTTCCAAAACCCTTGAGTTGTTTGAAAACAACAAGTTATCCAGTTCCTTGTTTCCCAAACCATAATTAGTGGGGGCTACCACATGTTGTAAACCACTAGACTAGTTATATATATTGGCGTCCTTCCCAACCGAGGACGGAGGTACGTATTCTACCCATCCGAGAATACGCAGGTTAAATGTAGTCGTCCTTCCCAATCCGAGGACGGAGGTACGTATTCTTCCCAATCCGAGAATACGCAGGTTTAGTGTAGGCGTCCTTCCCAATCCGAGGACAGAGGTACGTATTCTTCCCAATCCGAGAATACGCACGTTTAATGTAGTCTATTAGTGGTGAATATACAGGTTTCATCTTAGCTTCTTAATCCCATTCCCAACCCACCGGGAATCCCATGCCTTAAGAGTGTGAACTCACCTTAGATTGCTCGGTAGATAATAATGTTTATCCTAAACTTGGTCACCGCGTCCTATAACGATTACCCATCGCTAGGACCGTATGCA
This sequence comes from Helianthus tuberosus, assembly GCA_030545235.1. Taxonomy (NCBI): domain Eukaryota; kingdom Viridiplantae; phylum Streptophyta; class Magnoliopsida; order Asterales; family Asteraceae; genus Helianthus; species Helianthus tuberosus. Next base: position 36,947,181 of record CM060357.1, on the reverse strand, counting down.
AGTAATTCACATATAATAAGCATTTCGCACACGTAGCAAGTAATCACGTATTTCATAGTAGTACACAAACAGTAAGTATTGTACGACCAAACAGTGCGTGACTACGATCATTAATAATTGTGCGACTTATATACAGTGAAGGATATGCTATAATAGATGTTCAAAAAGTGGTGGTGGGGTCATTTATATTATACGGTCAACAAATCAACAACATATAATCTTTTATTCTTTTTGAATTAACAGGAAAAGACAAAAGAGCATTAAATCACGAATTTCAAATCAACCAATAAAAGATGAGTTGTACCCTATGCTAGTTTACTTGTACATTCCCTAAACCCATCTTCATCATCCTTGAAAAACAATTCCATATATCAGATCACATAATACACCATGCACCAAAAATCATGAAATCAATTATATCAAGAACTCTAGCATGTGAACCTTTAGCCAAATTATATCCTACTGTTTGTTATTTAACGAGAACTACCATTTAGCAAATATCATCAAGCATGCATGGCCAGGTTGTACATAGAGCATTTATAGTTGTACACTTTTAAGAAACTAGCAAATAAAAGCATCAACATGAACCATTAACATCATCAACATCCTCATATCACTGTTTTATTTCCAATAATCATTCCAATGGCACCATCTCTTATCCTACTACTAACTAGTTAGACATGCATCATTCGGTTGTACTCAGAGCAGGTTTAATTGTACAATCCAATAAAACCCAACAACATTTATAAGAACACAGCATTGTTTCGATATCATTTATTACATAATACACAACATCTTTATGGTTTGCTACTGTACGCCTCATTCAAGTTAGTTTTATTAGAGCAATCACCTATTTTCACATCATCTAATTCATAACAAAAATCACGAAATCCATCGTTCAAACACTCCGCTTGATCATCCACAGTTTATTATTATATACATCTCGGTTCCATAATGCACCTATATAATCACTTACAGTCACCGACATGTTTCACAAGGCATCATATATTTTACATGTATTGAGCGTAAACAATACACACATGCAACCTACACACTTATCATTCATATCTTCATGTATAACATCGAGCATGAACAACACATGTACAGATCATCGAACAAATATATATACTTTCATATAGTTCCATATAATCACTCAATCGCAGGCACCAAACAACGCTATGGATGGACCGAAACCGAGACAACGCGTTGGAAAATGAAGTAACGAAATTTGTGGGACTTACCGGCGATCGGTGACGGAGGAGTGGTGATGTTCTGCGGTTGCCGAGGGAGGGAGAGGGACGAGAGGTGGTGTACGGGATGTTGGAGGAAGTTGCTGCCAATTGCCGTAGGGTTTGTGTTCTTGTGAGATCGTTTTGCAATATAAACAAACTCACATAATTGATGGCTGAACAAAAGAAGTCGGTGGAAACTTGCTGTTGTGGGCTGAGACATGAGGTATAGTGGGTTGAAACTTTGGGTTGCTTGAAGGGCTGTTAAAGTGTGGGCTGATTGGGCCGTAGCAAGTGGTAGGGGCGGTTTGGGATTGATACGGAACACACAAAAAAAGCAAAACATGACACAATTCATTGGCTGCACTATATTCTCAATTTACATACATCCATATACTATTATTATTATTATTCTTAGTATTATTATTATTATTATTATTAATGTTCGGGTCTCATAAGCTTCGGATTACACGGGTGGGTTAGATCGACAAACGAGGCATGTACTTTGGTTCAAACGGTTCGGGTCGGTACAACACGGTAAGGATTTGGTTAATTCATCAAATAAAATAAACATAAGATTTGATTTATAAAAATGAAATAGATGGGTTTTTACCTCAAAGTTACGAGTTGTCACATCATCCCCAAGTTGAAAGAAATTTCGTCTCGAAATTTAGCACGTAGTTACTGAGGAAGCTAGTTAGGTTGCGTGGTTTTCCTGGGGTGTCGCATCCGCAGTAGCTTCAGCCTCATTAGTGGTTTCACTGTTCTCGAACAACTGGGGATATTTGTGTTTCATTTGGTCTTCTCGTTCCCAGGTAAACTCTGGGCCACGACAGGAGTTCCAACGAACTCGAACAATAGGTATCTTGGTGCGTTTGAGAATCTTGACCTCCCGGTCGAAGATTTCCACTGGTTCTTCAGCAAATCGCAACTGATCATCGATGGTGAGCTCCTTGAAAGGAACTATGAGGGTTTCATCTGACTGACACTTCTTCAGATTCGACATATGGAATACGTTGTGAACTCCACTGAGTTCTTCGGGTAGATTCAACCTGTAGGCCACCTTGCCAATTCTCTCAGTGATTTCGAAAGGTCCAACATATCGCGGGTTGAGTTGCCTCGTTTACCAAAATGAACTACACCTTTCCAAGGTAAGACTTTAAGTAGAACCCGGTCCCCGACCTGGAATTCTAGAGGTTTCCTACGCTTATCAGCGTAGCTTTTCTGACGAACACGAGCTGCCGCCATTCGTTGTCGTATCTGAGCAATCTTCTCTATCGTGTCGACGACGAGTTCTGGACCTGTGATTTGCCTGTCCCCAACCTCTACCCAACAAGGAGGTGATCGGCACTTACGCCCGTACAATGCCCCAAACGGAGCAGCCTGGATGCCGGTGTGGTAACTGTTGTTATATGAAAATTCCACTAAAGGTTGATGCCACTCCCAGCCGTTAACAAGGTCGATTATACATGCTCGAAGCATGTCTTCAAGAGTTTGGATGGTGCGTTCAGTCTGCCCATCTGTCTGCGAATGATATGCCGTGCTCATGTCTAGACGTGAGCTAAAGGATTTGTGCATCGCTGGCCACAAATCAGAAGCAAATCGTGGGTCGCAATCAGAGATAATGGAGGTTGGCGCCCTGTGCCTAACGACCACTTCTTCTATGTAGATGACTGCAAGTGTAGAAAACTTATCCGTTTCCTTGATGGCTAGAAAGTGTGCTGGTTTCGTGAGACAATCAACGATCATCCAGGTGATATTGTTTCCACTTCGAGTTGTAAGTAGACTAGCGACCAAATCCATGGCAGTATGTTTTAACTTTCCATATAAGTGTTTCTGGTTGCTAACACTTCACCTTGACTTTCCCACAAGTCAAATATCATTCCTATACCTAGCTAGGTGGGCCTTCATGCCCGATCACCAGTACAAAGTTTATAAATCCAAATGTCTCTCATCAAAACCCAGACGGCTAGAATATCAAAGCCGGTGCTTTGCTCAACGCAAATTTCCTACAGTTGATGTATAATGCATCCACACTCGTTCCATGAGGTAGCAACTATCGTCTGACCTGCCAAGGTTGCTTCTCCATGCCCCACATGGGTTCAACTTGAAGATCCCCTTCCCTCAGTTCTCCAGTTTGAACAGGGCGAATCGGAACAGGTAAGTTAGAGTCGATAATGAGCTGCGAAGCTCGCGCACGTTCAATTTTCATAGTTGTAATTATCCTAGAGTTTCCCTCCAGCGATGCCAAGTACACGGGAGGCTCTTGTGATCGGTCTAAATAACGCATCTGGCACTGTCCAAGTAATGCCTCCAACTTAAATCCAAGGCCCACGGTTGCCACCGCAGGTTGTGTGTTGTGCAGTCCCTCGTTGTAACTCCATCATGTAAGTCATCTCTCTCTCGAGTTGCGTCGGTGTGTAACTAGGACTCTGATTCGGACCATCATGGTATACCACTAAATCACCCGCACCCTCAGGTAAAGACGATGCTCGGTGCGTTACAGAGTTGCAATTCAAAAGCTGAAAAGACATCCTCCCGTTTCGTCTTTCACGAACATAACACCCTACTGTGCTAAGGAGATTTAAGCTGTGCGGCCTTCGAAAATCCTGTGGGTAAGCTGCGATAATATCTAGCGAAATCAAGGAATTGCTGCATCCACCAAGGAATCCTGTGGTGTCGACCAGTTTCTAACCAAAACGGACCTTAGCGAGATCCATGTGTATTCCTTCTTCGTTGACTAAATAGCCAAAAAGGTACCTCTCGAATCTAGGAGTTACTCTCAACTAGACTTCGTGCGAAGCGACTCTTCCCTCAGGAGTTCTGAGTGAGATACAATGTCGTCCAAAATATTTCTTCCTCCCGGAGATGATCCAAAACGTTGTTACTGAACACAGTCGATTCTGGGGATCCACAAAGCTGCTGATGTGTTGATCAACTCGATGGTTAAGGTGAACAAGGTCTAAATGGCCGCATTGCGTTTGATGATTTGTTGTAGGAACATGCTCCCCCTTGAACTTCCATCTGGTGATAGCTCACTCGTTAGTCAATCCTCAAATGGAAGCTTGTCCCTCGCAATTGATCGACTGGTTTTCAATACATGGTCGAGGCAAGCGGTTCTTAACTGTTACCTTGTTAGGTTCTCAATAATCAGTACATATATCCTGGGGCTCCCCAAAGCAAAAACTAGGTCTGACAAAACTCCTGCCTAACAGTCTCTGTTGTTGATTTGACAACTCTCTCAACCCTCCTGGTGCAAGACGGTAAGAAAATACGAAGAATCAGGGCTGCCACTGGCGTGAGATCAAACTGAGAGTCTGTCTAATAGTTGTGGAAGTAAACCTGATAGTCCTCCCGTAGCATGCTGAGTGGAATCCTGAACAATTGGTGGATCCTCGATCCTCTTTTCTTAGACCAAACATTAGTAACGGTTGCCAACACAGCGGGGTAGTCCCTCCGTAGACGCTTTCTGGTTTTCATTGCTGATATGATGCCAACATTCATGCCGCGTATAACTGCACGATATCTGGATAACCAATCCATACTAACTACTGCATCGAGCTATCGAGGATGGCAGAAAGAAGGCCGACGTCGAACACTTGTCCCACAAGGTCGAGTTTACATCCCAACGGACATATAAGGTTTCATTTGACTTGCTCCTAGTTGATTCCACAACAGGTTCGGTTTCAAGAAGCATCAGGGTTAAGCAGAACAGTGACGAAGTGATTAGTCACCCAGAACATGTAGGCCACCATGTTGTTATAATCCTGGCATTGCCCACGCCGATCCTAACTGCCCTTCCATGAGCATCATTTCCTGCGTTGTTGTACTCGTTGCGAGGATTTCCAGTACGGTCATCGTTCCCTTGGTTGTTGTCGTTGGATTGAGCAACGGCCACTCCCTGTTGTAGGCACCTTCACTTCCCATACTTTTGGTTACCATTACAAATACCCTGATGTTGCCGTGACTGTTGCCTCTAATGCTGTTGTTTGAAACGGAGCTCTACGATCTTTTACCGACAGGGTCCACCTCTTCACATTCCATGGTACGTGCTAAGGCACTACTCACTGTGCAGGGGGGGGGGGGGTTCACCTTCCATTCTACAGCCAATTGTCATTGCCAATGTCCTGATTACTTCGTAAAAGTTGACCCTCAAGAGTCACTGGCTGGGGTTAAAGATTCGATTGGAGTCAAATCGCTGATGTTCATTGTTAATAACTAAGGTCGTCAAAGTACTGAGGTCGATAAAGTACTACACTCATCCTCCTGTCCATCGATGTTGCAAGTTGTTTGAGTAATACACGGTCTGTTACGAGGGTATTGCAGAAGTGATCACACTTCGGGATCTAAGATGTCAATACATGAGTTCCAGCAAATGAAGAGGAGTAAGAAAGGTATCGATCAATCATTCGACGCTGCGACATCCAACTCAGGGACGTTCGTATAAGCACCCAACATTCTACATGGTTCGCTAGGTGTTCAGATGGGTGTTCAGGTAATACTCGATAGCATCGAGATTCGAAGGGATCTAGAGATGAATGAAAAATTCACGTTCGAGTAGGGGACAATCACTACTATGACCCCTATAGGTTTGTTATGTTTCACATTGATCAAATAACATAACAGAACCCCTTTTCCACTTGTTAAGCCTCACTGGGACTCACATGCACCCCACATTATTATTATGTGTGCACCCACAATAATATTGCGAGTTGCATGCTCATCTCAGCTCCTCTTAACTCATGTCAAATGGTTCCTCAAACTCGAGTAGCAAACAAAGAGCATCACTAAGAGTAAGTCATGAAGGTTTAGGGAAATACCACCCTATCAGTCACATAACACATGCAAGTAATACAGGGATTTATATTGTTGTGCTAAGCGTGCAATCACATGCAATATCATATGTAAGTGTTCACTAGTTATGCAGTACAATGAGTATACGAGAGACGAACCTTGCAATCTGGAGCTGAGTGTCATGGTCGTATTCACGTTTTCAAAACTGTTCGGTTATAGTCTGGTTTTATAAAAACGTTTTTCATCATTCTAAAACCAAGTTCACTATAACCAATGGCTCTGATACCAATCTGTCACACCCCCAAAATACCACGTGCGGAATTACCGCGGGTCGCGTGACGTACCAGGATCCAAGCCACCAATCACATTGAACTTTGCATAATTTGATTAAATAAAACTTTCATTTATTAACATTAAGTGTTATAACGTTACAAACAATTCACAGTATACAGCGGAAGCATAAATCATTCGTTAAGTGTTTATAAACCATTAATCTTGTGTTGCGATTCCATGTATCTCGACCCATGACCACTCCAGCCTCCCAGACAGCAAGTTCCAACAATAAGCACCTAAAACAACAATAAGCACCTAAAAGGCCTTGAAGGCATGTAACAACGAGTCAACAACAAAGTTGAGCGAGTTCACAGTTGGTTGTCCAGTTTTAATGTTGTTCCAAAAACCATGAGTTGTTTGAAAACCACAAGTTATCCAGTTCCTTGTTTCCCAAACCATAATTAGTGGGGGCTACCCCATGTTGTAAACCACTAGACTAGTTATATATATTGGCGTCCTTCCCAACCGAGGACGGAGGTACGTATTCTACCCATCCGAGAATACGCAGGTTAAATGTAGTCGTCCTTCCCAATCCGAGGACGGAGGTACGTATTCTTCCCAATCCGAGAATACGCAGGTTTAGTGTAGGCGTCCTTCCCAATCCGAGGACGGAGGTACGTATTCTTCCCAATCCGAGAATACGCAGGTTTAATGTAGTCTATTAGTGGTGAATATACAGGTTTCATATTAGCTTCTTAATCCCATTCCCAACCCACCGGGAATCCCATGCCTTAAGAGTGTGAACTCACCTTAGATTGCTCGGTAGATAATAATGTTTATCCTAAACTTGGTCACCGCGTCCTATAACGATTACCCATCGTTAGGACCGTATGCAAGTAATTCACATATAATAAGCATTTCGCACACGTAGCAAGTAATCACGTATTTCATAGTAGTACACAAACAGTAAGTAGTGTACGACCAAATAGTGCGTGACTACGATCATTAATAATTGTGCGACTACAGTGAAGGATATGCTATAATAGATGTTCAAAAAGTGGTGGTGGACTGGTGGGGTCATTTATATTATACGGTCAACAAATCAACAACATATAATCTTTTATTCTTTTTGAATTAACAGGAAAAGACAAAAGAGCATTAAATCACGAATTTCAAATCATGCAATAAAAGATGAGTTGTACCCTATGCTAGTTTACTTGTACATTCCCTAAACCCATCTTCATCATCCTTGAAAAACAATTCCATATATCAGATCACATAATACACCATGCACCAAAAATCATGAAATCAATTATATCAAGAACTCTAGCATGTGAACCTTTAGCCAAATTATATCCTACTGTTTGTTATTTAACGAGAACTACCATTTAGCAAATATCATCAAGCATGCATGGCCAGGTTGTACACAGAGCATTTATAGTTGTACACTTTTAAGAAACTAGCAAATAAAAGCATCAACATGAACCATTAACATCATCAACATCCTCATATCACTGTTTTATTTCCAACAATCATTCCAATGGCACCATCTCTTATCCTACTACTAACTAGTTAGACATTCATCATTCGGTTGTACTCAGAGCTGGTTTAATTGTACAATCCAATAAAACCCAACAACATTTATAAGAACACAGCATTGTTTCGATATCATTTATTACATAATACACAACATCTTTATGGTTTGCTACTGTACGCCTCATTCAAGTTAGTTTTATTAGAGCAATCACCTATTTTCACATCATCTAATTCATAACAAAAATCACGAAATCCATCGTTCAAACACTCCGCTTGATCATCCACAGTTTATTATTATATACATCTCGGTTCCATAATGCACCTATATAATCACTTACAGTCACCGACATGTTTCACAAGGCATCATATATTTTACATGTATTGAGCGTAAACAATACACACATGCAACCTACACACTTATCATTCATATCTTCATGTATAACATCGAGCATGAACAACACATGTACAGATCATCGAACAAATATATATACTTTCATATAGTTCCATATAATCACTCAATCGCAGGCACCAAACAACGCTATGGATGGACCGAAACCGAGACAACGCGTTGGAAAATGAAGTAACGAAATTTGTGGGACTTACCGGCGATCGGTGACGGAGGAGTGGTGATGTTCTGCGGTTGCCGAGGGAGGGAGAGGGACGAGAGGTGGTGTACGGGATGTTGGAGGAAGTTGCTGCCAATTGCCGTAGGGTTTGTGTTCTTGTGAGATCGTTTTGCAATATAAACAAACTCACATAATTGATGGCTGAACAAAAGAAGTCGGTGGAAACTTGCTGTTGTGGGCTGAGACATGAGGTATAGTGGGTTGAAACTTTGGGTTGCTTGAAGGGCTGTTAAAGTGTGGGCTGATTGGGCCGTAGCAAGTGGTAGGGGCGGTTTGGGATTGATACGGAACACACAAAAAAAGCAAAACATGACACAATTCATTGGCTGCACTATATTCTCAATTTACATACATCCATATACTATTATTATTATTATTCTTAGTATTATTATTATTATTATTATTAATGTTCGGGTCTCATAAGCTTCGGATTACACGGGTGGGTTAGATCGACAAACGAGGCATGTACTTTGGTTCAAACGGTTCGGGTCGGTACAACACGGTAAGGATTTGGTTAATTCATCAAATAAAATAAACATAAGATTTGATTTATAAAAATGAAATAGATGGGTTTTTACCTCAAAGTTACGAGTTGTCACATCATCCCCAAGTTGAAAGAAATTTCGTCTCGAAATTTAGCACGTAGTTACTGAGGAAGCTAGTTAGGTTGCGTGGTTTTCCTGGGGTGTCGCATCCGCAGTAGCTTCAGCCTCATTAGTGGTTTCACTGTTCTCGAACAACTGGGGATATTTGTGTTTCATTTGGTCTTCTCGTTCCCAGGTAAACTCTGGGCCACGACAGGAGTTCCAACGAACTCGAACAATAGGTATCTTGGTGCGTTTGAGAATCTTGACCTCCCGGTCGAAGATTTCCACTGGTTCTTCAGCAAATCGCAACTGATCATCGATGGTGAGCTCCTTGAAAGGAACTATGAGGGTTTCATCTGACTGACACTTCTTCAGATTCGACATATGGAATACGTTGTGAACTCCACTGAGTTCTTCGGGTAGATTCAACCTGTAGGCCACCTTGCCAATTCTCTCAGTGATTTCGAAAGGTCCAACATATCGCGGGTTGAGTTGCCTCGTTTACCAAAATGAACTACACCTTTCCAAGGTAAGACTTTAAGTAGAACCCGGTCCCCGACCTGGAATTCTAGAGGTTTCCTACGCTTATCAGCGTAGCTTTTCTGACGAACACGAGCTGCCGCCATTCGTTGTCGTATCTGAGCAATCTTCTCTATCGTGTCGACGACGAGTTCTGGACCTGTGATTTGCCTGTCCCCAACCTCTACCCAACAAGGAGGTGATCGGCACTTACGCCCGTACAATGCCCCAAACGGAGCAGCCTGGATGCCGGTGTGGTAACTGTTGTTATATGAAAATTCCACTAAAGGTTGATGCCACTCCCAGCCGTTAACAAGGTCGATTATACATGCTCGAAGCATGTCTTCAAGAGTTTGGATGGTGCGTTCAGTCTGCCCATCTGTCTGCGAATGATATGCCGTGCTCATGTCTAGACGTGAGCTAAAGGATTTGTGCATCGCTGGCCACAAATCAGAAGCAAATCGTGGGTCGCAATCAGAGATAATGGAGGTTGGCGCCCTGTGCCTAACGACCACTTCTTCTATGTAGATGACTGCAAGTGTAGAAAACTTATCCGTTTCCTTGATGGCTAGAAAGTGTGCTGGTTTCGTGAGACAATCAACGATCATCCAGGTGATATTGTTTCCACTTCGAGTTGTAAGTAGACTAGCGACCAAATCCATGGCAGTCTGTTTTAACTTTCCATATAAGTGTTTCTGGTTGCTAACACTTCACCTTGACTTTCCCACAAGTCAAATATCATTCCTATACCTAGCTAGGTGGGCCTTCATGCCCGATCACCAGTACAAAGTTTATAAATCCAAATGTCTCTCATCAAAACCCAGACGGCTAGAATATCAAAGCCGGTGCTTTGCTCAACGCAAATTTCCTACAGTTGATGTATAATGCATCCACACTCGTTCCATGAGGTAGCAACTATCGTCTGACCTGCCAAGGTTGCTTCTCCATGCCCCACATGGGTTCAACTTGAAGATCCCCTTCCCTCAGTTCTCCAGTTTGAACAGGGCGAATCGGAACAGGTAAGTTAGAGTCGATAGTGAGCTGCGAAGCTCGCGCACGTTCAATTTTCATAGTTGTAATTATCCTAGAGTTTCCCTCCAGCGATGCCAAGTACACGGGAGGCTCTTGTGATCGGTCTAAATAACGCATCTGGCACTGTCCAAGTAATGCCTCCAACTTAAATCCAAGGCCCACGGTTGCCACCGCAGGTTGTGTGTTGTGCAGTCCCTCGTTGTAACTCCATCACGTAAGTCATCTCTCTCTCGAGTTGCGTCGGTGTGTAACTAGGACTCTGATTCGGACCATCATGGTATACCACTAAATCACCCGCACCCTCAGGTAAAGACGATGCTCGGTGCGTTACAGAGTTGCAATTCAAAAGCTGAAAAGACATCCTCCCGTTTCGTCTTTCACGAACATAGCACCCTACTGTGCTAAGGAGATTTAAGCTGTGCGGCCTTCGAAAATCCTGTGGGTAAGCTGCGATAATATCTAGCGAAATCAAGGAATTGCTGCATCCACCAAGGAATCCTGTGGTGTCGACCAGTTTCTAACCAAAACGGACCTTAGCGAGATCCATGTGTATTCCTTCTTCGTTGACTAAATAGCCAAAAAGGTACCTCTCGAATCTAGGAGTTACTCTCAACTAGACTTCGTGCGAAGCGACTCTTCCCTCAGGAGTTCTGAGTGAGATACAATGTCGTCCAAAATATTTCTTCCTCCCGGAGATGATCCAAAACGTTGTTTCTGAACACAGTCGATTCTGGGGATCCACAAAGCTGCTGATGTGTTGATCAACTCGATGGTTAAGGTGAACAAGGTCTAAATGGCCGCATTGCGTTTGATGATTTGTTGTAGGAACATGCTCCCCCTTGAACTTCCATCTGGTGATAGCTCTCACTCGTTAGTCAATCCTCAAATGGAAGCTTGTCCCTCGCAATTGATCGACTGGTTTTCAATACATGGTCGAGGCAAGCGGTTCTTAACTGTTACCTTGTTAGGTTCTCAATAATCAGTACATATATCCTGGGGCTCCCCAAAGCAAAAACTAGGTCTGACAAAACTCCTGCCTAACAGTCTCTGTTGTTGATTTGACAACTCTCTCAACCCTCCTGGTGCAAGACGGTAAGAAAATACGAAGAATCAGGGCTGCCACTGGCGTGAGATCAAACTGAGAGTCTGTCTAATAGTTGTGGAAGTAAACCTGATAGTCCTCCCGTAGCATGCTGAGTGGAATCCTGAACAATTGGTGGATCCTCGATCCTCTTTTCTTAGACCAAACATTAGTAACGGTTGCCAACACAGCGGGGTAGTCCCTCCGTAGACGCTTTCTGGTTTTCATTGCTGATATGATGCCAACCTTCATGCCGCGTATAACTGCACGATATCTGGATAACCAATCCATACTAACTACTGCATCGAGCTATCGAGGATGGCAGAAAGAAGGCCGACGTCGAACACTTGTCCCACAAGGTCGAGTTTACATCCCAACGGACATATAAGGTTTCATTTGACTTGCTCCTAGTTGATTCCACAACAGGTTCGGTTTCAAGAAGCATCAGGGTTAAGCAGAACAGTGACGAAGTGATTAGTCACCCAGAACATGTAGGCCACCATGTTGTTATAATCCTGGCATTGCCCACGCCGATCCTAACTGCCCTTCCATGAGCATCATTTCCTGCGTTGTTGTACTCGTTGCGAGGATTTCCAGTACGGTCATCGTTCCCTTGGTTGTTGTTGTTGGATTGAGCAACGGCCACTCCCTGTTGTAGGCACCTTCACTTCCCATACTTTTGGTTACCATTACAAATACCCTGATGTTGCCGTGACTGTTGCCTCTAATGCTGTTGTTTGAAACGGAGCTCTACGATCTTTTACCGACAGGGTCCACCTCTTCACATTCCATGGTACGTGCTAAGGCACTACTCACTGTGCAGGGGGGGGGGGGGGTTCACCTTCCATTCTACAGCCAATTGTCATTGCCAATGTCCTGATTACTTCGTAAAAGTTGACCCTCAAGAGTCACTGGCTGGGGTTAAAGATTCGATTGGAGTCAAATCGCTGATGTTCATTGTTAATAACTAAGGTCGTCAAAGTACTGAGGTCGATAAAGTACTACACTCATCCTCCTGTCCATCGATGTTGCAAGTTGTTTGAGTAATACACGGTCTGTTACGAGGGTATTGCAGAAGTGATCACACTTCGGGATCTAAGATGTCAATACATGAGTTCCAGCAAATGAAGAGGAGTAAGAAAGGTATCGATCAATCATTCGACGCTGCGACATCCAACTCAGGGACGTTCGTATAAGCACCCAACATTCTACATGGTTCGCTAGGTGTTCAGATGGGTGTTCAGGTAATACTCGATAGCATCGAGATTCGAAGGGATCTAGAGATGAATGAAAAATTCACGTTCGAGTAGGGGACAATCACTACTATGACCCCTATAGGTTTGTTATGTTTCACATTGATCAAATAACATAACAGAACCCCTTTTCCACTTGTTAAGCCTCACTGGGACTCACATGCACCCCACATTATTATTATGTGTGCACCCACAATAATATTGCGAGTTGCATGCTCATCTCAGCTCCTCTTAACTCATGTCAAATGGTTCCTCAAACTCGAGTAGCAAACAAAGAGCATCACTAAGAGTAAGTCATGAAGGTTTAGGGAAATACCACCCTATCAGTCACATAACACATGCAAGTAATACAGGGATTTATATTGTTGTGCTAAGCGTGCAATCACATGCAATATCATATGTAAGTGTTCACTAGTTATGCAGTACAATGAGTATACGAGAGACGAACCTTGCAATCTGGAGCTGAGTGTCATGGTCGTATTCACGTTTTCAAAACTGTTCGGTTATAGTCTGGTTTTATAAAAACGTTTTTCATCATTCTAAAACCAAGTTCACTATAACCAATGGCTCTGATACCAATCTGTCACACCCCCAAAATACCACGTGCGGAATTACCGCGGGTCGCGTGACGTACCAGGATCCAAGCCACCAATCACATTGAACTTTGCATAATTTGATTAAATAAAACTTTCATTTATTAACATTAAGTGTTATAACGTTACAAACAATTCACAGTATACAGCGGAAGCATAAATCATTCGTTAAGTGTTTATAAACCATTAATCTTGTGTTGCGATTCCATGTATCTCGACCCATGACCACTCCAGCCTCCCAGACAGCAAGTTCCAACAATAAGCACCTAAAACAACAATAAGCACCTAAAAGGCCTTGAAGGCATGTAACAACGAGTCAACAACAAAGTTGAGCGAGTTCACAGTTGGTTGTCCAGTTTTAATGTTGTTCCAAAAACCATGAGTTGTTTGAAAACCACAAGTTATCCAGTTCCTTGTTTCCCAAACCATAATTAGTGGGGGCTACCCCATGTTGTAAACCACTAGACTAGTTATATATATTGGCGTCCTTCCCAACCGAGGACGGAGGTACGTATTCTACCCATCCGAGAATACGCAGGTTAAATGTAGTCGTCCTTCCCAATCCGAGGACGGAGGTACGTATTCTTCCCAATCCGAGAATACGCAGGTTTAGTGTAGGCGTCCTTCCCAATCCGAGGACGGAGGTACGTATTCTTCCCAATCCGAGAATACGCAGGTTTAATGTAGTCTATTAGTGGTGAATATACAGGTTTCATATTAGCTTCTTAATCCCATTCCCAACCCACCGGGAATCCCATGCCTTAAGAGTGTGAACTCACCTTAGATTGCTCGGTAGATAATAATGTTTATCCTAAACTTGGTCACCGCGTCCTATAACGATTACCCATCGTTAGGACCGTATGCAAGTAATTCACATATAATAAGCATTTCGCACACGTAGCAAGTAATCACGTATTTCATAGTAGTACACAAACAGTAAGTAGTGTACGACCAAATAGTGCGTGACTACGATCATTAATAATTGTGCGACTACAGTGAAGGATATGCTATAATAGATGTTCAAAAAGTGGTGGTGGACTGGTGGGGTCATTTATATTATACGGTCAACAAATCAACAACATATAATCTTTTATTCTTTTTGAATTAACAGGAAAAGACAAAAGAGCATTAAATCACGAATTTCAAATCATGCAATAAAAGATGAGTTGTACCCTATGCTAGTTTACTTGTACATTCCCTAAACCCATCTTCATCATCCTTGAAAAACAATTCCATATATCAGATCACATAATACACCATGCACCAAAAATCATGAAATCAATTATATCAAGAACTCTAGCATGTGAACCTTTAGCCAAATTATATCCTACTGTTTGTTATTTAACGAGAACTACCATTTAGCAAATATCATCAAGCATGCATGGCCAGGTTGTACACAGAGCATTTATAGTTGTACACTTTTAAGAAACTAGCAAATAAAAGCATCAACATGAACCATTAACATCATCAACATCCTCATATCACTGTTTTATTTCCAACAATCATTCCAATGGCACCATCTCTTATCCTACTACTAACTAGTTAGACATTCATCATTCGGTTGTACTCAGAGCTGGTTTAATTGTACAATCCAAGAAAACCCAACAACATTTATAAGAACAGAGCATTGTTTCGATATCATTTATTACATAATACACAACATCTTTATGGTTTGCTACTGTACGCCTCATTCAAGTTAGTTTTATTAGAGCAATCACCTATTTTCACATCATCTAATTCATAACAAAAATCACGAAATCCATCGTTCAAACACTCCGCTTGATCATCCACAGTTTATTATTATATACATCTCGGTTCCATAATGCACCTATATAATCACTTACAGTCACCGACATGTTTCACATTGCATCATATATTTTACATGTATTGAGTGTAAACAATACACACATGCAACCTACACACTTATCATTCATATCTTCATGTATAACATCGAGCATGAACAGCACATGTACAGATCATCGAACAAATATATATACTTTCATATAGTTCCATATAATCACTCAATCGCAGGCACCAAACAACGCTATGGATGGACCGAAACCGAGACAACGCGTTCGAACACGAAGTAACGAAATTTGTGGGACTTACCGGCGATCGGTGACGGAGGAGTGGTGATGTTCTCCGGTTGCCGAGGGAGGGAGAGGGACGAGAGGTGGTGTACGGGATGGTGGAGGAAGCTGCTGCCAATTGCCGTAGGGTTTGTTTTCATGTGAGATCGTTTTGCAATATAAACAAACTCACGTAATTGATGGCTGAACAAAAGAAGTCGGTGGAAACTTGCTGTTGTGGGCCGAGATATGAGGTATAGTGGGTTGAAACTTTGGGTTGCATGAAGGGCTGTTAAGGTGTGGGCTGATTGGGCCGTAGCAAGTGGGGGGGGGGCGGTTTGGGTTTGATACGGAACACACAAAAAAAGCAAAACATAACACAATTCATTGGCTGCACTATATTCTCAATTTACATACATCCATATACTATTACTAGTCGTTTACCCGCGCGATGCGGTGGGAAACATATCACTTAGGTTGGTGAGTTTAGGGCTATGTACAGGGCGGTTCGGTTTTGAGCCACCAATTATCTCGTGATATATTATATGGTACGCTTGTTATTTTCTAATTCGTCGCATAGGCGTGATCTATCTATGCCAATATTTTTTTATTCGTAGCATTGATGTAGTCCATCTATGCCATGAGCCTTACGGATCTTAATTAAATAATAAACAAATACACAAATAAGAAAATGTAACCCAGACCATGTCTTAAAGTACAAAAAGTCAAAGTATGTTCAAGTTAAGCTATGAATACATTGCATAAAATAAAAATTTGCATTTTATAACTCAATTTACATCTTGCATGCTATGAGTAACCCCAAAAAGTGTCAACCAAAAAGTCAAAATTTTCAAGTTAGTTGCAATATACTCTCAGCAAGTGGTAATACGCCCTCCCTCCTTGGGTCATCATCTGGTGAGCAAATGGTAACGCCCTTCTGACCAAATCCACACCTAATTTGGCGGCAAAGGCTGCACAAATTGATAAAAGAAAATAAGATAAAGCGCTAAAGAGGATGAAGCTTATCTTGGATGGTGGCAAAATCCGCCGCATATATTCTGATGGAGCTTATCTTGGAGATAATAGAATTGTTAAAAAGAGTCGCGGTAAAACTGTGATTATGAAACTCTGCCTTCAGCCTGTCCCAACCCACAGCAATATTGTCCCACTATTGCCACCAGCCATGTAACCACACATGATTCCGAGTCTCGACCAAATGAGGGAATAGTTGCATCCTTTTCTACCCTGCTTACGTGACTGATGAGACCAGCTTTTGGCCATTCCAAACCTGTAGATCATACCCAGGAACATCACAAGTCGGAGCCCAACCCTGGTACCGGCACAACATAAACCTCGGAGATTACAAATTCGGAACCAAAACTCAGCGGCAACATTCAGATTCCCAAACCCAAACCAACAAACCCAGAACCCAATCTTAGCAATGCCAAACAACCAAGCCAATCGGAAAGAAGCAACCTGAATAAGGAGACCGATTTGACATTGCCCCGTGCCTTATGCGCCTAAATCAGTTTTCATAAACTCTTTTCAAATGAGTCGGTTAACTTTATTTACCAATGAAAACTGACGTATTTTCAAAAGACTAAGTGACAGGTGATGCGTGTGAAGTGTATATGGTTTTTAATGTATATTTTAAGCCTTTTTTACACTTTTTAGCCAAGTTTTAAATTTATAAAACACGATATTTACTAACACTAAACACACATATGGGCAAGTGCACCCATCGTGAGCGTAGTATAGTGTTGGTAAGATACCGAGGTCGTCCAAGGACACAAGAGCTTTTAATACCGGTTTATCCTCAACGTCTAATCAAATCAAAAGTTAGAAAAAGGTTTTAAACTAGAAAAATAAAAACTAACTAAAATGCTGAAAAATAAAAATAAAAAAAAACAGATAGACAAGATGAATCACTTGGCTCCGACTCGTGTATAGTGTAACCTTTGATTATTTCCGCACTTTTGCACTTATTTAAGAGATTATCTTAATTATTGTAGTAGGCCCCTCTTTTGAAGGTGACGTTACCCTCAACCCAGTAGTTTGAGTCAGCAAGGATACAATCCTAAAGGGTCGGATTATTGAAAGATAATTAATTAAGTTATTAATGCGTATTGTGGTAGGCCCCTCTTTTGAAGGTGACGTTACCCTCGGCTAAGTAGTCTGAGTCAGCAGGGATACAGTCCTAAGTAGCCGGGTTAAAGTATTAATAGTAGCTTACATATGAGGGGATCAAAGAGTTTGGACCCCCGCCATCCAATACCGGTGGGTATTGAAGGAGGTCCTACTAAATTTGACCCAGGTCCTTGTAGGATCTATACACTGAACAAGGCAAGACTCTTACCAAACCATTCCCTTAACCCCCGACCAGGTAGCCAACATACCTCCATATAGACCGTGGAGATATGAATGGTGAAAATCTTTTATTTTATATAGACAGTAAAATAATGCCAAGACACCACGGACAAATGATAAGGAAGAATCACCTTCAACATAAGAAACTAGTTATTAAAGTCATTAATACATAACCAAGTAAAAAGTGCGAAAAGATTAAAAATAAAAAGTATTACACTAGACACTTGTCTTCACCAAGTGATGTAAGAGACTTAGGAAAACATGGCCTTTGATTGTCAAGAACTCTTACAATCGATCTTGGATCCCGAGATGACTCACACACTCTATGATGGACAATGGATGATGGTGTTGTGATGGTGGTGGGTGAAGTGTGAGAGAGGTGGTGTGCCAAGGGATGGTTTGCAAATGAGCCAAGCACCCCTATTTATAGCCTGAATAGTAGCTCGGGCACGACCCTGTGTCCAGTGGGCACGGCCCCGTGTCCATCATCTTCTTTGTCTTCATTAATTGCAGTTTGTCTGCATTAGTTGACCACGCCTCCGTGTCCGCTGGGCACGCCCCCGTGTGCAGAAGCATATCTGTACTATCAAGATTTGCCTGGATTCTGCGAATCTTATAGTTGAGCACGGCCCCGTGTCCACTGAGCACGGCCCCGTGGTGGGCGATAGAAGCTTCTATAGCTTTGTCTTTTATGCTGGCACTTGGGCACGCCCCCGTGTTCACTGAGCACGGGGCGTGTTTAGGCTTCTGTTTTCTTGTTTTGCTTGGGAAGATGCTGTCGGGGAGGTCGGGCATGCCACATTTGTTCCTTTTCTTGTATTTATGTTAGATTTAGCTGCCTTTTTGCTTCTTTTGTTAATTTGAGCTCATTTAATCCTGAAAATACAAAAGGAAGACAAAAGCACACTTTTTCCAACATTAGTACTAAAAAGGGTTAGTTTTATGCCACAATTGATGTAATTTATATGTTGCATTTTGCACACATCAAATACCCCCACACTTGAATCTTTGCTTGTCCTCAAGCAAAACTCTTTATAATGTGGCTTTACACTCCCAAATGGAATGGGTAGAAGAGAAGGTTTTTGGGCTTGTCATAGAGTGTCGGGATTTCCAATATTCTTTATTAAGTTTTTATTTTTATTTATTTACAATCCTATTCGTCATGATTTATTTAAAACTTTTCATAAGATAAATTACTTATTAGGGCATAATATGCCTTTTTTTTAAATTCCATTTATATACAAGTTCACATACCTCACGGGGGATCACTCAACACTCGGCCGAAGATGTATTTTAGTGAATCACTCGAGAGCGGCATGGAACTTACTCCTACCATAGGCTTGCCAAGCAATCAATCCTCCTCCTTTTAACTATAAACCCTTGTAAATATTAAGAGGACTTTTGGGTGAAGCGTTAGGCTTGGGTTAAAGGTAGGTGGTTGGGTTAGTGGTTAGTAGAAAAAAGGCGAAAAGCGTAAAAAGCATCGGTTTCCGTAAGACTTTTTTTTTCACTTTTTTTATTTTTTATTTTGATGAAGCTATTATTTAAACAAAGTTATTTTTGATGAACTTGCTTGTTTATTTCTTTTGCTTCATCATCAACATATATATACACATATATATATATATATATATATATATATTTGAAAAGTCCTACGAGAAACCGAGCTTGTTACTAAAACAAAGGGTTAAAAATAAAAAATAAAATAAAAAAGTTTTGGTGAGTGAAAGGGTGTTTGGTTTTGGGTTAAGAAATGAAAAGGTTTAGGCTCAAAGGGGTTTAACTAGGGGGATTTTGGGTAGGTGGTAAAAAAAATAATGGTGTAGAAATAAAAAGGGTTAGTCCTAATGCCTCCATCATTTACTTACTCGGGTTTAAGTTGGTAAGGACCAGGATTGTATCATCGTGGCAAGTTCTAGAGTCGCAAGAACCAAGCGGCTATTCACACAAGAAACAAAAAATGAGCATTTAGTTTAAAGATATGTATTTGTTTGCTCAATAAAGGCTCAAAACTCACTTTTGTGGGAATGGGTTTTTATGTGATCAAGTATATATAATCAAATTTTAACTAAGTTTGTCATGCCTTTTCATAATTTTCTTATGTTGGTTCTTTTTATCACGATGCTATCGGTTGTAAATTTGTAAAATTATAATCTTTTTAGAACTTGAAATTCCCAAGTTAAACCTAAACAAGTAAAAAAATGAAAAAAAAAATTTTGAAAAAATTTGGGGTGATTAGCGGTTCCAATAGAGTTTTGTGTAAGGCTTGTAATTAGGACTTGCAAGATTCAAAGTTTTAGCATCCACCCCCCCCCCCCCCCCACACTTAAATTACACATTGTCCTCAATGTGTCCCAAAAATAAATTTTTAGGTTAATTGAATGTGTAAAAAGGTGTGAAAAAGCAAAATTTTATATTACTGGGCGCCTGGACACGGCCCCGTGGTGTCCGGGCACGACCCCGTGTTCAGGTGCCAGTAACAGAAATGAATCAAGAGAAACAGAAGCCTGGGCATGGGGGCGTGTTGGGTGAACACGGCCCGTGTCCAGTTTACCTGAACTGGCCATTTTCTGCAGACTGTGCAGCACGGGGCCGTGTTGGGCGGACACGGCCCGTGTTGAACTTGCTGTAATGAAGAAATTTTGTCGGATGGCCCTGTTTTCGTGCATGGGGTGCTGGTCCAAGTTTCCCTTGTTATTCTTCACCATCCCGAGGGTGTTTTATTCATTACAACATCATCCAATCACCGAATTAACTAAAACCATCATTCATTAAGTCATAGAGAGAATTACATAATAATCCTAAAAAGTTGAAAACAAAGCAGAAACTAAAATTTAAGGGTCCTAAATTAGATAGGTCAAGCGGTACGTAAAATCATCCTAAGGAGCTCTACTAATACAATAATAACCGAAATTCCGGAAATAGCTTCCCGGTATCTAAAAGTTTTGTAGAACTCCGAGCCGAGAGGTATTCCCTAGATGTTGCTAGAGCCATTCTTCTATCTCTCTCGGGAGAAAGAAGGCAGGGTCGTTTTCTTCAACATCTTGTGGAGGGGGAGTGACACCAACAGGAACCCCTTGTAGTATGTCTCGAGGGGGCTCCGGATGTATGGCGTACCATTCGGCTGGTATGATGACTTCGGGAACCACATTCCATGCCCTTTGGGTAATGATTGGAACCAAAGGAGGAGAGGCGAGAATGTTCAACCTTTGGTGCAAAAGGTTGACCTCTCGAAGACATCCCTCTAGCCCCACTGTCAAATGATTAATACGGTTAACCAATGCCTCTTCCACCGCTGTCATCTCATCAATGGCCTCTCTTAAGGCGTAAACGTAGTTTACAAGAGAATCTTCAACCGTTGATGATCTTCTCCCTTGTCGGTTGTTTCTGGAGTGTGATGAAGATGTTCCGCTAGTTCTGCTCGCCATTCTGAGAAAACATACCGAAAAGAGTTCAACTTTATAGGATCAGTACTTCGGACACGGCCCCGTGTTCAGATGTCTGCAGATTTTTGGGACACGGGATCATGGAGTTTTAATTTTTTTTATGATGTTTAAAACGTTCTTAAGCAGAAACAACTTAAAACATTGTTGTAGAACTTATTTTTAACAAGATCCCATGAATAAAAATCTAACAAACATCTCAATAAAGCTTGAAATTATGGAGAATTCAAGTTTTAATGGAAGCATGAAGGAAAAATTGAAGAAGATGAAAGTGGATAAAAGAGGAAAGGATAAGAAGGTTGTTGAGAAACTCCTTTTAGAAAATACCTAGGATGGTATGTGAGAATATTCCCCAAATCTCTGTCCCTGGAATGGTTCAAATGTGCAGGATTCTTGGCTGCATTTATAGAAAACGACAGTACGCTGCACACGGCCCCGTGTCGGCTGGACATGGCCCCGTGTTCAGGTGGAATCCTGACACATTTTGTCCGTATTCTGACACGAAATCAGCCTAGAATCTTTGAGTGGACACGGAGGCGTGTTGACCTGGACACGGCCCCGTGTCTAGAGACTGTCTTATGGAGTTTTCCCTCTTTTAAGGATTTTATTCAGATCGGGCGGTTCCTTACTGGATGGAACAACCCCAAAGTGCCTAAGATACCTTAATTGTTCTAGATTAAGACGAGAACGCAAGAGGTTGTCGGTGAGGGTGATTCCTATGCTATATGTAGGTGGACAAGTCCAACCCTTTCCCGGGCTCTCGTTAAAGAAGGTGTATGTCGAATCGCTCAGGTCTATGTATGCATCGAACGAAGTTGATGGGGAGTCCTACACGGCACAATCGACACAGGGACGACTATCGCTCAAGTCTTTACTAGAGTTAGAGGTAACATCGGGAACAACGAAGTTGTTTTTATTTGAATGCGATCCCAACAATTCTTCTTGGTTATCGTCTTGAGATAAATTATTGAAATCTATCCTAAGTTCTTTTAACCAATTAAGAATTAGATCTTCCAATTGAAATAGTTCATCAAGAAGCATTTCTCCTAGAAGATCCGGTTGAGAGAATTCGAGGGAGAGATAGGGATTATTTTTACTTTCGCCCCTCTTAAGGCTACAGGAAAACAATGGGTCTATATAGTGGGGCTTATAATTTAGAAAATAACATTCTAATTCTTTATGGGAACCACCACATATTTGACACCACGTACCATAAGAGTGCCGAAAGTAAAAAATATCAGTATCACTCATGTTTGTGTCAGAAATTACCAACCGTCGGGATCTTACGGTTCTGTTTTCAGTAACTGAATCTTGGGCACGGGGCGTGTTGAGTGGGCACGTCCCCGTTTCAGCTTACTGTCTGACTTAAAACAGGATTGCCAGTACCAATGTTTGGGCACGGGGCGTGTTCAGCGGGCACGACCCGTGCTGAGTTCTGCAGAAGCTGAAAACTACGAAAATCCTAAAAAAAAAACAGAAAAATTAGAAAAACGATTAGGCCGCTGATTCCTAACTTTCTTAAAATCCTTGTGTCCCCGGCAACGACGCCAAAAACTTAATGCGTGTGTAGTGTATATGGTTTTTAATGTATATTTTAAGCCCTTTTACACTTTTTAGCCAAGTTTTAAATTTATAAAACACGATATTTACTAACAGTAAACACACATATGGGCAAGTGCACCCATCGTGAGCGTAGTATAGTGTTGGTAAGATACCGAGGTCATCCAAGGACACAAGAGCTTTTAATACCGGTTTATCCTCAACGTCTAATCAAATCAAAAGTTAGAAAAATGTTTTAAACTAGAAAAATAAAAACTAACTAAAATGCTGAAAAATAAAAATAAAAGAAAAAAACAGATAGACAAGATGAATCACTTGGCTCCGACTCGTGTATAGTGTAACCTTTGATTATTTCCGCACTTTTGCACTTATTTAAGAGATTATCTTAATTATTGTAGTAGACCCCTCTTTTGAAGGTGACGTTACCCTCAACCCAGTAGTTTGAGTCAGCAAGGATACAATCCTAAAGGGTCGGATTATTGAAAGATAATTAATTAAGTTATTAATGCGTATTGTGGTAGGCCCCTCTTTTGAAGGTGACGTTACCCTCGGCTAAGTAGTCTGAGTCAGCAGGGATACAGTCCTAAGTAGCCGGGTTAAAGTATTAATAGTAGCTTACATATGAGGGGATCAAAGAGTTTGGACCCCCGCCATCCAATACCAGTGGGTATTGAAGGAGGTCCTACTAAATTTGACCCAGGTCCTTGCAGGATCTATACACTGAACAAGGCAAGACTCTTACCAAACCATTCCCTTAACCCCCGACCAGGTAGCCAACATACCTCCATATAGACCGTGGAGATATGAATGGTGAAAATCTTTTATTTTATATAGACAGTAAAATAATGCCAAGACACCACGGACAAATGATAAGGAATAATCACCTTCAACATAAGAAACTAGTTATTAAAGTCATTAATACATAACCAAGTAAAAAGTGCGAAAAGATTAAAAATAAAAAGTATTACACTAGACACTTGTCTTCACCAAGTGATGTAAGAGACTTAGGAAAACATGGCCTTTGATTGTCAAGAACTCTTACGATCAATCTTGGATCCCGAGACGACTCACACTCTCTATGATGGACAATGGATGATGGTGGTGGATGATGGTGTTGTGATGGTGGTGGGTGGTGGGTGAAGTGTGAGAGAGGTGGTGTGCCAAGGGATGGTTTGCAAATGAGCCAAGCACCCCTATTTATAGCCTGAACAGTAGCTCGGGAACGACCCCGTGTCCAGTGGGCACGGCCCCGTGTCCATCCTCTTCTCTGTCTTCATTAATTGCAGTTTGTCTGCATTAGTTGACCACGCCTCCGTGTCCGCTGGGCACGCCCCTGTGTGCAGAAGCATATTTGTACTATCAAGATTTGCCTGGATTCTGCGAATCTTATAGTTGACCATGGCCCCGTGTCCGCTGAGCACGGCCCCGTGGTGGGCGATAGAAGCTTCTATAGCTTTGTCTTTTATGCTGGCACTTAGGCACGCCCCCGTATTCATAGAGCACGGGGCGTGTTCAGCCTTCTGTTTTCTTGTTTTGCTTGGGAAGATGCTGTCGGGGAGGTCGGGCATGCCACGTTTGTTCCTTTTCTTGTATTTATGTTAGATTTAGCTGCCTTTTTGCTTCTTTTGTTAATTTGAGCTCATTTAATCCTGAAAATACAAAAGGAAGACAAAAGCACACTTTTTCCAACATTAGTACTAAAAAAGGGTTAGTTTTATGCCACAATTGATGTAATTTATATGTTGCATTTTGCACACATCAACAGGTACTACACCTAATAGGCTGGGAGCTGCTCGGTGTCGAAGTAAAGGATCTTGCAAATCCTTAAAGATGCCTTGAAGTCTACTAAACTTCATTTTATACGTTCTGTAATGATCCCCCTGTGGATTTGATATTACAAGCTCGTCTATAATAAATATTTGTTATTTTAAGACATTGGGTTTGTAATAATATTTTATATTCCAAGACTTCTGCTGTGCTATTCTGTGTATGTTTGACTATGACGATATCAATCTTACGTCTCGATACTCCCCACCGGGCTGAGCTGTAAATATCGGGGTGTGACAGGTTGGTATCAGAGCCAACATTGAGTGAATTAAACACTAGTATTTTGTTTTTAATCTCAATGACACAGTAGCACATTCCTTAGACCTCCTGAGTCTAGACATAACATAGGAATGCTCTCATCCCTATTAAGTAAACATTGTTTTCGATTTTATGTATTTTGAATATGTCGCCAAGCAGAGAAGCCGTGGATAGAGATTCTCCTCATCCGAAGCCAAGGAATGCCAAGCTTCGTATCACGGCTAGAATGAGCGTGCGACCGGTTTGGAGGAAAGACCTTTATAGACCTATTTCCAAAGTCAAACCTATTGAAACTTGCAATCAGACTTCCGAGTTCATACCGTACGTCCCTGAGGCACATAATTTTGAAGTATGCGCCAGTGGAGTCCATACCAGGTGGTCCCTGAGGCTCCCGTATTGAAAATAATACCAGTGGATCCTAATGATTCCTATTTCTTACCTTCAAGTTTTGGAATCCCAGACTTGAATTATATCTGTCAAAACCCAATCTGTGATCCATATCATTCTTTAACCATGGGATTCTTAAATTCTACTTCTATAACGGATCCTGATTGGAATACTTACTTTATTCACTGAGGTCTTCAGTGTCCCTACCGTGTACGGTAAACAAAGAAGAGAAACAATCGAAATGAAGTAAGGAAGGCGTTAGAGAATCCTTCTTCCACTATATTCATTGTCCTTTAAGTCCCTATAAGGACCTATCTCTTTTATATAGTCCCTGTGTGGACATACCTTTCGACTTAAGACCCTGTATGGGCATTTACTATATAGTCCCTTCGTGGATATTATACTTCCAATAAAGTCCCTCGGTGGGCATGCTATTCCAATATAGTCCTTTCATGGACGTGTGATTTTATTAAAATCCCTTTGTGGATACACTATTTTAAAATAGTCCCTTCGTGGACTTGGTATTTCAAAATAGTCCTTTCATGGACATTATATTCCATTATAGTCCTTACATGGGCCTATTATTTCATTAAAATCCTTTTGTAGATATATTCTTTCATCAAGGTCCCCTGGCGGACATAATAATTCATTATAGTCCTTTCGAGGACATATTATTTCATCGTAGTCCCTTCGTGGACATGATAAATTCGTCAAAGTCCCTTTATGGACATATTATTCCATAAAATTCCCTTGTGGACATAATATTTCATTATAGTCCCTTCAAGGACATATTGTTTCATTAATAAGTCCCAATGGGGACGTATCTTTCGACTTAAAGTCCCTGCGAGGACAATTGTTTAATAACGTTCTTCCATGGACATGATATATCATAATAATCCCAATGCAGACATATCTTATAGTCCCTATTCGGACTTATATTTTCCTTTTAGTCCCTGAGTGGACTAGAGTTGCTTTAAAGTCCCTGTGTGGACATGAATTACTAAAAGTCCTGAGTAAGGCACTATTGTAAATTCCTAATGATTTATGGAAAGTTTTGAAAATTTTATATAGGTATTCATTTCGTCCTTTATCAAACGATAGTTCCGATTTTACTCGAACTTTATCCATCAGCTAAATAATTTCAAAAGATCTTCTTAATGGTTTACCCCTGCCAAGTGGCAAATCCACATTAATCGGCCAAAACTTTTGGTAGTTAAGGATAATTATTCCTTCTACTATGATAGTTAAGGGAGATACCCCTTCTATCCAGAGGTGGTGAACTATGTTCAATCCTCCAAACCTATATGATCAATGCGATCATGGTAATATTGTGTAACCATTGAGACAAATTATTCCATGTTAGCATTCAGAAAGTGTTAACACTCCTGGCAGTGTGACTTGAGAAATCGCACCAGCCGTCAAGGTGTTTGGACTACGTCCAGCCTTAAAAGCCTAAATGATCAAATTAGATCATGGCGAGTATCATCAATGTAATGATCATACCATAAACATCCATTAGTGATGAAGTGCCTACGGGCTATACCTCTTGTCTATTAAGATAACGACAGTTGTGGTCTACGACCCTCTGTCTAAAAATGTTGGACTATGTCCAAGCCTCATAGTCTATATGATCAATACGATCATGACTAATATCATCTAATACGATGATCATGTATTTAACATCCTTTAGTGATGTTTTACCTACGGGCCATAGTATATTGTCCATTTGAGACATTGACATTGTGATCTTTGTGATTCCCTGTCCAAGGTGGTGAGCTATGCTCAAGCCTAATAGTCTATATGATCAATGTGATCATGACTAAAATCATCAATATGATGATTATATTTAACATCCTTAATGATGTTTTGCCTATGGGCTATATTATATTGTCCAATTGTGACAAGATAAATTGTATTCTTTTATGATTCCTTGCCCAAGGGGGTGAGCTATACCCAAGTCTCGCAGTCTATATGATCAAGTGCGATCATGAATGATATCATCAGTGCGATGACCATTAATTTAACATCCTTTGTATTGTCAATCGAATTGACTATGGGCCATATTATATCGTCAATTGTGACGATAGTTGTGGTCAACGACCCTTTATCCAAAGGTGATGAACTATGTTCAAACCTTAAAGCCCTTTGATTAGCTGAGATCGTGGCTTATATATATATATATATATATATATCTTAAATGTCCCTCGTGACAAGGTCTTATGCCATATCTTTCACGTTCTTCGTGACAAGCAAATGTGTTACATTTTAATGACGTCCGTGACAAGCCAATGTGCTATAGGATAATGTCCTTTGTGACAGGCCTCTGTGCCATATCTTATAACGTCCTTGTGACAAGGCCATTTGTGCCATATCTAAATGTCCTTTACGACAAGGCTTTCGTGCCATATGATTATTTATGTCCTTCATGACTAAGGCTCTATGTTATATTATTTTATGTCCCTAGTGATGGGCCTCTATGCCATGTATATTAGAAGTCCTTTAAGGCCAGCCTTCGAGCTATTCATAATCATCTATATGACAAAGACAGATGTGACATTGTGATCCCCTGTCAAACAGGTAATGGACTCGGTCCAAACCTTAAATGCCATTGATGGTTCTTTCGTAACCTAGGCTAAATAATATGGATATTCTTTCCAATAACATTCATTAGGAATGTTCAGAACTTAATAGCCTATACGGTTTAATGATGCCATGGCTAGTCTATGTTAGGTCATCAGGATGATGACTAACTATTGTTCAATTGGATGTTTTATACTAAACCTCGAGTATGGAAAACTCGGATGAGCCAGAGAATAGTCGCGATACTAATGATGCGACAAATGCTAACGATGCTACAAACGTAAACCTCAATATTAATGGAGTAAATCTCCAAGCTGTGATTGGCGCAGCAATCGGAAAGGCCATGAAAAAGGTCATGAAAAAGTGCAAAGAGCTTGATAAGGCTTCAAAGCCTGCTTCTCATAAATCCGCTATGGGTCTGTCTCTGCCACTCCCACAGGATAGGTTGAGAAGTGAGTCTGTCAAAAACTGAGACCGACAGAAAAAGGAAAAGGGATGAGGATAACTTCCAGAAATCTAAGAAAAAAGAGCAAGTTCGGGTTCAATATGAACCAACAAAAGCCCAATAAGAAACCTGTATGCAAAATCTGCTATAAAAGACATTGGGGATACTGTCGAATAGAACAAAGACCAAAGCAGTGTGGCATCTGCAAAGGAATTGGTCATCAGTCCCATGAATGTAGGGACATAAAGAATGCAGTCTGTTACGGCTGTGGTGAGAAAGGCCACATCAGAACTAGATGTCATAAAGCTGCCAAAGAAGGTGCAGCTAAGCCTGGAGAGGCTAAGAAGGGAAATGCCTGAACTACCTGATGAATGCCGGAGGCAGTACATATTAATAATATCATTAGGTACATTCCTTATCATTTATCAATGATAATTTCTGCTAAGTATCCTGTTTTAATACAGGCAATAATAAGTCTTTCATAGACCATAAGCTTAGCAAACTTTTGACGATACTCACAAGAACTCCAAATATTAAGTATAAGGTAGAACTTACCAATGAAACCATAAGACCGTTTCTTCTTTTCTTGGAAATGATCTCTCTGTAAAGTCTAAGAGTACTCTTTCTCCGAATAGAGTACGACCATATAGATTATTTTATTATTTATCTCATTGATTTCTATCAACTGCGAAGGCCAAACTATGTTTGACAAAAGCGGTATATGAGGATTTGCGTATCCTGGTGTGTCCCATAGATTGCTTCCATGCCTGATCAGTATGGAGGTTTAATGCATGGAACCACTAAGATATTCTAATGGTCATATTGTACTAAAGTCAGCTAGTGGTATTCAAAGAAGATATCCATTATAGAAATGCCTAAGTAGGCGTCTCTACTAAAGGCATCCCTGTATTCATGAAACGGATGTGTCATTTGCATGGCACAATGTGACGGTAAGTGAATCGAAGTCGGAAATTGAAGCTATCTCTCTATCATATTTGGATAACTTGATGACTTCCCCGTAAAACTACCCTGTTTACCTCCTGAGAGGCAAGTGGAGTTAGGATTGACATCCTATTAGGAGTTGTATCTGTTACAAAAACTTCGATTATTGTTAATTAAAGAAAGCACGGTGAAATACGCTTGTGCATTGATTTCCGCAAACCTAACTAGGCAACGATTGAGAAATCATTATCAGCTGCCCAGGATCGTCGAGTTGTTCGATTGACCATGAGGATAGTAAATTCCTTAAGATTGATTTGGAATGATCATCTCACCCAAATTAAGTTCTCCTATAACTCATAGTTATTATATAAGTATCAAGATTACTCCCTTGGAGACCTTGTATAGGAGAAAGTGACAACCGCCGTATGTTGGGCAAGAGTTGGGAAAACCGATTATCAGAATCTGAGATTTTTCTTAAAGATGACGGATAAGATAATACGAATCCATAATCGTTTGAAAGCTGCCAGTAATCGGCAGAAGAGTAATGCGAACAAGAGGCACAAATCTTTTAAAGTTCCAAGTAGGGAACAAGACTCTATTGAACTTTACCAGCATGGAAGGGTGTGATATGTTTTGGTATAAAGGGCACGTGGAGACCTGGATATATAAAACCATTCGAAAGAATCGAATACCTCGGATTAGTAGCCTATGAGCTAAAAACTTACTCGAGGAGCTTGGTGGAACACACGATGTATTCCACATTGGTAATTTAAGGAATATCTAGTCATTAAGTTGCTAGCATTGTCACATGAAAATGTGCAGATGATAAAAATTTTTGGTTATTGAGAAACCGGTATCGAATAAGGATCGACAGGTTAAGAAGCTCCGAAAGGAAGCATGTACCTATTGTATAGGTCAATTGGGATGCCCGTAGAGGCCCCTAATATACTGTGGAAGTTAAGTCCATTATATGACAGGAAGTACTTCCATCTTTTTGAGCAAATCTCGAGGTCGAGATTTCTTTTAAGGGGGTGAGGATGTAACACCTCATAAATCGTGTCCAACGATGTGTTGACACGTGTAATAAACCCTAATAAAGTCAAACGTTGACTATAAGGGACTATTTTCGTCAAAATCAAAAACCTTGAATATAGAAGGACTGAAAGTGTCAACATGTCTAAACTAGGCCTCTGAGTGACCTTATACGGTGTCCGAATTCTAAAATGAGCCACTTGTTAGACGAGAGGAGCCGTTTGCGTAATTATTGAAAGTTTGCGCGACGAAGGGTTAAAAGTGTCAACATGTTAATTATTACCTCTGAGTGACCTTTTAACAAACCGAGAGCTTCATGATGTTTGATCATATTCTCGGGAATGCCTAATATTGGCTATTCAAGGTTTTTATGCCAATAAGTGAAGTTACACGCAAGTTTACAAGTTAAGGGGTTAAAAGCGTCAACATGTTTAATTATACCTCTGAATGACCTTTTAAAGAACCCGAAGCATTAAGATGTGTAATCATACTCTCAAGAATGCCTAGTATGGGCCATGGAATGCTTTGATATCGATAAATGATATTACGCGCAACTTTGTGCGTAAAAAGAGGACTAAAAGCGTTAAACGTACGAAACTATGCTTTCGAGTGATCTTTTAAAGGAACCGGGAACTCCGAAATGCTTGATTGTACTCCCGGGCGTGCCTAAGACTGGTCACTAATGACCTTGTACCTTATATTAACAATATATATGTTTATATGAAGTTTTGGTGGCAAAAATGACAATAAAGAAAGTTAAGAATGCATTTATAAGAGACAGTGACCAAAACTGCCCAACTTCCAAACTTATGAAACTGGGTCGGACGCCCTGGCGGGCCGCGAAGGCCTGGGCCACCATTCTACGCGGGCCGCGAGGCCCAGATCTGCATCAGAATTATTATTTTTATTTGTTTCTTGCTTGCTCTCCAATCCAATCCTTTTCTAGACCAATCAAATCGATTTTCTTGGGCATCAAGCTGGTTATAACAGTTGTTATAACACCTGTAATGATCTCATGTATTCCCTAAACACTTGTTAAACATCTAAAGATTCATCAAACACTATAAATAGATGAAGTCTTCATTCAAACTAACTTGCACCTTCACAAAATTCTCTCTTCTCATCTCTTGGAGACTCCTAAATAAAAAAAGGAGACCCCACTTCAGTTTAAAGTTAGAGCTTGGACCCTTTGTAAGAGTCCTTAGCCACTAGTTTCCTTTTTATAGGCTTTAATGCCAAAAGTCAAGCGTTATCGTAATAACGCTTTGACTTTTAGCTAGACCTTAAACGGTCAAGCCATTATTCGGAACGAACATGGCTACGTGATCGTAATTAGGTAGGTGTTAATCTCTCAAAAGGGCACCTCCTAAAAATCATGCTTGCTTGGTCAATTGACGAGTCAACATAATATTAATTTAAAAAGTCAACGGGTCAGTTTTCAAAATAATTACGATATGAGTTTAGAAGTATTCTAAAATATGTTTTATCACTTAAACAACTCGGTAATAATTATTAGAACATGTGTAAACATGTTCGGCTCATCAATTCCCGTTTTAGGGTCGGTTCGCAACCGAAAGTCGCTTAGTTTGACTTCTACGTTGACTTTTAGTTATAAACCGAATTAGACTAGTATGTTACTGATTTTAGGTTCCGTTATGATCGTAATTTAATATAACATAACCCTCTGGGGTTATCTTACGCGATCATACTAGTAATCTGAGTTTTATACAAGTTTCCGTTAATATGTCGTACTTTGACTATTATGCCCTTTTTAGCAAAAATAAGGTTTTAGACACCAATAAGCCTTCCAACAACTTAGGTACTAATATGCTAACATGTTTAGCATATTATGATGTTACGAATCTGATCATAAACTGAGTTTGCACATAATATCGTAAATTGTGCTTTAAATTGACCAAAATGCCCTTTAGGCGCATAGATCGGTTTTAAGCATAATTTTTCATACCGAAATCAGTGCCTACTGATATAATATCATAATTAGGATAATTTGGGATGTTAATTCAGATTTCAAACTGAGTTTACGCATACGTTCTTAAATTACGTCCTTAAATGACGATAATACCCTTTTTGCACCTAAAATGATTTAAATGCACAATTTTCATACCAAACCTTTTTGTTACTGATATGTTATATTAATTAACATATTTTGGTCATATAAACCTGATCATAACATCGGTTTTCCTAAAAGATCGCAAATATCGTCATTTAACGACTTTAACGCCGTTTCGGCGTGTAGTATGGTTTTAAATCATAACTATCAACCAAGACTTGTTACCTACTGATTTTATAAATCATTTTAAATATTTTTACAGTAGGTACATGTTATAAACTCAGATTCCCAAATTTGCCTTCGAAACTATGTGTGAAATTACCAAAATGCCCATACGGAGCATAGTTTAGTTTTAAATTATAAAACACACATATGTTTGTTATCATACTGATATTATATCATAAATAAAGTGTTTTCAAAGAATTTTTATGATCGTAACATCAGATTGTACTCACGTTCCTTTTATACGTCATAAAATGACCAAAACGCCCTTACAAGGCATAGTTTGATTTTAAAACCTAAACGGGCATACAAGTTGATATCCCACTGATATTATAACTTGTTTAAAGTATATTGGCATATGGAACTTGTTCATGACTCATCCGGTTACTCGTTATCGCTTATACGCGTACGGTTAGACTTACGTAAATAGTTTATGTAAGTTCGCCGAAACGGGTTTAACCTTATCATTTTTACTTCAAAATCCAGAATGTACTTAGTTTACCCATATTATACAAGTCTTCATACTTGTTGGGTCTAAATTACATTCTATTCCGGTCATCGCTTAATCTAGCGTATCGTACCGTTTTAGATACTTTAAGCTAGCCGGTCTAAGTCTACGACTTAAATAAGACCGTTAGCATTCTGAATTGGTTATATATTACCATCATTATAGACTAGAGCCACCCAGTAAAAGCTACCTGCATTTAGTTAGATTGGATACAACTGAGTTATTTTGCTGTGAATCAAGTATTAACTCAGGTAAATACTTTTAACTTATTTTCCCTTATACGGGGTTGGGATACGGTATAATAATAATCCCGCTTGGTCGGGTATGGAATCATTTAATCAGATTGTGATTAATAAATTGCATAACCCGTTTTAATTTGTATTGTTTGATAACATAAACATTGGGGGTTAATACGACCGTGTCCTGGATATCCTCGGCTCATTTCATTTGAAAATGGCCACGACCTATGCACGGGGTGTAGGCATACACCTGACAGATGCAAATGCTAAATAACCCACAATTTGGGGATAACTCCTTTGTGGGTTTTATAGTGGTGAGTCGGTTAATCATGACCGGCTTCCAAACCGGCCCCATATGTATGACAAACATGTAAATCTGTATACAAGATTTTATATAAAAACTGTCCCAAGTTATAAATGGTTTTGTGCCTTGTGCGCCTAAATCAATTTTCATAAACTCTTTTCAAATGAGTCTGTTAATTTTATTTACCAGTGAAAACTGACTTATTTTCAAAAGACTAAGTGACGGGTACTACACGTAATAGGCTGGGAGCTGCTCGGTGTCGAAATAGAGGATCTTGCAAATCCTTAAAGATGTCTTAAAGTCTGCTAAACTTCATTTTATACGTTCTGTAATGATCCCCCTGTGGATTTGATATTACAAGCTCGTTTATAATAAATACTTGTTATTTTAAGACATTGGGTTTGTAATAATATTTTATATTCCAAGACTTCCGTTGCGCTATTCTGTGTATGTTTGACTATGACGATATCAATCTTACGTCACGATACTCCCCACCGGGCTGAGCTGTAAATATCAGGGTGTGACAGCTACAGATGTCTGCAGATGTGGTCCGCAGACTGCAGATGTTTTACCTCTGAAAAAACAAACAACACCTTAGTCTTCTACTGATTGTGGTAGTCCAATACTCCAATAAAATCTGAATATGGCGCAAACATATTAAACATGATTGTTTAAAATTTTTGGTTGGCAAAATAAGGTCGTTGTTTGGTTCTACAATTAAAAAACTACATGTACTCAATTTTAATCCCACAACAGACGCACTTCTTCACTACGAGATGTTGAAGAAACTCAATATGTGAATCCCACAACAGAGGATAATGATTCCAAAATTACCGTTGGGTTATCATATGATTTTAGCAGGGATTCTTCTTCTAGAGATGACACAGAAACAAAGAATACAGATTCTAAAACTGTTGCTGCCATATCTTCAGATTTGTACCGGGATTCATCGTTAGGAGATGAGCCTGATAGGCAGTCTGTGAATTTGAGGACTCACATTAAGGATAATAAACCACCTGATTTAAAAGGTTATTCTTCATCTGGAGATGATAAAGAAATTCAGTTTTTCAGGAGACGAGATGATGATAAAATTACGGATGATAAAGAAATTCAGTTTAACAACTCGGTTAATCCAACACATCACAACCATTCACAGAACCCTACTCATTTCATCAAAATATCTACTTTATTATTTAAGATTTAGTATTGGAATCATGCCAATCAGACCCAGAATTTAGATTTTTAGATAATCCATTAATTATTATCAGATGGGTTGGAAAACCCATTAAAAAGTGATGAACTCGAGGCCTTTGTTCTTGACGACGTACAGTATTGGGGTGGTTGGAATTGTGATCTCCCTATTATGTCATCTCCAATATATATCTTTTTTATTTGCAGAAGAAAGGATGGTCGGAAGCCATGGTGGTGGTGGCGGTGGTTGCAAAGTCTAGAGAGAGATGAGAGTGAGGTATGGTGGGGTGGTGTAAGATGAGTTATATAAACATTAATAATTAATATAAAATACACCTGAGAAATGGAAAATTACAATAATACCCTCACATGCAATGCATGTGAAGGGCATTGCATGTGAAGGCAGTTAACCAAGAAAACTAACATCATTTGTGTTAAAGGTTATACTTTGTAGTAAAACATGAACATAAAGATTTGTTTTAGTCGATTTCACAGTGAAAGGTACGAAGTATAGTTTAGATATAATATAAAGGTTGATTTCTACAATTTATTCTTGGGAAAAGATCAAATAGGAAGTTTATTTTGGCTAGGAAGTGTAGGAAGCAATAGGATTAGGACATGTGGCAACATTTAAAATAAAGAAAAATGGTATTTTAGTCAATCCAACCCTTTCTTCTTCCTTTTCAAAACCTAGTAACTTCAAAACCCACCATTTTCAAAACCCACCATCTTCAACCATTTCTTCACTTTCTATCTCAATAATCACTACATTATAGTGCGATTTTCATCACAAATCAATGATTCAAACACCCGATCAACGTGTTCTTCAGCTTTTTTGAAGAAAACCCAGTTTAATTTCATAAAAAATCTCGTTTTTTTCGATGATTTTGAAGATAATCACTCGATTCGTTCGATTCGAGCGCTGATAAGTGTTTTTATCATTCAAACTTCGTCAATTGTTGAAGAAATCACTTAGATCCATGTAAGAAATTCTTTAATTTCATTTTTACGATCTGGGTTTTTGATTTAGTCATTGCGTTTTATGATCTTGGCTGGGGTCCGAGGGCAGCGCCCCTGGTAGCGGGGTCCCAGGGGCGGCAGCCCCTGGCGGGGTCCAAGGGGCAGAGCCCCTGGCTGGGGTTGAGCTGCATCAGAAAAATTAATTGCTGTAATAAAAATGCATCAGAAAAATTAATTTTCTGTAAATTGCCTCTGGAAAACTGCATTCGTAGACAGTGTTTCTGGTTCTGTAAACAACAGGTTCTGGTCATTGCGTTTTAGTTAGATTCTGGTTCTGTGAATAACAGTTTCTGGTTCTGTGAACAACAGTTTCTGGTCATTGCGTTTTAGACAGTTTCTGGTTCTGTGAACAACAGTTTCTGGTCATTGCGTTTTAGAAATAAAACATTTTTTAAGTGTTTTTACTCATTGCATTTTAGGTAAACACATTTTTATGTGTATTCAGTTCATTGCGTTTTAGAGAGAACAGTTTCTTTTGTGTTTTTAGACCATTGCGTTTTAGAAATAAGACATTTTTATGTGTTTTCTAGGCATTGCGTTTTAGAAATAAGACATTTTTAAGTGTTTTCTGGCCATTGCGATTTAGAAATAAGACATTTTTAAGTGTTTTCTGGCCATTGCGTTTTAGAAATAAGACATTTTTAAGTGTTTTGGGGGCATTGCGTTTTAGGTAAAACACATTCAGTCCATTGCGTTTTATAAAGTACACTTTCTTTTGTGTTTTTAGGCTATTGCGTTTTAGAAATAAGACATTTATTTGTGTTTTCTGGTCATTGCGTTTTAGAAATAAGACATTTCTTTGTGTTTTTGTTGCGTTTTAGAAAAAGTCATTTTTTTACGTTTTTTTTTTTCATTGCGTTTTACGCAACTGGGTTTTCTCCATTGCGTTTTACGCAACTGGGTTTTCAAAAAAAAAATTCGAAAATATAGCAATAGTATACTCGTTTTAAAGATAAAAAAACGCTAGTTTTTTTGGTGCAATTTTTATAAAAAAAATAATGTCGTATGAAAAAAGTTATTAACGTTTAAAAAATGGGGGGGAATTGGAGGAGAGAGAAACTATTGTGCTGGATTGACTATAATGCCCTTAACAAACCCACGCGCCTCTTTTTTTTTTTGCTTCAATTTCATTCATTTAATCTTAGCCATTGATTAACTAAATGGATGGTCAAGATCACTTCCTAGCCAAATAAACTTCCTATTTTATCTCCACCCATTTATTCTTATATATAAAGGAGGTTTAGGAATAATCATCATAATTCTATTTGAATTTGTTTGTAGACTAATCTATACATATAATAAAAGAAACTCCATTGAGGACACATGGCAGTCTCTCAGCCACTCTCTAATTCTGTTTCCCGCTTAAATCATAATTACCTTTTAATCCTAAAAATCTGTCAAAAATCTCTCATTGTTTACCCCTCTTTCATAAACCCTACCCTTCACCTTTAACCCCTTTCTTCACCAAACCTCTAGATCTACTCCATATCTTCCGATTTCATATTTTCAGAAGGTAAGATTTGTGGTAGTGAAACTTAATCACGGTAATATTTCTCTGATTTGGTTATTTTGTAGTACACGGTAATATTTCTCTGATTTGGTTATTTTGTAGTACCCAACATTATCGCTCATTATTGTTTCCTTTGTTAAACTTAATCTTATGTTTTTTCCAAACATCTATGCATTTATCATGACATTCTGGTGTAGATCTTCAAGATAATAGTTTTTTTTCTTTGATTGTCTTGATTTTGTTATAATCACTTCTTATTCGCAGGGCCGGCTGATGGGTAAAATTTCTAAAGCAGCTTTGTGATGCAATTGGATGCGTGGATTTTTGCGAGTGATAAGGGTTTTGTTGTTCTTCACAGGTAATTAAATTTTGAGATATTCTTTTAGATGGACTTAATCCTCATTTTTTTAAGATTTTGTTTTTGTAGTTTCAATTGTTTGTTGTGGATTTCCTGTACATTCCATTTGTAGGTTGATGAATTTGTAGTTATGTATTATAATAATAGTGAGCAGTGTCTCAAATATTTGGTATCACAAATTTGTCAACTCTAAAACAATCACTCTTCAATGTGTTGTGTCTTATAATTTAGTTGTTAACATTGAGACTTCTTTATTTAGTTATTTATATTCATTATTGATGCTTCGATAGTTCTATATATACACAGTTAAATCATGTCATTTTTAATCAAATTTTATGAATTGGGTCATTTGAAAGGTCTAAAAGTAAGTTTTGAGGGCCACACTTTTAGAGTTAGCTTGGCCACCAAAATGCCTGAGCCGACCATGCTTATTGGTTCCTTTTTTAGAGTAAACAATTTAATGATTTTTTTCCGAATATCTCGACATGCATTATCATATTCTATTGGCGATCTTCATAAAGGTAAGAGATTTTTTTAGATTGTTGTTATCGAGATATCGTCAGGGTTTGTTGTCATTTCTATAATCTAATTTATCAGTTTTATGATTCATCTTTTTTGTATCTCTAGATTACGAGTGAAGAACCCATACGAGAATTTTCCGGTAAGCGGTGGCAACTCTATTTCGCTTCTGGTTATGAGCTTGAACGAGGAAGATGACGCCTTCAAAATATTTAAATAATTAGTTTTTGGGTCTTAACCTCTTATGGTCTTTCATTTAACTAAAAGCAAATACACCATATAACTACTCATCTGTATATAAAATATTAAATTTAATATTAAAGGATTTGCACAAGACACTATGATCGGAGGGCATAATTGATTTTTGGTTTTTTACTTATCGTTTGTTAGCTTATTTTAAGAAATTGTATATACAATTTGGGTTTTTTTTTTTTTTTTGTCATTTTGTTAAATACCAGGTTATAGTCTTGCGTATCATACGATTCAATAATGAAAACTGTTTGTTTACCCTTTTTAGATATCAACTGATAATCATGTTTAAATAGTCGTGGTTTGAATTTAAATATTTATAAATACTCATGGTTTGAATTTAAATATATTTTCATGATTAAAAGCTTAAAATTAGATTATATTTGAAATAATGGCCATTTTATGGTAAAGTAATTCAAAGATATAATCATTATAAATCTAATATAAAAACACTTTTGTAAAATCTATATTTTGATAACGTTTAAATAAAAAATATTACTATAAGTCATAATATGTTTGAGGTAAGGGTTAATATTGTAGGAAGGTTAATTCAACAAAAAAAAATGATTACTTTAACATATATATATTTAAAGTTCGGATATTAAGTTAAATATTTTAAAATAAGAAATGTTGATAGTAATTAAATGAGATTATTTCCGCTTATTATTTCTTAATTATTTATTATTTTTCTTTATAAATATTCACTTTATGAATATTTCATTTATTTAGTATTTTTTCAATGTTTCTGTATTTTTTTGTTGCTTATTTAATAATTTTACATTTTATTGACTTAACCCCGTGTAATACACGGGGCTCTAACCTAGTATAATATAAAAATATCCTTTCGTAACACTGAAGAAAAAGATGCGAAGATTAGGCTTTAATTAAGAGTATTTTGTGGCGAGAATATATGACTGTTATTTGAATCTATTTGCTTACTAATAATAATAAAATAATAATAATAATAATAATAATAGTAGTAATAATAGTAATAGTAATAGTAATAATAGTAATATGTTTTAAGTTATCAACATTATTTTTGTATTTATTATAATACTTAGACCATGTGTAGTCGTTTGTTGAATAATGTCCCCACCCTGAGGCGTTTTCTGCCATGTGGCAGTCCAGTCAGTATGGGGGCAATATTGGGCGTTTTTGCAAAAGTGGCGTAGTATGAATAATGTCCAATAACGCCCCATCCAATCATTACACAATTATTTATTTTTTTAAATTAAAAACTTAAAATACTTCATTAAATTAAAAAAATTGCAATACTAGAAATAAAAAAAAACGGAAATAAAAATATAAAGTTAAAAAAAAAAGATGACGATCTAAAGTCCGTATTTTTCCCGGAGTTTTTGGCGGTGTATTTGCGCAACAATCAACTCGTCGCCTTGGAGGTGGCCGAAAGTTGGTGGCATGAAAGGAGTAGAGCCACTCAAGTAAGCCGCGTACGATAAAATGTTCGGGTCCATGTCTTGAAGGCTAAAGCTTTGTTGCGGTTGGGTGGTGTTCGGGTTCCCGGATCTTGACGGAACACAAAATGGAGGTCGGAATGGGTTCATGGTTTTATAAAATGTAAAAGAAGTAGAGAGAAACTTTGATTGAGAGTGAGTTTTTTATAAAAATGTGGATGTAAAGTGGGGTTTTTATACTATTAAATGGGAATTAAAAAAACATTAAATAATGTTACCGTTTGAACGGTAAACTCGATCCCCAAGGCACAATTTTGGCGTGTTTTAAACAACGCCAACGGAATGTTTTTCGCAAAAAACGTGGAATCACGCCGAGGGGGTGGGCTCGGGGCTATATTGGGCGTGTTTGGGCTTTATTTTTGAAAGAAAACGCCCATTACGGACGGCCTTATTGATATTATTTTTTAAAAACAAACTATGATATATGTTATGTTAGTAAGCATGTTTTAACTTTACAGAAATATTTAAAATGTCACTAAATTAAACAGATTGAACTGCAAGAATTTGGCCCTATGGATACGACTTTTTTAAGGCGTGTAAAGACAAGACTCACATGACATGTCGTCTCTACAAGAATTAGTCCTGTATCACTTTACAAATTTAACCTATCAAATCTGAATTTACAATTTAAACCCTAAACTTACTAGAGTTTAGACACTAATTTATGTACTATTTAAACTTAGGTCAATAATTAATAAGGTAAAGCAAAACTTGATTTGTTAGGAATTCATATCATCATCATCAAAACTAAGACCATCATGTCCATCTTAGAACATGGATTTCAAATTAACTTTCATATCATTTGAATCCAACGGTTGGCCTTTCATAACCCTCCACCATGTATATCCCATCTTATACATGAATTTCAAATCAACCTTCATGTCATCTGAATCCAACCATCGGCTTTCACAACCCTCACCGCGTATATGCGCATAATCCAACTAGTTTTAGTCCCGCCACTACAATAAACCAACGACTTCCACCACCAAGTTTAGTCCCATTGTGTATGTCTTTCCAATAACTAAAACAAAAACCAGAAATTCGTCTTGGCCAGAAAAGTACCATACACCTTGTATAGCGAATTGAACGGGCAGTATTGAATAATGTGTTAACAGCTTGTGATTAATATAATTCGTAAGTGCAAGATCCTTTGAGTGATTTCCATATACATTGGCTTCGCTAATCTTTTTCTTGGAAGATTCTCTTTCTTGATCTTCTTCCACCGATAATAGATATAGATGATAAGTTCTTCGTTTGGTGGACAATCTAGGCCACAGGTACCGATTTGTTACTACTAACGAAGAACTTATCATACCCATTATCTGTGGAAGAAAATCAAGAATGAGAATCTTTTAAAGATCAAGATTAACGGAGCGAATGTGAACGGATATCACCCAAAACTGTCTTTAGTTGCCCAGATTCACGAAGGCAGTGGCACTCTTGCTTGTTAGCATTGAAGATGGTGTGTATTGTATATATAGTATGGGTTTAGCGATAAAGCATCATTCTCTACTTTGTTAACATAATAATAAGTCATTTAAATATCAAAATTATTTTTTTATTATTTAAATACGTCTTTAGTTATGGCCTTATAAAATGGTTGTAATTTATACAACAATATAGTTTATGATTCAAAAAGGTCAGTGCAATTGTTAATTTTGAACCAACATAAATAGTGATTCTAAATTTTTTAGTATTGTTTTTAATTTTTTAAATATATTTTATTCATTATTTAATTTGATTTTTTCCTCTAATAACTTTGTAATGCCCACAAATAATAAAAAAAAAATACTAATAATAACAACAACAACATTTACGCTTCAACTCAAAATTTTACTTTCTATAGTTTCTTATAATAAATTTTATAATATACACTACGGCTTAAATTAAATTTAAGAAGTATGTTTACTTTGTGAAACCTAACAAAAATATTTTATTCAGGAGATAAAAATTTAGTTAGTTTTGTTATTTTATCTTAGTATTACTAACTGCACCATTTTTACAATATATTATAGATTAATAACTAAATAAAAAAGCAAAGAAATGGATATCATGAATGATTTGTATATACACAAATTTAGTTTCATCAGTAACATACATATGTATGTGTGTCTATATAAATTTATGAGTAAATTAAAAATTTTGTCCTTTATGGTTACACCAAATTGCAGGCGCTATCATTTAGTGCAAAAGTTGACGAGTTTTGTCCTTAACATTTCAAAATCTTGTACATTATGTCCTTTAGCCCTAACTCAGTCAGATTTTTTTTGTTAAATCTGGTCATGTGCCTTACGCATGAAGTCATTTTTGTCATTTCATTATCCAGGGACTATTGTGCAAATAACATATGTCTAAGGACTATTATGTACAAAAATTAAAAACAATAAAATAAAACAATTTGTCTCATCCTAACCCTATTCAACCACACAAACAATCGTTCCTCTGCATTCTCCCCCAATTCTTACCAAAATCAACCTAAAACCCAAATTTCACAAAGGATAATGATGAAGAGGCACTCCGATTGGCTGCGTTGCAGCGATCGCCGGTCGTATTTCAACAATTGTTACTAGATTCGATTAGTCAAACTCCGGCGACGGTCAAACAGAGTCAACGCACAAATAAATTCTGACTGGCTGCGTAGCAGCGATCGCCGGTCAAATAGCGTTGGAAGACGAAGAAGAAGGACGAAGAATCGTCGTTAATTATGTCAGATCAATCGCGTTAGAGAGAAGAGAGAGAGTGGGGGGTGGCAGATGGTGGTGTTGGCAGTGGCAGTGGTAGGTGGGGTGGGGGCGGTGGTGGCTGGTGGCGCCGATGGTGGTTGGGTATAGAGAGAGAGATATATAGAGTGGCGCCTGAAAAGGTGCCGGTGATGATTGTTCGACTTCAACCGGATGGATGATGTTTCCGTCGCCGAAATGGCGAGAGTTGACTTTTAGACGGATCTCCGGCCGGCGAGATTCCTCCATTTTCGCCGGAAAAGGGAGTTCTAGGGTTTCGGATAATGGATTGAAGAAGCTTTGATCAAGTTTTTTTATAATACAGGCTGAGCTGTGCTGTTAGTTTTAACAAGAGTATAAAGAAGACGAGTTTGCATTAAAGCCCCTATTGTTTGGTTATGT
Organism: Helianthus tuberosus; assembly: GCA_030545235.1. Classification (NCBI taxonomy): domain Eukaryota; kingdom Viridiplantae; phylum Streptophyta; class Magnoliopsida; order Asterales; family Asteraceae; genus Helianthus; species Helianthus tuberosus. Next base: position 36,903,960 of record CM060357.1, on the reverse strand, counting down.
CTTTAGAAGCCCTTTCTATAAGTTATTTTATAGAAAAGTCCCTAAGGGTGTGAAATGACAAAAATGACCTCATGTGCAAGGCACATGACCAGATTTAACAAAAAAATCTGACCGAGTTAGGGCTAAATGACATAACGTGCAGGATTTTGAAACGTTAAGGACAAAACTCGTCAACTTTTGCGCTAAAGGATAGCTCCTGCAATTTGATGTAAACATAAAGGACAAAACTTGTAATTTACTCTAAATTTATTTTATCATATTATAGATGAAGTACCGTTTTCAAAGTACTAAAGGTTAAAATTAATTGTCTGATTTAGAAGTAAATAAAGTAGTTAATAAATAAAATGGAATAAATAAAACATATATTTTCATAAGTTTCATATTATCAATGAGAAACGTATTTAAAAACCACTTGTTAATATACAATTTAAACCAATAAACAATAAGAACCCAAGCATTTTAACAGGATATATATATATATATATATATATATATATATATATATATATATATATATATATATATATATATATATCTGTAGATTGTTACAAATATTATAAACAAACTGGGATATCTTGAGAACTTTACGATCAATTAAGGTGCGGATATCTACCTTTACTATTTGTATAGTATGGGTTTTTAATTTAGTTCATTAATTCTCTTTTCAAACTGTTATCTTGCATTATGATTTAAATAAGTTGCAATCGTTTGGTTCATGTCTGTTACATTCACTTGTCTTAATCATTTCTGACTCTGAATAGAGTTATAAATAACTTGTATTCTATGTTTATTTATTTTTTTCAGAATTACAGTATAAACTTTATTAAAATGGATAATATACTAGGGATAAGCAAACGGTACCCGTACCGGTACTGAATTTACCGAACCGGGTACATTTTCGGTATCGACTTTTTACATTTCCGGTACCGGTCCGGTACGGTATCGGTTTGGTACCGGTTTTTACTCTCAAATACTGGTACCGTACCGGGTATTTTCGGTACCGCTACCCACTTTTGAGGATTTTCGGTACCGGGCTCATCCCTATAATGTAATGCTATGATCATACCAAACTGGAACGAAACCGACTAAACAACATTTGTATCGGTACATGTATTTATTTTTTATAGTCTCTGTTTGATAAACAGATTATGTGGCGCTACCATAGTGAAGGATCGAAATCGACCGAACAACATTGTTAGCGATACCAGTATTGCTACTATATTGTACTTAACAACATCGATTCCGGTACCCGTATTCATTTTGTGATTTCATGTTTCGGTAATTTTTCGGTTATTTAATTACGTATGCGATAAATATCAGTACCAGTAGCATGACGATATTAACCATTTGAACATTAGTGCATGTGTTTGTTTTTATCATTTTCGGTCAATGTAAAACACGTGTTGATTTCTATACCAATTGCATGTATTGTACCGGTATTGTAACAAACCAATACCGATCAAATGTCTGGGCTAACGTACTACCACAACGCACAGGTAAATACCAGGGGCGGATCAACCTTCTAGGTGAAGTGTAATATTTTTGTCTTTTTCTCTGTTCTATGTGTCGGATAAATATAAGGATGTCTCTGAGCATTGACGGAACTAACGGTGTTTAAAGTGAAGAAAGAAAAGTAGTTATTAGCAACTGAGTTTTTCCTGCCGACGGTGAGGATGAGCTCTGCAAAAGCGCGGGTAAAGAAGAGGGAAGAAGATGGGACGCGAACCAGAGAAAAGATGGATATAATTGTAGCTTTTTTCTCTTTTTACCTATTTAATTATTTTTACTTTTACATGACAAGACCGGCCACACCCTTCAATATTATAGTCTTGTTATCTTCCTCAAAAATATAAATGACTAGAAAAGTTTTGTACAGTTTTTCTATACTTATTATTATTCGTTTAAGTTAAAAAAGTGAGTAAGTTTACAAGTCACATGATGAAGTTACTATACATTCTTTATTTTATTTTATTATTAGTTTTTTTAATTATTTCTGTTCATAAGTTTATATTATTTTAAAATTTAAAATAACAAAAAAAATTCCCCTTAGAAAGTTACTTTAGAAAAGAAAAAACTAAACTAAAATACTTTAACTATTGGGGAAAATGAAACAAGCTATAATTGTTTTGAGATTTCAAGGCAACTCAAAGATACAACTACTGTATGTGTGATATATTGATTGCTAGATGAAGAGATTTAGAACCAGACCCGATTGCAGACAGACCAGGTACAATTCATCATCAATTGGCCTAAAGACCTAACCATGCTGATGTGGATATGGTTCTCTATTTAGACAGGTAATTAACTACACTAGTGAATACTAAAAGATCTCGTGACGCTCTAGTTTAAAAATATTAATAATTCCGTCACTGCCTTTGAGCAAAGGTATTCTAGCACAAAAAGAAAGAAATTGGATTTTAGGTTAGAGTTTAGTTATTAATTTTAGTTGTTATTGTGTATTTGATTGTATGAATGTAACGTAATGAAAATTATATTGTATGAATATACGGTAAAAAAATTGGGATACCCCTGAGTTTTTCTTCTAGTTCCGCCACTGGCCTTAACCAAACGTTATCGGCGTTAGACAAAAGACAACTGGCTTTACCAACGTCGCCAACGCCAGGCCAATTTTTGCTAACACCTACTTTAGCTCTTTCCCGACAGTTCTTTTTCAACCCTAGATTTCCTCCATTTTCATTGCCAATGCAATCTAGGCCATTTGTTATACTCATCTCTTTATCCTTTACTGACACCTCAACATCATATCATCAACATCATATCATCATCCTCTCCGACTCCAACCTCCACCTCTCAACCTATGTTATATTCATCCCACTCATCCCTAACCACTTTTTATATATTTATTTTATTACTTTGTAAGTTTGTATAGAGAGATAAAGAAGAGAGAGTGAAATTATACATCTATTAAATTTAGAAGCTTTTGAACAATAATTAGGGGTATCTTAGGAATTCCAATAAATATGACACGTTGTTGGCTTCAATACCTCCACCGCTTCATCTTTTCTTTATCCTGCAACACATTAGGGTTCAGTCTCTCATGAAATTCATCTCAAACAATACCTCAATATCTCCAACGAGTGACTGAACTACCAGATGCTTCTGAGACGATTTGGTACTCTCTCACGACAGCCACTAACCCGCAACTCTAGCGACGGTGGCGACTGATGGTGGTCTAACCGAAGATGACAATGATGGATGGGGTGGCACCATCCCTTGCCATCTCGTGACCATAACAAATAGCCTTACTAGTATAAATGCATACAAACGTATAATAGGGTTAGGATATAATAGGATGTTTATTTGGGTAGAAAGCCAAGGAAGTAATCTTGAGCATCTATTTATTTAATCAAGGGCTAAGATTAAATGAGTGAAATTGAAGGAAAAAAAGGAGGAGCATGGGTTTCTCTAAGGGCATTCTAGTCAATCCAAGGCAATAGTTTCCCTCTCCTCTAATTCCTCCCACTTTTAAACGTTAATAACTCTTTCATACGACATTATTTTTTTTATAAAAATTGCACCAAAAAAACGAGCGTTTTTTATCTTTAAAACGAGTATACTATTGCTATATTTTCGCAAATTTTTTTCGAAAACCCAGTTGCGTAAAATGCAATGGAAAAAAAAACCTAAAAATGACATTTTTCTAAAACGCAATGCACAAAAAACACAAAGAAATATCTTATTTGTAAAACGCAACAGCCAGAAAACACAAAGAAATATCTTATTTCTAAAACACAATAGCCTAAAAACACAAAAGAAAGTGTACTTTCTAAAACGCAATGGACTGAAAACACATAAAAATGTGGTTTACCTAAAACGCAATGCACCAAAAACACAAAGAAATGTCTTATTTCTAAAACGCAATGGCTAGAAAACACTTAAAAATGTCTGTTTTTTAAAACGCAATAGCCTAAAAACACAAAAGAAAGTGTACTTTCTAAAACGCAATAGCCTAAAAACACAAAAGAAAGTGTTTTACTTAAAACGCAATGCACAAAAAACACAAAGAAATTTCTTATTTTTAAAATGCAATAGCCAGAAAACACTTAAAAATATCTTTTTTCTAAAACGCAATGGACTGAAAACACATAAAAATGTGTTTTACCTAAAACGCAATGGACTAAAAACACTTCAAAAATGTGTATTTGTAAAACGCAATGGCCAGAAAACACATAAAAATGTCTTATTTCTAAAACGCAACGACCTAAAAACATAAAATAAAGTGCTCTCTAAAACGTAATTGACTGAAAACACATAAAAATGTGTTTTACCTAAAACGCAATGACTAAAAACACTTCAAAAATGTGTTTTCTCTAAAAACATGGCCAGAAAGTGTTCTATCTGTCTACGAAAATGAGGCAATTTCCAAAAAAAAAAAAAATTCTGACACTCGACCCCAGCCAGGGGCTGCCGCCCCTTGGACCCTGCTCCCAAGGGCGTTGCCCCAGGACCCCCCGCCAAGATCGTAAAACGCAATGACTCAATTCAAAAACCCAGACCGTAAAAATGCAATTCAAAAAATTCTTACATAGATCGAAGCCGATTTCTTCAGATTTTTTCACCGATTGACGAAAATTGAGTGTTAGAAACACTTATCAGCGATCGAATCGAGTGATTCGCTTTAAAATCACAGGAAAAAATGAAATATTGTATGAAATTAAACTGAGTTTCTTCAAAAAGTTGAAGAACACCGTTGATTGGGTGTTTGAATCATTGATTGGTGATGGAAATCGCACTATAATGTAGTGATTATTGAGATAGAAAGTGAAGAAAATATTGAAGATGGTGGGTTTTGAAGTTACAGAGAGAAGAAGAAGGGAGAAGATTGGGTAACATTGACTAAAATACCATTGCTCTTTATTTTAAATTTTGTCACATGTCATGATACTATTGCTTCCTATCATTCCTAACCAAAATATCCTCACCCACGTATAATAATCAACTAGATTATAGTGTTATGATTCATGCTTAATATTATATCTCGATTACGTATGACGCATAAAAGTTACTAAATATATTTATGTAGTATTGAAGCAGTGGCGAAGCTTGACTCGAATGACGGGGGGTCGAAAACGTATATGCCCAAAAAATTCTATAGAACCGGGGGGTCGAAAACGTATATACCCAAAAATTTCTATACGAAAACTACATATATAACACTACTGAGCGAAAAGTTCAGGGGTCGGGCACCCCATCCCGCCATTTCTATGCTTCACCCCTGTATTGAAGCCCGAGCTTCACGGCGGGGTCGTAGCAGGGTGCTGGTGAGGGAGGATGCACTTATTACATACATGATATATCGATGATATATTATATTATGCATATTTTAATCTAAATGACTTTAAGTAAACATGTCTAGCGTTAAAAGTTAACTTTAACTATAATAAGGTAAATAAAAAAATAATTAAACTTGTTACCTGATATATTAAAAGTTTAATATTGACCATGTAGGTTTTAATATGAACGTCAGCAAAAATAAGCAAGCAACACAATTAAGTAAATATGTCTAGAGGTAAAAGTTAGCCTTAACTGTAGTAAGTTAAAAATATAATAATTAAAATAAAAAAAGAATTAAACATATAAAAAAGATAAAGGAACAAATATTTTTTGAAAAGCGAGAAACAATTTAACCTTGTTAAATTTCAAGGGCCGTATGATAACTCTATTAAAGTTTGGGATTCGAAACACAAACACTTATAGGAAAAGAATTATTATTAAACTTCTGGGTACAAATATGTTAAACTTCAGAGGGCATAAATGTAAATCATTTATAAGAAAAGAATTATTAAAGTTTATGAGGTTGTATGATAATTCTATTAAAGTTAAGGGTTAGAAATATAAATTAACTATAAAAAGTAATCCCGCCTCCTAGCTCAACCGGTTATCCCCATGTTGGTTAAGGTTGGGCCGGCTTCCTCCTTGGAGGTCGCCGGTTCGACTCCCGGTTGCGGCATACGGGGGGTGGGACGTCCCAATGATGAATTGTATCCTACCGAGGCATGGTGCGGTCTTAAGGGCAACCCGGTTTTACCCAGCTGTTACCCCAGCGAGTCTCTCGTGTGGGGGCAGTATGGTTTCCGGGCGGAAGTCAGCTTGCGCAACGGCCGGGGCCCGATCGAACATCGCGTCCGGAAGAGCGGGGCTGACGGGGGATTGTCTTCGACATGAACCCGGTGACCTAAGGTCCTGTACATTGAAAGTCACCTTCCAAAAAAAAAGAAACTATATAAAGTATAAAAGTATAATGCTATACTCTGGTATTAACCCTGTACACCCCAATGTTTGTCCTAGAACTTGATCATGTTAAGAACACATACTTGCAAACTAGTTCGCTTAAAATCTATAAGACTTCTGGATAGTAAAAAAAAAAATTAAAAATAAACTAGTTCAAAATTTAAGAAACTTACACATTTGTTGGTAAATCCAAAAGAATATGGCTACACATAAGATGCACTTGTGCATTAAACAATATGCATGATACACAATGAATAAAATAAAATGATAACGAGCCAGCACCTTTAAGATGAAGGCTCGTTTTTTCCACACCAAAAAGAAAATTTGTAAAACACCAAAGGCTAACTAATAATGTTTTTTCTTAACAAATACATATCAGTCAATGATTCTCCTTAAACACAAAACCTCTAGGTTGATGAGCATTTTTTATAGTGTTTCAAACTATCCGTACACACGTACCGAACTGAATATCTGAAGTTTTAATTTGGATTTACCACTATACCTCATGTAAGATTGTAACCTTGTAAGATCACCAAATAGAACTCAACACTATTCTCAACAAATTATCGCATAAGCGTTTACATCGCAGGCGTCATCTCACAGAAAATACTGCAGAGAGCAAAACATTAACTGAAACTTAAACCAATCACTTCCAGGAGTCTCTGCAGACAGATAAAAACAAAAGCTTTTTAGTTTAGATAACAGTTTTAACACCTGATACAGAACATACATATAACTGAAAACCAGTTGCTTCACAGAATGGGAAAACATCAAGATTAGAGTCAAGACAAATTTTACTTGCTTCAATATCAGTCGAATCATTTTAAATGAAATCATGATCCACAAGTTTTTGCATTGGCTACAACAATTTATGTTTCTTTTTAGTACGTACGGGTAAAATGCAAACTAACATTATGGTATGTACCATTAACATACCACTACAAGTAAAGAAGGATGCACATTGGAAAATAAGATCATATTAACATCAAAGAATGTTGTTATGGGATTGTGAGATAATGTTGGATATCAAGAACACTCGATTACAAATCCATATGGGTAAAATAGAATGAATCAAAATAAGAACACGGGATCAATTACACAGAATCTGGTCTGCAACGAAAAGTCAAAGCACGCAATTTTGTATTATGAAATTGACCCATGAATCTACAATTTGGGTATATATATAACCTATGAAACGGTACTAACAAGGTGTTTATACTCCTTCATTTGGGGTACCAGAAAACTGCCATTAACCGCAAAATAACAGCCTTTGAGTTTTGACAACTTTGACTTTTGTTTTCTGCCTTGTTAGATAATGTTGGCTATCCATTTTGGTTTAACTTCTTTACTTACAAATCAAATACCATCTTTGAACCAACCCAAAAGTAAAAACTACTTTGAGCTTCGTAAGATATCTGATGCGAGTATGAAACTCTGCTATACCATATCACCATCTACAAGTAATCTATTTCTTGTTATAACATATAGTATTGAAATCAAGATGCATTGTAAAGTCACATCAACGTTATTTCTTATAAGAAACCAATTACTGCAGTTCTGTTTATGGCTTACGAGTAAAATTTGAACTCAGTTGCGGGCATCTTAGAAAAGCGTGTATACTTATATGATTTGTTATCTACAGGTTGCATTACCTACTTTCTAGGGTGTCGAATACTGTCACTTGGTCTAATACAAAGCAAGAAGTGGAATACACATGCTAGAGCCAACAGCAACATGATTCCTCTTAGTTAGCAAGTACAGAATTTGTGCAACTAAAGTCGTGACAGCTAAAATGAGTTACTAGATTGAAGTCACATTCTCAAACCAAGCATTCCATCAAATCACACGGTATTATATAAGTTATAAACAAACTGTTTTCGTGAATCTGAATAGTGGTTTTAAAAAAGCATGTGACGCCCAGATGCATTTTGAGCTCAAAACAGATACTAGAGGCCCGTGCACATCACGTATGCGAGGCGTTTGTTATTATAAGAATACTAAAAAATCAACTTTACAAACTAAAATATATAAGATATGTTTGTTTCGTAATCTGTTTCCTTACAATCCGATAGTGTAACATCACTTGAAACACTTAAGCACATCACGTACCATCAACATAAGCAATTTTCAGGATATAATAAAATGTACCATCAAGTAATTATGTTTTTTCATCAAATAAGCACATTATCAAACCACTTACCTTCTTGAATATCCTCTGTCATTCTGAACCGACGCCCCACGTCGCCCCTTCTGTTGCATCAATGCTCGTACGCGTTCCTTCTCCCTCCCCTCTCGTTTCAACCTCTCTTCCCTAAGTTCCGCCACACTCTTCTTTCTATTACTCTTAGTAACCGTCTCTGAACCACCGTCATCATCATTATTATCAACTCCTTTCGCATCACCATTTGCGCGCTTTTCCATGTACCACGGTAACTTTACGCCTTTTCCCGCCACTCCGTACCCTAACCGATACTTCTCGTCCTCCGGCAAAACCACCTTCGGAGCCTCCGCCTCTTTCTTCATCCGCTTAAACCCCTTCCTATTCTCATCACTGAATTTACTTTTACTCTTGTCGACAATCTCAACTGGATCGAGAATCTTGATTCCCTCAAACAGATTAATATGCTTGGACTTCGGCTCCAACTCCGGCTCGGGTTCAGCTTTGGGTGACGGTACTGACTCTGGTTCAACGGCGGTGGGTTTGCGTGACGAGGAAGTAGAGGCAGAGGCTGAAGCTAAGCCGCGGGCTTGTCGAAGTTGTTCGATTCGGAACTCGGTGTCGCGCTTACGAGATTGTTCGCGCTTGAGCTGTTCTTCTTTGGCTGCCTCTTCTTCGTCTTTGCGGACTTTTTCTCGGTTGTCGAAATTGTATACGTTCCAACGCTTCTGAGGGAGAATGTTCAGACCTCCGTGGCCTCCCATAGTTTTTCCTGAAATCACGATGTCATTCAAAACTTACACAAACTTAAATCACAGAACCATATATAACTAACTAACTATAACACATATGAAACTGATTCGTCTATTTGCTTCGAAGACATAAAAACACACAATTTCATTCAAACATCACAACATTGGTCGTAAAAAGCGAGAAGCGCACCGAGGCAGCAATGCATAAAGCAAAGGCGCAAAGCACAAAAGTGCTCGCTTTTCATACCCGAGGCGCGCAAATTAATATATAAATTTTTTTATATATATTTCCTATAGGCATCTAGCATCATATACCTTACTACAGGTAATACAAACACCAAATGAAACGGAAGATGATTTAAACTAATCAAAAGACTCTAAGGTGAAGATATGAAGGTTTGTTGTTAAAGTCTAAGCTGAAAGTAAAACGATCATACAAAACATTGATAGATTTTGGTAATTTAACCCCAAATATATTCAATCAATTTACAAATTCAAAATAACAAATACGAAGGATGCGACAATCGGTAATCGAATCTAGGGTTTGAAATGTCAATTTAGGGATTTAGGGCAGAAAAGATGATAGAAAACATGATTGATTGAGATGATTAGGGTTAGATAAGAGGATTACTTACTTGTAAAAGAAGATACAAATGGCTAGAGAAAGAAACCGGTTTCTAGTTTAGCAAACGCTCTTGGACGTCGTTTTTCATAAACATGTATATGTAGCAGCGACTTGTATTTTAGATTGATAGCGGTATAATTACACGGCGTCTCGTTCGTGATCAATCTATTAGGGTCGTATTATTGGCACACCTAAATTCTTAGATCGACACTTTCAATACGGGTCGTATAAAACTATACGGGTCGTATTGCTTTCTCAATTTCCAATAAAGACTGATGTGTCAGATTTTGTCTGTTTGACTGGACCTATACGGGTCGTATTGGTTTATTTTTCTTTTTTACAAATTTTTTTATACATTTGTTTATGGTTTTAACAAAGTTTTCTAAAACTTCCTAAATCTTTTTTAAGAATACCATGTACAATAGGTGAGGTATATGAGCATATATAGGTGTAGTAAAGGCCCCGTATATGTATCGTATAGGTTAATTTGTAATTTAAAGGTATTTTGTTTGTATAATGTATTTAAAGTGTTTTTTGTTTGTTTAATGGATACAACACGTAAAGTAACCGACAATATACGCCAAAATACAATATCGTATAGATATAATACGCCATAAATACGGAACAATACGACAAGTAGAGAGGTAATATGCTGTAACACGCCATAATACGCGATAACACAACACGTATAGACAATCTACACCCTAATACGACACTTACATACAATAAACGTGACAATACCGAACATCACCGACACGACCCGTATGGACAATATATGCAATAATACGGAACATATTGACAATTTACGTCATAATACGACATTTAACGAAAAAATACGTCAATTAATGATACCGTACAACGCGTATACATAAAACACGACACGTTAGAGTACAAGTAGATTCCAAACAAAATTACACGTAATCATAAAATACGATACTACATGGAACCGAAGGTCACCGGAACGACATGTATAGAAGGTATTCATCATACAATGACACGTAATGACAAAATAGGGGCCCGTATACGCATCGAAATGGCAAAACCTAAAATTATGAAATTTTGATTTTACCTCTATACGCATCGTATAGGTCAAAACTGGGTCGTATAGTACCATAATACGACTCGTATAGACCTATACGATCCGTATAGACCCCCTGAATTCTCAAAAAAGGGGGTTAATTGATAAATCACGGGGTCTATACGGATCGTATAGGCCTATACGATTACGATTCGTATAAACCCCCTGATTTATCAATTAACCCCTTTTTTTTTTTTGAGAATTCAGGGGGTCTATACAGATCGTATTAGCATACTATACGACCCACTTTTGACCTATACGATGCGTATAAGGGTAAAATCAAAATTTTATAATTTTTGGTTTTGCCTTTTCGATGCGTATATGGGCCCGTATTTTGTCATTGCGTGTCGTTTTATGAAGTATATGCTCTATACGTGCCTTATCGGTGACGTTCAGTTATGTGTGGTATCGTATTCTATGATTATATGTCATTTTGTTTTGAATCCACTTGTACTCTTACGTGTTGTGTATGACAACCCTCAATTTACATGTATTCCGTACAATTTATTTAATAATAATTTAAGTGCTTGGTGACTGTGTTGAAATATTTAACTGCTCTCTGATTACTGAACTATACTTACATGAGCATGTTAACATACTGGTAGTATACAGAAAAGTCACTAAATGGTCCGGTATATTTTCCTATGTGTTAGGAATTTATTTCGTTACAAAAATATATAAATAAGACGCCTTACGGAACAATTAAACACTTTAACGGAACAGTATCCGACCGAACAACCGGACATTACCCAGGACACCAAATATTTGTCAAACATGTTATTTTATTATTCATGGCTTGTCATGATCCCCGTTTGCCATAACACCCATTAAAATCAAATCACTACACATAAAAGTTCATACTTACAATCTTACTATCCTTTGCATTTTAGTTACACATTTTGCAATTAGACCCCCCCCCCCCCCCCAACCGAATTCTTGGCTCTTGATGGACCCCACCATATCAACCTTCCATACTTCAAATATATGCATTGATTTTATGGCATTTGTTTATTGGATGTTTACTTGTGTATCTAAACATAATATATGAGTGATCTTATAAGGACATGGCACTAGATATTCATCATTCCACAATATTCACTCTCTCTCTCCTCACCACTCTCTCTCTCATTCGGCTGCCCAAAACCGCACCCCATCACCACCTTAAACATCACCATCTTCTTCATTACATTGTCCATTCAAAGCTTAGAAATCATCCATGGAAGGTGCATCTTGAAGAACTTCATAGGAGCTTGTTCTAGTCCTCCTCACCATCATTTTCTCTTCATTTTCACACAAGATTCTTCCCTAGCTAGAGGCTAGTAGTAAGTTCCTTGCACTTGATTTCATCTTGTTCGAAAATTATGGCATATAACATGATGTATTGTTGTTTAAATTACTAGATTACAAGAACACTAGAAAAATATGAAACATGAGTCATGAACATATAAACTACATAAAAAGTTTACTTGTGGCTGAATTTTGAAGAGGAATCTTGTTGGTTTGAGGGTTGGTTAAATCATACTTGATGTTTGATTGTTGGTTTCTTGTTAAATCCATTGTTCGGACACTCGTTGATGCGATTTAGTAATGTTTAAACTTAAAAATAACATGCTGATGCATTTTTACAGCCGCCTTCAACAGGCTGTAAACGGACTTTAAAAACTCGAAAAACGGAATTTCAAAAGCCTAAATCGTGTCTTTTCGAAAAACGAAGAAAATGGCGCTGGAATCGTATTTTTCTGAGGTCGGTTACTATTTTAAAAATCTGTTTTCGTGACAGCAGCTAAGGCTGATTTTTACTGCAGAAAATTGGGCTGTGTGTTTTCGATCACAACTTAAAACCTGAACCGAACCAGCCCCTGAAACTTTTATCAAAGATGGTCACGGATGCATTTGTGACCCTCGAACTGGAAATTCGATAAACGGACTTCCGAGGAATTTTAGACGAATTTTTCCGTAAACTGTGATCAGAATGTGACAAATCTGATCACAGTTCGGTAAACGATTTTATATAAAATATTGGTAGTGAACCGGACCCCGATATTTTTACACAATAAAATATGGAACGTTTAAGACATCCTGTAAGAATTTGGGAATTTTTGGAATAATTTAACTATTTTATTTAAATGTCCGAAAACAGCCGGTTTTGTATATTAATGCTGAATTGACGTAAGTTGTGACTTGCGTGTCTAAATGTCGAGTATGCTATCGGTGAATGATCTAACATGTTATGTGTGTTACGTGCAATATAGAATGTTTGTTTATGAGTGGGGAATGGATGGGAGGTTTATATGGGCATAAATCGTTAAAGTGTGTACCTGTTATGTGGACGAAGTAATGTGCAAATAAACCATACGTAGGATACGTGTTATGCATGAGAAACTGATTGTTATCCGTACCTTATTAGGACGTGATTTACCGACCTTGACTGTTAACTATATTTGAGAACCTAACCGAGCAAACCGAGGTGAGTTCACACTCTTTCTAAGGCATGGGATTCCCAGGGGTTGGGAATGGGATTGAATAACTACTTGTACTATCATTACTATTAAACTACTTTTTTTACTGTCCTCGGATTGAAGGGCACGTACGTAAAACCTACGTACACTCATACTTACTACTGTCATCGGATTGAAGGGCACGTACGTAAAACCTACGTACACGATCATAAGACCATCAACTCTATCACTTTAAGTCCCTCAATTATCGACTTAATCGCCGAGGCCTATGGCGAGCGGGTCATTAGTTAATAGCGCTATTAGGTTTAACAAACCTCACACCGTGTCAGTCGGACGGGCGTGTACTAATGGACTATGGGCAAAGGGTCAATGCTGATAGACATTGACTTAGGGCACCTCTTATATTTTCGTAGCAGTCGATACGCGTGGTCTAGTAACACATGGGAAACCCCCACTAATCTTCGCAAACATGTCAGAAAGACCGCGATGCAAACTTATATGATACATGGTTTACAAAACGAACATATGATTTACGAAACGAATGCTATAACTAAACAACCAAACGTGAACTCACTCAACTTTGTTGTTGACTCGTTGTTACATGCCTTACAGGTCGCTAAACATTTGGAGCTTGCACGAGGAAGGAGTCGTTGTGGTATGCGGACAGTAATGTCCAGTGTTTAATGTTTAAAATATTATGAACTTATTAAACCTATGTGTTGGACTTTAAACTTATGAACTGCGAACTTATGTTTTGAACTTTACGTTTATGCTTCCGTTGTCTAAATTAAAAACTTGGTTAACTAGTTTTTGGTCACCAATCGTATTTTGGTTGTCCTTATTTACTTAAGCACGTTGTTCAGTATGATTGGTGGCTCGATCCTGGTCATGTCACGCCTCCAAGCGGTGATACCCCGCATGGTGGATTTTGGGGGTGTGACAGATTGGTATCAGAGCCATTGGTTATAGTGAACTTGGTTTTAAAAAGGGAAAAGCTTTTTGATAAAACCAGACTATAACCTGTACAGTGCTCAACGATCCACAACGACGCTTCGCTCCACGTGCAAGACTCGACACCATAAGTGGTATGATTTATGTTATATTGTCGGTTAGATAGTTCTCACTGTGCATTAGATAATGTGATAATTGCTATTTGAACCATGTGTGATTACTCTCTACTATCGTCCCACTCTTACGCACTTTCGCGACACTTTTCTCACCTACGTTATTTCGTTGTGAAGATCATGGGTGGACGTTTGAACCTAACTCAAGCCCAGCTGACGGCTTTGATCAACGAACGAGTTGCTGAGGCACTCGCAGCTGTCCCTGCAGGAGGTATAACCTGCCATATCAACTCACCTTAGGATGTTTAGATCCTACCTTCGCAAACCAACCCTCGTGCTTAACTTTGTCTTTTATTCTCGCGCAACAGGTCAACATGCTCAGCCTCCTGTGTGCACGTTCAAGACGTTCATGGACTGCCGACCTACCACTTTCAGTGGCACCGAAGGAGCAGTGGGCCTTCTTCACTGGTTTGAAAAGCTTGAGACAGTTTTCGAAATGTGCGAATGCCCCGAAGACCGTAGGGTGAAATATGCTACCGGAACACTTGAAGGAGTTGCGTTAACCTGGTGGAAGGCGCAGGTTCAACTACTAGGACTGGCAGTTGCTAATGCCACACCCTGGAATGGTTTTAAAGAGCTGATCAAGGAGGAGTACTGTAGTCGGGATGACATCCACAAACTAGAAGTGGAATTTTACCATCTAAAGATGACGGGGTCTGAGATTGAAGCGTATACTAAGAGGTCAAACGAACTGGCCATCCTGTGTCCAACTATGGTGGACCCTCCCATCAAACGAATCGAGCTGTACCTCAATGGCCTTGTACCAGAGATTCAAAGTCACGTAACTTCAGCCAATCTGGGTACCATTCAGCAAATTATCAAGTTGGCTCATCGTCTCACTGACCAGGCGGTGGAGCAAAACAGGCTACCCAAACGTATCAGTGCCACAACTACTTCTGATGCACCTACCGACAACAAGCGAAAATGGGATGGAAACTCCAGTAAGGGTTCTGCTTCGGGTCAGTCTCAGCAGCGAAGGACTGACGACTACCAGAGTCCGGGTCAGCAATCCTCCGGTAATCAAGGACAGGGTAGGTATCGAGGAAACCACCCAAAGTGAAACAAATGTAACAGACACCATAGTGGTCAGTGCAACAAAGGTCGTTGTCAGAGATGTCATAAGTTGGGTCATGAAGCAAGGGATTGCAGGAGCCCGCGTCCTGCGAATCAGAATCGCCAACAACAACAAGCCCCACAGAACCACCAGCAGCAACATCAGCAGGGAAATAAAGGATGCTTTCAGTGTGGCGCTGAAGGCCACTTTAAGAAGAACTGTCCCCAGCTTAACCAGAATCAAAACAACAACAACAACCAGGGAAACGGGAATAACAATGGAGGCAACAACGGGGATAACAACAATGGTAATGGAGCAAGGGGTCGTGCTTTCGTGATTGGTCAAGGTGACGCAAGGAACGATCCCAACGTTGTGATGGGTAAGTTTCTTCTGGATGACTTCTTTGTTACTGTTTTATTCGATTCGGGTGCCGATACTAGTTATGTGTCCTTAAAAGTTAGCCAAATGCTTAAACGTACTCCAACACTTTTGAACACCAAACACGCGGTAGAGCTAGCAAATGGTAAGAGTCTTGAAGCCACACATGTAGTTGAAGGTTGTAACCTCGTCTTAGCTGGTTAGATTTTCCCTATCGATCTTATTCCTATCACACTTGGTAGTTTCGACGTTGTTATTGGGATGGATTGGCTATCTCATTATCAAGCGGAGATTGTTTGCAAGGAGAAAATTATCCGCATTCCTCGTTCTGGTGAAGAACCTCTTGTGATTCGTGGTGATAAGAGTGGTGCTGTCGAAGGCATCATCGCTTTCCTTAAGGCCCAGAAATGTCTACGAAAGGGCCACACTGCCATTCTAGCGCTCGTCACTAACACATCCACGGAAGAGAAGAGAATTGAAGACATTCCTATTGTGCGCAATTTTCCTGAGGTATTTCCTGAGGAATTTCCTGGTCTTCCTCCTCACCGCCAAGTTGAATTTCAAATCGAGCTAGCTCCTGGAGCAGCACCAGTAGCTTGAGCACCATATCGTCTAGCTCCATCAGAACTCGAAGAACTGTCCACACAACTATAAGAACTCTTGGAAAAGGGTTTTATACGTCCTAGCTCTTCGCCTTGGGGAGCTCCAGTCTTGTTCGTAAAGAAGAAAGATGGTACTTTCAGAATGTGTATTGACTATCGCGAGCTTAACAAGGTGACTGTGAAGAATCGTTATCCTCTTCCACGTATTGACGACCTGTTCGACCAGTTGCAAGGGTCGAGCTATTACTCCAAGATTTACTTGAGATCGGGATACCATCAGCTGAGGGTCCGAGATGAGGACGTCTCCAAAACAGCATTCAGAACCCTTTACGGCCATTACGAGTTTCTGGTTATGCCATTCGGGCTGACGAATGCACCAGCGGTCTTCATGGATCTCATGAACCGAGTGTGCAAGCCTTACCTGGATAAGTTCGTTATTGTGTTCATCGACGATATCCTGATCTATTCTAAGAGTCAGGAGGAACACGAGCAGCATTTACGTCTTATGTTGGAACGCCTTCGAAAGGAGCAGTTGTATGCCAAGTTTTCGAAATGTGACTTCTGGCTTCACGAAGTCCACTTTCTAGGCCATGTGGTAAACAAGGATGGGATTCATGTTGATCCATCCAAGGTTGACTCAATCAAGAACTGGCCTGCACCCCGCACACCAAAAGAAATCCGCCAATTCTTGGGTTTGGCAGGATATTAGAGATGGTTTATCAAAGACTTCTCCAAGATTGCGCAACCTCTCACTTCACTGACTCAGAAGGGTGTCATCTATCGTTGGGGTGATGCACAAGAGTCCGCATTTCAACATCTAAAGGATAGACTTTGTAGCGCGCCTATCCTCTCATTGCCCGAAGGCACCGATGATTTCGTGGTTTATTGCGACGCTTCCATCCAAGGACTTGGTTGCGTATTGATGCAACGTGACAAGGTCATTGCCTACGCATCGCGCCAACTTAAAGTTCACGAAAGAAACTACACTACTCACGATCTGGAGCTGGGAGCAGTTGTTTTCGCGCTTAAGATATGGAGACATTACCTGTACGGTACCAAGTGCACCATTTACACCGATCACGGGAGTCTCGAGCATATCTTCAAGCAAAAGGAGTTAAACATGCGTCAACGCCGATGGGTTGAGCTCTTGAACGATTATGAATGCGCAATCAAGTATCATCCGGGTAAAGCCAATGTTGTGGCCGACGCCCTCAGTCGAAAGGATACCATACCTAGGCGTGTACGTGCTTTACAGCTTACCATCCAATCCAACCTTCCCGCTCAAATTCGAGATGCTCAGGTTGAAGCATTGAAAGCAGAGAACATCCGGGCTGAGTCCCTACGAGGATCGAGGCAGCGGCTAGAGCAAAAGGAAGACGGCGCTTATTATGTAACAGGGCGCATCTGGGTCCCACTGTATGGAAACCTACACGAGCTTGTGATGGATGAAGCACATAAATCCCGTTATTCGGTACACCCTGGTTCGGACAAGATGTACCATGACCTCAAGACTACGTATTGGTGGCCTGGCATGAGAGCCCACATAGCAACCTACGTCAGCAAGTGCTTGACTTGTGCGAGAGTCAAGTCTGAATATCAGAAACCATCAGGCCTACTTCAACAACCGGAGATCCCGAAATGGAAATGGGAGCAAATTTCCATGGATTTCGTGACCGGCCTGCCCAGATCTCAACGCAGAAACGATACCATTTGGGTGTTCGTAGATCGACTAACCAAGTCTGCACATTTTCTGGCTATCAAAGAAATGGATAAGTTTTCTACTCTTGCAGACATTTACCTAAAGGAAGTGGTATCGAAGCACGGAGTGCCAACCTCTATTATATCTGATCGTGACGCACGTTTTACTTCTGAACTGTGGCAAGCAATGCACAAGTCCTTTGGCTCACGTTTAGATATGAGCACCGCTTATCACCCGCAGACGGATGGGCAATCTGAACGCACCATCCAAACCCTTGAAGACATGCTTAGGGCATGTGTAATCGATTTTGGTAATGGCTGGGAAAGGCACCTCCCGCTAGTGGAGTTCTCATATAACAACAGCTACCACACCAGCATTCAGGCCGCTCCGTTCGAGGCATTGTACGGACGCAAATGCCGATCACCTCTCTGTTGGGCAGAAGTTGGTGACAGTCAAATCACTGGCCCAGAACTTGTGGTAGATACCACCGAGAAAATTGCTCAGATACGACAGCGAATGGCGGCAGCTCGTGACCGTCAGAAAAGCTATGCTGATAAGGGAAGAAAACCACTCGAGCTCCAGGTTGGGGATCGAGTGCTACTCAAAGTCTCACCTTGGAAATGTGTAGTCCGCTTTGGCAAACGAGGCAAACTCAATCCGCGTTATGTCGGACCATTCGAAGTCATTGAGAAAATTGGCAAAGTCGCCTACAGGTTGGATCTACCTGGAGAACTCAGCGGAGTTCACAATGTTTTCCATGTGTCGAATCTGAAGAAGTGTCTGTCAGATGAGACCCTCATAGTTCCTCTGAAGGAACTCACTATCGACGAACAGCTGCGATTCGTCGAGGAACCAGTAGAGATTACGGATCAAGATGTTAAGATCCTCAAGCATACCAGGATACCTCTGGTCCGAGTTCGTTGGAATGCTCGTCGTGGCCCAGAGTATACCTGGGAACGAGAAGACCAAATGAAACTCAAGTATCCCCAACTGTTTAAGAAAAACGCAACCACTACTGAGGCTGAAGCTACTGCAGAATTTCGGGACGAAATTCCAAATCAACGGGGGGATAATGTGACACCCCAGGAAAATCAGGAAAACAAAGCAACTTAACTAGCTTCCTCAGTAACCACGCCCTAAATTTCGGGACGAAATTCTTTTAACAGGGGGAGAATGTGACAACCCTCAATTTACATGTATTCCGTACAATTTATTTAATAATAATTTAAGTGCTTGGTGACTGTGTTGAAATATTTAACTGCTCTCTGATTACTGAACTATACTTACATGAGCATGTTAACATACTGGTAGTATACAGAAAAGTCACTAAATGGTCCGGTATATTTTCCTATGTGTTAGGAATTTATTTCGTTACAAAAATATATAAATAAGACGCCTTACGGAACAATTAAACACTTTAACGGAACAGTATCCGACCGAACAACCGGACATTACCCGGGACACCAAATATTTGTCAAACATGTTATTTTATTATTCATGGCTTGTCATGATCCCCGTTTGCCATAACACCCATTAAAATCAAATCACTACACATAAAAGTTCATACTTACAATCTTACTATCCTTTGCATTTTAGTTACACATTTTGCAATTAGACCCCCCCCCCCAACCGAATTCTTGGCTCTTGATGGACCCCACCATATCAACCTTCCATACTTCAAATATATGCATTGATTTTATGGCATTTGTTTATTGGATGTTTACTTGTGTATCTAAACATAATATATGAGTGATCTTATAAGGACATGGCACTAGATATTCATCATTCCACAATATTCACTCTCTCTCTCCTCACCACTCTCTCTCTCATTCGGCTGCCCAAAACCGAACACCCCATCACCACCTTAAACATCACCATCTTCTTCATTACATTGTCCATTCAAAGCTTAGAAATCATCCATGGAAGGTGCATCTTGAAGAACTTCATAGGAGCTTGTTCTAGTCCTCCTCACCATCATTTTCTCTTCATTTTCACACAAGATTCTTCCCTAGCTAGAGGCTAGTAGTAAGTTCCTTGCACTTGATTTCATCTTGTTCGAAAATTATGGCATATAACATGATGTATTGTTGTTTAAATTACTAGATTACAAGAACACTAGAAAAATATGAAACATGAGTCATGAACATATAAACTACATAAAAAGTTTACTTGTGGCTGAATTTTGAAGAGGAATCTTGTTGGTTTGAGGGTTGGTTAAATCATACTTGATGTTTGATTGTTGGTTTCTTGTTAAATCCATTGTTCGGACACTCGTTGATGCGATTTAGTAATGTTTAAACTTAAAAATAACATGCTGATGCATTTTTACAGCCGCCTTCAACAGGCTGTAAACGGACTTTAAAAACTCGAAAAACGGAATTTCAAAAGCCTAAATCGTGTCTTTTCGAAAAACGAAGAAAATGGCGCTGGAATCGTATTTTTCTGAGGTCGGTTACTATTTTAAAAATCTGTTTTCGTGACAGCAGCTAAGGCTGATTTTTACTGCAGAAAATTGGGCTGTGTGTTTTCGATCACAACTTAAAACCTGAACCGAACCAGCCCCTGAAACTTTTATCAAAGATGGTCACGGATGCATTTGTGACCCTCGAACTGGAAATTCGATAAACGGACTTCCGAGGAATTTTAGACGAATTTTTCCGTAAACTGTGATCAGAATGTGACAAATCTGATCACAGTTCGGTAAACGATTTTATATAAAATATTGGTAGTGAACCGGACCCCGATATTTTTACACAATAAAATATGGAACGTTTAAGACATCCTGTAAGAATTTGGGAATTTTTGGAATAATTTAACTATTTTATTTAAATGTCCGAAAACAGCCGGTTTTGTATATTAATGCTGAATTGACGTAAGTTGTGACTTGCGTGTCTAAATGTCGAGTATGCTATCGGTGAATGATCTAACATGTTATGTGTGTTACGTGCAATATAGAATGTTTGTTTATGAGTGGGGAATGGATGGGAGGTTTATATGGGCATAAATCGTTAAAGTGTGTACCTGTTATGTGGACGAAGTAATGTGCAAATAAACCATACGTAGGATACGTGTTATGCATGAGAAACTGATTGTTATCCGTACCTTATTAGGACGTGATTTACCGACCTTGACTGTTAACTATATTTGAGAACCTAACCGAGCAAACCGAGGTGAGTTCACACTCTTTCTAAGGCATGGGATTCCCAGGGGTTGGGAATGGGATTGAATAACTACTTGTACTATCATTACTATTAAACTACTTTTTTTACTGTCCTCGGATTGAAGGGCACGTACGTAAAACCTACGTACACTCATACTTACTACTGTCCTCGGATTGAAGGGCACGTACGTAAAACCTACGTACACGATCATAAGACCATCAACTCTATCACTTTAAGTCCCTCAATTATCGACTTAATCGCCGAGGCCTATGGCGAGCGGGTCATTAGTTAATAGCGCTATTAGGTTTAACAAACCTCACACCGTGCCAGTCGGACGGGCGTGTACTAATGGACTATGGGCAAAGGGTCAATGCTGATAGACATTGACTTAGGGCACCTCTTATATTTTCGTAGCAGTCGATACGCGTGGTCTAGTAACACATGGGAAACCCCCACTAATCTTCGCAAACATGTCAGAAAGACCGCGATGCAAACTTATACGATACATGGTTTACAAAACGAACATATGATTTACGAAACGAATGCTATAACTAAACAACCAAACGTGAACTCACTCAACTTTGTTGTTGACTCGTTGTTACATGCCTTACAGGTCGCTAAACATTTGGAGCTTGCACGAGGAAGGAGTCGTTGTGGTATGCGGACGGTTATGTCCAGTGTTTAATGTTTAAAATATTATGAACTTATTAAACCTATGTGTTGGACTTTAAACTTATGAACTGCGAACTTATGTTTTGAACTTTACGTTTATGCTTCCGTTGTCTAAATTAAAAACTTGGTTAACTAGTTTTTGGTCACCAATCGTATTTTGGTTGTCCTTATTTACTTAAGCACGTTGTTCAGTATGATTGGTGGCTCGATCCTGGTCATGTCACGCCTCCAAGCGGTGATACCCCGCATGGTGGATTTTGGGGGTGTGACATTGTGTCGTATCTATACGTGTCGTACTGTATCATTACTTGACGTGTTTTGTCGTTGCATGTCGTATTATAACATAGATACAATAGTATAAGTATAGTATATTATAATAAACTATAGGTGTAGTATAGGTCCCGTATAGGCCTATATGTGTAGTATAGATCTCGTATATGCTAATAGTCGTAGTATAATATAGTATATGTGTAGTATAGTATAATATAATAAACAATAGTATATAATACGGTTATAACATAGATAGTATAGTATAATAAACATGTACCAAACCTATACTACATGACAAATTTTTAAAAATGCTTTTTGTATAAAAAATAAAGAGTTAAATGCCATTTTAGTCCCTGTGGTTTGTGTCATTTTGCCAGTTTAGTTCAAATGTTTCATTTTTCCCCTGTGGGTCCAAAAATGTTTCACTGTTTCCATTTTAGTCCACTGGGTTAACTTCATTCATTATTTATGTTAACGAGAAGGGCGATTCGGTCATTTTATATGGTCGAATGGCCTTTCTAGTTAACATAATTACATATAAAATAAATGACCGAATCGCCCTTCTGGTTAACAGAAAAAATAGATGAAGTTAACGCAGTGGACTAAAATGGCAACGATGAAACCTTTTTGGATCCACGGGAGAAAATGAAACCTTTGGACTAAACTGGCAACTTGGCCCAAACTACAGGGACTAAAATGGCATTTAAATAAATAATAAAAGAATTCTTTTATTAAATTTTGTTAAAACTATGATTAAATGTATAAAAAAAGTGTAGCATATAATACGGTTATAACATAGATAGTATAGTATGATAAACATGTACCTAACCTATACTACATGATAAATTTTTAAAAATGTTTTTTGTTTAAAAAATAAAAGATTTCTTTTATTAAACTTTGTTAAAACTATGATTAAATGTATAAAAATTGTAAAAGAAAAAAAAAAGCACAATGCAATACGACCCGTATAGGCATATACGACCCGTATAGGTCCAGCCAGCCGCCAGACAAGAACTGACACATGCAGATTTGACTTTTGACTTTTAACTTTTAAACCTATACGACCCGTATAGGCTTATATGACTCGTATTAAAAAAGCAAATTGTGCGGATAGATTGACTGGAGTGCCAATAGAATTCCCCATCTATTATCAACCATCACACACTCCTAGGTAAGGTATTTCAACGCTCGAGTGGCCTTTTTTTTAATGGTGACTTTCTTTTTGAGTGACCCAATGTCACACCGCCTAATCGGCGAGCCTAGCCAAGTCTGCCCAGACTTTCATTGTCTTAACCGGACCCGCGCTAGGTTGGACAGACTTGGTTACGACATTCCCCCAAAAACCGTACTGCCTCTACACGAGTTTCCTCGCTGAAGTAACAACCGGATGAAAACCGGGGTGTGGCTCAGGATCGAACCCCCTCGGTTGGTTTGTCATCATCGCTGCCATACCACTAGGCTATAGCCAATGATTTCGAGTGGCATTGATTATCTATTCTATATCTATACTACTATATAATACATTTCCTATGCCAAGAAAGGTAATTTTCATTCTAATTTTTAAGACGGCATGCGAACAGTCATGACTTCTTCAGCTAATCTTTCATCCTTTCTCCCAAATTTGCCCCCAACTCAATGTCAGTCACCAATTGATTGATGATGAAACCGTTGGAGTATATGTATAACTAATTAGGTTTCACGCTTGAAATTCATTCTTGCACATCGAAATCTTCAGCAAATTGAAGACAGCCATTGATGTTTGAAACCGTCGAGCAATTATAGATATCATCAATTAGGGGAATTTCTATTCAGAATATTCAATATGCGTCTCAGCAGGAGAGACGAATTTCTAGGTTATTCCCAGGCTTAATTTTTACCTAATTTGTTGTCGTTTTTGTTCTAATTTCAGGGTGAAATCTTAAAATTCGTATGTTTACACATCTGTTGAGTATTTCGATCGCTAAGGAAGGATGTTGAGAGGGAAGAAAGAAAGGATGTGGATATATCATTTACCAGGTGATGGGTTTGATATATATATCTCTATATATATAGGGTAAGGTTCATGCGAGAACCACCTTTATTGCGAGAACCGCGAGAACCAATGTGAACACAACCTAAAATAGCTAAAAAAACCTAAAAAACCTAACCCCCACCCCCCCAAAAAAAAAAACCTAACCCCCCCCCCACCCTAATGCTAAACCCTAAAGCTAAAACTAAACCCTAAAGCTAAACCCTTAATGCTAAACCCTAACGCAAACCCTAAAGAGAAAGCTAAACCCAAAAGTTAAAGCTAAACCATAATGCTAAAACCCAAAAGCTAAACCCTAAATACTAATGCTAAACCCTAATGCTAAACCCTAAACCCTAAACCATAAAGCTAAACCCTAAATACTAATGCTAAACCCTAAATAACACTTATTTTTCAATTTTAAACATGTATATAATATATGATAATTGACAATATACATATATGTATAGTTAAAAGATTAACAATATACACATGTGTATAAATCTCAAAAAAAAAATTAAAAAATAAAAGATAAAAAATTAAATCCTTAAAGAAAAAACTACGATTTTTCTAAAAAAAAATTGCATTTTTTTTACCTTTTTCTTTGCATTTTTTTGCTTAGGGAAAATGTATGGTCCAGAATGTTTCTCAAGTTTCTCAATTAGCCTACTACTTCTCACATGATCCTTATCCTATATATATATATATAGGGGAACGCTAAAATGAGAACCTCCTCGAGTTGTAAGAACCACGAGAACTACACCGTAGGGGGCGTGGTGGACCAAATTTTTTTTTCATAAACGTAGATGCATGTATAAAAACAACATTTGTAAAAAAAAATTCAGAAAAAAATGTCGTGTGTGTAGTTTTGAGCGCCACAAGTTTGTGTTTACGGGACCCGTAAATCTGGCCGGAAAATTTACGGTACCCGTAAATGCACACTTGAGGTGCTCAAAAACTTTTTTTTTCGAATTTTTTTTTTTACAAATGTTGTTTTTATACATGTATCTACGTTTATGAAAAAAAAATTGGTCCACCTCGTCCCGTACGGTGTAGTTCTCGCGGTTCTTACAACTCGAGGTGGTTCTCATTTTAGCATGATCCTATATATATATATATATATATATATATATATATATAGGGCAACACTACATAGGAAACCCTATCTATATGAAAAACCCTAGAAAACCCAACCTCCCGACATTTTTTTTTTTGAAAAAATTAACACATGTAATATACATGTTTTTAAGAGTTTTGGGCCAAAAAAATCAAAAAAGCGCCGAAGGGATCTGTTTAAAAAAAAAAAAAATTTCAGCAACTTTCAGCATTTTTGACTAACACATGTTAGGCACAGAATTTTGTTGATTTTTTTTAAAAATA
Organism: Helianthus tuberosus; assembly: GCA_030545235.1. Taxonomy (NCBI): domain Eukaryota; kingdom Viridiplantae; phylum Streptophyta; class Magnoliopsida; order Asterales; family Asteraceae; genus Helianthus; species Helianthus tuberosus. The sequence continues at coordinate 36,878,288 of CM060357.1, read as the reverse complement.
TCCCTTCGGCGCTTTTTTGTTTTTTTTGGCCCAAAACACTCTAAAACATGTATATAACATGTGTAATTTTTTTCAAAAAAAAAAAATGTCGGGAGGTTGGGTAAAAATGGGTTCCCTTTTGGGTTTCCAGAGTTTTCTAAGAATTTGAGGGTTTTTTATCTAATATTATCCTATATATATATATATATTTTACAGTTTTTGTGTATGATGTTAGGGTTATGTTTTTTGGTTAAGATCAAGTGTGATTATTAATGATTAAATCCACGCGACTACTCGAGCTTGGTTTTCCGGCGACTGTACAACAATAAAAGGACGACAACTGTGTCGGTATTGGACATTTTCATATATTTACTCTCAATGTTGTTGATCATAGTATGTTCATCTCCATCTTTGTTCTCGCATTCGAATTATGCATCGTTTTAGGTTAGTTTTGTTTGTCGAACTCCAATTTATGTTGTACGGTTGGAAGTTTGGAACTTAGTTAGGAGTTGTAGTTAAAAATTAAGAGCTCTTAACTGGTTCAATAGTTTTGGATTCCAATTTAGAAATAGTATTTGGGAATTTCATCTCAGACTAAAGCAGGTCTATTATGTGATCTAACTACAATATAAGAGGGGAAGGGGCACCCTCGGCTATCGGTGCTCGGCTTCGAAGCCGCATGCGAAACACCGCCGCCACCCCCCTTGGGTAGGCGAGCGGCTAGGGGAGCTCCACTACTGCTTGCCGAAGGTGATGTGGGCAAGGAACTGCGAAAGGACTGGTTCTCTAGGACTGTAAGTTCATTTTGTTCGTTTGCTGGCCACTGTAAGATCATTCATTGGCGGTTCTTAGTCTTCTTTTTGTTTGCAGGCCATCATCCTAAGATCATTCGATCTGATATTAAAGCTGCTAACCTCATCCTAAGATCATTCGATCTGATATTGAAGCGATGGTAAAGTATTGTTTCTATATAATGTTGAGATGCATGTTATTTCTTTTAAACTTGCATTTACTAACCTCAATTAACTTAGGTTGTTGATTTTGGGCTTCGCTAAGATTACTTCTGATGTGGCCACTCATAAGTCATAGTTTTGTTAATTATTATTATGATTTGATTGTTGTCATCATTGATGATCATGACTTTTTTTCCCCTCGCTTCTCTTCTTGTGTAGGAAATTTGGTTGAAATGTGAAATGGGTTTATTGGCAGAGCTTTATCTCACGTGTCATGTGTTGGCAATTAAATTGCAGATGAAGTGCTACATAAGGTCAGCTATTCGCTCCTAAAGCTATTAGTTTGAGCATAATATCATCGTTTTATCTCCTTGCTATTTTAAGAGGTGGCAATGTCAATCAAATAACTTACGTATGGGTTTAGTTGGTTCATGTTTTATATCTAACGATTCATGGTTTCTTAAAGTGTAAAAGAGATTTGACAGTTTAGTTGATGCCTATACTGGTTTGTTATCTTCAGGTCTGTACTTAATGATACAGATGAGTGGGTCATGTTTTAGATGACTTTTCATTTGACTATTCTCAGGGTTGGTTTATATGAATATCTTAGATTCTTAGAAGATTTGGTTTATTTTCAAGAATATGGAAAAATTAGGTCCGACTTTGTGGGATGTTTGGAACTCTAGCACCCAAATAAATGCAATTAAAGTTCAGACAGTATATGTGTAGCCAAAGACCCCAATCACCCAATGCTCACGTGGTAGTAATTGCCTTTGTGTATTGTACATGTAGAGGTTGAAATTTCATTCCATTTACTTATGATCTGGGTGTGTTTAATCGCTAAAGGGTCAAATCTTTCATATATACATGTAACTTAAGATTATTTTTTTATCGTTAAGGTTTGAATTATGTTCTCTCCCCGTATTGTCAACTCCGCTGCAACGCGCGGGTTCCCCACTAGTATATAGACAAACAATATATAATAGAAATGAGTAAATTACTTTGTGTTTTAGTGGTTTTAACAACTTGAGTTCAAAATCAACAAGTTTAATGCCCTGAGTTTCTAACCGCTTGTTTTATAACGTTTTGAGTCCAATTGTGTTAAAAAAATGGACTCAAAAGGTTAAAAGATTCGACTCAATAGGACTGAAAAGGTTATAAAAAAAGCGTTCAGGGATTCAGGGCGTTAAACATTTTGATTTTGGACTCAAATGGTTAAAACCGTTAAAACACAAGGACTCAAAAAGTAATTTACTCAAAAGAAATTTGTTACTCTAAAAGTTGGTGATAAAAGACGAGTCGATTCTACATGGACAAACAATATATATGTACATATATATATATAAAGAGTAAAGATCCCGTACAAAATATCTTATCGTACAAAAAGTACAAACGACATGGAAAAATAAAAATAAAAAACGCATTGGCATTTTCGTAATTATTTTAATTGTAATTACCCTACAAGATCATTTGCAGAGTAATTATGATACTCTACAAAATTACCCTACAAGATCATTTGTATAGTAATTTTGATATCTACCCTACGAGTAAAATAATTACAAAAATGTCACCGCGTTTTTTTCTTTTACTTTTCCACTCCATTCGTACATTCCGTACGATAAAATATTTTGTATTTGATCTTTTATCTATAGAAAAACCCATTAACATTAACAAAACATAATAAAACAAAACAAAAAATTGTAAATAAAAAAATAGTTAAAATGGGTAACTATGAAAATTTAAGAGATATTTAAGTTCTAGTTAAAATAAAGGTAAAATAGTTGTTCAATTATTTAGTTTTTACCAAATAAATCAAAATTTGCATTTTTTAATAAGGAGATGTATGCAATTTTGGTTTTGGTTTAGTGAATTTGCAATTAAGCAAACTTTGTAGGTCAAATTCTCCCTATAAACTATTCTAAAATTGTAGTCTAGTTTGAAATTTGAGACAACTCTTAAGGCCAAATTTTGCAAACTGATCAGTTTGACCTAGTCAAAGAACAATGTTTGTTTCATAATCTTCCTTACAAACTGATGGTGTAAGATCACTTGAAATGCTTCACTTGGACATAAGGAATCATCAGAATTCAGTCAAATGTACCCATATGATCCATTTCAATCAAATCCATTTCACAAAGACTAGCTAGTAAGTTCATTGAGTCTTCTACCTTTGGAGGTTCAAGCATGCTTCTTTGATTCATCAGTATCCATCTGTTCATGTCTATTAAACTGGAACCGATCATTATCGTCAAAATTAAGATCACGGTATCCATCTTTGGCAATCATGAGTTTGATGTTTCGTTCGAAAATGACACAACCATCACACTCATTGTCGTCTTGAAAAGCCGTTAGTGCCACTTGTGGCGATGGTGGATTCGAACTTGGATCAAACATATACATCCCTGGATGCCCATGCCTATGTACAGATGGCAAAGATTGAGACCGCTGCCGTGTTGGTGGAAAAAATGGAGGTTTTTGCAATGAGAAATCGTGGTCTAATCGCGTTGGACAAGATTGATGCACTAATGGAGCTCTAGTTGGTTGAAAGCTTGTCGCTTCGACATGTTTAGGGTGCCTCGTGGCGGATTTCATGATTAGATCATAGAGAGATCCCATATTTTTGAAGTCTTGCGCGGCTACATTGTTTTCGACTTGAAGAATAGTGGGATTTTCTTGATTAGAGACCACAGGAGCATGTTGATCACGAACCATAACTTGCCTTTTCGCTTCTTTAGCTCTAGTTTTAGTATGCAAGTGAGATTCGCCATGACGAATAGTAGGATTTGGGTTATGGTTAGGTTGTTGAACAGCCACATTGTTTTCGACTTGAAGAATAGTGGGATTTATGTCTTGACTAGAGACCACACGAGTGCATTGATCACGAACCATAACTTGCCTTTCCGCTTCTTTAGCTCTAGTTTTAGCACCCGAGCGGGATTCACCATGATGAATAGTAGGATTTGAGTTTTGGCTAGGTTGTTGAACAGCCACATTGTTTTCGACTTGAAGACTAGTAGGATTTTCTTGACTAGAGACCACACGAGCATGTTGATCACGAACCATAACTTGCCTTTTCGCTTTTTTAGCTCTAGTTATAGCACGCGAGTGTGCTTCATTGGAGGTAACACAAGGTTGCTCCATCCTTCCATTTTTGTAGATCTTACATAGAACATAATCATCAAACTGCAAAAGATAGTCAAAAGTTAAACTTATAAACTAACACATAAACAAAATACAATCATTAATCTAAAGTTAAGGATTTCGATTTTCATACCTTTTTATCATCCGAACCTAAAGGCTGTCGCGTTTCATAACCCTCGACCACATATTCGTGCATCATCCAACTCGTTTTAGTGCCGTTTGGTTGATGTCCTTCGTAATAAATCAACAACTTCCTATTACCTATTTTAACCTCATTGTCTTTGATAACTCTGACAATACCATTGGCCTTCCAATAACCAGGACCAGCACTTCGTCTTGGGCGGTTACCGCGGGCATACTTTCGGTCTCTTGACGAGAAAAAGTACCATATCCCTTCTATAGCTTGCGGGTAATTCGCTGCGTAAGTTACGTCGAATTAGATCAACAATTTTAATCGATCAGTATTCAAATAAACAAAACAAAGGAGTATCATTGACGGACTTTTCCCAACGGTAACAGTAATTACTGACGGAACACCGAAGGATCGCCAACAAAACTAAAAATGAAAACGTGTACACACTAAACAGTCTGTGGGGAATTTATGACATTGGTTATAGTTCTTTTATAGAAATTTTAATAAACTTTAACATTATTCTTTTTAATTAATTAATTAATTAATATTATCGAAGGATTCACTTATAACTCGTCAACAAAGGTCGTTACTACTCCCTCGCTAACGTATCCGTCGGAAATAGAACTGTGCAAAAAAACCGGTTTTAGGATCGAAACCGGAAAAAAAAACGAAACCAGTTTTCATAGGCTGGTTTCAACCCGAACCGAATTGGCGGGTTATAGACTGGTTAGTATTCTTGATCTTTGAAATGGTTTAAAAACCGAACCGGTTCAAAAAAAAAAAAAAAAAACAGTTTTAAACCGGTTAAAAACCGTTTTTAGCCCAAACCGGTTTTAAACCAAACCGTACCAATTAGTACCAGTTCGGGTTCCCATCATATAAAACCGCGTTTTCCCAAAAAAAAACCAGTTCGGTTAAATAACAGACCGGTTTTTAAAAAATCGATTTGTACACCTCTAGTCGGAAACAAACACTTTGCCCGATCTTACAAAAGTTGTCGGTGATCCGTGCGTAATGGTAATTTTTCGTAAATAAGATTACCCCCCTCCCTTTTCACTTAGAATGTAAATTTTACCGAAAATTTCTGAAAATTTCTGAAAATTGAGTCAGGTCCCCCTATCTTTTTCTTAAAAATATTCAGCCCTCTATTTAAAAGTTCAAGATCCGTCACTACATATTTTCAACTGTCATGAACTAACCGCAATTACCAACAGATTTACTGAAAAAAAAATTATAAAAAACTTGATAATATGATACATACATACCTGTAAGATCCTTTGGGTGATATCCATACACATTAGCTTCACTAATCTTGGTCTTGGGAAGATTCTGATTATTTATCTTCTTTCTTAGATAATGGACAATGAGTTCTTTATCAGTTGGCAAGAATCGACAGCCGGTCGGAAGGGAATCAAGATAAGCGGTCTCGGACACCTTCATTGTGTTGGCGGAATGACATCCACATTGACAATGAAGACATGGGTGGCAACCATTGATGCAGTTTGAAGTAGAAGATTGTTGTTGTTGTGTGTTTTTGAAAAGTGATGGATCATTGTTAGCATTGGCAGTGATGGTGTTATATTGGTGTGTAACAGAAGAATTCATGGTCTTCTTCTTGATGTTGAATGTAAGTAGAAGAACCTGATTTTGTTGTTGAACTCAAATAGTTATATACGTATAATATGGGTTTAGCGATAAGCATCATTATTCTATTTGGATTTGTTTGTTTATCTAACTTATAATAAAAGATTATAATTAATGAAACATGACAATCTCTCCTTTAATTTAGTCTTAATAACAACAACAACAACAACAACAATAATAATAATAGTAATATCTAATCTAATATTATCAAAACAAACTAAAAACAATTAAATCTCCTAATTTTCATATTTTATCTTTATATCCATCGATATTCAAGTCTACATTAAATCCTTTAATTATTAATAAATATTATTAACATCTTCATCCAAACTCCTACGAGTCATATGACCCCCCGCCCTCGCAACGCGGGGGTTCAACACTAGTTATTAATATCTAATGTATTATAAAAAAACAAAATTAAGCGGCTCAAAAAAAACTAAAACCAATTAAATCTCTTAAAATTTTAGTGTGGATGGTGATAGTTTTTATGACTAATTAATTAGTCAAAGATAATAATAAATTGGATGCGAGAAAAACTATTTAATGTTTTACAAACATACAAATCGCCAGACTCGAAACAGGAGGCATGACACCTTAACAGCTGTTTTCAAAAAGAAACAGAAGCTTTACACGGAGCCGTATCCCTTTGACACGCCCTCGTGCCTATTTGTCGCTGTAACTTTTTTCTTTCTGGAATTACCACACGGGGTCGTGTCCCTTTGACACGTCCCCATGCTTCTGCTTACTGGACTTTCTGGTCTGCCCAGAGTACTCCTTAGGGTTATGCTCAGGAAACCTCCATTAATTTAAATCAATTTTTTCATTAAGAACCTTTTAAGCTCTAATATAGTGTTTATTTTTTCTTCTTTTTTCCATAAAGAATTAGGTTCTTTTCAATCATAAATGACAATTTATAATAAACCCATAATTTAGAAGCAAACTCTTTCATTGTTTTTTCATTTATTAAACATATTGAATATCAATCAAATTACAGAGATAACTCTTTCATTGTTTTTTTCATTTATTAAACATATTGAATATCAATCAAATTACAGAGATTAAGTGAAAAAAGTTTAACATATATAGGAGATATGTTTAAATTTGATTTTAGAATTGGACATCGATGTATGCCGAGAATATATGAAAATAACGAGATTTAATTAGTTTAAACTAGGTTAGAACCCCGTGTATTACACGGGTTGAATAAATGTAATTTTATATACTAAATTAAAACAATTATTCTTTAAAAATCTCGTTTATTACACGGGTTGAACAAATGTAATTTTATATATTAAATAATAAAAAAAAATATATCTCTAAAAACCCCATGTATTGTACTGAATAAATGTAATTTTATATACCAAATAATAAAAACCCGTGTATTGTACCGGTTGAATAAATCTAATTATATATACTACATAATAAAAAAAATTATATTTTAAAAAACACTGTGTATTACACGTGTTAAATAAATGTAATTTTGTAACCTTGTATATTACACGGTTTGGATAAATGTAATTTTATAAACTAAATAATAAAAAAGTTATATCTTTATAAACCAGCGGGGCGAATATATACGAAATAATAATAAAAAGTTATATCTTTAAAAACACCATGTATTACACGGGGTAAATAAATGTAATTTTGTATAGTAAATAATATGCTATTGGATTCGTTTAAGAAAGCATAAATTTGGTTCGGTTTAATTCGAATCAAGTCATAAACTTGGTTAAATTTAATTCGAATCGATTAGAACCCCAATTTGGAAAATCTAAAACAAAATTATATTACAAGCTTCTCTTCCTAATTAGTGTTTTTTAAAGTTTGATCTAATGTCTAATAAGTTATTTTGTATATTTTGTTTGTACTTTAAATTTTTTATATGAGCGTATTATTGTTTTTTAAGTTTAAGATTATTGTTTTGTGCTATTATTTCAAAAATCTTTAATTTATAATTTAAATTTGAAGATAATATATTATTAGATTAAATAGAATGATTATATCCGACATTCAAAGTAAGATAAGATTTAATATTAATTCATTATTTATTATTTAATTAATTGATATAAGATAAGTATGAAAATGCAGTAAATTAAAATGTAGACGCCTTCAATGAGTGACACGTGTCCCAAAGTTGGTTTCTTTTATTATATAGTATAGTTTGTGTAAATTTGTTTTAAAATTATTTTGTTTTTCTTTTAATTTCAAAGAAATAAATTGACATTTTCTTTATTATGTGTGATTTTAACCAATTTTTATATGGTATTTATCATCTTTTTCTTACATGAAATATTTCATTAATTCAACCGTGTAATACACGGGATCTATAACCTAGTTAATTAATATAGTAATAATAATAATAACAATAATAATAATAATTCAATTATCAATATTATTATTTAATTTTTATAATAAGTGGTTTAGTTATCGTTGCTATTATACTCTTTTTTTAATGGCGTAAGTATTATATAAAATAAAGAGAAAGGGCCAGGAAGAAGTAAGAAACTGGAACCCCAAGTTAAACAATTACATCCCAGATATTAAACTCATGTCCTCTAACCCAATTGAGATTTACATATTTAGATCGATTAGAGATCCAATAAACCTCTTTGATTGAATCCGTCGTTCTGTTAAAGTGGAGATAATTATTGTCGAAAGTCGCTTCACTCCTTGTCACGACCCCCGACCACACCCTGGACGGGAGTCGCGAGCAGTCAAGTGGTACCGGTGGTTATTTTAAAAACATTGCAGCGGAAATATTCATCAGGACCGTGAGTTAGGAAAAAATATTAGAGTTTAGAAAACACCGGATTTTATTTATTAAATAGCTGGGATAAAACCCATGTTTTACAGAGTTCGTTTTAATAAGGGATAAACCCGAAAATATGAAACCATGTTTTCTTAATTTAATTCAATTGGTAGAATAAGCCACTTCTTTAAGCCTTTCGGTGTCGTATCATCACTCTTATTCCAATCTAGTGTCATTACCTGAAACGCGTTTTAAAAAGGTTTGGTCAGCAGGAAATACTGGTGAGTTCATTCATTTTTGTACAAAACGACACATTGTTATAATACAGAGTATTAAGGGTGCTTACATTGTTTCTATCAACCAATTACCCCAAATCGGTATTTGTCACTCGACCGTGTCTGTGACTATGGTCAGATCACCCATTGGCTAACCCGTTGTCCAATGGTGACAGGTATCGAGTAATGTATATAAAACCCCACATACCGGCAGTAATTGAAGATTACAAAGACTTAATCCCTGTAATTATAACTTTGAAAACAAGTAGGGTTTTGGCAAAATAATTTGATAAAAAGAGAATGACTCACCTTGTTCGCATATAGTCTTGATTAAACAAGCATCTTGATTCTAAGCATCTACTTTATAGTTCTGAATCTTCTGATGATTGAGCATCTATTTGATTGTAAGTGTAGTGCAGAATTTCGGGTAGTTAAACATTTAGTTTAACAGAGTGGAATACGTATTAGTGTAAAACCACCTCAAACCTAACGATGGTCACGAGATTAGAACCTTAACGAAATTCACAAAGTAACACTGTGGCATTCGTTTCAGAATCTTAACGAAATTCACAAAGTATAGTCTTGTTTAGACAGCACTTTGGCATTCGTTAGTTGGTTCCCGAATCGATCGGACAGAATATCGCATCGGTGATTATTGGTTAGAACACCAACGTATAGAGAGAAGAATAAAAAAGAAATTAGCTAGGAAGAATGAAATCCTAGGCTCCTATTTATAGTTAAGGCAGGTTCCTTTCTTAGCTAGGAAGTTTTCTTAATTATTAAGTTTCCTTTATTTATTAAGTTTTTCTTACTGATTAAGTTTTCTTACCTATTAAGTTTACTTATCTATTAAGTTTACTTAATTGTTTTAGCTATCAAGTTTACTTGGCTTTTTAACGGATTATCTCACTTAGTTGTTTAACCGATTAATTTTTCCTAATTAAGTAATTTACTTAACCGATTATTTAATTAACTTACTTAGCTTACTTAACTGTTAAGTTTTATATAACCATTAAGTTTACTTAACCATTAAGTTTTCTTAATCATTAAGGTTTCTTAACTACTAAGTTTACTTAACTGTTAAGTTGTCTTAACTACTAAGTTTACTTAATCATTAAGTTTCCTTAACCATTAAGTTTCCTTAACCATTAAGTTTACTTAGCCATTTAACTAATTAACTTACTTAGCTGATTAATTAATCTTACTTAGCTTAATTAATCTTGCTTAGCTTAATTAATCTTGCTTAGCTTAATTAATCTTGCTTAGCTTAATTAATCTTGCTTAGCTTAATTAATCCTGCTTAGCTTAATTAATCTTACTTAACGAATTAATTAATTAACTGACTTAACTACTTAACTGATTAATTTAACTTTTATAATTTGCTTAGTCGATTACTTAGCTTAATTAGCAGATTAATCACCCTACTCAGCTTGCTTAACTGTTAAGTTTTCTTAGCTATTGAGTTTTCTTAATTGCTAAGTTTTATAAAACCATTAAGTTTACTTACTTAATTGTTAAGTTTACTTTCCTGTTAAGTATTCTATCTTAACAACTTTATGAATTCTAATTTCTAGATACAGTGGAACTCGTATTAGAGTATTAACCCAATTCAACAAAAACGATAATCACGAGATCAAAACTCACAACGAATGACAAAGTATAGCCGTATACAGGCAGCACTTAAACATCCGTTGGATCAGTTTCAATTGATCGGATAGGGTATCGTATCAGTGATTCGAGTTAGTACTCTGATTACGAGCAGAGTTTTAGGGTTTAGGGGTGTTGTGAAAAGAAACGGAGATACGATAGAGTAAGTTCGTCAAAATTCTATCGAACTGCTGCATGAATTCAAGTCCCACTACTGCCCTTATATACCTGAATTTTGGGTCCCCTCGCGCGTCGCGCCAGACCCATATGGTCCCGGCGCGTGGTGCGACGATGGTCGACCTGGCTTTGGTCGCCACGTGTCCCACGTAGGCCTGACACGTGTCGAAGTGTCGTGACGCGTGTCCTTGGCCGCCCTTCTCGTCCAATCGTGCGTTTTCCTCAATTTTCGTGCTGATACTTATCGCGTATGGCTGGGTCTTGATCTTACATGATTCGTTTTTAATTGCGAATCTAATAAGACTATTTTTATGCGATTTGGTTCGTCGAATGCCAAGATTCCTTAATCGCTAAATTTTCCAGCTTGAATATACAAGTTTTATCGCGTGCATTTCTGGTTTTGATTGCGGTTTGTTGTCGAGAATATTTTTATGAGGGTTCTGTTTTGGTCAAAAATCAAGCAATGACAATGTAACCAAACTTTCTGTTGTGAGGTATGATGCTTGGATTGATGAACAACAATAATGATCACTATAAAGTATAATGAACTAATGACACGAAGATTTATACGGGGAAAAAGCCCTTGATCAAGAGTTGATCTCCGGCACAAAAAACCCCGGGTGATGGAAACTACCAGTCACCAACTCAAATTAAACAAACAATCTGTTACAACTTCGGATGATAGCGAGCTAAGTACAAGGATCACTATAGTGTAACGTGTAGAAATGTATGAAACTTGCTAAGTGTTTTGTCGAGAGCTGGTTAGAGCGGTTGTATCAGTGTGTGTGTAGCCAAAAATAGCTAAGTGTCTCTAATATAGCTCGCTACCCCTTTAAAAATAGAAAATATCAAGCCTAACTAACATTCCGCAAATCATGCAAGTCTTCCACGACTCCACAACGTCCATTTCTGACCAAGCACGTGCGGAATAGACTGAGAATATTCTCCAGGAATGTCGCCAAGACTAAGTCCAAGTTGATATTCCTGCAAAACATTTACGAATTCAAAGTAGACAATCGTTAGTATAGGGATCCTCATAGTGATCCATGATCCTGATCCTGCAACACTTCTGAGGATCACTACTTCAGACAGAATTGAGGATCACTAAATCCAACAGTAAATAAGTGTCACACCCCCAAAATCCACCTGCGGAAAGCTACCGCTTGGAGGCGTGACTGACCAGGATCCAGCCACCAATCATATTGAACATGTAAGTTAAGAGATAGAAAAGTTTAACCAATACAATTGGTTAAACTTTTCTATCTCTTAACTTACATGTTCAATATGATTGGTGGCTGGATCCTGGTCAGTCACGCCTCCAAGCGGTAGCTTTCCGCAGGTGGATTTTGGGGGTGTGACAGATTGGTATCAGAGCCATTGGTTATAGTGAACTTGGTTTTAATATAGGAGAAACGTTTTTGTTAGAACCAGACCACAACGACGCTTCACTCCACATGCAAGGCTCGACATTCTAGGTGATATAATCTGTGTATATATTGCCTACTTGTTAGTTACATAGTACATTGCTCATGGTATGCTTGGTTAGTATAACTACTGTTGCTTGAACACGTGTGCACTTACTCACTTCTGACATCGCACTTTCGCGAACCCCTCTCACTCACATTCTTCTTGATATGAAGATCATGTCTGGACGCGTTAACCTGACACAAGCCCAGTTGACGGCTCTGATCAACGAACGAGTTACCGCAGCACTTGCAGCTGCACACGCAGGAGGTATACCCTGCAGTCCAAACTCATTCTAGGGTCTTTAGAATCCTACTCTCGTGAACCAACCTTTGTGTTAAACTCTGTCTTTTCTTTCACCCACGATAGGTCAGCATGCTCAGCCACCCGTGTGCACTTTTAAGACTTTCATGGACTGCCGACCAACTACGTTTAGCGGCACTGAAGGAGCAGTAGGTCTCCTACACTGGTTTGAGAAACTAGAATCTGTCTTCGAAATGTGTGAATGCCCTGAGGCGCGCAGGGTGAAGTATGCTACCGGTACTCTCGAGGGTTTAGCCCTCACATGGTGGAACGCTCAGGTCCAAATGCTGGGGTTGGTTGCTGCCAACGCCACCCCATGGGAAACTTTTAAGGAGATGATCAAAGAAGAATACTGCAGTCGGGATGACATTCATAAGCTGGAAGTCGAGTTCTTCAACCTCAAGATGACGGGGTCAGAAATTGAGGCGTACACTAAGAGATCGAATGAGCTTGCCTTACTGTGTCCTACTATGGTGGACCCTCCATTTAAGCGTATTGAACTCTTTCTCAAGGGCTTGGTGCCAGAGATCCAAAGTCATGTGACTTCAGCAAACCTCGCCACTATCCAGCAGGTTGTTCAGTTGGCTCACCGTCTTACTGATCAAGCGGTGGAGCAGAACAAGTTACCAAAGCGCATAGGTGCTGCAACTACTTCTGGCACCTCTAGTGACAACAAACGGAAATGGGATGGAACTTCAAGTAAGGGGTCGACTTCTGTTCAATCCCAGTCTCAGCAGAGAAAGACTGATGACTACAAGAGCCCCAGTCAGCAATCATCTGGTGGTCAGAGTCATGGTGGGTACAAAGGGAATCACCCCAAAAGCAATCGCTGCAGCCTGCACCACAGTGGACCATGCACCAGGGGCAACTGTCATCGGTGCAACAAGCCTGGTCACGCTGCAAAGGATTGCAGGAGCCTATACCCCGCCAATCAGAATCGTCAGCCAGCTCAACAGAACCAACGACAGCAGCAGCAGCAAGGTGATAACAAAGGGTGCTTTCAGTGTGGAGCTGAGGGCCACTTCAAGAGAGATTGTCCCCAACTGAACAGGAACCAGAACAACAACAACAACAATAACAACAATCAGGGGAATGGTAACAATGGGAACAACAACAATGGCGCCAGGGGGCGGGCGTTCGTGATCGGCCAAGGCGAAGCAAGGAACGACCCCAATGTTGTGGCGGGTAAGTTCCTTCTCGACGACTTTTATGTTTCAGTGTTATTTGATTCGGGTGCCGATACTAGCTACATGTCACTAGAAGTTAGTCGAATGCTTAAGCGTATTCCAACACCTTTGAACAACAAGCACACTGTAGAGCTAGCAAATGGTAAGAGTTTAGAAGCCACACACGTAGTCAAGGGTTGTAAACTTATTCTCGCTGACCAGACCTTCTCTATCGACCTCATTCCTATCGTTTTGGGTAGTTTCGACGTTGTCATTGGGATGGATTGGTTATCCCAACACCGAGCAGAGATTCTTTGCAACGAGAAGGTTGTCCGTATTCCAGGTTCCGGTGGTGAACCTCTCATGATTTGTGGCGACAAGAGGAGTGCCGTTGAGAACGTCATCTCTCTCCTTAAGGCCCAGAAGTGTTTGCGAAAGGGCCACACCGCCATTTTGGCTCTCGTTACTGACACCTCGGAAAAAGAGAAGAAGATAGAAGATTTTCCAGTTGTACGTGACTATCCGGAGGTATTTCCTGAGGAATTACCCGGCCTTCCGCCACATCGCCAAGTCGAATTCCAGATTGAACTTGCTCCTGGAGCTGCGCCTATAGCTCGTGCACCTTATCGTTTAGCTCCATCAGAGTTAGAAGAGCTCTCTACGCAACTACAAGAACTCTTGGATAAGGGTTTCATTCGTCCTAGCTCATCGCCCTGGGGAGCTCCAGTACTATTTGTGAAGAAGAAGGACGGTACCTTCAGAATGTGCATCGACTACCGGGAACTCAATAAGGTGACGGTGAAGAATCGTTATCCTCTACCGCGTATTGACGACTTGTTCGACCAGCTGCAAGGGTCGAGCTACTACTCGAAGATCGATTTGAGATCGGGTTATCACCAACTGAGAGTCCGAGAAGAGGATGTCTCTAAAACAGCCTTTAGAACTCGCTATGGGCACTATGAGTTTTTGGTCATGCCTTTTGGGCTGACAAACGCACCTGCGGTTTTCATGGACTTGATGAATCGAGTGTGCAAGCCTTACCTGGACAAGTTCGTTATAGTATTCATCGACGACATCCTGATCTATTCTAAGAGTCAGGAGGAACACGAGCAACATCTGCGACTTATTCTAGAGCTCCTTCGAACAGAACAACTTTATGCAAAGTTCTCGAAATGCGACTTCTGGCTTCGAGAAGTCCATTTCCTAGGCCACGTGGTAAACAAGGATGGGATTCACGTTGATCCGTCCAAGATAGACTCGATTAAGAACTGGCCTGCACCTCGTACACCAAAGGAAATTCGCCAATTCTTGGGATTGGCAGGTTACTACAGGAGGTTCATTAAGGATTTTTCTAAGATTGCACAGCCTCTCACCTCGCTAACGCAGAAAGGCGTTGTTTATCGCTGGGGAAACGCACAGGAATTAGCATTTCAACATCTAAAGGATAGACTTTGCAGCGCGCCTATCCTTTCCCTGCCTGAGGGCACTGACGACTTTGTGGTTTACTGCGACACATCAATTCAAGGTCTTGGTTGCGTATTGATGCAACGAGATAAGGTTATAGCCTACGCCTCACGCCAACTTAAACTTCATGAAAAGAACTACACTACGCACGACTTAGAGCTGGGAGCTGTTGTTTTTGCACTTAAGTTATGGCGGCATTACCTGTACGGTACCAAGTGCGCCATCTACACCGACCACAGGAGCCTCGAGCATATCTTCAAGCAGAAGGAACTGAATATGCGACAACGACGGTGGGTCGAACTACTGAATGACTACGAATGCTCGATCAGGTATCACCCGGGCAAGGCCAATGTTGTGGCTGACGCCCTCAGTCGAAAAGACACTGCGCCTAAGCGCGTACGAGCTTTACAACTCACGATACATTCTAGCCTTCCTTCCCAGATACGATCTGCTCAGATAGAAGCATTAAAACCAGAAAACGTCAGGGCTGAAGCCCTACGCGGATCAAGGCAACTCTTAGAACAGAAGGAAGACGGTGCTTACTACGTAACGGGACGCGTTTGGGTCCCACTCTATGGCAACCTACGAGAGCTTGTGATGGATGAAGCACACAAGTCTCGCTACTCGGTACATCCTGGTTCGGACAAGATGTACCACGATATCAAAACCACGTATTGGTGGCCTAGCATGAAGGCCCACATAGCAACTTACGTTAGCAAGTGCTTGACTTGTGCGAGAGTCAAGTCCGAATACCAGAAACCCTCAGGCCTACTCCAACAACCAGAGATACCACAATGGAAATGGGAGCAAATTTCCATGGATTTTGTTACTGGCCTACCTAGATCCCAGCGCGGGAACGATACTATTTGGGTGATCGTGGATCGACTCACAAAATCTGCACACTTCCTGGCTATCAAGGAGACGGATAAATTCTCCACTCTTGCAGAAATATACCTCAAGGAAGTTGTTTCGAGGCACGGGGTGCCCACCTCCATTATCTCAGATCGAGATGCACGTTTTACTTCAGAACTGTGGCAAGCAATGCACAAATCCTTTGGCTCACGATTAGACATGAGCACAGCGTATCACCCTCAGACGGACGGGCAGTCCGAGCGCACTATTCAAACTTTAGAAGACATGCTTCGTGCATGTGTAATCGACTTTGGCAACCGCTGGGAAAAGCATCTGCCACTTGTGGAATTCTCGTACAATAACAGCTACCACACCAGCATTAAAGCTGCTCCATTTAAGGCATTGTACGGACGTAAATGCCGGTCACCTCTTTGCTGGGCAGAGGTGGGAGATAGTCAGATCACTGGTCCAGAACATGTGGTAGACACAACCGAACAGATTGCTCAAATACGAAAACGCATGGCGGCAGCTCGTGACCGACAGAAAGTTTACGCCGATAAGGGCAGGAAACCACTAGAGCTCCAGGGTGGGGAGCGGGTACTACTCAAAGTTTCACCCTGGAAGGGTGTGGTTCGTTTTGGTAAACGCGGCAAACTTAACCCACGATACGTTGGACCTTTCGAAGTCATTGAGAAAATAGGCAGGGTGGCCTACAGACTGAACTTGCCAGCAGAACTCGGTGCAGTTCACAACGTTTTTCACGTGTCAAATCTGAAGAAGTGTCTGTCAGATGAGACCCACGTAGTTCCTCTGAAGGAACTCACTATCGACGAGCAGTTGCGATTCGTCGAGGAACCAGTCGAAATCACGGACCGGGATGTTAAGGTCCTCAAGAGCACTAGAATACCTCTCGTTCGAGTTCGTTGGAACTCACGTCGCGGCCCAGAGTTCACCTGGGAGCGCGAAGATCAGATGAAACAAAAGTATCCCCAACTGTTCGCAAACAGTACACCCACTACTGAGGCCGAAGCTACGGAATTTCGGGACGAAATTCCAGATCAACGGGGGGTGGATGTGACACCCCAGGAAAACCGGGAAAACCATACAACTTAACTAGCTTCCTCAGTGAGTGCCTATCAAATTTCGGGACGAAATTTCTTTCAACTTGGGGATGATGTGACAACTCGAAATTAGAACCTTTCATTGTATGCTTGAACGTTAAGTGACTAACTGAATTGATGATTTGATGAATGATATATGTGAACTTATATGATTATGTGTTGTAATTGTATGTATGCGTGTATGTATATGAACCGAGACAACAAGGACCCGACTCGAGACCATGCGGTCTCGAGTGAACAGTAACAGTGGGCCGGATGGGCCACACACATCTCATTCAATCCAACCAAAAAGCCCATTAGGGTGCACCACTTGAAACTAGTATATATCCTTGTTTATGACCAACACTATCATCTTTGGACAACACACATACTCCCCTACTCTCTCTCTAGAAACCATTAAACCCTAAGTCTCAACATCACCTCTTCTCTCATTCTCTCGGATCCACACCGGCACACTAGGACCTTCGGTTCAAGCTCGGAATCGACATTTGGAAGTTCACCCCTCATACCCTTTAACCGGTTAGTGATTCTCATTGTGTGTTTATATTTCGGTTGTTGTTGATGATGATGTGATATTTTGGTTGATGATAATGAATAATGAAGTTATTTGATAATATGTTTGCCTTATGCATGATGAACATACCCCACTTGAATAATCGGTACTAGGATTGTTGTTGTTCATCTATGATGTCGATATTTGAATTCTAGATAAAGTCATGGTTAGTAAGAATAGATTGGCTTGTTAAGAATCATGCTAGTTTGACATATGAATAAGTAGAGATATGTTTGAATATGGTGCTATTATGTTCTCGATTGAATGTGTGAATGATAAGGATCATTGGTGCATTAAACTAAGTAGATTATGTTAACATAAATCGGTTTAATGAGCTTGTTTGTTCAAAGGATGAAAACCCTAAAGATGAACTAGATGAATATATGATGAATGTGATATGAATGTGTTATGATATTTGAAAATTGCCATGTTTGATCCATTTTAGAAATTAACTAGACAAGGGAACATGTTAGTGCATTGTTATTGGCTAGTACATAATATCATGACCATGAAATCTCATTGGCCAAGTACAATGTGGAATTCAGCAAATGTCCCCAGCCGAAACCTTCTGTCTCGACTCGAGACCACCACAGGACAGGTCGAGATCCCCGGTTGCGACACAGGTTGCGAGTCGAGAACCCATAGTCTCAACTCGAGACCAAAACAGCACAACTCGAAATCTTGGTTGCGAGTCCAGTTGCGACTCGAGACCACACTTGATCAACACCCAAACATCTTGACTCGAGACCACGTTTGCGAGTCCGGTTGCGACTCGAGACCAACACATGCATGACCCGAGACCTCATCGGTTGCGACTCGAAACCTGTAAGCCATAACTCGAGACCATGTGCATGAGCACACTGTTTGGACCTGCACCTCATTTCGGACTTAAGTAATTGGGCCGGACTCTTGGGCCTAATGCATAGATCTTATACTTTGCTGATTGAACATGAATGTTAATAGACTGCCATGAATGATACTTGAGTACCATATGCTAGCATACGTGTAGAACATACGTGCAATACGTGGTTTGAACCTGACTTGTATGATACAACTATGATAGGACGTGAGTGACCACAATATTGCTTGTTTGACTTTTCTGTGTATCTGCCGAGCAAACCAAGGTGAGTTCACACCCTCTTCAAAGCATGGGATTCCCAGGGGTCGGGAATTGGGGTTAAGGAACATGGGTTCCTCGTCCTCCTTGGGTAGGACAGCAAAGGTTCAGGAATGTAATTCCTCGTCCTCACGGACAGATAACTCGTACTAGACCAAAACTCTATCACGAAGTCCCTCCTTTTTATATCGACTTAATCGCCGGGCCACTGGCGAGCGGGTCATTAGTTAGATAGCGCTATTTAGGTCTGACAAACCTCACACCGTGCCGCAGAGGACAGGCGTGAACTAATGGATCTGGGGCACGTCAATGATGATAGACATTGACAGTTTCAGGGCACATAAACATGACTACAGTCAGCAGTCGATATGGTAACGAGTCTAGTGTATACATGGGGTAGCCCCCACGGCCGAAATGCCAGATAACTAACACGGGGTAGCCCCCACGGCTGGATTGCCAGAGTAACCGGGAATAAACAAGTCACGTTTTTTAACTATGGGGTAACCCCCACGGCAGGATGCCAGATAAAGGAAACTGTTTTCGAAACAACTTAAAACGAACACCCAACCGTGAACTCACTCAACTTGTTGTTGACTCGTTACTACATGCTTTGCAGGTCAATAGGTACTTAACTGGAGCTTGCATGGAAGAGAGTCGTTGTGGGACATGGACGGCGGTGTGCCATGTTAAACTTTGAAACAATTAAACTTATGTTTTGATTTAAGACTTATGCTTCTGCTTGCAACTTAACTATGTTTTGTTTGGACACCAATTGTATTGGTTAAACTTTTCTATCTCTTAACTTACATGTTCAATATGATTGGTGGCTGGATCCTGGTCAGTCACGCCTCCAAGCGGTAGCTTTCCGCAGGTGGATTTTGGGGGTGTGACAATAAGGATAACTGGTTATTTAGAAATCCACCCCTAACAATTGCCCCCAAAATATAAGGAGTAAATATGTAAATAAATGAGTTATATTTTGTTGATCTTATCCGCATTTAACCAACGGATAACTAGCCGTTATAAGCGTACTAGCCGTTACGATCATGACGTCAGTGAGGTGATTATCCTGCAAAATCATCATTATAAATAGGAGTTAGAGATAGGGATCGATCAGCATTCAAATTCAAGAGAACTCCCTTTAAATTCTCATCTGACGATCAAGCAGGTAACACTTTTCCTCTTCTTCCTTTACGTTTTCTTTCTCCGTTCATCTTTCTTTACCTTCATCAAATCAAGATGATGCTGAAATCCTCACCAGCCAAGGATCATAAGAAGGAAAGTCCTCTCAAGAGCCAGGGGATCCTGGAAGATTCGGTGAAAGAAATATGCTGTTTCTCTGATCCACAAATAGATAGAATCCGCCACTGTTTTCCAGCAAACACTGTTTTCAAACCATTTGTTCCCACCGTTTTAAGCGATTATGTCTCTGAAACTTGGGTAGCTTTCCCAGTTACACCTTTCACCATAGGATACACTTATCCTTTTCCAGACTTTACCCGATCCTTTTTCTCCCTCACCGGCATCTCCTATATTCAAGCTATGCCAATGATCTGGAGGGTCTTGTATACCCTTGAAAGGATCATTGAGCAAGAAGGAATTGACTTGGGAATGTCAGAATTAGCCGAGATGTATGACCTTACCACATTTGGATTCCACTGATATCTATTCAAGCGTAAACCCGGAAAAGAACATCCCATCTTTAGAGCTACTAAAAACGATATCAACTGGAAACGGCGGTTCTTCTTCGTCAGAAGGGACTCTATCCCGGATGGCCAGAATTTGCCGAAGGAATGGAACATTCATGGTAGGATAGGAGGATCCTTAGAAGGATCACTAAGTGAGCTCATTCTAATAATGATTACTAATATGCTTTTGTTTCTTTTTGTACAGCTATCACATTCTCGCATATTATTCCTTCAGCTGCCACCAAGGGGAGACTTGCTGCCTTCAGAAAGCTCGATCCTGAAACAAGATCATTCAAGACAATCACCCAGGATTCACAAGAGATATCCTCAGGCTTTGTCACCATGTCAAGTAAGTATCCTGTTCTTTATATATGAATAGAATTAGGACACTTATCTGTTTTTGGGTGTGTAGGCGCTGGAAAATCATCAAGATCCGCTTCCAAATTTAGTGTCACTGAGCTTGACACCGTCCGATCCTCCAAGAAGAAGCTTCCTGCTAGCCCAACTGCTTCGATCCCCAAAGCACCCGCTAAAGGAAGGGGTGGCAAGAAAAGAAAAGCCTCCGAAGTTGAGGATCTGCAAGGTCTGCCCCTGATCCGCCACCAGTTCCTTGAATACTTCAATGAGGTAAGGATCCTTATCCCTGTTCTAGGTATCCAGCTTATTTGAGGATCACTTGTTCCTAAACTGTTCTTTATCTTCTTTTGCAGAAATTTGCTGAGATTGAAGACTATGTTGGGCATGTTGAAGAGCAGGACAAGAAGATTGCTGACCTCCAACAAGTCGCATTGCTTAAGGATCTCAAAATTGCTGACCTCCAAAAGGATCTCAAAGATGCTAAAGCTCAGACAGCCACAATCCTGATTAATTTTGATTATGAAAAGTAAGAAATCACAGAGGATGCCAAGGTCTCCGCTGCCATAGCCATGTATAAGACCAAGCTACAAATGGCTCAAGAAGCTCAGGATCCTGCCTTTGACAGGAGCAACTGGGATGTGGAAGGCTGGAAGGCAAGGCTGGCTGAACTGGATGACGAGGAGGAGGCTGAGGAGGTTCTGGCAATTGAGGCTAGTGGTAGTGGCAAGGATCATGGTGGTGAAGCTAGTGGAGCTGGAGGTGGTGATGCAGCGAAGGTGTAGGCTGCAACAATGGGCGATGATGGACATTTCTAGACGTAGCCGGAGCCCATTTTTTAGATTGGTTATGGTTTTTTTTGTTTTGATGATGTTTTGACAAACAATGGTTGGTCTGTACTTGAACAATAGTAATTAGGGTTAAGGATCATGGATGATCCTTTGAACAATAGGTAGGATTACAAATGGTGGAGGGATCCTCTGTTTGGGGGATGAAGCCATTGTGATCCTGCCGTCTTTAATTTCCTGCACTTGTTAGACCTACGAACAATGGACACCCTTTGCCAACCCATGTGGACGGGCCACGTTTTGCTGGTAGAAACGTGGGTTGGCAATTTTGACAACCTTAAAAGGGTTTAAGCTTTTGTGAATAAAATGACTTTAACTTTCTGGCTATATCCTGCGTTGATATCCTTATTGTTATTTTATTTTCCAACTGTTGTGATGTTTATGTTGATTAAACTTATCAAGTAAAGACAAAATTTTTGAAAAATATCCCTCAAGAGTTAAGGATATGATCAAGGATCACATAAAAAATTATTTAAGGATCATAATTTCAGTTGCCAAAGGATAAGTGTCACTCAAACACATAATGAATAAAATCAAAACAGTTAAGGATCATACCTGAGAATCCAAGTTAGGATCCTATCCTTTAACACTTAAAATTAGGATAACCCAAGATACAAACCTTAGTTGAAAGTAAGAATCCTTTGTCATTTATCTTCACAAACCTGAAATAAGATATTACTTGGGACTGAGCCAATAAAAGATGAATGTTAGTAACTGGGGACAAGCCCAACAATTCTGGGGACAAGCCCAATATACTGGGGACAAGCCCAAAGGATAACTGGGGACAAGCCCAAAGGATAACTGGGGACAAGCCCAAAGGATAACTGGGGACAAGCCCAAAGGATCGTATGTAAACTGGAGTATGGCCCTTACTGGCGACTATCCAAACTTAGTGACATGAAAATGCCAAAACCTTAGCTAACGTGAAAACGTTAGAAACCTTAGGAACGGATGTATGGTACGTCTACCATTATACGTAGGATCCTGAATATAGCCAGTACAACGAAATTGTCAGCCCCTAAAGCGGGTACTGGTCCCATTGCCATGAACTATACCAGGATCATCATGCGCTACTGGCGAAACTGGGGACTAGCCCAAACAACTGGATGCTTGTGTGGATACTCAACGCTTAGGTAAAGATACATGAACCTTCAAAACTCAGAATCAAGTACAAGGAGGATAAAGAACGCAAGATCCTTATCCTTGTTAGAATAAAAAGAACGAAATAGTTTAAGATTGGAATGTTACCAGAAAGAGGATCATCTGTCAGCGGGGATCCTTCAAGGATACTTGTCTGGTAAGGATCATGGATCACGATCACATGAAATATTTCTTCAAATGGACAGCATTCCAAGCTCTAGGTAGCAAATCACCCTCCATTGTTAACAATCGATATGCCCCCTTTCCTACTTCAGCTTCAATCAAATAGGGTCCTTCCCACTTTGGTGCTAGTTTTCCATCAGCAGGATTGGTGGTGTTTTGAAATGCTTTCCTTAATACCATATCCCCAACTTGGAATTTCCTGAGCCTGACATTTTTGTTGTAGGCTCCAGCCATCCTTTGTTGATAACTGGCCATCCTTATCCTTGCTAAATCCCTGATTTCTTCTATAGTATCCAAGTCTTGAATCAAGTTTTCAGCATTTTCTTCAGGATCACGAGCGCTTGTTCTTGCAGTTGGAACCACCATCTCTGTAGGGATCACTGACTCTGCCCCAAATACCAAAGAAAATGGAGTTTGGCCTGTAGCATTCTTGGGAGTTGTTCTATCAGCCCACAACACATAAGGTAGTTCTTCTGCCCATTTTCCTTTCTTGGATCCAAGCTTCTTCTTCAAATTGTTGATGATGATCTTGTTGGATGATTCTGCCTGACCATTAGCTTGTGGATGGACTGGTGTTGATGTTATCATCTTAATTCCCCAACTGTCACAAAAGTTAGTGGTTCTATTCCCAATAAATTGGGATCCATTATCACAAATAATTTCAGAAGGGATGCCAAATCTAGTAATAATATTCCTTTTAATAAAGGATATAACTTCCTTTTCTCTGACTTGAGCAAAGGCTTCAGCCTCTATCCACTTAGAGAAGTAATCAGTCATAGCAAGCATGAATACTTTTCCACCTGGTGCCTTAGGAAGCTTTCCAACTATATCCATTCCCCATCTCATGAATGGCCAAGAAGAGGATATAGGATGCAAGAGCTCTGCTGGTTGGTGAAGGATATTACTATGCCTCTGACAAGGATCACACTTCTTGGCATACTCCATAGCATCCTTCTTCATAGTGGGCCAATAGTATCCTGTCCTCAGGATCCTTGAGAATAATGCCCTGCCCCCAGTGTGGTTTCCACAATCTCCTTCATGGAAATCCTTTAGGACTTCTTGAATTTCAGGATCCTCAATGCATCTCAAATATGGTCCTGCAAGAGATCGTTTATGTTAGGGGAGGATTTTCTAACAATTAGTGATCCTTATTCGTTATCCTAACTAGTGATCCTTACTTCTGTGACAGGTGGTGATCCTCAGAAGAGCTTCAGGATCAGGATCATGGATCACTTTAAGGATCCTCGTACTGACGATTGTTTACTTATGTTTTGTAGCATTTCGCAGGTATATTGAGCTTGACCAAGTCTAAGCGACATTCCTGGAGAATATTCCTGAACTATTCTGCACGTGCTTGACCGAAAATAGACGTTATGGAGAACGTGGAGGCTTGGCACGAAAGTCGGATAGTTAGTTTAGGTGGTTTTTTCTATTTTAAAAATGGAGTAACGAGCTAGTAGAACACACTTAGCCATTTTTCAGTTACACACACTCATACAAACGCTCATACAAGCTCTCGTTCAATCACTTAGCAGTTTCATACACTTTTTACACATTTCACCCTAGTGATCCTTGTACCTAGCTCGTTACTATCCGAAGTTGTAAACATTTAATCATTTATTTTAGCTTGGTGATCGGTAGTTTCCATCACCCGGGGTTTTTTGTGCCGGAGATCAACTCTTGATCAAGGGCTTTTTCCCCGTATAAATCCTTGTGTTGTTTGTGCATTTTACATTGAAGTGATCCTCATCGCTGTTACATATTTAAAGCATCATTCCCCTAAACAAAGAGTTTGGTTGCAATATCCTCATCAGATTTTTTAACCAAAACAGTTTGGCGCCCACCGTGGGGCAATTGGTGCTTCGTCCTTAAGAAAATACGCATTTATGTGCTTAATTCGGTTCACAACAACCAAGCAGATGGCTTCCTCATCGAAGAATGCTTCAAACTTGATGCCCTTATTCACTTCTTCACAAGGCGTTCCCCCTTTGCCTCCACCACCTTCTGGATCCCAGAAGAATACTGAGAATGCTGCGAAGAAACCGACTCCCATTTTCTCAAAACCACCTACTTCTTCTGTTTCAACTAATCCCACTACTAATGATCTCTATGCCTTGATTTTGCAGATGAGGAATCATGCACAAGAGCAGGATAAAACCAACGAAAGGATCCTCCGGGAGATTGACGAAATTAGGAAACAGAAGAAAACGGCAGAGAATCACTCCCCACTGATGCCCAGATCTTTGAATTTTGATACTCCGATGATTACTTCCCAGCCATCAGTGGTTCCAGACATTCAATACGTGGGAGGACCAAAAGGAGTGCACTACGGAACAACAACCATGACCCAGGCATCAGGTTCACTTTTCCAGCCAGCGGGATCCTATCCTCAGCATATGGGATCCCTCACAAGTTCAGGAGTGCAACAGGTTCAAGGATCCTCCTTCGTTCCAGGATCATCCCAGGTTCAAGGATCCTCCTTCGTTCCAGGATCATCCCAGGTTCAAGGATCCTCCTTCGTTCCAGGATTATCCCAGGTTCAAGGATCCTCCTTCGTTCCAGGATCATCCCAGGTTCAAGGATCCTCCTTCATTTCAGGATCATCCCAGGTTCAAGGATCCTCCTTCGTCCCAGGATCATCCCAGGTTCAAGGATCCTTCTTCGTTCCAGGATCGTCCCAGTTTCAGGGATCCTTTCAGATGCCAGGATCCTTGAGGAGTTTGCAAACAGGAAGTTCAGATGTCCATCAAGGAGATTTTATTCCAATGCAGACCAATGCCTCTACGTCCCTCAACCATTCCAGAGCCCCAACAATATGGATTAACATCCAATCTCCCTAACTTGAATCCAATGGGAGGTAACACTTTTAACAATTCTTATACTGCTAACCAAGGTCTTATGCAGGATCCAGGTATCAATCATGCCATGGCCAGAGAATTGCAAAAGCTAAAGGATATGATATCAAGTGTCCCGGGAGTAGTCAAACCTATCCCAGAGATTGCAGATGGGAGTCATAAGATATCTCGTTTTGCACCACCGATCTGTGATGCTGAGATACCCAAGAGGTTCCACGTGCCTACAATGAAGCTGTATGATGGCTCAACAGATCCTGAAGAACACATAGCACAATACAGGGAGAGGATGGAGATCAATCCAATCCCAGAAAGGTTAAAGGAAGCATGCCTGTGCAAAGGATTCGGATCCACTCTTACTGGATCAGCTCTCAAGTGGCTGCTAAGTCTTCCTCCCTATTCTATTACCTCATTTGCTAACCTAGTTAACTTGTTTAATAATCAGTTTTCTTGTAGTAGAAAATTTGAACGATTAACTAGTGATTTATATAGGATAACCCAGGGTCATAATGAATCGTTAAGGGATTACATTACCAAATTCAGTAAAGAATCCTTAGACATTCCTAACTTAGATATAGCCACGGCTGTTGAGGCCTTCAAAATGGGATTGCTTAGGGATTCGTTATTTTATGATGATCTTGTTATGACACCATGCAGGAACTTAGATGAGGTAAGAACCCGAGCACTTAGGTACATTCGGCTAGAGGATGACAAGAGGATCCAGGAGAGGATAACAGGATCCTCAAAGCAGGATAAGCAAGGATCCTCATTCAGGAACAACAAGTTCAGATCCTACAACAGATCTGATAACCAGAACGTGCACTCTATTGATCAAGAAGAGGATGAAGAAGATTATCCTCCACTCTCTGAATATTGCTTTAGTGTTGATAACAATGAATTAATCCTTGCTATGCAGAACCTAGGTGATAAAGCTAGATGGCCAAGAAAGAATTATAGGCCGGCTGCAACTAAGGATAGATCAAAGTGGTGTGCATATCATGAAGATTTTGGGCACCTTACAGAAGAATGCATTGCATTAAGAAAGGAAATTGGATACTTGTTGAGCAAAGGGCATCTAAAAGAGTTGTTGGGAAGAAAAAAGTCAAGGACTCAGGATCCTGAAAGGATCCCTGAGAAGGCTCCAGCTCCTCCAGCAGATGCACAAGTGATAAACTTTATTTCTGGAGGATCCGACATTTGTGGCACATCCTTCTCAGCAGCTAAAAGGCACGCGAAGGAAGCTAAGATGGATAATGGAGAAAGACCAGTTCGAACATCAAGTGTCTCCGAAGGAAAAGTCATAACCTTTGATGAAGAGGATCGTGTTGATATCCAGGATCCTCATCACGATGGTTTAGTTATTACTCTTTTCATATCTAACCATTTTGTCCTCAGGATCCTAATAGACGGAGGAAGTTCAGTGAACATTATCCAGCTTGATGTTCTAAAGAAGATGGGTATCCCTGAATCAGAGATCATACCAAGATCCTCCGTGCTCGTGGGATTTAGTGGCGAAACTAAGAACACCCTGGGGGACATTAAACTCCCAATATATATTGAAGGATTACACTCTTATCAAAAATTTTGCGTTATTGACTGTTTATCTTGTTGTAATGTTATCCTTGGCAGGCCCTGGATACACGATATGAAAGCAGTCCCGTCTACTTACCATCAATGTGTGAAGCTCCCTAGTCCTTGGGGAATAGTAAAGATTGATAGTGATCAGCAGGAGGCTAAGAATTGCTACACTTCATCAATGAAACCAGCCTCGAAGTCAAGGGAGCAATAGCAATCAAGGTATCCTCCAAGGAATGTCTTGGAGGCCAGAGAGCAGGATGTGGTAGAAATCCTCATGGATCCTGATGATCCTGAATCCAAAATCTATATCGGATCAGGGATCCTTGGCGAAATGAAAGAAGACCTCATATCCTTCCTCAAAAGGAGAAAGACTACCTTTGCATGGAAACACGAAGATATGACTGGTATATCCAAAGATGTTATTACTCACAAGCTCGGCATCGACAGATCCTTCAAACCAATCCATCAAAGGAGAAGGAAATTTGCACCTGAAAGGAATGCCATTATCCAGGAAGAGGTAGAGAAATTGCTCCGGGCAGGTATGATTAGAGAGGTCAAGTATCCCAGATGGTTGGCCAATGTGGTTGTTGTTCAAAAGAAAAACGGAAAGTGGAGGGTATGTGTCGATTTTACCGATTTAAATAAGGCATGTCCCAAGGATCCTTTCCCTTTACCCCACATTGACTCCATGGTGGATGCAACTGCGGGTCATGAACTGTTAACTTTTATGGATGCTTCATCTGGATTTCAACAAATCCAAATGGAACCATCCGACCAAGAGGATACAGCCTTCATGACTCCAACTGGTATATATTGCTATATTGCTATGCCGTTCGGATTGAGAAATGCAGGTGCAACGTACCAAAGGCTGGTGAATATGATGTTCAAGGATCAGATCGGACAAACTATGGAGGTTTATATAGATGATATGGTGGTAAAATCCATAAGAGCTGAGGATCACCTAAAGGATTTGGAGGAAGCATTTGATATCCTTGACAAATATAATATGAAGCTTAACCCTTCAAAATGTCATTTTGGTGTTAAAGCAGGTAAATTCTTAGGATACATGGTGACTAAGAGAGGCATTGAAGCTAGCCCGGAACAAATCAAAGCAATAGTAAACATCAAATCTCCGGCCAATGCTAAGGATGTTCAAAGGCTAACAGGCAGGATAGCAGCTTTGAACAGATTTATATCCAAATCCTCGGAGAAGTGCAAAGAATTCTATGATATCCTAAGGAAGAACAAGAAATTTGAGTGGACCGAGAAACATGAAAATGCTTTGAGAGCCCTCAAAGATTACTTATCCTCAGCCCCATCCTTGATGAAACCGGAAAAAGGCGATGTGTTATCCTTGTATCTTGCAGTATCCTCAAAAGCAGTAAGTGCGGTCCTTGTTAAGGATCATGAAGGTACACAACATCCTGTCTATTATGTAAGTAAAAGTTTACTTGATGCCGAATCCAGGTATTCACACCTTGAAAAACTTATTCTTGCATTAATTATGGCATCTACAAAGTTAAGACATTATTTTGAAACTCATGTTATCATTGTTAAAACTAATTTCCCAATTAAGAATGTCCTTAGGAAACCAGAGATGTCAGGAAGGATGGCTAAGTGGGCAGTGAAGCTGAGTGCATATGATATAAGATATGAGCCTAGGACAACCATCAAATCCCAAGCATTAGCTGACTTTGTGGCTGATTTCAGTAGTGATTTACAAGAAGAAGCTGAGTTAGAAGTCCAGCAGCTAGAAGAGACCAAGGATCCTTGGATACTTTATACTGATGGATCCTCAAATGTCAAAGGCACAGGGCTTGGAATACTACTAAAATCGCCACAGGGGGACATAATACCCCATTCTATAGCTTGTGAGTTCCAAACCACTAACAATGAGGCTGAATATGAAGCCCTAATTGCTGGTTTGCAAATCGCTAAGCATATGGGAATCAGGTATCTTGAGGTACATGTAGATTCTTTGTTAATTACAAACCACTTTAATGGATCCTATGCTGTTAAAGGTGAAAAGCTAACCAAATATTTGGAGATAGTCAAAAGTTTGGCACTCTCTTTTGTTTCCTTTAGTTTGTCACAGGTACCAAGGGAAGAAAATACAGAAGCTGATGCATTGGCTAACTTAGGATCATCTTTGAAGATCCCAGAGGATATCAAGATTCCTATTATCCATATCCTGACCCCGGCTATCGAGGATCACCAGACTATGGAGATAGGAAATGATTCTGCAGTTATCCCTAGTGAGGATACTCAATCCTATTCAGGATCAGGATCATGGATTTCACCAATTATGAGATACTTACAACATGGAGAGATTCCTACAGGAGAAAACCCTAGGGCTTTCAAATCTAAGGTATCTCAATTCACAATTATGAATAATATGTTGTATAAACGATCTCTTGCAGGACCATACTTGAGATGCATTGAGGATCCTGAAGTTCAAGAAGTTTTAAAAGACTTCCATGAAGGAGATTGTGGAAACCACACTGGGGGCAGGGCCTTATTTTCAAGGATCCTGAGGACAGGATACTACTGGCCAACCATGAAGAAAGATGCTATGGAGTTTGCCAGAAGATGTGATCCTTGCCAGAGACACAGCAATATCCTTCATCAACCAGCTGAATTATTGCATCCTATATCCTCCTCTTGGCCATTTATGAGATGGGGTATGGATATAGTTGGAAAGCTCCCTAAGGCACCTGGTGGGAAAGTATTCATGTTAGCTATGACTGACTACTTCTCCAAGTGGATAGAGGCTGAAGCTTTTGCCCAAGTCAGAGAAAAGGAAGTTATATCCTTCATTAAAAGAAATATTATAACTAGATTTGGAATTCCTTCCGAGATTATATGTGATAATGGTTCCCAATTTATTGGGGGCAGAACCACTAACTTTTGTGACAGCTGGGGGATTAAGATGATAACTTCAACACCAGTCCACCCACAAGCTAATGGCCAGGCAGAATCATCCAACAAGATCATAATCAACAATTTGAAGAAAAAGCTTGGATCCAAGAAAGGGAAATGGGCAGAAGAACTACCCTATGTGCTCTGGGCTGACAGGACAACCCCTAAGAATGCTACTGGTCAAACACCATTCTCTTTGGTGTTTGGGGCAGAATCGGTGATCCCAACAGAAATGGTGGTTCCTACTGCTAGAACAAGTACCCGTGATCCTGAGGAAAATAATGAAAACTTGGCTCAAGATCTGGATACTATTGAAGAAATCAGGGATATGGCTAGAATAAGGATGGCCAGTTATCAGCAAAGAATGGCTGGTGCTTACAACAAAAATGTCAGGATCAGGAGGTTTCAAGTTGGAGATATGGTGTTAAGGAAAGCATTTCAAAATACCACCAATCCTGCTGATGGAAAATTGGCTCCAAAATGGGAAGGCCATTATTTGATTGAAGCTGAAGCAGGAAAGGGGGCATATAGATTGCTAACCATGGAAGGTGATTTGATACCAAGAGCTTGGAATGCTGTCCACTTGAAGAAATATTTCATGTAAGCAGGATCCTTATGGCATAGGTGATCCTCACGATAGGGATATCCTTAAAGGATCCTCAAAGTATCGGTGATCCTTACTTAGGTAATATCCTAAACTTAAGCTATTTCATTTCATTATTTTCTCTTATAAGGATAAGGATCATGTATCCTTTATCCATCTCTCACGTGAATTCAAGTTTTGAAAGTTCAGGTATCTTTAGCACAACGTTGGTTATCCACAGAAGCAATCCGTCTTTTGGGTTAAACCCCAGTTATATGGGCTTGTCCCCAGATTCCGCCTGTAGCGCACGATGATCCTGGTGTAGTTCAAGGCTTTGGGACCAGTACTCGTTCTAGGGGCTGATAATTCCATTGTTCTGGCTATGCTTAGGATCCTACGTATAATGGTAGACGTACCATACATCCGTTCATAAGGTTTCTAACGTTTTCACGTTAGCTAAGGTTTCTAACGTTTTCACGTTAGCTAAGGTTTTGGCATCTTCATGTCACTAAGTTTGGATAGTCGCCAGTTAGGGCCATACTCCAGTTTACACACGATCCTTGGGCTTGTCCCCAGTTATCCTTGGGCTTGTCCCCAGTTATCCTTGGGCTTGTCCCCAGTTGCTAACTCTTTTCTTATATTGGCTTAGTCCCAAGTTATGCTCTATTTCAGGTCCTTGAAGATAGGCAGCTAGGGATCCTTGATCCTTATTTCACTCTAAGGTTTATCTTATAGTTATCCTTATTAAGGTTAGGATTCTAACTTGGATCCTCAGGTATGATCCTTAACTCTTTTGATTTTATTTATTATTCTTTTAAATAACCCTTATACTTGACAACTGAACTTGTACTTCTTAAATCATATCACTTTTTAAAACCTATCGGTTATGGGATATGTGATCCTTGTTCATTTCCTAAATTTTTTAGATATCTTTTCTAATTTTTTTCAAGGCTTGATAAATATAAACAGAATGAACATTACAACAGTTGGAAAGTAACATACTAAAAAGGATAGCAACACAAGATAAGCGACAAAAGGTTAAGTTTTTATTTATTAACATAAGGCTAACCCTTTAAAGGTTGTCAAAATTACCTACCCGAGCTTCTACCAGCAAAACGTGGCCCGTCCGCTGGGGTAGGTAAAGGGTGTCCATGATAATGAGTTCAAAAGTAGTGCAGGAATATAAAGGCGACAGGATCACAATGGCTTCATCCCCCAAACAGAGGATCCCTCCACCAATTGCAATCCTGCCTATTGTCCAAAGGATCATACATGATCCTTAATCCTAAAACCTATTGTTCAAAGTACAAACCATGAAATTGTTTTAAACATCACAACCATCAAACTAAAAAAAAATTGGGCTCCGGCCTTGGCACATATATCCATCATCGCCCAATTGTGCAGCCTACACCTTTGCTGCATCCTCTTCTCCTCCGGCTGTGGTATCCTTCACCTGATCCTTTCCACTGCCACTTGCTTCAATCGCCAAAACCTCAGTAGCCTCCTCTTCATCATCCTCAAGATCAGCCAACCTTTCCTTCCAACCCTCAACATCCCAGCTGTTTTTATCAAAGCTAGGATCTTGAACTTCCTGGGCCATCTTCAATTTTGTCTGGTACATCGTAATGGCGGCAGAGACCTTAGCATTTTCCATAAGTTCATGCTTTTCATAATCAAGGTTGATCAGAAGTTTGGCTGTCTTAGTCTTCTCATCTAGGAGTTCCTTCCGAGCATCAGCAAGTGCAAGATCCTTGAGCACAGCAACCTGTTGGAGGTCGGCAATCTTTTTATCTAGATCCTCAACGTGGCCCACATAATCCTCAATCTCAGCAAATTTCTGCAAAAGAAAAGGATAAAAGTGGTTCAAGACCAAGTGATCCTTATGCGAGTAGGATACATAGGCAGAATAAAGGATCCTTACTTCATTGAAGTATTCAAGGAACTGGTGGCGGATCAGTGGTAGACCCTGAAGATCCTCAGCATCAGAAGTTTTCCTCTTCTTGACACCCTTTCCTTTAGTGGGTGCCTTTGGAATGGAAATGCTAGGACTGCTGGTGGATCTCTTCCTTCTAGGTCGTACGACATCAAGGTCAGCTGTGTTGAATTGGGATACAGGCTTGGCAGATTTTCCAGCACCTATACAATTAAAGCAAGATAAGTATCTTTTCCTGGTTCATATTTCATTATATATCTAAATTTTAAACAAGGATACTTACTTGACATTGTGACAGAGCCCGAGGATACCTCCTGCGAATCTTGAGTTGTTGTCTTGAAAGTTCTTGTCTCAGGATCAAGTCTCTTGAAAGCGAGGAGCCTTTCCTTAGCAGCAGGGGACAGTTTGAGGTGTGAAACGGTGATAGCTGTATAACAAGAAAGCAAAAATATCAGTTATCCTTACATCAAAAGGAAGTTCCTGGTGATCCTTCTCAGGATCCTCCATCCTACCATGGGTAGCCCATTTTTTAGGAAGATCCTTTCCATCCTGGATGGAATCTCTCTTGATAAAAAGAAGCTTCGTTTCCAATTAGCATCATTCTTGGTGGCTTTGAAGATCGGGTGTTCTTCACCAGGTTTACGTTTGAACAAATAACGGTGAGAGCCAAAGGTGGTAAGATCATACAGTTCTCCCAGCTCTGCCATTCCTAGATCTATTCCCTCTTGATCGATGATCCTTTCAAGGGTGTGCAAAACCCTCCAAATCATCGGCATGGCTTGGATATAAGAGATGCCGGTTAGGGAAAAGAAAGATTGGGTGAATGCTGGAAAAGGATATGTATAGCCTATGGTGAAAGGAGTGACGGGGAAAGCAACCCACTTATCGGAGATATGATCGCTCAAGGCATTGGGGTCAAAAGGCCTGAATTCGGTGTTCGCCGGAAAACAATAGCGAATCCTATCTATCTGAGCATCATTGAAGCAGCAGCGTTCTTTAATGGAATCTTCAATGATCCCCTGGCTTTTCGGAGGACTGTTCTTTGGGTGATCCTTGCCCGATGAATTTCGAAGCAACATTTTCGTACTGACGGAGATAAAGGTAGAGAAACAGAGTAAGAAGGGAGAAAGAGGAGAAAGAATTACCTGGTTGCTCGTCGACTGAGAATTTAAAGGGAGTCTCTTTCGAATTTGAATGCATGATGATCCTATCTATATCTCTATTTATAATTATGATTCTGCAGGATTGTCACTTCCGTGACATCATCATCGCAACGGCTAGTTCTATTTTAACGGCTATATATCCGTTAGTTTGTTACGGATAAGATCAAGAAAACATAACTCGCTAATTTTACAATTTCACTCCTTATATTTTGGGGGCAATTGTTAGGGGAGGATTTTCTAACAATTAGTGATCCTTATTCGTTATCCTAACTAGTGATCCTTACTTCTGTGACAGGTGGTGATCCTCAGAAGAGCTTCAGGATCAGGATCATGGATCACTTTAAGGATCCTCGTACTGACGATTGTTTACTTATGTTTTGTAGCATTTCGCAGGTATATTGAGCTTGACCAAGTCTAAGCGACATTCCTGGAGAATATTCCTGAACTATTCTGCACGTGCTTGACCGAAAATAGACGTTATGGAGAACGTGGAGGCTTGGCACGAAAGTCGGATAGTTAGTTTAGGTGGTTTTTTTCTATTTTAAAAATGGAGTAACGAGCTAGTAGAACACACTTAGCCATTTTTCAGTTACACACACTCATACAAACGCTCATACAAGCTCTCGTTCAATCACTTAGCAGTTTCATACACTTTTTACACATTTCACCCTAGTGATCCTTGTACCTAGCTCGTTACTATCCGAAGTTGTAAACATTTAATCATTTATTTTAGCTTGGTGATCGGTAGTTTCCATCACCCGGGGTTTTTTGTGCCGGAGATCAACTCTTGATCAAGGGCTTTTTCCCCGTATAAATCCTTGTGTTGTTTGTGCATTTTACATTGAAGTGATCCTCATCGTTGTTACATATTTAAAGCATCATTCCCCTAAACAAAGAGTTTGGTTGCAATATCCTCATCAGATTTTTTAACCAAAACAATTTATACAACATATTATTTAATATTGTAAATTGAGATACCTTAATTTTGAAAGCCCTTGGGTTTTCTCCTGTAGGAATTTCTCCATGTTGTATGTATCTCATGATTGGGGGTATCCATGATCCTGAATGAGATTGGGTATCATCACTAGGGATGATTGCAGAATCTTCTCCTATCTCCATAGCTACATGATCCTTGATAGCAGGGGTCAGGATATGGATAATAGGGATCTCAATATCCTCAGGAATCTTCAAAGATGATCCTAGATTGGCTAATGCATCAGCTTCTGCATTCTCTTCCCTTGGTACCTGTGTCAAACTGATGCTCATATGCTTTGCAATTTGCAAACCAGCTATCAAGGCTTCATATTCTGCCTCATTGTTGGTAGTTTGAAATTCACAAGCTATGGAGTGGGGTATTATGTCCCCCTGTGGCGATTTTAGTAGTATTCCAAGCCCTGTTCCATTCACATTGGAGGATCCATCAGTAAACAGTATCCAAGGATCCTTGGTTTCTTCAAGTTGTTGGACTTCTAGTTCAGCTTCTTTTTGCAAATCACTACTGAAATCTGCCACAAAGTCAGCTAATGCTTGGGATTTAATGGCTGTCCTAGGCTCATATCTTATATCAAATGCACTCAACTTCACTGCCCACTTAGCCATCCTTCCTGACATTTCAGGTTTCCTGAGAACATTCTTAATTGGGAAATTAGTTTTAACTATAATGGCATGAGTCTCAAAATAGTGTCTTAATTTAGTAGATGCCATAATTAATGCAAGGATAAGTTTTTCTAAATGTGAATACCTGGATTCAGCATCAAGTAAGCTCTTACTTACATAATAAACAGGATGTTGTGTACCTTGGTGATCCTTAACAAGGACCGCACTTACTGCTTTTGAGGATACCGCCAAATATAAGGATAACACGTCTCCCTTTTCTGGTTTCATTAAGGCTGGGGCTGAGGATAGGTAATCTTTAAGAGCTTTAAGGGCACTTTCATGCTTCTCAGTCCATTCAAATTTCTTGTTTTTCCTCAGGATGTCATAGAACTCCTTGCACTTTTCTGAGGATTTGGATATGAATCTGTTCAAGGCTGCGATCCTGCCAGTCAACCTTTGCACATCCTTAGCATTGGCAGGAGAATTGATATTCACAATAGCTTTAATTTGCTCTGGACTTGCTTCAATGCCCCTCTTTGTTACCATATATCCTAAGAATTTACCTGCCTTTACACCAAAATGACACTTAGAAGGATTTAGTTTCATATTAAATTTATCAAGGATATTGAATGCTTCCTCCAAGTCTTTAAGGTGATCCTCAGCTCTTTTGGACTTAACCACCATGTCATCAATATAGACTTCCATAGTGTATCCAATTTGTTCCTGCTCGAAGTAGCTTATCTACCTCTTCCTGGATAATAGCATTTCTTTCAGGTGCAAACTTCCTCCTCTTTTGATGAATTGGCTTGAATGACCTGTCAATGCCAAGTTTGTGAGTAATTATATCCTTAGATATACCTGTCATGTCTTCATGTTTCCAGGCAAAGGTGGTCTTACTTCTTTTGAGAAAGGATACTAGCTCTTGTTCAATATCGCTGAGGATCCCTGACCCTATGAAGATCTTGGATTCAGGATCATCAGGATCCATGAGGATTTCTTTCAAATCCTGTTCTCTTGCCTCCAAGACGTCTCTTGAAGGATACTTTAATTGCTATTGCTGCCTTGGTCTTGAGGCTGGTTTCATTGATGAGGTATAGCAATTCTTAGCTTCATGTTGATCACTCTCAATTTTCACCACTCCCCATGGACTTGGAAGCTTTACACACTGATGATAGGTGGATGGAACTGCCTTCATATCATGTATCCATGGCCTGCCAAGGATAACGTTACAACACGATAAGCAATCAATAACATAAAACTTTTGATAAGAATGCAATCCTTCAATATAGATTGGGAGTTTGATGTCCCCCAATGTATTCTTTGTTTCTCCACTGAATCCCACAAGTACTGAGGATCTTGGGATAATATCGGACTCTGGGATATTCATTTTCTTGAGAACATCCAGCTGAATGATGTTCACAGAGCTTCCTTCATCTATAAGGATCATGCGAACAAAATGGTTAGAAATAAACAATGTAATTATGAGACCGTCATGGTGAGGATCCTGGATGTCAACACGATCATCCTCATCAAAAGTAATGACTTTATCCTGGGTGACAATGGAGGTCCTGATGGGTCTGTCTCCATTATCCATCTTGGTTTCCTTAGCGTGTCTTTTTGCTGCTGAGAAGGATGTACCACAGATGTCTGATCCACCGGATATGAAATTTATGACTTGTGCATCTGCCGGAGGAGCAGGAGCCCTTTCCGGGATCCTTTCAGGATCCTGGGTTCTTGACTTCTTTCGTCCCAAGAGTTCCTTTAAATGCCCCTTGCTCAACAAATAACCAATTTCCTTTCTAAGTGCAATACACTCTTCAGTGAGATGCCCAAAATCCTCATGACATGCACACCACTTTGATTTATCCTTTGTAGCAGCTGGTTTATCACTTTTCCTTGGCCACCTAGCTTTCTCACCTAGATTCTGCATTGCAAGGATTAGTTCATTGTTATCAACAGAGAAACAATATTCAGAAATAGGAGGATAATTCTCATCATCCTCTTCTTGTTCCACTGCGTGCACATTCTGGTTATCAGATCTGTTATAGGACTTGGATTTGTTGTTCCTGAAGTAGGATCCTTGCTTATCCTGTTTTGAGGATCCTGTCAATCTGTCATGTATCCTTTTGTCATCCTCTAGACGGATGAACCTAAGGGCCCTAGTCCTTACTTCATCAAGATTCCTGCAAGGTGTCATAACAAGATCATCATAGAATAATGAATCCCTAAGCAATCCCATTTTAAAGGCTTCCACAGCCGTAGCTATATCCAAATTGGGAATATCTAAGGATTCTTTACTAAACTTAGTGATATAATCTCTAAGTGATTCATTTTGACCTTGTGTTACCCTATATAGATCACTAGTTAATCGTTCAAACTTTCTACTACAAGAGAATGGACTATTGAACAAGTTAACTAAATTAGCAAATGAAGTAATAGAGTAAGGGGGAAGACTTAGCAGCCATTTAAGAGCAGATCCTGTAAGTGTGGATCCAAATCCCTTGCATAGACATGCTTCTTTCAACCTTTCCGGAATTGGATTGATCTCCATCCTCTCCCTATATTGAGCTACATGCTCTTCTGGATCCGTTGAACCATCATATAGCTTCATTGATGGTATCTGGAATCTTTTAGGTATCTCAGCATCACACAAAGGTGGTGCAAAATGAGATATCCTATGGCTACCATCCGCAATCTCAGGAATGGGTTTAACCACTCCTGGTACACTGGATATCATATCTTTAAGCTTCTGCAGTTCCCTAGCCATGGCCTGATTGATACCTGTATCCTGCATAAAGCCATGGTTAGTGTTATATAAATTATTAAGAGTGTTACCTCCCACAGGATTCGAGTTTGGAATTGCGGATGTGAATCCATCTTGTCGATACTCTGGCATGATTGAAGGACCAGAGGAGGCAATGGTCTGCATTGGTATGAAGTCTCCTTGATGGACGTCTGAGTTCTGAGGTTGGATATTTCTCGAGGATCCTTGACTTTGAAGGGGGTTGGATCCTTGGAATTGTGATGATCCTTGAATCTGAAAGGATCCTGGGACCAGGGAGGATCCTTGAATAAGGGAGAATCCTGGGACCAGAGAGGATCCTTGGACCTGGGATGATCCTTGGACCTGGGAATATCCTTGGACCTGGGAGGATCCTTGGACCTGGGAGGATCCTTGGACCTGGGAGGATCCTTGTACCGCATGCATTCCCATATATCCTCCTGACGTGAAGTATCCCTGATGCTGAGAAGAGGATCCTAATGGTTGAGAAGAGGATCCCTGAGGCTGGAAGCAAGAGCCAAATGCCTGACTCATTGTCGTTGTCCCGTATCGCCTTCCTGATAGTTCACCCAAGTATTGCACGTCCGGAACTGCTGAGTATTGTGAAGTCATGACCGGAGTGTCGAAGTTCAGCAACCTTGGCATCAGAGGGGAGTGATCCTCCACTGATTTCTTCTGTTTCTTGATTTCATCGATCTCCCGGAGGATCCTTTCGTTGGTCTTATCCTGCTCTTGTGCATGATTCCTCATCTGCAAAATCAGGGTATAAAGATCATTAGTAGTAGGATTAGTTGAAACAGAAGAAGTAGGTGGTTTTTGGAAAATGGGAATTGGTTTCTTCGCAGCGTTCTCAGCATTCTTCTGGGATCCAGAAGGTGGTGGAGGCAAAGGAGGAACGCCTTGTGAGGAACTGAATGAGGGTATCAAGCTTGAAGTATTCTTCACCGAGGAAGCCATCTGTTTGGTTGTAGCGAACCAAAATAACCACGAAAACACGAATCTTTCTAAGAATGAAGCACCAATTGCCCCACGGGGGGCGCCAAACTGTTTTTTTCAAAAATCAAGCAATGACAATGTAACCAAACTTTCTGTTGTGAGGTATGATGCTTGGATTGATGAACAACAATAAGGATCACTATAAAGTATAATGAACTAATGACACGAAGATTTATACGGGGAAAAAGCCCTTGATCAAGAGTTGATCTCCGGCACAAAAAACCCCGGGTGATGGAAACTACCAGTCACCAACTCAAATTAAACAAACAATCTGTTACAACTTCGGATGATAGCGAGCTAAGTACAAGGATCACTATAGTGTAACGTGTAGAAATGTATGAAACTTGCTAAGTGTTTTGTCGAGAGCTGGTTAGAGCGGTTGTATCAGTGTGTGTGTGTAGCCAAAAATAGCTAAGTGTCTCTAATATAGCTCGCTACCCCTTTAAAAATAGAAAATATCAAGCCTAACTAACATTCCGCAAATCATGCAAGTCTTCCACGACTCCACAACGTCCATTTCTGACCAAGCACGTGCGGAATAGACTGAGAATATTCTCCAGGAATGTCGCCAAGACTAAGTCCAAGTTGATATTCCTGCAAAACATTTACGAATTCAAAGTAGACAATCGTTAGTATAAGGATCCTCATAGTGATCCATGATCCTGATCCTGCAACACTTCTGAGGATCACTACTTCAGACAGAATTGAGGATCACTAAATCCAACAGTAAATAAGGATCACTGGTTATTTAGAAATCCACCCCTAACAGGTTGTTAGACTCCTTCCCTTCCAGATCTCCCAAGTCGTGACCAAAAGAGCCCCTCCAATTATCTTTTTCCAATCCTTAGACCCTTTAATATTAAACTACCTATACATTTTCCCTGATGGGGAATAGTTAAGTTCTATGGTTGGCCAAAAGTGACGGTAAGCAACTAGCTTTTTTATTTTTATTTTTATTTAAAGTTAATAATTGAAAGCAAACTCAAGTATTAAAATGCCATTCAGTGGAGGGGATAGTGCCAGACACTTGCCTGGCACTTCCCCATTGATACAACCAAATTACGATTTTGTCATATTTAAATTTACAGTTTTGTCATTGTTTTGTTTTTTTTTTCCTCTAGCAACCAAATTACGATTTTGCCTTCAGTTCAAATTCACAGTTTTGCCGTCGTTTTTTCCTGTTAAATTACGATTTTGCCCATAGTGTAAACTTATAGTCATACCATCCTTTAAATATTTTTTTACAAAACGATGGCAGTGTTTTGTTTTGATTGGTTGACTCGGTGTAATTACTATTTGTGTCAGACGACTGCCTGGCACACGCTCATTTGTTTTGCTCCCAGTTAAAAATTATAGTTTTTCCATCGTTTTAGTTTTTCAGTAAAAGTATGGCAATTTTTGTTTTAGTTGGTTGATTCGATGTACTTTTTTTTAAATCGTGTTATGAGTAGTATATATATGAAGGGGTATGGTCCCAAATCCTGCGCCGACCAATTAGGTCCCGCACGGGACCATACTCTTATCAGACTAATTTGGTAGCTTTCCCAACCTCGCGTCGGCTAATCAGGTGCAACCAAAGTTGCGCGTGAGGTCATGGCCAACAAAAGACCAGATTTGACACTTGGCTCCTTGGATGAAAACCCTTACTTCTTGGACCTTGCGTCGGCTACACGGGATATCCCTGATAGCCGCGCGGAGGAAAGAAGCGCAGGTAACCCTAACGACAAGTACCAAAGGTACAAGTGGCAGAGAAGTAGACCAATGAGCGTCCAACATGCTGTATCCAAAAATTGTGCTCCACGATTAGCAATCGTACATGAGACAAAAAGGTACACAAGGATGCATACGTGACACCAATCAGCGTGCGCCGACTACTGTTCCACGATCTCCACTTAGCCGCTGATGACAGACCAGACAACAAGGACAACAGTCAGGACACGTGGATCCTTTCAGCGTGCGCCAGCTACCCTTTCGCCTAGAAGCACCAACGGTCGTGGCAGAGGGGACAGAACGCATATTCCTTGTTGTCGACTACAGGCCCAAGGCCCATCAGCCCATCTCCTCCCCACACTTCTCCGGCTATAAATAGTGAACCTCACCTACAGGTTTAAGGAACGCTTCCTTGCTCTCTCACTCTTAATCACACACTTTTGTCCTCAAAACATATACTTATTCTCACGCCTGAGGGTGGTTACGAGGAGAACCCCCTATTCCCCTCCTCGTAACGAGCTTAACGGTGTGTTTAATGTTTTGCAGGATCATCATCATCATCACAGCTTGGACAAGATAAAGAAGATTAACCTTATTTGTCGAGACACAAACCACAAACTAATCACTAGATTAGTTTGGTTTTTCTTCAGTATAAGTAACCAAAACACAAACGTATATGTTATGAGAAAGAAGTATTTGGCTTAGTGCCCCGCCATGCAGGCGGGGTAAAAACTAGTTTATCACAATTCCAAGTATTTGCCAGAAAGAAACATCATTGGAAGCATTGGCGCAGCTTCTATAGGGAGGGAGGGGGCGACCGACCTCCCGATTTTTTCGTTCAGTAGTGGAGTGTATGTGGTTTTCGTATAGAAATTTTTAGGTATATACGTTTTCGACCCCCTGTCTTATAGAAAATTTTGGGTATATACGCTTTCGACCCCCCGTGAGAAATCTCAAGCTTCGCCACTGATTGGAAGGAAGGGGATCTTAACTCTTAAGTAGTTAAGCCAAACCAAAATACTCTACTAAATAGCGTTTGCAACCCAACAATCTGAAAGAATATGGTAAATTATACTCTTTTCTGTTAGGCCAGGCGGTATGGGAACGTCCCCCTCTCCGTCCCACCGGGCACCGATCCAAACACCATCCCCCCCCCCTTCTTCGTCGTCTCCGTCGAGTAGGGGTGTTCAGAATTCGTTTCGAATTCGAAAAATTCGAAATTCGATTAAATTCGATTCGATTATCAAGAATTCGTTTCGATTATAAAAATTCGAATTCGATTCAATTCGAGTAAAGTAAATCGAATACGAATCGAATACGAATTTATAATTTCAAATTCGATTCGAAATTCGAATAAAAATTATATTTTTTATTTATTATTTTATATATAATACAAATATAACTTTTATTGGGCTATAATATAAATTATTTCATAAATTATTCCATGTATTAAAATTACCGATCATCAAACCCACTACATGACCTATAACTAAAACCTAAGTAACAAATCTATCAATAGATTTCGAACCTTAAAAATATTAACTTATAATGTGGAGTAGTAATTCCCGACTTCTCATTTTGAATTTTAGACTTATGGTACTTTAGTTGCTCTAAAATTTATGTTTCATTTTGATAGTTTTTTACATGTTTTAAAAGAATCCGGATCAAACGAATTTATTCGAATTCGAATTTTTAATCGAATACGAATTGGGTTTTTTATTCGAATACGAATTCGAATCGAATTGGGTAGATTTTAATCGAATTCGAATCGAATACGAATTGAAGGAAAAATAAAAATTATTCGAATAATTCGAAAATTTGATATTCGATTCGATGAACACCCCTACCGTCGAGTAGGAGACGTTGGAGACGATCCGCTAGAAGACAAAAAAGTTTGCCTTCCCCATGCCATTTGACCTTTTAAAAAAATATTAATTTCCAATTTCAAAAACAAACGGCTATATTTATAAAATACCCAAAAATCCAACCAAAATTTATATATATATCACCACTTTTCATCCACTACAACCTCATCTCTCTCTCTAATTTTTTTAAACCTTCTTCCCTTTTTATAAAACATTATTCTACCATGGATCCCTTCAACCCGAACAATCCGAACGTCCCCAACAACCCGAACAACCCGAATGTATTTCCGGTGCCAGGGTACTATCCCACGATGGAACCGAACCCATTCGGTCAATTTTCCGCAAACGCTTTTACCGCTTTCCAAAACTCACCGAATGTTTTTGCGAGTACGCAACAAAGTCAAGTTATTCAACACTTGATGATGCGTAACCCTTTTAATATGCAACCCATTCAACCCGAACAACCATCGCAACCCATTCGAACCGAACCCGACGAAGATGTTGTTGAAGTTGTTCCCGAGACCCAACCACAAACAAACAAACGAAAAAAAGGCAAGCAAGTTGCGGGTGAGCACGATGATACTTCAGTGGTCTGTCAGTAATCCAATTTGCCGTTCAAAAAAATCTAAATCTAAAGACTTGTTAGGGGCTTTGATGAGAAGGGTTTAATATATTAAGGTTGTGAGATCATCAAAATACCATTTCAACTAACGGTAAGTTCATCAAAAGTAAGAGTGTGAATTTTTGACACGACTCAAAAACACGACACGAGCCTAACACAAAATTCACGGGTTTAGGTTTAGTCTAAATGGGTTCGGGTTAGTTTCAGGTTGAACCCGCAAACCCGTCTAGCTAAATGGGTCGGGTTGACATGTTTAACTCATTTATGTTATACTATATATTTTACGATAAGTTTTATGTCATAAATTAAATCGGGTGTGGATTTTATGCCAAAATTAAAACTTAAAAAGAGAAATTGATATAAAATTTTATAATTTAAATGTAAGTGTATCTTTTTTTTATACATCTGTGTTTATTTTAGTAAATTTTAATTTCAATATATTAATCTACGGAAAAATGTTAAAAAATAAAAAAAATTCGAATTGTGCGGATCGTGTTCTGGTCAACCCGTAAAAACTAGGATCGTGTTCGGGTTCATATGATACAATTTTCCGGTTCGGATTTATATAAAATTTTCGGGTTAGTGACAGGTTAAACCCACAAACACTCGTCCAAATCCAATCAAATCTAGACTAAAAACCGTAACTCCAAATTTCCGATCATCACCGGCGATCACATCAACAACAATGGCGATGAGCACGAGCTTCACCATCGGAATCATCGCAATTTCGATGCTTTTACACGCTGCTTACTCAACTATTCAATGTATCTCTCTTTATTTCCTCTCTTGTTAATCAATTGCAACTGTAATAAATCACAAAACTAACTTTTGTTCCGGTAATTAGACAGAACTTTGCTAAAGATCACTGAAGATGAGTTTACAGGACCTCCTTATGAAGTAATATTGTATCTGTTTGTTTGTGATTTATACATGTATGTGTGTTAGGGTTTATATGAATGTAATTTGGTCCTTTTTGTGTGTGATTTGTAGGTGCTGGTTGAGTTGATGTTAGTGATGGTTTTGAGTCTGTTTGCTGGGTTAACTGTGC
The DNA here is from genome assembly GCA_030545235.1 of Helianthus tuberosus. NCBI lineage: Eukaryota > Viridiplantae > Streptophyta > Magnoliopsida > Asterales > Asteraceae > Helianthus > Helianthus tuberosus. The sequence goes on along the minus strand of CM060357.1, from coordinate 36,833,690 downwards.
CCGGGAATTTTCGATCGATCCTCCCGGATTCGGATGAGAACAGGTAACTTTTATGTTATGTGAATAAATTAGATTTGTTATTGGAAAGATGAGTTCAAGTATGTTTAATAATTGGTAGTTGAGAATTGGAATATGCCCTATGTTGTAGGTTTTTCAGTTTTTGGAAAGAAATCTTTGTGTGATACACGTTGTCGGTTTTGGAGTAAGGGGCTGTTTGGCAAATTCTGAATGGTTAAGTGCTGAACCAGTAAGAGGTCTGAACCATTAAGAGCTAGTATAATGCTTAACCGTTTAGAGGCAAATGTCTGGCCAATTCAGATTAGAGGTCTTAACCATTCAGACTCAGTATAATGCTTAACCATTCAGAGACAAATGTTTGAACCATTCAGACATCCGCTCGCGAAACAAACAGTCTGAACCACTAAGTGCTGAACTAGTAAGAGGTGCGAACCATTAAGAGCTAAACAAACAGCCCCTAAATGAAACTGAAGTAATTTAAATTATGATGTGAATTACTATGCGCCTCATCTAGTGGTTCTTCCGCTAGAGGGGTAAGAAATCTGTTAGGGATTGTGGTTTGATTAGGTTTTCTTTAGTCTATGCACATTCTAAGGAGCAGTTACCGAGCCTGTTTACGCCCTGATCAAATAATTCATGTGTCATTTGTTTGATAACATCGTTCTGGATTAGAGAATGATACCATAAGTTCCTTCTTTTAGTGCAATTTTATGAGCAAATGATTTTCTGAAAGGGGACAATGACTTTGGATCCTTGAAGACATGACTGTTATTTTCAAGCAATAGCTGCAAATTGGATTTCTATCTTTGAAAAGAATGACTCAAGTCTAAATATCTAACTATCTTGACCTTGAATCTACCTCTAATTATCTAATTAGACCTTGCATCTTCCTCTTGAACCCTTCAATTGTTATATCACATACCATTGGCCCACCATCTGCCACTTTAACCTGCCAAAGAAGCATTAATGAAGTTATCTGAACTTTTTGTATCCATCAAGATTTGTAAATTATTATTTCAATAGTGACTGGTCAACTCATAGACTGGTGTCATTTCCTTCCAAAGCATAAGGTACCTATATGCTACATAGCGATAAATAGCAATACACTAGAAAAAAAAATTATATGTATATTATATCAAAATACCCGGGTATATACGCTATTTTACATGTATATTTAACAAAAACCTAAAATCCAGCTATATTTAAAACAACAACAACAACCATACCCAGTATAATCCCACATATAGCCAAGCTATTGATAGGGTCTGGGGAGGGTAGGATGTAGGCACGCCTTTTCTCTATCCCAGGGGATAGAGAGGCTGCTTCCAGTGAGACCCCCGGCTCCAAAAACCATAACCAAGACATAAGCTTCTAAAAAAACATATATAAGCACGCCACTACTACAAAAGATAGAAATAAAAATAATAATAATAAACGGATAAATAAGTAAGTGCTTGTTAGTAATACTACGACACCGAGAATAGGTGAAAACCTATATATATATATATATAGGTAAAGGATCCTGTAAAAAGTGCCCAAAGTGTGAGAAGGGTAAGAAATAATGTGGTGATGACAAGTGTCCTATATCTAAATTAATTCAAAAGGGTGAATTAGTAATTTTCTATTTTCTTTCAATTAATTGATTTAAAGATAACTGCCCAAAATAACTTCCACCCTTTATTATAGGAATTCAATTTTAGGAATTAATCTACGAATGTGTGTAGTGTTATATAATTCTGTAGTGCAACAACCATTCAGAACTGCATAGTGTTATATATATTTTATATAGTGTTATATAGTGTTACCTGGTGTTATATGGTGTTATAATATGGTTTTTGGTGTTATATAATTCTGTAGTGTTATATAATTCTGTAGCGCAACCATCAAAAACACTATATAACACTATCAATTATTAATTCTGTAGTGCAACCACCATTTAGAACTGTATAGTGTTATATATTTTTTATATAGTATTATATAGTGTTACATGGTGTTATATAGTGTTCTTTGGTTATATAGTGTTATATGATGGATGCATAGTGTTATATAGTGTTATATTTTTCTGGTAGCATGCCTATGATGGATGTATAGTGTTATATATTGTTATATAGTGTTATATGATAGATGTATAGTGTTATATGATGGATGTATAGTGTTATACGTTTCTTTGCAGCAGTTACATATTTTTCTATTTTTAGAATTTAGGATCGAGATAATTTAGCAATTAAATTTGAATAGCTAGTTTTTAGGAGATTGATGGCGGTTACCATATTTGAAACATTGGAAAAGACACTATTGCCCTTCAATTTTACATAAGGTCCTTCTAATTAAAACACAATTTACATTTTATACCCTATTGATCTCAACCATTAGATCAAATATCCAATGGTTTAAAACACTTCTTACCCTTCTCACATTTTAGACACTTTTTACCATATCCCTACCCTATATATATATATATATATATAACTATATCACACCTCATAGAAACTGAAGAGATAAACTCATAAGATAGGAACCTAAGCTAAAAACCATGCCAAACTCCTAAAAATCTTTAACCTTAATCCTACGTCTCCACGAAGTTCTGTCCTTGACCATGTCCTCAAAGAGGTGCAAATCTAGCAAATCTTGCCTAATCCGCTCATCCCACGTCATTTTCGGTCTGCCTCTACTCCTCCTTCCATCTACCGCGAGTGTTTCAACTATTCTAACCGGGTCTGTCGTCTGCCTCCTCCTGAAAAAAAATATTGAAATCCCGCTATTTATGGCTACATACCTTGTAGCGACCTTCGACCTATACGCTATAGCGACCGCTATTGACAACTATGTTCCAAAGCACTTTTTGAGATCTGAGCAAATCCAACATCTTCCTCAATAGTATCTTCTTTATTGCCAATTTGCCATTATCCATAGCTTCGAACTCTATATGGTAAAACTCTGATTTCTTTCCCTTGCATCTATGTCCAGGTCTATACTTTCTATCACACAAGTAACATAATCCTTTTGAGTTTAGACCTTCTGCCATCAAACTCAGTGGAGGAGAGTATCTTTAAATTAGTGATTGGTCTAGTCATTATTTCACATTAGCTGCTACAAGACTTCATACAGTAAGGAGCATTTCTTTAAAAGTGGAAAGTAGGCAATGCGAATATAGACGACTTAGATCCACATTTTGTATTCTTTACTTTGGGTGTAGGTTCCGTTCTGTTGCTTAGCTTGGCTGTGTTTGAATAACCAATTTGATCAAACCGAAAATATATGAAAAAGCGCGGATTTGAAGTAACATACTTCGAATCTTTTCTTTATTAATGAATTTGATCATAATGGTCATCTACATCTCCTTCAAGGCTTCAACTATTTTATTGTACTAACACAAGGACTAAGACTCGTGCCACACACGCCTTATATGACTCTTAACTAGCATATTTCGCTAACAGTTGATCTAAACACTAGATAACATAGGCCACTGCTATTGTAAATACACATTAACTAGTTGATGCTTTAAGGCTAATAAAACATGTTAGATCTTCATAACATCTACTTGCAACCATCTCTTATGACTAGCATACACTTTAACAAGGTCTTCATTAGCATCTATTATGAGTTATGACCAGCATATGCGTAAACAATTGCATGACCCATTTCTCGTAAAAACCATTAACAATATTTTCATCCCTTTGGTTAATTGTTTTACATATTGGTCTTTTTATGTTTGTTAACGATAACGTAGTGCTAATCAACGAGACCAGAAACATTATATTTGTAAAATAAGTAAAATATGTCTTGTGAGTTGTGAGTGAAGTAACTGGCTTGTAATTTGGTGAGTTGTTTGGAATGCAGGGTGGTGTTTGTACCCTCGAACAAGAACTTTATGATCTTCAATCATCGAGGAATGGCGTTCCCTACAGAGATGGGCTTGAAGCTCAACTGACAGGACCAGATAGATATTATTTCAACGGAAACCATTTTTTGTAGCATTCATTTCTATGAACCACCCATATTGGATTTAAGTAGACAATTGTGCTAGACATGCAATAGCTTATAATGTTCTTTTTTTTGTTGATATTTTTGAAATCTCCCTTTTTGGTTATTTATAACAAGACATGCATTTGAGTCGAACAGTGAATCATCCGTCATACATTACATGAAAGTATGGGGGTTAGAATTCATAGCGTCTCGTAATAGTATCGTGATTATACAAGGAGAGAGAAGGTTGATGCCAATATGAAAGAGGAAAAGATGCAGGTTTGTCGCCATGGACCATTTGTGGGGGTCCTCAACATTGGCGAAGCTTGAGATTTCCGACCGAGGGGTCGAAAATGTATATACCTAAAAATTTCTATAACACTATTGAGCGAAAAGTTCGGGGGTCCATAGCTGGAGTTTTTACGAAGATCTTAGAAAATAATATAAAAATGATTAATTAATAATTCACTTGATAAACTGCTTTATTATTTACACGCAAAACATAGCTGGAGTTTTTATAAAGGCACAATTCATAGAGGCATTAGAACATAGAAGTCAATCATAACAACTGTTCTCACTTAATAGGAAGTTATACAATTGGCAGAATTGAAGATCGATACGCAAACATTGTCCCGACCCGATACCACACCCGAAACCGGTTTGACCAAAACCGATTCCAACCCAACCAAACAGCCTGTTTGTAATTGGTTCCTACTCTCGTTACTGAAACCCGTTTGGACCCGAACCGATCTGAAAACCCGTTTGAAAAACTGGCTTCAACCCTGCCTAAACCGATTTGTATAGAGTTCGAATATTTTCCTCCATAACCGGTTTATATGACCCAACCCAGGTTTGACCAAACCGATTCAGTTTACAACCCAAACCTATTTTGCCAAAAAAAAAAAATGTACACTGCTATTTAGAAATACTCATTTAAGATAAAATTAAAGCTGGGACGTTATGAGAAAAAAAACCACCCTTTGAACGGCTTACAAGTTTACAACCCATTAGATTCGTTTCCCGTTCAGCTAACTATAACAATTTAACCAACCATAAACCAAATTATTCCATCATAACTAAGCGGGTCAAATTTCGAGTTTAGAAAATGATAATACAGCACAATGCTTAGGCACAGCTGACTACAACTCACTTTATAAATATCCGTATATGTTATTCAACGCACAAAAGGCACGCAGACGCAGGAAAACCGCTTTGAGGCAACAAGGCACAGTGAACTGGAAAAAAGAAAACAGCCTGAATCGGCAAAAATACTTATCTGAACCAGACAACAGTAGTTCTGGCGGTCTGAACCAGCCAAAAACCAGTCTAAACCAGCAGAAAACAAGTATAAAACAGCTAACACAAGAAATACCATCTTAAACTCAACATCAAGAGGCAAGTTACACAATTCGATATTGCTATCCAAAGTTTCATACACAGAAAAATCAACATCTACTGAATTGTATAAAGTTCTAATAAAACGATAATCACAAGAATAACAAATTGAAACAGACAACAAGATAATCACATAAATTGTTCAATTGTCTAAATGATTTCTTTAGCAAACATTAAGAAACCTGGATGAGTTTTGAAGATACACACCGAGCACCTACATTGATCTAATTTTCATCAAAGCTTCGTTCGGAAAAAAGTTAGATGGTATGTTTCCCATCATGGGCAATTCAGTAATTTCATCTACAATTGAGGGAGATCCAGCGGGTTTTCCATTGATTGTCTTAAAATATACTCGGCTCTCCGTTTCTTGTCATCCATGACGTCATCGCGTCCGAACCACGATGGAATTCTCCCTGTACCCCTGTTCCATAGTCTCAAATCCAATGAATCACCGATCATTTTTCTACCGTTATTGAAATTTAATCGAACCGAAGGCCGTTTATCTAGAAAATCTCGTTCTCCGTTCTCACCCGACTCTGAAACCCTTCCATTAATAGCTTCTATAACAGGTGTAAGAGTTTCCAATATAGATACATGATTCTCCGTATTAGAATCGTTCACGTGTTTACCTGGCAAGACAACCGGATTAAGTTCTGTCTCAAAAACCGCTTTCTCACCTTCGGCTGACTGTTTGACCGTTTGACCATCGGTAAGCGCAAAAAATCGGGTCTTTTTACCGCCGTTAGCAGCTTCAACGGTGGAAGTTACAGCCGAACCACTAGACAACAACCGTTTCGTCAAACTCAACAACGAGCTTTCCGCTTTCCTTCTTTGTCTAGCGAGTTCAACCTTATCCGATCTAGGATCCGAAGTCCTCTCATTCCAAACCGGCGAGTAAACATAAGTATGTGGATCCGGAAACGCAGGTAACCAATCCGGCACATGCTTAAACTCAGGCGTCTCACCCATCTGCACAAAACTCGGCGTCAACCTCCTACTTCTAACAATCGGAAACCTCGCAACAGGTTGAGCAAACGGAACTTCTTCAACCCCTTCAACATACTCCATAACCTCCTTCATCGCCCCCGACGCTAACACACTACTACACCCCTCCGACCCACCCGGATACCCAACCGACGACCCCAAATCCTCCAACCCTTGAATCACATCAAACACATTACATTCCGTTCTATTCGCCACATTCGAGTAAAACTTTGCGGTTTTCCCCAAATCCTTCACATACCTAATAACAATATCAGCAAGAGCCTCTAAAGCCGAATCATTCGCACTATAAAAACCGAGACGCTCGCAAATCTGCCCCACTGCTACTTTCGCTATAGACCTACCGAATTCATCCGCACCTACACGCTCCCTATCGGATTTATCGGTATCTACTCTACATCCATTGTTCATATTCAAACCCTCGTATCATCAAGGGATTCTTAACAACAAAACTGAATTCATTCGAAATCAAACAACTTGAAACAACAATTGGAACGCTAATTTCAGAATTTAACAGAAATGAATGTAAAATCGTACCATTTTGCTTCGTGGAAACTTGAAATTGGAGGTGGATCTTTATAAGGTTGAACTGGAATTGATGAATTGCAATGGAATTAGGGTTTTGGGGGTGTTCAATGGGTGGATTTGGTACGGTGATTTGTACATTTGTGAGAAACATAAACCCTAGAATTGATTCGAGTTGGATTGATGAATTGTTTGGGGGATTTTGGGGGTATTTATAGAAGGGAAGAAATGACGAGTAAGGGTAGGTAATACTGAAATGCCGATGCTACCCTCAACACTCGTTAAATTTATATATTTTTTTTGTTTTAAAAAAAGAAATTGGGATCTTTATAAAAAATAGGAGTAAAATGCACGGATAGTCCCTGTGGTTTGGTGAAATTTCACCTTCAGTCCCCAACTTTTCAAAAGTACACTCTTAGTCCCTGTGGTTTGATAAGTTGTTACTCGGATAGCCCCTAAAGCGGATGAAGGTTACTCGGATAGTCCCTGTGGTTTGACAAGTTGTTACTCGGATAGTCCTTCTCATTTCACACCCACTTAACCAGAAAAACTAACCTCCATCCGCTTTGGGGACTATCCGAGTAACAACTTGTGAAACCACAGGGACTAAGAGTGTAATTTTGAAAAGTTGAGGACTAAAGGTGAAATTTCACCAAACCATAGGGACTATCCGTGCATTTTACTCTAAAAATAGTGTTTTGAAAAAAAAAGAAATTGGGATCTTTATAAAAAATGTTGTTTAAAAAAATTGAGATCTTTATAAAAAATTATAATGTGAAACCATCGTAAAATTTTTGGTTTTAAAATATAGCAACTCGGTTCGCTCAGGATTTTTAATGTAAATATTTTTTTATGTTTAGAATATAGTTTAGGTTTATATGACATCTTATAAGAATTTAAATAATATAGTTTTGTTACATTTTTCTTACGTAAGTTTTAATATTGTGTTGTAATCAAATCAAATAATATTAATACAAGACTAGATTTTTTTTTAAAAACTCGTGTTTTCTAAGTTTTAATATTGTGTTGTAATCGAATCAAATAATATTAATACAAGACTAGAAATGTTTGAGGAAACTCGTGTTTTCAAAAAAAAAAGTTTGTCCCAATATATATGAAACAAAACAGAACTAGAATCTGTATCTAAAATTCTAAATTATTAGTCTTACTATTTACATCTAAAAAATTATCTATTGTAGAGATTTATTTTTTTTCTTATAAATTATACGTTTATTTTTAGTTTAAAACTTTTAATATATAATGTTATATATGATTCATCTTGTGACATGTTTTTTTTCGTTGTTTTGATCAAAATATCGTCACAAACTCGACATGTAGCCAATATAGTATATTGTATTCGATAAGACCCAATTTGTCATAAAAGTTTTATGTTGAATAAGTAAAAGTAAAAAAAAAAAAAAAACGCATTACAAAGGCGTATTTGAATCTTTAGGCCGGTGGGTATGGCATGGCACCACCCCGCCACATCATCATCGATAGCGCTTCGGGGGCGCCAAAGACCACACCGAGCAAGTTAAAGGGGGTGCTATGATCAATGATGTGCTCACCAGTGTGTTAACGAGGGTTAAAGGTGTGTGCAGGTAGGGTCCACCTATTTTCAACCAATAAAATCTTTTTTTTTTAATTTTGTTTAATAGGAGGCTTTATACCAAACCATGTAAGTTAAAGAGGGAGGCTTTAAAGCCCCCATATGACGTGGCGCCTAGGTGGATCTGACATGGCGTGATAAAGCGCTAGAGGCTTTATACCACACCCTCCGGCCTATAACACCTTATTTTAAGAGAAAAACAAAATTATACTTGCTTTTTTTTTTTTTGAAAAACACTAAACATTAATCTATGGGATAAATGTGATTTTTGGATGCACGTTGATTGACAAAACTTCAAACAAGATTCGAAATAATTTTATGGCAATCCGGATATTAATAATCCAAAAACTCATTTAACTCTAATAATTTATATTAAAAATGTAACCGAATGATTAATGTCACTCATAACTTTCATCACTCTATGAAAAAAAAAAAACTCTGAGTCCACAACTTCCATTTATGTTATTTAAAAAATTTTAAAACATTTAACTTCACTTTCATTTTTATATTTTCATTTCATTTATGTCGTTTCAAAACAACACTTTGATTAGTATAAAAGAAAGTCAGTTGTTCGTCAGAATGAAATTGCGTTTTATAACAAAAGTTAAAAGTTTCGTTGGTCATAAGGTCATGTGTAGTGATAGAGCCCCATAGTGGGGGGGGGGGGGGGTGTGACAAGTGGCGAAACGCGTAGGAAAGTGGGGTTATATAACTTGAGTGTGTAGTGTAGGTTATATAGATACGTGGTTATATTATGTACATACGTATGTAAATATAGGTGTGTGTGTGAGAGAAAGCAAATGTTAAGTGCCATTGTCACATAGTGGGTTTCCAAAATCTCAAGCCATAGCGCCCCGTGGGACGGTGTTCCCGGGCGCTATGAGGCGTTTTGGGTGAGTATGACGCAGGAAAACGCTCGGGCTGCGGAGCCAAATACCAACAAAAACAACGGCCAAATGTATAAATTAGAAGATAATTCGAGATAAAACCTCATCTTCCACATTATCAAACCCTAGCGCACACACACACAGAGAGTAGAAATGGAGAAATACTTCGGAAACGCGTACAGAGGAGATCCAGGGGTTCCACACTCGGGTCAAGAGAAGTTCCTGAGCATATGGATCGGGTCAATCGCATTCTCCGCCATCACGTGGTCGCATCCATACATTTGGCAACTCTCCAATCGATACAAGTAATTATAACATCAATGTCTTCCTATTTTCACTTCAATTTCAATCAATTGTTTTCGTGTTAGTTTATTTTCTAATCAAACGTAGTGATTGATCGTAGATTAGGTTTTCCAGTCATCTAAATTCACAGTTTATAGTTCCTAAGCTTAGCCATGATAGAATTTAGAGTTAAATGTCATTTTAGTCCCTGTGGTTTGGGCCATTTTGCTAGTTTAGTTCAAAGGTTTTATTTTTCGCCTGTGGGTCCAAAAAGGTTCCACCCTTGCCATTTTAGTCCACTGGGTTAACTTCATCCATTTTTTCTGTTAACGAGAAGGGCAATTCGGTCATTTTATATATAATTTTGTTAATTAGTTAGGCAATTTGGCCATATAAAGTGACCGAATTGCCCTTCTGGTTAACAAAAATAATGGATGAAGTTAATCCAGAGGACTAAAATGGCAACGATGAAACCTTTTTGGACCACAAGCGAAAAATGAAACATTTGGACTAAACTGGCAAAATGGCCCAAACCACTGGGACTAAAATGGCATTTAACTCTAGAATTTATATGGTAAGCTTGTAAATTTTGATATAGATTAATATAAATCATCTCAGCATAAAGCAGGATTAAAGATATGGATATCTTTTTATCATAAAGAATGTGTTATACACGCGAATAAGCGTTTTACTCTTGGTTTTAAAAAGCGACGACGTCTAAAACCCAGGCGCCAAGCTCAAAAGCGCACAGCTTTTCATACCCGAGGCACAAATAATATCTATTTCGTGTAAGTTTCTAGCATCATTTACCCAATATTAGAGAAAACTAAGCTTTATATATGCTTTGATATGGAAATTACATACATGTACAACCTGAAAAGCATGTTGTACAACAACATGCTGCACAAAAATACGGGAATTACACGAGGCGTGTGCCTGAAGGTCAGTTTTTTGCCATGAAATCGCGCCGCGGGTGCGCTATTTGAAAAAAATAAGCGCTTTGTGCTTTCTAAAGCGCAGGGGCTTGAGCCTTGTGATAGGCACCCAGTTATGGTAACCGAAAGAATTTTGAAATCAAATTAGAGACGGATAGATCTAAAGCTCATTTGTGATACAGAAACACCACACAAACAAACTATAGGGCAGCCTAAGTTAATACTAGATACAGATTCACCACTAGTATCGATTTAGGATCCAAAGAACACCATTCAAGATGCCACACTTGAACTAGCAATGGAAGGATCAATTAACTCATAATCCAATGAGATAATATAACCATAATAATATTCATAAACTCGCTGTCTTTCATTAACCAAATGATTTATTACATGTAGGAAACTTTGTACTACTCACATCCTAAACTAAAAGAAATGACAACTACTCTAACCCACTACCTATTTTCTAGTTAAATTAAAAACTAACTCGCTACTTAGGAAGCTGAAGGTACAAAAGTAAACTACATAGTGGACGTGGGGCATGCATGATTGTTTGATATGAATTTTTCAATCGGGGGTGATATCGTGACCCTATTGAATGCAGTTGAACAACTTTTGACCCGCACCGACAGACCCGATTGATCCAACGTCTAATGCAATGGCTAGCTAATTTAAATTGTTCGCGGGTCGGCTATCACCTTGTTGCACCTAGGCACCCTTTTTTTAGGCATTACTTGAACCGAAGAGCCCGTAAAAAAGTCTAGGAAGCACCTTACCTTGAGATTGCAGTGAAATTTTTAAACATTTTTGTAGGCATTGTTCATTAACAACTTAGTGAAGCTGTATCTATTTTCATATAATCATGGTACAATTTCTCCCTGTATGACTTCACCTGTAGTTTTAACATTGTTTGTTTGCACTTTAATGTTTTAGTTGGCATGATCACGCCATGCTGTTTGAGCAGTACCATTGGAAGAAGGCACTGCAGAAGAAACAGAAATACAAATTCTCGGTATGTTTCGACACACACATATACACATGTGTATGTATGTAGGGCACATTTAATACGTAACCAATTTAAATAGATAATCATGAGAATCGCAGAAGCATATGTAGGTAGTGCTGATCAGACATAGTTAGAGAGATTAAAAGAAGCGGTATATGGTTTAAAACTTAAAAGTGATCGTGTTGAATGACAATATTTTTTAGAAAAAATGGTGGAGTTAGCATGAATGATATGGTTTATGGGTGATCTTTGATACCATTTTGGTTGAAAAATCACCCAAAGGCACGAACCAAATTATACTTTTGCTAATTATGCCGTTTTTCTAAAAAAAATTCGTTGAATGATCTTCTATGTATGTTTGCACATGCACATATATAGTGTAACATAAACCTGGTGTGAAATTAAGATTATTTTGATCGAGTTTTGATGTTTGCTTGGTTACAGTGGAACGAGAACTGGAGCAGAGCAGCACGTGATTCATATTACTTCAACTGGCCGGTTTACTTCCCTTAAGGTTTTCTTTTCTTGTAGCAAAAGAAGTCGAAATCATTTAGTAATATGGTCTGGACTCTGTTGTAAACCATGAGAGACTGCTCTGGCCTCTCCTCATTTGCTAATATATATGAACCCGATAGCTGCATGCACACAGTACATAAAATGATGTTGTTTTGAGTTTTGATCCTCTCAGTCACGGGTCTAATTGGTTTTGTTTAATATCATATAGAACCGAAAGTGGAACTAGAAGGTCTGGTATAATAACTTTTTGGTTACAATTTCACTTCGGACTGAAGACCGGTTATTTGGATAACGAAACTAATGTTTCATTTAGGGCTGCATATCGTGTCAAACACGACCTGCTAAGTCACGGAAAAAATAACAAGTGTATCATACAACCTGTTAAGACACAAACATGACTTGTTAAGATGCCAGCTCGCCTTGGAGCGGTGGAGTGTGGAGTGTAGGGCTAGCATATCATGTCAGACACGACCTGTTAAGACACGAAACCTGTTAAGGGTCAAAACGAACCTGTTAAAATCGTGTCATTTCGTGTCGTGTTTTCGTATCCGTGTCTGAAATTGCCAACCCTAGTTCTTTAACCAGACGTAGCCCGGCTAAGTACTGTTATTCTGTAAATTGTCTGCTTGAGTTATAATTAATTGGACTTTGGTAACAAAAGCATATAACGTGTTAAACTTGAAGAGACAAGCCACACACTCTCTAATTCTACTATAGAGTACGTTTACCCATCGCATAGAAATGTTGATCCAAAATAGTTGGTTATCATAACATTAAGACAACACTATTGGTTTTTTCATTTTCACAAAACAAGTGGATACTCTTGACAAGTTAAATTGATATATTATTGAATCAGAAAATCAATAAAACGTCTTGTATTGGAAAATTCTAAAATTTCATGACATTACCAAATAAGTCTAAAATTTTATGATATTACCAAATCTTGAAAATATAAATGAAAGGCCTAGAAATTAAGGTTCTGTTTGTTTTTTGGCCAGAAGTACTTCTGGCCACTTATGTTTGCGCGACGCAGACGCGCGTAGACGTTTGATGTCTGCAGCTTGTTTGTTTTCTCGCATACCTTTCATTAAAAAAGGTCTGCGAGACCTCTTCTTGGAGCAGACATGGACCCAAGTCTTCTCCTCGCAGACGTTTAACTCTTCTTGGCACCACCTCCACTGCTCCGCCACCACCTCCACTGCTCAGCCACCACCTCCACTCCGACACCACTGCTCCGCCACCACCTCCACTCCGCCGCCACCATCATCATCAAAACCCCCAAATCGAACCCCTGCTCCGACCCCAAATCGAACCCCCAAATCATCAAATCGAACCCCAAATCATCATCATCAAAACCCCCAAATCGAACCCCTGCTCCGACCCCAAATCGAACCAAAACCCTAAATCGAACAAACCCCCAAATCGAGAGAGAGAGAGAGAGAGAGAGGGGGGGGGGAGCAGCAGGAGACCATCATCATCATCGGAGAACGGTGGTGACGGTGGTGATGAAGGCAGAGAGAGAGAGATCGAGGGAGGAGAGTGTGACGGTGGTGGGTGGTTGCGACGGGGGAGATCGAGGCAGAGAGGAGACGGTGGTGTTTGTGGTGACGGTGGTGACGGTGGTGCTTGGTGGTGGTGATGAAGGCAGAGAGGAGAGAGATCGAGGGAGGTGTGTGTGTGTAAGGTCTGAGAAGAGAAGAGAAGATGTTTTTATAAAATAAAAAAACAAGACATTTGGTCCACCTCTTCTCCTGCAGATGCCTGCAGATGTGGTCCGCAGACTGCAGACCTTTTCCCACAGAAAAAACAAACAGCACCTAAGTTAAATGGCTAACTGTATGGGTATATTTTAAAATGAAAATATAAACTGATAGCCTAGAAATTAAATTAAATGCCTAACTATTATGGATTTATGGATCTAAAGATTCACATTGTTTACTATCAAAATCAAATAAATCAAAGTTCACTGAAATAAGGAAAATTTGTTGATTTCATAATTAAATATCAATAAGACGAGATGAGAACTGCGAACCGGGCAAACTGCCTATGATTATTTCTTCAAGAGTCCATCTCGTATTTGATATTTACATAAATTAATCATGAGCTTCAAATTCCAAACAAAGTAAAATTATCTATGTTGTACTTGTGTTTAGCTAATGTTTTCATCTAGTTGTTGGTTACCAACTGTTGAATTGATTATGAATCAAAAGCCCTTTCCATGGTTTGGAGCAAATACCACAAAAATAGTCTTTAATTAATTGTAATTTGAACGGATGAAATGTTGTTAGCGAATTAGGTCTACTCGAAGATGTGCCTCGTTCATGCTTGGGTTCTTAGTCACTCTTGCATATCTTCTCAGTGCCTCGGTTATTAAAGAAAATGGGTCATGAGTTAAGAGCATGAGTTCAAAACAGGATGAAACTAGTGAACATCAATCATACATGGAATGAAATGATTAAGGACGCCACATGAGGCTCACAAGACGAGTTGGTGACAACATGTCCTGCAAAGAAGTAAAGAAACTTAACCAAACAACTATCCATGGCTTGTTCCAAAAATGATTCACAGCAATACATACTTAAATTGGTAAGTTTTTGTTGCATAAATATTCATTTTGACAAACTTTTTCTATAACATGTTGATTGGAAGGGGTTCAAATGGTCACATTCAAAATAAATAAAACATTTTTCACGCTTAGTGGTAGAATCTAAGGGGCTGTTTTTTTTTTGTTTTTTGAAAAGCTCTTCAGACCTCTTATGTCTGCCCCACGCAGACCACGCGTAAACGTTTGAGTCTGCAGTATGTTTGTTTTCTTGAAAACCTTTCATTAAAAAAGGTATGCGTAACCTCCCTAGCACCTCTCCACCCTTCTCCTCCACCCCATCTACTCAGCCGCCGCCACCCACCCTCCCACCGCCGATGTGACAATCGATGATTTACGGCTTCTAATTACACGCAAAACAAACATTAGGACGGTCTAATTACTATTTATTTATTAAGTTACGAACATCTAGACTTAATTATATCATTAATTGAGTCTATAAAGCCTAGCAGTGTCCGGGTTTGCAATTGATGTCGTTTGGTATCATCTTATCGTGTAGCAAAAAAAAAAAAATGCAGACACGGTTCAGATATGCCTAGAACCTTAAAATTTATGGCATTGTTATATGTTTTGGTGTGAATGTTAGATCAAACTTAATACGAATATAAAAGTATCGTATTTTTTTTTTCTATTCACCGCTTAAATGCTATTTTTTTTAATCGCATTGTAACACCTACACTTATAATCTTTTACTAAACTATGTAATTTGAAGTAGATATTGTATTGACTAGTAATAGTAATGTTTATTTTATACATATACTCAGTTGAATGGTTAGTAAATGGTGAAACAAGATCAAAACCAGACTTGGATTAGAACCAAATTCCATGTAGTATTGTTGGGAAACATCTCTAGATATTTTAATATTATTTTTGGAGCCTATACCATTTCCAAAGAACACCCATGCTGCTAAACAACTCATCATTCATATTATGTTGAGTATTAACCTGGGTAAGAAACAGGTAACCTGAATGTAACATGAATACATAAAACACAAAAGATCAAAGATAAAAACCTTCCGTCTGTTTCTTTTTCTTTATCTCTGCAATCCAAGATAACAAATGCTAGAGGGTGTGGGATAACCCCCTTGGGGCTTTATAAGGACACCTCAGCGCCACGTAGGCGTCACGTCAGCCAATGGGGCTTTATAACCCCCCCTTTAACATGGAGGGTGTGGTGATAACAAGTGGGACGCTATAGAGAAATTTTTTTTTTTTTTTGATTGGTTTAAATAAGTGGGTCCCACCTGATAACACCCCTTCTTCAAGTTAACATGATGGAGCCCCATGGGTGGCGCCCCCCTTTGAATTTGAGGGTATGGAAGATGGCAGAGGATGGGCGCTATATTTGGCTTAGGTGGAGGGGTGGCGCCTCCCACACCCTCCAGCCTTAGGCCATGTGTAGTCATAACGCCCTTTTGGGGGGCGTTATGCGACACGTGTCGTGCCACGTCAGCAAGGGGCTTTATGGGGCGTTATGCAATTTGAGGCCGTAGTCATAAAGCCCCTACCCATCATTACCTATTTAATAATTTTAAGTTTTATTAATTAATATAAAAAACTCTTCTATTTTTTGATTGGCCAAATGAATTAACCAAACAAAAATAACGCCGCGAAAAATCTGGCGCCCTCCCCCATTTTTGAAACATAGCGCCCGGAGTTTTGGTGTGGCCGGCGTTTTGACGGCGCTATGGGGGTTATACCGCCCCACTACGTATGCTCTTACAATGCCCTCTCATCCAAACACCCCCTTACTTTCCCTTCATTACTACACACTGATTCTCCATCTTCGGGCATGTTTGGATGGGCTTCTCAAACAGACTTATTAGCTTATTAGCTTATGGATAAGTCAATAAGCTATTTTTATGTTTGGATAATGGATAAGTCCTTTTTGAAATAGCTTAAAGCAAAGAAGGAAATTGAAGGTTTTGAAAAGCCAACAATTCTTGACTTTTGGATCCAGAAGTGACTTTTCAAAAATGAAATTACTAAATTACCCCTTTTTACCCCCTTATATCTAAAAGAATACCCATTTTAGTCATTTTACATCAATAAGCTAATCCAAACACTTTTTTTAAAAACTCGTTTTCAAAAAGTCTTTTTCCCAAAAGTCCTTTTTAACTCTGATAAGCTTAGCCAAACATTTCATTCTCTCTCTCGATAACATACAGACAACACATGAGCCTTATGGCCTTTCGAATCCCATTTGAATACCTGTAGTTCATCATCTCCAAGCAGAATCACACACCTCTCGATCCCTATCCTCTCCCTCTCTACAAAGGTCGACCGACCACCACAGGTGGTGGCGGCGTTTGGCGACTACAACAGCGACGGGGGACACCGCAGGCGGCGGTGGTTTCTCCCGGTGCCGGTTAACCCACGTCAACAACACCCCCCCCCCCTTTTCTTTCGATCCGGAAAACAATCACCACCACCACCGTCCGGTGGTGGTGCGGCGGTGCGACACAGAGAGAGACTGAGAGGCGAGAGAGTGAGAGGCTGAGAAGAGAAGGAACCGACGGTGGGAGTCTCGGACCGGCGGTCGGTACGTTTATCCGGCGGTCCATGTCTTTATCCGACGAGTCACCCGGTAAACACCTTTCGTTTCTCTTTATTCCTTGGTAAACTGAAGATGATGATGATAGTGATGTTATGTTGAAGGTGAAGTTCATGTTCGGGTTCTTTTTCAGATTTCGGATTCCGGGTCTAAAGGCGGTTCGGGTCAGATTTAGAGCCAGTCAGCCACGGTTCGGGTGATAGTTTTGTTTTCGGGTCAGATTTGGGAGTTTCGGCTCATTGGTTCAGCTTCGAACTCGGGTTTTCGGGTAGACTTTGGTCAGCGGCTCAGTCAACAGGCCAAACGGTTCGGTTCGGGTCTCGCGGTTCGGTCAGACGGTCAGCTTCAGTTTTGGCTCGGTCAACTTGGGATCAAACCCGGTTAACTCGGTTGACTCCGTTAACCCGGTTGACTCGGTCAACTCAGCGAGTCAACTCGGTTGACTCAGTCAACTTTTCCGCGAAACAACACGAGAAATGGTAAAGGTTTAACGACAAAAGTTATTTTGTTATTTTTATATAGTTTTAATATTACGTGTGAAACGAGCTCGAATCGATTAAATATTAGTTCATATCTTGAAATATTCGACAAAACTTATACGAATATTGTTTGACTATTGTTGAATTTTGATAAAAATAGCGATAACTTGTGTTGTCGGGGCGTCCAAAAACAGAGGAAACTCTGCCCGTTTTTCGAGAAAAACCATTAAACGAAAGCAAGTTTTACTCAAGCGACTTTTAAGAAAACAAATACAAATGGGTATTTTCTTCGACGACACTTTATGACTTGCAAAAACGCCGATAAGGTGAACTCCTTCTCAAATAAATATAATCACTTATATTTGGTTCAAACGTCAAAAGCTCGGAAATGTTTTATAACATAGTATACAAGTACTTATATTTATTACAAACGTCAAAGTTCGGAAACCGTTTTATAAAATAAATATATTTAGATACTTACTTCAAGCATCAAAGTTCGGACATTTTCATAAATAAATATAACTATCTATGGTTAGTTTAAACATCGAAGACTCGAAGGTTCTTTTATAAAATAAATATAATTATTATATGAGTTAATTACTGTTTTCGTCCCTGTGGTTTGTCAAAAATCACTATTTTAGTCCATTAGTTTAAAAATTACGATTTCAGTCCCTGTGGTTTCACTTTCGTAACCATTTCAGTCCCTGTACTAACAAAATAAATGGATTGAAATGGTTACGAAAGTGCAACCACAGGGACTGAAATGGTTACAAAAGTGAAACCACAGGGACTGAAATCACAATTTTTAAATTAATGGACTAAAATAGTGATTTTTGACAAATCACAGGGACGAAAACAGTAATTAACTCTTATTATATTTATTACCAACGTCACGACTCGAAAACTTTATAAACTAAATATAACGTTTATCTCTATTTTTAAACGTCAAAAGATCGACGATTCTTTTACAAAATAAATATAACTATTATATTTGTTTTAAACGAACACAACTCGAAAACTTCATTAAATAAATATAACTTTTATATTTATTTCAAACGCCTCAAACGGCATACGATATATAATTCGAGTTTATTATATATTCTTTTCATAAAATACTCGTCACATACGCATACGACTTCTCGGAACGGCAAACACTATCCTATCGATATATTTATATTTTTATAAATATTTATATATTCGAATTTCTCGAAAACTAAGTACTTTCTAAACTTAGTAAACGAAACTTAACAAGTATAACTTAATTGTTTTTATTAAGTTAACAACATATCAACGGATCGTTCGGTTAACGATTCGGTAAAGCTCGGTGACACGTAGACTAGTTACCGCTTTTATTTAGAAACTTATAAGATATTCCGTATTAGGAATATTGTAGAATGCACACTAGCAAGCCACGTCTTGGAAACGACATCACGAAGTCGTAATTAGCTAGCTTCGCACAAGGCAATTCAGGTGAGTTCATAACCCCATCTTCTTACTGTTTTACATTTTTATAAATGTTTTCGGGGTGGAAAGACATGCACGTTTTGCAGAAAACACACAAAGTTTTCGATGAACAAAGACTGCATATTTTAGACAAAGCACGTTTTGCAAGAACATACAAAGTTTTTGAACGAACGAAAACTCATATTTTTAAATCATGTTACGATTGGATTTCGAGGAACTCAAATAGTTTACGAGTGGATTATACTAAATATACCGGTTTTTACAAAACAAATGCGTATTATCGAAATGTGAATGATTTTCATGACTAGGGATAAGATCGTCTGGTGATAATATAGAGAGACTGGGGAGTTGGCCTTAGAGGCTGGGGAGGTTCAGCCTTAGAGACTGGGGTAAAATACATGTTACAATTATTACAGACATTTTATACATGGTATGGTTAGCTTAAGGAGGGTTTACTGCTAGATCATGTGAATGGGTAGGCTATTTTCTTAAGACCATTAATCCTTGTATAAGGACCGAGGGGCATGAGTGATAGATCTATTGGGTGTTGCGAGCCCCACCCATGGGCCTGCGAGTGGCTGCATGTGGTGACTATGTCGTTCCGCCGGAGGGGCCGGTACGAAATACGCATACAGGTTTGAGTACTTCTTGCACCACTTCACACATACCAGTGGCTTTGCAACCCATTGGTGATCTTTTTTTTTCCTTATTGCTACATATCAGGGACATACATACATACTTACAAAAATACTTGATTTATACAAATTAAATACCATGTTTTATACAAATTCAAAGCATAGGATTATGCGGGCATGAAGTCAAAGTCGGTGGGCATTGACGGTTATACGAACATTACGAATACGAGGGTTTACAAATATATGGTTTTACGAACATAATGCGTTACAAATACAAAGTTTCCATATAACTTGACAAGAAAATGATTTCTAAATTCGTTTTCTCATTATTATTTCACAAACCGGTTATTCAAGAGATTTATGTCAAATCTTTTACAAACAAACTATGAACTCGCTCAACTTTATGTTGATTTTTTTGCATGTTTCTTTCTCAGGTTACCTTTCAGAAACTATGGCACGGTTGGAATAAGAGAACCATGTGGAGTCGAGTACTTAGTGGCGTTCAAATTTCTAGAAGTCTTAGCTTATTTTGCTTCTGCTGTGCAATGAAGATACCGCTCCAGTCACGCCAAGCTCTGATATTTCGGGGTGTGACAGCCGACAACTCCCCCACCTCCACAGCCACCGCCGACAACTCCCCCACTTTCCACAGTTACCTTGACGGAGACGTGATGAATTCTTGTTTTCTTCTGCAAAGAGAATCGAATTTTGAGGTTTGTTTTCTTCACCTTTATTCCTTGAAATTCATATATACTGTTTGAGGTTTCAATCTTTTTAACATGTTTATGAATCATTAGGTTAAAAGTTTGAAGCTTTATATAATTCCCATCTTTGATTCCATTCAAATAATCTTGAATTCTTGATTTTCAATTTTCATATATGCTGTTTGAAATTTCAATCTTTTAACATGTTTCTTGAATCATTAGGTTAAAAGATTGAAACTTTATTTATGCCGATCGTTTGATTTGATTCATAGGATCTAAATTTCAAAGATTGAAACTAGGGTAAGCTGAATGTTTCTTGAATAATTAGGTTAAAAGATTGAAATTAGGGTAAGCTGAATATGATGGATTTGAGTAAGGGTTTGATTGGATGATTTCTGGATAGAGGTTTTGATTTCTAGGGTTTTGCAGAAGTTAAAAAACAAACAGTTTTTTTCTTGCAGAATGCAGAGGTTTGGTCCACCTCTTCAGCTACAGATGTCTGCAGATGTGGTCCGCAGACCGCAAATGTTTTACCTCTGAAAAAACAAACAACACCTAAATAACTATACAAGATGATCATTACATTTTTAGGGCGAAAATTAAAGGAATGTAAAATGTTAAAGAATAAAATTAAGTTGTTTAAAATCATGGAAAGGTCAAACTTTAAGGCTAAACCTACATTATTTAGTACATATTTGAGTTATACTTGAGTTTATCAAATGACTTTTTAATCAATCTACAAAAGAAAAGAAAACAAAATCACAAACACAGATATAAACAAGTGAGCTAAGCTTGAGCTCTTAAATTCGAGCTCGACTAGTTTAATTGATGAGGTTTTGATCTTGGGTTTGGCTCCTTCTTATGACTAGGGCTGACAAATTTAGACATGGACACGAAAACACGAAACAACATGACCTTAACAGGTTCGTGTTTGACCCTTAACAGATTTCGTGTCTTAAACAGTTCGACATGATAAGACCTGTTAATTTTCGTGTCTTGTTCGTGTTTACCTATTCCGTGTCCGTGTCTTAACAGGCCGTGTCTGACACAATAGGCCGAGCATAAACTTTACACTCCACCCCTCCAGGGCAAGTTTGTGTCTTAACAGGTCGTATGATACTCTTTTAAGCTTTTTCGTATCTTAACAGGCTATGTTCGTGTTACCTGTTTATTATAAAGTTTGTGTTCGTGTTTGTAAAAACTAACATGATAAAATTTCATGTCATGTTAACCTGTTTTGTGTTCGTGTCTGACACGATATGCCAGTCCAATCTCATCTTTATTTATAAGGCTCGAGCTTGGATCGTGAATACTCCTTTACTATTTATTGATTTTTATAAACATTTATAATCATAGTTTTTTTTTATATAATCATATCTTTTTATATTAAACATACCATATAACAATAATAATATATGTAACATGGTGATTCCGAAAATTCTTATGTGCGTAGTTTTCTGCCCTAATCGTTTGACAATGATGAAGACCAACCGAAACAATTGGATACGAAAACAACACAAATCACCGATTCATTGAGCAACTGGTAAATATATTTCTTTTGATCGCCATTAATATGTTCATTCATGTTAATTTCATTCACATTTTGTTTGTGTTTTGAGCAATTACCATCCACACCTTATTGCAATTGACCTAGATTCCTAATTAATCCAACTTATGCCACTCTTAGGGCAATAATCTTGATAACATATCTCTTATTCCTGCTTCTGCTTTGAATTTAGCTTCTGTGTTATGTTTTCCCTTATGTCAGTCAAGACCTTTTTTAAGCTCAAACATTGTATGCTCACTCTAAATTATAACCAAAAACAGTTAATTTCTAAGAGTTATTCATCGTTTAACATTGATTAAACTATAATATAATCATAGTTGTCGAAGGCGCAATGCGCAAAGGGTGAGCCTCGGGCCTCAGTACAAGGCGCGTAAAAAGCTAGGGCTTTCTTTAGGTGAGACATAGTATAAAAAATATAATATTTAGGGGTTTAGACATTTTTTAGGCTTCTTTAGGGTTAGTTTACGTTGTTTGAGGTTGATTCCAGGCTTGTTTAGCGTTGGTATAATTGTTTCGGACCTGATCAGACGATTTTTGGCCGGAATTTCATCGGAACTTGGCCTGGAAAATGTGCCCGAGGGCTTGAAAACGGGCGTTTGAAGCGAAGCGAGAAGGCTGTGCTGGGCCTAGGTGTGCTTGGGTACGCCTTGACAACAGAGAATATAACACACTTTGTTCCGAACACATTGTAGTCTTGATACCTTATCTAGATAGCTAAGAACTTTATTCTAGAAAACACACGAATTATTTTATCGTTTACATCTATTAAACCACAACATAATGCACTTTATTCCCAACATATTGTAGTCTTGATAGCTTACATAGATAGCTAAGAACTTTATTATGAAAAACACACTAATGATTTAACTAATTACACCGCCATCTACACCAGTGCTCTTCCACTTGCTCCGGTTGTGTTCTTTTAACCATACCCCTCTTATCTCAAGCACTTGCAGAGTCCCCTTTAACTTTATAGACACTAATTTATAAAACTTAAGATAAACAACGGGTGTGTCGCTTTAGTTGGGAGCGGATATACCGACATACCCAACTCCTACAACAAAGAACGCACTCGATTGCAATAAGAGATAAATAAACATGTGGTCTTTCCCAAAGATCATGTCATAGCAAGCTACATATAGCAGGAGCAATCCCATTATCAACTCCGAGAAGTGAAGCCTGTTTGTCATTTCATTGTGTATTGTTAGCATTACACACGTGATAAATTCATTAAAACGTTATCCATGTTTGTTGGCTAAGTTACCTTTCTCCTAAACGTGATCGGGTTCTCTTAGGTGCCCTGACACTGCATTTTGGTTTTGTTGTGTTTCCGAGCTTTTCAGTCACGACCCATTCGTTGACCCGGTTGGCTCCTAGGAGTCCTATAATTGTTGCTTTAGATCGGTGAAAAGACATGACGTTTTCGAACAGGATCCAAAGTACAAGGAGATGCAATGACCTGTGTGAAGCAATATGTGTTTTTTAGCCGTTAAGTTTTTTTTAAAGCTTAATTGTGTTGATCTTAAAGTCCGTTACCTTAGGGTGCATGCCGAGTTCAGAATGGTAATTGTTGCCGGAATATATATGGCTATCGGTTTTGGAAGTTTGACTTCCGGGACCATGATGCTTATTGGGATAATTACGCAATAAAAGAAAAAGGTGACCCAGTGTGCTATTATCTTCCTTACAAAGAAGAATGCATAGAGGACATGGAGTTTCTTCCAAAACGATACTCTCTGCATAATAAAGTAGACGCATTTAATCATTTCCAAATGTTATTAATTAGCGTAAAGAAAAAGTTCATGCCGTTAGTTAAATTATACCTCACAAAAGATGATTTCTTTGGTCATTTTTCTGAACAAATTAGCTGGCCCACATGACCACCGATGTTGTTGATATCGGTAAGCTTTGAAGGTACTTGGGAGTTCGTTTTTCACCTATGTGATAGAATATTTTGCGGTTTGTTCTTTAAGATATTTTAATTTTATGTATACAAGTTAATATTAATACCGAAACTGACCTCTAAGTCTCCAACAAAGACAAATTTCCACCCCTTGAGGCTAGCCCGAACCGCAAGATCCATGTCCTCCACAGTGGTTCGATCTTTCCAGCCGCCAGCATCTTCAATTGCTTTGATACGCCATACACCAGCAGTCCCTATTGTCAAAAAAACCATTTATTTCATAAAAATTCTCGTAGAAGCGATGCTAGCGAACTTGTAAATTTGGTCTTACCGTTGAACCCGAAAAATTGACAAGTTGAAGAGCCCACTTCTTGCTCGACAGCGAAATGATAGGCGAGTGACATCTCTTGGAGCCGAGTCATGATGCATTCATTAGCATTTACTAAACGGAACATGTGTTAGTTATAATATAATATAAAAACAAACCGTGATAAAAGAGTGTATATCTTGATTGGGTAGGGGCACTGTTGTTAATAGCGAGCATAGCTCCCGCTATAGCGTTTAGCGTGGCGATGCGGCAATTGCTTGCAATCTGATTTTGGCGTATCCATAGTGTGAAACTAGCGGAATTATATTTTTTTTTTGTAATATAAATAGCTATAAAATAGCGGGATTTTCGTTTTTTATAAATATACATATAAAAACAACTTATTTTGATAAAATATACATATAAAAATATAAAATTTTCTTCTAATGTATCGCTCAACATAAAATAGCGCCTGCTATTTCATCGCTATCGCTACGTAGCGTATAATTAGCTTATCGCTATCGTCCGCTATTCGCTATTAACAACTATGGGTAGGGGCAAAATAGGGAATATGAGAGAAATGAATAAGCGTTACCGAATTTCCATCTCGCCTGAACCAAAGCCAGTTCTGGATTTTCAAGAAGATAAGGTACAGTTCTCCAAAGAAACTCTTCATCTGGTTGGAAATCTGCGTCAAATATGACTACAAATTCGCAATCGCTCACATACTCTTTATTTAAACCTTCACGAAGAGCACCGGCTTTGTATCCGTTTCTATTGTTTCTGGTTTCGTATTTGACATTCACTCCTCTCTGTATCCACTTTTTGCACTCCATATCCACAAGTGTCTGCAGATGATTATTGATTTACTCATTTACTTAGTAAACATAAATACATAATCTATCTTTGAGTATTTGAGATATTAAGTGTGCAAGAGGGGGGGGGGGGGGGTACCCGTAGGACATCATTGGTGGAGTCATCGAGAACCTGAACAATGAGACGATCGGATGGCCATGTAAGTGAACACACAGATCCAATAGAGAGCTTGTAGACCTAATAAGAATGCAAGTTAGATGGTGTCTTGGAAGTAAGCTAAGTTATATAATAAAAATACATTTCACACACTAAAAAAATAACTGCATGTTAGAAATTAGAAATCAGGTTGCGTTTCCTTCTATCTATAAAGTTTAAATGATCATAAAAGCGGTATTAGGTTTCCTGGGTAAGTAACTTGTAGATAAGCATGCCTCGTGGCGTTTATCTAGTATTTTTATCATCCATACAACTATTTTTAAATAAATATTAGTACTCAACAAAATGCCAATCCATAAAATGCATATGTTGTTGGGTTGGTGAATGGCTCGGTTCATTGGGCTTTTGGGGTTGCCATTAGAAGACATGGGCCAGGCTGCCATGCCTTGTTTAGTTTTCTTGGTCCCTAAGTTGTTTAACCTAATTGTTCTCTCTATATATATCCTAGTCATGTATAGTAATCTTTGGTCTGAGCTTAATGAAAAATGGCTAGTTGCAGCCCGTGTTCGTAGGTTCCTCACTGGGACCGAACCACGTAAAATTCTTGTGTCGTGACTCGTGTTTATTTTCTATTAGCGTGTTTATATTGTTTGTGTGTGCTGGTTCCGCTGCGCTACTTGATACCTAACTTATGTATGTCATTCATTCATATTAGTCTCCTAGTGTTTTTAATTATAGCAAATTTCCACAACTTTTCTTTTTGGTTTATAAAAATAGACTGTAAAACTAAATAAGATGACATGATTATTTGTTTATTGCAATATTTCTAGAGGACATCATATACTATACTTCCAATGCTTAGTGGTAAACAATAGTATCTTTCGTATATATGGAAATTCAAGATATGCAGTTGAGATATTCATTGCTAAGCCATCTTTCTTATCTTACCTGTCACTATCAAAATCACATAGTAAATTTTTTAATAATGAATTGATGACTGGATTTCCTGCCTTTTGATTTCTTTAATTATGTTATGAAGTATATGCACCAAACACACATAATACGTATATTAAATCAAGCATGTGTACCTCTTTTTCATTGAACATAGGTATTTGAACCAGCACCATGGGGTAACACCTGTTCTGCTCTAAATCTTCTTTCAGCGCTTCCAACTTATACTGCGTGTATCTTTTCTTGCGCATAATCTTCACCAAGATAACCACAACAGTCATGTACACTCGTTCAATGAACATCATTATAGACATCACCATACATATGCAAAGGGCAACCGTCAGTGGTGAAATCACCATTGAAACCCTCATATCCTGCCACATATCAGTGAAACTCCCGGTGAAATCATTGGTTGGTTTCACCTCCGACCCGGCCCGAAACAAGTTTCTCATGGTGAAAAACGTAAAATGTATAGAAACAGTTCAGACCAGGATGCTCAGATACATTGAAGCTATGCCTTATATAGAGAAATTGTTTGAGCCTTAGCTGATTAGGTGGAAGATTGCAGTGCATTGAGTGAACCGCTAAAAATGAACACACCGACAATGACGCATTGAGTGAACCGCTAAAAATGAACACACCGACAATGACGCTGACAGTATTCAAATCACTAATCTCTAATGAAGGTAATAAATCTTCAATCTCTTTATTAATTGATTTCAATTCATTATCTTTGTTAATATAGTATGGTTTCTCTGTGCATGCTAGTCACATATAGCTTTTAGAGTAAAGTACATGGACGGTCCCCGTGGTTTACTAAAATTTTGGATTTGGTCCCTAACTTTTCAAAAGTACACAAATGGTTCCCGTGGTTTGCATTTTGTAACACATTTAGTCCCCAGTTTTTTCCCTAGAAGTATATGGATGGTTCTTGTGGTTTGCATTTTGTAACGCATTTAGTCCTCAGCTTTTTTCCAAAAGTATATGGATGGTCCTTGTGGTTTGCACTTTGTAACACGTTTAGTCCCTAACTAGGACATGCTAAAACCTTTAGATTTGTTGGTTGGGGACTAAATGCGTTACAAAGTGCAAAGCACATGGACAATCCATGTACTTTTGGAATGCTAGGGACCAAATCCAAAGTTTTGATAAACCATAGGGACCATCCGTGTACTTTGCTTTAGCTTTTACTTAGTTTAATGGCATGGTAATATTAATGAAGTGGAAAATCTTGAAAGGGTGGAGAGATTATAAAAAGAAAAGTTTAAAATGAATGGATGGGATATTGTCGTAATCGAGAAGTCTATTGCTATATTTTAATGCTCACGTAAGGGGGTGAGTAGAAATGTAGAATACATCTATTTTTGGTTAATATTTATGTGTAACACATGATTATTTTGCATTCACATCGTATGTATAACGCTATCAAAGGTTTGATTCTTTATCTTGTTAGCCAGCTGTCTCATCGAGTAATCTGATCATGAACATCTTAGACATGTGAGTAGGTGATAAGGAACGTTACGTGTATCTTTCTCAAACCATAAGGTCTTTGATGCTGAGGTGTGTTTTAGCTTTCGGGATATTAATATGTAATTATGGGTATGCTTGATATTGGAGGTGAACCATTTTCTAAAGAATGTGTACTTAATTTAGATACTAATCATGATTGATAGTAGACATAAATAGATTTCTACTAAAAGGATTGTAAATTATAACGCTATCAAAGATACTAATTAAGATACCAGTGCATGCCCCCCACCATGCCCGCTTTCTTACCGTCAGAGCCTCACCTTGTAGCGGAGACCGACAGTGTGCTAGGGTGTATCAAATCCTTCCATATGGGAGAGATGGTTTGAGGGCTCAAAACCTTTTGGACGCCCTTTGTGGGGAAGGGTCCGTGATTGCGGTTAGTCTGCTCAGGGCGATTTCAGCTGTGGTTAACTTATGTTTGCGGGGGGGGGGGGGGGGGGGGTCTGAGGAGTTTGGCGGAGTTTGTCGCATCTGCTCCCCTTCTCAAGCCCGATAATGGGATTAGGCCTGGAGGAGAGTGGTCTCCAAGGTAGCGATGAAGAGGGTGGGGAAGGATATGGCCAAATATCTTGGCGACTTTCAGTTTGGGGTCGGGGTTCCAAACGGGGCTGAGGCGGTTCTTCATAGTGCGAACAAGTTCTTAAATGGGCACCACCTAGACGGGTCGTTGGCTATGCTTACCGTCGATTTCTCGAATGCCTTTAACCTTGTGGATAGAACTGCTCTTTTAAATGAGGTAAGGAAAATTTGTCCATCCATCTCTGCTTGGCTTGATTTTTTATGCGGGCAACCAACTAGACTTTATGTGGGGAATTGTAATATTTGGTCTACCACGGGGATTCAGCAGAGGGATCCCTTAGGGCCTCTCCTTTTTGCCCTTATTTTACACCCCCTTGTCCTCCGAATCAGAGATCGTTGCAAGCTTCTTTTTCACGCCTGGTACCTGGATGATGGGACCCATAGTGGAGATGCTACTCAGGTTGCCAAGGCTTTAGACATCATTTGAGTGGAGGGCCCCTCCTTGGGCCTCCTTCTCAACATCAAAAAAACTGAAGTTTTTTGGCCTACATGTGATGGGTGAAGACTCAAGAGGGTTTATTTAGGCGGGAGATTGGTAGGCCGGTGCATGGTGTGAAACTCTTGGTGGTGTTGTCAGCAGAGATGGAGAGTTTGTTAGTGTTTTGGCCCTCAAAAGAGCCAAATGTGCGGTTGAGCTAATGGGATGCCTCAAATGTCTTCTGGACCCTCAGAGCGAATTCCTTCTGTTTCGTTCGTGCATGGGGGTTGCTAAACTGCTATTTGGGCTCAGGACGTGTCAGCTTCTTTTGTCGGAGGAGTCGTCTCTGTTTTTGACAAGGGGCTTCGGAATGCGATCAAGGACATTGGTGTTTGTGGGGGTACCTTTTTCGGGGACCTTCAATGGAGGTTAGCTTCACTCCCGACCCATTTTGGGGGTCTTGGGATTTGCTCAGCTGAGGATTGCCTCTTCCTACGCTTTTGTGGCTTCAAGGGCCCAATCTTGGGTTCTTCAAGACCACATCCTTCGTGAATGTGGTGGTGGGTTGTTGGACTATGATTACAGGGGTGCGTTGGACACTCTGATTAGTTCTCTTCCCGATCTTGATCTTGGCGATTTCTACATTAAAGACACCGCCCCCCTTAAAGCCTTGAAAATTTTGGCGAATGCCTTATATGGTGAAATCGTCAAGACAGTGTTTGCCTTGTCCCTGCGGCGCAGCTTGTTGCCCGTCTACCTGTCATTAGTCTGTAATCGTCTCTGATTGTAAATCCAAAGAGTAAAATGCCATTTTCATTTTAGGAGGGGTGCAAGTTGGTGGGATTGCCATCATCATTAGTGCCTCCTAATATGACAAAGTCACACTCAAGATGCCATAGCCATCATCATCAGTGCATCTTTTCTTTCCCACCAGAAGAAGTTACAAGTATTAGGAGGCACTAATGATGATGGCAATCCCACCAACTTGCACCCCTCCTAAAATGAAAATGGCATTTTACTCTTTGGATTTACAATCAGAGACGATTACAGACTAATGACAGGTAGACGGGCAACAAGCTGCGCCGCAGGGACAAGGCAAACACTGTCTTGACGATTTCACCATATAAGGCATTCGCCAAAATTTTCAAGGCTTTAAGGGGGGCGGTGTCTTTAATGTAGAAACCGCCAAGATCGGGAAGAGAACTAATCAGAGTGTCCAACGCACCCCTGTAATCATAGTCCAACAACCCACCACCACATTCACGAAGGATGTGGTCTTGAAGAACCCAAGATTAGGCCCTTGAAGCCACAAAAGCGTAGGAAGAGGCAATCCTCAGCTGAGCAAATCCCAAGACCCCCAAAACGGGTCGGGAGTGAAGCTAACCTCCATTGAAGGTCCCCGAAAAAGGCACCCCCACAAACAGCAATGTCCTTGATCGCATTCCGAAGCCCCTTGTCAAAAACAGAGACGACTCCTCCGACATAAGAAGCTGACATGTCCTGAGCCCAAATAGCAGTTTAGCAACCCCCATGCACGAACGAAACAGGAGGAGTTCGCTCTGAGGGTCCAGAAGACATTTGAGGCATCCCATCAGCTCAACCGCACATTTGGCTCTTTTGAGGGCCAAAACACTAACAAACTCCCCATCTCTGCTGACAACACCACCAAGAGTTTCACACCATGCACCGGCCTACCAATATCCCGCATAAATAAACCCTCTTGAGTCTTCACCCGTCACATGTAGGCCAAAAAACTTCAGTTTTTTTGATGTTGAGAAGGAGGCCCAAGGAGGGGCCCTCCACTCTAATGATGTCTAAAGCCTTGGCAACCTGAGTAGCATCTCCACTAAGGGTCCCATCATACAGGTACCAGGCGTGAAAAAGAAGCTTGCAACGATCTCTGATTCGGAGGACAAGGGGGTGTAAAAGGAGAGGCCCTAAGGGATCCCTCTGCTGAACCCCCGTGGTAGACAAAATATTACAATTCCCCACATAAAGTCTAGTTGGTTGCCCGCATAAAAAATCAAGCCAAGCAGAGATGGATGGACAAATTTTCTTACCTCATATTATTGGTTCTGAGATGAACGTGCGAGCTTCAAACGAGCTTTTTCTAGAGCTAAATCCGAGCTAGCTGTGAGCTTTTTGGACAACCCTACCCCCAAACAGTAGGTTGATTACGTCCTCCGATGCTAAATGTTGATTCCGAGGTAGCTGTTGTGATTGGAATGCAAAAAAGGTGACACACTTGCTAGAAATGACACCACCATTCTAACACATCGAACTTTAAGGTCCTCAAAACCACATAGTTTGGCTCTTCTAAATACACATTAAGTTTTGTTTTTTATGCACTTTCAATGGGTCTAGTTTCAAGATAAGCATAAAAATCATCATCTCTGGCACGAACACTTGGGCTAATGCGATTAGATGTTGTGCCATTTAGGTTGCTATTGGCAATCCTAGCCACTTAAAATGCATTAGAGTATTTTTCAAAAAGTGATTTTAACTTCTAAGTCACGTCTTCAACCCTACCCTTAACCTCATTTTTTGGATACAACTTCTTAAAAGTCCAAGAAACAAACTCCTCTCTAAAACGCGGATCTAAACGAGAAGCTGTTGAAATAAGGACCTCGATTTCACCCGAATAATTTTCAAATTTGTCAAACATCGGCCCACCATCTTCTTCAAGAAAAAAAAATCATCTGATTCGTTAGTTATCTCTCTTTTTTTGCTTTAAAATTTTCAGCAAGAAACATATGATGTACCCTAAAACAAATCCGTAGCATCCAAAAACACCTCAAGTAGCTTGCATGCTTTTTCAATCTGATCCCACTCATCCGTAGGAGACCAAACAAAATTTGAATCCCTCAACTTGTAACCTTTAAAAGCAATCTTGTAGGGAATCGCTAATTGAAGCTTATCATGTGTTGAGTTCCAACTAGTTTTTACACCAATACACAATGATCGACAGGTTTGGATACCAATAGTGATCGGAATTTAACCAAACTTCAAAAGACGACTTGCTGATTTCTTAAATACTTCACACCTTCTCTAATTTCGACATGAAAACTATCAATTGTTCTCAGCCCATCTTGTACAACAAGATTACGGTTGCCCCATCATTATTTGATGCATTGTCTCTGGTTAATGAACCTGTTTTATCTTGTATACCCCATTTAATGAAGCACGCTAAGATAGCATCCAAAATGACCTCACTATTATGGGTGGTGCTAGGTCATTAAAACTAATTATGCACTTTTTCATTTTCCAATCTGAGGCAATATAATGAGCTGTCATGAGGTCCAACAGGCAACAGTCACTTGTAAGTGAGATCATATCAATTAAAAAAAAAAATTCAATCATCTCTCTTTCTACTTCAGCCATTCTTATGCAATCTTTTCTAATTGTTGCTTTACTCACTTTTTGATAAAGAGGGTTCATGTACTTCATCAACGCATCAAACCAATGGTACTATACAAAGGAAAAAAGTAGCTCATGGGCTACAATCATTTCCCTACATTTCGTTTGTTCAAAACGCCCACTCAAGCCAAATTAAGTTACACTACATTAGCAAATAAGAAACAAAACAAAATGTTTCAAAATAGACAATCTTCAAACAAAAACTCATGTAAATGCATGTAATTTGCTAGAAGTATGCTGGCAATAGGAGTGTCGTACCTTTTGACTTTTTCATCTATGATTAGCATTTCATATGTCGTGGCCTTTGATGATTAGCATTTCTTACGTTGGATGCATTGAACTTTCTTGTCCTTCTTCCCTCCTTCCATCACTTCAACACTTCCAAAATGAAGCCAAATTTCAGACTTACTCTTTCGTTTTGAACCAATGGAAAATGAAAAAGTGCATAATTGGTTTTAATGAGCTAGTGCCACCCCATATTGGTGAGGTCCTTTCTGATGCTATTTTAGAGAGCCTTACTAAATGGGGTATACAAGCTAAAATAGGTACAATAACCCAAGACAATGCATCAAATAATGATAAGGCAGCCACAATTTGAGGAATACTTTTCAAGGAAAGGGAAAATCCCACTTTAAGGGAATGTTTTTTTCATGTGAGATAATGTGCTCATATATTAAATCTGGTTGTACAAGATGGGCTGGGAACAATTGATTGTTGTCTTGTCGAAATTAGAGAAGGTGCGTCATATTTGAAGAAGTCCACGGGTCGCCTTTTGAAGTTTGGTGAAATCTCAATCACCCTTGGTATCCAAACATGTCGATCATTGTGTATTGATGTAGAAACCAGATGGAACTCAACACATCGTATGCTTGGCGATTCACTACAAACTTGCTTTTGAAGGTTACACGTTGAGGGATTCCAGTTTTGAGTGGTCTCTTACGGATGAGGAGTGGGATCAGGCTGAAAAAGTATGCAAGCTACTTGTGGTGTATTTAGATGCTACGGATTTGTTTTCGGGTACATAATATACCACAGCCTATTTGTTTCTTGTTGATATTTTTAAAGTAGAGAGAACTAATGTTGCTAAATCACATGAATTTTATTGAAGAAGATGGGTGGGCCAATGTTTGACAAATCCGAGAAGTATTGGGGTGAAATCGGGGTCCTTATGTCAATTGCTTCTCTTTTAGATCCGTGTTTTAAAAAGGAGCCCGTTTCTTGGACTTTTAAGAAGTTCTATCCAGAAAATGAGGTTAAGGGTCGGGTTGAAGACGTGACTAATAAGGTAAAATCATTTTTCGAAAAATACTGTAATGCATTTTAAGTGGCTAGGGCTGCCGATAGCAACCTAAATGACACATCATCTGATGGCCCAAGTGTTCGTGCTAGAGACTATGATTTTTTTGCTTATCTTGAAGCTAGACTCGTTGAAAGTACACAAAAAACAGAACTTGATGTGTATTTAGAAGAGCCAAATTATGTGGTTTTGAGGTCTTTGATGTTTGAGAATGGTGGTTTCAAAATTCTTGCAAGTACCCCGTACTAAGCAAAATGGCTTGTGACCTTTTTTACATTCCAATCACAACGGTTGCCTCGGAATCAGCATGTAGCGTCAGAAGATATGTATTGGATGACCATAGAAGTTCTCTCCCCAAAGATATGGCCGAGCTTCTTGTTTGTGAGGTTCAAAAGTGCCAAAATGGCCCACTTTTTAACATGGTGTTGACTGAGGTCTTTTAACTCGGGGGCCATTTTGGCAAATAAAAAAAACAAAATATTTTTATTTATTTTATATAAAACCCACCCCACCCCCAACTAGGGGCGATAATTCTTGACCCGACACGAAAAAACAGGTTTGGGTCGGCTTCTGGTTGACTTGTAATAAATACAAGTTGACTCGTTTAACTATTTAATAAAAAGGACTAGTATTCTTTTCTTGAAAAACGAGTTTGGGAGACCATCGCTGCCTAAAGCGCCTCAGGTCACCGTTAGACATACGGTTCCTTTTTTTCTGCTCCTATCAAGCCTGTGACAAAGATAAAAGGGAGCAATGCTACACTTCCATATAAAGGGACTCCAAATCTCCATTTCCATGTCAGCATTACCAACAAAAGATATAAGGGAGCAATGTTGCAGTTCCATATAAAGGGTGGTCTTTTAGGACTTTGTAGGCTTTTCTTTGTGTTGTGCAACTTAAAAAGTAGGTGTTTGGGTACTATTTTACATGCTGGAAATAAAAATGGAGCTCCACTTAGTTCAAATGAATTGTTTTTTGAAGCATGACACACACTATGCAAAAGGAAAGTTTGAGTGATTGTTGTGGCTGCCATTTTCATTTCAATGATGATCAACTTAATCTGTTTGAAACCATCTATCTTACTTGAAATTGGATCTGTAACACATTTCAAAACTGAACTCACACCCACTTGTGAATCATCCCCTGCTTTCATAAATGCCACTGAAGCTTTCACAACACCATCTAAATTGTTCCGGCAAGGCGTTAGTTTACCTCGTGTATCGCCTGCAGGGGACAATGGTAACGCAAATAACCCGACCTGTGTTTGATACGGGTCGTGTTAGTCGACCAAAACCTGTCTTTTTCGTGTCGAGTTTCGGGTCGATTCAAGAATTGCCGCCACTTGGGAGTGGGGTGGGTTTTATATAATATAAATAAAAATATTTTGTTTTTTTAATTGCCAAAATGTCCCCTGAGGTAAGAAATGACAATTTTGCTTATGAGTTAACGGGCCTCAGTTAATACCATGTTAAATAGTGGCCATTTTGACACTTCTAAAGCTTCCACCTTCAAGGGGCCCTAGTGATTAAAAAAAAACTTATTTGTCTAAAGTAGCAAATCTGGCCAAATCTCAGAGGCCATTTTTGGCCGTTTCCTTGATTACCTTATATTGAAAGCATAAATATATGTAAGTGTTGGGTTAACGTTGCCATATTTTAGATTGGATGTATGTTTTGACACTTGAAAGTGATTTTTCTCTATATCTTAATTTCGAGTTTGGGTGATATGGTTTCTCACTGAGGGGTTTAAATTGGAGATCTATTGTGCGATGGGGCTCTCTAGATTGGACCCGATTAAGACAACGTATGCTAGACCTCCTGACATTTACGAATAATTCACACCTTTCAAAAAAAAAAAAAAAAAGATTTGTTTTTTTTTTCCTTTTCTGTTTTTGTACCCTTTTCAGCCTTCTCGCTGGTTTTCCTTTTTAGTGCTATGCTATGCTCCTGACGCAACACGAAGTTAAACTACGCTGTTTTTACTTTTTTGTTTTTTTATAATGTATATTTTATGTTGTAACCTATATTGATATGTTTTTATGCTGAAGTAAGATATATGATAATTAGATTTTATGTTTAAATTATTTTATCTGTTTTGAAATTTTTTGGTAAGCTAGTAATTTTATAGCATTTATATTCAAAACAATATTTTTTTTTGATTAAACATGCCATGTTAGTATTAACACATGATGTGTTCTTGATGTGTCTGAAACGGCTGTCAAGTTCGTGTCAAGTTTTCGGTCCGTGTTAGGTGTAACCTACCTACCCGTAAACACGACTTATCTAATATTGTTAGATACTTAGTTGAGAAAAAAAGAAAAATAATGGGTAAATTACACTTTTCGTCTTTTATGTTTGTAGCGGGTTGCAATGGATAGCCTTTAACTTCAATAATTACAGTCACAATCCTTTATTTGGAAAAAGCATTACCCTTTCGTCCTTTAACACTAACCAAGTTAATTTTTAACGTTAAATGGGGTCATGTGCACGGTGCACCCCACCTGTGGGCAAAACAGTCATTTAATATATAAAAGAAAAATAATTTCAAATTAAAAAAAAGAAACTTATATAAAAATCTCTATAAACTCCTTTCTCTCTATGCATCTCTCTACCACTCCCTCCTGCACTCTCTCTCCCTCACTCTCTCTACATCCTTCTTTTTCTACAACCATCATCAAGCCACCACCACCTACACCACCGCCCAACACTGTCAACCACTGACATCATCACCATCAGTCCATCACTTCAAATCAACAAGTTATTGAAGGCTTCCAAGGCCATAAGCCAGAAAACCAAGCAGAATCTCAAAGTTTGACATCAATGGATGTTGTTTTACCTTCATTTTCACGAGTCCTTTTTATCGCTTTCTTCTTGAATCGCGACAAATGGGACAGGAACATTAACAGGTGATCCAAGATCCGTTGTTTCTAACCATTTCCTAAACAAGTGTCTTAATAACAACTACCATTAATTTGGTCTGGCATAATTAGGGGATAATACACCACCATAACTCCACTCAAAACACATTCAGAATCACTACAAATCGTTTCAAATCCACACGATTCATTCAATTCATTCACAAAAAAAAAACTGTTAAACCTCAAATTCACACCTCATAAAACCTAGATCTACAACCAAATCACTGTAATTTCACTATTACGTGAATCGATGACGTCATCAGGTAGATAAGACAATACGGCGCCGTTGCAGACGGTGGTGTAAAATGAACGTGAGTCATCCGTCGGTGCATCCGGTTGAAGCAACGTCGTTGCCTCCGGCCAACGAACGCATCGTTGTGCCGCTGGCGGGTGAGGATGAAGGTTATTCAAGGTATGCTGGGGACAATCGGCAGTTTAAGCTTGCGGTTTTGTCAGTTTGCGATAATGAGTGGTGGCACTATGGGAGTGGTGGTGGTAGAGGTTGGTTGGAGAGAGATAAAGAGGAGAGAATGAGAGATTCTAAGGTTAGGGTTGGGGAATTGGGGAAGATAATGTTTATTTATTAATAAACATTTTAAATAAAAACATGAAATGACCAGAATACCCTTAAGTGGATAGACATAACTGAAAATTTTAACTTGGTAGGTGCTAAAGGACGAAATATGTAATGTGTTTTTCAAATAAAGGATTGTGACTGTAATTATTGAAGTTAAAGTCTATCTATTGCAACCCGCTACAAACATAAAGGACGAAAAATGTAATTTACCCAAAAATAATTTTATTTTTGGAGTAGATTACAAGTTTTGTCCTTTGTGTTTACACCATTTTGCAGGCAGTGTCCTTTAGCGCAAAACTTTGCAAGTTTTGTGTTTTATGTTTTAAAATTTTGCACGTTTTAACCTTTAGGCTAAACCCATTTAGATTTTTTAGTTAAATTAGGTCACGTGCCTTGCACATGAGAGCATTTTAGTCTTTTTACCATGTTTATTTAAGAGTTAATTGCCAAAATCGTCCCTAAGGTTTGGGCCCGTTTGCCATTTTCGTCCAAAATGACATTTTTGTACCATTTTGCCCCCCACGTTTGGCATTTATGTCATTTTCATCCAAATGACTAACTTAGTTAAAAACACCGTTTAATGAGTAGTATGTTTGAAATTTTACATTTATAAGTAGGGGTATTTTGGTCTTTTGGCTTTATCATTTTATATATTATATAAAAATGTATATCTGATTATTTATTTCCATTTATATATTATATTCAAACCAAAAAAATCTGATCATCACGCTTTGTATAAATGTTCATCATCCCAGACATTACTTCTCCACCCAACTTATCTCTGATAACTACCACCGCCATCAACCACCACCCCCGCCACTACCTGCCACGACCTCCATCATCGTCATCAGCTACCACCCCCATCACCTCCACCTCCACCTCCATCAACCACCTAGCATCACCGGATTCCCCTCTACCACTGTCCAAAGTCGTTGACGAAGCCGATGATGACATATCTGGCGCATGCATTCAACTCTCTAAACTCTGACGACTCTGCGGGGGTCATCACACTGTCTGGGTTGGGTCAGTTGTTCTGTTCGGGTGTGGATCTGACTTCTGGTAAAGATGTGTTCAAGGGAGACATGAAGGAGGTAGAAACTGACCCAATTGTTATGGATATAAGAACAACATGTATAGCTACTAAGATTGTCTATGGTATAATTATCAAGTAAACTCTAACTAAATTTTGCTTGTTAAAACTTAAAAGAATGCATTAAGTTCATAACAAAAAAGCAGTTATAATTATAAAGTAAAATCAACATAGATATACTAAAATAAATGATAAAAGTAACAGCTAAGAGAACAAAGTCATGAAACAAGTGAGATTAACATTCAACACTCAACAAAAACGGGCTAAATGTTACAAACCTTATGTTATCCGAATAACTTAAATGAATGTGTGCAGGTTTTCTAAAATTTAAGGCTAACATTTCAAATGACAAGTGAGATTAACATTCAACACTCAACAAAAACGGGCTAAATGTTACAAACCTTATGTTATCCGAATAACTTAAATGAATGTGTGCAGGTTTTCTAAAATTTAAGGCTAACATTTCAAATGTGAAAGTGGTTCCAATTAGAAGAACCAAAATACCCCTCCTTATAAATGTAAAATTTCAAACATACCCCTCATTGAACGGTGTTTTTTAACTAAGTTAGTCATTTGGATGAAAATGACAAAAAAATGTCAAACGTGGGGGGGGGGGGGGGGCAGAATGGTACAAAAAGGTCATTTCGGACGAAAATGGCAAACGTCCCCAAACCTTTGGGACGATTTTGGCAATTAACTCTTTATTTAATATTTTTTAGAGTAAATTGCCAAAATCGTCCCTGAGGTTTGGGCATGTTTGCCATTTTCATCCAAAACAACTTTCTTGTACAATATAGTCCTTCACTTTTGGGATTTTTTTGCCATTTTCGTCCAAACGTGGTTGTGATCGGTGGGGAAGAAGCCGAAGATTGTGATCGGTGTGGTTGGGGTGGTACTATGGTGGTGTGATGGTGTTGTGGTAGTGGTTTGATGGGGTTGGGATGGTGCAATGGTGATGTGGTGGTTAGGGATGGTGTGGTTGGGGTGGTGTGATGATGGTTGGGGTGGTGTCGTGGTGGTTTGGGGTGGTGTTGTGGCGATGGGGCTGGTGTTGTGGTGGTTTGGGGGTGGTTCTGTTGTGGTTGGGGGTGGTGTTTGTGGGTGGTTTAGGGGTGGTGTTGGGGATGGTGTAGTGGTGGTTGAGGGTGGTGCCATCGTGGTTTGGGATGGTCCTGTTGTGGTTTGGGATGGTGGTGTTGTGGAGGTGCGGTGGGTTTGGGTTCTAAATTGCACTAGATCGTCGGAATGTGTTGAGCAAATGCCTAGGAATTTGAATAAGCCGAATGTAACGCCCTGCTTTTTCGTAACCTCCATTATTTAGAAAGCGTGTCTCGTATTTCTATTTTCGTAAAGTTGTTTCTCTTGTAATCGTATCCTATTTCGAATTATTTTAAAACCGAGACTTTGATCGTAATAAAATTGATCTTCTATATGAAATATTGTAACACCCCGTGTTTCGAAAGTCAAAGTCAAAGTCAAGATTGAAGTCAAAGGAAGAAAAGATTGCTAATTGCGATCTGTCACTCCTTGCTCAAGTACCGTTTTGACTTCTTTGACTTGTAATCGAATCTTTATTCATTTGCTTTAGTTGTATTACGTGGAGTATCTATTAATAATCGAGGTTTAATCGCATGTCTAATCGCTAATCGACTTATCCCTATCGCATCGCAACTCGAATTATGCGTTTTGGATATTGTTTTACGTGTGTGTGCCATTATGTGTTAGTTGTGCATGTTATGTT
This sequence comes from Helianthus tuberosus, assembly GCA_030545235.1. Classification (NCBI taxonomy): domain Eukaryota; kingdom Viridiplantae; phylum Streptophyta; class Magnoliopsida; order Asterales; family Asteraceae; genus Helianthus; species Helianthus tuberosus. The sequence continues at coordinate 36,793,845 of CM060357.1, read as the reverse complement.
TATGTTGAGGTGTTTAATCGCAATCGCAATCGCAATTCTATCGTAATCTAATCGCAAACGTTGAACGCAAATTATTTATAGTGATTGTATGTTAGATATAGTAGTTAGGTTATTTGTGTAACTAATGGGTAATACTATCGCATCGCTCGCTCAAATCGCATCGCAACGCTCAACACGCGAAATGAAACGACAAAACTCAACACGCCGGACACCTGGATCGAGTGGCCAACCGATCGAGTGGCCATCCGATCGGATTGTCATCCGATCGAGTTGCCATCCGATCGGGTTGCCATCCGATCAGGTTGCCATCCGATCGGATGGCAATCCGACACTTATGCACTTTCCCTTTATGGAAACCCTATAAATACCCTCCTGTCACATCATTTGTGATGTGACAGCTCCTCAGTCGACCAGCCGCACTCAAGATCTTTTTTCTCTCGATTTCTCGCGATTCTTGTAAGTTTTCAACTCAAATCTTGTACTTCGATGATCTACACACACTTCTTCATCTTTTTCACCTTTGAATCTTAACTTTTAACCGTGAAATCACCGGATTTGAGGTGTTCTAGGGTGATGTCATCATGGAGTTCTTACGAACTTCAAGGTTTAGCTTCATTCCACCAAGAACAACTTAGACCTGAAGGATTTCCACATGAATAATCAATGTTTTCGCATAGATCTACACAGATTCATGGTTAAAAGGATTGAAAGATTGTTTTCTAACTTTCTTTCAACTCTTTTACACTCAATGCACTCAAAACCGATAAGAATCGGAGCTCGTTCCGACCTTCTACTCTTTCTTAGTGATGTGTTGGTCCAAGATCTGAATTCTATCCAAGGGACAACTGATTTCGGGTTAAGCATGAACAACCGTCTCGAACAATTAACTGATCGGACTAGGGTGATTCCTGTTCGATCGGATCATTTGGGTCAAGACGGGGTTTCTGTTGTTTAGCACGTTGTCAAATCGTCTCAAACAAACCGTAAACATTCAAAATAATCAAGTTCAAAACGATTGGATTCATGGGACGGATTGCCGTCCGATCGGATTGCCATCCGATCGAACTGCAAACCAATCGGATTGCACTTGATCTCCCAAGCACTTAATCATTTCCATGTTTTCAAGTGACTGAACGTCGAACGGATTGCCGTTCGATCGGATTGCCATCCGATCGAACGGCAATCCGATCCTGTGACATTTGGAACTTTGGTACGTGATCATTTTTTTTTCAAGGAACAATGTTTTCCAACAGATTGCCATCCGATTGGATTGCTATCCGATCGAGTAACCATCCTGCTGTGAACTTGTTCTCACTAAGTGTCCTGCCAATCGGATCGCTATCCGATCGAATAACCGTTCGATCGATTGACCTGAAGGGTAGAGATACCTCTCTGTTATCAAAATGCTACAACGAAAACTTCACAGCCATCATACACAAACACATCCTTACCAAACGAATGTCAATCCAATCGAATGGCCATCCGATCGGATGACCATCCGAACGGATTGACATCCGATCAACTGGCCATCCGATCGAATTGCCATCCGATTGGATTACCAATCAACACTTGGTACTTTTGCACCGCCTTACGTTCCGCTCATCGTTTATGCTATCGTTAACTGTTCAGGCTAATCTCTCAGCGCTCCCTTCAATTCAAGGCAGTGTTTATTAAGTTAAACGCTATCTGAGAGTATACTCGATCCCTTTTTGCTTTACGCACTTTTGGGTGTTACATACGTTACTTATTCAAATCACAATCGACACACAACGCAAACACAATTTATACGCTGGCCGCTATTGCATGTTACGTGTTATTCGATGGATGCTTGTATGTTATGTTAACACAGTGATTGTTTCTTGACACCTTAGCAATGATAGTACTATAGTTTGGACTCAGCACCTGTCGTGGACAGGGGTTGTTAAGGGCTTTACTTCACATATCCCAGTGGGGATATGTGTTGCGCATTCTACAACTCGCAGTCACATCTGTGCATATTTCTCTGTCGATAACCTACTTGCCTTCACTTTGTACATGTTTCATGCTGGTTATGCGTACACTATTTCGAACTCTATTATACTATATCAAACTTGTATGCTCACCTTTACACTATGTGTATTGACCTTTATTTTAACGTATGTGACAGGTGTTTAGGATGCTTTGCTTGTTACATGCTGGAATCAAGTTAGGATGGAGTCTTAGAAACAAACAATTAAATGAAATCTGAGTTGTCGGAATGGATAATTTGTCTTTGAGAACAATATCTGTAATAACTGTTTTTATTTTATATGTTTATAGTATGGGACATGAACCTTTAATATATTATAAATAATAGTTGTTATGGATTCTCCTAGACAATCTGTTTCGCTCAGTGCCGCGCCCCGATGATTTCGCCATCGGTTGAGGTGTGACAAATATGCATTCGTTTAATACATGATTCGTGATTCGCATAAACGTAATTTTAACTCGCAAACAACGATCTTGTATTCGTAATTTCAAATTGACCATACATACAAACGCTTGATTATTCAATTACAAGACTAACATTAGGGCTGTCCAAACTGCTCGGCGCTCGAAGATCGTTCGAAAAAGCTCGGAAATCTGCTCGTTCGATTCCTTTCTCGGTTAAAACCGAGCCGAGTAGCTCGGTTCGGTTTAAAAACGAACCGAGCACGAGCATAGGTACGCTCGCTCGTTCGGTTTCGATCGAATTTATTTTTATTATATATATATATATGATTAGGTTCAAGAGTGAACACTATTTTAGTTTGCGAACTGAGCGAACTAATCCTGGCCATACATGTGTGTAGATCAATGGCCAGGATTTGATGATGAAATACATTTGTGTATTTTACGATTTGATGATGAAATCCTAGGCATCCACGTGTGTAAATCAATGGTCAAGATTTGTTCACTCAGTTCGCAAATACATTAGTGTTCACTCTAGAATCCCACCCTATATATATATATATATATTTATTAAATATAAACATTTGACATATCCAGCCGACATCCAAAACTACCCTTTAATCCTCATATACTGGAATCCTTCTTCAGTTAAAAAAAAAAAACAGAAAAAGAAAACCCAAATCTCTCTCAACTCTCAAGTCACACATCCAGCTGACATCCATCCAGATCCAGTTCCACCGTCCACATCCCTTGTCCGCAGGCATCACCATCCGCCGGCCATCCACCGTTCTCCGTACAACCACCACTCCACCGTACAACCGCTCCACCGTCGGCCATCCACCGTCCGTCAACCGCCGATCAATCAAAACGCACAACTAGGGGTGTAAACGAGCCGGGCCGAGCCCGAGCTCGACCAAGCTCGAGCTCGGCTCGTTATGTTTTTATGAAGCTCGAGCTCGAGCTCGGCTCGGTTCGAGCCTACTTCTTTGAGCTCGAGCTCGGCTCGCGAGTAAAACCAAAAGCTCGAGCTCGGCTCGACACGGCTCGAACTATTTTGAGAACAACCTTAAACAAGCTAAAAGCTCGGCTCGAGCTCACTTCAACATCGCTTAAACAAGCCAAAGCTCGGCTCGACTCTGCTCATCAATATTATCATCATTATTAATATATTATATATATAAAAAACTAAAATTTTGCATGGGCTCGTTTAGGCTCGCGAGCCTGAAAGAGATTTGTATTTTGGGCTCGAGCTCGGGCTCGATAACAAAACAAACTCTTTTTCAGGCTCGGGCTCGGGCTCGATAAGGCTCGACTCGTTCGAGCTTTTAACCGAGCCGATCATGAGTAGCTCTCGAGCCTCTAGGCTTGTTTACACCTGTCACACCCCGACTTTCCACGTGTCACCGGTGGGCCCGGTGGGGAGTATCGTGACGTGGTTGGCAACATAATAGTTAAACAACACAATTATATAAATGCACAGCGGAAGCAATATAAAAGATATAATACAACCGAATTTATTATTGTAATATCAAATGTCACAATATTCGGAAGTTTATCCACAAACGGATCGAAAAATAAAATAGAAACAATAGTTCAACAGACTTTGACATCTAGAGCTTGCGAGACTTGAGTAATGATGCCTGGAGTAGCCAGCCTATTTCGTCTAGCACCTGCACTTAACCTTTTTGGAAAATACGTCAGTTTACACTGGTAAATACAACTCAACTGACTCGTTTTGAAAAGAGTTTGTAAATTGATTTGAATGCACTTCGGCACAAAATATCTTTATAACTTGGGACAATTATTTGTGTATAATCTTGTATACAGATTTACTCATTTGCCGTCCATTAGCACCGGTTAGAAGAGCCGGTTTAAGTTAACTGACACGCCACAGGTATAGTGCCCACAAGGTTGATTCCTTTAGTGGATTACCAGTTTTTACATAATGCATCTGTTAGGTGTACTACACCCCGTGCTTAGGTCGTGGCCATTTCGTAAAATGATGCCAAGGATATCCGGGACATGGTCATTTAACCCCCAAGGGCCATACATCAAATAATACAGAATAAAGTGGGTTATGTAAATACATTAATCACAATCCTATTTAAATGACTACATACCCGACCAAGCGGTACTTTTATAGTACCGTACCCCAAGCCCGTATAGGGAAAATAAGTTAAGAGTATTTACCTGAGCAAAGTATCAATCAAATACAGCAAAAATGCAAGTACTTTTACTGGGCTCCTAATCTGGAACGAAGGTTTATAATAACCTATTAGATTTCTAACGGGTCCTTAATTTAGCCTTAGCTTAGACCGGTTAGTTTCAATGATACGGTTCGTACGCACTATTAAGCGAAGACCGGATAGAATGTGATTTAGACCCAACAAGTTTGGAGACTTGTTTAATATGGGTATTTCATACACACTCTGAATTTTGAGATAAAACCGATAAGGTTTGGCCCGTTTAGGCTAGTTTATGTAAACCAGTTACATAACCGAACCGAACGCGTAAAAAGCGTAACGGGTATTCATATGAGCCATTTACAGGTTTTCTAAGTTAATATGCTTCATATATATTGTGACATCAGTAAGTTGTCTTTCATTATGCCCGTAACGAGTTTAAACACAAACTATGCCCCTTAGGGGTAGTTTGGTCATTTAAAAGTTTATAAAAGAGTTTAAGTATTTATCTGAGTTACAGGTCTGATGTAATCAGAAAAATACTTATTTTACCATGTTATAATAGTAGAGTAAGGTATATATGTGAAATTTATCCATTATAACCAAACTAGGCCCCGTAGGGGTATTTTGGTAATTTCACATAAGCCGAAAAGCTCAAAACTGAAGTCTGAGTTTCACAACCTTTGCTTACTGTTAAAATATTATAATTTTCCTCAAATATCAGTAGGTATCACCCTTGGTATGTTTAAAATAGTTTTAGTACATACTATGCGTTAAAAACGCTTAAAAAGGCGATTAGAAGCCGTTTCCGGGTTCGATACTTAAATCTGATATTTTTATATTTCCAGAAGGCTTAAAATGATTTATTTATCATATGTGATCAGTAGCAAAAGGTTTGGAGTCGTTTAGATATGTAAAACTCATTTTATAGCTCGTAAGGGCAAAACCGACAATTACCGGATTAAGCCTACGACTATAAGTTATGCTCAGCCTAAAATTTATTAAAAATCTTTAAAAATCCCAAAATAATATATTACACCAGTGGGTAAAAGATTTGATATCAAAAAGTAGGCTTAACTAGGCTATACGCTAATTACGCCGTTTTATTAACATAAAGCTTTAATTTTACGCTAACGAGCATAACTCCTATTCTACGCCTCAAACTGATGTCAAACTTTGAATACAAGTCTATATATCAGTAATTAAGGTTTCTACTCTTTTACATTTTCAAAAATCACGTTTTAAGGTGAAAAGGGCATAATGGTCAACATGTGAGCAATTAACGGAATCATGCGTATTAATCGGTTAACTAATGAACCATAGTGTATAATCACAGAGGGTTATACTAGCATCTAACCTGGTCCAAATAAGGCTCTTAGGTATTTCTAAATCATACCAAAACGGGTCAGAACTGAAAGTCAAAGTATAAGTCAAACTATGCGACTTTCGGTTCCGAACCGGGTCTAAACAGGAAATTGTCGGGTTGAACATGTTTGGACATGTTCTTACACTTATTACCAAGTTATAACAATGATCAAACAGTTTGTATATGATCTACATTGCTAATTATGCATAAATTGTAATTTAAGTATCCTGTTGACTTTTTCTTAGCAAGTTTGACCCGACTTTTGACCTGGTTAGAGTGGTAATCAGGGGGAACCCTTTTGAGGTTTTATTACCCACATAATTACCTACTTAAATGTACTTTTGATTCGACTAATCACTGGACCATTAGTGATTAATCTTAAAGTCAACCGTTAATTACGACGGTTTGACTTTTAAGCTAAAACTAGGCTAAAACTTAATTAAGAAAGGTTAAGCCAACTTACAAAGGTCCTATGCACGAAATGTGAACACTTGAGAGCAGCCTTGAGCTCCAGAAATGATCAGATAGCTTGAAGAAGATGTGAAGAACAATGGTGCAAGTTCATGGGCTTTATATAGCATTTTAGTCACCACAAATCTTTGACACATGTCTCTACAACCCACCACAACTGATCAACACTTGTTCCTAGTGCTTAGGGGGTGTCTAGGGGTCAAGAGAGATGTGAAAAATCGGATAAAATCGATCAGATTGCACTCAGCAGGCAAAAACTCAAAGAAGTCGGAGCTGGGCACCCCTAGCGTGATGCTAGGCCCCCCTCGCGTCGCGCTAGGCCCCTTCTTCACAAAATCCACATTTTTAGATTTTTGCGATTTGATCCTTAGCTCTTCAAAATTCGATTAGGCACTTGTTTCTTGCATTATGAACCCTCATAATTGATCCATAAGGGCTTTAAAACATATACCCACTTTGTTAAGTCCCCGGTTAACTTAATTGTTACCCGAAAAGTCCTAACTTTGAACGTTTACGCTTTAACCCCTCGTACACGAATTTGATCATAACTTTCTCATACGATAACGAAACTTTATGAAATTTTAATCGTGCATTCTAGTGAGCATAATTAACCGTTACAAAGCTTCGGGTTTGTCAAAAGGTCACTCAGAGGTATAACTTAAACATGTTGACACATTTAGCCCCTGTAGTTTGAAATCTCTCACTTTTAGCTTCGTATGATCCATGATTTATTCGTTTGAAGGTATGAGCACCATGTAGGGTTAATGTACATTATATTTATTCACTGTTGACATTTAGAATACGTATATCCACATACTTTCCATGATTGTCAACTTTAGTCCTTCTATAATATTTCTTTCACACGTTTAAACATTTGACACGTGTCTACACATTATAGGACGTGAATTTTCGAGGTGTTACAACACCCCTACGCACAACCACTCCGCGGTTTGAAGTACCCACACTAAACACCTCTTCTTTAATTCATTCGTATTTTTTGTATATATCACCAATTTGATTCTTATTTTATAGAATATTATTTTGTTGGAGGTTCATCACAGTTTGATTTTTTTCTAGTTTTAATAATTTTGGTACCTTTGAATTTGTTTTTAAATGACGTATTGAATTATTTAAGTGTTTATGTATAACCATGAATTTTGGTGAATAAATGGCTGTGTAGGAATCCTAAATAAAACTGAGCAAAAGCGAACCGAACCGAGCGGCTTGGTTTCAAACCAAACCGAGCACGTGCATACCTCCGTTCGGTTCGGTTCGGCTCATGAACACCCCTAACTAACATATATATTTTTCACTTATTTGATACCTAAACATGTTTTATACATACTTGATTTCTACTTAGTCAAATGTTTCCTTCTTTTTCTTACTTAAAAACATGTATACTATACATTTTAGACCTTGTTACATGTTGGATACATATTAAACAAAATGTAACACATTAATAAACAAAAAAATACCTAACTAATGATATAAAAAAAAATAATAGAAGTAACAAAGCTGGCCAAAAATTTAAGTTGTGGTTAGTTGTCTTTTTTTAATGCTAACTCCCAACTAAACATCATAAATGCTCACCTAACCCAACCACAACCTTCCCCTATAAAACCCAAATGCTATCCAAACATTTTTCACTTTCTTTGCACTCCCTAAACTCTCTCAAAATCGTCCATAATCAGCTGCGAAATCAGAGTTCGAGCAGAATTACCTTGCTTCACTAAAACAAGCATAACTTCCTCATTTCTTGTCCGATTCACTCGATTCTTTTTTCTACATGCTTGGATTAACCTTAGCTTCGTTTCCATTGGTTTTCCACAGAGAACCAGGCCCTTGAACGTCACCAAAAGGTCTCCAAAGTTGACTGATTTTTCTGTTTTGCACAAGAACATTGATAAACTTGATTAAACTTGAGGAAACTCATTTCAAACCTATGTCCTTATACTTATAACCACATCTATGCTTAGTTAGGCTTAAAAACAAGGTTGAGACATGTAAAATCAGAGGTGTAAACCTCACAAACTTTCTGTTTTGTTCAAGGGTTTAACCCACAAGTGATGTTCAAGCTTAAGACTTGATGAATGTGTGATTTAGGATTAGCTTGGGCTATCTTACTTGAAAATCCACACATTTCTTGATGTTTTCTCATAGATTAGTTATTCATATTCTATTATAACTTGTAAGTTCATGAGAATCATGACCCTCCTTGAATGTTCATAACATCAAGTGTAGTGGTGAACACCTAGAGGTACCTAAATGGAAGACTTATTCTTCCTACCTCCTACATGACTTCTATGACATAAAAGAGGTACCTAAATGGAGGAATTCATCTTCCTACCTCATGCTTGACATATTTGACATATTAACATATTACATAACCTATATAATACTTAAGTAATCAACCTTTGATGATGATATAATGATCACTTGTCGAGGTGTTTGGTTACATCATCTAAACACTATGTGTTAAAGATGATTACTTTTTCATATGTATTTTACATATTCCTCTTAATCCCGAATCTCGACTCTAAACATACCTTAACCTTCAATCCGTATACATTCAACCTCCTAAACTCATTCACTCGTCAACACTTGGATAATCGGAAGACTTAGCAATTTGTGAGTATACTTGACCCATTTTACCGTTTTCACACTTTTGGGTGTAACATGTTTTCATATACAAAACACACTTAGTATACATACTCTTATGCAAACACATAAACAAACAATCCAATACATGCTTACTATTTGTTATGCTTGATTCGTGTTTTCTGAGTGATTCTTATGTGATAAACTTGTCATTAGCTTCGTACAAGCATCCACTTAACTTGTATAGCGCTATAGGAGTAACGCACCGCCTGTGAATGAGAGGTCATGTTAGGTTTATTCATTCATACTTGCTTAAACAGAAGGTTGATTTGTAAATCGCATGCCAGTTTAATACGTTAATCTTGATAACTAGGTTTACCATGTGGATTGTTCCTTATCTATTATCTATTATATATAATAAATGTGTTAAATTTTGCTGATGTGTCAAGCAATGAGGGCCCTAGATTTTGCTTTTTGGCTCCAAAATCCCGTCCCCGTTTTTTTACGATATGGATCTCCGAAAATGAAACCCGACCCATAATTTGGATCCCATATGTATACATCTTTTCCATTCCCCATTCACTGTTCACTCTGGAAACCCTAGCGCCTCCCTCACATTTTCTGCAGATCGAAGAGTTTCACAATCACGAAACCCTAGCCCTCATCATCTTCCCTGTATTGATTCAAATGAAAACCCTATATCGCTCATCCTCCTTTGCTGTTTCTCTCATACATTATCCATAAGCGATTCTAATTCAATCTTTCATTCTGATTTCGTAAGTTTCACAAAATTGAACCGGCCACCGTGTTATTCTGCCGTGACCACGACCTCGCCATTCAGGTTTGCTCACCATCATCCAATTTGTTTTGGTATTTAGGGTTTTTTAGTTTCAGTTCTAATTGTTCTATTCTTGTGAATGGGCGTTTGATTGTTCATATAAAGATGTATATGATTGGGAGTTTGATTTACGCTTTTGATTGTTCATACATATATGTCTTTGCTTTCATTTTATCTTTAATCAATTCAACTACATGTTTAATTTGGTGTGTATTGATTGTTAAGTGCAAAAAGCCAACAGGCATTCAGATTAAAAGGAATTTTTAACTCTAAATGAATTACACCGTATAGATTTTGAATTTCTTTGTGTTTTTTCATGATTCTCAGCCATCTCTACTCTGTTGGATTAATGTGGCAACAAGGTAGGAACAAGGCATTTGGTTTTTGAGACGTTTTCTTGTAGTGAGATAGGCTATACAATCAAGCGAATGATTATCTTGTAAAACTCGCATTGGATGTGGAATGGCAATTCAGATTGCTTAATGTTTCTATTGAAACTCAGGTTAGCTTTTTATCTGTTCAAAAGTTTTGATATTTTTTATTGAACTATATGTGAGCATCTTTTTTTTACGCACCAGGACGATTTCTATTAGTATTCCTTCAAATTTTTGTCTCCGTAGGCCGGTTATCAAATTTAATTGTTTAATCGTATAGTAGTTGATATTTTAAATATGTAGTTGTTTAAATACAATACCTAGATGTAGTATTGGGGACTTTTGTTTCACAAATTTTCATTGCATGTCTAATCGAATATTTCTTTGGATCTTCAGTTGTTGTTGCCAGGATTCACTTTCGCGGTACTAATCTCTCTATCTCCTTTTTCACCATTTCATGAAAACCCTAGATCTCACCTCGTGTTTTTCTGGTTTCAGTCATCTACTATCCATACGATTCAAGCATCAGGTTAACATTCTTATTTTTCTGATTATTAATATGTTCTATCTTAATCCTTTTGTTTATTATGTTTCAACATCGATGCCAGTTTTATCAAGCATTCAACTCGTATTTATGTTTCATGTGCAAAGCGCTTTGTTCCAGTTGGCCTTGGAGATGACGATCAATCAATTGAAGATGATTTTTCTGCATGGTAATGATAACAAGACTTTCCTATGCTCCTCAAAATGATAAAATATTTATAAACATGTGAATTTATAATGTTTTATCGTATCTTGCTTCTTCAGGAAAGAGTTAGTGTGATCAGAATTGGATCAATTGCTTCTTGATGAAGACGACAAGACTGCTGCCACTCCTTACACAGCTGCCATTCCCGAATACCGAGTCGTGTTTCATGAGAAACCTGATACGTTTTTCGAGAATCATAGTCAAACTAATGGTCATACTGTTCACGATCCTCAACATCCACGCAGGTATTACATTTGTTCTATTACTCATTGTTTGTCTTCTAACCTAATCACATATCTTTATAGTGTTGCTGACAGAGTTCATGTTGAAGCTGACGCTATCCAAAGACCAAAGATTGTGAGATTCTGAAGACTAAAGTTTCCTTTGCAAGCTATTGTCAAGGGGGAGTTTGTTGGTGCATGTTATGTGACAACAACTGTGGATTGGTCTTTGGATATTAAACAGAAGATTGGATCATGAAGACTTAAAGAAAAACGAGTTCTATGAAGCCCAATCAAGTCCAAGTTTGTATTAAGTCTATTAGGTCCAAGTTTATGTGACAAATGTAATATGGGCAAAGCCCAATTCGAGTCATTGGCTGTGTGTATATAAACAGCCTTAGACTAGAGTTTTAGGGTTAGACTTTTGGAGATTGTGAGAGAGCATTCGAATTGAGAGAGTTTAGAACAAACAGAAATCGGCTGTTAGGTTCTTGGAGATCTTAGTGATTGTAAAACGTTTTCTAAGGTTTGATAATCACAGAAGATCAGTTTGAAAGTTTGTGTATTCGAGTTCTTATTCTTCTACACGTTCTTGTTTCTGTGTTCGAAGGTTAATCAAGGAGATTCCGCATCCTTGATTAATTAACAGTCTTGTTACGATCCATACAGGATTACGGGGACCTACATATAGCCTTACTTATAATTCTTATATGTTTTAAAGATCCAATGTGGCTGTTAAAAAAGAGCTCCATAACCCTGAATCCGATCGTTGCTGCACTTATCTTGAATTTGACATCTCTCACACTGGACTACCGTAAGTTATTGCCCTCATGTGAATGTTTTACAATATTATACTCAATATACTTGCTAAACACTAATGATTTTGTATAAATTTTAGATACGAAACTGGGGATCACGTTGGTGTCTACTGTGAAAACCTAATTGAAGTAGTGGAGAAAGCTGAGAAATTGATAGGATTACCAGCAGATACTTATTTCTCACCACACACTGCTAGCGAAGATGGAACACCACTCGGTGGACCTACATTGCAGCCTCCTTTCCCTCCCTGCACTTTAAGAAAAGCATTGACCAATTACGCAGATTTGTTGAGTTCTCCTAAAAAGGTTACACTTTATTAAATTAAAATTTGTTAAATAATAAGCTCGACAAATGCTTATATTTGCATATGCATTGTAGTCAACCTTGCTTGCTCTAGCTGTGCATGCTTCTGATGCCACTGAAGCTGATCGACTACAATTTCTTGCATCTTGTGAGGGCAAGGTTTGTAGTTTCTTTCATAGTTTCATACCAATATCACTCATTAAGTTGGGTTTTTTATTGGTTATTTATTTTTTAATATTTTTGTTCAGGATGAATAAAATGATTTCCTTAATCTAACCCGGGCATCAAAACACTGATTGTTGATCATTCTTGTGGACAATCGTAGCCAAATGGTGCACGGGCCCCATCACCAGTAACTAATCCATTAATGGGCCCTGTACCAAAACCTGTAGGCTTTCCACCTCTGGGTGCTCACGGTGTAAGTGAAATTAGCCTATCGTTTACATTCGGATTTTTACCTGTAGTTTAACTTTTGAGTTGGCTTACTTTGTTAGGTATTTTCCAAAGTAGTAGACGCCGATACTGTCGTTCTGATGGCGGCCCGAGCCTCTAGAACCGAAAATCAAGATGCCATTGATGCTGCAATAATCGGTATGATGGCTGATCCAAAAGAGGTAAAATATTATCACCAAAATGCAAAAGAAAATATGTAAGTGTTGCTTAGAAAGTCGAAAAATACCAAAAAACTAAATATATGTAAAATTAAGACAGCCAAAAAGTACATTTAATTTGGAGGGTAGGGGCCTTTTGATTTATTTTTATTCTCAAATTAATGTCAAGAGGTGGGCCAAGTGGCGATTTTGACCTGTTTACTTTTTGTTGGATCAATTTCGGTACCGGTATATTAAAACATTTAGCAAAAATGAAAACGGGTCGAATGGGCCTCCTATGTTTTGTTTTGAAATTAGATTGCTATTGTAATAGCATAGTTTCTATAATCATATTTAAAGCACTTACTATATTCAATTTGTTTATCTGTTGCCGTTTGAATCGTATGAAAGTGCATTTGAATCGTAGAGGTGAAAAACCGCTTCATGAGTTTCATAGCGATTCTGAAGTTATAAAGGAAATTTAAATCCAATTCGATCGCGCTTCAGAATCCGGGAATGAACTAGCAAAGATTCTTGAAGTTGGAAAGGTTCCACACAACCGAAAACACGCAGCCTATCAAGGTCCAATTTTTATTGTAAATTGTATTACTTCCATACAGATTTTACTTAGAATCATCAAAAGTGCTGACTTTTATCATGATATGTATCTATGAATCAGTTTCTTCAAAAATGTTGAACAAATTTTTACCGTCACTAGCAGCAGCAGTAGCTTCTAAGAGCTCTGATCTTGCTGATGTCGATGTAGAGTTAAGAACGAGGTCTAAAAATCTTTCGACTTTGCATAAGCCTCAATATATGGGAGAAGAAATTGTTTGAGGAGGTTAAGGTATGTTAAGGTTGTTTTGTTCTTATTTAGGGATATATTAACCGTGTTTTTAAGGTACATTGTCTTATAAGTAACTTGCAAACGGTTATATATGACATAAGTTGTGTCACACCCCGATATGTCCACGTATTACCGGTGGGCCCGGTGGGGAGTATCGTGACGTAGTTGATATCATCATAGTCAAATAATCACAGTTCAATGCACAGCGGAAGTCTAAAGTAAATATATTACAAACCGATTCAAAAGTAACATCAAATATTACAAACGGATTGTAAGATGGATCCACAGGCGGATCTTAAAACTGAAATATAAACACTGTTCAACAGACTTTAGACATTTAGAACTTGCAAGATTCCTTATTAACGCCCTGAGCTCCCAGCCAATTTACGTATAGTACCTGTCACTTAACATTTTTGGAAAATACGTCAGTTTACACTGGTAAATACAATTAACTGACTCTTTTAAAAATCTTTATGAAAATTGATTTAAATGCACAAGGCACAAATATTCTTTCATATCTTGGGACAATTATATTAATAACAATCTTGTATCAGATTTACATGTTTGTCCAACATTTAGGGCCGGTGATTAAACAAACCGATCAAGATTAATCGACACACCACAAATATAAACTCACAAGAAGTTACCTCACGAGTGAGTATATCTTTTACATACGCAACAGGCAGGTGTATGCCTACACCCTGTGCTTAAGTTGTGGCCATTTACGCTTTTTAAATGACCCAAGGATATCCAGGACACGGTCATTAACCCCCAATGTTATTTGTTATCAAGCAATACTGATTAAAACGGGATTATGCAATTTAATCATCTCCGATTAAAAGGTTTCTACACTCGACGAAGCGGTATTTTTATATACCGTATCCCAAGCCCGTATAACGGAAAATAAGTTAAAAGTATTTACCTGAGCTTAAAATGCAATTTATACTCAGCCGTATATTCTAATCAGCAAGCACAAGTACCTCTACTGGGGCTCTCAATCTGGAACGAAGGTTTTATTAACCGATTAAATTCCTAACGGGTCTTATTTAAGTTGTAACTTAGACCGGTTAGTTTTAAGGAAAGGTTTACGGTTCAAAACGCAAGATTAAGCGAAGACCGGATTAGAGTGTGATTTAGACCCGAAAAGTATGGAGACTTGTATAATATGGGTAAACTAAACACATTCTGAATTTTGAAATGAAAATGATAAGGTTTGACCTGTTTCGGTTAATTTTGCAAACTAGTTACATAAACCGTACCGAACGCGAAAGATGCATAACGGGTAACCAATGAGTCATGAACATGTTTCACAAGTTGATATGCCTTAAATATGTTGTGATATCAGTAGGATACCTTCCATTATGCCCAAAACGAATTTAAAATCAATTTAAGCCCCGTAGGGGTATTTTGGTCATTTTAAAGATTATAAAAGAGGTTAAATGACAATATGAGGTTCTGGTCTAAAATGATCAGTAAAAATATTTATTTTTGCAAGTCATATCAGTAAGATATTGTACATATGTGAAATTTATCATTTATAGCCAAACTATGCACCATAGGGGCATTTTGGTAATTTCACATAAGCTTTAAAGGTTAAATTTGGAAATCTGAGTTTACAACTTTTACATACTGTTTAAGTATAAAAATTTATTCATAACATCAGTAGGTAACAAGCCTTAGGTGCCAAATATGGTTTTAAACCATACTATGCGCCTAAATCGCATAAAAGTCGGTATTTGACGATATTTGGGTTGATTTAGGAAATCTGAGATTTTGATCAGCCTTTACTGTTTAAAATAACTTATTTAACATATAAAATCAGTAGAAAAAGGTTTGGTATGTAAAGGATGTGTAAAATTCATTTTATTAGTGAAAAGGGCATTATCGTCAATTACCGAGTCTTTGCAAGAACTCTATGTTATGATTAGTTTAAAATTTAATAAAAATTTCCAAAAATCCCTAAATATTATATTACATCAGTGGGTAGAAAGTTTGGTGTCAAAATTTGGGTTTAAGTATGTTTTATGCCGAAAATACCGTTTAATTAATAAAAAGCGCTCATTTTACGATATCGAGCATAACTCCTAATTTAGACCACAAACTGATGTCAAATTTTTAGGACATGCTTATAAATCAGTAATAAAGGTTTTCTTCCTCTCACATTTTCAAAAATCTTGTTTTTATATCAAAAGGGCATAATGGTCAACCTTTAAGCATTTAACGGAAACATGCAATGAACTAGGATTTCTATGGAACCATGTTGTATAGCCTTGGAGGGTTATACTAACATACAATATGGTCCTAAAGGAATCCTAAGGCATATCTAAACTAAGCTAAATCGGGTCAAAACTGAAAGTCAAAGCAAAAGTAAACTTTTGCAACTTTCGGTTGCGAACCGAGCCTAAACTCATAATTGTCGGGTTGAACATGCTTAGACATGTTCAATTAATATTTACCAAGTTATTAAAGTGACAAAACTGATTTTATAGCTTCTATATTATTAGTTATGAATTTTATTTAAAAACTGACCCGTTTGACTTTTATTTTAATTAGTTTGACCCGACATTTAACTAAGTAAACGTGATAATTAGGAGGTGCCCTTTTGAGGGTTTAACACTGTAACACCCCAAAAACGGGTTTGGTAATCAAACCACGTTAATAGTAAAGATGGGTAAAATACCGTTAATGGTAAAAATTAACCCGGTAAATATTAGGATTTAAATAAATAAACTTGATGTTAATTAAAAAGGAGGATAAATACTTTGAGAAAACAAAGTATATAGAAGGCTCGAGTTAACGGGACTTAAAATAAAACGGGTTATGACTTCTCGAACCCACTAAGTGACTAGGAATATTAACCTAGTTAGTTTTGTGTTGTTAGAACAATAAAGGAAAATAGAAATAGTTAAACCTTTTATAAAAACAAAACATGAGGGGCTAATAGTGCCATGTAACACCCCGTGTTTTCGGGAAGTCAAAGTCAAGGTCAAAGTCAACGACCGATTTCGCGCAACTTGACTTATAGTGAATTTCGTTTATGTGTTTAACTTAGTTGTATTATGTGGAGTAAGTGTCAATAATTACAATAATCGACATGTGTTATTCGCAATCCAATCAACTTACGACTGTGAATTGTAGGAAGTAACAATGCGATAAAACGATAATCAAACTATGCTGATCGAATCAACATCGAATCGAATCGTAACTCGAACTACGCATTGTTAGTTATTGTTATACGTGTGTGTGTGCCTTTTGTGTTACTTGTGCATGTTCATTTATGTTATGTGTGGTAATCGATCGAAACGCAATCGAACTCAATCGAAATCGAACTATGATAATTAGTGGAGAAGAGACAGCGCTAGAAATGAATAGTTGGGATTAAAAGTAATTTGAATAGGAAACTCTATCGCATTCGCGTCACTCGCAATCGAAATCGACTCAGTAAAAATCGTCGCGTCGAACACCCGAACCAAGTGCCATCCGGCCGGATAGCCATCCAACCGGGTTGCCACTTGGCCATTGTGTCAAGATGCCATCCGACCGAGATGACATCCGACCGGATAGTCATTCGGGCGGGATGCCATCCGACCGACCCACCCTTTCCCTTTTTGGAATCCTATAAATACCCCTGTCACTCTCAAACTTTCTACTTTTGGAAAAGGATTGAAAGATGGTTTCTAACTTTATTTCAACTCTTTTGCACTCAATACGCTTGAAACCGATAGAAACGGATCTAGATCTAGTCCTCTGCTCATTCTTAGTGTTGTGCTAGCTCAAGATCTGGATTCTACTCACGAGACCACCGATTTCGGGTTAAACAAGAACAACCGTCTTGAATCGGTTAACTGGCCGAACTAGCGTGATTCCAGTCGATCAGGCCGCTTGGGTCAAGATGGGGTTCTATTGGTTAACACGTTGTCAAAACGTCTCGATAAAACTACAAACAAACAAAACGACCAAGTGTAAGACGGCCGGAGCAACCAGGACGAAGTGCTGTCCGACCGGATAGACTACCCGAACGGATTGCTGTCCGACCGGATCACACCTTGGGACCCACACCTCATCAACTCTAACTGAAGTTTGAGTATCGAATGAATTGCCATCCGATCGGACTACCATCCGACCGGATTACTCTTCGGATCAAGAGATACTAGGACTTTAATGACTTAAACAATTTTCAACATGTTCATTAACAGGGTTGCCACCCGGTCGGATGGACATCCGACCGAGTGACTCTTCTGCAATGAATTGTTTCCACTAAGTAATCTCATCACTAAGGTCGCCGTCCGACCGGATGACAATCCGAACGGATTGATGTCCGCACTTAAAAGTACTTCGTCTCTTAGAAGTCAAGATACTTCAATAGTAAAAAGGGGCCATCGATTTCAGGAAATTGATGGATGAAGTAGAAACCATTAGGTATATCAGCGGTTATGCTGGAAAGGACATGGTAAGGTATACATCACAGTCATCCGATGGCAATACCCTTAATTAGTGAGGACATTAATGAAATCCACAGGAAGGATCCTCTTATACATTGTGGGATGGTCCAAGTTTTAAGGACCTTATTAGAAAACCTATTATCCGCGTCGCGAAATGGAAAAAGATGGAACAAGAATTTTTCCAACTCCCCCATAAGAGCTATAAACTATTGGGAGTATGATGCAAACCTTGGTTCATTGGTTGAAATAGTGCTCTTACTCAGTTAACCTAGAATCTAAGCATAATGCACTATATATATATTGATGATTTAGCATCGGCTAAGAAGGGGCACATTATGGTTTCAAAGCCTGTTCATTATAAATCCATTATGGATCTACCTCAGCTACTCACGTTGCATAGATTAAGAAATAACCAGTCAAAGCTAAGATTGCCCTAAAGTTGTCTAAGATTTTACAGCTATGTTTAAAAAAGGGTTAAGAATGGAGGTGTTTAACCCTCCTGATGAATAATTAGGGGTAGTTCACATTAATAATGACACCAGATGAATCCCTTATTGTGATTCGATTGCTAGGAGATAGGTTTAGGATCAGGTGTTGCTAAGTCTCTCATAAGAACCTAAGCTTAGCAAACTTTTAGAAATTTTCCCGTAAGAACTCCAGATATTAAGCGTAAGATAAAACTTACCTGAGAAATCATAAGAACCATTTCTTCTGTTCTTGTCAGAAACCTCCAGTCATAGAAATTTTTTTTGAAGTATCCTCTCTCGAGAGGAAGTGCGTCAGCACATATAGTTGATATCTCTTTAATCTCTATCGATTCCGAATACCAAATGGTATGATAAAAGCATCATATGAGGATTGGTGTATCTTAATAAATTCCATAGATTGCTTCCATGCCTGATCAGTATGGAGGTTTAATGCATGGGACCACAAAGATATTCCGATGGTCATAGAGTACTAAAGTCAACTAATGGTATTCAAAGGAGATATCCTGAATGGAATTGTCCAAGTAAATGTTCCAGACCAAGGAATTCGTGGACTCGTATCGTAAATGTGTCACTTAATTGACACAAGCAATGATGGATGAATTGGAGCTTGAGATTTGTAAAATCTCTGTAACCTCCTTGTATCTTGATTATCTTCTCCTAAGATTACTCTGTTTACCCCTGAGAGGCAGGTAGAGTTAAGGTTTATATCCCATTTAAGGTTGTATTATCATGAAATCTCCAAGACGGCTAGTACCATCATTGAAAGAATCGAAACCCTGATTAACCAAGTTTTAAAAATAGAGGGTTCATATAGCCTAACTCAATATCCTGAGAATTCGGTATAGTTAATTATGAAAGACGGTTCATTTTGCTTATGCACTATTACCGCAACCCTAATTAGGGAACGATTAAGAATTTCCATCAGCTGCCCAGGATCGTTGATCTGTTCGACTAACGACAAGGATTAGCTATTCTTTAAAATTAGTTAAGCAGTGGTTGGAATAACCATCTCACCTTAAGATAAGCTTTTCTATAATAGTTGATATATATAAGCATCAAGGCTACTCCCTTGGAGACCTTGTATAGATGGAATGTTAAACATCTATTGTTAGGACAATAGATTGGTAAGTCCAATTAACAGGATCGGAAAGTTTTATTGGAAACAACAAATAAGATCACGCAAATTCATAATCATCGGTAAGGTGCCAGTATTCGGCAGAAAATCAAGGATTAATGAAAATAGCAAACCTCCTAAAATTATTGTTAAGAAATAAGGTTCAACGAAAGATATCACCCAGGAAGGGTGTGCCAAATTTGTTAAATTATCAGGCTAGTTAAGCTCTAAATATATAAAATCATTCGAAGGAAATCGAATGTATCAAGATCAAGTAGCTTATAAGCTAAAACCTAATTAAGGAGCTTGGCGGAGCTCGCAATACATTGCACACTAGTGACTGAAGGATGTGTTTCGCCAATAAGTCAAGAAGCACTATCACATAATGATATGCAGATTTATGATGTGATGAGCACCCTGTATCGATTGAGGATCGACAGATTAAGAAGCTCCAAAAGGATACATGTACCTATTATAGGGGTTACTTTGGGAGTTTGGAAAGACTCCAGATATGTTATAGAAGTTAAGTCCATTATGCGACAAAAAGTACTTCCAGCATTTTAGCAAATCTCGAGGTCGAGATTTCTTTTAAGGGGGTGAGGATGTAACACCTCGAAAAATTCATGTCCAATAAAGTATTGACACGTGTCATAAACTTTAAACGAGTAAGAGAATACTCTAGAGGGACTAAAGTTGACAAACAAGGAAAGTATGTGAAAATAAGGGTTCAGAATGTCAACAATGGATAAATATACTTTACAATAACCCAACGTGATGTTTATACCCTTAAACGAATAAATCATGGATCATACGAAACTAATTGTGAAAGAAAGTGAGAGATTACAAACTATAGGGGTTAAATGTGTCGACATGTTTAAAGTATGCCTCTGAGTGACCTTTTAGCAAACCCGAAGCTTTGTAACGATTAATTATGCTCATTAGAATGTATGATAAAAATTTTACCAAGTTTCGTTATCGTATGAGAAAGTTATGATAAAAATTCGTATACGAGGGGTTAAAAGCGTCAACGTTGAATTTAAGACTTTTTGGTGATCATATGAATAACCGGGGACCTAACAAAGTTGATTTATGAATTGGAGTCCTTAAAAGTCAAGTGTGGGGGTTACAAGTGCAAGAAAGCATCTTAAAATCAAGTTCGGAAGGATCAAGGGCCAAATGTGTCATTTTTTGAAAGTTCTGTTTTGCTGACCAGGTCCTTACGGACCGTAAGGCTGGACCCTTACGGTCCGTAAGCAATGCCCAGATGCAGAAACTCGTTTAAATGGCTGTTCAGCCCATGTAACGACTTATCTTGCCCTTTAACACCACCAGGGGTTGCCTAAACTGATTCTTAGGCCTTAGGGACACTTGTTAATCATCAGGGAACATGTATAGCATGATTTATCATGATCATAATGGATCAAAATCACTATAAAAGGTCCCTCAATGTTGCAACATTCTTGCATTCTTTCCATCTGCATTTCTGGAGCTTTTGGGAGTTCAAGAGCAGACCCTAAGCATCCCTAATCGTGCATAGGACTTCTGTAAGTATGCTTAGCCTTTCCTAATTGAGTTTTACTTAGTTATTAGCTTAAAAGTCAAACCGTCGTAATTAACGTTTGACTTAGCAATTAATCATTAATGGTCCAGTGATTAGTCGAATTGAAGGTAGTTATAAGTTGGTATTTATGTGGGTAGTAAACCCTTAGAACGGCACCCTCTGATTCCCACTCTAACTAGACCATTTGTCGGGTCAAAGTTGATTAGAAAAAGTCAACAGAATGCTAATCCTCAAATTAACATGTAATTAGCAATGTAGAAGGCATGTAACCTATTTTATCACTCATATAACTTGGTAATAAGTATAAGAACTGGTCTAAGCTTGTTTGATCCGATAATTTTCTATTTAGACCCGGTTCGGAACCGAAAGTCGCAAAACTTTGACTTTTGCTTTGACTTCAGTTCTGACCCGATGTAGTATGAATTGGAAATGCCTTAGAGCTTCCTTAGGACCAGGTTACATGATAGTATAACCCTCTGTGGTTGGATCGTTGATTGTCCGATTCGTTTACACGTTTCCGTTAATTGCTTAATGTTGACCATAATGCCCTATTGACCATAAAACGAGAATTTTGAATATGTGAAAGGACAATAATCTTTGCTACTGATTTATAAACATGTCCCTAAAATTTCACATCAGTTGGAGGTCTAGATTAGGAGTTATGCTCAATAGCGCACTTAAAAAGCTTTTTGTTAATTAAACGGCGCAATTAGCATAAGGCCTACCTAAACCCAATTTTTGACACCAAAACTTTTACCCACTGATGTAATATAATATTTTGGGATTTTTAAATATTTTTAATTATTTTTAACCTGCTCATAACCTAAGGTTATGGCGTTGATTCGGTAAATACCGATTATACCCTTTTTGTGTATAAAATGAATTTTACATAATATTTTGACACCAATCAAATTGCTACTGATTTTATATGATAAATAAAGTGTTTTGAACTTTATAACCTGATCAGAAAAGTCAGATTTCCTGTATAACCCGGAAATCGCTTAAAATGGCTTTTTACGCGTATTAAACACATAGTATAGGTTTAATACCATTTTGGCATACAAGACTTATCACCAACTGATATAACCTATTTAATTAAGTTGTTTTACTGATTATTTCAGATCCGAGTCTCAGAACTTTATTTAATCTCTTTTATAATCTTTAAAATGACCAAAATACCCCTACGGGGCTTAAATTGAGATTAAACTCGTTTTGGGCATAATGGAAGGTATCCTACTGATATCACAACATATTTAAGGCATATTAACTTAGGAAACCTGTATATGATTCTTTTGGTTACTCGTTACGCACTTTTCGCGTTCGGATCGGCTTATGTAACTAGTTTGCATATATTAGCCGAAACGGGTCAAACCATATCATTTTTGTCTCAAAATCCAGAATGTGTTTAAGTTACCCATATTAAACAAGCATACAAGCTTATCGGGTCAAAACCACATTCTAATCCGGTCTTCGCTTTATCGTGCGTTTGAACCGTATCTTCCTTTGAAAACTAACCGGTCTAAGTCAAGGCTTAATTAAAGACCCGTTAGGATTCTAATAGGTTATTAAAAACCTTCGTTCTAGATTAGGAGCCCAGTAAAAGCAATCTGTACTTGCTGAATTGATATACGGCTGGGATTGAATTTATATTTAGCTCAGGTAAATACTTTTAACTTATTTTCCCTATACGGGCTTAGGGTACGGTATATAAAATACCGATTGGTCGGGCATTAAATATTTAATCGTATGGTGGTTAATTTATATTAATTGGCCCGTTTAAATTGTTTTGTTTGCTTAAAGCCTTTGGGAAGTTAATGACCAAGTCCCGGATATCCTTGGCATCATTTTACGAAATGGCCACGACCTAAGCATGCGGGTGTAGGCGTACACCCGTTGGTGTATAAATAAATATTAAGGTATAACCGCCAGTTTCGGGGAAAACTGCTGCGGGACTATATCATGTGGTGTGTCTATTGATCTTTAACCCGGCACGAACCGGGCTACTGAACGCATAAGGAACATGTAATTCTCTTATAAGATTATATTCAAATAATTATCCCAAGTTATAAAATGTTTGTGCCACGTGCATTCAAATCAATTTTTAACCTTTTCAAAATGAGTCAGTTAAATTGTATTTACCAGTGTAAACTGACGTATTTTTCAAAAAGGCTAAGTGCAGGTACTAATCGGAATGGGCTGGCTACTCCTAGCATCAATAAAGAGTCTCGCAAGCTTAGATGCCTAAATTTTGTTGAACAATGTTTCATTTTTAATTTTGATCCGCCTGTGGATCCTTTACTTTCCGTTGTAATACTTGATATTACTTTATATTCGGATTGTAATATATTTATCTTTTGCTTCCGCTGTGCATTTATATTGTTGGGATTGAACCCTATCAGAGGAACAGATAATCAAAGCCAAAACTGGATCAGAGCAGTGGATCCAGAATAAGCAGATGATTACAGTTGGTTCATACAAATCTCTCCCCTTGAAAGTGGTTTCATATCTGCTGACCTCCTATCTGCTGATCTTATTAAGTGCTGACCTACAACTGCTGCCTTGCATCTACTGCCAATGTCAAAGACTGATGGAAGACCAAAGCCCTGCTGATTCAATCTACTGCCTTGGATCAAGTACTGCTGATCCGGACAAGCACTGCTGGGTTCACAGCAGTGGAAGGAAGCAGCAGCTGTTTAAGTGTCTTTTATGTAAATAAATGTAATAGCAGTAGTTAGTACATCAGTGTTTGTATAGATCAGAGGTTAGAGTTTGTTAGGAGGTTAGATATCACTTTCATGGTGACGTCAGCTAAGATGCTCAGTGGTTTGCAAGTGCCTATAAATAGTTTAGTACTTTGTACTGTTCTATTAGCTCTTTTACAACTTCGTCTTCTTTGCACGAACAAACTACTGAGCTCTGGCTGAGGGGGAGTTTGCATTCACTCATCAATCATTGTAATCGTTGTTGAAACAAATTCAATCTTTCGATTCATTGTGTAAAGATGTTTGATTAAAGTATTACTCTCGTTTGATTGTATGCAAAGTTTGTTTTCATCTTAATTCCGCTGCACAACTCTTTCATTTTCATCTTAATTTCAAACGAAAATACAATAAAAAACAAACTCAGATCCAACAATTGGTATCAGAGCTTGGACAGTCAAATTTGATTTAACAATCATTTTGACGTAAATAGTTCAGCTCATAACAGTTGATACTGATCGTTTGTTCGTCCGTTGAAAAACAGAGCAAGGATTAATCACCATTAAAGTTGATTTCTCAGTGTCTGTAAAACAACAAGAATGACGTCACAATCTCAGGATGATAAAAACAACATCGGCTCACTTTTTAAACCACCTATGCTAAAAAGAAATGAGTACAACATCTGGCAGAGAAGGATGGGTCACATCCTTGCTCAACAAAGCACAGGTTGTTGGAGGTCTGTCATTTATGGTCCCCATGTTCCTTCAGTGCCAAGCGCTGAAGATGCAAAAAATTTCGTTTCTAAACCAGTTGAAAATTATGCCGAAACTGATTTTCAAAAGATCGAACTAGATGCTAAAGCGTTTAGCATCATAGCATCAGCGCTGCCCAATGAGATATATGCTGGACTGTTACACTGTAACAGTGCCAAAGAGTTATGGGACGCACTTAAGGAACAGTTTGGGGGAACCGAGGAAGTCATAGAAAACAATAGGGAAATCCTGAACCAACAGTATGAAACATTTTGCTACGTTAAAGGTGAATCACTAACGCAACAATTTGAGCGTTTCAGCTGTCTCATCAGTGAACTGAGGCTTGTTAACACCACTTTTACAAACTCAACTCAAAATAGCAGGTTCCTCAGGTCACTGCCAGAAAAATGGGACACCATAGCTTTTGTCACCCGAAACTCACCTGAGTTCAAGGATCTGACCTTGACCCAACTCCATGGTCGACTCCTGACCTACGAAAGGGAGTTGAACCAGAAAAGGAGGTTACAAGAGTCAGGAAAAGTTACCGATGATTACACTTTCGGTAATACTGCTCTTCTGGGTCAAGAAGAATCTGGAAGCAGTGGTAAGGATCAGGGTTATGATCACTTCATTGACATAACTGCTGGTGCAAATTTTAACAACCCTGATCCTCACTCTTCAAGTTATGCATTCACTGCAAACGAAAACTAGATGTCAGATAATCTAAGCTTTGAACTCAATGATTTACAACATTTCGATCCCACTGACTTAGAGGAAATGGACATCCTGCACCAACTGGCCTTGCTAAGTGTTAGAACTAGCAAATTTTACAAAAGAACAGGGCGAAAATTCCCAGGGTTGCATGGGAATCTAAGGGTTGGGTTGGATAAATCGAAAATCAAGTGCTACAAGTGTAATAGGTTGGGACATTTCGCTAGGGAATGTAGGAGTCAAACTACTGGTCCCATAATTACTCATCCTAGCTCAAATCCTAGACCTCAAAACCAAAGCACTGTGCACTATACCCAGTATACCCCAGCAGCTCAAGTGAACACTGCTCACTATGCTGTTGCCCCTGTGCCAGTACACTATGTCCAAACTACTGTTCCACAAATCCAATATGTTCAAACCCCTGCTCCACAGGTACAAATGCAACCTGTTGCACCTCAAACCACTGCTCCAGCAGCAGCACAACCAGATCAACAAAGTTTTTTCACTCAAGGGTTTGTTGACTGGAGTAGTATGCCTGAAGATCTTAGTGATGAAAATTTTGCACTCTATGCTTCTAATGATTCTTCTCATGATGAGTTTTGTTTAATGGCATTAGAGTCAATACAGGAGGGGGTTGAAACTGAGGAGGAACAGCAGAGCTTTGAAACAGTGGAAGAGGTGACTGAAGCAGTGGTTACTGCTGTGGCTGGTGAACTACTGTTGGGGGAAAGTTCAGGTACCCTGATTGAACCAATGACAGATCCATGGTCCGTAGAGGATATAGAAGAAGAGAAAGAAGAAAAGGCTGGTGAAAAGAAGGTGAAAGCTGATGATGAAGAAGATCATCAATGTGATTGTGCAATGATGGCAGCTGCCAAGGTATCTCCTCAAGTTCTTGAAAAACTGTGTTCTGACAATTGCATAATTGCTTTTGCTAACATCAAAGAGGTGAATGAAAACCTTCGGGATAAAATCTTGACTGATGAGGTCAAATTTGAAAAGTCTTTAAAAGAACTTAAAAACAAATTGACTGAAAAGGAAAAAGAAATCAGTTGTCTAAAAGAAGAGCAAAGCATCACCAAAACCCAACTTCAAACTATGGTAGAAAAATACCAAGTTTGCAAAAAGGAGTTGGAGACCACCCAGATTACTTGTGAAAGATGGGTGGAATCCTGCAGAGGATATGAGGTGATGCTTGCTAAATAGATTGAAAGCAATGTGAAATTTGGGGTTGGTTATAGAAAATATGATGATGAGCATATTGCTTTTGAAAAATCTGTCCAAACCACTGATGAAACTACTGAGCTCATCCCCACAAACAAGAATGGCCAAGAAGTGAAAATCACTGACAAACTTGGTAACAAAATCACACTTACCAGACCAATGGGATCCTCCACTTTGAAGGAGCTTGAAGATCATCAGTTTAAACCAAAATGGTCTGATGAGTGTGATATTCTTGAAAATTTCAAGCCAATGGACTTTACATCAACTGATGGTGCTAAAGCTCCAAAAGCTAAAGTCATACCTCTCAAGGACATCCCAGCAGTGGTTAAAACCTCTGCTGCAAAGGAGTCTGAAAAGAGAAAGAAGAAAGAAAAAATTGATAACTTGTTTTGTGAATTCTGTGAGAAAAGGAATCATCTAACAAAAGATTGTTTCCACTTGAAAGCTTATGATTTAAACAAAACAAGTGTCATTGTTTCAGCTGAAAGTTGCATTGTTTGTGGTAAAACAAACCACAAAACTCAAGCATGTGTGTATCTCAAAAACTTTGATGTGAAAAAGAATGAGTACATTGCTAAAACATCCTTGAGTCCATCATCATCATCAACATCTGTCAAATTCACCAAGAAACAACCACTGTTTGTGCCAGTTCAAACAGCTGTTACAAAACAGCTGAACCAAACATCTGTCAAAAGAGATGTTCAGGTTACTGATGCACCCCCTGCCAATCAGTTCAGAAAAGGCAAGGAAAAACAGTCTTACCAAAGGATTCCACACGTTTATGAGGCCTACAAAAGGCCCTCTAAACCCAAAGTGAACAGGCATCCTTTTGGTTACCAGCAGATGATTGGTCAGGACCCACAACAGTGGTTAGAGAAACACTGTCCTAAAACAGTTAAAACCCTTGACCTAACCACTGTCCTCCATTCTGCATCCATCCCAGACACTGTTGAGACCCCATCCAAAGCCCTGCTGGCTTTGGAGACCTTAATGAACTAATCTTTTACTTCATGTGCAGGGAGCTTCTGCATGCTTTGATAGTCTTTGGTATGTAGATAGTGGAGGCTCCAGGCACATGACAGGATGTAAAGCCCTCCTTAAAGACTTTAAAATCCATGGAGGGGGTGATATATCCTTTGGGAATAATAGTAAGGGGAAAGTTCTGGGGTCTGGTACAGTGCAATCTGGAAATGTAAAATTTGAAAATGTCAATCTGATAGACAATCTAAAATTCAACCTTCTGAGTGTATCACAAATGAGTGACAAAGGGTTTGGGTCATTCTTCACAAAAGACTGTTGTAGGATTGTTGGACCATAAATGGTCAAAAAGATTGAAGCAATAATCAAAACTGGTCAAACTAAACTTGTTGCTCAAAGAAGTGGCAATGTTTATGTTGTTGACATGTCAAAAGAGTGTCCCAGAGCTGATGCCTGTCTGTTCTCAGCTGCCTCTAACAAAGAGACAGAACTTTGGCACAGAAGGCTGGGGCACACAAATCTTAAGACAATCACAGAAATTTCAAAAAATGGTTTGGTGAGAGGCCTACCACAAAAATTGTTTTCATGTCCTGAACATTGCATTTCCTGTTTAAAAGGAAAACAGCATAAAAGTTCTTTCAAGTCCATTGAAGAGTCCAAAACAACCTAGTGTTTGCAAATGCTACACATGGATTTGTTTGGCCCAGTTCAAGTCATGAGCCTCAAAAAGAGAAGATATTGTTTGGTTATTGTTGATGACTTTTCTAGGTTTACATGGACTTTCTTTTTACACTCAAAAGATGAGACTGCAGGCATTTTGCAAGACTTTGTAACACAGGTTGAAAAGCAATTTGACCTTCCAGTGAAAAGCTTCAGGAGTGACAATGACACAAAATTCAAAAATAGGGAGTTGGATGCCTTCTGTGTGAAGAAAGGGATTGTAAGGCAGTACAGCATCCCTAGAACACCAGAGCAGAATGGGGTAGTGGAAAGGAAGAATAGAACTCTGATTGAGGCTGCCAGAACCATGCTTGCAGATTCAGGTTTGCCTTTAACTTTCTGGGCAGAGGCAGTAAACACTGCTTGCTATGTCCAGAACAGAGTTTTAATAAACCCTAGGCACAAAAAGACTGCCTATGAAATTCTGTATAAAATTAAACCACTGATTTCATACTTCAAGGTGTTTGGCTGCCCATGCTTTATTTTGAACTTAAAAGATTCCATTTCAAAATTTGCAGCAAAAATTGATTGTGGTTATCATCTGGGATACTCAACCACTGCCAAGGCCTACAAAGTGTTCAATACACGGACCAAGGCAGTGGAGGAGACTTTGAATGTTAAGTTCAATGAACTTTCATCAATGAAAATCCCAGCAAACCCTGCAGATCTGTTTGATCTTGAAAAATTTACTTTTGAAAATACTGCTGTCAAGACTAACAGTGCAGGTCCATCAGAGGATACAACACCAGACTATGGGTATGAAATCATCATCCCTCAAAGGTCTGCCACAAAGGGAAAAGCACCAGCTGTTCAAAACAGTTGTCAAAGCTCAACCACTGCTACCTCAACAGTTGTTGACCAAAGTAGCCCATCAACCATTGCTTCCACATCCTCAAACACTGCTGACAAAAGTTCACAAACAGTGGATAAAAGTCAGCAATTGTCCACTTCATTACCTCCTATTCCACCACCTTTTGAAGCCACTGCTGGATCATCAAAGTCCCCAGCAGTGGTTAGCTCAGATGATACACATTTGCAGCCTTCACCAACCAATGCCATCATACCATACCAAGGAGATTTAATCTTCTTGAGATCTCATCCACCTGATCAAATCATTGGCAACATAAATGAAGGGGTGCTCACAAGAAGCCAAACCCAAAACATTTGTCTTTTTGCTGGTTTTCTATCACTCCATCAGCCAGTCAAGTACCAAGAGGCACTGAAAGACAACAGCTGAGTAGAAGCCATGCAAGAGGAGCTCCAACAGTTTAAACGACAACAAGTATGGGAGCTTGTACCACTGCCAGAAGAGGTTAGTCCCATTGGCACAAAGTGGGTCTTTAAGAACAAAACTGATGAAAGGGGTATTGTTGTCAAGAATAAAGCCAGGCTTGTGGTTCAAGGTTACAGACAGGAAGAAGGGATTGATTATGATGAAACATTTGCCCCTGTTGCAAGATTAGAAGCAATTAGACTGTTCCTGGCCTTTGCTGTCAACCACAAGATGAAGGTGTTTCAAATGGATATCAAAAGTGCTTTCCTCTATGGTACAATTCAAGAAGAGGTATATGTATGTCAACCTCCAGGTTTTGAGGATCCATTTTATCCAGATCATGTCTACAGGCTAAACAAAGCCTTGTATGGCTTGAAACAAGCACCAAGGGCCTGGTATGAAACTCTTTCCAACTTCCTACTCTCAAATGGTTTCAAAAGAGGTACCATTGATAAAACATTGTTTTTAAAATGGAGAGGGAAGGATTTAATGATTGTCCAGATTTATGTGGATGACATTATTTTTGGAAGCACATGTAACTCAATGTGTGAAGAGTTTAGAGAACTCATGACAGCAGAGTTTGAAATGAGTGCAATGGGTGAGCTGCAATGCTTTCTTGGTCTCCAAGTACAGCAATTGCAAAATGGAACTTTCATTCATCAAAGCAAATATGCTAAAGAACTTTTAACCAAATTTGATATGAATGATTGTAAACCATGCAGCACACCCATGGCAACAAATAAGCTGGTCATGTCTGATGAAAAGGATGAGCTGATTGACCAAACACTTTATAGAAGCATGATTGGGTCTTTATTGTACCTAACTGCATCTAGACCAGACATCATGTTTGCAACATGTGTCTGTGCAAGAAGTTAATCAGCTCCCAGAAAATCAAATCTCATTGCTGTAAAAAGGATCTTCAGATACATAAAAGGTGCTCCCACACTTGGTATCTGGTATCCAGCTAATGGGAACATCAAGCTTTCAGGTTTCTCAGACAGTGACTTTGCTGGATGTCACACCACAAGGAAGTCCACATCAGGAGGGTGCCAGTTTCTAGGTGATTGCTTAGTTTCATGGCAAAGCAAAAAGCAAGCAGCTGTTTCAACATCCACTGCTGAAGCTGAATACATTGCTGCTGCAAGCTGTACAGCCCAACTCCTGTGGCTTCAAAATCAGTTGCTGGATTTTGGTATCACTGCCTTAAAGACACCACTCATGTTGGACAGCCAGGCAGCAGAAAATATCATCAAAAATCCAGTTTCCCATTCAACCACCAAACACATCGACATCAGACATCACTTTGTGAGGGATTGCTATGAAAAAGGTTTGATTTCTCTGCATCATGTCCCAACCAAAGACCAACTGGCAGATGTGCTAACAAAAGCACTTGATACAGCCACTTTTGAAAGCTTGGTCTCTAGGATTGGGATGCTGAACATGGAATAGCAAGCAACATCTTGCTTTTCTATGAATAAAAGCAACAAAATGTTTTCAGAAAATCAAAATTCCATCCTTAAAAATAGCTAAAAATGAAAATTTTTCATTAAAATCCTTAAAAGTCTGCCATTAACCACTGTTTGTTCAAAAGTCTGTCCATTGCTGAAAGTCAACCCCTGTTCTCTCATTCCTTTGATAAACTCTGTTGTTCAAAAGCAGTGTATTATCCTCTGATATGCTATCCACTGATAGTGAAAATCATCCACTGCTTTCATATCACTGCCTTCATTAGTCACTTTCATAAAAGTACTGTCCTTCACTTTCACCAGGGGTTGTCACGTGGACAGTACATATTGGTCAGACCTTTTGTAACGGCTGCCAACTCAGCATTCACTTTCTTCCCTATAAAATCTCCCACTCACCACCAAAACAGGGTTTTACTGTCGAATTGAATTCTTAAAAATTCTCTTCTCAAAGCAGTTTTTCTTTTCATCTCTCACAAATTTCTTCGATCATTCATCTTCAAAATGACAAAATCGAAGTTATCTTCAAAACCCTCCTCCAAATCATCTTCGAAAACAGCCTCTCAAAAGGCAATCTCCACTGAAATTCCACATAAACCATCTCACAATCTCCTGGGTCTTCTCACAAAACCAGGAACCACAAATGTTTTCGATTCCATCATTGATATCATGGCAAAATCAAAGTACAAAACTTTGCTCACCGCCGATGCACCAATCTATTTGGCAACCCAAAGGGAGTTCTGGAAGAATGCAACCCTTGAAAAACAAGGTGACACTGCAACCACCATAAACTCTTCTATAAAGGGTAAAGCTGTCCAAATCACACCACAATCCATTACAGAGGTCTTTCAACTCGATGATCAAGAAGGTAAAATTTCTTTCACTAAAAACGAGTTGCAAACTGACTTCATTGAGAGAAGGTATGAAGCCACAATGATGAAGAAGATTACCTTAGAAAAAGGTTATTTTCCTTCTGCAACCAGATTTTTATTTCATACCCTCCTACTATGTGTTTCAAATAAAACCACTTCTTTCAATGAAATCCCTTTAAAGATTCAAAATCTGGGATATGCTATTCTTCAAGGAGAAAATTTTAACTATTCTCAAGAAATTTTTAAAGATTTGGTTAATAATGTTGAAACAAAATCATTCTTACTGTTTCCAAGGTTTTTAAGTTACTATTTTTCAAAGAAATTCAGTAAGGATGATTTAGCTGTAATAAACCAAGGTGATTCTACTCAAATAAACAGTTTAACAACTGAAACTTTTTCAAGAATGTTAGCACCTTGCAAAACACAAGCAGAGGTGCCTGAGCAGATTTTAGCAGTTACAACTGCTCCTCAGGTATCTGCTGCTGAGCCCACTGCTCAAGGTGATCAAAGCAGCAGCACAACTGTTTTGAAACCCACACCTAAAATCTCCAAAAAGCCAAAAAGAAAAACACAAAAACCCCCCAAAACCACCAAAAAGGCATCTCTGGAGGATGAGATACCAGAGCTTCTGCCAGTGACAACACAAAAGCCACAAGAAACCACTGCTGCTACTTCCTCACAGCAGTTGGTACAAATATCTCAACCCATAACCACAACTCCTCCTGCTTCTTCACAAAAAGAACAGGTTGTACAAATAGGGTCTCCACATCATGATGCTCTGGAAACACTCGTTTCTATCATCCACAGCTCAATACCCGGGGCAAATCCACTTTCTACACCACCCTTCACATCCACAATTCCCCCACTAACTAAACTGCTGTTGGATGCAATTGATTTGAACCAGGCATTAACCAGTCCTTCTTAATCACCGATCAATGAGAATATGCATCAACCACTGACTGGCTCTGCTGTATCAATCTTTGCTAACCCACCAACACAACCTGAGGAGGTTACACCCCTTGAGTTACAAGTAACTCTTGGTGGTAATCCAAGTGAAGCAGCCACTACAATTGTTACACCCACTGGGTTTCATTTGGACAGTGGTTACATTAATAAGACTTCCTTGGAGGCAATTCCTTATATAGCACCTCTGCCAACCACCAGTGGATTTATTTATCCTACTGGAAACATCAAAAGGTTGTCAAGTGTTGAAGGAAGAAGACCCCAGTACCAAGACAAAGGGGCATCAGTGGTTAATGTTTGGAGTATATTTCCTACATCAACTACTGATAAAACCACTGCTAGTGGGAAATCAGATGATCCCATTAACTTGGGTGATGATTTAAAGTACCAGAAATTGACGGATCGAATTGAAAAACTTGATAACTCTGTTGCAGAACTCAAAGATATGCTACAACAGGTGTTACAAGTACAAAAGGTACAATCAACTGCTGTTCCATCTCAAGCACCTGCTCCACAAAGGGCATCTGCTACAAATGAGCTTTGGAATTTGTTTCAACCTTTTCTCCATCAACAAGCACAATTAGCAAGATCAGCAACATGAGAAACATATCCAACAGCTGAGAAATGCAATGGAGTCAAGGTTCAAAAACACTCAGGCTGATTTAAAAGCTCTTAAAACTCAGATCCTGCAAACCACTGGCACTGCTCCTCCAACAGTACTTTTCATTGATCAACTCCCAGACGATAATGCCAAAAAGGGGGAGAAAATTCAGGAATGGAAGAAGAAAGGAATAGATGATGGTCTCTACATTGAACCTGAAAAGGATGCTATGACCAGAAAAATTCCTGTACCAGATGGTAGTAAGAAGGTTGATGCTACTCAAGAAGCACTTGATGAAGGAGTAGCAAGTGTAAAAAGAGATAGAATGGCAAAGGATGTTTCAAGGTGGAATGAGGAGAAAAGAGCTTTCATGGAACTGTATGAGCAGGGTTGTTCTGGTTCTAAAGATTCTAAAAATCTGAAGACAAAAAGAAAACCTAAGTCCATCCCATCCAGATTTCCAAAGCCTCCAAAACCACCATCCAAAAGCCATCAGCATAAAACCTCCATTCAAACAGCTGTTGTAACTCCTGCTGTATCAACTACTGCTGGTACTTCAGTGGTTTCAACATCTGTTCCCACTTCAACACACACTACTTCAACACACACCAAAATTACTACATTACCATCACCACTGTCACCACCAAAAACAATCTCACCACCACTTCCACCTGCTGACAAAAAGCAGAAGACAACAGATGTTATAACATCTGTTGTAATGACAACAGTGGTTGAAGCACCGGTTGTTTCAACAACTGTTAGTCAGACACAAACCACTGCCACTCAATCTACTACCACTGTTCCATCTCAAACATCATCAGTCTCTCCTAAACCAAAAAGGAGAAGGCTAATTTTAAAAGATGATGACACATCTCCATCACCAACATCTTCAAAATCCCTGTCACTTGTCACTATTCCAAAACCCATACCTCTCTCTTCAGCTCAAATTTTAAAGCCATTACCTCCTGCTGGTGTCTCATTTCCTCTGGAACTCATTGCAGTCAGAGAAGAAATCAAATCTTTTTATTATGAAGATGACCCAGCCAAAAGGAGTTTGCCATCAATTGCAGGATATCCCAGGCCTAACAACATTGAAGAATACTTGAAACTCAAGGCCAAACAAGCAGAGGATATTGCAATAAAAAACAGAAAAGGGAAATCTGATAGAGAATTTCAACAAAACTATCAGTTTTTACTCTCACAGGTCAATGCTATGGAGCGTTTTGCTAAAAATGTATGTCAGCAAATCTCAGAAAGGGCAGATGAGTCCTTGAGGAAAGACTACATTGAGAATATCATGACCTACAATAAATACAAGGGGGAGAAACACATGTACAAGAACTGGACCATTCCTGAGCTTGAAAAAGAAGCAGCCAGGATTCAAAACATGATCAAAAATAAGGTCAAGCAGACTCCTCCTGAAAAATTCAAACAATTTGAAGCCGAGAAGATGTTAGAGTTGAGGAGAATGAAAGAGGAGCTGATTGCAGCTGATTATGGGTCAAAGAACTCTGTGACAAAGTGGGGAGAAGATAGAGTCAGGGCAACCTATAAAAGATTAGAGGAACTTAGAAAGAAAGATCCAAGAGTTCCACAAAAGCCTGACTATTCCAAAGCAGAGGTCTCAAAAAGACCACCAAAGCTGCAAGTCAAAAGAACCACTGCTCCAGCTGGTGCTGCCATCTACAAAAGAAGGAGCAAAAACCAGTTTAGCATGGAAACAATTCAAGATCTATTAGCTGGAGATGCCATTGTAAAAGCAGGCACGGAAGTAATGATAAAAGAAGATCTTGAATTGGAACAATCTGCAAGTGCTGCTCAGCCAGCTATGAACAGGCCAGCCTCACCAAATACTTCTGCAAATAAACATCTCCCAAGAAACCCACCAGGTTCAAAAATACAAATGTGGGAAACTGACAAACAGACCTGCGTATTGACTTTGCTCAGGTCTGGTGGAGGAGTGGAGAAAATATCAAGGGAACAAGCTCTTGGCCTGAGTCTTGAAGATTTGCAAGATCTCCTTGATCTTCCACTTAGTAGGGATGATGAAGATACAGATGCCCTAGACTTTGAATTACAATTTAAAGGTCAGATAAGGGAACTGTTGATGAAGCAATAAAGACTTCCACAAATAATGAAGAGTTTTGGCATTATCTGTTCCAGGGGGAGATTGTTGGGATTGAACCCTATCAGAGGAACAGATAATCAAAGCCAAAACTGGATCAGAGCAGTGGATCCAGAATAAGCAGATGATTACAGTTGGTTCATACAAATCTCTCCCCTTGAAAGTGGTTTCATATCTGCTGACCTCCTATCTGCTGATCTTACTAAGTGCTGACCTACAACTGCTGCCTTGCATCTACTGCCAATGTCAAAGACTGATGGAAGACCAAAGCCCTGCTGATTCAATCTACTGCCTTGGATCAAGTACTGCTGATCCAGACAAGCACTGCTGGGTTCACAGCAGTGGAAGGAAGCAGCAGCTGTTTAAGTGTCTTTTATGTAAAGAAATGTAATAGCAGTAGTTAGTACATCAGTGTTTGTATAGATCAGAGGTTAGAGTTTGTTAGGAGGTTAGATGTCACTTTCATGGTGACGTCAGCTAAGATGCTCAGTGGTTTGCAAGTGCCTATAAATAGTTCAGTACTTTGTACTGTTCTATTAGCTCTTTT
The DNA here is from genome assembly GCA_030545235.1 of Helianthus tuberosus. Lineage (NCBI taxonomy): Eukaryota > Viridiplantae > Streptophyta > Magnoliopsida > Asterales > Asteraceae > Helianthus > Helianthus tuberosus. The sequence goes on along the minus strand of CM060357.1, from coordinate 36,757,545 downwards.
ACAACTTCGTCTTCTTTGCACGAACAAACTACTGAGCTCTGGCTGAGGGGGAGTTTGCATTCACTCATCAATCATTGTAATCGTTGTTGAAACAAATTCAATCTTTCAATTCATTGTGTAAAGATGTTTGATTAAAGTATTACTCTCGTTTGATTGTATGCAAAGTTTGTTTTCATCTTAATTCCGCTACACAACTCTTTCATTTTCATCTTAATTTCAAACGAAAATACAATCAAAAACAAACTCAGATCCAACATATATATTGTGTTGTTTCCATTGTTATTTTTCTGATTAGCCCCTGCATGGGCGAGTCATTGCTGTTAGAAGTTCCGTTTAGGGCAACTCTGTACCTATTTAAATTTTAATGGGACGGTTAGATTTAAAATAACGTTCCTATTATGAGATCTACCATTATAATAAGAAGGCAAAATCTAAAAAGGGACAAGACCTAGCTCATGTGTCGTTTTAAGACAGGGCCAAGACGGTAGTTCCACAATTAGATTCAGATCCTTGTTTACCTCTCAATTTAGGATTGTTTTGCGTTAAATATTAAAAGAATCTTAAAGGTAAAACCTAGCCTAAATGTCAATGCAGACATGGCCAAGATGGTAAAACCTAGCCTAAATGTCATTGCAGACATGGCCAAGACGGTAAAACCTATCCAAAAGATTCCAATCCCTGTTAACATCTGTAAGTATGTTAACATTTTTGGCAAACTGTGAATCGTTAAAGTCACACAGGCCATTGGGGTTAATCTAAATTCCCTTATTTGAAATAATCATCCCTTAAGGATGAAGTGCCTACGGGCTATAATTAACGTCCTCTGAGACTAAAGACAGTAGTAGCCTATAACTCCCTGTCAAGAAAAGGTGATGAACTGTGATTCAAACCTTAATGCCTCGGTTCTATAAAATATGGGCTTATAAATTAAACTTGTCTACGTGACTAGGCCTTTTGCGCCATTATTAACTTATAATTTAGGATTTATGATAAGGATCCTGAACAATTATATATTTATCAAATTAACTAAAATGGTTATTAAAAACCATGGGTTATAAATTTTGGTGATTTTACATAAGCCTATTCTAAAGCTTCAAAACCTTGTTTACACCTGTAAACATGTTAACATTCCTGGTAGATGTGATTCAATCACATAATTCATCCTTACACTGGATTCTCCCGAAATCCTTTCTTATTTGGTGAATTAAGCATCCATTAACGGTGTAATACTTACGGGCCATATTCATTGTCATACAAGACAAAAGATGGTCGTAGCCTACAACTCCCTGTCAAGAAAGGCAATGAACAACGTTCAAAGCCTAAATACCTGATTCTGCAAAATCATGGTTTATAATTTAAAGCTGCGCTTGTGACTTGGCCTTTTGTGCCATAGTTATATTATAAATAAATTTAGGATAATTATAAACCCTGAATAAAATAAGTATTATTCCTTTCATGCCAGTGTATACATTAAAAAGAATCTTAAAAGGTATAACCTAGCTTGAATAAAGACCTAGCTAAGATGGTAAAACCTGTTTAAAAAAAGATTCAGATCCTTGCTAACATCTGAAAACGTGTTAACACTCCTGACAAAGGTGATGCAATAAAATCACACTTGTCATCTTTATATTAGGAACTTCCAAACCCCTTATTTAGCGTAAATGATCAAGAGGGACCATGGCTAATAAACGTCGAACATAATGAACACATCAAAACATCCATTAGGATGAATACCTTCGGGCAAAGATGTATACACGAAAAAGATAGTTTTATTTCATAATCTCTTGTTAAGACAATGAACTATGAAATTTTCCGATCCAAAGGAATCATCGATTATGTTTTAAAATTTTCCCTAGTGACAAGGCTCCTGTGCCATCAAGAGTCCTTTGGAACAAGCCTTAGTGCTATATAAAATGTCGGTGCGACATTGACAGTCGTGATTTATGTCCCCTGTCTAAGAAATATGAAGGATTATATTCCGTTTAAACACCAAAGATGGTTTATTTAAAAATCTAGGCAAAACATAATCAAATAAATTTAATACTATCTATTGGCCTACATGGTTTATTTGCACCATGGCTATTTAATCATCAATTCGACAATCCAATATAATTAAGCAAATTATTACTACATGATTTGTAGCCTTCAAAGCTTCACCATGGCTGACTCCTCTGAAGCTCACAATCATCCAGTTGATCAGAATGATGATGCAAGACTGAACTTAACAAGCACCGAGTTTCAGGCTATGATAAATACAGCCGTAAACAACGCTGTGGACCGTGTGTTGAAGGATCATAAGCGAAAGTGCGATAAAACCCCAAATAGGGGTTACAAAAAGGGTAAGACCGGTTCAAGCTATAACCAGTCCAAGCCAAAGGAGGTAAAGCCCAAATGCAATAACTGCAGGAAGCAACATTCTGGAAAATGCACAATCGACCCACGTGCTAAATTATGTGGAATTTGCAAAACCAAGGGTCACAAGACCTTGGATTACAAGAAATTGGAAGATGCGAACTGTCTCAGCTGCGGCGAAAAGGGCCACATCAGTACTAATTGCCCTAAGGCTGCCAAGGAAGGAGCAACTAAGTCTGGGAAGGATTTGAAGGACAAACAGCAGACCGGTGAAAAGACCAGATGCAAAACATGTAGGAAATACCACCTCGGGAACTGCAGATATGAATCTCAGCCTCTACCCTGTGGAATCTGCAAGTCCAAGGAGCATAAGACCTTGGATTGCAAGAGATTGGGAGACGCAACCTGCTATGGTTGCAATGAAGAAGGGCACATTAAGACCAACTGCCCTAAATACGCTAAAAATCTTGAGGAAGTTAAGAAGACCAAAGCTGGAAGCTCTCAGATGAATGCTCAATAGGCTATTCAGGATGACGATGTCACAACAGGTACTTTCTTTATCAATAACGCTAATACTAGAATATGATTTGATTCAGGTTCAGATAAGTCTTTCATAGACAATAGATTTTGTAAATCATTAAATCTGCCTGTTAAAATTCTAAGCGTTAAGTATAAAGTAAAATTGGTCGATAGTACCTCAGAGACTGCTTCAGCAACATTAGATGGATGTTTATATCTATTAAGAACCATTCTCTTTCCGCTATCCTTGCTTTCATTAATATAAGGACTCGATATAGTCATAGGAATGGATTGGTCGTCGTGTGACCAAGCCCATATTGTGGGTGTAATAAGAAGTATGTAGTTATAAAAACTCCTTATGGTGAACCTTTGACCATTCAAGGAGACACTGGGTATGGATTGCCTAAACACTTGTTGAATATAGTATTTAATACCAAAGATTCGAGCATGGAAACTCAGATAAGACAAACAACAGTCGCAATGCTGAGGATGCGACAAATGTTAATGTTGCATCCAATGTGAACCTCAATGTTAATAGAGTTAATCTCCAAAACGGTAATTAACGCAGCTGTTAGAGAGGCTATGAGAAAAGTTATTAAAAGGTTCGAGAAGCCGAATGATGTTCGCTTTAAAACACATGTCGCTGCTCATGAGAAAGAGCTTTATTCATGCTTCAAATGCGAAGAATAACCCAAACAAAATCATATGTGGCAAGAAGCCCCTTTCCTTTTAGGATGTACTTAAAAGTACTTCGTCTCTTAGAAGTCAAGAGACTTCAATAGTAAAAAGGGGCCATCGATTTCAGGAAATTGATGGATGAAGTAGAAACCATTAGGTATATCAGCGGTTATACTGGAAAGGACATGGTAAGGTATACATCACAGTCATCCGATGGCAATACCCTTAATTAGTGAGGACATTAATGAAATCCTCAGGAAGGATCCTCTTATACATTGTGGGATGGTCCAAGTTTTAAGGACCTTATTAGAAAACCTATTATCCGTGTCGCTGACGTGATTGTCGTGGGTCACACAAATTTAATCCCAATAACAACTATAGATAGTGGTAAGAGGGTATCGAACTCAGGGAGTATGTGGAAAGTATGTCGATTATTTAGCTTTGCACTTAAACTAAGATTAAACTAAAATTGCAGAAATTAAAATTCAAGAGTTGATTGTTTTGATTTTAGAAAACTAAATTAATAACTAATTGCGAATCAAAATTGGTTGTTAAGCAGAATAAGAGAAAGCGATCATCCTAAACTTCCGGTTTGCTTTTGACAATTGTGTTAAATTCACTAGAAAGAATCACATAGACATGATTCATGTATGATTGTTTGTTGTGATAAAAGGGAACTAAGTACTCGGATTATGAAAACGCGAGGTTGTTACCCGATAACCAATTGATTAATATCTAACCCTAATCCCTCCCGTGATATCTCGATTGTTAGCAACACCAAGAACGTACGATTTAGGATATGATTATAACATCAATCAACAATTTACAAACAAACATTCACACACCATAATAAACAAATGCATTGCAAGTCTATTATTCTAGAAATACGAATCCAAACACAAAAGTCATAGACAAACCTTCAATTCAGGATGATCACCATAAGTTTAGCCGGACATAGCTTGGTGAATCATCATAACAACAAGTTTAGTATTCATATGAATCGAAAACATAAACCGAATGTTAGAAATTGTTTGCAACCAAGTACCAACAACCAAAATCGCCCCTAGGATGCTCCAAAACCGACCAATGATGAGAATACATGAAAAGGCACCCATAAAACTGTTTTTAATGAGCGGTTACACATCTTCGCGTCACCTCCACCGTAAATTACGGTCATACCGTAATTTACGGTGCACATAAAAGTGATACGGTGGTTGGCCCCTGATTTACGGTGAGAAAATGGCAAGAATCAAGTCCACCGTATATTACGGTGGAACCGTAAATTACGGTGGCAACCTGCTTGTATCAGAAGTCCACGCCCCCCTCAATTGTCCAAGTCGGCCCATGTGCATGCCAAAAGTCACGTGTCATGTGCACCAATATCTTAGTCCATGTGCGTGCGTGATGGCTGCTCTCCTTATCTGCATGAGATTAATGATGATGGGATGTGAATGATGATAATGTTGTTTATAATGTCTCTTGACCAACCCTCTAGTGCACGTGTATATGATAATTACGGCCCAACCAAAAGACTCCAAAGGTTTTTTATGTCATGATGATGATGATTATTGTTGTTGAAACCCTCATGTGCACGTGAGAGTTGTCAATAGTCTCCAAAATCGTGGGCCCCCAGTCTACCGTCAACAGATGATGATGTTAGATGATTAGTATTAATCCAATTGTCACATTGTTCCTAGGCCAAAAAGTCTCATATGTCAGCCCACTTTCTTTTTCTATTCCCAAATCCCAATGTCGTCCAGCAGTATATGCGTGTATATGTATTTTATGTTTTGCAACCCTTTAATTTCGCCATATTACGTATTTTACCTGTAAAAGCCACAAACACTCGTAGTTATCACATTCACGATACATAACCGCCTAAAATATGGGATATGCACGTATTTAGCTCATTTAAGGGTTGTCCTACGGACCACCCGTCACATCCCCACACTTACCCGTTGCTTGTCCCAAGCAACTCATTAAATCAATTTCAAAACAAGCGATCAATGTAAACCAAGCTAAATGTGCCGTCCTTTTACTAACTTTCAATCATACCACAAGACACACCCCTCACAGAAATCTCTCGGTGACAAGAAATATTAGCACATAATGCTAAACCACTCAATGCGTGTGTGTTTGTGCGACAATAAGCTTGTATAAAAATCAAGTCTTCTCCTATTGAATATTTAGCATGCTTATGAATCAAAAGGACTTACGGTTTGTAACGGGGCTAGGTGGAAAGGTAGGAAAATGGAATATATATGAAGTAGCGAAAACTTGACCCGGTCTTTTTATTACACAATAAAACAAACTAACAACTACCAAAGAAAACTACTATATACAAGATAACTAAACATCATTTCTTTTTCCATTTTTTTCTTCTTTTTTTTTTTTAATTGCTTTTTTTTTTCTTTTTCTTTTCTTCTTTTTTTTTTAAACATAATACTTCAACATAACATCAAATAACATTACATACTACTAAACAATCACTAATCACTATAAAACCGGGTCAAGTTGGGTAAATTTTTAGGTAAGTAGCTAGGGGTAACAAATGATAGGCTTTTAGGCACAAAATTGGGCAACTAAATGTCCAAACCCCCGCCCCTCTCACTACCATGCTCATATATATAACTTATGAGGTCCAACCCCCCAAATCCCACACTCGCTCACACCAACGACGAAGCTACCTAAATGCCCTTATCCTTTTCGCATTCATATCCGACTAAGGATTCTAATCGCATTCAAGCACAAGTTCTAATGCACCCCCACCCGTAGCCACTCTCATCAAAGATAAGCATTATTTATATACACATGTGGCTACAACTCTCACCAAGAATGAAAAAGGTATCAAGGGTTGCCGGTGCACCAAATTGGGGTTAATCTAGGGTGTTCAAATTTTCACATCGTTTCGCTTGGCTCAAAATTTTTCAAAATCTTCAAAAAATTCCCCCCATCCCCACACTTGGGATACATTGTCCCCAATGTATGGTTCTAGGAGGCTTTGATCACAAAACTCATTCAACATCAATAAAAACTTCTTTACTCAAACCACAAATTTCTTTTTGGATTTTTTCATTTTATAATTTTTTTTTCTTTTTAAAACATGACACCACCATCAAGCACCAACCCAAACACAACATATCAAAACACCACCCAAACCGCCCAACCTTAAACAAACAAACTAACAAATATGCACAAAAATATACAAAGAGGGAACACAACCTGACTAATAATAGCGCGGTCTCGGAGGTCCAAACATGGAAGACATCATGTCGTTCCATTCACCGAACGCAAATGAGCCGCTACTACTTCCTCCTTGTTGTTGCGCTCCCTCTTGTTGCCTCGGGTCAATCCATTGCGAGTGGTGGATCGGCGGGGTTGGATACGAAACACTACCATCATACGGTGGTAGAGACGCATAATCCACATGTTGTGGATCCACAACCACCGGCCGCCCGGCATGCCAATCTGCGTGCAATCTCCTTTCTTGATCATCATGATATCGATTGTTCATTTCAACTTCACAGGAATACGCATGTGTGCGATTCCATGTTTCTTGACGATCAAAAGTTTGTTTCAAGGACCGCTCTATACTTGCACTATTCCTCGTGTTTTGATCATACAACATCCTCTCCGACCCCGACCACGTATCAAACACGGATGCCGGAGGGCGTTGATTCTTAATCACTTCTTGCATTGTGCCTTCATAAGCCCATCCCGGCACATAAGATTGCTGCGTATAATCATAGAACATGCCACCATATCCTCTACCATAACCTCCTTGACCAACATTTTCACCACCATGCGGCTCGTCCGCATAGTCCTCATCTCCACTCGGAATTACTTCTTCATCACTTTCTGGCTCGTCCGGCTCACCCGGTAACAAATCTCGTGCACCCAACTTTAGTGCCCTCCACCTTTGCCCTTCCGACTTTAACTTGTGATAACGCTCCGACTGAGTATACGTCCAAACATTCCCCAACTTATCCAACGTAAAAGGCTGATGCCTCTTTGTAGCCCCTCTATCTTCAGACGTTATTGCCTTCTGTTGTTTCATCAACCCCGTAATTATTCGACAATACGGGACGATATCTCTTCCATACTTATTCCGGCAGATCCATAAGTGGTTCATGATCAGATAGCGTATCGGAAAGCGCGGAGACCCATGCATTAGCGAATAAAGAACGGGTACCTCCGGAAACCTCACCTGCTCTTTATCCCCTCTTCGTGGAATAACATTGAGAACACAGATTGTTAGCAACAATTTAGCTTCGATTTTTAAATTCTTCCGGTATAGAATACCACTGTATTTACCGGGTAAAAACAGTGCTGCCAACATATCATTCCATCGAATATGTTTCTCCGGTTTAACCAAGAGGTCATCAAGAGTCGGTATCATATAATCACGGGCTGGAAGACTATCATATTTCCCAAGCTTCTTCAACGTGTCAAAAGTCATCTCCACCGGAATTCCATTCACAATACCCGTCAGCTTCATTTGTGATGGCTTTTCGTAACTGTTGCATTTGAGAGTAGCCATCCATTCTTGTATTTCGGTTATGAACAAGTTGGTCTTATCTTTGTCAAAACAACTAAGTGCCGACTCCCAACCTAGAGCCCGAAACTTGTCAAACACGCCGAACTGACCAAACTCAACTTCCCGAACATCCCTCTCACATATAAAGGCCGCTGCCTTATTCTTCAACCTATTCATACAGTCATTATATAACGTTGGTTGCCACTCCACTGGTTGATCATCCAATGGTCCCGAATCCCATTTCGGTTTCTCCATCATATCCAACTCCATCTCTTCTTCACTTTCACTTTCGCTTTCATCCACTCGACCCATGTATTGTCTCTTCCGTGGTTGTTGTTCTGGCTGTTTACCCTTTCCCTTTGAAGACGAAGATGAACTAGCTCCGGTCTTTTCTTTTGTTCGTGCCATTTCCTACACACATTAGAGTAAACAACACAACCAACGAAACAAAATTAAACCCTTTTCTCCTAAATCTCCCCACACTTGCTTGTTATCATGGTTGTAGATGTTAGTGAACCAAAAATATTTCAAGAATTTTCCCAAAAATTGGGCATGGTGTCTCTAAAATGTAGAGCATCCCAAAAGTTCACTACTTTAACCACAAATTCTACATCTACACCATAACCATGTTCAAATAACCAATTTCATAACCATATCTAAGAACAAGCAAGTGGGTATGGGCAAATAACCTAAATAACCTTACTTTTCACAATGTAGCATCAAAATATAACAAATAAGCTTTCATACCTTTGCTTGAAGATGCAAGAATGCTTGTGAAACAAAAACTCCCAAAACCCCCAAATTTTTTCGAACTAGGGTTTAGAATTCGGACCCTAAAACTGTGTTTTCTCGTAAATTTCTTAGCAAAATCAGAAACTACATGAAAAATTAATCAAGATAGACTCCGATTTCACTTAGTTTGAGCAAGAAATGAGAAAGTTATGGAAGATTGAAGGTGAAAGAGCTATGGGGTCTTGTAGGTATTTGTGAAAGAGATGGATAGAATGTAAAGTGAAAAGGATATGTGTGGCTGGGGTTATGTCACGTAATCATGTGTTTTATTATTATTATTATTATTATTATTATTATTTATATATATATACATGCAAGAACCGGAGCAATAGATCAATTTTTTATGCGTACCGTAAATTACGGTAAAGCTTGAACAAAAGCTCCCCACCGTAAAGCAGGAGCATATCACCGTAAAGCTCAAAAAAAAATTATCACTCACCGTAATTTACGGTATGACCGTAAATTACGGTACACTCTGAACATCAAATCCCACCGTAAAGCAGGAGACTTATACCGTAAAAACCAACATTTTTTCACATCCACCGTAAATTACGGTGAAGCCGTAAAGTACGGTGGTCACTGGGCATGTCTGAATTGCTGAAAAATGTGATCTTTATGCATAATTTTTATATTTTTCTCAATTTTTTCCATTTTTTTATGTTTTTTAATTGTTTTCAAAAACGTGTAAAAATCACCCTACCCCCTCGAAAGTCCCGTGTTGTCCTCAACACAATGTTAGAGTAATTCGTGACCCGAATATCCCCACACTTGTTTCAAACACGAATTTCAAGGAAATACGGTAATTGCAAACTATACAAAACAAACAAAATGAAATGCTAACTATTTACACTACCAAACCTGGGCCTCTCATGGTTGCTCATCGTCGACCGAGCGTAAGATATAGCCCGCTTTATCAAGCTCCAAGTTGTTGATGTCGTTCCCCTCCAAGTATGGCTTTAACCGGTGACCGTTCACCGTTTGTTGTTTTAGCGTGTGCTCATCTTGGATATCTACATCTCCAAACCTCCCAACTCTCCGAACAACATACGGGCCCATCCATTTGCTTTTAAGCTTGCCCGCGAACATCTTGAGTCTTGAGTTATACAACCAAACTTTTTGACCCACTTCGAACGTTTTCTTTCTCAATTTCGCATCGTGTACTTTCTTGAGCTTGTCTTTATAAGCCGATGCACATTCATACGCCTCATCTCGAATCTCTTCTATCTCGCTTAGTTGCAACTTTCTCAACTTCCCCGCCTCGTCATAATCCGCATTGACCGTCTTAATTGCCCAATGTGCCCGATGTGCTAACTCCATTGGCAAGTGACAACCCTTTCCATACACCATCCGGTAAGGCGTTGTGCCAATTGGAGTCTTGTAGGCCGTTCGGTATGCCCACAACGCATCATCCAACTTACTCGACCAATCCTTCCTATCCGTTCTCACCGTCTTCATAAGAATTTCTTTGATTTGACGGTTGGACACTTCGACTTGTCCACTCGTTTGCGGATGGTAAGGTGTGGCAATTCGGTGATTCACGCTATACCTCTTCAATAATTTCCCGAAACTGAAGTTCTTGAAATGCGAACCACCATCACTTATGATAACCCGCGGAATGCCAAAACGAGAGAAAATGTTGGATTGAACAAATTTACAAACAACCGAATGGTCGTTTGTTCGTGTTGCAATAGCTTCAATCCACTTCGAGATATAATCCACCGCTACCAAAATGTATAGAAAGCCATTCGAATTCGGGAAAGGACCCATAAAGTCTATACCCCATACATCAAATATCTCTACAACCAAGATTGGTTGTAAAGGCATCTCATCCCTCTTCGATATACTTCCCATCTTTTGACAATTTATGCTATTTCTAGCAAACTCACATGCATCCTTGAAAATTGTGGGCCAATAGAACCCACATGAGAGCACCCGGTAGCCTGTTTTGTGCCCACTAAAATGACCCCCACATGCGGAAGAATGAGCATGGGTCAAGATTTCCAACACTTCTGTCTCGGGCACACACCTTCGTACAACTTGATCCGGTCCAATCTTGAAAAGATCCGGTTCATCCCAAATATATTGTTTCACTTGGACCATAAATTGTTGTCAGCGCTTTTTGGTCCAATGACTTGGGATGGCCCCCGTGGCTAAGTAATTGACATAGTGAGCATACCACGGTGCAACAAAGGTGGAAACGGCTAGTAGTTGCTCGTTGGGAAAACTCTCATTGATTTCACTAACATCATCGATCCCTTCCACCGGAATCCGAGACAAGTGATCCGCCACTACATTCTCACTTCCCTTTTTGTCTCGGATTTCTAAATCAAACTCTTGTAACAATAATACCCACCGAATCAACCGAGGCTTTGCGTCCTTCTTCTCCATCAAATATTGAACCGCACTATGATCCGAATAAACCACCACTTTGCTCCCCCAAATATAAGCACGAAACTTATCCAAAGCATACACCACCGCTAATAACTCCTTTTCGGTTGTGGTGTAATTGAGTTGCGCTTCGGATAAAGTTTTGCTTGCATAGTAAATCACCACCGGCTTTCTATCAACCCGTTGACCCAAAACCGCACCAATAGTGGTGTCGCTTGCATCACACATTATCTCGAACGGCTTTGACCAATCCGGTGGTTGCAAGATAGGAGCTTTGACCAAGTGTTCCTTCAAAACAGTAAAAGCTTGCATACACTCGTTAGTAAAATCAAATGGGACATCTTTTAATAATAAGTTACATAAAGGTTTGGTGATAACACTAAAACCCTTTATGAAACGTCTATAAAAACCCGCATGTCCCAAGAATGACCTTACACCCTTAACATTTTTCGGAGGTGGCAAAGATGCTATTACCCTTATTTTTGCCTTATCCACCTCCATCCCCCTTTCAGAAATTACATGACCCAACACAATGCCCTCTTGCACCATGAAATGACTTTTCTCCCAACTTAGCACTAGATTTTTCTCAACGCACCTTTTTAAAACCTTTTGTAATTTGTTGAGACAAGCATCAAAACTAGTGCCAAAAATGGAGAAGTCATCCATAAATACTTCAAGCGACTCTCCAACCATGTCCGAGAAGATACTCATCATACATCGTTGGAAAGTTGTCGGAGCATTGCACAAGCCAAATGGCATTCGCCGAAAGGCGAAAGTGCCATATGGACAAGTGAAGGTGGTCTTGTGTTGGTCATCCAGGTGTATTGCAATTTGATTGTAACCCGAGTACCCATCCAAAAAACAGTAGTACTTTTCACCCGATAATTTTTCAATGATTTGGTCAATAAAAGGTAGCGGGAAATGGTCCTTAGAAGTGGCGGCATTCAATTTTCGGTAGTCAATACATACACGCCACCCGGTAACCGGTCGGGTGGCAATTTGTTCACCACTTTCATCCTTGACTACTTGAATGCCGGCCTTCTTAGGCACAACTTGGGTGGGACTCACCCAAGCACTATCCGAAATCGGATAGATGATTCCCGCATCCAACCATTTAATTACCTCCTTTTTAACTACCTCCCGTAGGTTCGGATTCAACCGCCTTTGAGCTTCTCGTGTCGGTTTGGCATCTTCGGTTGTAATGATTTTGTGCATAACAATTGATGGACTAATTCCTTTGAGATCGGAAATTATCCATCCGATAGCTCCCTTGTTCTCCTTCAAGACTTCCAACAATGCTTGCTCTTGTGCCAACTCCAAATTAGAGACAATAATGACCGGTAAAGTGTCATTATCCCCTAAAAACACATACTTCAAGTGGCTCGGCAAGTCTTTGAGCTCCAACTTTGGCGGTTCCTCTAATGATGGTTTAGTACCCGAATCTATTTCCGCCGGTAAGCCTTCAAACTGGTGGGTCCATGGTGGCCGACCTTCCTTCAACGCCATCGCATCTTGCTTTTCTTCTTCAACCCGGAGTGCATAAGCATGTACCTGTTCAGAAAAATCACACAGGCAAACATCCAAACCATCCTCCTCATACTCATGCGGGTTGCATCCGTCAACTATATCTGCCATGAAACACTCATCAACACCATTAGCATTAGAATTGTTAGTAAAAACATTTAAACGCATTTTTCGGTTCCCAAAAGTCATATCGACTGTACCAAATCTACAATCGATGACTGCATGTGCGGTGCTCAAAAATGGCCGACCCAAAATTACATTTTGTTGTTGTTTTGGGTCCGCCGACGAGTAGTCCAAGACTAAAAAGTCAACCGGATAATAAAATTCATCGATTTTAACAATGACATTTTGAACCATACCCCGGGGTAATTTATGAGACAAATCGGCTAAAACAACCGTTGTCTCCACCCTTGCTAACGGACCAAAATCATATTGGTCATATAAGCCCCCCTGGTAAAATGCTAACTCCGGCTCCAAGATCTAGCAACGCCTTAGCCATTTGAAAATTACCAACTTGTATATTAATCAATGGCGTGCCCGGATCTTGGAGCTTAGGAGGAAGCTCCCCGTTTAAAACCGCACTCACTTGCCCGGTTAAGTCCACCCGCTTAGGCATTTTCTTTTTGTTTTGCCTCTTTTGTGTACACAATTCTTTTAGAAATTTTGCATAGGCGGGTACTTGTTTTATTGCATCAAGGAGTGGAAGATTAATTTTAACTTGTTTAAACATGTCCCACAACTCTTCTTTTTGGGGACCTCTCGATGCAATAAAATTTTTCTTTCCCGGGTCAAGTAAAGCCGATGGAAACGGGACTTGACTCGGTTCACCCTCAACTTTTTCACTCTTTTCATTTTCACCCAAACCCGGTTTATTAACATTTAATTCTTTCGGTTTAACCAGTGAAACATCATCATCACTATCATTACCCGTGATGTCCTCAACTACCCCCTCAACCAATTCGGGTGACAAATTGGCCTTAAACTCTTTTCCACTTCTCAAAACACTAACCTAATGAACATTAACATTACCTCTTGACGAACCGTGTGATGGATTTACCTTGGTGTCACTAGGAAGTTGACCCTTGTTTTTCTTCAATTCCGCCACATCGGTTGCCAATTGACCCATTTGGGTTGTTAGTGATTGGATGCTTTTGTCACGAACCACATCTTTTTGCATTCGGACTTCATCGAGTTGGTTCCGTTTTTGCATCTCCACTTGCATGCTTTTTAACATCTCCATCATCTCATTTCCACCCGAAGGCCCCCCTTGTTCTTGACCCGATTGATATTGCTTTTGATAGCCTTGGTTGTTCCCGCCTCGGTATCCACTTTGGTTGTTGTAAGGTTGGCGTGAACCAAAGTTACCTTGGCTACCTTGAAAGTTCGGGTTAGCTTGATTTGAGGGGTTCCCATAGCGAAAATTTGGGTGATTCCTCAACCCGGGGTGGTAGGTATTAGAGTTCATGTTGTTGTAGTTTCTACCACCCCTCCTTGACCTTGACCTTGAACCGCATGCACCTCTTCATATTGCCCTTCCACCATCCCTTGGCAATTTTCAGCAGCATGACCTATTTCATTACACAAAGCACACACATCATAAATTTGGTTAGTAGTTTGAACATTACCATCATCTATAGCGTGCACTTGAGGTCGGGCAATGGCCAGTCGCGCTCTCCTCGATGCTTGAGCCTTTCTTTTCGAGGTAATCGCCATGTTCTCTAAGAATTCCCAATCGTCGTTCTCATAATTTGTGCCAAAAGTCCCACCGGTAATGGACATTAAATCACGAGCATCTTCGGCACTCAACCCCTCGTGGAAAGCATTCATCAACTCCCAAAGTTCAATCCCATGGTGAGGGCAATTTTTAATCATCATATTAAAACGTTCAAACGCCTCATGGAACATCTCACCATGTTGTTGTTGGAAGCTCCTCAACCCCTTTCTAGCATCGTTGGTCTTTTGGGCGGTATAGAATTTGTCTAGAAAAATTTGTTGCATCTCCGCCCAAGTATAAATAGATGCTGAAGGCAAAGTGTAGAACCACTTCTTTGCCTTGTCCTCCAAAGAAAACTGAAATAGGACCAACTTGACATCATCGGCCGAAAAACCTTGACTCCCAAAAGTATTGCAAATTGAGTCATAGGCCTCTAAATGGAAATACGGCTCCTCCGTTGCTAGCCCTTTGTATTTCGGCAAACTTTGCAAAGAATCCGTTCTTACTTCAAAGGTTCTCCCTTGGTTGTTGTGAGGGATAACCACCGGTGAAGGGTTTTGAGTAATGATCGGCCTGAAATGTGCTTCTATTCCCCGTGCTTGTTCCCTAAGATGCCTTCTTGGAACACCCAATCGACCCCTTGGACGAATAGGACCCATAGGTCTTGGTATATGCCCTTGTGGTACGAACGGTGGTTGGAATTGTTGTTGTGGCATCGGTGGTTGTTGAACCGGCCTTTGAAATTGTGGTTGTACATTTTGTGGCCGAACTTGTTGCAAAGGAATAGGGCGTTGCATTGGTGGCCCTTATGGTCTTGGCCGAATATGTTGCGGTATAAGTTGTTGTTGTTGTGGCACTCCACCTACACTTGCCATCCCTTGAGATTGACTTTGCACATAACCGAACTCTCCTTGATCGCCATAACCTTCATAAGCGTACCCATCTTCATCATAGCCCTCAAAATCTTCGTAACCTTCCTCATATCCATCTCCCCCTATACCCGAAATTTGCCCAATTGGAATGGTCGAGTATTGAAAACCCGACTGGTTTGATGGTCTAAACGTAGAGGTAGTATGGACAACAGTTGAACCTTGTGGTACTGTATAAGTTGAAGATGATTGCCCTGAAGCTGGGAAGAAATGAGTGAGTGGTGGAATCGTAGTAGATGGGCTAAAGGAAAGATTAGGTTCATTTTGAGTAGTAATCGGTTGTGTGGTGTTAGATGGTGTAGTGTCATGAGATGGAGTAGGAATTGTAGTGGAATTTGGTATGGTTGTGTTTGGTGATGGTTGTGTGGAAGTAGGTATAAATGACGAGGTCGTTTGACCCGTTGTGGGTGGTACTTGTGTTTCGTCCATGACGTTTCTTGGTGTAATGGGTGAAGTGGGTGAACCAATGATTCTGTTTTCGCGTAGTAAAACTCGATTTTGCCTTAGTGTTCTTTCGATTTCCGGATCAAATGACAATGGTGACGCTTTGTGAGAACCTCTAGTATGCATGCACCTGTAGAACCTGCACACTAAACACACCAGTGTAAACCCGAAAATAACAAAGCAAAACTAACAAACTGACACACGTTGCGCACTACTCCCCGGCAACGGCGCCAAAATTTGACGTGATTTTCGTGGGTCACGCAAATTTAATCCCAATAACAACTATAGATAGTGGTAAGAGGGTATCGAACTCAGGGAGTATGTGGAAAGTATGTCGATTATTTAGCTTTGCACTTAAACTAAGATTAAACTAAAATTGCAGAAATTAAAATTCAAGAGTTGATTGTTTTGATTTTAGAAAACTAAATTAATAACTAATTGCGAATCAAAATTGGTTGTTAAGCAGATTAAGAGAAAGCGATCATCCTAAACTTCCGGTTTGCTTTTGACAATTGTGTTAAATTCACTAGAAAGAATCACATAGACATGATTCATGTATGATTATTTGTTGTGATAAAAGGGAACTAAGTACTCGGATTATGAAAACGCGAGGTTGTTACCCGATAACCAATTGATTAATATCTAACCCTAATCCCTCCCGTGATATCTCGATTGTTAGCAACACCAAGAACGTACGATTTAGGATATGATTATAACATCAATCAACAATTTACAAACAAACATTCACACACCATAATAAACAAATGCATTGCAAGTCTATTATTCTAGAAATACGAATCCAAACACAAAAGTCATAGACAAACCTTCAATTCAGGATGATCACCATAAGTTTAGCCGGACATAGCTTGGTGAATCATCATAACAACAAGTTTAGTATTCATATGAATCGAAAACATAAACCGAATGTTAGAAATTGTTTGCAACCAAGTACCAACAACCAAAATCGCCCCTAGGATGCTCCAAAACCGACCAATGATGAGAATACATGAAAAGGCACCCATAAAACTGTTTTTAATGAGCGGTTACACATCTTCGCGTCACCTCCACCGTAAATTACGGTCATACCGTAATTTACGGTGCACATAAAAGTGATACGGTGGTTGGCCCCTGATATACGGTGAGAAAATGGCAAGAATCAGGTCCACCGTAAATTACGGTGGAACCGTAAATTACGGTGGAACCGTAAATTACGGTGGCAACCTGCTTGTATCAGAAGTCCACGCCCCCCTCAATTTTCCAAGTCAGCCCATGTGCATGCCAAAAGTCACGTGTCATGTGCACCAATATCTTAGTCCATGTGCGTGCGTGATGGCTGCTCTCCTTATCTGCATGAGATTAATGATGATGGGATGTGAATGATGATAATGTTGTTTATAATGTCTCTTGACCAACCCTCTAGTGCACGTGTATATGATAATTACGGCCCAACAAAAAGACTCCAAAGGTTTTTTATGTCATGATGATGATGATTATTGTTGTTGAAACCCTCATGTGCACGTGAGAGTTGTCAAAAGTCTCCAAAATCGTGGGCCCCCAATCTACCGTCAACAGATGATGATGTTAGATGATTAGTATTAATCCAATTGTCACATTGTTCCTAGGCCAAAAAGTCTCATATGTCAGCCCACTTTCTTTTTCTTTTCCCAAATCCCAATGTCGTCCAGCTGTATATGCGTGTATATGTATTTTATGTTTTGCAACCCTTTAATTTCGCCATATTACGTGTTTTACCTGTAAAAGCCACAAACACTTGTAGTTATCACATTCACGATACATAACCGCCTAAAATATGGGATATGCACGTATTTAGCTCATTTAAGGGTTGTCCTACGGACCACCCGTCAGTCGCGAAATGGAAAAAGACGGAACAAGAATTTTTCCAACTCCCCCATAAGAGCTATAAACTATTGGCAGTATGATGCAAACCTTGGTTCATTGGTTGAAATAGTGCTCTTACTCAGTTAACCTAGAATCTAAGCATAATGCACTATATATATATTGATGATTTAGCATCGGCTAAGAAGGGGCACATTATGGTTTCAAAGCCTGTTCATTATAAATCCATTATGGATCTACCTCAGCTACTCACGTTGCATAGATTAAGAAATAACCAGTCAAAGCTAAGACTGCCCTAAAGTTGTCTAAGATTTTACAGCTATGTTTAAAAAAGGGTTAAGAATGGAGGCGTTTAACCCTCCTGATGAATAATTAGGGGTAGTTCACATTAATAATGACACCAGATGAATCCCTTATTGTGATTCGATTGCTAGGAGATACGTTTAGGATCAGGTGTTGCTAAGTCTCTTATAAGAACCTAAGCTTAGAAAACTTTTAGAAATTTTCCCGTAAGAACTCCAGATATTAAGCGTAAGATAAAACTTACCTGAGAAATCATAAGAACCATTTCTTCTGTTCTTGTCAGAAACCTCTAGTCATAGAAAATTTTTTTTGAAGTATCCTCTCTCGAGAGGAAGTGCGTCAGCACATATAGTTGATATCTCTTTAATCTCTATCGATTCCGAATACCAAATGGTATGATAAAAGCATCATATGAGGATTGGTGTATCTTAATAAATTCCATAGATTGCTTCCATGCCTGATCAGTATGGAGGTTTAATGCATGGGACAACAAAGATATTCCGATGGTCATAGAGTACTAAAGTCAACTAATGGTATTCAAAGGAGATATCCTGAATGGAATTGTCCAAGTAAATGTTCCAGACCAAGGAATTCGTGGACTCGTATCGTAAATGTGTCACTTAATTGACACAAGCAATGATGGATGAATTGGAGCTTGAGATTTGTAAAATCTCTGTAACCTCCTTGTATCTTGATTATCTTCTCCTAAGATTACTCTGTTTACCCCTGAGAGGCAGGTAGAGTTAAGGTTTATATCCCATTTAAGGTTGTATTATCATGAAATCTCCAAGACGGCTAGTACCATCATTGGAAGAATCGAAACCCTGATTAACCAAGTTTTAAAAATAGAGGGTTCATATAGCCTAACTCAATATCCTGAGAATTCGGTATAGTTAATTATGAAAGACAGTTCATTTTGCTTATTCACTATTACCGCAGCCCTAATTAGGCAACGATTAAGAATTTCCATCAGCTGCCCAGGATCGTCGATCTGTTCGACTAACGATAAGGATTAGTTATTCTTTAAAATTAGTTAAGCAGTGGTTGGAATAACCATCTCACCTTAAGATAAGCTTTTGTATAATAGTTGATATATATAAGCATCAAGGCTACTCCCTTGGAGACCTTGTATAGATGGAATGTTAAACATCTATTGTTAGGACAATAGATTGGTAAGTCCAATTAACAGGATCTGAAAGTTGTATTGGAAACAACAAATAAGATCACGCAAATTCATAATCATCGGTAAGGTGCCAGTATTCGGCAGAAAATCAAGGATTAATGAAAATAGCAAACCTCCTAAAATTATTGTTAAGAAATAAGGTTCAACGAAAGATATCACCCAGGAAGGGTGTGCCAAATTTGTTAAATTATCAGGCTAGTTAAGCTCTAAATATATAAAATCATTCGAAGGAAATCGAATGTATCAAGATCAAGTAGCTTATAAGCTAAAACCTAATTAAGGAGCTTGGCGGAGCTCGCAATACATTGCACACTAGTGACTGAAGGATGTGTTTCGCCAATAAGTCAAGAAGCACTATCACATAATGATATGCAGATTTATGATGTGATGAGCACCCTGTATCGATTGAGGATCGACAGATTAAGAAGCTCCAAAATGATACATGTACCTATTATAGGGGTTACTTTGGGAGTTTGGAAAGACTCAAGATATGTTATAGAAGTTAAGTCCATTATGCGACAAAAAGTACTTCTAGCATTTTAGCAAATCTCGAGGTCGAGATTTCTTTTAAGGGGGTGAGGATGTAACACCTCGAAAAATTCATGTCCAATAAAGTATTGACACGTGTCATAAACTTTAAACGAGTAAGAGAATACTCTAGAGGGACTAAAGTTGACAAACAAGGAAAGTATGTGAAAATAAGGGTTCAGAATGTCAACAATGGATAAATATACTTTACAATAACCCTACGTGATGTTTATACCCTTAAACGAATAAATCATGGATCATAAGAAACTAATTGTGAAAGAAAGTGAGAGATTACAAACTACAGGGGTTAAATGTGTCGACATGTTTAAAGTATACCTCTGAGTGACCTTTTAGCAAACCCGAAGCTTTGTAACGATTAATTATGCTCATTAGAATGTATGATAAAAATTTCACCAAGTTTCGTTATCGTATGAGAAAGTTATGATAAAAATTCGTATACGAGGGGTTAAAAGCGTCAACGTTGAATTTAAGACTTTTCGGTGATCATATGAATAACCGGGGACCTAACAAAATTGATTTATGACTTGGAGTCCTTAAAAGTCAAGTGTGGGGGTTACAAGTGCAAGAAAGCATCTTAAAATCAAGTTCGGAAGGATCATGGGCCAACTGTGTCAGTTTTTGAAAGTTCTGTTTTGCTGACCAGGTCCTTACGGACCGTAAGGCTGGACCCTTACGGTCCGTAAGCAATGCCCAGATGCAGAAACTCGTTTAAATGGCTGTTCAGCCCATGTAACGACTTATCTTGCCCTTTAACACCACCAGGGGTTGCCTAAACTGATTCTTAGGCCTTAGGGACACTTGTTAATCATCAGGGAACATGTATAGCATGATTTGTCATGATCATAATGGATCAAAATCACTATAAAAGGTCCCTCAATGTTGCAACATTCTTGCATTCTTTCCATCTGCATTTCTGGAGCTTTTGGGAGTTCAAGAGCAGACCCTAAGCATCCCTAATCGTGCATAGGACTTCTGTAAGTATGCTTAGCCTTTCCTAATTGAGTTTTACTTAGTTATTAGCTTAAAAGTCAAACCGTCGTAATTAACGTTTGACTTAGCGATTAATCATTAATGGTCCAGTGATTAGTCAAATTGAAGGTAGTTATAAGTTGGTATTTATGTGGGTAGTAAACCCTTAGAACGGCACCCTCTGATTCCCACTCTAACTAGACCATTTATCGGGTCAAAGTTGATTAGAAAAAGTCAACAGAATGCTAATCTTCAAATTAACATGTAATTAGCAATGTAGAAGGCATGTAACCTATTTTATCACTCATATAACTTAGTAATAAGTATAAGAACTGGTCTAAGCTTGTTTGATCCGACATTTTTCTATTTAGACCCGGTTCGGAACCGAAAGTCGTAAAACTTTGACTTTTGCTTTGACTTCAGTTCTGACCCGATGTAGTATGAATTGGAAATGCCTTAGAGCTTCCTTAGGACCAGGTTACATGATAGTATAACCCTCTGTGGTTGGATCGTTGATTGTCCGATTCGTTTACACGTTTCCGTTAATTGCTTAATGTTGACCATAATGCCCTTTTGACCATAAAGCTCTACTCTCCGCCCCTCAGGGTCAACAAGCTCCTGCTCATCAAGCTCTACTCTCCACCCCTCAGGGTCAACAAGCTCCTCCGGCACCCGCGGTCAACGTCAGAGCCTGCTTCGCATGTGGCGATCCTAACCATTTCGCCAACATGTTCCCAAACAGGGTTGTGAAACAAGATCCCCAGCAGCAGCAACCTTAGTAGCAGCAACAACACCAGCAACAACAGCAGCAGCAACAACAACAGGCCGCACGCGCCAGAACTTTCAACATCAACGTGCGTCAAGCCCAAGCCGACAACAATGTAGTTAATGGTACGTTCCTTGTGAATGGTATTTATGCTTCGTGTTTATTTGATACTGGAGCCGATAATTGCTTTGTGTCGTTCGAATTCGAGAAGCTCCTTAGTCGCAAACGCTCCCAACTCTCCTCGACGTTCGATGTTGAAGTCGCTACCAGAAGAACTGTCGCGTTAATTCTGTTCTTCGTGATTGTACTCTTGAGCCCAACAATCACATCTTCCCAATCGACCTTATTCCGATGCAACTCGGAAGTTTTGACGTCATAGTAGGCATGGACTTTCTTCGCGAAAACCATGCTGAAGTTGTGTGCTTTGACAAGATGATCTGATTCTCGCTTGCGAATGGTGATTTATTGTGTGTTTACGGTGATACTACTTCGAAATGTCTCAAGCTCATGTCATGTGTTCAAGCTAGCAAGTATATCCGCTAGGAATACAGAGCTTTCTTAGCTAACATTGTAGTAGCGGAGAAGGAAAAGAAAGAAAAGAAGGAAGTGACAGACGTTCCTGTGGTTCGAGAATTTACCAATGTTTTTCCAGAGGATCTTCCCGGACTACCGCCAAGTCGTGATATCGACTTTCGTATCGACCTCATTCCTGGAGCCCACCCTATTGCCAAAGCTCCCTACCGACTCGCGCCATCCGAAATGCGCGAACTCTCAAACCAACTCCAGGAATTACTTGAGAAAGGCTTCATTCGCCCGAGTACCTCTCCTTGGGGCGCGCCAGTCCTTTTCGTCGAAAAGAAGGACGGGTCGTTCAGGATGTGCATCGACTATCGGGAATTGAATAAGTTAACTATCAAGAACCGCTATCCCCTACCCCACATCGATGATTTGTTTGATCAGCTACAGGGTGCTACGTGCTTCTCGAAGATCGATCTACGCTCAGGATATCACTAACTACGTATTCAAGAGGAGGATATACCCAAAACCGCATTTCGCACTCGATACGGCCACTACGAATTCGTTGTTATGCCTTTTGGTTTAACCAACGCACCCGCTGTTTTCATGGATCTGATGAATCGCGTGTGTAAACAATATCTCGACCGTTTCTTCATCGTATTCATCGACGATGTCTTGATCTATTCCAAATCGAAGACCGAACACGCGCAACATCTACGATTGGTGGTCGAGCTACTCCAGGGAAACCAACTTTATGCCAAGTTCTCCAAGTGTGAATTCTGGTTGGAGGAAGTTCAGTTCCTGGGTCACATCATAAATAATCAAGGTATTCACGTCGATCCTGCGAAGATTGAAGCTGTCAAGAGTTGGATTACACCTAAGAACCCGTTTGAAGTCCGTTCTTTTCTCGGACTAGCGGGCTATTATCGACGATTTATCGAAGGATTCTCAAAGAATGCTATGCCGCTTACCGCTCTCACGCATAAGGACAAGCCTTTTGTTTGGAGAACCGACAAGAGTCTGCCTTCCAAACCCTCAAGCACATGCTTTGCAATGCTCCTGTTCTCACATTACCCGACGGAAACAACGATTTCATCGTCTACTGTGATACTTCCAACCTTGGTCTTGGTTGTGTCCTCATGCAACGGGACAAGGTTATAGCTTACGCATCTCGTCAGCTCAAAATCCACGAGAAGAACTATACAACCCATGATCTCGAGCTAGGCGCAGTTGTTTTTGAGTTAAAGATTTGGCGACACTACCTGTATGGTACCAAGTGTACGATCTTCACCGATCATAGGAGTCTACAGCATATCTTTAATCAGAAGGAATTTAATATGCGTTAACGCCGATGGGTAGAACTTCTCAACGATTACGACTGTGAGATTCGTTATCACCCAGGCAAGGAAAATGTTGCTGCCGACGCACTCAGCAGACGGAGCTATCTTCTTAGCACCCGTAATGTTCAAACCCAATACGACCTCGAGACCCTCATTCGCGAGGCTCAGCATGCGTGTTTTAACGAACGCACTCTGAAGAAGGAAAGAATCTACCACGATGGAGCCCAGCTTGTGAGCAAGTCGAATGGGATATTCCACTTTCTGGACCGAATTTGGATCCCCAAACGGACCAATTTGCGACAGATCTTGATGGACGAAGCCCACAAATCCCGGTGTTCTATTCATCCCGGTGCCGACAAAATGTACCAGGACCTTCGCTATAAGTACTGGTGGCCGGGCATGAAGAGGGATATTGCTCTGTATGTTGGAAAATGCCTAACTTGCGCAAGAGTCAAGGCTGAGCATCAAAGACCCTCTGGCTTACTCGAGCAACCCCCGATCCCCATGTGGAAGTGGGAGAGTATAGCTATGGACTTTATAACAAAGCTACCGCACACGTCATCAGGTCACGACAGCATTTGGGTTGTGGTTGACCGATTGACTAAATCAGCTCACTTTTTCATCCCGGTGCCGACAAAATGTACCAGGACCTTCGCTATAAGTACTGGTGGCCGGGCATGAAGAGGGATATTGCTCTCTATGTTGGAAAATGCCTAACTTGCGCAAGAGTCAAGGCTGAGCATCAAAGACCCTCTGGCTTACTCGAGCAACCCCCGATCCCCATGTGGAAGTGGGAGAGTATAGCTATGGACTTTATAACAAAGCTACCGCACACGTCATCAGGTCACGACAGCATTTGGGTTGTGGTTGACCGATTGACTAAATCAGCTCACTTTTTACCAATACGGGAAGACTACAAGGTAGAACGATTAGCCCGAATCTACACCGACGAGATCATTTGTAATCATGGGACGCCTCGTGATATCATCTCTGATCATGATGCTCGGTTTACCTCGTGACTGTGGGAAACATTTCAAATGGCACTCGGTATATGGCTAAATCTAAGTACCGCTTTCCACCCTCAAACCGACGGTCAGACTGATAGAACGATTCGTACTCTTGAAGACATGCTCCGTTCGTGTGTCATAGACTTCGGTGGTAATTGGGATAAATACCTGCCGTTAGTCGAATTCTCGTATAACAACAGCTATTATGCCAGCATTCAAATGGCACCATTCGAGGCCTTATACGGAAGAAGATGTCGATCGCCTATTGTGTGGCACGAGATCGGGCATTCGCAATTAACCGGTCCTGAGCTATTACAAGAAACGACAGACAAGATTTTCTGAATTCGAGACAACCTGGTAAAAGCTCGGAATCGACAAAAAAGTTATGCCGATAGACGACGCAAGCCCCTTGAATTTGACGTTGGTGACTACGTACTCCTAAAGGTATCACCTTGGAAGGGTGTGGTCCGATTCAGCAAGAAAGGGAAGCTCGCGCATCGATATGTTGGACCTTTTAAGATTCTGGAAAGGATCGGAAAAGTCGCCTACAGACTCGAACTACCGGAGGAACTTAGTAACGTCCACCCGACTTTCCACGTTTCGAACCTCCGAAAGAGTCTGGCTGAGCATGATCTAATTGTACCTCTCGATGACCTTCAAGTGAACGAAACATTACACTTCGTGGAAAAGCCTGTCGAAATCATGGACCGCCAAACCAAGGGGGGGGGGATAGTGCACGGTCCTCCCAACCGCCAGAGTGATCTCACTCTGGGAGCCGCTACCCGACCAAGCTAGCTCCGCGGTGACTTCCCCATGCCGAGTTCTTACCCTGGGCGACATATGTCACTCCCAAGACTCGAACCCAGTACCTCTGGGAAGAGGTGGGTGTCGGTGGCCAACTGGGAACCAAGTGTCATAAACTCTATCGCATTCGTGTCACTCGCAATCGAAATTGACTCAGTAAAAATCGTCGCGTCGAACACCCGAACCAAGTGCCATCCGACTGGGTTGCCACTTGGCCATGGTGTCAAGATGCCATCCGACCGAGATGACATCCGACCGGATAGTCATTCGGGCGGGATGCCATCCGACCGACCCACCCTTTCCCTTTTTGGAATCCTATAAATACCCCTGTCACTCTCAAACTTTCTACTTTTGGAAACCTCTATCCGACCAGCACGCTCAGCTCACCTTTTCTTCGATTTCTCTCAATCCCGGTAAGATCTCGTCCTAAATCTTGTACTTTCTTGACCTACACGCACTCCTACACTTTCTATCTTTTGAATCTTAACTTTTAACCATAAAATCGCTGGATTTGAGGTGTTCTAGGATGATATCATCATGAGTTCTTAAAGAACTTCATGTTTTGGCTTCAATCCACCGAGAACAACTCGGATCTAACCGATTTCCACACAAATGAACAAAGATCTATACTAGATCTAAACATAAACACAGTGAAAAAGGATTGAAAGATGGTTTCTAACTTTCTTTCAACTCTTTTGCACTCAATACGCTTGAAACCGATAGAAACGGATCTAGATCTAGTCCTCCGCTCATTCTTAGTGTTGTGCTAGCTCAAGATCTGGATTCTACTCACGAGACCACCAATTTCGGGTTAAACAAGAACAACCGTCTTGATTCCAGTCGATCAGGCCGCTTGGGTCAAGATGGGGTTCTATTGGTTAACACGTTGTCAAAACGTCTCGATAAAACTACAAACAAACAAAACGACCAAGTGTAAGATGGCCGGAGCAACCAGGACGAAGTGTTGTCCGACCGGACTACTGTCCGAACGGATAGACTACCCGAACGGATTGCTGTCCGACCGGATCACACCTTGGGACCCACACCTCATCAACTCTAACTAAAGTTTGAGTATCGAACGAATTGCCATCCGATCAGACTGCCATCCGACCGGATTACTCTTCGGATCATGAGATACTAGGACTTTAATGACTTAAACAATTTTCAACATGTTCATTAACAGGGTTGCCACCCGGTCGGATGGACATCCGACCGAGTGACTCTTCTGCTATGAATTGTTTCCACTAAGTAATCTCATCACTAAGGTCGCCGTCCGACCGGATGACAATCCGAACGGATTGATGTCCGCACGATTGACCATCCGATCGACCGACTTGAAGGATAGAGATACTTCAATGTTTTCAAAATGCTACAACGAAAACTTCAAAAGATAAGCCATCATACACAAACACATTCATCTCATAGGAAGAAACAATCCACTCGAATAGTCATCCGACTGGACTACCGTCCGACCGGATGACCATCCGAACGGATTGCCACCCGCACAAACAAGCCGTCCGATCGGATTACCATCCGACCGAACTGCTATCCGACCCATTCACATTTTGTATCATTTTACGCGTCACTTATTGTTATGCTATCAATCCATTCAGGCTAACGATACTCGCTAAGCGCTCCCTACAATCCATCAACCGCTGTGAGTATTGTAACATTCCTATTTTTATCATATAAGAATTATAGGTTTGGTTAAATTTATTAACCACTAGTAACTAGTAACTAGTTTATTTTTAATATAAATATTCAACCTAAATAATTTTAAACACTATTTTATATAGTTGGTTGAAATATTATATTAATTAATTGGCCTGTATATAGGTGACATTTCTAAATAAAATAAAAGTATATAAAAACTTATATTATTAGATAAAGTAGATTACGGGTAAGTCGATTGTTAGAAATATGAAGTTCCTAGACGGACCTAGGAACCGTATAATAATTAAAATATAAAAATACATTGTATTTTGAACCTACTCTATTTTTAATGAAACTTGGTTCAAAATGTAGACAAAAAATATTCTCGTTCTAATAACATATTTATTAATTTCTAGAACGCCATATTTTAAAAGTTATACGCACCAAATAACTAAACAGTTAAAGTAAATATAATATATAAATTGATAAAATAATAATAATAAAAATCGAAACTTAACTAGATGGTACCCCCACCGCGTTGCGGCCGGGGGCTTACAAATTTAAGACGCACCGTATACAATCGCTAGATGGAAGGCCCAAATGTTACGGCGGTGAAGGTTATGTAAAGCCTATAACAACACAGAACTTAAGAAACATTAGTAAACTTGAATTACAAGCATGTTTCATAAGGAAAACAACATTAAAATGTATGTCTATTATATATGTTATTAAGAACACATGATATCCAAACATCCCAGTAAGTGCAGTTATAATCGGTAAAGACATGAATGCAGGGTAGCCAAATCATATAGTAAATACATGGAAAGCACATGCATGGTTTAACCAAAACAAAAAGATTTGGAATAATTAGTTTCTGTCATCTTTATCATGATCCCTTATTCAATGAACTTAAACATATATCACATGATATCCATATCTATATTAACTAATATGTCATAATAGTTAATTCACTCGACTTCTTGAGTTGATCTCTCGAGCTACCAATTCTGCTAGGCTATCTTTGACCTGTTGACCTGATGCTTCACCATCTTTGACCTGTCCCCAAGACCCATGCAGATTTAAAAACCTCTTCACGCTGGTTATGGCCAAATTAATATACTATAATCACAAAGTAATGTTGCCTTGATTCGTCCACTTTCAGCCTTTCAAGAGAAGCACTTGCATCTTCTTACTTTCTCTTCAAACTCAATGCACTACTTTCACTATTAACATCTATAGAGATATATATATTTGAACTCACTTTTTAACTTTTGTACGCAACTAAACGACAATGGAAAAGATAAAAACGAATTGAAGACGTTTCCCAAACCTTTGAGCTTTGTTTTCATGCTTGAGTTTGAATTCTCGAAAAGTGGTTTTCTGTTGATGTTATTATATTTCCGATCGCTTGTGTTGGTAAAGCTGTTCACCAAATCATTTGCTATTGCAAAATTACAAAATAACCTTTGTAAAATGGATAACGAATTTCGCCACCTTTCTTACTACAACACATCAATCTCTGTTCCTAACTTCTACAACACATTATTGGTGTAACCTGCAATACCAAAAAACGGTTTGTATGATGGGTTGCAAATGTAACATCTAAATAGTTAAGGCTCTTATTTTGACTAAAACTATAATATCTTTCTGGTGTCGGTTCATACTTTATGCCTTTCTTTCAACCCTAAGTCCTCCTACTTCGTGTCTTTTTGTTGAAGTTAAGAGCCTTCATTATTCAAGGTTTTAGGACACCTGCAACACAAATGATATTGTCATTCTCATTTCACGTAAAGATTAAGTTGTATGGCCCAAACTCATGGAATTTAGCAATAAAGCATACTAAGATAACAACAAAAAAAAAAACATAAATGATTAACAACAATCTTACTGAAATCATGGGTTGGTTTGGTTGCTTCTTTTCGAGTGGAGATGGCTTCTTTACACACCAACCATCATATTATTCATCTCCCACAGACGATCTTTCACACACACACTCTCCATAAAAAATCCTAAATTTATTCCGATTTGATCATATTTTATCCCCAAAGTATCAAACCCTTAATCTTGTTTATAATGTCAGGTTTCTTGATTATCTGAACTATTTAAAAAACCATTTATTACGCCAAAATTGGGTTTTCTTCATCTTTCATATTTGCTGAATTATCAGAAAAATTCGAAACCAACAACATTAATCAATGTAATTAATTAATTAGCTCCGATGTGTGTATACCTCCCCGAATTTTCTGTTTCCACAGTTGACCGGGTCTGACCCGGGTTGACTCAGTCAAGTAACATCGAAAAGCATCATCTGATAGACCCCTCCTCCTCGTCTCACATTCTAGTGGTCGGAAAATGATGGTCCCTTATCTGCAATATTTGGCAAACACTGTCCCTCGTCTCTCAACTATACAATAAACATACATTGAAATTTTACTACTTCGCAAATACTGAAAATATAAATAAGCAGACACACCTCTCTAGCACCATGAAACTAAACATAATAATACCCAGCACACAAGGATACTATAATAATATAGTCAACAAACGCGCTTGTTTTTGAAAAATTAACCAACAATTTACCTATCAATAAACAAATTGAAAAAAAATGATTCTTTACCTAGTTGTTGCTAAGGTCGTCCGCTTCCGCTCCGGTTGCTGCTGCTGCTCATCTTCACTCCCACTACTAAACACACTAAGTAAAACATAAAATTACGCATGAGCTCGAATTATATACATTTTCATCTATAACTAAAAGCATACAACTTGATACAAACTCACTGTGGGGTTTATGTTACTTTTCCGCCACGTTTTAGTGTAATAAATAGCCCTAATTTGATTCATAAAACCCTAAAGAAAACAAATTAAACTCATTTCAAAAACAAAATCATGATTCAAGAGAATTAACAGAGAGCAGACGTTCCTGGGTGCCATTGGAGGGTGGAGTCGCAGTTGGATGATGACGAAGAACGGGGAAGACGGCCCCAAATAAAAAAGAATGAAAAACTGGTTACAGACGATGATAGCCAAGATCCGTTAATCTCTATAGCCAAATACGAAAGGTTTGAAACCAAATCGAACCAAACCCACCATTCAGGTTCCTAATCCACCTATCTTTGAGATTTATTGACATGCAGAACCAGATCGGGCACCGGAGAACTCGCCGTAGGTTCACCGTATTCCTGTAACAACGAAATTATGATAAATGGAAACCGATCTAACTGAAAAAGAAACATGCAACAGAATCGAGACTTACCGGAATTCTTGAGGGAGTTATACTGAGTCCTGTCACAACCCTAGATAAAAAAAAACACCAACGTCCCTCTCTTGGCCCAACCGAAATCATCACCGGATTCACCGTCTTCTGTTCTACACATTATGGTTGAGCACGATCCGGTAATGAGGAAGCGCCGCCATCAGCTCCGCCGTGGCTCCGCCACCGCAGATGGTGGCTAGCAGCCATGCTTCTCCGATCTCTCTCTAGAACTTTCCATTTACACACATATGTGTGATTTTTTTTTTGGGACAAACCGAGTATTTAAAGGGTTACAAGTTACAACCACATTTAACCCATAGTACATGTCACCACTGCACAAAACACAATTTAAGCATAAAGCACAACCACACATTGCCTATACATGTTACTAATTCATAATAGTTAATAATTTCATATGAAATATAACAATAATTTAACATTTGAGATAAGAATTATGAATATAGTACGTGTCATTCAAAGAAATAAAAGAATAATTTAATTATTCAAATAGAACTTCAAATGGACATGTGTCCTGGTGGACGATTACTTCACCTCAAAAGGAATTGACTATAAATATTCCTTTCATTTGCCATTCCTTCTTCAGCTCTAGACATCGCCTATCTTTCTTTCTCTAAAAAAAAATTCTCTAGTATTTATTTATTTTATAAGAATAATAAGGCCCTGCCCCGTTTTAAGTGTTTTAACTCCCGATCACCGCTGCCCTTTCCGATTGATCTGAGCCCCATAACACATGTCAAGGCTCTGCCTGACTAAGTTTGTTGGGGTTCTGTCTCGTGACATAGGGACAAGGTTGAATTAGGGGTACTAAACTTACCACGAGTGCATTATATATTTTTAAATAGCTCAGAAGTTATACCCAAAATTTATACCAGGAGGCTTTCTAATTGAACCCTAAATCTACAAAGTGGGTCCATTCTCTTTTCTCACTATTTTATTCCCCTTTTTCTTTATGATATAATTATATTAAAAAATGTCCCAAATTGATCCGTAAGTAAAAACCCGGACCCCTGAAACCCCAATCCATATCAAAAATCAAGAAATCAAGAATTCTGGTCTTTAAGTGGGCCGCGTAAAGATAAGCCGAGGCTTACGCGGGCCGCGACAGCAAGGCAAATCTCCGGATAACCTTAAGGGACACGTGGCATCCACCTGGAAGACCTACTGGTGACTCAGCAACCCTACGCGTAGACTAGGCGGCTACGCGGGCCGCGTAAGGATCGAGCAAGGGCTCACGCGTGCCGCGTGATACCCAAATTTATGCTATAAATAGGACAGGCTACGAGCATTCCTCTGGTGTCGAAATCATTTCATAAAAACAAAGTTTGGCTGCTCAAAAGTCGAAATTACAATTAATATAGCGAGGCGCTGCTACGATACCGGGTATTAACACGATCGCTGCTACGATTCAATGTCCGGTCGATGAAACTATCCGACCGGATGTTTAAGTGCTATCCTTTGTCATTAGTCGTGATTCCGACAGGATGTTTGAGTACCACCCGAACTCGGGGAATGCTCTGTCATTTGTTGTGAATCCGATGGATGTTTAAGTGATTGCACTTTGTCATTTGTCGTGAGGGTTTTAATCTCGTGAGTTATCGTAAATGCTGTATTAGTTACTTACCTAATTCGTGTGCACTAGGTTACAAGACTAATCAATAGGCTAAGCTCTGCCCGTATAAATCTGCATGCTTATAATGTGAGTCATTCTCTTTTTATCAAAATGCTTTATAAATTCTTAAATATTTTCAAAGTTATAATTACAGTGATTAAGTTTATGTAATCACCAAATTACAGCCGGTATGTGGGGTTTTGTATACATTACTTGATAATCTTCACCATTGGACAACGGGGTAGCCAATGGGTGATATGACCATAGTCACAGAAACGAGTCGAGTGACAAATACCGTGGGTAGTTGGTTGATATCTGGAAACATTATAATCTCTCTTAATACTGCAAATTATAACAAACGAGTCGTTTTAGTAAAAAGAATGATTCACCAGTATTTCCTGCTGACAAAACCTTTTTAAAACGCGTTTCAGGTAATTACAGTATATTGGAGTAAGAGATGGATACAGCACTGAAAGACTTCAAGAAGTGGCTTATCTTATTAAATAAATCAAATTAAGAAATATTGTTTTATGTAATTGGATTTATTCCTTATTAAAGCTACCTTTGTAAAACATGGGTTTATCCCATCTATTTAATAAATAAAATCCGGTGTTTTCTAAAACTCTGATATTTTTCCTAACTCACGGTCCTGATGAAATTTCCGCTGCAATATTTTTCAAAATAATCACCGGTACCTGTCACACCCCGAATTTCCACGTGTCAACGGTGGGCCCGGTGGGGAGTATCGTGACGTAGTTGATGTCATCATAGTCAAACAACACAATATATAAATGCACAGCGGAAGCAAAAGATAAACATATTACAATCCGAATATAAAGTAATATCAAGTATTACAACGGAAAGTAAAGGATCCACAGGTGGATTTAATATACATAATCATTTTTCAACAGACTTTAGACGCCTAGAACTTGCAAGATTCCTTATTAGCACCCTGAGCTTCCAGCCAATTACGTTCAGTACCTGTCACTTAATCTTTTTGGAAAATACGTCAGTTTTCACTGGTAAATACAATTAACTGACTCATTTTGAAAAGAGTTTAAGAAAATTGATTTGAATGCACGTGGCACAAAATATCTTTTATAATTTGATTAAAATGCACAAGGCAAAATTAATCTTTTATACTTGGGATAATTATTTAAAATATATAATCTTGTGAATGAATTACATGTTACTTTTGCGTTCAGTAGCCCGGATCATGTCCGGGTTAAAGATCAATAGACACACCACAAGTATAGGCCCACATGGAAGTGAGATACCGTTTCCCTTAAGCAACTGTCAGGTGTATGCCTACACCCCGTGCATAAGCCGTGGCCATTTTATAATACAATGATGTCAAGGATATCCGGGACATGGTCATTAACCCCCCAAAGGATTTAAGTAAACAAAACTATTTAAACGGGCCGATCAAATTATTCAACTACCCACCAAACGATGGAGATTTAATGCCCAATCAAGCGGTATTTTATATACCGTACCCCAAGCCCGTATAGGGAAAATAAGTTAAAAGTATTTACCTGAGCTAGCTCCTGTTTTAAATAGCAAGAATTTAATAACTCAGCCGTATTCACTTAAGTAAGCGTAGGTACCATTTACCGGAAGGCTCTAGTCTGGAATGATGGTATAAATAACCAGTTAGAATGCTAACGGGTCTTTAATTAAGCCTAGGCTTAGACCGGTTAGTCTTACAGAAAGATACGGTTCAAACGCATGATTAAGCGAATACCGGAATAGAATGTGTTTTAGACCCGACAAGTTTGAAGACTTGTATAATATGAGTAATCTAAACACCTTCTGGATTTTGAGATAAAACCGTTGAGGTTTGACCCGTTTAGGCTAGTTTATGTAAACTAGTTACATAAACCGAACCGAACGCGTAATAAGCGTAACGGGTATTCATATGAGCCATTTACAGGTTTCCTAAGTTAATATGCTTCATATATGTTGTGACATCAGTAAGATGTCTTTTATTATGCCCGAAACGAATTTAAACACAAACTATGCCCCGTAGGGGTAGTTTGGTCATTTAAAAGTTTATAAAAGAGTTTAAGTGTTTGCTCGAGTTACAGGTCTGATGTAAACAGCAAACATACTCAATTTAATAAGTTATATCAGTAGGCTAAAGTATATAAGTGAAATTTATCAATTATAACCAAACTATGCCCCGTAGGGGTATTTTGGTAATTTCACATAAGCCGAAAAGCTCAAAACTGAAGTCTGAGTTTATCAACCTTTGCTTACTGTTAAAACATTATAATTTGCCTCAAATATCAGTAGGTATCAACCCTTGTATGTTTAAAATAGTTTTAGTACATACTATGCGTTAAAAACGCTTAAAAAGGCAATTAGAGGCCATTTCCGGGTTTGATACATAAATCTGATATTTTTATATTTCCAGAAGGCTTAAAATAATTTATTTATCATATGTAATCAGTAGCAAAAGGTTTGGAGTCAATTAGATATGTAAAACTCATTTTATGGCCCGTAAGGGCAAAACCGACAATTACCGGATTAAGCCTACGACTATAAGTTATGCTCAGCCTAAAATTAATTAAAAATCTTCAAAAATCCCAAAATAATATATTACATCAGTGGGTAAAGAGTTTAGTATCAAAATGTATGTTTAAATAGGCTATACGCTAAATACGCCGTTTAATTAACATGAAGCTTTCAATTTACGCTAATGAGCATAACTCTCAAACTACACCTCAAACTGATGTCAAACTTTGGGTACAAGTTTATATATCAGTGACTAAGGTTTTTACTCTTTTACATTTCCAAAAATCACGTTTTATGGTGAAAAGGGCATAATGGTCAACAAATGGGCAATTAACGGAATCATGCGTATAAATTGGTTAACTAATGAACCATGGTGTATAATCACAGAGGATTATACTAGCATGTAACCTGGTCCAAATAGAGCTCTAAGGTATTTCTAAATCATACCAAAACGGGTCAGAACTAAAGTCAAAGCTTTGCGACTTTCGGTTCCGAACCGGTTCTAAACAGTAAATTGTCGGGTTGAACATGTTTAGACATGTTCTTACACTAATTACCAAGTTATATTAATGATCAAACAGGTTGTATGTGTTCTACATTGCTAATTATGCATAAATTAGAAATTAATTATCCTGTTAACTTTTTAATAACAAGTTTGACCCGACATTTGACCTAGTTAGAGTGGGAATCAGAGGGTGCCCTTTTAAGGGTTTAATGCCCACATAATATAACAAAATTTGCATCGTTAAAATTTTACCGAGCCTCGTGTTGACTGCGTTGACCAGCAGTTGACCACGTTTGACCGATGTTGACCAGGTTTGACCGAACCCAAAACTGAACCGAGGCACTAAAATGACCCAAAACTTCCCCTTGACCAGTTTTGACCACGTTTGACCTGTTGACCATGTTGAGCCGAGCCCGAGAGCGTCCCGAACTTAAATTTTTCACCCGAGTCGAAAGTGGTTCGATGGACTCTACGGGTCACTAGGAGCCCAAAAATATATTTTTCGTCGAAAACTGACGGCTGGAACTCGCCAGAACCATGTCAGAAGTCGAGCCCGAGAGCGTCCCGAACTTAAATTTTTCACCCGAGTCGAAAGTGGTTCGAGGTACTCTACAGGTCACTAGGAGCCCAAAAATATATTTTTCGTCGAAAACGGACGGCTGGAACTCGCCAGAACCATGTCAGAAGTCGAAATTTCGCCGGAGAATAGAATTTCTTGAAAATGTGCAGAAGTGCTCCTAAAGTCCCGATCTAAGCATCTGCAAAGTCAAAAGTTCAAAACGGACTCGCCGGAATTTGACCGGAAGGTCGCCGGAGTTGCCATAGAGCTCAAACCGCTAAGAATTAGCTAAAACTAACCTCACCACGTGATCCGGAACGTCGGATATAGTCGAAAAAGTGTACTCTTGGCCGGAAAACGGCCGCCGGAAAAATCGTCGGTCACCGGAACTCCGCCGGAATTCTCGCCGGACTTGTTTCTAGAGAGAGAGAGAGTAGAGAGAATTATGAAGGTTAGAGAGAGAAAGTGTAGGTGAAAATGATGGATTTTTGGGTTGAAATCCTTTATATAGTGGGGGTTTTGTGGGCTTGGGCCCAAGGCCCACAAGCCCGTTTCTAGCATTTTTGAAAGGCCCGATCTCGTCTTTGAAGCCCGTCTTCGCACCCGAACATCATGGAAGCATCGTAGAGCATAATTTTTAATACTAAAATACGTAAATTAGGATCGGTAGTCGATGATTGCGTGTTCGTTCGTCGGTTGCGTAAAAATCGCGGAAAATTAAATCGTTGACGTTTTTAACCCCTCGTATACGAATATTTCCATATATTTCTCATACCTTAACGAAACCTTGTGAAATTTTTATCACACATTCTCGTGAGTATAATTAATCATTACAAAGCTTCGGGTTTGCTAAAAGGTCACTCAGAGGTATACCTTTAAACATGTTGACACATTTAACCCCTGTAGTTTGTAATTCCTCACTTTCTTTCACAATTGGCTTCGTATGATCCATGATTTATTCGGTTGAGGTTATGAACATCATGTAGGGTTACTGTAAAGTATATTTATCCCTTGTTGACATTTTGAACCCTTATATTCACATACTTTCCATGTTTGTCAACTTTAGTCCCTCTAAATATAATTTCACACGTTCAAGCTTATGACACGTGTCAATACATTATGGACGTGAATTTTTCGAGGTGTTACAGTATCACTTGGCTGTTCGCGGCTCCCGATTCCGTCCAGGGTGGGTCGGGTGTCGTGACAAGTATACTCGATCCCTTTTTGCTTTATGCACTTTTGGGTGTTACATACGTTACAACTATTCAAATCACATCAAACACACTACTCAAAACTATTTGAACGCTAACCGTTAATGCATGTTATACGTGGCTTACGAATACTTGTTTGTTATGTTTACACATGGAATGTCGTCTACCTGCCTTAGCAACGATAGTACTATAGTTTGGACTCAGCACCCGTTCACACGGGGGTTGTTAAGGACAATTACTTGCATGGATTACGGTGGTAATCATGTATTGCGAACTGCCTCGGGCAGTCAACCCGCAGTCATTGGTATCGATGGATCTATGTCGATAACTAACATGCTTCATTTCACTATGTGTACGTGCTGGTTATGCGTAAACGAATTCGAACTCTATATGCTAGTATCAAACTTGTATGCTCACCTTTACATTTGATGTATTGACTTTATTTTAACGTATGTGACAGGTGTTTAGGATGCACATCTGGTAGGAAATCGAAGCTAGTATAACGCTCTAGAGTCCAACAAATAGTTGTCTGTAATAATTGAATCAAGGGTCTCTAGAAGCAGTTAAACAATTGCTCTATTTGAATCTGAGTTGTCGGAACAGAATTTATTGTCTAGATCTTATCTGTAATAATTTGTTTACTGTTTGAGACATGGTATGGGACATGTTATTTTAAATTGAATGGTAATGATAATCGTTATGGAAACTTCTGGACAATCTGTTTCGCTCAGTGCCATACCCTGATGTTTCTGCCATCGGTTGGGGTGTGATAGATTGGTATCAGAGCCATAACTATAGGGAATTAGGCAAGACACGACCTAGTTCGGGTCGATGTCTTAGATACCTAGTCTATAGTTAGGAACCAACAGACCAACTTGAGTACATCCAGTAGGGATTATGTACGAGCTTATTTCTCACTATTCTCGCTTATGCTACACTATCACTGCACTCGAATTTTCCATTATGAATAGGCGATAAAGTCGAGATTAGGTGTGAAAACCACAAACTCTCGACTAAAGTTGCTTGAACAACCCGCATTTTATCTACAAACGGGGAGAATTATGCCAAATCAGGAGTGAAATCCATATTTTGATGAATAATCTCCTCTATTTTATTAAAACAGGGACAAAGTTGTTAAGCTAGGGGTGAAACCCTAACCTTAACTACTTGTTCCGCTCATTTTACAAAGCTCTCACCAAAGTTTCGATGGACTCCAACGACCTGAAGTCACAATATGACTAACGGGATGTGTGCCAAACGCCCAAGAATCGAGGCAAAAGCATAGTCCTGAAGGTCAAATGTGCACACCAGATCCTTGTGAATAGTCGAACCACTTTGGGTAATCGAAGTCTACTAGCCGCAGACAATCTATATCTCGAATTTTATGTGTTTCGATTCTGAGCCCGTAATTGCTGACTTTGATGATTCGTTAATTTTGTGTGATTACCTGTTTATGTGTTTAAATTTTTGGAAATTTACTCGATTTTTGCTTCCACTACGATCGACACGCACGACTCGCATTGCACTTCTACCTCAAAACGTTAACAAATCGCTAAATTGTGGACGAATTTATGCTACGCTTATACTACACGACTCAATATATCAAACGCGAACGCTATATTCGGACGATCGCGAACTGTAAATGATAGGTTTCTGTATTCTGACTGCATCTTGTGAATTCATGCCTACGTGTTCTGTGGATTATGTGCTTATGTGTTTATGTGATTCTGTGTTCTACGTAGTTATATGTGAATTCATAGCTGGCAGATATGCAGGTTCCAGGAATGGACCTACTGGAAAATGGTCTCCCTCGCGCCACGCGAGGGAGTGTGGTAAATCCGGCGCGCCACGTAACGGATGTCGCGGCACGCGAAAGATGAGAGAAGAAGCCTCTCGCGTGGCGCGAGAGGCATGAATCCGAAAAGAAAAATATAATATATATATATATATATATATATATATTGTTTTAGTTGGTTGATGCTATGAACTTGGTTAAACTCATTTTATCAAAACTAACTTTCATGTTGGTTTTGATCATAGGTATATTACGGGATGCCGGATGATGATCAAGCTAATCGAAGAACCGAACACACGAGATTAAAGCTTCCGCACGGCCTTACGTCGTAACTTTTAAACGACGAACCCAACTACATTGTTGTAAAACTTTTAAACTGTAAAAGTTTTTAATAAACCGTATTTTTATATGTGAT
The DNA here is from genome assembly GCA_030545235.1 of Helianthus tuberosus. Classification (NCBI taxonomy): domain Eukaryota; kingdom Viridiplantae; phylum Streptophyta; class Magnoliopsida; order Asterales; family Asteraceae; genus Helianthus; species Helianthus tuberosus. The sequence continues at coordinate 36,718,836 of CM060357.1, read as the reverse complement.
ATGTATATGTAAATGCACAACTAATTATCGTTATTGGTACTAGAACTCTCTTAAAATAGTAAGGGTGTTACAAGTTGGTAATCAGAGCTCATGGTTAAAGAATAAAGTGTGTTCGGTTCGAGGCTCGATCGCAAATCCGGTAAGTACATGTATATTAATGGTTTAGCATGTTAAAGTGTTGTAAACAACACATAGGGTTATCGCGTAATACACGCTACCCCAATTAAAATGATTGATACAGTTAACGATATTACGTGAATTGACATGTAGAGTAAAAAGCCTTGTATTACAATACGAGCGTTTATTAATGTAGAAATTACTAACTTTTGTAAATGTTTAGTTGAAGGACGCTCGCATCTGAAGATGACGAGAGTTGAACGAATTGTGGATATGACGGTGGAGCGGTCCGAGGTATGACAAGCTGAGTATACTCACAAAGGACCTAAATCGCGTAACGATAGCGAACAAGGTGAATGGCAATGAAAGCCCATCGGGGCAAGCGTTATCAGGTGCATGTTTTAAATTTAATCGCACAAATAGCAATATGCAGCAAACATGTAGAGAATGATTGTTGCATATGTAAATTAGAAACTTGGAAAACCTGAATAGAATACCTACGCAGGATATTATTTCCAAGAAAACTAAATAGAGGCGTTACTTACATAGGGCGTGATGTGAAAACTATAAAAAGGTCATGCGTGTCATGTGTTAATCGCTTACTCTGGCCAAGTAAGTAGTGGCATATGATACCATGAACTTCTTATAGCGGACACATTTACATCCGATGTAGTAAGGACGGGGTTAAAGGGACAAATTAAAAAGGTACCCAAATGAGTCAAATAAGTAAAATGTTGATAGTAAACGTAAACGCAAGTCGGACGACGCAAGCGTATTACGTTAGAATAACGAGCCCGAGAGAAAGGACAAAGATTAAAGTAAATGAAAATACGAACCAACTAATGTGAATGCTAAGACATAGGGGATAAAGTTTGACTGTCATAAGTGATGAAATTCACACAGACAAGTCAAAGGGGGTAGACTAAAGAATAAAGGACTCGACTGAATAAAAACGATGAATTTCGCTAAGACGACCAAATAAATTAAAGTGACGTCTAAAACCATATAAGAATGGTTACTTGATGATAACTTCGGTAAAGATACCCGATAGATGGGTAGGATTTTGAAAGTATGCGTAAACCAAGAGACGGGAACGCGAAATAGAAAGTCAAAGGACTCGGATTAAGAGTCATGACTAAAAGACGATGAGAAATTGCAAACAGAAATTTTGATAACTACGTTCAACTATTTTAAAGTTGAACGGGTCGAATGAAGGATGAAGTTTGACGTTCATGAGTAATGAAATCTCACACGAATAAGTCAAACGAGATAAATAAAGTGTAAAAGCTTGGTAGTGCAAGTAAGCGCAAACCTAATAATGGAAGCGCGAAATATTAATGAACCTATGTGACGGGTTGTAAAGGAATGTAGATAGGAAAAACGCAAACTAGCGAAACAAGAAAGTTAAAAACACTAAGATAAAGAAACCGGGTAACGGGTCGTAAAGAAGTATGGGTAAGAACCGGGTAACGGTAAGCGTAGGACAAACCGATGTGTAAATGACGATAAATGTCATAAGGTCGGAAAGATAATTCGAAAGAAAACAAATGTACCCTTAGACTACGGTCAAGGTTAAATGAAATAAAAAAAAAATTTAAAAGTAAATAATTCCAAACATAAAAAGAGGTGCATTGATGCTATATGTATACATACAATTGAATAAAGACCCGAATAAAAGATGATCTACGGGATCATCATGACCTACGGGATTATAATTAATGTTAAATCTACGGCACCAAAAGACCCTCGGGTCACGAATAGAAAGAAATGAACTGATGGGGTTTTACCTTAAAAAAGTGAAAATCTAAAGAAAAAGCTTATGAGGCTAAGTAAAGGAACCTACGGGTTGCTTGGGTAAAGCGTGGAAAACTGGTCACAGTTCTTCATGTAAAATAATAACGGTCAGGAATAAAACTTAGACGGAAATTCCTAGACTTGAGAGAAAAAGAAGTAAGACAGAGAAAACGTAAACTAAAAAAATTAGTTTTTAGTCAAAAGCAGCGTTCTAACAAACATAAGTAATATGAGGGGATTTAGAAAATCTTAAACACCATAAGGTCGGAGATGGCAAAATAGTATACCCGGATGATGGGGTATGAAGTGACGGCGACTAATTAGTTTAGCCGGTAAAACTAATCAAAGTAAAGAAAATGTCCTGACAAATACAAACCGCTTGTTAATATAAGACAAGCACGGGATAAACATGTTAATAAACTGATGAGACTAAGTGATCGAGTGGCGACTCGGTTAAAAAGGTGCAAAGGATAAGGAATAAGAGGTGAAAGCCTCGGTCAGTGAGGACTTACACATAAAAGACATCGAAGGAATGAATATCATAAAAACGAAACTAAGTTCGTTTAGTCAAAAATTAAAAGAACTATGTAAATAAGGTTTTGGGGACGAAATCTCTTTAAGGGGGGTAGACTTGTAACACCCCAAAAACGGGTTTGGTAATCAAACCACGTTAATAGTAAAGACGGGTAAAATACCGTTAGTGGTAAAAATTAACCCGATAAATATTAGGATTTAAATAAATAAACTTGATGTTAATTAAAAAGGAGGATAAATACTTTGAGAAAACAAAGTATATAGAAGGCTCGAGTTAATGGGACTTAAAATAAAACGGGTTATGACTTCCCGAACCCACTAAGTGACTAGGAATATTAACCTAGTTATTTATGTGTTGTTAGAACATTAAAGGAAACTAGAAATAGTTAAACCTTTTATAAAAACAAAATATGAGGGGCTAATAGTGCCAAGTGGAGGAAACTTATTTATTAAAACTAAAAATAAAACACAACACACACTTGGTAAGTGTGTGTGTGTGTGCACAGGAACGATCAGGAGCACCAAGGGGTTCTTTCAAAACCCTAAAGCTCATGAAATCCAGCAAAATCAAGGAGAAATCGAGCAAAGAAATTAGGGCTTTAACTAAAATCGCGATCACCAAGCTTAAGGGATCACAAGGTATGTCGAATTTTTGATATTTATGAAGTTGAGAATTCTTGATGTACATAAGAAATTCGAAATTGATGTTGCATGATTGTGGTATGGATGATATTGAAGTGAGTGTTTAGGAGTAAACCCTAGACAAGAATATATTGAAATCATGCCTAGCTCAAGTAAATTCAGATTTTGTTGATGCTAAATTCATGTATGAGATGTTTTTAGGGTTTTGATTGCTAAAAAATTAGTGTTATGATGTCAAGAACATGCTTAAATTGAAAGCTGAATTCAAACAGCTCATGATCAGAATTTACAACCGACTTGTATTGGCTGTAACCTGAACAAAACGTGACAAAAACATGTGTTTCTTGAGTCTAAAATGTAATTCCAGGAAATATATTTAAAACCTCACTGGAATCGCATTTTTTCGACGAAAATTGAGTGTTTATGAATTTTTCCGTATCAAAGGTTCAAGCTGCGTTTTCTGGCAGAACTTGCAGCCCATTACGAATGTCATAACTCAATTTAGGAATTTAGTTATAATCTCAAATTTTTACTGTAGATAGTTTTAAGCGAATAAAAGAATCGTCAATTGGAATTTCATCAATCGGATAAACGAGATATTTTTAATGAATTTTTCCGTAAGATGCAGTCAGAAGTGACGAATCTGATTGCAGCTTAGTAAATGAATTTTTACGAATTTTTTGTAACGAGTTAGATCTTGAAATTTTAATGCAAGGCCTAAACCTCCGAGTGGTACGCCACATAAAAAAATCATAATTTTTAAAGACTTGTAAACAGGTTAAACAAGTCACCAAGAACAGCCCATTTTTCAGTGATATGAAATGCCTGAATGAAATCGCGGTCTACTTGGTTGTGTGTAAAATTTGATTTCATTAAGAGTTCGGATGAAATATGCCTAAGTGAGTTCAATGAACCAAATGTGCATTTGAATATGTTGATAAGTCAATTGACTTTTAAAAAGTCAAACCGACCAATGATTAGATCGAATGATAATTTGATATGGTCGAATGATAAATTCGACATAAAACCCGTAGGATGGAATAGTCGTAAACAATTATGACTAATCTAACCGTCTTACGAATTGTGATGATGATAGTTTGACTCTAGACAAGCTAGATGAAGACTTGGGAAAGAAGCGGGTCAAACGGATCGAGTATGCGAAAAAAGGACATAACCGGATGCAAGGTAAGTGAAACTTACACCTTTTAGTAAAATAAACGTTCATCCTATAAGTTTCAAATACAATATGGATAATATTCAAGATATGGTTCCCGACGCGAAATAATACGGGTCGGTACTAATATAAATGATAAAAACCATGTTTAATGGTAAAAGAGATAGAACGGTAAATTAGCCATGAAAAACTAATTATAAAAATGGGTTTTTGAACGGTTACTATAAGTAAGCCTAATGAATAAAAAGAGTAAAACGGGTCAAATGGTAATGTGGATACCATTTGACAAATATTGACTAATAAACACTTGTCGAGTGTTATGCTTACAGGATAAAGCGGCTTATGAATCAGCGTTGCTATGAATTAGCAAATTTTCGAGACAAGGTATTAAAACGGGTCAATGTATTGATCCTAGCCAGGTACGTATAATTATGTTGTAGTTAAAAGTGCTAATTTGGTCAATAATTGGTGAGAGTCTTTCGTCGTAAAATAAGAGACTAGAATTGACCCAAAAGCCCTTAACGGGCGAACCGGGTAAACGACCGTCAGAGTTTGTTTAGAAACTTGTTTATTGATTTTGAAACCCTTAGATACATATAAAAAGTATAGGCAAAAACGTTTGCGGGTCAAAATAGACTAAGAAGTAAATTGTGATTAAATGTTTAGATAGATACAAATGAATCGGTGAATGTAAACGCCTAGGTAAACTCTAGGATGGGAGCGAAAACGTTAAGGTTTGACAAGCCCGGGATGGGTAAAATGATAGGAATTAACTATTTTCTTTTTAGAGCATGTAGTGAAATAATAATGCCAAACGGGTCGAATAATCACCTAAAGGATTTATGAGCCAACATTGGATAAATCAGATTTTTATGCAAACCAAAGTGATAAACGGGTCCGTAATTTAATTACGGACGCGTAGGAAAAAAAAGAATCGTGTAAAACGGATAACTAGAACGAAAGTTATGGCATTTTAAAGTTTGATTTTCGATTAATAACCATAGCTGAAAGATATGCAGGTTCCAGGAATGGACCTGCTGGAAAATGGTCTCCCTCGCGCCACGCGAGGGAGTGTGGTAAATCCGGCGCGCCTCGCAACAAATGTCGCGGCACGCGAAAGATGAGAAGAAGCCTCTCGCGTGGCGCGAGAGGCATGAATCCGAAAAGAAAAATATAATATATATATATATATATATATATATATATTGTTTTAGTTGGTTGATGCTATGAACTTGGTTAAACTCATTTTACGCTATCAAAACTAACTTTCATGTTGGTTTTGATCATAGGTATATTACGGGATGCCGGATGGTGATCAAGCTAATCGAAGAACCGAACACACGAGATTAAAGCTTCCGCATGGCCTTACGTCGTAACTTTTAAACGACGAACCCAACTACATTGTTGTAAAACTTTTAAACTGTAAAAGTTTTTAATAAACCGTATTTTTATATGTGATATGTATATGTAAATGCACAACTAATTGTCGTTATTCGTACTAGAACTCTCTTAAAATAGTAAGGGTGTTACAAACACCTACCTAATTACGATCACGTAGCCATGTTCGTTGCGAACCATGGCTCGACCTTACTAAAAGTCAAAGCGTTTATCACAAACGCTTGACTTTTCCGCTTTAAGAGCCAAACAAAATATCTAAGCACGAAAGGAACACTTACAAGTGGTCCTTAGGACTGAAAAGAACTCAAAAGGAGGATCCAAATGATCAGGATCCTCAGATTTGAGATAGAGAGCAAAAACCCAAGAAAAGGGTGTGAATTTCAAATGAATTCAAGGCCCTTTATATAGTTTATGGGATTGCATTGGATCATGACAAGTGTTGGAAAGGATTATGAGATTGTTACAGGTGTAAAACCATGTTTTAATACCATCAAAGAGCACCTAGAATTGATTTTAGTGGTTTAGAATGGCTTGGAATGGGCTGCAAGCCCAAAAAAATGAAGCTGCCCAGACCTGGGCATAGGCTACGCTGCAGGGGGCGTAGGCTACGGCCTGCACAGATCAAACACACACAACAACTTTCAAAAGTTACAGTTTTAGTCCCTGTAAGCTTGTAAGGCCCTTTCTGACACGGTTAAGGCCCGTTAAGCCATTTTCAAGGCTCTACAATGGTGCCTAAACATAGGGAACATAAAACATGCTCAAAAATATGTCGGATGTCGGTTCCTTTGGTCGTACGGTTGCGTAGTTCGGCTAATTACGACGAAACACGAACGGACGCGAAAAACGATCCAAATTACGCGACGAATGGAATTTTATCAAGCCAAACACTAAAATAAAATATTTTAATGATTACATAAACTTTGGATTTTCGGATATATTCAGAACGTAAGATATGCACGAGAATGCAAACTTATGCACTTTTTGATGCTTTTAGTCCCTATTGATCAAATAAGTTTATTTTTGTGCACCAAACACCTCTAAGCCTATTTCTAAGCTATGTAAAGGATATTTAGGGCATTTTTAACTTATGATCATATTCCGGAAGGTTCGATACCATACGAATTGGTATACTTTTGCAGTTTGACGCAATTAGTCCCTCTAATGCGCAAACTTGAGTATATCATCGTTTAATAGTATCGAAGCCTTATCTAATCCATATTAGGCATTCTTGAGAGTATTATAAAACATCACGATGCTTTGGGTTCGTAAAAAGGTCATTCAGAGGTATAATTAAACATATTAACGCTTTTAACCCCTTAAACTTGCAAAGTTGTGCGTAACATCGCTTAAAGGCATAAAAGCCTTAGATGGCCAATATTTGGCATCCCCGAGAGTATAATCAACCATCATGAAGCTCTCGGTTTGTTAAAAGGTCACTCAGAGGTAAGAATTAACATGTTGACGCTTTTAACCCTTCATCACGCAAACTTTCAATTAATTACGCAAACGGCTACACTCGATCAACAAGTGGCTCATTTGTGAATATAAATACCGTAAAAGGTTATTCAGAGACTTATTTTAAGCATTATAACACTTCCAGTCCTTTCATAATCAAAGTTTTCGACTTTTTGAAAAATTAGTCCCTTAAATTCAATGTTTGACTTTATTAGGGTTTATTACACGTGTCAATACATCATTGGACGTCACTTTACGAGGTGTTACAGGTTGAGGAGAAAATGAGCTTACTTCATGATGAAAAGGATATGAAACTAAAACGTTTAGTTGAAAAGGGTGCAGAACCGCACAAACCATTTCTCCTTTTCATTTGGAAAACTTGTAAAGTTTCCGAAACGAATTAAAAGGAAACATTTCGGTATTCGATCGGAATAGTGTCTAGGTTCATAGTTCGACTAAGGAAGTGCTATTTTAAGGTAACACGTGTAAATGACTTTGGAAAGCTCATGCTGTCATACTGCTGGATTTAAGCGGCAATTATGATTTCAAACTTCCACCCTTGGTTAAGTGGTTTAAGGTCGGAAGTTATATCACTTAACAAAAAGGCAGCGGGTTGGTCTAAAGGTCCTTGATTAGTCTTTCGGAACCGGGCAACTCGGGTTCGGGTCCTGCGGTACCGGTCCTCCTTTACTGTTTTCGTTTTCTTTTTTTCTATTTTTAAAACTTCCTTTCCTAATTTGCAAACCTGGTCCTCTAATCTTTACTATTATTGAATTGTCATTTAGTCATTTAACTTAAATATATTTACTTCCAAGATCAGTATGTAATAGAATTACCATTTAGTATGTAATAATATTTTGATATGTATTGTGTATCTATGTGTATATAGATTTTATACAGTCATAAGTACAACAACAATAAAATAAAAAAAGATCGATATATATATAGAGGCCGGTTAACGTACAATACCTCTTATCCTACATTATGTACGCGATGCCCTCAGCCGTACGATCTTCAATCGATCAAACGCGGGCGAAACTAATTTAAATGATTAAATTAATCATTTTAATATATCTAAATCATACCAGGAAGGTTAAAAACGTCATTGCGAGGTCATAAATCTCTGTAATTGACCGATGATAGGTCAAAATCAAACCCTAAATCAAATTCAAAAACCTGAAATTCTTCTTCCCCAACCTCCCTTCGTTCCTTTTGGTGCGATATCGATAATAAGAACTACTAATTTGGGAGTTGTAAGGGTCAAACGGAAGAAGACTGACAATGATCGACCAGCAATCGAAGAAGATGAACAGTAACACACACACAGATTATACATATGCGATTTCATCAAAATTACCACATGCGAAATTGTTACAAAAAAACAACATGCTATTTCATCAAAATTATCACATGCGAAATTGGTACAAAAAAACATGCGAATTCATCAAAAATTATCACATGCGAAATTGGTACAAAAAAACAACATGCGAATTCATCAAAAATTATCACATGCGAAATTGTTATAAAAAAAACAACATGCGATTTTAAAATGCGTGAAGATGATCTGACGGCTGAGATTGTAGCGTACGTAATGTACGATAAGCAATATTGTACAGTACTCTTCACCTATATATATATGCTATAAGTATCTTTTTATATGAAATGATCATATATTTTATAGTTGTATATACCTGATAAGTTTATTTCATAAATTTTGTTTAGCTATATCTATATGAAATATACGACAATTCTGATCGACATGGTTATAAAAATATATTTTATTTATATATATTTTTTTGAATATTTTACTAAATTACAGGTACATATACTGCTCTAAGAGCCGGTGTTTACCTTGAATCCGATATTTTACCACATCGTGAGGTCCGTTTTTCAACATTTTTTAAACAACCTTTTACTCATCTTATTCCATATAACCAAGTTGATGTAATTGAATATGCTACAGATTGATGCGGTTGACCCTAAAAGCCGACACAAGGGGAATCTCGAGACCGAGATCTTACTAGAGTCAAAAGGTGTCAACTACACTTCTATAAGACCCGTTTATATCTACGGCCCGTTGAACTACAACCCTGTTGAAGAGTGGTTTTTCCATAGGTTGAAAGCGGGTCGACCCATCCCCATTCCCAAATCAGGTTTGCAAGTAACCCAACTCGGTCACGTAAAGCAGAGCCGGCCCAATGGGCTTTCAACCCTAGGCACAGGCCTAGGGCCACCCAAATTGAAAGGCCTCTAAATTTATTGTAGGTTCTTTCTGTAGCCCATTTTCTATTTTATACTAAACAACCCAAAGAAATAAAGGCCCGTTTATTGTTTTAAGGTAAAATAGTTGTTGTCTCCCACACAGTTCACGAACAGCCGCAAATTAAAGAAAAGAATGAAAGGCCGAAGGCGGCTGGGCTGTCTGTCGATACTCGATTGCAGCCGCAGTCGTGAGTATTGTAAGTCTATACTCGATTGCAGCCTTGCAGGAGCCTGAATTGTTGATTGCAGGTTACAGGTAATTAACGTATATATCTTCTAGTTCTCGATTGAGTTTTGTCAGACCTCAAACAAACCCTCATTTCTCCTGAATCGTCGATTGAGTCTTGATATACAATTGGTTTTAATATACCTTCAGTTCTCAATTTGAAATACCCTGCCTCAGTTCTCGATTTGAATTGATATACCCTGCCTTACCTCAGTTCTTGATTTGATATTGTGGCAAAAGCTTTATTGTCGATTTGATATTGTGGCAGACGTGGATTCTCCGTTCTCGGAACTCAGTGGCACTCAGAGTCTCAGACACTCAGATTCTCGAAACTCAGTGGCACAGGTTAGATGTCTGATATTTTTCGATCTGATAGGTTGAGTACCTCATATATAATCTATTTTCTAGATGCGATTTTGTTAATTTTGAATGGTTTACGTTCTTCATTTGGATTATTTAGATTCATTTTGAGTTGCTATTTAATATTACTACTTTATAGGTTGATTATTAGTTGTTCGGCGATGATTTGCAAACATTTTTCTCAAAGATGTTGTTCTATGACTATCTGCTTTGATATTTACTGCAGTTTTCTAGACATGAAATAAGCCTGCAATTACATTTGGTTAGGTTTAAGATTTTTGTGATCTATAAATAAGCGATTTCATCTGTTGTAATGTCTTTGATTTAGCTGTATGCAATTATAAAGTTGAATATAAAAGTTTGTGCATCAGTTTTTTAATGGATAATTTATACTTCATATTAGAGTAATCAGTTTTATTTGTTTGTAATGTCTTAGAATCAATTAAAAGTAAAAAGTTGATATTAATATTTGTGATAATGATCTAACATCGACTTATTAGTCTCAGATAGTTTATGTGATTGTGTATTTTTTCGAATGATTTTTTGTGTCTTTTAACTTTTGTTACTAGATTTTAGATGTTTTTTTTTAATCAGCAAGTTGTAGCTATTATTTTTAACTAACATGTAACAATTTGTATTACTCAGGACCTGCAAGGTGTTATCGTCAGATCAAGAACAAGCCCTATCCAAAATCTCGCTACTGCCATGGTGTTCCTGATCCTAAAATTAGGATCTATGATGTCGACAGATTCTCGAAACTCAGTGGCACAGGTTAGATATTTGATATTTTCTAAATCAAGTTGTTGTTTAAACATATACTATAATTATAGAAAACATATGAGTTTCAAAAAAAATTTAACTACGCCAATTATAAACTTTTTAGTTTATAATTGCCGGTCCCAAGCTCGGAAAAAGGAGGAGGGTTTTGTTACTAAATATGTTGAAAATGATAACTTTGCAAAAGGGCCACCACTTCGTAGTTCGATTAGGGCCTCTGAAAACGTAGGAACGGCTCTGACGTAAAGGTTAGTAAAAGTGTAAAACTAATAATTATTTTGTGACTTCAAAAGTCAAACGGTCTTGATGTGTCAACGTTGACCAAATGGAGGATTTGGCTACAGCTTTTATAAAAGTTTTGGGGAATGAAAAGCAAGCAAACAAGTGTACAACATTTCGGGAGATAGATATGTTACTTTCGATGGATTAGCAAGAGCTTGCGCTAAGGTAAATTTCGTTATAATTTTTGAAGTTTTAATTGAAAAATTTATAACAAGATATTTTACGATTTAATCTTGCAGGCTGGTGGATTCCCTGAGCCCGAGATCATTCACTATAATCCTAAGGAGTTCCATTACGGTAAAAAGAAAGCATTTCCATTCCAGGACCAGGTAAACACCAACTTATATATACGTGCGGAAAGTCAACCTTGTGTTTGACTTTTGTTATCGATATAAACATTGTTCGAACCTAATCGTTCATTGGTAAGTTCTAAAATTTGAAACACGATAATCAATTTGCAAACACGATCGAAGACACATGACACCCCTATACAATTTCGCAACATCATAATGCGGGGCTTATAAACGAGTCAATTCAAGTTTGACCAACCAGTCCTTTATAAGGTTTGGTGGCAGTTTCGACCCATTTACTTTTCTATGAGTCACTTTGGTTCATTTTAATCTCAAACTAATCAAACACTACAAATAAAAAAAATTAACTAAAAAGAGTTTAGCGAGTCAAAAGTAATCCAAAGTGTTTTTAATTCATACTAACTCATTTTTTTAAACTAGGATTTCCCAATGATTGGCGTCATGGGAGGCGCGATTCCGACGAGAACTTTTTGTTATGGAAGATCATGGACTGTATGAATTTCTAGGGCTTGCACGAGATGAAAATGAAGAACATGGGAGGCTATTTTTAGAGCGATTTAATATTTTTTTTTTCACTAAACAATGTATTAATTTTTTTAAATCGTCTTATTTTAAGTAATTTGATGTAACTGAAACTTACAGTCTCTTTTATTTCCGAATGCACTTTTATATAAGATAACTTATTTTTATCTTTCAAATATGTGAATACATGGTTCAAACAAAGTATAGCTTGCAGTCATTCAAAAATTGTAACAAGTTAACAATTTGGGTTTGCAAAAGCCTAAGTACAATTTGGGTCATTCAAATACGTGATACATTGATTAAAAGGCTTTTGCAAACCCAAAATTGTAACAAGTTAAGAATTTGTTGACCACAAATCACAATTGCCAAGTGACAGCCTATACGACAACATACGTCATTACGTTGGACAAAAACCTAGAGGTAGTTGATTGTGTTACTGTTATTTTTTGCTTATCATTACCAAAACTAAAAAAACAAAATTTCTCATTGTTTTTCTTGGTTGTAAGCTGGCTGCTAATATCATTTTTGTTTATATGATTATTATATTATTAAAGTCATTTTTAAATTTTATTACAGCTTCAAATACGGCCATTTCGAAGATCGATAGTAAAGAGTGGACTAATCTCATGTTACTTTTAGTAAATTGTAAATGTAAAATTATTTGTCTTTTTCTTGATGTTTTTGTACACGGCTTATAAAGAAAACTCCATACCTAATAACACTTTATTTGCATTACTTTTATTGATACACTTATAATTAATGTAATTTAAATTTTCCAGCCCGGGTAGCCACCCGGGTGATAACCTAGTTATTTTTATACTTATATACTACGCATCAAACTTGTATACTCGCCAATACCATTGTATGGAACTACACTTTAAAAACATGTTGCAGGTTTAGCGATGATGTTGGTGATGCATGGAAACTAGTAGGATGCTTAGATACACACTTTAAATTTGTATTCTTTTTGTATTGTATTTCATTATTCATGTTGTTGTATTTGTTTCGACCATTGTAATTGACTTCTAGAAATGAAATGAAATCTATTATTTAAATTATTGTCACCAATAGTGTTATGAAGTCTCTTGCAATCTAGTTTTCGTCTCATCCCGATGTTTCCGGCATTGGTTGGGGTGTGACACCGAAACAGGCTTTTAGTTTTTTGGAGTTTGTAAGAATATGTTGAATCTTGTTCATTTTGTTGAGACATATAGTTTTATTTTGAGGTCGTTTTGTCAGACGGTTGTTCATGATTTGGTTAAATTGGTAATTGATTTAGTGCATCAATGCTAAATATATTGAAACTGATAATGAAATTGACGGTATTGTGGTTCAGGTGAAGGACTATGGTGGTGAGGTGGTGGTGAAGTGGGGGTTAAAGATGGTGATAAGGGTATTTTAGTCATTTCATACAAAAAAAAACTAAAGAAATCTAACAGAGTTAGCTAGTAATTGAAAAACAAGTACTTACGTATTTAAACCTTTTGATTTTGAACTTAACTGTTTAAAACCAAAAATAAAAAACACGTGTACTTAAAAGTAATCTACTCTTGTAGTTAACTTGGATGTTATGTAGATTCCTTTGGTAATGTGAGTCACTTTCTTATCAAATTTGACTATTTTAAATACAAATTCATATAAGCTTATATAATAAATAAAAAGTTAGATTTTTTAATGATTTTAATGTCGATTTATTAAACCATGACTCACTTACGGGGTGGCGTACCCGATATTATCTAAGTGTCGACTCCGCTTACTTAGTTTTGTTATGGTTGGTTCTAATAGTAGCGATTTCTGGCCTTGTCCTTTCCGACGGTTTCATTGTTGCCCCGATGGCTTGGCGGGGTCTAAGGGATTCCCAAGGTTAATGGCACATATCAAGAGTCACCATTTGGGCTCAGACGAGAGGAAAGATTCTTTGAGATGTGCAATTGCTGACGATCTTAATCTTTTTACCTCTGTTTGCGAAGCTTTGAAGGTGTCCGGACAATGGTTATGTGGTGAGTGTATGTGCCCTCATGCTTTCAGTCGGGCGTGCCACCATGAGGATAAGGTTATTCGGTTTGTGCCAGGTGAGAGAGATGAACAGGGTTTTATTGTTGGCATCACTAGACCCGGTGTTGAAAACGTTGATACCTCGTCGGATGAGTTGGGTGTAGATATTGCTTTGCTTAACCGTGTTTTCTCTCTCCCCATTAAGGCTGTTAAGAGTATCCCCCTTAGTTGTCGTATGGCTTTTGCCCAAGTCTTAACTGCAGCTTTGGACAAGGTGGTTGCTATGCCTGATTCTGTTGAGGCATGGGTTCGACTTTTGATATTACCACGTTGCACCTTGCGGGTGTTCAAGCATGTTGGTCGTCAGGACAAGAGGTCGGGAAATAGGAAGACGGGCCAATGCCTTAGCATCCAGCGGTCTTTGGCGTAGTGGGGTGATCGTGAGGGTTTTGCCACTCTTGTCCAGTCGTTGTTTGATCAACCCGCGATGGGGGTTACGGATGGAATCAAAAAGGGCACTGAGAATGATAATGAGTGTGGGGGGACCAATGTGAAACAATGTTTACGTAAGGTCGCTGATGGTCATTTCACTGCAGCGGTTAAGGTTTTATGCTCTTCGGGGGTCGCCCCTCTCAATAAGAATACTCTGGAGGCTTTAGTGGCTAAGCACCCATGCATGCCGCCTCCTTCCATGCCTGCCTCCTTGCCTTCTGAGTCTCTTCTTGTGGTGGAGTCCGATTGTGTGCTCGGGTGTATTAAATCTTTCCCCAAAGGTACGTCGTGCGGGAGAGATGGCTTAAGGGCCCAACATCTTTTAGATGCTTTTTGTGGGGAGGGATCTGTGATTGCTGATAGCCTGCTTAGGGCTACTTCAGCTATGGTTAATTTGTGCTTGGGGGGGAGGTGCCCGAGGAGTCTGGCGGAGTTTGTTGCTTCTGCTCCTCTTACACCTCTTCTCAAACCGGATAATGTGATTAGGCCTATCGCTGTTGGGTCGATTTGGAGGAGGGTGATCTCCAAGGTGGCCATGAAAGGTGTTGGGAAGGAGATGGCCAAATACCTTAGCGATTTCCAGTTTGGGGTAGGGATTCCGTGTGGGGCAGAGGCCGTTCTTCATAGTGCGAACAGGTTCCTTAATGAGTACCACCAAGATGGGTCTCTTGCTATGCTTACTGTTGATTTTTCGAACGCTTTTAATTTGGTTGATAGGACAGCCCTACTGTACGAGGTGAGGAAAAGGTGTCCTTTTATTTCTACGTGGGTCGATTTTTTATATGGTCAACCAGCTAGATTATATGTGGGGGATGAGTATATTTGGTCTACTACTGGCGTTCAGCAGGGGGACCCCTTGGGGCCCCTCCTTTTTGCCCTTGTTCTACACCCCCTTGTTCACCGAATAAGGGATCGCTGCAAACTTCTATTTCACGCCTGGTACCTAGATGACGGAACGCTTATTGGAGATGCCACCCAAGTGGCTAATGCTTTAGATATCATCAGAGCTGAGGGTCCTTCCTTAGGGCTTCAACTTAATATAAAGAAAACTGAAGTTTTCTGGCCAACCTGCAATGGTGTAAAGGTTCAGGAGGGCTTATTCCCTCGGGGGATTGGGAGGCCGGTGTTGGGTATGAAACTCCTGGGGGTGCCGTTAGTCGTGATGTAGAGTTTATTAGTAGTATGGCTCTTAAAAGAGCGAACTGTGCAGTCGAGCTGATGAGGTGCCTTAAACGCCTACGGGACCCTCAGAGCGAGCTCATCTTGCTTCGTTCTTGTATGGGTGTTGCTAAATTACTGTTTGGTCTTCGAACGTGTCAACCTTCTTTGGTCGGGGGGGCTGTCTCTGTTTTTTATGAAGGCCTCCGGGGAGCATTAGAGGATATTGTTGTTTGTGGGGGTGCTTTTTTTGGAGATCTCCAGTGGAGGTTGGCTTCTCTCCCGACCCGGTTCGGAGGCTTAGGGATTTGTACGGCCAAGGATGCCTCTTCATATGCTTTCGTGGCTTCAAGGGCCCAATCTTGAGGTTTACAAGACCACATACTCCGAGAATGTGGTGGGGATGTTTTAGACTCCGATTACAGGAGGGCGTTGGACCTTTTGCATAGTTCTCTTCCCGACCTTGATATTGGCGGTTTCTACATTAAAGACACCGCCCCTCCTAAATCCCAGAAAATTCTGGCGAATGCCTTATATGGCGAAATTGTCAAGAGGATTGAAGAGAAGTTTGTTTTATCCCCTCGGCAAAGAGCTGTGTTTGAATGTCTACGTGCCCCACATGCTCAGGATTTTCTGTCTGTTGCACCTATTGAAGGCTTGTGGCAACACATGTCTGTTGTGGAATATTGTGCTATCCTTAGATACCGACTGATGATTCCTTTATTCCCAGTTGACGAGCCATGTCCGGTATGCCACAAAGCGTGTTTGGATTCTTTCGGCGAGCACGCGATCCACTGTAAAGAGCTACCAGGGTTTAAATATCGGCATGACTAGGTGAGAGATATGTTATGTGATGTTCTTAAGCGGGCCGTGATCTCTGCCAAAAAGGAGGCTCCAGTTAATTTACTGACTGACCCCTTAGAGGGGAGGTCCACTTTACGCCCGGTGGACATCCTTGTGTTTGGATGGGAAGGGGGGAAACACGATTGTGTAGATCTAACTGGAGTCTCCCCCCTTATCGGGCTCAAGGACAAGGGCTTTGTCGTAGGGCAAGCGGTGCTCAAGGCAGAGGCGAGCAAAGTGGCAAAACATGAGAAAGTCTGCCTAGAGAATCAACATGTGTTTGTCCCGTTTGCGTTTGATACCTTTGGTGGCCTCGCTCCTGACGCTGTGCGACTTTTGAATCGGGTTCAAAAAGTCGTTAATAGTAATTCTTCGTCGCTAAAGGTTTCAAACTTTGTATTTAGTAGAATTGGTTTTTCTATTCAAAAGGGGGTGGCGGCGCAACTTGTTGCCCGACTACCTGCCATGTCACACCCCGTTTTCCACGTGTCACCGGTGGGCCCGGTGGGGAGTATCGTGACGTGGTTGGCAACATAATAGTCAAACAACACAATATATAAATGCACAGCGGAAGCAAAAGATAAATATATTACATTCCGAATATAAGTAATGTCAAAGTATTACAACGGAAGGTAAAGGATCCACAGACGGATCAATAAAAGAAAACTGTTCAACAGACTTTAGACATCTAGAACTTGCAAGATTCCCTAGTGATGCCCTGAGCTCCCAGCCAATTACGCATAGTACCTGTCACTTAACCTTTTGGAAAATACGTCAGTTTACACTGGTAAATACCATTAACTGACTCGTTTTGGAAAAGAGTTTAAAAATTGATTTGAAGGCACGAGGCACAAAATATCTTTTATAACTGGATTAAAATGCACAGAGGCAAAATTAATCTTTTATACTTGGGACAATTTTATTAATAAAAATCTTGTATCCGATTTACATGGTTGTCCAACATTTAGGGCCGGTGATTATACAATACAAGCCGGACAAGATTAATCGACACACCACAAATATAATCTCACAAGAAGATACCCTTACGAGTGAGTATACGTTATACATATGCAACAGGAGGTGTTTTGCCTACACCTTGTGCTTACGTCGTGGCCATTCACTTTTTAAAATGAGCCAAGGATATCCAGGACACGGTCATTAACCCCCAATGTTATTTGTTATCAATCAATACAGATTAAAACGGGATTATGCAATTTAATCATCTTCGATTAAAAGGTTTCTACACCCGACCAAGCGGTATTTTTATAATACCGTATCCCAAGCCCGTATAAGGGAAAATAAGTTAAAAGTATTTACCTGAGCTAGCAATGCAATTTATACTCAGCCGTATATCCTAATCAGCAAGCACAAGTACTTCTACTTTGGCTCTCAATCTGGAACGAAGGTTTTATTAACCTATTAAATTCCTAACGGGTCTTATTTAAGTCGTAACTTAGACCGGTTAGTTTTAAGGAAAGGTTTACGGTTCAAAAAGCATGATTAAGCGAAGACCGGGATAGGATGTGATTTAGACCCGACAAGTTTGGAGACTTGTATAATATGGGTAAACTAAACACATTCTGAATTTTGAGATAAAACCAATAAGGTTTGACCCGTTTTGGCTAATTTATGTAAACTTGTTACATAAACCGAACCGTACGCGTAATAAGCGTGACGGGTATTCATGAGATCCATATATAGGTTTCCTAAGTTAATTATGTCTCAAATATGTTGTGACCTCAGTAAGATGTCTTTCATTATGCCCGAAACGTATATAAGCACAAACTAGGCCCCGTAGGGGTAGTTTGGTCATTTAAAAGGTTATAAAAGAGTTTAAGTAATTACCTGAGTTACAGGTCTGATATAATCAGCAAAAATACTTATTTTGATAAGTTATAACAGTAGGATAAAATATATATGTGAAATTCATCAATTATAACCAAACTATGCACCGAAGGGGCATTTTGGTAATTTCACATAAGTCGTAAAGCTCAAAACTGAAGTCTGAGTTAAACAACTTTTGATTACTGTTAAAACATTATAAATTACCTAAAATATCAGTAGGTACCAACCCGTGTATGTCTAAAATAGTTCTAGTACATACTATGCGTTAAAAACGCTTAGAAAGGCGATTAGGAGCCGTTTCTGGGTTACGTACATAAAGCTGATATTTTTATTATTCCAGAAGGCTTAAATTAATTTATTTATTATTTAAGATCAGTAGCAAAAGGTTTGGAGTCGTTTAGATATGTAAAACTCATTTTATAGCCCGTAAGGGCAAAACCGACAATTACCGGATTAAGCCTACGACTATAAGTTATGTTCAGCCTAAAATTAAATAAAAATCTTCAAAAATCCCAAAATAATATATTACATCAGTGGGTAATAAGTTTGATATCAAAAAGTATGTTTAAATACGCTATATGCTAATTACGCCATTTTATTAACATAAAGCTTTCAATTTGCGCTAATGAGCATAACTCTCAATCTATACTTCAAACTGATGTTAAACTTTGCATACATGTTTATATATCAGTAATTAAAGTTTCTACACTTTTACATTTCCAAAAATCATGTTTTAAGGTAATAAGGGCATAATGGTCAACATATGAGCAATTAACGGGAACGCGTAAACGAATGGGTCAATCAATGAACCAACCACAGAGGGTTATGCTAACATGTAGCCTGGTCCTAAGGAAGCTCTAAGGCATTTCTAAAACATACCTGAACGGGTCAGAACTGAAAGTCAAAGTGAAAGTCAAACTATGTGACTTTCGGTTCCGAACCGGGTCTAAACAGGAAATAGTCGGGTTGAACATGTTTAGACATGTTCTTACACTAATTACTAAGTTATAACAATGATCAAACATGTTCTATATGTTCTAGATAGCTAATTATGCATAAATGACATTTTAAGCATCCTGTTGACTTTTTAATTAAAAGTTTGACCCGACTTTTGACCTGGTTAGAGTGGTGATCAGGGGAAACCCTTTTGAGGTTTTATTACCCACATAAATACCAACTCATAACTACTTTTAATTCGAGATATGACTGAGCCATTATTGACTAATCTCGAAGTCAAACCGTAATTACGACGGTTTGACTTTTAGCTAATTAACCAAGCTAAACTCAAACAAAGAAGGACTAGTAGACTTACAAGAGTCCTATGCATGACTTAAGATCATTTGGACCTGCTTGAGAGCTCCAGAATTGATCCAAGAATGCAGGAAATGGTGTGTGGAACATTGTTGCACTACATGGTCTTATATAGTGGATTTAGGCACCACAATTAGTTGACAACTAAGTCTACTACTGCCCACAACCTTCCAACATGTGTCACTAGTGTCTAGGGGTCGTTTAGGGGCCTCTTGGAAGGGTTTAGATGCATTACAAGTCGTTTAGAAGGCTGAACAGGCAACCAGCACGTTTTTCTGCATCTGGGCGTCCCAGGCGTCCCGCCTCGCGTTTTAAAAATTCCCACGCGGGCCGCATGGCCCTTAAAATCAGAATTTTCTATTTTTGTTATTTTGCAGCTTGTCCCTTGGTTTCACGAAAGGGCAACCAAGGTTATTTCTTGCATTTTGACCCCCTTATATTTACCCACAAGGGCTTTAGGACTTATACCCACTTTGCCAAGTCCCTGGACACTTCCGGTTAACCCGAAAAGTCTTAACTTTCAAAGTTTACGCTTTAACCCCTCGCACACGAATTTGATCATAACTTTCTCATATGTTAATGAAACTTTACGAAATTTATATCATGCATTCTAGTGAGCATATTTAATAGTTACAAAGCTTCGGGTTTGTCAAAAGGTCACTCAGAGGTATATCTTTAAACATGTTGACACATTTAACCCCTGTAGTTTGTAATCTCTCACTTTCCTTCTTATTTAGCTTCGTATGATCCGTGATTTATTCGTTTGATGTTATAAACATCATGTAGGGTTATTATGAAGTATATTTATTCACTGTTGACACTTAGAACCCGTATTATCACATACTTTCCATGTTTGTCAACTTTAGTCCTTTTATAACATTCTTTCACACGTTCAAACTTTATGACACGTGTCAACACATTATAGGACGTGAATTTTCGAGGTGTTACATCCTCACCCCCTTAAAATAAATCTCGACCCGAGATTTACTGAAATAAGTAAGGGTACTTTTCTTTCATCGTGGATTCAACCTCCCACGTGAATTCGGGACCTCTACGGCATCCCATTTGACCTTTATAATAGGTACATGCTTCCTTCGAAGCTTCTTTACCTGTCGATCTTCAATCGACAAAGGTTTTTCCACTAACTTTAAGCTCTCATCCATATGCACATCTGTCTGCGGTATAACCAGTGATTCATCAGCGAAGCACTTCTTCAGATTGCAGATGTGGAACACACTGTGAATTCCACTGAGCTCTTCTGGTAAGTTTAACTTATAGGCAACTGACCCGACACGTTCGATAACCTCGAAAGGTCCTATGTATCTCGGACTTAGCTTGCCTTTCTTACCAAATCGCATCACTCCCTTCCAGGGTGACACTTTAAGTAGGACTTTGTCACCTACTTCGAAGTGAAAATCCTTACGCTTAGGATCAGCGTAACTCTTCTGCCTATCACGGGCAGCTTTGAGACGGTCACGAATCTGGACAATCTTGTCCGTCGTTTCGAACACGATCTCTGGTCCTGATAACTGGACATCTCCAACTTCCGCCCAACAAACGGGTGATCTACACTTCCTACCGTATAATGCCTCAAAAGGCGCAGCATTAATGCTGGTATGGTAGCTATTGTTGTAGGAGAATTCAATTAATGGTAGGTTCTTATCCCAACTACCACCCAAATCGATTGCACATGCACGTAGCATGTCTTCCAACGTTTGAATAGTACGCTCACTCTGACCGTCTGTCTAAGGATGGTAAGCCGTACTAAAGTTCAAACGTGTGCCCAAAGATTGTTGGAAGCTCTTCCAAAAATGTGACGTGTACCTAGTATCTCTATCAGAGATAATAGCCACAGGTATGCCATGTAAGGCTACAATCTTATCTACGTATAATTGGGCTAGCATAACGGAGCTATAAGTCTCCTTGATGGGTAAGAAATTAGCTGACTTAGTCAGTCTGTCAACTATAACTCATATCGTATCATTTCCTTTCCTTGTCTTGGGTAACTTGGTAATAAAATCCATAGTTACCATTTCCCACTTCCACGTAGGAAGTTCAGGCTGTTGTAGCAAGTCTGACGGCTTTTGATGCTCGGCTTTGACTTGCGCACGTGTCAAGCATTTAGCTACATGGGTGGCTACAGACTTTTTCAAGCCTATCCACCAATAATTTGCCCTTAGATCCTGGGTAGCTGATGGAAAATTCTTAATCGTTGCCTAATTAGGGTTGCGGCATTTAATACGTAAGCAATATGAACCGTCTTTCGTATTTAATAACATAAAACTCTTAGAATATTGAGTCAAGCTATATGAGTCTATGTCTTAAAACTTACTCAATCAAGGTTTCGATTATTCCATAATCAATATGGAGTTTTCACAATACTCCCTCCCTCAGCGGGATACAAATCTTAATTCTACCTGCCTTCCAGGAGGTAAGCAGGGAAAAACTTTTGAGAAGATAATTAAGACACAAGAAGACTACAGAGATTTTCCCATATCTCAGGCTCCAGTTCACCCATCATTGTTCGTGTCAAATGAGTGACACCTTTATGTTATAAGTCCACGAATTCCTTAATCGGGAACATTTACTTGGAAAAAAAATTCCATTTTTGGATATCTTCTTTGAATACTACTAGTCGACTTTAGTACAATATGATCATTGGGATATCTTAGGGTTCCATGTATTAAGCCTCCATGCTGATCAGACATGGAAATAATCTATGGGACATACTAGGATACGCCAATCCTCATATGACACTTTTATCAAACATAGTTTGGCATTCGCAGGCGATAGAAAAACAATGAGAAAATAATTAAAATAACATATGTTGTCGTACTCTATGCAAAGAAAGAGTACTCTGGTTTCCGGAAGGATTCCTTGCCGATCTAGAAGAATCGGTTACTATGGTTTCCTTGGTAGTTATACCTTGTGGATGATAATAATAAATTGCTAAGTTTATGGTTCAAGAAGATTTATTATTGCCTGTATTAAAAACATGACACTTAGCAGAAATTATCATTGATAAATGATAAGGAAGTTTATTGTACAAGTGCTTATATTTAATCAATAATGGAAGTTTCACAAACTAGGCACCTAGCTCAGTTGGCTAGGCGCGCGAAAGGGTGCGGCCTAGACCCAGGTTCGATTCCGGGGACGGCCAATTCCACCATTTTTTTATGTTTAATATTTATTAATCGTACGGATACGTGTAATTACGAGGGTTGTCTCATAAGGAGTCTTGATAATTAATTGCTCCTTATCACCCACAATATGGGCTTGATTTTTAAGGCAACCAATCGATTTTTATCACTTTATTGAGTCCTTATTTTTAACGGAACTAGGACATCGGAAAAATGATTCCTAATGGATATAAAACATCCATCTAATAATGTTGAAGCAGTCTCAGAGGTATACAGGCTTCTTACTGAACTTTCGTTGCTTTTTATTAAGCCTGTACTCGCTCTCTTTCTCAGATTTCTGGGAGTTATCCTCCTTCTTTGGTTCATCCTTCATATTTGAAGTGTGAACATAACTCTCCTCATGAGTAATTTAACATGGTTTTGAATGAGATTTAGAGCGAGAAGTATTCAGCTCTTTGTATTGTCTCATGACCTTTTCAACTGTTGCGTCAACCACAGCCTGGAGATTAACTCCACTAATATTGAGGTTTACGTTTGTAGTTTTATTAACTTTCGTCGCATTAATAGTATTGCGACTGTCGTCTACCTCATCCGAGTTTCCCATACTCGAAACTTGATACCAAACACCAAGATTTAACAATTATTAGTCATCATCCTGATGACCTGACTTAGATTAGCCACGGTATTCATAACCGTATGGGCTATTCTGTCCTGAACATTCTTAATGAATGCTATTTGAATGTATATCTATTACATTTAGCTTAGGTCACAAAAGGACTATCAATGGCATTTAAGGTTTGGAGCGAGTCCAATACCTGCTTGATAGGGGACCATAATGTCACAACTGTCTTTGTCACAAGGACGCTTATAAATAGCTCAAGGGCTAGCCTTACAAGACTTTTATTATATATATGCATATAGGGCATAGAAGCCTGTCTCGATGGACGTAGAAAGATATGGCATAAAGCCCAGTCATGAAGGACATAAATGATTATACGGCACGAAGGCCTTGTCGCAAAGGTCATTTAGATATGGCACAAACGACCTTGACATAAGGACATTTATCAAATCTGGCACAAAAGCATGTCACCAGGAATGTTAACATTTAATATGTTAGCTTGTCACGAATGACAAATTATAGCGCATAGGCTTGTCATGAATGACTTTAAAACATAACTCGATGGTCTATCATCAAGGACCTTAATTTATTAGCCGAAATTTATTATTAGATTAGGGCTTCAAGGTCTGAACGTGGTTCTTCACCTTTGGACAGGGAGTCCTAGACTACAACTGTCATCGTCTTTGAAAGACGATTCTTTTGGCAGAAAGGTAAGCCAAATCAACATCACTAATGGATGTTTATATATAACCATCGTATTTAATGATATTAGTCATGATCACATCGATCATATTGACTATTAGGTTTGGGTATAATCACACCATTTTGAACAGGGGATCATAAAGATCACTACTATCTTTGTCTTACCGACACTAGAATAAAGTATAGCCCGTAGGCATTTTATCACGAGGGATGCTAATATTGTGATCATCATACTGATGATACTAGTCAGGATCATAATAGTAGTATAGACTATGGGATTTGAGTATAGCTCACCCCCTTGGGCAAAGAATCACAAAGGATTACAATTGCCTTGTCTCAATTGGACAATATAATATAGCTCTTAGGCAAAACATCTTTAAGGATGTTAAAATTTTTAATCATCGTATTGATGATTTTTGTCATGATCGCATTGATCATATAGACTATTAGGCTTGAGCAGAGCTCACTACCTTGCACAGGGAATCGTAAATATCACAATGTCTTTGTCACACATGGACAATATAATATGGCTCTTAGGCGAAACATCATTAACGGATGTTTATAATAGGTTCATTCTATTAGGTGATATGAGTCATGATTGGATTAATCATATTGACTATTTGGCTTGAGCATAGCTCACCACCTCAGACAAGGAATCATAAAGATAACAATGTCAATGTCCCAAATGGACAATATATTATAGCCCGTAGGCAAAGCATCACTAAAGGATGTTAAATAATGTGATCATCGTATTAGATGATATTAGTCATGATCGCATTGATCATATAGACTATTATGTTTGGACATAGTCCAACATTTTAGACAGGAGGTCAAGGACCACCACTGTCGTTGTCTTATCGGACAACAAGTTTAGCTCGTAGGCACTTCATCACTAACGGATGTTTATAATATGATCATCTTATAGAATGATATAAGCCATGATTCCTAAATCACTAGGCTAGATAAGGGAATGGGAAGAATCCAATATAAGGATGACTGTTGTGATTTTCTCGAATCACATTTGTCAAGAGGGCTAACACGTTCTTAGGTGTTAACAAGTATTTGAATCCCTTGAGTAGGTTTCACTATCCTGGCCGCGTAGGCTAGGTTTCACCTTTAAGATTCCCTTTTTACAAATGCATACCGACAGGGAAGGAAAGATATTTATTTTATTCAGGATTTTTATCATAAATCCTAATTTATAAGTTAATAATAGCACAAATGGCCTAGTCGCGTAGACAAGTTTAATTTATAAGCCATGATTTCGGAGAATCGAGGCATTAAGGTTTGAATCAAAGTTCATTACCTTTTTCTTGACAGGGAGTTGTAGGCTACCACTGTCTTTTAGTCTCAGAGGACATTAACTATAGCCCGTAGGCACTTCCCTTCTAAGGGATGTTTATTACAGAATTGCCCCCTCGGGAAATTCATTAACCATGGTACACAGAGACCATATTTGGTTAATTTATTAATCATATATTTATTTAGGATTTTTATTATAATTCATCCTAATTATAAAACATTAATAGTTTTATTAGTGGCACCCAATGGCCTGGTCACATGGACGTTTATAAATTATAAGCTTATGATTTCAGAGAATCAAAGCATGACAGTATCTTGGCACAATAGGCCTAGTCACAAGGACATTTATAAATTTTAAGCTATGATTTCAGAGAATCAAAGCATGAAAGTATATTGGCACAATAGGCCTAGTCACAAGGACAATTATAAATTATATGCTAGGATTTCAGAGAATCAAAGCATTTGAGGTTTGAACCTAGTTCATTACCTTTATCTGACAGGGAGTCATCGCTACCACTGTCTTTTGGCTCATATGGAAATGAGCAGGGCCCGTAGGCATTATGTTACCACATATGGTTAAAATATGATCATCTTAATTAATGATGTAAACCCAGGATTCAGAGATCATTAAACTGGGTTTGGAATCTTTTGAAAAATCCTTTATAAAATGAAGTGTGTGATTTTAATGGATCACATCATCCAGGAGTGTTAACATGTTTTAAGATGTTAACAGGGATTTGAATCTTTTAAACAGGTCTTACCATCTTGGCCCGGTCTTATAATTGACCCGAAGGCTAGGTTTCACACTTAAGATTCTTAATTTATAATTAACGCAGAACAAATTTTAAGTTGAGGTGTTCATATGGATCTAAATCTAATTATGGAACTACCATCTTGGCCCGGTCTTAAAATGACACGTGGCTAGGTCTTGTCCTTTTTAGACTTTGCCATTTTATTATAATGGTAGATCTTATAAAAGAAATGTTATTTTACATTTATTTAAAAATTCTTGTTTAGAATGAAAGTTTAAACTTAATCATTCCACTATCTAAAAATAAAAGTATAAAGTTGCCCTTAGCGGGACTTAAAAGGAATAATGTGTCCTCGGAGGGACTGAAAGATAATTATGTCCTTATAAGGACTATTAAGGAAACGATCTTCAACAAAAGGAGTTTCTTCTTCATTCTATCTCTGAATGCTTTCTCCTTGGGTGCTCGTTTCATTCTAGCCGTGGTACGAAGCTCAGCATCTCAGGGCTCCGGGTGTGGAGAACTCCTATTACGGCTTCTTCGCTTGGCGACGTTTCCAATAAAAATTTGAAAGTAAAAATTTCAAGATTAGGATTGAGAATATTCCTAAGTTAAGTCTAGACTCAGAAGGTTTAGATATGTGCAATTGTGTAACTGAGATTAAACACAAAAGCCTAGTGTTTAATTCACTCAGTGTTGGCTCTGATACCAACCTGTCACACCCCGTTTTCCACGTGTCACCGGTGGGCCCGGTGGGGAGTATCGTGACGTGGTTGGCAACATAATAGTCAAACAACACAATATATAAATGCACAGCGGAAGCAAAAGATAAATATATTACATTCCGAATATAAGTAATGTCAAAGTATTACAACGGAAGGTAAAGGATCCACAGACGGATCAATAAAAGAAAACTGTTCAACAGACTTTAGACATCTAGAACTTGCAAGATTCCCTAGTGATGCCCTGAGCTCCCAGCCAATTACGCATAGTACCTGTCACTTAACCTTTTGGAAAATACGTCAGTTTACACTGGTAAATACCATTAACTGACTCGTTTTGGAAAAGAGTTTAAAAATTGATTTGAAGGCACGAGGCACAAAATATCTTTTATAACTGGATTAAAATGCACAGAGGCAAAATTAATCTTTTATACTTGGGACAATTTTATTAATAAAAATCTTGTATCCGATTTACATGGTTGTCCAACATTTAGGGCCGGTGATTATACAATACAAGCCGGACAAGATTAATCGACACACCACAAATATAATCTCACAAGAAGATACCCTTACGAGTGAGTATACGTTATACATATGCAACAGGAGGTGTTTTGCCTACACCTTGTGCTTACGTCGTGGCCATTCACTTTTTAAAATGAGCCAAGGATATCCAGGACACGGTCATTAACCCCCAATGTTATTTGTTATCAATCAATACAGATTAAAACGGGATTATGCAATTTAATCATCTTCGATTAAAAGGTTTCTACACCCGACCAAGCGGTATTTTTATAATACCGTATCCCAAGCCCGTATAAGGGAAAATAAGTTAAAAGTATTTACCTGAGCTAGCAATGCAATTTATACTCAGCCGTATATCCTAATCAGCAAGCACAAGTACTTCTACTTTGGCTCTCAATCTGGAACGAAGGTTTTATTAACCTATTAAATTCCTAACGGGTCTTATTTAAGTCGTAACTTAGACCGGTTAGTTTTAAGGAAAGGTTTACGGTTCAAAAAGCATGATTAAGCGAAGACCGGGATAGGATGTGATTTAGACCCGACAAGTTTGGAGACTTGTATAATATGGGTAAACTAAACACATTCTGAATTTTGAGATAAAACCAATAAGGTTTGACCCGTTTTGGCTAATTTATGTAAACTTGTTACATAAACCGAACCGTACGCGTAATAAGCGTGACGGGTATTCATGAGATCCATATATAGGTTTCCTAAGTTAATTATGTCTCAAATATGTTGTGACCTCAGTAAGATGTCTTTCATTATGCCCGAAACGTATATAAGCACAAACTAGGCCCCGTAGGGGTAGTTTGGTCATTTAAAAGGTTATAAAAGAGTTTAAGTAATTACCTGAGTTACAGGTCTGATATAATCAGCAAAAATACTTATTTTGATAAGTTATAACAGTAGGATAAAATATATATGTGAAATTCATCAATTATAACCAAACTATGCACCGAAGGGGCATTTTGGTAATTTCACATAAGCCGTAAAGCTCAAAACTGAAGTCTGAGTTAAACAACTTTTGATTACTGTTAAAACATTATAAATTACCTAAAATATCAGTAGGTACCAACCCGTGTATGTCTAAAATAGTTCTAGTACATACTATGCGTTAAAAACGCTTAGAAAGGCGATTAGGAGCCGTTTCTGGGTTACGTACATAAAGCTGATATTTTTATTATTCCAGAAGGATTAAATTAATTTATTTATTATTTAAGATCAGTAGCAAAAGGTTTGGAGTCGTTTAGATATGTAAAACTCATTTTATAGCCCGTAAGGGCAAAACCGACAATTACCGGATTAAGCCTACGACTATAAGTTATGCTCAGCCTAAAATTAAATAAAAATCTTCAAAAATCCCAAAATAATATATTACATCAGTGGGTAATAAGTTTGATATCAAAAAGTATGTTTAAATACGCTATATGCTAATTACGCCATTTTATTAACATAAAGCTTTCAATTTGCGTTAATGAGCATAACTCTCAATCTATACTTCAAACTGATGTTAAACTTTGCATACATGTTTATATATCAGTAATTAAAGTTTCTACACTTTTACATTTCCAAAAATCATGTTTTAAGGTAATAAGGGCATAATGGTCAACATATGAGCAATTAACGGAAACGCGTAAACGAATGGGTCAATCAATGAACCAACCACAGAGGGTTATGCTAACATGTAGCCTGGTCCTAAGGAAGCTCTAAGGAATTTCTAAAACATACCTGAACGGGTCAGAACTGAAAGTCAAAGTGAAAGTCAAACTATGTGACTTTCGGTTCCGAACCGGGTCTAAATAGGAAATAGTCGGGTTGAACATGTTTAGACATGTTCTTACACTAATTACTAAGTTATAACAATGATCAAACAGGTTATATATGTTCTAGATAGCTAATTATGCATAAATGACATTTTAAGCATCCTGTTGACTTTTTAATTAAAAGTTTGACCCGACTTTTGACCTGGTTAGAGTGGTGATCAGGGGAAACCCTTTTGAGGTTTTATTACCCACATAAATACCAACTCATAACTACTTTTAATTCGAGATATGACTGAGCCATTATTGACTAATCTCGAAGTCAAACCGTAATTACGACGGTTTGACTTTTAGCTAATTAACCAAGCTAAACTCAAACAAAGAAGGACTAGTAGACTTACAAGAGTCCTATGCATGACTTAAGATCATTTGGACCTGCTTGAGAGCTCCAGAATTGATCCAAGAATGCAGGAAATGGTGTGTGGAACATTGTTGCACTACATGGTCTTATATAGTGGATTTAGGCACCACAATTAGTTGACAACTAAGTCTACTACTGCCCACAACCTTCCAACATGTGTCACTAGTGTCTAGGGGTCGTTTAGGGGCCTCTTGGAAGGGTTTAGATGCATTACAAGTCGTTTAGAAGGCTGAACAGGCAACCAGCACGTTTTTCTGCATCTGGGCGTCCCAGGCGTCCCGCCTCGCGTTTTAAAAATTCCCACGCGGGCCGCATGGCCCTTAAAATCAGAATTTTCTATTTTTGTTATTTTGCAGCTTGTCCCTTGGTTTCACGAAAGGGCAACCAAGGTTATTTCTTGCATTTTGACCCCCTTATATTTACCCACAAGGGCTTTAGGACTTATACCCACTTTGCCAAGTCCCTGGACACTTCCGGTTAACCCGAAAAGTCTTAACTTTCAAAGTTTACGCTTTAACCCCTCGCACACGAATTTGATCATAACTTTCTCATATGTTAATGAAACTTTACGAAATTTATATCATGCATTCTAGTGAGCATATTTAATAGTTACAAAGCTTCGGGTTTGTCAAAAGGTCACTCAGAGGTATATCTTTAAACATGTTGACACATTTAACCCCTGTAGTTTGTAATCTCTCACTTTCCTTCTTATTTAGCTTCGTATGATCCGTGATTTATTCGTTTGATGTTATAAACATCATGTAGGGTTATTATGAAGTATATTTATTCACTGTTGACACTTAGAACCCGTATTATCACATACTTTCCATGTTTGTCAACTTTAGTCCTTTTATAACATTCTTTCACACGTTCAAACTTTATGACACGTGTCAACACATTATAGGACGTGAATTTTCGAGGTGTTACATCCTCACCCCCTTAAAATAAATCTCGACCCGAGATTTACTGAAATAAGTAAGGGTACTTTTCTTTCATCGTGGATTCAACCTCCCACGTGAATTCGGGACCTCTACGGCATCCCATTTGACCTTTATAATAGGTACATGCTTCCTTCGAAGCTTCTTTACCTGTCGATCTTCAATCGACAAAGGTTTTTCCACTAACTT
Source organism: Helianthus tuberosus (assembly GCA_030545235.1). Taxonomy (NCBI): domain Eukaryota; kingdom Viridiplantae; phylum Streptophyta; class Magnoliopsida; order Asterales; family Asteraceae; genus Helianthus; species Helianthus tuberosus. The sequence continues at coordinate 36,688,271 of CM060357.1, read as the reverse complement.
TAAGCTCTCATCCATATGCACATCTGTCTGCGGTATAACCAGTGATTCATCAGCGAAGCACTTCTTCAGATTGCAGATGTGGAACACACTGTGAATTCCACTGAGCTCTTCTGGTAAGTTTAACTTATAGGCAACTGACCCGACACGTTCGATAACCTCGAAAGGTCCTATGTATCTCGGACTTAGCTTGCCTTTCTTACCAAATCGCATCACTCCCTTCCAGGGTGACACTTTAAGTAGGACTTTGTCACCTACTTCGAAGTGAAAATCCTTACGCTTAGGATCAGCGTAACTCTTCTGCCTATCACGGGCAGCTTTGAGACGGTCACGAATCTGGACAATCTTGTCCGTCGTTTCGAACACGATCTCTGGTCCTGATAACTGGACATCTCCAACTTCCGCCCAACAAACGGGTGATCTACACTTCCTACCGTATAATGCCTCAAAAGGCGCAGCATTAATGCTGGTATGGTAGCTATTGTTGTAGGAGAATTCAATTAATGGTAGGTTCTTATCCCAACTACCACCCAAATCGATTGCACATGCACGTAGCATGTCTTCCAACGTTTGAATAGTACGCTCACTCTGACCGTCTGTCTAAGGATGGTAAGCCGTACTAAAGTTCAAACGTGTGCCCAAAGATTGTTGGAAGCTCTTCCAAAAATGTGACGTGTACCTAGTATCTCTATCAGAGATAATAGCCACAGGTATGCCATGTAAGGCTACAATCTTATCTACGTATAATTGGGCTAGCATAACGGAGCTATAAGTCTCCTTGATGGGTAAGAAATTAGCTGACTTAGTCAGTCTGTCAACTATAACTCATATCGTATCATTTCCTTTCCTTGTCTTGGGTAACTTGGTAATAAAATCCATAGTTACCATTTCCCACTTCCACGTAGGAAGTTCAGGCTGTTGTAGCAAGTCTGACGGCTTTTGATGCTCGGCTTTGACTTGCGCACGTGTCAAGCATTTAGCTACATGGGTGGCTACAGACTTTTTCAAGCCTATCCACCAATAATTTGCCCTTAGATCCTGGGTAGCTGATGGAAAATTCTTAATCGTTGCCTAATTAGGGTTGCGGCATTTAATACGTAAGCAATATGAACCGTCTTTCGTATTTAATAACATAAAACTCTTAGAATATTGAGTCAAGCTATATGAGTCTATGTCTTAAAACTTACTCAATCAAGGTTTCGATTATTCCATAATCAATATGGAGTTTTCACAATACTCCCTCCCTCAGCGGGATACAAATCTTAATTCTACCTGCCTTCCAGGAGGTAAGCAGGGAAAAACTTTTGAGAAGATAATTAAGACACAAGAAGACTACAGAGATTTTCCCATATCTCAGGCTCCAGTTCACCCATCATTGTTCGTGTCAAATGAGTGACACCTTTATGTTATAAGTCCACGAATTCCTTAATCGGGAACATTTACTTGGAAAAAAAATTCCATTTTTGGATATCTTCTTTGAATACTACTAGTCGACTTTAGTACAATATGATCATTGGGATATCTTAGGGTTCCATGTATTAAGCCTCCATGCTGATCAGACATGGAAATAATCTATGGGACATACTAGGATACGCCAATCCTCATATGACACTTTTATCAAACATAGTTTGGCATTCGCAGGCGATAGAAAAACAATGAGAAAATAATTAAAATAACATATGTTGTCGTACTCTATGCAAAGAAAGAGTACTCTGGTTTCCGGAAGGATTCCTTGCCGATCTAGAAGAATCGGTTACTATGGTTTCCTTGGTAGTTATACCTTGTGGATGATAATAATAAATTGCTAAGTTTATGGTTCAAGAAGATTTATTATTGCCTGTATTAAAAACATGACACTTAGCAGAAATTATCATTGATAAATGATAAGGAAGTTTATTGTACAAGTGCTTATATTTAATCAATAATGGAAGTTTCACAAACTAGGCACCTAGCTCAGTTGGCTAGGCGCGCGAAAGGGTGCGGCCTAGACCCAGGTTCGATTCCGGGGACGGCCAATTCCACCATTTTTTTATGTTTAATATTTATTAATCGTACGGATACGTGTAATTACGAGGGTTGTCTCATAAGGAGTCTTGATAATTAATTGCTCCTTATCACCCACAATATGGGCTTGATTTTTAAGGCAACCAATCGATTTTTATCACTTTATTGAGTCCTTATTTTTAACGGAACTAGGACATCGGAAAAATGATTCCTAATGGATATAAAACATCCATCTAATAATGTTGAAGCAGTCTCAGAGGTATACAGGCTTCTTACTGAACTTTCGTTGCTTTTTATTAAGCCTGTACTCGCTCTCTTTCTCAGATTTCTGGGAGTTATCCTCCTTCTTTGGTTCATCCTTCATATTTGAAGTGTGAACATAACTCTCCTCATGAGTAATTTAACATGGTTTTGAATGAGATTTAGAGCGAGAAGTATTCAGCTCTTTGTATTGTCTCATGACCTTTTCAACTGTTGCGTCAACCACAGCCTGGAGATTAACTCCACTAATATTGAGGTTTACGTTTGTAGTTTTATTAACTTTCGTCGCATTAATAGTATTGCGACTGTCGTCTACCTCATCCGAGTTTCCCATACTCGAAACTTGATACCAAACACCAAGATTTAACAATTATTAGTCATCATCCTGATGACCTGACTTAGATTAGCCACGGTATTCATAACCGTATGGGCTATTCTGTCCTGAACATTCTTAATGAATGCTATTTGAATGTATATCTATTACATTTAGCTTAGGTCACAAAAGGACTATCAATGGCATTTAAGGTTTGGAGCGAGTCCAATACCTGCTTGATAGGGGACCATAATGTCACAACTGTCTTTGTCACAAGGACGCTTATAAATAGCTCAAGGGCTAGCCTTACAAGACTTTTATTATATATATGCATATAGGGCATAGAAGCCTGTCTCGATGGACGTAGAAAGATATGGCATAAAGCCCAGTCATGAAGGACATAAATGATTATACGGCACGAAGGCCTTGTCGCAAAGGTCATTTAGATATGGCACAAACGACCTTGACATAAGGACATTTATCAAATCTGGCACAAAAGCATGTCACCAGGAATGTTAACATTTAATATGTTAGCTTGTCACGAATGACAAATTATAGCGCATAGGCTTGTCATGAATGACTTTAAAACATAACTCGATGGTCTATCATCAAGGACCTTAATTTATTAGCCGAAATTTATTATTAGATTAGGGCTTCAAGGTCTGAACGTGGTTCTTCACCTTTGGACAGGGAGTCCTAGACTACAACTGTCATCGTCTTTGAAAGACGATTCTTTTGGCAGAAAGGTAAGCCAAATCAACATCACTAATGGATGTTTATATATAACCATCGTATTTAATGATATTAGTCATGATCACATCGATCATATTGACTATTAGGTTTGGGTATAATCACACCATTTTGAACAGGGGATCATAAAGATCACTACTATCTTTGTCTTACCGACACTAGAATAAAGTATAGCCCGTAGGCATTTTATCACGAGGGATGCTAATATTGTGATCATCATACTGATGATACTAGTCAGGATCATAATAGTAGTATAGACTATGGGATTTGAGTATAGCTCACCCCCTTGGGCAAAGAATCACAAAGGATTACAATTGCCTTGTCTCAATTGGACAATATAATATAGCTCTTAGGCAAAACATCTTTAAGGATGTTAAAATTTTTAATCATCGTATTGATGATTTTTGTCATGATCGCATTGATCATATAGACTATTAGGCTTGAGCAGAGCTCACTACCTTGCACAGGGAATCGTAAATATCACAATGTCTTTGTCACACATGGACAATATAATATGGCTCTTAGGCGAAACATCATTAACGGATGTTTATAATAGGTTCATTCTATTAGGTGATATGAGTCATGATTGGATTAATCATATTGACTATTTGGCTTGAGCATAGCTCACCACCTCAGACAAGGAATCATAAAGATAACAATGTCAATGTCCCAAATGGACAATATATTATAGCCCGTAGGCAAAGCATCACTAAAGGATGTTAAATAATGTGATCATCGTATTAGATGATATTAGTCATGATCGCATTGATCATATAGACTATTATGTTTGGACATAGTCCAACATTTTAGACAGGAGGTCAAGGACCACCACTGTCGTTGTCTTATCGGACAACAAGTTTAGCTCGTAGGCACTTCATCACTAACGGATGTTTATAATATGATCATCTTATAGAATGATATAAGCCATGATTCCTAAATCACTAGGCTAGATAAGGGAATGGGAAGAATCCAATATAAGGATGACTGTTGTGATTTTCTCGAATCACATTTGTCAAGAGGGCTAACACGTTCTTAGGTGTTAACAAGTATTTGAATCCCTTGAGTAGGTTTCACTATCCTGGCCGCGTAGGCTAGGTTTCACCTTTAAGATTCCCTTTTTACAAATGCATACCGACAGGGAAGGAAAGATATTTATTTTATTCAGGATTTTTATCATAAATCCTAATTTATAAGTTAATAATAGCACAAATGGCCTAGTCGCGTAGACAAGTTTAATTTATAAGCCATGATTTCGGAGAATCGAGGCATTAAGGTTTGAATCAAAGTTCATTACCTTTTTCTTGACAGGGAGTTGTAGGCTACCACTGTCTTTTAGTCTCAGAGGACATTAACTATAGCCCGTAGGCACTTCCCTTCTAAGGGATGTTTATTACAGAATTGCCCCCTCGGGAAATTCATTAACCATGGTACACAGAGACCATATTTGGTTAATTTATTAATCATATATTTATTTAGGATTTTTATTATAATTCATCCTAATTATAAAACATTAATAGTTTTATTAGTGGCACCCAATGGCCTGGTCACATGGACGTTTATAAATTATAAGCTTATGATTTCAGAGAATCAAAGCATGACAGTATCTTGGCACAATAGGCCTAGTCACAAGGACATTTATAAATTTTAAGCTATGATTTCAGAGAATCAAAGCATGAAAGTATATTGGCACAATAGGCCTAGTCACAAGGACAATTATAAATTATATGCTAGGATTTCAGAGAATCAAAGCATTTGAGGTTTGAACCTAGTTCATTACCTTTATCTGACAGGGAGTCATCGCTACCACTGTCTTTTGGCTCATATGGAAATGAGCAGGGCCCGTAGGCATTATGTTACCACATATGGTTAAAATATGATCATCTTAATTAATGATGTAAACCCAGGATTCAGAGATCATTAAACTGGGTTTGGAATCTTTTGAAAAATCCTTTATAAAATGAAGTGTGTGATTTTAATGGATCACATCATCCAGGAGTGTTAACATGTTTTAAGATGTTAACAGGGATTTGAATCTTTTAAACAGGTCTTACCATCTTGGCCCGGTCTTATAATTGACCCGAAGGCTAGGTTTCACACTTAAGATTCTTAATTTATAATTAACGCAGAACAAATTTTAAGTTGAGGTGTTCATATGGATCTAAATCTAATTATGGAACTACCATCTTGGCCCGGTCTTAAAATGACACGTGGCTAGGTCTTGTCCTTTTTAGACTTTGCCATTTTATTATAATGGTAGATCTTATAAAAGAAATGTTATTTTACATTTATTTAAAAATTCTTGTTTAGAATGAAAGTTTAAACTTAATCATTCCACTATCTAAAAATAAAAGTATAAAGTTGCCCTTAGCGGGACTTAAAAGGAATAATGTGTCCTCGGAGGGACTGAAAGATAATTATGTCCTTATAAGGACTATTAAGGAAACGATCTTCAACAAAAGGAGTTTCTTCTTCATTCTATCTCTGAATGCTTTCTCCTTGGGTGCTCGTTTCATTCTAGCCGTGGTACGAAGCTCAGCATCTCAGGGCTCCGGGTGTGGAGAACTCCTATTACGGCTTCTTCGCTTGGCGACGTTTCCAATAAAAATTTGAAAGTAAAAATTTCAAGATTAGGATTGAGAATATTCCTAAGTTAAGTCTAGACTCAGAAGGTTTAGATATGTGCAATTGTGTAACTGAGATTAAACACAAAAGCCTAGTGTTTAATTCACTCAGTGTTGGCTCTGATACCAACCTGTCACACCCCGTTTTCCACGTGTCACCGGTGGGCCCGGTGGGGAGTATCGTGACGTGGTTGGCAACATAATAGTCAAACAACACAATATATAAATGCACAGCGGAAGCAAAAGATAAATATATTACATTCCGAATATAAGTAATGTCAAAGTATTACAACGGAAGGTAAAGGATCCACAGGCGGATCAATAAAAGAAAACTGTTCAACAGACTTTAGACATCTAGAACTTGCAAGATTCCCTAGTGACGCCCTGAGCTCCCAGCCAATTACGCATAGTACCTGTCACTTAACCTTTTGAAAAATACGTCAGTTTACACTGGTAAATACAATTAACTGACTCGTTTTGGAAAAGAGTTTAAAAATTGATTTGAAGGCACGAGGCACAAAATATCTTTTATAACTGGATTAAAATGCACAGAGGCAAAATTAATCTTTTATACTTGGGACAATTTTATTAATAAAAATCTTGTATCCGATTTACATGGTTGTCCAACATTTAGGGCCGGTGATTATACAATACAAGCCGGACAAGATTAATCGACACACCACAAATATAATCTCACAAGAAGATACCCTTACGAGTGAGTATACGTTATACATATGCAACAGGAGGTGTTTTGCCTACACCTTGTGCTTACGTCGTGGCCATTCACTTTTTAAAATGAGCCAAGGATATCCAGGACACGGTCATTAACCCCCAATGTTATTTGTTATCAATCAATACAGATTAAAACGGGATTATGCAATTTAATCATCTCCGATTAAAAGGTTTCTACACCCGACCAAGCGGTATTTTTATAATACCGTATCCCAAGCCCGTATAAGGGAAAATAAGTTAAAAGTATTTACCTGAGCTAGCAATGCAATTTATACCCAGCCGTATATCCTAATCAGCAAGCACAAGTACTTCTACTGGGGCTCTCAATCTGGAACGAAGGTTTTATTAACCTATTAAATTCCTAACGGGTCTTATTTAAGTCGTAACTTAGACCGGTTAGTTTTAAGGAAAAGGTTTACGGTTCAAAACGCATGATTAAGCGAAGACCGGGATAGGATGTGATTTAGACCCGACAAGTTTGGAGACTTGTATAATATGGGTAAACTAAACACATTCTGGATTTTGAGATAAAACCAATAAGGTTTGACCCGTTTTGGCTAATTTATGTAAACTTGTTACATAAACCGAACCGTACGCGTAATAAGCGTGACGGGTATTCATGAGAGCCATATACAGGTTTCCTAAGTTAATTATGTCTCAAATATGTTGTGACCTCAGTAAGATGTCTTTCATTATGCCCGAAACGTATATAAGCACAAACTAGGCCCCGTAGGGGTAGTTTGGTCATTTAAAAGGTTATAAAAGAGTTTAAGTAATTACCTGAGTTACAGGTCTGATATAATCAGCAAAAATACTTATTTTGATAAGTTATAACAGTAGGATAAAATATATATGTGAAATTCATCAATTATAACCAAACTATGCACCGAAGGGGCATTTTGGTAATTTCACATAAGCCGTAAAGCTCAAAACTGAAGTCTGAGTTAAACAACTTTTGATTACTGTTAAAACATTATAAATTACCTAAAATATCAGTAGGTACCAACCCGTGTATGTCTAAAATAGTTCTAGTACATACTATGCGTTAAAAACACTTAGAAAGGCGATTAGGAGCCGTTTCTGGGTTACGTACATAAAGCTGATATTTTTATTATTCCAGAAGGCTTAAATTAATTTATTTATTATTTAAGATCAGTAGCAAAAGGTTTGGAGTCGTTTAGATATGTAAAACTCATTTTATAGCCCGTAAGGGCAAAACCGACAATTACCGGATTAAGCCTACGACTATAAGTTATGCTCAGCCTAAAATTAAATAAAAATCTTCAAAAATCCCAAAATAATATATTACATCAGTGGGTAATAAGTTTGATATCAAAAAGTATGTTTAAATACGCTATATGCTAATTACGCCATTTTATTAACATAAAGCTTTCAATTTGCGTTAATGAGCATAACTCTCAATCTATACTTCAAACTGATGTTAAACTTTGCATACATGTTTATATATCAGTAATTAAAGTTTCTACACTTTTACATTTCCAAAAATCATGTTTTAAGGTAATAAGGGCATAATGGTCAACATATGAGCAATTAACGGAAACGCGTAAACGAATGGGTCAATCAATGAACCAACCACAGAGGGTTATGCTAACATGTAGCCTGGTCCTAAGGAAGCTCTAAGGCATTTCTAAAACATACCTGAACGGGTCAGAACTGAAAGTCAAAGTGAAAGTCAAACTATGTGACTTTCGGTTCCGAACCGGGTCTAAATAGGAAATAGTCGGGTTGAACATGTTTAGACATGTTCTTACACTAATTACTAAGTTATAACAATGATCAAACAGGTTATATATGTTCTAGATAGCTAATTATGCATAAATGACATTTTAAGCATCCTGTTGACTTTTTAATTAAAAGTTTGACCCGACTTTTGACCTGGTTAGAGTGGTGATCAGGGGAAACCCTTTTGAGGTTTTATTACCCACATAAATACCAACTCATAACTACTTTTAATTCGAGATATGACTGAGCCATTATTGACTAATCTTGAAGTCAAACCGTAATTACGACGGTTTGACTTTTAGCTAATTAACCAAGCTAAACTCAAACAAAGAAGGACTAGTAGACTTACAAGAGTCCTATGCATGACTTAAGATCAGTTGGACCTGCTTGAGAGCTCCAGAATTGATCCAAGAATGCAGGAAATGGTGTGTGGAACATTGTTGCACTACATGGTCTTATATAGTGGATTTAGGCACCACAATTAGTTGACAACTAAGTCTACTACTGCCCACAACCTTCCAACATGTGTCACTAGTGTCTAGGGGTCGTTTAGGGGCCTCTTGGAAGGGTTTAGATGCATTACAAGTCGTTTAGAAGGCTGAACAGGCAACCAGCACGTTTTTCTGCATCTGGGCGTCCCAGGCGGCCCGCCTCGCGTTTTAAAAATTCCCACGCGGGCCGCATAGCCCTTAAAATCAGAATTTTCTATTTTTGTTATTTTGCAGCTTGTCCCTTGGTTTCACGAAAGGGCAACCAAGGTTATTTCTTGCATTTTGACCCCCTTATATTTACCCACAAGGGCTTTAGGACTTATACCCACTTTGCCAAGTCCCTGGACACTTCCGGTTAACCCGAAAAGTCTTAACTTTCAAAGTTTACGCTTTAACCCCTCGCACACGAATTTGATCATAACTTTCTCATATGTTAACGAAACTTTACGAAATTTATATCGTGCATTCTAGTGAGCATATTTAATAGTTACAAAGCTTCGGGTTTGTCAAAAGGTCACTCAGAGGTATATCTTTAAACATGTTGACACATTTAACCCCTGTAGTTTGTAATCTCTCACTTTCCTTCTTATTTAGCTTCGTATGATCCGTGATTTATTCGTTTGATGTTATAAACATCATGTAGGGTTATTATGAAGTATATTTATTCACTGTTGACACTTAGAACCCGTATTATCACATACTTTCCATGTTTGTCAACGTTAGTCCTTTTATAACATTCTTTCACACGTTCAAACTTTATGACACGTGTCAACACATTATAGGACGTGAATTTTCGAGGTGTTACATGCCATTGCTTTGTAATTGCCCTTTTTCGTGTGGAATGATATCATATTTGAGTTTTTTTTTTACTTACGGGGTAAAAAATCAGATATTATAAAAAATAATAATACAAGTAGGTGTATTTTAAATAAGACTTTAAAAATCAGATATCACTAAAAAAATACAAGTAGGTGTATTTTAAATAAGATTTTGATATATCAAAATTTGAGTATGAGAGATTTTTCATGTAAAATGAGTAAACTATCATAGGTATATTAATATTAACTCAAAAGATATATTTAGTTGTTGTAATTGATTTGCCTAACATCTTGATAGTTTGGTTATAAAATTTTCGGCAAAAAAAAAAGACTTAAGTTATATTTGGTTATTGCTAATGATTTCTAGATCAAGTGGTGGAAGACTTGCATTTCTCTTGCGAGATGTAGGTTCAACTCTCATTTGGTGCATAGGATACCCAGGGAAACCTGGGTTCGATCTTTGAGCCAAACGAGTTTTACCAGTAATTTTATTGTCGTGTCTACGGGTGGGTTACCGGGTTTTCCTCGGAATTGGTGGTGGACTCGGGTTACTCTCAGAGTACTCCGTTTGGTCTAATGGATGCTGCAAAAGCTCTCAGAATTGATTCTGTTGACCATTAAAAAAATGTTATATTTGGTTATTATTTTTCATGGGTAGATGGGTTATTGTTAGCTCTAGCTTTTGTCTATTTTTGATAGTTTTATTTATTTTTTCTAAAGTATTAAATGGGTATATAAAGTGGGTACCATATTCTTTACTTGAGTTATAAGTCGTTGAATGATCCGTTAAAAAGTACCGTTAACTTTCTTTATAGAAAGCTCAAGTAAGATAGGATAACAAGTCGTATTTTTTATTTTATTTAATACACAAAATATTAAAGTTAGTTGATGATAAACAGAAAGAAAGTTGGATAGGATTAGGTATTTACCAATTACCATCATACCATATATGTAGAGGTGACTACTGTTTCGGTTCTCGTTTGAGTCATTTTCGAGGGACAATTGGGTAAAGGGACGAATTAGGGCTTTAATCCTCGGTTCGAACCTGACATGGGGCGAGGGTTTACGGATTCCATCCGGTTCCCGCGCATCAGGGGGCACGGTCTCGTGACGGTCGAGGAGTCAACCTTGGACGTAACTCCGAGCAGAATGAGTTTACACGTGAGATTCTTTACCATTCAAAAGAAAAAAAACTTTAAAACCATGTAAACCGATCAACAGTCTAATTTTATGGTCCGTGTATTTTTTTATATTATTGGCCGGTGAGAGAATGAATAATAAATTTATAAAATATAATTAAAGTAAGTGGATGTATATAAGAAGAAACTTTTATATAATTAAGTATAAAATTTTTATTTCGTATACAGAATATTTGTTTTGTTATCATCTGATTTAAAGTTTAATATGAACCAACTGATATTAACTTGCTAGTTTTAGGAATATAAAATGAGTTGTATTTGTGGATTGATTGGTAATCAAAAGTTTAATATGAACTAACTTTTTAGTTTTTGGAATATAAAATGAGTTGTATTTGTAGATTGATTGGTAATCAGGCCACACATTTGAACCTGAGCATGACATGATTTTTTATAGTTTTTTTTTTTTTTTTTTTTTTTTTGAGTTAAATGTCATTTTAGTCCCTGTGGTTTGGGCCATTTTAGCAGTTTACTCCAAAGGTTTCATTTTTAACATCTGAATCCAAAAAGATTTCATTGTTGCCATTTTGATCCAACTGACTTAACTCCATCCATGCTCCTCAGTTAGTCAACGAACATTTTTGTCATTTCCCAAACTATTTTAATTAACCTTATATATCTCTCTATACGTATATAGATATACAATCTGATTTTCCCTCAGATATATTATACACACACCTGCAGATTCACCATAGCCACTGCCACCACTACTAACACCATCAACACCACAGCCCCCACAGCCTTACCACCACTACCACCATCACCACCACCGCCTCACCACCACAACCATCACCACTACTGCCTCAGCACCGCTTCACCACCATCCGGCGCCACTGTGGGAACTTCTCGAGAATCAGATCCACCGCCGGCCAGATCCTCGCCGACAGAACCAGACCAGATCCTCTCTATCTGCACTACCGATACCCGACCAGATCCTCGCCGACAGAACCAGATCCACCGCCGGCCACTGTGGGAACTCCCCAATAATCGTGGGCGTTGCAGGTTTCCTGTCGTCGGAGAATGAAGAACCAGATCCTTCACCGCCGTCGTTGCATATTTAACCCGTCTCTGTCTTTAAACCCCAATCACCACCGTAACAGATCTGAACCATTGCTTGATGCTGAATTGTTTTCTTGTAGGTTTTATTATTTCAATTATCGCTTTATTGCTTTGTTCTGAACCTGATATATAAGCTATGAGACTATTCTTGTTTGTCATATACTTACATCTGTTTGTTATTGTGATTTATTAACTGCTTTTAAGATATGTGCATAAAAAGTTCAGTCAACAATTAAAACCAAACTACAGCCACCTGCATTATTGCTTTTGCGACCGGAAATTATTATCCCGTTGGTTTAATCAGGTCAGAGATAGTTGTGGCTGTAGATGTTGCAGGTGTAGAGAGAGAGAGAGAGATGTTGGGGGTAGGGTAGGGTTATTTATATATTTATGAAATGACTAAAATGCCTTTGACAGACTTAACGCATATGGATGGAGTTAAGTCAATTGGACCAAAATGGCAACGATGAAACCTTTTTGGATCCAGATGTTAAAAATGAAACCTTTGGACTAAACTGGCAAAATGGCCCAAACCACAGGTACTAAAATGGCATTTAACTCTTTTTTTTTTTTGGACGGTTAGAACATCCGGTTAGGCATTTGGCCTTTGATCATCCAGGTTACAAGTAGAAATCCCGCGGTTGGCATATTACTATCAGGTTAAACCGGTGGCACAGTTCGCCTCTCGCAAGATTTGACATCAAGGCCTTCCGTGCAGGAACCCCATGTAAGTGGGTAATCCTTCCCATCTCCCTAAACCAATTGGTCTGTGGATCATTGGCGTGATTTTTTATAGTTAAATACGAACACGGTCCCTCCAAACTGAAGTTTTATTCTTTTTTTTTTTTGAGTTAAATGTTTGGTTGGTCCCTGTGGTTTGCAAAAATTGCAGACGTGGTCCTAGTGGTTTACTAATTACATGCGTGGTCCCAAAACTTGTCAAAAATGAACTCGGTTGGTACCCAGCCCTAACATCAGTTAAATTTATCAGTTAACTATATGTGAAATGACTATATTACCCTTGAACAATTAAAAAAATAAAAAACCAATAAAAAGTACTTATCTTCTTCAACCTCCCATCCCCTATTCTTGCCCCTCTCTTTAAAACCCACCAGATCTGTTCTCTCCCTTCAATCCATCACCACCACCACCTTCCATTCCATTCTGTCCAATTCAATTTCAATTTCAAGATTCCAACTCAGATGATTTGACGAGGGTCATTAATCATTGACAATCTCCCCTTCCTTCCATTCCATTATGTCCAATTCAATTTCAAGATTCCAACTCAACCATAAATAAATTATTAACCAATAAATTAACCACATTAAAAACAGACAAACAATCGTGGTAGTCTGGTGTCGGATGACCACCGAAACGATGCCGGAACCACTCCAATTCGCACTCATCCTTCTTGTACTCTACGCATCAACAACTTGTACATCATCAACAAACACCATCACACCAAACCAAACCCTCAAAGACGGAGAAACCATCGTATCACCTGAACAAACCTCGGATTTCACGAATGAGAATGTGAAATTGAGTGGATCTAGAACCTTTGCAGAAGCTTATTGTTATTGAATCACACCCGCTGGCCACTGTTTGAAGGTGACGGTGGAGGTGGTGGTGGTGGTGGTGATGGATTGAAGGTGGAGATGGCGGCCGGGGATGGGCTGGGTTGGAGTGCGATTGTTAATTGAAGGGTGGGGGTTGGCTGGGTTGAAGGTGCGGTGGAGGTGGTGATGATGGATTGAAGGGAGAGAACAGATCTGGTGGGTTTTAAAGAGAGGGTAAGAACAGGGGATGAGAGGTTGAAGAAGATAAGTACTTTTTATTGGTTTTTTTTTTTAATTGTTTAAGGGTAATATAGTCATTTCACATATAGTTAACTGAGAAATTTAACTGATGTTAGAGCTGGGGACCAACCGAGTTCATTTTTGACAAGTTTTGGGACCACGCGTGTAATTAGTAAACCACTAGGACCAAGTCTGCAATTTTTACAAACCACAGGGACCAACCAAGCATTTAACTCTTTTTTTTTTTTAATTTGTGAACATTAATTTTTAAAAAAATAGTATTATATGATTTCCTACTTAATTTTAAGGAAGATGACAAAAAATAACTCAAATGACCTACCGAAACAAAAAAAAATGATTTTTCATTGGAATAAATATTAGATTTGTTGAATAATTTCAACCCTTCATTCGTCCATTAGTATTGACAAACTTTGTTATAGTAAACTTATTTGACTTGCAACTTTAAAGGTAATAACATTTTTGCTATACAAATAATGTTTGAACAATGACGTTTTATAATATAGAGTGTGGAGTAAATACTAAATGAACCAGAAATAGATTTCGAAAGGAAAAAGAGTAATTTGAAATCTCATCCAAACCACCGACTTAATTCACCGGTTTATCTAGACCGATTGTTTTAAATAGAGGCGATTCAAATGAACTTGTTATAATATAATTTCTTTTGTATGAAGGGTGTTTTATAGATTATTAACATTTGACATGACAAACTTGTATTTTCATGTAACTATATGTTATTACGTCGCATTATATAGGAAAATATTATACGCTAGTGTTATAATTTTGCATATAATAATCACCTAAAAATATGAGTCTTACATCGGTACAAACAAAAAATATGTTGCATTTAAGTAAACTTTAGAACGGGCCCTATCTACACCACCTTTTTGTCTTCTATTTTGTTAGTTTTGCAACTAGTTAATGTTACAAGTATGATTAAAATATTATATTATTATAATGATAGTTTAGTTTTATAAACAAGATAATATAAGTTGCATTTAGTTTATTATCGTCATTTTTAAACCACAATCTAAATCTACATTATTTTCTCATAATGAGATTTGAATCCTTACCATTTGAGAGAAACCTCATTTGAACACCTTTATACTATTAAGAGTTACATCACTATGGTGTTGTTTGTTTTTTTTTAAAAGCTTTGTGCGGGCTCTTCGGTCTGCGCCGCACAGACCACACGCAGACTATTTGTTTTTCCGCAGACGTTTCATTACAAAATGTCTGCGCGAGCTCTTCTTGGTGCAGACTTGGCCAAGCCACTTCTAATTAAGGTCTTCTAAGGTTAAACACCACCACCCACCACCACCACCTACCACCGTCCATCACCACCACAACCCACCACCATCCATCACCACCACCATCGTCCACCACCCACCACCACCATCTAACACCATCACCGTCCACCACCACGGTCCAGCACCACCACCACCCACCACCACTAGTTTATTTTAGAAGTTTACATACGTTAAAAAACAAACAGTCTTCTTCTTGCAGACTGCAGATGTTTGGTCCACCTCTTCTTCTACAGATGTGGTCCGCAGACTGCAGACATTTTACATCTTAAAAAACAAACAACACCTATATGTCATTTGGTAAAATCTTAAAAAACAAACAGCACCTATATGTCATTTGGTAAATAACTTAAGGGTTGTTTGATAACCTCTTAATGATTGGCTACATCTGAATCTGTCGGAGACAATTATGTTTAGCCCGTTTGTAATTGTTTACTAAAATTCAAGGTGGAGAAAGTGATGGAAAATATGTTCATGACATAGAATAGGCTCACAAGGCATTGAATATGACTAGTTTACGTGAGCAGATAGCTAATTAGGCAGTCAGCTAATTTCAAATGATCAAAATTTAACTTGAACACAAAGTATTGATTTTTATATGGATTTTAGTATGTTTTTATGGATTTTGAAAGATCTATGTATAATTTGGATTTTTAATAATCTTTTGTATTTTCCTTTTATAATTTTTGGACAAATAAAAAGATACATTTCATTCGACACAAAAATAGTTTATAAGAGTAAAATAATTGTTATACACAGTCATTCAAATGTCCAACCAAACAACATTACTGACTCAGAGCCTTTGCCTCTAACTGGCTTAGCACTTACTGGCGAAGAAACTGCCAAACAACCCCTAGATGCTATCATCTAGATTCGTAAAGAGAAAAAAAATGAAAATCGACTAAATGGGAAGTTTAATCGTAAAACATGTTTACGACAAGTATATTAACTTCTATCAAATATATCATGGGTTCACAAACCCATGATCAACCCCCTAGCTCATCCCATGGGACTTACAACGATGTTCCCGTGGTACCCAACCAAGTGAACTCGTGTGCCCATCTTAATGACACTCCATCCACCCTAAGACCACATGGTATAGGGTGTAGAGAGGGGAAGAGGGACTGTTAGGATCGGAGGCTCTCATGATTGTGTTTGTTTGTATGTTTAGAATGATTTGTAAACATGAAAACATGTAAAGTGCAGCGGAAATGAAAACAAACTTTGTAAACACAATCAAATGGAGAAAATAGTTTGATAAACAATTGCTTCTCATAGAGTCAAAAGATTTACAAATCAAAGCAAAAGATTACAGATATGCTTACAAACTAAACTCCCCCTCAGCCTGATGCCCCAAGGTTGGTTGCACACAAGATGAAAGGATTAGACATGAGGAGAAGAACCCGCTCAGTCAATCAAATGTAACAGTACAGGGTACTGATACATTTATAGGCAAACCAAACCACTGAGGTATCTCAGCTGACGTCACCATGAAAGCGACGTCTAACAGCCTAACAACCTGTATCTACTGTCCTTACACAAACACTGCTAACCTAACCACTGACTATACATAAAACAAACAATTTACTAAACAGCTGCTCTCCCTTTATGTCAGTGCTTTACTCAAGGTTGATCAGTCCTTGACTGGGCAGTGCTTTATCATCAGTAAATAGGACCAGCAGTGTTGGATACTTCAGGGTTTTGATCAGCAGTTGAAAGACCAGCAGTAGTTGTATCTGAACAGCGGATAAAGACCATCAGTTGTTATAAATCACTTTCAAGGGGAAAGCTTGATGTAAACTGCTGCTTATTATGAATCCACTGTTGTGACCTGGTTTTGGCTTTACATTATCTGTTCCTCTGGTAGGGTTCAATCCCAACAATCTCCCCCTGGAACAGATAATGCCAAAACCTGTCATTATTCTGGATCTTTATTCCTCATCAGAAGTTCCCTTGCATGTCTTTTAAATTCTTCTTCAAATTCCTTGGAACTTGTGTCATCTTCATCCCTGCACAGTGTAAGCTCAAGGAGATCTAGTTGATCTTCAACACCCAGGCCTAGTGCTTGATTCCTTGATATATGCCTCACTTCTCCATTGGTTCTGACCAGAGTCAATACATGGGTCTTTTGATCAGAGAGCCACTTTAGTATTTTTAAACCAAATGGGTTTCTTGGGAGAGATTTATTTCCTGATGAGCTGGATGCATTTGGCCTTGAGAAAAACTGTAAAGCAGTATCTTGAACTTCAGACATTCTTTTAAAAGCTTCTTCTATGACTTTGTTTGCTGCAGCTATATCTTCTGCAACTTCTTTGTCAAGCAGCTCTTGTTTCTGTTGTTGATCAAGCTCACTGTCTGTGATACCTGCTGATGATGGTTTGCTTACTACTTTGACCCTTTTGGTAAGGTCTTGTAGTTTTGCTAAGTTTTCTTTATCTGAAGCCAATTTCTTGGTAGCTTCTTCAATCAGATCATCTTCTTTATGCCTTTCTTCTCTAACAGTCAGCATTTCCTTCCTTTCTTTTCTCAACCTTGTAACAAAGGCTTCTGCTTTGCTGATCTGCGTTTCAAAAGTCTTGACCTGTTCCTTTAGCTTTTTGTAGTCAGACTTTTTAGGAGTGTCCCTCCTTTTCTTAAGTCTTTCATAAGCTTCGTCTGTTTGCTGCTTGGTCCATTTTGCTATGGCACTTGCAGAATCCACTCTTGCATCTACCAACTCCTGCTTCTTTCTCTTGTATTCAGAAATAAGATCAGCTATGAGCTTCCTGTATTTATTCCAATTTGGAGCTGTCTTCTTCTTACTTGGATCATTTTTAACCTTTTCAATTCTTTTTGCCTCATGCTTTAATGCAACTATTGGCCAATCTTTGAATTCTGTTTCTTCAGCAGGATAGAACTTCTCTTTCATTATGTATGCAAGATATTCCTTCCTCAATTCATTTCGTTGATCTGCTTTAGGAGATAGACTTGACATTTCCATGTTCAGATCACTTGCATATTCTTTTATTTGCTTAACCTTGTTGAGCAGGAATTCTCTTCTTTTCAAAATGGCTTCATCGCCTTGATTCTTGCATTCAATTCTGGCTCTTATCCTTGCTTGTCTTACTTTCATTTCAAGATATTCATCCATGTCTTCTGGAATTATGAAACCTATGAGAGAAGGAAATTTCCTTTTTGAAGGATCATCTTCAGTATAAAATTGTTTCATCTCATTTTTCACAGCTTCTAATTCCAGTGGATACTTAGCAGCAACAGGATCATACTTTTCATCAGTATCCTGAGTTGTTTCTCTTTTTCGTTTGTGAAGCTTAGGAGGTTGTGATGTAAGATTGGTGGGAATAGTGGAAGATGACTGACTAACAGCTGTTGAAACAACTGGTGTCTCAACATCTGTTGTCATTACAACTGCTGATATGTCAGCAGATGTCTTCTGCTTTTGAGCAGGGGATGAAAGAGGTGAGGTAGTTTTTGAGGGTGGTGATGAAGGTGGTGACTCATCATCAGGGGTGAAAATCCTTCTCCTTTTTAATGTAGGAAAGGCTGATGATGTTTTGGGTGGATCAGTGGTTTGTGACAGTGATTGACTGACAGTGGTTGAAACAACTGGTGTTTCAATCACTGTTGTCATTACAGCAGATGTTGTAACATCTGCTGTCTTCTGCTTTATGGCAGGAGGCAGTAATGATGGTGTAATTGTGGATGATGGTGGTAGAGCAGTAGTTGTGGTGGTGTGTGGTAGAGTGGTGTGTGTTGAAAGTGTGTGTGTTGATGACATGGTAGCTGTTTGGCTACTGACAACAGTTTTTGTAACTGCTGCTGTATCAGCTGTTTGGCTAACAGGTTTTGAGACCTGTTTTTCTTTTTCTTTTTCAGGCACAATATGAAGGCCATGTTCTATTCCCATCCTATTCATTTTTTTCCAACAACTTGTTATTCTCCCCCTTTTTGGCATTATCTGAAGGGGGTTTACAAGAAATGGTATGGAAGAAGGAACTTTGCCAGAGGCACTTTGAATGCTAGCCTTTATAGCCTTGATATCTGCTTGAGTGTCTTTAAATCTTGATTCAACCATGTTGGTCAGCATTTGTACTTGAATAGCATGCTTTTTGTCAGCCATAAGTTGCTGTGCTTCAAGCATGGGTTGAAAAGTATTCCAAAGCTCATTTTCAGCAAATGCATGTTGTGCAGATGCTTGAGCAGGAACAGCAGTGGCTTGTGCTTTCTGAGCTTTTAAAATCTCTTGCACCATCTCCTTTATCTCAGCAACTGATTCTTCAAGTTTGTCAACTCTGCCCGTCAATTCCTGATATCTTGAATCATCACCTACTTTAGTAGGATCATCTGAATCCCCACCAGCAGTGGTTATATCAATATGTGTCTTAGGAACAGAGTCCCAAAAATCACCCATTGATTCCCCTTGTTCTTGGTACTGGGGACTTCTTTCTTCAGCACTTGATAAACCTTTGATGTTACTAGTGGTCAAAATAAGCTCACTAGTGGTTAACATTGGTGCTATTGAAGAAATTGCCTTCAAGGGAGTCTGATTTATGAAACAACTGGACAACTAGAGACCTGTTGATCCACCAGTTGTAGTTACTGCTCCACTTGAACTACCACCGAGAGTTACTTGTAACTCAGGGGGTGTAACCTCCTCAATTGTTGCTGGGATAGCAGGAGTAGTAGCATCAGACCCAGTCACCTGTGGGGGTATACTCTCAGTGACAGGTGATAGAGAGGAACTGGTATGTGTCTGAGCTATAGCAGCTGCATGCAACAAAGGTAGCATGGATTGTGGCATTATTATTGGTGAGGGGATGGGAGTTGAAAGAGACATGTCCTTGGGATCAGGACTGAGGAAGATGGATCCAAGTGGATTCAGAGCTTCATATTGTGGTGTCCCTGTGCTTACAACCTGATCCTTTTGTGAGGATGCAGGAGGAGTTTTAGGCATGGGTTGAGATCTTTCTTCCAACTGCTGTGAGGAAGTAGCAGCAGTGGTTTGTGGTGACTTTTGTGTTGTCACAGGCATTTCCTCTGGGATCTCATCTTCCAGAGTTGCCTTTGTTTTGGGTTTGGTGGGTTTTCTGGATGTTTTTCTTTTGGTCTTTTTGGTTATGTCAGGTGTGGGTTTCAAAGCAGTGGTTGTGCTGCTATGATCACCTGGAGCAGTGGGCTCAGCAGCTGATACCTGAGGAGCAGTTGTAACCGCTAAAATCTGCTCAGGTACCCCTGCTTTTGTTTTTATTGGTGCCATCATCCTTGAAAATGTTTCTTTTGTTAAGCTTTTTATTTGACAATGAACACCTTGTTTTGGCAAATTTTCATTTTCCTTTACAAATTTTTGTTTAAAGTAATAACTCAAAAATCTTGGAAAAAGTAAAAATGCTTTGTTGTCAACATTTTTCACTAAGTCATTGAAGATTTCCTGGGAATAGTTGTAATCTTTGTTATTCAAAATGGCATACCCCAGGCATTGAATCTTCAATGGTATTTCATTAAATGATGTTTTATTTGAAACACACATCAAAAGTGTGTGAAATAAAAATCTTGGAGCAGAAGGAAAATAACCTTTTTGTAAGGTATCAACCTTTGATTGTTCTGCATACCCCCTTTTTACGAAATCAGTTTTCATCTCGGCTTTCTCAAAAGAGAGTTTACCTTCCTGATCGTTGAGATTAAAGACTTCGGAGATCGACTGTGGGGTTATTTGAACTGCTTTACTCTGTATTGAGGAGTTAATGGCTATGACTTTTCCGTCTTGTTTTTCAAGCAACGCCTTTTTCCAAAACTCTCTCTGGGTTTGCAGATAGATGGGAGCATTTGTTGTCAACAAAGTTTTGTACTTTGATGCAGATAATGTATCAATGATGGTGTCAAAGGTGTGATTATCAGTAGGTTTTGTGAGTAAACCCAGATAGTTGTGAGATTGTTTGAATGGTATTTCGATGGGTTCTTCGGCCGTTTGAGCGACCTCTTTGGAAGGTGATGGTGATTTAGGTTTTGATTTTGATTTTGTCATTTTTGCGGAGAAGGACGAAAGAGGATTTTGGAGATTTTGAGAAGAAGGGTTGGAAACTGCTATGAGAAGAGAATTTTGGAATTCAATTCGACAGTGTAAAACCCTGTTTGGGGTTTAGGGCAGAGTTTTATTTAAAAAATGATCGCTGATGTGGCAGCGGTTATTAAGATCTGAGGGCTAAAAACTGACGACGTGTCAAACACTGATGAAGTGGATGAAGTATGGAGAACAGTTGTTTTAAGGGCCACTGACGTATCAAGCATCAGTGGTTACAACGGTAAAAATTATGGGCAGTGGATGATTTTTACTATCAGTGGATAGCATATCAGTGAATAAGACACTGATTTTGAGCATCAGTGCTTTTCAAGAAAATGAGGGATCAGTGGTTAACTTTCAGCAGTGGACAGTGTTTAGAGATCAGACGTTGGAACAAAACAGTGGTTAGGGTAAATGGTACAAATCTGAAGAACATGTGTTTCAGCAACAGTTTTGAGGATTTTCATTCAAGGTTTTGCCACATGTCAATTTTGAAAGACAGTGGTTTAGTACCCCAAATGATGAAAACTTTTTGCAAAGGCAACTCATTTTCGTTTAATATTCAATTAAAACATGAGTACCCTAGTAATTCAAGCACAGTTTGCAATCAATTTTTGATGAAAATTTAGGAGCAAGCCTGAGTATGACATGATCATGACATATGTACCATTTCCTTTTGACCCATTTATGAGGACACAGATACCACCAAAAATAAGG
This sequence comes from Helianthus tuberosus, assembly GCA_030545235.1. Lineage (NCBI taxonomy): Eukaryota > Viridiplantae > Streptophyta > Magnoliopsida > Asterales > Asteraceae > Helianthus > Helianthus tuberosus. Next base: position 36,666,393 of record CM060357.1, on the reverse strand, counting down.
TATTACATCCTGACAGGAGCTGAAACTATTGCCAACAAAAACAAGCAAGAGTTCCAAATATATTATTCCAAAAAAAATGAATAACATATCCTGGTTATTTGAGAAAATCCTTTGAAAAAAAAATGGTTAAAGGATTTTCTGAGAACAGTATCAAAAAGGATCTGGTGTATTTTCAATAGAAGACATAATCATATCATTCTCAAGTTTTATGAAAATGGTCAGTGGTTTGACAGCAGTGGTAGAATATTTTGACAACATTTTGACCACTGTTTGGTACCATTTTCTGTGTCAGTTGATTGCAAACATGAGGACACATGGACACATGAGTTTTGAAGATCCTGTTGTAGATCTAATTTCTATGTGATGATTTTGAAAATTTGTCTAGTCCTTTTGTAAGTTCAATCACTGGGAACACTAATGTCACTTGAACTTTCTTGAACTAATGAGCACAAACAGTTGCTTAATTGACCATTATTACCCCAAGCTTTGACTCTTAAGTGTTTTAAGTTTATTCCCTTTTCTTCTGAGTTCAAAAGTTTTGAGATAAACACACTTCAGAGTTTTTGTGAATATTAGTCCAAAATCATTTTGCAATAATGTTTTGAGAGACTTGGTCATGTTTTCACAAGTTTTTCACCCAATCTCACATTACATATGATACAGACTATGTTGACCCCTGTTTTCTTAATGTATTTGAACATAGTTGATTTTGTCCTTTTTAGGAACTCAACCTGTTTTCAACACATAAGATCTAAATAACTAAAGTTTTAATTTCCCTCTTTTTGTGTTAACAAAGCAACGATGTTTTTATGAACATAGGTTTTGTTAATCTGAGGTTTGTACTTTAGTATTTAATGAAAACATCACAGATTACACATCAACAGTTTAAATCAATTTAGAAAATAAAAATAATCTCATGGTTTAACAGATATTGCTTTCAGATCTAGAAACCATGAGGATCTTGTGCATGAATTTTCTTGTTGTGTGAAATTTGTGTGTCATATGACATCTTGGTTGATTTACAGAGTTTTTGAATAACCATTTTGAACATGATTTAATCGATACTCTGTTTTTCAACAAAATACAACCAACCTTAGTATCAATGAATTTTGAGCCGAACTGTTATGTCAAATTGATTATTAGATCGAATTTGACTGTCCATGCTCTGATACCAATTGTTAGGATCGGAGGCTCTCATGATTGTGTTTGTTTGTATGTTTAGAATGATTTGTAAACATGAAAACATGTAAAGTGCAGCGGAAATGAAAACAAACTTTGTAAACACAATCAAATGGAGAAAATAGTTTGATAAACAATTGATTCTCATAGAGTCAAAAGATTTACAAATCAAAGCAAAAGATTACAGATATGCTTACAAACTAAACTCCCCCTCAGCCTGATGCCCTAAGGTTGGTTGCACACAAGATGAAAGGATTAGACATGAGGAGAAGAACCCGCTCAGTCAATCAAATGTAACAGTACAGGGTACTGATACATTTATAGGCAAACCAAACCACTGAGGTATCTCAGCTGACGTCACCATGAAAGCGACGTCTAACAGCCTAACAACCTGTATCTACTGTTCTTACACAAACACTGCTAACCTAACCACTGACTATACATAAAACAAACAATTTACTAAACAGCTGTTCTCCCTTTATGTCAGTGCTTTACTCAAGGTTGATCAGTCCTTGACTGGGCAGTGCTTTATCATCAGTAGATAGGACCAGCAGTGTTGGATACTTCAGGGTTTTGATCAGCAGTTGAAAGACCAGCAGTAGTTGTATCTGAACAGCGGATAAAGACCATCAGTTGTTATAAATCACTTTCAAGGAGAAAGCTTAATGTAAACTGCTGTTTATTATGAATCCACTGTTGTGACCTGGTTTTGGCTTTACATTATCTGTTCCTCTGGTAGGGTTCAATCCCAACAGGGACAAATCCCCTCCACGCCCCAAACACCACCCCACCCTCCACACCACTAGGGCGTTGGCCCTCTTGATGGATGATACATATGAATATAATTATGATTGAGACAATATGCTTAATGAAATTGAAAGAGATAAAGAAGAAATATCAAATTGCCAACTGGCTTACGATTATGGATTTATCATTTTATGGGATTTATATTATATGTATTTTAAATCTACACAAAATCATATACAAATAAAAGCTAATCGAACATACCGTTATTTCGGCTAGAGCAGTGAGTCGTCGGCAAGTGATTCCGGCGTGAGGGCAAGGTGGTCGCAGGTGTTTCATAGGCGGGCGGTGGGAGGTAGGGGTGTTCATGGTTCGGTTTCAAACCGTGAAACTGCCCAAACTGGTCATCGGTTTGGTTTCACGGTTGGTTTTTTACTTAACTTTCAGTCGGTTGGTTTCAATAATTTCAAACCGTAGCGAACGGTTTGGTTCAAGGTTTCTACTGAAAACAAAACGTAAAAAACCGGACCGGACCGAACAAACTTATTCTACTTTTTTTTACATATTTCATACTATATATGTAGACAAGAATAAAAACAAATATGTTATCACCTATATGTAAATTAATGTAAAACAAAAGTGTACTAAGCCTATTTTGAAATATTTCATACTAAATGTATACCCAAATATCATATTTCACTACAATACTTACCCATCCTCGGATATGACATATGAGTTTTTCTAAAATTTAAATTTCCAAACAGCAACCAACTCCTTTATATTGATATATTTAGAGATATTTCTATGTATTTGGACTGCATTTAAAGCTAATTGGATAGCTGGTTATATTAAACAACTTGTTCTAAGCATTTGACAACTTTTATGACATCTTAGACTAAGGGGAGTGGGGCGACTCCCACCCCCAGGTCGCCCGGAGTCGCCTGGAACACCGCCCCCGGTGGCGTCTTGGCAGGCGTCCCAAGCCAGCCCAACTTGTTCTCGTCGCCCACTCTTCCCACCTTTCTTCAAAACTAGCCGTTATTTTGCACCATTTTTTAGAAAATACCCCCCTCCCCAACGGATATGTTGACCACTCTTCCCAACTTTAGTTTTTTTTTTTTTTTTTAAACCAAATTAGCTATATATATATATATATACATCCACCATACAACACAACACACTCTAAAAATATACAACACCAAATACATTCTTTCAACATAACCATTTTGTTTTTTTGGAACCACAAATGGAGTTCAACGTCCCTTCGTCATCCTCGTCCGACGACGATACAACTTCATCTAGTTCTTATGAATTTGAAGAAGCCATCAACGAGGCTGTAATGACAACGATCAATTTAATGGTTCACGTTGCTAGCGAGGACAAAGAAGCGGATGACCAACTGATTAGAAAAAGAACTCATATTATGCGGGATCGTGCCGCAGGCCAACAACGGCTGATGCAAGACTATTTCGGGGAGGAGCCGGTATATGACGCGAAGATATTTAGACGTCGCTTTCGCATGAGTAAACGTCTATTTACCCGTATTACAAACGACATGGAGGAAGATTATGATTATTTCAAACAAAAGTATGACGCTCGTGGGTATCTTGGCTTTACTCCATTACAAAAGTGTACTGCGGCCATCCGACAACTTGCATATGGCACAAGCGTTGATTCATTTGACGAGTACCTGAGAATGTCTGCCAAGACTGCGCGAGACTCACTCACACACTTTTGTAAAGGTATATTTAGTAAATTTTGTTTTCAAATTTTTTATATATTTAACTTTAGCGTCAATTTTTTTATATGTTACTGTCAATGTTCGTATACATATTTAAATTAAATTTATATAGGTGTGATTGAGTTGTATGGGCCGGCTTATTTACGACGTCCGACTTGGAGTGATCTCCAAAGGATGTACGAAGTGCATGAGCACGTTCACGGTTTCCCCGGTATGATCGGTAACATGGACTGCATGCACTGGAAGTGGGGAACAATGCCCTACCGCTTGGCGTGGTACACATACTAGAGGCGACATTCGCAAACCGTCGTTAATATTGCAGGCGGTTGCGTCTTATGATCTTTGGATATGGAATGCATATTTTGGTCAACAATGGGACAACAAACAACCAGGATACGAGGCGGAACTCGTTAACGAGGATGAAGGAGAGAATGAGGATGAAGATAATAACAATGTAGTCGACCTCGACCTAAACGAGTACGTTAGTGACGATGAGTAGTAGATGTGTATTGTTGTATGTTTTTTAATGAATAAGTTGTATGTTGGTTATTTTATTTAATGAGTATCAATAATTTTATAAAAAAATATAACACTTTATATTTTTAACATAAAAAAAATCAAAATTAAATGGGTGCCACGTGTCGCAAGACGCCCTACCCAGCAAAGTTGCCCCACTACCCCTTTTTTGCTCAAAATCCTCTAATATGACGTGGCGCCACGTGTCGCAAGACGCCCACTCAAAAGGTTGCCCCACTCCCTTTAGTCTTAGAATTTAGACATCTTTTTATTTCAACCTTTTCTTTTTTTATTTCAATCTTTTTCTTTTGCAGTTTCGGGACAACTTGTGTAAAGGCCCAACGAGTTCAAACTGTGAAACCAAACCGTTACTAACGGCTTGGTTTGGTTTGGTTTAAAAGTTCCATTGTTCGGTTTTGGTTTACAAAAATAAAAAACCGTTACTAATGGTTCGGTTCATGGTTCACCAAAAAACCGTGAAAACCGGACTGTGAACACCCGTAGTGGGAGGTAATCGCCGACGTGAGAGTTGTGAGGGAGCAAGTGTCAGGGTGTGAATATGGGTTGTGAGGTAGACTAGGGCAAGGGTACGGTTGCCTTGTTTTTCATTCAACGTGATTTTAAAACTGAACCATTAAGAGGCTAACTGATTCATTAAGAGATGTTATTTTAATGAACCAAACTCACTTGGGCTATGGGGTGTGGGATCAGGACATGTCAGCGCCACGTAGGATCCACGTCAGCCAGGGGGCTTTATCACGCCCTCCCTTAACTTGCAGGGTGTGGGATAAAGCCCTCTCAATGCCTATAGCGCCCCCTTATCTTGACCAACTTACCTCGATCAAGCCAAAAACGCTTGTTACCATGCTGGAGCCTCATCAATGGCGCCCCACCGTAAATCAGACGGTATAGGGTGATGGCACTATAGAATGTGAGGTGGTATGGATGGCACCTCCACACCCTCCAGCCTTACATCTGATTCATTCAGAGATAGCATCTTAATAAAAAAAAATTTGTAGGCTATAACTAGGCTTTGTCTTTACCTCATGACTCTTTGATAAAAATACAAAAACCTAAAAGATTTGATATAAGGTATATAAATTAAAAAAAAGAGAAAAATTGTACAAAGTACAAACCCTCGTTGGATTTCCCTCCTTCAAACCAACCAACACCCACACACACACCTCACCTTCTCCTCTTTCCTCTGATCAACACGTTACAAATTCCACTATCAAACTCTGCAATTCACCTCTTCCCTTTTTACCCCCCATTTTCATAAATCAACAATCTTTCTTTACAAATTCTCCAATTATTTCTTAAAATCTACAAACCCTCAACTTCATTCTTCCAAATTCAGATCTAAGTGGGCTCAATTCCATCTGGGTATCTCTCAAAATTCAAGATTTATTGATGAATTTTGGTGGGTATTCAACGTAACGATGGGATCGAATGATAGTTTAGAGAATGCTGCTGCGAATATAAACCCCTTTGCAGGTGGGTCAAGAGCCCCGACCCGTTCAACGGTTTCGGGTCAATCCGTTTCCACTAGTGGTAGTGCCGGGTCGCCCTCGACCCGGAGTGATAACACGTTTTTGAGGTTGAATCATGTTGATGTTGTTGGTGATGATGATGCTGGATCTCAAGGGGTTGCTGGGTGAGATTTTGGGCACCTCTGTTTTTTTACTTTTTTTATTTATTTATTTATAATAATAATAATAATTGTTGCTGTAGTTGTTGTTGTTATAGTATTGTTATTACTATTATTAAAATCTACTGTTTGTTGACTTTTACAAATAGACATGAAATTTTAAACTTTTTGGTTGGAAATTATTACTTACTTTATAACTGGTTGTTGGTGTTCGTGTTCGCCGTTGAGGAAATAAATGTGTTCGTGAACACTTACTGAACTAGGTAAACTGTACGTGTTCGTTCATCAAACAAATGAACGGACCGTGTTCGTTCATAGGGATGTAAACGAACCAAATGTTCAACGAAGAGTTCTGAACTGTTCGGAGGGAAGTTTGTTTATGTTCGTTCGTATAACAAATGAATGAACACGAACATAAAGTTTTGTTTGTTAGGTTAAACGAACGAACATGAACAGTGGTTGCGTTTGTTCGTTTATGTTCGTGAACGTCTGGTAATGTTTTTATTTATGTTTGCTCATTTATAGGTTTTATATTGTTTTTAGTTTTAAAAAATATGAAACCCTAGCTAGTTATGCTATATGTCTCCCCCAACATCCCTTATTTGACCATTTCAATTTAAGTTTGTGTTAAAGCTTGACAAACTTCTTAATTTTGCGTTAATCCTGTTTTTTGATAATTATGTCAAATTGTGTTCGGATTATTATGTTGAGTGCTTGTTTATTTTTTGGTGGATTCTACGTAATCTTTGTGATGAAAAAGTACAGATTTTATTCTAAAATGAATATTCGTTTGTGTGTATTCATTTGTGTTCGTAAAATTGTGTTCGGATAATTATGTTAAGTGCTTGTTTATTTTTTGGTGGATTCTTCGTAATCTTTGTGATGAAAAAAGTACAGATTTTATTCTAAAATGAATATTTGTTTGTGTGTATTCATTTCTGTTCGTAAACGTTGTTTGTCTTCATTTATGTTCATGAACAGTTGATGAACACGTTAATTTCCTTAATGATCGAACACGAACAAGAAATCTCGTTTGGTAAACGTTTGTGAACAATTCACGAACTGGTTCATTCCTCTTGTCCGTGTTCGTTCAATTCGCTTACAGCCCTACCGTTCATTAATTTTAGGTAACGAACACAAATGGACTTTCATGAACCAACTTTTTCAAATTGATTTGAAAATTTTCAACTTGTTGGAGGAAAACTATTACTTACTTTATAAATTATAACAAATACTGCAGAATGAATGTTTTAGTGTGAATTTTGCTACAATATTTTTACTTTTTTCTTATTAATGAAAAGACTAATCTTAAAGAAGTGAAGTTTTGTTTAGGCAATGTTAGATGTGTTGTTTTTGCAGCTTTAATTTTAACTGCTGAGGATTTAGTGTCAAACTATTTAGTATTGTTATTTGGGATTGAATCAGCATTGGTCTTCTTTTGGCTTGAGTTTTATGTTTTTAGAATTACCTTTTGATGATTTTAACGCGAATGGTAACGAGACATAGACATCTGTTTTTATATATTCTGTCTACAAGTTTCTTGTTTGGTGATATTGATGAGTGGTTTGTTATACTTGTATGTAAACAGCAAGAAGAAAAAACGAGCTCAACGTGCAACTGGAGGAGATAAAGGCGGTAGAGGACTTCGTCAGTTTAGTATGAAAGGTTTGTTCTTTCCTTATTTTTATGTCGGCTAGATGTTGCAATTTCGACTCGTTTATAGGTAATCGGGTTGATTTGATATTTTTGCTCTAAGAGGTCAAATGGGAAGGGATGCAAATGAACTCAACGTTCAACGAACGGTTTGTGAATCATTTTGAGGGAAGTTCGTTTAGTTAAATGAACGAACAAGAACAGAGTCCGCGTTCGTTTAATTATGTTCATGAACGCTCGGTAACGTGTTCGTTTATGTTGGATAGTTCATTAGTGTTTTTAGTTTTTATATATTTTTTAAAATACTTTAAAGTTACGATAACAATAACAACAACCTTACCCATTTATTCCCACCTATAGCTATACAACTATTAGTAGGGTCTGGGGAGGGTGAGATGTAGGCACACCTTACCTCTATTTTAAGGGATAGAGAGGCTGCTTCCTGCGAGACCCCCGGCTCCAAATACAAATCAAGGTGTAAGCGTCATAACAGTATACATATGCACGCATCTACACATAAAAAAGCAGAAAAACATACTTGGTTTAGAATCACACCCAGAAAAAAAACGACTACAAAATTTAAAGCTCCTAAACCAAGAAAACCCCTACAAATCTTTTAACCTTAATCCTACGTCTCCACAAACTCCTATCCTCGACCATGTCCTCAGAGAGGTGTAAGTCTAATAAATCCTTTCTAACTCACTCTTCCCAAGTTAATTTCGGCCTACCTCTACTCCTCCTCCCCTCTACGGTGAGAGTTATCACTGATCTAACTCCCAATCTTTCCCTAAAAACCTCATTTCTTATCCTATCCAACCTAGTGTGCCCACACATCCACCTTAGCATCCTCATCTTTGCTACCTCCAGCTTACGCGCTTGTATATTCTGTTACGATAAATAAATGTTTCATAAGGTATCAGTGTATTATTGTATATTCTGTTCATAAATGCTTGTTTGTGTTCGTTTGTTTCCATTTGTGTTCATGAACGTTCGTTGCCTAATATTAACAAACGAACACGAACGCGTTCATTTTCTTAACGAACGAACACGAACATAAAATCTCCTTTGGTAAGTGTTCATGAACAGTTCGCGAACACATATATTTCCATAACAAACGAACACGTACAAGGTCTTGTTCGTGTTTGTTCGGTTCGTTTGCAGCCCTACAAATGGGTAAGTAATAAGAGCTAAAATGGAAAAGGGTCGAACGGGTCATACATGTGAAAGTCTCCAATTTGTATTAAAAAAGTATAAAACCTGCTACATCGTTTTACTATTATTTTTTGTTGTTTTTTGTAATAATGAAGCTTTTGTATTTCATATCTAACGCATTAAATAATATAAGTTTCAAAAAGAAAGACAAAGGTTACCTAACCGGTGTTGACATGTACTGAACCCGTTTTGATATGTTACCCAACCCGCCCATTTTGCCAATTGTAATGTGGGTTGACTGCTAATGCTTTTTTTTGTGTCATGCCTATTGCCTAGTGTGCGAGAAAGTGGAAAGCAAGGGAAGAACTACTTATAATGAGGTCAGAGGATATGTTGTTATATTTTCTTTTTTCTGTGATTTATCCCTTTAGTTCTAGATTGCTCTCTTTATCGGTCATTCTTTTCACTAGTCCAAGATAAACTTGGTAATACGTATTGTATTCAATTGTGTGTAATCAGAATAGGTTACAAGGAATATATTTACATCTACACCCTCTAACTAATCATAATTAACTATTTGTCTAATACTCCCCCTCAAGCTAAGGCCGGGGAAGGTCCCTTAGCTTGGACTTCAGATAGAGAAAGCGATCAGCTGGAAGCGGCTTTGTGAAGACATCCGCCAATTGGTCTTTTGTTGAAGTAAACTGAACTTTTAATTTCCCTTGTGCAACTCTTTCCCGAACGAAGTGAAAATCAACCTCAACATGGTTAGTCCGAGCGTGAAAGATCGGATTTGCAGACAGATATGTAGCGCCCAAGTTATCACACCATAAATTTGGAGAAGATCTTATAGGGACGCGTAGTTCACGTAACAATGTCTCAAGCCAAGTTAGTTCTGCAACTGCATCAGCTAAAGCCTTATATTCCGATTCTGTAGAGGAACGTGTGACCGTTTTTTGTTTTCTAGCAGACCAGGAGACAAGGTGTCAAGGTTCGATCCAAGATATATCGCATATCCACCCGTGGATCGACGGTCGTCGAGACAGCCAGCCCAATCCGCATCAGAGAAAGCACTCAAGGAGTTGAAAGCAGCATCTGTATAAGCATGTAAGACTGTGGTAGACGACTGAGAAAACAGAAGAGTATGATCCACCGTACCAAGAAGATATCTTAAAATACGTTTGACAGCAGCCCAGTGATTAACGGTGGGAGAGTGCATAAATTGGCAGACCTTGTTGACTGCAAAGGTAATGTCTGGACGAGTGAGAGTGACATATTGTAAAGCACCCACAAGTTGTCTATATTGACCGGATCATCAAATGGATCACTGTCACCAACAGATAACATAGCAGAGGTAGTGCAAGGAGAGGAAACTGGTTTGGCGTGAAACAGATTTGCACGAGCCAGCAGTTCCTTTATGTAATTCTGTTGAGAGAGATGGAGATCACCATCTTTACGCGTGACCGAGATACCCAAAAAATAGGACAGTGGCCCCATGTCCTTAATGTCAAAGGTGCTGCCAAGACGTCGAACCACATGATCAATAGCCTCGGGTTTGTTTCCTGTTAATATAATATCATCGACGTAGACTAACATGTATAGGACGGTGGCATTGGCACAATAAACAAATAAGGAAGGATCGGTGTTTGATACTTTAAACCCGAATGCCAAAAGAGTCGAGGATAATCTATGAAACCACGCCCTCGGAGCTTGCTTGAGACCGTATAGAGACTTGCGTAACCGACACACATGATTAGGATAGCGTGGATCAACGAAACCCGGTGGTTGTTTCAAGTACACTGTTTCTTTCAAATCACCATACAAGAAGGCTGTCTGGACGTCAAGTTGACGTAATGGTCATTTGTGTTGAACCGCAAGTGACAAAACTACACGGATAGTAGTAGCCTTTACCACCGGACTAAACGTTTCCGTGTAGTCAATACCATGCTGCTGATGAAAACCTTTGGCTACAAGGCGTGCCTTGTAGCGTTGAACACAACCATGTTGATCCTTTTTAAGTCTGTAGACCCATCTGCAATCAACAACATTTGAACGAGGATCATAAGGAACAAGAGTCCAGGTACCATGACGCATAAGAGACGAGTACTCCTCAGCCATAGCCTTACGCCAGTTTGGGTCTGCATTGGCGACAATAAAAGTAGTAGGTTCGGATTCGGCAGTGGAGGTGTGGAAAGAGGCATTGTAAGGCTTCGTTTGCTTGGGGTTGGAACGAAGATTTGGTGGACGGGTTCTAGTTGTGGTGGAAGAAGGTGGCGGTGGAGTAGGAGATGATGGAGGGATATGAGCAGCTTGGTTTGTAGAATATTGATCAAAGGCCGAGGTGGTGGAAGAGCGAGTGGGCTTTCGTGAGTAAGTGTAGGCAGGAGGCGGTGGTGGTGGTGGTGTGTGTGTGGGGGGGGGGTGTAGAAGTGGGTTGATTGGACGACGGTGGTGTAGAATCGGGAGGTTGTGGTGGTGAGTTGAGTGTTGGGGATGATTGTGGTGGCGGGGTAGGCTGTGTAGTTGTATAGAGATCGGGTGTAGGATAGGCCGAGACACAGGGAGTGGGGTCGGGTACCGGGGAAGTGTTTGAAGTTTGTTTTGAAAACGGAAAAACATGTTCAATGAATCGAACATGACGGGCGATATAAATGCAATCAGATTCGGGATCAAAGCACCGATACCCATGATGAGAGGTGCTGTAGCCAAGAAAGATAAAAGGAGTGGATTGAAGATCCATCTTGTGTGGGTTGTATGGGCGAAGATAAGGAAAGCACAAACAGCCAAAGACACGAAGGAAGGAAAAATCAGGCTTATGTTTAAAAAGGTGCTCGAAAGGAGATATGTTGAAGTTATTGCGAGAGGGCATTCGGTTAATGAGATACACGGCAGTGTCATAGAACTAAACAAGAACAATTAAAGTCAAAATTCTTGTCTGAAACAGGTAAATGAAAACTAGAAAGCATAGAACTAAACAGCTGAGCATGTGGATGTCCAAGGCGTTGATGCCATGTGGTTGTCGAAGCCCGATACGTGGAGAAAGCAACTCTGGGAAGTGGTTGAGCAGAGGGAAACCAGATAGTATAAAGACCACCGTCACTTGGACCCGTGAAGAGGGTAGTGTGTGTAGACTTGTCCTTCACAACAAAGAAAGTAGAGTGAAATTCAAAATAAACATTATTATCGTGACAAAATTTTTGAACAGAAAGGTGCCGTTTGATTTTTGGAACATGAAGGACATCTTTAAGATGAAAGGTTTGTGAGGGTGAAAAAAATTTGGCAGAACCGATGTGTAAAATGGGCAGAGATTTACCGTCACCAACGCGCAGATTATCCTCACCAAAATAAGGCGTAGTTGAGTCAAAACCCGACATGTCCGGTGCTACATGATTGTTGGAACCTGTGTCATTGAGCCAAGCAGGTGTGTCAGATTGGGAACGAAGATCAGCATAGTTAGCTGAAGGCTGTCATGATCTGATGTTAGACGGATCATGGTTTGGACACTGAGATGACAAGTGACCAATACCACACCTGTTGCAAGGGCCATAAACTGTATTCTGATTTGAAGCCCAACTAAACTGACCTTGATTGCGGTTGTTGTTCACCTATGAGCGATTGTTGCCGCCCCGGCCTCCACGACCACGACCCCGCGGCCCCGATTGTTAGGACCAGATCTGTTCGTGTAAAAGGGCTGTGGCGTAGGAGCCGGAGACAAACTAGTGGTTGGTTGTAGCTGAAAACCAAGACGTCCAGCAATCTGTTGAAGGGCTTGAATAGTGTCATTCGATGCTGGAGAGGATTGGGCTGCTGTAGTAGCCGTAAGCCGGAGAATCATCAGGAACGGGTTTCTTAATCAGGAACTCGTGATCAGCAAGAAGACCAGGAAGCTTTGAAAAGACGGCTGTAAATTCTCTAGCAAGGAGGTTTTGTTTGACTCCATTGTATTCTTCACGAAGACCTGCAACAAGCATGATAATATTCTTTTCCGGCATCGGGTGGCCGATATTAGCAAGGGCAGTGGCATATTCATGTGCCCTGGCCAGATAAGCAGCAGAAGATTCATCACCTTTCATTTGGATCTTCAACAGTTGTGTTTTTAGTGTAAATTCCCGAGACGAGGTGTGCGGGGCATAAGCACGTTCAAGAGAAAGCCAAAGTTCACGAGAAGTTGTACCGTGCACATGTTGAAAAACAGCCTCCGAAATTGAGAGAGAAGAAGCATACGTACATGAGCATCGTTTGCAAGCCATGCACCATAATTTGGATTAACAGTGGATGAACCGGCCCCTTCCTGTTCTTTTCCAGAAGACGTGATCACAGATGGGGGCAGGGAATTGAACCGTCAATGTACCCAAACAGACCATTGGTAACAAGGAACGGCTGAATCATGAGTTTCCAGAAGCCATAATTGGTTGGGGTTAGCGTGAAACCGAACTTGTGAGAATTGTGTGTGGTTTTCTCGACTTGAGTGAAGGCAACGAGATTGGCTGACATGTTTGGATAATCGTCGAGAATTGTGTGTAGAAGCTTTAGCGATCGGCTGTAGCCGATGAAGAAGAAAAGTCGGCAGCTAGGGTTTTGGAATTCTTGGCTCTGATACCAAGATAAACTTGGTAATACGTATTGTATTCAATTGTGTGTAATCAGAATAGGTTACAAGGAATATATTTACATCTACACCCTCTAACTAATCATAATTAACTATTTGTCTAATAGTCCACAAACTAAAATCTTACTTTCATGTTCTCAAATGCACTATGTGCTTGAGGAAACTAGTCTGTAACATGAAGGTAATGTTGACAAAGTAAATGGATTTCTAATCTTAATATAACAAAAATATGTTTTTTTTTTCTAATTCTTTCCAAGATTAAATACTAGTAGGCTGCTAACTCTCAGTGTTTTGCATTATATATATTCGTTTAAATTAGTTTTCCACTTGTCAAATGTTATGCGTGTAGCATGCAACAACAACCATACCCAGTATAATCCCGCCTATTGCCAAACTATTGGTGGGGTCTGGGGAGGGTGGGATGTAGGCAAGTCTTACCTCCATCCGATGGGATAGATAGACTGCTTCCAGTGAGGCCCCAACTCCAAAACCATATCTAGACATAACAGTCAAATAAAACACACATAGGCAGATAACACCTCATGAAGACACACATGCAAGCGATAACACGCATAAAACATTTAAAAAAACTAAGATCCTAAGTTGAGAATCTAATACAAAAGTAAGACTCTTCTCTTAAAAGTCCTTATCCTTAATCCTACGTCTCCATGAACTTCTATCCTCAACCATGAACCATGTCCTCAGAAAGGTGTGGGTCTAGCAAAACCTGCCTATTACGCTTCTACCAAGTGAGTTTCGGTCTACTTCTTACCCCCTTTCCCTCAACAGTGATAGCTTCTACGGTTCTAACCCTGGTTGTTGTCTGTCTCCTCCTGACATGCCTAAACCATCTCAACCTCCTCTTCCTTATCTTTGCTATCGATAACTATGAACATACATTACTTCCAATATTGGACGTCTCGCATGCTATGCGCATAGATAGTGACGTAGCCCACCTCATCCAGGTTAAATTTTTAACTATCTTGTCGCTATTCGCTATCGATAACTATGTGTATGTTAAAGCTTATGGTTGTTTTTATTTCTGAAATTTGCTTTTATATTAATATATTTGTAACAATATTTTATGTATCTGTTTTTTTTCTTCTTCAGAGCTTAGAATTTTTGTTAATAAAGTCGGTGCATTTACCCAACATGTAGTATGTGTCTAGGTTTTATGTCTATGATGAATTCAAAGTTTTACAGCTTACGGTAGTGATTAAGAATTAATATCAGTTTGTTGTAATGGCCTGGTAATAAAACAACAACCATACCCTGTAAATCCCACACATAGAGGGTCTATAGAGGGTGGGATGTAGGCAAACCATAGTTGTTAAAAGCCATCGCCTCTTGCGCCTAGGCCCATTTTTCAGGCGAGGCGAGGCAGTTGCGCTTTAAGTCGAGGAAATTGCGCTTTAACTCTCCAGGTGATGGTTCAGGCGCACATTCCGGCAAGTTTCCTAGATTCCGGAGAGTTTCCGGCTAAATTCTGACAAGATTCTAGCCAAATTTCTACTTTTAATCAAGGAAAACTACTTTTCTACACTAATACACTAATATTTTGGTACTAAATAGATGATATAAAGTGTTACATAATAGACTTTGTTTATTTTATTTGAAGAATAGTATTCTTTTTCTAATACATAATATATTTTTTTTATTTTTTCATTATGCGCTTTATTTTTATGAGGCCCTCGCTTTTTTTGCGCTTTGCGCCTAGGCCCCAGGCAAGGCGGCCAAGGCCTATGCGCCTTGAGTGCGCCTAGTGCCTTTAATAACTATGAGGCAAACCTTACCTTCATCCCTAGGGATAGAGAGGTTGCTGAGCAGAGAACAAAACAAAACTAAATTAGTAGACATAAGAAACAAAAGAGAAAATGAAAGAGTATCATAGTAAAACAGGAACAGGTATAACATCATGCGCAACATATATAGACATGCACAGTCACAATCACGTATAAAGTCCATCTAAAGTGTAAGAACATCCAAGTCTCTAATCCAAAGCTAAGGCACAACTGCCCCCCTCCACTTCAGTTTTGGTCTATCTGTACTCCTCCTCTCCTCCACAGTGAGGGTTACACTATTCTAACTGGCGCTTTCGTCTGCCTCCTCCTCACACACCCAAAGCATCTCAATCTTCCCTCCTTTATCTTTTTCGAAATACTAGCCATTCTAACCTTTCCCCCAAAGCGTCATTTATTATTCGGTCTAACCTTGTGTACCCACACATCAACCTCAGCATCCTCATTTCTGCAGCCTCCATTTTGTGTGCTCGTATCTTCTTGATGGCCGAATAGTATGTCACATATAACATTGTAGGTCTAACTGCAACCCTATAAAATTTCCCTTTTAATGGCCTAGTAATAAAGCAATTGCTAAAGTGTGCATTAGCTTCGATCACACAGACATATAAGTATTCATATGCTTCTTACAATGAACCGCTGTTTACATCTCTTTAGAAAGAACTGTGTAAATTATTTAAAAAAAGTTTGGTTTCCAGGTTGCAGATGAACTTGTAGCTGAATTTTCTGATCCTGGTGATGGCGATCAAGCTCCTGATCAGGTATATAAATCTACATTTTTTTGTATCTTAAAAATGTAGATTTACAGCCAAAAATGTTTAAAAAAAGTTCGTGTGTTTTTAAGTATTTTTTGGGAGTTTTTTTGTTTTCTCACGAAGAAGTGGTTTTCTCACGAAGAAGTGGTTTTCTCATGATCCTCACCCTATATTTTTTTCCTGCAAACATTTGTTGATTTGAACCACACGAAAACTGCATTCTTATTTAGATATTTTTTCTGCAACTACTGAATATTTGTCACAGAAACAATATGATGAGAAGAATATCCGTCGACGGGTATATGATGCACTAAATGTTCTCATGGCTATGGATATTATTTCGAAAGATAAAAAGGAAATACAGTGGAGAGGTCTGCCTCGAACTAGTTTGAACGATATTGAAGAACTAAAGGTTTCTCTTTATTCTTTTTCAAACGCAAAGTGTACATTGGGCAAAACGGGCGGGTTTGGTGGCGGGACTGTTAACTGCTCGGGTTGACCCAAAACACTTTTTGTTCAAACTTACTAAATCTTTTGTTAAGCGGTTAGTGTGTCAAATATGATAATGGAAAATATGTTTTATTAGTAACAATCTTGTCTTTTGAATAAAATGATTAGAAGGATCTATGCATTAAAAGTTGACTTTTGGTTAACTTTTGACCAGTTGACCTCTCCTTTCTTAGCTTTTATTTATTCATTCCTTTTTTACATCCGTTACCGAACGAACGCAAACAAGACCTTGTTTGTGTTCATTTGTTAAAGAAGTATATGTGTTCACGAACTGCTCATGAACACTTACCGAACGGGATTTTCTGTTCGTGTTCGTTTGTTAAAGAACTGAATGTGTTCCTGTTCATTTGTGTGCGTTTGTTAATTTCAAGCAACAAACGCAAACATAAATGAAAACAAATGGACACAAACAAACAGACACAAACAAACGTTCATGAACAAAATATAGATACACTGATACTTATTAAATATTTTATTTGTCTGAATCTTGAAGTATTTAAATAAAACTAGGATTTCCCCATCACGCGTTGCAGCGGGGAATCCGTGTACGAATCAAACAATAAAGATCAGCTTTTTAAACTACGATATTACATTACAATATATATTCAAAACCAACCGGTAATAATTAATAATGACCAGTTTTAAAACATCAATTTTAGAAAACATAAAGTAAATTTATAATTTTTTTTGGTGGGTACCGGATTAGTTTATTTTCTAAAAAATTATAACGCGGATTAGTTTATTTTCTAAAAAATTATAACGCGGATTAGTTGTAAAAAAATAACGAACGAAAGTTATAATAGGAAAATGTAACTATTGGCTTAAAGGCCTATATTATTTAAAGTCTAAGGGATTAGTTTGAAACTTAAAAAAAATATTTTGGCATTGTATGTAAAACGGTTTAAAAAGGGTAATAATAAGTGTATCAAAATTCAAGGGGTAAGAATGTAAGTTGTTTAAAAAACAACTAACAAAAGTTGAGGGGGGCAAAATGGTAAGAACCAAAACTTTGGTGGTTAAAACATAAAAAAAAAACAGTTTTTGTGAGATGGTTACAAATGCCACCTTGGTTTTAAAAAGCGCGCCTCAGGCGCGCCTAGGCGCAAGGCGACATAAGGCGCAGGTCTTGGGGCTTTTCGCTCTCTCGCCTTGTGTTTTTACAGGAAGCGCCAGAAAAGCGCAAATTTTGATGATTTTTTGTGGGATTTTTGGCCAAAAAAGCGCGCCTCATGGACCCAAAGCATTCCACTGCATAAAAAATGGTGTAACTTGGCTGTTTTGACTTGTACATGTAATAAAAATGCTTAAAACAAAAAAAAAGCCTAATTATAAACGGTGCAAAAACTGCCGCACGCGGGCCTGGGATTTCGGAGCTGCATTCGTGTGGGCACGCACGAGTTCAAGCAAATCCCAGCTGAGAAAATCATTTTTTGCACCCCCCCTGCGCGCGGGTAGGACTTGTGGTAAAACATGTCATAAAGCTACAATGGAGTAGTAAATGCTTTACCTTATAAACAACCACTCACTTTGTCCCCACACCGATGTGGGACAAAGTATTTATAAAAAAAAAATTATATGGGCTCTAGATATGAATATAAATATATATATATATATGCATGATATTATAAATTAACTGCATAGATGGGATATATAAAAAACAATTATTTAAACATCTTGCGCTTCGGGTACGAAAAGCCCACCGCTTTTGCGCTTTGCGCTTCGCGCCTCAATTTTAGACCTCGTCGCTTTTGTGCGCCTCTCGCTTTTTAAAACCAAGAATGCCACTCAAATATGAGTAAATTACAAAATTGCCATAAAGAATAAAAAAGTTAAGTATGTGAGTGGGTGGCACTCTTGTAATTAAATTCAAAAGAATGGATATTATATATACTGTAGCTAGTGATGTGTTTTAATGTATAGTATAATATAATATAATATAATATAATATAATATAATATAATATAATATAATATAATATAATATAATATAATATAATATAATATAATATAATATAAAAAAATTAAAAACAATGACGAACTATTGAACATAAACGAACACGTTAACAAACATTCACCAACATAAATGAACGAACACGGCCTCTATTCATGTTCGTTCATTTAACTAAACAAACGAAATTTCTTAGTGTTCGTTTATTAATTAAACGAACGAACGAACTTCCCGCCGAACGGTTCATGAATTGTTTGTTGAACGTTTGGTTCGTTTGCAGCCCTAAGATAAACGTACCTGGTTCATAAGTAAACGGGTCGTAATTGCTCTTTTTCGGTACATGTATAAAGTAATAAAGTTAATATCAAGACATCTACGAATCTATTGTCGTCTGATTAGTTTCTTCTTTTTATTTACGTCATAGAGTGAGCGACTTGCTCTCAAGAACCGAATTGAGAAGAAAAATGCTTATTTAGGAGAGCTCGAAGATCAAGTGAGAACCGTTCGCTATATTAGGAATTACTTTTCGATCCATGTTTCACTTATGTATTTTTTTTTCTTTTATAAAGCGTGTAGGTCTTCAAAATCTCATCAAACGAAACGAGCAATTATACAGCTCAGGAAATACACCAAGTGGCGGTGTGGCTTTACCGTTTATACTGGTTCAGGTATGATTGCTTTGAAACCGTATTATTGTCTTTCTTGCTAAATAATGATAAAAAACATTTTAACCTTTTTTTCCTGTTTGGTAAGTGTAGACCCGCCCTCATGCCACCGTCGAGGTGGAAATTTCAGAAGATATGCAGCTTGTTCATTTCGACTTCAACAGGTTAGCTCATGGTTTGTGGTTTTAGCTTATTAAATTTTGTAAAATGCCATTTTCATCCCTGAGGTTTGGCCAGTTTTGTGACTTTTGCCAAAAGGTTTGTTTTTTCGCATCTGGATCCAAAAGGTTTGAAATATTGTCATTTTCATCCTGCTCGTTAACTCCATCAGTTTTTCTTCGTTAAGTCAAGGGTATTTTCGTAATTTTTGTTAACTTAAAGGGCAATTTAGTCTTTTGAATACATGTACATTATGCTAAATGCTTGTGCATAAAGTGAAAAAGACTGAATTGCCCTTTAAGTTAACAAAAAAGACGGAAATACCCCTGAATTAATGAAGAAAAATGGATGAAGTTAATGAATTGGACAAAAATGGCAAGATTTCAAACCTTTTGGATTTCAAACCTTTTGGATCAAGGTGCGAAAAAACAAACCATTGGATAAAAGTCGCAAAATTGACCAAACCTTATGGACGAAAATGACATTTTACTCTAAATATTATATTTGATTGCGATAATGATTGATGTTGACTTTGTCCTAATTTCAGCACACCCTTTGAGCTACATGATGACAATTATGTCCTAAAGGCCATGAAGTTAGGTAACGGACCGAACACTGTTTGTACAGATGGAGGTGCGGGGTCCAGCATGTTACAGCCCCAAGTCCCGTTGCCGCCAAGGTCCACCGTAGCACACGGTAGACCTCCGCCATCACCGCCACTTCCTGGCATACTAAAGGGACGTGTTAAGTATGAGCATTAGTCGATACAACCTCTATTGTATATTGTGTAGGCATATTCTGCTTTGTTAATGTCGAAAATTATTATAAAATTTTTGTTTTTGGATCGATATTGGAAACTTGTCATTTGTGTTCATGACTATATATTGGCTCCATAATGAGGGCCGGCTAGAGGCTCGTGTTTTGCTGTTAGATACCGAAGAAGCTCAAATATGAGCATGCGTTTCGCTTATCTGGAATCGAGTTTGCTTTGTTGGAAATAGTTAACATAGATGTTTTGAGTTATTCAAGCTTTTGGGTCGAGCTTGCATCATCAAGCATCACTGTATATGCGATCAAGCTTACATTATCGAGCATAGTTGTGTAAGAGAATTAAGAGATCAAGCTCGTAAATATGGGCTTGAGCTAGTTTCGACTCGTTTGGAGCTCCGGTTTGATTTTTCATATTGTGACTAGTTTAAAAGAGCTCACTTAAAAATAGAAGTTCTTAAATTGTCTAGATTGATAACTTTACAAAATCTTTATTGGATTTTAAATAACTATGATATATTCCTTACTTTCAAGTTTCAATGTAACCAATGAGAAATCTACTGGAGAATGTGTTTGGTTAGAATGCTAACAAATTTTTGGATATTGTATTTTATTTAAAAGAGAATGCTCTGTTAGACCATGTGTAGTTGTAATGCCCATATCCTTGAGTGTTTTGCGTCATGTGACAGTCCAGTCAGCAATGGGGCATTATGGGGTGTTTTCTAAAATGAGTGTAGTGGGGATGTCGGCATTGTGGGGCTCTTATTGGTTTTACAAAAGGAAGATGAAGATGATTGGATCAAAGGAATGAAGCTGGGCGTGGAAAAAAGCACGCCAAAAGCATTTTGGGCAAAAAAAAAAACGCCCCTGGGGTGGTGTGCGGGCGTGATGGGGCGTTTTTGAGGCAAAAAACGCCCAAATACTGTCCCACTACGGATGGTCTTAGGCTTGCATGAAGATACGCAACATGCATTTTTTAAGTGTCAATGCTCACATTCTTTACTATGGTTTTAATCTGGCCCAGTTTTAGGGCTGGGCAGCCCGAGCAGACGCCAATGCCCAAAGGGTTTATAGGGACAGACAAAATTTCAAGGCCTAGTTTTAAGTGAGCAATGTTATGTTAAATGTTAAATAAATGAGTTTACTATCAAAAAAAGAAGCTAGTTCAATGGTTAAGACACTCAATCCGCTTAATTAATTAACAATTAATGTTTACGGTTATAGTCTTGAGGTCATGAGTTCAAACCCCATGATTAACTTTTATTTTTAGTTAATGATTTTGTAACGATTCATTTTCTAAAAACAATATTAACGTTTTATAAAGTGAGATAACGCGACATGTTATGACTAAAAATGTCACACCCTGATATTTCCACGTATTACCGGTGGGCCCGGTGGGGAGTATCGTGACGTCGTCGATATCATCATAGTCGAACAACACAATTTTAAATGCACAGCGGAAGCAAAAATAAATATATTACAAACCGATTCAAAAGTAACTTCAATTATTACAAACGGATTGTAAGATGGATCCACAGGCGGATCTTAAAACATAAACATTGTTCAACAGACTTTAGACGCCTAGAACTTGCAAGATTCCTTATTAACGCCCTGAGCTTCCAGCCAATTACGTTCAGTACCTGTCACTTAACTTTTTTTTTTTGGAAAATACGTCAGTTTACACTGGTAAATACAATTAACCGACTCATTTTAAAAAGAGTTTAAGAAAATTGATTTAGATGCACCAGGCACAAAAATATCTTTTATAACTTGCGACAATTATATAAAAATAATCTTGTATACAGATTTACATGTTCGTTGTACGTTCAGGGCCCGATGTAGAAACCAAGTCAAGATTAACAGACACGCCACAAGTATAGGCCCACAAGAGAGTGAGATACCGTTTCCCTTAAGCAACTATCAGGTGTACGCCTACACCCCGTGCTTAAGACGTGGCCATTCTATTATAATGATGCCGAGGATATCCGGGACATGGTCATTAACCCCTAAAGGCTTTTATTTCAAACAATATAGATTAAAGCGGGTTACCTCAATAATTCAATCACAATACGATTAAACATTTAATACCCGACCGTATCCCAAGCCCGTATAGGGAAAATAAGTTAAGAGTATTTACCTGAGCTAGCAATGCAATTTATACTCAGCCGTATATTCTAATCAGCAAGCACAAGTACTTCTACTGGGTCTCTTAATCTAGAACGAAGGTTTTATTAACCTATTAGATTCCTAACGGGTCTTTAATTAAGCCTAAACTTAGACCGGTTAGTTTTAAGGAAAGATACTGTTCAAACGCACGATTAAGCGAAGACCGGAATAGAATGTGATTTAGACCCGACAAGTTTGGAGACTTGTATAATTTGGGTAAACTAAACACATTCTGGATTTTGAGATAAAAACGATAACGTTTGACCAGTTTCGGCTAATTTATGCAAACTAGTTACATAAACCGAACCGAACGCGAATAACGCAATAACGGGTAACCGAATGAGTCATGAACATGTTTCCTAAGTTAATATGCTTTAAATATGTTGTGATATCATTAAGATACCTTCCATTATGCCCAAAACGAGTTTAATCTCAATTTAAGCCCCGTAGGGGTATTTTGGTCATTTAAAAGATTATGAAAGAGATTAATTTTAATTCTGAGACTCGGGTCTGAAATAATCAGTAAAACAACTTAATTTAATAGGTTATATCAGTTGGTGATAAGTCTTATATGCCAAAATGGTTTTAAACCCACACTAGATGTTTAATATGCGTAAAAAGCTGTCTTAAGCGATTTCCGAGTTATACAGGAAATCTGAGTTTTCTGATCAGGTTATAAACTTCAAAATACTTCATTTATTATATAAAATCAGTAGCAATTGGATTGGTGTCAAAATACTATGTAGAACTCATTTTATAAACAAAAAGGGTATAATCGGTATTTACCGAATCAAGGCGATAACCTTAGGTTATGATCAGTTTAAAAATAATTAAAAATCTTCAAAAATCTCAAAATATTATATTACATCAGTGGGTAAAAGGTTTGGTATCAAAAATTGGGTTTAATTAGGCTTTATGCTAATTGCGCCGTTTAATTAACAAAAAGCTTTTTAAGTGCGCTATTGAGCATAACTCCTAATCTAGACCTCTAACTGATATGAAATTTTAGGGACATGTTTATAAATCAGTAGCAAAGATTATTGTCCTCTCACATTTCCAAAATTCTCGTTTTAAGGTAAAAAGGGCATTATGGTCAACATTAAGCAATTAACGGAAACGTGTAAACAGATTGGGCAATCAACGAGCCAATCACAGAGGGTTATACCATCATGTAACCTGGTCCTAAGGAAGCTCTAAGGCATTTCCAAATCATACTAATATGGGTCAGAACTGAAGTCAAAGCAAAAGTTAAAGTTTTGCGACTTTCGGTTCCGAACCGGGTCTAAACAGAAAATTGTCGGATCAACCAAGCTTAGATCAGTTCTTATACTAATTACCAAGTTATATGAGTGACAAAATAGGTTGCACACCTTCTACATTGCTAATTATGTGTTAATTCGCAAGTTAAGTTTCTGTTGACTTTTTATTATAAACTTTGACCCGACAAATGATCTGGTTAGAGCGGGAATCAGAGGGTGCCCTATTAAGGGTTTAATGCCCACCTAATTACCAACTTATAACTACTTTCAATTTGACTAAACATCAGACCATTAATGACTAATCGGTAAGTCAAGCCTTAATTACGACGGTTTGACTTCTAAGCTAATAACTAAGCAAAACTCAATTAAGGAAGGTCAAGGATATTTACCAAGGTCTAATGCACGATTAGAGATGCTTAGGGAAAGGCCTTGAGCTCCAGAAATGATCAGAAGTGAAGGTATGAGTGAATGATCAAAGTTTGCAAACAATGGGGCTTTATATAGTGATCTTGATCTCACTAGATCATGCCAAGCAAGCCTAGAATTGGTCCCAGATGTATACAAGTGTCCTCCTAAGCCTATAAACCAGTTTAGGCAGCCCTTGGTGGTGGAAAAGGGCAATATAAGTCGGTTACATGGGCTGAACAGACACCTGACCGAGTTTCTGCATCTGGGCATGGCTTACAGACCGTAAGGGTCCCAGCCATACAGTCCGTAAGGACCTGGTCAGCAAACAACAACTTTCTCTTGTTGACAGATTTAGCCCCTGCACTTCCAAATGTCATTTCCGACACATCTAAGGCCCGTTAAACCATTTTTAAGGCTCTACAATGATGCCTAAACATGGGGAACATGAAACATGCTGAAAGACATGTCGGATGTCGGTTCGTTTGGTCGTACGGTCACGTTGTTCGGTTAATAACGACGAAACACGGACGGACGCGAAAAACGATCCAAATTACGCGATGAATGGAATTTTATCAAGCCAATCACTAAAATAAAATATTTTAGTGCTTACATAAATTTTTGGATGTCCGGATATAGTCAGAACGTAAGATATGCGCGAAAATGCAAACTTATGCACTTTTTGACGCTTTTAGTCCCTGTTGACCAAATAAGTTTATTTTTGCGCACCAAACACCTCTAAGCCTATTTCTTAGCTATGTAAAGGATATTTAGGGCATGTTTAACTTATGATCATATTCCGGAAGGTTCGATACTATACGAATCGATAGACTTTTGCAGTTTGACGCAAATAGTCCCTCTAATGCGCAAACTTGCGCATATCATCGTTTTATAGTATCAAAGCCTTATCTAATCCATATTAGGCATTCTTAGAAGTATTATTAAACATTACAATGCTTCGGGTTCTCTAAAAGGCCATTCAGAGGTATAATTTAAACATATTGACACTTTTAGTCCCTCTAACTTGCAAAGTTGCGCGTAACCTCATTTTTAGGCATAAAAGCCTTGGACGGCCAACGATTGGTATTCCCAAGAGTATAATCAAATATCATGAAGCTCTTGGTTTGTTAAATGGTCACTCAGAGGTAAGAATTAACATGTTGACGCTTTTAACCCTTTATTGCGCAAACTTTCATTTAATTACGCAAACGGCTACCCTTGATCAACAAGTGGCTTATTTATGAATATAAAACCATAAAAGGTTATCCAGAAACTTATTTTAAGTATGTTAATACTTCCAGTCCTTTCATAATCAAAGTGTTTCGATGTTTCGAAAAATTAGTCCCTTAAATTCAAGGTTTGACTTTATTAGGGTTTATTACACGTGTCAATACATTATTGGACGTGATTTTACGAGGTGTTACAAAAAAACATCACTAATTTGAATCACATATTTATATATACATGGGTGTATAAACATATTTTATCAAACTACACAACTTTTGGTTTGTTTTGTTTATTTTACAACAATTATCGTCGTATTGTGGTTTCTTGATATATATAACTGATGAGTTTATATTTTAATAAGTGGGCCCAATGTTTTTTGTTTTGCCTGAGGCCCAATTTTTTTTATCGTTCTCAGATACAACCCTGATTTAACTACTATGGTGTATTAGTTTCTTTTACAAAGCCCAAAGGGAAGTGATAAATAAACTCCAAATTGTTACTTTTTGCTTACATAAATTTGTATTTTTCAATAGAAAAACGTACACACATAATAGCTAAGATGAAGGGGTGTCATGTGGACACAATTGGAGAAAATTTGGAGAAAACCATAAATGTTATCTTATATTTAGTTTCATATTTTTTTTAACCAAAATAAATTACATATCTGTTATTATTTTTTTTAAAGTTATATAGTAAAATTATACATTTTTATCTTTAGTTCGTGTATGGTACTAGTATATCTATCTACTATAATAAAAGAAACCAACTTTTGGACACGTGTCATTCATTGAAGGTGTCCTCAAATCTATATTTATCTTATATTAACTAAATAAATAATAAATTAATATTAAATCTTTTTATAGTTTAATAAAATATTATCCTCGAATCTAAATTGTTAATTTAATATATTTTTAAAACAAATATCTCTCCTTCCTACTTATCTTATATTAAATATGTAAATAATATATTAATATTAAATGTTATCCTAATTTATTAAAAATATAACTTTTTTTATTATTTGGTATACAAAATTATATTTATTCAACTCGTGTAAAACATGGGGTTTTTAAGGATGTAATTTTTTATTATTTGGTAGATTTATTCAACCCGATTATATACGGGCTTTTTTAAAGATACGACGTTTTTAGTATTTAATATACAAAATTACATTTATTCAATCTGTGTAATACACATGGTTTTTAAAGATATAACTCTTTTTTTAGATCTATTCAACACGTGTAATATACGGGGTTTTTAAGGATGTAATTTTTTATAATTTGGTAGATTTATTCAACCCGATTATACACGGGCTTTTTTTTAAAGATACGACGTTTTTAGTATTTAATATACAAAATTACATTTATTCAATCTGTGTAATACACATGGTTTTTAAAGATATAACTCTTTTTAGATCTATTCAACACGTGTAATATACGGGGTTTTTAAGGATGTAAATTTTTATTATTTGGTAGATTTATTCAACCCGATTATACACAGGGTTTTTTAAAGATACGACGTTTTTAGTATTTAGTATACAAATTTACATTTATTTAATCTTGGTAATACACATGGTTTTTAAAAATATGACTTTTTTTTTATTATTTGACATATAAAATTACATTTATTTAACCCGTACAACATACAAGGTTCATAAAGATATAACTTTTTATTAGAGTAAAATGCACGGATAGTCCCTGTGGTTTTGCAAAGTTTCACCTATAGTCCCCAGAGTTTGGAAATTACACTCCTAGTCCCTGTGGTTTATGACTTTGTTTCTCGGATAGTCCCTGGGTGTAACAGACGTTAACTAGCAATGTTAAGTGTGGTCATGTGCTGAACATGTGAGGGTAATTTCGTCCATTAATGTTTTAAACCCTCATTCCACCTGTTTTTTATACCTCCATTGACGACCACCATACCCACCTTCCATAATCACCATCAACCTTTTTTTATACCTCCATCAACGGCAGCCTGGACACTTGTTTAAAAACATATCTCGACCAAAAATCAACCTTTTTTTATTCACTACCCCTCCTTCACAAAATCAAATCAGGCCCCAATTGAATTCATCATCCTAATCTGAACTAAACTCTGTTCTAAATTGAAATTCCTGACCCCTATCTGTATTCAAACATACTTTTTCAATAACCAGCTTAAATACCAAATAACAATCTTCAAAATTCCCAATCACATACGAATAATCGTCTCTATAAAACAATAAAAACATATAAAGTTTCATACCTGATTCACTTGTGCTGAAAACTAGATAAATTATAAAACTCTGTTTGTTAATCAGTTGTTGACGGAAGTCAATCGGAGCCCCACGGTGGATATGGCGGTCAACGGTGGTGTGGAAAGAGGTCATCGACAGTGGTCGACCGGCGGTGATTAATGCTGGTGGTTATCGGAGGTGATTGGTGATATGGTAATCGGAGGTCGGCCGGCGGTGAGCGACGGGTGTGGGTGACTGATATCGATGGTGGTGGTGAAAGGGTGAGGACTGAGGAGGAAGGGTGATGGTGATTATGGAAGGTAGGTATGGTGTTCGTTGATGGAGGTATAAAAAAACAGGTGGAATGAGGGTTTAAAACACTAATGGACGAAATTACCCTCACATGTTCAGCACATGACCACACTTAACGTTGCTAGTTAACGTCTGTTACACCCAGGGACTATCCGAGAAACAAAGTCATAAACCACAGGGACTAGGAGTGTAATTTCCAAACTCTGGGGACTATAGGTGAAACTTTGCAAAACCACAGGGACTATCCGTGCATTTTACTCCTTTTTATTATTTAATATATAAAATTACATTTATTCAACCCGTGTAATATACGGGGTTCTAACCTAGTATATTATCTAAAAAAACTTCTTTTATTAAATCCTCATAAATTAATAGAGGTTTTTTTTTTTTTTTTTTTTTCAAACTAGTGTTTTGGGAAAAACCATGTACCAAAATGGTGTTCTTTGAAAATTATTTACTAAAATAGTGTTTCTAACACATCTATCCAATAATGTTTGTAAGTACTATCGAATTTGGTTCACCTGCCCCTGCCAATATTTCGGTTAGTAATGTAATTTTTCCGTTTTGTGTTTGAATTTTCTAAAATCATATAGGTTCGCCCCCGTCAATTGTTTTGCCTATAAATTCCTTGCACCTACCAAGTTTACTGTCCAAAACATTTATACATATTTGCGTATTGAGTAAAAAAGGTGAAAAACGGGGCATTTAGTAATTTTTTATAATTGTCTTTAAACTTGAAGTGAGTTTAAATAAAGTATGAAACTAGTTTTTATATAAATGAAACTTGATGGTTCATTTTTGTCTTAATTAAAAGATGTTTAAAAAAAGAACAATACATGAGGATAGACTGTGTTGTTCGACTTCAATAGAAGAAAAAAAAGGTTATGTGTTCTCAGGGTTCTTGAAGCCTTCAAATCTTCAATCCTTTATCCTTCATAGATTCGACAAAAACATGAAATAAATCGAGCTGGATAGAGGTATTTAATCACGAATTTAAACAAAGTAATCATTCATTTTAGTTTCTCATTCACTATTGTTTAGTTCTTGAAGAGTAGGTTGTGAACTAGGGCTAATAATATTGAATCGAAATTTTGGGCATTACTAGTGTTTTAGATATTAGTTGTAGCATCTATTATGATTATTGTCCAATGATTTCAAAACGTTTCGTTTGTGGTATGCTCATATAATGTATATATGTGTGGGCCCCCGCGGGGCAAAAGTGAAAGTGCAGTTGTTTTAACGTTATTTTACTAATTTCGTGAAAATAACGTTAAAAGCATGGGACAAAATGGTTCCAATACCGTTAGAATTAGTTCAATCAAGGTCCTCCATTCCTATGACTTCCTAATTTTAGGAGATTATGTATTTTCCTATCATTATAAGGGGGAGGGGGTGGTGATCACTCATCACTCACAACATCCAATCAAGTTTCGCCATGTCATCAACAATTATTCCATCACTCACAACTTTTTTTTAGTGGAAATGCCCATCACTCACAACACCCAACAAAAACCCTCACATTCCCTCACATATTCCATTCTTCACGGCGTGATATATTCCACGAGTTATAAAATGCACGTATGAAGAAAGGAGGTGGCGGCAGTGTATTCTTTGTTTCCACGCGTTATAAATTACCATCACGAGGAGTTAGGCCTCCACCCCGCCTGGCCTAATACCTTTTTTTTTCAATCAAATTAGCATAATTTAGTTTTTTTGGTGTCTCAAGTTAATCATTTATCTATAATTAATATATAAGAAATGAGAAGTAAAAGAAAAACACAACCATTTATTATTCTGAAAACATAATATAATACAGTTACAAAAAGAGTGACTCATCATCACATTTTACATAAAAACAAAAATATTTTCTGACAATAAATCTAGTAATGTTATAAACTTTATCCAAGTTTTAAAACACCACCATCTTTTTATAACTCTAGCAAAAACCTTGCACAAATACACCATAAACATCTCTGCTCTTCTAAAAGGCTTTGGATGCTGAACCACTCTTCACTGGCCCATCTCACACTCCGTACGTATAGAATAATAAGGGTAAAAAAAAGATGCCCTTAAGTTAAAAGGCTCAAAAACCATCTGACCACAAATCACAACTGTGTAGGGTAAAATGTTTCAAACTTATTAATTCCAGCATTCTGGTGTCAAGGAATGGTCCCTTTTATTGTCCATGCAATAGTGGTAAACCATGTGGTTCCTTTGCACCCAGTTCATGGCCATGTACTGCCTCTTGCTAAGACCACCGGACCGTCCTGGGGAAGCTGTGACAGGGCGGCACCGTGGTGATGAGTAGGCTGAGCAACCCCCTGCTCTAAAGTTGGTGAACCTCCCAACAAAGGGTTGGTATCTGTAGTCGGCTTTGTATTTACCATCTTCCGTGGCCCAAGAAGAAGCGTCCCATATTGACCCGTATAACCACATTGGCCTTAGCGGAAATGTTGTCGCGCTTTTTCTTGGATACCTTCTTATGGGCACGTCGTCCACAAAAAATCTAAAAAATGTATATGTGTAAATTTGTTGAATTACTAAGAGTCTATCTATATTAAAATAAAATAAAAAACTCGTATAGAAAATAATTCAGACTGGGATAGTTATTGATTTGAAGCAAAATCTAACAAAATATATATAGCATTTAAGACTTACATTATGTCACGTGGGCTCCATAAGATAGCATAGTGGTGAAAATTTTGGGTGGGGTCAAACCATAAATGAAATTTCATTTCTCTCCCAATAATAGTGCCATCACCACTTCCTCTTATGTACACATTTGTTTGTAATGTGTATGGCTTCCCAAATGTTGTTCCAAGGAATTCTATGTCAACCTCATCATGGAACCCTGGATGTGCTTCATTGTTTGAAAGCTACATTTATATATGAAAAAACAAGAGTTAAATGCCATTTTAGTTCCTGTGGTTTGAACTATTTTGTCAGTTTAGTCTAAGGGTTTATTTTTTGTCTTTAAGTCCAAAAAAAGTTTCACCGTTGTCATTTTAGTCCACTGGGTTAACTTCATCCATTTTTTCTGTTAACAAGATGGGCAATTCGGTCATTTTATATAGCCGAATTGCTCTTCTAGTTAATAGAATTACATATAAAATGACCGAATTGCCCTTCTCGTTAACAGAAAAAACGGATGAAGTTAACCTAGTGGACTAAAATGGCAACGGTGAAACCCACAGGCGAAAAATGAAACCTTTACACTAAACTTACAAAATGACCCAAACCACATGGACTAAAATGACATTTAACTCAAAAAAACAATTATAATGTATACATATGGAATAAGGGCTACAGGGTATGATTGGAGCCCTTAGGGGCTCCATTGTGCCACCCCAGCGTCACCCCCCAAATCCCCCTTTTCGTCACTACCCATAACTCACACACACAACATCTAGTGAATGCTCGTTATTGCGCTGGCAAGGGGTCAATAGCGCCTACGGGATGGAAGTGTGGGGCACTATTGTTGTTTTTGAGCTGAGGTGGCATGGGCTTAGCCCCCATACCGCGCAGCCTAACTATGAGATAGCTTGAAAGATTGTACTAGAATGCTCACATAGAATGCTGTTATGACTCCAGCAGTGTAACCCGGTTGCAGTTTGATGGATGCTCCGAAGTAACCGGATCGGAAGGGTCTAGTCGACTTGAACCCACTTCCTGTTAGTTGAGCAAGTTAAAAACACTTGTTACCTATTGATAATAATAGTAAAGTAATGTTATTTGAGAAAGTAATTAGGGTGATGTGACCTGAGGAACTGTCGAGCCAGATGTCGAGAGCGTTGTTGTTGATGGACTGGTGGCTAGGACCCCAGAGGGTTTTGAAGCATCTGTTAAAAGTCAGGGACCTGAACTTTGTGCTTGGGTAGAAGCCGGGTGAAGGTGGTCCGTAGCCAGCATTGCTAACTGATGGTCCAGTGAGAATGAAAATAAGTGAAGACAAGAATACAAAAGCCATAAGAGAGATGTGATACCCAAAAATGGAGATCAGGGAGTAATGAGAAAGAGTGATAGGAAAGGTGTATATATGGAGAGAGGTGAGGAGTGGGTGGGGTAGTGATATATATAAAACTAGGTTATGTAACCATGATTTCACGGGTTATGCGTTGTTTTATAAAAATTTATATTTACAACACCACTTTCACGTCTTATAGTTGGATAATCTCTTCATACTAACACCATTTTAACGTCCTTTCTACCACGTGTTTTTCTTACCGTGCCATGTTGCTAACGTGACGCTTAATGTCTCCTATTTATACCCTCCCACGCTTAATATTATATACCCGTGAGTTTCATGTGTTATGCGTGAGTTTCAAACAACCGATAACCCATGAAATCACGGGTATATAATGATATTTCCATCACTACAACTGAATTATTCTTGAACAGTTGAACACCCCAAATCAAACTACTCATATCGGAAAACGATCTACATTGCCAAATTTAACAGTAAATAACGGGTTACATACCTCATAAAAGAAGGTTCATAGATAGGGTTCGAATATGTTTATTGTATTTTTCTTCTCTTTAACCGTACACTCTCATCACACATAAACTTTTTAACTTTTACTTTTCAAACCATATGGCTAAAGCTTTACTCAACCCTATTTTGGGAAGTTGGACTTCAAGTTCCCAACATAGGGTTTAGTGAAACTCTAGCCATATTATTTGAAAAGTAAAAGTAAAAAAACCAAATTTTTTATATTTGCAAAAGAAAAATTTTTATATGATCTCTCTATTATAAATTATAACACTTGTTTTTTTTTTTTGAGGGGGAAACATAAAAAAAGGATCACATTATATGTGGGTGAGTTTTATTTGTTTGGATGATCCAAAGGTTGAAACGGATCCAAACACTTCAACACTACCAACAGTCACAAAAATTAAAAACACACCAGACTACTACTCGCTTCCCCCTAGGGTTCTTCAACACTCCACTCGCTTCCCCCTAGGGTTCTTCAACACTCCAACACTCTCACCACTAAATCTCTGCGTTTCGTATCTTCAACATCCAGACAAACCCTATAATCTCTGAATTCCGCATCTTCTTCAACATCCACAGACGCGATTTCACGATTTCACTCACGAAAAGGTTATAAACTAACAGTTATCAGAAATCACTGGATTCGGTAACTTTTTTTTGAACTGATTTCTTGCTTTTTCACAGATTTCGTAGTTTTATTTGTTTAATAATGTTAAATAATGAGAATCTAAGTGTCGGAAAACAAAATAACGATGACCAGAAGTTCAATCGTTTGTGTTTCATTTTTTTTCTTGACTTGTTTTTCTATCTAAGTAATGTTTACATTATGTTTCGTTTTTCATTAAACCCTAAAACCTTGATACTGATCAAACCCTAAATGTTTTGTTAGTGGTTGTTGATTTTCATTTTAAACCCTAAAACAGAGATTTTGATTGTTTGTGCTTGATTAATGCCCTGGTTTTTTAGAAATTTGACACTTTTTGGTATTTGATATAAGATTTCTGGTTAAAATGATGGTTTTTAGGGCTATGATTGATAATGGTGATGTTTTTATGCTAAATTTTCATCGTGATGTTTCTATGAACTGTTATATGAATCTTCAAGGTCGTTGTTGATTTTCTTTACTTCAAACCATAAAACGGAGATTTTGATATATGTTCTTTCAAACCTTTAAGTTCTGTTTTAGTGTGGTAATTGAAAATTCTTACGAGTGATCATTGTGAATTAGATTGCACAAACTGTATATGAGTGTTTTTACACTGTTTTGGGTCAAAAATCTTACACTGTTTGAGTTAAAATGATGGACTTTTTTGGGTTAAAATGTTGCTGGTGAAAGTTTGCTAATGTAAGAGGCTCTTCTTAAAGTGGTTTTCATGTTGTTTTGATGTTCATAGTTCAAGGTACTCACTCACTTTAACTGTTATTGCATTCATTAGATACCCACCGGATTTCGTATGGTTTTTATATGAATGCTATAAAAATCCTTGTAAAAATTCCTTATTATTTCAGTGTTCTATTTTATATTCAAGTTCTGCATATGCTAGTGTATTTACCTTCCTAATTGTAAGTATCTATTTCATTCTGTGCAGATATGGATTCAAGAAAAAACGCTCATTCATTCATAGCATTTATTGATAAAGAAGAGCCTATCTTAATGGTAATTTTTTTTAATTTCGTTGGACTGTTATATGAATATTTGAGGTTATCATTTGACATGTTTGTTATTGCTTTATTAGGAGATACCAAGTGATTTTGCTTATAATCTGTGGGGCGATAAAATACCATATTATAAAACTGTTGAAATAAGGGATGGTGAAAAACTAAGAAAGATGCGTATTAGAAAAAAAAATGATGGGCCGGTATTTACAGATGGGTGGATGTTGTTAGTTAAACAACATCAATTGAAATACAAAGATGGGGTACTGATCACGGCAGTTGGGAAGTTGAAGTTTGAAGTTTTGTGTTTTAAAGATTTGTTATGTCAGAACTCGTATATTACAGCACAAATTGAAACAGAACTTGGAATGTCTGTAAGTGAATTCATATTAGTTCAGTACTCATTTTAAACAAATTTTTAATTTTTTGAAATTGTATAGTAATAATTTGTTGAATTTCTTTTATAGGTAATGCCAGATAAATTTTATCATGAGTTTTACGGCAACAATTTCAAAGGTGGAATGGCGAAGGTTTATTTTGGAGAAAGATTTTGGAACGTAAGACTGGAAGGAGGCTCGGACGGTGGTTATTTCAAGGATGGATGGCGTAAGGTGGTTGAAGAGGTCCCTATAGACAATGATTATTTCTTGGTTTTTACCAGCCTGGATTCAGTAAGCTTTGATGTTTCCGTATTCGATCCTGACACCGGAACAGAAGTTTTTCTAAAAAAGGTTGACGGGTTGTTTTAAAAGTATATATCGAAACATATTAATTAAAACTGTTTATAATTATACTGATTTTTGTCTGATGTTTTTTAAATTTTCTAGTCTACTGCGGATGATGATATGATAGTTGAACCAAAGTTGCCGGCTGATGTGTGTGAAGATGATCTGGAAGGAAATCAAAAAGATGTAAGTATTCAGCTTGTTCATTTTGAAAGTGTTTTATATGTTTAACAATTTTGAATTTATTTATTTGAATTATTATTTAACTTTTACGTATTCATGCTTTATTAGACGAAGATAACTCCAAAAGTGTTTTATATGTTTAACATTTATGAATTTATTTATTTGAATTATTATTAAACTTTTACATAATCATGTTTTGGTAAGAAAGAATGAAAATCCAAAACATTATTTATTTATTCGAATTATTATTTAACTTTTACATATTCATATTTATTGTTTTTATTGTGAAGGTTAAAGGCAAGTCCAAGGTATATGAAACTCAGGTATTTAAAACCAAAAATGAATACCGCTCAAGTCATTTATCGTTTTATATTTCATAGTAACATCTTTATTTAAAAGTTATTACTTATTTGTGTTACTTTTGATACAGACACAACGAAATCTTCGGAGCAGAATTAAAAGGGTTGATGCAGCAGCAAGCACTGGTTCTCCGGTCTTGAAATCCACAGACCTGGTAGAAAACCAAATTGTAATTTTCTTGACATTTACGGTTTATATTTTATAGTAACAGATTTTTATAAAAGTTATTAATTATTTGTGTTACTTTTGGTACAGACAAAACGAAATCTTCGAAGCAGGATTAAAATGGTTGATGAAGCGCCAATCACGGGTTCTCCGGTCTTGAAATCCACAAACCTGGTACAACACCAAATTGTAACTTTTTTTGACATTTTTTATTGTTTACATAGTTCATATATCTTAATTATGTAGTGGCTTTCGGTCAATATGGTTTCTGCAATAAATGGGTTTGGGTTTAAATTGTTTGGTTATAATATAGCCGCTATTTGTTTGGTTATAATATAGGCGTTATTTCTTAATTGATAAAATAGTGGTTTGTTCATTTCTTTTTGGTGATAATACATGCTTTATTTGTTTCATGACAATATAGTCATTTGTTCATTTGGTTTCGTGATAATATAGGTGTAATTCGCTTCATGATAATATAGTCATTTGCTCATTTTGGTTTGATGATAACTTAGGAATTATGTGTTTCGTAATAATATAGCTGATAGTATTGTTTTGCATGATAATATAGTCTCAGGTTCCTTTCGTGATAATATTGTTTTTAGTGATAATATAGTCTCGTGTAGGGGTGTTCAAAATTAGTGGAGGAAGCTGTAAACATCCTAAGAATGAAGTAGTACTTGTATTTGTCTCATTTTTTTGTGTGTGTTTAGGAAATCGGATATCCGAACTTCGGATATCCGAAATTTCGGATACGGATTCGGATAGTGATATTGACTATCCGAAAACTTCGGATATCCGAACTTCGGATATCGGATATCCGGTTTTGAACACTCGTGTTTGTTTCGTGATAATATATAATTTCTATAATATATATCTAGAATATGTTCTAGTTAATTCAATTATGTTCAGACGAAGCGCAAGAAGACAGTTCAAAAAGTTAACCCACAATCACCGGTTTTGAACTTCACAAGATTTGCGGAACACAGAATTGTAAGATTTTATAGATTTTTTAGTGTTTCTTTGTTCAACTTTTTATCCAAAGGCTATATTTAATGATGACTGTAATATGTTGTGCTTTTCAGCGACTACCAGCAAAAATGTCATCTGTGTTGGACCTATCTCCTGTTCATCTCAAAGAAGTCAGTGTTCAAAACCTGACAGGTGAAGTCAAGAACATCATGACCAGATCGGAAAAACATCGCAAAGGGTTCCGATATGGATTTGTTGGATGGTCGAATTACTTGAAGGCTTGGAACATCAAAATTGGAGCAGAACTGTTTTTTGAGTTCAACAACTCAAGCAAGGTCTTGACATTGACAAAGGTTGTGGAGAAGCGTTGTGTTAAGAAGAAGAAATTGCGTGCATGACTGGGAAGTCTGCTTGTGGTTGTGGTGGTTTTGATAAACAATATATGCTACTTTCTTTTGTTGGGCTTTAGAGTCCTAGTTGGTCTAGAAAAACTTGGGCCTAAATTAGACAGGTTTTGGTTTATTTTGGGTTGGGCTTTTATGTAAATCAAGGTTAACAGGTACATGCATGGTTGGTTGTTCTTTTTGGGTAGAATAACTTGACTAATTTTGATATTATGTGTTATGCTTAATGGTAATAGACAGTTGATAATTTATTAAACTTTAGTCTCGTCATGGTGTTGTGTATAATAGATGACGAATTTTGGTACAAGTTCATTCTTCTTTCAATTATTATAGATATGTGTTATACTATGAAACACTACTATAGTAACATGTGTTATGCTATGAAACAATAATATATAAAACTATGATTTTGATAACAAAAAAAATTACATATACAAATACAAATTACAAGTAACTAAAAACTTCTTTGTATACAACATTAGATGTCGTATTAGTAAGGTTACCATCATTATCAAGAATTGATAACTTGAGTCCATCTCTGCTCTTGACTCTCGACAAAGCAACATAAAGTTGACCATGAGAAATACTGGATTTTTCAAAAACAAACCAACTCTGGATAATGACTGGCCTTGACTTTTATTAATTGTCATAGCGAAACATAAAGCAACAGGAAACTGTCTTCTTTGAAATCTAAAAGGAACCTTCTTATCCGATGGTATTAAACCAATTCTAGGAAGAAAAATTCGAGCACCAATGTTGCTTCCAGATATCACTTCTGCTTCAATAACACGATTTCCAAGTGATATTACCTTTAAGCGAGTTCCGTTGCACAGACCATTTTTTTGATCAATATTTCTGAGGAGCATGATGGGAACACCAACCTTTAGTACTAATTTGTGATTTGGAACACCGGAGATCTTAAGACCATTTAGTACGTCGGGAGAGTATAAACTTTGATCAAAACCATCATGTAGATTTTCTGTCTCACAAATACTATCGGAACTTAGGTATTCCTTGGAATCGCCTGGAAACATCAGCAACAACTGAGAATTAATTTCATCAACAACTTCATTCGTCGGTGCAAGAATCGCTCTTTCTTGGTAAAAGCCAGAACTTTGGTAATTTTCAAGAAGAGAAGGATAAACAAACTCTATAAGACTTGAAATAGGATCAGCGGAATCCATGATTAAAAGATCATCGGGTATTTCTATAATCGCATCACCATCATTAGATCCACCAAGTTTCCCTTCACCCAAATCCAACAACCACTGACCAAACATTTGTGTTTGCTCAACATCATGCATTCCACTTCCTGCAGTCAACCTCATGTTCTTAGTTAAAGTGAGTACTTTACAATGGTCCCATATGTACGAAGAAGTCAATGAAGCATTAACAATGTCTTGTCTTGTCTAGTACCACCTTGAATGACAGGAAGAGTTTGTCGGAAATCTCCACCAAAGACGATTGTTTTACCTCCAAATGGACTTTGGGAATTATGAGAACAATCACATTTCAATATGTCTTTTAGAGTTCTATCCAAAGCTTCAAAACCATGTCGGTGTACCATTGGGGCTTCATCCCATATAATCAATGATGTTTTCTTTAATAGATTTGCAACATCACTGTTAGGGATTATAGTACACATTGAGTCTTCATTCAGATTAATCGGAATGAGAAATCGAGAGTGAGCTGTCCTACCTCCTGTAAGAAGCAAAGACGCAATCCCACTTGAGGCAACATTTAAAACAATTTCCCCTTTTGATCTTAGAGATGCAGATAACGTTTTCTAAAGAAATGTTTTACCGGTACCTCCATAACCGTAAACAAAAAAAACACCACCTTTATTCTCTTCAACCGCTTTCATGATATCATCATAAATAAATCTTTGTTCATCGGTTAATGAAACTAAAAGGTTCTCAAACTGCTCTTGAAGATCAATTCTATCATAATCCAGCTCTTTAGTAATCAAACGATTATTTGAAGTAGAAATCAACTCATGATCAGGATAAGGCATTGTATTAAAATTTCGTAAGCTGGAATTATTTCGAATTAAAATCTTCTCAATCTCGTACAATGTGAGATTTTTAACTTCATCATCACTGAGGCATAAATCTGAAGAAAAAAAAATTAAAGATATATTTTTTAAATTAATATAATCCAATGTATAAGAAACAAATATTTGTTAAAATCTAAAAGGAATTGTCATAAAGATTTTAACATGATTATATATATAAATATACGTGAATGTGAATTATAAACATAAAGATTATAAATAAACATAAAAATGAGTAATTGTCATAAACTACTTGTACCTGGAGACTTTAAAATCTGTCGTTGTTTATAGAGGATGCCATCTGATAATAATTCCCATGTTTTTTTCCATACGCGTTCCGGCAAAGACAGAGTCTGGCACGTCAACATCGTAGCAAAGAGTGTGCGAAGATAATAACCGGAGCCTGAATGACTTGCTTCTTGGATAGCTTCTACATATTCCATGTCATCATCTAGTAGACCGTGAGCATAACATGCTTCTCTAAAGGTATTAAATTTACGACCATTTACACTGAGGATATCATCAAAGGATCGAGGACCTTTAAGTTTGTTTAAAAGAATCCTCAAAAAATATGCCTCCCCAAGAGTAGGAGAAACAACATGAATTCTTCCAATTGCAAAACCACCCGGTCTCCGACGTTTCCAACAACGTTCATCCTTTTTAAACACAAACTTAGTAGGGAATTCAACATAAGTAAGCTCTCGGGCAACTTCATCTCTTTCGTTACAATCCATCCAAGCTGAAAACATGGAACAATTCATTGACGGCCGATTGAGGACTAAGTCAATATCATCGTCTTCACCGTATACCACATTTTGTTGGTTCGGAAGATGAAATGGGAGATGAATAACAGCTGGGTACCTATAGTGAACATCAAATGCGAATATACGCCATGATGCCTCACATGCAGACAAATATCGACAATCATAGTATTTTTTAATCTCATCAACCGGCGGGTCAGGTTCGTTTGATGTGTTACTTTCAACAATGGAAACGGTAACACGATCAGGCCCTTTGTTGATATATTTAAACAAATACTTTATAGATCCAGCTTGATTGCACCATTCAACATTGATGTGGGACTGATATCTCTTCAAAAGTGTTTTGTTGTAAGGAACAACAAATCTGTTATCTAACTTAACTCCAGATTTTTCAACAAACATTCCTAAATCTCTTCTTTTGTAGAGAGGAAAACCATCCATGTCAACAGACGTATGATCACGGAATCTCTTTGGAAAGCCCTTAGAACACTTATTATCTACCATACATGGGCAGTTGATGTTGTGAGGACCACAAGGACCGTGAATCATGAAATCACTGACAAGAGTATACAACTCTGGATCATCGTTTGGGTCAGGAATTTCAGCAGAAATGAGGGGATCAATGTGTTCAACTATTGGAAACTTGTGATCGGGATGCATAAATAAACATATATGCGCATGCGGCAAACCACGCTTCTGAAACTCCACCGTGTAAACAACTACAAAAAGTAAAGAAAATAACATATCAAATGTTTGTATTCAAATTTTAAATATTAAGAAGAAATGAAGCTTAATAGTAAATTTCTAAAAGATACCTGCTGAAACTTTGCCAAATATTGACTTCTCCTTCAAGTCTTTAATCAAAGCATTGAGCTTGATTTTAAATAATCTAGAGAGGATATCAGGCCTGTCTTCAGGAGTTAAATTGTTGTCCTTAAGATATCTTTTAATTTTAGGCCATTTAGGATTGCATGTCATGGTTATAAAAACATCTGGATATCCATACCACTTACACAGAGACATCGCATCCAAATAGTTCTGCATCATATACCGAGCACCTCCGGTGAATGACGAAGGCAATATGACACGCTTTCCAGTGTTGGATACATTTATATTACCATGGTTACGTAAATTGGAGAGGTTCTCAAAAGTATCACATCTCAGAACCTTCTGTTGAAAACGTATGTAATTTAGTCGCTCAGTTTCAATCATGGTATACGCATCAACTAAGAATTGTTGAAAAAGGCGACGTGAATTTAGAATTAATGAAAAAACACCATGCCTATCTTGTATCCTGTATGCAAAGAATTCTCTCATAGTGACATATGTCCGTTTGGTTGATGTCGAAGGAGTAACACCTCTATGAGGAATATCAATTCTGTAGCAATCATCACCATAAGGAAACAAAAGTGGATATTGGAGAGCAAGATACGATGGATGTAACTCACTAATACGTTGTAAACCACCAGATTTCGTTTCTACAATAATATCTCTGTTTTCTAAGGAATCGCCAATGTCACCAACAATTAAAGCTGCCACTTCAGAAGCGGTTGGTAAGTTGTATGTTCTTCCATCTTGTTGCCTTCTTCCAATGAGCCGCAACTTTAGCTCAGCATTACAATTATCTTTAAAAAAATCTCTTACCATGCGATATGTTTTAACCAAAACATTCTCCGAGTCTAACATATTCTGTATATGTTGTATAACTTGAACATCAAGATCGAAAGAATTTGATGAAGAAGCTCTATTAGATTCACTAAATAAAATAAAAACATATGATATTAATTGAAAATTATAAAAAATTCTTAAAAAATAAAATAGTAACATTGATACGTACCCAAAAGCGGATTGTCTATTTGAAAGTTCATTGTCAGTATCATATATATAAAGCTGGGAGAATTTTGGTTTAGATCCATGCTCTGGTAGAAGACTTCCCATTCTATGGTAATTCTGACCACCCAATCGGAATATATAAGGAGCATTACCTCTGTTAATGGATTTATCAACTTTTCCGCCAATGGAAGTAAATGAGAACATGGAATTGTATCGACGGATGTTCTTGATGAATGACTTGCTTTTTGGATCCAATCCATTAAAAAGAGACTGATAACCTGGTGGTGCTTCCTTCATAGTAGGAAGTTGAACTTTACCATATGCACAACAAATTGAATAACTTGAACTAAATTGGATTTTTGAAATCCCTCTACGAGCTTCGACATTCCATAATTTTGCTTGACATATTCGGCAAGTGACATTTTGATCTAAGTGATCAACATAATCTATTCAAAAATATTTAAATAATATTAGTAATAAAAAATTATAAAGTTGGATGCAATTTCAATTAAAATTAATTAACTGAATATTGTATGTTTAATTTATGTAAAATGTACCTTTTGAAATACCAACAATTTCGTCTTTTTTAGTATCAATTTCATGAACTCGTTGAGCAGATAACTGATTCGATTGTCTTTTTTCCAAAATACTCTTTCTTGAATTTCGCCTTTCTTGACTGTTAAAATTGTCCATGGAATTATTTAAACCTGTAACATCAAATATATAAAAATGATTGATACAAAATAAAATATAAAAAAAATTTAAAATATTCTGGTGTTACCGTTTGAGTATTCTGCTGTAATTTCAGATACAGGACTTCTAGTATTTCCATTGGTACAATTGGTAAAAGATAGTGAATTACATAAACGATTCTTTTTTATGACATTCTCTTTGTTCTTAGCCTTTCTTGTATCCAAATACAATTTCCGTAACTTTCTCCTGTGCTGACTCTCAATATTGGTAGAGTTTGTGTTTAAAACTGTACAAAAAGATAATATTTAAGATAGAGGAATTTATTAGAAAAAAAAACATTAAACGAAATACTTACGGGGAGGGTTAATAGATATTGCTGTAATATTTGAGAATGGTGTTGTATTTGTGCAGTTACTTTTTAGACTTATTATTTAAATGACCTTGACCGGTCTCACTTCTTAGACTTATTAGTCCAGTTACTTTTTACCGCTTGCTTGGTTATAATGTGATTCTACTTCACATTACATTTCTTGACCGTGATCGTGTTACATCATGTTTAATTTATATCAAAATTTCCTTTCCGAAATATCACTTTTTGAATATAATGTCTTGCGCCTATCGGTGTCAAGACTTGAACCTTTCATGCTTAATATTCAATTTTCCTATCAGGTTTCTCATTCGTAAAAACGTTATTTCTTACTAAAACCAAGGTTTTAGTTTAGGATCTTCTCTTTATCTTTCGTCAATTTTTCGTAACAGGACATTGACAGTCTGTAATTTATTCTTTTACAGTCTTAGTTTTATGCGGGGATTTTCAACTGGTTCTCTCGCTTTGTTAAGTAACCCGTAGGTTCTTTCACATAGCCTCGTAGGCTATTTCCTTAGGTATTCACCCCCTTTTTTACTGAAAACACTAAGGTTTATTTCCTTTTCTTTTCATGACCCAAGGGTCATTCTGGTCCCGTAGACCTTAACACTGTGTTTAATCCCGTAGGTTATGATGATCCCGTAAATCATCCTTTATTTGTATCTACATTCAAATGTATATATATATTCATATCTAGCTTCAAAGCATGTCTTGCTATGTTTAAAATCGTATATTTTCGCTTATGAGCTTTAGTTGACCTTGACCGTAGTCTAAGGCTTCATTTGTTTATTTCCGGTGAATTTTTCTGACTTTGTCCTTACGTTTGACGTTTTACAAAAACGACCCGTTAAGGGACATATTCGCATTTTCCGGGTTCGAGTGTAAGTACACTACCTCCCAATGCTTGTCTAAATCATTTTACATGTTTGCGTTTTCTGGGTTCGAGTGTAAGTGCACTCCCTCCCAATACTTGTCTAACTCATTTTGCATGCTTGCGTTTTCTGGGTTCGAGTGTAAGTACGCTCCCTCCCAATACTTGTCTAAATCATTTTACATGCTTGCGTTTTCTGGGTTCGAGTGTAAGTACACTCCCTCCCAATACTTGTCTAAATAATTTTATATGTTTGCGTTTTCTGGGTTCGAGTGTAAGTACACTCCCTCCCAATACTTGTCTAAATCATTTTACATGTTTCTTTGTCCCTTCACTCGGGCTCATCATCCTGATGTAATACGTTTCCGTCACTCGGTTGTGCGTTTACATCATTATCAAATATTTTGCTTATCTGATTCATTTGGGTACTTTTTAATTAGTCCCATTCACTCCGCCCTTACTACATCGGATGTAAATAACGCCTCTATTTGTTTCTCTTGGAAACAATATCCCGAATACATTTTCTATTCGGGTTTTTTCCAAGTTTTTTTTTCTACATATGCAACTTTCAATTTCTACTTATTTGTTGCATATTAATATTTGTGCGATTATTTAAAATATACACCTGGTAATGTTTGCCCCGACGGGCGTTCCTTGCCATTAACCTTGTTCGCGGTCGTTACGCGATTTAGTCCTCGGTGAGCATGCTCCTCTTGTCATACTTCGGACCGTTCCATCATCATATCCACAATTCATTTGACTCTCGTCGTCTTCAAACGCGAGTGTCCTTCAATTAAAACATTCACAAAAGTTAGTAACGTCAACTTCAATAATCGCCCGTATTATAATACAAGGCTTTTTCTACTATACGCGTCAACGCGCGTATTTTCGTCAACTATATCAATCATTTTAATTGGGGTAGCGTGTATCACACGATAGCCCTATGTGTTGGTTACAACACTTTAGCATACACGTACTTACCGGATTTGCGATCAAGCCTCGAACCGAACACTATTGTTTATCAAGAGCGTAAGGTTTAAGTCCAAGCATGGTTCTCCCCACCATACTTGAATCTCTTAAACCAAGGCTCTGATACCAACTTGTAACACCCTCGTTACTGATTAACGATTTTGTATGTAATTACCAACAATTAGATGTGTAGTTAAGACTACACATGCTATAAAAAGTACGGGTTTATTAAAACTTTTACAAATCATAAGTTATTCTACATAACGTGATCGAATTCGTTGTTTAAAAATCTACAACGTGGCAAAGTGCGGAAGCGTGTATCTTTATCGTGTTCGGTTCTTCGTTGAGCTTGATCTTCATCCGGCATCTACTAAGTACCTACATTTCATAAAAACATGAAATGCTTTAGTCATACAGGATTTAAAACGCATCTAAAAGAATCCGGGAACTAAAACTAAATAAAATGTATTTTGTTTCTGGGTCCACCGTAATTTACGGTGGGACCGTAAATTACGGTAGCCCCTGAAGGTCTATCCTTCCACCGTAACTCAGTATATAACCACCGTAAACATATCAGCTCCACCGTAAATTACGGTGGACACCGTAATTTACGGTGGCCCCTGCATTCAACATTTCCATTTTGCCGTAATTTGACACGAAATCTTTCGTATCTTTCAAACCGCTTATCCGTTTGACCTACCGTTTCTTCCTACGTGATTGTAATTTGATTCTCCATCATATGGAGTTAAAAACCAACATTCGGCTTAACAAAATTTAAGACTTTTAAGTCTTCGGCTTATTCCCCTTTATACCAAATATTGACCCGATTATATATTTCATCAAACAAACGTATTTATTTGATTCCTATATTTCATACACATCTTCAAATAAATGTTATATACCATATTAGGTTC
Source organism: Helianthus tuberosus (assembly GCA_030545235.1). Lineage (NCBI taxonomy): Eukaryota > Viridiplantae > Streptophyta > Magnoliopsida > Asterales > Asteraceae > Helianthus > Helianthus tuberosus. Next base: position 36,621,549 of record CM060357.1, on the reverse strand, counting down.
TAATCATAGGTTTATTACACAAATTAAACCGGTTTTCGCTCGTATGCTTATTTTGACCCGTTAAGGGTATCTAAGCACTTTAAAGCTTGAAATCACCTTCCTTCTTTTCTAGCATCTTATTCCTACACTTCTTATCAAGAAATCTTCCACTACAACTATATGTGTGTGGATTTAAATGTGTATATCTATATGTTCCGAGTTTTACCATTCGGATTGCTATTTTACGGCAAGACTCAAATAGAGCTATGTGACTAACATATCACATCTTTCAACTTCTATACTTATTCTAAATAATTACCTAGTCATAAAACTCGTTTCCAAACAACCTCTAAGGGTCGTTTGTTCCATTTAGCCTACAAGGGCGTTTTGGTCGATTTTAGTCATTCTTTTACGACGAATGACTATTAGTGCTTGTTTGAACCCCAAAGTCCGACCTTTTAACCATATTCTTGTTTAGAAACCAATATGTTTCTAAAACACCATAATCATAACTCAATTTATTCGCTTACCTAAAAGATAACCGAATATTTATTTTAACCTTGTCTAACTGTTATAAAACTCCAAATTCTACATGGTGTATTGTATTATTATACATACTTGGCTCGGATCAATATATTGACCCGTTTCAATACCTTTCCTTAGTTGCTACTAAGTGATAGCGATGTAAGCATCCATGTGCTATTTATTTCCTAAAACCATGCAACTTGACAACCCATTAGTCGATATTGTCAAAGGGTGATAATTTCACCTTTTGACCCGTTTGGTCTAAATGACCAATTACCATTTGTCAAATTGTCAAAATTACCATTTTGCCCTTAATGGTTATTATGATTTAACTAATATGATAACCATTAAAAGTACATGCTTCATTCGTCATAATATGATCGAATTACCGGTTTAACTCATTTTTAGCCATCACTATGTTTTCTTGTCATATTTGATTATCTTGTTCCGTACGACTACACGCCGGAAACTCCATATCTCAATTTCCCATTTGTCTTGTTCGAAATCAAAACAACAAAAGGACATTCTAAACTATATGTGTAACATCCCGAAATTTCAAAACTTTATACTAGAATTTTTAAAAGTGTATAATAAACAAGAATCAATTAACCGGGATAAATAACCCAGTCAGCTAGAAGTCTTGTAGTAACACAGGAAAGAGTTAAAAAGCCAAAGAAAATAAACTAAATGAAAGTGGAGGGACCTAGATTGTCAAAATTGAAACTCAATTTACTAATAATCAGTAAAACAAAAACCAAACACTCCATATTTGGGAGTTCTGGTCGACCAAGAAACCACAGGGTCGACACCCTCATCTCCACAACCCTAAATTCTACTAAAAACCCAAAATTGAAGGCTCAATTCATGTCATAATCGAAATCTGAGCATAGAATCGTGATCTCCTCGTCAAGGAGGTCATAAGGTATGTCAAATTAGGTTGTTTAGATACAACTCAAGTTCTTGCATGTGATTGAAATCGAAGGTTGAGCTTGATTATGTGTTGTAAAACATGAAATTGGAAGTAATCTGAAGTCTATGGACAAACCCTAGATGATTTCTTGTCAAAATCTTGCATGTTAGTTGTAAGGATCAAAATCACTATAGTGAGTGATTAGTAAGTTAGTAGAACTTGATAAACACTAGGATTAAGATTCTTGTTCTAGTGTAAACAGAAATTGTGAATTAATCTCTGAAATTGTTGATGTTAAAATATGTGTATATTGACTAGTTGAAGTTAATTTGAGTGATAAATTCAAGTTATGAACTTGGTTTAGATCATGTAGAAATCTTACCCGCAAGGTGTTTGATAAAACGCCTAAATGAGGGTTAAAATGTTAAAGATTGCTAAAAACGCAGATTTGTATATGTTATGAATTTATGCGTTAAAGCTTACGAAAGAGTTCTAATCTTGTTATGAATTGAACTATTTAGGCAAGGAATCCGGAACGTCAAGTGGACACGCCGGAGGTGATACTCGCGGAAAAGGTGTGCTTTAAAGGTACGTGACTTTAGTCTCGTTGTATTATGTAATAACATTTAGTTTTAAATGTACAAACGATGTTGGATTGTAATTGATGCGTTTGATGTATCGTTAAAGTGGCGAAGTTCACTAGATCCACAAACGGGATAAAATAAACATTAGAAGTTTGGTTTGGTATAATAATAAAGTGATGGTATTCACTAGATAGCCAAACGGGTCAAAATGTTGCTTGAAAACGAATCACATGAGTAGAGACTTAAAAGTCTCATATCTTGCTAGGTGATAGATGGTAATACATCAATAAATTAGTTCTGATATTTTAAGTCTACGAACCCGGTATATCGGGTCAAACTATAGAAGTTAATAGAAGGTGTCGTTTGAAACGGAATGCTTGAATTCCGAGAAAAACAAGTGTTTAGTTCGGAGAAAACGCGAAGCCATGGTATGGCGCGTATACTCCAAGGTCATGAGCCCGGTTAATTGGGTAATTATGTCAAAAAGGTTTTAAGAATGGAAAAAGGGGTGCAATGCACTTACACTAATGGGTTGAATAATGGAAATAAGGAAATTGTGAACCACTTGATGGTATCTCGGTTTCCGTGTTGTGAAATTTACATGGTTGAATCCGTAATTTTATTACGGACTCATAGAAGGAAGAATCGGGTAAATCGGACTAATGAGTAAAAAGTTATGACATTTCAAAGTTGAAAAATAGTCTAAGGACAGATCTGCAGAACCTACCGTAAATTACGGTCTCACCGTAATTTACGGTGGACATCAAAAAGCTTTACGGCAATATGCTCCTGAGTTACGGTAGACCATGTTTGTTCAGGGTCCACCGTAACTTACGGTGACACCGTAATTTACGGTGGCACCCTGAAAACTTGAATTTAGTTTGTTATCCTGCGACGTTATAACTCGTTTATATGTAATGTATTGTTGTCAAAACTAATGATCTTAGTGTTTGACCCTAGGTATGATGAAGTTTTCCCCGGATGGTGATCAAGTATGTTGTCAAGAACCGAACACGCATTTTGAAGCTTCCGCATTGATCTTAATCTTGTCTAGATGTAATCATGTTGTAAACACTTTTGTTAATCACGTTTTAAATCCCTTAAACTAGTGGTTAGTTTACTAGCAAGGGTTAACTTTTAAACTTGTTATGGATTATCTTGGGATGTGTTGGTATTATCCCAAGGGTGTATGGTTTAAACACGAATGTTTTTTTTTTGTAAACTCTGATTTTTATAAAGTTTCATGTAATTGTTAGTTAAATTCCGTCAAATTATTTAGGGTGTTACAATATGACTAGTGTAAGCTATACTTACCTTGCATCCATGCCACGCTTTTCTTTCCGTACGCGCTCCGTTTGACCCGCTTCATCCACAAGCTTCCACCTAGCTTGTTAGGCGTCAAACTATCATCATATTTCATAAGATGGTTAATTTAGTCATTGTTAATCATAACTATTCCATCTTACGTATTTTTCTATCAAATTTATCATTCGATCTTACTAATGGTTGGTTTGACTACTAAAAGTCAAACGCCCCTTAGCATATAAATGCACATTCAAGCTCTATCTATCAATTAGTAGCTAACATGATCTTATACACTTAGTTACATGAACATGGCTACCAAATTTCATCACGACATTCAAAATCCATTTCAATCATGTATGAACAAGTTCCCAAATCACTAAATTTGTTTGAGTGCCTTGTTTCTATTATCCAATATGATGATTTTAAACATAACTTATCATCATCCTTACTATTATATCAAAACCTAATTCCTAGTTTACTTGTTAATCACATACAAGTGATATTACTTCAATTTCTTCATAATTTCATCATATCTAACAAAACCCACTTCAACCATATATGAATAAGTACCCAAATTCATGGTTAAATCGAACACCTTCTATTTATTTTCATGCATGTTGATTCTAAGCATGGTTATATCATCAAAATCATCATAACATTAAAACCCACTTGTCTAAGTGTGTTGTTAATTCATCAAATCCTTCAATTCATAGCATGTTATGTATGATTTTCACTTAGGGTTTCGTTCCTAAGCAAGTATACATCACTAATCTAGCCATAGCTTCTCTAATCCATGCCTAATTACGGTGGCACCCTGAAAACTTGAATTTAGTTTGTTATCCTGCGACGTTATAACCTGTTTATATGTAATGTATTGTTGTCAAAACTAATGATCTTAGTGTTTGACCCTAGGTATGATGAAGTTTTCCCCGGATGGTGATCAAGTATGTTGTCAAGAACCGAACACGCATTTTGAGGCTTCCGCATTGATCTTAATCTTGTCTAGATGTAATCATGTTGTAAACACTTTTGTTAATCACGTTTTAAATCCCTTAAACTAGTGGTTAGTTTACTAGCAAGGGTTAACTTTTAAACTTGTTATGGATTATCTTGGGATGTGTTGGTATTATCCCAAGGGTGTATGGTTTAAACACGAATGTTTTTTTTTTGTAAACTCTGATTTTTATAAAGTTTCATGTAATTATTAGTTAAATTCCGTCAAATTATTTAGGGTGTTACAAGTTGGTAATCAGAGCCCAAGGTTGTTAACAAGTATTCGGTTCAAGCTTGATCAAACATCCGGTAAGAGTTAATTGTTTTAAAGTAGAGTTATTAAGTATAAAAAGGGAAGTATGGAATGAAATGCATGGGATGAGTGTGTTAACACACTCAAACCCGGAAAGTGCATTAAATAAGAACGGTGAAAACAAGTTATGAACTTGAACAAACCGAAGTGAATAAATCATACGTCATAAATGAAATGTTAACGCTTAATGTAAACATTTCAGTTAAAGATGACGGATAAAGGCAATGATGATGCGGTGCCAAGAGTCACCGAGCAAATGAGAGAAGTGATTGCTGAAGAGGTAGGAAAAGCAATCGAAAACGGTTTGTCGGGTTTCATCGACAAAATCCAAACCACGGTATTATCAGTGGTGGAAGAAAGAATCAAGAAATTGGAGGATAATACCAATTTAGCAAAGGAGAAGTCAGAAGGACGAAAATCTTGTTCTTATAAAGAGTTCATGGCGTGTAAACCGCCCATTTACAATGGGGAGGTTGACCCGATCATATGTCAGCGATGGTTAAGCGATATGGATGGGGTGTTCGAAAGGACTCATTGTGATCCGGATGACTACGTAGCCTATGGCACGGGTCAGTTAAGGGGTCAAGCGAAAGACTGGTGGGATAACAAGAAGAAGGAAATTGGAAGCGAAGCGGCTAAGGCCATGACATGGGATGAGTTTAAGACGTCGTTTCTTAAACATCACAGTCCCAAGGCAGTCATTAACAAGATCAAGGAAGAATTCATGCAGCTTCGACACAAGGGTGAATCTATTGACAAAATCACGGGAATATTCATGGATAAGATAAAGTTCTGTGATGATTTGGTGACTAATGAAGAACAAAAGGTCTATTACTACCACAACATGCTAAGTGCGGAGTATAGAGAGTTCATAACCCCTTCAAAATACGAGACCCTTACCGAGATTATCAATGCTGCTCGGGAAAGGGAGATTGAACTGAAAAAGAGCATAGAAAGAGGTGAAAGAAGGGCTCAGATGGTCAATCCAAGCCCAACGAAAAAGGCGCGCACAACAGAATCCTCAAAGAAACAAGAAGGTAAAGGCGGGTCATCAAACTGCAAGATATGCGGGAAAGGGCACAAAAGTGAGTGCCGGTTCAAGGACAAACCATGTCCTATATGTGGGAAGACGGGACACACGGCTGCATTGTGCCCAGGAAAGGTGTCGGTGTGTTACAAATGTTACCAACCGGGTCACAAGAAATCTGAGTGCCCGGAGTTGGTTGGAAAGAAAGATGACAAGAATACACCCACTGAGACACCAAGAGCAAAGGCGAGATCCTTCCAGTTGACAGCAATGGAGGCAAAAACAGAGCCCGATGTGGTCTCAGGTATATTTGCCATAAATTCAATTCCTGCACATGTGTTATTTGATACGGGTTCGAATAAATCTTTTGTTTCATATGGATTTATTCGACATCCTTCTTTTGTACTAACAAAATTGTCCATGCCATTAGAGGTAGAAATAGGTGATAACAAAAGTTTTCTTGTATGTGATGTATGTCGAGATTGCAAAATAAGCGTTGATGATGAAGAATATTTGATAGACTTGATCCCTATGTCAATGGGAGAATTTCAAGTAGTGGTAGGGATGGATTGGTTATCCCGACATCATGCAAAGGTGATATGTTTCCGCAAGGAGATACAGTTGACATCTCCAAGTGGAAAGCAAGTCACCATTTATGGCGAAAAAGGGGGCAGTCCCGTTATGTGCTCAATACTAAAAGCCCACAAACTTATGAGGCGCGGATGTAAAGCATTCATGATATACGCAAACGAACCTAATAAAGAGACGCCAAAGATGGAAGACGTACCAGTGGTACGTGAATATGCTGATGTATTTCCGGAAGATTTACCGGGAATACCGCCAGTACGGGAGGTAGAGTTCGGGATCGAATTGGTTCCGGGCGCAAAACCTGTGGCCAAGGCGCCGTATCGACTCGCGCCATCAGAATTGCAAGAATTGATGTCACAAATCCAAGAATTGCTTGACAAGTGATTTATTCGGCCAAGCGTGTCACCATGGGGCGCACCGGTATTATTCGTGAGAAAGAAGGACGGGAGCATGCGTATGTGCATTGATTACCGGGAGTTAAATAAACTCAGGGTAAAGAATCGATATCCGCTTCCAAGAATTGATGATCTATTTGACCAATTACAAGGTGCAAGTTGGTTCTCAAAAATCGACCTCAGATCGGGGTATCATCAGTTGAAAGTCAAAGAGGAGGATGTACCGAAAACGGCTTTTCGTACACGGTACGGACATTATGAGTTTCTCGTGATGTCCTTTGGGTTAACTAATGCACCCGCGACTTTCATGGATCTCATGAACCGGGTTTGCAAACCCATGCTAGACAAGTCAGTGATAGTGTTTATCGATGATATCTTGATATACTCCAAGAATGAAGCAGAACACGCAAGTCATTTGCGTGAAGTGTTGGAGACGCTCAGGAAAGAGAAATTGTATGCGAAATTTTCAAAATGTGCCTTCTGGTTACGAGAGGTGCTATTTCTTGGGCATAGCATTAGTGCAAACGGAGTGCTAGTAGATCCTTCAAAAATAGAAGCTGTGTCAAGATGGACTCCACCGAAGAATCCTTCGGAAATTAGAAGCTTCTTGGGGCTTGCGGGCTATTATCGGAGATTCATACAAGATTTCTCCAAAATTGCTACGCCGTTGACCAAACTAACCCGTAAGGATGAAAAGTTTATTTGGGCCGAGGATCAAGAAAGGGCGTTCCAAACGCTCAAGGAAAAATTGACCCATGCGCCGGTGTTGACATTACCGGACGGAACAGAGGATATGGTAGTATACTCGGATGCATCGCATTCGGGACTTGGCTGCGTTTTGATGCAGCGGGGCAAGGTTATAGCCTATGCCTCGAGACAGCTAAAGACTCATGAGAAGAGATATCCTACCCATGACCTCGAGTTGGCAGCAGTGGTGTTTGCCTTGAAGATATGGAGGCATTACTTGTACGGAGTGAAATGCACTATCTTTACCGACCACAAAAGCTTAAAGTATTTCTTCGATCAGAAGGAATTAAATATGAGGCAGAGGCGGTGGTTAGAAACTGTCAAAGACTTTGATTGTGAAATACATTACCACCCCGGGAAGGCTAATGTAGTGGCAGACGCATTGAGCAGAAAGACGGATTATATGCCTATTCGAGTACGATCGATGCAATTAATTGTGACATCGGGTTTGCTTGAACAAATCCGAAAATCTCAAATTGAAGCAATCAAGGAAGAAAATGTGAAGAAGGAAAGGATAGTTGGGCAACTAAAAGACCTGGAGGATGGTAATCAAGGATTGAAAACTCGATATGGGAGAATTTGGGTTCCAAATACGTGTGGGGCCAAGGTGCGTCTTCTTGACGAGGCCCATAAATCTCATTATTCAATTCATCCGGGGGCGACCAAAATGTATAATGATGTAAAACAAAACTATTGGTGGCCCGGAATGAAAAGAGATATTGTGAAGTATGTGGAGAAGTGTCTGACTTGTTTACAAGTCAAAGCGGAGCACCAAAAGCCATATGGTAGGTTGCAACCGCTTGATATCCCAGTTTGGAAATGGGAACAAATCACGATGGATTTGTTAACCAATTTGCCCAAAACCAATCGCGGATTTGAGGCTATATGGGTAGTCGTAGATCGATTGACAAAAAGTGCCCACTTCATTCCAATTCGAGAAACTTATACATCCGAGAAGATGTCGGAAGTGTACACCAATGAAATCATAGCACGTCACGGAGTGCCGATATCCATTGTGTCAGACAGAGATACTCGGTTCACCTCTAAATTATGGCGCGAATTCCAAGAGCAAATTGGGACTAAATTGTTCATTAGCACTGCCTATCATCCGCAAACGGATGGGCAAAGTGAGAGAACGATACAAACATTGGAAGATATGTTACGGGCTTGCATCATCGACTTCGGGGGCAGTTGGGATGTCCATCTACCCTTGGTCAAATTTTCATATAACAATAGCTATCAGTCGAGCATTAAAATGGCCCCGTATGAAATGTTATATGGTAGAAAATGTCGAACCCCGGTGTGTTGGGGAGAAGTGGGACCACGAGGATTAGCACATACTGACATAATCCGAACTACAAATGAGAAAATTGATGTGGTTCGAGCTCACCTAAAAGCAGCTCAGGATCGACAAAAGTCGTATGCGGATAAGCGAAATAGACCTATTGAATTTCAAGTTGGCGATAAAGTAATGCTAAAAGTATCGCCATGGAAGGGAATTATACGATTCAGAAAGAGAGGAAAGTTGAGTCCGAGGTTCATTGGGCCATTCAGGATCACTGAACGGGTTGGTAAGGTAGCATATCGCCTTGAACTACCCGAGGAGTTGAGTGGAATTCATAACACCTTCCATGTGTCACATCTCAGAAAATGCTTAGCGGAAGAAACTGCTCGTATCAGCTATGATGACATTGAAGTGGATAACAGCCTCAACTATGCAGTGAGGCCAATTGCAATCTTAGATCGAAAGGAGAAGAGTCTGAGGAACAAAGTAATTAACCAAGTGAAGGTTAAGTGGGAGCACAAGAAGGGTGCGGATACCACGTGGGAATCCGAAGAAGAGATGCAACGGCTCTACCCTAAACTATTTGGTACGTAATACGGTTTCGGGGACGAAACCCTTTTTAAGGGGGGTGGACTTGTAACATCCCGAAATTTCAAAACTTTATACTAGAATTTTTAAAAGTGTATAATAAACAAAAATCAATTAACCGGGATAAATAACCCAGTCAGCTAGAAGTCTTGTAGTAACACAGGAAAGAGTTAAAAAGCCAAAGAAAATAAACTAAATGAAAGTGGAGGGACCTAGATTGTCAAAATTGAAACTCAATTTACTAATAATCAGTAAAACAAAAACCAAACACTCCATATTTGGGAGTTCTGGTCGACCAAGAAACCACAGGGTCGACACCCTCATCTCCACAACCCTAAATTCTACTAAAAACCCAAAATTGAAGGCTCAAATCATGTCATAATCGAAATCTGAGCATAGAATCGTGATCTCCTCGTCAAGGAGGTCATAAGGTATGTCAAATTAGGTTGTTTAGATACAACTCAAGTTCTTGCATGTGATTGAAATCGAAGGTTGAGCTTGATTATGTGTTGTAAAACATGAAATTGGAAGTAATGTGAAGTCTAGGGACAAACCCTAGATGATTTCTTGTCAAAATCTTGCATGTTAGTTGTAAGGATCAAAATCACTATAGTGAGTGATTAGTAAGTTAGTAGAACTTGATAAACACTAGGATTAAGATTCTTGTTCTAGTGTAAACAGAAATTGTGAATTAATCTCTGAAATTGTTGATGTTAAAATATGTGTATATTGACTAGTTGAAGTTAATTTGAGTGATAAATTCAAGTTATGAACTTGGTTTAGATCATGTAGAAATCTTACCCGCAAGGTGTTTGATAAAACGCCTAAATGAGGGTTAAAATGTTAAAGATTGCTAAAAACGCAGATTTGTATATGTTATGAATTTATGCGTTAAAGCTTACGAAAGAGTTCTAATCTTGTTATGAATTGAACTCTTTAGGCAAGGAATCCGGAACGTCAAGTGGACACGCCGGAGGTGATACTCGCGGAAAAGGTGTGCTTTAAAGGTACGTGACTTTAGTCTCGTTGTATTATGTAATAACATTTAGTTTTAAATGTACAAACGATGTTGGATTGTAATTGATGCGTTTGATGTATCGTTAAAGTGGCGAAGTTCACTAGATCCACAAACGGGATAAAATAAACATTAGAAGTTTGGTTTGGTATAATAATAAAGTGATGGTATTCACTAGATAGCCAAACGGGTCAAAATGTTGGTTGAAAACGAATCACATGAGTAGAGACTTAAAAGTCTCATATCTTGCTAGGTGATAGATGGTAATACATCAATAAATTAGTTCTGATATTTTAAGTCTACGAACCCGGTATATCGGGTCAAACTATAGAAGTTAATAGAAGGTGTCGTTTGAAACGGAATGCTTGAATTCCGAGAAAAACAAGTGTTTAGTTCGGAGAAAACGCGAAGCCATGGTATGGCGCGTATACTCCAAGGTCATGAGCCCGGTTAATTGGGTAATTATGTCAAAAAGGTTTTAAGAATGGAAAAGGGGGTGCAATGCACTTACACTAATGGGTTGAATAATGTAAATAAGGAAATTGTGAACCACTTGACGGTATCTCGGTTTCCGTGTTGTGAAATTTACATGGTTGAATCCGTAATTTTATTACGGACTCATAGAAGGAAGAATCGGGTAAATCGGACTAATGAGTAAAAAGTTATGACATTTCAAAGTTGAAAAATAGTCTAAGGACAGATCTGCAGAACCCACCGTAAATTACGGTCTCACCGTAATTTACGGTGGACATCAAAAAGCTTTACGGCAATATGCTCCTGAGTTACGGTAGACCATGTTTGTTCAGGGTCCACCGTAACTTACGGTGACACCGTAATTTACGGTGGCACCCTGAAAACTTGAATTTAGTTTGTTATCCTGCGATGTTATAACTCGTTTATATGTAATGTATTGTTGTCAAAACTAATGATCTTAGTGTTTGACCCTAGGTATGATGAAGTTTTCCCCGGATGGTGATCAAGTATGTTGTCAAGAACCGAACACGCATTTTGAAGCTTCCGCATTGATTTTAATCTTGTCTAGATGTAATCATGTTGTAAACACTTTTGTTAATCACGTTTTAAATCCCTTAAACTAGTGGTTAGTTTACTAGCAAGGGTTAACTTTTAAACTTGTTATGGATTATCTTGGGATGTGTTGGTATTATCCCAAGGGTGTATGGTTTAAACACGAATGTTTTTTTTTTTTGTAAACTCTGATTTTTATAAAGTTTCATGTAATTATTAGTTAAATTCCGTCAAATTATTTAGGGTGTTACAATATGACTAGTGTAAGCTATACTTACCTTGCATCCATGCCACGCTTTTCTTTCCGTACGCGCTCCGTTTGACCCGCTTCATCCACAAGCTTCCACCTAGCTTGTTAGGCGTCAAACTATCATCATATTTCATAAGATGGTTAATTTAGTCATTGTTAATCATAACTATTCCATCTTACGTATTTTTCTATCAAATTTATCATTCGATCTTACTAATGGTTGGTTTGACTACTAAAAGTCAAACGCCCCTTAGCATATAAATGCACATTCAAGCTCTATCTATCAATTAGTAGCTAACATGATCTTATACACTTAGTTACATGAACATGGCTACCAAATTTCATCACGACATTCAAAATCCATTTCAATCATGTATGAACAAGTTCCCAAATCACTAAATTTGTTTGAGTGCCTTGTTTCTATTATCCAATATGATGATTTTAAACATAACTTATCATCATCCTTACTATTATATCAAAACCTACTTCCTAGTTTACTTGTTAATCACATACAAGTGATATTACTTCAAGTTCTTCATAATTTCATCATATCTAACAAAACCCACTTCAACCATATATGAACAAGTACCCAAATTCATGGTTAAATCGAACACCTTCTATTTATTTTCATGCATGTTGATTCTAAGCATGGTTATATCATCAAAATCATCATAACATTAAAACCCACTTGTCTAAGTGTGTTGTTAATTCATCAAATCCTTCAATTCATAGCATGTTATATATGATTTTCACTTAGGGTTTCGTTCCTAAGTAAGTATACATCACTAATCTAGCCATAGCTTCTCTAATCCATGCCTAATTCACGATTAGGATGTTTATCCAATTTTTTACAACTTCACGAATCATCAAGATTTTACATACCTTACGATCCTCTTGTTCGGGTGATCATTAATTCATGCTCGGTTGTGAATTTGGGCTTCATTTGATCCTTCAATTTGATGGATTTGTGAGAGTTTAGGGTTTCACCCTTCTTGGTCGCCCTTGAGCTCGATCCAGAACACACACTGTGTGTGTGTTTGTGTTTGTTTTAATTAAATAACTTTTCTAGTTATCCCACTTTAACCCCTCGTGTTTGGTTCGTTATTAAGTAGGCCACAACCTACTTATTATTATTATTATTATTATTATTATTATTATTATTATTTTAACAATTTTCCCACTTATTAACTAGGTTAAATATTCCTAGTTAACTTAGTGGGTTCGGGGGAAATTATGACTAAGTTTATTTTAGGTCCCGTTAACCCGGGCCTTTTATCCATTTTATTTCCTTAAAAGCTTTTGTTCACTTTTTATTTAATATTAGGATTAATTATTTAAATCCTAATATTTACCGGGTAAATTTTGTCACTAACGGTACTTTACCCGTCTTTCAGTATTAACGGAGTTTGATTATCAAACCCGTTTTCGGGGTGTTACAAGTCTACCCCCCTTAAAGAGGTTTCGTCCTCGAAACCTTTTCTTACATAATTCATTGAGTTTAAACTCAATGTATTTGATCCGAGATTTCATTTAAACATTACTTATACTTTTAACCAACTATTAGTATTACCAGATAAGCATGGTAACATCTTTTTGGTCACTAATTGTTTACGTATCTCATATGACTTAGTGCAACTTAAAATAACGTAATCTCGTTATTTCCCCTAGTTTAGTTAACTTAGCGATATCCATCGCTTTCATATACTATCGAATTCCTTATGAATCCGAAATTTTGACTCGTTTAAAGGCCTTTAGTGAAATCTTTTCACTTTTAGCAGCAATTTCTTTTGTCTTCAAATTTATTTATTCGGTTCAATCATACCGAACCTACCGCTTACAAGCAATCCAAATTTATTTAAATGACCTTGACCGGTCTCACTTCTTAGACTTATTAGTCCAGTTACTTTTTACCGCTTGCTTGGTTATAATGTGATTCTACTTCACATTACATTTCTTGACCGTGATCGTGTTACATCATGTTTAATTTATATCAAAATTTCCTTTCGGAAATATCACTTTTTGAATATAACGTCTTGCGCCTATCGGTATCAAGACTTGAACCTTTCATGCTTAATATTCAATTTTCCTATCAATATTCTCATTCGTAAAAACGTTATTTCTTACTAAAACCAAGGTTTTAGTTTAGGATCTTCTCTTTATCTTTCGTCAATTTTTCGTAACAGGACATTGACAGTCTGTAATTTATTCTTTTACAGTCTTAGTTTTATGCGGGGATTTTCAACTGGTTCTCTCGCTTTGTTAAGTAACCCGTAGGTTCTTTCACGTAGCCTCGTAGGCTATTTCCTTAGGTATTCACCCCCCTTTTTACTGAAAACACTAAGGTTTATTTCCTTTTCTTTTCGTGACCCAAGGGTCATTCTGGTCCCGTAGACCTTAACACTGTGTTTAATCCCATAGGTTATGATGATCCCGTAAATCATCCTTTATTTGTATCTACATTCAAATGTATATATATATTCATATCTAGCTTCAAAGCATGTCTTGCTATGTTTAAAATCGTATATTTTCGCTTATGAGCTTTAGTTGACCTTGACCGTAGTCTAAGGCTTCATTTGTTTATTTCCGGCGAAATTTTCTGACTTTGTCCTTATGTTTGACGTTTTACAAAAACGACCCGTTAAGGGACATATTCGCATTTTCCGGGTTCGAGTGTAAGTACACTACCTCCCAATGCTTGTCTAAATCATTTTACATGTTTGCGTTTTCTGGGTTCGAGTGTAAGTGCACTCCCTCCCAATACTTGTCTAACTCATTTTGCATGCTTGCTTTTTCTGGGTTCGAGTGTAAGTACACTCCCTCCCAATACTTGTCTAAATCATTTTACATGCTTGCGTTTTCTGGGTTCGAGTGTAAGTACACTCCCTCCCAATACTTGTCTAAATCATTTTACATGTTTGCGTTTTCTGGGTTCGAGTGTAAGTACACTCCCTCCCAATACTTGTCTAAATCATTTTACATGTTTCTTTGTCCCTTCACTCGGGCTCATCATCCTGATGTAATACGCTTCCGTCACTCGGTTGTGCGTTTACATCATTATCAAATATTTTGCTTATCTGATTCATTTGGGTACTTTTTAATTAGTCCCATTCACTCCGCCCTTACTACATCGGATGTAAATAACGCCTCTATTTGTTTCTCTTGGAAACAATATCCCGAATACATTTTCTATTCGGGTTTTTTCCAAGTTTTTTTTTCTACATATGCAACTTTCAATTTCTACTTATTTGTTGCATATTAATATTTGTGCGATTATTTAAAATATGCACCTGGTAATGTTTGCCCCGACGGGCGTTCCTTGCCATTAACCTTGTTCGCGGTCGTTACGCGATTTAGTCCTCGGTGAGCATGCTCCTCTTGTCATACTTCGGACCGTTCCATCATCATATCCACAATTCATTTGACTCTCGTCGTCTTCAAACGCGAGTGTCCTTCAATTAAAACATTCACAAAAGTTAGTAACGTCAACTTCAATAATCGCCCGTATTATAATACAAGGCTTTTTCTACTATACGCGTCAACGTGCGTATTTTCGTCAACTATATCAATCATTTTAATTAGGGTAACGTGTATCACACGATAGCCCTATGTGTTGGTTACAACACTTTAGCATACACGTACTTACCGGATTTGCGATCAAGCCTCGAACCGAACTCTATTCTTTATCAAGAGCGTAAGGTTTAAGTCCAAGCATGGTTCTCCCCACCATACTTGAATCTCTTAAACCAAGGCTCTGATACCAACTTGTAACACCCTCGTTACTGATTAACGATTTTGTATGTAATTACCAACAATTAGATGTGTAGTTAAGACTACACATGCTATAAAAAGTACGAGTTTATTAAAACTTTTACAAATCATAAGTTATTCTACATAACGTGATCGAATTCGTTGTTTAAAAATCTACAACGTGGCAAAGTGCGGAAACGTGTATCTTTATCGTGTTCGGTTCTTCGTTGAGCTTGATCTTCATCCGGCATCTACTAAGTACCTACATTTCATAAAAACATGAAATGCTTTAGTCATACAGGATTTAAAACGCATCTAAAAGAATCCGGGAACTAAAACTAAATAAAATGTATTTTGTTTCTGGGTCTACCGTAATTTACGGTGGGACCGTAAATTACGGTAGCCCCTGAAGGTCTATCCTTCCACCGTAACTCAGTATATAACCACCGTAAACATATCAGCTCCACCGTAAATTACGGTGGACACCGTAATTTACGGTGGCCCCTGCATTCAGCATTTCCATTTTGCCGTAATTTGACACGAAATCTTTCGTATCTTTCAAACCGCTTATCCGTTTGACCTACCGTTTCTTCCTACGTGATTGTAATTTGATTCTCCATCATATGGAGTTAAAAACCGACATTCGGCTTAACAAAATTTAAGACTTTTAAGTCTTCGGCTTATTCCCCTTTATACCAAATATTGACCCGATTATATATTTCATCAAACAAACGTATTTATTTGATTCCTATATTTCATACACATCTTCAAATAAATGTTATATACCATATTAGGTTCTAATCATAGGTTTATTACACAAATTAAACCGGTTTTCGCTCGTATGCTTATTTTGACCCGTTAAGGGTATCTAAGCACTTTAAAGCTTGAAATCACCTTCCTTCTTTTCTAGCATCTTATTCCTACACTTCTTATCAAGAAATCTTCCACTACAACTATATGTGTGTGGATTTAAATGTGTATATCTATATGTTCCGAGTTTTACCCTTCGGATTGCTATTTTACGGCAAGACTCAAATAGAGCTATGTGACTAACATATCACATCTTTCAACTTCTATACTTATTCTAAATAATTACCTAGTCATAAAACTCGTTTCCAAACAACCTCTAAGGGTCGTTTGTTCCATTTAGCCTACAAGGGCGTTTTGGTCGATTTTAGTCATTCTTTTACGACGAAGGACTATTAGTGCTTGTTTGAACCCCAAAGTCCGACCTTTTAACCATATTCTTGTTTAGAAACCAATATGTTTCTAAAACACCATAATCATAACTCAATTTATTCGCTTACCTAAAAGATAACCGAATATTTATTTTAACCTTGTCTAACTGTTATAAAACTCCAAATTCTACATGGTGTATTGTATTATTATACATACCTGGCTCGGATCAATATATTGACCCGTTTCAATACCTTTCCTTAGTTGCTACTAAGTGATAGCGATGTAAGCATCCATGTGCTATTTATTTCCTAAAACCATGCAACTTGACAACCCAATAGTCGATATTGTCAAAGGGTGATAATTTCACCTTTTGACCCGTTTGGTCTAAATGACCAATTACCATTTGTCAAATTGTCAAAATTACCATTTTGCCCTTAATGGTTATTATGATTTAACTAATATGATAACCATTAAAAGTACATGCTTCATTCGTCATAATATGATCGAATTACCGGTTTAACTCATTTTTAGCCATCACTATGTTTTCTTGTCATATTTGATTATCTTGTTCCGTACGACTACACGCCGGAAACTCCATATCTCAATTTCCCATTTGTCTTGTTCGAAATCAAAACAACAAAAGGACATTCTAAACTATATGTGTAACATCCCGAAATTTCAAAACTTTATACTAGAATTTTTAAAAGTGTATAATAAACAAGAATCAATTAACCGAGATAAATAACCCAGTCAGCTAGAAGTCTTGTAGTAACACAGGAAAGAGTTAAAAAGCCAAAGAAAATAAACTAAATGAAAGTGGAGGGACCTAGATTGTCAAAATTGAAACTCAATTTACTAATAATTAGTAAAACAAAAACCAAACACTCCATATTTGGGAGTTCTGGTCGACCAAGAAACCACAGGGTCGACACCCTCATCTCCACAACCCTAAATTCTACTAAAAACCCAAAATTGAAGGCTCAAATCATGTCATAGTCGAAATCTGAGCATAGAATCGTGATCTCCTCGTCAAGGAGGTCATAAGGTATGTCAAATTAGGTTGTTTAGATACAACTCAAGTTCTTGCATGTGATTGAAATCGAAGGTTGAGCTTGATTATGTGTTGTAAAACATGAAATTGGAAGTAATGTGAAGTCTAGGGACAAACCCTAGATGATTTCTTGTCAAACACGAATGTTTTTTTTTTTTTTTTTTTTTTTTTGTAAACTCTGATTTTTATAAAGTTTCATGTAATTGTTAGTTAAATTCCGTCAAATTATTTAGGGTGTTACAATATGACTAGTGTAAGCTATACTTACCTTGCATCCATGCCACGCTTTTCTTTCCGTACGCGCTCCGTTTGACCCGCTTCATCCACAAGCTTCCACCTAGCTTGTTAGGTGTCAAACTATCATCATATTTCATAAGATGGTTAATTTAGTCATTGTTAATCATAACTATTCCATCTTACGTATTTTTCTATCAAATTTATCATTCGATCTTACTAATGGTTGGTTTGACTACTAAAAGTCAAACGCCCCTTAGCATATAAATGCACATTCAAGCTCTATCTATCAATTAGTAGCTAACATGATCTTATACACTTAGTTACATGAACATGGCTACCAAATTTCATCACGACATTCAAAATCCATTTCAATCATGTATGAACAAGTTCCCAAATCACTAAATTTGTTTGAGTGCCTTGTTTCTATTATCCAATATGATGATTTTAAACATAACTTATCATCATCCTTACTATTATATCAAAACCTACTTCCTAGTTTACTTGTTAATCACATACAAGTGATATTACTTCAAGTTCTTCATAATTTCATCATATCTAACAAAACCCACTTCAACCATATATGAACAAGTACCCAAATTCATGGTTAAATCGAACACCTTCTATTTATTTTCATGCATGTTGATTCTAAGCATGGTTATATCATCATAACATTAAAACCCACTTGTCTAAGTGTGTTAATTCATCAAATCCTTCAATTCATAGCATGTTATGTATGATTTTCACTTAGGGTTTCGTTCCTAAGCAAGTATACATCACTAATCTAGCCATAGCTTCTCTAATCCATGCCTAATTCACGATTAGGATGTTTATCCAATTTTTTACAACTTCACGAATCATCAAGATTTTACATACCTTACGATCCTCTTGTTCGGGTGATCATTAATTCATGCTCGGTTGTGAATTTGGGCTTCATTTGATCCTTCAATTTGATGGATTTGTGAGAGTTTAGGGTTTCACCCTTCTTGGTCGCCCCTGAGCTCGATCCAGAACACACACTGTGTGTGTGTTTGTGTTTGTTTTAATTAAATAACTTTTCTAGTTATCCCGCTTTAACCCCTCGTGTTTGGTTCGTTATTAAGTAGGCCACAACCTACTTATTTTTTTTTTTTTAACAATTTTCCCACTTATTAACTAGGTTAAATATTCCTAGTTAACTTAGTGGGTTCGGGGGAAATTATGACTAAGTTTATTTTTGGTCCCGTTAACCCGGGCCTTTTATCCATTTTATTTCCTTAAAAGCTTTTGTTCACTTTTTATTTAATATTAGGATTAATTATTTAAATCCTAATATTTACCGGGTAAATTTTGCCACTAACGGTACTTTACCCGTCTTTCAGTATTAACGGAGTTTGATTATCAAACCCGTTTTCGGGGTGTTACAATATTATACCCTACCTTGGATAAAAAAAATTTCTACTAATAATTAAAGTTAAATCATAATCTGTTTAATATTACAAACTTGTTTCCATTCATTTGGTTTTAAAACATCTAAAAATTAATGGATAAAACAATACAAACATGTTAATTGAAAAGTTCTTTTAAAAAAAATATATACATGTTAATAAAGAAAACTAATTTTAAAAAAAATTAACACAATTTTAATAAAAGTAGAAAAAACACTGCTCACACAAAAATTTTGGAAATTTAAAACCAAGGATAAATTTAAATAACCAAATCCAAACATGATACCATCATTCCTAAATAAAGTTACTTAAACAACATAAGTTTTCCAAAACAAATAGTAGATATCCTAAACATGAAATAATAATTGTCTTAACAATGCATAGATGTGATCATTTTTCCTTCTTCGGTATCAAAAGTGACTTAGTGCCTTCATTCAAAGATAAAGGATCTTTACTTCCAGAGTCGTCACAATCATATTCTTCCGCAAGAACACGCTTCAGCTCAGTTTGTGCCTTCATCTTTCCTGGCCTTTTGTTACGCAAAGCCATACCACCAGCACTTGAATCAATCAATGAAACCGGAGTCTCAAAACCATTGTTGATTGGTATAGAATCCTTCAAATTAAAGTAAATAGATTTGTTAAAATAAAAATACAAAAAGGTTTGTATTTAGAAATAGGAATGTGTTTCAAAAAATTAGATCGTACCTTCTGGTTAGTAGTATGTTTTCTAGTCTTGCGCTTCTCTTTGCTATAAGTGTTGAATTCTACTTTAAATAGAAAATATGGATTAGAAATATAGAATTACAAATTAAAAAAGATTGAAAAAACAAATACAAATAAAATGCGGACCTTCATTGCAACCTAAAGCAGGTTTTGTTGCTGACTCGTCATGATCATAAGACTCCGTAAGATTACGCTTCAACTCGGAATGTTCACTTATCTTTTCAGCATTTTTGCCAGGAAAAGGTATTGATCCAGCGCTTGAACCAATCAGTAACATCGGGGTATCATCCTTAATATGGAAATGAATTGAAATGAATATAATATATTATTATAAACAGTATTTGTAATTATAATACTGATGAATAAGAATAAATGAATAAATATATTTTGTCATATAGATTGTTTAAAAATAATACCTTCAGATCGACAGTATCAACACTTGCAAAATCACCAGATGAGAGATTCATAGAGTTTGAAAGATCACCCTACATTGTAAACAAAGAAGGCTGTGTTAAATTGTTGAATAAAGAATGTAGGTAAAATATAGTATAACTGTAAAAATTTAATATCAATAACATTAGATACTTACATGGTCAATCCCTAACTTTGATTCAAGCTGAGAAATGATTTCAGGATCATCAGAAAATCTTTTGACAGTGAATGACTTGTAGTGATTACTCACATTAAAGTGAGATATCTCAACCTTAAACGCCATCTTTTTGCCAACCAAATTACTAATTTCATCGGGTAGCAAATTATCGGTTTCACCCTACATAATAATTTAAGATGTAAAAACAGTGGTACGATATGAGATTGTATAAATTATAGAAATTGCGAAAATAATAAAGCCAAAAGAGATACATCAAGAAACTTATCAACCAACTCTTGAGCACTTTTTCCAAGTAATTTTCGAGCTACATGATCTAAGCAAGTTAGAGATGCAATACCAGTAGAATCTTGTATCTTAAGTTGAAGTTTCAACCTAAAAAAGAATAATTAAAAAATGTAAAATTATACATGATTGAAAAATTGGTATTAGTATAGTATTGAAATATAACATTTTAAATTTAAAGTTATCATAAAGTTAGGACTTTACCGGGGAACCACAGTGACACCTTTTTCATTGCAAACATCATTTATGCATCGAATTGTCTGCTTCTCCTCACTTAAATCTAAGCCATCCTCTCCATCGCTTATAAAATACAGCACACTAACCTTCTTCATACAATCCTTACAAGAATTGTAATACCACTCAACACCAGGAGGGAAACTTATCACTGTACCAAGCACAATCACATTCATTGTCTCCTGAATTTTATTAACCTCATCTATGCTCTTAAATTCAGTTCCAACCAAAAAATCATCATGAACAGTTTTGCCAGTTTGAGATGAACCAAAAGGACGGCTTGAAGAACGAACATCCGGTCTTCTTTCAAGTAACCTTCAAATATTTATAATATAATTAGTCTATAAATTATAAAACATTTCAACATTATGACATAAAATAATATACTGAAACAAATAATAAAACAGTTAATTTGAAAAAATATGTACGTCTTACCTCTTTTGGAAATCAATTAGCTCTTCAATGCTTTCGTTCAGATACAAATTGCTGTTTTGAAAAGAACTGGAAACGTATGCCTTACCTACATAGTTAAGAAAAAAATTCTATTTAAAAAATTAAGCATTGATAAGTACAACAATAGAATGTAAAAAATATAGAAATTTAAAGAGAAAGTTAAAAGTAATTAAATAAGTATAAAACCTTCATGAAAGCTATATCTTCCAAACTGCAATATCACAAACACATCACTCGGTTTCTGTTCCAAAAACTTTGACATTTGCACCGCATATTCTCCCCACAAAGTCAGGTAAACATTAAGGAACCTATGAATAAAAATTTAATAAAACATGAACTAATTGATAAATATATAAAGGAAATCAATGAAATAAATAAATTCTAACTCTAAGTCACGAAGTTGTAAGCTCATTTTTTTGTTCAATCTCCCATTACTGCTGGTATGATCAACCATAGGAAACCAACCATCAACATAACCAATGATATCTATAAACAAACAAAAGAATAAATTAGAAGAATAACAATGGCGTAATATAAGTAAAGATCAAAATACCAAATTCTAAAATACGGTGCACATACCAACAGGAGAATCTTGCGGAATAGCACGATTACGAAGAACATCAAATGATGTAAAAGATAATCCATGAATTGAACCACCAAAGTCATCAATGTTTCTGATGTCGGTAGAGAAATTGAAAAACAGTTTATGTTTGTGGCTGGTTGGGCGGTACGGAGACACGTTGTCACCAACATCAAACTTAGTAACCATGACACAACTCTTTTCTACCAGTAATCTTCCATACTTTACAAGATAATTACCACCAACACTTGCTTGAATTCTGGTACCCTATTAAACAAATATAACCTTTTAAGATGAAACATAGGATATAAAAAAAACAAAAATTTGTTATAAACTAATAAAGTACCTCCTCATCCATGAGGATCAGTTCGAGCGCATGAATAGCATTCTTGACTTTAAATGATAGTAGCTTCCAAAGCTTAAGTATGCGAACTTTAATAGTCACATTTGTCATGGTTACATCCAATTCATTAAGGGAAGTGATGGGAGGGTTCTCCATTAACCTTTATAGTTAAACATTTATTTTAGAAAACAAAATCTCTGATTCATAAACAAATCTTAGTTTTTAAAAGAATATATCAATTGTCTGTGTGAAACATTCAAGAAGTTTTTGGAATATTTGAAAAATCTCTCTATTATAAACACTGTATCAATTGTGTGAGGGGGAATATTTACGGATACATAGATCATGTTAGTTAGATATCATTATTTGAAATACAAGAATGGGGTATTGATTATTATTACTCTTAAAAATAATTAAATAAAAAAATTTGAAAAATTCAAATAAATGTATATCAGTTCAAATTAAGTTAAAAAAAAATGTATATCAGGAAAAATTAAGTTAAAAGCTAAATTTCGTAAAAAAATCTTAAAAATCTTTAAAACAGTCCTTAAAACAGTCCATATAACACATTTAAGGAGTCACAAATACATCATAAATGTATTTAATCAGCTGATTCAGAACATAATTCACAAACTTATGCCACTTTTGGTCCTCTTCACAAAAATTGTGACTCTTTTGACTAAAACAGCAAGATGTTTAGTAAATAGGAAATAAGGCTGTTTAGTAAAAGGTTTTAAACAAAAAAAAATGACAGAGAGATATGCAGTAGCAAAACAGCAATAAGTAGTGTATAATTCACAAAAATATTACAACTTAGACATCTTTAAACATAGCTATAGATAAGTAAACTTAATTTAAAAAAAAAACAAAAACTTGACCTAAAACAACATACAACTACTAAAACATGCAAGTTTTGTTCCTAAGACATCATAAATCACTAAACATCTTACAACTTAAACATCTTTACACAGAAGAAGTTAAGAATTTATGCAAGTTTTGTTCCTAAGACATCATAAATAACTAAAACAGTACCTAAAACACATAGATATCTAAATCTGTCCATAATACATCATAAATCAATAAAACAGTCCCTAAAAACTATTGTATAATTCACACAAAATCTGTTCAAAAAAATCAAAACAGTCCCTAAAACACAGTTATATATAAGTAGTGTATAATTCACAAAAATATTACAATTTAGACATCTTTAAACATTAATATAACAATGTCAAACGTGGCAACATAGCTATAGATAAGTAAACTTAATTAAAAAAAAAAAAAAAACTTGACCTAAAACAACATACAACTCCTAAAACATGCAAGTTTTGTTCCTAAGACATCATAAATCACTAAAACAGTACCTAAAACACATAGATATCTAAATCTGTCCATAATACATCATAAATCAATAAAACAGTCCCTAAGAACTATTGTATAATTCACACAAAATCTGTTCAAAACATTCAAAACAGTCCCTAAAACACAGTTATATCTAAGTAGTGTATAATTCACAAAAATATTACAATTTACACATCTTTAAACATTAATAAAACAATGTCAAACGTGGCAACATAGCTATAGATAAGTAAACTTAATTTAAAAAAAAAAAAACTGGACCTAAAACAAAATACAACTACTAAAACATGCAAGTTTTGTTCTTAAGACATCATAAATCACTAAACATCTTACAACTTAAACATCTTTACACAGAAGAAGTTAAGAATTTATGCAAGATTTGTTCCTAAGACATCATAAATAACTAAAACAGTACCTAAAACACATAGATATCTAAATATGTCCATAATACATCATAAATCAATAAAACAGCCCCTAAGAACTATTGTATAATTCAGACAAAATTTGTTCAAAAATTTCAAAACAGTCCCTAAAACACAGTTATATCTAAAACAGTCCATAAAACAGCATAAATGTGTCCCTAAAACAATCCCTAAAACAGTAAGAAGTAGTGTATAATTCACAAAAAATCATAAGAAAAGTCTAAAAAAGTCCCTAAAACATGCCCTAAAACACATTTTAGCAGTGACAAAATGGAAAACTATCTAAATCTGTTCATAATACATCATAAATCAAGAAAACAGTCCATAAGAACTATTGTATAATTCACACAAAATCTGTTCAAAAAATTCAAAACAGTCCCTAAAACACAGTTATATCTAAAACAGTCCATAAAACAGCATATATGTGTCCCTAAAACAGTCCATAAAACACTAAGAAGTAGTGTATAATTCAAGAAAAATCATAAGAAAGTGTAAAACAACCCCTAAAACATGCCCTAAAACACATTTTACCAGTCACACAATGGAAAAATTTCTAAATATGACCCTAAAACATCATAATCTCTTTAAACAGCAGATTAAGAACAAAATTCACAAAAAAAGAGTCCCTAACCACATTGATATCTAAATCTGTCCGTAATACATCATAAATAACTAAAAGAGTCCAACTAATATATCGAAATCATTCAATAAAACACATGTAATAGTAAAAAAAATCACAAAAGGGACTAATACCAAAATCAGTTCACTAAACATTAACATAAAACCAAAGTTAAGTTCAAAGGTGAATTTGACATACCTGGTTTCTTGAAACAACAGCAAACCTTTCTTCAATCAATAACACCCTGTACATTAATTAACTTCAATAATTCAGTTCAGAAAACACAAAAATGTTAAAAAGTATACAAAATCAAACAAAATAAAGAATATTACCGGAAGAACAAAGCAGATGCACAACGGAGAGGGAAGGAGAAATGTTTTGGCTTTAAAGACTTCATCGGAGGATGAGGGCAAAGAAGAGGAACACAATTTCACACCTCAATCCGTGTGAATGATGATCTATACCGTCCGATTAAGTTACAAATTCAAACACAACCGTAGGATTTGTGTTTGTTGAACAAAGTTGGAGTTTTATGCCAAAGAGGGGACTGAAAAATCTGTCTTCCATGAACAACAGGGATACAGTAGGTTCGATTGTGGATTTTTGAATCCAAACTCGAAAGGGTAATCGGCTGTAGGATAGAGAGAAGGAGAAAAGGAGAGAAGAAGAAGAAGAAGGCGAGGAAAGGGAAAGAATGGGTGATTAGGGTTTTGGAAGGTTGCATTGACTTGCAGGAAAGAGAGAGAGAGACAAACTGCACGGTCTGATGAACATTAATGGTGTTTGACCTTACTTGGATTTATTTAAAGAAAATAGAAAAGATGGAAATTCGGAGGAAGTGACACATGGACCAGAAGAAACATGGGAGTGACACATAGGAGAGAAGGAGAAAGGATGGCTTGTGGTGTTGACACCTCAGCCAAATCCTTTTGATTTATTATAGAAGAGAGATATAGTTATGTAAGTCAAGGTAGTAAATAGTTTAGGATTGAACACTCTTGTGTGAGAGAGACTAGTATATGTAAATTAGGGCTGTTTACGAGCTGAGTCGAACCAAGCGGACCTTTGCTCGTGTTTGGCTCGTTTACAAACCAAACCAAGCGGAGCTACTCATTTAAAACCGAGCCATAAATCAAGCGAGCATTTTCCGAGCAGTAAATGTTTCGAGCGAGCGAAATTCGAGCGATTTGGACAATCGTGTCGCCCGATTTAAATTTGCTGAGAGAAATAGTGACAATGTAGGGTCTCAAGTTATTATGTCTTAATAAACAAGCACATTTCATGGCATAATATTATTCTTATGAATAACAATGTTGTGGCCGACGAGACGATGATCATATTGCATGAACAATGACGTTAAGAGCAAGAGACGATTGACTTAGGGTAACAACATAAAACATTGAGGCGATGAGCAGACTGTTGTTTATCCGTTTAGGGTTTAACTTTTAGATTTGATATTGATTTTTTATTGGCGTGGTCGGGTTAATACGTATAGATATAGTTCTAATTTGTATATACTTGACCAAAATCTAATAGAGTAGTATATATAAAACTATAAACTTAATTTCTATTTAAGTATATATGTATAATTTATATTTTTGTATATACATGTTTATATATGTATGTGTATATGTATATATACATATACTAACTAAAAATAATAATTCGAGTCGACCGAGCCGAGCGGACCTTTGCTCATGCTTGGCTCGTTTACAAATCGAACCGAGCAGAGCAGCTCATTTACAACCGACCGTCAAATCAAACGAGGATTTTCCGAGCAATTTCCGAACGAGCTTCGAGCGAGCGACGAGCTTCGAGCGGTTTGAACGGCTCTAATGTAAATCTTGTATAGAGGCTGGTAGTGTTTTGCATAGTAAGGAAGATTTGTATGGTTCTTGTATAGAGGCTGCTAGTGTTTTGCATAGTAAGGAAGATTTGTATGGTTTATGTGTAGAGGCTGCTAGTGTTTTGCATAGTGAGATTCAATTCAAATAGGGGTGATACTACAATTCTAAATACTCATAAATTTCCTTTAAAAAGTTATATTTAACATCGAACTGGAAATTTACCCGATTGAGGTGTAATGCTTAATTTAAAGAGGCGGTTAAGCCATAAAGATTTTTAGGCCCATAGCGTTAAATTATAGCGTATCATATGTGTTTTGACTCATACGTGTGGTCAACCGAACACATTCATAACAAAGGTTACATGAAATGTATACAACCGGGAGGGAACTTATATTGATATGTGGGTGAGAGTTGGCTACAAAGTACATTTTTTTTACAAAGTGTAAAAAGTCATAAAACACCATAATGTCAACCATAACACGCACTCAAAACCCGTAAATAACAAAGTGAAGATTACTAAAACAACATATTTGTGGGTTTTGTGTTGTGTTTTGGATGATAAGGCTTTGATTATCAAATGACTAACATTAGTGTGTTTTATGTTGATTATTGTGTTGTATTTTATATTCATAGTTCTACAATGGTGTGTTTGAAGTTTTTATGGATTGTTAGGGTTTGGATATTGTGTTTTAGTGATATTCACTCTGTTATTTGTGGGTTTTTAGTGTGTTTTATGGCTGAAATTGTGGTGTTTTACGACTTTGTACACTTTGTAGAAAAAATGGACTTTGTAGCCGAACCCCACCCATATGTATATTTAACCAAATTTTTACCATCATGGTCTTACGGGATACGTTTTCCTCCATGACAAAGCTTTCAATAGAACACATAAGGTTTTTTCAGTATCGATAAAGTCAGCAGAAACTGAAACATATTCGCGTTCATAAGTTAGCTCACTGGTTTCATTTAGCCAAAAGAATATTGTCTAAAAGTAGCTTTAACTTTAAATCCAATTATAAAATTTCGAAACAAACAACAAATTATTGTTTTTGGTTAAACTGAAAACATTGTTTGAACCAAGTGTCAACATGCGTACTACGCTAAAAGAGATGTACATTTTGCGTTCAGAACTAGGGGTGTTCATGAACCGATCCGATCCGATCGAGGGTCTGCTCATGCTTGGATTGAATTACAACCGATCCGATCCGAGCAGATCAAATTTGCAAAACCGAGCGCAAAAGTGATGCTCAGGCTCGGACTGAATTAGAATCGATCGGCTCGGTTTCGCTCGGTTTTTATCAAATCCTATAAAAAAAATCGAGCGGATCGTTTTCGCTCGGTTTCTCTCGATTGAATGATAAGGCTTCGTTCAACAAAAACAAATTCTAACTTAATTAAAACATGTCCAACACTTTACTAACAAAAGCAATACATAACTCAAATCATGATTCTAAAAATAAAGTGCGAATACAAATTGTCATTTAGTTCAAAAGCCATAAACTTTTTCTTTAAGCTTGATTATCTTCATCCACAAAATTCAACTTCAAATCAACATATAACCTGTAAACACAAGCATTAAACAAAACCATTAAGTTCTACACATTACATAACAACTTTTAGGTTTTGTTAATTATAAGAATACCTTTCATTTATTATCAGACTCATCTGGAGTCATCACATCAATTTCCAATTTTTCTTCATCTGATGCAGCGACTCACTTGTTTGATGATTGTCCGACGATGTGTGTGATTGTCTGACGATGCGTGTGAGTGTGAGAGTGGACCGGACGATGTGTGTGATTGTCCGACGATCTGCTACAGCGACCTGCGACTCAGTTGTTTGAAGACTAGAGTGTCACCGGAGAGTGAGAACAGAGAGCGGCGAATTATTTTTTAGGCTATTATATTTTTTTTGGGTTTTTAATCTATAATATATATATTAATCATTAATAAAAATAATTCGAGCGAAACCGAGCGAGCGGAGCTTTGCTCATGCTCGGATTTAATTTGAATGGACCGGACGATGTGTGTGATTGTCCGACGATCTGCTGCAGCGACCTGCGACTCAGTTGTTTGAAGACTGGAGTGTCACCGGAGAGTGAGAACAGAGAGCGGCCAATTATTTTTTAGGCTATTATATTTTTTTGGGTTTTTAATCTATAATATATATATATATATATATATATATATATATATATATATATATATATATATATATATATATAGGGGAGGGTTCATTGGGGAACACTAAAAAAGTGGGGAACAGGGGAACACTTTTAAAAATTATACTTAACATGTTAAAAAAAATATTTTTCTAATTTTTTTCGGCGCCTTTTCTTATAAATACAAGTAGAAACATTTTTGATAAAAAAAATCAAAAACTAAAAATATAAAAAAATGTTTAAAAAACAGTTATATCTTATAGAATTAACTTAACATGTTAAAAATAAATTTTTTTAAAATTTTTTTCAGCGCTTTTCTTTATAAAAAGGAGGAGAATCTAGTCGAGTAAAAAAATATTTTTTCTAAAAAAAATTTTTTTAGCCTTTTTTTAATTGTTTTTTTTAATATTTTTAGTTTTTTATTTTTTTATTAAAAATGCTTCTACAAGTATATATAAGGAGAAGCGCCGAAAAAGATGTTTAAAAAATTAATTTTTAACATGTTAAGTTAAATTTTTAAGAGTGTTCCCCGGTTCCCCACTTTTTTAGTGTTCCCCAATGAACCTCACACTATATATATATATATATATATATGAGTAGGGTTCCTACGGAAAGTGTGTTTTTCCTAGAAAGTCTAGGAAGCGATCTTGTCCATCCGATTGGTGTGTTTAAGGGTTGAGATTAAATCAATGGCAATCTTGTAATAATTAACTATATTTAATAGATTGTTTTAAATTAGTAGGGGCAATTTCGTCCTTATGTGTGTTTTAAACCAATAAAAAATAACCGTCAGAGATATCACATCTCCTTAATTCACGCCAATTTCCCTCTCTCTCTCTTTCTCTCTCTAAACCCAAATTTGGAAACCCCCAAAATCATACCAAAAATACCTAAACACATGGATGAAGATAAGAGATTTTCCTTGTTCCATATGCGTAAGATCAAGTTTTCATTGTACTGCGTGTTTTACAAAGCGATTACGGGTGATTCTTGTTTGTAATTGACGGTATTTTGCTGGTTGCAGGGAAGAGATTCAAAAAGCAGGAAACTTTGGAAAGGATAAATAGCAGCGGAACAGTTACCGGAAGCCGATCGAAAGCTGGGGCGAAATTTGCTGATGTAAAACACATTTGTATGAATCTGCTTGCTGTTAAAACACAACTGTATGAATCTGAATTGCTGTTAAAACACAGCTGTATGAATCTGAATGATAAAACACATTTGTATGAATCTGCTTGCTGTTAAAACACAGCTGTATGAATCTGAATGATAAAACACATTTGTATGAATCTGAATGCTAAAACACAACTGTATGAATCTGCTTGCTGTTAAAACACACATGTATGAATCTGAATGCTAAAACACAACTGTATGAATCTGCTTGCTGTTAAAACACAACTGTATGAATCTGAATGCTAAAACACAACTGTATGCATCAGCTTGCTGTTAAAACACAACTGTTTGAATCTGAATGCTAAAACACAACTGTATGAATCTGCTTGCTGTTAAAACACAACTGTATGAATCTGAATGCTAAAACACAACTGTATGAATCTGCTTGCTGTTAAAACACAACTGTATGAATCTGAATAATAAAACACAGATGTATGAATCTGCTTGCTGTTAAAACACATCACCAAGAACAAACTGTTAAAACACAGTACCAAGAACATGCTGATAGATTCCAGCAAGAAAACGAAGGAATGATTGATATTACGTGAGATCAGAAATCGAAAACAATAAATTCCGAAATTTATGGAAAGTTAGTTATTGAAGATAATTTCCTAAAATAAAAATAGATTGTGAAAGTACATAAATGCCCTTTTAGATAAAATCCTTCAATGCCACATGTCGCGTTCTTATTGCTTCCTAGACTTTCTAGGAAAAACACACTTTCCACCCAACTCCTACTCATATATATATATATATATATATATATATTAATCATTAATAAAAATAATTCGAGCGATCGTCGAGCGAGCGAAGCTTTGCTCATGCTCGGATTTAATTTGAATCGAACCGATCCGATCGGCTCATTTACAAACTGAGCTGGAATCGAACGCGCATTTTTCAAGCGATCGTCGAGCAGTTTGGACAACCCTATTTAGAACCTACAACAATAAGCACACTACCCAAGTATATCCTAAACAATAAGCAACAAAACTTGAATCGTCATGTGTTTTAAGATTTTCCAAATTCACACAGACACAAAAAGAAAAGAAAATCTACCTACAAATATCTATCAAGTTAAAAACAGATAAAAACCTCTACTCCCAACATAAAAAAGCACTTGAAGCATCTATACGACTATACGTATGGATGCGACTTAGCGGTCAGCTTTCACGGAAGTATCAGATGAGATCGGTTTTGAAGATGAAGCCCCTATGACAAACACCATACTTTCTCTTCTCCGCCATGGCTGTTGCACCGGCTGGCTGGCAGGTACTTTCTTGGTCTACCTCTTTTCTACTTTTCCATCAATGGTGTTGCTGCAACTGACCCAAAATTTGAAAGCCCCTTCATTTTCCACAATCATGAATCAACAACATTAAGGAAAAGAAACCAAAGTGGTAGTGCCATATCCAACAAAATATACTTACTTTATATAGGCTCAAGACTCATGGTTGTGCGCAATAAACAAAGCCTACTACATGCCAAGAGTCTATTACCATCATAGGCTAACATCTTCAGGGCCGTTAAGAACAAAAAAACAACATATCGGCACAGGGCCGGCCCTAAGAATTCATGTACCCTGTTCCAGCTCGAAAAAACGTGCCCTTAAACCTTAACTAAATTGGGTATTGGCCTCACAGAACATAATGCCAATGGGCTAATAACTAATCTAAACCATAAAAATAGTGTTGTAAGTGGACCTATGTTCTATCAGTTTATTTACGTTTACATACACATATCGGAGTTTTTTTTTTAAATTAACGTGCTCTTCGAAATATCGGGCCCTGCCCGGTGGTCCTCACCGCCCACCTTCAGGGCCGGCCATTAGGGTTGCAAACGAACCAAACATTTGACAAACAGTTTGTGAACCGTTCGGCGGGAAGTTCGTTTGTGTTCGTTTGTTTATTAAACAAACGAACACGAACAAGAAATTCCGTCCGTTTAGTTAAATAAACAAACATGAACAAAGGTCGTGTTCGTTCATTTATGTTCGTGAACGTTTGGTAACGTGTTCGTTTGTGTTTGATAGTTCACTAGTGTTTTTAGTTTTTATATTTATTTAAATACTTCAAAATTCTAATAAATTAAATATCTAATAAGTGTCAGTGTCTTATATATTCCATTCATGAACGATTGTTTGTGTTCATTTGTTTCCATTTGTGTTCATGAACATTAGTTTGTGCTCATTTATGTTCTTCAACGTTTGTTTTTGTTCGTTGGCTAAAATTAACAAACAAACACAAACGAACACGAACAAGTTCATTTCCTTAACAAACGAACACGAACATAAAATCTTGTTCGATAAGTGTTCGTGAACGGTTCGCGAACACATATATTTCTTAACAAACGAACACGAACAAGGTCTTGTTCGTATTCGTTCCATGGATCGGCAAAACAGTGACAAAGTTGCATGCTTTGCAAACCAACATAATGGAATATAAGTAAACCACATATAGGAAGGAAGGACCAAAGAAACTCAAAATTAAAATATCATCAATGGCATGAGATTGAGGAAAACACACCAACATCTCTATTGTTCAGCAATATCAAATGTTTTATGTTTCCGTGAGGTAAAAAATAGTCTATGTGTGTACATTTGCTTCCATTAGATGCTCACAATGAAAACAATTTAAGTTCATTTAGATTTAGGGAATACCAAACCTAAGCAACAAAGTCGAACAGAATGACCTAAAGAAATCAGAAAATAACTAATATAACGAACAATCAAAAGTGAAAATGACATCGTAATCACAAAACTTTAAATTCAACTTCAATCATAAAGGACCATATTGTAACGAAATCCACAATCTAAATTCAGACATTGATGAAACGCTGATTAACACCGATGGTCAACTAGCTGGATTGTCTCTTCTGTGGGTTCAATCTCCTTCTATACTCGCCAAATGACTAAGGTCCTGCAAAACAGCAACACCGTTAGCTCGTTAAGAGGAGAATATGGAGGTTTCCCTCTTAACCGAGCTCCGGCGTGAGAATAAGTACTGCTCTAAGGGAGAAAACAGTGTGTGTTGAGAGTGAGAGTGTGGAGAATAAGATAGATTAACCTAAATGATGAAGGGTCCTATTTATAGCTGGAGGGTGAAGGAGGGAGGAGCAACCTATTTGACGTGCTGTCGTAGGTACACGCAAATTTAATCCCAATAACAACTATAGATAGCGGTAATAGGGTATCGAACTCAGGGAGTATGTGGAAAGTGTGTTGATTTTATAGCTTTGCAATTAACTACAATTAACCTAATTTGCAGAAAATAAAGATCAATGAATTGGATTGTTGTTTTAGAATACTAAATTAAAAACTAATTGCAAATCAAATGTTGGTTGTAAAACAGATTAGGAGAGAACAATGACCATCTTAGGATTCAGTTTCTTTAAATAATTGTGTGAAATTCCAACTAGAAAGAGTTATATAGACATAACTCGTGCATAAATAATCGAAGTGATAAAAGGGAACAAAGTACTCGGATTTATAAACGCGAGGTTGTTTCCCGATGATCAATTAATCAATAACCAACCCTAACCCTTCCCGTGATATCTCGATTGCCAACGGCACCAAGAACGTACGATTAAGATTAGAAATTGCAATATCGATTAACAAGCTACAAACAATTAAGCATACACCATGATATTCAAGCAACGCAAGTTATCATTCTAGCAATTCAGAAATAAACACACAAAAGTTCAAGAGAAACTTTCACCTAAGATGATCACCGAAATTTTTAGCCACACATAGCTTGGTGAATCATCATAGCAATCAATTCAATGTTCATACAAATCGAAAACACAAAACGAATGTTAGAAATTGTCTAGAACCAAGCAAGAACAGCCAAATTCGCCCCTAGTGTCTCCAATAACCGACCAATGATGAGAATACTTGAAAAGGCACCATAAAACTGATTTTAATGAGGCAGTTACAAAGTTTCCGCAGCCTCCACCGTAACTTACGGATCCACCGTAAGTTACGGTGGACATAATGTTGTTACGGTGATAGTTGTCTGAGTTACGGTGAAGATCTGGCCTTTTTCAAGTCCACCGTAATTTATGGTCATACCGTAAATTACGGTAACATCCTGAGTTTTTTTCTTTGTTTCATCTTTTGTTCCATGCGCGACCCGTTCAACTTCAAACCTTCCAAAGCTGCATTTTTCTTCACTTTAAGCCGCCAAACCGCACCTGAGACATAAGCAACAGTAGTTATCTAATTCGAGATAATTACACACTTAAATGAAGGATAAACTTGTCTTTTAACATCATAAAGGGTTGTCCTACTGACCACCCGTCACATCCCCACACTTAACCGTTGCTTGTCTCAAGCAACTCATCAAATCAATTTTTCAACAAGTGATAATGTAAGCCAAGCAAAAACAATCAATCCTTTTACTAACCCCTTTTTAACACCCAACTAATGCACCCCTCACTATGTTTCTCCTCTCGGCTACCAGCAAGCACTAGCAATATGAGCTAGACACACAAAGGCTAACGGGCGGTTGCACAACTATAAGCTTGTACCTAAATCAATCCTTCTCCTAAAATGTGTCAAACATGAATGCAAATCAAAGGGACTTTCAAGGTTGTAACGTGGCTAGGTGTATAGGTAAGAAATGGAATATATATGAAGTAGCGAAACTTAACCCGGTCTTTTTATTACACAATAAAACAAACTAACAACTACCAAAGCAAACTACTATATACAAGATAACTAAACATCACTTCTTTTTCCATTTTTCATTTCTTTTTCTCTTTTTTTTTTCGTTTCTAATTTTTCTGATTTTTTTTTCAAACGTAATACTTTCAACATAACATCAAATAACATTACATACTACTAAACAATCACTAATCATTATAAAACCGGGCTAAGTTGGGTAAATTTTTAGGTAAGTAGCTAGGGGTAACAAATGATAGGCTTTTAGGCACAAAATTGGGCAACTAAATGTCCAAACCCCCGCCCCTCTCACTACCATGCTCATATATATAACTTATGTGGTCCAACCCCCCAAATCCCACACTCGCTCACACCAACGACGAGGCTACCTAAATGCCCTTATCCTTTCTACATTCATGTCTAACTAAGGACTCAAATCGCATTCAAGCACAAGTTCTAATGCACCACCACCCGTAACCACTCTCATCAAAGACAATCATTATTTATGTACAAGTGTGGCTACAACTCTCACCAAGAATGAAAAGGTATCAAAGGTTGCCGGTGCACCAAATTGGGGTTAATCTAGGGTGTTCAAATTTTCACATCATTTCGCTTGGCTTAAAATTTTTCAAAATCTTCAAAAATTCCCCCCATCCCCACACTTGGGATACATTGACCCCAATGTATGGTTTTAGGAGGCTTTGATCACTAAGATTCATTCAACATCAACAAAAAAACTTCTTCACTCAAACCACAAATTTCTTTTTGTATTTTTTCTTTTATAATTTTTTTTCTTTTTCTTTTTCTTAACACATAACACCACCAACAAGCACCAACCCAACAAAACAACACAATCATACACCACCCAACCTCCCAACCATAAACATATCAAACTAACAAATATGCACAAAATATACAAAGAGAGAACACAACCTGACTAATAATAGCGCGGTCCCGGCGGCCCAAAAATGGAAGACATCATATCGTTCCATTCTCCAAACGCAAATGAGCCGCTACTACTTCCACCTTGTTGTTGTTGTGCTCCTTCTTGTTGCCTTGGGTCAATCCATTGCGAGTGGTGGATCGGCGGGGTTGGATACGAAACACTACCATCATACGGTGGTAGAGATGCATAATCCACATGTTGTGGATCCACAACCACCGGCCTCCCGGCATGCCAATCTGAGTGCATTCTCCTTTCTTGATCATCATGATATCGATTATTCATTTCAACTTCACGGGAATACGCATGTGTGCGATTCCATGCCTCTTGACGATCAAGATTTTGTTTCAAGGACCGCTCTATACTTGCACTATTCCTCGTGTTTTGATCATACAATGTCCTCTCCGAACCCGACCACGTATCAAACACGGATGCCGGAGGACGTTGATTCTCAATCACTTCTTGCATTGTGCCTTCATAAGCCCAACCCGGC
The DNA here is from genome assembly GCA_030545235.1 of Helianthus tuberosus. Taxonomy (NCBI): domain Eukaryota; kingdom Viridiplantae; phylum Streptophyta; class Magnoliopsida; order Asterales; family Asteraceae; genus Helianthus; species Helianthus tuberosus. The sequence continues at coordinate 36,585,483 of CM060357.1, read as the reverse complement.
ACATAAGATTGCTGCGTATAATCGTAAAACATGCCACCATAACCTCTACCATAACCCCCTTGACCTACATTTTCACCACCATGCGGCTCGTCCGCATAATCCTCGTCACCGATTGGAACTACTTCTTCATCACTCTCCGGCTCGTCCGGCTCACCCGGCAACAAATCTCGTGCACCCAACTTTAGTGCTCTCCACCTTTGCCCTTCCGACTTTAGCTTATGATAACGCTCCGATTGTGTATATGACCAACCAATCCCCAACTTATCTAACGTAAAAGGCTGATGCCTTTTTGTTGCTCCTCGATCTTCAGATGTTATTGCCTTTTGTTGTTTCATTAACCCCGTAATTATTCGACAATACGGGACGATATCTCTTCCATACTTATTCCGGCAAATCCATAAGTGGTTCATGATTAGATATCGGATGGGAAAGCGTGGAGCCCCATGGAGTAGCGAATAAAGAACGGGTACTTCGGGAAACCTCACTTGCTCTTTGTCCCCCTTCTCGGAATGACATTCAAGAGGCAAATAGCCAACAACAACTTTGCTTCGATTCTAAAATTCTTCCGATACAAGATTCCACTGTATGTACCGGGTAAAAACAGTGTCGCCAACATATCATTCCACCGGGGATGCTTTTCCGGCTTTACCAAAAGGTTATTAAGAGTGGGAATTATGTAGTCACGAGCTTGAAGGCTATCGTATTTCCCAAGCTTCTTCAATGTGTCAAACGACATCTCCACCGGAATTCCATTCACAATACCCGTTAGCTTCATTTGTGATGGCCTTTCGTAGCTGTTGCATTTGAGAGTGGCCATCCATTCTTGCATTTCGGATATAAACAAGTTGCTCTTATCTTTGTCAAAACAACTAAGTGCCGACTCCCAACCTAGAGCCCGGAACTTGTCAAACACCCCGAACTGACCAAACTCAACTTCCCGGACTTCCCTCTCACATATAAAGGCCGCTGCCTTATTCTTCAACTTATTCATACGGTCATGATAGAGTGTTGGTTGCCATTCCTATGGTTGATCATCCAATGGTCCCGAATCCCATTTCGGTTTCTCCGTCATATCCAACTCCATTTCTTCCTCACTTTCACTTTCACTTTCGCTTTCATCCACTCGACCCATGTATTGTCTCTTCCTTGGTTGTTGTTCCGGCTGTTTACCCTTTCCCTTCGAAGACGAAGATGAACTAGCTCCGGTCTTTTCTTTTGTTCGTGCCATTTCCTACACACATTAGAGCAAACAACACAACCAAACGAAACAAAATTAAACTCTTTTCTCCAAAATATCCCCACACTTGCTTGTTACTATGGTTGTAAATGTTAGTGAACCAAACTTTTATAAATTTTTCAAAAATTTGGGCATAGTGTCTCTACAATATAGAGATCCCAAAAGTTCACTACTTTAATCACAAATCCCAAATCTACAACCATAACCATGTTCAAATAACCAATTTCATAACCATATCTAAGAACAAGCAAGTGAGTATAGGCAAGTAACCTAAATAGCCTTACTTTTCACAATGTAGCATCAAAATATAACAAACAAGCTTTCATACCTTAGTTTGAAGATGCTAAAATGCTTGTGAAACAAAAAATCCAAAAAGCCCCAAAAATTTTCGGACTAGGGTTTGGAATTCAGACCCGAAAACTGCGTTTTCTTGTAAATCTCTTGGCAAAATCAGAAAGTAGGTGAAAAAATAGTCAAAATAGACTCCGATTTCACTTGTTTTGAGCAAGAATTGAGTGAGATATGGAGGATTGAAGATGGAAGAAGCTATGGAGTCTTGTAGGTCTTTGTGAAAGAGATGGATAGTGATAGATAGATAGTAAAGTGGAATGAAATTGAGTGGCTGGGGTTATTCACGAAATCAGATGTTACTATTTTTTTTTATTAAGTGCGGAACCCAAACGACGGAACAGATTTTCAGGCGTACCGTAAATTACGGTCATGCCGTAAATTACGGTATGAACTGGAACAAATACTCCTACCATAAAACAGGAGCAAAATACCGTAACAACTGGAAATCTTTAACTTCCACCGTAACTTACGGTCATACCGTAAATTACGGTATGAACTGGGCGTTTATGATTCGAAGAAAATTGCATTTTTAAGTGTCATTTTTATATTTTTTTTCAGTTTTTTCGATTTTTTTATGTTTTTAATTTTTTTCAAAAACCTGTAAAAATCACCCTACCCCCTCGAAAGTCCCGTGTTGTCCTCAACGCAATGTTAGAGTAATTCGTGACCCGAATATCCCCACACTTGTTTCAAACACGGATTTCAAGGAAATACGGCAATTGTGCAAACTATACAAAACAAACAAAATGAAATGCTAACTATTTACACTACCAAACCTGGGCCTCTCATGGTTGCTCATCATCGACCGGGCGTAAGATGTAGCCCGCTTTATCAAGCTCCAAGTTGTTGATGTCGTTCCCCTCCAAGTATGGCTTTAACCGGTGACCGTTCACCGTTTGTTGTTTCAATGTTTGCTCGTCTTGGATGTCTACGTCACCAAATCTCCCAACTCTCCGAACGACATACGGACCCGTCCATTTGCTTTTGAGCTTGCCCGCGAACATCTTGAGTCTTGAGTTATACAACCAAACTTTTTGACCCACTTCGAACGTTTTCTTTCTCAATTTCGCATCGTGTACTTTCTTGAGCTTATCTTTATAAGCCGATGCACATTCATACGCCTCATCTCGAATCTCTTCTATCTCGTTTAACTGCAACTTTCTCATCTTTCCCGCCTCGTCATAATCTGCGTTTACCGTCTTAATTGCCCAATGTGCCCGATGCGCTAACTCCATTGGCAAATGACAACCCTTTCCATACACCATCCGGTAAGGCGTTGTGCCAATAGGAGTCTTGTAGGCCGTTCGGTATGCCCACAATGCATCGTCTAACTTACTCGACCAATCCTTCCTATCCGTTCTTACCGTCTTCATGAGAATTTCTTTGATTTGACGGTTGGACACTTCGACTTGTCCACTCGTTTGCGGATGGTAAGGTGTGGCAATCCGGTGATTCACACTATACCTCTTCAGCAATTTCCCAAAATTGAAGTTCTTAAAATGCGAACCACCATCGCTTATAATAACCCGCGGGATGCCAAAACGAGAAAAGATGTTGGATTGAACAAATTTACAAACAACCGAATGGTCGTTTGTGCGTGTTGCAATAGCTTCAATCCACTTCGAGACGTAATCCACCGCTACCAAAATGTATAGAAAACCATTCGAACGGGAAGGGACCCATAAAGTCTATACCCCATACATCAAATATCTCCACAACCAAAATTGGTTGTAATGGCATCTCATCCCTCTTCGATATGCTTCCCATCTTTTGACAATTTATGCAATTTCTAGCGAACTCACATGCATCCTTGAAAAGTGTGGGCCAATAAAACCCACATGAGAGAACCCGGTAGCCTGTTTTGTGCCCACTAAAATGACCCCCACATGCGGACGAATGAGCATGGGTCAAAATTTCCAACACTTCTGTCTCGGGCACACACCTTCGTATAACTTGATCCGGTCCAATCTTAAAAAGATCCGGTTCATCCCAAATATATTGCTTCACTTGAACCATAAATTGTTGTCGACGCTTCTTGGTCCAATGACTTGGGATGGAACCCGTGGCTAAGTAGTTGACATAGTGAGCATACCACGGTGCAACAAAGGTGGAGACGGCTAGTAGTTGCTCGTCGGGAAACTCTCATTGATTTCACTAACATCATCGATCCCTTCCACCGGAATCCGAGACAAGTGATCCGCCACTACGTTCTCACTTCCCTTTTTGTCTCGGATTTCTAAATCGAATTCTTGTAACAATAATACCCACCGAATCAACCGAGGCTTTGCATCCTTTTTCTCCATCAAATATCGGACCGCACTATGATCCGAATAAACCACCACTTTGCTCCCCCAAATATAAGCACGAAACTTATCCAAAGCATACAACACCGCTAATAACTCCTTTTCGGTTGTGGTGTAATTGAGTTGCGCTTCGGATAAAGTTTTGCTTGCATAGTAAATCACCACCGGATTTCTATCAACCCGTTGACCCAAAACTGCACCAATAGTGGTGTCGCTTGCATCACACATTATCTCGAACGGCTTTGACCAATCCGGTGGTTGCAAAATAGGAGCTTTGACCAAGTGTTCCTTCAAAACAGTGAAAGCTTCCATACACTCGTTAGTAAAATCAAATGGGACATCTTTTAATAATAAGTTACATAAAGGTTTGGTGATAACACTAAAACCTTTTATGAAACGTCTATAGAAACCCGCATGTCCCAAAAATGACCTTACACCCTTAACATTTTTCGGAGGTGGCAAAGATGCTATTACCCTTATTTTCGCCTTATCCACCTCCATCCCCCTTTCAGAAATTACATGACCCAACACAATGCCCTCTTGCACCATGAAGTGACTTTTCTCCCAACTTAGCACTAGATTTTTCTCAACGCACCTTTTTAAAACTTTTTGTAATTCGTTGAGACAAGCATCAAAACTAGTACCAAATATAGAAAAGTCATCCATAAATACTTCGAGCGACTCTCCAACCATGTCCGAGAAAATACTCATCATACATCGTTGGAAAGTTGCCGGAGCATTGCACAAGCCAAAGGGCATCCGCTGAAAGGCAAAGGTGCCATATGGACAAGGTGGTCTTGTGTTGGTCATCCGGGTGTATTGCTATTTGATTGTAACCCGAATACCCATCCAAAAAACAGTAGTACTTTTGACCCGATAATTTTTCAATGATTTGTTCAATAAAAGGTAGCGGGAAATGGTCCTTAGAAGTGGCGGCATTCAATTTTCGGTAGTCAATACATACACGCCACCCGGTAACCGGTCGGGTGGCAATTTGTTCACCACTTTCATCCTTGACTACTTGAATGCCGGCCTTCTTAGGCACAACTTGAGTGGGACTCACCCAAGCACTATCCGAAATCGGATAGATGATTCCCGCATCCAACCATTTAATTACCTCCTTTTTAACTACCTCCCTTAGGTTCGGATTCAACCGCCTTTGAGCTTCTCGTGTCGGTTTGACATCTTCGGTTGTAATGATTTTGTGCATGACAATTGATGGACTAATTCCTTTGAGATCGGCAATTGTCCATCCGATAGCTCCCTTGTTTTCTTTCAAGACTTCCAACAATGCTTGCTCTTGTGCCAACTCCAAATTAGAGGCAATAATGACCGGTAAAGTGTCATTATCCCCTAAAAACACATACTTCAAGTGGCTCGGCAAGTCTTTGAGCTCCAACTTTGGCGGTTCCTCTAATGATGGTTTAGTACCCGAATCTATTTCCGCAGGTAAGCCTTCAAACTGGTGGGTCCATGGCGGTCGACCTTCTTTCAACGCCATCACATCTTGCTTTTCCTCTTCAACCCGGAGTGCATAAGCATGTACCTGTTCAGAAAAATCACACAGGCAAACATCCAAACCATCCTCCTCATACTCATGCGGGTTGCATCCGTCAACTATACCTGCCATGAAACACTCATCAACACCATTAGCATTAGAATTGTTAGTAAAAACATTCAAACGCATTTTTCGATTCCCAAAAGTCATATCGACTGTACCAAATCTACAATCGATTACTGCATGTGCGGTGCTCAAAAATGGCCGACCCAAAATTACGTTTTGTTGTTGCTTGGGGTCCGCCGATGAGTAGTCCAAGACTAAAAAGTCAACCGGGTAATAAAATTCATCAATTTTTACAATTACATTTTCAACCATACCCTGGGGTAACTTATGAGACAAATCGGCTAAAACAACCGTTGTCTCCACCCTTGCTAACGGACCAAAATCATATTGGTCATATAAGCCCCCCGGTAAAATGCTAACTCCGGCTCCAAGATCTAGCAACGCCTTAGCCATTTGAAAATTACCAACTTGTATGTTAATCAATGGCGTGCCCGGATCTTGGAGCTTAGGAGGAAGCTCCCCATTTAAAACTGCACTCACTTGTCCGGTTAAATCGACCCGCTTAGGCATTTTCTTCTTGTTTTGCCTTTTTTGTGTACATAACTCTTTTAAGAATTTTGCATAGGCGGGTACTTGTTTTATTGCATCAAGGAGTGGAAGGTTAATTTTAACTTGTTTAAACATGTCCCACAATTCTTCTTTTTGAGGACCTCTCGATGCAATAAATTTTTTTCTACCCGGGTCAAGTAAGGCCGATGGAAACGGGACTTGACTCGGTTCACCCTCAACTTTTCATTCTTTTCGTTTTCACCCAACCCCGGTTTGTTAACATTTGTTTCTTTAGGTTTAACCGGTGAAACTTCATCATCACTATCATTACCCGTGATGTCCTCTACTACCCCCTCAACCAATTCGGGTGACAAATTGGCTTTAAACTCTTTTCCACTTCTCAAAACACTAACATGATGAACATTAACATTACATCTTGACGAACCGTGTGATGGATTTACCTTGGTGTCACTAGGAAGTTGACCCTTGTTTTTCTTCAATTCCGCCACATCAGTTGCCAATTAACCCATTTGGGTTGTTAGTGATTGGATGCTTTTGTCACGAACCTCATCCTTTTGCATTCGAACTTCATCGAGTTGGTTCCGTTTTTGCATCTCCGTTTGCATGATTTTTAGCATCTCCATCATCTCATTTCCACCTGAAGATCCCCCTTGTTCTTGACCCGTTTGATATTGCTTTTGATAGCCTTGGTTGTTCCCGCCTCGATATCCACTTTGGTTGTTATAAGGTTGGCGTGAACCAAAGTTACCTTGGCTACCTTGAAAGTTCGGGTTAGCTTGATTTGAGGGGTTCCCATAGCGAAAATTTGGGTGGTTCCTCAACCCGGGGTGGTAAGTATTAGAGTTCATGTTGTTGTAGTTTCTACCACCCCCTCCTTGACCTTGACCTTGAACCGCATGAACCTCTTCATATTGCCCTTCCACCATTCCTTGGCAATTTTCAGCCGCATGACCTATTTCATTACACAAATCACAAACATCATAAATTTGGTTAGTAGTTTGAACATTACCATCATCTATTGCGTGCAATTGAGGTCGGGCAATGGCCGGTCGCGCTCTCCTCGATGCTTGAGCCTTTCTCTTTGATGTAGTTGCCATATTCTCCAAGAACTCCCAATCGTCATTCTCATAATTTGTGCCAAAAGTCCCACCGGTATTGGACATTAAATCTCGAGCATCCTCGGCACTCAACCCCTCGTGGAAGGCATTCATCAACTCCCAAAGTTAAATCCCATGGTGAGGGCAATTTTTAATCATATTGAAACGTTCAAATGCCTCATGGAACATCTCACCATGTTGTTGTTGGAAGCTCCTCAATCCTTTTCTAGCATCGTTGGTCTTTTGGGCGGTGTAAAATTCGTCTAGGAAAATTTGTTGCATCTCCGCCCAAGTATAAATAGATGCTGAAGGCAAAGTGTAGAACCACTTCTTTGCCTTGTCCTCCAAAGAAAACTGAAATAGGACCAACTTGACATCATAGGCCGAAAAACCTTGACTCCCAAGAGTATTGCAAATTGAGTCATAGGCCTCTAAATGGAAATACGGCTCCTCCGTTGCTAGCCCTTTGTATTTCGGCAAACTTTGTAAAGAATTAGTCCTTACTTCAAAAGTTCTTCCTTCATTGTTATGAGGGATAACTACCGGTGAAGGGTTTTAAGTAATTATCGGCCTGAAATGTGCTTCTATTCCCCGTGCTTGTTCCCTAAGATGCCTTCTTGGAACACCCAATCGACCCCTTGGACGAATAGGACCCATAGGTCTTGGTATATGCCCTTGTGGTGCGAACGGTGGTTGAAATTGTTGTTGTGGCATCGGTTGGTGTTGAATCGGCCTTTGGAATTGAGGTTGTACATTTTGTGGCCGAACTTGTTGTAATGGGATAGGGCGTTGCATTGGTGGCCCTTGTGGTCTTGGCCGAACATGTTGCGGTATGAGTTGTTGTTGTGGCACTCCACCTACACTTGCCATTCCTTGAGATTGACTTTGCACATAACCGAACTCTCCTTGATCACCATCACCCCCATAAGCATAAGCATACCCATCTTCATCATAACCCTCAAAATCTCCGTATCCCTCCTCATATCCATCTCCCCCTATACCCGAAGTTTGCCCAAATGGAATGGTCAAGTATTGAAAACCTGACTGGTTTGATGGTCTAAATGTAGAGGTAGTATGGACAACAGTTGAACCTTGTGGTACTATATAAGGTGAGGATGATTGCCCTGAAGCTGGGAAAAAGTGAGTGAGTGGTGGAATCGTAGTAGATGGGCTAAAAGTAAGACTGGGTTCGACTTGAGTAGTGATCGGTTGTGTGGTGTTGGTATTGGTTGGTGTAGTATCATGAAGTGGAGTAGGCATTGTGGTGATGTTTGGAATAGTGGTGTTTGGTGATGGTTGTGTGGAAGTAGGTATAAAAAATGAGGTCGTTTGACCCGTTGTGAGTGGTACTTGTGTTTCATCCATTATATTTCTTGGTGTAATGGGTGAAGTGGGTGAACCAATGATTCTGTTTTCGCGTAGTAAAACTCGGTTTTGCCTTAGTGTTCTTTCGATTTCCGGATCAAATGACAATGGTGAAGCTTTGTGAGAACCTCTAATATGCATGCACCTGTAGAACCTGCACACTAAACACACCAGTGTAAACCCGAAAATAACAAAGCAAAACTAACAAACTGACACACGTTGCGCACTACTCCCCGGCTACGGCGCCAAAATTTGACGTGCTGTCGTAGGTACACGCAAATTTAATCCCAATAACAACTATAGATAGCGGTAATAGGGTATCGAACTCAGGGAGTATGTGGAAAGTGTGTTGATTTTATAGCTTTGCAATTAACTACAATTAACCTAATTTGCAGAAAATAAAGATCAATGAATTGGATTGTTGTTTTAGAATACTAAATTAAAAACTAATTGCAAATCAAATGTTGGTTGTAAAACAGATTAGGAGAGAACAATGACCATCTTAGGATTCAGTTTCTTTAAACAATTGTGTGAAATTCCAACTAGAAAGAGTTACATAGACATAACTCGTGCATAAATAATCGAAGTGATAAAAGGGAACAAAGTACTCGGATTTATAAACGCGAGGTTGTTTCCCGATGATCAATTAATCAATAACCAACCCTAACCCTTCCCGTGATATCTCGATTGCCAACGGCACCAAGAACGTACAATTAAGATTAGAAATTGCAATATCGATTAACAAGCTACAAACAATAAAGCATACACCATGATATTCAAGCAACGCAAGTTATCATTCTAGCAATTCAGAAATAAACACACAAAAGTTCAAGAGAAACCTTCACCTAAGATGATCACCGAAAGTTTTAGCCACACATAGCTTGGTGAATCATCATAGCAATCAATTCAATGTTCATATAAATCAAAAACACAAAACGAATGTTAGAAATTGTCTAGAACCAAGCAAGAACAGCCAAATTCGCCCCTAGTGTCTCCAATAACCGACCAATGATGAGAATACTTGAAAAGACACCATAAAACTGATTTTAATGAGGCAGTTACAAAGTTTCCGCAGCCTCCACCGTAACTTACGGCTCCACCGTAAGTTACGGTGGACATAATGTTGTTACGGTGATAGTTGTCTGAGTTACGGTGAAGATCAGGCCTTTTTCAAGTCCACCGTAATTTACGGTCATACCGTAAATTACGGTAACATCCTGAGTTTTTTTCTTTGTTTCATCTTTTGTTCCATGCGCGACCCGTTCAACTTCAAACCTTCCAAAGCTGCATTTTTCTTCACTTTAAGCCGCCAAACCGCACCTGAGACATAAGCAACAATAGTTATCTAATTCGAGATAATTACACACTTAAATGAAGGATAAACTTGTCTTTTAACATCATAAAGGGTTGTCCTACTGACCACCCGTCAGAGGCCAAGGGAACGAGACCATCCGAGAAGGGCGAGGAAACAATGATTTTCCCGACATCTTTGGAAGCACTTGCAGAGTTGTCAATCAGACCACAAACGGGGCTACTTTTCAACCTCCACCCGGGGTAGTTAACCAAGCGCCCCCAGATGTTCCAACACCTAACCATGGAGCTGGTCCCTCAGCTCCATCGGGGCAAACACAGATGAACTTCTCGGCACTTTTAGGGCTACCCGAAGGAAAAACTCTGGCTTCCTGGTATGCCGAACAAATGGCGTCTTTAAACCTCGTTTATGCGCAACTTAACGCACAGCAAGCAGTGTTCCAAGCTCAAGCTAACCAGCCCGCTTTTGTCACTCCACCGCAAAGGCCTCCAAGCACTCACGTGTTTCAATAGACCAATGCATGGAACTTAAACCATGAGAAAGCACCCACTGTCAGAAGGCAAAGCGTGCATGATACGCGCGATACTTATGGTGAAACAGAAGGTAATTATGCGCAGTATACCCATCAACAAAAAAACCAGTGAATAGTAGTTTAGGCCCGCGCAACATAAACGACGAATGGAATAGCTATAATGAGGAAGACGACCCGACATACAAGAAAGAAAGCACGGTGTTTAGCAGATTGCCACCAGAACATGAAGCATATAAACCCCACAAGCGCGCGGGGTACAACCCAAATGCAGAGCATGATTACTCGTTGAGCTATCTCCCAGACGGCATAGCCGAAAACTCCAAGTTCATCAAAGATATCGCAATGGCCGATATCGACAAAACAAAACTGCCACACAATGTGGGCAAATACAATGGCCTAACAGATTCAGACGACCACGAATAACAAAAACAAAGAAACAATGAAAATTACCAGAGGCACTGCGCAGGCAAGTAACCACTTGCAGTCGACAGTAACTTCTTCAACCAGGATCTCAGAGACTTTGTTTTCAGCAATTTTTTCCTCAACAAACTTCTCCAACTTGGCTATGCGGTCGACATACTCTTGCTCTCTTTTTTGGTGCGCAGTGCGCTCTTCTTCAGCTTCGTCACTGATCTTGCGTTTCTCACCAGACAACCTAACAATGGCTTCACGCTGCGCTTGCAGCTCCTTGTTGGTCCATTCACAAGCGATCTCCCATTCTTTTTGCTTGTTGGAGTTAAACTGTTTTTCCTGTGCAAGCTTTTGCTCCGCATCAGCAACCCTTCAGGATAAGCCTTTCTTCTCAGCATTGAATTTCTCTTTCTCTTCAGCAAATGCCTTCTTCGCATTTTCAAACTCAAGAGTATCCTCCCCCATCAGTTGCCACTCTCGAACAATCTCCTGGGATGTAGCAAAAAAGTTGACCCCTGCATGAATATGATCATCCAAGAGATCAAACCGGTTGCGCCTCTTTTAAAATAACCTCTCAGCAGGGGGAGGGACAAGGAAAAGAACTCTCGGCAGTTAGCATGATCACTCATCCGGGAGCCATGAGTCAATTTCCACCGAGGAGTATGCGGCAGATCAGCACATGCTGGGTTATGAGTATCCCAGGACCCAGCTTGAATATGCTCATACTCAGGACTCCGGGGTACCCCCGAAGTAGCACCGCCACCAGAACCCGGTGGACGTCTGGTATAGATGGTATGGCGAGGTGTAGCCTAACTCGACTCTTCCTCGGTATCAACACCCTTACCTCGACCATCATCACCAGCACCACCTGCATCACCAGCACCATCTGCGGCACCCACAGCACCACATTCGCCAACTTGTTCAACTTACACATCATCTTGTTTCTCCTTCTCACCCAGATCCTCATGGGGGGGGGGGACAGGTCGAAAGTCCTAGAAGGTGGAGAGGTAGGAGGAGTAATCTTTGAAATGTCAATCTTACAGGGAGCTTTACCTGATTTAACACCTGTCGCCAGACAACAATGACAGTAAAAAACAAGAACGAAAGGCAAATAACAAGACTTACAAGTGAAAAGTCTTTACCTTGATAACCAAAAGCAACATATATATTGTCCAAGAGATTACCAGGCTTCGCGCTAAAGACACCCATGTCAATCTCAAACTCTGAGGGTGTAGGAGGAGTTTCCTTCTGAAGCTTAGATTTCTTGGCGGCAAGAGCAGCAGCAACTTATTCATCAAGCTCTTTCTTCTTATCTTCAAGAGCCTTTTTCTTTTTCACGATCTCCGTCAAAGTTTCATCGTCCTCAGGGTCACGCTCAGTACGCTTACCCCCTGCGCCTAAACCAGATAGCGTATCAGAAATGACAACATAATCCAGGAAAGGAAGGGTAGAAGGTCGCTTACGAGGAGCTTCAGTAACATTCTCCTCAACCTTCTTCTCCTTCTTCTCAGACTTATCCAACTTTTTCTTCTTTCTGGTTTCTAACTGCTCGGCAGTTTCAACCGGAGGATCAACATCAACATCAACAGGCTCATTCACGAGTTCGTTCACAGCCCCTTGCGCTGGACCTGCACGCGGGGAATGAGGAATTAGGCCTTCATGTGATCTTTCAGAACCCACACTCGAGAGGACGATAACTTCCTCTCGAGTAGTGTAACACCCGCCTTTTAATTTCATAAGAAATGCGGTATTTGTAAAAAGAAAATTTATAACTAACAATACTTAGTTACACTCCCCCATAGTATTTAACATAGTAAAATAACTGGTTTCAAACATTGACCATTCAGTAGTGTCTACAAAACTACATGGTTTAACTAGATCAGATTAAGGCGGAAGCATCCAAAAATTTTGTGTTCGGTTCTTGAAGCATCAACTTGATCGTCATCCACATACTTGCAATACCTAGAAACTGGAAATTTTAACAAATATTAGTATTAGAATTCTTAGAAAATTTTCAAAATCGAACTACGCTAAAAGAACGGATTCGATTATCTAAGTTACACAAAGTTCAACATTCATGACAGGGCTCTACCGTAACTTACGGTAGCCACCGTAAGTTACGGTAGCCGCTGGACAATACTGATCTGTCGTAAGGCAGTAGTAAGCTGCCGTAACACTTTTATTCTCTACCGTAAGTTACGGTATAACACTTTTATTCTCTACCGTAAGTTACGGTAGATACCGTAACTTACGGTAGTCGCTGTAGTTTTTCTGTTTTGACTGTTTTGTTCGTTTTACCCGAACCCACATGAATGGGATACCTCTTTCTTATAAGAAGACCCAAATCTCATATTTATTATTTTCAACACCCACGCTTCCATCACCGGTTTGCGTGTTTAGTAGTTAGCTACCCATCACTCGAGCTCAAAATCTACAAGTAAGGTACTACCGTTATCCGATTCATACCTTCTCTTAATGATCCATTTAGTTTACCCTTATGGGGTTCATCATTCAAACAAACCGAAATGTTAATTTCTCGTATTCTAATATACCAATTTTTTTAACATTAACAAAAGACCAAATAACTATATAACGAAGCATTAGCCTCACATTAATTGATTATTCGACCCGTTTGGCTCATCTATGGAATCCACCATTATAATGACTACCAAACGGCTTTTAATCGAATCTTAACCTATTAATTTAAGTAACGAACATTATTGATTTAAATCGACACAACCTTTATTCTACAACTCAACTACACGTGTGCTAATTATCAAAATTTACCCAATGTAACGAATCAAGTTACATACCTTCAATGCACGCCCTTCAAACGCAAGTCGCCACCGGCTTGTCCACTCGACGCTCCGGTATCTTTTCCTATAGAGTTCAATTCATGATACGTTTAGAACTCCTTTTCAATCATATGTCGCATAATTTGCCTAAACATCACAATTACGCGTTTCAACTCTAAATTTCAGTTTCAAGCCTTCTTTAAGGCATTTCTATGAACACTTTAAGGGCAAAATTTTTCATGGTTATATATCAAGTCCCTAACTTACCATTTAGCCCGGATTTACATCAATCAAGCTTTCATATATAAAATTTAACATTCATATTTCAGTAATCCCTTTCTATGAACCATTTTACACTAGAATAATCCTCTAAACCCTAGTGTTTTATCAAAATCTCACAAAACCCATGAATCACCTCTAATATGTTCATGAAGTTTCCAGAATTTAGACATGATTTCACATGTTGTTGTCTAGGTTTTACTCCTAGACACTATATCATCCCTATTCTATCCAAATAACAAACATGCATCATCAAATTTCGGATTTCCCAAATTCATGAGAATTTCAAGTAGAGAATTTTCATCAAATTTTACATACCTTATAACCTCCTTGCAATGAGGATCACTAATCCAGGTTCTAATTTCGTTTTGGGACTGATCTTGACCTTCAATTTGTGAGATTTAGGAGAGTTTAGGGCTTGAAGAAAAGCTCCAGGTCGCCCCCCTGTGTTTCAGTCGACCAAACACACCCTTTGTGTGTGTTTGGTGTGTGTTTTGGTTATTAATTAAATCTAATTTCAATTTAACACTTTCAGTCCCTTAACTTTCATTTTTGTTTTGTTTTAATCCTTTAACTACTTATAAGTCATCACCTAACTAGGTTAGTGCCATTCCTAGTTAGTTTATTTTACTAATTTATTTGCAACATGATTGTAATTTAAGTATTTCTATTTTCGGGGTGTTACAAGTAGGGTCACTAGTATCATCAAGCTCATCACCATCATCTTCACCTAAGATAGTATTGCATAAGCAACAAAACTATCACTCGTAGGATGCAAGAAACGGTCACAGATTTGATCCAACCACACAGGCATGTCCTCAGGTAGTACCGCTTCGACCATGGCGCCAGCAGCCTTCGGATCAAGGACATTCAACAAACTATACCCAACTGCAAAATACAAGAACATGAGGAGGAGCATAACGAAATCAAGGAGAAAGACAAATGAAAATGAGCAAAACTAATACCTCCACCCTGATAGCCATAAACAGGAATACCCCTAGGGTTCTTCAGGACCCACAGCATGCTCATACCAGCCCCCACCAACGCTCTCTCCTCAAGTTGGGAAATAGGAGTGGCTTTCCGCGTCAACGTCTTGTACCACTCTTGCTCAACAAAATCTATAGTGACATCTATCTTGGGAATCCCTTCACTCTCTGCCCGGTAATGCATATCGACCGGAATGACTCCACGACGGATATAGAAAAACTTCTGCTTCCAATCATGCAGACTTTTCGGTGGGTTAGAACTGCAAGGACTAACGCCGCTAGGTCGGGAGTTGAAGGAATAGAAGCCACCAGTGTAACTCACGTTGTAAAAAACGTTAAACATCTCGAAGGTTGGCTCAATACGGTTGGCTTTGCATATAAATTCGAAATGTGTAAGACGGGGGAGCCCCAGGGCGTTGATTTGAGAAATATGCAACCCATAATTGGTCAAAACTTCAGCAGTAAACTTTTTCATGGGGAGACGGAAATTACCCTCCCAGAAGTAGGCCGCATACAACGGTATATACCCCAGAGGAGCGTCAAGAGCGGTGGAGGAAACTGAGCACCCCACTTAGGAAGAAAACCCATATCTCTCACCAAATTTTGAAATTCTTCTTCTTTCCAACCTATCGTTACCCGGTCAGGACCAGGAGGATTCCTAGGCTTGTACTTTCTCTTCTTAGTCAAAGGATTTGCTCCAGTTGACATAATGTTGAAGGATGAGAAGAAGAAATTGGGGTGAAACAGGTGGAAAAGGGAGAAAGATAGAGAAAAAGATGAGAGGAAAATGGTTTTCAAATGTCGAAAGTGAAGAAAAAATGGGGAAACCGTCACCTATTTATACCCATCGCATTAAATGCGATGGGTAGTGGGCCGTCAGGAATAAAGACGGACAACCAACGGGGAAAGGACACGTCATAGGGGAGAGAAACCGTCACCTCTTTTTTCGGAAAAGTAGGCGACGCACAACTGACAACGTGGAGAAAAAGCAACTGAGACATCTGAAAAGGCGCATGTTCATCTCCGACAAGACAGGGACACCAAACAGTCACATCAGTTGTCTTCATTCCAAGAAATGAAACTTCTTTCAGAAGGAACCACCATGGGCCATGCGCCATGCGTCCAGATGGCTTAACTTTGTAAGGTTACCATCACGCCATGCGCCATGCGTCCAGTTGGCTCAACTTTGTAAGGTTACCATCACACCATGCGCCGCGCGTCCAGATGGCTCAACTTTGTGAGGTTACCATCACGCCATGCGCCATGCGTCCAGTTGGCTCAACTTTGTAAGGTTACCATCACGCCATGCGCTGCACGTCCAGATGGCTCAACTTTGGAAAGATACCATCACGCCATGCGCCATACGTCCAGTTGGCTCAACTTTGCAGAGCCACCATCGTACGCCATGCGCCACACGTCCACTTGGCCTAACTTTGCAGTCACCATTGCACGCCATGCGCCACGCGCCATGCGTCCAGTTGGCTTCAACCGCGCAAAGTAACCAACATGCTTTAAACAACAACAACCACTACCCTTATAAGTCCAGAATCCCTCCTAGACGATCAACTCAACTAGAAGGCACACTGGACTGAGAGGACTTGAAGAGGTATGGTCCCAATTCCACATCTACATGGCAGGGACCACACCACTTTTTCGTCTACATGGCGCCTACATCAGCAAATAAATCCAGAAGCTTCTGGAAGACGTCAAGGTGGTACCAAAGATGCTCATTCAGATAGAAAGGACGAAACGTGTCACCAGTAACCGAGCGCCATATAGACCTGCAACAGATCCTGGGAGCAGACCGACAGGAGCTGCACGATTTCTCCAGCATGGACGAATATAGGCGTGCCACGTGTACCACCATCCTGACCACAGCAGAGGGGACCAAGAGGATATTCCCCTTGGTCGGACAGCTGGCGCCCTATAGCAGCTGGCAAGGTTGCTCCTCCCTCCTTCACCCTCCGGCTATAAATAGGACCCTTTATCATTCAGGTTAATCTATCCTATTCTCCACATTCTCACTCTCAACACACACTGCTTTCTCCCTCAGAGCAGTACTTATTCTCACGCCGGAGCCCGGTTAAGAGGGAAACCTTCATATTCCCCTCTTAACGAGCTAACGGTGTTGCTGTTTTGCAGGACCTTAGTCATTTGGCGAGTAAAGAATGAGATTGAACCCACATAAGAGACAATCCAGCTAGTTGACCATCGGTGTTAACCAACGTTTCATCAGACATGTCAGATAAAAAGCCATAACATGGCTAAAGTGATGCAAACAAACCCATCAATCAATAATGCTACGGCAATAACGACGCAAAAGGAAAACCCTAACGATCCAATACATAGAAAAAACAATAAAGATAAAGAAACAACAAAGACGCTTAAAAGGAAATTAAACAAACAAATAAAGGAAAAAGACAGTGTAATCAAAAGAAGAAAGATAAGTGGCAACTTAAAAAAGGACACGTGTAATCTCTTATTTGAAAAGTATCCCACGTCTCATCTCATCTCTTCATTTTATTTTTATTTTACCACAAACATTTATTTTATAATATTTATCGTATTTATAGACTTATAATAATTTAATAGAGGATGAATAGTAGTTTTTAATATATAAAAAGTTAGTGTAGCATCTTTATATAATTTAGGGTTGGGGTAGAGAAATAGTGAATGAGATAGAGTGTGTTTTTAGTAGATTTATTTTAAATTAAAGTAAATTATGATTTTGACCCCTGTGGTTATATCACTTTTACCCTTTTAGTCCAAAAATAATGTTTTAATATCTGAGCTCCTAACATTTTTTTTAACCTTTTTGGCTCCTAATACTAACCTCATCCATTTACTTGGTTAAAAACTTGTCATGTGCCTCTCACATGAGGGGCATTTATGGCAATTTACTTATAAAGATAAATGGAGCCTACCGCTATTATTTAAATATAAGAAGTGGAACCACCTTCCCCTTCTTCATCTCCTTCACCCAAACTCTAAAAGTTTCACCCAAAACTTAGCACCACCATCCACGACCGCGGCCACCGTAAATCACCACCATCTATTCCGACACAAATCATAACGGTAAACACCTTTACACCACCTTCAGGTAAAGGGTCCTCTGGTTTTTGAAAAAAAAAATGGCGCCAAACGAAAACTAGAAACACACCAGATTCAACATTCCCGCCATGGATATTCACCTTCCATCTTTCACAAACCACAATAATTGTTACCTTCATCACCTGAAATGAATCTACCGGACATTGCAAGGAAGTTACAACTCTCTGAACCGAAACAGATTTGCAAAGCGACAATCTGTCTCGAGATTGTTGCTAATATGTACGTCTGAATTTCATTTGAATATTGTAGGTGTGTGGTGTGAAGGTGTGGAGGTGTGTGGTGTGAGTCCACTTTTTATTTTTAAATAAAAGTGGTGGGCTCCATTTATCTGTATAGGAGAATTGCCATAAATGCCCTTCATGTGAGGGGCACATAATAAGTTTTTAAACAAGTAAATGGATAAGGTTAGTATTAGGGGTCAAAAGGGTTAGAAAAAAGACGTTGAGTGCTCAGATGCTAAAAGACTCATTTTTAGACTAAAAGGGTAAAGTGATATAACCACAGGGCTCAAAATTATAATTTACTCTTTAAATTATAAAGATGGGTGATGTGATGATGAATGGGATGAGAATTAGCTTTCCCTCAACTTTTCAAATCTACCAAATTTTGAAGGGCATCCCACCATAAACCAAAATATGCCACATAGTATATGGAAAAAAGAAATTAGAGTAAACTTCTGTTTTGCTTCCTGTGGTTTGGTCACTTTAACGGTTTTGCCCCAAACCTTTAAAAATAGCCATTTTACTCCCTGAAGTTTTGGTTTTGTTGCCAGTTTGCTCCATGCGGGGAGAAAAATGGAAAAACAAACAATTTGGATGGAGTTAGAGGCGGGGAGCAATCTGGAAAAAAAAAACCAAAATATCAGGGAGTAAAATGGCTATTTTTAAAGGTTTGGAGCAAAACCGTTAAAGTGACCAAACCACAGGGAGCAAAACGAAAGTTTACTCAAGAAATTATTAATATTTTTTTATTTATTCAACAAACATATTATTTTTAAATATTAAATTAGTTTATTTTAAATATTAAATCAACTTTATTTTAAATATTAAGTTCGCTTATTTAATTACAATCATTTTATTTTAAATATATTAAATTAACTTAAAAACAATGGAAACTTTTCCCTCGCACTTCGCGGCGGGAATTATTTCATTATCTGTTCGATTCAGTACAGTACCGACACTCGTTATAGTAATCTAAAGAGAAAACCTTACATCGATAATAAAACAATAAAAACGAATATAATGTTGTTTAGTGTAACGCCCCAAAACCCGAATGTTAAATTACAAGCATGTTTTATTTTACACAATGTGATATGGGGTAACTAAGTTAATTAACTTAGTTATATATGCCAGTTAAATAGTAAGGAATGGAATTTTGTGACTAACAAATAACAAACAAAACTTCAAGGGCAAAAAGAGGGAAAGTTGAAAAGTGTTTTAATTAAAACATAAAAAGAAAAAGGAAACCCCATTTGGGGCAGATGTATATGTCGACACACGTGTGTGTGTGTTCTTGTGTTAACCAAAGGAAGAAGAAAGAGAGGAGAAATCTGAAATTTGCATGGATAATCTATGAATTTAGGGGTGTTCATCACCTCCTAAGCACCAAGTAAGTATCTAATTCACCCCTTAAACCTTCTTGATTAGAGTACTTGGTGGGTTTTGACGAATCAACCCCAATTAGGTAAATTGGGGATGTTAGATGGTTGGATTTGTGTATGCATGCACTAATTTAGTGTCAATTAAGATTTAATCATCTCAATTAGGAGTTTTAATGGAAGAACCCATGTTCAAGAACTTGGGGTTTTGATGGTTTATGGTTTAATATGAATGAGTTGGATGAACTAGAGATTTTGTTATGTTGATGTCTATGTGTGAATGGTACTTGTTGATTATTAAGAAGATTTGATGAATTATGTATGAACTTGGAAGATAATGCATAAATTAGTTATACATTGTGCATTAAATGGTGTACGCACACCAAGTGTTTGATGAAATGCTTAGTATAAGCTAGTATGTGAAATTATATGCTAAACAATGGATGAACATGTGTAGAGTTTGATAATGACATGATTGATGATAATTAGACATGAGAAGATGTATTGTAGAAGGATTTCGTAAGAAGGTGTAGTTGATGGTATGATTGGGTAGAATTATGCATTAGAACTTGTACTCTATGCTTGAATGATGAGGTGCACAACATGTGTTGGACCAATTGCCTATTGGTAATTTAGAAATGAATGTGCACTAAGTATATAACATATGAACTTGCTAGTAAATAATGATGTTGTGATTATGTTAAATAGACTAACCTTGAATGTGGTTGTCAAATGTGAGATAATGAAAGCATTAGCATGTGAAAGTATGTGTTTGTGAATGTGTATGTGTATATAATTTGGTGATCATGTGGTTGTAAGCATATTACATCATGAGTTTGAAATGTATATAATGTCATTAGTATAGGCTAATATGATAACACAAATATATGAGGTTAAGCAGAAAGTTCATATGATAAACCGTTGACTTCTGAAAGTTAACTGTGCATAAGTAGCAAGGTTAGGCTTTTGTCACACTTGCAATGTTATAGAATGTAAAATGGTACGTGTTATATCGATATGTGTTATATGTGATGACGTGATGAATTATATGAGTTGAAAAGATATGATTGTGGGAATATGCCTTATGCTTGTTAGAATTGACTAATGAAAGTCAAATGTGAGATATGCATTTGATACGATCGTTAATATGTACAATCATGTATGCTAACGAGAATGTGATTGCGATGACATGAAAGTATAGGGATCATGTCGAGATGGAATCAAGCACGAAAGGCTAACGGGCCACGATGAGGCAAGGAAGCGGATACGAACACGGACACATAAGGTAAGTGATTTCCGGAATCACTTTTTATTTATAAATGAAGTTAAGGTGGTAAGTCGTTGGTGGTCATCTATGTTTGGAATTACACGGTAGAAGCGAACGGGTCAAAATGTAGAAAGAAACATAGCGTGATGCGGTAGATGGTTTGAACTTGGGGTTAAGTAGTAAAAAGGATATGGGGGCTTGAATTATGGTCATGTTACGTCTTGGAAGCATGAAAAATGTGGAAGAAGGAAGTTCGGATATCTAACAGTTGTCTTGTGAAAATTAAAAAGGAAGAAGGGTTAGAGTGAAAGAACTCGTCGTAAGCTACGACAGGTCAACCGTAGCTTACAGCCAAATAGACAATGGGAAACAGCAGCAAGTTGCCGTAATCTACGGCCAATGTTCACTCAAGAGTTGAAATGTTCACTCAACAGTTGGAACGTTCACTCAACAGTTGGAACGTTCACTCATTAGCAAGAATGTTCACTCAACAGTTTAAACGTTCACTCGACAGCAAGAATGTTCACTCAACAGTTGGAACATTCACTCATTAGCAAGAGTGTTCACTCAATAGTTGGAACGTTCACTCATTAGCAAGAATGTTCACTCAACAGTTTGAATGTTCACTCGTCAGCAAGAATGTTCACTCAACAGTTGGAACGTTCACTCATTAACAAGAATGTTCACTCAACAGTTTGAAGGTTCACTCGTTAGCAAGAATGTTCACTCAACAGTTGGAACGTTCACTCATTAGCAAGAATGTTCACTCAACAGTTGGAACGTTCACTCGTCAGCAAGAATGTTCACTCAATAGTTGGAACGTTCACTTGTCAGCAAGAATGTTCACTCAACAGTTGAAACGTTCATTCATCAGCAAGAATGTTCACTCATGAGCAAGAACGTTCACTCAAAGTATGTGTGGGAAAGAAATAAGCTTGGAGATATGTATGTGTATAGATCTACCTACATGTTACTGACGGAATCCATAGGTAAGCATGAAGAGAAATGAACATGCACGTAAGTTTGTACGTATGAGACTTATTTATATGGATGTTTGTGACTAGGATATGTTAGTAAAAATTATATGGGAATGTAAGTGGTATGTAAGAGCTTGTATGAATGTATGTGTGTGTGTGTGTGTGTGTATAAATATACGTATGAGTGTGTATGCATGAAGTGTGATTGATTGTACACGAAAGAATAGGGCTTGTATACATGTATGCATGGCTACAATACGTTTGAGTATTAACGTTAGTAATCAAGTGCTTTAAGAATGAAATGAAATGCATGTATACTATTGTTGTCCTTATGAAGATTTAATTATTGGGATGCAAGATTATACTTGGAATGATAATCGAAAGGATTAGCATGAGTAGAAAGAATGTGGCATGGTAATTTAATTATGTATGTTTAGATTATGAATGACGTCACAAAATATTAATGATGCGCATGTATGTGGTGATTGCAGGTTGCACGAACTTAACATCATTATGAAATTTAAAAGGTTGAAGATCGAGTCAAAGAGCAAGGATTGTACGGGAAGAGCTGTCACATGACTTGTATTTATATATTACATTTGATGCGTTAATTAAGAATGAAGGTTGTAAATCTTTTCAAGAAAGTGTTTGACATTTTAGAAATGAACCTCCAAGTATGTAATATAGATAAGAAAGAAGGAATTTTTGAGTCGGTATTTTCCGCTGCGTCTCTTTTGGTTAAAACGTGTTAGAGTGTTACATTTAGTTGATTACATCAATAAAAACAATAACAACGAATATGATGTTGTTTAGTTGATAACGGTCTAGTTGGTTTGCGTTTTATGTTTTATATTTTTCAACATCACGAAGTAAATTTTATTGCAAACGAACATTGTTCCAATATCGTACCAAACCTAATTGAAGTTGACTGGACAACATCTATATTGGTACCGGTTATTGTTTTTGTTTTCGATAAACTAACACCGTATTGCTACCATACTATGTCAAACCGAACAACATCGGTATCGTATTGCTACCATAGTGAATTGAAACGAAACCAGACGATCAACATTGGTTCAGTACCAATATTTATTTTTACTGTTTTTCCTTCGATAAACTGACAACTTATCGCTATCGTACAATACCGTACCGTACAACATCAATATATACCATTACTGTATTCTTTTTATGGTTTTGAAAATTATTCATTTATACAACTTCGTATGTGACGATAAATGAATATCGGCACATGTACTGTGACGATCTAAACCAATCAATACCGTTCGAACATCATCAATGCCGCTCTACTGATGTTCGTTTTTATCGTTTTCAGCTTATTTAAAACACGTATTGATTTATATACCTTGTGCATGTATTGTACCGCTGCTGTAATAAACCGTATCGATATCAATCAAATGCCCGTGAAATGTTAAAATATAAATAATCATAGACGGGGATTGGATTTTTTTTTTAAATTGGCGGACTCAGGTTATTATTGTACTGTAATTGTAATGAACCATATCGATACCGATCCAATGCCTACGAAATGTTAAAAAGAATAAACATAGACGCAAGTTTTAATTTTATTTTTTAAAGTTAATGAACGCAAGTTATTACTAAAGTATCAAATTAATAATAAATAAAATACTATTAATAAAAAAAATAAAAAACAAACACTTAAAATATGAATTATTGTTTATTACTAAAAATTAAAATACTTAAAAATTAGAAACACTATTTATCGAAACTTTGAATTCATATTTTGTTTATTACTAAAACTCAAATTAAATAATATATAAAATATTACAAATTATTAAAAATTATAATAATTTAAAAATAGAAACACTATTCATCGAAACTTTGAATTCATATGTAGGGTAAAGATCAAATAGGAAGTTAATTTTCTCTAGGAAGGATAGGAAGCCATAGGATTATGACATGTGGCAAATTTTAAAATAAAGAGAAAGGGTATTTTAGTCAATCCAACTCCTTCTTCTTCCTTTTTCAAAACCCAGTAAATTCAAAAACCCATCATTTTCAAAATCCACCATCTTCAACTATTTCTTCACTTTCTATCTCAATAATCACTACATTATAGTGCGATTTTCATCACAAATCAATGATTCAGAACCCGATCAACGTGTTCTTCAGCTTTTTTTTTTGAAGAAAACCCAGTTTAATTTCATAAAAAAATCTCGTTTTTTCCGGTGATTTTGGAGATAATCACTCGATTCGTTCGATTCGAGCGTTGATAAGTGTTTCTATCATTCAAATTCCGTCAATTGATGAAGAAATCGGCTTCGATCCATGTAAGAAATTCTTTAATTTCATTTTCATGATCAGGGTTTTTGATTTAGTCATTGCGTTTTACGATCTTTGCGGGGGTCCGGGGGCGGCAGCCCCCGGTAGCGGGGTCCCAGAGGCGGCAGCCCCTGGCGGGGTCCAAAGGGCAGAGCCCCTGGCTGGGGTTGAGCTGTACTAAATTGTTGTACTAAAAACGCATCAGAAAAATTAAATTTCCATAAATTGGCTCATTTCGAAGACAGTAATTCGTAGACAATTCAGACAGTTCATAGTGACAGACAGTTTTATGTGTCCATTGCGTTTTAGAAATAAGAGAGTTTTATGTGGTTTCTGGCTATTGCGTTTTAGAAAAAAACACATTTTTAAGTGTTTTTAGTCATTGTGTTTTAGGTAAAACACATTTTTTAAGTGTTTTCAGTCCATTGCGTTTTAGAATGAGTCATTTTTAAGTGTTTTCTGGCCATTGCGTTTTACATATAAGACATTTCTTTGTGTTTTTGGTGCATTGCGTTTTAGGTAAAACACCTTTTTATGTGTTTTCAGTCCATTGCGTTTTAGAAAACAGACATTTTAAGTGTATTCTGACCATTGCGTTTTACAAATAAGTCATTTTTTGTGTTTTTGGTGCATTGCGTTTTAGGTAAAACACATTTTTATGTGTTTTCTGGCCATTGCGTTTTACAAAAAAGTCATTTCTTTGTGTTTTTGGTGCATTGCGTTTTAGAAAAATGTCATTTTTAGGGTTTTTTTTTCATTGCGTTTTACGATACTGGGGTTTTTTCTATTGCGTTTTACACAACTGGGTTTTAAATTTTTTTTTTCAAAATATAGCAATAGTATACTCGTTTTAAAGATAAAAAAACGCTCGTTTTTTTGGTGCAATTTTTATAAAAAAATAATGTCGTATGAAAGAGTTATTAACGTTTAAAAAATGGGGGGGAATTGGAGGAGAGAGAAACTATTGGCTTGGATTGACTAGATTGCCCCTGAAAAAAGTCACGCGCCTCTTTTTTTACTTTCAATTTCCCTGATTTAATCTTAGCCCTTGATTAAGTAAATGGATGGTCAAGATCACTTCCTAGCCTTCCTAGCCAAATAAACTTCCTATTATATCTCCACCCTTCATATGTATAATGTATAATAATAAATAAAACAAACTAACAAGCCACTGAATAAAAAAAAAAAAACTTTTAATTAGAAAGAAAAAACAAGAAATTATCAATCTCCCAAGCATAACATTCTGCTATTTCACTTTTCCATTCACTTTCAGTTTTGCTCGATGTAGTCATAGTACGACTCTAGAAAGAACCTCAAGTTTTCATCTAACATTTGTTGTTGTCTTCGCATCAAGCATCAAAGTCACCTGAACTTCTTATTTCTCTTGTTGGATATGTGAGGAAATATTTTCCCACGACTTAGTTTATTTTTATTCATTTTGTTGCAACAATAGTTTAGTTTATGACTAGATGGTTGACTCGTTTCCCTTATATATTCCCGTGTGTGTGAATTTAATTTAGACTATGGGGTGTGGAGGGGTTTGAGTTGGGGGCATTGCTCGACACGTGGCGAATGTTGGATCCACAAGGTAATACTAAAAAACTAGGGGTGTGGTGTGGTGTGGCGTGGTAAGTCATGTGCCCATGTGGATTTTTTTTTGTTTGGCAACGGCTACCCCCAACGGCTAGATCGAACCAGCCAACCAAAGCAAGCCATGTCACCCAGCCCCTCCGCCCCACGCCAGGCTCAATCCCCACTCCAAAGGGGCGACATCATGCCCAACGCTTGCCCGGGGTGGAGTAGCCGGCGTTGAACCCAAACCGCCGCCCCACACCCCACAGGTGAATTTAGTAGGTGGGACACGAGGGTGAGTAGTCTTGACTGGATATAGGTACAATAAATGGACACGTAACTATGTCTCCAGTCAATTATATATATCATCATATAGGATATAACTAAAGTATAGTTTTTGAGTCTCTACTTTTTTGTTGATCTTTATGAGGGAATAAATATAAGTTTAGGTTTGTAGGTTCACACCACTTATCTTTAGGTTAAATGTACATAGCGCATATTGCCTTTAGTGTCTTGAAAACTAAATCGACTATTGAACTGATAGCTTTGACAATTCAGTCCCGAGCCGACTAGAAGAGCAACGAGGACTATCCTATCTCTGTGGTGTTGTAGGTTGAGCTGTAGACATGATCAATTCTTTGGTGGTCTGGGAGGAGAAAGAGTAGAGAAAGACAACAGAGGGTGGCCAGATTATATGGTTTACAACGGTGGTGGGTGAGGGTGGGGATGCAGTGGTGGCGGCGGTGGTTTCCGAACATGGTGGTGGTGAAGTTTTTACTAAAATTGCCGATATATTGAATTTGAAAATCCAATTTCTTGAATATAATATTCATTTTAGTAGTCATTTGTTGACTATTATTTTGAATGAAGGAATCATTTAATTTCGATAGTGGTGGCGGCGGTGGTTTCTGAACATGGTGGTGGTGAAGTTTTTATGCAGGTTCGAGTGATGAAGAAGTGGGTGGTGGGCCCCTCTTAATTATATTTCTTTTTATGTTAAAAGGGAGAGAGAAGGTTAGGTGAGTTTTTATTAGTAAAAAAATATTGTTTTAATTTAAAAGTAAAAGACTTAAATGCCCTTATGTGCAAGGTATATGAGTTCACTTAACTGAATTTTTTGACGTGGTTAGTGCAAAAGGTTTTAAGGTGTAATAAAACATGAACATAAAGGTTGTTTTTTTGTCGATTTCATAGTAAAAGGTATAAAGTGTAGTTTGAGACAAACATAAATGTTGTTTTCTGCAATTTTATAGTTGTTTCCTTCTTGAATTGCAATTAGGTTAAAGCTTTCGATTCAAATGCTTAAATTATATGTTGATACCATGATTATCATTACTTTTAAATTCTTTTCAATCGTAATCCCGGTTAACTTTTCATGCTAAATAGTTTAATCAAAACGTTATTTGTGTTTTTGATCATTTAGTTTGAATTCTTGGAGTTTTATATAAGTATTGAATTTGAATAAACTTGATTAAACATTGAGAACAATTGTTGTTTGCAAAAATTTCCTTTTCAACAAGTTTTGAATTAAGAAGAGGATGAAGTTTTGAATTCAAAAGTCACGGTTCCGATCATTAAGCACTATTTTTGTGTTTTGAACATTTAGTCTGAATTCTTGGAGTTTTATATAAAAGGATTGAATTTGATATATAATTGATTAAACTTTGAAAAACATCATATCCTTAGGTTCGAATTCCAATTGAGAAAAATTGAATTTAAATTGTTTTTTCAATTGTACGAATTGCGAAGTGTTTTTCAATGATTTTGTATCACATAACCGGTTAGATCTCGGCACATTCTTGCATCTCATATAGAAAAAGTAAAGGTATATATAATCAACGTCCCGCCGCAACGCATAGGTTAACGTCTAACTCGTTTTCAACCAAAATCCAAAACAAATATGGAAGATGAAAAATGTTCCGTACGGCATTTCATTAATAATATCATGACCCAACGAACATGTGATGTTTAAACTCAATAGTGCAATTACATTTCCTCACCATATGAATGTTTAAATTATTTATTGACATATATAGTAATGAATTTAGGTATCTTTTTTTAATGGTATTGTATTATTTAATAATCGGATATCTATCGATTTGATTTAAAGAGTTTTCACGTATTTAAGCAGGTCAGTTGAGTTAATAAACTATATAACTAAGAAATATATAGTGTTAATGTAAAAAAAGTTATATGAGTTTTCATATTTAAAAACGGCTTATCATAAAAGCGAGGTTAGTGTGGGTGGGATACAGTGACGAAAACTTGGCATACTTTCATGTCGTTATAAACAGTCGTATAGGAAGAAATAAAATTAGCGGGTTGTGAATTGAAGGCAGATCGGAAGTGGACCCGGATAAGATAAAGGAAGAGTTAGGAAGACGTTCGAAAGAAAGTTTTTGGAGCCAGTGAAATCAAGACCAAAGTTGTCACCGGTTTCACAAAACTGAATGAAGAGAAAGCCAAGAATCTGATACAATTGTTCAGATTAGAAGAGATCCGCAAGCATATTGGGATTGTGGGAGTGAAAAAGCTACGGGACCCGATGGTATTACATTTGCATAAGCCATTAGTTGATCATATGATGAAGCGCCCGGTCAAAAAAAAAAAACTGTCACTAGGCTATAATGCTATGGGCTACAGGGGCGCAGGATTTAAGGGGCGGGGAGGGGAGCTCGACCCCCCGAACTTTTCGGTCAGTAGTGTTATATATGTGCGTTTCGTATAGGATTTTGTAGGTTATACGTTTTCGACCCCTCAGTTTTATAAAGAAAAAGAGTAAATTGCCATTTTAGTCCCTGATGTTTGTCGAAATTTGCCATTTTAGTCAAAATAATTTTTTTTCGCCTCTGGGTCCCTAACTTTTCCCTTTTGTTGCCATTTTAATCACATACCCTAATACCATCCAAAAACCTCATTTTTAACCAGGGGTATTTTGAGGATTTTCATTTTAAATCTTCACAATTGACAGTTTGATCAAATTCTAAAAAATCAAAAGAATTCTAAAAAATAAAAATAAAAACATAAAAACCAAAAAATTCTAAAATTCAAAAAAATCCAAAAAGTTATAAAAAATAAAAAAATCATAAAAATAAAAAAAGTTAAAATAAAAAAAAATCATAAAAATTCTAAAAAAAAAAAAATCTAAAAAATCAAAAAATTCAAAAAATTCAAAAAAATAAAAAAAAAATCAAAAAATCAAAAAAATTATAAAAAATCAAATAAATTCTAAAAAAAATAAAAAAATCTAAAAACTCAAACAAACATATTTTAAAGTTTCAAATTCAAAAAATGACGATATATTCCTGGTCCATACGAATATATTTTCAAGTTTTATCTATTCGGTTGCGAACCAAGATTTGAAAATTATCCGCATATCTGAATCAGCAGGTTGTTATCAGTCCATTTGATAAACTCAGAAACGAATCCATTCGAAGAATTAATTCGAGTCCGTTCGCTGAAGTCGATTCAGCAAATGAATTCTTCGAATTAAAAACTGTTAATCACGTATCAGATTTGAATCGACTTCAGCGAACGGAATCGACTTCATTAAAGAATACTTACAGAATCTGCATCGCTGAAACAGTGTTCGTTTGTTGTGAATCTGCGCAGAATTAAAAACTGTTAATCACGTATCAGATTTGACGTCTATTTGCAGAATCTATATAACAACGACATCCGCTAGTTTTTACTTCATTTGCTGTAATCCGGTTCGTACGCTAAAACAAATTGAAATTTGTCCTCAGATAGTTTTATCCGCAGAATCGAGCATTGGTTCATTTGCAGACTTTAATTAGCGCAGAATCAGTTATGTTTGTTGAAAAAAATATGTTCATCAACATTCATAATTGGATTTGCACTAAAATTCATATCAGATTGGTATTTGGTTTGTCTATGCTATTCATTGCAGCATCATAGTCTGTTCGTCGAAACAAAGCCATCCGTGACAGATTAACTCGCGCTGCTGAATCGATACGTTACACAAATCGTTGCAGTATTTGTTAAAAACAATTTCGGTTGCAGAATCATTGCAGATTTTTTTAGATTTTTTTTATTTTTTGATTTTTTTTAGAATTTTAATGATTTTTTTGATTGTTTAGAATTTTTTTTTATTTTTAATTTTTTTTTTCGATTTTTATGATTTTTTTTATTTTTCAGATTTTTTATTTTTTAGAATTTTTTTTGATTTTCTAGAATTAGATAAAAATGGCAAATTGAAAAGATTTAAAATGAAAATCCCCAAAATACCCCCGGTTAAAAATGGGGTTCTTGGATGGAGTTAGGGTATGTGATCAAAATGGCAGTAAAAGGGAAAAGTCAGTGACCCAGAGGCGAAAAAAAACTATTTGTACTAAAATGACAAATTTGGACAAACCTCAGGGACTAAAATGGGAATTAACTTTAAAAAAATTTAGGTATATACGTTTTTGACCCCTCGGTTTTAATTTTTTTATTTATATAGCCCAAATAAAATATTTAATTAGCCCAAATATTATAGCCTAAATCATTATATTTGGTAGAATACTAGAATGTATATTATATAACCAATTTTAAAGCCCACCTTATTAAAAAAAACCAAATTCGTTTACTTTGGGACGTCGACCAGAAGAACAGAATCCACAAGCCAGAACTGCAGAAGGGGGGGGGGGGGGAAACGCAGGTTCCAGAACGGTTCGACTTCAGCTTCTTGTTTGAGAACAGAAGCCAAAACGTTGCTCGTTGTTGTGGTCTTGTACTGTTGTTCGACTTCTTCAATGTTCATAAGGTTAAATGTATGTGTCTTTTATCTTTAGGTTTAATTTAGGGCTACAATTTATATGATTTAGGTTGAAATTAGTGGTGAAATTGGTCTGAATTTTTGCCCTAAACTTGTTGAATCTTTCTGTAAGTATGTCTAATTTTATTTGCTTAATCTTATTGTGATTTGATTTAGCTAGAAATTAGAGTTTGAAATTTAGGGTGATTTGTTAACTTGTTTTGTTATTAGATTTTGCTATGGGGAAGAATAAAATGATAACTTCTTTTTTAATGTTTGAGAACGTTTTTTATTTGATATTAATATTTGACCCGACTTGACCTGACCCGAATCGAATCACCGACGTCCGACACGAACATACATCTCGAAACTACGCGATAGAAATTTTTTTTTAGGTCTGTTACCTTCCAACCCCCCAAACTTTTTTTTCCAAGCTTCGCCACTAATGGGCTAGTTGCAAGATGATCACTAGGACCTAATTCTCTTTCTAACTAACAAGTGAAAGTTTGTTAATAAAATCATCACTAACGTGGTTTAATAAATGGAAGGAGTAAAATGCACGGATAGTCCTTGTGGTTTTGTAAAATAACATCTATAGTCCCTAACTTTTGAAAATTACACCGGTGCTCCTTGTGGTTTAACAGTTTGTTACTCGGATAGTCCCTGTAGTGGATGACGGTTAGTTTTCTCCGTTAAGTGGATGTAAAATGACAAATTTACCCTTCATTTTCTCTACTCAATAAAAACAAAATAACCCCACCCCAACCCAACCTACACCTACACAATGCTGGCCTACAACACTTCACCCACTTCTTCTTCTTCATTTTTTAACAACAAATCTTTTATAAATTTTGTTGGATCTGAGAACCCACCTTTCTTTAATCTTCATTTTGTTGTTAGCATCTGAACACATGACTTATTTTGTGGGTTAAGGTTAATCGATTGTGGGTGTTCAGATGGGATCGAGCACCATTTAATCTATCGATCCTGAACCTTCATTGGGTCGCCGGAGTTATTCACCTACGCACTCTAACCACCGCTCGTCCTTCCTTCTGCTTCGCCCGGTAACTTCAGCTCCAATCTTCCTCCTTCTATTCAATCCGTGTTTTTATTAACTAATATAATATGATGTGTGCAACAGGCGGAGATTGCACGAATCAGCATACGAGAAGGAAGTAAAAGATGAGGTTCTCCGGTGGAAGAGATCTTGCATCAACTAGCAGAGGAATACTAG
Organism: Helianthus tuberosus; assembly: GCA_030545235.1. Classification (NCBI taxonomy): domain Eukaryota; kingdom Viridiplantae; phylum Streptophyta; class Magnoliopsida; order Asterales; family Asteraceae; genus Helianthus; species Helianthus tuberosus. The sequence goes on along the minus strand of CM060357.1, from coordinate 36,553,866 downwards.
GAACCTGATCTGGATACTGGAGTGTTCGTGCTAGCAAGTGAACAGAACTCGGAGGAACCTGTGTTGGATGAGAAGGCGTTTTTCCGGCCACAGGAGGATCTGAAAGCGTCTCCACCGGAATCCTTCACAAGCGAGATACCTCCTATTGATCCCTTTGCTGAATGATTTCTTCTGTAGAAATGCTTCTGTATTTGGAGTCTGTCTTTAACCTAAAGAAACGACAGTCTTTAACATAAAGAAACGACCTGAAGAACCTGTGTATTTTTTTTTTGTTTTAGTGGAAGTGGGTGAAGTGTTGTAGGCCAGCATTGTGAGCTGGTGAGGAGATTACTTGCGGTGGAGGTGGGAGGTGGGTGGTGGTTAATGGTGGGGGAAACAGAGAGAAAGGTGGGGTTGGGGTAGGGTAGGGTTATTTTGTTTTTATAGAGTGGAGAAGATGAAGGGTAAATTTGTCATTTCACATCCACTTAACGGAGAAAATTAACCGTCATCCACTCCAGGGACTATCCGAGTAACAAACTGTCAAACCACAGGGAGCACCAGTGTAATTTCCAAAAGTTGAGGACTATAGGTGTTATTTTGCAAAACCACAAGGACTATCCGTGCATTTTACTCAAATGGAAGGTTACAGGCTTCACTAAAACATATTTCAAGAGTTGACATCGTAACTTGTATATCCAGTCACAAATGCAATTAATTATGGATAAACTAACGGAGGGTGGGATTACGGATAAAGTTTCGAGAACCCACTCAAAAAATAAGAAACATCCAGTCACAAAAACATTAATAGTGATTTTTTTTTAAACGACCAACAAAACTTTCATTAAAACCCGCTAACCAGTAAGGGGATGGTAAAAGTACAATACGCGCTAGAAGCCTACAAAACCCAAAAAGAAACATAAAACCAAACAAGCCGAAAAAAACTACAAAACAAAATTAAACATTAAAACTACTCCACTGGTCGCAGGTGAGAGTCTGATTCTTCTAGCCCGGTTTTTGATCCATAGCAGTGGCGGACTTAGGGCATGTTTGGCTAAGCCTTTTGAAACAACTTATTGACTTATTGGCTTTTTGGAAAAGTTAGGATGAAGTGACTTTTTGGAAAAATAATTTTTTCTCTCACATACAAGCTCATTGCCAAACATCATCTAGAGCTTATGAGTTATGACTTTTCAAAAAAACCAATAAGTCAATAAGTTGTTTCAAAAAACTTAGCCAAACATGCCCTTAGAGTGTTAATAGGTGTAGCACGGGCTACCCCTCAACCCTGTCTCCGTAGTGTAAAAATACCCCTTAACTCCATTTCCGTAGTGTAAAAATACCCCTTAACTCCGTTTCTGTCATATAAAGGATACCCATGATCCTAAAAAAAATTAGGATACCCCTAACTTTTTGGGCTAGTTCCGCCACTGATCCATAGGAAACCCAGCGCCTTCACCTCATCCACTACCTTTGACAAGAAGGAGCCTTGGAACCGAACACTACCTCGTTTCTGCTCCGCCAAACACTCCACATCACCAAATAAACTAAGGCTTGGGTGATTTTTTTCCGATTATGAGAGCCTCCTAGCAGCTCATGCATCGACAAAAGTGTTTGATTAAAGCAATTACTGTATTCCTTCTTCTTCTTTTTAATAAAAATACCAAAACACATTTATAAACAAAGTACTATGAATTATATTAAATAAAATTCTGGTTGTTTGGAATCCAATATTGGAACTTTGAGGAAAGAAGGGGCGAGCCCCTGTTGTGTCGGAAACGACAAAAGAAAAGTCAATAAATCACCGACTACACACTTGTACCTTACTGCTTTTCAGGCTGTAAGTTTCTTTTACAACTTCCGACTACACTAAACGAGCGGAGCCGAATCCGAGCTCGATTAACTTATGAGAGCTCAGGCTTAAACTCGACTCGATTCGAGCTTTGTTTTCAAAGCTCGAGCTCGGATCGTTTATTATCTACTAGTATTAAGCCCCTGCGTTGCAGCGGTTGTCATAAAACTGTGTTAAATAGTAACAATACTATACCATTGTCAGCGACCACCAACACTTGAAAAGCTCATAAAAACTAAATAGATAAAAAGCGGGAAAAATAATGCCGAGTGAAAAGCAGACGTAAAATCTTTGAATTACGCACGCTCGTTACTGAGAAATTAAACCAAAACGTAAAACATAGAAAAAAATAACTAAGCCCAGGACCCGCGTGTTGGACGAACTTGTCAAACGTAGAAAAATAGATGTGGGGCCAGTCAAATAGTAAAAAAATATACGAAAAAATGTTGAACCCCACACGCACGTTGTGGTATGTTAACTCAAAAAATTTAGAATAAAACGAAAAATATGGGAAAGATGAAAAGTATGGTGGACCAAAATTAAAATTAAAAAAGAGTTGGAATTAAATTGCAAAAGATTAAAAACTTTGGTTAAAAGTAAAAAACAAAAGGTCTAAATTGCAAAACTGAAGTTATTTATTAATTTTAGAGTAAACTTCTGTTTTGCTCCCTGTGGTTTGGTCACTTTAACGGTTTTGCCCCAAACCTTTAAAAATAGCCATTTTACTCCCTGATGTTTTGGTTTTGTTGCCAATTTGCTCCCTGCGGGGAGCAAAATTGAAAAACAAACAATTTGGATGGAGTTAGAGGCGGGGAGCAAACTGGCAAAAAACTCGAAACATCAGGGAGTAAAATGACTAGTTTTAAAGGTTTGGAGCAAAACCGTTAAAGTGACCAAACCACGGGGAGCAAAACAGAAGTTTACTCTTAATTTTATATAAAAATAAGGATAAAAATAAGTGATATCTATATATTGGTTATATTCTAATATTAATATTAAAAAAATTATTAAACAAATAAAAATAAAATTTATGAAGTTGAAGGAGAGAATGCCATGTGACACTATTTAAAGTCTTTTATTATAAGAGATTAATTAATATATTAAATAAAAATAATATAAATAATAGACTTTTTAGGTTCGCGAACTCGATAAATGAAGTTCGGGCTCCTTTACTAAATAAGCTTATTTTTAGGTTCGAGGTCGGCTTTTAAACAAGTTTAAAAAAGCTCGGCACGACTCGGCTCGTTTACACTATGGCTTGATAAGGCTCGACGAGCCTAACGAGCTTCACATGCGAGGCTCGAGCTCGGGATCGATAAACAAATGAGCTTTATTTTAGGCTTAAGCTCGGCTCGGCTCGGGCTCGATAAGCCTCGGCTTGTTTCGAGCTTTATTTCATTTAATATTTTAATTTAAAAAAACCAAATATTAAAATTCATAAATTTAAATAAAAATATTACATTATTACTATATATTAATAAAAGAAAAGAAATGAAATGAACAGTTGTTTTAATATATTATAATAACATATTAATATAATAATAATAACAATTATTATTTTCTTTACTTTCTATATTGGATAAGTTTGGTGTCAACCAATACTGATATCGAAAATACGGATACGTTCCGGTTCATTATCGGTACATTAAGGTAAAAATCGGCACCAGCCTAATACAAAAAACGTCAAAAGTCGGTACCGAATTGAGTTTAAAAATCTTTTAATGAATAGTGTTTTAAATATTATAATAATATATATATAGTTTTTAAATACTTTTATTATTTTCTTTACTTTTTAAGTTGGATAAGCTTGTGTCAACCGATATTGGTATCGAAAATACCGGTACGGTTATCGATACATGAGGGTAAAAACCGGCATCAACCTGGTATAGAAAACGCCGAAAGATGGTATCAAATTGATTTTGAAAATCTTTTAGTTTGAGAAATTCGGTACTGCTATTCGATACCATTTGCTCGTCCCTGATCACGGGTATCGTACGTATAACAACGGTATCATACAACTTTTTTGTTGATTTTCTTCAACTTTAATGATTTCTGTTTTTAGTTTCAGGGGTAGGGATGCGCTCGATGGCAACCAATACCGAATCGGAATGGTACTGAAAATACCAGTTACGGTACCGGTATATGAAGGTAAAAACAGGTAGCGAATCGGTACCAGGAACGCCAAAAGTCGTACCGAATTGGTACTTAAGATCTTTCGGTTCAGGAAATTCGGTACCGATAGCCAGTACCATTTGCTCATCTCTGACCACAGATTTCATACGAACAACATCATTACCATGCAACTTTTTTTGTTGATTTTCTTTTGGTTATCTGCTAGTGTTTTTTTATATATTTTCTTTTTATTATTGTCAGCTGTTCCATGCGCAATACGCTCGTAGTGATTTCGAAACACATGTAAACATAGACTAAGGGGCTGTTTGGCAACATCTGAATGGTTAAGTGCTGAACCAATAAGAGGTCTGAACCATTAAGTGCTGAACTAGTAAGAGGTCTGAACCATTAAGAACTTGTATAATGCTTAACCATTTAGAGGCAGATGTCTGACAAATTCAGATTAGAGGTCTTAACCATTCAGACTCAGTATAATGTTTAACCATTCAGAGGCAAATGTCTGAACCATTCAGACATCTGCTCGTGAAACAAACAGTCTGAACCATTAAGTGCTAAACCGGTAAGTGGTCTGAACCATTAAAAGCCTCATTAAGATGTAAACAAACAGCCCCTAAACAACAAAAGACGTTCGCCGCAACGCGGCAATAGTAAAAAAACTAGTTTATATATAATAAATCAATGTTTTATTAATAAAGTTATGATCACTATTGTTGTTAACTACTAGCTTTCTTTTTAGGGTGGGGCTACAATTTTATTTTAGCTAAATGATTACGCACTATCAGAAAAACAGAACGATAAAAAAAAATAACATTTGGTTTATGGATGTTCACTCACACTAACGAATTTATGTGCGACGGATTAACATTTAGGGGCTGTTTGGTAGCCTCTTAATCCATTCAGATGCTGTCTCTTAATGAAATCATTTGTGGCCCTTATGTCTGAATGAATAATAGGTAACCTTATGTCTGACTGGATAAGAGGTAACATCTGAATGGTAAACCATCACATGTCACATTCTTCTACATTATCTTTGTTAAACTCTTAAATGATTTCATTAAGAGGTAGCCTCTTAATGTCATTCAGATGCTACCAAACAGCCCCTTATTATACTTCTCTTCTGCTATAGAATTCAAATTAAGCACATACGGAGTAATATATATTTTTTTAATGACTTATGGTTTTGTAAGATAAATTTAAAAACTTAAAAAAGATATGAGATTTATTATATGAAAATCCTTTTGATAAACAAGAAGATTCCAATAACTTTCATGATTGGCCTACAAATTTACAAAGTATAAATTAGCAATATTTTCTTGTTTTATGTTGTAACAGGTAGAGGTTACTGTAACAGGTAGAGGTTTTTTGTGTAACAGGTAGATCTTTGATCTAATGGTTGAGATTATAATGGCAAAATTGCAAATAATGTTTACTATTAAACATATTAATTTTCTAGATTAAGGGTATATAGGTAAAGTTAACATTTTTAAATTAAGAAACTAACATTAATGCACATGTAACTTCTCCCGTCTTTTTTAAACGTCAATAATTTTTTATACGTAACTTTTTAAAAAAAAAAATTACACCATAATAACGAGCGTATTTTTATTTTTAATATGAGTATCATATTGCTATACTTATATAGAGAAAAAAATATGTTTCGATCAGATGTTTAGTCTATGAATGATGTTATATACTTGCTGAATAGTGTTATTTACTTACTGAATGGTGTTATATACTTGCTGAATGATGTTATGAATGGTGTTATATACTTGCTGAATAGTGTTATATGTTTACTGAATGGTGTTATATACTTGCTAAATGGTGTTTATAGAGATCTTTTAAAAAAAATCCAGTTCCTAAAATTAAGGTGGCGGTTATGAGAAGTTTTTAATTAATTGAATTAATGATAAAATTACTTTTTTACCCTTTTGAATTAATTTAGATTTAGGACATATGTCATCTCCACAATATTTCTCACATTTCTCACACTTTTAAACTTTTTTACAATAACCTTACCCTGCTGTAACATATGCTTTTTAAGTTTTTAAAAAAGAATTGTATTTTTCACTTTATCTTTTCCATTTTAACTCCTTTGACTTTTTTACTTTTAATCAAAGCTTTTCATCTTTTACACTTTAACCCCAACACTTTTTTATTTTCAATTTTTGTCCCTCCATACTTTTCATCTTTCGCAAGTTTTTCGTTTTACGTATCTTTCTAAATTTTGCTAGTCAACACGCCGCAACGTGCGTGTAGAGTTCAACCGTTTTCACCTTGTTTTTCCCGTTTTACATGTCAGTCACAACGTGTTTATTTTTCTCCGTTTGACAAGTTTGTCGCAACGGGAGGGTCCTACATCGACTTAGTTATTTTTTTATACGTTTAACGTTTATGTCTAATTTTTTCGGATTAATACGCCGCAACGGGCGTGCGTGATTCAATGATTTTACGTCTGTTTTTCGTTCAGTGTTATTTTTTACTTTTTTATTTTTTTTTATTTTTACGAGCTCTTCTGATGTTGGTGGCCGCTGACAGTGGTGTGACATTAGTGCTACTTGGCAAGATTTTACGAACGTATTTAACCAATTAAGTTTTTTTACAAATAATTTGTTTCGAGTTTACCGCTATACCTCATTTACTTAAGAAAAACTAATTTCTTTAACGTGTATATTTTTATGTACGTGTCGGTATAAATTCGATTTGCTCTACATTTCGACGTAAACTTTTCCTGGAAACGATTCAGGTTATATATAATACGTTTTAGTTTAAAAAACCATTTTTACGTGCATATTTTTATGTACGTTTCGGTATAATTCGAGTTGGTGTATGTTTTGAAATAATTTTCTTTGGGAAACTAGTCAGGTCAAATATAATATGTTTTCGTGATTATTTTATGAATGTTTTGTAAATTTTGTTTCGATCAAAGTAGAGTCAAATTGTGGTTTCTTTTTTAAAAGCTGTAATTAATCTCTTCTTATTATACATGTCAGCTTTTCTATTATACCAGTTACATTTTCTATATATAACTCGGGTCACATATAACACGTTATGATTGTACGATACAATTTTGATTTACTTTATGTTTTGATCAAATCACAATGCTTAAATATGTTACATTGAGTTCAATTAGATACGTCGAAACGCGTGTTTTTATATGGTTAACGCATCACATAACGTTTGGACTAATTTATTTGATGTTTGCAAAGTAACACGCGAAGAAAATTAAAAAATACCAATTTGGAGAGTTGTGGTATAGAATATATAAGGAAAACTCCAAAATATCAAATTCGCGTTATCATATCCGCCATTAGTTGTAAGCTACTATCCGACGAGATTACATCCTTGATATCATCGTCTTGTGGAATGATAACTCCAAAATTGTCGAGTTCGTCACCCGTGGATTGTTTTAAAAAATAGAGTTTGTGTGAAATATAGTTTAAAGAGGTGAATGTTTTGTGAAATGAAGAGTATATACAAGGAAAAAAAGTTTATTTTTTTAATTTTTTAAATAGCCCCCAACTATCACCAACGGTAACATTAACGGTAACTTTAAAGTTGAGAGTGGTGTCGTACAAATCGAAAGTTGGGAATGATATTGACCAATTTGTGAATGTTGAGGTTATTTAAATCAAATATCCCTTAATAAATAAGTGAAAAACATTATATTTCAGCAATAAACACATTACATGTTTTATGTTCTTATACTGTGAACTAGTTGTGTGCCCGCGCGATGTCGCGGGAGCACATTACATAGATTGGTGATTCTCAAAATCCCTAAACAGCTCCAACCACCCTCCTTGATCCGTTGGATGACAAACTCCGTTCCGTCCACCGCCTTGTACATTGAACCATTGGCAACCAAATATACGCTAAATATATGCTGACGGTCTTAAAAGTGTCTCAAGCCCCAACTTTCTCTTCGCCGTCACCTGCACCGCCTTGTTCATTTCGGATACCGATGTCGCTGCCTTGTTGTTTTTGGTTTCGAACTTAAACTTTTGTTGGGGGACTCTTCATATTCAGTGGCCTTTCTTGTAAAGATACATGGTTATGAACTTAGCCATTTGCGTTCTTGATCTTCTTTGCGACGACACCCAATCGTATTCTTTACTGGCTATGTCGTTGCGTGTATAATCTTAACTACTGCAATCAAAAGAAATGTAAAGTCTTATACAGAAACATTGTACGCGTATCTTCAAGACACTTAGAAGTTAGAACCTATATGGGTTTATTTTCATAAGATAACAAAAGAAGGGGATGGAATACATAAGAGAACCACAAGTAATAAAGGTTCAACCAAAAATTTCAAGAAAACAATCCAACACGTCTACTGCAAATCTTTATCACAAATTACAACACTTAAACACCAACCCTATTGCCTATATAAATTGTAGTAATAACAATGTCATGCTTCCATAATACAACTATGATACATATATCGTATTCAGCTCAAGCGGCCTCAATGCTTCTAAGTTCTAAAACAATCTCTTGGACCGTACGAGTGCATCTACGAACCTCAGAAAGCTCATCAATTGGATTTGTCAAAACTTTAATATCTATACCTGATGCTACGTATGAGCCTGCAAAAATCTCGATCCTTCTAAACGTAACGGTGTTTTCCATTACAATGCGAGTACATCATGGAGGAACGAGGATGCTTCTGAAACAATAGTTGCAACTCTTGTTGTTGAGGCAAATTTCTTCTTTCCATATGAAAATTGTGATTATGATAATAACCATGTCAACATACAACTTGCAGCAAATAGATCGAAGGAACATTATAAAAACTTTTTGTTGTTGAGCCAAATTTCTCCTTGATGCATAACCTATTCCCAAAAAGAAAAAGGTATCAAACATTGTACGCCATCAAAAATGCTATTTGCAATGCAGAATTATTCAAATTCTTAAAGATTATAGATTGGTACCTGTATGCCGATGCTAAACTAAAGGTCGAAGAGATTCAAGGGAACGGGTCGTCGAACTTTTTGCTACCAAGGCTCATCGAGGCTTCGGAATGTGATTGTTGGATCACAGATGGACAATGGTAGAGAGACCAGAGGATCCGATTGATGTTTAGAAACAAAAAAATCTTGGTAGCGTTTCGTAGCAGGGGTGCGGTTGAGTTCCGACCAATATCATAACAAATAGAAAGAGGGGTGAAGGGTTTCTAGTGCCAAGTTCCTTAAAGATGAGATTGACTTTATAGCTGAACTTAAGTTTAAGAGGTTACATTGAGGACAAATGAAGCAAGGGAAGTTAAGATACCTAATTAACTAAGAACGTTTATGAATTAACACATTTAATTGAATTAAGTAGATTTAAGAAGGTTCATCTACAAGTATTAACTCATGTACTGTTTAGAGTCTTGACCATTGTTCACTGACAATGTTGAAAGTAGTTGGTCAAAATAGGTATTTGAAGACCAGTCAAAACAGTTCTGCCCAAGTTGGATTGCATTGGCTTGTAATAACATTATTTGCCTATTTTCTAACATCTAAAACTTAATTTTGAACTGAAATCATAAAAGCAAAAATATTAGTTAAAAGGATTTTTTGATTATAACATACGCATAAAAATTATAAGTTTGGTAACTTTTAAATCACTTCAACTCTAAACCTTTTTTTGTATTTTGACCCGTTTGACGTCTTAAAAAGAAACATAACCTAAATTGACTCATCATTAAAACACAAGTCAAAATTGGCACCTACATGTGGCTCACGGATAGGCTTAACAAATGGAGTTATATCAACGTTACCAAAATATAATAAACACCAGATAACGCATGGTTTACATCAACAAATATTATTAAGTGTAAAGAATCATCAACCAACCTTACAAATTGTATCAAGTTCATAGAGTAGGACATGATAGAACTTCCCATCACTTGCACCATCCCTGCAAATTAAGAACCAAAAGATAACGTAGCTAAATGTTATCATTTTGATTTCTAAATAATCTACCACTGAAAAATATAAATAAAGATGTTCTTTTACCTATAGAAAATGATCCGCAGTGCTTTTTTCCAGTCGTCTTCTCGAAATATATTAAGAGCTCTTTGTTATCATTTCCAAGTTTTTACATCAACTAATCTTATAATAGATATTTATCAAAACAACTTAACTTTTTTTTTAAAGTTGCATGAAGTTCACATGTGCACCTGATCACTCCTCCATTAACTTTTCAACGTTGAGGATCTTGCGAGGTTTTATACAACTCTTGTATCAGGTCTTGCCTGTGAGGTTACGCACTAACCAGTCCTGCATCCTTTGTAACTTCTGGCCAATCTTGAAATGCAACAACCTTATTACAAGGACAGTGGTAAGTACAAGCACAAAACTTCAAAGAAAGATTTGATGGTTTCAAACCAATAATCTATGAGTTGGGGTTTATACCTTACCGGATTCGGCTCAAAAAAGGTTTAACCAGGTGTATCGGCCGGTTCAATCGGGTGTACCGGGTGATTTAACCGGTTCAACTGGACAGTCCAACCGGTACAACCGACCGATTTGAACCGGTTTTTAAAATCATCTTATTCAAAGAAACAAATAACAAAAGAAAAAGCTTCAAACTTTGATCATACGCAAACAAATTAATAGTCAAAATGAAAAATGATAAACAAAAATTTTGACAACAGAAGCCCAATTTCTAAGACATATTAACAAGAAACAGCCATTGAATACCATCAATCATCTTAAACTCAAAGGAAAAAAACAAAACAAAAAGTTTCAAACTTTAAACTAAACCCAATTACATTCAAGCAGCAATACACCCAACAAAGCTAACAAATTCAAAAATTCCAAAAATTAAGAAAAATAAAAATAAAGAACCCAAACCTCCAAATGGGGAGTTTCTTGTTGAAGAATTAAGCGTCTTCAATTCAGCCCCAGAATTGTATGCATCTTCAAAAAAAAAGAAAAAACCCAGTTCATATCGAAGGAAAACAGTGATGAATGTTTCAAGAAAGTGTGAGAAAACAGAATATACCATCTGGTGACTCCTTTTATCTTTGCCGAAATCATCTCCGGTGTTTCGCCTTAACCTAAGCTCTCCAACGGTACAACCCCGCGCCTAATAGTGGTCGGAAAATTCGCCGGTGACTCTTTTTATCCTCGCAAGTTTTCCCCTCTTCTTCTCTCTGACGTTTCTCTCTCTCTCTCTCATCCATAATATGGGATATGTTATACCATTCAATTGCATTATTATAGAGTAGAGGGGTGATGGAAATCGCCGCGAGACGCTTCATTTGCTAGTGAACACGGAGGAGCACGATGCACACAATAGGGTTTTAAGGGGCATATTTGGAAACAGAGGACAAAAGTGAAGGGAAATTAGCTTAGGAACTCCTGTGACGTCTAAAAATTGTGGGGTGAAATTCCATCTATATCCCACTGAATATAGATACACTAAACCTGTGAATAGATATGGTTAGATTGAGAATTATAGTGTATTCAGTGGTGAATCAGTTTTAAGTAATGTATAAAATTAACTACGAAAATGTGACTATGTAAAAGATGTTCATTAATTAAGCAAATCTGATGGCTGATAAAAAAGGTTCTTATTTTTTTTACGATTACCAAATTTTTAATTATATTTATTTCAACGCAACATCATAGTTGGGTATAGAGTGAGAATCAATACAAAAACGTTATGTTTGGTATGAGGTAATGAAATGGACGAAGGAATGGAATAGACAAGGTAATGGAATGGATCATTACCATTCCATGTCTTGTTTGGTTACCATGTGTGAATGGAATGAATTATTATTGTGTATTGTTCGGTAGGCAAGAAAAACGGAGTAATGAAAAAGCGGTGAGTGGTGGTGGTGGTCGGTGGTAGTAATTGTGGGTGGTTATAGGTGGCGGTGGTGGGTGTCGACAGCGGCGATGGGTGGTGGTGGTGGCGGAGAGTGGCGGTGCGGCGGTGACGACGAGTGGTAGCGGCGGCAAGGTAGTCGTTGGTGGTGGGTGGCAGCAGAGGTACCGGTGGGCGGCGGCGGCAGCGGTTGGTGGAGACGGTGTTGGTGGCGTCGACGATGGTGGTGGGCGGCGGCGGCGAGTGGCGTTGGCGGTTGGTCATGGCTGTGGGTGATAACGGTGGCGAGTGGGTGGCGGCGACGATGTTGGCTGTCGGGATGAGGTGGTGGCGGGTGGCGGTGATGGCGTCGGTGGTGGTTGGTGGTGGTGGTGGTAGTGGTGGTGGGTTGTGGTGTTGTTGATGAATGATGCAAGAGGGGATGGAACGGAAAAAAAACATGGGGGGTGGAAGGAATGATTTTGAGGGAATGGAATACCTTTTGGAATGGGTGATTCCATTCCATTGACCAACCAAACACCCTTTTCTTCATTCCCTCGTAATCATTCATTCCATTCCACCTCTCATTCCTACATACCAAACACTACCTAAACTTTTATGAGAATATTTAAAAACCGAATTCAACTTACAATAGTTCATATTTTTTAAATGTTCTTACATATGCGTAAGTTATATAAATAAAAGTAAATTACAAAAATCGTCCTTTATGTATGTCAATTATTGCAAACTGTGCCCTTTGTCTTCAATAATTACAGAAACGTACCTGATGTTTGCAAACCCTTGAAGGTTATGTCTTTTAGCCCTAACTCAGTTAGTTTTTGTGGTTAAATCTGACCAAATGTCCCCACATGAAGGTATTTTTGTGGTTAAATTGACCAAATGGACCCCACATGAGAGTAAAATGACCAAAATACGTGTGGGGTCCATTGGGTCAGATTTAACCACAAAAAATTAACTGAGTTAGGGCTAAAGGACATAACTTGCAAGAGTTTGCAAACATCAAGTACGTTTTCTGTAATTATTGAAGATAAATGATACAGTTTGCAATAAGTGACATACATAAATGACGATTTTTGTAATTGTTATGGGAAGAATTCTGAGTCCATATCCTGAGAAATATCTTGGGTTATATCTTGGTTATATAATATTTGTTCACATCCGGGATGCTGATTCAGGATATTGGTAACATCCTGAATGGTATCCTCAGGATCACTAACGGATTATGTACAGGTACGTGGGTTAGAAGCTACTAACGTTCACAAGGACTCATTCCACGGGAGACTCGGTCCAAGTCGTTCAAATAAAGACGTTGAAGCCGCATTACTCGGTCTACAACGTTTACAATGGAATATTCGGAGCATCCCATATTTGTAGGAATTTTTGTTTGTAATTCGTTACTATAAATAGGTGGGTATACCAGATCGAATAGGACATCACAGCAACACTCACTACACTCTTACACTCGCTCTCTAGCAATTTTCACTTTCGCACAAAAGCATTGTAACACTTAGCGATCTGGTCAATATCCTGCATTGTATCCTGAAGTTCAAGGCAATAAGAAGAACAAGGCAGCCGCGATTGTCAGCTCCCGAGGTTTTATGCCGGCGATCTAGATTGATCAAGGGCTTTCCTTGTATATCTCGTGTCAACCCCTTTACTTTTCGCTCATTGTTTGATCATAGATACAGCTCAATATCCTGAGCCGTATCCTGAATACTGTTTTTCCAAACAACTTAACCAGCATATTTTCAACACACTTTTTAGCACACTACCTCACTTAACTAATTTGATCACTTAATTGCTTCGGTAATTTTTGACCAAAACAATTTGGCGCCCACCGTGGGGCAAGTGGTGCTACTTTTACTAAAAATCTTTGTGAAATCGTTAATCAGTTTTCTATTTTCAAAACTTTTTGCCACATTGTTTACAATGGCCTCAAGATCAAACATGAGCTCCTCCACTGTATCTGCTACGACTTCTGCTACTACCGGTTCGGTGCTCCCACCACCTCCTCCAAGGATGCCAGCCTCTTCACAACCTCAGGATATCATCCCAACTCGGAGTGTTCAGGGATCTGCTCCCATTTTAGCTTCTAATGATGAAATTCTAACCTTATTTGGAAGTGTGCAGGAACAAATGAGGCAGCAACAGGAAACAAACCAAATGCTGTTGAGGGAAATACAACTCTTGAAGTCTGGCTAGAGCAGATCTGCTGAGGATATCGTCACTCCACTACAACCCAGAACTCTGAACTTCAGTTCGGCCGTGTACACTGAGGATAATAGGGGGAATATTGTGCCCAGCCTTCCTCAGAATCATACTCCTGAAATACCCTCCTCGATCAGGATGTCAACCATGAGGAGCTCAGGATATGCTTCAGGATATGTGCAAAATCCTCCGACGGGTAACGTGTCAAATAATAATAACACTCATGCTGCTAACAATAGTGGATCTTTGCAGGATACAGGTGTAACATCAGCATTTACAAGGGAGCTTCAGAAGTTGAAGGACATGATATTCAGTGTACCTGGAGTGGTCCAGCCAATCCCGGAAGTATCACAAGACAACCACAGGATATCTCGCTTTGCATATCCTATCTGTGATGCTGAGATTCCAAAGAGATTTCAAACTCCCAACATGAAGCTTTATGATGGAACTACGGATCCTGAAGAGCATATTGCCCAGTATAGGGAAATGATGGAGATTAACCCTATCCCTCCGGAGCTCAAGGAAGCATGCTTGTGCAAGGGTTTTGGTTCTACCTTAACAGGATCAGCCGTGAAATGGCTCTTGAATGTTCCTCCGCATTCGATTACATCTTTTGCTCACTTAGTGAATTTATTTAATAGTCAGTTTTCTTGTAGTAGAAGCTTTGAAAAACTAACAAGTGACCTCTACAGGATAACACAGGGGCCACAAGAATCCCTGAGAGATTATGTGAACAAGTTCAGCCGGGAATCCTTAGACATTCCGCATCTTGATGTTGCAACAGCTGTGCAAGCTTTCAAGATGGGGCTGCAAAAAGATTCTCAATTTTACCAAGACCTTGTAATGAACCCATGCAGGAACTTGGATGAAGCTCGGAACAGGCCCTAAGATATATTCGATTGGAGGATGACAGAAAGATGCAAGAGAGGATGAACTCATCCAACACCTATGAGTCAACTAACAGGAAGTCATGATCCTCATTTAAGCCATATCGCCCTAAGCCATATGGTAGAAATGAAACAAGAAAGTGAATGCTATCGAAGACGAGGATCCTAAAGAATATCCCGAGTTATCAGAATATTGCTTTTCTGTTAACATTCCTGAATTAATGTATGCCATGCAGGGTTTAGGAGACAAGGCTAGGTGGCCTCGAAAGAATCAACAAAAGGCCGACTGGAAAGATAAGTCAAAATGGTGTGCTTTCCACGAAGATTTCGGACATGTAACTGAGGATTGCATTGCTCTAAGGAAAGAAATAAGCTATCTTCTAAGCAAGGGATGTCTGAAAGATCTCTTAGGAAGAAAGAAGAATAAGGGTCAGGATACTGAGAAGGATCCTGAGCGAGCAGCGTCACCTCCCGCGGATGCCAAGATAATCAACTTTATTTCGAGAGGATCCGACATTTGTGGGACTTCGTATTCGGCGGCAAAGAGACATGCAAAAGAAGCTAAGGCCGAAAGGGGAGACAAACCTATCAGGATGACTACCCTCACAACTGACAAAGTGATCACATTTGATGCTGATGACAGGGATACTGTCCAGGATCCTCATCATGATGCTCTGGTAATAACATTATATGTGGCTAACCATTTTGTACGCAGGATACTGGTCGATAATGGCAGCTCCGTCAACATAATCCAACTAGAAACTCTGAAGAGAATGAATGTATCTCCGATGGATATCACTTCAAAGTCCACCGTGCTTGTTGGGTTCAGTGGAGAGGCTAGGAACACAGTGGGAGAGATAAAGTTACCAGTATATGTTGAAGGGGTCAACTCGGTACAACGTTTCTGTGTGATGGATTCTCTATCCTGCTATAACATCATATTGGGAAGACCATGGATTCATGATATGAAGGTTGTGCCATCAACATATCACCAATGCATCAAGATCCCTACCCCTTGGGGAGTTGTCAAGGTTGAAAGTGATCAGCAGGAGGCGAAAGAATGCTACTCATCCTCGATGAAATCCTCAACCAAGCCTAGTACAGCATAGCAATTAAAGATGCGGGCCCAGGATATCGTGGAGGATTCCGAGCAGGATGTGAAGAAAATTATCCTGGATCAGGATAATCCTGATATCTCGGTGCTCGTAGGAACCAATATCCCTTCGGATATTGAGGAGCAATTAACCAACTTTTTGAAATGCAGGATGTCAACGTTTGCATGGAAGCATGAGGATATGACAGGCATATCCAAAGACATTATCACTCACAAGCTTGGAATCGACAGATCGTTCAAGCCTGTTCAGCAAAAAAGAAGAAAATTTGCTCCTGAGCGGAATACGATTATCCAAGAGGAAGTTGAAAGATTGTTGAAGTCCAGGATGATCAGAGAAGTCAAGTTTCCAAGATGGCTAGCAAATGTAGTCGTGGTACAGAAGAAAAATGGGACATGGAGAGTCTGTGTAGACTACACAGACTTAAATAAGGCTTGCCCTAAAGACCCATTTCCTCTTCCTCACATTGATGCAATGGTGGATGCTACTGCTGGGCATGAAATGCTGACCTTCATGGATGCATCCTCAGGATTTCAGCAGATTCAAATGGAACCTTCTGACCAGGAGGATACTGCCTTCATGACACCAACAGGTATTTATTGTTATACGGCTATGCCTTTTGGTTTGAAAAATGCAGGTGCAACATACCAGAGATTGGTGAACATGATGTTCAAAGACAAGCTGGGGGACACCATGGAGGTATACATTGACGATATGGTGGTAAAATCAAGGAAAGCTCAGGATCACCTCCAGGATATTAAAGGAGCATTTGATATCCTGGATCAATATAACATGAAGCTAAATCCCGCTAAGTGTCATTTCGGAGTGGGGGCAGGAAAATTTCTAGGATATATGGTGACCAAAAGAGGAATAGAGGCGAGCCCGGAGCAGATTAAAGCCATCCTGGATATTAAATCACCCTCAAATATGAAGGATGTTCAACGATTAACGGGGCGAGTGGTAGCATTAAACAGATTTATTTCAAGATCCTCAGAGAAATGCAAAGAGTTTTATGATATCCTGAAGAAGAATAAGAAATTTGAATGGGGAGAGAAGCATGAAGCAGCTCTGCAGGATTTGAAGAAATATCTCTCAACTGCACCTCTACTGATGAAACCTGAGAATGGTGAACCACTATCCCTATACCTCGCAGTATCAGGGAATGCTGTAAATGCCGTCCTTATAAAGGATCATGAAGGTTAGCAATATCCTGTTTATTATGTTAGTAAAAGTTTATTAAATGCTGAAACTAGATATTCTCATTTAGAAAAATTGATACTAGCATTAGTTATGGCATCAACGAAGCTTAGACATTACTTTGAGACAAATAGGATTCATGTTAAAACAAATTATCCTGTAAAAAATGTGCTTAGGAAACCAGAGATGTCAGGCAGGATGGCTAAGTGGTCAGTAAAGTTGAGTGCTTATGATTTAGTATATGAACCTAGAAATGCCATAAAATCTCAGGCTTTAGCTGACTTTGTGGCTGATTTCAGTAGTGACATTCAGGATGAGGTAGACCTAGAAGTCCAACAGTTAGGAGAATCCTCAGGATCCTGGACATTATATACTGACGGTGCATCTAATGTAAGAGGAGTAGGATTGGGAATACTACTAAAATCGCCACAGGGGGACATATTACCCCAGGCTATTAGGTGTGAATTCCCTGCTACTAATAATGAAGCAGAGTATGAGGCTTTAATTGCAGGATTAGAATTGGCTAAGAATATGAGTATCAAGAATTTGCAGGTATATGTTGACTCCTTGTTAATTACTAACCATTTTAATGGATCCTATGCAGTTAAGGGTGAGAAATTAATTGAATACCTCGATATTCTCAAAAAATTAGCAGAATATTTCGATGTTTTTACACTTGAATAGGTACCAAGGGAGGATAATGCTGAACCAGATGCCTTAGCAAATCTGGGATCATCAATCAGGGTACCAGAAGGGACCCAAATACCAATATTACATATCTTGTATCCTGCGACGAATCCTCAGGATAAAGAAGTAGTGGGTATTCAGGATCCTGGAGCAGAGTATCCTGAAAAGGATCCTAAATCCTGGACGGCTCCAATCGTGAGATATCTCAAGGAAGGACACATCCCCGGAGATGAAAATCCTAAGGCATTTAGGATGAAGGTATCACGATTCACTATTATAAATAATGTTTTATACAAGAAATCTCTTGCAGGACCGTGTTAGGGGTGAATTTCTAAGTAATCAGTGATCCTTAATTGCCGTTGGGTTTAGTGATCCTTACTTCTGTATGAACTGGTGATCCTCTGAAGTGCTTCAGGATCAGGATCATGGATCACTATAAGGATCCTTGTACTAACAATTGTCTACTTTGAATTCGAAATTGTTTTGCAGGAGTATCAACTTGGACTTGGTCTTGGCGATATTCCTGGAGAATATGCTATGTTTATTCCGCACGTGCCTGGCTGAAAATGGACGTTATGGAGTCGTGGAAGACTTGCACCATTTGCGGAATGTTAGTTAGAGTAGATATTTTCTATTTTTAAAGGGGTAGCGAGCTAATTAGAAAACACTTGGCTATTTTTGGCTACACACACACTCGTACAACTGCTCTCACCAGCTCTCGCTAACTCACTTGGCGATTACACACCTTTACACACAATACACTGTAGTGATTCCTGTACTTAGCTCGCTATCATCCGAAGTTGTATTACATTTCTTGTTTAATTTGAGTTGGTGATCGGTAGTTTCCATCACCCGAGGTTTTTTATGCCGGAGATCATTCATTGATCAAGGGCTTTTTCCTCGTATAAATCTTCGTGTCACTTGTTCATTACATTTCATAGTGATCCTTATTGTTGTTCATCAATTCAAGCATCATATCCCACAACAGAAAGTTTGGTTACATTGTCATTGCTTGATTTTTGACCAAAACAGTTTGGCGCCCACCGTGGGGCAATTGGTGCTTCATTCCTAAAGAGATTCGTGTTTTCGTGGTCATTTCGGTTCATAACAACCAGGCAGATGGCTTCCTCAGCGAAGAACACCTCAAACTTGATGCCATCATTCAGTTCTTCAAAAGGCGTTCCTCCTTTGCCTCCACCACCTTCTGGATCCCAGAAGAATGCTGAGAATGCTGCGAAGAAACCGACCCCCATTTTCCAAAAACCACGAACTTCTTTTGTTTCAACTAATCCTGCTACTAATGATCTTTACACTCTGATTTTGCAGATGAGGAATCATGCACAAGAGCAGGACAAAACCAACGAAAGGATCCTCCGGGAGATCGATGAGATCAAGAAACGGAAGAAATCAGTGGAGGATCACTCTCCTCTGATGCCAAGATCGTTGAACTTCGACACTCCGGTCATAACTTCTCAACACTCAGCAGTTCCGGACGTTCAATACTTGGGTGAATTACCAGGAAGGCGTTATGGAACAGCAACTATGAGTCAGGCATTTAGCTCTTACTTCCAGCCTTAGGGATCCTCTTCTCAACCATCAGGATCCTTCTCTCAGCATCAGGGATACCTCACGTCAGGAGGATATTTGGGAATGCCTGCAGTCCAAGGATCCTCCCAGGTCCAAGGATCCTCCCAGGTACAAGGATCCTCCCTTGCCCCAGGATCCTCTCTGGTCCCAGGATCCTCTCTGGTCCTAGGATTCTCTCTGGCCCCAGGATCCTCTCTGGCCCCAGGATCCTCTCTAGTCCCAGGATCCTCTCTGGTTCCAGGATCCTCTCAGGTTCAAGGATCATCTCAACTCCAAGGATCCAACGTCCTTCAGGACCAAGGATCCTTGAGAAGTATGCAGCCTCAGAACTCGGACGTTCATCAAGGAGACTTCATACCAATGCAGACCATTGCTCCCTCTGGTCCTTCAACCATGCCAGAGTCTCGTCAATATGGATTCACATCCGCGATTCCAAACATGAACCCTCCGGGAGGTAACATTTTTAATAATTCATATAAAACTAACCATGGCTTTATGCAGGATACAGGTCTCAATCAGGCTATGGCCAGGGAGTTACAGAAGCTCAAGGATATGATATCCAGTGTTCCAGGAGTGGTTAAACCCATTCCTGAAATTGCGGATGGTAGCCATAGAATATCTCGTTTTGCACCACTCTTATGTGATGCTGAGATACCTGAAAGATTCCAGATACCATCCATGAAGCTCTATGATGGTTCAACGGATCCAGAGGAGCATGTAGCTCAATACAGGGAGAGGATGGAGATCAACCCAATTCCTGAAAGGTTAAAAGAAGCATGTCTATGCAAGGGATTTGGATCCACACTTACAGGATCTGCTCTTAAATGGCTGCTAAGTCTTCCCCCTTACTCTATTACTTCATTTGCTAATCTAGTTAATTTGTTTAATAGCCAATTCTCTTGTAGTAGAAAGTTCGAACGGTTAACTAGTGATCTATATAGGGTAACACAAGGTCAAAATGAATCACTTAGAGATTATATCACTAAGTTTAGTAAAGAATCCTTGGATATTCCTAACTTGGATATTGCTACGGCTGTAGAAGCCTTTAAAATGGGATTACTTAGGGATTCATTATTCTATGATGATCTTGTTATGACACCTTGCAGGAATCTTGATGAAGTAAGGACTAGGGCCCTTAGGTTCATCCGCCTAGAGGATGATAAAAGGATCCAGGATAGATTAGCAGGATCCTCAAAACAGGAGAAACAAGGATCCTACTTCAGGAACAACAAATCCAAGTTCTACAATAAGTCTGACAATCAGAATGTGCATTCAGTGGAACAAGAAGAGGATGATGAGGATTATCCTCCTATTTCAGAATACTGTTTTTCTGTTGATAACAATAAACTAATCCTTGCAATGCAGAATTTAGGTGAGAAAGCAAGGTGGCCAAGGAAAAGCGATAAACCAGCTGCTACAAAGGATAAGTCCAAGTGGTGCGCATATCATGAGGATTTCGGGCATCTCACTGAAGAGTGCATTGCACTTAGAAAGGAAATTGGTTACTTGTTGAGCAAGGGGCATTTGAAAGAGCTTTTGGGACGAAAGAAGTCAAGGGTTCAGGATCCTGAAAGGATCCCGGAAAGGGCTCCTGCTCCTCCAGCAGATGCACAAGTCATAAATTTCATATCCGGTGGATCAGACATCTGTGGTACATCCTTTTCGGTAGCAAAAAGACATGCTAAGGAAACCAAGATGGACAACGGAGACAGACCTGTCCGGACCTCTGTTGTCACCCAGGATAAAGTCATTACTTTTGACGAGGATGATAGTGTTGATATCCAGGATCCTCATCATGATGGTCTTGTAATTACATTGTTTATTTCTAACCACTTTGTTCGCAGGATCCTTATAGATGGAGGAAGCTCTGTGAACATCATCCAGCTTGATGTCCTCAAGAAGATGAATATCCCGGAGTCTGATATTATCCCAAGATCCTCAGTGCTTGTGGGATTCAGTGGAGAAACTAAGAATACATTGGGGGACATCAAACTTCCAATCTATATTGAAGGATTGCATTCTTATCAAAAGTTTTGTGTTATAGATTGCTTATCATGTTGTAATGTTATCCTTGGCAGGCCATGGATACATGATATGAAGGCAGTCCCATCCACCTATCATCAATGTGTAAAGCTTCCAAGTCCTTGGGGAGTGGTGAAAATTGAGAGTGATCAACAGGAGGCTAAAAATTGCTATACCTCATCAATGAAGCCAGCCTCAAGACCAAGGGAGCAATAGCAATTAAAGTATCCTTCAAGAGATGTCTTGGAGGCAAGAGAATAGGATTTGAAAGAAATCCTCATGGATCCTGATGATCCTGAATCCAAGATCTTCATAGGGTCAGGGATCCTTAGCAATATCGAACAGGAGCTAGTATCCTTCCTTAAAAGAAGGAAATCCACCTTTGCCTGGAAATATGAAGATATGACAGGTATATCTAAGGATATAATTACTCATAAACTTGGCATTGACAGGTCATTCAAGCCTATCCATCAAAAGAGGAGGAAGTTTGCACCTGAGAGGAATGCTATTATCCAGGAAGAGGTAGATAAGCTACTTCGGGCAGGTATGATAAGAGAGGTTAAGTATCCAAGATGGTTAGCCAATGTGGTTGTTGTTCAAAAGAAAAATGGAAAGTGGAGGGTATGTGTCGATTTCACTGATTTAAACAAGGCATGTCCCAAGGATCCTTTCCCATTACCCCACATTGACTCCATGGTGGATGCTACCGCGGGTCATGAGTTGTTAACTTTCATGGATGCTTCATCTGGATTCCAACAAATTCAGATGGAACCATCTGATCAGGAGGATACAGCCTTCATGACCCCAACTGGTATATATTGTTATATTGCTATGCCATTTGGACTAAGGAATGCAGGTGCTACTTACCAAAGGCTTGTCAATATGATGTTCAAGGAACAAATTGGACACACTATGGAAGTCTACATTGATGACATGGTGGTTAAGTCCAAGAAGGCTGAGGATCACCTTAAAGACTTGGAGGAAGCATTCAATATCCTTGATAAATATAATATGAAACTTAATCCTTCTAAGTGTCATTTTGGTGTTAAGGCAGGTAAATTCTTAGGCTATATGGTGACAAAGAGGGGCATTGAAGCAAGTCCAGAGCAAATCAAGGCTATTGTGAATATCAAATCTCCTGCCAATGCTAAGGATGTACAGAGATTGACCGGCAGGATCGCAGCCTTGAACAGATTCATATCCAAATCCTCAGAAAAGTGCAAGGAATTCTATGACGTCCTGAGGAAGAATAGGAAATTTGAATGGACCGAGAAGCATGAAAGTGCCCTTAAAGCTTTGAAGGATTACCTATCCTCAGCCCCAGCCTTGATGAAACCAGAAAAGGGAGATGTATTATCCTTATACTTGGCGGTATCCTCAAAAGCAGTAAGTGCGGTCTTTGTTAAGGATCACCAAGGTACACAACATCCTGTTTACTATGTAAGTAAGAGTTTACTTGATGCTGAATCCAGGTATTCACACTTAGAAAAACTTATCCTTGCATTAATTATGGCATCTACTAAATTGAGACATTATTTTGAAACTCATACCATTGTTGTTAAGACTAATTTTCCTATTAAGAATGTTCTCAGGAAACCTGAGATGTCAGGAAGGATGGCTAAGTGGGCAGTGAAGTTAA
This sequence comes from Helianthus tuberosus, assembly GCA_030545235.1. Taxonomy (NCBI): domain Eukaryota; kingdom Viridiplantae; phylum Streptophyta; class Magnoliopsida; order Asterales; family Asteraceae; genus Helianthus; species Helianthus tuberosus. The sequence continues at coordinate 36,530,751 of CM060357.1, read as the reverse complement.
GTGCATATGATATAAGATATGAACCAAGGACTGCAATCAAATCCCAAGCCTTAGCTGACTTTGTGGCAGATTTTAGTAGTGATTTGCAAAAGGAGGCTGAATTAGAAGTCCAACAGCTTGAAGAAACCAAGGATCCTTGGGTACTGTTCACTGATGGATCCTCCAATGTAAACGGAACAGGGCTTGGAATACTACTAAAATCGTCACAGGGGGACATAATACCCCACTCCATAGCTTGTGAATTTCAAACTACCAATAATGAGGCTGAATATGAAGCCTTGATAGCTGGTTTGCAAATTGCAAAGCATATGAGGATCAGGTATCTTGAGGTACATGTAGATTCCTTACTGATCACTAATCACTTTAATGGATCCTATGCTGTTAAAGGTGAAAAGTTAATCAAATATTTGGAGATAGTCAAAGAATTGGCACTCTCTTTTGTATCCTTTAGTTTGACACAGGTACCAAGGGAAGAGAATGCAGAAGCTGATGCATTAGCCAATCTAGGATCATCTTTGAAGATTCCTGAGGATATCAAGATCCTTATTATCCATATCCTGACCCCTGCTATCGAGGATCATGCAGCTATGGAGATAGATGAAGATTCTGCAATCATCCCTAGTGATGATACTCAATCTCATTCAGGGTCATGGATCCTCCCAATCATGAGATACATACAACATGGAGAAATTCCTACAGGAGAAAACCCAAGGGCTTTCAAAACTAAGGTATCTCAATTTACAATATTAAATAATATGTTGTATAAACGATCTCTCGCAGGACCATATCTTAGATGCATTGAGGATCCTGAAATCCAAGAAGTCCTAAAGGATTTCCATGAAGGAGATTGTGGAAATCACACTGGGGGCAAGGCATTATTCTCAAGGATCCTGAGGACAGGATACTATTGGCCCACTATGAAGAAGGATGTTGTGGAGTATGCCAAGAAGTGTGATCCTTGTCAGAGGCATAGTAATATCCTTCATCAACCAGCAGAGCTCTTGCATCCTATATCCTCTTCCTGGCCATTCATGAGATGGGGAATGGATATAGTTGGAAAGCTTCCTAAGGCACCTGGTGGAAAAGTATTCATGCTTGCTATGACTGATTACTTCTCTAAGTGGATAGAGGCTGAAGCCTTTGCTCAAGTCAGGGAAAAGGAAGTTATATCCTTTATTAAAAGAAATATTATTACTAGATTTGGTATCCCTTCTGAGATTATTTGTGATAATGGATCACAATTTATTGGGAATAGAACCACTAACTTTTGTGACAGCTGGGGGATTAAGATGATAACATCAACACCAGTCCACCCACAAGCTAATGGTTAGGCAGAATCATCCAACAAGATCATCATCAACAATTTGAAGAAAAAGCTTGGATCCAAGAAAGGAAAATGGGCAGAAGAACTACCTTATGTACTTTGGGCTAATAGGACGACTCCCAAGAATGCTACTGGCCAAACTCCATTTTCTTTGGTGTTTGGGGCACAATCAGTAATCCCTACAGAGATGGCGGTTCCAACTGCAAGAACAAGCATTTGTGATCCTGAAGGAAATGCTGAAAACTTGATTCAAGACTTGGATACTATAGAAGAAATCAGGGATTTAGCAAGGATAAGGATGACCAGTTATCAACAAAGGATGGCTAGAGCTTACAACAGAAATGTCAGGATCAGGAAATTCCAAGTTGGGGATATGGTATTAAGGAAAGCATTTCAAAATACCACTAATCCTGCTGATGGAAAACTAGCACCAAAGTGGGAAGGCCCCTATTTGATTGAAGCTGAAGCAGGAAAAGGGGCATATCGATTGCTAACAATGGAAGGTGATTTGCTACCAAGAGCTCGGAATGCTGTCCATTTGAAGAAATATTTCATGTGATCATGATCCGTGATCCTTACCAGACAAGTATCCTTAAAGGATCCCTACTAACAGATGATCCTCTTTCTGGTAACATTCCAATCTCAAACTATTTCATTCTTTTATTCTCTTACAAGGATAAGGACCCTGCATCCTTTATCCTCCTTTCACTTGATTCTGAGTTTTGAAGGTTCATGTATCCTTAACTAAAGATTGAGTATCCACAGAAGTATCCAGTTATTTGGGCTTGACCCCAGTTATTTGGGCTTGACCCCAGTTATTTGGGCTTGACCCCAGTTATTTGGGCTAGTCCCCAGTTTGGGCCTGTCCCCAGCTTCGCCAGTAGCGCATGATGATCCTGGTATAGTTCATGTCAATGGGACCAGTACTCGCTTTAGGGGCTGACAATTTCATTGTACTGGCTATATTCAGGATCCTACGTATAATGGTAGATGTACTATACATCCGTTCCTAAGGTTTCTAACGTTTTCACGTTAGCTAAGGTTTTGGCATTTTCATGTCACTAAGTTTGGATAGTCGCCAGTAAGGGCCATACTCCAGTTTACATACGATCCTTTGGGCTTGTCCCCAGTTATCCTTTGGGCTTATCCCCAGTATATTGGGCTTGTCCCCAGAATTGTTGGGCTTGTCCCCAGTTACTAACTTTCATTTTATATTGGCTTAGTCCCAAGTTATATCTTATTTCAGGTTTATGAAGATAAATAACCAAGGATTCTTGATCCTTACTTTCAACTAAGGTTTGTATCTTGGTTATCCTGATGATAAATGTTAAAGGTTAGGATCCTAACTTGGATTCTCAGGTATGATCCTTAACTATTTTGATTTTATCATTTATGTGATTGACCCTTATCCTTTGACAATTGAACTTATGATCCTTAAACTATGTTACTTTTCAGAACTTATCAATTATGGGTTATGTGATCTTCGATAATATCCTAAACTTTTTGGGACATTTCTTAAATTTTTTCCCTACTTGATAAGTTTAAACAAAATAAATATCACAACAGTTGGAAAGTAAAATATCAACACAGGATAAGCCAAAAAGTTAAAGTTATTTTATTCACAAAAAATTAAACCCTTCTAAGTTGTCAAAATTACCTACCCCGAGCATCTACCAGTAATAGGTGGCCCGTCCGCTGGGGTAGGTAAAGGGTATCCATTGTTCATAGGTCTAACAAGTGCAGGAAATTAAAGACGGAAGGATAACGAGTGGCTTCATCCCCCAAACAGAGGATCCATCCACCACCTATTATCCTACCTATTGTTCAAAGGATCATCCACGATCCTCAACGCTAATTACTATTGTTTAAGTACAGACCAACCATTGTTCATCAAAACATCATAACCAAAGCAAACTACCAAACTTAAAAAATGGGCTCCGGCTACGTCTAGAAATGTCCTTCATCGCCCATTCATGCAGCTTACACCTTCGCTGCATCATCATCCCCTCCAGCTCCGGTATCATTCGCTTGATCCTTGCCGCTACCACTAGCCTCGATTGCCAGAACCTCCTCAGCCTCGTTAGCCTCATCCTCATCCTCCAATTCAGCCAGCCTAGCCTTCCAGCCCTCCATGTCCCAGTTGCTCCTATCAAAGGCGGGATCCTGAGCTTCTTGAGCCATCTGTAGCTTGGTCTTGTACATGGCAATGGCTGCGGAGACCTTAGCATCCTCTATGATTTCGTGCTTCTCATAATCAACATTGATCAGAATGGTAGCTATCTGGGCTTTGGCATCCTTAAGATCCTTCTCAAGAGAGGCAATTTTGTGATCCTTGAGCACCGCCACCTTTTGGAGATCAGAGTATTTCTCCTCAAGACCCTCAACATTCCCAACATAGTCCTCGATCTCCGCAAATTTCTGTAAACAAGACAATACAAAGTTAGGATCATATGATTCTCAATTGGATAGGATAACTAAGCTGAGTCAGTGATCCTTACATCGTTGAAGTACTCGAGGAATTGATGGCGGATCAGGGGCAGGCCTTGTAGGTTGTCAGCTTCGGAAGTCTTCCTTTTCTTTCCACCTCTTCCCTTCGAAGCGGTTGCCTTGGGGATGGCGATGGAAGGGCTAGCAGCAGATTTTTTCTTGGAGGATCGAACAGTGTCAAGCTCAGTGACGCTGAATTTGGAGGCAGATCTTGATGATTTTCCAGCGCCTACACACCTAAAACAGATAAGTATCCTTATCCTATATCTTTTTAACTATTTATTCAAACATTTAAATATAAAAAGTACAGGATACTTACTTGACATAGTGACAGAACCTGAGGATACCTCTTGAGAATCCTGGGTGTTTGTTTTGAATGATCTTGTGGTAGGATCAAGTTTTCTGAAAGCAGCAAGTCTCCCCTTGGTGGCAGCTGAAGGAATAATATGTGAGAATGTGATAGCTGTACAAAAAAAAAACAGGAGCATATTAGTAGTCATCATCAGAAATGAGCTTACTCAGTGATCCTTCTAAGGATCCTCTACCCTACCATGGGTGCTCCACTTCCTTGGCAGATCCTTTCCATCCTGGATAGAATCCCTTCTGACGAAGAAGAATCTCCGTTTCCAGTTGGTATCATTTTTAGTGGCCTTAAAGATGGGATGTTCTTCACCGGGTTTGCGCTTGAATAGATATCGGTGGAATCCAAAGGTTGTGAGATCATACATCTCAGCTAGTTCTGACATTCCCAAGTCAATTCCTTCTTGCTCAATGATCCTTTCAAGGGTATATAAGACTCTCCAGATCATTGGCATAGCCTGGATGTAGGAGATGCCGGTGAGGGAGAAGAAAGACTGGGTGAATTCAGGGAAAGGATATGAGTATCCTATTGTGAACGGTGTGACCGGGAAAGCTACCCAAGTTTCAGAAATGTAGTCACTAAGAACGGTGGGGTCAAATGGTTTGAAAACAGTATTTTCCGGAAAACAGTGGCGGATTCTGTCTATTTGTGGATCAGAGAAACAACATATTTCTTTCACCGAATTTTCAATGATCCCCTGGCTTTTGAGAGGAGTGTCCTTCTTATGATCCTTCGCCGGTGAGGATCTTAGCATCATCTTGAAGAAGGTGAAGAAAGAAGGAGCAGAGAAAGAAAACGTAAAGAAGGAAGAGGAAGAGAAATACCTGCTTGGTCTTCGGATATGAATTTAAAGGGAGTTACTCTTGATTTTAAATGCAGATTGATCTCTATCTCTAACTCCTATTTATAATGATGATTCTGCAGGATAGTCACTTCAGTGACGTCATGATTCGCAACGGCTAGTCCGATTATAACGGCTAGTTATCCGTTGGTTAAATGCGGATAAGAACAAAATATAACTCATTTATTTACAAAATTACTCCTTATATTTTGGGGGCAATTGTTAGGGGTGGATTTCTAAGTAATCAGTGATCCTTAATTGCCGTTGGGTTTAGTGATCCTTACTTCTGTATGAACTGGTGATCCTCTGAAGTGCTTCAAGATCAGGATCATGGATCACTATAAGGATCCTTGTACTAACAATTGTCTACTTTGAATTCAAAATTTTTTTGCAGGAGTATCAACTTGGACTTGGTCTTGGCGATATTCCTGGAGAATATGCTATGTTTATTCCGCACGTGCCTGGCTGAAAATGGACGTTATGGAGTCGTGGAAGACTTGCACCATTTGCGGAATGTTAGTTAGAGTAGATATTTTCTATTTTTAAAGGGGTAGCGAGCTAATTAGAAAACACTTGGCTATTTTTGGCTACACACACACTCGTACAACTGCTCTCACCAGCTCTCGCTAACTCACTTGGCGATTACACACCTTTACACACAATACACTGTAGTGATTCCTGTACTTAGCTCGCTATCATCCGAAGTTGTATTACATTTCTTGTTTAATTTGAGTTGGTGATCGGTAGTTTCCATCACCCGAGGTTTTTTATGCCGGAGATCATTCATTGATCAAGGGCTTTTTCCTCGTATAAATCTTCGTGTCACTTGTTCATTACATTTCATAGTGATCCTTATTGTTGTTCATCAATTCAAGCATCATATCCCACAACAGAAAGTTTGGTTACATTGTCATTGCTTGATTTTTGACCAAAACAGACCGTATTTGAGGTGCTTGGAGGATCCTGAAGCCAAAGAAGTACTTCAGGATATACATGAAGGGGATTGTGGTAATCACACTGGGGGCAGATCATTGTTCTCGAAAGTGTTAAGGACAGGATATTCTTGGCCAACGATGAGGAAAGATGCTGCAGAATATGCTCGAAGGTGTGATGCATGTCAAAGGCATAGTAACATACTACATCAACCAGCTGAACCGCTATATCCTGTAACTTCCCCTTGGCCATTCATGAAATGGGGGATGGATATAGTTGGGAAGTTACCGAAAGCTCCAGGAGGAAAAGTCTTTATGCTAGCAATGACGGATTATTTCTCTAAGTGGGTTGAAGCTGAAGCATTTGTTCAAGTTAGAGACCAAGAAGTAGTATCCTTCATAAAGAGGAATATCCTGACTAGGTTTGGGGTACCAGCTGAAATTATTTGTGATAATGGGTCCCAGTTTATAAGCAAGAGGACTACTGACTTTTGCAAAAGTTGGGGAATCAAAATGGTCACGTCTACTCCGGTACATCCTCAAGCGAATGGACAAGCTGAATCCTCAAACAAGATAATTGTCAATAACCTGAAGAAGAGACTTGGAGCTAAAAAAGGAAGATGGGCAGAAGAATTACCCTTTGTTTTGTGGGCTGATAGGACAACGGTAAAAAATGCAACCGGCCAAACCCCATTTTCCTTGGTATTTGGAGCAGAAGCAGTGATTCCAATGGAAATGGCGATACCTACTGCAAGATCTATCTTACAGGATCCTGAACAGAATCCTGAAGCCTTATGTCAAGATTTGGATACTATAGATGAAAAAAGAGATGCAGCAAGGCTAAGGATGGCAGCATAGCAACAGAGAATATCCAGAGCATATAACAAGAATATAAGGACTAGGAGATTTCGAGTTGGTGATTGGGTGCTAAGAAAGGCTTTTCAAAATACCACTAATCCTGCCGATGGCAAGCTAGCTCCAAAATGGGAAGGACCATATGAAGTTGAGTCAGAAGCAGGAATAGGAGCATATAGACTCAAGAATATGGAAGGGGATATGCTACCAAGATCCTGGAATGCAATACACTTAAAGCTCTATTTCAAGTAAGAATATAATTTAATTTCTATCTCAGAATGGTATGTATTCTATATCTTTTAAATATATTTGTTTATTATATTGAACCCAATACTGACTTAAGCATCGGAGGGGTGTTAGCCAGGCTAACACCCACCTTAGTTTACAGTTGTTTTGCAGCATATGTTTCAGGATATAGCTCCAGGATATGCACTCACGATAACTCGAAAGATTAGAGGAGTGGCCCCCTCTCTCACGTTTAAGGGATCTTGATCCCTTCAAAGGTTTAAAGGTATTCACCTTTCTTTCGAATTGGGTTTAAACACCTCGCCTGGAGCGCAAGTTATCTAGGTATAGTTCAAGGTAGCGGGACCAGTTCATGTAAAAGTGGCTGACAATTTCGTTACTGTTGGCTATATCCTGGATCCTGAAGGTATATGAGGATTGATCACCCTCTCTCACGAAAGGGTATTTTCATACTCTCTAAGGTTTAAAGGTTTTCACCTTTCTAAGATTTGGAGTTTATACACTCTCGCCTGTAGCGCATGAAAATCAGGGTTTATCCCCAGGATATCAGGGTTTATCCCCAGGATATTAAGGGTTTATCCCCAGTATGCTAAGGATTCATTTCAGGATATCAAAAGTTTTGCCTCGGGGTGTTTGGAATTTCTTCAAGCCAAAGTGTGAATACATTTGCATTTCTGTGTTGTACACAGGGGGCATACATTATACTATTCGAAGGGTGGATCCAAGTTTATAAGTAGGCACTGGGGACATTCCTAAGGTGGAAGATTGGAATTGACTCTCTAAGAGTCTTTGGTATGATCTCTCTTTTTTTTCAAATGATTTAAGTCTTCTAAGTTATATGACAATATCCTGACCAGGATATCTCTTAGGATACTTGTCAGGATATTTTCAGGATATGTTCCCGTAATATTCCCAAAAATGTTCAAACAAAACAGTTTTCATAAGTAAAATTTGTGCACTAATAACAGCAATAATAAAGTCAAAAGAGAAGTTATATTAATAACATACCAAAAGATGTGCTCTTAGTTTCACCTCAAAACAAGGCCCATCCACTAAGAGCACCAATAGTTCCTTACCATATTTACCCAACAGTTGAAGGTTTCATCTCAAACCGAGACCCATCCACCTCCAACTGTTGTATTGTTCAAAAAGCATGCAGGAAATGTAAATTGTTCAGGTGCAGAAAAGTAAAGTGCGGAAAAAGTAAATTGTTTTGGGAATTACAGACCAACATTCAAATTCAAAAAGGTGGGCTCCGGCCTTGGCACGTATATCCATCATTGCCCACCTGAATGCCCTCAAACAGCGGCATCTTCTCCAACCTTCTCTGCCTTCTCAGCTCCAGCATCCTGAGCAGCATCCTCACCAGCATCCATCCCAGCATCCGCTCCAGCATCCTTCTTATCTTCAGCCTTGTCCACCACCTCTGCTGACTTAGAGGATTCTCCGGCTTCAGTAGGAAGTGGCACAGCTTTGCCTCCGAGCTCCTTCAGCTTGGCAACCCAGGATTCAACCGGCCAGGATGGGCATACAAGGCCTGTCTCCTTGGCCTCGTAGGCCATCTTGATGCGAGCTTGCAACAAGGAGGCGATAGCAGAGGCTTTGATCCCTTCCCGGAAAGAAACCATGGCCTGTTCGTGATCCATTTGGACGGTTGCAAGTTTGAGCTCAGCATCTTGGGTGACCTTCTTCAGCATGCCTTCGTAGTGCCGGGTCTTTGCTTCAGCAATGGCACCTTGATCGGCAACGGTGCTTTCAAGCTATTTGATCCTGGCTTCATGGAGTGCAGCAGTACCACAGGCATCATTGTAGAGGTGGAGCAGATGCTGGAGACCCTGCATATTAAATTTCAGGTATGAGTCAATATATGTTAATCAGGATATCCTATCAGGATATCCTATCAGGATATATGTGCAGGATATGTAGCAGGATATTACCTTGTTGAGGAAGGATGTCATTGGCTCTAAGGAGTCAGAAAAGCTGAGTTCGTCGTAGGAGAACCCTTCTGGACCTGGAACACTGATTTCAGGAGCTTTCCTCTTTTTTGCTGTGGAAGCACGAGTCCTCGAATTGGCTTTAGGAGCCGGGAGTGGCTTGGAGCTGGTGGCAGCAGAGGTCTCTTTCTTGACCGTGACTGGAGTAGGGTAGCTGTCAAGTTCTTCAAGGTCTAGGTAGACAGGAACCTTGCTGGAGTCTGCATACAGGGAGTAAAATTTTTCCTAAGGATATCAAATAAAAACATGTATATACAGGATATTTTGCAGGATCCTTACCAGACATGTTTGCACTAGAAAGAGGACTTGGAGACGGTGGAGATGGGTTGAAACTTCTTTCAGCCCCTGGGAGGAATCTGATAGCGTCAATCCTTTTTTGTGAATCAACAAGGGGAGGTGCAATCTTCCTGAAATCAGCTGCGTGCAAAACAGAAAAGAGAAAAATTGATTAGTTCAGGATATGGAACAGGATAAGATGCAGGATCTTCCTTAAACCCTAAATCCTACCCTTTTTCAACCATTTCACCGGATATTCCGTTCCACCAGGGATTGAGTCTCTTTTTACAAAGAAGAACTTAGATTGCCAGTTATCCTCGTTCCTGGTGGCACGAAGTATCAGCGGGTCGCCGGAGGTGGAATAAAATAAAAATCTACATGATCGGTGGCATCTAAGCTTGTAAGCTAGGGGGAGATCATGAACAGAAAGATCAGGAATGTGATTTTTCTTGATCTGATCAAGAACGGATAGAACACGCCACAACATTGGCATTGTTGACTGAAAGAGATTTTTGTGATCTTGAAGAATTCGGTGATGAAGTCTGGAAAGGGGAACTGTAACCCTAAGGTGAAGGGAAAGGCACTAAAGCACAACCACTCATCGGAGACCATATCCGACCGGATTTCCAGGTCGAAAGGCCAGAATACCGTTCCTTTCGGAAAGATACCGGAGGATTTCAAAGCCGACAAGTGGGCCCTATCAAAAGAACATATTTCTTTCTCCGGTTCTTGGAGAAGATTATGCTGAATGAATGTGGGAGCCGAATCACCAGAACTGGATCTTGTGTGTCTCGGCATTTGATCGCCTGAATTTTTGACCGGAAAAGGAGGATGAAGATGAAGATTAGAGAGAGAATTTTTACCTTTTTTCCTTATCGATAGTGATTAAAAAGAGATGAGGATGAGAAGATATAGGGTGCAATGAGTAAATATAGGCTGAGTAAGTTGCTAACGGTCACATCATTGGTCTTATCTCTTAATTACCTCGATCTCTGTGAAAAATGTAACCGTTAGTGCAGGATACTAAACGGTAACATTTTTGGGGACAATTGTTATGGGAAGAATTCTGAGCCCATATCCTGAGAAATATCTTGGGTTATATCTTGGTTATATAATATTTGTTCACATCCGGGATGCTGATTCAGGATATTGGTAACATCCTGAATGGTATCCTCAGGATCACTAACGGATTATGTGCAGGTACGTGGGTTAGAAGCTACTAACGTTCACAAGGACTCATTCCGCGGGAGACTCGGTCCAAGTCGTTCAAATAAAGACGTTGAAGCCGCATTACTCGGTCTACAACGTTTACAATGGAATATTCGGAGCATCCCATATTTGTAGGAATTTTTGTTTGTAATTCGTTACTATAAATAGGTGGGTATACCAGATCGAATAGGACATCACAGCAACACTCACTACACTCTTACACTCGCTCTCTAGCAATTTTCACTTTCGCACAAAAACATTGTAACACTTAGCGATCTGGTCAATATCCTGCACTGTATCCTGAAGTTCAAGGCAATAAGAAGAACAAGGCAGCTGCGATTGTCAGCTCCCGAGGTTTTATGCCGGCGATCTAGATTGATCAAGGGCTTTCCTCGTATATCTCGTGTCAACCCCTTTACTTTTCGCTCATTGTTTGATCATAGATACAACTCAATATCCTGAGCCGTATCCTGAATACTGTTTTTCCAAACAACTTAACCAGCATATTTTCAACACACTTTTTAGCACACTACCTCACTTAACTAATTTGATCACTTAATTGCTTCGATAATTTTTGACCAAAACATTAATTTACTACTCTATAAATAAAGATATATACAGGTAGGATAATATACGCATGACATGTACATGTATAGGTTATATATACACAAATGAATAATTAAAATAGTTTGCTCATATTTTTGTTTTATTTTAGAGTAAAGTACATGGTCCTTGTGATTTACCAAAATTTTGGATTTGTTCCCTATTTTTCTAAAAGTACTCAAATAGTCCTTGTGATTGGCAATTTGTAAAACATTTAGTCTGCAGTCAACAAATTTAAAGGTTTTAGCATGTCTAAGTTAGGGACTAAATGCGTTATAAAGTGCAAACCACAAAGACCATCCATACATAGTATTGGAAAAAGCTGGGGACTAAACGCGTTACAAAGTGCAAATCATAGGGATCATTTGTGTACTTTTTGAAAGTTATGGACCAAATCTAAGATTTTAGTAAACCATACGGACCATCTATTTACTTTACTCTTTTTTTTACAACACTACACTCATACCATTTTCTATAATTTTTTTATGATTAGGAAAATGAATGTTTCACTGTTTGCGTTTTCTCATAGTGTGTATAGAGAGAGAGAGTGTGTGTGAGAGAAAAAAGAGGGGAGGGGGGGGGGGGGGGGGGGGGGGACTAGCAAAAAAATATGATTTTGCTTAAAAAATGTAAAAAGTAAATTAACACATGGTGTCTTAAATTTTTTAGGTGTGGTGTTATACACTGACATTTTATGAAGAAAAAAAATAACGCCTTGTTTTAGTTTTCTTTTTACAATTTTTAGGCAAATGCTCGATTTTAACATAACACAACCCATGTTTGTGTGTAGAACAGATCCAATGAAAACTTTAAATATTACGAGAACTCACAAGAAACCTATAGTTTTATCTTTCAAACTAGAGTAAACTGTAGTTTTCATCCTTATGATTTGGTCAAAAAATCAGGTTCCATCCAAAATGAAACCTTTTAACACTCTTAGTGCCTGCTCTTTCACATTTTAACATTTTTAACTTGATATACTAACTATGTTTGATATTAATTTTTGTTAATTACTGTCAAATGACTAAAATTCCTTTGTTAATAATATACGCTAAAACTAATTCAACACATATATTAATAAATTGTGTGATCCACTAAATTGAACACCAACAAGACTGATTTCCAGCCAAATCGTTTTTTTGGCCACCATGATTATTCTTTGTCGTTTTTTGTCACCTAATGTGATTATAAACCCTCACCGATTGTGATTTACAATCGTCAATTGTCATAATAAGGGTGTTATCATCACCCCTGAAATCAAACCATGACCGAAATAATCGATAGAGGACTAACAATTCCTTGTTCATGTTGATTTTCCTGTAAAGTGCTTTCATTAGATGATGTTTCCACTTCCGTCTCCCATATGAACACCACCTACCACCTAAATTAGACATTAGACTGTCGATCACTACCAAGGTTTTTTTTTTCAATCTCAACTATATATGTGCGTGTGTGTTTTTCTCATTCCGGTCTGAGCTCTCTTTTCAACAAAATCTATATCGAATCAAAGGGGCAAGGTGGTTTTAACCATTTGGAGAACTCTGATCTATGAAGGGGGCATGTGTGTTTCAACAATTTAAAACTTGAATTTGATAAAGTGGTAGGTGTCTCAATTTTACACATGCGTAAATGGAAATTACACATTGGTTATTATCAATGCTACTAACAATAAAAAAGTAAAAAAATACAAATAAACTAAAAAACAACTCAAATTTATTTGATTTGACATGTTAAGGTAAGAGTATGTTGAATGAAAGGAAAGGTTAGAAAATAATGTATATTGTGAAAATGTTGAAGAGAAATCTTTATAATTGACAAGTTCAAAAATGATATAACAAGTATAAGAAAAGATTTTACGTTTAGCATCACCATAATTGACAAGTATAAATAGCTGAAAAGATTTTACGTGTAGCATCACCTTAAATAGTGTCGGGTATGTATGTATGTTGCAAAACATTTTACGGTATATCATTTTCCTTTTCTTTTTAAACATGTGATTATGTCGGAGAAAAGGATACAAAATAACGACATGATTTGGATAAAAATTCCAAATTCAATACGAAAATCATCAACTACAATAGTTTCATTTTTTTTTTTCTGCATTTAAAAAATAAAAATCTATACTTTCATTTTTCTGCCGCGGTAAAGTTGCGTTTGTGACTTCGTTACATGCGTAACGATGATAACATTAACGTGTGGTGTGTGCATGTGACATTACATGTTTTTTTACTTTGTTGCACACATTATGTTCGTGACAATAACGTCATTAGACACAGATAAAAACAAGTACGTCTCGGATGTTGCAGTGTAAGTCGTAAAAGTAATTTAGACAATGGTAAGTCGTAAAGGTAATTTAGCCACTAACATGGTTAGATATAGATAAAAAAAAGTATAATAATGTGTCGCACGTTATGTTGTAAAGTCCTAAAAGTAATTTAAACAAAAGGAGTTGTCAAGTTACTAAGTAAAAAAGGTTGGAGGTTCAAAGTTGTCAATTACCAAAAGCTATGTAACACCCGTCTAATATTTACTTGATTGTGGTAGTAATTTAAACCATAATATAAAACAATATCTAGCTTGTAACCTAAATTCCAAAATAAGGTTCAAAAGTATCAAAACATTAGTCAACTAGAGACTAATTTGAACATTCAAAAGTTTCAAAATAAATTGTTTACAACCCATAAACATTGTCTATTAAAAGTTAAGATATTGCGGAAGCATTCAAAATGAGTGTTCGGTTCTTCAACATTAGCTTGATCGCCATCCAGATAGTCCCCACTTTTACCTAAGGTCAAAACCATTCAAAATATTAGTTTTGACAACAATTTGTATTATACAAACAAGTCCTAGCATTCAAAACATGAGAAAACAAACAATTTTCAGAAGTTACCCTGCCGCGTGTCGCGGCAGGTTTCGTCCAATACGTCACGTGGCGCGGCGACTCCCGCGTGTCGCGGAAGGTATTGGTGATCCTGTCGCGTGGCGCGGCAGGAACGGTTTTCCAGCAGGTTATGTTTTGTGAGCTGCATTTTCTGCCAGCTCCGGAAAACTCAGATTTTAACTTCAAATGTGCATATCTTTTGACTCGTAAGTCCGTTTTAGGTGATTCTTGTTCCTATGCGTCTGTAAATTCAATACCAACGTAACTACAATACTTTTGTTATAAAAAGTTTGATTTCCGGACCGAATAAATAAAAGTCGTTTATGTGCTAATCGACCCATTCTAACTTTACTTACTTAATTACCGTTTAACTATCAAGCCTATGGCGTCTTATGCCCATTATCCGGGGCTTAACATCACTTGCATTATCTTACCAAAATTCCATGGTTTAATGCTTTTGTGATCTACATCGCCAATGCTATTAGTTAAGACATTATCACTACAATTGACACACTTATTCGACCCGTTGGCTCATCTTGTGGAAAAATCCTCCAATATGATGACTACCAATGGTTCTCTCTTAAAGCTACTCTATTGATTCCAATAACGGCCATGATTACTAAAATCAACATAACTATTATTCAACAACACAACTATGCATAATTTAACAACAATTCATTGAATATAACGGGTCAAGTTACATACCTTCAAAGTAGGCCTTTCAAACGTGGTTCGCCACCCGCTTGTCCGCTTGACGCTCCTGCGCCCGTTCCTATAGAGTTCATTTATGATATGTTTAGAACTCTCTTTAAATCATAATTCGCATAATACACCAAAACATCATGATTATGCGTTTAAACTTGGAATTTCAGTTTTTAAGCCTTCATAGAGGCATTTCAACAAACACTTCATGGGCAAATTTTTACATGATTAAACATCAAGTCTCTAGTTTATCATTTAGCCCTAATTTCACATCATTCAACCTTTTTACATGATTGATAACTTCTAATTTTCTGGAATCACTTCAAAATTGTCAAATTACACTAGATCAACAATCTATTTCCTAGTGTTCATCAAATTACACATAACCCACTAATCACCTACAATGGTGTTCATAGGTTTCACTAAAATTTCATATGATTTCAACTTGTATTTGTCTAGGGTTTTGTCCCTAGACACTATAGTTGTTCCTAAATCATCATAATACACACATGCAACTAGAATTTCAGATTTTTCCCAATTCAAGAGAATTTCAAGTTGAGAGATTTCTCAAAATTTTACATACCTTGTAATCCCCTTGTGACGAGGATCAGTAATCTATGTTTGGATTTTGATTTGGGACTGAATTTGGCCTTCAATTGATTGATTTTGTGGATGTTTAGGGTTTGAGAATGGGGGTGTCGCCCCCTGCTTCTTCTTGATCGACCAGACACCTCATATTGGGGTGTTTGGTTTATTTTTATTTGTTTTATCTAATTGAGTTTCAATTTTAACAACTAAGGCCCCTCAATTTTATTCAACATATAGTTTGGTAGCTTTAACCCTATTATAAGCTATTTCTAGACTTGTAACTAACTAGGTTAAAATTCCTAGTTAGTAAATTCTCGTTTATTTATACTTTATAATTCTAATATAAAGTTTTATATTTTCGGGGTGTTACAAGCTACAAGTGAAGAGGATCGTAAAAGAAATTTAAACAAATAGAGGTGTCAAATTATGAAGTAGAAAAAAAAGGAAAAATTACAAGTTTTGTCCTTTATCTTTATAGTACTTTACAGGCGGTGTCCTTTTTTTCAAATGTTGACAGGCGGTGTCCTTTATAGGGAATTTTGTTGCAAGTTTTGTCCTTTGAGCCTAACCTGTGACAACCCTCACTAAACCAGGTATCCGTACGACTTAATTAATAATTAATTACTGCTTAATCACTGTGCTTACTTGAACTTGTGGATAAACTGCTACTTGAATGCTGATACATGTACTTACTTGCATCATACCTTACTTGCTGTCACTCCATGTTTTGCTTACAGCACCTTTGTGACAACCTTGATGCACCAAAAGCACAGTAGCACAATGAACGGATAACCTATTAAACGTGCTGTCATAACTAGCACCAGGCAGGTACTGCCTCTAAGGCCTGTAAGAGCCTGAGATAGTTTGCTACACTAGTGGTGAGTGTAGGGATATAAGGGTTGTGGAACTGCGTCACTAGGAATGAGATTACAGTGACCGGATGTGCCTAAAACGTACTTTAAGTACAAAATTCAGCACTTTAATTAAAATTCAGCATCTAGCTAACTAATAAAGTGCCAAAACATGAGAAAAACATTACTAGACACTTTCCAAAGTGTCGGGAATAAGTTGTGTCACTAAAAATAATAATAACGACACTTTAAAACTTTGTTAAGCACTTTAACGGATCACTATCCAACCGAACAACCGGACTTTACCCGGAACATAAAAATATTGCCATTTACATTGTTTTTCTTTTTCTAAACCAGTTAGGGTCCCCGGATACCCTAACACCCGTCACAATGCATAACATGCTAGTAAATGGTTACACCTTCTAATTACTTAACTAAATGGCTAACTAATGGTTGAAATGGAACCGGATAACCCCCCCCCCTAACCGAACTCGTCCCCAGGGGGACACCCTTTGTACTTGTTGATTATTTAAATCACATATGTCTAATATCAATTAGACATAAAATCCAATGGTTAATTACATTAGGAATTGTCTATAAGTTCTAGCATAAGCACACATGATCATTTCATCACAACCCTTAACCTCAAAACACTCTCTCTCCCTCTCTTTCACTCTCGGCCGAAGACACAAGCACCCCCACCGCCACCTTTCGATCTTGATCATCTCATTCCAAGAGCATACAAGTGTTAAGGATCACATACGAGGAGGCTTGGTGCATTCGGAACGTGAAGGACCTCTTCTCATTGCTTTTATCCACTCATTCTTCGACTAGATTCTTCCCTAGCCTCGAGCTAGTAGTAAGTTGCTTGAAACACACTCTCGATCTATTTTAAAGTGGTTAAAATAAGATATGACGGTTAAAACTCGTGAACTTGCAAGATGAAGTGTTAAAAGTCTACTAAAATGTTAAAAATGATGGTTAAAAGCTATGATGTTGTGTAAATCTAGCAAGACTTGTTTTGTGTAACTATTTAGTGCCGACCTATGATGTGGTAGCTCGGATCATCGTCTAACCCGGATTGGTCATGATCATGGATCATGACATAGAGTTGTTTAAGTATAAAAAGGGTTAAATGATGAAACTCTACCACACACTAAACATGAACTTGTGTAAAATCGATTTTTCTTACGAAATAGTGTTTTAAACTAGTAGATCTACGGATCTACAAACGGTATTTTCAAAGGACCAAGTGTCAAAGAAATCATATTTTCTAAAACAGGATCTTACACGAACAAGAATGATTTTTAAACACACAAGTGTGTAGACACTTGTGTAACACTAAATTTCGACAAAGAACTAGTTTTGTCAAATTTTACAAGAAGTTGTAAAGATGGAATTTCGTTAAAAACGAGACTTTTACGAAACCGGATTGATTTATACAAAAGATCCACTAAAAGTAATGGGATTTACTTCATATTTTTGGATAAACTTCAAGTTCATGTAATTTTTGCGATTTAAATATATTTTGACTAGTTGATGCTTTGGATATTGTTTTGGTTGAATGAGAAAATTGTTGATTTGAATCTTAAAAGAAAATGATACGCTTGAAAGCGTGGCCACCTCCAGTTACAGGGGAAACTCTGGCGAAATTTTTCTAAAAACCTAACACTTGGGAATATTTTCACTACAAGTGTTGTAAATCTATTTTTGACTTGTTTTCAAAATGTAAATTTCGCCACGATTCTATTTACAAAATTTCTAAGTGTCGGAGGTGGGATTTTCACAAAATAAAACCTGAAATATATATATTTAGAATATATGTTTTTCATAACAACACTTGTGAATTTCTATGATTACTTTGTGAACTATACAAATATTATTTTTAGGGTAAAAATAATATTACCGAATGATAACGATTCCAAAATAATACAAACACCTTCATAATAAATAATAAGTTACAACGGTATAATTATTACCACCCGATCTTTAAAATGTAACTTACGCATTTTAAGAAAATATTTATGAGCGCGTATTTTTGTCAAAGTATTATTTTGGGAGAATCACATGTATTAAAATATAATATTTTTGGGAAGAATATTTATATTTTGAAGTAAGAAATAAAATATATTAAGTGGGACTTAATAATGTATTTCGAATTTTACGAACACGCATGTATTAAATCCCCCATCCTTGGGAAGGAGAATAATTACCAAGTATTTACAAAAATATAAACACGAAATAGTTGTCTAACTATTTCCCAAAAACTTAAACCTTAAGCTAAGGCACGGCCGTCCGTCTAATAGATTTAGTACGTGTAGGTCGTTGCACAACTGCTTGATCAGGAGATATACTTGGTAGAGACGCACCACTGTGAGTTCATGTCCCCCTTTTCTCTAACTGTTTTCAGTTTTCTAAACTGCGGGGGTGAAATACATGTTACTATGATTACGAATATTTCTTACATGGTATGGTTAGCGTAAGGAGGGTTATTATTCAGATCATGTGAGTGGGTAGGCGGAAACTTGAGGCCATTAATCCTCAGGGTAGGACCGAGGGACAGGAGCGGTAGATCTATCTGGGTGTAGCGAGCCCAGCCCCAGGCCCAAACAGAGCGGACCTCGGGGTGACTTTGTACCCAACGCATAAATCTGCTAGGTTTGAGTCTTCCTACTTGCACTTCACACATATCAATGGCCTTGCAAACCATTGGTGATCTCTTTTTCCTTATTTGTTACATACCAGGGTTTTTATGCATACAAAGGTTTATTTACTCACTTATACATGAACTCGCTCAACATTATTGTTGATTTTTCAACTTACATGTATTTCAGGGAATTAAAGGATCTGGCGCGGTATGACACGTTTTCCCGCTGCACTAGTTTCGAGGTCATCCGAGTTTAAGGGATGTGACTTTTTCCTGGACGAGTCACAGTTCTTAAACTGTGTTTATTTCTTGTTGGTGTTGTGTCTTTTGAACACTGTTTATGTTTGTTAGGATGTGATATCCGTTAAGACAATGTTGTGGTTCTTTACTCTTCAAACTTATTTTAATGGATGATCTTGCATGGTTTTTATTTCATATAGCTTGTTATGGTTAAGCGATGGTATTAAGAAGTCACACCAAAATATACCTACGCTTCCGCAAAGCCAGGGTGTGACAGCTTGGTATCAGAGCTCTGATCATAGCGAACTAGGATTCCTTCTCGAGTCTAGACTATGATCACTAGGGCTCTCACGAAAACATTTTTACACTGCATACCACTTAAGTCCAGATCCAAAATGTTTTTACAAACAAATGTTGAGCACATTTTATTTAGTTATAGGCTCAGTCTGGGAGGCTGAGGTAGTTGTCTAGTGGGACTAGGGAGTCAGTCTGGGAGGCTGGGAGGCTAGTGGGACTAGGAAGAGCAGTCTGGGAGGCTGGGAGGCTAGTGGGACTAGGAAGAGCAGTCTGGGAGGCTGGGAGGCTAGTGGGACTAGGAGAACTATTTGATTGCTTACTCGGTGACTAATGTGCTTATCTGATTATATGATTGATTATTTGTACATATTTGTGTTTGTGTTACAGACACCATGGACTCGTCCGGCACAGGTGATTCGGACACCACGGACCCTAGACCCATAGTATCAGATGAGTTAGAGTCTTCAGAGCACGAGGTCCACACATCAGATGTTACCAGCACAGACGAGGACGACTTTCAGCCCTTTGCGCTACCCGACGCTGTCGATGAGCCCGCTGATGGCCCTTTTGCTGGGTACCTACCACTCGTAGAGATCCCTGCTCCCATACCATTGGCCGTTTATCCTGCTTACGATATGCTCCTCGACGCCGACGTTGACGACGACGTCGATCTGTTTGATGATGAGCCCCTGGAGGACGATGTTGAGGGCGAGGCCCTTCTAGCTGACGGTGGTCTTTTGTTACTCACAGATGCTCCAGGTGAGGAGTCACCTGCACACTCACCCGCTCCAGACTCCTTTGAGTCTGTGGCCTCCGCACCGTCACACACTCGGAGCGCACAACACTATTCACACGGTTCAGATCCTGACAGGGCATCATCTGCTATCTCTGCTCCTAGATTTGTTTTCGATCACGACCTCGATGAGGATTCAGACCCTGTTTTTCCCCCTGGATTTGACCCGAACCAGGAGATAGAGTTCATCCACTTGGATCAGCCTATGGTTGACCCAGTAGACCCAGTTGACCCTGCATTCGCTGATCATGCAGATTTTGATATGGAGTTCGTTGATCCCGAGCCTGCCATGGCCCTTGAGCCAGTAGCTGCTCCTGACCCAGTGTTTGAGCATGACCCTGTTCATGCTGGCATGCCCATTGATCCTGTGATTGCTGACCTACCCATTGATGATCACCCTGCTGATGCACCACTACTGGAGGGTGACCATGTTATTGCTGCTGATCATGTTGATCCCCCACTTATCGCTGATATACCTGCTGGCCCTCTTGTTGCACCCCACCTTGACCCTATGCCTGTACAGTTTGATCGAGCACTTTTTGAGGCACAGATTGACCCACGAGATGAGCACGCCCAGCATGGGTGGATTCCTGCGGATGATGAGCTTCCACCTATTCCTCCTCATACCACCGATGCACGTCACGTTGATTTCTCTTTTTCATTTGCACAGTACACACCTCCAGCTCGACCTGGAGAGGGTTCCTCGGCTCATCCTTTTGGACATGTGCCGACATCTATTCCAGTTATGCCACAGTCTTCATCTGCTATTCCCCCTGTACCACCATTCTTTGTGCCACCTTTTGATCCAGCCAGCGAGCCGTTTCTCTGGACGTCACCGCCTGTTAGGCCACCGACCGACCCCTACCATCCTTTCCATATGGGGTATTCTATTGAGGACGTTCTGATGTCGTTTGTTGTCAAGCAGGAGGCACTCACACGGCGCATTCAGGAGCTTGAGAGAGCTCAGCCACCGCCATGCTAGTGTCAGGGTCAGACCCACCCTGCTTCTTTGCAGCACCCTCGACCATTGTTACCTGACTATGCTGCACGCCTTTTGGCACTGGAGCAGCAGGTTGCTTCTTGGTTGCGTACCCAGAGAGCCATGGAGGAGGACTGGCTCCATTTGCGACGTTTGTTCTACACCCATTTTCCCCCTCCTCCACCACCATCAGTTTAGGGCATCTTTAGTACAGCATGGGTAGGCGTTGGTGAGAAGACGACGATTGCTCTGACCACACAGCATTTTTGGAGACTGCATTCTGATTCTAACTTTTGTTGATCATGTATATGGGATGTATTGACACTGATTTGATATTCTTTTGGACTGGGGTGATGTAGCCCTTAGTCGATGATGATGTATGACACTATTATGTACTTGTACACTCTACCATGTGGTCCCGATTTTGGCAATGCAATCGCAGTATTCTCATCATATGTGATGTTTTGATTGATTATTTATGTTTTATAACATGGGATGTTGTGTGATTAATATGATTATAACATGAGATGTTATGTACTATTACTATCATTATATACGTACGCTTTATTATGGCCTGACCAACGTGAACCCATCTTTTAGAAGATGCCGCCGAGACGTCAAACGCCGATGCCTACCAATGAGGCAGAACTCCAACAAGTCATCACTGCTGCCATCGCGCAATACGCCGCCTCACAAGGAGGACCTAGCGGAAGCAGCTCAAACAACAATGGCAACAACAATCCACCTCATGGTAATACTAGGTCGTTAAGACATACCATGATCTAATTGGATATCTCTAGCAAGGATGCTAATGCCATTCATATGTTGTAATGTATGTGTAGGGTGCACCTACAAGCAGTTTCTAGACTGCAAGCCTGTCAACTTTGATGGCACCGGAGGTGCTGTCGCTTTTGTTCGTTGGGCCGAGAAGACTGAATCTGTTCTCCGCATGAGCAAATGTGCACCAGACCAGCAAGTCACTTACATTTCTGGGCTATTTTTGGATGGAGCCCTATCTTGGTGGAATTTGCAAGTGCAGACACTTGGTGAAGCTGCTGCCTACGCACTAACATGGACCGAACTGAAGGAACTAATGCACAAAAAGTATTGTTCTCGCGCTGAAATCCAAAGATTGGAAACTGAGTTCTGGCATTTGAAGATGGAAGGTCCGAAGATCGCGGAATATGTTCAGAGGTTTCACGACCTGTCGCATGTGGTACCCTATATGGTCACTCCAGAATTCAAGCGGATTGAACGCTTCATTTGGGGATTAGCTCCGCAAATCATAAGCATGGTGACCTCCTCCAAGCCTGCAACAATTACTGAGGCAATCGATTTGAGCGTGGCTCTCACTGAGGAGGCTATCCGCCTGAACAAGTTCGATGAGATCGAGACAAAGAAGAAAGAGACTCACGTCGAGTCACCCGGAGGTAACAAACGAAAGTTCTCAAACTTCAAACAAGGCACTAGTGGTGTTGTCAAGAAAGGAGAGCCAAACGCGCCAGCTCAGGTTACAGCTGGTAGTGGAAAGAAAGGAAAGGGATATATGGGCACCCAGCCCAAGTGCAACACCTGCCAGCGTCACCATTCTGGCCGATGTGGTTTGAAGGTGTGTGAAGCATGTGGGAAACCTGGCCACTTGAAGGATTCTTGTTGGGCCACTGTTGGCCAGGGAGGCCAAGGAGGATTTGGAAACAGAAACAATAACCGGGGTGGAATTGGAAATCGCCCACAAGGAAACAATGGAGGTAATGGGAATCGAGGCAACAATGTGAATCAAGCGGGCGCTGTGAATCATAACCAAAGGAATAACCAAGCTGGAAATGGAGGTGGAAACGGGCAAAGACCTGGATGCTTTAACTGTGGTGATATCGGGCACTTTAAGAGGAACTGCCCAGAGTTGAACCAAGCCCGTGGAAGAGTGTTCAATATCGAAGCGAGGGAAGCGCGCCAGGATCCCAATGTCGTTACTGGTACGTTCCCTGTAAACCAACGCTATGCATCCGTTTTATTTGATACTGGTGCCGACAATAGCTTCGTATCGTTAGAATTTAAGAATATGCTTGGTTTAGCCGCTAGTAAGTTAGATATTCCCTACTCAATCGAATTGGCTAATGGGAAGTTAGTAGAAGCCAATGAAGTGATCAGAGGTTGTGCAATCGAGTTGGGAGAACGTGAGTTTGCTTTGGATCTACTACCAGTCCAGCTGGGGAGCTTTGACGTGGTAGTAGGGATGGATTGGTTATCAAGCAACAAGGCAGAAATTGTTTGTCACGAAAAGGTCGTTCGTATCCCGACCAAAGATGGCGAAACAATTGTGGTTCATAGGGAGAAGCGCGATACGCCGTTAAGAATTATCAGTTGCCTGAAAGCACGAAAGTGTTTGCAAAAAGGGGTGTGCTGCCTTCCTGGCACACATTGTAGACAAGAAAGCTGCAGAACCGAAGATCGAAAACATCCCTGTCGTGAGGGAGTATCCGGAAGTCTTCCCGGAGGATTTGCCTGGACTGCCACCTCAGAGGCAAGTGGAGTTTCACATCGATTTAGTCCCAGGCGCCGCGCCTGTGGCTAAGGCACCTTATAGACTTGCCCCGTCTGAGATGCAAGAATTGTCGACACAACTTCAAGAGTTGTTAGACAAGGGATTTATCCGACCAAGCTTCTCGCCTTGGGGAGCTCCGGTCCTGTTTGTCAAGAAGAAGGACGGTAGTTTTCGAATGTGCATCGACTACCGGGAGCTGAACAAGCTGACGATCAAGAATAGATATCCTCTGCCAAGAATTGATGATCTGTTTGATCAACTGCAAGGTTCAAGCTTTTACTCAAAGATCGATTTGCGATCTGGATACCATCAGTTAAGGATACAAGAGGAGAGTATCCCGAAGACAGCCTTCAGAACTCGTTATGGACACTACGAGTTCCTTGTTATGCCGTTTGGGTTGACAAACGCACCTGCAGTCTTTATGGACTTGATGAATAGAGTTTGCAAGCCGTACTTGGATAAGTTCGTGATTGTGTTTATCGACGACATCTTGATTTATTCAAGGACAAAGGCTGAGCACGAACAACATCTAAGAGCTATTTTGGAGCTGCTGAAGAAAGAACAGCTGTATGCCAAATTCTCTAAGTGCGAATTTTGGCTACGTGAAGTCCAATTTCTTGGACATGTGGTAAATGGAGATGGAATCCATGTGGATCCAACCAAGATCGAAGCGATCAAGAGTTGGGAAACTCCAAAGACGCCAACCGAGATTCGACAATTCTTGGGTTTGGCTGGCTACTATCGAAGGTTCATTGAGGACTTTTCGAAGATCGCTCAACCATTGACGCTCCTCACCTAGAAAGATAAGAAGTTTGATTGGGGAATCAAACAGGAAGAAGCGTTTCAGCTGTTGAAGGATAAGCTCTGCAATGCGCCAATTCTAGCACTACCGGGAGGTACTGACGATTTCGTGGTATACTGTGACACCTCGCGTCAAGGATTGGGTTGCGTGTTGATGCAACGCCAGAAGGTTATTGCTTACGCATCACGTCAGTTGAAGGTACATGAGAAGAACTATACCACGCACGATTTAGAGCTAGGCGCAGTGATATTTGCTTTAAAGATCTGGAGACACTACCTATATGGTACGAAAGGTACAATTTTTACAGATCATAAGAGCCTACAACACATATTCAACCAGAAGGAGTTGAATATGAGACAAAGACGATGGGTTGAGTTGTTGAATGATTACGATTGCGAGATAAAGTATCATCCAGGGAAGGCGAATGTGGTTTCCGACGCCCTAAGTCGAAAAGAGAGGATCAAGCCCATAAGGGTTAGGGCTTTAGAAATGATTATCCAAACCGATCTTTCCTTGCGCATTCGTGCTGCGCAGAAAGAAGCTCTTAAGGAAAGAAATCTTGAAGAAGAATATCTCCGTGGGATGGAGAAGCTATTGGTGCCAAACGAGGAAGGAACGTTATGTTTTGAGAAAAGGATTTGGGTTCCTCTGTTTGGTGGTTTAAGGAAAGTTGTTTTTGATGAAGCTCACAAATCGCGGTACTCTATCCATCCAGGAGCGGATAAGATGTACCAAGATCTCAAGGATTACTATTGGTGGCCTAGGATGAAGGGTGATGTTGCTGTTTATGTGAGCAAGTGTCTAACGTGCGCTAAGGTGAAAGCGGAATACCAGAAGCCTTCAGGACTTTTGCAACAACCTGAGATTCCCAAGTGGAAATGGGAACAAATCTCCATGGATTTTATTACAAAGTTGCCAAGAACGGCAAGAGGTCATGACACTATTTGGGTGATAGTTGACCGCCTAACAAAGTCCGCACACTTTCTGCCAATCAAAGAGAAGGATAACACCAGCAAACTGGCAGAAATATACATGCGAGAGATCGTCGCACGTCATGGAGTGCCTCTCTCGATCATCTCTGATAGAGATGGACGTTTCATATCAAGGATTTGGCAATCCTACCAAGAAGCTTTTGGCTCACAATTAAATCTGAGCACTGCATTTCACCCTCAGACCGACGGTCAAAGCGAGCGGACTATTCAGACCTTGGAAGATATGCTGAGAGCATGTGTTATGGATTTGGGCGGTAGCTGGGATAAGCATTTGCCACTGGTCGAATTTTCATACAACAGCTACCACACCAGTATTGGAGACGCGCCATTTGAAGCTCTTTACGGACGCAAGTGTCGATCACCCCTATGCTGGGCTGACGCAGGTGATAGGCAGCTTGTTGGTCCCGAAATCGTCCAAGAGACGACATACAAGATTGCGCAGATTCGAAAACGCATCGAAGCAGCTCGCGACAGACAGAAAGCCTATGCAGATCCAAACCGGAAACATTTGGAATTCCAAGTTGGAGATATGGTTTTATTGAAAGTTTCACCCTGGAAGGGTGTGGCACGCTTCGGAAAGCGTGGGAAGTTGAATCCGCGTTACATTGGCCCTTTCAGAATTTTGGAAAGAATAGGGCTAGTAGCATACAAGCTGGACTTACCTGCCGAACTGAATGGAGTTCACGATACATTTCATGTATCCAACCTGAAGAAAAGTCCAACTCAAGATACCGTTGTCATTCCCACCGACGAGATTCATGTTGACGACACGCTCCATTTCGTTGAAGAACCTGTTGAGGTTACGGATTGGAAAGTAAACAAGACCCGCCGGAGCAGTGTCAAGCTCGTCAAGGTTCGTTGGAATGCCAGACATGGTCCTGAATACACCTGGGAGCGTGAGGGCCGGATGAAAGAGAAATACCCCCACCTTTTTCCTAAGAACCCTGCTACTAGAAGCAGAACTTAAAATTTCGGGACGAAATTTTTCTAACGGAGGGAGAATGTGACAACCCTCACAAAACCAGGTATCCGTACGACTTAATTAATAATTAATTACTGCTTAATTACTGTGCTTACTTGAACTTGTGGATAAACTGCTACTTGAATGCTGATACATGTACTTACTTGCATCATACCTTACTTGCTGTCACTCCATGTTTTGCTTACAGCACCTTTGTGACAACCTTGATGCACCAAAAGCACAGTAGCACAATGAACGGATAACCTATTAAACGTGCTGTCATAACTAGCACCAGGCAGGTACTGCCTCTAAGGCCTGTAAGAGCCTGAGATAGTTTGCTACACTAGTGGTAAGTGTAGGGATATAAGGGTTGTGGAACTACGTCACTAGGAATGAGATTACAGTGACCGGATGTGCCTAAAACGTACTTTAAGTACAAAATTCAGCACTTTAATTAAAATTCAGCATCTAGCTAACTAATAAAGTGCCAAAACATGAGAAAAACATTACTAGACACTTTCCAAAGTGTCGGGAATAAGTTGTGTCACTAAAAATAATAATAACGACACTTTAAAACTTTGTTAAGCACTTTAACGGATCACTATCCAACCGAACAACCGGACTTTACCCGGAACATAAAAATATTGCCATTTACATTGTTTTTCTTTTTCTAAACCAGTTAGGGTCCCCGGATACCCTAACACCCGTCACAATGCATAACATGCTAGTAAATGGTTACACCTTCTAATTACTTAACTAAATGGCTAACTAATGGTTGAAATGGAACCGGATAACCCCCCCCCCCTAACCGAACTCGTCCCCAGGGGGACACCCTTTGTACTTGTTGATTATTTAAATCACATATGTCTAATATCAATTAGACATAAAATCCAATGGTTAATTACATTAGGAATTGTCTATAAGTTCTAGCATAAGCACACATGATCATTTCATCACAACCCTTAACCTCAAAACACTCTCTCTCCCTCTCTTTCACTCTCGGCCGAAGACACAAGCACCCCCACCGCCACCTTTCGATCTTGATCATCTCATTCCAAGAGCATACAAGTGTTAAGGATCACATACGAGGAGGCTTGGTGCATTCGGAACGTGAAGGACCTCTTCTCATTGCTTTTATCCACTCATTCTTCGACTAGATTCTTCCCTAGCCTCGAGCTAGTAGTAAGTTGCTTGAAACACACTCTCGATCTATTTTAAAGTGGTTAAAATAAGATATGACGGTTAAAACTCGTGAACTTGCAAGATGAAGTGTTAAAAGTCTACTAAAATGTTAAAAATGATGGTTAAAAGCTATGATGTTGTGTAAATCTAGCAAGACTTGTTTTGTGTAACTATTTAGTGCCGACCTATGATGTGGTAGCTCGGATCATCGTCTAACCCGGATTGGTCATGATCATGGATCATGACATATAGTTGTTTAAGTATAAAAAGGGTTAAATGATGAAACTCTACCACACACTAAACATGAACTTGTGTAAAATCGATTTTTCTTACGAAATAGTGTTTTAAACTAGTAGATCTACGGATCTACAAACGGTATTTTCAAAGGACCAAGTGTCAAAGAAATCATATTTTCTAAAACAGGATCTTACACGAACAAGAATGATTTTTAAACACACAAGTGTGTAGACACTTGTGTAACACTAAATTTCGACAAAGAACTAGTTTTGTCAAATTTTACAAGAAGTTGTAAAGATGGAATTTCGTTAAAAACGAGACTTTTACGAAACCGGATTGATTTATACAAAAGATCCACTAAAAGTAATGGGATTTACTTCATATTTTTGGATAAACTTCAAGTTCATGTAATTTTTGCGATTTATATATATTTTGACTAGTTGATGCTTTGGATATTGTTTTGGTTGAATGAGAAAATTGTTGATTTGAATCTTAAAAGAAAATGATACGCTTGAAAGCGTGGCCACCTCCAGTTACAGGGGAAACTCTGGTGAAATTTTTCTAAAAACCTAACACTTGGGAATATTTTCACTACAAGTGTTGTAAATCTATTTTTGACTTGTTTTCAAAATGTAAATTTCGCCACGATTCTATTTACAAAATTTCTAAGTGTCGGAGGTGGGATTTTCACAAAATAAAACCTGAAATATATATATTTAGAATATATGTTTTTCATAACAACACTTGTGAATTTCTATGATTACTTTGTGAACTATACAAATATTATTTTTAGGGTAAAAATAATATTACCGAATGATAACGATTCCAAAATAATACAAACACCTTCATAATAAATAATAAGTTACAACGGTATAATTATTACCACCCGATCTTTAAAATGTAACTTACGCATTTTAAGAAAATATTTATGAGCGCGTATTTTTGTCAAAGTATTATTCTGGGAGAATCACATGTATTAAAATATAATATTTTTGGGAAGAATATTTATATTTTGAAGTAAGAAATAAAATATATTAAGTGGGACTTAATAATGTATTTCGAATTTTACAAACACGCATGTATTAAATCCCACATCCTTGGGAAGGAGAATAATTACCAAGTATTTACAAAAATATAAACACGAAATAGTTGTCTAACTATTTCCCAAAAACTTAAACCTTAAGCTAAGGCACGGCCGTCCGTCTAATAGATTTAGTACGTGTAGGTCGTCGCACAGCTGCTTGATCAGGAGATATACTTGGTAGAGACGCACCACTGTGAGTTCATGTCCCCCTTTTCTCTAACTGTTTTCAGTTTTCTAAACTGCGGGGGTGAAATACATGTTACTATGATTACGAATATTTCTTACATGGTATGGTTAGCGTAAGGAGGGTTATTATTCAGATCATGTGAGTGGGTAGGCGGAAACTTGAGGCCATTAATCCTCAGGGTAGGACCGAGGGACAGGAGCGGTAGATCTATCTAGGTGTAGCGATCCCAGCCCCAGGCCCAAACAGAACGGACCTCGGGGTGACTTTGTACCCAACGCATAAATCTGCTAGGTTTGAGTCTTCCTACTTGCACTTCACACATATCAATGGCCTTGCAAACCATTGGTGATCTCTTTTTCCTTATTTGCTACATACCAGGGTTTTTATGCATACAAAGGTTTATTTACTCACTTACACATGAACTCGCTCAACATTATTGTTGATTTTTCAACTTACATGTATTTCAGGGAATTAAAGGATCTGGCGCGGTATAACACGTTTTCCCGCTGCACTAGTTTCGAGGTCATCCGAGTTTAAGGGATGTGACTTTTTCCTGGACGAGTCACAGTTCTTAAACTGTGTTTATTTCTTGTTGGTGTTGTGTCTTTTGAACACTGTTTATGTTTGTTAGGATGTGATATCCGTTAAGACAATGTTGTGGTTCTTTACTCTTCAAACTTATTTTAATGGATGATCTTGCATGGTTTTTATTTCATATAGCTTGTTATGGTTAAGCTATGGTATTAAGAAGTCACACCAAAATAAACCCACGCTTCCGCAAAGCCAGGCTGTGACAGCGTTAGATTTTTTTGTTAAATCTGATTACCCAAGGGTATTTTAGTCTTTTTACTTATTTAAAGGACAAAACTTGTAATTTATTCTTTAATTTATAAATATTAGAATATATCTCTCTACAAAAACACACAGTTCTCTCTCTATTTCTCTCTCACCTTTATCTACCACCACTATCTCCCACCTCCCACCATCCGCCACCCTTTTCAACCGTCATCCACCACCACCTCCCACCACAGTCATCTGCCGCCGCCCCTGTGTACCACAGACCTCCATCGCCTCCCCACCCCCAATTAAACACCCATTCAAATGTTCTCCACCTCCATCGCCGCCCCACCCCCAACCAAATCTGTTCGCTGATAACCAAATCTGTTCAACCGGCTGGATTTATTGCTGTTCAACCGCCGCCATCACCGTCTTCACCCTTTTTGAACCCGCTCCATCATCTCGAATCACCCGTAATCATCTCGTATCGTCCGGGTTCAAGCTCGATGATGAACTGTTTCTAGTAATATGTGAAACAGAGGAATAAGTACTCCTAATAAAGCTGAATTGGTTGTGATTTTGTTGAATATTTTATGTTCGTTTGAGAAATTTTGACTGTTTTTTTACCTCACTTGAAGTTTAGAGAAATTTGGCCCCTGTTTCAATTCATCCCAAATCCACCACCGTCTTTGCCGCTATCGGCTTCACCCCCACCTCCTCAATTCATCCCCAAATCTCATGGGTTGTTGCAATTCATTCTTTTCTAAAAAAACCCACATCGGAAATAGATAGTTTTCACCGGAATAATGCTCCAGCGAACACGGAAAAGGGGCTGCTTTCGGTGGATATGGTGGTGGAGTGCCGGTGTTTTTTGAGTATGTAAATTTGCTGGTGTTTGGATATGGATGTTTTGCTAATCGGTATGACACACATGTATTGAGGAGATTTGGGGATGAATTGAGGAGGTGGTGGCGAAGACGGTGGTGGCGGCGGCATATGGTGGTGTTGATGAAGACGGTGGTGGTGGTGGCAACATATGGTGGTGGTGGTAGGTGAACTGGTGGAGGGAGAGAGAGGGGGGGAGGGGGGATAAATATCTGTGTTCATTGTTATACACACATATATATGTATATAATTTTTTTTTGAAATATTTTTTAAAGAATAAATTACAAGTTTTGTCCTTTAAATAAGTAAAAAGACTAAAATACCCTTGGGTAATCAGATTTAACAAAAAAATCTAACTGGGTTAGGCTCAAAGGACAAAACTTGCAACAAAATTCCCTATAAAGGACACCGCCTGTCAACATTTGAAAAAAAGGACACCGCCTGTAAAGTACTATAAAGATAAAAGACAAAACTTGTAATTTTTCCAAAAAAAAAATGAAAGGTCAAAGTTTTCAATTACCAAAAGTTAGGTGAATGTGTAACTTACTTAAAGATGAGGGTTAATAGTGTTTTATTTTAAAAGTTTAAGGGTTAATAAGGAATTTTGTCATAAGTGTCAGAATTAATAACGAAGGGTCATGATATAATAGAAATTTTTTTTTGTTAGAAAGGTTAGGAAGTAATCTTGACCATCAATTGTTTAATCAACGGCATGGATTAAATGAGTATAATTGATAAAAAGGAGAATGATGGGTATTATAGTCAATCCAAAACAATAGTTTCTCTATTCTCCAATTCCCCATGTTTTTTAAACGTTAATAACTCTTTCATACGATATTATTTTTTTACAAAAATTACACAAAAAAACGAGCGTTTTTATCTTTAAAACGAGTATACTATTGCTATATTTTTTAATTTTTTTCCGAAAACTCAGAAAGAAGATTGAATAAAATTGACTAAAATATTATTCCCTTCATTTTTTAATTTTGCCACATGTTATAATCCTATTGCTTCATATCATTGCTAGTCAAATTAAACTTCGTATTTAATCCTCTCCCTAATAATAAATATGTCTCATTTCAAAAGTTTGAAGGTTAATAGTAAATTATCTTCCCTTCATTTTTTTAATTTTACTCTTAAAATTATTTGATTAAAGCAATTGTAGCATTTGTTTTCATATGTTTTCGATGCATGTAATGGTTATGACAAACAAACATACTTGAAACAAAAATATTCTGAATTAAGTTATATATAAAACTAAATGCTTACCGTTAAAAAAAAATAGTTATTAAAAACAATTAGTTTGTGGTTTGGGGATGAAGGTGACGTAGGTTGATGAACCGATGTTTGTCGGCCATCGACATCAAATGACAAGGCAATAAATCACCAACTACACACTTGTACGTTAATGCTGTTTAGGCTGTACATTTTTTCCTTTTTTTTTTTTGAAAAGTAACTTTCATTAACCCAACAAACCCGACCCAAAGCGGGCCGACCCAAAAAGAAACAACATTACATATTTACAAAAGAGCATCACCCCTTCAATCTAACCCTTTATGTTTCGATCTATTTACAAATCAAAGAAAACCCAAAGATTTAACTTCACTAACAATGTTCTCTATCTTAACCTACGCGTTGGTAAACTTAGTGTTATTCCTGGCTCTCCACAAGCTCCAACAACCGATCATAATAATACCATGAACCGCATCCTTCTTTCTCTCAGAAACGCGGAGGTCGTTATGAATTCCTAATAGATCTTTAGGTGAGAAGGCAAATATATTAGGAATCTTGCACCATAAACTAATTCCATTCCACACAATGGCCGCCACCCGACAAGCAGTGAAGATATGATCAGCTGTCTCTTCATCCGCCAAGCATAAAGGACACAAAGAGTTATCAATCTGAACGTTCCTTCTAACGAGTGCATCGGCCATAGGAAGTCTATTCAAATCCATTCTCCATGCATGAATATTAACCTTTGCAGGGACCCATTTACACCATTCGATATTAGACTCGTCATTACCTTCGGCGTCCGAGTACAACAGCCGCTTAACATCTTTAACAGTGAAGAAACCATCAGAACTCGAAGTCCACTTCCAACTATCAGCAACAACCGAGACCTGAGAGCCATTTAACAAGGCACACAGCTCAAAAAAATTGGATTGCAAACCTGCGGACGATGGATCAGAACTCCATCTCCAAACCAACTCGACCTCGGAACCGATATTAACAACTCTCTCCGCGACCGTGCATCTTTTATCCTCTTCCAATCTGAACGATTCAGGAAACAGATGCTTAAGAGGTTCGTTACCAATCCAATTGTCCAACCAAAACGCAATGTCCACACCGTTCCGACAACGCCTTTTAAATAATTCCTTAACGGAATCCCACCGGCTTTAGTATTAATGAAATTCTTGGCTATATTACTCCAGACGCCGTTGAGGGATTTTTTGAAAGGAATGCACTCCCATCCAATTCTGCTAGAGTGAAGGGCTTCGATTACCTTCTTCCAAAGGTTACCTTTCTCCGTTTTAAAACGCCACCCC
The DNA here is from genome assembly GCA_030545235.1 of Helianthus tuberosus. Taxonomy (NCBI): domain Eukaryota; kingdom Viridiplantae; phylum Streptophyta; class Magnoliopsida; order Asterales; family Asteraceae; genus Helianthus; species Helianthus tuberosus. Next base: position 36,497,450 of record CM060357.1, on the reverse strand, counting down.
CATTTAGATAAAAGGGAAGTATTAACATCATATAATTTATTTAAACCAAGGCCTCCGTTTTTCTTGTGACACGTAACTCTCTCCCACGCCAACCAATGCATTTTTCTTTCTTCCGCGGATCCTCCCCAAAGAAACTTTTTAATCATGGCTTCCAAATCCGAGATAACTTTCTTAGGAGCTTTATAAAGAGAGAAATAATAGGTGGGGAGACTCTCCAAAACTGATTTTATCAACACAACTCTTCCCCCAATTGATAAAAGTTGAGACTTCCATTTGGCGAGACGAGCTCGAAAAATATCGATCACCGGTTGCCAGTTAGAGATCCGATTCATATTGGCACCAACTTTTAACCCAAGATACTTGAAAGGAGGAGAATCCGGTTTACAACCAACCTCGTTAGCAACCTCCTCGATATCGGCCGAACTCACCCCAATTCCATAAAGATTCGATTTATCAAGATTAATTTTAAGGCCCGAGCACAAATGAAAACATCGAAGAACTCTAACTATATTCACAACTTCAAGTTTGAACCAATCCGCCATAACTATGGCATCGTCCGCGTATAAAAGATGAGAGATAAGCCCCGCCTCCTTAGCACTATTAACCATACACGATAAGGCTTCCATCACCACCAAGAAAAGGAACGGGGAAAGCAGATCCCTGTGTCTCATGCCTTTTCACATTTAAAGGTGAAAGTAGGGGCCCCATTCACCAATACCGAAGAATTGGCCTATTTGAGAATACCCATAATCCATTTGCACCACCTGTTCGAGAAGCCCATTTGATGCAAAATATTGACCACGAAATTCTAATTCACATTATCGTAAGCCTTTTCGAAGTCGATTTTAAGAAAGAAAGCCTTGTTTTTCCTTTTTTTTATCCATGAGATGAGCTCATTGACAATAAGTGGTTCGTCCAATATATATCTACCTTTTAAAAAAGCCGATTGAGAATCCGAAATAACACCATCCAAAACTTTCCTCATTCTATTAGCCACCACTTCAGAAATGACCTTACTAATAACTCCTACTAAGTTGATAGGCCTAAAGTTGTTAAGAGACACCGGATCGTTAACTTTGGGAACAAGAGTAATGAAAGAAGCCGCACTACCCAAATTGATCTCTCCATGATCATGGAACCACTCGAAAATTCGAAGAAAGTCGTCTTTGAATAACTCCCAAAAATATTTTATAAACCTTATGTTCATCCCATCCGGGCCCGGCGCCCTATCGTCCCCACATTCAAAAACCGCATCCTTGATTTCTTGTTCACCAAAACTCTCCTCCAACATAGAAGCTTCGTTTTCCGAAATCTTGTTGATATTCCTACAATTAAGATCAGGCCTTGACAGAAACGGTTCTTTAAATCTATCACGAAAAAACGAAAGAACCTGTTTATTTTTTACTATAGAAGGTTTTGAACACCATTCTCCATCAATAGAGAGACCATGAATCGAATTGGTGGCTTTCCTGCTATTGACCATAGCATGGAAAAATTTGGAATTCTCGTCACCATCCACGGCCCATTTCAAACGAGCACGTTGTTTAAGGTCCAAACTTTTTCTATTTTCCACCTCTTTAATCGTTTTCCTGTTTTCTGCCAGAATCCATTCTTCCTCTTCCGAAAGATCTCTTAATTCCATATCTTTTTCCAACCGCTCCAATTCACTTAAAGCCAAATTTTCCTTCTCATTCTCTTTAGATAAAAAGGCATCTCTCCATTTCTTTAAAAACGATCTGATCCAAGCGAATTTGGAAGTTAAGAAAGCGTCGAGGGGGTTAAAAGGAACTAATCCCTCAACCGCTGACTTCACGGCTTCCTCAAAACCTGGTTTTCCTATCCATGAACTGTAGACCCGAAACGGCCTAGGTCCAAATTTCAAATCAACCACTTCAAGAATAATAGGGCAATGATCAGAGAGCCTACTAGGAAGCACCCGAACGCACGCCGAGGCCCATTTATTAAAAAAATCCGAACACACCAAGAACTGGTCCAGCTTACTAAGTTTTTGACCGTTATCTCTAATACACGTGAATTTACGGTCTTGCATAGGGAATTCAAGCAAACCATTATCAAAAATAAATTTATTAAAATTGTCAGCACGCACCTGTTTGAATTTGGATTTTTTCCTTTCCTCGGGATGCCTGACCGCATTAAAATCTCCAGTGAGAAGCCACTTTCCATGAGACGGAACTATCTTTCCCGAAATCTCGGCCTACAAAAGAATTTTTGCCGCAACACTTTGAGGCGCGTAAACATTAACCAGATTGATAGCATCTCCACTACCCACCAAGGACCCTTTAATGATAAGACAACATCTGTTATGGATGACGGAATCAACTTTCAGAATCTTAGGCAGGGGCGGACCTACAGTTGCCGGTGGGTGGGCGGGCGCACCCCTTAAAAAAATATTTATAGTGTTATTTACACGTTAAAATCTCGAGCGCACCCCATAAAATTTTGGAATCGCCCCCCTTGAACTTTAGAATGGTATTTAAAGAAACAAAAAGTAATCACCGGATTTTTTTTTCCGGTGAGTGAGGTTCTTACAGAGGTAATTGTGGGAGGAAGAAGATGAACATTATAGGTTACCTAGGTCTAGGGACTAGGGTCTTCTATTCAATTAATTAAAATTACTGCATACCTTTTTGTTTACTATGTCATTTCACTCTAACCCATTTGAATAATTCTAACCCATTTGAATAATATGATAAAAAGAAAAACTTAAAAGGTAATTATTTTATTTACTTTACCTTACGGTCTCTTTTATTTGTAATGGGCTAGTCTATTTAAATTTGTTTGACTTTTATTTAATTTATGTATTTACTCTATTATTTTATTTCTTTAGTTATAATTTACTTTATTTATATAAATATATCTTATGACCCTCCACTTGAAGGTTTTTTACTTTAGCATTAAAAAAATAAAGAAGTGTTGTATCATTCTTATTTCATGTATATTGGTCGGTAGAGATTCTTATTGATATACGCAAATGAAGATTAAAAAAATTCTATTGCAACCCTTTGTATTAAAATTTCAATTGAAAAAGATGACCTGATAATTTGACAAACTTTTAACTGGAGAGTCTTTTTTGTAATTTCATCAATCCACTAAAAAATGTTCCAAAGTGCTTATGTGAAATCCATAGTAAAATGTGATAATTTATGATTATTGATTTGAATGAGAATCATATCAATTGGTAAAATTTTAATGCTTTTATTTGGTTTATAACAAGATTTATGAGTCACATAATGGGCAATTCCTCAATAGTAAAGTTGGAGTATACTAAAGAGGACCTTATAATTTATAAACTTCCGAATGTGCTGACTTGACCGACCTGACCCGACCCGAATCGCACCGAAAAAAATTATAATACAGTAATAGCCAAACTACCCCTAAAATTTTCTGCACCCCATGAAAAAATTTCCTGGATCCGTCACTGATCTTAGGATCCCAGATCCAAACCAGACCTCCAGATAGCCCAACAGACGACACACTAGCAAAATCAAACGACTTATTACCCTAGAAGTCACAAATCAGAGACTGACTAATCGATTCCACCTTAGTCTCTTGAATAGCAATGGCCCCAATTTTGTTCGACATCCTCATCTCCTTAACCCAAGCCGCTTTACCCCCTCCGAAAATACCTCTAATATTAATAGACATAATATTCATAGATTCACAGCATTTTTACCTTCTTTTCTAATAGTATCTCCGATGAGAGAACTGTGATTATCCAAATTAGCTCCCACCGCAACTCCAACACGTTTAGTAGCCTCGACCTCATCGAATTCCAGAAGATCTGGCGTGTCCATTACCACCAAATCACCGCCTTCAATCTGGCTGACAGATCCATCCGAATTGATTATAATATGAGGCTCCTGATTAATTTCACGAATCTGATCAGCCATATCTGATGTTTCCTTCGGATCAAGATAAGAGGTAATATTAATTTCCTTGTCAACAGTGGATTCCCCAAGGATATCTTCTGCCTCCACGTTTAAGTCAAAGTTAAAATCATCCTTATCTCTTGGTCTCTTTTTGGGCCTGTCACCAGAATTTGGATTTGAATTATTATCACGACAAACACTTTTGGTCCTGGGCCTGGATTTAAAACTTCTTTTATTGGGCCTATTATTATTTTCAACAAATTTGAAAGAATAAAGTCCCTTGTCATTTCTATGCACTCAACTTAAAGCCTTGGTCTCCAGCCACCTTGTTCAACAGAACATTCTCACTAGCTGACCTAGGGATTGAGAAATCCTCAACACCTTCTTTCAAACTACCACCATCATCTCGGGTCCCACCCAACTTACCAGAACAGCCGTTAATATAATTGCAATTATTGTTATTATTAACGTTGGAGGAGATAGGAATGTCGGCTGCATTAACAACCTGAATCCTTTTAACTTCTTCGACCATCTTTTCGTTTTCCGGCCGAGGACTGGACGGAGACTTATCTCCCACATTACCAGAGTTGACCTTATTCCTGAATTCACCATTCAAGTTCGACCTCGGGGACTCCACAACGTAACTAGGGGCGATCACTTTCCCCACAGAATCAGGAACCCAATCACTAAGTTCCTCCTCTATCCAAACTCAGAACAATTTATCCTTCCACTTTAGAGTAACCTGGTCATGAATCCTCTCACCCTCACCAACCAACAGACCTATCCAACTTCAGGAGCATCGAAAGACCACCCATGTAACTAAGAGATACCCCCGAAATATTACTTTCCGCCATAACCATGTTTAACTTCCTTAACACCACTAAGTCTTTACATCTTCCCATAAAGGGACTACCGATCAATTCCCTGTAGGCTAACGTATTATCTGAAATTTCGATGACTGAGCCTGTCTCCACTGCCGAGTTACTCTTACTATCAAGATTAGGGTTAGCCTTTTTGAACAAGTCGCTAAAGAGCTTACCTTTGCCTCGATCGACAAAAGAGTTGTTCTGAATTTTATTATCCAACGGGAGATTACTAGAACTCTTACCGATGCCTGTAACATTATCTTTGGCTCCAATGTTGACTCCAACGTTTTCTTTGGCGAATCTGGCTAGGTTAGCAATTATCTTGGACCCTTCCATCTTAGTTCCGTTAAGGGCGCGTTCCATCCCTTTCACGTCGGAAACGTTTTTGAAACTTATGAACCCAAATTTCCTTCCCTCTTTGTCTGTTTTTCTCGCAATGTATGCCCCCGTCACTTCTCCAAACACCTTAAAAAAGTCCGCTACATCCCATGGCCTGCATCCCGCAGGAAGATTGGTTATATAGAACTTAGTAACATTTCTTTTGATATTCCTTTCTTCCTTATTTCCAACTTCTGAATTCCTATAATGTTCAATCTCCTTCTTCCGCGGATGACAGGGAAGCTCCCAAGGAGCATCCTCATCCATGGAAGAAAACTGAGGAAAACGAAATCCCAAAGCCGAATGGAACCAATGACACTCAAGATAGAAACTGAGGTAACGTTAGATCTGCAACCAATATGCAATCAGGTCAGACCTCAGAGTCTATCCCGGGCACCACGTCGTCGTCGAGTGTCACACCCCAACCAATGGCGAAATCATCGGAGTGGGACTAGTTCGAGATTGTAAGAGACTTCATAACACTATTTGTGACAATATTTAATTCAACCAATTTCCTTTCATAATCAAATTGTCAAAACATTACAAGGAAATTCAAATAACAACATCTTCATAACATAACATAACCAAAATTGATACAACACTTTAACCTAAACGTCTAAGTGAGTGTCTAGGCATCATTGCTAATCCGTTTCATAGCATCATCAATCATCAACCTGTAACATGTTTAAAATACAATTCAATGCAAAAGCAAAGGCGAGTATACAAGTTTAAGAATAAGTATAAGTATAAGTTTAAAAGTTTAAAAACGAATCCACATGGCAACTTAGTTTATACAAGATCAACATAACATGGCATGCAATATTTCTAGTCAACCCTCTGTTTACGCAAAATGATATAATTCAACATGACCACTAGTCTACGGGCGGTGTGTTACTCCTATAGCGCTATACATGTCAAATGGAGGCTCGTATAAAGCTAATGACTATAGTATATCACATAAGTATGGTCCACGTATAAGCATCAAGTATAACAACATAGTATTCATGTATAAGGATTGTTTTCGTGCATTGCATAAAGAATATGTTAAGTGTGGTTTTATAAATTAACATGTTACACCCCAAAAGTGGTAAACATAAAAAGGGGGTTGCGAGTATACTCACGGTTTTGCAAGTCTTCTACTTGAATCCGCGAGTGAGTTGTTGTTGGTTAGGAGGTTGGAACACCAAGTCCTTCTACGCGAAGAAACAAAGTGTATGAGTAACGGAGTTTAACGGTAAATTAAGGATTTAGGAAGTTAAAACACAAGAACATATGTATTCGAAAGTAATCATCCTTTAACACAAGTACTTGTTTTTGACACTATGAAACCTCAAGGGTTAATGTTTTCATGAGTAGTATACTCATTAGAATCGTAACAAGTCTTATGTCTTAGGTGATGTTATTCTAACACTATGACGAATGAACACAAGTCCACCATCAAGGGTTCGAATGTTAAATAGTATATAAGTATAGGTATTTTATGTATTATTATGTCCAATAGTCAAGCATGAGGTAGAAGATTAAATCTTCATTTAGGTACCTCTAAGTATCATGGAAATCATGTAGGAGGTAGGAAGAACAACCTTCCATTTAGGCACCTCGTATGGTTCACCACTACACTTGATGTAAAAACATACAAGGAGGGTCATGAACTATGAAATATACAAGAATACAAACAACTACACTATGAGAAATCATCAAGTAATGTGGGGATTCTATGTTGGACAACCCAAGTTAGTCCATAATCACACCTTCCTCAAGCTTGAAGCTTGAACATCACTTGTGGATTAAAAACCTTAAACAAAACAGAATATATGTGAGGTTTAACCTCTGATTCGTATCTCTCAGCCCCATTTTTAAGCTTAAATAACCATAGAAGTGGTTATAAGCATAAGGACGTGGGTTTGAGTGAGTTAGACTCAAGTTTAAACAAGTATAAACAAAGTTTGATTCAAAACAAAACGAACAGTGAACTTTAGAGCCTATTTACCGGAGTTCTAGGGACTTATTCACTGTGAAATACCCATTGAATCGAAGCTAAGGTCGATCCAAGTGTTCTGGAAAACGAATGAGCTCAAAAGGGTAAGAAATGAGTGAGTTATGCTCACTTTAGTGAAGAGTTGTGAATCTGACCGAACTTCAGATTGCAGCAATGATTTTGAGTGTTTGAGAGAGTTGTGAGGAGGTTTGTAAAGTGAAAATGACTTGGAGTGGTGTGGTTTTTATAGGGGAAGGGTTGGGGTTGGGGTTGGTGGTTGTGAGTTTTTAATGCAAGAAACACACATTGGAAGCAACAAACACACCAAAATGGCCCAATCCCGTAAGCTGAAACGAGCTGGTCTCGGATTCACTGTTTACGCAGGCCGCGTAGGGGACAAGGTAAGTTTACGCGGGTCGTGACAAGGGGGGGGGGGGCTGGAGACCAAGTTTTGATTATTTGCAATTTGGCCCCTATAGTTTGCTAATTAGGGTCTTAAGGCCTTTTAGGGACTATTTTCGCCATAAAAGCATAGTTTAAGGGAAAATAAAGTATGAGTAACATAAACCAAATATAATTAAGCGTATGAATGTCGTATTTAGATATTTTTTACGATCCAAACACGTTTTATGCATAAGTTTCACATATTTGCAAGTTTAGCACATAGTTTCCAAGAATTATGAATAAGCATCAATTGTTTCACGAAATCGAATGTATGAGCATGTATAAAGTATGTACAACATGAATTTAACGAAATATGAGTTTTATTTCTGATCTAAGTCTCGGATTTTACAACGGTTACAAAGAAAGAACGATTACAAGAACACAATACTTCCAAAAATAGAAATGCGAACAAGACTTGCTATAAATGGAAAGTACAAATAAGCAGGGCGTTACATCAAGCCTCCAGCGATTTGTTTTCCGGCAAGGTGAAACACTGGAAAGCCAGGTCCCAGATGGCAAATGGAAGAAAAGATAGATCACGTTAGGATGAAAGGTCAAGCCGGACGAAAGGGCGACCTCGCACACTAACCCGAAATTCCCTTCTCCGTCGAGCCACCGGAGACCGGCAGGGAAAGGGTAAGAAGAAGACTGTTGTTGTTTACTGGACGGTGGTTAAGGGGTTTCCGTAAAATTAATAATATTCGTACAAAGTTGTTTTATTAGTGTCCGGTTCATTAGCTCATAAACTGACTGACAGTTGTATTACAAACTGATTGATATTATAAACAAAATCCATTTAGAATTAAATAAGGGTCGTATTATTGGCACACCTTGGGGATTAAATCGACACCCTCAATACGCATCGTATATACGTTGCGTATATACGATACGTATATACGATGCGTATTGGGGTGGGTTCAAACTTCTATATCTGCCAAAGGCTGCCAATGTCTCCTTACCAAAAAGTAATACGCATCGTATAGGCCTATACGATGCGTATTGAATGTGTCAATTTAATTTTTTAATTTTTGCAAGGTAGCTTCCTGTCACGCGGTAGCTTTCCGTCACGCGAACGAAGAAGCAGAACTTTGGACATTTGTCGGTTTTCAAACATCTAGGAAACATTATTTGAGAATACCCCTGAATTTATCGAAGCTGTAGAATGAGATCCTCCACTGTTAGGTTATTATCTTTCAACCCCATTTTCCTTAAATTTATCGATTCTGTTTTTAAACAGTAATGTAATGCAATGATTCCTCTCAATTGAATAGACCAACACTTGCTTCATAGGATTCACTTGAATCGTCTCGGATGTAATAGCAGTATGTAATGCAATGATTCCTCTCAATTGAATAGACCGACACTTGCTTCATAGGACTCACTTGAATCGTCTCGGATGTAATAACAGTATGTAATGCAATGATTACTCTCAATTGAATGGACCGACACTTGCTTCATAGGACTCACTTGAATCGTCTCGGATGTAATAACATTACGTTTAGCATCCATGCCTGCTTGAATTGCAGAAAGCAAAGGATAACGAAGATGAACATTGTATTTATCATGAAACTACCGAACAACCAAGATAACAGCTCCGGTTTCATCAGCTGCATTTGGAACATGAGAGTTGAAAAAACTGCAATTGGAATTGATCTTGGAACAACATACTCTTGTTACCATATGACACATGATAAAAGTGCTTCTCTAGACAATCTGGGATTATGTTTCGCAAATTTGGAACCACATATTTGCTTCAAGATTTATGTCTGATGTCCATATTTGATCACATTTGACTTCATCTGCGGGCAGTCCACTAAGAAACAAATTCGGTTGAATAATGGCCAATAAGAAACAAATCTGTAAAATTAAACAATATCGATTGCTATAACAGGATGGATGTGACACACACAGATTGCAGTTTGTATTTTGCATAGCCACCGTTTCCGTAGTAAAAAACGGTTGCGGTTTGCAGATTCAATCTTCATTGCTTCATTAAAATTAACAACGCGGTATGTCTGCACCGTGATCTTCATATTCTTGGTTCAATACCAACTCATCTTTAGTAGTGTTTGTTTGAGAACCTGATTCAGATACATAAATCTTGAAGCAAATATGTGGTTCCCAGTTGGTTACAGAAACCACTAGCAGAAGAACCCAACACGTCTTCATGTTACGGAGAATGTTCTCGAAATTGAAGGAAAAGGAAAAGATTTGTTGAAATCGAAGAAAAGAGTAAAAAAGATGAATTGAGGCGTGCATTGTTTAAATGTGAATCAGTTGGTATCTGTTCATATCAGCGTTGTTTATCACCCTGTGTGAGCATTGGAAGCCCGACAAACAATCTTGCAATTATATCGTGTCAAGATGTTTCAGTTTGCACACATTCTCACTCAACGAATGTTAAGGTTTCGTTTCTTCATGCTCCAACTCCATAGTAAAAAAGATTTGTTGAAATCGAAGAAAAGAGTAAAAAAGATGAATTGAGGCGTGCATTTGGAACAAGAAGTCCAACAATCCGTTCATTATCTGTTGTTGTCTAAACAGTATGAATGCACGCAACGAATTTGATAACTGTGACAACTTATTAAAAGTATAAATCACCTCCAATCCTTTCCTGGTCAAATCACACACTATAAAGTTTAAACATATCGTGTGTTGTAGTTTGGAAAGATGACCGAATAGACATCTGAATAATAAAACTGTGGAGAACTTGTTTGCGTTATCCTTCAACATAAGCTAAAATACTCTAAAATACTATAAAATACGCTAAAATACCCTAAAATACTCTAAAATACGCTAAAATACCCTAAAATACATTGCAATATGTTAATATACGTCATATTACGAAAAAAATACATGAAAATACGTTAAAATACGCCTAAATATGTAAAAATACCCTAAAATAGGTTAAAATAAGCTAAAATACGTTAGAATACGCTCAAATACATCAAATATACTATTAAATACGCAACAATATGTTAGAATACGTCAAAATCCGCAAAAATTCGTCAAAATACGAGACTAACGATATTTCCACACACGTATACATATAACACGGCACTATGGAGTACAAGTGGATTTCAAACAAAACTGTATGTAATCATAGAATACGATATTCGCACGCAACCGAACGGCACCGAAACGACTTATGTTGAAGGTATACGTCCTAAAATGACAAAGTATGCGAAAGTTCGGCAAAAAAACGACACGTATACGCGTCAAACCGAGGGAAACACGATAAAAGTAAATTTGAAATAATGCCATATACGATCGTATAGGCCTATGTTGTATCGTATATCGGCTTAATACGCATCGTATAGGCCTATACAATGCGTATTAAACTTTCAATTTTCTCAAAAATACCCCTGAATTTATCAGAAAAACAGGGGTATTTCAGTAAATTCATCGATTAATACGCATCGTATAGGCCTATACGATGCGTATTGAACTATAAATTTCTCAAAAATGTTTTACAAATCAAGGGTTCCATCATTACAACCACTATTTTTCAACGGGGATGTAATGCAATGATTCATCTCAATTGAATAGACAGACACTTGCTTCATAGGACTCACTTGAACGAGTCTAGAACACTCGTAATCCTCAACTGGCTTTGAAACCGGACAGAATCTATTAAGAAACTATTCGATTTCACGGTGAGTGGAGAAATCAGCGACGGAGAAACTACTCGACACAGACATGCATCAGGAAAGAAGCATATAAAGAACCTTCAAAAGTTAGACATGTTTTATTAGCTATTATACCTCGTTTAATAACAAGATAAGAAGGATGAGATATCGGTAGTTAGCTCGAAGAAGTTTCTCTCGATCAGGTGTTCCAATAGATTCTCCCTTTTAACAATGTCATGTTAATTGTTTCAGATGACATGCTCGGTCTGGGGTGGGCATAAGATCCGTGGGCCCTATTGTCGGATCTTTGACTCCATGGAAGATGTGATTAAGGTAATCGTGCCGTATCATGTGTCATAAAACGGAACATAATCCCAGATTGTCTAAAAAAGCGCTTTTATCATGTGTCATATTAGAGTAGTATGAGTCTGAGTCCATTTGTGGTTCGTGAATGTTTCGAATCATCATAGAAGACGTGTCGGGTTTGTATTTCCCATAGCCACAGTTTCCGTAGTAAAAAACGGTTGCGGTTTGCACATTCAATCTTCATTGTTTCACTATAATTAATAATGCGGTCTCGATTGAAGATGTAATTGCAAGACTATTTGTCGGGCTTCCAATGCTCACACAGGGTGATAAACCACTAGTTTGTTTTTTTTATAATTTTACAGACGATTTAGAGAAACAGAGAATACGTTATGAGATTCTTCGAGAATTAGAAAAGGAGAAAATACGGAACGACAAGGGTGTTGGTCTTTTCTCCCACGTGTGATCCAGAGGTCGGTCTCGGGTAGGCATAAGATCCGTGGGCCCTATTGTCGGATCTGTGACTCCATGGAAGATGTGATTAAGGTAAGTGTGCGTATCATGTGTCATAAAACGGAACATATTGTCTAGAGAAGCGCTTTTATCATGTGTGATCCAGAGGTCGGTCTCGGGTGAGTTGTGGTTGATTTATAGGAGGAGGTTATGAAACGAATATATGTTTTATGCGAATTTAAAGGACAATACTGACAGGGGTGCTGGTCTTTTCTCCCACTGTGGTGGGCTTGAATGGTTTTAATATATTTATCATGTACTATCTAGGATAATACTTGAAAATGGATATGATCATGTCAAGCTCTTTATTTATCATGTCATCGATCAACTGCTCGAAATCCCTTTCATTTCTCGGGTGCTGGTCTTTTCCCCCAGGTATTTTATCAAATGAACTGTCACGTGTGATTGGCATGTGTGATTATCAAATGACAACTTGAGGGGTCTAGTCCTAGCTAGTTTCTCCCACGTGATACGCATCTAATATGACACATGATAAAAGCGCTTCTTTAGACAATCTGGGATTATGTTCCGCAAATTGGGAACCACATATTCGTGTGTAAAAGCTTGGAAAGATGACCAAATAGAGATTTGTATACACCCTTGGTATTTGTTAACCACATGACACATGATAAAAGCGCTTTTTTAGACAATCTGGGATTACATTCCGTTTTAACACGCCGCTTTAAATCTCAGTTATGTCTCATTGTTTTATGACAATACTGACAGGGGTGCTGGTCTTTTCTCCCACTGTGCAAACTTGATAAATCTGACCATAACACATTGTAGACTGGTGGGGTTGAATGGTTTTAATACATTTCATCCTGGACTATCTAGTCTAATACTTGAAAATGGATATGATCGTGTCAAGATCTTTATCTATCATGTTATCAACCAACTGCTCGAAATCTCTTTCGTTTCTCGGGTTCTCATTCGACACAACACAACAAAAAATAAACTTCAAAAAACAGTGCCTTGATACGCATCATATAGGCCTATACGATGCGTATCAAGCCCGCCGCCAGACATAACCTGCACCTGTCAGTCTGCCATGTCTTTTACTTTATTTCAATACGCATCGTGTAGGCCTATACGATGCATATTGAATTTAAAAAGTGTGCAGAGAGATAGGGGGTGTGCCATTAGAAAATCACTTAAATAACCCCAACATTTACTAGTTAGGGTGGAGGGAGTGGTCACCTAAGGGGGAGTGTTTAAACATTTTCTAGCCAATAATATCATGCCATGTCAAGTCCTCATTCCACTCCCCATTTTGCACTTAATCACTGGCAACGGTCAAACACATGGAGAGTGGTAAACATTTTTTTTTAAGATAAATTTGTGTTGGGGGAGTATATGGAGAAGGTCACTGAGAGAGAAGGAGAGTTAAAGAGAGAAAGTAGTGATTACCCATTTTTAGAGATCTAAGTGTGGTGTTTATACCTTTTGGGTTTGCTGATGTGGCGGGGGTAGTTATGGCCAAACCTGTCGTTGTCAGGCAGTTAGTGTCACACCCCCAAAATCCACAAGCGGAGTATCACCGCATGGAGGCGTGACTGGGCAGGATCAAGCCACCAATCATATTGAACAATGTATATAAAGTAAATAAAATCCAACCACACAATACAATTGGTTGCAAAACATAAGTTATCAATTTCAAGTTAAACAGCGGAAGCATCAAATGTAAAACCAAAACATAAGTTATAAGTTTAGCAAGTTTAACATGGCACACACGGTCCATGTCCCACAAATGACGAAAGTAAGTTGTGCCCTAAGTCAATGTCTATCATCATTGACTGAGTGCCCAGATCCATTAGTACACGCCCGTCCTACCGGCACGGTGTGAGGCTTGTCAACCCTAATAGCGCTATTAACTAATGACCCGCTCGCCATTGGCCCGGCGATTAAGTCGATACAAAAATGAGGGACTTAATGATAGAGTTTTGTCTAGTAAGTTTAAGGTTGTTGTCCTACCCAAGGAGGACGAACGTACGTATTCTACCCAAGAAGAATACGCAGGATTAATATTGGCATCCTACCCATGGAGGATGGAGGTACATATCCTACCCAAGGAGGATATGCAGGTTCCGTTTTAGTTCTTTAACCCATTCCCAACCACCGGGAATCCCATGCCTTAGAAAGAGTGTGAACTCACCTTGGTTTGCTCGGTTAGATTAGTTACTCTAATAATCAGGAATTAAGCACGTCCTATCATGGTACAGATAACAATCAGTTTCATGTGCATGCATAATACGTATCCTACGTATGGTTTATCTACTCTTTACTTCTATCACGTACCACACAATTCTAATGTCACACCCTGACTTTTGCGGAAGATCATAGTTAAAAATACACTTGTAACACTTGTTAGAAAATATTTTCTATGTGTTGGAATTTTTAGAAAATTTCGCCATAGTTTCCTTTGTAAATGGAGGTGTCCATGCTATTTAGCATATCATTTTCTTTTCAAAATAATCACAATAACCATCAATAAACACTTTACATCACCAAGAGCAAAAACTATATGCTTTATATAATAATCATGAACTTGATATTTCACAAAAACGCGTAGTAACTTGGTAAAGTGTTTAGTGGGTTTAGTTACCTTCCGAAGTGTATTTACTTTGGTTAAAATCTCATTTCTCGGGATTTCTAGATATTCACAACTTGTGAATACATTTCTCAAAAATATTTATTTATCACATCTTCTTGATTTACTAGCATCCTTACACTTATTTGATTTGAAAAATAGTGTAAGTGTATGTAAGAGTTATGATCCTTCAAAAATCCGTCTTTTGAATCTTGGTTTGTTTAGAAAAGCCTTTTGTAAATCTCGGATCTACATGATCATCAACCTACTTGTTTACTTATAATTCGAGAAATCATCTTTATTATCAAGTTCATATTTTTATTAGAAGATGATTATTTTATGTAAACACATAATCATCTCCTAATCTTGTTAAATCATGTTTCTAATCATCATTTAACAAGTTCCATATGATGATCAATATCACATTACCAAGAAATCAACAAACAATCATCAACACATTCAAAACAACACCATCTTAACAATATTTCATCATGTATCATCATATTTCATCTCATGATTCAAGATTCAAGTCTTTTAGTGTTCTAGTTATTTCATCATAATACATCCTTTAACTACTAAAAATAGGAAGTAACCAAGAGCTAACAAGAAGCTTACAACTAGCTTTAAGCTAGGGAAGATCACTAGAAAAAAAGATGATGAAAAATGGATGATGAAAGCATAGGATGAAGGTTCTTCAAGTTCCTCAAACACCAAGCTCCATGGATCACCTTCTTGCATTTGAATTAAGCTTAAAAATGGAATGATGGTGGTGGCGGCACAAGGGTGAGCCGAGAGGGAGAGAGAGATGTTGAGGGAGTGGGGTGATCTTGTGAAGGTGAAATGAAATGATGTTGTGATCTTGTATACCATACTTATAATCTCTTCTTCTAATATTTTGTTCACTCCATCAAGCAAAGATCTATTATAATATGAAATAAAATCTAGGAGTATGGTGGTGATTTTGGTGGGTCCACCTTGGACCGTAAATGGGCATGGGGGGGGGGGGGGTAATTGTAAGATTTGATGGTAAGTTGGTAAAGTGTTGGAAGTTAAGTGTAAAAATCTAGTGTATTATGTGTATGGTGCATTATATAATGTGTTGGGGTATTCGGGGATCATAACTAGTTAAGAAATAATAAAACAATGTTTCTGGCAAAATTTTGGTGTTCCGGGTAATGTCCGGTTGTTCGGTTAGATACCGTTTCGTTAAAGTGCTAAGTTATTCCGTATAGTGTCTTTTATGTAACTATTTGTAACACTTTTAATTCCCAACACTTAGGAAAGCATACAGGACCATTTTGTCAATTTTCTGCACAAGACTAGTATGTTAAAAAGCTGAATTTTGCTGAAAAATGCAGAAATCATAAAGCAGTTACGCCATCAGTTGTAATTAAGCACAGTCATTAAGCACAATTTAATATTAATTAATCATACGGATACCTGCAATTACGAGGGTTGTCACATTCTCCCCTTGTTAAGAAAATTTCGTCCCGAAATTTAGCACGTGGTTACTGAGGAAGCTAGTTAAGTTGCGTGGTTTCCTGGTTTTCCTGGGGTGTCACAGTTAGAGTTGTGGGCCCCAGGTTAGTGATTACCCCTTTTTGGGGATCTAAGTGTTGTATTTCTACCTTTTGGGTATGCTGACGTTTGGTCCTAGTTAGGTAATGTTTATCTTCGGCGAATGACGTTCGGTCCTTGGTGAATGATGTTCGGTTCGGTGCTTTGCACGTTACCTCATCACCACTCCCAACTTTCAACTTATTGGCCGATAACACTTCCAAACTAACCCAACACTAACTCAGTTTGCTGACATCAGCTCCCACGTTACCAAACCAGTACCATGTCAGCTGCTACTAGGGGTGTGCAAAAACCCGAAATAACCGAACCATAACCGAGTTAACCGACAAAACCGAACCGAACGTATAGGCCTATACAATGCGTATTAGGCCAGCCGCCAGACAACACCTGCACCTGTCAGTCTGCCATGTCTTTTACTCTATTCAATACGCATCGTATAGGCCTATACGATAGGTATTAAATTGGAAAAGTGTGCGGATAGACAGGGCGGTGTGCCAAAATAATTTCTGTTTCAGATATTCAGTAATGGCTGGGTTTTTTTTTTTTTCTATCTGTACTCAGGACTTTCTTTGAACTTGAACTTCATTGATCTATGGTTTGAACTCACTCGTCATAGTCAACAGAATATGATAAAACTTGTAAAACAACTTTGAATATATCTTAAGTAATTAAAAACTAGTTCAAAGATTACATTAAATAAGTTGATTATGCAAAAAAAAAACAAGAAGAATTATACAATACTAAATGCTTCCCAACAACCAAACACAAACACAAAGAATAGTAAACACAACATTAAACCCCTCACCAATCAACCTCCTTTATTCCCCAAAACAATCAATCTCTTTAATAACCTTTTGCTATATTCAAGCTTTCGGTTTCAAAACCTTTGGTGTCTCCCATGTGAAATCGGGATCTTCCCGACCAAAATGCCCGTAAGCCGCGGTTTTCTGATACCTATAGTTCCCGCCCCGTTTAAGGTCAAGATTGATAGCCATCATACCCGGCCTGAAGTCAAAGTTTTCCTTGATCAAAACAAGGATATCCCTATCCGGGATTGTTCCAGTTTTATACGTGTCAACAAACACAGATAACGGTTCAGCCACACCAATGGCGTAGGAAACTTGAACAATGCACCTGCGTGCGAGCCCAGATGCGACTACACTCTTAGCCGCTTGCCTAACAATATACGCACCACTTCGGTCGACTTTTGTTGGGTCTTTCCCGGAGAAAGCACCACCACCGTGTGCACCCCAACCACCATAGGTGTCGATGATGATCTTTCTACCGGTCAGACCCGCGTCTCCGTGGGGACCACCGATCACGAAGCGGCCAGATGGGTTCAGGTGGAAGATGGTGTTTTCGTCAAGGTATTGGGCTGGGATAACTGGCTTGATCACGTGTTCTTTAAGATCAGCGGCGATCTGCTCATTAGTCACGGTTTCGTCGTGTTGGGTGGAAATGAGAACAGTGTGAACCCGAGTGGGGACCATCGCACCGTTGTCGTTTTGATACTCGACAGTCACTTGGGTCTTGCCGTCGGGTCTGAGCCATGGGCAGGTCTTGTTTTTTCGGACTTCGGTTAGCTTGGCACCGAGCTTGGTTGCGAGGACATGGGTTAACGGCATAAGCTCAGGGGTTTCGTCGGTTGCGTACCCGAACATGTGACCTTGATCACCGGCACCGATTTCTTCGGGTTTCTTGGTTAAATGACCGTGAACACCCTGGGCGATATCCGGGCTTTGTTGCTCAATATTGACTAGCACATTGCATTTGTCAGCATCGAGACCGACATCAGCAGAGGTAAACCCGATGTTCCTGCACGTGTCACGGACGATTTTCTCGTAGTCTACGGTAGCCTTGGTGGTGATCTCACCGAAGACCATGACCATGTTGGTTTTGGTGCATGTTTCGCAGGCGACCTTGCTCTCGGGGTCTTGTTCTAGGCATGCATCGAGGATGGCGTCTGAGACTTGGTCGCAAAGTTTGTCGGGGTGTCCCTCGTTGACGGACTCAGATGTGAATAGGAAGGTCTCCATCTCTCAACTGGAACACACAAAATAGAACGAAAACATGTTAAAATTATCGTCATATTACATGCCAAAAAAATATAACATAGTTTATGGGATGTTAACCAGGCTCTAATTAGAATACAACCTTTCCGTTCAGTTACACACACTAGTAATACATATTAGCATTTTGGTAGTTCTGTAAGTTCTCAAATGGCTTTGTGCATGAGTACTAAAGCAGTAAACAATCATGGATGCTCAATTCGTTACATAATTAGGTTTCCCGGCTGATCAATCATCAGTGAAACATAAAAATGAGACTAAGACAAACAATTTTAAATATTGTATGATTCAAATCAAGAATTCGAAAAGGAGTCTATTTGATTTTAATAATGAACACGATGTTAATGACGATGAAGCAGCATACTGTTGACTGTATGCAGATCAATGCACCTACTAATGCTAAAGTCATTCACATCGTACATTTCAAGTATAATTACTTAATTACCCGTTAATTGAGGACAAATCTAACCTAGATAGCATGAATTCACCATTCTTATACTTTTGATCATGATTCAAATAATGCATCAACAATAACTAATCACTAAAACGTACCGATCTCTCTAAAAAAACAACATAACAGAAAAAAAAAAATTAGGCATTTGCAGAGCATCAACAATCTGATCAGTGTGATTCACGAAAAACTTCAAATCATAATGCATACAACAGAATCAAGTTAAGAGCAAGATCTAAAGCTAAAATGCACAGATCACTCTCAAAGCAGCAAAATGTGTACAAATTCAAGCATCTGTAGATCAACAACATTCTGAGTAAATCAACTTAAGAGCAAGATCTAACCTAAATAACACGAAGAGAGCGTTATCATACACTAAAACACAATTCATTCGATGCATTACTAACAACGAACCACTAAAACGTACAGATCTCACTAAAAACAACAAAAAGCATTTGCAGATCAACAACAATCTGATAAGTGTGATTCATGATAAACTCAAACTCGAACCACACGCAACATAA
Organism: Helianthus tuberosus; assembly: GCA_030545235.1. NCBI lineage: Eukaryota > Viridiplantae > Streptophyta > Magnoliopsida > Asterales > Asteraceae > Helianthus > Helianthus tuberosus. The sequence continues at coordinate 36,478,237 of CM060357.1, read as the reverse complement.
TCAACGTAAGAGCAAGATCTAACCTAGTTAACACGAATTCAGCGTTATTACAGTTTAAAACACGATTCAAATGATGCATTACTAACAACAAAACCGATAAAACATCAGTCATTTGCAGATCATCAACAAGCTGTCAATGTAATTCATAATAAACTTAAATTCAAATCGCACACATCAGAGTCAGGTTAACTGTAATCAGAATAGTGTGATTCATGAGAAACTTAAAATGAAATCGCAGAGAATCAAGGGTTAGAATGGAAGGTACCTTGTTGTGATGCAGAGATTTGGGGAAAATGGTAGAGAGAGAGAGAGATAGAAGGGTGGGCGAGTAGGGCAAAGAATGATGGGGGAATATATAGGTGCGGATGAATAGGGACGCGCTTGTGACTCGCTCACTGCCGACACAAGATTTGGACCCACTGCCAACCAAACCACTTCTTTCCTTCCCACCGACACTATTACTTCCATATTTATACCTTAAATTAATTAATGAGTTAATTACTGTTTTCGTCCTTGTGGTTTGTCAAAAATCACCATTTCAGTCCATTAGTTTAAAAATTACGATTTCAGTCCCTTTGGTTTCACTTTCGTAACCATTTCAATCCACCTCCGTTAACCCCATCCATTTATTCTGTTAAGTACACGTGAATTGACCATAATGCCCTTATTAATAAAAAACAAAAAGATATCTAAATGAGTTAATTACTGTTTTCATCCCTGTGGTTTGTAAAAAATCACTATTTCAGTCCTTGTGGTTTCACTTTCGTAACCATTTCAGTCCAGGTCCTAACACCGTCTATTTTACCGTTAAGTTTTTAATGAAATACCTAAATTACCCTTGTGTTAATTAAATAAAAAAACCATGGAAATTTAAAAGATTGTATTCTAGGACCCACTTGTTAAAACACAACCCCACGCTACCCCACCCCACTCCATCTCTGCTCTCATTTCCGGCAAAAGCTTCCGGTCATCTTCTCCGACATCACAACCCCACCCTCTTAATGTCTGGCGACCCATTACCCCACCCCAATTAATATCTTCCTAGCAGCATCAATTAACATAATAACTTTGAAAAATAATACTTACTTGGACATTTTCTCATTCTAAAATCCAAAATTAAAATTTTGGAACCATATATGTAAAAATAGTGCCAGACTTCTACTTCTACTGAAGCCATGGTGTGTCGAACCCTACAATCCAATTTAAGTCCATATGTCATACAACAATAAAATCATATAAATCAAATAATAAAATCATATATGTCCATATTTAATTAACACAAGGACTGAAATGGTTACGAAAGTGAAACCACAGGGACTGAAATAATAATTTTTGACAAACCACAGGGACGAAAACAGTAATTAACTCATTTAGATATCTTTTTGTTTTTTTATTAATAAGGGCATTATGGTCAATTCACGTGTACTAAACAGAATAAATGGATGGGGTTAACGGAGGTGGACTGAAATGGTTACGAAAGTGAAACCATAGGGACTGAAATCGCAATTTTTAAACTAATGGACTGAAATAGTGATTTTTGATAAACCACAGGGACGGAAATAGTAATTAACTCTTAATTAATTAAATAGAGACTGATGATGCAGGGGTGAGTGAACGGTACCGGGTACGGGTAACGAATCGGTATTATTTTTGGTACCGAATTTTCACAATTTTGGTACCGATTTTATTCTTAAATATCGGTACCGAACCGTACCAGGTATATTCGGCACCGATTTGAGGATTTTCGGTACTGATACCGGTTCCATACTGGTTAGTACCGAGCTTGTCCCTAGTGTGATGTGCAATTTGCGGTCCCTATGGGTTTGTGTCACACCCCCAAAATCCACCATGCGGAGTATCACCGCTTGGAGGCGTGACATGACCAGGATCGAGCCACCAATCATATTGAACGACGTAATTAAGTAAATAAAACCAACCACAATACAATTAGTGACCAAAAGCTAGTTAACCAAGTTCATATTAAACAGCGGAAGCGTTAAAGATAAAACCCAAAACATAAGTTCCATAGTTCATAAGTTTAAAGTCCAAAACGTAAGTTAATAAGTTCATAAGGATTAAATGTTTAGCACGGGACATAACAATCCATATTCCTCAACGACCTCCTCCTCGTGCAAGCTCCATAAGCATCTAACGACCTGTAAGGCATGTAACAACGAGTCAACAACAAAGTTGAGTGAGTTCACGTTTGGTTGTTTAGTTTTAAGTTGTTTCCGAAAACATGGTTTGTCTTTCGCTGGCTTATTTGCCGTGGGGGTTACCCCATAGTTGAAAGTATGATTAACCAGTTCCTGCTTTATTACCCAAACCATATCCAAAATCAGTGGGGGCTTCCCCATGTGAACCACTAGACCGTTACCATATCGACAACTGACGAACAATAGTTGTGCCCTACGTCAATGTCTATCATCATTGACAGTTTGCCATAGTCCATTAGTACACGCCCGTCCGAACGGCACGGTGTGAGGTTTGTTAAAACTAATAGCGCTATTAACTAATGACCCGCTCGCCATTGGCCTCGGCGATTAAGTCGATATAAAATGAGGGACTTAATGATAGAGTTTTGTCTAGTAAGTTTTAAGGTTGTTGTCCTACCCAAGGAGAACGAACGTACGTATTCTACCCAAGGAGAATATGCAGGATTAATATTGGCACCCTACCCATGGAGGATGGCGGTACATATCCTACCCAAGGAGGATATGTAGGTTTCGTTTTAATTCTTTAACCCATTCCCAAACCACCGGGAATCCCATGCCTTAGAAAGTGTGTGAACTCACCTTGGTTTGCTCGGTTAGATTAGTTACTCTAATAATCATAAATCAAGCACGTCCTAATAAGGTACGGATAACAATCAGTTTCTCATGCATAACACGTATCCTACGTACAGTTTATTTACTCATTATTTCTATCACATATCACATACCACACCATTAAAATGTCAAGTTATATTGTTAAGTTACATTATTTACCCTAAAATAATATAACTATCTCACAAAATAAACAAGTATGCACACAAGTGTTCTAGTATAAGATATATATTCTAAATATATATTTACCCATTTTTATTTACGAAAATCAACCTCCGACACTTTGTATTTTGTTACAAAAATTATGGCGAAGTTTATATTCAAAACACAAATTATAAAATATACTTGTAACGCTTGTTTAGAAAAATATTGTCTAAGTGTTGGAGTTTTTTTTTTTAGAAAATTTCGCCAGAGTCTCCTTTGTAAATGGAGGTGTCCATGCTAATAAGCATATCATTTTCTTTTCCAAAAATCATTCAACAATCCTCAATCATCAATATACAATCTTTACTTACCAATCTTGTTAAAAACAAGTATAAACTACCAACTCATGAACTTGAAGATTTATAAAATGTGTAGTAACTTACTAGTATATTTAACAAGTCTTGTTACCCTTTAATTTGAGGTTGATTCTTTAAAAACTCCATTTTTAAAGAATATGGATCTTTACAACTTATGTTCATATTTTTCCAAAAAATACTTCTACATGTATTTTTCTAGTTACACATGTGCTTCTTTACTTTGTTAACCACTAAAAATGATGTTTATTCATGTAGGAACCAAGAGTTAGTAAAACTTGTATTTTTAACTTGGTTTCTTGGTAAATCATACTTGAAACATTTAGATTTTACAAGACTTTAAACTTACTTGTTCATTATTTTACAAGAAGCATCATATTTATTCAAGTTCATGACTTTTTGTGAGGATGGTTCATAACCCTTAACATGTTCATCCTCTCATCTTGCTAGATTATGTTTGTTAGTCATGATCTAGCAAGACTACATGATGATTAACATCATTTCTACAAACAATCAACAATCAACAAGCATATCAACACTAAACAACATGATTTCTTCATAACTTTAGCTTATGTTCATGTTTCAAGTTCAAGTTTCTTAGTGTTCTTTAAGTTTATCATCATGTAACCTACTTTAACCACTTAAATAAGATGAAATATGGAGTGTAGGATGTTCTTACCACTAGCTCAAGGCTAGGGATGTTCAAGAGAAGAAAAGTGGTGGTTAATAGCAAATAGAGAAAGTCTTTGAACTTCCGAAAGCTCCTAGCTTCTTTGTGCAACCTCTAACACCTTTGTATAAGCTTGGGATGTATGGAGGATGAATGATAATGGTGGTGGTGCTTGTGCTTGATCTCGGCCGAAACCAAGAAGGAGAGAAGGGAAAGAAGTGGTGTGTGTTGGTATGAAAGATGAAATGAAGCTTATGTCTTGAAGGTTAACTTATAATCCATTTTCAAGTGATTTCCATTGTGTAATATGTTCATTAAAGGGAGACAAGATCAAATATTAAAATCAAATAAAATCCTCATGGTGGGGGCCATGTTGGGCCGTCCCATAGGTGGGGGGGGGGGGTCTTAGGTGTAGGTTGTAACTAAGTTAAATTACCTAGTTAGAAATCAAGTAATCTAGTTAGGGATTTAGTTAGTTGATATTTATATAGTGTGTTACGATGTTCGGGAACCATAACTAGTTCAGAAAAATAAAAACAATACTTCTAGCATTATTTTGGTGTTTCGGGTAATGTCCGGTTGTTCGGTTTGATACCGGTTCGTTAAAGTGCTAAGTTATTCCGTACAGTGTCTTTTATGTATCTTTTTGTAACATTTTTAATTCCCAACACTTAGGGAAGCATACAGGACCATTTAGTCAATTTTCTGCCCAAGACTAGTATGTTTACAAGCACATGTAAGTATGACGCAGAAATCAGAAAGCAGTTAAGTAATTCAGCACAGTCATCAAGCACTTTAATTATCATTAATACATCGTACGGATACATGTAATTATGAGGGTTGCCACATTCTCCCCCTGTTAAGAAAATTTCGTCCCGAAATTTAGTACGTGGTTACCGAGGAAGCTAGTTAAGTTGTTTTGGTTTCCTGGTTTTCCTGGGGTGTCACATCATCCCCCCGTTGATTTGGAACTTCGTCCCGAAATTCTGCAGTAGCTTCAGCCTCAGTAGTGGTTGCACTTTTCTTAAACAGCTGGGGGTACTTGAGTTTCATTTGGTCTTCTCGTTCCCAGGTATACTCTGGGCCACGACGGGAGTTCCAACGAACTCGAACAAGAGGTATTCTGGTACGCTTGAGAATCTTAACATCTCGATCAGTAATTTCAACTGGTTCCTCGACGAATCGCAACTGGTCGTCAATTGTGAGCTCCTTTAAGGGAACTATGAGGGTCTCATCTGACAGACACTTCTTCAGATTCGACACGTGGAATACGTTGTGAACTCCGCTGAGTTCTGCAGGTAGATTCAGCTTGTAGGCGACTTTGCCAATATTCTCAATGATTTCGAACGGACCGACATAACGCGGATTGAGTTTGCCTCGTTTTCCAAAACAAACTACACCTTTCCAAGGTGAGACTTTGAGTAGCACCCGATCCCCAACCTGGAACTCAAGTGGTTTCCTTCGCTTATCAGCATAACTTTTCTGACGGTCACGAGATGCCGCCATTCGTTGTCGTATCTGGGCAATCCTTTCAGTTGTATCCACTACAAGTTCTGGGCCAGTGATTTGACTGTCGCCAACTTCTGCCCAACAAAGAGGTGATCGGCACTTCCGTCCGTATAATGCCTCAAACGGAGTGGCCTGGATACTGGTGTGGTAGCTGTTGTTATACGAAAACTCCACTAACGGGAGGTGTTTTTCCCAGCCATTACCAAAGTCGATTACACATGCCCTAAGCATGTCCTCAAGGGTTTGGATGGTGCGTTCAGATTGCCCATCCGTATGTGGATGATATGCCGTGCTCATATCTAATCGAGAACCAAAGGACTTGTGCATAGCTTGCCACAATTCAGATGTAAAACGTGAGTCTCGATCAGAGATGATGGAGGTTGGCACTCCGTGCCTTGATACTACTTCCTTTAGGTAGATGTCTGCTAGGGTAGAAAACTTATCCGTTTCCTTGATAGCCAGGAAATGTGCAGACTTAGTCAGTTGATCCACGATCACCCAAATGGTATCATTTCCGCGTTGAGATCTAGGCAGGCCAGTAACGAAATCCATGGAAATTTGCTCCCATTTCCATTTAGGTATCTCTAGTTGTTGAAGTAGACCTGATGGTTTCTGGTATTCTACCTTAACCCTAGCACAAGTCAAGCATTTACTGACGTAGGTTGCTATGTGGGCTTTCATGCTAGGCCACCAGTATGTAGTTTTTAAGTCGTGGTACATCTTATCCGAACCAGGATGTACTGAGTAACGAGACTTATGTGCCTCATCCATCACAAGCTCGCGTAAGTTTCCATAAAGTGGAACCCAGATGCGCCCTGTTACATAGTGGGCACCGTCTTCCTTTTGTTCTAGCCGTTGCCTCGATCCTCGTAAGGACTCAGCCCTGATGTTCTCTGCTTTCAACGCTTCAACCTGAGCATCGGGAATTTTAGCGGGAAGGCTAGAATGAATGGTAAGCTGTAACACACGTACACGCTTAGGTATAATATCCTTTCGACTGAGGGCGTCGGCCACAACATTGGCTTTGCCCGGATGATACTTGATCGCACATTCGTAATCGTTCAAAAGCTCGACCCATCGACGTTGTCGCATGTTTAACTCCTTTTGCTTGAAGATATGCTCGAGACTCCTGTGATCGGTGTAAATGGTGCACTTGGTACCGTACAGGTAATGTCTCCATATCTTAAGCGCGAAAACAATCGCTCCCAATTCCAAGTCGTGCATAGTGTAGTTCCTTTTGTGAACTTTAAGTTGGCGCGACGCGTAGGTAATGACCTTTTCACGTTGCATCAACACGCAACCAAGTCCTTGGATGGAAGCGTCGCAATAAACCACAAAATCATATGTGCCTTCAGGCAACGAGAGGATAGGCGCGCTACAAAGTCTATCTTTTAAGTGCTGAAATGCAGACTCCTGTGCATCACCCCAACGATAGGTGACACCCTTCTGAGTCAGTGAAGTGAGAGGTTGCGCAATCTTAGAGAAATCCTTGATAAACCTTCTGTAATATCCTGCCAAACCCAAGAATTGGCGGATTTATGTTGGTGTACGGGGTGCAGGCCAGTTCTTGATCGAGTCAACCTTGGATGGATCCACATGAATTCCATCCTTGTTTACCACATGGCCTAGAAAATGGACTTCGCGAAGCCAGAAGTCACATTTCGAAAATTTGGCATATAACTGCTCTGTTCGAAGCGGTTCCAAAATAAGTCGTAGATGCTGCTCGTGTTCCTCCTGACTCTTAGAATAGATCAGAATGTCGTCGATGAAAACAATAACGAACTTATCCAGGTAAGGTTTGCACACTCGATTCATGAGATCCATGAAGACTGCAGGTGCATTTGTCAACCCGAAAGGCATGACCAGAAACTCGTAATGGCCGTAACGAGTTCTGAATGCTATTTTGGAGACGTCCTCATCTCGAACTCTCAGCTGATGGTATCCCGATCTCAAATCAATTTTAGAGTAAAAGCTCGACCCTTGCAGCTGGTCGAACAAGTCGTCAATACGTGGAAGAGGATAACGATTCTTCACGGTCACCTTGTTAAGTTCGCGATAGTCAATACACATTCTGAAAGTACCGTCTTTCTTCTTCACAAATAAGACTGGAGCTCCCCAGGGCGAAGAGCTAGAACGTATAAAACCCTTTTCTAAGAGTTCTTGTAATTGCGTGGACAGTTCTTCAAGTTCTGACGAAGCTAGTCGATAAGGTGCACGAGCTATTGGTGCTGCTCCAGGAGCTAGCTCGATTTGAAACTCGACTTGTCGATGAGGCGGAAGACCAGGTAATTCCTCAGGAAATACCCCAGGAAAATTGCGCACAATAGGAATGTCTTCAATTCTCTTCTCTTCCGTTGATGTGTCAGTAACGAGTGCTAGAATGGCAGTGTGGCCCTTTCGCAAACACTTCTGGGCCTTAAGGAAAGAGATAATGCCTACGACAGCACCACTCTTGTCGCCATGAATCACGAGGGGTTCTTTACCAGAACGAGGAATGCGGACGATTTTCTCCTTGCAAATAATCTCCGCTTGATGTTGGGATAGCCAGTCCATCCCAATAACAACGTCGAAACTATCCAGAACGATAGGAATGAGATCGATAGAGAAGGTCTGACCAGCTAAGACGAGGTTACAACCCTTAAATATGTGTGGCCTCGAGACTTTTACCGTTTGCTATCTCTACCGTGTGTTTGGTGGTCAAAAGTGTTGGGGTGCGCTTAAGCATTTGACTAACTTTTAAGGACACGTAACTAGTATCGGCACCCGAATCGAATAAAACAGTAACAAAGAAATCATCCAGAAGAAACTTAACCATCACAACGTTGGGATCGTTCCTCGCGTCGCCCTGACCCAGCACGAAAACACGTCCCCTGGCACCATTGCCATTATTGTTACCCCCGTTGTTGCCTCCATTGTTGCATCCATTGTTGTTCCCGTTTCCTTGGTTGTTGTTCTGATTCTGGTTCAGCTGAGGACAGTTCCTCTTAAAGTGGCCTTCAGCACCACACTGAAAGCATCCTTTATTGCCCTACTGTTGCTGCTGCTGGTGGTTCTGTGGAGCTTGTTGTTGTTGTTGGCGATTCTGATTTGCTGGTCGTGCGCCCCTGCAATCCTTTGCTTCATGGCCAAACTTGTTACACCTTAGACAACGACCCTTGTGGCACTTGCACCGGTTGCACTTGGGGTGGTTCCCTCGGTATCCACCCTATCCTTGACTACCAGAAGATTGCTGACCAGGACTCTGGTAGTCATCAGTCTTTCGCTGCTGAGACTGAACTGAAGAAGAACCCTTGCCCGAATTTCCATCCCACTTGCGCTTGTTATCACTGGGAGCATCAGTAGTAGTAGCGCTAATACGCTTGGGCAACTTGTTCTGCTCAACTGCCTGATCAGTGAGACGATGAGCCAACTTGATGATTTGCTGAATGGTGCCAAGATTAGCTGAGGTCACGTGGCTTTGAATTTCTGGCACCAAACCCTTAAGGTACAGCTCGATACGCTTGATAGGAGGATCCACCATAGTGGGACACAGGATAGCTAATTCGTTCGACCTCTTTGTGTATGCCTCGATTTCAGACCCCGTCATCTTCAGATTGAAAAATTCTACCTCTAGCTTGTGGATGTCGTCACGACTACATTACTCTTCTTTGATCAGTTCTTTGAAACCGTTCCATGGGGTGGCATTAGCAACCGCCAGCCCTAGCAGTTGAACCTGTGCTTTCCACCAGGTTAACGCAGCACCTTCAAGTGTTCCAGTAGCATATTTCACCCTGCGATCTTCAGGGCATTCACACATCTCGAAAACAGACTCAAGCTTCTCGAACCAGTGAAGAAGACCTACAGCTCCTTCTGTGCCGCTGAAAGTACTAGGTCGGCAATCCATGAACGTTTTGAACGTACATACGGGAGGCTGAGCATGTTGACCTGTTGCGTGAGAATAAAAGACAAGGTTAAGCACGAGGGTTGGTTTGCGAAGGTAGGATCTAAACGTCCTAAGATGGGTTGATATGGCAGGTTATACCTCTTGCAGGGACAGCTGCAAGTGCCTCAGCAACCCGTTCATTGATCAAAGCCGTCAACTGGGCTTGAGTTAGGTTGATACGTCCTCCGCGTCCGCTCATGATCTTCACAACGAAGTAAGGTAAGTGAGAAAAGTGTCGCGCAAGTGCGTAAGCGTGGGATAACAAGAGAGAGTAAGCACGCAAGGTTCAAATAGCAGTTATCACGTTAACTAGTGCACAGTGTGAACTATCTAACCGACAATATAAACATAAATCATACCACTTATTGTGTCGAGTCTTGCACGTGGAGCGAAGCGTCGTTGTGGATTGTTGAGCACTGTACAGGTTATAGTCTGGTTTTGTCAAAAAGCTTTTCCCCTTTTTAAAACCAAGTTCACTAAAACCAATGGCTCTGATACCAATCTGTCACACCCCCAAAATCCACCATGCGGAGTATCACCGCTTGGAGGCGTGACATGACCAGGATCGAGCCACCAATCATATTGAACGACGTAATTAAGTAAATAAAACCAACCACAATACAATTGGTGACCAAAAGCTAGTTAACCAAGTTCATATTAAACAGCGGAAGCGTTAAAGATAAAACCCAAAACATAAGTTCCATAGTTCATAAGTTTAAAGTCCAAAACGTAAGTTAATAAGTTCATAAGGATTAAATTTTTAGCATGGGACATAACAATCCATATTCCACAACGACCTCCTCCTCATGCAAGCTCCATAAGCATCTAACGACCTGTAAGGCATGTAACAACTAGTCAACAACAAAGTTGAGTGAGTTCACGTTTGGTTGTTTAGTTTTAAGTTGTTTCCGAAAACATGGTTTGTCTTTCGCTGGCTTATTTGCCGTGGGGGTTACCCCATAGTTGAAAGTATGATTAATCAGTTCCTTCTTTATTACCCAAACCATATCCAAAATCAGTGGGGGCTTCCCCATGTGAACCACTAGACCGTTACCATATCGACAACTGACGAACAATAGTTGTGCCCTACGTCAATGTCTATCATCATTGACAGTTTGCCATAGTCCATTAGTACACGCCCGTCCGAACGGCACGGTGTGAGGTTTGTTAAAACTAATAGCGCTATTAACTAATGACCCGCTCGCCATTGGCCTCGGCGATTAAGTCGATATAAAATGAGGGACTTAATGATAGAGTTTTGTCTAGTAAGTTTTAAGGTTGTTGTCCTACCCAAGGAGGACAAACGTACGTATTCTACCCAAGGAGAATACGCGGGATTAATATTGGCATCCTACCCATGGAGGATGGCGGTACATATCCTACCCAAGGAGGATATGTAGGTTTCGTTTTAATTCTTTAACCCATTCCCAAACCACCGGGAATCCCATGCCTTAGAAAGTGTGTGAACTCACCTTGATTTGCTCGGTTAGATTAGTTACTCTAATAATCAGAAATCAATCACGTCCTAATAAGGTACGGATAACAATCAGTTTCTCATGCATAACACGTATCCTACGTACGGTTTATTTACTCATTATTTCTATCACATACCACACCATTAAAATGTCAAGTTATATTGTTAAGTTACATTATTTACCCTAAAATAATATAACTATCTCACAAAATAAACAAGTATGCACACAAGTGTTCTAGTATAAGATATATATTCTAAATATATATTTACCCATTTTTATTTACGAAAATCAACCTCCGACACTTTGTATTTTGTTACAAAAATTATGGCGAAGTTTATATTCTAAACACAAATTATAAAATATACTTGTAACGCTTGTTTAGAAAAATATTGTCTAAGTGTTGGAGTTTTTTTTTTAGAAAATTTCGCCAGAATCTCCTTTGTAAATGGAGGCGTCCATGCTAATAAGCATATCATTTTCTTTTCCAAAAATCATTCAACAATCCTCAATCATCAATATACAATCTTTACTTACCAATCTTGTTAAAAACAAGTATAAACTACCAACTCATGAACTTGAAGATTTATAAAATGTGTAGTAACTTACTAGTATATTTAGTAAGTCTTGTTACCCTTTAATTTGAGGTTGATTCTTTAAAAACTCCATTTTTAAAGAATATGGATCTTTACAACTTATGTTCATATTTTTCAAAAAAAATACTTCTACATGTATTTTTCTTGTTACACGTGCTTCTTTACTTTGTTAACCACTAAAAATGATGTTTATTCATGTAAGAACCAAGAGTTAGTAAAACTTGTATTTTTAACTTGGTTTCTTGGTAAATCATACTTGAAACATTTAGATTTTACAAGACTTTAAACTTACTTGTTCATTATTTTACAAGAAGCATCATATTTATTCAAGTTCATGACTTTTTGTGAGGATGGTTCATAACCCTTAACATGTTCATCCTCTCATCTTGCTAGATTATGTTTTAGTCATGATCTAGCAAGACTACATGATGATTAACATCATTTCTACAAACAATCAACAATCAACAAGCATATCAACACTAAACAACATGATTTCTTATAACTTTAGCTTATGTTCATGTTTCAAGTTCAAGTTTCTTAGTGTTCTTTAAGTTTATCATCATGTAACCTACTTTAACCACTTAAATAAGATGAAATATGGAGTGTAGGATGTTCTTACCACTAGCTCAAGGCTAGGGATGTTCAAGAGAAGAAAAGTGGTGGTTAATAGCAAATAGAGAAGGTCTTTGAACTTCCGAAAGCTCCTAGCTTCTTTGTGCAACCTCTAACACCTTTGTATAAGCTTGGAATGTATGGAGGATGAATGATAATGGTGGTGGTGCTTGTGCTTGATCTCGGCCGAAACCAAGAAGGAGAGAAGGGAAAGATGTGGTGTGTGTTGGTATGAAAGATGAAATGAAGCTTATGTCTTGAAGGTTAACTTATAATCCATTTTCAAGTGATTTCCATTGTGTAATATGTTCATTAAAGGGAGACAAGATCAAATATTAAAATCAAATAAAATCCTCATGGTGGGGGCCATGTTGGGCCGTCCCATAGGTGGGGGGGGGGGGGGTCTTAGGCGTAGGTTGTAACTAAGTTAAATTACCTAGTTAGAAATCAAGTAATCTAGTTAGGGATTTAGTTAGTTGATATTTATATAGTGTGTTACGATGTTCGGGAACCATAACTAGTTCAGAAAAATAAAAACAATGCTTCTAGCATTATTTTGGTGTTTCGGGTAATGTCCGGTTGTTCGGTTTGATACCGGTTCGTTAAAGTGCTAAGTTATTCCGTACAGTGTCTTTTATGTATCTTTTTGTAACATTTTTAATTCCCAATACTTAGGGAAGCATACAGGACCATTTAGTCAATTTTCTGCCCAAGACTAGTATGTTTACAAGCACATGTAAGTATGACGCAGAAATCAGAAAGTAGTTAAGTAATTCAGCACAATCATCAAGCACTTTAATTATCATTAATACATCGTACGGATACATGTAATTACGAGGGTTGTCACAGTTTGATTACTAGATGATAGATTTGTTTTTTTGAAAGGTTCATATTATTCACAAAACCAACACCCCAACTAAGGGCGGTCAACAGGGCCGACTTTGGGGCCAGCCAACCCGTGCCGACGACCGAGGCCCAAATTTTTAAAGGGCCCGAAAAGTGTTTATAACCTTTTATATATTTATTGAATTATATATTTAGTATATTCATCCATTTATTATGCAAAAAAGTGTTGCTGATGTAGTGGAAAAAACTATCACAAGATGTTATAAAGGTCTCAAGTTCAAGTCTTGGCTCCACCAATAAAGTTTTATTCTTTTAAATTATTTCCCCTTACCACAATTTTGGGCCCAATTCATTTTTACGCCCGAGGCCTAAATTTTTTTGAAAGTTTTCTGAGACGGCTCTGGCGGTCAACAACAAAAAAAACCGACTACATCAAAGAAAACTTACACTAATCTAATCAAGACACGGATCTATTCCTCGACCTATGTTTATATCATAAGAACCCAAGCGATTGAATGTTTTGAAAAATCTTCTCAATACTAACAGCCTCATTAGCAAATCTATGACCGTTCCTAGCCTTCCATATACACCAACACACAACTATAATATACCTTGAAACGCAACCTTGGCCTCTCTAACTAGACTATGGATGAATGCTACTAGTCGAGGGGTTGTTTTAGTGAGCAAGTGTCAAGTGGGTGGGGATCATATCAACATGGGTTTGTGTTTACTACCTTGTGGAATTTCGTACTTTATTGTATGTGACTATTTCTTTTATAATTGATACTAGATTTTTGGCCGCGCCGCGCGTTGCGGCGGTGACATCACGTCAAAATCCCGATTTTCCGATGAGTATTGTAATTATTAACTTGCCTCAATCTTTCTATGTGAAAATCCCGATGGGAGGTACCTGTAATTATTAACTTGCCATAATCTTTCTATGTGAAAATGGTATTAATTTTTTTAACCTCCTATGCCTATTGTATATATTCATACTTTTCTTCTTAGTGCATTTTTTCTGTCCTAGGAGTGCGCTTGTTTTGCACCTTAAACTCTAACTACTACGTCTAGCAATACCAATTTAACAGTACGAATTCTCCAGTCTATAATACAGCAGTGCTGGTGCAGACTAATCATATGACCTAGCCAATTATAGGTATAAATTTACTGATATAATGCTCTAACACACAGTGCACAACACATGTTCAGAGCAATTTTACTCCAACACAGATAGAAAAACTAAACTCTAGCAATTACCAATGTGTACTCGAGTACATTCTGCCACCGGTTAACACCATCAGGACATCGCATCAATAAAAACCTTGTCACACCAAACAACATAATTAAATATTCACTACTTATTACCTCCTTCAAGCAAATTAAGAGAATAATTTTACCCCAAATGCAAGTTTCTTTCCTACAAGTATCCTACGTCTCAGCAATAATTCCTCAATTCGACACCTTAACTCAAATTAAACAAAAATGTTCATACAAATAACACTAAAAAATTACCAAAGTAGTGAGCATACCAGTAGCGAACAGCTTTACACTTGGCACACCGCGTATTAGTAGGACGAAAGCAAACAGCACACTGATACACCGCTTTCACCGGCAAACCAACCCGACCAGAACCGTAACTCGAAACCGAAACCCTAGCCACAGGCGCGACGTTTCCAACATAATAACACTCCTCTTTCGCCTCAAACTCAACCCTACTCGACTCCTCCGAAGCCGAAACCAACAGCCTCCTAACCTCCTCACTCCTCACCACGGCCTGCCGCCACTTCCACCTAAAAACAACCACAATCACCACCACAACCACAACCACTACCACAACCACCGGTGACGGAAACCCTAGGCCTCTTCTACCGTACATTTACACTATATAACGTAACATCCAGTACAAAACAACGATAAAACCCTAATTCCACAACAATCATGAATAAATTCCTCGATTTCAGGCTCTTCTAGCATACATTTACACAAAACAACGACTCTACCGGCGTTAACTCCGGCTTCACACGATCTCTCCGGCTGGTTCTACTGCTCACACTCTCATCATCAAACTCCGAACCGTTGGAAAAAAACTCAATCGCGAGATCATCGAGGCTAATTTCCGGAAAATCGGAGCCTCTGAAGTTGCGTGTTGGAGTAGGAAGAACGGCTGATTCGATTTCCGGTTGAATCGGCCGTGAGAATCTGCTGACGCTTCGGGAACGGCGGTGAGGTTTGGAAGATGAAGATGCCGGTGAATCGTCGGTTTAGGGTTTTTATGTATCGAGAGAGAGAGACACAGAGACAGAGACAGGAAGAGAAAGAGCCATAGATAGAAAAGACAAAAGGGTAAAATGGTCATTTGTCGGTGGCACCGACATTTGTCTTTAAGAGTATATAAATAACCATTATTTCAAGATCGGTTCCAAAAAACTAATTATTTTAGTGGGTGAACGTGCCTTTTCAGTTAATTATATAGTACTTTTAGTGGTTCCCAACAAATATAAGGCTATAGGATGTGGTCACGATCCTCTCATGGTCACCATGACCCTCCATATAGGCACCATGTCATATATCTTTAATCCACCATTCAAAACTACTACCCTAAGTGTGTGGTCATGACCCAAACCACCATCCCCTTTATTTTTGTCTTAAAATTATCAAATGGGAGGGTCGTGGTAATCGTGGTTTAATCCATGGGAACCACCATCAATCAAGGAGGATGATGGTGTACCATTTAATTAATGGTACTACGTGGAAATAATATTACAATCCATGACCCTCACACCCCATAGCCTAATTATTTAAGTGGCCAACATCAATGTTTTAAAAACCAGTAAATGCCGGTCGGTAATATCGGTATTACTGGTACCGGATGTAAATCCGGTACGAAATACCCTGGTAAATTAGTAAAACGGCACAAGAGTTGTACCGGCGGTAAAATCCGGTATACCGGTACCAACCCAATGTAATTTATGGTTTGAAACTTTGGATTTTTACATTTTTAAACTGTTTAGGAGGCTAAAATGCCTTTCAGTCTTCCCTTACATAAAACCCATCCATGAACAATCAAAATTCAAAAGCATCATCACTTCATCTCCTACGATTGAATTATGAGGTTGATAATGATTTTTATACTCGTATTTAGTGTATAAATTATTTACTTATAAATTTTAGAAAAGATAGTAACACGGTATATTTATATAA
This sequence comes from Helianthus tuberosus, assembly GCA_030545235.1. Taxonomy (NCBI): domain Eukaryota; kingdom Viridiplantae; phylum Streptophyta; class Magnoliopsida; order Asterales; family Asteraceae; genus Helianthus; species Helianthus tuberosus. Next base: position 36,462,066 of record CM060357.1, on the reverse strand, counting down.
TTGATGTTTGAGTAAAATGCACGGATAGTCCCTGTGGTTTTGCAAAATAACATCTATAGTCCCCAACTTTTGGAAATTACACCGGTGCTCCCTGTGGTTTGACAGTTTGTTACTCGGATAGTCCCTGGAGTGGATGACGGTTAGTTTTCTCCATTAAGTGGATGTGAAATGACAAATTTACCCTTCATCTTCTCCATCTATAAAAACAAAACAACCCCACCCCAACCTCACCCACCCCACCTTTCTCTCTGTTTCCCCAACCATTAACCACCAACCACATCCCACCTATTAAACATTGCTTCCTCGAAATCATTTATTGAAAAACCAGAAATATCTCAATTGCACACATTTACTTTCTCCTATTAAATGATCCACTCAGTCAATTTTTCTGTGCTTCAGTTTCACTTCCATTTTCAAACATGTGTTTTCATCTTCTTGTTTTCTATACCATTCTGGTAATTACAGCCTCATCTGCACTGGCATTGGCACTGGCCGGAGCAAATTGCAACCGGGTTTGTAAAGGAGCTCAATTTACCCGCAAACTGTACCCGCCCCGTTAAACAAATTCGTCAACTCAGAACCGACAATTACGCTCTCACTAGATGAAATGGGTTGCTGTTGGATAAATGTAACCACAGATTGAACAATTGTGTGGTCTCAACGAGTTTAATCTAGGGTCACTTCAATTTACCAAGATGTAAACAAACAGAAGCTTAGGTTGCTACTCAGATTATGATAACATTAACGATGATGGAGTGGAGTTTATGAATCTGACTGGATTAGAAAAGGCGGGATGTAGGGATTTGTACTCGTTTATTGTTGTCGATTTGGACCCCACACAGAGGTCATCGGTGTCGATGGGGTTTGAGTCCATCGAATTGGTGTGGTGGATCCAAGGGAATTGCAGTTGTCATAGAAAGGCGGTTTGTGCGAATGTATCGTCGATTGATAATGAAAGGGTTGGGTGTCGATGCCATTGTTTTGATGGATATGATGGAGATGGATTTGTTCATGGTGATGACTGATGGTTGTAGGAGAGGTTAGTGTATTAATTGATTTAATTTCATTGAAGTTAATGGTGGGAGGAAACAGAGAGAAAGGTGGAGGGGGGGAGGGGTTGAGGTGGGGTTGTTTTGTTTTTTACAGAGCGGAAAAGATGAAGGGTAAATTTGTCATTTCACATCCACTTCACAGAGAAAACTAACCGTCATCCACTTCAGGGACTATCCGAGTAACAAACTGTCAAACCACAGGGAGCACCGGTGTAATTTCTAAAAGTTAGGGACTATAGGTGTTATTTTGCAAAACCACAAGGACTATCCGTGCATTTTACTCTTGATGTTTATATAGTATGTTTATATAATTTTGGATTGTTTTTTAATATGTAATCATGCATGTTTGGATTATTTTTTGAGTTGATATTGTAATTTATAGAATTATATAGTTAGTTAGTCAACCCGGTTGAATCACCCAGTACAACCCGGTTCAACCGGTTGAACCATCTTTAAACCAAATCCGGCATAATTTAAAAACCTGTTTTTAAAACTTTGGTCAACATGGCTTTTCTGTTATATAAAAGGGAAACTCTTCATTTTAGCCATTCATCAGTCAAAATATCCAAATTAGCCAATTGTAGCGGCTCAACGAGTCTTTCAATCTCGTGTAACGGCTGAAAAATCATTTCAAGTCAACCGACCCATTATTACCACGGGTCCGACAACCGTCATTTGGTTGAAAGTTCTTAGCCGGTTGAAGGTTCTTAGCCGAGTACTTTCAACACGGCTCAAGCCTTTTCAGATTAGTTTTTCTTTGACTTGGCTTGAGAACTTTCATTGGCTTAAGATCTTTCCTTGGCTTGGCTTAAGATCTTTACTTGGCTTGACTTAAGGATCTTAGATTTAAGATATAACCATTTTTTATAATTTGATATACAAAATTAAATTTATTCAACCCGTGTAATACACATTGTTTTTTTAAAGATATAACTTTTTATTATTACGATACAAGATTACATTTATTTAACCCGTGTAATACACCGGGTTATTAAAGATATATTTTTTTATTATTTGGTATATAAAATTAGATTTATTCAACCCGTGCAATACACGAGTTTTTTTAAAGATATTACTTTTTTTATTATTTAGTATACAAAATTATATTTATTTAACCCGTGTAATACACAGAGTTTTTAAAGGTATAACATTTTTAATTATCCGGTATGTACAATTACATTTATTCAACTCGTACAATACACGGGATTCTTAAATATATAACTTTTTATTACTTAATATATAAAATTATATTTATTCAACTCGTGTAACAAACGCGGTTTTTAAAGTTATATTTTTATCAGAGTTAATTACATAGTTAGTCCCTGTGGTTTGCACAAAGTAACATACTTAGGTACTAATAGTTTAAAATCACATTCTAGGGTATTAACTTTTCATTTTTGTAACGTTTGGAGGTATTAACGTTATTTGTAGATTTAAAATGACATTCTATTAATACCCAAATATGTTATTTTGTGGAAACCACAGAGACTAACTATGTTAATACCCTAGGAGTTAATACCTCCAAACGTTACAAAATGAAAAGTTAATACCCTAGAAAGTGATTTTAAAGTATTAGTACCTAAGTATGTTATTTTGTGCAAACCACAGGGACTAACTATGTAATTAACTCTTTTTATTATTTAGTATAAAAATTACATTTATTTAACCCCTGCAATACACGGAGTTCTAACCTAGTAATTTATATAACAACATTGTTAATCCCTTTTCAGAACAGTGAAAATTATAAGTGAATTATTATTATTATACTTATTATAATATAAATAAAATATTAAAATTATACCTAAATAATGTTATTGTACCTTTTTCTAATTATTAGTGAATTATTATTATTATTATTATTATTATTATTATTATTATTATTATTATTATTATTATTATTAGCCAATGAAATATCTTAAGCCAAGCCAAGGAAAGATTTTAAATCAAGTCAAGCCGCTACACTTAAAGATCTTAAGTCAAGGAAAGTTCTCAACCCAAGCCAAAGAAAGACTAATATGAAAAGGCTTGAGCCGTGCTGAAAGTACTCGGCTAAGAACCTTCAACCGGCTAAGAACTTTCAACCAAATGACGGCTGTCGGACACGTGGCAAGCATGAGTTGGTTGATTTGAAAGATTTTTTAAGCCGTTACACGAGATTAAAAAGGCTCGTTGAGCCGCTACAATTGGCTATTTTAGATATTTTGACTAGTCAGCGGCTAAAATAAAGATTTTCCCTATATAAGAATCAGGCTTGAAACGACTGGCTTTTCAATCAGCGGAGAACTACACACGGTAAAGTAATAGATGGAATGAAAGAGATGGTGCTGATGTGGGTGAGGAACGGAAATAAAGCAACAAATTAACTTTGGGGACTTTGGTCAGAATTTAAACCATTCACATTCTATCCATCATTTTCTACCCTATAATTACACTAAAAACAACTACATTTCCTCTCTCATTCTAATTAAATAATAGAGTAAACTTCCGTTTTGCTCCCTGTAGTTTGGTCATTTTAACGGTTTTGCTCCAATAGTTTAAAAATAGTCATTTTCCTCCCTGATTTTTCTAACTTATCTTCATTTTGCTCCCAGCCTCTAACTCCATCAGGGAGGAAACTGGAGACAAACTCGAAAGATTAGGGAGCAAACTGGCGACAAACTCGAAAGATCAGGGAGGAAAATGGCTATTTTTAAACTATTGGAGCAAAACTGTTAAAATGACCAAACCACAAGGAGCAAAACAGAAGTTTACTCTAAATAATATCTTTTTACACCTTTATCATTATTTTTTCTCTCACATCCACTCACAACCACAATTCAAAATATATTAAAAAATTATAGAGAGTGAACAGTGTCCTCTCAAATATAGAGATGAATAGTAACATTTTTTCTCTCCTCCACTCACAACCATCTACAATCACTTTTTATAATATAAAAATATCCTCAAAATTTGATGGATAGGATGTGAATGCTCTTAGATTGAACAAGAGCATTGACAATGGATCTCATATTTATGTGAATGAGAAAATTTATATTATAAGAAATGATTGTAAGTGAAGGTCAAATAAAATATATGAGAATGTTACTGTTCATCTGTAAATATATGGGAAACACTGTTCACCCCTTATGAAATTTTTAATACTTTTAAAGGTGGTTGTGAGTGGAGGAGAGAAAAAAATGTAATAATAAAGGTATAAAAAATATTATTTAATTGAAAAAAAGAGAAACAAATAGTGATTTTTAGTGTAATAATATGGATATCGATTAAGAATTCAATGCGAATACTTGATGGTGTAGTCCGGACATTGTAATGTTTTTCTCTTTATTCTTTTCAAAAGAAATTGATGTATGCTGAAAATTATATCAAGAGCAGGTGGCGAATCTGGCGATCGTTACTTCGATCCTTGAACGGAACGGGTCTTACCTAACCGTACTGTCGTGCCTTCGGGCGAGTGTTCACGGGCTTCGGTCCTAGATGAGGGTTTTTTTCCTGATGTGAGGCGGGTATCCCGATGTGGTGCATTTCGTCGGTAGCCATTTGAAGGATTCGTTGACCGTTCAAAAAAAGTTGTAAGAATAATAAATGGAAACTCTTTTAAGGTAGGTTGCGTTATATGACACAATTTTTCCGTTTTAATTTATTGATATTATATATACATACAAAAAGTAACTTAAGACACAATGGTTTGGATCACACCCCTTCAAAATTCCGAATGCCATGTTGTTGAGTGTCGATATAGTTGACTCTATGTCACACATAATAGTGATTGTAGACGAGGAATATTCATCTTGTTGGTGATGAATGTGTTCACCAAGTGACTTGGGTTAAGACTTATGTTTAAGTCCTTATGAGTCAATGGTAAAGCATTGGAGATCAAAGGTAAACAAGTTAAGTTCCTTAATTGAATGATAAAATTTAGCTATGTGCTATATACAATAATTTGTGGGACCTTCCAAAATATTGATGTTTTAGGATTATGAATAAGTCTCATTATTTTGTCATAACAAGGAATGAATGTTGCAAAGTGATATTATGATATCCTTAGGGTTGTGAAGAATCAAAATGGTGCATCTTCTGTTCACATGCTAAAGTATTGTAGTCTAAAGCATGCTAGACTAGTACTTGGTTAATTATGTGTCTTGACGGAGACTAATTAACTCTATACATTCAAATGTGTATGAACACAAAGAGAATTTGTGTATAGACAAAGTTGAGGGAAAATTTTCATTCATTATAAGGAAAAGACATGTAACTTTTGAAGAGGCTGTTCGAAAAGCTAATGAGGAGAACTCATTATCTTGGCTTATTCTAGATGTTAAAATTAGAATTATTCTAAATTGGTGAAAAACTTATGACAATGGCATGTGTTGCTTTGGTCAGCTCGGAAACTTATGTAAGCTAATGCAATATGAGTTGAATTCACTAACGCAATGAGGTTGATCCTGTTCAATCATATGTGTATAAATGTCGTCATAAGTGACGTTACGGAAATGTTGATCAAATGGAAAAAATGTGGGGGAGGATTCATTTAAGAAACAACCCTATGAGGGTATGTAGAAATGTTTCACTACCCATCTGGATGTTATCCAATAACACTTAAATGTGGGCGTGTCTGATATTCGTTAAATTATACATGTTTTAGTCCCACATTTTACTTCCGTTTTAAGCGTTTTTGACCGAAACATCATTGTTTAGGTACCAAATCAGGTACTTTTCCATTTTCAGGTCTTAAACAGTGTGCAAAATACAAATCTGGAGAAACCGAGGCGATTTAAGGACATTTCTGGTGAAATCAACAGATTCTGATGAACTGCCAGATGGTGCACGACCGTGCACCTCACATGCATGACCGTGCATGAGCTGCGATCCCGGAAGCACTGCTAGTGCACAAGCAAGTGCACTGATTTACTCGGAACGCATGATCGTGTGACCCAAGTGCACCCCCGTGCACCACCTGAACCTCAGATTCTGATGAAATTCCAGGCATTCTGATGAACTTCCAGGCAATGCACTACCGTGCATCCAAACGCACTACCGTGCATATCTGAGTATCAGATCAACTTGTCCACTAGGGTCTGACCCTTTTCGAATAAATGACGTCACCCGACAACTAGATCTGCACGACCGTGCACTTTCAAGTGCACAGCCGTGCCAAACAGAAAATTGCCTATAAATAGCAGCATTCGCTACTGATCAAAGTGTTGGGTTTTTCTCCAAGTTTCTGGGCGATTTCTATTGGACCGGTTTGCGACCCTGAAAAGTAAATCAAGGTAGTTCATCTTTACGTATAAAGGCGGAATCAATGCACGCAAAGTTACAACAGCTTTTCTCTTTCAATTCCTTCTTTATTGATGCTTTCTGATTACAATTTGACAGAGTTTCGGTGCCTAGCACATGAGATGATTTCGCTCCAAAGGTTACAAATGAAGATCACACATCAGGTATATATAGTATGGCTGATTTCGCTTATATGGCAGTCCATATAAACGAAATCCCATGTGACCATATCAGCGAAATCACCTAGTTCCCTATGAGCGAAACCCCCTAATGACCTAATAAGCAAAATCCCTACTAACTTATGTACATATAAGCGAAATTACATCATTAAACCCTAATCTTAACTTTCAAGTTCCAATCTCGACTATCTTGACCTAAGACTTGATTCAAACGAAGTCAACAGACATTCCGTGCACCAACAATTTCTGAGGTTCAAAGCTCTCCTGATCAGACCGATTACAAGCCTCAAGATTGAATAGAAGCTTAACCAATCCAATTCATCAATTCCTTGCTTGTTTATGGTTTGATTTCTTGTTCTTAAACATGTATTTCTAATCATCCTTCAAGTATGGAGCTGATGTTATGTTATGTTTATGTAGTATTGTGTAATAGTATTCATGAACTTGTTTCATGAATGATCTTTGGTTTGTAATCTCATATATATGAATCTTTAGTAGCTTTTTCATGGTTGAATTTTCATGATTATATGATGAATGTTTCATTAATGTTGGATTCTTGATTATGTTTGATTGTCTTGGATGATGAATCTGTGGTTAGTTAAGATTGTTAACAATTCCTTGATTAATCACTTGTTTGTAAACTTTGTTTACACCATGAGACTCGAGAGGGGTATTGGTTTTATCAAAGATAAATCGGATTTTGATTAAGAATGCTTTCTTGCACGTAAGGGTTCTAACGAATTATATGGTGTTGTTACATGTTCTTGACGCAGTTTATGATCTTTGTTTAGTAGTTTTGGTTGAAATTGCTATCTTGGTAGAATTGTGTTCAAGACTTGTAAAATTAAATAGTTTGTTATATGATCTACTTTAATGCTTATCTTCGTGGCTGTATTGTGACCATCGGTATTGCTTTCTTTGATAAGTGAGGTTAGAAAACTCCTAGCGGATGACTAATCTATCTTTAAAGGTTCACATGAATATACATCAATAGCTCATTTTAGGTGGTTAACGTGTGTTTATCGCGTTAACTTTCCGAAGAATCATTGTAACGCCTGCGTCCCTAGACTTTTAGTTATTGTCAAATTTAGTCCCTGAACTATGTGGTCATTGATACTTTTGATACTTGGTGAATCTTATGCTATATACTAGATTCTTGTGATGTCTAAATCCAGATTCTTGATACTTAATACTATGAGACTTGACACTTAAACTAGATACTTGATACTTGGAAGACTAGACTCTTGACTCTTAATACTTTGGTGCTTGACTCTTGAAGCTCCTGAAACTTGAGACTTGGTTGAACGAGGGACTGGAGTCTTGTCACTGGTGGAAACTATGAAACTTAAAATCTTTTGTGTTTATACTATAATCTAGTTATACTATTACCCAAAAATACGCAACGCTTAATTTAACTCGCAAAACGAATCAAAGACGGCTAAACGGAAAAGATGGGAATGACCGAGTGGCAATCCGATCGGATGACCATCCGATCGGATAGCCATCCGATCGGATGACTAACATATCATTATCTTCAAACATATCACCTTGACTGGATGTGAAACTACTTGGTGATGTTGACAGAAAGTCTGTAAACTCATCTTCATCAGGTAGGAATGAATAGTCGTGACTAAGAGGAGGTGGAACTTCATTAAAGCCTTTAAATCCCACACTGGTCTTATCATTATTCTTTAACCCACCCATCATGTGTTTCATAACAAAAGTAGAGTCCTTGAATTGACCTAATTTCTTTTCAAGTTCAACAATTTTGACTTGTGCATCTGACAACTCTTTGCATTTTTCAGAAATCTCTTTTGTTTTCTGAGCCATCATGTCATGAGCTAAGTCTATGACTTGAAGTTTTTCGTTTAGTTTGCAGGTTAAGGCTTCAATTTCACTTTCATGACCTTTTATCTTCTTCAACTATGAAGATTCGTTTCTTTTAGCAAAAAAGTTTGATTCTTTGATGTTAGACATCTCGTTTACTAGACTTTGGTTTTGTGTTGACAACCTGTCAACCTCACCCTGTAATTCACGACATTTTAAACACACAGAATTAGATTTTACCTCTTCCTCATGAACTTCTGTAGTTTGATCAGCAACGACCTGTTCAGCTTCACTCTCTTTCTCAACTTCAGCAACGACCTGTTCAACTTTTGCTTCAGCATTCTCCACTTTAGCTTCAGCATCATTCACAGTAGTTTCAGCCTCATCAACAGGCACTATCTCTGCCATGAATGCCTGAGAGGCATTCTCTTTATCCTCCAGAAGAACACTACAATCATATGAACCTTCTCGTGCTGTAGAGCTCAAAGCTTTATTCTTTTTGACATTTTCATCTCCCTGATATCGCTTTTCTAATGCATCCTACATATCCTTTGAATTTGTGTACTTCTTGAAGGTATGCTTGATGCTATCAGGTAAGGACATCTTTATTGCAGCCAAGGCTCTCTTTTCAGCCTCATACATCTTTTTATCATCCTCTTTCATGTTCACATAGTCTGTTCTACGTGGCCTGCCCTCATAATCGTGAGTTGGGTTTGTGTACCCATCTACAATACAGATCCACATGCGTACGTCCTGAGATTCAATGAAGTATTGGAAACTGTCCTTCCATGTAAGATAATTCTCCACCTTCATCATCTTAGGTGCATTCAAATTCGTCATGTTCGACACTTTAATGTAACAGACTGGTAAAACCGTACAAAATATTTCCGAAAACTATGATTACCAAAGTACACTTTTAGAATCTTCTCGGAAAGACGAATCCAATGATATATAATGTCGAAAACCTTTTTCGGGAATCCAATGATTACCAAACCTTTTTTTTTTGTCCTAAAAATCCAAGGAATTCCACGGTGCAAATGGTTTCCTTTGATGAGTTACGGATAATTTTCTAAACACGAAACAGTGATTTTTTTCTTACGCAAGCCAAGAAAAATTCCACCTTGTCCGAAATGGTCCTAGATTGTCCGAAATGGTCAGTAATGGTGCGTAAAGAACACCTTCTGGTCCGAAATGGACTACTCTTATCCGAAATGGGACTTAATGATCCGAAATTAACCCTCCTTAAACCGAACTGATCCGTAATCCTTATGAATGATCCGAAATGCAACTGTCTGAATCCGAAATGCAGTATTTTTATCCGAAATGGTCCGAAATTGTTGCTGTTTATCCGAAATTGACTGATTTTTGGTCCGAAATGCAAGCCCTTTGATCAGTAATGATCCGAAATGCTTGAATTTTATTCGAAATCCTTGTTTTCTGATCCGAAATGATTCGAAAATCAAGTTTTCTATCCCAAATCAGCAGCAGAACTCAAGAACAGCCTTCAAAAACACGTCCAAAAAAATTGATTCTTTGTTTATCTTGATTCTTCGTTTATTTTGAGACTTTTTACACAAGTCGCACGTATGTCCGCAATCTAAAGCTTAAATTCTAATCTCTCAGGATCAAACTAAAATTTAAGAAGCTTATCTATGATGTTAATCTAGTTGGTGAATTTACGTGCTATTGTAGTTGTAAGGCACTAGATGTAACATGGCATGGAGTACGAGGGAGAAGTGACGTGTCCGAAGCATGGTGGATACGCCACTAGTACTTCCTATATATAAGTGTTTCCGACATGTTACCAACTTTCATACCAGGTGCCATGCGAAACTTAGTGTTTTGATCGGTGATTATGTTGTTGAATTCTAAAACTATGGAAGAACTGTTTGTGTAATCTATGTGAAATCTATTGTGTACTCTAAGCGAAATCTATGTGTAATCTATGTATGTGTTGTTTTGAGAAACAAAATATGAAACGTAGCCTAGCGCCGAAGATGGGGCAGAAGTGGCATGTCTGAAGCATGGTGGATACGGCGCTGGTACTTCCTATATATAAGTGTTTCTGGCATGTTATCGAACCTTCGTACCACGCGCTAAGTGAAGTTCGTGGTTTTGTAGGCTCGAGTTGGAGTTGTGAAATCTATTTGGGTTAATCTATGTTGTTGAATCTATTTGGTCAATCTATGTGAAGAGCTTGCGGTGAATTCTAGGTTATGGTTAACGAAGCATGACACTAATAATGAGACGGACGTGGCATGATTGAAGCATGGTGGATACGCCGCTGGTACTTCCTATATATAAGTGCTTCCGTCATGTTGGCGAACTTTCGTAGCACGTGCCATGCGGGGTTTCGTTGTTTGTGGATTGTTAACACTAATCTATGTGAAACTATTTGAAGTCTATGGAAACCTATTGAATCTATGGAAATCTATTGAAGTCTATGGGAATCTATTGAATCTATTGAAATCTATGTGAAATAATGATAATGATGATGAGTGTGTCTTGCGACACATAACATGATAACGAGTATGGGGCAGAAGCAATTGTGCCCGAAGCATGGTGGATACGCCGTTGGTACTTCCTATATATAAGCGTTTCTGACAGGTTTCCAAACTTCGTACAACGTGCCATGCGAAGGTCGTGGGTTGTGGTATCTATGCGAATCTTGTGAATCTTGAGTCTTAGTCCATCGTGTGTGAATCTATATTAATCTAGACTTATACGATCCTTCTGTCGGATCTTTAGATGTCTTCTCGAAAGCTATCCGACACTCTCAAGAGATCCAGGGAGAAGTCTAAGAAAAAGATGATGTCCTTCATGGCCGACCAGATCGCTCGAGTCATGCCAAAGATTGTCTCTGAGATCCATGGATCAAACACTCCTCCATCCTCTGTGGACTCGAAGGCCGAGAAGCAAAATCCTACTAAGTTCAGCTACAAGCATTTCATCTCTTGCAATCCTAAGCCTTTCACGGGCAGTGATGGGGTGACCGCTATTCTTGAGTGGTTTGACAGTATTGAGGTTACTTTCATCAATAGCGAGTGCCCAGATCATCTAAAGACTAGGAGTGCAACTGGAATGTTTCAAGGTAGAGCGTTGGAGTGGTGGTCAAATGAGAGAAACACCCGTTCGAATGAAAAGGCCTATGCTTTTCCATGGGCCGAGGTGCATGAACTAATGATGCTTGACTTATGTCCTCCCCATGAACAATTGAAGCTTGAAGAAGAGTTCTGGCACTTGAAGCATATTGGTGATGATAATCTGGCTTATACTACCCGATTCAAGCAGCTCAGCCTGATCGTTCCTCACTTGGTTTCTACCCCTAAGCGCATGATAACCAAGTACATCAATGGTCTACCTCCTGCTATGCGTGATTCTATTGAAGCAGCTCAGCTCGAAACTATTGAGGAAGTCTACCGTCTTGCAGCTAGTCTCAACAACAACCGCTTTCGTGATAAGCAGTTTGCTAACCCTGCTCCTTCCAAGTCTGCACATCAAGTTACCCAGCAGCCAAGTGGCAGCAAGAACAAGAGGCGAAAGTCTCAGGGTTCAGGATGCAATGCTATTGTCCCTACTGTTCAAAACCCTGTTGCTAAACCTGCTCCTGCTGCTACTGTCACAGCCCCCGACCCCATCCCAAGAGCGGGTGCCGCGAACTAGTCAGATGGTATCGGTGTTTATCAATTTAGCAGCGGAAAGTTTCATCAGGACCGTAGTTAGGAAATATTGTTATCAGAGTTAAACACCAAATTGTTTAAAATAGATAAATGGGATAAAACCCAATTTTCATTTGTGATATATCTATAGGGAATATCCCTAATTATTGAAAACAATTTTCCTTTTTAATTAGGTAACTTTTTTGGCCACTTTTCTAAGCCTCCAGTGCTCTCCAGCTGGCTTTTATTGGCTTCCTACTAAGTTACCTGAAACACGTGTTTAAAACATTTTATCAGCAAGAAATACTGGTGAGTGAATCCCAGTTTAATCAAAACAGGTTTTATCATTTTACACTATTGAGAGCGATTACAATGTTTACATCTACCCAATTACTCATTCAGTACTGTCAATCCTGACTGGTGGCCCTTTGTCCAATGGTAACGTGTTCCACATTTTGTATACAAAACCCCAACATACCGGCATTAATTGAAGAATTACAAAGACTCAATCACTGCTAATTATAATTTAAATAAATAAAGGTTTTGTAAAATAGTTGCAAAAAGGTTTACAAAAAGGAGATTACTCACAAAAAGGTTTACACAAAAAGAGGATTACTCACATTGCTGTCTTAGGGTTTTCCTTAAGGATTTCCTGGTGATTATCTATTAAATACATAAATGCACACGCTTTAGTATAACAACCCAATATTTACATTAGTAATACCCTCCCCGAGACGACATTCCAACGACTACGTCGGGCAGAACCACGACAGCCGTTACGGAACCTTGGATCAATCGGGCAGCGTATCTAATACGTAACCGGGGTTATGATACTTACAACGAGGCAGAACTTCGCTAATTAGGGGGGTATTATGCCCGAAAATAGTGAATACACTATAGAAATTAGAGAGAGACTTTTTTTTGTGAACGGATTCGAATGAACAGCCGAAGCCTTCTATTTATAGTGCTGATCTCAGACTTCGTCGCGGCCGACGAAGGAGAACAAGGGGGTCTTCGTGCCCCGCGAGAGATGGTAGGGCGGTTTGAGGGTTGTTGAGTCATCGACATGTGGCAGCACCGGGTGCTTGCCTGATATTGAGCTGTCGCGCCCCGCGTAAGAGACCACTATGGTCTTCGCGGCCCGCGAGCTCCACCAAATTCTTGTTTTTATTTTATTTTTAATTATATAAAGGTATTTCGGGCTTGGTTTTCGCATACGGGGTATGTTTGGGAGTGTCTAGGGTCACGTTAAAGGTTCCGGGAGAGTTGCTATATCTGTGGTGGTAAAGAAGTACATGACTTTAAATTTTTGTTAGATTTGTTGTCATATCTAATTGCCTACCTATGTTTAGCTGTCTTTGTTCAATTATATACATATAGGAGTGTCGGGGGTATTTCTCAGGAGAGTTATTATATCCTACCCACCTTGTTTTAAATCTCGTCCTCGAGATTTGGGCTATTATATTCTCTTGGATTCATATCAAGTCTTTGTAGTATCAAAGCGTTCTTTGTAGCATTTAATGGACGGAAGTTCTGAACTTCTCTCTGTTGGATGGCAACTTGGAGAAAAAAAAACAACTTGTCTGGGCTTGAGATAGTGTAAGAAACAATAGACAAGATAGAAATAATACGGAATTATTAAAAGAGTTTTGTAGATAACAGATAGGAACTTTTCAAGCATTGTTAAAAGTTTCTCTATAGGAAGGGGTAGTCAGAGTTGTTAAAAAGGGAAGTCAAGTCTCTGGTATGTTGGACCTTTTACTAGACGAGTATAACTCATAGCTTATCGGCTACAACTGTATGAAATCTTGCAAAAATACTTAGCAGATGAATCCTTAGTGGGATTTTTCTGAGGACACAGAAGAAATTTAAGAATATGATTAGGTCCAGGAATTATTAACTGAACAGAGACATCTGAATTGAATATAAATGACTTTTAGGGACAATAGGATCCAATGCCAAAAGAGAACTTACTTTGTTCGTTTAAAAGACTCTGAATTTTTCAATTGAAGATAGAAGTATGAAAAATGATTTGTCAATAATTAAACCAGAAATCAATGATGTTTATTTAAATGACAAGGATACACTGGACAATATTATAGAATTTAGTGTATCATGGTCTTAATACATAATTGTATCAAGACTACTTGAATGATGAGTCAAATGAAGTATGCGTAGGGTTTATTATTAGCACAAGCTACAAATTTATACAGACACCGCAGGGTGTTTGTAGTGATTGAAAGAATTCAATGATTACGGTGACTGAACGAATTCACCGTTTTCGAAATTAACTGAAAGTTTCAATGAAGTGAATCTGGATATTCAAAAGATAGGATGTTTCAAATGAAGAAAGAAATGAATACTGTAGAATCAATTCAAAGATAAAAGAAATGTTGTAGGTACGTTGGAATAAGGATTTAGGTACCTTTATCTTAACACAAAATCGTATTAAGAATGGTTTGAGATAATGAATCAATAAATAAATAAATTCGTACCTCATGTGTGAAAATGAAACGAGTCCAAGTTTCAAAGAAATTGTCACTGCAAGGTGTCGTGTTTTAACAAATGATACATCGAATTGAAAACTTTAAACAAGTTTACTATGATTTAAATAATGAGATTACCTCGAAGATGATGACCTCAATTCATCGTATAGGACTTTGAATTGAATGTATATTGTGAACAAGTTCAAATAATTGAGCTTGGTTTGGACATATTCCAACAATGGATGTATGTATTGACAAGAATTGGTTCTAATGAAAATCTGATAAGTAACTTTTGAAAAGAACAGGAGTTTTCCAATAAATCTGTTGACTTGATATCAAAAGTCAGCATTGTGTAATCATATAGATTACCAGAGTGAGTATAACGAAATATTTTATTTGAACTTGCAAATGATTGATCTTTTGGAAGTAACATCACATGCATAGCAAGTAATGCTCTAGCAACATATGAATTGGTCAAAAGATGAGACAAATGAGTGTTGACTTTATGAAAGAGAAATAAAGACCTTTATTATAAGACTTTGATCGGAATCAAAAGTTAATGTAATACTTTAGTACAGGCAAAACGTAAGGGTGCTTATTTTAAAAGTTACTGTAGTTTCTAGTGTTTATGCGTTTTCTTTAGCTTCATCTGGGTTTTTATCCTTGTTGTCGGGTACCTTAGATAGTTTCGGGCAGTAGAGACGGAAGTGGCTTGGGTCTCCGCATTTATAACATACATTGGTTTCCCTTTTCCTTCTACATTCTTCTTCTTTATGCCCAGCCTTTTTGCAGTAGTTACAATGGAGTGTCTGCTTAGAATGGCGTTTTCTTGCGTGCTTTTTGTTGTTGCAGGTAGGTTGTGTGGTTTCAGGTTCCATTCTTTTGTTCTTGGAGGATTTGTTAGAATAAAATTCCTTATAGGAGTAACCATAGGTTGTGGTTTTCTTTCGTTTGGAAGATGAAGTTTTGATACGAGTATCATGACCTCCATTGGTACTAGGGTTAGGTTTGAAGTGCTGGGTATGCTTATAATGTATAGTAGGATTCTTGTTTATAGGCAAGGAAATTTTAATAGCTTCAATGATCGATGGTATGGCATTCGATATTCCTTGAGCTATTATATTTTCTATTGTATTTTTATCCAAAGTATTTTCGTTACTAGCTTGAATTTCCTGATCACATGCTATTTCCTTTGACATCTGAATTACAATTATGTTCAGATATTATTATCACAGAACTCAACAATTATACATATTTTGTTGTTCATATCATGTTTAGCACAAATATAGTCATATTTATCAGTGTTACGCATGTTCATACATTCACATTATATTTTAACCGTTCCTTTCACTATGTATTTTATCAAATTTTAAGGAAAGTGTATATATAATATTATGTGTCGTTTTTCTCTTTGTTGTAGTAACTTTTCTTCTATATGGTTTATATTCAATTATATTTTCAGGGCTCATGGCTATACAGGAATTTAGAAAATAAAGGTAAGGACTTTATATGAAATCCTGAGATTCTCCGTTACTATTGTTTTTCAAGAAGTGGTGCTAGTACAAATATTCTTAATATATCTTTTGAATTAAAGCTGGGTATCAAAATAGATTTGTTTCCTCTGTTATATAAAAGCTTACAAAAGATATTTGATCATTATGCATACTATCCAAAAATGGGTGTCTTGCATATATATATATATATATATATATAAACATAGAGTTTTAAAATTTCCTGTAACATATACATATAATATCAATTTATAAGAATCCAATTTCATAACTGTTTATACAATTAAGGGGCTGTTTGGTAGCCTCTTAATGGAACCATTAAGAGGTTACATCTGAATCGGTCAGACGTAAGAGTGTTTGGTTTACCGAAACAAAACATCTGAATGGCTGAATGAGCCTCTGAATCGTTCAGTTTTAGAACATCGCTGAATGAAAAAGAAGATACCTCTACCCTTATTCGCGTCTCCCTTTCTCCACATACCTTTACCCTCACCGTTCACACCCCATCCACAGCACAACCTTGTCGTTCTCTCTGGCGATATTCAGACTAATATTCACTCACGTCTGCCAGTTGTCAGGTATGTAGTCTTCTGCTATCTTGTGTTGTAATCATTTTTTATAACAGTTTTGCCCTAATTTCTTCGATCTCTGCAACACTTTTCCCAAATTTCTATGTGTTTTTGTGTTGTGGTATCAATCTATGCAACACTTTTGCCCTAATTTCAATTTATTTACTGATGAATTGATGTGATAAAATAACCATAAAAGATATTTTTGATAGCTTTGTAGAAGATATTGTTCTTCAATAGGTAACCATCTGTTTTGGTTGGGTCTTCAACAGGTAATATGTGTTTTTTCCAGCTTATGGTTGCGTGGGAAGATGAGGTTTGATAAGAGAAGCCAAAGCTAAGATCTTTGTTATTCCAAAGATGAAGGGTTTCTGGTATGTGGTGTTGTTTTTGTTGTTACACTGCCAAAAAAGATAACAGTTTCTTGGTGTTTGAAGCTTACATTCAAGGACTAAAATAAAAGGATTGGGGAAATGTTGATAACATTTTAGTGGATTGCCCTTCGTGCGGTTCAGGGGACGAAGATCCTGATCACATTTTAATGGATTGTTCTCGGGCTAGAGACGTGGGGGGCATTATTTTTTATTTGGTCGATTGCCCACGTCTGCTATCGGGAACAAAGTTAACGACCTCATCCAACTCGCGAAGAATTGGTCTTCAAATCTGAAGATGAACAAGGTTCTACGATTCTTTATGCGACAGTTTGGAGGTTATGGCTATCTCGGAATGGGAATATGTTTAATGGGAAGAACACCCTGATGAGGAAGTAAAGACAGAGTTTTCTTATGCTTATCCAATCGTTCAAAGCTATCTGCTGAATGGAGTAAATGGTGCAGCTTCCCTGTGGCTAATTGTAATCTGTTTTGGCTTTGAAGTTCTTGTTTGTATGTTTTGGTTTTTTGCCTTTGTTTGTACTTGCTGGACACCTCCTCTTCAGCTTCTTGCTGAGTGGAGTGTGCTCTTTGGTTGTTGATTCTTGATCTGTGTTTCTTTATCCCATAGAATATGTTTCACACTTTCATGTCGTTACAATTTGTTGTATGTTAATGCATTAGTTGATTAACAATTAAATATTGTATCATGTATATACTTTAATAACAGCTCTAATAATTGAGAAGTAATCACTTTTAACCTAGATATTAATAAATTATTGTATATTTTTAACAAATATCTAGTAATAAACTTCATAACAATTTTATTATATTGATGTACATGTATAAACTTTAATAATAGTTTCATTATTTTGTAATTTTCTTTCAAAATTATTCATATAATTCAACACAAAATCATTTAGAAGGGTAAAATAGTCATTCCGCATAGTTATTCAGAGGTCCAACCAAACAACACTTGGTGGCTCAGCGCTTAGTGGTTCAGAGCCTCTTACCCAGTCAGACCTCTTACTGGTTCAGCACTTACTGGTTCAGAGGTTGCCAAACAGCCCCTAACTTTGTTTATTCCGTTATATTAATAAAATAAATTTCTATTAGATTTATTGAGCATAATATCTTGGAATAAAAAGGGAAATTTATCAAAAAGAATAAATAAAGATATAAATCTTCTGAATTCTGTTAGAACAATTTAATCTTGACAGGTTGACTAAATTTTGATTATAACATATAGAATTTGAATCTTAATTTTACCATTTTTAACGAATCATAATAAATAATACAAAGTCTAATGTTTTTAAATTTGATACTTAAGTAATGAAGTATCATTCTCGTATCAAAATATACATATGCCTTAAATATAGTCTAAGAAATGAATTAAACTTATCAAACGATAAAAATTGTTTCTTTCTTGATATATATATATATATATATATATTAAATCATATAGTTATACCGTACTAAATGTTTTTATGCATATCTTTATTGCATAGATGGAACATTATAAGTTATATAAAATATACATATATCTGATTTACATAAAATCTAAGAAATAGGTTTAAGCTATTTCTAGTTGATATATAGGTATTATTTAATTACACAGTATCAAGTTGTTATACATATTCATATTTTATAAATAATATTTTATGTCTCTCCTTGTATATATGTGCTTAAGTTTTAAAATCGTCAACTATGAATTACGAATTATAAAAATTCTTGTTCATTATTTGTATAAATTAAATTAAGAATTTTGTTTTATAAAATTCTTTTAACATAACTTTATTCATGAGCCAATTATTTTATTTTTCCAAAATATTATTATTATTATTAGTTCTAATTTAAAACAGAATTTAATAATACTTAATTTAGTGTATTATATTAATAATAATGATGATAAATAATGACAGTATATATTAAAGACTTTTCTTAGAGTGCGTTTGTGTATTAATTTTTTTTTCTAGCATATTAATCTATAATACTATATTAAACAAACTGGGTTTTTTGCCCTTTTGGTAATTTTAGCATGTGTACAAATTTTGAAGCTAAATGTATAAAAAAAGCAAGCCATTTTAGAGGGGTGAAATTGAGACAAATTCCAAACTTTTAAGACACTTTAGGGGTAATTTAGAGATTTCATCCAAACCCTACATTTATTGTTATGTCAATGAAACAAAAGGTCAGAGATTTATGGGAGAGAGAACATCATTATTAAGGAGATTCAATGTATAACATTGTAATTTTCAATATTTTTTAAGATGGGAGATGAAAAAGGCAGAGAACAAATTTGCTTCTCCTCTACCCTCCCTTCAATGTAATCTTCCCCAAGCAAATTAGTGGGCAAAATCATCAGTTACCGCCATTAAAATCCCCCAATTGAATGTAAGATCAGTTACAAATCCCCTCAACTACAAAGCAACAAATCCATCAAAGTAAGGGATTCATCGAATCGCACCAGCCACCTTAACTATCAGAATTGGTTTTCTCATTTAAATCTATCCTTCAATTGAGAATTTAAGTAGGGCCTTAAGTGAAAGTCGTCTCTTCAAATCCCTAATTTCTTCCTTTCTTGCTACCATCTATCCAATTTAATGCTCTTAAAGGTCTGCGATTGAGCTTTGCCCTCTCAAGTCAATATTATATATATACAAACACATACGTAGTTTGTGATTTTCAGTGCGTTTCATCCCCTCTCGAAATCCTTTCATTCAATCAATTTTCTTTTTCTTCCAACAACAATTTCGATTCACATGCTTCTATTCCTCCCTCGGAATTGATGCTTCAGCCCCGAATAGGTATTCATTGGAGAATTTGGCGAATTATGTTGATCACTTTCTTCGTGAAGTTTTGCAAAACCCTAGGTAGCGCATTTCAGGTATCTTTTTATGTTTTTTAGGGTTTTCTTGCGGTTTTGTGGTTTTTATGGGTTGTATTAATGATGTTATATGTTATGGTAATTGAAGAGGTATAAATCTATACTATCTATAAAAGGAGCTTAGAAGCTGACCTCACTTTGCTTATGTGTCATCTTCTTAGATATGCCACATTGGATGCCACATAGACTCCGCTGATGTCATAACGCTGATGTCATAATATAATCTATCTATCTATCTATATATTTCAAAATATTAATATAATCTATCTATATTTCAAAATTGAAAATAAGGTCAGAGTTTTTAATGGGCGCTCAAATATAAACTCCACCTTGAGAGATTCAAAATTCAAAATCAATCTCCAAATTTTGGCTGCCATTCTCTCTCACAAACATCAGATCCAGTTTCCCTCTTCCCTTTCCCTCTGGCGATTTTTTACCCTAAATTCCAAAAACTCACTACAAAGTTCTCTAACCTACCGATCTGCTCATGCGGCTCTCCATCTCCGATCAGGCCTCCAATCATCTACAAGGTAATCATAATTAACCTAATTTTGTTTCATTATTGATAGTTTATGATTGTTACTATTCGTCCATTCTTCCTCAATTCTTCACTTCCGACACTTCAATGGCTTCCGACAACTCTACTCCACCTCTCACTGTTGATTCCTTAAACCCTAAGGTTGTTTTCTTATCTGTTTTACTTCTGTAACTTGATTTGATTTTTAGCACCACTTAGGGTTTTGTTGTTTTGGTTTATGTTGATTTCAAGTGTTGATGTTTTGATCGGTGATTTGATAAGATGTGAAATCAGATTGGATTGATACAGTTGATATAATAATAAGTTGATTTAAACGAATGATTGTATGGATGATTTGTGTGTTGATGTTTTTTTTTTTTTTGATTTTTAGGTTTTGAAATGTGAGTATGCTGTTCGTGGTGAAATTGTGTCTCTGGCTCAGGTAAGTTTAAAAAACCTAAATTTGATTAAGCTTGATTAATATATATGTATAGATTGCTAAAGAAGTTGTAAATTTAGTTGAATGAATAGTTTTTTTTTAATGTTTTTATATTATATTTATTTGTTGTTACAAAAATTACAGCAAGATTTGCAAGCAAATCCAGGTTCTCATCCTTTTGAGGAGGTATTGTTTTCTATGTGCTTTTGTTTTTTTATAGGTAGAATTACAAACGAGCCAAGCCGCTTGTGAGCTACTCGAGATCGGCGAGTTAAAAGCTTGAACCGGGCCGAGTTTAGATGAGCTTGAGCTCGAGCTCTTTTATTGTTTATTAAACAAGCCTTGATAAACACTCCTACAGTTATAGGAAGGTATAAGTTTTGATTTGCTACTCACGTCTTTAAAATATATTTGCAGATAATTTACTTTAACATTGGAAATCCACAGTCTCTTGCTCAGCAGCCAATCAACTTCTTCAGAGAGGTTTGCATTCTGCAATACTTTTTATTGTTGTATTTATATGTTATTGTTGCTTAATGCTGTGTTGCTTAATGCCGTTGATTTAGATTTAATACCTTCACATGTCGGCAACGCTTCAGTTATGGTTTCTCTTATCAGTTTTGTTATTTCTTTTTTGGTAATTAAATTCCAATTTAAGTTCTTTTTCTTTTGTTGTATTTTAGAATTAGAAGAAAGCAAGCAGATGTGGAGTTTTAATTGAACAAAGTTGGTATGTGTTAATTGTTTGATTTTTTTTCAGTTTAGCTACTGAAATAAAGTTGATTTGTATATTTGTAGGTGGAAACTGTTAGATTTTATAGAATTTAATGTATCAGTCTTGATAATCAAGAAAGAAAGAGCCATTTTGTGTTGGTCCATATGCAAGAACAAGACGTGAGTTCAGTAATGGATGTTGCTGAATCGGAATCACGACCGGTACTAGGGCCTGCGGGGAACAAGACGAGATCGGTTGTGGAATTGCGTAAACCGGTTGTGAAACCTAAGAGTAAAGTAGGAAAACGGGAGGAAGTTAAGAAATCGTCGTCGTCTGTCGCTGTGACGGTCAATTTGTCGCTACATTCTAAGTCAATTACGCCTCATTTGAAAAATTCAAAACATGACTCAGTCATCTTCACACCTCTCTCTCTCTCTCTTCCTTCAGACTACCATATTTCTCCTAGAACTTAACCCTCCACAAAACCAAACCCTCCTTAGTCCATCACAAGCCAGTTGGCCACCTTATCTCCCAAACCCATCTCATCTGCTGCTCCACCAGTTATTGATTTCTCCACCGGAAAAAGAGGCAAAATCCGGCCACCCACCACCGGAAAACTTGACCAACAACCACCACCAAAAGATATGGAAAGTTTAGGTAATAAAGATCGTTTCTTGATGTTAAAGTTTGAGTCTTTATTTCTTTTTATCAGATTTAACAGTTTAAAGATTGTTTTTTGATGTTAAAGTTAGAGTCTTTATTTGTTTTTGATCAAAGGGTGGGACCTAAACAAGTTCAAGTTCAATTCTTGATGATATTGAGTTACAACCGAGGTCAAAATCAGATAATGAGAAAATGTCATTGCTACCAAAACATGGTATGATTTGTTTCTAAACTTTGACTTTTTTAAATCGTTGTATTTCGTAACCATTTCTTACTTAAACGGGCACTTGAATGATGATTTGTCTGTAACTAAACACCAAGTATGCTGACTCAGATGTACGTTTTTAAATTTATATGAATTATTTACTTAAAAAATGTTTTTTGGGATATGACCAGAGAATACGAACAAGAGAAGACATGTCTCATCGGCTTCTTCGGCTTTGTTGATAGGTGCCATGCTTGGTCTAATCCAAGCTTTTTTGCTCATTGTCTCTGCAAAACCATTGTTAAGTTATATGGGTATTAAATCTGTAAGTTTTAGGTTCATTCAAAGTCAAAATTATTTAACTGCCCCTATATGATATCATTGATTTAAGATATTTGACTGATATTGTTGGGTCCAAAAGCTTGCGTGGGAGTGAAGCGTTGCAGGGTAGAGTTTCAGCAGATTGTATCTGATGAAGGCATTGCATGAAAACTATGAAGAAAGAAGAAAAAGAGCACATTAAGTTACATGGATGATGCTCTCGTAATGCATGTGAATTCCTTTGATTGTCATTTTATGTTTCTCGAATTGTCGCTTCGGTTGCCTTACACCGAATAAGAAATCTAAATGGGGTAAGGTATCACATTTTGTAGGATTTGTTCAGTTTTTATGTGTCGATATTATGATATAGGATCAAGCTCTTTTTATGTTATGTCAAATATTGTGTTCTATATGCCTCGTGCCATCATCGTCAGTACGGGTAGATTAGTTGACTAAAGGCTTTCACTAATTTTTGGTCAGGTGATTGGGTTTCAAGCTCGGTTGGTGCTAACTTTATGCCTCATATCATCAACGTCAACACGGGAGAGGTAAAAATTTAGTTTTTTTTTAATCATTGTGGTTTTTTGAAACTTTATATTCATAAGCTATGATAGTAGTCTTGATTCTTGAATAAGTTTGAGTAGAACTCTTTAATTGTTTTTGTTTATTATCAAATATCATTGTACGTTTTTCTTAGTTTCTTTTTTTATTTTTTTTTAATTTTGGGTCACGTTAGATGCCGTTGTGACTTTAAACATCTAATAAAATTAGTTTGGGATTGTGGATTGTGATATACTAACAGCTAGACTTAAAAGCTTAAGGGCTGAATCTAGAGTAGTCATAGATAATGATGAGCTTTTTTGTATAATGGTTGAATCCACTTTTGTATAAATTTATTATAAATTATAATGGCTTATTTTTCTAAATATTGTATGTCGACTGGGTCCTCATGGACATGTACTAATCAGTGGTGTAAACCACAAGAACACAATGGTATGGTCCATGAGCCATGGCCTGTGTATGAAAACCCTATCAACCATATCAGATTAAGCCAAGGGCGGACTTAAGACAAAGCCAGGGTGGGCGGGCGCACCCCCGGGAAAAAAAAATTTAGTGCTAAGTTCCGTCGAAAATCCCGTCCGCACCCCTTGGAATTTTCCGTCCGCACCTCTTGGAATTTTTCGTCTGCACCCCTTAGGTAAAAAGTGTTATCAATTTATATTTTAAATTTTTTTTAGTAAACACTTATTTTTTTTTAAATACTACCTAAATTATATGACTTTTAATACCTAAATAACTAAACCCAAATACCCAATACCTTTAACTAGCCCACTACTAAGTCTTAGCCCAATAAACAAACCCAACAAATTTTTCGTCTGCACCCCTTCGTTTTGTGTTTCATTATGTTATATGGTGGGTTATATTTTGTTAGTGATGATATTTTGCCTTTATTTATAGCCGCATACACCATACAGTAAATCTGGTGGGTTATATTTGTTAGTGAAGAATGTTTGGCTTTTTCTTTTTATGGTGTATATGTTGTTTAGATGATTTTTAGGGTTATTTACATTATGATTTCTAGGGCTTGAATAGTTGATATATTATGTAATATGTCATGGAGCCATGTTTTGGATAGATTTCAAAAAATGAAAACACGTAGGGTGACGTTTTAATTATGTTTGTAACATGGTTTGACATATTTTTGATGATTATATAAATTTAGTTCGATGTTCTTTTGTTTTACATGACCCGACCCGACCCGATACGAACCGATTTTTAACTTATATACCTTGGGGCCTAAAATTTTTAAAAATGGTCCGCACCCCCATGGAAAAATTCCTGGGTCCGCCACTGGATTAAGCATGTCCATGTTCACTTAGGTATGTCAAATGTAATATATTTAAGATTGTTTAAAACTACAAGAATGATTCTTTGATGCTATATTAATTTGATATAGTAGCTAACTGACCGTTTTAGTGTCAATAGATATGATGGTTATCTCAAAATAAACTTGAGTGGTAATGCTGGGATTGGTTAGCCTTCATGCTACAGCAAAGGGTTACAAAGACATCATCGCCATATGCCCCTCAAGCCGCTAATGTGGTTGAAAAGTCTTTCGATAGGAGTGGTAATGCTGGGATTGGTTAGCCTTCATGCTACAGCAAAGGGTTACAAAGACATCATCGCCATATGCCCCTCAAGCCGCTAATGTGGTTGAAAAGTCTTTCGATAGGTTCAGTTTAAGATGCTTGGTTGTAAGTTTTACGTGATATTAATATAATTGTCTTAACATTTAAGTCAATCGGTTCTCTGTGATTTTAGAAACTCAAGTTTATTTTGTTATTCTTCTCAGTTAAATGGATATTTTCATTATTTTCCCTTAATTTCTTAGTTTTATTTTTAATTGTTGTGTAATTAGTTTGCAACGAGTTCAATGGATGGAATAATCGACACCATCTCTTCGAGTCACTCGACTGCACCATTGTTAAAGATGATTTTACCTTTGAGGTCTTGAGGATGGAAAGAGGGGTTGACAGAATGTGGAGAGTGGGCAATGTGTGTGATCTTTTGATTATTTGAACCTGATGATAATAGATATTATGAATCAAAGAGATGGAATTTGGTGTATTAGATCTATATATTATATATTATTTGTTAGATCTATTTTTAATTAAACCTTAAAAATGTATAGTCATGTGTCATTTAATAAAACGTGTAAGAAACGACCTGTGTTTGCATTAGATAGAAACAGTGAGTTAATTTGAGGTGCTTTTGGTAATTTTGACACTTTTAAACTTAACATGTGCCTTGCAGGGCTTTGGTCAGAAGCATGGGTGAAATATTGTTTGTGAGGAAATAATAATAGTGCAACAATTGCATCTCTTAAAGTTCTCGACCATCAGATTGAGGGTAAAGATCAAAGCACAAAAGATGAGGTAAGTTGAAATCTATATTATTTCAAAGTTTTTTTTTAATGAGATGATTTACGATGTTTTGCACTTTGTGTCTTACTAAATGTTTTCACTCATAGCAGCCCTTCGTTTCCTTCTATCGAGAAATCAGGACATATCGATCCAGGAGGGCATCATGGAGGATCATATCTTCTATTGACCAGAAGAAAGAGAGCCGTGGGAATGAAGATCATGTCAAGCTAATTAAGGACTGTAGGGCGAGAAACGAGACCGAACTAAGCAAAATTTATGACGGATCTTATGTTTAACATTGTTTTATAAAGATATGTAACTAAACACAAAGAATTTAAATAATATATTATAATATGTTTTTTAGTATTTGATTCCGATCGTTATTAGAACAAACCCGTGTAATCACACGGGCGTACACCTACTTATAAGTAAGTTAGCTTAAAAATTAGGTCAACTGTTAATGATTTTTTATTCTGTTGACTAAGCGAGGTGTGGACCATCTGACAGGTTTCGGTTGAACTGAGTGGTGGTTGAGTTTTGTAAAATTTGTATTTCAAAGATGTGGTTAAGTCATTCTATATATAACTGTTCTTTTTCTTGGCATACATTCTCCTTAAAATGTGGTCAATGGAATTATTATCAATTCTCAGATCATGATCTATATTGGAAAACGAATTACCAATGTTTGGATGTTTTAATATGAACAACCAGTTAAAATATTGCCTGCACTATATCTATTCACATACCAAATAATATAAAAAGACAAAGTTAGTCTGTCTGACCCATTAGCAGACTCTAATCTGACCTGCTGCCCCATTATAGGCCCATGTTGTGCTCCCAGCCATCGAATCTTTATGACATTCTAAAGATGGTAGCTTGAAACTGTTGGTGGGTATAAATGTTGACATGAAAATTAAATTTCTAACGCTTCATATTTTTATAGAGGCTTATAAAAGATATGGTGGTATGGGAACAATCCTTGTAATAAAGGTTGGTATAGTATACAAGAAATAATAATTTAAATAATTAGTAAATGAAATTCATTTGATCCGCTCATATGTTATTTCTTGTTTTTTTCTATTTTGTTGTGTAGGTTTCACCTGATACATCAGACCAATTCGGGGAGCTGGTAGCTGATGCTAACACCAATGAATTGCTGCATTATACTGAGAAACCTGAAACCTAGCCATACTGACTATTTGACTATTTAGAGGCAAAACATAACCGTACTGATGAACCGACCCATTCATGGTAAATAAGTTGAAATACCAACCTCTATTCAGTATGATAAGGTACTTGTTATATTAATTTCTAATATGCACAGATTGGTCCAAATGTGTCTATATATGCCAATGCGCGTGTAGGAGCTGGTGTGAGGTTGATCAACTGTATCATTCTTGAAGATGTTGAAATCAAGGTACAAAAATTTACAATTTAGCACTGGTCCGCAGGCTTGGGTTAATCGGTCCGTTTACAATTTAGCTCAGTAGTGTTATGTATGTACGTTTTGTATAGAATTTTTTAGGTATATACGTTTTCGACCCCCCAGTTTTATAACGAAAGATTCACATGATGAGAAACTTTCAGCAAAGATAATTATTTGATGTTATAATTTGACCCGTTAAACATAACCCGAACTGGCCCATCCATAAGTTGACGGTTTAATCTATAATATACTGAAACAATGTCTATAGGGTATCACAATCGTTCGTATAGCAGGGGAGATAGTTCATAGCAAATTCATTTCATCCCAATTGATTATGTCCTATGTATCGGCCATTTTGTGGGGAAGGTATGTCCTATAAAAAGTTGGACCCGATTTCTAAATATTAATACTTAAAACAAAAAAAGTTTTAATATTTTATATATTTTCAGGTTGAAGATATTTACACTTTTTTTGGCACACAAGCTTCCCTATAATGGCATGGGTATTCCACGACCCAAACTAAATGATGTTACAAAGGGACCCGGAGACAAAAGAAGTCTGGTAAACGCATGTCAAAATGATATGTGCCATGTTCTAAAAGCCATGCACACCACGATCCCATTTGCCAAAAGCTATTATTTTTCTTTTGCATGATTAGATAGTGCCATAGTCGGTTAGTGGTGATGGTTTTCTTAGTTGCGAGTTAGCCATTTTTGCTAATTTCGTATTGCTTCTGTAAGGCTATATATATGAGCCATATGTATTTAGATTAAGGGAATGAAGAAATGAATTAATAAAAATCTGGCTTCTCTCTAACTCTAAGTTTCTCTTTGGCTTCTCTCTATTTTCTAAGGACCATTTGATTAACGATTCGGTTCGTATCACAAAATCATCTCAAAAGCAACGATATCATCCTAAACTATGTGTGCCAAAAAAGCTAATGTACCCGCAGCAACGCGCGAGCATTCCCACTAGTTATCATCAATATTGACTATACGTATAATTTCTGAATATTACATAACTTATCAAATTTTGATGAATAATCTACATATTTAATGTTTAATAATACCATAAAAATTATAAAGTGATTTATAAACTATTTTAATTATTGTATCTAAACAATGCTGAAACATTATATTTTAACAAAATTAGTATAATTCTATGTTTTGTCAAAACTTTGACAAATACATATCTTTAAATCGAGTAAAACCTTTGGACTACATCATAAATCATAAAATATACTGCTTTCATTGAATAATATTATGATATTTTAGTGATATCATACCTAAGGGTGTTATCTTATATCTTTGATTAAGATATTATATCATAATATTATTATAATTTATTTTGAATTGTATTCATATAAATATGTAGATATGATATATATCACAAAATTGAATATTATGTTATGGATATATCTCCTTTTTATTTTTATAGCCTGACATGATGTAAGATACAAATAGGAGTTATGTATCCTGATAATTTAAATGATATAAAATCATTTAGGTAGGTTACATATTATCTAGAAATGTATATTATGATATTTTCAAAGTGTAATATCAGAATTGTATTTATCTTTTATTAATATTAACAAAGTATTATTGTTATAAAATTTATATAACATTATGTTAGCACATATACATATGGATATAATAGATATATAAGATATCACAAAATTTACTAAGACATGATATTATTAATATATCTCATTTATATATATTATAGCATAAGCGTAATATGTAGATATGGGTAACACATATTGGGAATTTAAGATTCGTGAAATAACACAGAAATCATAATAAACACATTAAGATTTTTATGTTCATAGGATAACACATAAGATATTAATTTCCTAACACAATTGGTCAAGGGTTTAGGTATTGGAAGAACACCTAAAGGGCTTAAACCAGTGGCATAGCTCTGATACCACCTCCTGTCACAGCCCCCGACCCCATCCCGGGAGCGGGAGCCGTGAGCCAGTTAGATGGTATCGGTGTTTATCAATTTAGCAGCGGAAAGTTTCATCAGGACCGTAGTTAGGAAATATTGTTATCAGAGTTAAACACCAAATTGTTTAGAATAAATAAATGGGATAATACCCAATTTTCATTTGTGATATATTTATAGGGAATATCCCTAATTATTGAAAACAATTTTCCTTTTTAATTAGGTAACTTTTATGGCCACTTTTCTAAGCCTTCAATGCTCTCCTGCTGGCTTTTATTGGCTTCCTACTAAGTTACCTGAAACACGTGTTTAAAACATTTTATCAGCAAGAAATACTAGTGAGTGAATCCCAGTTTAATCAAAACAGTTTTATCATTTTACAGTATTGAGAGCGATTACAATGTTTACATCTACCCAATTACTCATTCAGTACTGTCAATCCTGACTGGTGGGTCATATTACCCATTGGCTAACTCTTTGTCCAATGGTAACGTGTTCCACATTTTGTATACAAAACCCCAACATACCGGCAGTAATTGAAGAATTACAAAGACTCAATAACTGCTAATTATAATTTAAATAAATAAAGGTTTTGTAAAATAGTTGCAAAAAGGTTTACAAAAATGAGATTACTCACAAAAAGGTTTACACAAAAAGAGGATTATTCACATTGCTTTCTTAGGGTTTTCCTTAAGAATTTCCTGGTGATTATCTATTAAATACATAAATGCACACGCTTTAGTATAACAACCCAATATTTACATTAGTAATACCCTCCCCGAGACGACAGTCCAACGACTACGTCGGGCAGAACCACGACAGCCGTTACGGAACTCTGGATCAATCGGGCAGCGTATCTAATACGTAACTGGGGTTATGATACTTACAACGAGGCAGAACTTCGCTAATTAGGGGGGTATTATGCCCGAAAATAGTGACTACACTATAGAAATTCGAGAGAGAAAGTTTTTTGTGAACGAATTCGAATGAACAGCCGAATCCTTCTATTTATAGTGCTGATCTCGGACTTCGTCGCGGCCCGCGAAGGAGAACAAGGGGGTCTTCGTGCCCCACGAGAGATGGTAGGGTGGTTTGAGGGTTGCTGAGTCATCGACACGTGGCAGCACCGGGTACTTGCCTGATATTGAGTTGTCGCGCCCCGCGTAAGAGACCACTATGGTCTTCGTGGCCCGCGAGCTCCACCAAATTCTTGTTTTTATTTTATTTTTAATTATATAAAGGAATTTCGGGCTCGGTTTTCGCATACGGGGTATGTTTGGGAGTGTCTAGGGTCACGTTAAAGGTTCCGGGAGAGCTGCTATATATGTGGTGGTAAAGAAGTACATGACTTTAAATTTTTGTTAGATTTGTTGTCATATCTAATTTCCTACCTATGTTTAGCTGTCTTTGGTCAATTATATACATATAGGAGTGTCGGGGGAATTTCTCAGGAGAGTTGTTATAACTGCTATTCAGAACCCTGCTGTACCTGAAGTCAAGAAGCAGTACTCTGGGTCTTACCCCAAGTGTACGACTTGCAATTTTCATCATCCTACTACCTCTGCATGTCGTTTGTGCACCAACTGCAACCGCTATGGTCACACGACCCCTTACTGTCATCAAGATAATCCTGCTCAATTAGCTCAGCAAGCCCCAGCTCAGGCAGCCCTACCAGCTCTTCCAGCTCCTCAGCAGAATCCTAGGTCAGTCAATGTTGTTCGTGCATGCTACAAATGTGGAGATACTACACATCATCGTAACCAGTGTCCTCAGCTAAACCAGGGCCAGCAGCCAGCCGCTCGTGGATGAGCGTTCAACCTTAATGCTAATCAGGCTCGTAATGACAATGACGTCGTTAATGGTACGTTCGTCGTGAATAACCTTTATGCTTCGATTCTATTTGATACTGGTGCCGATAGAAGTTTTGTGTTCGTGGAATTTGAGTCTTTGATAAACTGTACACACTCCAAGTTACCTGAGTCATTCTCTGTCGAGGTCGCCAACGGTAAATCGATTCTCGTCGATTCAATTTTGCGTGATTGTTCCCTGACTCTTAACGATCACGTCTTCTCTATTGATCTCATACCCATGCGACTAGGTAGTTTTGATGTCATAATCAGTATGGATTGGTTGCGTAAGAATCATGCCGAGATTGCTTGTCACGAGAAGTTTGTTAGTTTACCTCTTCCGTCCGGTGATATTTTGCATGTTTATGGAGACCGACCTTCGAAAGGACTAAGGCTGATGTCATGCACTCAAGCGAACAGATGCTTACGTAAACAAAACTTTGCCTTCTTGGCCCACGTGGTGGAACAAAAGGGCAAGGGGAAGGACATAAGCAATGTTCCAGTAGTGTGTGATTTCCCTGATGTCTTTTCCGAAGATCTTCCTGGTCTTCCTCCTCCTAGATCCGTTGACTTTCGTATTGATCTCGTACCTGGTGCGACTCCTGTCGCCAAGGCTCCCTATCGTCTTGCACCTTCCGAGATGCAAGAATTATCCAGCCAACTGCAAGAACTGCTGGATAAGGGATTCATTCGCTCAAGTACCTCTCTGTGGGGTGCTCCTGTGCTATTCGTCAAGAAGAAGGATGGTTCGTTTCGTATGTGTATCGACTACCGTGAACTTAACAAGCTTACCGTTAAGAATCGTTACCCTCTACCTCGTATTGATGATCTATTTGACCAACTACAAGGCGTGTCCTGTTTCTCGAAAATCGACCTTCGTTCTGGTTATCATCAGCTTCGTGTACTCAAGGATGATGTACCCAAAACCGCTTTTCGTACTCGTTATGGACACTACGAGTTCGTGTTCATGCCTTTTGGATTGACCAACGAACCCGCTGTGTTCATGGACCTCATGAATCGTGTTTGTAAGCCCTACTTGGATCGTTTTATGATAGTCTTTATTGATGATATTCTCATTTATTCTAAGTCTAAAGCCGATCATGCTCTTCATTTACGCTTAATGCTTGAACTCTTACGTGGTGAACGTTTGCTAAATTCTCTAAGTGTGAGTTTTGGATTGATGGAGTGCAATTTCTTGGTCATGTCGTTAGTCAGCAAGGTATTCATGTTGATCCGTCTAAAATCGAAGCAGTGAAGAATTGGAGTACGCCTAAGTCTGTATCTGAGATTCGTTCATTTCTAGGATTGGCGGGTTATTACCGCCGATTCATCTCAGACTTTTCTAAAATTGTTGTACCTCTCACCTCCCTGACCCAAAAAGAGAGACCTTTTGCTTGGGGTCCCGAGCAAGAGTAATCTTTTCAGACTCTTAAGACCCTTTTGTGTAACGCTCCTGTTCTTACTCTACTCGATGGGAATGATGATTTCGTGGTGTATTGTGATGCCTCGAACCGTGGATTGGGCTGTGTGCTCATGCAGCGGGACAAGGTTATTGCTTATGCCTCTCGTCAACTCAAGGTACATGAGAAAAACTACACTACTCACGATCTAGAGCTTGGTGCAGTGGTATTTGCGTTAAAGATTTGGCAACACTACCTGTATGGTACAAAGTGTGTGGTTTTCACCGACCATAAGATCCTTCAACATATCTTTAACCAAAAGGAACTGAACATGCGATAGAGACGTTGGGTAGAACTGCTTAACGACTACGACTGCGAAATTCGCTATCATCCTGGCAAGGTGAATGTAGTAGCCGACGCTCTTAGTCGTAAAACTCATTTTAAGGCTATTCGTATTTCTAGTGATCTGCATGCGTGTATTCATGAAGCTCAGTATTCGTCAGCTAATGAAGGAAGTCTATCTGTTGAAGTTCTTGGCGCTGATGTGAACCTACTCGAAACTAAATCTGATGGTCTTCAGTACTATCTCAATCGCATCTGGATGCCAGATCGCGATAATCTCCGTGAGCTCATTATGAATGAGGCTCACAAGTCCCGATACTCTATTCATCCAGGCGCTGATAAGATGTACCATGACTTGCGTATGACTTATTGGTGGCCAGGTATGAAGAGGGACATTGCTGTATATGTTTCTAAATACCTTACTTGCTCAAAGGTAAAAGCTAAACATCAGCGTCCTTCAGGACTCTTAGAACAACCTGGAATCCCAGTTTGGAAATGGGACAGCATTGCTATAGATTTTATTACTAAGCTACCCCGTACACCTTATGGTCACGATAGTATTTGGGTGATTGTTGATCGTTTGACTAAATCAGCCCACTTTCTTCCTATTCGTGAAGATTATTAAGTGGAGAAACTCGCTCGAATCTACACCGATGAGATTATATGCCGTCATGGCATACCTCTTGACATAATCTCAGACCGCGATGGTCGTTTTACTTCACGTCTTTGGCAAACCTTTCAATCCGCTATGGGTTTTCATTTGAATCTTAGCACGACCTTTCATCCTCAAACGGATGGACAGACCGAGCGTACTATTCAGACCCTAGAGGATATGCTCCGTTCTTGTGTCATCGACTTTGGTGGTAACTGGGATGTATATTTACCATTGATTGAG
Organism: Helianthus tuberosus; assembly: GCA_030545235.1. Lineage (NCBI taxonomy): Eukaryota > Viridiplantae > Streptophyta > Magnoliopsida > Asterales > Asteraceae > Helianthus > Helianthus tuberosus. The sequence goes on along the minus strand of CM060357.1, from coordinate 36,428,607 downwards.
TTCTCATACAACAAAAACTATCATTCCAGTATTCAGATGGCTCCTTTCGAAGCTTTGTATGGCAGCAAGTGCCGATCTCCTCTCAGCTGGCATGAGATTGGTGACAAGCAGTTTATTGGCCCTGAAATCATTCAAGAGACAATGGATAAGATTCTTCAGATCCGTGATAACTTGATCAAGGCCAGGAGCAGACAAAAGAGCTATGCTGATAATAGGCGTAAGCCTTTGGAATTTGATGTTGGTGACCGAGTGCTTCTCAAGGTATCTCCCTGGAAGGGAGTAGTTCATTTTGGTAAGAAGGGAAAGCTCGCTCCTCGCTATGTGGGTCCTTTCAAGATACTTGAAAGGATTGGCAAGGTGGCGTACAGACTCGACCTGCCACAAGAACTAAACAATGTGCATCCAGTGTTCGACGTGTCCAATCTACGTCAATGCCTAGCAGACGAGGAACTGCATGTTCCCCTTGAAGACTTGCAAATAGATGAAGCTGTACACTTTGTGGAGAAACTGGTCGAAATCATGGATCAGGGTGTAAGCGACTGAGTCGCAGTAAAATTCCCATCGTCAAGGTTCGTTGGGAAGGAAAGCGTGGCGCCGAATTCACTTGGGAGCTGAAAAGTGAGATGAAGGCCAAGTATCCGCAGCTCTTTGAGCAGTCCTCTTCCTAGATTTCGGGGACAAAATCTCCTAAAGGAGGGGAGACTGTAACGCCTGCGTCCCTATACTTTTAGTTATTGTCAATTTTAGTCCCTGAACTATGTGGTCATTGATACTTTTGATACTTGGTGAATCTTATGCTATATACTAGATTCTTGTGATGTCTAAATCTAGATTCTTGATACTTAATACTATGAGACTTGACACTTAAACTAGATACTTGATACTTGGAAGACTAGACTCTTGACTCTTGATACTTTGGTGCTTAACTCTTGAGGCTCCTGAAACTTGAGACTTGGTTGAACGAGGGACTGGAGTCTTGTCACTGGCGGAAACTATGAAACTTAAAATATTTTGTGTTTATACTATAATCTAGTTATACTATTACCCAAAAATACACAACCCTTAATCTAACTCGCAAAACGAATCAAAGATGGCTAAATGGAAAAGATGGGATTGACCGAGTGGCAATCCGATCAGATGACCATCCGATCGGATAGCCATCCGATCGGATGACCAACCGATCGGATGGCCACTCGATCGAGTTGCCATCCGATCCGAGTGCACACCGGCTTAACTCTCCTTCCACACTATAAATAGAGCTGTCACATCAGTCCTTCACAGATGTGATAGCCTTATCCGACCAGCACACACTCTTCCTCACTTTTAACACTTTTCTTTAATTTCTCGGCGATTCCGGTACGTTTTACGCTAGATTCTTGTACAACTTTGATCTACACATCATTCTCTACGAGATTCTCCCTTGAAATCTCACTTTTCACCATGAAATCTCTAGGATTTGAGCTCTTGAAGGTGATGTCATCATGGCGGTTGGTACCAAACTGTTGTGTGACGTCATACTAGTAAAGATCTAGCTCAGATCTAAGAAATTTCATGCGTTTTACGCTAAATCTATGCTAGATCCAAACTTTTCAAGCTAAAACTTATGTTTATCTTCATCTTTCCTAAACTTTTACTTAAAATGGTGAGATTCGGATTTAAAACGGACTGTAGACTTGATTATTAGTCTGGAGTCGGATTGGAAAGGGATTGTTACCGCAGAAGACGACCGGAGTATGAATTCTGACATAAGTACCGTCACGAACGGACGACTGAACGGACCGGGGTGATTCCCGCCCGATCAGATCATCTGTACACCGATGTTTTTACCGTTGTCTCAATACGTACCATGACGTCACTGTTTAAACAGAAACTTAGAGATTTTACAAATTTAGGAACGGGACAAGGGTAACCCGATCGAGTGGCAATCCGATCGGATAGCCACCCAATCAAGTAACACTTGCCTCTTAACCCTAAACAACTTGATACCTTGAACCTTTGATCGTCGAATGGCAATCCGATCGGATAGCCATCCGATCGAACAGCCATCCGATCGAAGTAACAATGGATATTTGGAACCTTTCAACACTTAGAACCTTTGAAACTTTGAATTTTGAAAACCAAGAACTTCGGGTCGAATGGCAATCCGATCGGATAGCCATCCGATCGAATAACCATCTGTCCCCCCCCCCAATGGCCATCCCAATCAAATGGCAATCCGATCGGATAGCCATCCGATCGAACAGCCATCCGATCAGGATGACTGATCCGACACGTTGCGCAATCTCGTTATTCTGCCCGACTCTTATTTGTTGTAGTCTAATCAGGCTAACCCTAAAGAGCTCCCTTTGATCCAATAACAGTTAATTTGTTAAGCAACCACTGTGAGTATACTCGATCCCTTTTTGTTTTAAACTTTGGGATGTAACATGTATTCTATTAAACTACGATACTTGAGACTTTTGCAACTAAACTCTATCCTATGTGTATGTAAAACTTGTGATTCTTGTATTCTATTTATGCTATGTGGACGTTCAATCCAGGGTGTGTAGTTCCACCTTAACAATAGTAGCGCTATAGGAGATGCACCTCCCCATTATTCTCGGGGGTATTGTTAGGAGGATTCTAGTTTTCCTTGAGACTTGGGAAAACAACAAAGCATTGGGATACTTGGGCTATCACTTGTTGGACTGCGAATACTAGCATGGCTGAAACTATTTTTGTTACATTTACACGTGGATATGAGTTGTTTTAATCTATTTATGTTAGTATTCAAACTTGTATACTCGCCGGTACATTTTGTACTGACCCTATTTTAATACATGTTGCAGGCTGATAGATGCCGGAACTATTGAAAACAAGCTAGGGTTTATGCTTAGAAACTCGCCTAGTTTAATTCTAGAGTTTGAAACAAAGACTATTGTGGTTGTATTTGATATTTGTGGTTGTGATGATGTTTTAGACAAATTTTGCATAAAACTTATTCAATCTACATTTAAATTTCTAGTGTTATGGAACCTCGTGAGCAATCTGAACGCTTAGTGCTCGCAACCCGATGTTTCCGCCATCGGTTGGGGTGTGACAATCATCATGTTAGAAAACTCCTAACGGATGACTAACTGTTTTGCAATTCGAAAGTTGATCAAGAGCTTTTGTGATATATCTGATGTAGATAACAAGTTTAGGTTGTTAGCAATACAAGATAATATATATTTTTCATATTTGGAGTCTATTATGTTTTAAATATATTTTTAGATAATTTTAGTTAAAAACTTATTCACTTATCCTTTTATCCGGCAAATCAATGACAAAGATTTAGTACTTAACTCCTCCCGTGTTCCATGGATCGATATCTGGCTCTTACCAATACTTTGCTACATATATGACAGGATACACTTGTTTTTTTGTGTGTGTTTTAATGTTAATGTAACACCTCAAAAATTCACGTCCTATAAAGTGTTGACACGTGTCATATGTTTGAACGTGTGAAAGAATGTTTTGAAATGACTAAAGTTGACAAACATGAAGAGTATATGAAAATACGAGTTCTAAATGTCAACAGTGAATAAATATACTGCACAGTAACCCTACACGATACTCATACCTTCAAACGAATAAATCATGGATCATACGAAGCTAAATATGAAAGAAAGTGAGAGATTACAAACTGCAGGGGTTGAATGTGTCACCATGTTTAAAGTATACCTCTGAGTGACCTTTTAAGCAAACCCGAAGCTTTGTAACGATTAATTATGCTCATTAGAATGCACGATAAAAATTTCATAAAGTTTCGTTATCGTATGAGAAAGTTATGATAAAATTCGTGTACGAGGGGTTAAAGCGTCAACGTTGAAAGTTTGGACCTTTCGGGTGACAATAAAGTTAACCGGGGACTAAACAAAGTGGGTAAATGTCTTAAAGCCCTTATATGTCAATTTAGAGGGTTCAAAGTGCAAGAAAATAAGTTAATTGACCTTTCGCAGGACCAAGAGCCAAGGATGCAAACTGAAAAAGAGATTGTTGGCCCTGATGACATGCTTGCGCACCTCAACACCAATACCCTTGCGGTGCGCAAGGTATGCCCAGATGCAGAAAGTTGGCTGTTGGCTGTTTTAAACGTTGCAACTGATCTTTAAACGATTTTCCTCATCTTGCTTGGCCCCTAAACATCTAGGGACACTTGTTGATGAGTTATGGTCAGTTGTAGAGTTGTGTGTCAACATTCTATGGTGGATTAAACACTATAAAGGGCCATGAAGTTGCAACTCATTCTTCACACCTTCATTCTTGCATTCCTGATCATTCTGGAGCTCAAGTCTTCTCCCAAGTGATCACTAATCAAGCTTAGGACTTCAGTAAGTTTGCTAATCCTTTCTTACTTAAGTTTTAGCTTAGTTTTAGCTTAAAAGTCAAACCGTCGTAATTAACGGTTGACTTAACGATTAATCATTGTTAGTCCAGTGATTAGTCAAAGTGAAAGTAGCTATAAGTTGGTAATTATGTGGGTAATAAACCCTTAAAAGGGTTCCCCCTGATTCCCACTCTAACTAGGTCAAATGTCGGGTCAAACTTGTTAATAAAAAGTCAACAGGATACTTAGTTTCTAATTTATGCATGATTAGCAATATAGAACACATACAACCTGTTTGATCATTAATATAACTTGGTAATTAGTCTAAGAACATGTCTAAACATGTTCAACCCGACATTTTCCTGGTTAGACCCGGTTCGGAACCAAAAGTCGTAAAGCTTTGACTTTTACTTTGACTTCAGTTCTGACCCGTTTTGGTATGTTTTAGAAATACCTTAGAGCTTCATTTGGACCAGGTTACATGCTAGTATAACCCTCTGTGATTATACTCCATGGTTCATTAGTTAACCGATTAATACGCATGATTCCGTTAATTGCTCATATGTTGACCATTATGCCCTTTTCGCCTTAAAATGTGATTTGTGAAAATGTAAAAGTTTAGAAACCTTAGTTACTGATATATAAGCTTGCACCTAAAGTTTGACATCAGTTTGAGGTATAGTTTGAGAGTTATGCTCATTAGCGTAAATTGAAAGCTTTATGTTAATTAAACGGCGTAATTAGCGTATAGCCTAGTTAAGCCTACTTTTTGATATCAAAATCTTTACCCACTGATGTAATATATTATTTTGGGTTTTTTAAAGATTTTTAATTTTAGGCTGAGCATAACTAGTAGTCATAGGCTTAATCCGGTAATTGTCGGTTTTGCCCTTACGGGCCATAAAATGAGTTTTACATATCTAATCAACTCCAAACCTTTTGCTACTGATCCTAAATGATAAACAAATTATTTAGGCCTTCTGGAATGATAAAAATATCAGCTTTATATATAGAACCCGGAAACGGCTTCTAATCGCCTTATTAAGCGTTTTTAGCGCATAGTATGTACTAAGACTATTTTTAAACATACAAGGGTGATACCTACTGATATTATAGGTAAATTATAATATTTTAACAGTAAGCAAAAGTTGTTAAACTCAGACTTCAGTTTTGAGCTTTACGGCTTATGTGAAATTACCAAAATGCCCCTACGATGCATAGTTTGGTTATAATTGATAAATTTCACATATATACTTTACCCTACTGTTATAACTTAGTAAACTAAGTATTTTTGCTGATTATATCAGACCTGTAACTCAGGTAAATACTTAGACTCTTTTATAACCTTGAAAATGACCAAACTACCCTTACGGGGCATAGTTTGTGTTTAAATTCTTTTCGGGCATAATACAAGACATCTTACTGATGTCACAACATATTTGTAGCATATTAACTTAGGAAACCTGTATATGGCTCTTACGGATACCCGTTACGCTTATTACGCGTTCGGTTCGGTTTATGTAACAAGTTTACATAAATTAGCCGAAACGGGTCAAACCTTATCGGTTTTATCCCAAAATCCAGAGTGTGTATGAAATACCCATATTAAGCAAGTCTCTGAACTTGTCGGGTCTAAATCACATTCTATCCGGTCTTCGCTTAATAGTGCGTACGAACCGTATCATTGAAACTAACCGGTCTAAGCTTAAGCTTAATTAAAGACCTGTTAGAAATCTAATAGGCTATTATAAACCTTCGTTCCAGATTAGGAGCCCAGTAAAAGTACTTGCATTTGCTGTATTTGATTGATACTTTGCTCAGGTAAATACTCTTAACTTATTTTCCCTATACGGGCTTGGGATACGGTACTATAAAAGTACCGCTTGGTCGGGTATGTAGTCATTTAAATCGGATTGTGATTAATGTATTTACATAACTCGCTTTGTTCTGTATTATTTGATGTATGGCCCTTGGGGGTTAAATGACCATGTCCCGGATATCCTTGGCATCATTTTACGAAATGGCCACGACCTAAGCACGGGGTGTAGGCGTACACCTGACAGATGCATTATGTAAAAACTGGTAATCCACTAAAGGAATCAACCTTGTGGGCACTATACCTGTGGCGTGTCAGTTAACTTAAACCGGCTCTTCTAACCGGTGCTAATGGACGGCAAATGAGTAAAACTGTATACAAGATTATTCTAATAATTGTCCCAAGTTATAAAGATATTTTGTGCCGAAGTGCATTCAAATCAATTTACAAACTCTTTTCAAAATGAGTCAGTTGAGTTGTATTTACCAGTGTAAACTGACGTATTTTCCAAAAAGGTTAAGTGCAGGTGCTAGACGAAAAAGGCTGGCTACTCCAGGCATCATTACTCAAGTCTCGCAAGCTCTAGATGTCAAAGTCTGTTGAACAGTTTTCATTTTATTTTGATCCGCCTGTGGATCCTTTACTTTCCGTTGTAATACTTGGATATTACTTTATATTCGGATTGTAATATATTTCTCTTTTGCTTCCGCTGTGCATTTATATAATTGTGTTGTTTGACTATTATGTTGCCAACCACGTCACGATACTCCCCACCGGGCCCACCGGTGACACCTGGAAATCGGGGTGTGACAGGTTGGTATCAGAGCCAACACTGAGTGAACTAAACACTAGCCTTTTGTGTTTAATCTCAGTTACACAATTGCACATTCTTGAGTCTAGACAAGAACATAGGACTAATCCTAATTCTTTTCATTGTCTTTAATTACTTCTTTTGTTATTTTTCTGATTAGCCCTTGCACGGGCAAGTCATTTTTTTAAGAAGTCCCGTTTAGGGCAACCATATATTTGTTTAAATTAAAGGAACAATTATATTTAAAATATCATTCCTATATTATAAAGATCTACCATTATAATAAAATGGCAAAATCTAAAAAGGACAAGACCTAGCCATGTGTCACATTAAGACAAGGCCAAGACGGTAGTTCCACAATTAGATTCAGATCCTCGTTAACATTCCAATTAAGGATTGTTCTGCGTTAATTATTATTAAAAAGAATCTAAAAGGAAAAACCTAGCCTGAATGTCACTGCAGACAAGGCCAAGATGGTAGAACCTATTCAAGAGATTCAATTTTTTTTTATATCTAAAAGCATATTAACATGCTTGACAAAGTGTGATACGATAAAATCACATAGGTCATTTTTAATTGGGTTATTCTAAATTCCCTTATTCATATAATCATCCCCTATGGATGAAGTGCCCACGGGCTATAATTAACGTCCTCTGAGACTAAAGACAGTGGTAGCTTACGACTCCCTGTCAAGAAAAGGTAATGAACTTTGATTCAAACCTTAATGCCTCGATTCTATGAAATCATGGCTTATAAATTAAACTTGTCTACGTGACTAGGCCTTTTGTGCTATTATTAACTTATAATTTAGGATTATGATAAAGATCCTGAACAATTTTTATATTTAACAAATTAACTAAAATGTGTATTAAAAGCATGGTTAATAAATCGTTTAAGAACGATAGTACTGTATGGGATTCTAAATAAACCTTGCCCTTATTTTCTTTTTGTAGCAACTAAGACTACATGGCTGACTCTGACGAGATAAACAGTCATCCTTTGGAAAACCGCGATGATAATGATAGGATTAATATAACCAAAGGAGAGCTTCGTTCACTAATTGATACAGCTGTATCTAAAGCTGTAGAAGAACAATTTAAGGAGTATAGTGGGACGCATAGTCGAGCCTCCTCTGTACCCCATTCTAAATCTGTCCCTAAAACTCATTCAGAGCCTCATAACAAGCCGCCCTCTAAGAAGGAGGAGCCAAAGAAGGAAGATGATCGACATTCATCAAATGAACACAGTGTTCCATCCAAGAAGATAGCATTTGATAATGAACCACGTACCAAGTCTTGTACCTATAAGTACTTTGTTTCCTGTAAACCCTGAGATTTCACTAGGGAGAAAGGAGCGGTAGATTGTATGACCTGGTTGGATGAAATGGACACGGTGGTGGACATCAGCAGATGTGCTGAAAGGGATGTAGTAAAGTATGTATCCCAATCGTTCAAAGGGGAGGCACTGGCATGGTGGAGGTCTCTCATTCAAGCTGCTGGGAAAATCCCGCTCTACAACATGTCATGGGAGCAGTTTGTTACTCTCATTATGGAAAACTACTGCCCTCAACATGAGGTCGAAAGAATTGAATCTGATTTCTTATCATTGGTGATGACAAACTGAGACTGTCAAGCTTACCTCACCAGTTTCAATACCCTGTCCAGACTGGTTCCTTACCTTGTAACACCAGAGCCCAAGCGAATTGCTCGCTTCATAGGGGGTTTAGCCCCAGAAATCAAAGCCAGTGTTAAGGCTTCAAGACCTACTACGTTTAGGTCAGCAGCTGATCTCTCTTTATCCCTTACTTTAGATGCGGTCAGGTTGAGATCGCTAAAGAAATCTGAAGAAAGTAAGAGGAAGCGTGAGGATGATAACTCACGAGGGTCAGAGAAGAAGCACAAGGGAAACACTGATTCTAAGAAGTTTGGGTCTAGAAGGAATAGTCAGCGGACAGAGGAAAAGCCAAAGTGCACGACTTGCCAGAAACCCCACTTTGGAAAGTGCAGACTTGAGTCCAATTCTAAGTCAGGAGCACCTGCATGTGGGATATGCAAGTCTAAAGAGCACAAGACGATATAGTGCAAGAAGATAAGAGATGCCACATGCTACAACTGCAATGAGAAATGGCACATTAAGACCAACTGCCCTAAGTATGCCAAGAAGCCTGAAGAGGTCAAGAAGACCAATGCAAGGGTCTTTCGAATGGATGCAAAGGAAGCAGTCCAGGATGACAACGTAATCACAGGTACCTTTCTCATCAATGATGTCTATGCATGGGTACTTTTTGATTCAGGCGCTGATAAGTCTTTCGTAGATCATAAGTTTTGCAAATTGCTGAATTTACCTGTCAAAACCTTGAGTATAAATTATGAGGTAGAGTTAGCAGATGGCACCATAGAAACCGTCTCAACTGTGTTAGATGGATGTGTTATATCCATTAAGAACCACTCTTTTCCTCTGTCTCTACTTCCCTTTAAGTTGGCCGGTTTTGACATAGTTTTGGGTATGGACTGGTTGTCTCATAACCAGGCCCAAATTGTCTGTAACAAAAAGCAAGTGGTGATAAAGACTCCGTCTGGTGAATCACTTACCATTCGGGGAGATACCCAATATGGGCTGCCTGAGCAAGTGACTATGCTCAAGGCTTCCAAGTGTTTGAAGAAGGGGTGTGTCATCTACATGGCACAAATGATTATTGATGAGCCTAAACCGAAGATAGAAGACATCCCCGTCATTTCTGAATACCCTGAAGTGTTTCCTGAAGATCTACCTGGCTTACCACCAGATAGGCAAGTCGAATTCAGAATTGACATCATACCTGGAGCAGCACCAGTTGCTAGAGCACCTTACAGGTTAGCACCAACGGAGATGAAGGAATTAAGAACGCAACTGGATGAATTACTAGCTAAAGGGTTCATCAAACCTAGTTCGTCCCCTTAGGGAGCACCTGTCTTGTTTGTCAAGAAGAAGGATGGATCGATGCGTCTGTGCATCGATTATCGTGAGCTTAATAAGGTCACGATAAAGAATAGGTATCCTTTGCCCAGGATCGACGATTTGTTCGATCAATTGCAAGGGGCAAGTTATTTCTCGAAGATTGACTTAAGGTCAGGCTACCATCAACTGAAGGTTAGAGATAAAGACGTACACAAAACTGCATTTAGGACTCGTTATGGTCATTACGAGTTCCTAGTGATGCCTTTTGGGCTCACTAATGCACCGGCCGCGTTCATGGATCTCATGAATCGCGTATGCAAGCCTTACTTAGACAAGTTCGTCATCGTTTTCATCGACGACATTCTTATATATTCGAAGAACCAAGCTGACCATGAGAAACACCTTCGCTGTATTCTCAAACTCCTACATCAGGAGAAGCTCTATACCAAATTCTCTAAGCGTGAATTTTGGCTTCGAGAAGTCCAATTCCTTGGACATGTAGTGAGTGAGCGTGGTATCCAGGTGGATCCCGCTAAGGTTGAAGCAGTTATGAACTGGCAAGAGCCAAAGACGCCTACGGAGATTCGTAGCTTCCTGGGATTGGCAGGATATTACAGGCGTTTCATTGAAATTTTTTCAAGGATTGCTGCACCCCTAACTTCCTTGACTAAGAAGAAAGTAAAGTTCGTTTGGGGCAATAAACAGCAAGAATCCTTTGATATTCTTAAACAGAAGTTGAGTAACGCCCCAGTACTGACATTGCCAGATGGAATAGAAGATTTTGTGGTTTACTGCGATGCATCGCACACTGGCATGGGGTGTGTGCTTATGCAGAAAGGCAAGGTTATTGCCTATGCATCACGACAGTTAAAGGTGTATGAAAAGAATTACACCACCCACGACTTGGAGTTGGGTGCCGTTGTATTCGCACTAAAACTGTGGAGGCATTATCTATATGGAATCAAGTGTGTGATCTATTCTGATCACAAGAGCCTCCAGCACCTGTTTAATCAGAAAGATTTAAACATGAGGCAACGCCGTTGGATGGAGACTTTAAATGATTATGATTGTGAAATCAGATATCATCCCAGCAAGGCGAATGTAGTCGCTGATGCCTTGAGTCGAAAGGAAAGGGTGAAACCCATCCGAATCAATGCCAAGCGCATGGAGATAAAGAACATTTTGATTGAAAGGTTGTTAGCTGCACAGAAGGAAGCTGTGTTGGAAGCTAACTATCCTAATGAAAAGTTAGGAGTAACTGAGGAGCAGTTATCTCTTGGCAAGGACGGAATTCTGAGGTTAAATGGACGAATATGGGTTCCAATTTATGGAGGACTTCATGATGTTATCCTTCAGGAAGCCCATAGTTCTAAATATTCCGTCCATCCTGGAGCTGATAAGATGTACCAGGATCTAAGGGCAAACTATTGGTGGATAGGCTTGAAAAAGTCTGTAGCTGCCTATGTAGCTAAATGCTTGACATGTGCGCAAGTCAAAGCCGAGCATCAAAAGCCGTCGGGCTTGCTACAACAGCCTGAACTTCCTACGTGGAAGTGGGAAATGGTAACTATGGATTTTATCACCAAGTTACCTAAGACAAGGAAAGGAAATGATACAATATGGGTTATAGTTGATAGACTGACTAAGTCAGCACATTTCTTACCCATCAAGGAGACTTATAGCTCCGACATGTTAGCCCAGTTATACGTGGATAAGATTGTAGCCTTACATGGCATACCTGTGTCTATTATCTCTGACAGAGATACTAGATACACGTCACATTTTTGGAAGAGCTTCCAACAATCTTTGGGCACGCGTTTGAATTTTAGTACGGCTTACCATCCTCAGACAGACGGTCAGAGTGAGCGTACTATTCAAACTTTGGAAGACATGCTACGTGCATGTGTGATTGATTTGGGTGGTAGTTGGGATAACCACCTACCACTAATTGAGTTCTCCTACAACAATAGCTACCACACCAGCATAAAGGCTGCGCCTTTTGAGGCCTTATACGGTAGAAAGTGTAGAACGCCTGTTTGTTGGGCGGAAGTTGGAGATGTCCAATTATCAGGACCAGAGATAGTGTTCGAAATGACGGACAAGATTGTCCAAATTCGTGACCGTCTCAAGGCTGCCCGAGATAGGCAGAAGAGTTACGCAGATCCAAAGTGTAAAGCTTTTCACTTCGAAGTAGGTGACAAACTGTTGCTTAAAGTATCACCCTGGAAGGGGGTGATGCGATTTGGTAAGAAAGGCAAGTTAAGCCTGAGATACATAGGGCCTTTCGAGGTTATCGAACGTGTCGGGTCAGTTGCCTATAAGTTAAACTTACCTGAAGAGCTTAGTGGAATTCACAATGTGTTCCACATCTGCAATCTGAAGAAGTGCTTCGCTGAAGAATCACTGGTTATACCACATACAGATGTGCATATAGATGAGAGCTTAAAATTTGTGGAAAAACCATTGTCGATTGAAGATCGACAGGTTAAGAAGCTTCGAAGGAAGCATGTGCCTATAGTAAAGGTAAAATGGGATGCCTGTAGAGGACCCGAATATACGTGGGAAGTTGAATCCACGATGAAAGAAAAGTACCCTCATTTGTTTCAGTAAATCTCGGGTCGAGATTTATTTTAAGGGGGTGAGGATGTAACACCTCGAAAATTCACCTCCTATAAAGTGTTGACACGTGTCATATGTTTGAATGTGTGAAAGAATGTTTTGAAAGGACTAAAGTTGACAAACATGAAGAGTATATGAAAATACGAGTTCTAAATGTCAACAGTGAATAAATATACTGTATAGTAACCCTACACGATGCTCATACCTTCAAACGAATAAATCATGGATCATACGAAGCTAAATATGAAAGAAAGTGAGAGATTACAAACTGCAGGGGTTGAATGTGTCAACATGTTTAAAGTATACCTCTGAGTGACCTTTTAAGCAAACCCGAAGCTTTGTAACGATTAATTATGCTCATTAGAATGCACGATAAAAATTTCATAAAGTTTCGTTATCGTATGAGAAAGTTATGATCAAATTCGTGTACGAGGGGTTAAAGCGTCAACGTTGAAAGTTTGGACCTTTCGGGTGACAATAAAGTTAACCGGGGACTAAACAAAGTGGGTAAATGTCTTAAAGCCCTTATATGTCAATTTAGAGGGTTCAAAGTGCAAGAAAATAAGTTAATTGACCTTTCGCAGGACCAAGAGCCAAGGATGCAAACTGAAAAAGAGATTGTTGGCCCTGATGACATGCTTGCGCACCTCAACACCAATACCCTTGCGGTGCGCAAGGTATGCCCAGATGCAGAAAGTTGGCTGTTGGCTGTTTTAAACGTTGCAACTGATCTTTAAACGATTTTCCTCATCTTGCTTGGCCCCTAAACATCTAGGGACACTTGTTGATGAGTTATGGTCAGTTGTAGAGTTGTGTGTCAACATTCTATGGTGGATTAAACACTATAAAAGGCCATGAAGTTGCAACTCATTCTTCACACCTTCATTCTTGCATTCCTGATCATTCTGGAGCTCAAGTCTTCTCTCAAGTGATCACTAATCAAGCTTAGGACTTCAATAAGTTTGCTAATCCTTTCTTAATTAAGTTTTAGCTTAGTTTTAGCTTAAAAGTCAAACCGTCGTAATTAACGGTTGACTTAATGATTAATCATTGTTAGTCCAGTGATTAGTCAAAGTGAAAGTAGTTATAAGTTGGTAATTATGTGGGTAATAAACCCTTAAAAGGGTTCCTCCTGATTCCCACTCTAACTAGGTCAAATGTCTGGTCAAACTTGTTAATAAAAAGTCAACAGGATACTTAGTTTCTAATTTATGCATGATTAGCAATATAGAACACATACAAACTGTTTGATCATTAATATAACTTGGTAATTAGTCTAAGAACATGTCTAAACATGTTCAACCCGACATTTTCCTGTTTAGATCCGGTTCGGAACCAAAAGTCGTAAAGCTTTGACTTTTACTTTGACTTCAGTTCTGACCCGTTTTGGTATGTTTTAGAAATACCTTAGAGCTTCATTTGGACCAGGTTACATGCTAGTATAACCCTCTGTGATTATACTCCATGGTTCATTAGTTAACCGATTAATACGCATGATTCCGTTAATTGCTCATATGTTGACCATTATGCCCTTTTCGCCTTAAAATGTGATTTGTGAAAATGTAAAAGTGTAGAAACCTTAGTTACTGATATATAAGCTTGCACCTAAAGTTTGACATCAGTTTGAGGTATAGTTTGAGAGTTATGCTCATTAGCGTAAATTGAAAGCTTTATGTTAATTAAACGGCGTAATTAGCGTATAGCCTAGTTAAGCCTACTTTTTGATATCAAAATCTTTACCCACTGATGTAATATATTATTTTGGTATTTTTAAAGATTTTTAATTTTAGGCTGAGCATAACTAGTAGTCATAGGCTTAATCCGGTAATTGTCGGTTTTGCCCTTACGGGCCATAAAATGAGTTTTACATATCTAATCAACTCCAAACCTTTTGCTACTGATCCTAAATGATAAACAAATTATTTTAGGCCTTCTGGAATGATAAAAATATCAGCTTTATATATAGAACCCGGAAACGGCTTCTAATCGCCTTATTAAGCGTTTTTAGCGCATAGTATGTACTAAGACTATTTTTAAACATACAAGGGTGATACCTACTGATATTATAGGTAAATTATAATATTTTAACAGTAAGCAAAAGTTGTTAAACTCAGACTTCAGTTTTGAGCTTTACGGCTTATGTGAAATTACCAAAATGCCCCTACGGTGCATAGTTTGGTTATAATTGATAAATTTCACATATATACTTTACCCTACTGTTATAACTTAGTAAACTAAGTATTTTTGCTGATTATATCAGACCTGTAACTCAGGTAAATACTTAGACTCTTTTATAACCTTGAAAATGACCAAACTACCCTTACGGGGCATAGTTTGTGTTTAAATTCTTTTCGGGCATAATACAAGACATCTTACTGATGTCATAACATATTTGTAGCATATTAACTTAGGAAACCTGTATATGGCTCTTACGGATACCCGTTACGCTTATTACGCGTTCGGTTCGGTTTTATCCCAAAATCCAGAGTGTGTATGAAATACCCATATTAAGCAAGTCTCTGAACTTGTCGGGTCTAAATCACATTCTATCCGGTCTTCGCTTAATAGTGCGTACTAACCGTATCATTGAAACTAACCGGTCTAAGCTTAAGCTTAATTAAAGACCTGTTAGAAATCTAATAGGCTATTATAAACCTTCGTTCCAGATTAGGAACCCAGTAAAAGTACTTGCATTTGCTGTATTTGATTGATACTTTGCTCAGGTAAATACTCTTAACTTATTTTCCCTATACGGGCTTGGGATACGGTACTATAAAAGTACCGCTTGGTCGGGTATGTAATCATTTAAATCGGATTGTGATTAATGTATTTACATAACTCGCTTTGTTCTGTATTATTTGATGTATGGCCCTTGGGGGTTAAATGACCATGTCCCGGATATCCTTGGCATCATTTTACGAAATGGCCACGACCTAAGCACGGGGTGTAGGCGTACACCTGACAGATGCATTATGTAAAAACTGGTAATCCACTAAAGGAATCAACCTTGTGGGCACTATACCTGTGGCGTGTCAGTTAACTTAAACCGGCTCTTCTAACCGGTGTTAATGGACGGCAAATGAGTAAAACTGTATACAAGATTATTCTAATAATTGTCCCAAGTTATAAAGATATTTTGTGCCGAAGTGCATTCAAATCAATTTACAAACTCTTTTCAAAATGAGTCAGTTGAGTTGTATTTACCAGTGTAAACTGACGTATTTTCCAAAAAGGTTAAGTGCAGGTGCTAGACGAAATAGGCTGGCTACTCCAGGCATCATTACTCAAGTCTCGCAAGCTCTAGATGTCAAAGTCTGTTGAACAGTTTTCATTTTATTTTGATCCGCCTGTGGATCCTTTAATTTCCGTTGTAATACTTGGATATTACTTTATATTCGGATTGTAATATATTTCTCTTTTGCTTCCGCTGTGCATTTATATAATTGTGTTGTTTGACTATTATGTTGCCAACCACGTCACGATACTCCCCACCGGGCCCACCGGTGACACGTGGAAATCGGGGTGTGACAGTTAAGGTATAAACCATTGTTATAAATATTAAAACCAAGTTCGTGTGTAAAATTCACTGTAAATACCTGTGCACTTAGCATGACACCAGTGTCTTGCATTCGTACCATAATATTTTGGCAATAAGGATTTTGTAATCCAATATAGCGTTGTAAACAAACGACTAAGTGGATGACACAAATGTTGTAGTGCATAATTGAGATGTGTTTGCCTTAAATGATAAATATATCATTCTAAGACAAATATTATAACCAGGTTCATGTGGCCACTGAGGTTATAGTTTACGAACGCGTCATGACAATTGATCTCAACTGCAAAGTTATCTTTAGTGACTTATTAATGACAAAGATAATGTTATGGATCCAACAACCTGAGGGTTTATCAGAGATCAAGTTGTGGAAGGAGGCTACAGCCCATGGATAAAGGGTGTGTGAAGGAAACTTACCTTAGTTGACTGGAGATCTCAAGATCTAAGTTCAATAGTCACAACAAATTCACATGCCTAAGGGTGGTCACTGTGGGGGCATAGCAGATATGCATAAGCTGGTATATATGGTCATATATACCCCCTAAACGATAAAAGGTGTTTAAATACGTCCTAGTTCATTCCTATGAAATTCAATGACAAATTGTGAGGCTAAGCATATTATGTGGTAATTGATTTTGCGTAATCATGGTAACCATGATGAGAATCACCTATGTTAGAGAGAAGTGTGGTCGCTTCCAATGGAATTGGGGGCAGCTCTCGCAGAACCAGGAAAGTGTTCCACGACTATTATTGGACATGACTATGAGGGGATGACCTGGCTAAGGAGAGTATTGTGTGAAGTGTATTGTCGTCTACACAAATGGCGGTTTGTTCAAGGATATCGCGTCTACACACCTCTAGGAGACTAAGTATGCTTCACAAAGGAAGGTTCAAAGCTAATACCTACCTATCCTGCAATACTCAACTGTTGAGGTTGCATTCGGATTTTTGTGTGTTTTGATCAGTCTCCATTCATGTGGGGGATTGCTGTAAATTTGGTGAATGGATATCTAGTAAATTTATAATTTAGTGAAATTATAAAAATTATATAAACTCTTCATGTGGTGTATTGATGACAACTCCTGAGGAGATTTTCTTTTATGACAATTGATTAGAGATTTTATGACAAAATTAAGTTTCTAATTATGTTTGACTTCCACTACCCATGGCTCTTGCATACTTAGTAGGTTGTGTGCCTCTTTTGATGGGGTTAGAGGAAATAAAAAATATAAGTAAAAAGATAAAAGAAAGAGAGATGCATGCATGAAGAGTCATTGGAGAAGAAGTACTTGATGACCCATATGTTGAGAACATATAGTGATAAGTTTCTCTACACGATTCAACTACATTTCTATTCTTAGTTTCCAAAATGTCTAACACTATGATTTTATCCGGTGTAACCTCGGGCGTGTGGCCTTCTCCGGCAGTACAGACTGCTTCGACTGTTGTACCCTGGGAGACAGACACGTCGTCTTTGGTAAAGGCACGGAATCTGTTTTAAGGGAAGCGTGTTGAACATGTGCCCCAGCCCCAGCCACAACCGTCAACATTTGTTTGTTAATTTTGTAGGAAATTAATGTATAAGAAGACGATTCAAGACCTCGTTGAAGCATACACAAAGGACTGAAAACACAACGGACTATACAAGAATACGTGGTTAAAGCTCTTGTTGAAGACCGTAGTTTGAATCAATTTAATTACATATGTTGTATTATACGTTATATTGGTAAGGATTTGTACACGATACATGTACTATAATTTTCCAAATATGTAAAGAGAGTATCTTTAGTATTTTTATTTATATAATTTTTATTAAAATGGTGACCCATGTCCTACAACTATAACATATATGAATTTTTCTTGCTTCTTAGAGTTCTTAGAATCTTTTCGGCGACCCATGTTTCTTTGATATTTTCTCTGTTTAAACGTAATTGGTTCGTCAAAACAGTTGCCTGGTTATAGAACTTCAATAGATTCTGTTTCTTTCATTTTAAGACCATCGATCTCACAACGTAGTGTTTGTAATCGTATGGTCTTTGCCCATTCTTCACCTCTATAGGTTCTATGAAGCGTATTCCATGCATCTTTTTCCGAATTTGACGTTTAAATTCTTTCAAAAGACAACTCCATTTACAACCTAATATAATATGTATAATGCCTTCTTGTCCTTTTTATTTTCTCTAAATTACATAACATGTGCAAGTGTGGTCTCCATAACTTTTGTGATTCATATAAAGCTCTCATCTGGATGCTCTAGTGATGCTAGTTTTAGCCATTCAATTTGGGAAGTTGAGATTGTACGAAGTTGTTGATGTTTGCAGCCATCTTGTTCGTGTTTGTATGTGCAGCCATCTTGTTCGTGATTGTATGCCGAATTAATATGTTCTGAATTCACTACGTCAAAAAAGGCTTACGGCCTCACAAAAAAAGTGTGACCATACGTCTTGTGCCACACTTTTTTTTTTCAACTCAAGTGTGACCAAAGGTCGAGTCATCGTAGGTATCATACGGCTACATTCACGTTTAGTGGCCATAGCCACTTAAAAGTGTGGCTAAAGGGTACCACTATTTATTGCTGGAATAGACATTTTGTACACTAAGTATGGCTAAAGGGTAGCAACAGCCACATGAATTTTTTGCAAGTGTGGCCGTATCTCTTATATAGTCACTTAAAAGTTTATTTTAGCCACATCAATTATAAAATAGTGTGGCAAAAGGGGGTTTTTGTAATTAAGCATTTTTGCATTAGGTGTGGCTAAAGGGTAGGAATGGAAACATGAATTTACTGTAAGTGTGGCCGGTTCTATTATATAGTCACATGATTTTTTTGTAAGTGTGGCTAAAACCTTTTACTGGACACACAAAATGTTTTTGTAATTTTATGTGTGGCTATTGTTTAACATTAGTCACACGTATTTGTTTTTCTCATGACATTTTTGCATTAAGTGTGGCTAAACGGTAGGAATGGCAACATAAATTTACTATAAGTGTGGCCGGTTCTGTTATATAGTCACATGAATTTATTATTAGTGTGGCTAAAACCTTTTACTAGACACACAAAATATTTTTGTAGTTTTACATGTGGCTATTGTTTAACATTAGTCACACGTATTTGTTTTTCTCATGACATTTGTTATCATTTTGTCATACAAACAAAAAACAATGTGACGAAAGTGTGGCTAATGTGTATGTATAGTCACATGAAATTTTGTTATTTTAAGTGTGGCTATTGTTTAACATTTGGTCACACATAACTTTTTTTTCCATGATGTTTAGTATTATTCCGTCACACAAACAAGAAACATAAAGAATATGGCGTGGCTAATGGTTATTTAAAGCCACACAAAATTTTGTAATTTTATGTATGGCTATCGTCTAAGCTTTAGTCACACGTATTTATTTTGGTTCTTTTTTCCATTTCATATATTTACCCATTTTTTGTATAATAAAAAATGATGTAAACATGAGAAAATCTGAAAACCAAATGATATTAATAATAATAACCCAAATTTCATAGGTAAGTTTTTAATTTGAATACTAACTAGGGGTATTTGTTGTCGCGCGTTGCGCGACATTACAAGTTAGATTCATTCAGGTACGACGGCAAGCATTGTCTAGGCATACGACTTCTAGTCATTAGGCAGTCGTAGATGTGTTGAGTTTCAAGCATGATTAGTTCAAAAGAAATGACTTCAGCGATTCTGTTTCTTGACTGCTATCCCACTGTTGCTTCTTCTTTTAGGTGGACAAAACGAACGTCTTCACCGATTTAAGTTTTAGTCCGCCATTCCGCTTTTAGCTGGTCTTTTCAGTGGCGGTTCTGAATCTGCAAGTGCCTCTTTGCTGAGGTTTCCATGTTTCCTTTCTGGGCTGGTGTTGTTGGGTGGGATAACTTAACTGCAGGAGTAGGGCTGGACGAACTTGTTGCGACAGTTTCAGCAGCTATGTAAGTGGCTTTGTTAACAACACATTTTAGGGAGTGTGTTCTCTTGTCTTTCTGTCTTTGGATACTCATGAACGCTTAACAAAACTGTTAAATTATTTGTACCAGTTTCACTGAATCGCTGCGTATAAAAACCAAAACAGTTAATAACAAAAGTGCGATAAAGTTCATGATCAAACTGTAATAATAATCATAAAACAAAGCTATGATTCGTTTCAATAATACTTGCCTACTGCAGGTTCTGTAAGGCAACTCATCTCATCAACTTGCTTGTTTATCGTATGCAATACATGAGCTTAATGTAGAGAACTTTACTCATCAACTTGCTTGTTTATTGTATGGGTGGTTGGAAAACATAAAACTGTAAAAGATATTTAAAATATAAGTTACTTTAATTGGCTAACTGTAACTTATATGAGCTCAATTAACCCAATCAAGTTCTCAACCCTCCTAATCTAACCTTTAAGTGTTTAAAAGACGACAAGTCAAAACTCAGCTTTGTAGGCTTTTTGCAACTGACTTGTTGAAATTGTTTTCTGTTAAGCAAGTTTTTTTTGGACAACTTTTAATGTTTTATGTTGTTGAAAGCTTTAATTTATATTGTATAAATTCCAAACCGTTAGTAATGTCTCGGTTTCGTTCGGTCATAATTTTAATGGCTGGGTTTCGGATTCAATAATCAAAAACCGTTTCTAACGGTTTGACCTAAAAAACCATGAAAACCGCCGGACAGTGAACCACCCTAAATTTTTACTATATAAGGTCCATTTCATTTCCCCCAAATTAAGCACCTGAATATACCTTTAAGGCTTTAATCAACATATAGGACTCGGAGTTGTATAGCAATGTCTTTACCAGGTTGTGGTTTTATAATAGGTGCAATAGTGCAAAAGGGGCCTGCAACATCAAGGAAAACAATAGTATTCACAAATTGTAGAAGATCTCAAAGACAATCGCGTAGCACAAGCAAACCAAACCATTGAAATCTAAAAAGTAAACCGAAGAGAAATAAAACCTAAGCAAGCAAACCAATTTTAACATGCATCGAAACTCCAACCACCAACTGCTGATAAAATCAACCCCACAACGGCTGCATGTCGTTTATGTAGTCTGAAAAAACCAAAAACATCAACAATCAGAATCCAGGGAAATATAGAGAAAGAAGAAACAATTAAACTCAAAACTTCTTATTATTCAAAGAACCTCTTTTTGTGTAGTGGAGTTTCAAACATTCTGGTACTAAAACACTCTCAGAGTCACTTGGTTGTCTTGATATTAGTCTGCCTTACATAATGTTTACACGAATTTAAACAAATTAGGGAGTTTAGTTTTGATATTAGCTAGCCTTTGAATTTTTCTGATTATGTTGTTCGTGCTTTCCTTTTGCGGGTTTATGCGTATTTAGTATCATGTGGTGACACGAATCCGGTTGGGTAATGGGTAATGATTCGGTAGGCTAACCATTACTGAATCTCAATTCAGTCCAATAATTCTCTTGAACCCGGAACCTAAACATAAGAAATAGGCTAACCAATAAGTGCAGTTTTACCATTAGGTGCGGCTTTCAATCGAATACTTCCTTTTCCACAATGTTACATCGAGAATCAAAATTAACCGATCTAAAACAAGGTATCAGATAAAAGAAGCATACTGTACATTCATAAGGTGACCGAAAGACCAGGGGAATAATAGTCCATCTTCTTTTTCATGGGTGGAATCTATTCCTAAGCACTTGAGAAAAGCATGTTTTGCAAGCCCAAATATATGACACGAATGGTGTGAAGGTTCAAACATCACCCACTGCTCTCATTTGTCGTGGACGATCCTGCCCTCGGTCTACCATCTGGTTTCTTTGCTCTTTGCACTACTTCACTTGTGCTTGGTCCTGTCTCCATTCTTTCATTTTCTCTAGCCTAAAATTATCATCAATTATTAAGCATATAATTTTTCAAGGTAAAAAAGGTAGTCAACACATTTACTAGTTAACGGGTCAGGTCAGGTAGGGTCGGTTTCTAAATTAAAGTTTAGGAGACAAATACTCATCTATTATAACAAGCAATAAAGAAAGTTATGCTAAAATGGATCTTACACGAATTTAAGATCGTAACGGATACGAAAAAAATCGTCATCAAATTGTATAAATGTGAAAAAAATGACGTGTCAATAATCATAGATTCTAAACATGTATTCATATTAATAATATATTCGCTTTTTCAACTTATACTTTGCTGACAACAAGATAGACAAGCTTAAATTATTATCAGGTTAGATATTTGTACATGCCACAATATAATATTACCCACCAAAACAAAGGATATCATACAAAACATATAATATATGATCTGGAGTGTATTTTTAAAAATTTGGGAACCTCTCTTGACATTAATCATCATATATGATGGATAATGCAGAAGGCAAATGAAGACAAAGGGAAAAGTATCAAACAACCAAAAAAAGCACACAGGTTTTCTAAAATATTATTAAGCCAAGCTTATATATCAGACAAAAAGTTTTCTCAAATTTGGTCAACTTCGATTTGTTTTAATAGCAAGTTACCGTATTTTGTCAGTTTGAGCATCCGGAATCAGAACTAAACACATTTTTCCTAGTTTATTGTTCATACCAAGGGTATTGAACCAATTGAATCCCAACTATGAAGTTTGATGACTAAAATATATTGCTTGTAATGCAAGTAATTTTCTATTCACAAAGATGTAGGTTTAAGATAATACGTTATCAAATAATGGATTTTATTAATCCAAACTATTAGCCGTTGGCCGGCAACAGTCCCAACTTCAAAAATAACCGGCGGTGATCCCAACTTTTCACATATTGTAAACTAATGGACCTTTACTAACAGAACTTTAATTTCTTTTTGTCCCCTTATCCTTTTCGGTTTAGTAAAGGTCCATTTGTTTACAATATATGAAAAGGTGGGAGCACCACTGGTTAATTTTAAAGTTGGGACCGTTGCTAGCCAACGGCTAATAGTTAAGTACTTGCTTCTCAGGAGTCAGGGTTAACTTAAACCTATATCTTAGAACTAAGTATAGTGATATAATGCAGTGTTACACCTACAAAGCACTTGATGTTTCCTTAAAGAAAAAGGCGTCTAACTTAACATGAACTTTATGTTCCTTCTTATTTTTTTTTAATACCTTAAAGGATGAGATGTTTCTTAAATTATCATTTCTTACGAAGGAATCTATTTGTTTACAAGAAAGATATATTTTGTTTGAACAGGCCAAGCGAAATCTTTATCTATATGGGATCTGAGACACGAACAGGAATCGACATTCTTTAGGCCGAGTGGTTGTAATTTTAACTTAAAAGTTTACAACGCTTTTTAGTGATCAAATAAGTAATTTTGGTTTAAAAAAAGCGTGAAGCGCTACGAGGCGTTTTGGTCCCAAAAGCCGAGGCACGCTACGTGAGGTGCGCATCTATAAGCTTTGTTTACAACCAGAACTTGCATATCTCTCATTTGTTTTACATATTAACCTGTTTATCAAGTAAACCTGTCATAATATCTTCACCCCTTAGGTTGATTTTACATATAAACTGCCTACATACCCTAACTTTGACCAATATTGACCTAGAACTACATGAGGCACACCTTTTCCCCTGTTGCGCCTCACGCCTTTTTAAAGCAACAAAGGAGTATGGGAGTACGGTGGTGCCCTCTTGGAGTGTTGACCAAATAGCGACACTCGGTGTTCTACTGATCTATAATAAGGTTTACTAGAGATCCTATTCCTATACAAGGTTAACATTGATTACATAGCTAATTTTAAGAAAAAATATTAGGAACTATATCCAGTCAATTACATAATTATCTCTATAGGTTTTCCAAAAGCGTTACAAAGGATTCGTTAATTCAGCTATAAGTTGAAAACTATTTATGAAGTCAAAACAGAAATCAACTAAAACAACACTTTCTCAACCTCAACAACATATATATGTGTTATCATATAGGTTTCATTATGCAAATTATTTTAAAGTCAAGATCGACATTCAGATTCTGTTAGTTTGAAGTAAAAATCAACACTCAGATTAACCTCCAATAACATCAACGAACAACAATTTTTCAATCTCAACCTCAACAACTTCATTACGTATCAATCATATAAAATTCCTTAATTCAGCTACCTAAGTGAAAACTATTAGTTTGCAGTCAAAATGACATTCAGATTAACCTCCAATAACATCAACTAAAATAACAGTTTCTCAAGCTCAACAACAACAATACATATCAATCTTACAGGATTCGTAAATTCAGCTAACAAGCTGCAAATTATCTGTTTGAAGTCAAAATTGACTCAAATCCTATTTGTTCGAAGTCAAAATTGACATTCAAATTCTATCTGTTTGAAGTCAAAATTGACTCAAATCCTATTTGTTCGAAGTCAAAACAGACATTCAGATTAACCTCCAATAAAATTGACTAAAACAACAATTCTTCTCTAACAACAACATGAATACATATCAATCATACAAACAGATTCAATAAAAAAAACATTCTCATGAGCAGTCTCTTTATTTAATTTAATGAACTTAACTGATACATCAAGACACGAAGACATAAAAACATAAATTCTTAAATCTTTTATGTTTGACGACGATATGAAATTATTAAATATTAAGAACCCATGTATCATACCTCGAGTGAATCTATGAACATGACAATTATCTTTACCTGAAACCCTGAATCTTAATTTCATCAGACATGTCTAGAACTGCAATAGCCAGATAAACAGAGCATTAACATGTCTTTTTAAAAAAAAAAACCCTAATTTCAACCTAACTATTTTTGTACCATAAATTTGAAATTGTACCTTGATCACAATCTGAACTAACCAACGAATCCTAATTAATAGAGTTTAGAAGAAGAGACGGGTAATCTAGGATTTGATGGAGTGTGAAAATTGGGGGTAAATGAGTGTTCAAGAGCTTGAAGGAGAAAAGACACTGGTGCGAAATCCACTGAACTCCATTTTCCAGAGTTGGATCTCCGACCACCGAGATGTGAACACCATGAAGATGTTGTACGAAAAGGAGATTTTGTTGCCATTGGAAGTCACGGCGCCGCTGTGATGCCGCCAAAATCATCGGAGATCTGAACAGATCGTCGATGGCAGATGAGCACATTTGGTGGTGGATTTGTGATGGTGGAGGGTTTTGCAACTGTGGAGGGAGGGGATTAAAGTTTAGAAAAGAGATGTGGTGGGAAACAAAAAATTGGGGTGAAAATCTGAATTTTTGAAAGGTTTAAAGGGAGAAAATCATAAACTTATATATTTATATAAACCATAAAAGAAATTCTAAAAATAACTCGAATTTCAACGATATTCGACTATTCGTTAAAATCAAAGAGCGGAGATGAAGTGAACACAATACCACATACAAGAAATGGAATGAAAAAGAAAACTTACATTTTGAGAACTGAGTTTAATCAAATAGATCTCGAAGAAGAAAACAATGTCAACGAAGAAAGATCATTATAAATGATTATCTTGAAGCGGTTATCCTGAATCAAAGTAAAACCGTAAATAGGCAACGTTAATAACACCGTTAGTGGACATGTTAAGTTGCTAATCGTTAATATATATAATTATATATAAATTAATACATGCAAAGTTATAAAAAGTAAACTGAATATACGTATATGCATATATGTATATATATTGTTAAAAAGATATATATAAATTACATGTTGTGTATATGATCGACTATTAACCATTGTTATCCACTAAAACATATACGATCCATTAAGGCTCGGTATGGTCCATTAAGACATATATGATTTGTTATTGTATATTGCGATCCATTAAAGCCCAATATAGTCCACTAAGACATTTACGATCTACTATTGTCCATTGTGATCCATTAAGGTCCACTATGGTCCATTAAGACATATACAATATAGTATTGTCCAAAATGTTCCGTTAAGACACATACGATCTACCGTTGTACATTGTGATCCATTAAGGCCCAATATGGTCCATAAAGACATATGCAATCTACTTTTGTTCATTGTGATCAATTGTGATTTATTTAGGTCCAATATGGCCCATTAACACATATATGATATACTATTGGCCATTGTGATCTATCTAGGTCCAGTACAGTCCATTAAGACATGTATGGTCTGTTATTGTCCATTGTAATCCATTAAGGCCCAATATGGTTCATTAACACATATATGATCCCCTATTGGCCGTTATGATCCACTAAGGCCCAATATGGTCCGTTAGGAAATATATGATCCACTATAAGCCATCATGCACCATTAAAGCCCAATATGGTCCATTAAGACATGCATGGCCTACTATTGTCTATTATGATCCACTATTGTCCATTGTGATTTGTGATCCATTAAGCCTCAATACGGTCCATTAATACATATATGGTTTCCTATTGTCCATAGTGCTCCATTAAGGCCCAATATGGTCTATTAAGCATGTATGGTCTATTGTCCATTTTACTCCAGCAAGGTCCAATATGGTCCATTAAGACATGTATGACACATTATTGGCCATTGTGATCCATTAAGGCCCAATATG
The DNA here is from genome assembly GCA_030545235.1 of Helianthus tuberosus. Classification (NCBI taxonomy): domain Eukaryota; kingdom Viridiplantae; phylum Streptophyta; class Magnoliopsida; order Asterales; family Asteraceae; genus Helianthus; species Helianthus tuberosus. Next base: position 36,402,014 of record CM060357.1, on the reverse strand, counting down.
GTTTATAAGCATATATTTTATTAGGGATGAGCTCGGTACCGGTATCGGTATTTAAAAGTAAAATTTAGTATATATAATACCGGTATCGTACTGAACCGAAAGTACATGTTCCGAACCGAAAGTATCCGCGTCGAACCGAAAGTACCAATATTGAAAACGCCAAAAAGTGGCTACCGAAAACAATTCGATACAGGAAATACGGTACTGATACTAATATGCATAAATAAAGCGTATATAAACGTAATTGATATGCATACATTAACATATTATTTAGAAGAAAAAATATCGTTTCGAATGTATAATATTTAATAATATTTTGAATATATAAATATGCAGTTAGATTATTTTTTTAAATATTAAATAACGTAGTCTTTTAAATAAGAATATGAGAGGGAAGTTTTTGAATGAATTTTTTGAGGGAGAATTTTAAGTTTTAAGATAAAATATTTTAGAGGAAGTTTTAGGATGAAATATTTAGTGGGAAGTTTAAGTTTTAGGATGTAATATTTTGGAGGGAAGTTTAAGTTTTACTATGAAATATTTTTGGGGGGAATTTCTAAAGATGTAGTAAATTTAACATTTGGTCACACATTTTTTACATGATTTGATACCATTTCGTCACACAAAATATCAAAGTGACGATAGTGTGATTATTGTCTAACCTTTGGTCACACAAAAATTATATGTGGCCATACGTATTAGATTTTAGCCATATTATTAAACATATAATGTGGTCATAGATCACATTTGGCCACACTTTTCTAGTGTGGTTATTTTTTTTCTCAACATGTGGCTAAAGGTTTCGAATATATTTGTTTTAGTCACATAAAACAAATATTGTGGTTGTAGATTACATTTGGCCACACCTTTCTAGTGTGGCTAATAAATGTCACATACTTTTTTTTCCTAAAGCGTGGCTAAAGGTTTTGAATACATATGTTATTAGTCACATGAAAACAAATATTGTGATCGTAAATTACATTTGACCATACTTTGCTAGTTTAGCTAATATATGTCACAAGTTTTTCTTAAAGTGTGGCTAAGGTTGTCACATACATCTATTTTTGGTCACATGAAATAAAAATATGTGGCCATAAATCACATTTGGCCACACATTTCGAGTTGTGGCTAATACATGTCACATTACTTTCTAAAAGTGAGGCTAAAGGTTCTGTACTTATATATAATGGTCACATTAATTATAAAATGTGTGGCTACAGGTGGTTTCAAATGTTATAAATGACCTTTAGTCACACATTTTTTTTAAATGTGTGGCAAGGCAGTTTTGACAAAAGTGTGGCCGTATCCCATTTTTGGCGTAGTGATTATTGAAACTAACATTCATGTTTGTACATACACTACACATGACCGCTATTTATAGGTTAAGGAGTGGTACGTTGACAACATCTAACCGACATAACTACCATTCCAAACGACACAACTGTTAACAAGAGACACACATGTTCGACATAATACATAAAATAATATACATATATCTAGCTTGTAATTTCACAAGAATTTCTTTGCTTGTACTTAGAACTGTAAAAAAAGATAACCTTGTCTAACGTTTGACCAGGCGAGTTGCATAAAGCAGTCTAACATCCTTCAATGTGCATGAGAAGTTGCATTGAGGGCACTGCAAACAATTAAGAGAAAACAACAATGAGAAAGTTGATAGATATATAGATAGGGGTGATCACATTCAATAAAAAAAACCAATTTTCAGTTGAAAATCACGAGAACGACATAATACAATACGAATGTTTGAAGCAAAATGTATGAGTGTTCATGCAATTCTCGCAATTTTCTAAGGTTAGTATTCATTGACACTTTAGATAGATAAACAAACCCTCTTATAACTTGGACGTTGTTGAAGCCAATTGTTAATACATGACCTTCCATATACATCACTACAAGAAAGTCGACTAATAGCGGCGACAGATGTCGCCGCTAATGGTCATCATCGTCGCCGCTAAAGCTAATAGCGGCGATATGTCGCCGCTATTGTGTCGCCGCTAAATGTTAGTCGCTAAAGGTCTAATTGTCGTCGCTAAAGGTGTTGTCGCCGCTAATGAGCCGAACCTTTAGCGGCGACACAGATCGTACTAATTTACTTGTTTACTAAAAAAAAAACAAAAAAAAAATATGTACTAATTTACTGCTTCAACTGATAATCCTGTTACAAACTAAAAAAAATTCCATTAAAAGCACCAAACTATGGTTTTAACAGTTTATGTACCTTAACCCCTATACATGATTTTGGCAATAATTTCTTCAAAAAATCAGATATCAACATGATTTTAAATGCTTTTACAATTTCTCATCTTTAACAAAAATAAATAGATACTAACATACACCTACATACACACATACATAGACTTGCATACACACACATTTTCACCAAGTATACATAAATTATACATTTTCATATACATCCACTAACATATACACATTTACATATACATCTTTACATACACATATACACACATATACATACACACATACATAGACTTACACACATTTTCACTAACTATACATAAATTATACATTTTCATATACATCCACTAACATATACACATTTACATACAACATACATCTTTACATACACATATACATACCTACACAAACCAAAATATACACAATTTCTCATCTTTCAACTAAAATAAATATAAAACTAACCGTCAAAATGAGGATTCTACTCGTGGTGGTGGAGGAGACGTGGTGGGTGACCGGAATTTTCTAGCAAACACACATACATACACCGAAAATCAAGATATTAACAAAATGTATAACAAAATCAAGAACAAAATCAACTTAAACAAAGAATACTAACCGATTTGGAGGAGATCTTGGTGAAATTGACGAAGGATGGTCGATTTTAGGGGTAAACCCGTGAGAGAGATGAAGAGTTTGGTGGGAAAATGGGTGAAAAGAGGGGAAATCCCGCTTTTGCAGCTGTTGTCGGCGTAAAGGAAATAGCGGCGACAGGTGTCGCCGCTATTGACCTGATTGTGTCGCCGCTATTGCTCTTTTTCACTCCAGGCCGTTAGATCAAGACGACAAATGAACGGCTGAGGTTTAACAGAGGACCGAGTTCCGGATCGACTAATAGCGGCGACATATGTCGCCGCTATTGAGCTGATTTTGTCGCCGCTATTGATCTTTTTCACTCCAGGCCGTTAGATCAAGACAACAAATGAACGGCTGAGGTTTAACAGAGGACACCGAGTTCCGGATCGACCAATAGCGGCGACATATGGGGTGTCGCCGCTACTGCCCGTTATTCTTGTAGTGCATGCCCACAAGGAAGACAACTGCAATATGATCAACACACAAAAACAGTCAAAAGTATAAATAGCCCAACATCTTTCACTCATTATAGGTCATAGATATGACCATGATGCTACTTTTGCTAGAAATAACTATTGTAGATAAATTGATCATATTATCATTCTTATATTATATTTTTTAACATTTGATAATCAATACGTTTGTGCCTAGCTCCGAACATCGTATGATCAATGTCCACACATGTTTAATTGAGAGGTTGGCTAAATGTACCTCTAATTACTAAATCCTCCCCCGTATTGATTTGAGAGTGGGTTATTTTTTTTTATTTTTTATTTTTTGTTTAAAATATGTAACAGACTATCCCTTTATGCGACCCGTATAACAAATGTTTGCCCATTGATACAACCCGCATAACCACTTATTTTACAAAAAAAATAAAAAAAAATACATTCAACAAAAATGAGAGAGTATAAGTTTAGCACAGTTTTTATTTAAGAGTTGACTGAATGACTGTCATTTTCGTCCCTGTTGTTTGTTAATTTTTGCCATTTCAGGTCAATTTTAAAAAATGCACCAGTTTCTCCTGACATAATGGAAACATGTCAATTCATATATATGTTTTATTTTCACCTTATTTTATGAATTGACAATACTACCCTTCATTTAAACTGTCTAACTTAACTGAGTTTTAATTTTTTGACTGAAGTGACACGTTTCCAGTAGTATGTCAGGGAGGAAACTAGTGCATTTTTGAAAATTGGTTTGAAATGGCAAAAGTGAACAAAACACAGGGACGGAAATGTTAGTTAACTCTTTAATCAATAAACAAATGATTTCAAAAAAAAAATGATTTCATACCAAATTTAATGATCTCCATCACTAGCCCAAGCTTCCAAACAAATGCTGCAAACATCAAATTCACTTGTACTGATCAAATCATCAACTTCTTCTTCTTCATCATGATGTTCTTCTTCATCATCATCATCATCACTTTCTTCTTCATCATCACCAACTTCGTTCCCATCTTCTAGTTCAAACTTCAGTCCAAAATACTTTCCAATCCTACTTAATTCGATTATTATTATACTAGCCACTATTAAAAGAATAATAAAAAATTGCAAAATATTTAAAATAAGAAGCAGCATATTCATTAAATTTGATAAGAAACTAATGAAGAAAATTGTATGAGATTGCAAGTGATCGTCTTATTTCTTTCTGAGAAAAAACCACATATCGATAACCATATACAAGAGTATATAATAGAGGCAGTTACAAGGTGTTAATACAAGCGGTTACAAGGTTTTAACTCCAAGGCACTTACATAGGGAAAACGTATATCTGGTTTTATAACACTCCCCCTCAGATATACATACCGTTCATTATACATTATTAACAACATTCTTCAGGATGATGTTAAATCGATACTTCAGGACCAATATGATTAACTGATACTGCAGGACCAGTTATGCTGCCTCGTTAAAAACCTTGCTAAGAAAACCCAATGGGACAAAACTTAGCCAAGGAAAAGAGTACAGCATGTATAATGCTCCCCCTCAATTTAACTAATGTCTTTTAACCTACGAAGCCCGATCTTATGTGATAATTGCTCGAAACTGCTTCTAGGTAAAGACTTTGTAAACAGGTCTGCTAGATTTTCACTTGACTTGATCTGACGAACATCAATTTCCCTTTCTTTCTGCAAATCGTATGTTGAGAAGAACTTTGGTGAGATGTGCTTTGTTCGATCACCCTTGATGTAACTTTCTCTGATCTGAGCTATGTAAGCAGCATTGTCTTCATAAATAATTGTCGGCTCCTTCTTGATCTGTTCTAGTCCGCATGCTTCTTGTATGTGATTAATCATTGATCTCAACCACACACATTCTCGACCAGAATCATATAGTGCTATTAATTCGGCATGATTTGATGATGTTGCTGTAAGTGTTTGCTTAGTTGACTTCCAAGAGATTGCTGTGCCACCGTATGTGAAAACATAACCTGTTTGAGATTTTGCTTTGTGAGGATCTGATAGATATCCGGCATCAGCATACCCAACCAGTTGGGACTTTTGATCTTTCTGATAGAAAAGTCCTACGTCTTGTGTCCCACAAATGTACCAGAATATATGTTTTACACCATTCCAGTGTCTACGTGTTGGATTCGAACTGTATCTCGCTAGTACAAGAACTGCAAATGCAATGTCAGGTCTTGTGTTATTTGCGAGATACATAAGGGCACCGATCGCGCTTAAGTACGGTACTTCCGGACCAAGTACTTCTTCGCCTTCTTCTTGAGGGTGATAAGGATCCTTGTGTGGATCTAGCGGTCGGACAACCATAGGTACGCTAAACGGATGTACTTTGTCCATACTGAAACGTACTAACATCTTCTGGATGTAGTTTGATTGATGGACAAATGTGCCATTACACATATACTCAAGTTGTAGTCCGATGCATAATTTCTCCATACAAAGATCTTTCATTTCAAAGTCCTTCTTTAACAACTGAGTAGTTTTCTCTATCTCTTCAAGAGATCCGATGATGTTGATATCATCAACATAGACTGCTATTATAGTGAAATTTGAGAGTGTTCTTTTTATAAAAACACATGGACTGATTACATCAGACTTGTATCCTTCTTTTTCGAGATATTCACTAAGTCGATTGTACCACATACTACCAGAATGTTTGAGACCATATAAAGATCTCTGGAGCTTTATAGAACACATATCTCGAGGTGTTGATTTTAATGCTTCAGGCAATTTTAATCCTTTAGGGATTTTCATGTAGATGTCATTTTCAAGTGTCCCGTATAAGTATGTGGTGACGACATCTATTAGTCTCATATGAAGTCCTTCAGAGATTGTGAGGCCGATTAGGAACCTAAGGGTTATCGCATCCACTACAGGGGAATACGTTTCCTCATAATCAACTCCTGGGATTTGGGAAAACCCTTGCGCTACAAGTCGAGCCTTATATCGTACAATATAATTCTTTTCATTTCTCTTAATTGCAAACACCCATTTTTAACCTACTGGTTTGACGTCTATGGGTGTTCGGACTACAGGTCCGAAAACATGTCGCTTTTCGAGCGAATTCAATTCGGCGTTTATGGCTTCTTGCCATCTTGGCCAATCATTTCTGTGCATGCACTCTTATAAAGTTTTTGGTACGTAATCATTTTCATTGATTACATCCGTTGCTATAGCATATGCGAATATATCATCAACACGTGTTTTATTCCGGTTCCACATTGTACTATCTTGTACATAATTAATAGAGATCTCATTTTCGTTCGGTACCGGTGTTTCTTCTGAAACTTCATTTTCCTCTGGATTCATAGTTGTCTCTTCTAGGACATTTACCTCTACCGGGGTTTCATTTATAATCTTTTGTGAGTTTTCACCAACTGCGTTACTTTGCTCTTTTCGTTTCCGTGGGTTTTTGTCTTTGGAACCGATTGGTCTCCCACGCTTTCATTGTATGGTAATCTCTTCTGGGATTACTTCAATTCGAGCAGGTGCATTTGATGCTGGTACATGTGACTTTGTCACTCTATTCGTGTCTGTGAATGCATCTGGTAATTCATTCGCTATTCTTTGCAAATGTATAATCTTTTGGACTTCATATTCACATTGACCACTTCGGGGGTCGAGATTTGATAACGATGATGCATTCCACGTTATTTCGTGTGTTACCAGTCTTTCTTTGTCCTTATCTCCCCCTAAGACTGGGAACATTGTTTTATTAAAATGACAGTCAGCATACCGTGCTGTAAACATGTCTCCCGTCATTTGTTCTAAGTATTTAATAATGGACGGGGAGTTAAAACCAATATAGATACCCAGTCTTCTTTGGGGTCCCATTGTAGTACGTTGTGGTGGCGGTATTGGTACGTATACCGCACAACCAAAAAATCAAAGGTGGGACAAATTTGGTTCTCGTCCGGAGACCAGTTGCAATGGGGAGTATTCATGATCAGCAGTTGGTCTCAATCTAATCAGTGCAACGGCATGCAAAATAGCATAACCCCATGCAGAAGATGGTAGTTTACATCTCGTTGAACATGGAGTACTGAATGTTCAACATTGATCCCGATTGACTTACAATAGTCATTAAAAGCTTGAGATGTGAATTCTCCCGCATTATCCATCCGGATGTTTCTAATTTGATTGTCCGGGAAATTAGCTCTCAATTGTATGATTTGAACTAGAAGTCGGGCAAATGCTACATTTCGAGTAGCTAAAAGATTCACATGTGACCACCTTGAGGATGCGTCAATTAAGACTAAGAAATAGCGGAATGGTCCCACATGGAGGATGAATAGGCCCACAAATATCCCCTTGGATTCTTTCTAAAAATGATAGGGTTTCATGTATCAATTTAGTTTGTGAGGGCCGAGTTATAAGTTTGCCCAGAGAGCATGCTGCACATGATAAGTCTTTTGGTAGCAAAACTTTTAAGTTTTAAGAGGGTGCCCGGTTGCACTTTTGATTATTCGTCTCATCATTATGCTACCAGGGTGACCTAGACGGTCATGCCATATATTAAATGTGTCTTTATCTAATAGCTTTTTGGTTTACTCACCATGTATGATTCGATAGGATTGATATTAGTACAATATAATCCAGAGGATAAGGCTTCTAATTTTTCAACAAATTTTTTTTTCTTTGCCATTTTCGTTTGAAGTGATTTGAAGATATTCAATATTATTTTCAGATATTGTTTTTAGGTGGTAACCGTTTTATTTCGAATATCTTTAAAGCTAAATAAATTTCTTCTGGATTTACTAGAATATAATGCATTATCAATATTTAATTTGGTACCCGAAGATAATGTTATGTGTGCTTTGCCGGAGCCTTCGATATATAGTACTAATCGGTGTCTCTGCCGGAGACAACTCAGAGAAAAATTTCATATATTTGAGAATAGTGTTAGTACTACCGCTATCTACCAGACATTCATCACCAATAATAGCTCTGCGGGAGCTGGTATACATATTTCTTCTGGAAATTATAAAACGCATTAATATAAGAAATTGCATGTTTGAGTATGATAAAAAAAAATCATACAATTATGAATCAAACATCACTATGTTTTAAATGAAACATCATATTAGTTTCAACAAAAATACCGTCTAGAAAAACATTAAATAACGGGTCGCATTTACTGATTTTGTAGATGGAGCTTGGTATTTTGCTCCGCGACCAACAAACATGGTATTAGATCAGTATATTTTGTAAATTTACGTTCTCTATAATACTGCGCGAGGAGCATGTTTGATTAATGGAACGTTCAGAAAGTTTTCTCTAACATGTCTTCGTTGGTGATTTGTTCACCGCATAATATAAACTTAGAGGTGATGCGAAAAAGGACACAGTTGTATTCACTAACAATTTTATGATCTCATAGCCTTAAATGAACCCATTCACTGTGAGTTTTAGAGAGTTGTGTGCATCTGAAGATGCTATTTGTAGGAGGGATATTTACTTTGATTATGGTTATTTTCTTTGTTGCAATTACATTACAATAGATAGTATATTTTATTTCATAATAATAAATATAATAATATTTTATTAGCATTGTGTAATTTTACCTCTTATCAAGAGAAAAAAAAAAACATATTATATTTGTGATGGAGGACAGATGTCATGTGAAGCATCTCTTAATATAAGAGATATTGATTAAAGAAAAGGTATTATGTTTCCAAAGCATTAGACTATCTCCAGAATCCTTTCTAGCCTCATTGAGTTAAATATATTTAAATGACTTGATTATCAAAAGAAACCCAATAACAATAAAATGCCTCCAAACATAAGTAACTCAGTTAATTAAATTTTGAAATCATCATGCTTTTCTGACAACTATTTGTTATCATAGTTTTACTAACTTAGACCGAATATAAATGATATCATAGTTTAATTTGTTTATTTATTAATTCTTCTAAGAAATCAATACTATGAAGCTATATAAAATACAAAATAACATTTTAGTGACAAGTACCTTTAATTTTGGGGTTTTATCACGTGCTGATGGTGGAAACCATCAAAGAGAAAGAGATGTAAAATCATTTAACTATTTAAGTTAAAACCATGAGCGTGTAAAACTATTTACTGGCAACTGGTTTTGAAAAACCATTTAAGTCACTTTATATACTCATATATTAGAGAGGGGTTTATTACTTTATAATTCATCTTGTTAAAAAAAAATACCCACCAGATCTCTGGCTATGTCCGATTCTAGAGTGATGATCGACTGGTGAACAGAGAACAAGAACCTGCAATGAGAGGTTAGAGGGTGGTAGTTGCAGGTTTCATTCCGGTGGGATGGTCGTGCCGATTTAAACGTCAACGGTTTTGGGTTTCACGGTGGTGGCCCGCCGGAAAAGAAAAAAAACAAGAACAAGGCTTTTGGTGCTCGGTAACAGAGAGCAAGAACAAGATGCCGATCGGGTTTTTGGTTTGGGTGTTAATACTTACCGAACAAGGATTTGCAAGTTACGAACGGTCCGCCTTGCATCGCCGATCACCGGAGAAAATTTTTCAGGTCAGAAAAATTATTTATGATGTGTTTTGTTCGGTTATTTGTGACGGCAGTGACCGTCATTGTGCCGGTTGGCGATTGAGGACAGTCGCCGGAGAGTTGTAAAGTTCACATAAAGAAAATCCTATTTCTATAAATCCAAAGAATGATATCTACAAAATAATTCGATTTAAAAAAAAAAATATAGGAACAAAATTGTTTGCATCCTTTTCAGTGTGTGAAAAAGAAAAAAAAAATCCCTAGAAGCATACAGAATATATCCCTTTTAGTTATCACTTTGTGAAATCTAAATTTGTGCATATCTTACTTTTGAAATACAGGTATATAGATATTATCCAGTAGACCGGGAAATTTATATATAATATTGTGAAGAATAGATGTGTACCCGGATTATGAGGAACGAAGATGTTCGGAATCCAAAAACGATGTTTGATGAATCCGTGATGTTGATGCGGATTGCCGGTTAATCTCAGTGGAGAATCTTCGTGCTGATAACGTGATAAGAAACTAATGAAGAAAATTGTATGAGATTGCAAGTGATCGTCTTATTTCTTTCTGAGAAAAAACCACATATCGATAACCATATACAAGAGTATATAATAGAGGCAGTTACAAGGTGTTAATACAAGCGGTTACAAGGTTTTAACTCCAAGGCAGTTACATAGGGAAAACGTATATCTGGTTTTATAACAAAATTTAGCTTTTCGCCAATATTGGAGCTCTCAGCAGGTCGTTATATGCATGGGAGTTGGTTCGGGAAAATTATCTAATTACGCGAATAGTTAGTTTTTTTTAATTATTATTTAATTTTTGAAAAATAAGTTTGATAAAATATATCTTTGTTCATTGCTTATCCTATTTTGTTTACAGATATGATGATTATCTCGAATATAATTTCAAGCTGATGATTATCTCAAATAATAATATAATAACAATAATAATAATAATAATAATAATAATAACATTAATAATAATAATAATAATAATAATAATAAATAATAATAATAATAATAATCTCTTCTCTCTATACTAATAAATAAAAATCTTTTTAGGACACATGTCGCTTTCTGGTGCCTTCTCACATTATTTTTTTATTTTTCTTACCTGTTAATAATAATAATAATAATAATAATAATAACAATAATAATTTTTTTTGAACGGCAAATTTGGATCACAGACGGACTGCTGGAGTATCATCGTGCCACCAGCAGAACCACCCGATCATATCCATCTCCACTAGGCAATAATAATAACATTAATAATAATGATAAATAATAAAGAATAATAATAATAACATTAATAATAATAAAGAATAATAATAATAATAATAAGAGTAAATTACAAAAATCGTTCTTTATGTATGTCACTTATTGCAAATTGTGTCCTTTGCCTTCAATAATAACAGAAAACGTACTCGATGTTTGCAAACTCTTGCAAGTTATGTCCTTTAGCACTAACTCAGTTAATTTTTTGTGGTTAAATCTGACTAAATGGACCCCACATGAGGGTATTTTTGTTGTTAAATCTGACCAAATGGACCCCATATGAGAGTAAAATGACCAAAATATCCTCAAGTTGGGTCTATTTGGTCAGATTTAACCACAAAAAATTAACTGAGTTATGGCTAAAAGACATAACTTGCAAGGGTTTGCAAACATCGAGTACGTTTTCTGTAATTATTGAAGACAAAGGACACGGTTTGCAATAAATGACATACATAAGGGACGATTTTTGTAATTTACTCTAAGAATAATAATAATAATAATAATAATAATAATAATAACAATAATAATAATAATAATAAGAAAAATATTAATAATAATAATAATAATCAATGTTGTAGAAGGCGTTAGGCGCTAGTCGGGCGGTGAGGTACCGCCTAGGGATTAATCGAAATGGGATTTTTATATGTATTTTTTCAAAATTGTATATATATATATATATATACCCAATAATATAAAAATAATACTTCAAAATTCACATAAATACTTCAAGTTTCAGATAGTATGGTTCGATTTTGACCAATTTTGACCGCCTAGGACCGATTTTGACCGATTAATATAGTCCGATTAATCTGATTTTTGACCGCCTAGGACCGCCTAGGTACCGACTTTGACCATGGCCGATTAATTGACCGACTAGCTCAAAATTAGGCAGTAAGTGGCCGCCTAGCGCCTAGGCGCCGATTAATCGGCCGCCTAGGCCGATTTCTGCAACACTGATAATAATAACAACATTAATAATAACATTAATAAACAATAAAAAAAACTGCCCCGTATCTGCCTCGTATAGAGGTATACGGGGCATCCTGTTCTATGTCCATCATCTTCAACCTCAACTTCAAACCCCCAAACCCAACAAAAACCTAATTTCAGGGCAAACCTATGGTCTAAAGGCAAAAACGAAGCAAGAATACTAAACTACGGGCTGAAATACGTACCAGGGATGCTTAAATCTTCGAAAATACGGTCCAAATACGATTCGGGGCGTATATCCATATGTGTGTCGTATGTGTGTGTTGTTTGTGTTTTGGGGGTGATAACTAGGGCCGTCTAGGTTTCCCCCTGTTATACGAGGCATAGACGCCTCGTATAGAGCTAGACAACCCGCCTAGCCTTTTTATGTAATTACCATTTCACCCCTGTAGAGCCCCCAGTATAGGCCTTAATCAGGGGTAAAATGGTAATTAACCAATACAAAAAAGATATTTCTGAAATGGTTAATTACCATTTTACCCCTGACTAAGGCCTATACTGGGGGCTTTACAGGGGTAAAATGGTAATTTAGTAAATACTTTTTTAATAATTAAAAAAAACCCCAACAGTTGCCGCCCACCATATATGACACGTATAGACCTATACGTGTCGTCTAGTGTTTTAAATTACCTTTATGCCCCTGATTAAGGCATATACTAGGGGCTTCTCAGGGGTTTAATGGTAATTAACTAAAAGATTTTCAAAATTCAAATTTAAAAAAAAGAAATCTTTCCGCCCAAAAAGACAACCCGTCCAGCTCTATACAAGGCGTCCTTTTTTGTTAAATTTAAATTTTGAAATTCAAATTTTAAAAATTCAAAAACCCAAAATGCCGCTCAAAATAGACGACCCGTCTAACTCTATACGAGGCGTCTGGGTTTGGTGAAATGATCTTTTAGCCCCTCGTTTAAGCCTAGACTGAGGGCATATCAAGGGCAAAATGGTCTTTTGAGCACAAGTATACGACCCGTCTAGGTCAATACGAGGCGTCTATTTGTATTTTTTTTGTAATTATAAAAAAATATAAAAATACGAGCAAAAATATTATTAAACTGTTTTAATCAATTCTAATTATAAAAAAATGATAGAAATTTTTATAAAAATGTTATTAAATTGTTTTATGCAATTGTAATTATAAAAAATAAATTATAGAAATTAATACAAAAAATCTTATTAATTACAATAAGAATAATTATCGATACAAAAAATACTATTAATTACAAAAATCATTCTTCCGTATTACAGTCGATGTAATTAAGACTGGGGTTTGATCTTGGTGGAGGATTCATTATCGATGTATACCATTCTAGACGTGGCAAGTACATATCTTCCCATTGTTCTGTATGGGGTTTTCGGTGGTTTAACCATAGCCCGTGTGCTAGTGGCATTGGATAATCCCCTTCCAGCTTAACATGTATGAAGTGGTTCTCGTTAACATGTGCAAGCGTTATGAATAATGGTTGTTGATTACCCGGAGGACTTAGTATCGGGAAGAAAGTGGAACTCGCACCCATGGTTGTCGTTAACAGGTGCACCCCGATACCGTACGTTTGTACAATCAGAAGTCCTGCTAAGGGGAAGTCCATCCAGTGATCCGGGGGACAACCGGACACTGAATCCCAAATTAGGCCCTGACGATGCGTGTAAAAATAACCTTAATCCCATGCTTCAAATATTGGGAACCAAATCGATTCGTTCTGATCCATTTCTTGGACAAGGTCCCTTCGAATGAGCCCCCATGAACTCTGATCCATACCTAAGCCCACAGCCACAGACCGAAACCCACAATGACCATCCGGCATCACATCTCGTATGCACGAGACGTCGGATGAAACACTGGCGGAATGGCAGACTTAAACTGTTTGATGATTCCCACGTTCTCGTCCCCAATGATTAAAGGAAAACCGTGATCATCTCGTGTCTCTTTCTTCTTAGAACTCTTTGAACGGCTTAGGCTCGCTTTGGGTTTTTGGGACCTTATAACCGACTGTTGAGAGGCCTGTGACGGAATGTACGAGCTGTGGCGAGGGTTATCGTACTTACTTTGTCGGGAACCTTCAAAGCACATGTTTGCATCATCGAAGGAGCTTCTCCTCAATTCTTCATCTATACGAGAGGACTCGTGTCACACCCCGAATTCCACGTGTCACCGGTGGGCCTGGTGGGGGAGTATCGTGACGTGGTTGGCAACATAATAGTCAAACAACACAATATATAAATATGCACAGCGGAAGCAAATGAGAAATGTAATTCAACTTTAATAATATTGTAATATCGTGTATCACAACAGTTGAAGGTTTGTCCACAGAAGGATAAAAAATAAATTATAGTTCAACAGACGATAGGCATCTTAAGCTTGCGAGACTCTTTATTGATGCTAAGGAGAAAATCCCGGCCGATTACGCTTAGTACCTGCATTTAATCTTTTTGGGAAAATACGTCAGTTTACACTGGTAAATACAATCAACTGACTCATTTTGGAAAATGATTGAAAATTGGTTTGGATGCACATGGCATAAACATTTATTTAACTTGGGAGAATTATTTAAATATATAATCTTGTGAACGAATTACATGTTCCTTATGCGTTCAGTAGCCCGGACGTACCGGGTTAAAGATCAATAGACACACCACTTTATTCTTTTGTGCACTGACGGGTGTACGCCTACACCCCGCGCTTAAGTCATGGCCATTTCGTAAAATGATGCCAAGGATATCCGAGACATGGTCATTAACCCCCCAAAGGCTTTAAGTAAACAAGACTGTTTAAACGAGCCGATCAAATTATTCAATTAACCACCCAACGATGGAAGATTTGATGCCCGATCAAAGCGGTATTCTATATACCGTAACCCAAGCCCGTATAGGGAAAATAAGTTAAAAGTATTTACCTGAGCAATGTAATAATCACAATAAGCAAATGCAAGTAGCTTTTACTTGTACTCCTAATCTGGAACGAATGTTTATAATAACCTATTAGAATCCTAACGGGTCTTTAATTAAGCTAAAGCTTAGACCGGTTAGTTTCAAAGATACGGTTCGTACGCACGATTAAGCGATGACCGGATAGAATGTGTTTTAGACCCGAAAAGTATGAAGACTTGTTTAATATGGGTGTATTATACACATTCTGGATTTTGAGATAAAACCGATAAGGTTTGACCCGTTTCGGCTAATTTATGTAAACTAGTTACATAAACCGAACCGAACGCGTAATAAGCGTAACGGGTAATAATGAGAGCCATTTACAGGTTTTCTAAGTTAATATGCTCCAAATATGTTGTGACATCAGTAAGATATCATTTATTATGCCCGAAATGAATTTAAACACAAACTATGCCCCGTAGGGGTAGTTTGGTCATTTATATGGTGATAAAATAGTTTAAGTAATATCCTGAGTTACAGGTCTGATGTAATCAGCAAAGATAATCAATTTTCTAAGTTATATCAGTAGGTTATTGTATATATGTGAAATTTATCAATTATAACCAAACTATGCACCGTAGGGGCATTTTGGTAATTTCACATAAGCCGAAAAGCTCAAAACTGAAGTCTGAGTTAAACAACTTTTGCTTATTGATAAAATATTGTAATTTACCTCAAATATCAGTAGGTATCACCCTTGTATGTTTAAAAATAGTTTTAGTACATACTATGCGTTAAAAACGCTAAAAAGGGCGATTAGAAGCCATTTCCGGGTTCTATACATAAATCTGATATTTTTATTATTCCAGGAGGTTTAAAATAATTTATTTACCATATGTGATCAGTAGCAAAAGGTTTGGAGTCAACTAGATATGTAAAACTCATTTTATAGCCCGTAAGGGCAAAACCGACAATTACCGGATTAAGCCTACGACTATAAGTTATGCTCAGCCTAAAATTAATTAAAAATCTTCAAAAATCCCAAAATAATATATTACATCAGTGGGTAAAGAGTTTGATATCAAAAAGTATATTTAAATAGGCTATACGCTAATTATGTCGTTTAATCGCTAATTAAGCTTCTAATTACGCTAATGAGCATAACTCTCAATCTACACCTCAAACTGATGTCAAATTTTGGGTGCAAGTTTATATATCAGTAATTAAGGTTTCTACTCTTTTACATTTTTCAAAAATCACGTTTTAAGGTGAAAAGGGCATAATGGTCAACATATGAGCAATTAACGGAATCATGTGTATTAATTGGTTAACTAATGAACCATGGTGTATAATCACAGAGGGTTATACTAGCATGTAACCTGGTCCAAATAGAGCTCCAAAGTATTTCTAAATCATACCAAAACGGGTCAGAACTGAAGTCAAAGCAAAAGTCAAAGCTTTGCGACTTTCGGTTCCGAACCGGGTCTAAACAGTAAATTGTCGGGTTGAACATGTTTAGACATGTTCTTATACTAATTACCAAGTTATATTAATGATCAAACAGGTTGTATGTGTTCTACATTGCTAATCATGCATAAATTAAAATTAAGTATCATGTTGACTTTTTATTAACAAGTTTGACCCGACATTTGACCTAGTTAGAGTGGGAATCAGGGGGAACCCTTTTAAGGGTTTATTACCCACATAATTACCAACTTATAACTACTTTTGATTCGACTAATCACTGCACTATTAGTGATTAATCTTAAAGTCAACCGTTAATTACGACGGTTTGACT
Organism: Helianthus tuberosus; assembly: GCA_030545235.1. Classification (NCBI taxonomy): domain Eukaryota; kingdom Viridiplantae; phylum Streptophyta; class Magnoliopsida; order Asterales; family Asteraceae; genus Helianthus; species Helianthus tuberosus. The sequence goes on along the minus strand of CM060357.1, from coordinate 36,385,263 downwards.
TTTAAGCTATAACTAAGCAAAAACTTAATTAAGGAAGGATTAGCAAACTTACTGAAGTCCTATGCACGAAATGTGAAGCTTAGAGAGAAGTCCTTAGCTCCAGAAATGCTCCAATGTGCAGATGGAAGGTGTGAAGCATTGGTTGCAACTCATGGCCCGTTTATAGTGAATTTTTCACCATAGAATGTTGACATCTAAGTCTACAACTGACCATAACTTACCCACAAGTGTCCCTAGTGCTCTAGAAACTGTTTAGGGGTCGCCCACAATGTGAAAATATCAGTTAAAGGTCGGTTGAGCACGTTTACAGGCTGCTGTCCAAAGTTGCCGTTACTGTGCATCGGACGCGGCCCGCGTAAGGTCTTGTTAACCTTTACGCGGCCCGCCTGAGACCTGTAATCAGATTTCACATTTTCTAGTTTCCGCATCTTTGTCCCTTGGCTCTTCGAAAGGTCAACTAGCTTATATTTTTGCATTTTGACCCCTTCTTATTTATCTACAAGGGCCTTAAGACTTGTACCCACTTTGCCAAGTCCCTGGACATTTCTGGTTAACCCGAAAAGTCATAACTTTCAACGTTAACGCTTTAACCCCTTGTATACGAATTTGATCATAACTTTCTCATACGATAGCGAAACTTTATGAAATTTATATCGTGCATTCCAGTGAGCATAATTAACAGTTACAAAGCTTTGGGTTTGTCAAAAGGTCACTCAGAGGTATAACTTAAACATGTTGACACATTTAACCCTTGTAGTTTGTAATCTCTCAGTTTTAGCTTCGCATGATCCAGGATTTATTCGCTTGATGCTATAAACATCGTGTAGGGTTAATGTACAATATATTTATTCACTGTTGACTTTTAGAACTCGTATATTCACATACTTTCCATGATTGTCAACTTTAGTCCTTTCAGAACATTCTTTCACACGTTCAATCATATGACACCTGTCAACACTTTATAGGACGTGAATTTTTGTCACACCCCTATTTTCCACGTGTCACCGGTGGGCCCGGTGGGGAGTATCGTGACGTAGTTGGTTTCATCATAGACAAACAACACAATATATATAAATGCACAACGGAAGCAAAGATAGAATCATTTCAACTTTAATAAAGTGTAATATTAAATATCACTAATAGTTGAAACGGATCCACAGGCGGATCAAAAATAAAATATGATATTGTTCAACAGTTTATTGTCGTCCAAGCTTGCGAGACTTATTGTGGACGCTCTAGAAGACAGCCAGCCTATTACGTGTAGTACCTGCACTTAACCTTTTGGGAAAAATACGTCAGTTTACACTGGTAAATACAATTTAACTGACTCATTTTGAAAAGAGTTGAAAATTGATTTAAATGCACGTGGCACAAAACATTTTATAACTTGGGATAATTATTTATTGTTATAATCTTGTGAACGAATTACATATTACTTGTGCATTCAGTAGCCCGGATCTTGTCCGGGTTAAAGATCAATAGACACACCACTTTATTCTTTTGTGCACTGACGGGTGTACGCCTACACCCCACGCTTAAGTCGTGGCCATTTCGTAAAATGATGCCAAGGATATCCGGGACATGGTCATTAACCCCCCAAAGGCTTTAAGTAAACAAGACTGTTTAAACGAGCCGATCAAATTATTCAATTAACCACCCAACGATGGAAGATTTGATGCCCGATCAAGCGGTATTCTATATACCGTAACCCAAGCCCGTATAGGGAAAATAAGTTAAAAGTATTTACCTGAGTAAAGAATAATTCTCAACAAGCAAAATGCAAGTAGCTTTTACCGGTGCTCCTAATCTGGAACGAAGGTTTATAATATCCTATTATATTTCTAACGGGTCTTTATTTAAGCTTAAGCTTAGACCGGCTAGTTTAAAGGACGATACGGTTCAAACGCACGATTAAGCGAAGACCGGATAGAATGTGATTTAGACCCGACAAGTTTGAATACTTGTATAATATGGGTATACTAAATACATTCTGGATTTTGAGATAAAAATGATAAGGTTTGACCCGTCTCGGTCAATTTATGCAAACTAGTTACATAAACCGAACCGAACGCGAAAAGAGCGTTACGGGTAACCGTAAGGGTCATATGCAAGTTCCCTGAGATAATATGCTCTAAATATGTTATAATCAGTAAGATATCTTCTATTATGCCCAAAATGGATTTAAACACAAATTATGCCTCTTAAGGGCATTTTGGTCATTTAAAAGATTGTAAAAGAGTTAAATTAGAAATCTGAGTTACAGGTCTGGTTTATACAGTAAATATACTTAATTTAACATTTTATAACAGTAGGGTATGACCCATATGTGAAACTTATCATTTAAAACCAAACTATGCACCTTAGGGGTATTTTGGTAAATTCACAAGGGCTAAAAATGTCAAAATTGGAAACCTGAGTTTATAAACTTGTACTTACTGTTATTTTATAAAAATATCGGTAGGTATCAACCTTATATGTCTAATATGGTTATAGTGCATACTATGCGATAAAAACGCTTAAAAAGGCGATTTAGAGCCGTTTCCGGGTTTTTAAAAGAAAGCTAATATTTTTATATTTCCAGAATATTCAAAATATTTTATTTATCAAATAAAATCAGTAGAAAAAGGTTTGGGGTCAAAAGGATTTGTAAAACTCATTTTATGGCTTAATAGGGCAAAATCGGTATTTACCGAATTAAACTTGGAGACCTATGATATGATCAGCCAAAAATTAAATAAAAATCTTTAAAAATCCCAAAATATTATATAACATCAGTGGGTAAAAAGTTTGATATCAAAAAGTGGGTTTAAATAGGTTATATGCTAATTACGCCGTTTAAGTAACATAAAGCTTTCAAATTACGATAATGAGCATAACTCTTAATCTAGACCTCATACTGACATCAAATTTTTGGTGCAAGTTTATAAATCAGTAACAAATGTTTTTACTCTTTCACTTTTTCAAAAATCACGTTTTATAGTAAAAAGGGCATAATAGTCAACTTTTAAGCATTAATCGGAAACATGCATATGGACCGGGTAAGTATTGAACCAAGTTGTAAAATCTCAGAGAGTTAAACTTATATGAAAATTGGTCCAAAATAAGCTCTTAGGCAGATCTCAAACATGCATGAACGGATCAGAACTGAAAGTCAAAGAAAAAGTCAATTTATGCGACTTTCGGTTCCGATTCGGGTTTAAACTGAAAATTGTCGAGATGAACATGTTGAGACATGTTCTTACATTAATTATCAAGTTATTTTAATGATCAAACAGGTTGCATGTACCCTACATTGCTAATCATGCTTAAATTTGCAAATACACATTCTGTTGACTTTTTGAAACAAGCTTTGACTCGACAATTAACATACTTAGAGTGGGAATCTGAAAATACCCTTTTGAGGGTTTGTTACCCACATAAATACCAACTTGTAGGTACTTTCAATTTGAGAAAAGACTGAGCACATTTCGTTTAATCACGAAGTCAAACTAAATTTACGATGGTTTGACTATTAGCTAAATTACTAAGCTAGAACGAATTTGAGAAGGTTATGAACACTTACAAGAGTCCTAATAATGCTTAGAGATCACTAGAAAGTTGGCTTGACGTCCAGAGAGCTCCAGAGATGATCTTGTGAATTTTGAAAATGTAAGTAATGAAGGATACAAGCTTCAAGACCCTTTTATCACTACTTTGATCTCATAAAAGGCTGCCACATGAGTCTACTGATGATATAAGATGAGTCCAAGTGCCCCCAGTTGCATGTAAGTCCATTGGAGAGTCCCTTGTATCGATTACAGCTGGTTACAACTCGAATTCAGACTTGAACTGGCACCTGGTCGCTGATTTTGTCGCTGGTGACTCGTAGGCGGGCCGCTAGGCCTGCTACGCGGGCCGCGTACATGTGTTCAGCAGGTTTCCAAGTTTCATTGATTTGCATTCCAGTCCTTGGTCTCTTGTAACGTGGTTTTGGTTACTTTTCTTGCACATTAGACCCTAAAACCTGATTTTTAAGGACCTTGGAACATTTACAAACATGGTAAAGTCCTTGGTTAACTTTGTGCTTACCCGAAAAGTCTCGAAATTCAACGTTAACGCAATTAACCCTTCGTGCACGGTTTTGATCATAACTTTCTCATACGATAACGAAATGTGATGAAATTTTTATCACATATTCTAGTGAGTATATTTTATCATTACAAAGCTTCAGGTTTGCCAAAAGGTCACTCAGAGGTATACTTTCAACATGTTGACACATTTAGCCCCTGTAGTTTGTAATTCCTCACTTTCTTTCATTTTCCGCTTCATATGATCCATGATTTATCCGTTTAAGATTATAAACATCATGTAGGGTTATTTTAGAGCCTATTTATCCATTGTTGACACTTTGGACCCTTATATTCACATAGTTTCACTGTTTGTCAACTTTAGTCCCTCTAAAGTATGTTTTCACATATTCAAAGCCCATGACACGTGTCAATACATTATTGGACGTAAATTTTCGAGGTGTTACAATTTTCGAGGTGTTACATCCTCACCCCCTTAAAAGAAATATCGACCCCGAGATTTACTGAAATAAATAAGGGTACTTTTCTTTCATCGTGGACTCAACCTCCCACGTATATTCGGGTCCTCTACGGGCATCCCATTTGACCTTTACAATAGGCACATGCTTCCTTCGAAGCTTCTTAACCTGTCGATCTTCAATCGACAATGGTTTTTCCACAAATTTTAAGCTCTCATCTATATACACCTCTGTATGTGGTATAACCAGTGATTCATCAGCGAAGCACTTCTTCAGATTGCAGATGTGGAACACATTGTGAATTCCACTGAGCTCTTCAGGTAAGTTTAACTTATAGGAAACTGACCCGACACGTTCGATAACCTCGAAAGGTCCTATGTATCTCGGGCTTAGCTTGCCTTTCTTACCAAATCGCATCACCCCCTTCCAGGGTGATACTTTAAGCAACACTTTGTCACCTACTTCGAAGTGAAAAGCTTTACGCTTTGGATCTGCGTAACTCTTCTGCCTATCTCGGGCAGCCTTGAGACGGTCACGAATCTGGACAATCTTGTCCGTCGTTTCAAAGACTATCTCTGGTCCTGATAATTGGACATCTCCAACTTCCGCCCAACAAACGGGCGTTCTACACTTTCTACCGTATAATGCCTCAAAAGGTGCAGCCTTAATGCTGGTATGGTAGCTATTGTTGTAGGAGAATTCGATTAACGGTAGGTTCTTATCCCAACTACCACCCAAATCGATCACACATGCGCGAAGCATGTCTTCCAATGTTTAAATAGTACGCTCACTCTGGCCGTCCGTCTGCGGATGGTAAGCCGTACTAAAATTCAAACGCGTGCCCAAAGATTGTTGGAAACTTTTCCAAAAATGTGACGTGTATCTAGTATCCCTGTCGGAGATAATAGACACAGCTATGCCATGTAAAGCTACAATCTTATCAACGTATAATTGGGCTAACATGTCGGAGCTATAAGTCTCCTTAATGGGTAGGAAATGTGCTGACTTAGTCAGTCTGTCAACGATCACCCATATTGTGTCATTCCCTTTCCTCGTCTTAGGTAACTTGGTGATGAAATCCATAGTTACCATTTCCCATTTCCAAGTGGGAAGTTCAGGCTGTTGTAGCAATCCTGACGGTTTCTGATGCTCGGCTTTGACTTGCGCACATGTGAAGCATTTAGCTACATAGGTGGCTACAGACTTCTTCAAGCCTATCCACCAATAATTTGCCCTTAGATCCTGGTACATCTTATCGGCTCCAGGATGAACGGAATATTTGGAACTATGGGCTTCCTGGAGGATAACATCCCGTAGCCCTCCATAAATTGGAACCCATATTAGTCCATTTAATCTTAGGATTCCGTCCTTGCTAAGAGATAACTGCTCCTCAGTTACTCCTAGTTTCTCGTTAGGGTAGTTAGCTTCCAACACAACTTCCTTCTGTGCAGCTAACAACCTTTCAGTCAAACTGTTCTTTATCTCCATGCGCTTGGCATTGATTCGGATGGGTTTCACCCTTTCCTTTCGACTTAAGGCATCAGCGACTACATTCGCCTTGCCGGGATGATATCTGATTTCACAATCATAATCATTTAAAGTCTCCATCCATCGCCGTTGCCTCATGTTTAAATCCTTCTGATTAAACAGGTGCTGGAGGCTCTTGTGATCAGAATAGATCACACACTTAATTCCATATAAATAATGCCTCCAGAGTTTTAGTGCAAATACAATGGCACCCAACTCCAAGTCGCGGGTGGTGTAATTCTTTTCATGCACCTTTAACTGTCTTGAAGCATAGGCAATAACCTTGCCTTTCTGCATAAGCACACACCCCATGCCGATGTGCGATGCATCGCAGTAAACCACGAATTCTTCGGTACCTTCAGGCAATGTCAGTACAGGAGCGTTGCTCAACTTCTGCTTCAAAATATCAAAGGATTAATGCTGCTTAGGACCCCAAACGAACTTTACTTTCTTCTCACTCAAGGATGTTAGGGGTGCAGCAATCCTTGAAAAAATTTTCAATGAAACGTCTATAATATCCTGCCAATCCCAGGAAGCTACGAATCTCTGTAGGCGTCTTTGGCTCTTGCCAGTTCATAACTGCTTCTACCTTAGCGGGATCCACTTGGATACCACGCTCACTCACCACATGTCCAAGGAATTGGACTTCTCGAAGCCAAAACTCACACTTGGAAAATTTGGCGTAGAGTTTCTCATGATGTAGAAGTTTGAGAATACAGCGAAGGTGTTTCTCATGGTCAGCTTGATTCTTAGAGTAAATGAGGATGTCGTCGATGAAAACGATGATGAATTTATCTAAGTATGGCTTGCAAACGCGATTCATGAGATCCATGAACGCGGCCGGTGCATTAGTGAGCCCAAAAGGCATCACTAGGAACTCGTAATGACCATATCGAGTCCTAAATGCAGTTTTATGCACGTCTTCATCTCTAACCTTCAGTTGGTGGTAGCCTGACCTCAAATCAATCTTCGAGAAATAACTTGCCCCTTGCAATTGATCGAACAAATCGTCGATCCTGGGCAAGGGATACCTATTCTTTATAGTGACTTTGTTAAGTTCACGGTAATCGATGCACAGACGCATCGATCTGTCCTTCTTCTTGACAAACAGGACTGGCACTCCCCAAGGAGACGAACTAGGTTTAATGAAACCTTTAGCTAGCAATTCATCCAGTTTTGTTCTCAATTCCCTCATTTCCGTTGGTGCCAGCCTATAAGGTGCTCTAGCAACTGGTGCTGCTCCAGGGATGATGTCAATTCTGAATTCGACTTGTCTATCTGGTGGTAAACCAGGTAGTTCTTCAGGAAAAACTTCTGGGTATTCAGAAATGACGGGGATGTCTTCTATCTTTGGTTTAGGCTCATCAATAATCACTTGTGCCATGTAGATGACACAACCCTTCTTTAAACACCTTAAAGCCTTGAGCATAGTCACTTGCTCAGGCAGTCCATACTGGGTATCTCCCCGAATGGTAAGTGATTCACCAGACGGAGTCTTTATCACCACTTGCTTTTTGTTGCAGACAATTTGGGCCTGGTTATGAGATAACCAGTCCATACCGAATACTATGTCAAAACCGGCCAACTTAAAGGGAAGTAGAGACAGAGGAAAAGAGTGGTTCTTAATGGATATAACACATCCATCTAACACAGTTGAGACGGTTTCTATGGTGCCATCTGCTAACTCTACCTCATAATTTATACTCAAGGTTTTGACAGGTAAATTCAGCAATTTGCAAAACTTATGATCTACGAAAGACTTATCAGCGCCTGAATCAAAAAGTACTCTTGCATAGACATCATTTACAAGAAAAGTACCTGTGATCACATTGTCGTCTAGAACCGCTTCCTTTGCGTCCATTCTGAAGACCCTAGCATTGGTCTTCTTGGCCTCTTCAGGCTTCTTGGCGTATTTAGGGCAGTTGGTTTTAATGTGCCCTTTCTCATTGCAACCGTAGCATGTTGCATCCTTCAGCTTTTTGCAATCCAAGGTTTTGTGATCCTTAGACCTGCATATACCACAAGCAAAGGTTTTTGACTGAGTCTGTGAGTTCGACTCTAACCTGCACTTCCCAAAGTGCTGTTTCTTGCATATCTTGCATTTGGGCTTCTCGCCATAATGATGCCCATCTTTCCTTGACTCAGATCCTTTCTTGTTGTCACCGTTCCCACGGTGCTTCTTGTTCGACCTCCGTGAACTATCATCTTCACGTTTTCTCTTCTCAGCATCCTTATTCCTCAGCGATCTTTGCCTGACCGCATCCAAAGTAAGGGACAAAGATATGTCAGCTACAGATCTAAAAGTAGCTGGCCGAGAAGCCTTTACGCTTGCCTTTATTTTCGGGGCTAAATCACCGATAAAACGAGCTATTCTCTTTGGTTCCGGGGTTACCAGATACGGAACCAACCAGGACATTGTGTTGAAGCTCGTGAGGTAAGCTTGACAGTCAAGGTTTGTCATCAGCAACGATAGAAAATCAGACTCTATCTTCTCCACCTCATGCTGAGGGCAATAATTTTCCCTGATGAGGGCAACGAATTGTTCCCAATACATGATGTACAATGGGATTTTCCCGGTGGCTTGAATCAGTGATCTCCACCAGGCTAAAGCTTCGCCTTTAAATGATTGGGACACAAACTTTACAATATCCCTCTCAGTGCACCCGCTGATATCCACTACCGTGTCCATCTCATCTAACCACGTCATGCAGTCAATGGCTCCTTTTTCCCCATTGAAATCTCGGGGTTTACACGAAACAAAATATTTATAGGAGCAACCCTTGTTACGGGGTTCTTGATGTAATACAATCTGCTGAGATGGAACACTGTGGTGGTTTGTGGACTGACGATCGTCATCCACTTTCTTGGGTTCCTCCTTCTTGGAGGGAGGCTTGCTGTGAGCCTCAGATTGAGCTTTAGGCTTTGAGCGTGGTGTAGATAGGGTTCTACTCCGAGTCCCACTATATTCTTCATACTGCCGCTCCAAGGCCTTTGTAACTGCGTCGTCTACTAACGCTTTCAGTTCAGCACCCGTTAAAGTAATTTGGGCGTTATCATTATTCTCCACTGGGTGACTAATAATTTCATCCGAGTCAGCCATTTTAATTGAACTGTTACATAAAACAATGACAACAGTTTATTTGGGAGTATATTATGGAATTGCCCCTTAGGGTAATTCATTAACCATGGTACACAGAGACCATATTTGGTTAATTTATTAATCATATTTATTTAGGATTTCTATTATAATTTATCCTAATTATAAAACAATAACAGTTTTATTTGTGGCACAAAAGCCTAGTCACAAGGACATTTTAAATTATAAGCTATGATTTCAGAGAATCAAAACATGGAGGTATACTGGCACAACAGGCCTAGTCACAAGGACATTTATAAATTATAAGCTATGATTTCAGAGAATCAAAGCATGAAGGTTTGAACCTAGTTCATTACCTTTATCTGACAGGGAGTCATCGCTACCACTGTCTTTTGGCTCATATAGAAATGAGTAGGGCCCGTAGGCGCTATATTACCACGTATGGTCAAAATATGATCATCTCAATTGATGATCTAAACCCATGATTCAGAGATCATTAAATTGGGTTAGGAATCTGTGGAAATATCCTTATAAAAATGACGTGTGTGATTTTAATGAATCACGTCTGCCAGGTGTGTTAACATATTTTCAGATGTTAACAGGGATACGAATCTTTTAAACAGGTCTTACCATCATGGCCAGGTCTTCATAATGACACTCAGGCTAGGTTTCACTCTTAAGATTCTTATTCAATATTTAATAGGCAGATTATTATCCAAAAAGGAATGATTTTGATTTATTTATTTCATGTAATATATTTATGCAGATAATAGCAACAATGAAATTTATAAACATAACATTCCATTAATTTATTAAAAGGTTACACGTCACCCTAAACGGGACTTCTTAAATAAACAAACTTACCCACGCAGGGGTTTAAACAAGGACTTACCCACGCAGGGGCTTAACAACAAACATCATAATAGTCCACGCAGGGACTTACACAAATAACATAATAGTCTACGCAGGGACTTAAACAATAACATACCCTCGTAGGGGTTAACAGAAGGATAGACCCACGCAGGGGTCAAAACAAACAAGCATACCCACGCAGGGGTTTATACAGCAAGACTGGCCCACGCAGGGGCTTAACAACAATTGGAAGGATTCAGTGGTCCTTCTTGCTCTTCCCTTTGATCAAGCTTGTCAATCCTTGGAAGAAGCTTTGTCTCTCCCTGCGGTCGCGGTGAAAGTCTCGCTCAACCTGATCCATTCTCTGAAGAATTTCCTCCCGTTCTGGGGGAGAAAACCGTGGCGGCTGCGATTGCGTCCGGATTATAGGCCTGGCAGGTATCTGGTACCCATGAGTTGGGTACCCTACTCCCCAAGGAGCTCCATAGGGTCCTTGGGTGTTATAGTTAGCCGCTACCATGTATGGGTCGGCTTCGGCGTAGTTGTAGTTGGTGTATGCCAGCGGTCCGAATGGATCATATGTTGCTGGAGCAGTATAAGCAGGGATAGGGTTATCAAAACCCATTGGTGGTTGCGGTGCAACTGGTTGCGAAGGTCCACCCATTTGTGGGTCCTCCTGAAGTGGCGGGTAATGACTGCCACTTGATTGGCGTGGGGAGCTAAAATGGAAATCCCCCGCTCGCGCAGACATACGTGCGCCTGTCCTCCTACGTCTCGGAGGTTGTGGAGCTGCCGGCTGAACTGGTGGCGGTGGAGGCGGTGGCGTGACTGCCACAAATCGATAATCCGCAGAGGGATCCTGCTGCTGCTGATGAGGCGACGAATGGTGCGAGGGTGTAAAATACCACTCACACTGGTTAAACCGTGCCTGAAAACTGTCTGGACCACCATAGGGTGATCCGTGGAAAAATGAACCATCCGAGATCTCGATAGGATGGTTCGGAGTTCCGGTTGCGGGCTCGACGGGATCCGTGTCCTCGTCCATATCCATAGCGTTGTCTCCCGAGAAGTGGTCCTCCGGTCCCAATGGGTTAAAACCCACTGGTTCTTGTATATAATTCGCCGGGTTAAACCGGCCCTTAAAAACAGGTGTAGGGTCTCCAAAAGAGTGGTGCGATAAGGATCGCTGTAACGGTATGTAGGAAGGTTGAGGGTTGTTGGGCTCATTTTCTGAATGTGGCCCATAAGAGTTATGTACGGGAGGTGTTGAACTGTGCGAAACCGACCGTCTAGCTGGCTCGAAAAGGTTCCTCCGGTTCTGTCGAGGATCGTTACTCTCGGTAGTAGAAGGAGCTCGCATATGCGAAGGTCCTGCCTCGTTGTCATTGGGGCGGTGATTGGCCCCTTTCCTCGTCCCCTTCTTCCTTGGCGGCATTTTCAATCCTGTCAATATAACATGAGATAACAACAAAATATATGTAAAATAAAGGATAACACAAAACAAAATGGAATTTGTCCTATGTTATATGTCTAGACTCGAAAGTTTAGAAATGTGCAATTGTGTCATTGAGATCAAACACAAAAGGCTAGTGTTTAATTCACTCAATGTTGGCTCTGATACCAACCTGTCACACCCCGAATTCCACGTGTCACCGGTGGGCCTGGTGGGGGAGTATCGTGACGTGGTTGGCAACATAATAGTCAAACAACACAATATATAAATATGCACAGCGGAAGCAAATGAGAAATGTAATTCAACTTTAATAATATTGTAATATCGTGTATCACAACAGTTGAAGGTTTGTCCACAGAAGGATCAAAAATAAATAATAGTTCAACAGACGATAGGAATCTTAAGCTTGCGAGACTCTTTATTGATACTAAGGAGAAAATCCCAGCCGATTACGCTTAGTACCTGCATTTAATCTTTTTGGGAAAATACGTCAGTTTACACTGGTAAATACAATCAACTGACTCATTTTGGAAAATGATTGAAAATTGGTTTGGATGCACATGGCATAAACATTTTATTTAACTTGGGAGAATTATTTAAATATATAATCTTGTGAACGAATTACATGTTCCTTATGCGTTCAGTAGCCCGGACGTACCGGGTTAAAGATCAATAGACACACCACTTTATTCTTTTGTGCACTGACGGGTGTACGCCTACACCCCACGCTTAAGTCGTGGCCATTTCGTAAAATGATACCAAGGATATCCGGGACATGGTCATTAACCCCCCAAAGGCTTTAAGTAAACAAGACTATTTAAACGAGCCGATCAAATTATTCAATTAACCACCCAACGATGGAAGTTTTGATGCCCGATCAAGCGGTATTCTATATACCGTAACCCAAGCCCGTATAGGGAAAATAAGTTAAAAGTATTTACCTGAGCAATGTAATAATCACAATAAGCAAATGCAAGTAGCTTTTACTGGTACTCCTAATCTGGAACGAAGGTTTATAATAACCTATTAGAATCCTAACGGGTCTTTAATTAAGCTAAAGCTTAGACCGGTTAGTTTCAAAGATACGGTTCGTACGCACGATTAAGCGATGACCGGATAGAATGTGTTTTAGACCCGAAAAGTATGAAGACTTGTTTAATATGGGTGTATTATACACATTCTGGATTTTGAGATAAAACCGATAAGGTTTGACCCGTTTTGGCTAATTTATGTAAACTAGTTACATAAACCGAACCGAACGCGTAATAAGCGTAACGGGTAATAATGAGAGCCATTTACAGGTTTCCTAAGTTAATATGCTCCAAATATATTGTGACATTAGTAAGATATCATTTATTATGCCCGAAATGAATTTAAACACAAACTATGCCCCGTAGGGGTAGTTTGGTCATTTATAAGGTGATAAAAGAGTTTAAGTAATATCCTGAGTTACAGGTCTGATGTAATCAACAAAGATAATCAATTTGCTAAGTTATATCAGTAGGTTATTGTATATATGTGAAATTTATCAATTATAACAAAACTATGCATCGTAGGGGCATTTTGGTAATTTCACATAAGCCGAAAAGCTCAAAACTAAAGTCTGAGTTAAACAACTTTTTCTTATTGATAAAATATTGTAATTTACCTCAAATATCAGTAGGTATCACCCTTGTATGTTTAAAAATAGTTTTAGTACATACTATGCGTTAAAAACGCTAAAAAGGGCGATTAGAAGCCATTTCCGGGCTCTATACATAAATCTGATATTTTTATTATTCCAGGAGGTTTAAAATAATTTATTTACCATATGTGATCAATAGCAAAAGGTTTAGAGTCAACTAGATATGTAAAACTCATTTTATAGCCCGTAAGGGCAAAACCGACAATTACCGGATTAAGCCTACGACTATAAGTTATGCTCAGCCTAAAATTAATTAAAAATCTTCAAAAATCCCAAAATAATATATTACATCAGTGGGTAAAGAGTTTGATATCAAAAAGTATATTTAAATAGGCTATACGCTAATTATGTCGTTTAATCGCTAATTAAGCTTCTAATTACGCTAATGAGCATAACTCTCAATCTACACCTCAAACTGATGTCAAATTTTGGGTGCAAGTTTATATATCAGTAATTAAGGTTTCTACTCTTTTACATTTTTCAAAAATCACGTTTTAAGGTGAAAAGGGCATAATGGTCAACATATGAGCAATTAACGGAATCATGCGTATTAATTGGTTAACTAATGAACCATGGTGTATAATCACAGAGGGTTATACTAGCATGTAACCTGGTCCAAATAGAGCTCCAAAGTATTTCTAAATCATACCAAAACGGGTCAGAACTGAAGTCAAAGCAAAAGTCAAAGCTTTGCGACTTTCGGTTCCGAACCGGGTCTAAACAGTAAATTGTCGGGTTGAACATGTTTAGACATGTTCTTATACTAATTACCAAGTTATATTAATGATCAAACAGGTTGTATGTGTTCTACATTGCTAATCATGCATAAATTAGAAATTAAGTATCCTGTTGACTTTTTATTAACAAGTTTGACCCGACATTTGACCTAGTTAGAGTGGGAATTAGGGGGAACCCTTTTAAGGGTTTATTACCCACATAATTACCAACTTATAATTACTTTTGATTCGACTAATCACTGGACTATTAGTGATTAATCTTAAAGTCAACCGTTAATTACGACGGTTTGACTTTTAAGCTATAACTAAGCAAAAACTTAATTAAGGAAGGATTAGCAAACTTACTGAAGTCCTATGCACGAAATGTGAAGCTTAGAGAGAAGTCCTTAGCTCCAGAAATGCTCCAATGTGCAGATGAAAGGTGTGAAGCATTGGTTGCAACTCATGACCCTTTTATAGTGAATTTTTCACCATAGAATGTTGACATCTAAGTCTACAACTGACCATAACTTACCCACAAGTGTCCCTAGTGCTCTAGAAACTGTTTAGGGGTCGCCCACAATGTGAAAATATCAGTTAAAGGTCGGTTGAGCGCGTTTACAGGCTGCTGTCCAAAGTTGATGTTACTGTGCATCGGACGCGGCCTGCGTAAGGTCTTGTTAACCTTTACGCGGCCCGCCTGAGACCTGTAATCAGATTTCACATTTTCTAGTTTCCGCATCTTTGTCCCTTGGCTCTTCGAAAGGTCAACTAGCTTATATTTTTGCATTTTGACCCCTTCTTATTTATCTACAAGGGCCTTAAGACTTGTACCTACTTTGCCAAGTCCCTGGACATTTCTGGTTAACCCAAAAAGTCATAACTTTCAACGTTAACGCTTTAACCCCTTGTATACGAATTTGATCATAACTTTCTCATACGATAACGAAACTTTATGAAATTTATATCGTGTATTCCAGTGAGCATAATTAACAGTTACAAAGCTTCGGGTTTGTCAAAAGGCCACTCAGAGGTATAACTTAAACATGTTGACACATTTAACTCCTGTAGTTTGTAATCTCTCACTTTTAGCTTCACATGATCCAGGATTTATTCGTTTGATGCTATAAACATCGTGTAGGGTTAATGTATAATATATTTATTCACTGTTGACATTTAGAACTCGTATATTCACATACTTTCTATGATTGTCAACTTTAGTCCTTTCAGAACATTCTTTCACACGTTCAATCATATGACACGTGTCAACACTTTATAGGACGTGAATTTTTGAGGTGTTACAACTCGTCCAACCTTTGTTGTACCTGCTTTGTTGTTGGTCGGCCACAAGTATTTTGTTGGACAACCGGTGGTTTCTTGGTAGATTTCTTTGGAGTCAACACCGCTTTAATCTTTGACATCAGACTTTTTTGCTGAGCTGGGGGGAGCGACTCTAATTGTTGTCTAACAATATTTAGCTCTTCGACCACGTCAACGTCATCGTCTATCAATTTACGACTTTGGAAGTTAAGCTTTCGCTAGAAGACGTCTATGTCTTCGAGTTGAATCGGACGCTCTGCACGGTTAAAAACAACATTGTTTAAGTCACATGATTAACGGAAATATATCACATAAGTGTTGTACATTTAACAATTATTACCTTCACGCATGTACTTTTCTATCCTACAAGCACAGGACAACCCACAACCGTACCACATTTGGCAACCACATGATGAATGAAAGCGCTCCAAGACATCTAGCTTCCTAAGTGCCTCTCCCCTCAACAGGTGAAGGGCTGTATGGGATACTTTTCCATGTAGGTGTTGAAACAACGGATGTTTGTGGTGGTTCATTCTTTTTTCGATGCAGTCTCGAAAACTCTTCCTTATTTCACCGAACTGTGTCTCAACTACATCCCGGACACAACCAACTACATTGTCCAGCGAGCTCCTATCTAGGACGTATCTCTTTAAGTTGGCGTGTTGGCTCTCAACTCTGTTTGTGGTACGATTACCAAAGTTGCGCCTCTTATCAGTCCACGCAAAGACGAACATCTCCTTATAGTCTTTTAGCCAGTTATCGTACACGTAATTGAAGACCTCTAAAAAGTAAAAATAATTTAATAAAATTTACATAGGTGAGTCGTATGTTATTAGAAAAACTTACTAGAACGTTTGCACTCCACAAGTCGCTTTCGCATCTTGTGCAAGTGGTACTCGTAGATGGGTATGGATGGAGACTCAATCAATGTCCCCCAGAATGACAAAAATTTATCCCAATCTTCTTCTGTGAAGGCAGCCTTGTAGTGTTTCATAACATTCTGTTGTATGGGCCACCTGCAAAGAAGCCTGGAGGCGTCTAGAAATACTTTAGCACACGCGCCCATAAGGGCAAGGTCTTTATCCGTTACAATCACACGTGGCTCCATACATTCATCCAACATTGACTTGATCCTCTCAAGCACCCACACAAAGTTATCACCCCGTTCTTTACTAACAACGCCATGCGCGATACAAAACGAATGGTTGGTAGGTGTCATACCAACAATTTGGATAAATGGCATATTGTATAAGTTTGTCTTGTACGTCGCATCGATCAGCATGACGTGGGGGAATGAACGCCACATGTATCTCGAGTACTGATGAAGAAATAAGATCTTTGTTACGATCTCTGTTCCGGGTTCCTCCCGTGTCTCGTAAATAAAGTCGTTGTTTATCAGCACGTTTTCTAGTGACTGCATGGGAGTCAATCCTTGTCTTTGTTCGGCTCTAATCTTCGCCACAACATTTTGAACGTCTTTCTGAACATGAAACCTGTCGGGGTCCTGCTTCCTTATTGTTTGAAATATTTTGCGCGGCTCTATGTTTTGAGCTGTCAGCTGCTCGATCAGTTTCTTTTCACTTGGAGTAAACCTTCGCACAAACGCGTGGGCCGATAGGTCCTCACAAAGTTCGTGGTTATGTTCAATTTTTCCGTCTTTTATCTCCCAGGTTTCATATGGGTGGTCTCGCACAACCAGCAGGTAAAACGGGCAACTGTTTTTTTTTGCTTCCGACTTTTCTAAGTGTTGCTGTAGTGTGGTGCTCACCACCACGGTTACATTCAAGCCATACCCTCCCGGTTCTTCCCCCGATTTTCTTTGATTGACGGGTGACAATAATAAAACCATCCGCGTTTGCTATTTCTTGTATCCGTTTCTTTAGTTCATCTAAAGAGTTGAAAACCTGTAACATCGACAATAATAACAATATTAATAATAATAATAATAATAACAATAACAATTAATCTATGTAACATAACAAAATAAAATTGATACCTGCTTTTTTAAGTACGGATTGTCCGGGATGGGGGGGGGGGTGCCTCACCACCATATCTACCATATCCACCATAACAACCATATCCACCATATCCTCCAACGTTCGGATTGTTTTGATGAACGTAAGGACTGCTCGGGGAAATGAATTGCTGATGACCATCGTCTCCTCCGTATCCACCGTATCCACCATATCCACTTTCTCCTCTGTATCCACAGTCTTCTCCGTGTCCACAGTCTCCTCTGTATCCACCGTCTCCTCCGTATCCACCATCTCCTCCGTAAGAATGTTCACACCCATATCTATAATCCGGATACCCTTGTTGCATCGGATAACTTGGTTGACCAGCATGGTATGAGTCATCTACAGGGGCTGTTTCATCAACAAGGGGATGCGTGTTCAAATCTAAAAACGGTCTGTTTTGTTTTCCTTGTATACTAGACACAACCTCCTCTTGCTCGTTAGAATCGGGAACGCCAGACTCCTCCAAAATGGACGGCCGAATCATCATTAGTAAATAATAAACTAAAACAACAAGTAATTAAAACATTTAAGCTAATAACTGTTACCGGAACGCTTTCAGGCACCCAGTTGTCACTAGAATACTGCCCGAAGACATGATGACATTTCAATACTTCGGGATGATAAGAACACAAATGTAAACAACAAGAGTTTCTTTCGAAGAAATAGAAGAAGAAACATAATGAAATGAATGTTGAATGCTCGGGTGGACCAACAATGCACTGTATGTTGCACTTTATATGAAATATAGACGCCTCGTATAGCTCTAGACGCCCCATATTGCTTTATGTCACATGTCAGACACATAGTCAAATCAGTATCTAAGACGCCTCGTATAGGCCTATACGAGGCGTCTTAGTACCCTCGTATTGCTCCCTTGTACAGGCCTAGACTCCCCGTCTGATGTGACGTTGTACGAGGTTCAGAGGTTGGTCGGAAAAAGTAACCCTAGACGCCTCGTATAGGCCTATACGAGGCGTCTAGTAAGGTGTGGAAATAGGGAGTTGGGTGTGGGAATATGTACACCCTTATTAAATAGATAAAATTTCAAAATTTTAACACTTTATTTATATGTAAGTTGGTTATAATACAATACAATCATATAATTAAACACTTTATGTAAGATTGGTTTTAAACACCTCATGTAAGATTGGTTATGAGGGGGTAGGGGCGCCCATCACTCAGCACTCATTCATCACTCACAACATGCAATCAATTTATGCCATGTCATCGAGCATTTTTCCATCACTAGTGATGGATTTTAGTGGAACCACTCACAACACATTATCAAAATCATTCAAAAAATAAAAAAACAAAACTTAATTGCATCAAGTTTTCAACGCGTGAAACGTTCAACGCGTTTTAGGATCCACGCGTGATCATCACCGGCGGCGGTGGTGTTCCACGCTTATAACGCATGGTCGATCACCCCATAACGGGGCGCCCCGTCCCCTAAGGGAGAGGATCAAATAGCAAGTTTGTTTTAGTTAGGAAGTGTAGGAAGAAATAATAGAGTGACACATGACAAAGATAAAAAAAAAACATAAAGTGAGACATTTTAGTAAAAAAACAATTAGCCAGATCATAATTCCCCCAAAACCGTCGCCACCGGACCACGACTCCACCATCACCGTACCCACTCACCTCAACATTACACCGTCTAATATGTGTTCAAAAATTCCGGTCCCATTCGATTGCGTAAATCCAGTAAAACCAAAGCTAGCTTCATTACCCGATAAACCAAAGGACAAGAACTATCTGTTCCCATTTCAACCATAAGACGCACAAGACCACTTATTCTATTATTTGGGCCTTATTATTTATTACAATCTGGGCTTAATTATCATAAAACTAATTATTTGGACTTTGTTACCAAACAAGTTTTGGGCTTAATGAATAATATCAAGTTTCATAATTTTCTCTTAGGGGTATCCTCGTATATGTTTTGGGGTATGCTATGTATACAACCGAAAAAAAAACACTGCGGCTCATTCTACATTGGTTCTGCCGCTGCATCAAACTACTACCAAAGAGATGCAAAGTATTCATATATCTTTGTTGTGATCAGAAGAATATTGGACATTAGTTTAGTGCTCATTATTCTGTCATGATACACTCCCCATTTGCACCTTGGATGACTCGATGCATCACTCTTCTGCTTCAATGTACTAAACCCGACTTCGGTCAATAGAAACTGCATATATATTTGAACAGTTTTGGGGAGTTAGCTAGTAAGCAAAACTGATGAAATTCAAAAAAGGGTGTGGAGATATCAAATATATATCACCTTGTCTAACCCAGCCATGCAAAGGCGAGTTGCGTAAAGCATTGTAACATCCTTCGATTTGCAAGAGATGTTGCACTGAGGGCACTGATAACAATTAAGAGAAAAGAACAATGAGGAAGTTGATAGATATATAGATTGACTAATTATACAGTACTCGCGGTACTCTCGTTGTATATTTTGGTAAAGTTTATATATAGTTGACAGTAAACAAACCCTCTTATAACTTCGACGACGTTGTTGAAGCCACTTCTTAATACATGACCTTCCATATATATGCCCACAAGGAAGACAGCTGCAGTGTATGATCAACACACAGTTAAAAGTGTAAACATCTTTCACTCAATGTAGGTCACACATAAGATAAGACCAGGATGCTATTTTTGTTAGAAACAATGAAGATAACCTGATCATATGAATTTAGATTAGATATATTATCATTTGACAAACAGCTTGTGCCTCCAAACATTTTATGATCAATGTTGGCATGAAGAATTAATTAAGGGTTGGTTAAACGTACCCCTGTTGCTTAATGCGCAACTCCCTCTTGATTTTACTGATTTTTTTTTTTTTTAAAACCATACAGTCCGTATAAGATGTAACATACGAACTATACGGCCTGAAAAAAGATGTAACATACATTCGTTACCCTTTTATGTGGACCCTAAGAGCTTATAAAAGTAAAATTCACCCTTTTATACGGTTTGTTTAACGACTGATTTGACAAAGGGCACATTCAATAAAAACTGGAGTATGGTTTCAACAAATCTTATTTATTAAGTATATGTTGAAAATAATGATTTCATACCAAATTTGATGATCTCCTTCATTAGCCCAAGCTTCCAAACAAATGCTACAAACATCAAATTCACCCGATCTATCGATCAACCGGCCTTTGAACACCGCCGCATCTACCCTAGGTAAAGTTGTCTCCACCGCGATCAAATCATCAACTTTTTCGTCGTCTTCTTCATCATCATCAGCTTCTTCTTCATCTTCATTGTCGTCATCATCACTTTCTTCATCATCATCATCATCATCATCATCATCATCATCATCATCATCATCATCATCATCATCATCATTACTATATTCATCATCTTCTACATGTAATTCAAAAAGTCCAAAGTACTCTCCCAGGCTAACTAATTCGTTTGTAAGAAGCGTAAACAGATCCATTATATTTAGGTTTTGCTCATTGGAGCTCTCAACAGGTCTTTATATGCATGTTCTTAGCAAGACGAGTTGGTTAAGGAAAGTCATGATGTATTTACGCGAATAGTTGATTATTTTATTATTATTTTTGTTTAAATTTAAATGTTTATAATGTATTTCTTTTTTTCATTGGTTGTGACAATTTATAGATATGATTGACTCGTATATAATTTTAAGATATTGGATTTCGTTCTTAATTTACATGCCACGTCAGCGAAGGTCTTACAATTTATTAAAAGAGTTAATTACATTTTTCGTCTATGTGGTTTGTAAAAAATCACTATTTCAGTCTATTAGTTTAAAATTTGTCATTTCAATCCCTGTGTTTTCTCTTTTGTAACTATTTCAGTCCACTCGCTTAACACCGTTTATTTATTCTGTTAAGATTCAATGAAATGACTAAATTGCCCCTATAAAAAAAACTAATATACAAAATTATAAAGCTTTAAAACAATTAAACGTGGGTCCCACTTCACAAAGTTGCCCCCACTACAGTTTTCCGGTCATCTTCTCCGACGACCCCAAGGTTTTCCGGTCATCTTCTCCGACGATTCGAAAATGATGAACTCATTGATGGGTTACCTAAAGTAAAAAAAAAAAAAAAAAGAATAAATCATGAATAATGTTCAAACAATGCACCTTACAATTAAAGCAATCATCAACAAAAAACTGAAACATCCACAAATTGCCGGAATATCCAAATCTCCACCTTTGAAATCCGACCAACGCACTGGATTATCTAAATCGCCGCCACCTTTGGTCTCCGGCCAACTCATCCGAGCACCATTCGATGTAATAATTATACCATATTACTCATCTCTTCTTTCTGAACAAATGCCCAATTGTCTCAAGGGTTAATTGTTATGATTGAATACGAATTTTACGAATTGATATGGGCCCTTTTTAGGGTTCTTATATTTTTATACCCAACAAAGTAACAGAATCTTCTAATTTTGGAGATAACTCGCGTTGTGGTGTGGTGGTTGTGTGACGGGGATGGCGGAGGTGTGTGGCGTGTGGCGTGTGGCGGAGGTTGTTGTGGTGTGGTGGTTGTGTGACGGGGATGGTGGTGGTGTGTGGTGGTGGTTGTGTGTCGTGGAGGTGGGTAGTAACGAGTGTTGTTTGGTGGTGGGGGTTGTATGGTCTGGTGGTGGTAGTGGTCTGGTGGTGTAATAGCGGTTTGTAATTTGTTGTGTGTTTCTACAGAGAGAGACATTAACACTGTGTTCCCGAGTTAAGTTGAGGAGAGAAAAGAAATGATTCTCTCATTTTCTTTTCTTTTCTCTCCGTTTCTCTCCAAATTGGAAAGATTAATTTAAGACAAAAAATCTCTCATTTTCTCTTCTTTTCTCTCCTTTAATGAAACTCTGGAACACAATAAAAAAATATTTCCTTCCAAATTTTTTCTTTTCTTTCATTTAATGAAACTCGGGAACATAAGTATGGTGATTAAACAACATGTTAACAATTTAGCCCCTCAACTTCTTGGTTTGACAATTTAACCCTTTATTTATTTATATTTTACCTTAAATAACAGGGGCATTATGGTCATTTAATATAAAACTAACAGAATAACTAGATGGCATTAACGAAGGTGGACTTAAATAGTTACGAAAGTGAAACCACATGGACTGAAATTGCAATTTTAAGCTAATGGACTGAAATAATGATTTTTGACAAACCACAAGGACGAAAAACGTAATTAACTCTTATTAAAATAACTAGGTTATAATCTCATATTAAGCGTGTTGATAAATGTAATGTTATACAATTAATAATAAAAGAGTTATGTTTTAAAAAAGTATATGCATTGAATGGTTGAATAATAATTGAATAAATTATAATGTAATTTGCTAACATATACAATCGTCAAGATATGTATTTATTAAATGAACATTGATGTGATAGTTATAAATTTTGTTAAGTTAATTTTTAAACAACATTTCTTTCAACTGGATGTTAAATTTGATTTTCTTTTAATACCACCTATAGTTTTTATTATTCAACATATTTTATTTTTACCATTCTTACCATCTAACCACATTAAATATTTGATTTTTTTTAGAAATCACTCATAAAAACAAAGGAAAATTACAAAAATAACCATTGACTAAAACTATTTTCAAATTTAGCAACTTCACATGTCCTTGAGAGGTCTACATATAGACGCATCTCATGCTTATGCACTACTCCAAGGGCACGTGAGATTGCTAAATTTGAAAATAGTTTTGTTCAATGGTTATTTTTGTAATTTTCCCTAAAAACAATCATCATAATTATGCTTTGTTTTATAATATTTTAACCAACATAATTTTGAACTTGAAGAAGAAACTTTTAAGTAAATGATATAAGAGCATCAATAACGCACTGGTTTGGAATTGAAGTCCAAAATCGGACCAACACTTCCGAACCACCCCTGCGTTGTGAGGGTTTGACCATGGTGGTCTAGTTTGTTCCACCGGACGAGCTTGGTTTGCAATTGTGGGGACCACACACTCACAAACTTTTTTTAGTATAAAAAGTGGGTGTGATGTGGAGGTTTAGAATAGAGTTGGTGGAAAAGTAAGGTTTAGAATGGTTGAGGTTTGGAATAATGTGACAGGTGATGTGGTAAGTTTAGATTTTGGACTTTGACCAACGTTGTGGATGCTCTAAGTTTATTTAAAAAAATTAATGACTAATTTCATTTGGTTAATGATATATATCATAACTATCTTTTATTAAAAAAAGAGTAAAATACAATTTCAGCCCTGAGGTTTACACCCAATCACACTTTCAGCCCTCATTTCAAAAAACTCAAACACTCCAGTCCCACAGTGAAAACAAATTACCATTACAAATAGCCCAACCATAACACATGGTCTAAACGTCAAATTCAAAACAATACTACATCAATGATTTGTACTTCGTGTAGAAAGTTGTATATTGTTTCGGGTTTGACCAACTTGGGTACAAAAACAGGTCAAACCTTTGTGTACATTCATATTAGCACTCTCTTTGGTTGAATGCATATGTTATCCGCCTTCAAGATTAGATTTATCATGATCGCATCGAAGCCATACCATCACTTAACAACCAGTTTTTAGCAAAGGTATATTGCATAATTTCTTGATAATCATAGACATCCATATTAAGTTAATGTGATTGTACTATTTACATCTCTTTTTTAACGGCTTAAATTACACCAAATCTGTCTTTGACGGGCTCGAACCCTTGACCACATACTCAAATATGATGCATTTGCTTTGAAGCTTGGTTGCTGGTTGAGATCATAGAATTTGGTTTTACATAATTCAGTAATTATTATTCAAAATATCTTTATCTATTTGATTTTACATAATTCCTCCTTAGCAGGTGCAACAAAAGATTGAACTAAATTCATGAACCAATGGTCAAAAATATAGGCAAAATAACAACTTTGCAATGAACCTTTCCTTTTTTCCTCCATAACCAGCTATTAAAGATGTACAAAATGCAGTTAATATTAAAAGCATAAGTAGAACATAGCAATGCAATGCATGCATAATATTCCCAATCGATCCTTTCATTCCCAAAACGCACACTAGATTGTGCAACGCATCAAATTACCGACTGTTTTCTGGTGCCTGCGCCCTAAGCTCGCATATTTGCTGCAAAATATGCAAACGTGAATCAAAGTCTTCAGCACGCTGCTCCAGTGAGTTTATACGCTGCTTTAATTCATCCATGCAAGAAGATACATACTGCTGAAATTCATTAAAACCCTCTCTGGTGTATGGGAAGTTGATAGTGGATGCCTGCATACATATTTGTACAGTTTTCGCGGGTCAGAAATTATCACCCCTAGTTTTCCAAACCCAAAGGAAGTTTAGTATGCAAAACTAACAAAATTGTTTTTACAACTTTTTTAAAAAGTTATTTTTGACAAACAGACTGCATCATAAAGAAAATTATAAATGTTGGTGTAAATATATACCTCGTGTGGCTTTTCATCGGCAACACAAAGCCGAGTTGCATAAAGAACTCTAATATCCTTCAATGTGCATAAGCTTTTGCACTTAGGGCACTGGTAACAATCAAGAGAAAAAGTATATAATAAGAGAATTGATATATAAAATCAAAGATTTTCTTTCTTGGAATTTTTATAGGCGACAGCGGACAAAGTGACAAACCTTCCCATCACTTTGACACCATATGAGCCACTTTCTAATGCATGACATTCCATATATATGCCCACAAGGAAGACAGCTGCAGCCATCACATAAACGTCATGATTAACGACGAGAATATGCAACATACCTTGCGAAAGATTGGTTAATAATAGATCGTACGGCTTCGTATGCAATCATGACAAATGCTTGAAGGCAGACAACAATCCAACATACGTATTGACCCGAGTCGAGTGCTAATAGAACACTAGCATGATTATATTGATATTGTGAAGAATATTAATGTAAAGAAAAGGTCTGGCCTGTTTTTGTACTGAAAATTGGTCAAACCCGAAACAGTATACGATTCTTACTGCTAAAAGTGCAAATTATTGTTGTAGTATTGTCTTGGTTTTTACAAGTATATATGATGAATTTGAAAATTGGTTCTTCTTCATATTCATTGCTCAGCCAACAAAATCTATGCTTTTTAGCCTCCAATTTAATTCTCAATTCTATACATATGATTTTACGGCAGCATTACTAAATTTTGCTTGCCAATTGATGTGTAAAGTGAGTAAAACTGTAAGACCATCAACAAGAGACCCAAAAACGTGTCTGATCAACTCCATCGAAAAAACCCTTTTTCTTCAAAAACATCCAAAACTCACCCAATAATGGTGGTCAGGGCTGCAGTGTGATAGCCACTTGTGATGAGTGATAGCACACCGCGGCGAATGTGTTATCACGTGTGGATGAGGGGGAACTTGTGATAGAGGAATGTGTGTGTGTTTCACTTTTGTTATAAGGTGTGATTGGAGAATGTGAGTGTTTGACTTTGGTGTTAAGTTGTGATGAGTGTGAGTGACTGTGTGAATTGTGATAGAGTACATTGTGATGGAGTGAGGTGTCAATTGGTGATTGGGTGTAGTATGTGATGGATTGTGACGAGTGATGACCGTCCCTTCCACTCGAAAACCCAAAAACTTTGTCACATCACTTTTTTTTTTTTTAACCAATCATCACTCTCTAAAATTTATATATAAAAAGTACAATGGGCTCACCCTAATCCATTTTTTCTAGTTATCGGCCAAGAACTACACTTCAAAAACAGGTGCCAAAAACGAGCTATATATTTTTGAAGGCTAAAAACGAGAAAAAATGGCTTATTGGTCATGCTCTAAACCACCAACATCAGGTTTTGGCAGATCAGAGTGGTATGAAATACAATTGTTATAGAACATGTCACATATTCCTGAGCATGAAGCAGTTAAATTAAAAAAAAAAAAAAAACTTTGTAAAATTATAACACTGTGTTGGCTTGAATATTCATACCAAATTCGATGATCTCCACCACTAGTCCAACTTTCAAAGCAAATAGAGCAAACATCAAACTCATCTCTCTTCATCTCATTCTTTTCTTCATCATCATCACCACCATTCTTTTTGATCACTGGCTCACACTCATTCGACAATATCAACTCTTCCACTTCTTCGTCTACGTAATCATCATCATCGTCCTCTTCCTCTTCTTCATAATCATCATCATCTTCTTCTTCATCATCGTCGATGTTGTCTTGCTCTTCCTCAAACTCTACTACTGCTGGGTCTTCTTCCATGTCGATCGATGTATTATTGTTATTATCTTCCATTGTTGTTGCGAAAACTGGCGGCTCATGTAATGATCATAATTTAGGTTTTTACAATGGAAGCATGTGGGTGGTTTTATTTATTGTGGAGATATAGATGGTTATATTTTAACGAAAACTGCCACTTTGGTTTTAGTCCTAGTTCATTGCTAATCCTAGATTGTTAATTTAGTTTATGGGGTCTATAGTTTAGGAACCATTAAAACTTAATTTACAATTTAAAATTCTTGATTCATGGCCTTTTATATTTTTAGGAGCCAATCCAAGGCGAAAACACAAACCACCCCCTCCTCTAATCCTATCATTGGTTTTAGGGGTGTTGGGGTTTTTTTTCTCATATTTCGGGTTTTTAGGTCGGGTTGTTTGAGTTTTTTTGGGAATAAATGACACGATAACCGACCCATTTAAAATTCAGGTTATTCGAGTCGGCTTTAGTTTTCGAGTTTATATTAAAATGAATATATAAATGTTTTTTTACAAACGATCATCAAAACTCGTATTGCTACTAAAAAATATCATCAAAATTCATAATTCAAAAATCATATGATAATATAATATCATAATATTCAAAAGTCTCAAAACTTAATGTTTCAAATAGTAGTGACTCCAAACCAAAACGTATCTATAAAAAACACAATAAATGTTTGGGTTTTTTCGGTTTTGTGTTTTTGGGGCCGGGTTTTTTAGGTTTTGGCCATGAAAAATGACCCGATAACCGACCCATAGAATCTTCGGGTTGGTCGTGTTCGGATTTTTTGGGTTCGAGTTTTTCGGGTATTCTCTAATTCGGGTTCCGGTGACTTTGAATTCAAGTCGGCTTTCGGATAAAAATGGACAACCCTACTCGGCTTCTCTTCTCGGTGTTTGATAGATGACTTTCGATAGATGGCAAACGACAATGGATGAAGGTTCCAACGATGCTACATTATATGGGTGCTAAACGGGTCATTTTCGCAAGTTGACGGGTCCAACCCGAACACGACTCGTTTAGCCTAGTTTTTTTACATATTAATACTCTAAATTTACAATTTTACAAAAAAAAATGCAAATGTATATACATATATTCAAGTGATCAGGCGTGGCGATAGACTTAATAACAAATGTTCGGCTATGAGTTAGTCGTCCATATGTCAACTACATCATTGCTAACCCTTGATCCTTTGCAGCTTGCACCCAAGCAACCGAAGATTTTAAACATTTTCATTAGAAAAGAGTTAATGCAGTGTTTTTTATGGTATCCTTTTACAAATGTGCAAAAATAATAACCATACCCTTAAAATCCATCAAGAGTAAAGCTACTAGAAAGGTCTAGTAAGAGTGAGATGTAGGCAAATCATAGCTTTATCTATTACAAGTATGATTTTTTCAATCATTAACTTAAAAATTAAGGGTGCAACAAGCCAAACCGCTCATAATCAACTCGATTTTGTTCGTTAGAACTCAAATCACGTCTAGCTTGAGACTAAGCCTAGAACATATATTAAAGCTTATTTATTATATGAGTTTGGGTTCGAATTTCACATATTAAGCTTGACTAGGCTCGTAAGCCTAAACAACTTTATTGTTTATATCTTTACTATTTATAAATTATGATAAACTTTAACTAAATAATATACATTATGTTATATACAAAGGACATAACTATAAATATACAATATATAACATGAAACGGGATAAGGAGAAAACACTCAAAAGTGTGAGAACGGTGAGAACGCTTCCTGACCTAACACGTGTCACGCGGCCTAGAAAAGGGCGAAGGGGCTTTTTTGTCCTTTCATATTTCTTTTTTTAAACGCGTGTCACATCCCGTTTCCATCTTTTTGGCGTTTAATAAATACGCCGCGTTTTATTGTTTGTAGATCAGGATCACAGTTAATATTTTTGGCGTTTTAATTATGTTTTGGCGTTTTATTGTTTTTTTTTAAATGAGGATGCCTGTCTATGATGTAAAAAACATCAGTAATTTTCTTGATGTTTATTATATCAAAGTAGGATACAGGTCTATAATTTGACAGACAATTATGACGTTTTGAAAAGATAAATAAATTAAGTTATCCATGTATTGGCATTTAATTTAATTAATGTTTGGTAATAATGTTACGGTCTCTTCATTTTACTGTTTAGCAATTACTGTTTCTTTCAATTTCATCGGTGAATTAGTGTTGATTTTTCATTAATACCTTGTTTGGCTTTTTTTGGCGTTTTATAGCAACAGTGTGCTTTGCTAGCATCCGTTCTCTCAGTTTTCACACCATCAGTCGTTTTGCTGTTTTTGGCGTTTTATATTAAAATTTTTTTAGTCGAGAATTAGATAATAAAATCAGAGAATTAGATAACAAACAATAGAAACTGAAAAAAAAATTTATAATCTAATTTCTCTTCCAAATCTTCACTGTCATCAGCCTCTTCTGCTTTAACATTTTTGGTGTTTTAAACATGTTTTTGAATACCTTATGTAGATCCTTTTTTTCCTACATAATGCCCGTCTTCATTAAGGGGTAAAAGTCTTTTTTTCTTCGTTTTTTCATGAAATTTTGTCCATCCCATTCAGCAAAAGCTTATAGATATACCCACCTCAGATTAGAATCCATTCAGTGAGACTTCATGCAGAACAATACTCAATAAAAAAGAAACGACGTTCCGCATATGTGGCTTTTTTAAGTATCTTTTTTGGCGTTTAAAGTGTTGGAAAGATGGCGTTTATTTTTTTGGTGGTGT
The DNA here is from genome assembly GCA_030545235.1 of Helianthus tuberosus. Lineage (NCBI taxonomy): Eukaryota > Viridiplantae > Streptophyta > Magnoliopsida > Asterales > Asteraceae > Helianthus > Helianthus tuberosus. The sequence goes on along the minus strand of CM060357.1, from coordinate 36,356,081 downwards.
GATCAGTTGATTGTGCAGATACGTCTCTCTTATAAGATGTTTTTGGCGCGTAGTTTAGGCGGGATTTTTATTTATAATAAATGATATTAATAAAGTAGCGGTCTTTTCAGTTACTGTGTGTATTTTTTACTGGTTTTGTTCAGGTTTTTATGAGTTTTTATGGTCTTAGACATTCCATCTTCTAAGTTTGGTGTTTTTAATGGCTTTAAGTAGTTTTTGGCGTTTGTTTCCATTTTTAGCTTTTAATATTTCTTCTCTAAATTACTTTTATTATAGGTTGGGAGTTTTTGGCGTTTTACTTCATTATGGCGTTTCACAATAATTAAGACTTTTGGCGTTTATTAATATGATGTTATTTTTTTATTCTAAGTTGAAAAATACATAACAAACAACAGAAAAAGAAAAATAAAAAAATAAAAATAGAAACAATTCATCTTTCAAATCTTCACTGTCGTCAGTCTCTTTCTTCTTTGAAACATGTTCACTGGCGGTTTGGCTTTGTCATGCTTGTGTTTTTTTGGCCGTTTGGAAAGACAATATGACATGAGTTTTTTGTTTGAATATGTATCTTCAAACCACTCATCAGTGTCATTCGTCTAATTCTTGCCATTATAATATTCATCAATAACAAAACAAAAAAACTGACATAAGTCTGACCGCAGTATCTTTTTCTTGATGTTTTGTCCATCTCATTCAGCAACATGTTATTTGAGTCGTAGCACCTTAGGAAAGAATGCATTTTCCGAAACTTCGTGTAGAACAATATTGAATATACAATAAACGATTTTTGGCATTTTTTGGCGTTTTTCTGAGGAAATAGTGTATCTGAAAGAAAATTCCATTTTTTGAAAATTTTTGATATTTGAGAGATTTGGCGTTTTCTAAGACGATTGGTATATAGTAAAATATGGCGTTTTTTAGTAGGTGTGTTTGATGTTTTGGATTTTTTGGCGTTGTAAGATGAATGTTATATAGTAGAAATATGACGTTTTCAGGTTGGGGAAGCTGTGTTCTTATGTATGAGAATGTTTTGTTTATATAGGGATGCGTTTTGGTCAATAATGGCGTTTTATTCATTAGTTGGCGTTTTTGGTATAGAAGTGTAAAGATCTTTTTACCCTTACTGAAGCGCGTCGACTCAATAGAATTCGTGTTATTTACGAAAACGCCACCGCGCCAATCTAGTCTATAGATTGTTTTGATCGGACGATCCATAAGCGTTCTCACCGTTCTCACACTTTTCATCGTTTTCTCTAAATCATGACCCTATATAACATTATATAAACATATTAACAAAAGTAATCAATAAATAAAAGAATGTGCGTGTGCCCAAAAAACTACTATCAAGCTGATGTTGAGCTTTAAAAATAAAGTTAGAAATAAATTACTTCCAATTTCTTAATTTTATGAGCTGACCTCGAGTTTAAGCACCTCAGACCCCTCTCAAATCATTTACTCCATCTTCAAAACACAAAGGTAGATAGTCTCAAAATGACAATGATGATCATCTAGTGGAGCTAGTCACAACAATGAAACTAGTCTCGAGGTCAAGTAGAGGAGGTATCAGGGTGTCCCGGGCGCCTGCGGGGAGGGGTGTGGTGAGTGTACTCCCCGATCAGGAACACCGCCGCCGACCCCTCGGTGACCCAAATCCGGGAGGGTTCACCATGTGAAACTTGGGGGTTTTTTTTTTCCTTGTGATATTTTTATAAAAATATTTATATAAAAAAAAATAAAACCAATTCCTCAAGAGAGGAGTGTCGCCATCAAATTGAGGGTGTGTGGGGGAGTTAAGTGGAGAGTTGACGTGGCGCGTGCTCATTGGCTGTGGGTAAGAGAGGTCACTCCCCACTTAGAGGAGTGCCCCTTATGTGACACCTGTGTCACTTCAACCAACAAACAAATGCCAAACCAATGAAATATTGTATTTCATACTTGGGATTTGTAAAAATATGTGTATCGTTTGCACATATCAACTCTTGTTCGATTTTAAGCTTTAAATCGCTTTCTGGAGGGTTATACGCGCTCTGATGCGTAAATATAAGCAGTTTAATCCAACGAACACTCCGGAATAGTGAAATAGGCTTAACATACCTTAAATAACCTTTACATAACTTAGAAATAAGTTTTAAAGGCTTTGGTATGGCAAAAACAAGTTAATTCGCTTACAGGGACTAAACTTGACAAACTGCGAAAGTATGCCAATTTGAACTGTAACAGACATTCTGGAACATGACCATAAGTTAAACACACCTTAAATATCCTTCATATAGCTTAGAAATAGGCTTTGAGGGGTTCGGTGTGCTAAAACAAACTTTTGGGTCATTCAGGGACTAAAAGCGTCAAAAAGTGCACAAGTTTGCACTTTCGCGCATAACTTACGTTCTGAATACATCCGGACATCCAAAAATTTATGTAAGCACTAAAATATTTTATTTTAGTGATTCGCATAAGAAAAATCCATTCGTCACGCCATTTGGATCGTTTTTCGCGCTTATGCGCATTCCTTCGTAATTAACCGAACATCGCGATCGTACGGCCAAACGAACCGACATCAGTGATATTTTCAAGCATATTTTAAGTTCCCTATACTTTAACTTCATTTTAGAGCTTTGAAATGGGGTTAACGGGGCTTAAACGTGTCAAAATGCATCGAAAACCAAGTTTGGAGCTGCAGGGGCCTGTTTTGCCATTTTTGAAACATTCTGGTCTGCAGGTTCTTGCGCACCTCAACACTCTCATTGTTGCGGTGCGCAAGCAGGGGTCAGATATGCAGAAACTTGTTTTTCTCAGCTGTTCCCAGCCTTTAACCCCTCCAAAGGCTAATGCCATGTGTCAAACTCTTGTGGTGGGAGCAATATGAGTTACCACAACATTCCGACAAGTGTACGGGCGAGATCATTCCCTCTTCTCCAAGAAACGATCCTAACGGTGAACCGAAATCTATAAATACCCATCACATGTTCACTCATTTCTCACAAGAATCTGATCTAATGTGCTCTAAGTTGAAACCTTTGTTTCATACCTGAGCTATTTTGATCTAGATTAGTATTCGGGGACCCTTTGTAAGTGTTCCTTCGTTCTTTTATTGCTTTCGAGTCCGAAAGTCAAACTTTGTTTGACTTTCTGCATTGACTAGTTTATGGTCAATGCGAAGTTCGTTTGAACTTCGCAACGTGATTGTAATCACGATGGTTATAGTCCTTGTGACTATGCCTACAGATTACCACGTTATCTAGGCTCAGTGACGGGTCGTAGTTTCGGCCAAAATGCGCATTCTTGCGTATTTTGTAACCAAACTACTCTTGGGTATCAAAACCGTTTGTTTTGATACCAAACCTGTTTTCTAAACTTAGTTAAGCATGTTTTAACATGCTTAGCCCGTCACTTTTAGTTTAGTGCTTATATAGGGTCGTAAGGTAAGCGATCTAAACAATCGCTTATACTTTCGAACCCGACCCGTTTGGTCGATCATTAGGATCCGACCAAGCACATTAGGTGACCATAGTATATAGGGAATAACCATCCGAGGTTATACCTTATGGTCGCTTCGTTTAAGTAGTTGTATGATAGGTAGTTTATATGCCTTAGGTAAATTACCAAAATACCCCTTTGATGCCAAAATTCATTTTGAACATATGTAACATAACTTTTGACATCTAAACTGATTTGACAACAATATTAGACATGTTAAGGCATATGTTACTTGTCATAGGACTAGTTAGGCGGTCCGAACGCGTTTCACGCGAACGACGCGTTAAAGTAGCATAAGCTACCTAAACGGGTCGTAATGGGTCGTAAGCACTTAGGTTAGGTTTCATTTAGTATGTAGGCTTTGTTAAACCATACTACATGAGTTCCCATACTCATTTAGTTTACGAGCCCTCATTCTATCTGATCCTCCGATATAGGTCCGGTTTATTAACATAGTTACCTATATTAGGTGCCGTTTGATTCCGTGATCTCTAGCATTGCTTGGTGGTTATCTTAGGACTTCTGAGCAATCTCAAGTGAGTACATAGTCCCCTCTTTTACTGTTTTCAAACTGTTTTGGGGTGAAGCATGTGTACCTATCTGTTATTTTCATGTTTTTTCCAAAAGTATAATTGATTATACAATGTTAGTACTTATCTGTTGACAAACTGAATGACTATCTATGGTTTAAACACTGATTTTTCAAAGACTATAACATTAATTGTTGAATTGTACTTATTTTGTTCACCAGACCGGTTGTTAGTATGATATAGCGCTATAGGATTTGACACCCCATTCCTGTTGTTATGGAATGTTTGAAACCAATTTGTTTCTCCATCCAAATAGGGATTTCCTTTGTGGTATCCCTATAGTCTCAAAGGTGTATTTTGATGCACTAGGTCTGAATGAATTCTTAAATCACACTTTTAAAGTATAGTTTGATATACTCCCATGTGTGATATTGTACAAAACCAACATTTATTTTGTTAATCATCCAAAGCATATTTTGATATGTTATTTACAAAAACCAAAACATAGTTTAATATGTTAATTATCACATCCAAAGCATATTTTCATATGTTATTTATGGAACCAAAACATAGTTTAATATGTTACTTATAAATCTGAAGTATACTTGTAATATACTACTCAAAACTATTATTTTAAACAACGAAGGTATATTTAATGTACTATCTATCTAACGATTGGTTTGAGTAAGTGATTTAAGTAACGAGGCGTATGTTACAAGCACGGTGGATACACCGCTGGTACTTCCTATATATAAGTGTTTGTATGGTATTACATATCGTAGCGTCATTTGAATCATTTCAATTGAGACATATGACATTTTATACAAATAACATACTTTTCACAAGACATTGTATTACAAGAAACTTATCTTATACAACTCATTTTACATGGTTATTCATTTAACCTTACATTTATTTATACATATCATCTGATCTTATTGTTTTTCAAACGATTTACAAAACAAAACAATTTACAAGGTTCATGACTAAACTTTATTAACATTTTCTTGAACTTACAAGTCATGAATCCTATTTTCACAAAAACCTATGTATCTCACAGGCATTTTTATGCTGACGTACCTATTTTTACACATGTTTCAGGTACTGCTTTGCAATGATTGTTGATACATGCTACATTTAGGATGGACTCGTGCCTTAGCAACTTTAAAACTTGGAAGATCATAGTTGTACTTATTTGATTGTATTAAAACAATGAGTTCATTTATTCAATAAAACAGAATTTATTTATTCCATGGTTATGAAACAATGATTCTGTTACAACACTCCCCGACGTTTCCGCCACGTCTAGTTGCTTTACGTGGTCGGGGTGTGACAGAAAAGTTGGTATCAGAGCCAATGGTTATAGGGAATTAGGTTATTAGTAATGCTTTGACCTAGACTATAACCTTCCTAGGACCCTAACACAAGTTTTCTTGTGTTTAGTTTTAAAACAATACCGTCACTTATTCTTAGGTGACAACCACAATAAGAACACAAATTTCTATCCCGCTTTGAAAACTAATCATCTGCTCTAGGATGATTTATTATATGGTTTTGAACCCTCTAAGTTTTCAAATTCCGTCAAAGTTGGTCTAAATAATGTGAACATGTGCAAACTGGAAGGGTGGGTGCCTGTACCCTGAGTTTTCTATCTAAGGCTAGAGTGTTCGTACAAATCCACATAATTGGACCAGTCAATCTTACCTGGGAACTCTTGGGGTGAGTGTCCACTTATAGGCGAGCATGTCTTCGCGATACATTATTTTTGACCTATTTACTTTGATTAATCACCGGGGTCGTTTGTTGCTTTGTAGTAACAAACAAATGGCCACTATCCTTGCTTTCATCAGATTTGTTTCATCTCATTCTTTTCGTCTAATTCTCTCACTCGTTTCCTTTCATGCTCTTCTTTTAGAATGCCTCCTCGACGCGACAATCAGATGGCGAATGCCGAACTGGCGGAAATCATCGCGCAGCAAATGGCTGCTGCCTTCCCAAATCTTTATGCTCAAATGATGCAAGCCATCAACAACAACAATGCTCCATGCAATTAAAAGAATTTTAACTCGGCTAAACCGCTCAAGTTTAGTGGTTCTAAGGGAGCAACTGGGCTTCTTCAATGGTTCGAGAGCATTGAGAATACTTTCCATCACGTTCAGTGTCCTGAAAATCGCAAGGTCGAGTTTTCTTCGAGTGTGTTTCAGAAGAGGGCTCTTACGTGGTGGAACGGGGTGATGAGAGACCGCGGTGCTGAGGTTGCATTAGCACAGACTTGGGCCGAGCTTAGGGCTCTTATGATGAAGGAATTATGTCCTCGTCATGAGCTAAGGGCTCTAGAAAGGGAATTTGATGATTTGAAGCAAGACAGTAGGGAACATCGAGCCTATACTGACCGCTATGAGGAATTGAGCTTGTTATGCCCTACTATGGTTACGCCTCTGGATAAGGCGATTGAGAAATACATTGATGGTCTTCCTGACGTAATTTAGGATATCGTTACTGGCAGCAACCCTACTACTGTCAGACAAGCCATTGAATTGTCTGCCACTCTAACTGAATCCCATATCAGGAAGCATAAGCTGTTTCGAAAGGGCGACCCAAGACCATCTGACAAGACTGCTCAAGCAGAGCCAAAGGAAAAACAGGATGAGGTATGCAAGAAGAAGAAGCGCAAAGAGTCTCAAAACTACGCTGTAACTGCTCAAGACAAACAGGTTGCACCTAACCAGCCAGCACAACCTCGCAAAAGGCAAAACTATGTTGGTACCGCACCTTTGTGCAACAAGTGCAACCGTCATCATCTAGAGCAAGAGCAGTGTCACAAATGTACCCACTGTGGGCGGTTGGGACATTTGATCAATGTTTGTCGTTATGCAAATCAAGCTGCTGCAAACCCTGCTGTTGTTCAAGCACGGTTCCCTCCGGGGTCATGTTATAACTGTGGTGACCTTACTCACTACAAAAACAATTGCCCAAGACTTGTTAACGCACCTCCAGCGCGAGGACGAGCATTTAACATCAATGAGGCAAACGGGAACAATGATGCAGCAGTGAACAATTAGTGTTTTGTAATTCCTTGGTTGTTATCTTTTGACACTTCAAGACAATTCGGTTGTTACATAAATAAAGATTTGTTGTTCTTATTTCTGCAAAATTTATGCGTTTATATGAATGATTGATGCAACCTTATGATGTCAACCCAAATACAAACTACTCGTGTGGTTCTGTCATTTTATGATCACTTGTGATCTCCCCAAGAACCTTAAACATTCGTTTCTTCTAAGAAACAAAGCCAAACTCTTATTGAGAATCCTTCTATCTTTATAGATAGATCCTTGAAAATCATTAAAATACCAAATGAAATCCATGGATTGGATTCCTAATGTGTTTTAAATGTCCATACCTAAAGATAACAAATTAAAGAATCAAGTTAACTAATTTTGTGCTTATGTGTTTTCTTACATGCTTTGTGGTTGTATGTGATCCATCCAAGTCCTCATAGAATCTTCCATATCTCATACGAGAGATTCATAATAGGATATCCAAAGTTACTATCTTAAATCCTTAATGGACTTCTACGTTGTAGTCAAGTCCCTTGGGTTTTAAAGTACTATTCTATAATTGGACCCCTTGGGTGGTCTAGTTAAACAGATTGATTTGAAAATCTGATTAGAAATATCATGTGATGATATAATTAAAAAGACCCCTTAAGTGGTCTAGTCGAGTCGCTTCATGTTTATTCAATTGATTTTTTCCTCGACGCCTTATGAAATGAACTGTGCGGACTGTGCAAGGGATTATGTAATTATGGAGGCCTACATAATTATGGAATTCAGTGCACAGAAACCACAGGAAGCTTTGTCATGTGTTAAGACCTATAGTGACAAGAATAATGATACGGGAGAAGTCTTGGACCTCGACCAATGTCATTTATTCTCACACTCCCCAATTCTGATTTCAAGCACACACAAGTTTCCTATGATAAGTCTTCATAAGAAACGTTCTTCTGTCCGTAGTTCAAAATTCCATGTTTTACTACTACAAGGAATTCACTTTGAGGGTTAACAAATTCGCTAAGAGTTCTAACATGGCCCAGAGTTTTTACTTAAGGGTTCAATGGATCTATTAGAAGGCGAAACCGTCACAGCTGTCTTCACAAGTTTCATCTAGAATTAAATTTCGGGACGAAATTTCCTAAAGTAGGGGAGACTGTGACACCTGTGTCACTTCAACCAACAAAAAAATGCCAAACCAATGAAATATTGTATTTCATACTTGGTATTTGTAAAAATATGTGTATCGTTTGCACATATCAACTCTTGTTCGATTTTAAGCTTTAAATCGCTTTCTGGAGGGTTATACGCGCTCTGATGCGTAAATATAACCAGTTTAATCCAACGAACACTCCAGAATAGTGAAATAGGCTTAAAATACCTTAAATAACCTTTACATAACTTAGAAATCAGTTTTAAAGGCTTTGGTATGGCAAAAACAAGTTAATTCGCTTACAGGGACTAAACTTGACAAACTGCGAAAGTATGCCAATTTGAAATGTAACAGACATTCTAGAACATGACCATAAGTTAAACACACCTTAAATATCCTTCATATAGCTTAGAAATATGCTTTGAGGGGTTCGGTGTGCTATAATAAACTTTTGGGTCATTCAGGGACTAAAAGCGTCAAAAAGTGCACAAGTTTGCACTTTCGCGCATAACTTACGTTCTGAATACATCCGAACATCCAAAAATTTATGTAAGCACTAAAATATTTTATTTTATTGATTGGCATAAGAAAAATCCATTCGTCACGCCATTTGGATCGTTTTTCGCGCTTATGCGCATTCCGTCGTAATTAACCGAACATCGCGATCGTACGGCCAAACGAACCGACATCAGTGATATTTTCAAGCATATTTTAAGTTCCCTATACTTTAACTTCATTTTAGAGCTTTGAAATGGGGTTAACGGGGCTTAAACGTGTCAAAAATGCATCGAAAACCAAGTTTGGAGCTACAGGGGCCTGTTTTGCCATTTTTGAAACATTCTGGTCTGCAGGTTCTTGCGCACCTCAACACTCTCATTGTTGCGGTGTGCAAGCAGGGGTCAGATATGCATAAACTTGTTTTTCTCAGCTGTTCCCAGCCTTTAACCCCTCCAAAGGCCAATGCCATGTGTCAAACTCTTGTGGTGGGAGCAATATGAGTTACCACAACATTCCGACAAGTGTACGGGCGAGATCATTCCCTCTTCTCCAAGAAACGATCCTAACGGTGAACCGAAATCTATAAATACCCATCACATGTTCACTCATTTCTCACAAGAATCTGATCTAACGTGCTCTAAGTTGAAACCTTTGTTTCATACCTGAGCTATTTTGATCTAGATTAGCATTCGGGGACCCTTTGTAAGTGTTCCTTCGTTCTTTTATTGCTTTCGAGTCCGAAAGTCAAACTTTGTTTGACTTTCTGCATTGACTAGTTTATGGTCAATGCGAAGTTCGTTTGAACTTCGCAACGTGATTGTAATCACGATGGTTATAGTCCCTTGTGACTATGCCTACTGATTACCACGTTATCTAGGCTCAGTGACGAGTCGTAGTTTCGGCCAAAATGCGCATTCTTGCGTATTTTGTAACCAAACTACTCTTGGGTATCAAAACCGTTTGTTTTGATACCAAACCTGTTTTCTAAACTTAGTTAAGCATGTTTTAACATGCTTAGCCCGTCACTTTTAGTTTAGTGCTTATATAGGGTCGTAAGGTAAGCGATCTAAACAATCGCTTATACTTTCGAACCCGACCCGTTTGGTCGATCATTAGGATCCGACCAAGCACATTAGGTGACCATAGTATATAGGGAATAACCTTCCGAGGTTATACCTTATGGTCGCTTCGTTTAAGTAGTTGTATGATAGGTAGTTTATATGCCTTAGGTAAATTACCAAAATACCCCTTTGATGCCAAAATTCATTTTGAACATATGTAACATAACTTTTGACATCTAAACTGATTTGACAACAATATTAGACATGTTAAGGCATATGTTACTTGTCATAGGACTAGTTAGGCGGTCCGAACGCGTTTCACGCGAACGACGCGTTAAAGTAGCATAAGCTACCTAAACGGGTCGTAATGGGTCGTAAGCACTTAGGTTAGGTTTCATTTAGTATGTAGGCTTTGTTAAACCATACTACATGAGTTCCCATACTCATTTGGTTTACGAGCTCTCATTCTATCCGATCCTCCGATATAGGTCCGGTTTATTAACATAGTTACCTATATTAGGTGCCGTTTGATTCCGTGATCTCTAGAATTGCTTGGTGGTTATCTTAGGACTTCTGAGCAATCTCAAGTGAGTACATAGTCCCCTCTTTTACTGTTTTCAAACTGTTTTGGGGTGAAGCGTGTGTACCTATCTGTTATTTTCATGTTTTTTTCCAAAAGTATAATTGATTATACATTGTTAGTACTTATCTGTTGACAAACTGAATGACTATCTATGGTTTAAACACTGATTTTTCAAAGACTATAACATTAATTGTTGAATTGTACTTATTTTGTTCACCAGACCGGTTGTTAGTATGATATAGCGCTATAGGATTTGACACCCCATTCCTGTTGTCATGGAATGTCTGAAACCAATTTGTTTCTCCATCCAAATAGGGATTTCCTTTGTGGTATCCCTATAGTCTCAAAGGTGTATTTTGATGCACTAGGTCTGAATGAATTCTTAAATCACACTTTTAAAATATAGTTTGATATACTCCCATGTGTGATATTGTACAAAACCAACATTTATTTTGTTAATCATCCAAAGCATATTTTGATATGTTATTTACGAAAACCAAAACATAGTTTAATATGTTAATTATCACATCCAAAGTATATTTTCATATGTTATTTATGGAACAAAAACATAGTTTAATATGCTACTTATAAATCTAAAGTATACTTGTAATATACTACTCAAAACTATTATTTTAAACAACGAAGGTATATTTAATGTACTATCTATCTAACGATTGGTTTGAGTAAGTGATTTAAGTAACGAGGCGTATGTAATATGATACAAGCACGGTGGATACGCCGTTGGTACTTCCTATATATAAGTGTTTGTATGGTATTACATATCGTAGCGTCATTTGAATCATTTCAATTGAGACATATGACTTTTTATACAAATAACATACTTTTCACAAGACATTGTATTACAAGCAACTTATCTTATACAAACTCATTTTACATGGTTATTCATTTAACCTTACATTTATTTATACATATCATCTGATCTTATTGTTTTTCAAACGATTTACAAAACAAAACAATTTACAAGGTTAATGACTAAACTTTATTAACATTTTCTTAAACTTACAAGTCATGAATCCTATTTTCACAAAAACCTATGTATCTTACAGGCATTTTTATGCTGACGTACCTATTTTTACACATGTTTCAGGTACTGCTTTGCAATGATTGTTGATACATGCTACATTTAGGATGGACTCGTGCCTTAGCAACTTTAAAACTTGGAAGATCATAGTTGTACTTATTTGATTGTATTAAAACAATGAGTTCATTTATTCAATAAAACAGAATTTATTTATTCCATGGTTATGAAATAATGATTCTGTTACAACACTCCCCGACGTTTCCGCCACGTCTAGTTGCTTTACGTGGTCGGGGTGTGACACCTTACACCATCAGGTTCGAATCTTGTAAAAGGCAAAAATTATTGAAAACTTCCTATCCCGAGATTGAACTTAAGTTGGTGGAATGGTGACGGGTCATGCTCGGTTTCAAAGAGGCTCCTCTCTAGGGATGAGCATATGCCACCGAATACCGATCCCGATCGATATCCACTTTTTGGCGTTTTCGGTATCGGTATTATACCGATACCGACCCTCAAAATACGATATAATACCGATACCGTACCGATACCTAACCGACATGTTTCGGTATCGGTATCGATATCTGTACCTAGTTTGGGTGAAATTCGGGATCGGTATTAGGCGGTATCGGTTCGGTATCGGATACCGATATGCTCATCCCTACTCCTCTCGCGTTGGTCGGTGGTTAAAAATAAAAAGACGAGTCACCAAACACAGGATCGAATCTGTAGGAGTGCAACAAAACAAAGGGCCTCGATGCAAACTAGAATCAGATTCTCATCAATCTCTACCCTCACAAACTCGATCACCACCACTCCACTTTCTTCAGCAACAATGGCGAAAACCATATCTTACATAACCGGATCCGACCTTCTCTCCCTCAAAGAACGCGCCAGCGTAGCCATTGTTGACGTCAGGTAAGGTAACCCCTTCAATCTGTCTTAACAACACTTCAATCCGATTGATTATTAACGTATATTGCAGGGACGATGAGAGGAGTTACGACGGTCATATTGCCGGTTCACTTCACTTTGCCAGTGATTCGTTTCAGGATAGGATACCGAATCTTGTTCAAACTGTTAAGGATAAAGGGAAAGATACCTTGGTGTTTCATTGTGCTCTTAGTCAGGTGTGTGTTGTTGTTGATTGTTGTTTTTTTTTTTTGTTTGGTTTGGGATAGTGATTTGGTTTAGGTTTTTTTGCTAGTTTTTTAGTTAGGTTTATGCCATATGGTGAATTACAACTCTGTATGTTTTCATAATTAGATTTATTTTAAAAACGAAAGAAAGCGCACCGAGGCAACAAGGTCTAAAATCGAAATCCGAGGCGCAAAACGTAAAAGCGGACCACTGTACGCAAGGGGCAAAGTGCTATAAAAGAATTTATGTTGCTACCTAAAATTTAGCTATAAATAAGCTTTATATATGTGTGTGTGTGTGTGGGGGGGGGGGGGGGGGGAGTGAAAGTGCACTAATTTTAACGTTATTTTACTAATTTCGTGAAAATAATATTAAAAGAGGGGGATGGTTAATCATGCATCATGTGGTGGCGTTGATAGCCGAAAGACAAGGGAGTACATGCACTAATTGGCCTTTGTCTTAATTGCCGAGTGTTATGTGCCTTATGTCCAAGGTTTGATACAAATCTACCATCGAGCTGGGGGTCTCACTGGAAGCAACCTTTCTATTCTTACGGGGTAGAGGTAAAGTTGTCTACATCTTACCCTCCTCAGACCCTATCTTAGCTTTGCTATTGGTGGGATTTACCGAGTATGATGATGATATGATTTAATCTATAAATTACCTGCATGTGGAACCTAAAAAGCCTGTTGTACGACATCCTGATGCACAAAAAAATGGCATGTGCGGCATGAGGTGCGCCTCACCTTATGCCAGTTTTTTGTCTGAAAGTCGTGTCTCAAATGCGCTTTATGCACAAAACTCGCCTTATGTAGCTTGACCATGCGCCTGTGGTCACCTAGGCACGCCCCAGGGGTGCTTTTTGAAACCAAGTGTTGTTTGAAAACAAAAGGAAAGTCGCAGTTCTTTCCTGCTCCCTCTGAACTCAGGCTAAACAAACAAATATTAAGAAACTGATAGCTGATTGTTTTGTAATGTGTTATAGATTGTTGAGTTCGTGTTAATCAATTACACTTGAATACTTGATGATTTACGATGCCACAATTTGTACCCATGTTGGTTGGTTTTAAGAAGAGGGAGGTGCTCAAAGGCGTTTATGTCCTGAAAGCCGAGGCTTGAGGTGAGAGGCGAGAGATACACGTACGCGACGAGTTACTGCTCTATGTGCAACCAAAAGCTACATCTCTTTCATATCTTTTACATAGCAACCATCTTCATCAAGTAAACTTTTCATAATCCTTGCATCCTTTTGGTCGTTTTTACACATCAACTTCTTCCTGACCCCAATTTTGACCCACATGTGCAAGAAGCACTGCCTGAAGTCCTTAAAGTGTTTTTTATAGCCTCACGCTTTTGGTACTTGTGACTGTGTGAGGCATCTTCTCTAAAACCATGCTCTGTTATAGATCTTTTGTTCACATCGGTACATCCAATTTTGCAGAAAAGAATGTTGTTGCATCTACAAGCTAGTCAAACACATGCTCAGTTTCGCCCGCAGTACCTGTGCTTGTTTACGCTTCGAAATCCTCTTTGCGTAGTTGTTAATAGCGAATAGCGCTAAATAGCGACAAGCTACTTATACGCTACATAGTGATAGCGAGCAGCATTGATGTTTAGCGATAATGTATTAGATTTTTTTTTAAATTAGCGTTTTATTCACGAATTTAAGGTTTTTTATGCAATTAGTGAAGATTACAGCTGTTTGGTCGGTTAAAATGCCTACAAATTTGTTTTTTAATATTTAAAAAAGAAAAAACCCCTAATGGTCGCTATTGAGCGCTAAACATCAGATAGCGATGATCCAGAGCTACGCTACGCTATTCGCTATAGCGCTCGCTACCATCGCTCTTAACAACTATGCCTCTTTGTGTTTTAAGATCTCCGCATAACTGCCATTTAAACTATTGTTAAACCAAAATGACAATATGTTTTGATGTTACTTAGAAAGTATTAAGAATATAGTTAGAATTAGTTATATAAGTTTCTTAACACGTAGGTAACTATTTACGTTTCTTTCTTATATAAACTATTATATATAGGTGATCAGTTCTCAGCACAGATTGTAATTTTATAAACACAATTTCACATTTTACATACTCAGTGTCTTGCCCAATGTTTGTTAGACATTATAATTAAGTTACCTATTTCAGGTTCGTGGGCCGAAATGTGCACGTAGATTTGCAGACTATCTTGCAGCAGGAAAGGATGACGCAGGGATTAAGAGCATAATGGTGCTGGAACGTGGTTATAATGGTTGGGAAGCATCTGGCAAACCGGTTTGCCGTTGCAGTGGAACGACCTGCAAAGGCGGATGCTAAATCCTGAACTCTGATAACATTATATGATATATGCGCTATTTATTATGCGTCATCTGATAAAATGCATGAAGTTGTGTCAGGGTAGTTACCTGACTAAATTCCTTCTGTATAATCCTACATATTAAATGGTTGTTACTCCATTTATTGGAAACATGTATCTATGGTTTGGAAGTGGTTATATATATTTATATATCTATATATATTTATATATATATATATATATATATATATATATATATATATATATATATATATATATATATATATATATATATATATATATATATATATATATATATATAGGGTTGGGCTAGACAAAAAACCCTATCTTTCTTAGAAAACTCTGGAAACTCAAAGCTCCCGACATTTTTTTTTTTGAAAAAAATAACACATGTAATATACATGTTTTTAAGACTTTTGGGCCAAAAAAATCAAAAAAGCGCCGAGTACTTTTTTTTTTAAAAAAATAAATAAGTTCCAAAAACTTCGTTGACTAACATGTGTTAGACAAAAAATGCTCAAAGTTGCTGAAATTTGTTTTTTTTTTTTAAAAAACCCTTCGGCGCTTTTTTGATTTTTTTGGCCCAAAACTCTTAAAAACATGTATATTACATGTGTTATTTTTTTCAAAAAAAAAAAAATGTCGGGAGCTTTGAGTTTCCCGGGTTTTCTACCTAAGGAGGGTTTTCTACCTAGCCTTATCCTATATATATATATATATATCCACTTGTTTCGTATGATGGTGAGATCTTTTGACTGAAAAAGTCAAATTACAAGTTCGCCTGCAAAACAGTCGGGTATGCTGGGTTCAGGTCATAACGTGTTTGGATCGAATCAGGCTGCTAAATGGGTTGGGCTCTTTTACACTAAGTTCTTAACAGTTAGGCTGGAGGGTGTGGTATAAAGGTGCTAGGAGCTTTATCACGTCACACAGGGGGCTTTAAAGCCCCTTCCTTTGTATGAACGTAGAAAGGTTGTATTGTTTACCTTTTCTTCCATCAGCTTTTATGTTTGATACAATGATGATGTTTCAAAAGAGATATTTTACCTTAGGGATACTAAACAGGCAGTGTTCAGATGTCAAACCCGATATCACGTGTGAACACGAACCCGAACACAGCACGTGTATACGTGGGTTGACAAGAACATGACTTGTTTAACCCGAATGTTTAGTTTATTTTACAAATATTAGTAGTTTAAAATTCGAAATTTACATATATTTTTATGTTTTTAAAGCAATTAGTTTAGATTGCGAATTTATTGTTTACAAATTTAAATTTGACATAAAAATACCCAAATAGGTTTAGTTATTAAATAAAACACGTTTTAAAAACCTAAAAGTTTAACCAAATGGGTTACACAACTTATTTAGCTAAATGTGTATGTGAGTTCGACTATAAAAGAATGACAACTCATAGAATGGACATAACGGTTTTGTAGATATCTTGCAACATACTTGAGCAAGCAATAGAGCTCTATGGTTTTTTTTTTTTTTTTTTTTAAATTATGGTACATCATACCAATTATTTCAAAAGAATATGCAAGTAACTAAGGAAATTCCCAAAATTAAAAAGACTCATATACGTTGTGGAAAACTTTTAAAAGAATTTACATGTATCACAACAATCCAACCAGTTTTGAATGATAATTTACATATCAAAAGCATGGCGGAGGTTATGACCATATGTGGTCTCAAAGAAGCCCATTCTATAATTAATAAAAATCCGAGCTCAACATGTAGTTATGATCCAACCCTTAGGGTGCTAAACGGGCTGTGTTCGTGAGTTGGCAGGTTCGACCCAAACCCGGAAATTTTAGACCAACCCGAACCCAAAAATCGTGTCATACATATGAACCTGAACACAACCCGAATATTCGCGGGTTAAGCCGAGCACGACCCAAAATTACAATTTACTAAAAAATATGAATATGTATAATACAATTACATTAATATTATAAAATCTTACGTTGAATTTCTATGTTTAAGTTATAATTATAGCATAAAATACACAACAAATTTAACTTATGACATAAGGGTGGGGTTAGTGTAAAAAGGGGTGGTTTTATGAGAAATGTAAGAAGTGTTTTAAGCCTTTAGATCTTGTAGCTAATGGTTGAAATCAAGAGGGGCTTAAAATGTAAATTTTGTTTTATTATTTTTTTAACTAATTTGGCTAGATTAGGGGTAATAGTGTCTTTTTTATATTATATTTTTAAATAAAGAAACTGCCATCAACTTTAATGCACATGCAAGTTTCACCCATCCTTTTTAAACGTCAATAACTTTTTATACGTACCGTTTTTAAAAAATAAATTACACTATAATAACGAGCTTTTTTTTATCTTTAATATGAGTAAGATATTGTTATATTTATATAGATAAAAAAATTATGTATAGCATGATATGAAGCCTATTGGAATGCATATTTAAAACACCATACGAAGAAAATAGACTGAAATGCAGGTGTAAATAGGAATGGCAATGGGCCGGGCTTGGGCAGGGTATTGATAATCCCAGGTCCGTACTCAGTTTGTTTATAGGAATGGCAATGGGCCGGGCTTGGGCAGGTGTAAATAGGAATGTTTTATTTTTACTTTTGCAAATCATTTATATATTTTATTTTTACTTTGTTTGTTTATCAGATAAAATACAAACCATATTTTATTTAAAAATTGTAGAAACCATTTTAAAAGTGTTATTTAGCATCCAATCAATTATAGATAAGGGTTTTATTTTTTTACTTTGTTTGTTTATAAGGATCAAATACAAACCATATTTCATTTAAAAATTGTAGAAACCATTTTAAAAGTGTTATTTAGCATCCAATCAATTATAAAGAAGGGATAAAAATAATAATCTAAATGTAAAGAAATATTATATAAAATGAAGAAAATATAAATGTTTTATCTATATGGTTCTATGGATATACACGAATAAAAAAGTTTTTCAATTCCAATTATATGAAATTAAAGATAAAGAACTTAGATACGATTTATTGTAAAGCCTAGCTAGAATTTCAAATATTAAAAAGTCATATAGGACATGTACATGCTTTAACAAATATTGAAGGACAATGATTTTTCGGTTCTTTTTGTTGTGAAGATATTTTTATTACAAACTAAATATTATTTATAAAACTTATAAATAACATTTAAAGTTTTATAAAAAAATGATAATGTTCTCGTGTGTGTGGTACACGCATTAATAAAAAAATGATAATCAGCATATGCGTTAGAATGTAAAAAGAAGAATTTAAGGGCCCATTTTTACTAGCCGCACAAAACCTTTGAATTCTGAAGAAGGGGTGTAGGTAAAAGTTCTTTGGGATACCCCTGAATCTTCTTTCTAGTTCCGCCACTGCTATGGGTTCAACCTAAAACTGACCCGAACCCGTTTAAACTAAACTCAAACCTGCAAATTTCGTGTTAGGTTCATGTCGTTTTTCAAGTTGTGTCAGAAATTTATACCCCTATCTAGCCCGGGTTCATTTCTTTATTTTTATCTTCTTGCTCATCATAATTACAAATAATTTGATGGTACCGATCTAGATAAAAACTAGTTACCTACTGATGTGTATTTTATATGTTTGACAAATAGTTAAAACATCTCTCAAATATGTTTCAGTTTGGAGGTTGCAAATTTCTTGATACAGAACAGATAGACATCTCTTAAAAAATAAAATATTGAGTACATTTCGACTTTTGGCCATAGATAGTAGATTTCAACTATGCAATTTCTTTATAGTTAGGTCAAAAGTTGATTGGTCCTTTATAAAAAAAATACAAGGGAAAGAAAAATCTAGGTGACTATATGTAAGCCAGGCAACAATAGGTGGATATCGGGTTTGGGTCATATTAGAGCATTCACATCCAATCCATCAAATTATACATACATTCCACTAAAAACAACTCCTATATCAATATATTTCCACTAAAAACAAATATTTTTTCTCTCTCCTTTCAATTAAATAATATTATCATTACATTTTTATCTCACTTCCACTCACAACCACTTTCAAAATATATTAAAAAATTATAACGGGTGAACAGTGTCACCCCAAATATACAGATGAACAGTAACATTTTCTCTCTCCTCTACTCACAACCACTTTTTATACCCTTTTATAATATAAAAACCCCTCCTCACATAATTTGATGGTTAGGATGTGAATGCTCTTAGGTTTGGGTTAAAATAGACCGATTTTCAATTCTAGTCAAGTTAAAACGGGCTATGACTAAATTGAGTTTGGATTGAAATGACTGTTTTTTTAAGTTTTTAAGTTCGATCAACCGTTTTTGACCCAAACTGAGTATGACGTGTTGGTTAACGTGACATGACCCGCTTGTTTTCCCAGACTTACTTATATTTATCGTTTAAAAAAAGTAGTAGACTTCACTCGTGCATTACGGTTGTGCATGTCTATGTGTCCTTCATCTTCTTATATCTACCTTTAAAAAAATGTCCATATGAAGTTCCGTTTTGTCATGGTGATGCAGTTTATGGATCTGGTTGAACTCATGAACAAATCATTCGATAAACGTTAGGACTACAAGCCGATTGATTATGAGGTCTATTCAGCGGCACTACATTTACAATTATGAGTTTAATCCTCAGGCTTGCGTTCTTGAAAATGGTTATTGTAGATTTGTTGATGACTTATCATCGTTCTTGGTGTTTTATCCTCGGGCACTATAGTAGTATTTAGTATGGTGCCCAACCTTTTTTTGTTTCTAGTGTATGTTGTACCTGAATGTAGAATTAAGCGTTGTTATTCTTTTCGAAATCTCGACATCAATCTTGACCCTAGTAAGAATTTTAAACTGTGTTTGAATCTAAGCTCTAGTTAAACCTTTTAAGCTTTTAATTTATGAGGGCTTGGACTCACCTCATTTGAACACTTTTAATTTATGGATTAGTTGAGAATTAACTTGAGTTGATTTTTCTTTTTTGCTAATATGTATTATATGTTACTAATCTTTATGGGAATCAAAATAAAAGTAAAAAAAATACATAATACACACAAAAATATATGTTGTAAAACAAAATTACATATACGTAAATTTGACAGTACACTACTACAAAAATAGGTTTCCGCTATGGCCAAATCTGTAGCAAACACCCATTTTGCTACGAATTTGCTACAATTTTGGTTCGTAGCTATAAGTCTCGTCGCGAATTTATTCGCTACGACTTTTAGCTACGGAAACATATTTTGCTACGGTATTAGCTACAAAAATAGGCGTCACTATTTTAGCTATGAATTTTGCTACGGAAAGGTTTGCTACAACTTTTAGCTACCGAATCATACTTTACTATGGTTTTAGCTACAAAAATAGGCATCGCTATTTTAGCTATAAATTTTGCTACGGGAATGTTTGCTACGAAATTTGGTAAGAACTTTTAGCTACGCTTTTTGTTTCAGATTTCCAGCTACGATTTTTGCTACGAAACTTAGCTACGATTTTTTCAACTACTTTTTAGCTATGGTTTTTGCTACATATTGGACAACATAAAACCTGCTACAAAATTTAGATGCAAACACAATTAAATTTGCTATGGATTCTGCTACTAATAAATTTTTCATATACCCCTTATTTGCCATTATACATAAAATATATCCAAAATCACATAAAGGTTTACAATGACAAATAAAAACCACATGTTCTACAAATAGATAAGAAAAATTATGAAATATAATGCCATAAAATATTACAAAATTATACAAAATATCCAAATACAAATTACTATAGTTTCCTCACTTTCTATATCCTGAATGAAGAAACCATCACTACTCCATCCCATCTAGAACGTCACTTCATATGCAAGCAACGCAAAATACAATATGTGTACAAACAACACAGTTTTCTCTTGATCTTCATCGCGAATAGAACATCCTTCATTGCCATCTTTTCTAATCAAATGATTCAAACATATTAGAAGTCCAACCTTCATTACCATTATTGCTTGCCTCATAAAAATTAATTAGCAATAACATAAAGCAGAGATTGAAGAAATGTGAAAGTATACCCTGTTTCCAAGCAAGATTTATGAACATTTTTCGCAAATGTTTCCCACGTTTAGTGTATTCTCAAATGATCGATGTGTGTGTTTTGAGGTTTGAGCATTGACTGATTCTAATCGCACCTGATAAACTTGGAACAGATAAACTATGAGATGTAAATGCTTCAGACATTAACCAGAAAAATAACATATTGGACAAATGTACCTGAATGGCAATTTGGGCTTTAAATGAACTCATATTTAAATGTTCATGTTGTACAAATCCTTGAGAGCAAATACATGAGAGAAAACAAAAAAAAAACATATTTAAATGGAATTTGAACCAAAGTGACACAGAGTCAATTTGGGCTTTAAATGAACTCATATTAATGATACTGATTATTAACTATGAAAAGATATTAAATAAATTGAAAGGAACACATACCTTGAAGTAGTAGTGCAGTTTGAATGGTGAATCATTTTTGGGGATGAAATTTTTAAATGGAGCCAAGCGATTGAGGCAGTTTATGGGGTGGGAATTTTCATTAGGCGGGAAAAGACGGAGGGAGTTTATGGGGGCGGGAATTTTAATTTTTTACCTTAAATGAATTATGTAAATGAATTTTAGAGTTAAATGTCATTTTAGTCCCTGTGGTTTGGATCAGTTTGCTAGTTTAGTCCAAATGTTTCATTTTTCACCAATGGGTCTAAAAAGATTTCACCGTTGCTATTTTATTCCACTGGGTGAACTTCATCCATTTTTTCTGTTAATGAGAAGGGCAATTCGGCCATATAAAATGACCAAATTGGCCTTCTGGTTAACAGAAAAAATGATGAAGTTAACCCATTGGACTAAAATGGCAATGGTGAAACCTTTTTGGACCCACGTGTGAAAAATGAAACATTTGGACTAAACTGACAAAATAACCCAAACCACAGGGACTAAAATGACATTTAACTCTAAATTTTATAACAATTATATAAATAACAAGAAGAAATTGTATGGAAATGTTAATCGGGTGCAAACGAGTTGAGCCGAGCCAAAGCTCGACTAGATTTAAGCTCGAACTCATTTAATTTATAAAAGCTCGAGCTCGGGCTCAAGCTCGGCTCATTTCAAGCTTTGTTTCTAAAGCTCGAGTTGGGCTCGTGCTCAGCCCATTTATTATATATATATATATATATCGGGGAAGGTTCATGCGAGAACCACCTTTATTGCGAGAACCAATGTGAACACAACCAAAAATAGCTAAAAAACCTAACCCCCACCCCTCAAGCTAAATGCTAAAAACTAAACCCCCCAAAAAAACCTAAAAAAAACCCAACCCCCCCCCCCCCCCCCGAAGCTAAAAACTAAACCCCCAAAAAACCTAAAAAAATCAAAAAAACACACAAATTTTTTTTAAAATATTTTTTACATTAAAATCGCTACTTTTTAGTAGCGATTTTTTTTATAAAAAATATTAAAAAAAAATTTGTGGGATTTTTAGCTACTTTTAGGTATTTTTTGTTGTGTTCACATTGGTTCTCGCGGTTCTCGCAATAAAGGGTGGTTCCTAACGGATCCTTCTCCTATATATATATATAGGGTGGGGTTCTAGAGTGAACGCTAGTGTATTTGCGAACTGAGTGAACAAATCTTGGCCATTGATTTACACACGTGGATGGCTACGATTTCATCATCAAATCGTAATATACACTAGTGTATTTCATCATCAAAGCCTGGCCATTGATCTACACACATGTATGGCCAGGATTAGTTCGCTCAGTTTGCAAACTACACTAGTGTTCACTCTTGAACCTTATCCTATATATATATATATAGGTAAAGAGTACTGTACAAATGCCCTTATCGTACATTACGTACGCGCCAATCTCAGCCGTCGGATCTTTTTATCGCGCATTGAAATCGCATGTTGGTTTTTTTTGTAACAATTTCGCATGTGATAATTTTGATGAAATAGCATGTTGTTTTTTTGTAACAATTTTGCATGTGGTAATTTTGATGAAATCGCATGTTAAAAAAACCACATGCGAAATTGTTATAAAAAAACAACATGCGATTTCAATGCCGGAAGATGATCTGACGGCTGAGATTGTAGCGTACGTAATGTACGATAAGCGCATTTGTATGATAACCGGCCTCTCTCTCTCTCTACATATATATATATATATATATATATCGAACAAGTAAGCATCATAATGCACATTGATGAGTCATGATGTTTTGACCACGAAAAACTGCGATTAATCAGTTTGTTTGCCATTGACCATGTTTTATCTAATGTGTCATATTACGCCACAAAGTACGATGACGAATCATAATGGGTAATACGCACCCATCTTTTACATTGAAGCCTATACTTATATTGATTTACAATGATCGACAATTATTTGATATATTTTGTCATTTTATTCTATGAATTTTCTTTCGGTTTTGAATGTATTATTTATTTGGTTAGTTTTGCTACCAATATTATTAATTAGTTTTGAAATATTTGTTTTCTTGTTTTTGCAACGTATTTTGCTACCGATGTTGTTATCCATATTAGTAAATTATTTTTTTGAATAGTTTTGTTTCTTGTCCTGCAACGGATTTTGCTATGGATGTTGCAACATATGCTACGTTAGTTTTCAAGTATTTTTTTTTTATATTTTGCTACCAATTTTGCTACGAACTTTATTTACTTTTTTTTTAAATATTTATTTTCTCAACTTTACTACCGGTTTTTTTAACTTCTTTTAGTTAATTTTTAAAATTTTATTTTCATGATTTAGCTATGGAATTTGCTACCAATATAACTAAGTTTTTTTATTATAGTTATTTTCACAATTTTGCTACGGATTTTATATTACTTTTTTAGTTAATTTCCAAATACTTATTTTCATGGTTTTGCTACGGATTTTGCTATAGATTCTGCTACGTTATATTTTTTATATTTGTTTCCTCAATTTTGCTATGAATTTGATGAAGATTTTGCTACAGATTTCATTTGCGACGGAATATCCGTAGCAAAATTGTAGCGAAATGCGTCCGTAGCTAGTGCGTAGCTAACTCGTAGCAAAAATTGCGACCGATTTTTCCCGTAGCAAAATTTCATAGCAAATGCCTATTTTTGTAGTAGTGGTAACATATAAGACATATTAGCCAAAAAAAAAAAAAAAAAACCTTTCATGAAGTTCTCACGAGTTTTCTCATGATGAGTATGATATTATTAAGTTTGAGTTTTTAAGCTATGCTTGATTCGAACTTCAACGATCCGATTTCGAGTAGCTCACGAGCTCCATACCTACGGTCATATATCAGTTCTTTTGAATTTAAAAGGTCTAGCTTCGCTTGTTCCTTGATCGAATAAAATTCAAATATTTGCAAAAATCCTCGATTTGAATTCTTCTACCCCTTTTATCTTTTGTTCTAAATGTGTATGGTGTATATGTGTATAGTGTATATATAAAGAAAATCCCACGTGGACACATGGTAAAGTAGAGGAGCTACAAGACTGATACCCTTACATTAAAAAAAAAGAGTTTGAGAAGTCATAATCACCAAAAAGAAGAAACACATAACCAAGATTGTGATGCAAACTCCCATCCAAACCAATAGAAAAACCCCTACAAAAGTCACAAAACACAATGGTGGAGCTTCCACAATCACATTGCTTTCCACCTTCTGTCCCTATCCAAAATATATATATAGTAACCATGCATTATAAAATATCCTACATATAAACATAAACAATAAACTTAATCATCAAAAACCATCACTAAACCATTTTAATGGCGAATCACGATTCAGGAAACTTGCGTAGAGGACCTTGGCTTGAGGAAGAAGATGAGATATTGACCACCATTGTTGGAGCTTTAGGTGAAAAACATTGGGATGCATTAGCTAAACAATCAGGTAAGTTCAATTTAGATGCTAATTCTATCAAATTTTGATTGTTTTTAACGAGTTTAAACGTACGGATTAAGGTTTAAAGAGGAGTGGAAAGAGTTGTCGATTAAGGTGGATGAACTATCTTCGACCGAATTTAAAGCATGGTGAGATCACTCAAGAGGAAGAAGACATCATTCTTGATCTTCATAAACAATGGGGTAGTAAGTAAGTGTATAAATCACATGATTATAGTTAAATAAGTTAATAGATATAAATATACCCTGAAATGTCTTGTTTACAGTTGTAATCTTAAGTATGTTGGTCAGTAAATGTAACCCAAAAGAATTGGTATCATTTAACATGTTCCTAACCTGATCTGCCTAAGTGACTGGCATATATATGATTATGAATTTATGCAGGTGGTCAAAAATCGCTAAAAGATTGCCTGGACGAACAGATAACGAGATCAAGAATTACTGGAGAAGTCATTTAAAGAAGAAAATAGAAGCTCAACAAACAGGTTAACTCTACAGAATAATGAAAACCCCGTAAGATATTATGTATTACTAAATAAAAAACAATGAGGATTTTTACAAAGGAAACCCAATAATATCATACGATATAATTACAATAAACCCTAACCTATGTACTCTTTCTAATAATTTATAATCTCCATTTTTACATATTAAACATATGAAACTTTTAACCAGAATGTGTCGAAGGAACCAAAAGCAGCACGAAACAAGATTTCGCGATACCAACACATGACAGGAGTCTTGATTACATTGGGATTGAGAGCAGTGTGAGCGGAAACGAGGGTATTTTCGGAATTCCATCATCTGAAACACCTGATCAGATGTCTAACATGAATGCATTGATGGGTAATGATTCTCCATATGAAAGCAGGATATCAGAATGGATATCATCTACAAGCTGCTGGTCGAATGAAGTGAAAGATTGCATGGGGACGTACACGTATCCATGTTTCTGTCAACTTGGATCGAGCACTCATGAAGAAAGCAAGAGTCATGGTGTGTGGGATCTTTGGAATCCCATTTGGGAAATGAGTTAGTGTGTTTTAATTCACATGTTGTAGTTTGATCAAGAGTACATAAATAATGATTATCTTTTACGCATGATTGACTATTTGCCTTAATTTATAACTACATCCATGATTACAAAGGTTTAGTTAGTTCTCATTCTTATATTTCTACTAGTAATAATTGATCACAGATCTTTTTTATGCATAACAAGGTCATTCTTCAAATATTAAACATAAGATGAGTATGAATGCTAGAAAATAGAAATATAACATTAAAAAAATTATTCCAGATCACTTGACTGTAGATATGTAAACGAACTGAACGAACACGAACACGGGCATATTCATGTTCGTTCATTTAACTTTAGCCGAATACGAACGGTTAATCAAACAAATTTCTTTGTTTATGTTCCTTCAATAAGAAAATGAACATGTTCATGTTCATTAAAAAAAATCTAAAGGAACAATTCACAAACGTAAACAAAACACAAACGAACGTGAACAAACACAAGCGAACATAATTAAACAAACATAAATTAACACAATTTTTTTGAACTACAAATTTGAATCACTGACGGACCACTGGAGTATCATCGTACCACCAGCGGAACCACCCCAATAATGCCTATACGCCAATTCAGGAGGAAACCCAATAAATCTGGTAAAAATCTCCTTATGGGAATAGAACGCATGACCTAATTGTTTCTAAGTCTTATTCCACCCTAAAATGCTACTAAACTATAATTTCATGGGCAATAAAACAAACAAACATAAAGATTGAACATAATGGAAAGGGGTAACCAAGGATCATAGAACATCTACTATCTAGGGGTTCTTATTTAAATTATATATATGTGTGTGTGAATTTTGTATTAATATTTAGATGAACATAAATGAACAAGCGAAACATGAACATGACCGTTCGTTGAACCAAAATATTTGTACATGTTGTGAGACATGCATATACTTGTCTACGTCTCTATATTTACAAGTAAGTGAAGCAAAAACGTACGTGTTATCAAAGCTACACATTTAGTTTTTTTATTTATAAAATGGCGTTATTTACCATTTTGGTTGTTCTAATAATATAAAGTAATGTTTTATAAAGCTCTGGATATACCGTTGTGTTGTACTTATTTTTATATACATTTCAATAAATGTTTTGCTTAAAATTGAACAGGTCAAATAAAATTGAATTTTTTTTTACCATGACAACCGAACTGGTACCGTACTGGTACCACGTCGGTTCCAACTGAACAACATCGATACAGGCATCAATAATAA
Source organism: Helianthus tuberosus (assembly GCA_030545235.1). Lineage (NCBI taxonomy): Eukaryota > Viridiplantae > Streptophyta > Magnoliopsida > Asterales > Asteraceae > Helianthus > Helianthus tuberosus. Next base: position 36,329,028 of record CM060357.1, on the reverse strand, counting down.
TGGAATTGTTACCGATGTTCATTTTATGATTTCGATCATTATTTCTGTTTTGTTTTGTGAGTTAGGGGTCTCTGGAAGTAACCTCTCTATCTGCATGGATAGATGTTAGGTTTGTTTACATCCCACCCTCCTCTTATGCTACTAATAGCTTTGCTATATGTGGGATATACTGGTACATTGTTGGTTATGATTTCGAATAATGTAAAACACGAGTCGATAACCGTTTGGCCATATCATGACTTTATATTTTGAGTTTTCTCTTTCGTTTCGCACTACTAGAAAACAACCATAGCACCTTTGTGACAGCCATAACGATCGTTTGCTATATCAAATGTCGGTACCATGTTGATACCGACCGAGTTCCCATAGCACATAAGAATTTTACTAGTTCATAATAATTTCGGTTCAAGTTCCACTTCTCGAAACTATGTAAACCAAACAAGGACTTAGGGGGGATCCGCTGTGTTTAAAACCCTAGAACCCAAAGGTAAACCATATATAAGCAGATTCATTCCATTCTCATCCAATCCAATTCAATTTTTAAACTTTATTAGTAAGCACTAATTTTAGAGAATAGGCCCAAAAAGGTCATGTGTCAAAATTCGCGAAAGTGAGATTTAAGAACCCAACCCCAGGTTTGATATCGGATATATAGTTTTTTTATTAATATGTTGTACATGCACTTTTTACCACTTTACTACTTACGAAAATTATTCTTGTAAAGAAACTATGATAACTTGACTTTTAAAAGATTGTTTTCCCATATTTGTTTTTGCAGCTTGTCTAATTCTAAGCTTCATTTAAGGACTTGGGTTAAATAGCATATATTGGCATTTATAACTATGCTAGTTAATGTTAACTATGTCCTAATTTTCTAAACTACATCTATTCCTAAAATATACACTTGTCTTCAATGAGACTAAACCTTCACCACTTGGAAGAACAGGGTCGTTCCTACGTTTTTGGAGACCTTAAGTAAACTATAAAGCGGGGCCCTAATTTTGCCGATAAACTATCCTCCAATCCCGACGCTATGGGTGATTACCGTTACTTTTTTCTGCTAGTGATAGCCGATAGCCTAGAAATTGAAAGTAGGTTACTATGGGAAGTGGGAACGATGATTGCGGCTGTATTTAGGGTCTTTAGACCGCCAAAATAATGATGATTAGGTCGATGGTGGTTGTGTTGTAATAGCGGGAGATCAAGGTGAAATGAGCTTTGAAACTTGGCCTTTTTTTTTACCAAACAATATTTATTTTGGACTCCTTTAATGAAAAACATGTTTAGTTTTGAAATAAACATATTTATTTGGGCCTAATACATATAACTATATATAAAAACTTTCTAAAAAAATGGAGGCCCTAATTTTTTGGTGGCCCTAGCCCCGTGCCTAGGTTACCAAGCCTGTGGAGCCAGCCCTGTGAGAGAAATACACCAATACAACACCTTGATACCATTAGGCTACAAATCCTTTCATATTTTTTTATCAAATATCACTACAAGAATAACACACTTTTACTGGCGACACCTTTAGCGGCGACAGGTCAAATGTCGCCGCTATTGGTCGATCCGCGTCACAGGTTCTCAAACCAAACCCCATCCGTTGATCAAAATCATGATCTGACGGTTGGGGATATATAACTCATTACCGGCGACATAAATAGAGTAATAGCGGCGACAACTGGTCTCCGCTAAAAGTAAATGTCAGAACTTTAATCCCTAGCCACACAAATCTTATCTCTGGTCAACTTCATTAAAGACATTACCGGCGACACTTGGCAATACCGGCGACAACTTGTCGCCGCTAAAAGTTGAACGAACCAAACCCCTATACAGCGCCAATTTCTCCCTCCTCTTTCACTTTTCACCCAAAAAAACCTCTGAACACCGCTGCTAACTCGCGAAAATCGTCCAAATCGGTTAGTTTCACTTTGTTTTTGTTAGATTTCTTCTCTACATTTGTTATATACATGCTATGGGCTTTAATTTTTGCTCTTTTTTGTGTTTGTGGAAGAAAATTCGGATCACCACCATCTCTTCTCCGGTCACCACCTTCACTTCTACGGTCACCACCTGAAAAACCGGTTAGTTTTTTTTTTTTTTTTTTTTTTTTTTTTTTTAAGTTTAGAAATTGTATAATTTTTAGTTTAGGTATGTAAATTGTGTATGTTAGTATGTATGTTTGTATAATTTTTAGTTGATCCCCCAACGGCTACCGTCGATGAAGTGTTTGAGGTCGAGACTGATTGTGATGAGGTCGAGGCTGATTATGATGAGGATGATCCCGATTATGTGGAGTCTGACTAAAAGAAAATTTATTGTAATTTATATTGATTTGTAATTGATAAACACTTGTTTGAAATATTTATTTGAATTTGAGTTACCTTTGTTGTACTTTCGCTTAATTTGTATTAGATACACATGCTGTAACATTTGTAACTTTATAGGGATTATGTTTTCGATATTGTTGATATTCGCTTATCTGATGTGGCCCCCTGGGGACATGGGGGTGACGGCGCTGGTGATCCACCGATTCCTCCTGGTGGATTTCGTGGCACACACGAGACAGACAGTAAGTCTTTTACTAAATTATTTTGTAGTCCTTATATTTTTTATATTATAAATGTTGTTACTAATTATTTTTGTTTTAATTGCAGCGGTTCCCCCAAAGAGGGTTAGGGGAAAGCAAAAAACGAGAAACTAAGGCGTCGGGTAAAAGCGGGGGGGGGGGGGGGGCTGTATCGCTTACGTTTGACAGGCAGGTCACGTATACCCCTGTTGGTAAAACAAGAGATATGTTTTCACGGGAGGCCGGCCTGTATATGTGGCGGTCCATCCTTGGATGTGATAACGTTGAACAACATTACAAGGATGCCGTCATGAACCACTTACGGGTAAATAAGTTATATGCATAAAATTTTATCAAATATTTAAGCACATGCAAATCTAATTTATATATGATATTTTAACTTTTTTTATTTAATTTGTAGGAAAATTTCAATTTTGATGAAGTGGAACGTGATATAGAGGCCAAAAACTTGACGGGTGGCATTAGGGCTGTGCTTATGAAGCGGTACTCTGACCGCAAGTACGATGCTAAAAAAATATTTAAGAGCAAGGGAGGTTACAATGATCTTGAGAGTGCAAGGGCATTCCATCCCGCGGATATGCCCTATGATAACTGGTTGAGAACCATCGAAGGTTTCCGGGAAGAAAAATATATGAAAAGAAGCGAGGCCAACACACTAGTACGCGAGAAACAACAATTCCCATACCGTGGGGGGACATCGTCGTACGGTAGCACCGCCTATAAAAATGTAATGTTTTATGTATGTGTGCGTGTGTGTAAGCTTTTGTTTATTTAATGTCTAATCTAAGTTTAATGTTAAACAGGATATGGATTGGGTACCTACGTATGCTAAAACCCACACGGACAATCAAGGGAATTGGGTTGATCCGGTTGCTGAACAAAATTACGTAAGTATTTCTTTTAAGTATTATTTTCTATAACAAATATATATATACTAGGTTATTGCCCCGTGTAATATAGAGTAACATGCAAACATTCGTCTATCTACAAGTATATATTATGTATGATAATAATTATTATACAAAAAGTACATATAATAATGAAAAATGAAAAGTTACGACTATGATTCACAAACTTTCAAACATTTGGGTTGGTTCTAAAAAAACATTTAATAGGTTAAATGGATACCAATTCCATAGGTTTTTTTTTTAATAATTTCATATCAAAACTAGTTCGGAAATTATAGATTAGAATTTTATTTTCATTCAAGATAAATTTCTAATATAATATATAAATCTCTTTTTAGTTATGAATTAATTTAAGTTTTAAATTTTATCTATCGAATCTTTTTTTTTTTTTTTATAAATGACAAGTGTCCTCAAACTGGTTTCTTTTATTATATAGTATAGATATACACATATATATTTAATCATCTTCGTAAAATACAGCGGGACATACAACAGGCCACAAGTGAATGGAGCGGTGAGGGTCCGCCAATTGCCCCGTATCAGGAAGCGTTGGGTGAGCGGCGAGGATGGTACCGCGGGATGGGGCCTAAACCTTCTTCCAACACGTCCTCGCACTCGTTATCTAACATGTCGTCTTCGCAAGCTCGGACGCAAGAACCCTTTTCCGAGGTAAACTACGCAATTTATAAAATGACAAACGAACGCATGTTTCCTTGTTAAATATATGTTGGTAGCGTTAATTAATATGCTAATATACGTTTTGCTATCTATTATTGTAGGATTTTGTTAACAGCTTGTTCCAAACACCGTCATTTTTGAACCAACTTAACAACTATCTTGCTTCACAAGGAAAAGGAAAAGGAAAGTCAAAAGACTACGATTCTGACAATTTATTCGATAATGAATCCGACGATGAACCCAACGATAACGATGAGTGAAGCTTGCGTTAATGGTGTTTGCTTGCGTTGTTTTTAATTATATTACCTTAAACGTATGTACGACTTAAACGTAGTTTTTAATTATAACACCTTTAGTATATGTTGATTATGTTCATGGCGTTTGCTTGCGTTGTTTGAAAATAGGCAGGTTTTGTTTTTTTCGGCCGTAAAACTGGCTGGGTAGCTGTATATACAGCTGCTGTAAAAAAAAAACAGACTTTTAGCGGCGACATGTGTCGCCGCTATTGCCTTTCAACCTTTACCAACGAATAGTAATACCGGCGACATTTTTAGCGACGCCATCTGTCGTCGCTAAAAGTGGAATATCAATACCGGCGACAACTGGTCAATACCGGCGACAACTGATCAATAGCGTCCGAGCAATACCGACGACGCTTTACCGGCGACATGTCGCCGCTAAAACTCAATAGCGGCGACAATAGTGGTCAATACCGGCGACACCTGTCGCCGCTAAAGGTGCCCTGTTCTTGTAGTGTATGCTTTTGATTTCATTGGAAAGGAAATTTCTTTAGCAACAATGTGATGATTAAAGCAATTGCATAATTGGTGGAGGGATGTAGAAGATAATTAATGTAGATCAGATCAATTGTTTTTTAAATGTTTTCTAATTAATTAAGTACCATATTAAGTAATAATTAAGTTAGTGATTCGAACTTTATATCTTATGTTGTACTAATATGTGTGTGTATGTGTGAGGAGTTCCAAGTGTCAAGTGCTTAGTGCTTTGAATCTTGAAGAGATTTAGTCTGTCAGTGAGTTTGGTCAAGTGAAGTTGATAACATAAAAAGAGTTTTCAAGAAACAACTTTTCTTAAATGTGTGGAATACAAAATGTAGATGAAATCACTATTGCAACATGTGTCTCCATAACTCAAGTCCCAACTTAACATGCACTCACTTATAATATGAAAGGAATCTCAACTTTAAAACAACACCACTTCCTGTCCAACAGGAAATCACAGACATGCTTTATATGGATATAAAGCTTATAAAACAAAAACTTTAGATCTACCTTTTTGCCTTAAACTAGTCTTGAAGCTATTGTGAAGTGACAAACACTACCAAGAAAATAGTTTTTTATGGTGTACTAGGTTTTTTGGTTCTTGTAAAAGATGCATGATCATGATGGACTTGTAGATGAAAAAGGTTCTTTCCATAAATAACATGCATCGTGTCATGTCTCGATATTTGCTTCGTGATCACGCCTTTTCCGTACACGGGTTGCAATTAAGAATTAGTTGCATTGTTTATAACGTCGTCACTACTACAAAAATAAGTATTTGCTACGCTCAAATTCGTAGCTAATCCATAGCAAACACCCATTTGGCTACGGATTTACTACGAATTTGGTCTGTAGCTACAAGTCCCGTCGCTAATTTATTTGCTACGGAACTTAGCTACGTGAATAACATTTGCGACAGTTTTAACTACAAAATGTGGCATAGCTATTTTAGCTATCGAATTTGCTTTGAAAATGTTTGCTACAGGTTTTTAGCTACGATTATTTTTGCTATGGACTTTTAGCTATGAATTTTTAACTACGAATTTTGCTACAGATTTTTAGCTATGACTTTTTTTCGCTATGGAGTTTTAGCTACACGAAATTTTGATATGAATTTTTAACTATGTATTTTGCTATAGATTTAACCACAAATTTTTGCTAGGATTGTGCTATAGAATTCAACCATTAATTTAGCTACAGATTTCTTTAGGCTTTTGCCGTCGAATTCTTTCCTAAAACACTTTTTAAACAATTTTTTAGGGTAAATTACTTTTTGAGTCCCTGTGTTTTATTGGTTTTAACTAGTTGAGTCCAAAAGCAAAAAGTTTAACGACCTGAGTCCCTATAAGCATTTTTCTTAACCATTTGAGTCCAAATTTCTAACACCATCCATATTTTCTGTTAGTTTTCTATTAAAAGACAAAAATGCCCCTGTATCTTTTTCTTTACCCTTATATAAAAACCTAAAAGTTCTACATCTCTCCCAAAGTTACAGCAGCACACAAACCCACCCTCTGTTTTCTCTGGTTATGCCTCTGGATAAGGCGATTGAGAAATACATTGATGGTCTTCCTGACGTAATTTAGGATATCGTTACTGGCAGCAACCCTACTACTGTCAGACAAGCCATTGAATTGTCTGCCACTCTAACTGAATCCCATATCAGGAAGCATAAGCTGTTTCGGAAGGGCGACCCAAGACCATCTGACAAGACTGCTAAAGCAGAGCCAAAGGAAAAACAGGATGAGGTATGCAAGAAGAAGAAGCGCAAAGAGTCTCAAAACTACGCTGTAACTGCTCAAGACAAACAGGTTGCACCTAACCAGCCAGCACAACCTCGCAAAAGGCAAAACTATGTTGGTACCGCACCTTTGTGCAACAAGTGCAACCGTCATCATCTAGAGCAAGAGCAGTGTCACAAATGTACCCACTGTGGGCGGTTGGGACATTTGATCAATGTTTGTCGTTATGCAAATCAAGCTGCTGCAAACCCTGCTGTTGTTCAAGCACGGTTCCCTCCGGGGTCATGTTATAACTGTGGTGACCTTACTCACTACAAAAACAATTGCCCAAGACTTGTTAACGCACCTCCAGCGCGAGGACGAGCATTTAACATCAATGAGGCAAACGGGAACAATGATGCAGCAGTGAACAATTAGTGTTTTGTAATTCCTTGGTTGTTATCTTTTGACACTTCAAGACAATTCGGTTGTTACATAAATAAAGATTTGTTGTTCTTATTTCTGCAAAATTTATGCGTTTATATGAATGATTGATGCAACCTTATGATGTCAACCCAAATACAAACTACTCGTGTGGTTCTGTCATTTTATGATCACTTGTGATCTCCCCAAGAACCTTAAACATTCGTTTCTTCTAAGAAACAAAGCCAAACTCTTATTGAGAATCCTTCTATCTTTATAGATAGATCCTTGAAAATCATTAAAATACCAAATGAAATCCATGGATTGGATTCCTAATGTGTTTTAAATGTCCATACCTAAAGATAACAAATTAAAGAATCAAGTTAACTAATTTTGTGCTTATGTGTTTTCTTACATGCTTTGTGGTTGTATGTGATCCATCCAAGTCCTCATAGAATCTTCCATATCTCATACGAGAGATTCATAATAGGATATCCAAAGTTACTATCTTAAATCCTTAATGGACTTCTACGTTGTAGTCAAGTCCCTTGGGTTTTAAAGTACTATTCTATAATTGGACCCCTTGGGTGGTCTAGTTAAACAGATTGATTTGAAAATCTGATTAGAAATATCATGTGATGATATAATTAAAAAGACCCCTTAAGTGGTCTAGTCGAGTCGCTTCATGTTTATTCAATTGATTTTTTCCTCGACGCCTTATGAAATGAACTGTGCGGACTGTGCAAGGGATTATGTAATTATGGAGGCCTACATAATTATGGAATTCAGTGCACAGAAACCACAGGAAGCTTTGTCATGTGTTAAGACCTATAGTGACAAGAATAATGATACGGGAGAAGTCTTGGACCTCGACCAATGTCATTTATTCTCACACTCCCCAATTCTGATTTCAAGCACACACAAGTTTCCTATGATAAGTCTTCATAAGAAACGTTCTTCTGTCCGTAGTTCAAAATTCCATGTTTTACTACTACAAGGAATTCACTTTGAGGGTTAACAAATTCGCTAAGAGTTCTAACATGGCCCAGAGTTTTTACTTAAGGGTTCAATGGATCTATTAGAAGGCGAAACCGTCACAGCTGTCTTCACAAGTTTCATCTAGAATTAAATTTCGGGACGAAATTTCCTAAAGTAGGGGAGACTGTGACACCTGTGTCACTTCAACCAACAAAAAAATGCCAAACCAATGAAATATTGTATTTCATACTTGGTATTTGTAAAAATATGTGTATCGTTTGCACATATCAACTCTTGTTCGATTTTAAGCTTTAAATCGCTTTCTGGAGGGTTATACGCGCTCTGATGCGTAAATATAACCAGTTTAATCCAACGAACACTCCAGAATAGTGAAATAGGCTTAAAATACCTTAAATAACCTTTACATAACTTAGAAATCAGTTTTAAAGGCTTTGGTATGGCAAAAACAAGTTAATTCGCTTACAGGGACTAAACTTGACAAACTGCGAAAGTATGCCAATTTGAAATGTAACAGACATTCTAGAACATGACCATAAGTTAAACACACCTTAAATATCCTTCATATAGCTTAGAAATATGCTTTGAGGGGTTCGGTGTGCTATAATAAACTTTTGGGTCATTCAGGGACTAAAAGCGTCAAAAAGTGCACAAGTTTGCACTTTCGCGCATAACTTACGTTCTGAATACATCCGAACATCCAAAAATTTATGTAAGCACTAAAATATTTTATTTTATTGATTGGCATAAGAAAAATCCATTCGTCACGCCATTTGGATCGTTTTTCGCGCTTATGCGCATTCCGTCGTAATTAACCGAACATCGCGATCGTACGGCCAAACGAACCGACATCAGTGATATTTTCAAGCATATTTTAAGTTCCCTATACTTTAACTTCATTTTAGAGCTTTGAAATGGGGTTAACGGGGCTTAAACGTGTCAAAAATGCATCGAAAACCAAGTTTGGAGCTACAGGGGCCTGTTTTGCCATTTTTGAAACATTCTGGTCTGCAGGTTCTTGCGCACCTCAACACTCTCATTGTTGCGGTGTGCAAGCAGGGGTCAGATATGCATAAACTTGTTTTTCTCAGCTGTTCCCAGCCTTTAACCCCTCCAAAGGCCAATGCCATGTGTCAAACTCTTGTGGTGGGAGCAATATGAGTTACCACAACATTCCGACAAGTGTACGGGCGAGATCATTCCCTCTTCTCCAAGAAACGATCCTAACGGTGAACCGAAATCTATAAATACCCATCACATGTTCACTCATTTCTCACAAGAATCTGATCTAACGTGCTCTAAGTTGAAACCTTTGTTTCATACCTGAGCTATTTTGATCTAGATTAGCATTCGGGGACCCTTTGTAAGTGTTCCTTCGTTCTTTTATTGCTTTCGAGTCCGAAAGTCAAACTTTGTTTGACTTTCTGCATTGACTAGTTTATGGTCAATGCGAAGTTCGTTTGAACTTCGCAACGTGATTGTAATCACGATGGTTATAGTCCCTTGTGACTATGCCTACTGATTACCACGTTATCTAGGCTCAGTGACGAGTCGTAGTTTCGGCCAAAATGCGCATTCTTGCGTATTTTGTAACCAAACTACTCTTGGGTATCAAAACCGTTTGTTTTGATACCAAACCTGTTTTCTAAACTTAGTTAAGCATGTTTTAACATGCTTAGCCCGTCACTTTTAGTTTAGTGCTTATATAGGGTCGTAAGGTAAGCGATCTAAACAATCGCTTATACTTTCGAACCCGACCCGTTTGGTCGATCATTAGGATCCGACCAAGCACATTAGGTGACCATAGTATATAGGGAATAACCTTCCGAGGTTATACCTTATGGTCGCTTCGTTTAAGTAGTTGTATGATAGGTAGTTTATATGCCTTAGGTAAATTACCAAAATACCCCTTTGATGCCAAAATTCATTTTGAACATATGTAACATAACTTTTGACATCTAAACTGATTTGACAACAATATTAGACATGTTAAGGCATATGTTACTTGTCATAGGACTAGTTAGGCGGTCCGAACGCGTTTCACGCGAACGACGCGTTAAAGTAGCATAAGCTACCTAAACGGGTCGTAATGGGTCGTAAGCACTTAGGTTAGGTTTCATTTAGTATGTAGGCTTTGTTAAACCATACTACATGAGTTCCCATACTCATTTGGTTTACGAGCTCTCATTCTATCCGATCCTCCGATATAGGTCCGGTTTATTAACATAGTTACCTATATTAGGTGCCGTTTGATTCCGTGATCTCTAGAATTGCTTGGTGGTTATCTTAGGACTTCTGAGCAATCTCAAGTGAGTACATAGTCCCCTCTTTTACTGTTTTCAAACTGTTTTGGGGTGAAGCGTGTGTACCTATCTGTTATTTTCATGTTTTTTTCCAAAAGTATAATTGATTATACATTGTTAGTACTTATCTGTTGACAAACTGAATGACTATCTATGGTTTAAACACTGATTTTTCAAAGACTATAACATTAATTGTTGAATTGTACTTATTTTGTTCACCAGACCGGTTGTTAGTATGATATAGCGCTATAGGATTTGACACCCCATTCCTGTTGTCATGGAATGTCTGAAACCAATTTGTTTCTCCATCCAAATAGGGATTTCCTTTGTGGTATCCCTATAGTCTCAAAGGTGTATTTTGATGCACTAGGTCTGAATGAATTCTTAAATCACACTTTTAAAATATAGTTTGATATACTCCCATGTGTGATATTGTACAAAACCAACATTTATTTTGTTAATCATCCAAAGCATATTTTGATATGTTATTTACGAAAACCAAAACATAGTTTAATATGTTAATTATCACATCCAAAGTATATTTTCATATGTTATTTATGGAACAAAAACATAGTTTAATATGCTACTTATAAATCTAAAGTATACTTGTAATATACTACTCAAAACTATTATTTTAAACAACGAAGGTATATTTAATGTACTATCTATCTAACGATTGGTTTGAGTAAGTGATTTAAGTAACGAGGCGTATGTAATATGATACAAGCACGGTGGATACGCCGTTGGTACTTCCTATATATAAGTGTTTGTATGGTATTACATATCGTAGCGTCATTTGAATCATTTCAATTGAGACATATGACTTTTTATACAAATAACATACTTTTCACAAGACATTGTATTACAAGCAACTTATCTTATACAAACTCATTTTACATGGTTATTCATTTAACCTTACATTTATTTATACATATCATCTGATCTTATTGTTTTTCAAACGATTTACAAAACAAAACAATTTACAAGGTTAATGACTAAACTTTATTAACATTTTCTTAAACTTACAAGTCATGAATCCTATTTTCACAAAAACCTATGTATCTTACAGGCATTTTTATGCTGACGTACCTATTTTTACACATGTTTCAGGTACTGCTTTGCAATGATTGTTGATACATGCTACATTTAGGATGGACTCGTGCCTTAGCAACTTTAAAACTTGGAAGATCATAGTTGTACTTATTTGATTGTATTAAAACAATGAGTTCATTTATTCAATAAAACAGAATTTATTTATTCCATGGTTATGAAATAATGATTCTGTTACAACACTCCCCGACGTTTCCGCCACGTCTAGTTGCTTTACGTGGTCGGGGTGTGACACCTTACACCATCAGGTTCGAATCTTGTAAAAGGCAAAAATTATTGAAAACTTCCTATCCCGAGATTGAACTTAAGTTGGTGGAATGGTGACGGGTCATGCTCGGTTTCAAAGAGGCTCCTCTCTAGGGATGAGCATATGCCACCGAATACCGATCCCGATCGATATCCACTTTTTGGCGTTTTCGGTATCGGTATTATACCGATACCGACCCTCAAAATACGATATAATACCGATACCGTACCGATACCTAACCGACATGTTTCGGTATCGGTATCGATATCTGTACCTAGTTTGGGTGAAATTCGGGATCGGTATTAGGCGGTATCGGTTCGGTATCGGATACCGATATGCTCATCCCTACTCCTCTCGCGTTGGTCGGTGGTTAAAAATAAAAAGACGAGTCACCAAACACAGGATCGAATCTGTAGGAGTGCAACAAAACAAAGGGCCTCGATGCAAACTAGAATCAGATTCTCATCAATCTCTACCCTCACAAACTCGATCACCACCACTCCACTTTCTTCAGCAACAATGGCGAAAACCATATCTTACATAACCGGATCCGACCTTCTCTCCCTCAAAGAACGCGCCAGCGTAGCCATTGTTGACGTCAGGTAAGGTAACCCCTTCAATCTGTCTTAACAACACTTCAATCCGATTGATTATTAACGTATATTGCAGGGACGATGAGAGGAGTTACGACGGTCATATTGCCGGTTCACTTCACTTTGCCAGTGATTCGTTTCAGGATAGGATACCGAATCTTGTTCAAACTGTTAAGGATAAAGGGAAAGATACCTTGGTGTTTCATTGTGCTCTTAGTCAGGTGTGTGTTGTTGTTGATTGTTGTTTTTTTTTTTTTGTTTGGTTTGGGATAGTGATTTGGTTTAGGTTTTTTTGCTAGTTTTTTAGTTAGGTTTATGCCATATGGTGAATTACAACTCTGTATGTTTTCATAATTAGATTTATTTTAAAAACGAAAGAAAGCGCACCGAGGCAACAAGGTCTAAAATCGAAATCCGAGGCGCAAAACGTAAAAGCGGACCACTGTACGCAAGGGGCAAAGTGCTATAAAAGAATTTATGTTGCTACCTAAAATTTAGCTATAAATAAGCTTTATATATGTGTGTGTGTGTGTGGGGGGGGGGGGGGGGGGAGTGAAAGTGCACTAATTTTAACGTTATTTTACTAATTTCGTGAAAATAATATTAAAAGAGGGGGATGGTTAATCATGCATCATGTGGTGGCGTTGATAGCCGAAAGACAAGGGAGTACATGCACTAATTGGCCTTTGTCTTAATTGCCGAGTGTTATGTGCCTTATGTCCAAGGTTTGATACAAATCTACCATCGAGCTGGGGGTCTCACTGGAAGCAACCTTTCTATTCTTACGGGGTAGAGGTAAAGTTGTCTACATCTTACCCTCCTCAGACCCTATCTTAGCTTTGCTATTGGTGGGATTTACCGAGTATGATGATGATATGATTTAATCTATAAATTACCTGCATGTGGAACCTAAAAAGCCTGTTGTACGACATCCTGATGCACAAAAAAATGGCATGTGCGGCATGAGGTGCGCCTCACCTTATGCCAGTTTTTTGTCTGAAAGTCGTGTCTCAAATGCGCTTTATGCACAAAACTCGCCTTATGTAGCTTGACCATGCGCCTGTGGTCACCTAGGCACGCCCCAGGGGTGCTTTTTGAAACCAAGTGTTGTTTGAAAACAAAAGGAAAGTCGCAGTTCTTTCCTGCTCCCTCTGAACTCAGGCTAAACAAACAAATATTAAGAAACTGATAGCTGATTGTTTTGTAATGTGTTATAGATTGTTGAGTTCGTGTTAATCAATTACACTTGAATACTTGATGATTTACGATGCCACAATTTGTACCCATGTTGGTTGGTTTTAAGAAGAGGGAGGTGCTCAAAGGCGTTTATGTCCTGAAAGCCGAGGCTTGAGGTGAGAGGCGAGAGATACACGTACGCGACGAGTTACTGCTCTATGTGCAACCAAAAGCTACATCTCTTTCATATCTTTTACATAGCAACCATCTTCATCAAGTAAACTTTTCATAATCCTTGCATCCTTTTGGTCGTTTTTACACATCAACTTCTTCCTGACCCCAATTTTGACCCACATGTGCAAGAAGCACTGCCTGAAGTCCTTAAAGTGTTTTTTATAGCCTCACGCTTTTGGTACTTGTGACTGTGTGAGGCATCTTCTCTAAAACCATGCTCTGTTATAGATCTTTTGTTCACATCGGTACATCCAATTTTGCAGAAAAGAATGTTGTTGCATCTACAAGCTAGTCAAACACATGCTCAGTTTCGCCCGCAGTACCTGTGCTTGTTTACGCTTCGAAATCCTCTTTGCGTAGTTGTTAATAGCGAATAGCGCTAAATAGCGACAAGCTACTTATACGCTACATAGTGATAGCGAGCAGCATTGATGTTTAGCGATAATGTATTAGATTTTTTTTTAAATTAGCGTTTTATTCACGAATTTAAGGTTTTTTATGCAATTAGTGAAGATTACAGCTGTTTGGTCGGTTAAAATGCCTACAAATTTGTTTTTTAATATTTAAAAAAGAAAAAACCCCTAATGGTCGCTATTGAGCGCTAAACATCAGATAGCGATGATCCAGAGCTACGCTACGCTATTCGCTATAGCGCTCGCTACCATCGCTCTTAACAACTATGCCTCTTTGTGTTTTAAGATCTCCGCATAACTGCCATTTAAACTATTGTTAAACCAAAATGACAATATGTTTTGATGTTACTTAGAAAGTATTAAGAATATAGTTAGAATTAGTTATATAAGTTTCTTAACACGTAGGTAACTATTTACGTTTCTTTCTTATATAAACTATTATATATAGGTGATCAGTTCTCAGCACAGATTGTAATTTTATAAACACAATTTCACATTTTACATACTCAGTGTCTTGCCCAATGTTTGTTAGACATTATAATTAAGTTACCTATTTCAGGTTCGTGGGCCGAAATGTGCACGTAGATTTGCAGACTATCTTGCAGCAGGAAAGGATGACGCAGGGATTAAGAGCATAATGGTGCTGGAACGTGGTTATAATGGTTGGGAAGCATCTGGCAAACCGGTTTGCCGTTGCAGTGGAACGACCTGCAAAGGCGGATGCTAAATCCTGAACTCTGATAACATTATATGATATATGCGCTATTTATTATGCGTCATCTGATAAAATGCATGAAGTTGTGTCAGGGTAGTTACCTGACTAAATTCCTTCTGTATAATCCTACATATTAAATGGTTGTTACTCCATTTATTGGAAACATGTATCTATGGTTTGGAAGTGGTTATATATATTTATATATCTATATATATTTATATATATATATATATATATATATATATATATATATATATATATATATATATATATATATATATATATATATAGGGTTGGGCTAGACAAAAAACCCTATCTTTCTTAGAAAACTCTGGAAACTCAAAGCTCCCGACATTTTTTTTTTTGAAAAAAATAACACATGTAATATACATGTTTTTAAGACTTTTGGGCCAAAAAAATCAAAAAAGCGCCGAGTACTTTTTTTTTTAAAAAAATAAATAAGTTCCAAAAACTTCGTTGACTAACACGTGTTAGACAAAAAATGCTCAAAGTTGCTGAAATTTGTTTTTTTTTTTAAAAAACCCTTCGGCGCTTTTTTGATTTTTTTGGCCCAAAACTCTTAAAAACATGTATATTACATGTGTTATTTTTTTCAAAAAAAAAAAAATGTCGGGAGCTTTGAGTTTCCCGGGTTTTCTACCTAAGGAGGGTTTTCTACCTAGCCTTATCCTATATATATATATATATATCCACTTGTTTCGTATGATGGTGAGATCTTTTGACTGAAAAAGTCAAATTACAAGTTCGCCTGCAAAACAGTCGGGTATGCTGGGTTCAGGTCATAACGTGTTTGGATCGAATCAGGCTGCTAAATGGGTTGGGCTCTTTTACACTAAGTTCTTAACAGTTAGGCTGGAGGGTGTGGTATAAAGGTGCTAGGAGCTTTATCACGTCACACAGGGGGCTTTAAAGCCCCTTCCTTTGTATGAACGTAGAAAGGTTGTATTGTTTACCTTTTCTTCCATCAGCTTTTATGTTTGATACAATGATGATGTTTCAAAAGAGATATTTTACCTTAGGGATACTAAACAGGCAGTGTTCAGATGTCAAACCCGATATCACGTGTGAACACGAACCCGAACACAGCACGTGTATACGTGGGTTGACAAGAACATGACTTGTTTAACCCGAATGTTTAGTTTATTTTACAAATATTAGTAGTTTAAAATTCGAAATTTACATATATTTTTATGTTTTTAAAGCAATTAGTTTAGATTGCGAATTTATTGTTTACAAATTTAAATTTGACATAAAAATACCCAAATAGGTTTAGTTATTAAATAAAACACGTTTTAAAAACCTAAAAGTTTAACCAAATGGGTTACACAACTTATTTAGCTAAATGTGTATGTGAGTTCGACTATAAAAGAATGACAACTCATAGAATGGACATAACGGTTTTGTAGATATCTTGCAACATACTTGAGCAAGCAATAGAGCTCTATGGTTTTTTTTTTTTTTTTTTTTTTTTTTTTAAATTATGGTACATCATACCAATTATTTCAAAAGAATATGCAAGTAACTAAGGAAATTCCCAAAATTAAAAAGACTCATATACGTTGTGGAAAACTTTTAAAAGAATTTACATGTATCACAACAATCCAACCAGTTTTGAATGATAATTTACATATCAAAAGCATGGCGGAGGTTATGACCATATGTGGTCTCAAAGAAGCCCATTCTATAATTAATAAAAATCCGAGCTCAACATGTAGTTATGATCCAACCCTTAGGGTGCTAAACGGGCTGTGTTCGTGAGTTGGCAGGTTCGACCCAAACCCGGAAATTTTAGACCAACCCGAACCCAAAAATCGTGTCATACATATGAACCTGAACACAACCCGAATATTCGCGGGTTAAGCCGAGCACGACCCAAAATTACAATTTACTAAAAAATATGAATATGTATAATACAATTACATTAATATTATAAAATCTTACGTTGAATTTCTATGTTTAAGTTATAATTATAGCATAAAATACACAACAAATTTAACTTATGACATAAGGGTGGGGTTAGTGTAAAAAGGGGTGGTTTTATGAGAAATGTAAGAAGTGTTTTAAGCCTTTAGATCTTGTAGCTAATGGTTGAAATCAAGAGGGGCTTAAAATGTAAATTTTGTTTTATTATTTTTTTAACTAATTTGGCTAGATTAGGGGTAATAGTGTCTTTTTTATATTATATTTTTAAATAAAGAAACTGCCATCAACTTTAATGCACATGCAAGTTTCACCCATCCTTTTTAAACGTCAATAACTTTTTATACGTACCGTTTTTAAAAAATAAATTACACTATAATAACGAGCTTTTTTTTATCTTTAATATGAGTAAGATATTGTTATATTTATATAGATAAAAAAATTATGTATAGCATGATATGAAGCCTATTGGAATGCATATTTAAAACACCATACGAAGAAAATAGACTGAAATGCAGGTGTAAATAGGAATGGCAATGGGCCGGGCTTGGGCAGGGTATTGATAATCCCAGGTCCGTACTCAGTTTGTTTATAGGAATGGCAATGGGCCGGGCTTGGGCAGGTGTAAATAGGAATGTTTTATTTTTACTTTTGCAAATCATTTATATATTTTATTTTTACTTTGTTTGTTTATCAGATAAAATACAAACCATATTTTATTTAAAAATTGTAGAAACCATTTTAAAAGTGTTATTTAGCATCCAATCAATTATAGATAAGGGTTTTATTTTTTTACTTTGTTTGTTTATAAGGATCAAATACAAACCATATTTCATTTAAAAATTGTAGAAACCATTTTAAAAGTGTTATTTAGCATCCAATCAATTATAAAGAAGGGATAAAAATAATAATCTAAATGTAAAGAAATATTATATAAAATGAAGAAAATATAAATGTTTTATCTATATGGTTCTATGGATATACACGAATAAAAAAGTTTTTCAATTCCAATTATATGAAATTAAAGATAAAGAACTTAGATACGATTTATTGTAAAGCCTAGCTAGAATTTCAAATATTAAAAAGTCATATAGGACATGTACATGCTTTAACAAATATTGAAGGACAATGATTTTTCGGTTCTTTTTGTTGTGAAGATATTTTTATTACAAACTAAATATTATTTATAAAACTTATAAATAACATTTAAAGTTTTATAAAAAAATGATAATGTTCTCGTGTGTGTGGTACACGCATTAATAAAAAAATGATAATCAGCATATGCGTTAGAATGTAAAAAGAAGAATTTAAGGGCCCATTTTTACTAGCCGCACAAAACCTTTGAATTCTGAAGAAGGGGTGTAGGTAAAAGTTCTTTGGGATACCCCTGAATCTTCTTTCTAGTTCCGCCACTGCTATGGGTTCAACCTAAAACTGACCCGAACCCGTTTAAACTAAACTCAAACCTGCAAATTTCGTGTTAGGTTCATGTCGTTTTTCAAGTTGTGTCAGAAATTTATACCCCTATCTAGCCCGGGTTCATTTCTTTATTTTTATCTTCTTGCTCATCATAATTACAAATAATTTGATGGTACCGATCTAGATAAAAACTAGTTACCTACTGATGTGTATTTTATATGTTTGACAAATAGTTAAAACATCTCTCAAATATGTTTCAGTTTGGAGGTTGCAAATTTCTTGATACAGAACAGATAGACATCTCTTAAAAAATAAAATATTGAGTACATTTCGACTTTTGGCCATAGATAGTAGATTTCAACTATGCAATTTCTTTATAGTTAGGTCAAAAGTTGATTGGTCCTTTATAAAAAAAATACAAGGGAAAGAAAAATCTAGGTGACTATATGTAAGCCAGGCAACAATAGGTGGATATCGGGTTTGGGTCATATTAGAGCATTCACATCCAATCCATCAAATTATACATACATTCCACTAAAAACAACTCCTATATCAATATATTTCCACTAAAAACAAATATTTTTTCTCTCTCCTTTCAATTAAATAATATTATCATTACATTTTTATCTCACTTCCACTCACAACCACTTTCAAAATATATTAAAAAATTATAACGGGTGAACAGTGTCACCCCAAATATACAGATGAACAGTAACATTTTCTCTCTCCTCTACTCACAACCACTTTTTATACCCTTTTATAATATAAAAACCCCTCCTCACATAATTTGATGGTTAGGATGTGAATGCTCTTAGGTTTGGGTTAAAATAGACCGATTTTCAATTCTAGTCAAGTTAAAACGGGCTATGACTAAATTGAGTTTGGATTGAAATGACTGTTTTTTTAAGTTTTTAAGTTCGATCAACCGTTTTTGACCCAAACTGAGTATGACGTGTTGGTTAACGTGACATGACCCGCTTGTTTTCCCAGACTTACTTATATTTATCGTTTAAAAAAAGTAGTAGACTTCACTCGTGCATTACGGTTGTGCATGTCTATGTGTCCTTCATCTTCTTATATCTACCTTTAAAAAAATGTCCATATGAAGTTCCGTTTTGTCATGGTGATGCAGTTTATGGATCTGGTTGAACTCATGAACAAATCATTCGATAAACGTTAGGACTACAAGCCGATTGATTATGAGGTCTATTCAGCGGCACTACATTTACAATTATGAGTTTAATCCTCAGGCTTGCGTTCTTGAAACTGGTTATTGTAGATTTGTTGATGACTTATCATCGTTCTTGGTGTTTTATCCTCGGGCACTATAGTAGTATTTAGTATGGTGCCCAACCTTTTTTTGTTTCTAGTGTATGTTGTACCTGAATGTAGAATTAAGCGTTGTTATTCTTTTCGAAATCTCGACATCAATCTTGACCCTAGTAAGAATTTTAAACTGTGTTTGAATCTAAGCTCTAGTTAAACCTTTTAAGCTTTTAATTTATGAGGGCTTGGACTCACCTCATTTGAACACTTTTAATTTATGGATTAGTTGAGAATTAACTTGAGTTGATTTTTCTTTTTTGCTAATATGTATTATATGTTACTAATCTTTATGGGAATCAAAATAAAAGTAAAAAAAATACATAATACACACAAAAATATATGTTGTAAAACAAAATTACATATACGTAAATTTGACAGTAACATATAAGACATATTAGCCAAAAAAAAAAAAAAAAAACCTTTCATGAAGTTCTCACGAGTTTTCTCATGATGAGTATGATATTATTAAGTTTGAGTTTTTAAGCTATGCTTGATTCGAACTTCAACGATCCGATTTCGAGTAGCTCACGAGCTCCATACCTACGGTCATATATCAGTTCTTTTGAATTTAAAAGGTCTAGCTTCGCTTGTTCCTTGATCGAATAAAATTCAAATATTTGCAAAAATCCTCGATTTGAATTCTTCTACCCCTTTTATCTTTTGTTCTAAATGTGTATGGTGTATATGTGTATAGTGTATATATAAAGAAAATCCCACGTGGACACATGGTAAAGTAGAGGAGCTACAAGACTGATACCCTTACATTAAAAAAAAAGAGTTTGAGAAGTCATAATCACCAAAAAGAAGAAACACATAACCAAGATTGTGATGCAAACTCCCATCCAAACCAATAGAAAAACCCCTACAAAAGTCACAAAACACAATGGTGGAGCTTCCACAATCACATTGCTTTCCACCTTCTGTCCCTATCCAAAATATATATATAGTAACCATGCATTATAAAATATCCTACATATAAACATAAACAATAAACTTAATCATCAAAAACCATCACTAAACCATTTTAATGGCGAATCACGATTCAGGAAACTTGCGTAGAGGACCTTGGCTTGAGGAAGAAGATGAGATATTGACCACCATTGTTGGAGCTTTAGGTGAAAAACATTGGGATGCATTAGCTAAACAATCAGGTAAGTTCAATTTAGATGCTAATTCTATCAAATTTTGATTGTTTTTAACGAGTTTAAACGTACGGATTAAGGTTTAAAGAGGAGTGGAAAGAGTTGTCGATTAAGGTGGATGAACTATCTTCGACCGAATTTAAAGCATGGTGAGATCACTCAAGAGGAAGAAGACATCATTCTTGATCTTCATAAACAATGGGGTAGTAAGTAAGTGTATAAATCACATGATTATAGTTAAATAAGTTAATAGATATAAATATACCCTGAAATGTCTTGTTTACAGTTGTAATCTTAAGTATGTTGGTCAGTAAATGTAACCCAAAAGAATTGGTATCATTTAACATGTTCCTAACCTGATCTGCCTAAGTGACTGGCATATATATGATTATGAATTTATGCAGGTGGTCAAAAATCGCTAAAAGATTGCCTGGACGAACAGATAACGAGATCAAGAATTACTGGAGAAGTCATTTAAAGAAGAAAATAGAAGCTCAACAAACAGGTTAACTCTACAGAATAATGAAAACCCCGTAAGATATTATGTATTACTAAATAAAAAACAATGAGGATTTTTACAAAGGAAACCCAATAATATCATACGATATAATTACAATAAACCCTAACCTATGTACTCTTTCTAATAATTTATAATCTCCATTTTTACATATTAAACATATGAAACTTTTAACCAGAATGTGTCGAAGGAACCAAAAGCAGCACGAAACAAGATTTCGCGATACCAACACATGACAGGAGTCTTGATTACATTGGGATTGAGAGCAGTGTGAGCGGAAACGAGGGTATTTTCGGAATTCCATCATCTGAAACACCTGATCAGATGTCTAACATGAATGCATTGATGGGTAATGATTCTCCATATGAAAGCAGGATATCAGAATGGATATCATCTACAAGCTGCTGGTCGAATGAAGTGAAAGATTGCATGGGGACGTACACGTATCCATGTTTCTGTCAACTTGGATCGAGCACTCATGAAGAAAGCAAGAGTCATGGTGTGTGGGATCTTTGGAATCCCATTTGGGAAATGAGTTAGTGTGTTTTAATTCACATGTTGTAGTTTGATCAAGAGTACATAAATAATGATTATCTTTTACGCATGATTGACTATTTGCCTTAATTTATAACTACATCCATGATTACAAAGGTTTAGTTAGTTCTCATTCTTATATTTCTACTAGTAATAATTGATCACAGATCTTTTTTATGCATAACAAGGTCATTCTTCAAATATTAAACATAAGATGAGTATGAATGCTAGAAAATAGAAATATAACATTAAAAAAATTATTCCAGATCACTTGACTGTAGATATGTAAACGAACTGAACGAACACGAACACGGGCATATTCATGTTCGTTCATTTAACTTTAGCCGAATACGAACGGTTAATCAAACAAATTTCTTTGTTTATGTTCCTTCAATAAGAAAATGAACATGTTCATGTTCATTAAAAAAAATCTAAAGGAACAATTCACAAACGTAAACAAAACACAAACGAACGTGAACAAACACAAGCGAACATAATTAAACAAACATAAATTAACACAATTTTTTTGAACTACAAATTTGAATCACTGACGGACCACTGGAGTATCATCGTACCACCAGCGGAACCACCCCAATAATGCCTATACGCCAATTCAGGAGGAAACCCAATAAATCTGGTAAAAATCTCCTTATGGGAATAGAACGCATGACCTAATTGTTTCTAAGTCTTATTCCACCCTAAAATGCTACTAAACTATAATTTCATGGGCAATAAAACAAACAAACATAAAGATTGAACATAATGGAAAGGGGTAACCAAGGATCATAGAACATCTACTATCTAGGGGTTCTTATTTAAATTATATATATGTGTGTGTGAATTTTGTATTAATATTTAGATGAACATAAATGAACAAGCGAAACATGAACATGACCGTTCGTTGAACCAAAATATTTGTACATGTTGTGAGACATGCATATACTTGTCTACGTCTCTATATTTACAAGTAAGTGAAGCAAAAACGTACGTGTTATCAAAGCTACACATTTAGTTTTTTTATTTATAAAATGGCGTTATTTACCATTTTGGTTGTTCTAATAATATAAAGTAATGTTTTATAAAGCTCTGGATATACCGTTGTGTTGTACTTATTTTTATATACATTTCAATAAATGTTTTGCTTAAAATTGAACAGGTCAAATAAAATTGAATTTTTTTTTACCATGACAACCGAACTGGTACCGTACTGGTACCACGTCGGTTCCAACTGAACAACATCGATACAGGCATCAATAATAATGGAATTGTTACCGATGTTCATTTTATGATTTCGATCATTATTTCTGTTTTGTTTTGTGAGTTAGGGGTCTCTGGAAGTAACCTCTCTATCTGCATGGATAGATGTTAGGTTTGTTTACATCCCACCCTCCTCTTATGCTACTAATAGCTTTGCTATATGTGGGATATACTGGTACATTGTTGGTTATGATTTCGAATAATGTAAAACACGAGTCGATAACCGTTTGGCCATATCATGACTTTATATTTTGAGTTTTCTCTTTCGTTTCGCACTACTAGAAAACAACCATAGCACCTTTGTGACAGCCATAACGATCGTTTGCTATATCAAATGTCGGTACCATGTTGATACCGACCGAGTTCCCATAGCACATAAGAATTTTACTAGTTCATAATAATTTCGGTTCAAGTTCCACTTCTCGAAACTATGTAAACCAAACAAGGACTTAGGGGGGATCCGCTGTGTTTAAAACCCTAGAACCCAAAGGTAAACCATATATAAGCAGATTCATTCCATTCTCATCCAATCCAATTCAATTTTTAAACTTTATTAGTAAGCACTAATTTTAGAGAATAGGCCCAAAAAGGTCATGTGTCAAAATTCGCGAAAGTGAGATTTAAGAACCCAACCCCAGGTTTGATATCGGATATATAGTTTTTTTATTAATATGTTGTACATGCACTTTTTACCACTTTACTACTTACGAAAATTATTCTTGTAAAGAAACTATGATAACTTGACTTTTAAAAGATTGTTTTCCCATATTTGTTTTTGCAGCTTGTCTAATTCTAAGCTTCATTTAAGGACTTGGGTTAAATAGCATATATTGGCATTTATAACTATGCTAGTTAATGTTAACTATGTCCTAATTTTCTAAACTACATCTATTCCTAAAATATACACTTGTCTTCAATGAGACTAAACCTTCACCACTTGGAAGAACAGGGTCGTTCCTACGTTTTTGGAGACCTTAAGTAAACTATAAAGCGGGGCCCTAATTTTGCCGATAAACTATCCTCCAATCCCGACGCTATGGGTGATTACCATTACTTTTTTCTGCTAGTGATAGCCGATAGCCTAGAAATTGAAAGTAGGTTACTATGGGAAGTGGGAACGATGATTGCGGCTGTATTTAGGGTCTTTAGACCGCCAAAATAATGATGATTAGGTCGATGGTGGTTGTGTTGTAATAGCGGGAGATCAAGGTGAAATGAGCTTTGAAACTTGGCCTTTTTTTTTACCAAACAATATTTATTTTGGACTCCTTTAATGAAAAACATGTTTAGTTTTGAAATAAACATATTTATTTGGGCCTAATACATATAACTATATATAAAAACTTTCTAAAAAAATGGAGGCCCTAATTTTTTGGTGGCCCTAGCCCCGTGCTTAGGTTACCAAGCCTGTGGAGCCAGCCCTGTGAGAGAAATACACCAATACAACACCTTGATACCATTAGGCTACAAATCCTTTCATATTTTTTTATCAAATATCACTACAAGAATAACACACTTTTACTGGCGACACCTTTAGCGGCGACAGGTCAAATGTCGCCGCTATTGGTCGATCCGCGTCACAGGTTCTCAAACCAAACCCCATCCGTTGATCAAAATCATGATCTGACGGTTGGGGATATATAACTCATTACCGGCGACATAAATAGAGTAATAGCGGCGACAACTGGTCTCCGCTAAAAGTAAATGTCAGAACTTTAATCCCTAGCCACACAAATCTTATCTCTGGTCAACTTCATTAAAGACATTACCGGCGACACTTGGCAATACCGGCGACAACTTGTCGCCGCTAAAAGTTGAACGAACCAAACCCCTATACAGCGCCAATTTCTCCCTCCTCTTTCACTTTTCACCCAAAAAAACCTCTGAACACCGCTGCTAACTCGCGAAAATCGTCCAAATCGGTTAGTTTCACTTTGTTTTTGTTAGATTTCTTCTCTACATTTGTTATATACATGCTATGGGCTTTAATTTTTGCTCTTTTTTGTGTTTGTGGAAGAAAATTCGGATCACCACCATCTCTTCTCCGGTCACCACCTTCACTTCTACGGTCACCACCTGAAAAACCGGTTAGTTTTTTTTTTTTTTTTTTTTTTTTTTTTTTTAAGTTTAGAAATTGTATAATTTTTAGTTTAGGTATGTAAATTGTGTATGTTAGTATGTATGTTTGTATAATTTTTAGTTGATCCCCCAACGGCTACCGTCGATGAAGTGTTTGAGGTCGAGACTGATTGTGATGAGGTCGAGGCTGATTATGATGAGGATGATCCCGATTATGTGGAGTCTGACTAAAAGAAAATTTATTGTAATTTATATTGATTTGTAATTGATAAACACTTGTTTGAAATATTTATTTGAATTTGAGTTACCTTTGTTGTACTTTCGCTTAATTTGTATTAGATACACATGCTGTAACATTTGTAACTTTATAGGGATTATGTTTTCGATATTGTTGATATTCGCTTATCTGATGTGGCCCCCTGGGGACATGGGGGTGACGGCGCTGGTGATCCACCGATTCCTCCTGGTGGATTTCGTGGCACACACGAGACAGACAGTAAGTCTTTTACTAAATTATTTTGTAGTCCTTATATTTTTTATATTATAAATGTTGTTACTAATTATTTTTGTTTTAATTGCAGCGGTTCCCCCAAAGAGGGTTAGGGGAAAGCAAAAAACGAGAAACTAAGGCGTCGGGTAAAAGCGGGGGGGGGGGGGGGGGGGGGCTGTATCGCTTACGTTTGACAGGCAGGTCACGTATACCCCTGTTGGTAAAACAAGAGATATGTTTTCACGGGAGGCCGGCCTGTATATGTGGCGGTCCATCCTTGGATGGGATAACGTTGAACAACATTACAAGGATGCCGTCATGAACCACTTACGGGTAAATAAGTTATATGCATAAAATTTTATCAAATATTTAAGCACATGCAAATCTAATTTATATATGATATTTTAACTTTTTTTATTTAATTTGTAGGAAAATTTCAATTTTGATGAAGTGGAACGTGATATAGAGGCCAAAAACTTGACGGGTGGCATTAGGGCTGTGCTTATGAAGCGGTACTCTGACCGCAAGTACGATGCTAAAAAAATATTTAAGAGCAAGGGAGGTTACAATGATCTTGAGAGTGCAAGGGCATTCCATCCCGCGGATATGCCCTATGATAACTGGTTGAGAACCATCGAAGGTTTCCGGGAAGAAAAATATATGAAAAGAAGCGAGGCCAACACACTAGTACGCGAGAAACAACAATTCCCATACCGTGGGGGGACATCGTCGTACGGTAGCACCGCCTATAAAAATGTAATGTTTTATGTATGTGTGCGTGTGTGTAAGCTTTTGTTTATTTAATGTCTAATCTAAGTTTAATGTTAAACAGGATATGGATTGGGTACCTACGTATGCTAAAACCCACACGGACAATCAAGGGAATTGGGTTGATCCGGTTGCTGAACAAAATTACGTAAGTATTTCTTTTAAGTATTATTTTCTATAACAAATATATATATACTAGGTTATTGCCCCGTGTAATATAGAGTAACATGCAAACATTCGTCTATCTACAAGTATATATTATGTATGATAATAATTATTATACAAAAAGTACATATAATAATGAAAAATGAAAAGTTACGACTATGATTCACAAACTTTCAAACATTTGGGTTGGTTCTAAAAAAACATTTAATAGGTTAAATGGATACCAATTCCATAGGTTTTTTTTTTAATAATTTCATATCAAAACTAGTTCGGAAATTATAGATTAGAATTTTATTTTCATTCAAGATAAATTTCTAATATAATATATAAATCTCTTTTTAGTTATGAATTAATTTAAGTTTTAAATTTTATCTATCGAATCTTTTTTTTTTTTTTTTTTATAAATGACAAGTGTCCTCAAACTGGTTTCTTTTATTATATAGTATAGATATACACATATATATTTAATCATCTTCGTAAAATACAGCGGGACATACAACAGGCCACAAGTGAATGGAGCGGTGAGGGTCCGCCAATTGCCCCGTATCAGGAAGCGTTGGGTGAGCGGCGAGGATGGTACCGCGGGATGGGGCCTAAACCTTCTTCCAACACGTCCTCGCACTCGTTATCTAACATGTCGTCTTCGCAAGCTCGGACGCAAGAACCCTTTTCCGAGGTAAACTACGCAATTTATAAAATGACAAACGAACGCATGTTTCCTTGTTAAATATATGTTGGTAGCGTTAATTAATATGCTAATATACGTTTTGCTATCTATTATTGTAGGATTTTGTTAACAGCTTGTTCCAAACACCGTCATTTTTGAACCAACTTAACAACTATCTTGCTTCACAAGGAAAAGGAAAAGGAAAGTCAAAAGACTACGATTCTGACAATTTATTCGATAATGAATCCGACGATGAACCCAACGATAACGATGAGTGAAGCTTGCGTTAATGGTGTTTGCTTGCGTTGTTTTTAATTATATTACCTTAAACGTATGTACGACTTAAACGTAGTTTTTAATTATAACACCTTTAGTATATGTTGATTATGTTCATGGCGTTTGCTTGCGTTGTTTGAAAATAGGCAGGTTTTGTTTTTTTCGGCCGTAAAACTGGCTGGGTAGCTGTATATACAGCTGCTGTAAAAAAAAAAACAGACTTTTAGCGGCGACATGTGTCGCCGCTATTGCCTTTCAACCTTTACCAACGAATAGTAATACCGGCGACATTTTTAGCGACGCCATCTGTCGTCGCTAAAAGTGGAATATCAATACCGGCGACAACTGGTCAATACCGGCGACAACTGATCAATAGCGTCCGAGCAATACCGACGACGCTTTACCGGCGACATGTCGCCGCTAAAACTCAATAGCGGCGACAATAGTGGTCAATACCGGCGACACCTGTCGCCGCTAAAGGTGCCCTGTTCTTGTAGTGTATGCTTTTGATTTCATTGGAAAGGAAATTTCTTTAGCAACAATGTGATGATTAAAGCAATTGCATAATTGGTGGAGGGATGTAGAAGATAATTAATGTAGATCAGATCAATTGTTTTTTAAATGTTTTCTAATTAATTAAGTACCATATTAAGTAATAATTAAGTTAGTGATTCGAACTTTATATCTTATGTTGTACTAATATGTGTGTGTATGTGTGAGGAGTTCCAAGTGTCAAGTGCTTAGTGCTTTGAATCTTGAAGAGATTTAGTCTGTCAGTGAGTTTGGTCAAGTGAAGTTGATAACATAAAAAGAGTTTTCAAGAAACAACTTTTCTTAAATGTGTGGAATACAAAATGTAGATGAAATCACTATTGCAACATGTGTCTCCATAACTCAAGTCCCAACTTAACATGCACTCACTTATAATATGAAAGGAATCTCAACTTTAAAACAACACCACTTCCTGTCCAACAGGAAATCACAGACATGCTTTATATGGATATAAAGCTTATAAAACAAAAACTTTAGATCTACCTTTTTGCCTTAAACTAGTCTTGAAGCTATTGTGAAGTGACAAACACTACCAAGAAAATAGTTTTTTATGGTGTACTAGGTTTTTTGGTTCTTGTAAAAGATGCATGATCATGATGGACTTGTAGATGAAAAAGGTTCTTTCCATAAATAACATGCATCGTGTCATGTCTCGATATTTGCTTCGTGATCACGCCTTTTCCGTACACGGGTTGCAATTAAGAATTAGTTGCATTGTTTATAACGTCGTCACTACTACAAAAATAAGTATTTGCTACGCTCAAATTCGTAGCTAATCCATAGCAAACACCCATTTGGCTACGGATTTACTACGAATTTGGTCTGTAGCTACAAGTCCCGTCGCTAATTTATTTGCTACGGAACTTAGCTACGTGAATAACATTTGCGACAGTTTTAACTACAAAATGTGGCATAGCTATTTTAGCTATCGAATTTGCTTTGAAAATGTTTGCTACAGGTTTTTAGCTACGATTATTTTTGCTATGGACTTTTAGCTATGAATTTTTAACTACGAATTTTGCTACAGATTTTTAGCTATGACTTTTTTTCGCTATGGAGTTTTAGCTACACGAAATTTTGATATGAATTTTTAACTATGTATTTTGCTATAGATTTAACCACAAATTTTTGCTAGGATTGTGCTATAGAATTCAACCATTAATTTAGCTACAGATTTCTTTAGGCTTTTGCCGTCGAATTCTTTCCTAAAACACTTTTTAAACAATTTTTTTAGGGTAAATTACTTTTTGAGTCCCTGTGTTTTATTGGTTTTAACTAGTTGAGTCCAAAAGCAAAAAGTTTAACGACCTGAGTCCCTATAAGCATTTTTCTTAACCATTTGAGTCCAAATTTCTAACACCATCCATATTTTCTGTTAGTTTTCTATTAAAAGACAAAAATGCCCCTGTATCTTTTTCTTTACCCTTATATAAAAACCTAAAAGTTCTACATCTCTCCCAAAGTTACAGCAGCACACAAACCCACCCTCTGTTTTCTCTCGAGTACACACCGGTGACCGGAGATCGGAGCTCCGGCTATCTTCTCCGACAAGCGCCACCCATACAACCCATTCACCTAAATCCCCTCTTTCTCTGTTGCAACTCAGGCGACCGGAGTCGCACCTATGGCGATCTCCGGTGTCTTCTCGTTCACGGATGCGTTTGTAAGAGAGGGTTAGAGAGAGAAAGATCGGAGGAGGAAGGAGAGGGGCCGAGCAGTTCGAAGTATTCGTGAAGATGATGATGATTTGTTGTTCAATTCGACGTATGCATGATTATGATGTGTATTCAATTTCGGATTAATTTGATGTTAGATCGAGTAATTTAATGTTATTAGGATTAAGTTAGGGTTTATCGGTTTGCAGATTCAAGTATTTGGACCGATTTTGAGTTATAAGTTTGAATTCTTTGTTAATATTACAATTATGCGATATAAATTCTTTTTTCTCGTTTGATGATTTGTTGTTCAAATCGAAGTATTCGTGATGATGATGCGTATTCAATTTCGGATTAAATTGATGTTAGATTGAGTAATTTTGTTTTTAGTAAGATTAGAAACTATTAGGAATTTAGGTTAAGTTAGGGTTCATCGGTTTGCAGATTCAGGTATTTTGAACCGAATTGCAGTTCTAAACTTTGACTTCTCTGTTAATATTACAGTTATGCGACATGAATTCGTTTTTATCCTTTGATGTTTTGTTATTCGGTTGGTAGCAAACCATTATGAGTAAATTCCACTTGTTCTAGTCATGTGCATCATCCATCTTCAATTATTTTACTCTTGTACTAATTCCTCTTTTGCATGTAGAGAGAGAAAGAAAGATGAGAGAGAGATGAGAATGTTTAGAGAGAGAAAGAGATGGTGGTCTGGAGATGAGATGCAGAACTTTTAGGTTTTTATAAGGGTAAAGAAGAAAATACAGGGGTATTTTAGTCTTTTAATAGAAAACTAACAGAAAATATGGATGGTGTTAGAAATTTGGACTCAAATGGTTAAGAAAAATGCTTATAGGGACTCAGGTCGTTAAATTTTTTGCTTTTGGACTCAACTAGTTAAAACCCATAAAACATAGGGACTCAAAAAGTAATTTACCCATTTTTTTTATCTCGTATATAAACTATATATTCAAATTCACATGGCAAGCAGCAAATTCAAATTCCCATTACCAAAAAAATGTATAATTCAATCAATATCCAAACATATAATGAGAACCAAATGCAAATTCCCATTTCCAAAAAAAAAAAAAAAAAATGTGTAATTCACTAAATATCCAAACATATAATTAAAACCAAATGTTGCATGATAACTTTTCTAACAATCCCAGTAAAATACAAACACAATAGAAAAACAAATCAACAAAGCAAAAGATGATAAAACTATAACTTTCTTTCATGCTTGAGTCAAATACTTGCCATAGATGATGACTTTGTAATGGAATTATGCCTGCAAATACCAAATAAAAACATCTTTGTAATGCATACAATTAACAAGAGTTGAACAATGATAATTAACTTTGTGTAAAAGCTTTTTACCTCCTAGGAAAAAAGTATTCTCTAATCCTTTCACGATCCCGAGCCAGACATCTATGTGTTCCTGAACCTACAAATGCAAATGTTCAACAGGTCAATGTGTTGGATGAAATTTCCTAAAAATCAATTTTAAGTTCAATTGCGAATAAAAACAATAAATCAACTTGTTGTTTGTATATCATAACTTCTATAAAATAATTGTGATAAAAAAAATATAAACAGGATTCAAAGACCATTACTATCAAAGATCAAAACATGAACCCATGCCAATGAGAAATGGAAAAGAAAATAGTAAAATGTGAAAGGCAAATACAATATTTTTCTTGAGAACCCTTGCAGAAGAAGAACTTGAAACTTTACCTGTAAACAAAATTCAAATTATTTAATGGACAAAAAAAAAAACATAACCGGTAATAAATTTAGTTGCAGCCCATCTCTGAATCAGCACCATCGGTTGCCTTCTCTGTTACTCTGTCCATCGCAGAAACATGCATAAATTTTGGGATGTGGAGAAAAACTGGTTTGGGTTAAGAGTGAGGGAGGAGGGAAATCAATGAGCGGTCTATTTAACTTAGGAGGGAGATCAAATTTTCTTATGGAGGGAAAATAATTTTCTTTTGGAAAACTGACATTTCAAAGGGAGGGAAATAAAAGGGTCATGCTATTTACACACGGCCAAAATTATTTTCACACCTCAAAGCGCCGCGCTTTGGCCATAGCGCGGCGCTTAGCTCGACAAAAGGTGACTTGACGTTTGAGACATGAGTTACTGTTTGAGAGACATAAAGCTGATTACGAGGTTTGTTGTTAACCCTAAGCGCCCCGCTATGGCCATAGTGCGGCGCTTCGACCCCAAATTTTCACTTTTAAAAGCAAGCTGCTGAGACATTACATTTAGCGTTCGAGACATAAAGCACTCAATATGTTGTTTACAAACATACGGGGGTTTTGTTGTTTGTCGATTTCCAAATTACTTGTGTTTCTTCAAAATAACGCGCGGTTTTGCTGTATTAGTTACGTGTCTTGAAAAAACAATGTCGTGGTTAAGCAACTATCTTTTCGGTCCATATTCTGACGAGTCAGTTGTTCCTGATTCTTACGAGGGGACCGCTATTTCTGACTCGTATGAGAAACGTCCAACTTGAAGGAGGCAGAGGTTGTATCTTGCATTCGTTATCGTGATAACACGGTGACGCTGGATTTGAATACCCCTGTGGAGGACCCTTACGCACAACAAGGTTATTCGAATTTCGGTTACGGTGGCGAGCACAGCTTTGTACAGCAGGAGTGTTATCCAAATCACAGTTACAGTTGTCAACAGAGCTTTGACTATCAAGTCTATTCGGACCTCGGTGACGATGGTGAGCCGGAGAATGTGTCTGTTGACGAGGAAGGCTGTTACCCGGTTACATGTAGAGCTTGGAGGATGTTATCCAATGCCTCCCCCAAACCTACTCTGGACAGCGAACAGAACAGAGCGCGCAGCAGCCTGGCGTACATTATACAGGGATCAGATCAACGCGTACGAAATGCTTACGTATCGTCCCCCTGACTTTAATGTAACCCCATATGTTCAAGATGTATGTTAAATGTGTTTAATAATAATCACGTTTGTGTTTGTTCAATATATGCGTTACATCACGTTAAAAACCGAATGTCACCGACACGACCCAATCAGATTCAATACGCACTTGTACGACCCAAAATGACAATATACATCATAATACTACAATTAATGAAAAAATACGTCATGTACATGTACGGTAGGCGGCTGATACACATAACAGTACTCATAGGAGTACTTGTGCTTTCAAACCAAAATGATACGATATAATGGAATAAGACATCACATGTAACCGATTTGATCCGGAACTTGCAGTATAGTCCATATATATTAAAAAATGATGTATAATGGAAAAAGCGTAAAATTTAGACTATTATCGACGCGTTTGTGAATTAAAAACAATTTTAAAAAATTTAAAAAAGGCCCAAAGCGCCCCGCTTTGACCTAAGAGGGGCTCTTTGCCCTTAAACATGAACCGAAGCGCCCCGCTATGGCCAAAGCGGGGCGCTTTGGTCCCTCGTTTAACCTGAAGCGGAGCAGCGTTCTCCCCCATTTCATCACCAAACAAAACACACACACAAAGGTGCGATTACACACACTAGGGCGAATATCTTCTTTTTCCAGATTTCAAACGCTATTAGGTACGATCGAACTTCATTTATTGTTTTGGTTCAATTTATATGTTTGCTTTTGTTTTGATTTGGGGGGTTTTGATCGGTTTGCTGGTTCTGTTTTTGAGAACGAAGAACCAAAGCGCCGCGCCGAGGCCAAAGCGGGGCGCTTTGGTTCATGTTTATTTTTTTTATATTATTTGTTTATTATTATTTATTGTTTGAATTGTTTAATAATATTATTTGTTTATTTAAATTATTTAATAATATTATTTGTTTATTTAATATTATTTGTGTATTTAAATTGTTTAATAATATTATTTGTTTATTATCTTTTATTTAATATTATTTGTGTATTTGAATTGTTTAATAATATTATTTGTTTATTATCTTTTATTTAATATTATTTGTGTATTTGAATTGTTTAGTAATATTATTTGTTTATTATCTTTTATTTAATATTATTTGTATTTAAACGTGCAGGGATGGATTCCGATCACGAGGAGGAGATTGAGCATATGGAGGAGGAGATTGAGCATATGGAGGAGGAGGTATGTCCGTACCTGCAGTTTGAGCAGGGGTCACGGGCGGCGAGGAGATGCGCTAGGTTGCGCACCATGGAGATTGGGGGGCATGTAGGGATAGACTGGGACCTGCTGGAGACCGTGGGAGAGGCCGCGCGGACGCGTGATATAGTTGGACTAGATACTCCTTGGTCGCGCCTATTTCAGATAGCGATGGAGGACTCGTACCGTGAGCTTACGATCGAGTTTCTTTCTACGTTTACATACGCGCCGCATCCGGCGGATTACGTGGAGGACCCGGATTTTCCAGTCCACGAGGTTACATTCCGTCTCGCCGGTCAGCAGTTTCAGATGAGTGTGCGGGAGTTTGCTGTCCATACAGGTTTGTACACAGAGCCCGAGCTTGATACTGATTTATATACGCAGGGGGTTAGGGAGATGGACAGGCAGACACTTATTAGTTTCTGGAGGGCCATTTCCAGGGTTCCCTTTGGGAAATCCTGGCAAAAGGCCACCACCATTAAAGACCCCTTGTACCGATACCTGCACCATATTATCGCGTCATCTATCGTGCCGCGGGGTACCAGCAGGGAGAAGGTCAACCTCAGTGACCATTTCTTTCTATACTGCACACTGGCTCATACATCACCGCCATTGCACGCTCGCTAGGGCTCGTGCCCGAGAGTGATCCGGAGCTGTCCGATCCGATCCCGTCAACCAGGTTGGGCCGCGCGTCAGTATCTAGCATGCAGATCACCCGTGTCTTTGAAGTTGGTCTGAGGTTTAGGGGCCGTGACGGGCAGATTTGGCATGCGGAGGTACTGCCGGAGGTCATCCCGGTTGTTATTGAGCTGAGGGATGGAGTGTTAGCCGCTCCTCATGTTCAGGAGGCCGCTCGGCAGGCTCAGCTACAGGCTCTGGGCCTCGATCAGTACCCGGGCCAGCCTCAGGATCAGGCTCAGGCTCAGCCTGTATTCGAGGATCCGGCTCAGGAGGAGCATGTCGAGGAGATCCCGGTACCACCAGTTCAGCCACCTCCTGAGCCGCCACAGTACCCGCAGCATGTTTACGCTGACCTGCCTCCGGTAGCGCGTGCGGTGGCTCGGGACTTCGACCGGTGCCTCAGATGCCAGGGCGCACTCATTGACTGGATGGTCGAGACGCTCGTTGCTCTATGAGAGCTCGCCGGGTTGCCTCCATTTCCCCTCCCACCGTCCCCACCGCATGAGGATTAGCACCTTAGTTTGTTTGTATAGTGTTTTGTTATGTATTATGTACTCAGTTGTAACTTTTTGTTTTGTATGTACAAACTGATATATATATATATATATATTTATATATATATATATATATATATATATATTGCAGTTAATCTTCTATTTACATCACGTTGGTTTTGGATTGTTTACGATTAATTCTTATGGCTTTCTGTACATTTTATTTAACGTATTCGTTTAATTTAACAAAATAAACTAGCTTAACAGTTTATAAAGACGCACTTATATTTTATACGTTCTATAAAAATAATGACGTAAAAAAACGTAATTATAAAACAACTATGAATTATATGTAATACTAATATTTTATAATAATAATAAAACTCAAATACAATTTTTTCCTCCAAAAAAACACTACCAAACTAACCCACATCCCACCTATTTCCAAAAAAAACAACACAAACTCATCTCCACTGGCCATTTGTCTTTTTGCACATCCAAAGCGCCGCGCTTAGGCCAAAGCGGGGCGCTTAGGCCAAAGCGGGGCGCTTAGGCCAAAGCGGGGCGCTTTGGGATAAAGTCAACAGACAAGGTCTGACAGGTCAAGGATGCCAGTATTCGGCAGAAAATCAAGGATTAATGAAAATAGCAAAACCTTCTAAATTCTTGTTAAGGAATAAGGTTCAACAAAAGGTATCAACCAGGAAAAGTGTGCCAAATTTGTTAAAATTATCAGGCTAATTAAGCTCTGAATATATAGGATCATTCGAAGGAAATCGAATGTATAAGATCAAGTAGCTTGTAAGCTAAAACCTATTTAAGGAGTTTGACGGAGCTCGCAATACATTGCACACTAGTGACTGGAGGATGTGTTCCGCAAATAAGTCAAAAAGCACTATCACATAATGATATGCAGAATTATGATGTGATGAGCATCCTGTATCGATTGAGGATCGACAGGTCAAGAAGCTCCAAAAGGATACATACGCCTAATATAAGAGTCACTTTGGGAGCTTGGAAAGACTCCAGATATGTCATAGAAGTTAAGTCCATTATACTTCCATCATTTTAGCAAATCTCGAGGTCGAGATTTCTTTTAAGGGGGTGAGGATGTAACACCTCGAAAATTTCATCCAATAATGTATTGACACATGTCATAAGCTTTGAACGTGTGAAAGAATACTTTAGAGGGACTAAAGTTGACCAACAATGAAACTATGTAAATATAAGAGTTCAAAGTGTCAACAACGAATAAATATACTTTACAATAACCCTACATGATGTTTATAACCTTAAACGAATGGATCATGGATCATACGAAGCGAATTGTGAAAGAAAGTGAGAGATTACAAACTACAGGGGTTAAATGTGTCAACATGTTAAGATATACCTCTGAGTGACCTTTTAGCAAACCCGAAGCCTTGTAACAATTAATTATGCTCACAAGAATGCACCATAAAAATTTCACCAAGTTTCGTTATCATATGAGAAAGTTATGATAAAATTCGTATTCGAGGGGTTAGATGCGTCAACAATGAAATTTATGACTTTTCGGGTAAACACAAAGTGACCAAGGACTTCACAAAGATGGTATAAGTCTTGAAGCCCTTATAAATCAAGTTAGAGGGCTTATAATGCAAGAAACAAGGTGAAAACGACGTTTAGGAGGATCGGGGACTAAAAGTGCAATAAAAGAAAACATGTTTACCTGATCAGGAGCTCCAGGCGGCCCGCGTAAGGATTGCCAATACCTGAAGCGGGCCGCGTCCGACTGCCAGTTGCAGAAAAAACAGGCAGGTGCCTGTCCCAGCCTTCTAACCGACTTAAAATACAAGTTTTCGATTCTATGGGTTGCCTATGTTGGTTTTTAGCCTTAGGAGACACTTGTATACATCTTGTAACATCCCTAGACTCATGTGGCAACAATCTTTGATGATCTAAGTCACTATATAAGTCACAAAGTTGCAACATGCAACCACACTTCATTTCTGATCATTTGAGGAGCACAACAGCAGACACAAGACATTCCTAGACCTGCATTAGACACGTGTAAGTATGTTTAACCTTCTCTAATTAAGTTATGCTTAGTATTTAGCTTAAAAGTCAAACCGTCGTAATTACGGTTTGACTTAACGATAAAACACAAACGATCCAGTGTTTTGTCGAAACTAAAGTTTTTATAAGTTGGTAATTATGTGGGCAATTAACCCTTAAAAGGGCACCCACTGATAACCGTTCTAACTAGGTCGTTTGTCGAGTCAAACTTCTTACGAAAAAGTCAACAGAACCGTTAAACATGTAATTAGTGATATAGAAGGCGTGTAACCTATTTTACCATTCTTATAACTTGAAAATAAGTATAAAAACTTGTCTAAGCTTGTTTGATTCGACAATTTTCTGTTTTGAACCGATTCGGAGCCGAAAGTCGCATAGTTTGACTTTCTGCTTTGACCTCGATTCTGACCCGGTTTTGATAGGATTAGACATGCCTTAAAGTTCCATTAGGACCTAGTTACATGTGTGTATAACCCTCTGCGTTTATACCACTTGAAACCTCGATTGTCCGACGTTTCCGTTAATTGCTTAAATAGTGACCATAATGCCCTTATGATCATAAAATGAGATTTTTGGAAATGTGAAAGTACAATAACCTTTGTTACTGATTATTAAGCATGTCCCTAAAATTTCACGTCAATCGGAGGTCTAGATTAGGAGATATGCTCAATGGCGTAATTAAGAACGCTTTTATTAATTAAACGGCGTCATTAGCGTAAAGCCTATCTAAACCCAATTTTTGACACCAAACCTTTTACCCACTGATGTAATATAATATTTTGAGATTTTTGAAGATTTTTAATTATTTTTAAACTGATCATAAGCTAGGATTAGTACCTTGATTCGGTAAATACCGAATATACCCTTTTAGGCCATAAAACGAGTTTTACAAGTCCAAATGGTGCATATCCAATTGCTACTGATTTTAAATAATAAATGAAGTGTTTTGAGTCTGTTTAACTGATCAGAAAACTCAGAACCCTATTTTAACCCGTACATCGCTTAAAACGGCTTTATACGCGTATTATACGCATAGTTGGGTTTAAAACTATTTTGCCACATAAGACTTAACACCAATGGATATAACCTGTTAAGTTATGATGTTTTACTGATAAAATCAGACCCGTGATCACAGGAACTCAATTAATCCTTTTATAATCTTTAAAATGACCAAAATACCCCTACGGGGCTTTTTATGAGATTAAACTCGTTTTGGGCATAATGGAAGGTATCCTACTGATATCACCACATAATTAAGGGATGTTAACTTAGGAAACCTGTTTAGGACTCTTACGGTTACCCGTTATGCTTCATGCGCGTTCGGTTCGGTTTATGTAACTAGTTTACATAAATTAGCCGAAACGGGTCAAACCTTATCGTTATTATCTCAAAATCCAGAATGTGTTTAGATTACCCATATTATACAAGTCTTCAAACTTGTCGGGTCTAAATCACATTCTATTCCGGTCTTCGCTTTATCATGCGTTTGAACCGTATCTTCCTCTTGAAAACTAATCGGTCTAAGTCAAGGCTTAATTAAAGACCCGTTAGGATTCTAATAGGTTATTAAAAACCTTCGTTCCAGATTTAGGATCCCAGTAAAAGCTATCTGTACTTGCTGATTTGATACGGCTGGGATTGAATTTATATTTAGCTCAGGTAAATACTCTTAACTTATTTTCCCTATACGGGCTTGGGGTATGGTATATAAAATACCGCTTGGTCGGGCATTTCGACCTTAATCGTTTTGGGGGTTAAGTATTATCGAGATGACCGTTTAAATTGTTTTGTTTGCTTAAAGCCTTTGGGAGGTTAATGACCATGTCCCGGATATCCCTGGCATCATTTTATGAAATGGCCACGACCTTAGCACCCAGGTGTAGGCGTACACCTGTCGGTGTCTCATATATGCAAATGTGGTATGTCTATTGATCTTTAACCCGGCTCGATCCGGCTTCCGAACGCATAGAAACATGTAAATCTTTTACGAGTATTATATTCAAATAATTATCCCAAGTTATAAAATATTGTTTGTGCCATGTGCATTCAAATCCATTATTTATTAAACCTTTTCAAAATGAGTCGGTTGATTGTATTTACCAGTGTAAACTGACGTATTTTCCAAAAAGGCTAAGTGCAGGTACTAATCGGAATCGGCTGGCTACTCCTAGCATCATTAAAGAGTCTCGCAAGCTTAGATGCCTAAAGTCTGTTGAACAGTGTTATTTTATTTTCGATCCTCCTGTGGATCCTTTATTTCCGTTGTAATACTTTGATGTTACATTATTTCGGATTGTAATATATTTATCCTTTTTCTTCCGCTGTGCATTTATATATTGTGTTGTTTGACTATGATGTTACCAACCACGTCACGATACTCCCCTACCGGGCCCACCGGTAATACGTGGAAATTCGGGGTGTGACAGGTTGGTATCAGAGCCAACATTGAGTGAATTAAACACTATCTTTTTGTGTTTAATCTCAATGACACATTAGCACATTCCTTGACCTTCTGAGTCTAGACTTAACATAGGAATATTCTCAATCCTCATCTGGAAATTTTGCTTCCAATTTTTATATATCAGATACGTCGCCAAGCGAAGAAGCCGTAATAGGAATTCTCCACACCCGGAGCCTTAAATTGCTGACCTTCGTACAACGGATAGGATGAAACGTGCAACCAAGCAGAAAGCATTCGGAAATAAAATAAAGAAGAAACTCCTTTTGCTAAAGATCGTTTCCTTAAAAGTCCTCATAACGATATTTATCTTTTAGTCCCTTCAAGGACAACATTATTCCTTTCAAGTCCCGCTTAGGGCAACTCTGTACTGTTATTTTCATATAGTGGATTGATTAAATTTAAGTTTTCATTCTAAACATGAAATATGAAATAAATGGGAAATAACATTCCTTTTATATGATCTACCTTTACATAAAATGACAAAATCTAAAAAGGACAAGACCTAGCCACGCATTATTTTGAGACAGGGCAAAGATGGTAGTTCCTCAACTAGATTCATATCCTTATTAACATCCTGAGTTAGGATTGTTCTGCGTTTATTATTAAAAATGAATCTTAAAGGTAAACCTAGCCTATATGACGAGGCCAAGATGGTAGGACCTATTCAAGGATTCAAATCCCAGTTAACATCTGAAAATATGTTAACATTCCTGGCAGACGTGATTCATTAAAATCACACACATCATTCTTATTATTGGATTCTTCAAAAGATTCCTAACCCAATGTAATGATCTCTGAATCATGGGTTTAGATCATCACTTGAGATGATCATATTTTGACCATACGTGGTAATATAGCGCCTACAGGCCCTGCTCATTTCCATATGAACCAAAAGACAGTGGTAGCGATGACTCCCTGTCAGATAAAGGTAATGAACTAGGTTCAAACCTTCATGCTTTGATTCTCTGAAATCATAGCTTATAATTTATAAATGTCCTTGTTACTAGGCCTGTTGTGCCAGCAATACCTTCATGCTTTGATTCTCTGAAATCATGGCTTATAAATTAAACTTGTCTACGCGACTAGGCCATTTGTGCTATTATTAACTTATAAATTAGGATTATGATAAAAATCCTGAATAAAAATAAATATCATTCCTTTCCTGCCAGAATAATTATTAAAAGAGAATCTTAAAAGGTTTGACCTAGCTTGAATGTCAATTGAAGACCTAGCTAAGATGGTAAAATCTGTTTAAAAAGAGATTCAGATCCTTGTTAACATCTGAAAATGTGTTAACACTCCCGACAACCGTGATGCGATAAAATCACACTTGTCATCCTTATATTAGGAATTTTTTTCCAAATCCCTTATTTAGCGTAAATGATCAATAGGAATCATGGCTGGTAAACGTCGAAAATGATGTACGCATCAAAACATCCATTTGGGATGTATACATACGGAAGATGAATACATGAAAAAGATAGTTTTATTTCATAACTTCTTGTCAAGACAATGAACTATGAAATTTTCCGACCCAAAGGAATCATCGATTATGTTTTAAAATTTCCCTAGTGACAAGGCCTCTGAGCCATCATAAGTCCTTTGGAACAAGCCCTTGTGCTATATATAAAAGATGTTAGTATGACATTGGCAGTCGTGACTTATGTCCCTTGTCTAATAAATATGAAGGATTATATTCCGCTTAAATGCCAAGGATGGTTTATTTAAAAACCTAGGCAGAACATAATCAAATAACTTAAATACTATCTTTTGGCCTATATGGTTTAATTACACCATAACTATTTAATCAACAAATTCGACAATTCACCATGTAATTAAATCAATTATTACTAATTGGTTTGTAGCCTTCAAAGCTTCACCATGGTTGACTCCTCTGAAGCTCACAATCATCCAGTTAATCAGAATGATGACACAAGACTGAATTTAACGGGCGCCGAGTTACAGGCTATGTTAGATACAGCCATAAATAACGCTGTGGATCGTATACTGAAGGATCACAAGCGAAAGTGCATTAACGCCCCAAATAAAGGTCGTAAAAAGGGTAAGACCGGTTCAAACCATAACCCGTCTAAGCCAAAGGAGGCAAAGCCCAAATGCAATAACTGCAGGAAGCAACATGCTGGAAAATGCACAATCGATCCACGTGCTAAATTATGTGGAAATTGCAAAACCAAGGGTCACAAGACCTTGGATTGCAAGAAATTGGAAGATGCAAACTGTTTCAGCTATGGCGAAAAAGGCCACATCAGTACCAATTGCCCTAAGGCTGCCAAGGAAGGAGCAGCTAAGTCTGGCAAGGATTTAAAGG
Organism: Helianthus tuberosus; assembly: GCA_030545235.1. Classification (NCBI taxonomy): domain Eukaryota; kingdom Viridiplantae; phylum Streptophyta; class Magnoliopsida; order Asterales; family Asteraceae; genus Helianthus; species Helianthus tuberosus. The sequence goes on along the minus strand of CM060357.1, from coordinate 36,287,216 downwards.
ACAACCAGAAGTCAGGTGAAAAACCCAGATGCAAAATCTGCAAGAAACAGCACTTCGGGAAGTGCAGGTATGGATCGAACTCGCATACACAGTCGAGAACTTTTGCATGTGGGATATGCAAGTCCAAGGGGCATAAGACCTTGGACTGCAAGAAGATGGAGGACGCAACCTGCTATGGTTGCAATAAAATGGGGCACATCAAAACTAATTGCCCTAATAAAACCAAGAAGTCTGGCGAGGCTAAGAAGACCAAAACCGGAAACTCCCAAATGGATACTCAAGAGGCTATTCAGGATGACAAGGTCACAACAGGTACTTTCTATATCAATAACGCTCATGTTAGAGTATTATTTGATTCAGGTTCAGATAAGTCTCTCGTAGACAATAGATATTGTAAATCATTAAATCTGCCTGTTAAAACTCTAAGCGTTAGGTATGAAGTAAAATTGGCCGATAGTACCTCAGAGACTGCTTCAGCAATATGAGATGGATGCTTTATATCCATTAGGAATCATCTTTCCGATGTCCTAGTTTCCGTTAAATATAAAGACACAATATAGTTATAAAATCGATTGGTTGTCTTAAAAATCAAGCCCATATTGTGGGTGATAAGAAACAATTAATTATCAAGACTCCTTATGAGACAACCCTCATAATTATATGTATCAGTATGATTAATTAATATTAAACATTAAAAATGGTGGAAACGGCCGTCCCCGGAATCGAACCTGGGTCTAGGCCACACCCTTTCGCGCGCCTAGCCAACCGAGCTAGGTGCCTAGTTTGTGAATTATCCATTTTGATTAAATATAAGCACATGTACAATGACTTCCTTACTTCTTACTATAAGTCACCTACTTATCCTCCTTATGTTGACTAAGTATTAGAATCCAAGATTTTACCTCTATGTTTTAATTACTCTTGGCTTGCTTATGTTGACTAAACACTAGAAATGATGAAGTAGAAACCATTAAGTATATCAGTGGTTATGCTAGAAGGGACATGGTAAGGTATACATCACAGTCATTCGATGGCAATACTTTTAATTAGTAAGGACATTAATGAAATCCTCAAGAAGGATCCTCTTATACATTGTGGAATGGTCCAAGTTTTAAGGACCTTATTAGAAAAACCTAGTATCCGTTTCGCGAAAAGGGAAAAGACGGAATAAGAATTTCTGACTCTCGCCATAAAAGTTCTAGACTGTCGACAGTATGTCGCAAATTTTAATTCATTGGCTGAGATAGTACCCTATTAAAGCACATAATTATTAGTGATTAGCATTGGCAATAAGAGGGCACACTAAGGTTTCAAAACCTACTCATTAAAAATCCATTATGGATCTACCTCAGCTACCCACGTTAATGATTAAGAAGTAATCAGTCAAAGCTGAGACTGCCCTAAAATTTTCTAAGATTTTACAGCTAACTTAAGAAGGATTAATAATGGAGGCGTTTAACCCTCCTGTTGAATAATTAGAGACAGCTCACATTAGGAATTTCACCAGATAAACCCTTATTTGTGAATTTATTGCTATAAATTACAGGTGGTTTCGGGTGCTGTTAAGTCTCTCACAAGATCATAAACTTAGCAAACTTTTAGAAATTTTCCCGTAAGAACTCCAGATATTAAGCGTAAAATAAAACTTACCTGCGAAATCATAAGAACCATTTCTTCTGTTCTTGTCAGAAACCTCCAGTTATAGAAATTTTTTTTCCTCTCTCAAGAGGAAGTGCGTCAGCACATGTGGTTGATATCTCTTTAATCTCTATCGATTCTGAATACCAAATGGTATGATAAAAGCATCATATGAGGATTGGTGTATCTTAATAAATTCCATAGATTGCTTCCATGCCTGATCAGTATGGAGGTTTAATACATGGGACCACAAAGATATTCCGATGGTCATAGAGTACTAAAGTCAGCTAAGGGTATTCAAAGGAGATGTCCAAGTTGGAATTGTCCAAATAAATGTTCCAGACCGAGGAATTCGTGGACTCGTATCGTAAATGTGTCACTTAGTTGACACAAACAATGGTGGATGAATTGGAGAAAAATCTCTGTAACCTCCTTGTACCTTGATTATCTTCTCCTAATATTACCCTGTTTGCCCCTAAGAGGCAGGTAGAGTTAAGGTTTAAATTCCGTTTAAGGCTGTGTTATTATGAAATCTCCAAAACGGTTAGTACCATCATTGGAAGAATCGAAACCCTGATTAACTAAGTTTAAAATAGAGGGTTCATATAGCCTAACTCAATATCCTGGGAATCGGGTATAATTAATTATGAAAGACGGTTCATTTTGCTTATGCATTATCACCGCAACCCTAATTAGGCAACGATTAAGAATTTGCCATCAGCTGCCCAGGATCGTCTATCTGTTCGACTAACGGCAAGGATTAGCTATTCCTTAAGATTAGTTTTGAGCAACGGTTGGAATAACCATATCACCTTAAGATGAGCGTTTCTATAATATTTGTTATATAAGCATCCAGGCTGCTCCTTAGGAGACCTGGTATAGATGGAATGTTACACATCTATTGTTAGGACAATAGATTGGTAAATCTAATTATCAGGATCTGAAAGTTGTATTGGAAACAACAAATAAGATCACGCAGATTCATAACCTTCAGTAAGATGCCAGTATTCGGCAGAAAATCAAGGATTAATGAAAATAGCAAAACCTTCTAAATTCTTGTTAAGGAATAAGGTTCAACAAAAGGTATCAACCAGGAAAAGTGTGCCAAATTTGTTAAAATTGTCAGACTAATTAAGCTCTGAATATATAGGATCATTCGAAGGAAATCGAATGTATAAGATCAAGTAGCTTGTAAGCTAAAACCTATTTAAGGAGTTTGACGGAGCTCGCAATACATTGCACACTAGTGACTGGAGGATGTGTTCCGCAAATAAGTCAAAAAGCACTATCACATAATGATATGCAGAATTATGATGTGATGAGCATCCTGTATCAATTGAGGATCGACAGGTCAAGAAGCTCCAAAAGGATACATACGCCTAATATAAGAGTCACTTTGGGAGCTTGGAAAGACTCCAGATATGTCATAGAAGTTAAGTCCATTATACTTCCATCATTTTAGCAAATCTCGAGGTCAAGATTTCTTTTAAGGGGGTGAGGATGTAACACCTCGAAAATTTCGTCCAATAATGTATTGACACGTGTCATAAGCTTTGAACGTGTGAAAGAATACTTTAGAGGGACTAAAGTTGACCAACAATGAAACTATGTAAATATAAGGGTTCAAAGTGTCAACAATGAATAAATATACTTTACAATAACCCTACATGATGTTTATAACCTTAAACGAATGGATCATGGATCATACGAAGCGAATTGTGAAAGAAAGTGAGAGATTACAAACTACAGGGGTTAAATGTGTCAACATGTTAAGATATACCTCTGAGTGACCTTTTAGCAAACCCGAAGCCTTGTAACAATTAATTATGCTCACAAGAATGCACCATAAAAATTTCACCAAGTTTCGTTATCATATGAGAAAGTTATGATAAAATTCGTATTCGAGGGGTTAGATGTGTCAACAATGAAATTTATGACTTTTCGGGTAAACACAAAGTGACCAAGGACTTCACAAAGATGGTATAAGTCTTGAAGCCCTTATAAATCAAGTTAGAGGGCTTATAATGCAAGAAACAAGGTGAAAACGACGTTTAGGAGGACCGGGGACTAAAAGTGCAATAAAAGAAAACATGTTTACCTGATCAGGAGCTCCAGGCGGCCCGCGTAAGGATTGCCAATACCTGAAGCGGGCCGCGTCCGACTGCCAGTTGCAGAAAAAACAGGCAGGTGCCTGTCCCAGCCTTCTAACCGACTTAAAATATAAGTTTTCGATTCTATGGGTTGCCTATGTTGGTTTTTAGCCTTAGGAGACACTTGTATACATCTTGTAACATCCCTAGACTCATGTGGCAACAATCTTTGATGATCTAAGTCACTATATAAGTCACAAAGTTGCAACATGCAACCACACTTCATTTCTGATCATTTGAGGAGCACAACAGCAGACACAAGACATTCCTAGACCTGCATTAGACACGTGTAAGTATGTTTAACCTTCTCTAATTAAGTTATGCTTAGTATTTAGCTTAAAAGTCAAACCGTCGTAATTACGGTTTGACTTAACGATAAAACACAAACGATCCAGTGTTTTGTCTAAACGAAAGTTGTTATAAGTTGGTAATTATGTGGGCAATTAACCCTTAAAAGGGCACCCACTGATAACCGTTCTAACTAGGTCGTTTGTCGAGTCAAACTTCTTACGAAAAAGTCAACAGAACCGTTAAACATGTAATTAGTGATATAGAAGGTGTGTAACCTGTTTTACCATTCTTATAACTTGAAAATAAGTATAAAAACTTGTCTAAGCTTGTTTGATTCGACAACTTTCTGTTTTGAACCGATTCGGAGCCGAAAGTCGCATAGTTTGACTTTATGCTTTGACCTCGATTCTGACCCGGTTTTGATAGGATTAGACATGCCTTAAAGTTCCATTAGGACCTAGTTACATGTGTGTATAACCCTCTGCATTTATACCACTTGAAACCTCGATTGTCCGACGTTTCCGTTAATTGCTTAAATAGTGACCATAATGCCCTTATGATCATAAAACGAGATTTTTGGAAATTTGAAAGTACAATAACCTTTGTTACTGATTATTAAGCATGTCCCTAAAATTTCACGTCAATCGGAGGTCTAGATTAGGAGATATGCTCAATGGCGTAATTAAGAACGCTTTTATTAATTAAACGGCGTCATTAGCGTAAAGCCTATCTAAACCCAATTTTTGACACCAAACCTTTTACCCACTGATGTAATATAATATTTTGAGATTTTTGAAGATTTTTAATTATTTTTAAACTGATCATAAGCTAGGATTAGTACCTTGATTCGGTAAATACCGAATATACCCTTTTAGGACATAAAACGAGTTTTACAAGTCCAAATGGTGCCAATCCAATTGCTACTGATTTTAAATAATAAATGAAGTGTTTTGAGTCTGTTTAACTGATCAGAAAACTCAGAACCCTATTTTAACCCGTACGTCGCTTAAAACGGCTTTATACGCGTATTATACGCATAGTTGGGTTTAAAACTATTTTGCCACAGAAGACTTAACACCAATGGATATAACCTATTAAGTTATGATGTTTTACTGATAAAATCAGACCCGTGATCACAGGAACTTAATTAATCCTTTTATAATCTTTAAAATGACCAAAATACCCCTACAGGGCTTTTTATGAGATTAAACTCGTTTTGGGCATAATGGAAGGTATCCTACTGATATCACCACATATTTAAGGCATGTTAACTTAGGAAACCTGTTTAGGACTCTTACGGTTACCCGTTACGCTTCATGCGCGTTCAGTTCGGTTTATGTAACTAGTTTACATAAATTAGCCGAAACGGGTCAAACCTTATCGTTATTATCTCAAAATCCAGAATGTGTTTAGATTACCCATATTATACAAGTCTTAAAACTTGTCGGGTCTAAATCACATTCTATTCCGGTCTTCGCTTTATCATGCGTTTGAACCGTATCTTCCTCTTGAAAACTAATCGGTCTAAGTCAAGGCTTAATTAAAGACCCGTTAGGATTATAATAGGTTATTAAAAACCTTCGTTCCAGATTTAGGAGCCCAGTAAAAGCTATCTGCACTTGCTGATTTGATACGGCTGGGATTGAATTTATATTTAGCTCAGGTAAATACTCTTAACTTATTTTCCCTATACGGGCTTGGGGTACGGTATATAAAATACCGCTTGGTCGGGCATTTCGACCTTAATCGTTTTGGGGGTTAAGTATTATCGAGATGACCGTTTAAATTGTTTTGTTTGCTTAAAGCCTTTGGGAGGTTAATGACCATGTCCCGGATATCCCTGGCATCATTTTATGAAATGGCCACGACCTTAGCACCCAGGTGTAGGCGTACACCTGTCGGTGTCTCATATACGCAAATGTGGTGTGTCTATTGATCTTTAACCCGGCTCGATCCGGCTTCCGAACGCATAGAAACATGTAAATCTTTTACGAGTATTATATTCAAATAATTATCCCAAGTTATAAAATATTATTTGTGCCATGTGCATTCAAATCCATTATTTATTAAACTTTTTCAAAATGAGTCGGTTGATTGTATTTACCATTGTAAACTGACGTATTTTCCAAAAAGGCTAAGTGCAGGTACTAATCGGAATCGGCTGGCTACTCCTAGCATCATTAAAGAGTCTCGCAAGCTTAGATGCCTAAAGTCTGTTGAACAGTGTTATTTTATTTTCGATCCGCCTGTGGATCCTTTATTTCCGTTGTAATACTTTGATGTTACATTATTTCGGATTGTAATATATTTATCCTTTTGCTTCCGTTGTGCATTTATGTATTGTGTTGTTTGACTATGATGTTACCAACCACGTCACGATACTCCCCTATCGGGCCCACCGGTAATACGTGGAAATTCGGGGTGTGACATGGCACCTCCCCAACCGTTGATCAGATCCACGATCCGTGTGCATGGATGAGAAGTTAACTATTAACGGAAAAAGAAATAACCGCTGACGGAAAGTAATTTCCATCATTACCTCCGTCACCGTTTTTGGCGCCAAAACCTTGGTTATAAATATGGGAATTCAGGTATGATCTCACAGGCGACTTTCACATACTTTCACTCTTATTACTTCATCTTTTCCTTTGAGATCACTTGTAACACCTCGAAAATTCACGTCCTATAATGTGTTGACACGTGTCATATGCTTGAACGTGTGAAAGAATGTTCAGAAAGGACTGAAGTTGACAATCATGAAAAGTATATGAAAAATACGAGTTCTGAATGTCAACGGTGAATAAATATATTGTACATTAACCCTACATGATGTTTATGGCATCAAACGAATAAATCATGGATCATGCGAAGCTAAAAGTGAGCAATTACAAACTACAGGGGTTAAATGTGTCAACATGTTTAAGTTATACCTCTGAGTGACCTTTTAACACACCCGAAGCTTTGTAAATGTTAATTATGCTCACTAAAATGCGTGATATAAATTTCATAAAGTTTCGTTATCGTATGAGAAAGTTATGATCAAATTCATGTGCGAGAGGTTAAAGTTTTAACGTTGAAAGTTAAGACTTTTCGGGTTAACCGGAAGTGTCCAGGGACTTGGCAAAGTGGGTATAAGTCCTAAAGCCCTTGTATATAAAAATAAGGGGGTCAAAATGCAAGAAATAACCTTGGTTGCCCTTTCGTGAAGCCAAGGGACAAGTTGCAAAATAACAAAAATGGAAAAATCAGAATTTCAGGCCCAGGCGGCCCGCGTTAGAATCTGTTAAACGCGAGGCGGGCCGCGTCAGGCGCCCAGAACCAGAAAAAGGCAACAGCTGCCTGTAAACGCGGAAAACCGATCTTTAAATGACATTAATGCAATGTGGGCGACCCCTAAACAGTCCTAGACACTAGGAACACATGTTGGAAGGTTGTGGTCAGCTGATAGACTTGTGTGTCAAAGATTGGTGGTGAAATTTTCACTATAAAAGGACCATGATCTTGCAACAAATCTTCACACCTTCCTTCAAGCTATCTGATCATTCCTGGAGCTCAAGTCTGCTTCCAAGTGATCATAATTCGTGCATAGGACTCTTGTAAGTCTGCTAATCCTTTCTAAATTGAGTTTAGCTTAGTTATTTAGCTAAAAGTCAAACCGTCGTAATTACGGTTTGACTTCGAGATTAGTCAACAATGGCTCAGTCATATCTCGAATCAAAGGTAGTTATAAGTTGGTAATTATGTGGGCTTTAAACCCTTAAAAGGGCATCCACTGATTCCCATCCTAACTAGGTCATTTGTCGAGTCAAAGATGATTAGAAAAAGTCAACAGAAATGTAATCTTTCGTTTAACGCATAATTAACGATGTAAAAGGCGTGTAACCTATTTTATCATTCATATAACTTGATAATAAGCATAAGAACTTGTCTAAGCTTGTTTGATTCGACAACTTTCTGTTTTGAACCGATTCAGAACCGAAAGTCGCAAAGCTTTGACTTTTTGCTTTGACTTCAGTTCTGACCCGCTTTAGTATGATTTGGAAATGCCTTAGAGCTTCCTTAGGACTAGGCTACATGTTAGCATAACCCTCTGTGGTTGGTTCATTGATTGACCCATTCGTTTACGTGTTTCCGTTAATTGCTCATATGTTGACCATTATGCCCTCATTACCTTAAAACGTGATTTATGAAAATGTAAAAGTGTAGAAACCTTAGTTACTAATATATAAACTTGTATGCAAAGTTTGACATCAGTTTGAGGTGTAGATTGAGAGTTATGCTCATTAGCGTAAATTGAAGGCTTTATGTTAATTAAACGGCGTAATTAGCGTATAGCCTAGTTAAGCCTACTTTTTGATATCAAACCTATTACCCACTGATCTAATATATTATTTTGGGATTTTTAAAGATTTTTAATTAATTTTAGGCTGAGCATAACTTATAGTCGTAGGCTTAATCCGGTAATTGTCGGTTTTGCCCTTACGGGCCATAAAATGAGTTTTACATATCTAAACGACTCCAAACCTTTTGCTACTGATCACATATGATAAATAAATTATTTTAAGCCTTCTGGAAATATAAAAATATCAGATTTAAGTATCGAACCCGGAAATGGCCTTTAATCGCCTTTTTAAGCGTTTTTAACGCATAATATGTACTTAAACTATTTTAAACATACAAGGGGTGATCCCTACTGATATTTGAGACAAATTATAATATTTTAACAGTAAGCAAAGGTTGATAAACTCAGACTTCAGTTTTGAGCTTTACGGCTTATGTGAAATTACCAAAATGCCCTTCGGTGCATAGTTTGGTTATAACTGATAAATTTCATATGTATACTTTATCCTACGATTATAACTTATCAAAATAAGTATTTTCGCTGATTTTACCAGACCTGTAACTCAGGTAAATACTTAAACTCTTTTATAACCTTTTAAATGACCAAACTACCCCTACGAGGCCTAGTTTGTGTTTAAATACGTTTTGGGGATAATGAAAGACAACTTACTGATGTCACAACATATTAGGAGCATATTAACTTAGGAAACCTGTAAATGGCTCATATGAATAACCGTTACGCTTATTACGCGTTCGGTTCGGTTTATGTAACTAGTTTGCATAAATTAGCCGAAACGGGTCAAACGTTATCGTTTTTATCTCAAAATCCAGAATGTGTTTAGTTTACCCATATTATACAAGTCTCCAAACTTGTCGGGTCTAAATCACATCCTATTCCGGTCTTCACTTAATCATGCGTTTTGAACCGTAAACCTTTCCTTAAAACTAACCGGTCTGAGTTACGACTTAAATAAGACCCGTTAGGAATTTAATAGGTTGATAAAACCTTCGTTCCAGATTGAGAGCCCCAGTAGAAGTACTTGTGCTTGCTGATTAGAATATACGGCTGAGTATAAATTGCATTGCTAGCTCAGGTAAATACTTTTAACTTATTTTCCCTTATACGGGCTTGGGATACGGTATTATAAAAATACCGCTTGGTCAGGTGTAGAAACCTTTTAATCAGAGATGATTAAATTGCATAATCCCGTTTTAATCTGTATTGATTGATAACAAATAACATTGGGGGTTAATGACCGTGTCCTGGATATCCTTGGCTCATTTTAAAAAGTGAATGGCCACGACGTAAGCACAAGGTGTAGGCAAAACACCTCCTGTTGCATATGTAAAACGTATACTCACTCGTAAGGGTATCTTCTTGTGAGATTATATTTGTGGTGTGTCGATTAATCTTGTCCGGCTTGTATTGTATAATCACCGGCCCTAAATGTTGGACAACCATGTAAATCGGATACAAGATCTTTATTAATAAAATTGTCCCAAGTATAAAAGATTAATTTTGCCTCGTGCATTTTTAATCAAATTATAAAAGGTATTTTGTGCCACGTGCATTCAAATCAATTTTTTAAACTCTTTTCAAAATGAGTCAGTTAATTGTATTTACCAGTGTAAACTGACGTATTTTCCAAAAGGTTAAGTGACAGGTACTATGCGTAATTGGCTGGGAGCTCAGGGCGTCATTAGGGAATCTTGCAAGTTCTAGATGCCTAAAGTCTGTTGAACAGTTTTCTTTTATTGATCCGCCTGTGGATCCTTTACCTTCCGTTGTAATACTTTGACATTACTTATATTCGGAATGTAATATATTTATCTTTTGCTTCCGCTGTGCATTATTATATTGTGTTGTTTGACTACGATGATCTCAACTACGTCACGATACTCCCCACCGGGCCCACCGGTGACACGTGGAAATCGGGGTGTGACATCACTGTACTTATTCTCACGCCGGGGGGTGGTCACGGAGAGAACCCCCCATTCTCCCCGTGGCGAGTCTAACGGCTTTCTGTTTTGCAGTGTTCTCCGGTGAAGTAGCCCTCAACCAACAATCAACGAGAAGATTAACCTTTTTATGCAGAAACTAAAGCCCAGATCTGATTGATTCTGGTCAATTCTGATCCACTGTTTCTTTATTGGCGTCCTCCGATTTTATATTTTCCTTTTCATCTTCTCGATCGAGTCTCTCTCTCTTCTGTTTTCAATGGCAGAAGGTCCGTCAAATTACCCACCAGGTCCTCGACTAGAGAACAGGGGCAATTTTGCTCATGCTTCTCGTGTCGACGGAATCGTGGGAAAAATGTTTAACGATGACGGCGGTGGTGGTGGTGGCAACATATGGTTATGGTGAAGACGGTCATGGTGGTAGGTGAAGGGAGAGAGAGGGGGATGGGGAGAGATAAATATATGTATTGTTTGTTATACACACACACACACATATTGATGTGTGTAAAATACGCACACACATATTGATGTTTGTAACAATGGTATCAGAGCTCTCAATCCTCTCGACTGTGGGTTAGACAATAACAAATCAAACAAGAAGGTGGCAAAATTTGGGCGGCAACAACAAGAATCAAGATCTACAGCAGCAGCGATCAACAGAGGTTTCAATATCAAATTAGGGCAACGACATTTAACAATCATAGCAGATTTCAACAAGCAATAATCGATTCAACAATCAAGTGGTTCATCTTTGGGAATTAGGGCAACGCAGCAACAAGATTCAAGAACCGTTAAAGATTATTGTGATTCAAAGTTGTTCATCTGAGAAATCAACAACAACAAACGAAGTACAATGGAGCAGTTAATGGCATATAATTAGGAAGGTACCGTTAAAGATTACTGTGATTCGTTTCAAGTCTTATTCGATCAGGTTAGAAATCGTGAAGAAATTTCGGAATTCTATGCTATATACCTATTCATATGTGGTTTAGAACCGGAAATTAGGAAAATCTTTGCTAGATGGCATCAATATAGCTGCACTAAGGTGAAAGATGCGATTTCATTGGCTTTAAAAATTGATTCTAATAGCTTGCAAGATTTTTTTTCTCCATTTGATCCTAATTCTTTTTTTTATAACAAAGATTTGGAGTTTGATATTAACATCACTCTTGAGGAATTGATGAAAGATAATGAATTGTTTCGGAATGGAAAGATTCAAGAAACTTGTGATAATATTGTTCAAGAAACAATTGTAGATGAAGTGATTGATTATGTGCATAAAACAATTGAAGATGTATCCATTCAAGATGAGTGCAGTGAAGATAAGATAAGTTGCATGATGAAATGTCCAAAAGGGTTAGGAATGTGATTCAAGAATCATTGGATAGTGATGATTTAGAGAAAATTGAAAAAGCAAGTGAAATAAGTCAACAACCAGAAACGGATTCTTTGTTTAATGGGTTCCTAAACTCTTTCTTCCTTTATAAAGAAGAGAAACCAATAGAAGTTGATTTAATTTCTGTGGGTTATTTTAAGATTGTTCAAATCAAGGCTATAAGCAAAAAGATATCTTTTATGCCTCACATGATGAAAAAGATAGGGGTTGGGTCGATACCGGGTGGAGATGGATAAAGACTTTGCAGAAAAGTAAAGAAAGTGAGTTCGTTCATCAACGAAACATGTATAAGCAGGAATTCTCAAACATAAAAAATAGATCCCGGGTCGAAAAACTTGATTATGAAAGAAACCTGCTTATGGTTAAAAGAAAGTGGAATTAAACTATAATATTTCAACATCCAAGATGGAAGCTGCCACACTTATTGGTTTGACAGATTGATGTTTAAATACAAAAAATGGTGCTGCAAGATGGGTTAAAAGGTGTCATACAGGATAGTAGGAGTAGCCTGAGGCAGATTTTTGGTGGCATAAAAAGAAGTGTCCTGATTTTTGGTGGCATAAAAAGAAGTGTCCTGATCACATTGGTTAATAGAGAAGAATTAGTCTATGTTAACTGGGACATGAGATATGATACGGAAATTCTGTTTGATTTGAACAGCTCATAGAAGACCGTTATAAACAAAATTAAGGTAAGAAAAAAGGGGTATACCCTTAAGGTGTTGGATACAATGTGTAAATTGTTTGGTGTAATGAATAAATATAAGTGACTGAGGGTAGAACTATTCGAATGGAAACCAGGTAGTGTATGACAGGGAAGGAATAAGACAAAAGTCTTTGAAAGGGAAAGGCTATGTACAGGAGGTGGTAGTGAAGTTTGGTCGATATATCATCAGAGGTTTATTAGTTATTGTTCTTTGGATCCTCTTTTGTTCAGTGGAGAATTATTGTTTAGTTGATACAGTAGGCTTGAGTGGGGTATTCAACTTTTAACACATCAGTTCACTCTATTGATGCGGGGTACTCATTTTGATTGGATGCATAGTCTATTCAATCCTTCCTGCACTCCATACTGCATTACCTTCGGCGGATACTGTTGTGGTCTTCACTGTTGGAATAAAGCACATGCATTTGTTTTTGATACTTGTGATTAGTGGGTATCTTATTATTATTTTGACTTTTGAGTTCAAAAGTCTTATAAGGGGAGAGTATTGTTACGACTCAAAATAAGTAAAGGGGGCTAGATGTAATTGTTCTATAGTGTGGGGGGTTAATGGTTAGTTAGTAGTTATATAGTGTGTGTGTTATAACAGATTGAGGTATCGGTGAATTGAAATGGGTTTTGCCCTCCTTCTCCTCTTAGTGTTCTTCTTGTTCTCTTTATCGATCTTGTATACTTTGATTACCAATTGTGTTTTAACAGTATAAAGGTGTACGGGGTGGTCGCGGGCAAGCCTGCGAGGAAGACTGTTGCCGCACGGGGGAACCACCGCCATCACCAAGATTGCCGCGCGGGAGGAGAATTGCGGTGAACTGTTTCCGCTTGTGGGGACTTGAGGGAGAGGGTAAGTGGTGGGGCCCAATATCTTCTCAACCAATCATGTTTTTTTTAAATGGTTTGGGGGAAACCACCCCCACCCCTTGTGTTTTTTTGGCAAGACTAGAGAATGAGAGGGGAAATGACGTGACACAATATGATTGGGTGGGTGAAAATTTCCCCCCATCTCATTAGGCATGCACCCCTTACACCCTAAGAAAGAACGTATGGTAAGGATGTTATACACCTTCTATTGTTGTAGGGTTTTGATTGTGTTTTTATCAAAATAAAAAGAAATTTTACAATATAAAAGTTATGTACTTGATTATTTTACAAGGATTGTAAGTATTTTAGAACTTAATAAGGTTTGTAGTTAGTATACACAAATTTGGGTCCGTCTCACCTCATCTTATGATCAAATTTAGCGAAACGGGTTGGTTTAGTAAGTATTTTTATAAACTATGTTTTATGTCATAATTTAAACTAGTTGTGATAAATCTAAGAGCTAAAAGAGAAATGAGAATAAGGTTTTATAGTTTATACATAATGGTTTTTACACAATAGGTTTTTTGCTATAAGTTTATAGAGTAAAATGCATGGATAGTCCCTGTGGTTTTGCAAAGTTTCAGCTATAGTCCCCAGATTTTGGAAATTACACTCATAGTCCTTGTGGTTTGACAGTTTGTTACGCTGATAGTCCCTGGAGTGGATGTGGGTTAGTTTTCTCAGTTAAGTCCATGTGAAATTACAAAATTACCCTTGCTTTTATTATATTCATCAACATCATCATCATTCAACAGACTCATTCATTAGTGGATGTATCTCTCTTTCTACTCTCTCTCTCTCTCCCTTTGATAAATATGTACTTAATACTTGTAATATGTTCATGAAAACATATCACATAAGAATAACTTAATTAGCCCTATGCATCACAATCAAAACCAACACAAAACAGTTCAACTAACTAACTGAAATAACCGTCATCTACAACACCAAATAATTCAAATCCAGCAACAAAATCAAAAACTTACTGAAGTGGAAAACCAGATCGCAAATTAACCTCAGAGAAAAATATAGAATCCCACGGAACAACCTGATTCTGGAGATAATACATCCACAACTTATTATCAGACACAATCACTCTCCACAATTTACAAACAGCAGCGAGTCTCGCCACCTCGTGCGGCTGCAACAACTTCACGATTTGCATAAACACATCGATCGGTATCCGATCGAACTCTCCGGTTGAAGACGAACACATAAAAATCTGATCGAACAACGTTTCACTCGATGAAGTTGAATAGTTCAGATTAGATGAAAAGTTGGAATTACTCGATGAAATTGATGTGTGTCTAGTGGAATTCGAACGGTTTGAGACTGATTCCCAGACTTTTCTGATGAGATTTGACATTGAGAGTGAGATTATTGAGTGAATTTGGGGGAAATTGGGGAAATTAGGGTTTTTGTGTGTGAGAGAGAGAGAGAGTGTGAGTGAGTGAGTGAGTGAGTCAGTGAATGAGTCTATTGAATGATGATGATGTTGATGAATATAATAAAAGCAAGGGTAATTTTGTAATTTCACATGGACTTAACTGAGAAAACTAACCCACATCCACTCCAGGGACTATCAGCGTAACAAACTGTCAAACCACAGGGACTATGAGTGTAATTTCCAAAATCTGGGGACTATAGCTGAAACTTTGCAAAACCACAGGGACTATCCGTGCATTTTACTCAAGTTTATAATTGTAAAGTTTTAATATGAAAAAAAATTTATTTGGGCTAACGGACCATGTTAATATCACCTTACAAGTACGAATGTCATGCTCAAGTTTATATGTACTACACCAATTTTGGTTCATATCGAGTTCGACTCACCAACACCTAAACATGACCGGTTAACACCCCTAGTTTGCGATGCTTTATGTAATGATGGCTATGCGGTTTGCATCCTCTTCCACTAAACATCACTTTTGAAACTCAAAGAATAAAGTTCACTTTGATTGAGATGTTTTAATTGAATGGATTTCAATGAATCACTAGTCATGTGTGTTAAACATATAATTTTTGTGTCCATGTTACATTTTTTATTCCTAATTTTTAAAATCATACCTTGAGTCTAACTGTTTGCTCGAACATTTGTCACTGACACTCATTGTCATTAATTTTTATTTTAATTATGTATTATATTTTTATGTGAAATATCACTTTGTTAATTCTGATAAAGCATAGTCAAGAAACCACCGTTTATGGGTTTAGTCATACCCATGGTTAGATCTAGTTGCAGATGAGCATGGTAACAATTGCCTGTAGATGCCAACCCCTTGTCACAATCCAGATCTCGCGAGTAATTTGGTTATAGACCTAGGGACTCGTATATGAACAAAAATATATCGTAAGCCTGGCTAGTTTAGGGCTTGATCCTAGTACTCGATTTGAATGTCTCTAGCAACTTGAAAATTGTCAACATGTATACTTTCAACGACTAATTGAAGTCAAACATGTTCGCACACCCAAAACTTGAATTGGTTTCTAGTGAACTCTTCGCATTGAGCTAAGCTAAGATATTAAAGACCTGCCTAAAATACTTCTAATTTTCACTAGAAATGTGATTCTAGCGCCAAGAGATGTCATGTCACACCCAACCGATGGCGGAAACATCGGGGTGAGGCACTGAGCGAAACAGATTGTCCAAGAGATTCCATAACAACTACGATTACCAATTATTTAAGCATTACCTCCCATACCGTAACATAAAAAGTAACACAGTTATTACAGACAAATTGTTCTCAAAGACAAATAAAAAGCTGTTCCGACAACTCATAAATTATTTGTTTGTTTCTAGACTCTCCTAAGCTCGATTCCACATAGCAAGCATACCACAACATCCTAAACACCTGCCACATACGTTAAAATGGAAGTCAATACACATAGTGTAAAGGTGAGCATACAAGTTTAGTAGTATAATAATAGACAGTGGCGGATCTAGGGGGTTTTTGGGGGTTCCCAGGAACCCCCTTGTTTGGAAAAAAAAATGAAAAAATTAATAGAAACCTTATATAATTTGGAAAAAAATAGTGAAAATTAGTGAAAATCTACCAAAAGGAACCCGGTAGAAAAAAATCCTAAATCTGCCACTGATAATAGATAGCGAAATCGGTTTACGCATAACCAGCATGTAACATGTTGAAAAGTGAAGCTAGCAAGTTATCGACAATGAAATATGCACAGACATGACTGCGAGTTGTAGAATGCGCAACACATATCACCACTGTGACACATGAAGTAATACCCTTAACAACCCCTGTCCACGACAGGTGCTGAGTCCAAACTATAGTACTATCGTTGCTAAGATGTCAGGCAACAATCATTGTGTAAACATAACATACAAGTATTCATCGAGTAACACATATAACATGCAATAACAGTCAGCGTATAAAAGTGTTTGTGTTGTGTGTCGATAGTGATTTGAAATAGATAACGTATGTAACACCCAAAAGTGCGTAAAGCAAAAAGGGTTCGAGTATACTCACGGATCGTGTTAAATGAATAACACCGTCTTGGATTGGATTGAAGGGAGCGCTGGAAAGTTAGCCTGATTACAGAACGATAGCATAAGTGATGAACAGTGCGTTGAACAACGTGTCAGTGAGTTAAGTGACGAAGAGTCATCCGATCGGATGACAATCCGGACGGATGGTCATCCGGTCGGATGGCCATTCGGTCGGACCGTCATTTGTTTGGGATGGATGTGTTTTTGTATGATGGAACTTTGAAGTTTTCATTGTAGCATTTTCAAAATAAAGAAGTGTTTTTACAAATCAGGTCATCCGGACGGATGACCGTCTGATCGGATGGCGATTCGTTTGAAACTAATCTTCCTTGAGTTTTTTTTTTTTTGTGAAAATGTTCAAGTAAGAAGGTCACAAGTCATCAGGTCGGATTGTCGTTCGATCGGATGACAATCCGATCGGACGGCAGTCCGTTTGGTGACCTGTTCGTTGAGTACTTTGTAAAATTTGTTAAGTTTGGAAAGTTTTGCGATTGAACCGAGACGGTACGACAACGTGTCAAACAACGAAAACCCCATCAAGTCCAAGTCATCAGGTCGGATGGGAATCACCCCGTTCGGTCAGTTAACTGTTCTTGACGGTACTTCATGTTCAACCCGTGAATCGGTCGTCTTCTCCGATAGAAAGCCACTCTCAGTCCAACACTTCACTGTAGAACGAGTAGAAGGCCTTAACGAGCTTTGATTCTATCGGTTTTGAGTGCAAGAGTGTAAAAGAATGTGGAAGAAAAGTTATGAAAACATCTTTCAACTCTTTTAATCTAGGTTTAGGTGAAATAAGTGTTTAAAAGTGTTGAAATCTCTTAGATCTAATTTGTTCTTGGTGGAATGAGGTCATACTTTGAAGTTCATGAGAACCCATGATGACATCACCCTAGAATAGCCCAAATCAACCGATTTCATGGTGAAAAGTTAAGATTTGATGGTGTAAATGAAGAGAAAGTGTGTGCTGATTGAGAAAGTACAAGATTTGAGGTAGAAACTTACAAGAATCGCGGGGAATCGAGAGAAAATAGGTCAAAAGCTTGCTGGTCGAACGAGAGCTGTCACATCACTGTTCATGTGATGTGACAGGTGCTATTTATAGGTGAGGGAGGAGAAAAGGAGGTGTAGTGGTGCGATCGGAGGGCAGTCCGATCGGATGGCCATCCGATCGGATGGTCATCCAGACGGATGACCATTCGATTGAATGGTCATTCGATCGAAGGGCTCCAGCGAGTTGGTTTTCGACTTTTTGTTTCGTGCGTTGAGTGTTGCGATGCGTTGCGAGTAAGCGATGCGACAGTATTAAACAATAGTTACACAAATAACCTAACTAATCATACAACATAAAACTTACATTTCAAGTTCGCGATGGGATTGCGTTGTGATAGAGTTGCGATTGCATTTTCGATTAATCACCACAAACATAAATAAAAATGCACAAGTAACACATGATAGCACACACACGTAAAATAATATCCAGAACATGCGATTCGAGTTGCGATGCGATAGCGAATAGATTAGCGATTAAACTGCGATTATTAGCATTTACTCCACATAATACAACTAAAGTATAATAAATTAAAGTCTCGATTAACAGTCAAAGAGTATAATAAATAATTAAGCAAGGAGTGACAGATCGCATTTAGCAATCTTTTCTTCCTTTGACTTTAACTTTGACTTGTACTTTGACTTCAAAAACGTAGGTTGTTACAGCTTCCCCTACTTTAGGGAATTTCGTCCCGAAATTAGGCCGCAGGCGTAACTAATAGCTATGGATACGTAACCTTCATGTCACTTTCGAGTTCCCAGGTGAACTCTCCGCCGCGTTTGCCTTCCCAGCGAACCTTCACAATGGGAATGCGTGAGCGCCTGAGCTTCTTGGTTTCTTGATCCATGATCTCGACAGGCTTTTACACGAAGTGTAATGTTTCTTCCACTTGTAGATCCTCAAGTGGTACTTGTAAATTCTGCTCGGCTAGGCACTTCCTGAGGTTCGAAACATGGAAAGTCGGGTGAACGTTGCTAAGTTCCTCCGGTAGTTCGAGTCTGTAGGCCACTTTGCCAATTCTTTCCAGAATCTTAAAGGGTCCAACATATCGAGGCGCGAGCTTTCCTTTCTTGCCGAATCTGATCACACCCTTCCAAGGTGAAACCTTTAGGAGTACGTGATCACCAACGTCAAATTCAAGGCGCTTGCGGCGTCTATCGACGTAACTTTTCTGACGACTCTGAGCTTTCAGCAGATTGTCTTGAATTTGGAGGATTTTGTCAGTCGTTTCTTGCAGCAGCTCAGGACCGGTAATTTGCGCATCTCCGATCTCGTGCCATACAATAGGTGATCGACATTTTCTTCCATACAATGCCTCAAATGGTGCCATTTGAATGCTAGAATGATAACTGTTATTGTACGAGAATTTGACCAAAGGTAAGTGCGCGTCCCAATTACCACCGAAATCTATGACACACGAGCGAAGCATGTCTTCAAGGGTATGAATCGTTCTTTCAGTATGACCGTCGGTTTGGGGATGGAAAGCGGTATTTAGATTAAAAGTAGTACCGAGAGCAGATTGAAACGTTTCCCAAAGACGCGAGGTAAACCGACCATCGCGATCAGAGATGAAATCACGAGGCGTCCTGTGTCGACAGATAATTTCGTCGGTGTAGATCCAGGCTAATCGTTCTACCTTGTAGTCCTCTCGTATCGGCAGAAAATGAGCAGATTTTGTCAAGCGGTCAACGATAACCCAGATGTTATCGTGACCTGATGGCGTGCGCAGAAGTTTCGTTATGAAGTCCATAGCTATACTCTCCCATTTCCACATAGGATCTTGGGTTGCATGAGTAAGCAAGAGGGTCTTTGTTGCTCGGCCTTGACCTTTGAACAAGTCAGGCACTTCGAAACATAGATTACGATATCTTTCTTCATTCCAGGCCACCAGTACCGTAGATGAAGGTCATGGTACATCTTGTCGGCACCGGGATGAATAGAATATCGAGACTTGTGCGCTTCAGTCAATAATATATCTCGAAGGTTATTGTGACTTGGAATCCAGATGCGATCTAGTTAGTAGTAGATATCGTTCGATTTGGTGATAAATTGCGATTCAGCACCACACTTCTTCATTTCCTCTCGGAAGGTATTCTCAATGAAGCAGGCGTGCTGAGCGTCACGAATTAAGGCTTCAAGGTCATGCTGGGCGTGAGTATTATGAACGCTATGCAAATAGCTTCGTCTGCTGAGAGCGTCGGCAACAACATTTGCTTTGCTAGGGAGGTAACGAATCTCACAGTCGTAATCGTTGAGGAGTTCTACCCATCGGCGTTGGCGCATATTCAGTTCCTTTTGATTCAAGATATGTTGTAGGCTCTTATGGTCGGTGAAGACCGTACACTTGGTACCATAAAGGTAGTGTCGCCAAATCTTCAACGCAAAAACAATTGCACCAAGCTCGAGAGCGTGGGTTGTATAGTTCTTCTCGTGGATCTTGAGCTGACAAGAGGCGTACGCGATAACCTTGTCTCGTTGCATGAGAACACAACCAAGACCGAGGTTCTAGGCATCACAATAGACTACGAAGTCATTGTTTCCATCGGGTAATGCGAGAACAGGAGCATCGCAAAGCATATGCTTGACAGTTTGAAAGGCAGTCTCTTGTTCAGTTCCCCAAACAAAAGGCTTGTCTTTATGCGTCAGAGAAGTAAGCGGGACGATGATTTTAGAAAAGTCAGTGATGAATCGATGGTAATAGCCCGCCAATCCGAGGAACGAACGAACTTCGGACGGTGATTTTGGTGTAACCCAACTCTTAACAGCTTCGATCTTCGCGGGGTCGACGTGTATACCTTGACTATTGACGATGTGACCGAGGAACTGTACCTCCTCTAACCAAAATTCACACATGGAGAACTTGGCATAGAGTCGATTCCCTTGGAGTAATTCGAGAACCAAACGTAGATGTTGCGCATGTTCGGCTTTCGACTTCGAATAGATCGGGATATCATCGATAAAAACGATGACGAAATGGTCAAGAAATGGTTTACACACGCGATTCATCAAATCCATGAAAACCGCGGGTGCATTGGTTAAACCAAAGGGCAATACGATGAATTCATAATGGCCGTATCGGGTGCGGAAAGCGGTTTTCGGTATATCTTCCTCCTGGATTCGTAACTGGTGATAGCCTAAGCGTAAATCAATCTTCGAGAAACATGTAGCACCTTGTAATTGATCAAACAAATCATCGATTCGGGGCAGGGGATAGCGATTCTTGATAATTAGCTTATTCAATTCCCTATAATCGATGCACATCCAGAATGACCCGTCCTTCTTTTTTAAGAAAAGGACTGGTGCTCCCCAAGGAGAGGTGCTAGGGCGAATGAAGCCTTTGTCAAGTAGTTACTGGAGTTGACTTGAGAGTTCGAGCATTTCAGACGGAGCGAGGCGATAGGGAGATTTAGCAACTGGATTTGCTCCAGGAATGAGATCGATACGAAAGTCGATATCACGAGAGGGCGGAAAACCAAGTAAATCATCAGGAAAGACTCTAGGAAAATCACGAACCACAGGCACCTTATCTATTGCCTTCTCATTCTTTTCCTTCTCTGCTACTATGATGTGCACCAAGAAAGCTTTGTATTCCTTTCGGAGATACTTGTTCGCTTGGATGTACGACATGAGTTTGAGATCTTTCGAAGGAGTTTCGCCATACACACAAAGTTGATCACCATTAGCGTGCGAGAAACGAATCATTTTATCAAAGCAAACGACTTCAGCACGATTCTCACGAAGAAAATCCATGCCTACTATGATATCAAAACTACCGAGCTGCATCGGGATAAGGTCGATAGGGAAGACGTGATCGTTGAGTTCAAGCGTACAATCACGGAGTACAGAACGAACAGTAATGGTTCTTCCAGTGGCAACTTCAACGTCGAACGTCGTAGGGAGATGGGCGCATTTACGGTTAAGGAGCTTTTCGAATTCAAACGACACAAAACAGCTATCTGCTCCAGTATCAAATAAACACGAAACATATATACCATTCACAAGAAACGTACCATTAACCACATTGTTATCAGCTTGAGCCTAGCGGGCGTTGATGTTGAAAGCACGTCCGCTGGCTGCTGCTGCTGAGGCTGCTGCTATTGATGTTGTTGCGGCTACTACTGTGGCTCTTGCTTCACCACTCTGTTAGGGCAGATGTTTGCAAAGTGGTTGGGATCACCACATGCAAAGCAGGCTCTTGCATGAGCAGCGGGTGCAGGAGCTGCTTGTTGACCCTGTGGAGCAGGAAGGAGAGCTGATGGTGCAGGGGCTTGACCTTGAGCTTGAGCTGGAGCTTGGCGGGGACCAGTAATGCAGTTGGCAGTAAAGTGGTCATACAGGTTGCAGTGAACACAAAACCTGCATACAATCCCAACAGGATGATGATAGGTACAGGTAGGGCAGAGCGGGTGTGGACCAGTATATGCACGCTTGGCCGGCGATGCATTGGTCACTGGTGCCGCTATTTGGCGGTTCTGGGGTTGCGGTTGAGCAGGGACAACTTGGAGTGGAGCGGCGGTAACAACACAATTCTTGCTACTGTTGTTGTTGTTCTGCTTTCGTTTGCGGTGAGAAGACTTGGAAGCTTGCGGTGCGGCGGTAGTTTCAGTGGTGGGACCAGCGGTAACTTGGTGAAGACTCTTGGCGGCTTTATCGAAGTAACCATCCCGAACTCGCTTGTCATTAATCTCGGCAACGAGCAAGAAGGTTTCCTCGATGGTTGTCGTCTTCGCGACTTGCACGATGTAAGACCCTCAGTCTATTTGATACTATTTATATATAGATTTTGACTATATTTGAGTATTAACGATTACAAATACATTTGAAATACCGAGTTTGTTAGAACATTTTAACAAATACTACATTCTAACGTTTTGTAGGTAAATTCGTCGTTTAAAACATGACGACTAATTATTACGCGGAAGCTTGAATATTGATTGTGTTCGATTCTTCGTTGAGCTTGATCATTCTCTGGTACATTTAGCATAACTACATTTCATAAAACAAGAAATGAATTAGTTATATGACGTTTAAAATGTATTTCAACGAAATTGTAAGACAAAACAGTCAACAGAAACATTTTTTGTCAGATACATTGGCCCTCGCGGGCCGCGACCTACTTAAGAGATTCTGTCACGGGCCACTAAAGCCGTCGCGCTACGTGACTACATCATCCCTTCCTTGTCGCGGGGTGCGAGGGTGTGATTTTGGCAGAAAGTTTGCAGTCAAGTGCTGCATATTCTCAGCAAACCGATTTCTCACGAAAACGAACATAACTTGCTCGTTTTTTATCCAATTTAAGATCCGCTTCTTCCTACGTGATCGTAATTCGATTTTCCATCACATCGTGTTAAAATACGTTATCCGGATTAACAAAATTACAGACTTTTAAGCTTTCGGCTTAAAATATAATTACTAACTTTTTGACCCGTTCATGTATTTATCAAACAAACAAGTTTGTTTGACCCCTATTTCTCATGAACCTATTAAATTCAATAATATTTATCATATTAGGTTCCAATCACGGGTTCATATACCTTCTTAAACCCATTTTCGCTCATATGCTTATTTTGACCCGTTAAGGGTATTTAAGCATATTTTAAGCACGAATCGCTTTTATTCGTTTCTAGATTCATTTGACACCATTTCTTATCAAATGATGTCCCACCACAACTATATTTGTGATGGATTCAATGTCTTGATCTATATAATCCGAGTTTTACTCCTCGAATTGTTAATTTACGGCAAAGACTCATATAGAGTCATTTGACCAAAGATTTACATCTTTCGAATTTTATACTTATTCTAAGTATTTACTTAATCATAAAACTCGTTTCTAAACTACCTTTAAAGGTCGTTTATTTAATTTAGCTTACAAGGGCGTTTTGGTTCATTTTAGCCTTTCATTTACGATGAATTACTTTTGAAAGCATGTTTGACCAAAATCCCTCTTTTTAACCATGATTTTGTTTGAGAAGTCATTATGCTTTCCAAACGCAGTGTCCATTGTTTGAAACATTCGGTTTACCTATTAAAGTAACCAAATGTCTATTTTAACTTCATTTAACACTCATTGAACCTTACGTCCTAAATGAGTGTTACCCTATTACACATACCTGGCTCGGATCAATATATTGACCCATTTTTACTACCTTGCTTTTATAACCGCTAATTCATAGCGATGCTAATATCCATTTGATATTTACTCCTGCAATAATATAACTCGACAATAGTCATTACTATCTTGTCTACATGACTCGCTTCGGTTTACACCTTGCGGTCATTTTAGTTATATTCCATGTCTTAACGCTTTTTAGCCTATTATGGCTTTCGTCATAAAGTGTCTTTCACAACTAACAGTCATCGTCATCGAGCGAATGAATTACCGTTTTTACCCTTATTACTTATGTTGGTTTACCATATAAGGTAACCAATTAAAACTCATTATCTATCAGTCATTACATGACCAAATTATCGTATTAGTCCGTTTTAACCGTTAAACATGGTTTATTCTCATTATCTTTTATTCTGAACCGTACATGTCGTGTCGGAACATTTTAGTTCATATATGGCTTTCTATTATTCATAACCTATAAAACCAATAGGTATTTAAATAAAGGGTGTAAGCTTTGACTTACCTTGCATTTAGATTATGCTTTGCTTTTACACTTGATTCGTTCGACCCGCTTCCTTCCCAAGCTTTCACCTAGCTTGTCAGGCGTCAAACTTTCATCATAATTTGTAAGATGGTTAGATTAGTCATAATCATTCATGACTATTCCATCCTACGATTTTTATGTCGAAATTACCATTCAATCATAATAAAGGTCAGTTTGACTTTCTAAAGTCAACTGCCTATTAACTTAAATAATTACACCATGTAGTTCAACTACTCGCTTAATTACTTGGTCAATTATCCGGTAAGCATCACTCCTATGTTACCGTTTCAATCCCGTATTAACCAAGTTCTTGTAATCATAACTTACCGAATTAATACACAAAGATATTAAACATCATTGAGCATGAACATATCATCATTTCCATTTTATCATACAAAACCATTTCATAACAAGTATGATCATGTACTCAAACACACAATTTTGTCCAAGTATTTCTTGATTACTATCATGTATGATGATTCTATCCATAGTTATATCATCAATTTCATCATATGATTAAAACCCACTTATCCTAATGTGGTAAATCATCTAATCATTCCATTTATAGCATCATAAGCAAAATTTTCACTTAGGGTTCGGTTCCTAAGCAAGTATACATCACTAATTCAATCATAGCATCAATAATTCATTCATAATTCGTGATTATGATGATTATTCAAATTTCACAAGTTCACAAACATTAAAATTTGACATACCTTATGATCCCCTAGCTTGGGTGATCACTAATTCACGTTCAATTGTGAATTTGGGAGTCATTTGGCCCTTTAATTTGATGATTTAGCAGAACTAGGGTTTTGAAGCTACTGGGAGCTTACTGGTCGATGAACAGAGAACACACACTGAGTGTGTGTTTTGTTTTGATCTTTTATTTTTATAATTTAAGTTTCCAATTATCCAGATTTGGCCCCTCGTGTTTGGTTAGTTATTTAGTAGGTTACAACCTACTTATTTCTAACAATATTTTCCATTCATTAACTAGGTTTAACATTCCTAGTTAAATTAGTGGGTTCGGGGAATTTACGACTCAGTTTATTTTAAGTACCGTTAACTCGGGACTTTTTATAAACTTTATTTCTTCAAAAGCTTTCGTTCAGCTTTTATTTAATATTAGGCTTATTTATTTAAAAATCCTAATATTCACTGGGTTACTTTTACCCCTAACGGTAATTTACCCGTCTTTTAGTACTAACGTGGTTTGATTACCAAACCCATTTTCGGGGTGTTACAAGTATATCCCCCTTAAAGAGGTTTTTGTCCTCGAAACCTTTCTTACATAATTCATTGAGTTTTAAACTCAATGCATTTGACCTGAGTAATCTTTTAAGCATTACTCATACCTTAACCAATTGTTAATATTACCATAAAAGTATGGTAATATCTTTTTGGTTACAAAGCATATACGTATTTCATACGAAATAATGCAACTCAAAATAACGTAATCTCGTTATTTCAACCAATTTGGTTAACTTAGCGAAATCCATCGCTTTTACTCTTTCGGACTCTTTATGAATCCGTTAGTTTAACTTGTTCATAGGTCTTTAGGTAAAGCACGGGTGTATTTCTTGATGGTTATATCGGGAGTAGTAACTTGGTCGGGACAAATGATACTCAGTTGCTTAAAGTGGGCAGTTAGACCAGCGTTGTTGCCACCCTCTTGCTTGTCCTCCAACTTCTGAAGCGCATGAGGAGGGCATAATTCTTTCATCATAAGATCCTTCAACTCATCCAGGTAAGCCCATAGGCTGCATCATTCCCACGTTTGTTCCTTTCGGCAGTCCACCAATCCAGAGCTCTGGACTGGAAAACGTCAGTTGCGTTGACAGTACGTAGGTGATCGGGACATCCGCTCTGGCGTAGCGTGACTTCAGTTGAGTCGGACCATTGAAACATAGCGCTTGGTCTATCTTCGCCCGTGAAGTCGTTTGGGCCACATCCCTTAAACTTCTTGAAGCTGAAAGTACCCTTAGGCTAGTGGGTCCTTGATTCCTCAGAGGACTTGCTAGTGTTCTCATTAAGCTCGCTGACAATTTGCGGAATGACCTTAGCCATCTGCTTTGCGACTAGAGCAGCGATGTGTTTGTCCTCATGGTTTCAGCGTGCGGTGCGAGAAGTATGCGATCCAAATGACGACATTGTCTGCAACAGACAACGCCATAGGACTCAGACGCGGTATAGTCAATCTCACCTCACATCATACTTAATACTACTAAAGCTCAGTAACACGTCTTCACATAAGCACGTAATCGAGTAGGCACAAAAACCACATAGGCACAAAAACCACATAGGCACGTAAACACGTAGGCACATAAGCACGTATACACGTAATCACATAGCTCGCCGAAACCACATTTTACTCTATATTTTGCACGTATTCACCTACATATATTGCACGTATTCACCTATCTTTCACAGCCGCGTAAGCGATCGAGAGTTGCGAGTGCGATTACCGTGTAGCGATTGCGAGTAACATAGCGTAACTGAGTAATATAGCATGCGATTTGTTAGCGTATTGAGGTAATTGTGCAGTGCGAGTTGTGCGTGTTGATCAAAGTGAAAAGCGAAGAGCGTATAATTCACCAAAAATCGAAACACATATAAAACCACATAAAACACATAAAATTCCACATAAAATCGATAAATCACAGAGTCAGTGGTTGTAGGCTCAGAATCGAAACACATAAAAATTAGCGATTTGTGAGTTTGAAATTTGAAAATAGATTGTCTCGGTTGATAGACGTCGACTACCCAAAGTGATTCGACTATTCTCAAGGACTTCGGGTACACGCTTCAACCTAATAGACTGTGCTCTATATCCGGTACCCGGTGAATGGCACGCATCCTTTCGGTTATTCACGCGACTCGAGTAGTTGGAATCCATCGAGACCTTGGCGAGAGTTTTGTAAGACCAAAATAAAGAGCGGAACGAGTCATCAAGAATCGGGTTTCACCCCTAACTTATCAACTACATTCCTGTTTGTGTGATAGAATCATGAGAAAGAGGGGGAAATCTGCGTCGAAGTACGGATTTCACTCCTGATTCAACGCAAATTCTCGTGTTTATAGTAAAAAGTCACGTCGACGAGCGATAGTCGAGAGTTTGCAGTTTTCACACTTAATCTCGACCAATTCACTTGCTTGTGCGAGTGTTTTCGAAAATTGTGCGTGTTGCCAGCCTTAGGAAAGGCTGACCTTGCGCGAAGCGGTAGTATGCGAAGTCCGCGCAAGAGTGCAGTGTTCAGCGAGTTCAAGTGAGAATAGCAAGTAAGCTCGTACAAAACCCCTACAGGGCTTGCACAAGTTGGTCTGTTGGTACTTAGACTATAGACTAGGTTATTTCTAAGACATCGACTTGGACTAGGTCGAGTCTTGCCTAATTCCCTATATTTATGGCTCTGATACCAATCTGTCACACCACAACCGATGGCGGAAACATCGGGGTGAGGCACTGAGCGAAACAGATTGTCCTAGAGATTCCATAACAACTACAATTACCAATTATTTAAGCATTATGTCCTATACCGTAACATAAAAAGTAACACAGTTATTACAGACGAATTGTTCTCAAAGACAAATGGAAAGTTGTTCCGAAAACTCATAAATTATTTGTTTGTTTCTAGACTCTGCTAAGCTCGATTCCACATAGCAAGCATACCACAGCATCCTAAACACCTGCCACATACGTTAAAATAGAAGTCAATACACATAGTGTAAATGTGAGCATACAAGTTTAGTAGTATAATAATAGATAGTGAAATCGGTTTACGCATAACCAGCATGCAACATGTTGAAAAGTGAAGCTAGCAGGTTATCGACAATGAAATATGCACAGACATGACTGCGAGTTGTAGAATGCGTAACACATATCACCACTGTGACACGTGAAATAATACCCTTAAAAGCCCCTGTCCACGACAGGTGCTGAGTCCAAACTATAGTACTATCGTTGCTAAGGTGTCAGGCAACAATCACTGTGTAAACATAACATACAAGCATTCATCGAGTAACACGTATAAAATGTAATAACGGTCAGCATATAAAAGTGTTTGTGTTGTGTGTCGATAGTGATTTGAAATAGATAACGTATGTAACACCCAAAAGTGCGTAAAGCAAAAAGGGTTCGAGTATACTCACAGATCGTGTTAAATGAATAACACCGTCTTGGATTGGATTGAAGGGAGCGCTGGAAAGTTAGCCTGATTACAGAACGATAGCATAAGCGATTAACAGTGCGTTGAACAGCGTGTCGGTGAGTTAAGTGACGAAGGGTCATCCGATCGGATGACAATCTGGACGGATGGTCATCTGGTCGGATGGCCATTCGGTCGGACCATCATTCGTTTGGGATGGATGTGTTTATGTCTGATGGAACTTTGAAGTTTTTGTTGTAGCATTTTCAAAATAAAGAAGTGTTTCTACAAATCAGGACATACGGCCGGAGGGTCATCCGGATGGATGGCCGTCCGATCGGATGGCGATTTGTTTGAAACTAATCTTCCTTGAGTTTTTTTTTTTGTGAAAATGTTCAAGTAAGAAGGTCACAAGTCATCCGGTCGGATTGCGTTTGATTGGATGGCAATCCAATCAGACGACAGTCCGTTTGGTGACCTATTCGTTGAGTAGTTTGTAAAATTTGTTAAGTTTGGAAAGTTTTGCGATTGAACCGAGATGGTACGACAACGTGTCAAACAACGAAAACCCCATCAAGTCCAAGTCATCCGGTCGGATGGGAATCACCCCGTTCGGTCAGTTAACGGTTCTTGACGGTACTTCATGTTCAACCCGTGAATCGGTCGTCTTCTCCGATAGAAAGCCACTCTCAGTCCAACACTTCACCATAGAACGAGTAGATGGCCTGAACGAGCTCCGATTCTATCGGTTTTGAGTGCAAGAGTGTAAAAGAATGTGGAAAAAAAGTTATGAAAACATCTTTCAACTCTTTTAATCTAGGTTTAGGTGAAATCAGTGTTTAAACATGTTGAAATCTCTTAGATCTGAGTTATTCTTGGTGGAATGAGGTCACACTTTGAAGTTCGTTAGAACCCATGATGACATCACCCTAGAACAGACCAAATCAGCCGATTTCATGGTGAAAAGTTAAGATTTGATGGTGAAAATGATGAGAAAGTGTGTGCTGATTGAGAAAGTACAAGATTTGAGGTAGAAACTTACAAGAATCACGAGGAATCGAGAGAAAATAGGTCAAAAGCTTGCTGGTCAAACTTGAGCTGTCACATCACTGTTCATGTGATGTGACAAGTGTTATTTATAGGTGAGGGAAGAGAAAAGGAGGTGTAGTGGTGCGATCGGAGGGCAGTCCGATCGGATGGCCATCCGATCGGATGGTCATCCGGACGTATGACCATTCAATCGAATGGTCATTCGATCGAAGGGCTCCAGCGAGTTGGTTTCTGACTTTTTGTTTCGTGCATTGAGTGTTGCGATACGTTGCGAGTAAGCAATGCGATAGTATTAAACAATAGTTACACAAATAACCTAACTAATCATACAACATAAAAGTAAACCTTATATTTCGAGTTCGCGATGGGATTGCGTTGTGATAGAGTTGCGATTGCGTTTTCGATTAATCCCCACAAACATAAATAAACATGCACAAGTAACACATGATAGCACACACACACGTAAAACAATATCCAGAACATGCGATTCGAGTTTGCGATGCGATAGCGAATAGATTAGCGATAAATAGCGATTAAACTGCGATTATTAGCATTTACACCACATAATACAACTAAAGTATAATAAATTAAAGTATCGATTAACAGTCAAAGAGTACAATCAATAATTAGGCAAGGAGTGACATATCGCATTTAACAATCTTTTCTTCCTTTGACTTTGACTTTGACTTGTACTTTGACTTAAAAAACGCGGGTTGTTACATGTCATGGGAGTGGAGGAGGCAAAGAATGAGCAAGGAAAGACTAGAGAAGAAAGCTTTGTTTTGGGGTTGTTAGGGGTTATTTTTTTATTAATATTATTATTATTATTATTATTATGCATTTGCTCTTAATAGAAAGTGTATTATGGTTAATCAATATAAATTTAATGAAGTATTTAACGTCCTTCGACTGGAGAAAAAAAAGACGAATGTTTCACCCATTAGTAAAAAGTGAGGATTAAATGTGGTGGTGGTACATTGGCTAGTTTCGTCACGGTATTAGAATTCGCTATTATTGGACATTACTATTCACAACTCGATTTTGAATAAGGTTTATAGTGAGACGTAGATAAACATAAGCGCGTCACAACGTTATTTTCTAAATTTTATAAAATATTATTTTAAAAATTATTAGAGAAAAACAAAATACGTTTAATACTAAAGCATAATATCAATTCACTAGTGGTGACCCATTTATGAAAAGGTTCATAAACTCTTGTACATTGTTCAATCGAGCAACACATAACATACAAAGCTATAAACCGAACCGGGTTGGTCAATGTTGGCCCATGCATTCAAGCCCAGAAGAACAGATGATAAGGAAAGCCAAAACTGGTTCAGAACAGTTGATCATCATAAGCAGAGCTTGTTCAAGACTTTCCCCTTGACAGTGGTTTTCCAGCATCTGATAAACTTCAAGCACTGATCATCTCAACAACTGATAAGCCAAAGTATTGATGAAGAATAAAGACTGAAGCTCTATCTACTGATGTCTCCCAAGCACTGTTGAAGACAAAAGCACTGCCCATTCAAGGACTGATCACCCTTTGAAAAAGGCACTGATGCTCAACATCAGTTCTTAGACTACAACAGTGGAAAGCTGAATCAGTGGTTTATGTAATCAGTGTCAATTGTAATCAGTGTTTATATATAACAGTGTTTAGAGTTTGTTAGGAGGTTAGATGTCACTTTCATGGTGAAGTCAGCAAAGATGCTCAGTGGTTTCGTTTGTACTATAAATAGAACAGTACATGTACTATTCTGTTAGCTCATTCTCACTAAGTCATCTTGTACGAACAAATCACCGAGCTCATGCTGAGGGGGAGTCTAGTGCATGCATGCATATGTTGAATTTTGTAATAGATACAATCTTTTGACTTAATGAAATTATGTCTGCTTAAAGCTATTCTTCCTTGATTGTGTGATTAAAGTTTATTTCCATTTCTGCTGCACTTCAATTCTCTGTTTCATCTTTCAATTCTAATTAAACAACACAATCTAAGAAACTCAGATCCTAATCATTGGTATCAGGGCATAGGACAGTCAAATTCGATCTAACAATCAATTTGACATAAAAGTTCAGCTCAAATTTATTGATACTCAAAATTTTTCGTATCAGTTGATAAAAATAGAGTAAAAAGGTAATCACGTACAAAGTTGATTATTCTGAAAACCTTTGTAAAAATCAACCAAGATGGCATCATCGGGACTCTTTTCAAACCACCGATGCTTGTCAGATCCGAGTACAACATCTGGAAACGTCGGATGGCTCATGTCTTAGCACAACAAAATACCGGCTATTGGAAGTCAGTCATCTGTGGACCACATGTTCCACAGGTGCCTAGTACTAAAGATCCCAAAGGCTTTGTGCCTAAAAGCCTTGAAAACTACTCAGAACAAGATTTTGAAAAAATTGAATTAGATGCAATGGCTTTTAGCATAGTAGCCTCAGCTCTTCCAAATGACATTTATGCTGGACTGTTACACTATAAAGTGCCAAAGAGCTGTGGGATGCTTTAAAAGAGCAGTTCGGTGGAACAGAAGAGGTGATAGAAAATAACAGGGAGGTTTTGAATCAGCAGTATGAAATATTTTGTCATGTGAAAGGAGAATCACTAATACAATAGTTTGAACGTTTTAGTTGTCTCATTAGTGAACTGAAACTTGTTAATGTTGAATTTGCAAAATCAACTCTAAATAGTAGGTTTCTAAGGTCACATCCTGAAAAATGGGATACAATTGCTTTTGTAACCAAAAATTCCGTTGGATTCAAAGAGCTAAGTCTGACTCAACTTCATGGTCGACTCCTCACTTATGAGAGAAAGTTGAACCAGAAAAAGAAGTTACAAGAGTCTGGGAAGGTTGCTGATGACTACACATTTGGTAACACAGCACTTCTTGGTCAAGAGGAATCTGGTAGTAATAAGGATCAGAGTTATGATTATTACATTGACATAACTGCTGGTGGAGCTTTTAACAACTCTGATTCTTAATCAACTAACTATGCTTTCACAACTAGTAGTGAAAACCAGAGTTCTGACAACTTATCCTTTGAACTCAATGATCTCTAGCATTTTGATCCCACTGATCTGGAGGAAATGGACATATTGCATCAATTGGCACTGCTGAGTGTAAGAACCAACAAGTTCTATAAAAGAGCAGGGAGAAAATTTCCAGGGTTACATGGGAACTTAAAAGTTGGGTTGGATAAATCAAAGTTAAAGTGCTACAAGTTTAACAGGCTATGACACTTTGCTAGAGAATGTAGGAGCAGCCAAAACAGTGGACCAATCATAACACATCCTAGCCCTAGACCTCAAAACACACAAAACACTGTGCACTATTACCAAAATACCCCTACTGCTCATGTAAACACTGCTCATTATGCACACCCTGTAACACCAGTTCCACTGCAATATGTTCAAACCACTGTTCCTCAAATACAGTATGTCCAAGCCCTAGTCTCTCAGGTCCAAGTGCAACAACCTGCATCACAACATGCTGCACAAACTTCTGCCCCTGCAGAGGCCAGTCAGCAAAGCTTTTTTACTCAATGCTTTGTTGATTGGAGTAGCATTCCTGATGAATTAACTGATGAAAATTTTGCTCTATTTGCTAAGAATGATGTTCCTGTTGATGAATTCTGTTTTGTAGCATTAGAGTCAATATCTGAAGGGCTGGAAACTAAAGAAGGAGAATCCAGTGGTGAAATAGTGGATGAGATTGCTGAAGCAGTGGTTACTGCTGTTGTTGGTGAACAACTGATGGAGAAGGAAAATAAACACTGTTAGAACCTCTTGCTGACCCATGGTGTAAAGAAGAAGAGAAGGAGAAGGAGAACAACAGTGCTTGTGAGAATGTTTGTGATTGTGCCATGATGGCCGCAGCTAAGGTATCACCTCAGGCCTTGAAAAACCTATGTTCAGACAAATACATCATAGCATTTTCTAATGTTAAAGAGGTGAATGAAAACCTTAGAGACAAGATCTTAAAAGATGAAATACAATTTGAAAAGTCTGTTAAAGAACTGAAAAACAAATTGTTTGAAAAAGAAAGTGAAATCTGCAGTCTTAAACATGAACACAGCATAACCAAGGACCAACTTCAAGCCATGATAGAAAAATATAATGCTTGTAAAAAGGAGTTGGAATCCACCCAAATCACTTGTAAAAAATGGGTGGAATCCTGCAAAGGTTATGAAGTGATGCTAGAGAAACAGATCAAAAGCAATGTAAAATTTGGCATAGGTTTCAGGAAAAATGACCAAGTTGAAAACATTGCTGTAAATGAGTCTGGTTCTGTTGAGATAATTCCAACAAACAAGGATGGTCAAGAAATTAAAATAACTGATAAAGATGGTAACAAAATTACTCTGGAAAGACCAAATGGGTCCTCAACCTTTGACGAGATTGAAAAATACCAATTCAAACCCACTTGGTCAGATGAGTGTGACATCCTTGAGAATTTCAAATCCATGGATTTTTCCACAGTTGAAGGTGTGAAAGCACCCAAGGCCAAAGCGATTCCTCTTAAAGACATCCCAACAGTGGTTCAAAACTCTGTTGCAAAGGAAGTTGAAAAGAGGAAGAAGAGAGAAAAAGTTAAAAATTTGTTTTGTGATTTCTTTGAAAAGAAAAACCATTCCACAAAGGATTGTTTTCATCTTAAAGCATATGATATTAACAAAACAAGCATAATTGAGCATGCAAACAGTTGCACCATCTGTAGAAAAACCAACCATCTCACTCATGAGTGTGTGTACCTCAAAACTTTTGAGGTCAAAAGAAAAGAGTACACCTCAAAAACACCCATGAGCTCATCAAAACAACCTGTCATGAAACAACAACCATTTGTGACTGTCCAAACAGCTGTTACAAAACCGCTGAACAAAAACACTGCTCCAAGAGATGTGCAAGTGACAGATGCACCACCTGCCAACCAATTCCAAAGAGGAAAAGGTCAACCACCATACCAAAGGGTCCCACATGTTTATGAGGCCTACAAAAGGCCTTCTAAACCAAAAGTGAACAGGCATCCTTATGGGTTTCAACATCTGACAGGAAATGGTCCACACAGTGGTTAGAGAAACAATGTTTAAAAAATGTCCAAACCCCTAAGCTAACCACTGTCCATGTTCCTGGACTTGACACTGACACTGTTGTAACCCCATCCAAAGCCTTATTGGCTTTGGAGACCCTCTTGAACTAATTGTTTACTTAATGTGCAGGGAGCTTCTGCATGCTTAGATAGTCTTTGGTATGTAGATAGTGGAGGCTCCAGGCACATGACTAGATGTAGAGCCCTACTCAAAGAATTCAAAACTCATGGAGGGGGTGATATATCTTTTGGTAACAATTTTAAGGGTAAGGTTTTGGGGTCTGGAACAGTTCAGTCTGGAAAAAGTCAAGTTTGAAAATGTTAATCTCTTTGACAATCTGAAATTCAACCTCCTTAGTGTCTCACAAATGAGTGACAAAGGCTATGGATCATTCTTTACTAAGGAGAGTTGCAAGATTGTTGGACCAGAAATGGTCAAAAAGATTGAAGAAATAATAGCCAATGGAAAAACCCAACTTGTTGCTCAAAGAAGTTGCAATTTTTATGTAGTTGA
The DNA here is from genome assembly GCA_030545235.1 of Helianthus tuberosus. Lineage (NCBI taxonomy): Eukaryota > Viridiplantae > Streptophyta > Magnoliopsida > Asterales > Asteraceae > Helianthus > Helianthus tuberosus. The sequence continues at coordinate 36,251,837 of CM060357.1, read as the reverse complement.
CTTGTCAAAAGTGAGCCCTATGACTGATGTCTGTCTGTTCTCAGCTGCATCTAACAAAGAGACAGAATTATGGCACAGAAGATTGGGGCACACAAATCTTAAGACAATCAATGCTTTATCAAAACAAGGCGTTGTAAGAGGTCTTCCACAAAATTTTTTCAACTGTCCTGAGCATTGTGTTTCCTGTTTAAAAGGAAAACAACATAAAATCTCATATAAGTCCATTGAAGAGTCCAAAACAACCAAGTGTTTGCAAATGCTGCACATGGACTTGTTTGGCCCAGTAAAAATCATGAGCTTGAAAAAGTAAAGATATTGTTTGGTAATTGTAGATGATTTTTCTAGGTTTACATGGACTTACTTCTTACATTCTAAAGATGAGACTGCAGGCATTTTGCAAGACTTTGTCAAACATGTTGAAAAGCAATTTGACTTTCCAGTAAAAGTCTTTAGGAGTGACAATGGAACAGAATTCAGAAATAGGGAGTTGGATGAGTTTTGTGTGTCAAAAGGGATTGTAAGGCAGTACAGCATCCCAAGAACACCAGAGCAAAATGGGGTGGTTGAAAGGAAAAACAGAATATTAATTGAAGCTGCCAGAACAATGCTTGTAGATTCAGGTTTACCCTTAACTTTTTGGGCTGAAGCTGTGAACACTACTTGCTATGTGCAGAACAAAGTTTTGATCTACCCCAGGCATCAAAAGACTGCCTATGAAATTCTGTATAAAATCAAACCACTGATCTCATACTTCAAAATCTTTGGCTGCCCATGTTTTATCTTAAATCTAAATGACTCAATTTCAAAATTTGCAGCCAAAGTAGATTGCGGTTATCATCTGGGATACTCAACCACTGCCATGGCCTACAAAGTGTTTAACACAAGGACTAGGTATGTGGAAGAGACTTTGAATGTTAAGTTCAATGAACTTTCATCTCTAAAAATCCCAGCAAACCCTGCTGAATTGTTTGATTTTGATAAATTCACTTTTGAAGATGTGTCTGTCAAGACTAACCAATCAGGTACATCACAATCTCCTCCACCCCAGACAATGTATATGAAGTTGTAATTCCACAACAAAAATTCACATCCACCACCAGAGCAGCAGATGTTCAAAACAACTGTCAAAGCTCAATCACTGCTGTATCAAGTTGTTAACCAAAGTAGCCCTTAAACCTCTACAACCATATCTTCAACCGCTGTTGATAAAAATCTACCGACAGTGGATAAAAATCAACATTGTGCCACACCCATTCCTCCTATCCCTCCACCTCCATTTCAAACAGAAGTTGGATCATCAAAGTCACCAACAGATGTTAGCTCAGATGATTCACATCTGCAGCCTTCACCATTTAATGTCATTGTTCCATACAAGGGAGATTTAATCTTCCTAAAGTCCCATCCACCAGATCAAATCATTGGCAACATCAATGAAGGGGTTCTCACCAGAAGTCAATCCCAAAACATTTGTCTTTTTGCTGGCTTTCTATCACTCCATCAACCAGTCATGTACCAAGAGGCACTGAAAGACAACAGTTGGGTAGAAGCTATGCAAGAGGAGCTCCAACAGTTTAAAAGACAACAAGTATGGGAACTTGTACCACTGCCAGAGGTTGTGAGTCCTATTGGCACAAAGTGGGTCTTCAAAAATAAAACTGATGAAAGGAGCATTGTTGTCAAGAATAAAGCTAGGCTTGTGGTTCAAGGCTTTAGACAGGAAGAGGGCATTGATTATGATGAAACTTTTGCCCCTGTAGCAACATTGGAAGCTATCAGACTGTTCTTGGCCTTTTCTGTCAACCACAACATAAAGGTGTTTCAAAGGGATATCAAATGTGGTTTCCTCTATGGTAAAATTCAAGAAGAGGTATATGTTTGTCAACCTCCTGGCTTTGAGGATCCATTTAATCCAAATCATGTCTACAAGCTAAACAAAGCTTTGTATGGACTAAAACAAGCACCAAGAGCCTGGTATAAAACTCTTTCCACTTTTCTAATCTCTATTGGTTTCACAAGAGGTAAAATTGACAAAACACTATTTTTAAAATGGAGAGGAAAAGATTTGATGATTGTCCAGATTTATGTGGATGACATCATTTTTGGAAGCACATGTAATAAAATGTGTGAAGAGTTCAGAAAACTCATGACAACTGAGTTTGAGATGAGTGCAATGGGTGAACTACAATGCTTTCTTGGTCTCCAAGTTAAGCAGATGCAAAATGGCACTTTCATTCATCAAAGAAAGTATGCTAAAGAACTGCTAAACAAATTTGAGATGAATGATTGCAAGCCATGTAGTACACCCATGGCAACCACCAAAATAGTCATGTCTGATGAAAAGGATGATTTGGTTGATCAAACTCTTTATAGAAGCATGATTGGCTCTTTATTGTACCTAACTGCATCTAGGCCAGACATCATGTTTGCAACACGTGTTTGTGCAAGATCCCAATCAGCCCCTAGAAAGTCAAATCTTATTGCTGTAAAAAGGATATTCAGATAAAAGGTGCTCCCTCTCTTGTCGATCGGGATCTAGTTGATGCTCGTTTATCTAGTTGGAAGGCCTCTCTAGAAAGTCAAATTTTTGATGCTTGTTTATCTAGTTGGAAGGCCTCTCTCTTGTCGATCGAGGGAAGAGTGGTTCTCATAAAATCCGTTCGTGAAAGTCTCCCCATTTATTCTTTCTCCTTGTATAAAGCCCCTAGTAAAGTAATCATCGATTTGGAGGCTAAAATCAGAAAGTTTCTGTGGGGAAGGGACAATGGAAATAAAAAAACTTCATTGGGTGGCGTGGAACACGGTTACTCATCCGAAAAATCAGGGAGGTCTCGGCCTGAGTAAACTTAAAAACATCAATGTCTCGCTCTTTTCCAAGTGGGGGTGGAGGCTTAAGGTGGACAACAACAAATTGTGGGTTAGAGTGGTGGAAGCTGTTCACAACACGAGGCTCAACTGGGATTTCATTCCTGCCAGGAAATCAATGGGTGGGTTTTGGTGTAACATCGCTGGAGTTCTCTCTAAAACTAAGGAAGATGGAAGCCTGTTAAAGAATTTTTTCAGAAGTAAGGTCGAGAATGGGGAGAACACCTCATTTTGGTTGGATCCATGGCTATGTTACGAGCCTCTTAAACTCATTTTTCCGGAATTATTCAAGTTGGAGAAGGAGAAGAGATGTAAGGTGGCGGACAATGTCAACTCACTGGCCGATGGCAGCGATAATGGTTCAAATTATGTTTGGGCTTGGGCCAGAAATATTTCGGTTGGGATGGAGGTGGATGAGCTGGTTGATTTATGTAGTAGGCTGTTAGACGTCAGGCTTGAAGATAGACCCGACACATGGGAGTGGATAGGAGTCGAAGACAAGGAGTATAGCGTGGGAGCAGTGAAGAGGCTTTTAAACAAAGAGGGGCAGCATAACCTTATTTCGCAGGATCCCCCAGAAGACTGTAAATGGATCCCGGAAAAATGTAACATCTTTTTGTGGAGAACTGCCATGAACAGGATCGCTATGGCGAAGCGTTGAAAAAAAGAAATATCGAGGTTCAGGAGGATATGTGTGCGCTCTGCAGGGACGGAGAGGACTTGGTGGCCCATATCTTTTCCTCTTGTTATGTGGCTTCGGTGGTCTGGTTCCAAATCAGCAGGTGGTGTAACACTCATAATTGTTTTTCTTTAGTTTCAAAGATATCACGGAGATTCACGGACATGTGGGTTTAATCGGAGAAAAAAAGGAAGCTTTCAAAGGTATCGTAAGGATTACCGTTTAGAGCATTTAGAAAGCTAGAAACAAAGCGAGGTTTGAGAACAAGGAGATTAGAATTGGAGATATTATTAGTGAAGTGAAAACGTCTGGTTACTTATGGTTCAAAAATAGGACTAGATTTAAAAATCTTACTTAGCTCGATTGGTGTAAATTTGTAATTATGTACGTTGTCCGTGTTTGGGCCCCTCGGTTCGAGGTGGGTCAGTTGTTTTTTAATGAAATTTACCTTTCAAAAAAAGATAAAAGGTGCTCCCACACTTGGTATCTGGTATCCAGCTGATGGAAATATCAAGCTTTCAGGTTTCTCAGACAGTGACTTTGCTGGATGTAACACAACAAGGAAGTCCACCTCAGGAGGGTGTCAATTCCTAGGCAATTGCTTAGTGTCTTGGCAAAGCAAAAAGCAAGCAGCTGTTTCCACATCCACTGCTGAAGCAGAATACATTGCTGCTGTAAGCTGTACAGCTCAACTGTTCTGGCTTCAAAATCAACTGCTGGATTTTGGTATAACTGCTTTAAAGACACCCCTCATGCTGGATAGTCAAGCAGCTGAAAATATCATCAAAAATCCAGTTTCACACTCAACTACCAAGCACATTGACACCAGACATCATTTTGTGAGGGATTGCTATGAAAAAATGTTTGATTTCTCTGCATCATGTTCCAACTAAGGATTAGCTGGCAGATGTGCTAACAAAAGCATTAGACACATCCACCTTTGAAAGTTTGATTTCTAAGATTGGCATGCTTAACATGGAATAACAAGCAAAATATTGTTTTTCTATGAATAAAACGCATTAAAAATGTTTTCAGAAAATCAAAATCCATCCTTAAAAATATCTAAAAATGAAAATTTTCATTAATCCTTAAAACTCTATTAAAACCATTGTTTGGTTCAAACATCTGATTGTTGAAAATTATCCACTGCTGAAAGACAACATCTGTTTCTTCATTTTCTTTGTTAATCATTGTTGATCAAACATCAGTGTTTTAATCACTGATGGCTATCCACTGATAGTTAAAACCAGCCACTGTTCTCATCTTCACTACTGTCAACCACTGATATTGTTCATCAGTGGTTTCCTAAACAACTGTCCTCCACTTTTCCATCAGAGGTTGTCACGTGGACAATTCTTAGCCGTCCGATCTTTGTAACCGCTGCCACGTCAGCATTCACATTTTCACTCTCATAAAACCCCGATTAAAACCCCAAACAGAGTTTTCACTGTCGTATCGAATTCAAAATTCCTTCAAAAGCGGTTTCCATCTTTCATCTTCTTCTTCATTTCGCAAATTTCTCCAAATCACCATGGCTCCCGCTCTCAAAAACCCACAGAACTACCTTTGTACACTTGAGAAAACAAGTAAAAACAAAGATTTCCACTCAATCATTGATGTTCTCTCATCTTCAAAGTATAAAACTTTGTTGACCTACAACGCACGTATCTACCAAGATATCCTACGAGATTTCTGAAAAAATGCAAAATTGGAAGTTCAAGACAAAAAGCCTTGGGCTATTACATCTAAAGTAGGAGAAATTCTGGTTTCCATCACACCCCAATCCATATCAGAAGTTTTTGAGATGAACGATCTCACAGGTAAAAATTATTTCCCAAAGGATGAGTATCAAACAGATTTGACCGAAAGAGGGTATGCAAGACAACTCACAAAAGCGACAATGCAAAAGTGAGAGTTTCCACCTCCCATGAAGTTCCTGTTTCATACCCTGCTCACCCGTGTTTCAAATAAAACAACAACTTTCAATGAAATTCTTTTGAAAATTCAATACTTGGGATATGCTATAATGGCATAAACTAATTTCAACTACTCCCAATAGATTTTCAATGATTTAGTCAAAAATGTAAATAATATCAAAGAAAAGAAGAAACCATTTTTGTTGTTTCCAAGGTTTTTGAGCTATTACTTATAGCAGAAAGTACCAAAAGACAGTGCACAAGTGCTTGTCCAAGGTGCTTCTTTTCAAATAAACAGTCTTTCTCCTGAAACATTTACAAGATTTGTCAGAGTCAAAACCTTCCAAAACACAAACAGAGGAGTCTGAGCACCCTTTGGATGAGTCCACATCTGCTCCTCAGACTTCTGCTGTTGAGCCCACTGCTCATGGTGACCACAGCAGCACAACCACTGCTGTGCAACCCCCACCAAAACTTCCCAAAAAGACCAAAAAAATAATCCAAAAAGCCCACCAAACCCTCTAAAAAGGACCTTCTGGAAGATGAGATCCCAGAAGTTAATCCAGTGACAACACAAATGTCACCAATAACCACTGTTGCTACTTCCTCACAACAGTTGGAAAGATCTCCACCAAAAGCCTTAACTCCTCCTACTTCCTCACAAAAGGAACAGGTTGTAAGCACAGGGACACCACAAAATGAAGCATATTCCTCACTTGAGGATATGTTTAATAGCCCTTCTCCCTAGGCAAACTCTCTTTCAACTCCTATCCCCTCATCACAACTACCACCATCCATTATACCTCTGTTTGATGCCATTGAGCTTCAGACACAAAACAACCCCTCTCACCAACACATTACTGAGAGTACAACCACAATAATGGCTGTGTCTGAAATCCCTCAATTGGTTATCCCACAAATATCTGAGGAAGTTACACCACAGGAGTTTCATGAAATTCCTGTTGGTAGTTCAAATGGAGCAGCTACTACAGGTGTTGGATCCACTGATCTACATCTGGACAGTAGTTTCATCTGTAAGACTCCCTTGAAGGCAATTTCTTCTATGGGAACCATGGTATCCACTGGTGTGTTCAAGCTAACCACTGGTGAGATTTCCAAGGTAACTACTGCTGAAGAAAGAAGTCCCTAGTACCAAGACAAAGGGCATCAGTGGATGAAACATTGGAGACTCCTCCTGTCTCAACCACTGATACAACTACCACTGGTAGGAAATCAGATGATCCCATTCACTTGGGTGATGGTTTAAAATATCAGGATTTGACGGAGAGGCTTTCTAATATGGAAACAGTGGTTACAAAAATGAATGCATCTATTGAGTTTCTGGTTGAAGCTTCCAAAAGTCAACCCACTCCACAACATTATTCCCAAGAGCTATGGATTGCAGTTCAGCCAATCATCACAGCTCAAAGGGAACTGGCAGAAACTCAGCACAACCTCAGACGACACTGATAAGAAACATGGTTGATGCTAGATACAAGGATACTCAGGATGACATCAAAGTCATCAAAGAGGCCTTGGTTAACATTACTGGCACTGCCCCTGCATCCATCTACAAAGATGATGATGATCAAGATGATGCCAAAAAGGGGGAGAAACATGACATGAAGAAATTTGGCAGACCTACTCCTAGGCAAAAGTCAACCAAAAAGCCAGAGCCTGAGAAGAAGTCATCTGCAGCCACTGATGAAACATCTGACAAAGAAAAGAAAAAGGAAGTTGATGAAACCTTAAATATTCTAGCAGATGAAGTGGCTAAAGATAAAAGGACTATTCAAAATCAGAAAGAAACCAAGGAAAGGGAGTGGAAGAAGGAACAAAAGGCAATGAAGGAATGGGAAATTAAAACAAAGGGTCTCGGAACTTCTGATAGAAGAAAATCCCACAAGCACAATAAACCACCACTTGCCACATATCCTAAATCACCCCCATCACCTAAAAGTCTAAAACAACCACTGATGGTCTCAAAACCACTGCTAGTTCCAAAAGAACAACCACTACCACACCTAAATCAACACCACCACCACAAAAACAGCCCACCAAAAAGCCTAAAACAAAACCTTCATCACCAATACCATCCACTGCTGCAACAAATGTTGACCCTTCAACAGTTGTTATGACAACAGAGGTTGAGACACCAGTTGTTTCAACGGCTGTTCGTCAACCAATCACCACCTTCCAATTCCCTTCCCAAGCCATACTCATTCCTACTTCCCAATCTCCAACAAAAACCCCTTCTCCTAAAAAGGTTTACACCAGAAAAAGAAAGTTCCAGGTGAATGATGATGACATTCCTGCACCTACTCCTATATCATCTGAACCTTTCATTCAAACCAATCCTGAACCATTCATTCCTCCACCATCACCACCACCAAACATACTTATTGACCCAAAAGTACTTGAAGGTCATGATCCTTCAAGAGTTGTTACATTAGCAGCAGATTATCCACTGGAGTTGCATGCAGTAAAAGGAGAAATGAAGCAATTCTATACAGTGGTTGATCCTGCAAAAAGAAAGTTCCCATCCCTTCCAGGCTTTAGACCTCCAAAGAATATAGATGAGTATTTGAAACTCAAAGGCAGACAAGCTGAGTTGCAAGCCAAGTATGAAGGTCAAGGAAAAGGTGATAGTAACATCTCAAGTAGAATGCAACATGGACTTAGTAAAGTCAAGAAATTGGAAGACTATGCAAGAGACTTAGGTGTTGTTTGTTTTTTCAGAGGTAAAAGGTCTGTAGTCTGCGGACCACATCTGCAGGCATCTGCAGGAGAAGAGGTGAACCAAATGTCTGCAGTCTGCAAGGAGAAGAGGGTTTGTTTTTTTCTACAAAAACCACTTCACACACACAACACACACAATAGTTCTCTCTCTCTATAAAACTCAATCTCAATTCACACACATAAACGAAAAGAAAAGAGTCAGAACAAGAACCTAGAGAGAGAAAGTAGAGAGAGAAACGGAAAAACCGATCGGAAAACCAGACTCTGATTCAATTCCACCGGAACCAAAACCGTCTGGCGAAACACAACCGCAACGCATCGATTCCTCCGGCAAGAACATATTTTCAACAAATTGACACACGAATCGAACGCAACTGCAATCAATTTGCGTTCAAACGATCAAAAACAGTTTGAAGATTGTGAAATCGCACAGAATTAAGGTTTTCTGAATCTCAGTTTCGGTTACAGATGCAATAAGGTCAGGTTTACCGGTTTCTGTTTGTTGTTGTAGTAAATTAGTAGCTAAAATAGTTAAATTTCCCCAATTTGTTGCTGTTGGTTTTAAATTGTGTGTGAATTTGAGGTGGAGGTGGTGGCTGAGATGTGGTGGTGGAGGTGGTGGCTGAGATGTGGTAGTGGAGGTGGTGGCGGAGATGTGGTGGCAGGTGGAGGTGGTGTTGGAGGTGGAGGTGGTGTTGGAGGTGGAGGTGGTGTCGGCAGGTGGAGGTGGTGTCGGATGTGGAGGTGGTGTCGACGGGTGGAGGTGGAGGTGGTGGCGGAGGTGGGGGTGGTGTCAGAGGTGGAGGTGGAGCTAGGGTTTTGGAGCAGATGGATGTTTTGAAGAGGGAGAAGAGGTTGGCAGAGGTTTGAAGACATGGGGAAGGATCTGCTTGGGGAAGAGGTGAGGCAGAGGTAAAAGCTTTGCAGATCTTCAAGAAAATAAACAAGCTGCAGGACCCTTATGTCTGCACGCGTCTGCGCGACGCAGACATAAGTGCTCAGAAGAGCTTTTGGCCAAAAAACAAACACCACCTTAAGCAAAGAGATGTCAAACTTACCACCAAATGCTGATCTGCAAAAGAAGATGAGGAAAGATCTCTTAGAGCTAATCATGAGAGACAAGTCTATCCTGCGAAGGTTGAATAATTTAAAGACTGGCCACTCATTGCACTCAAAGTTGAAGCAAACAGAATTGAAAGGGTAAGAAATGATCCCAGTATGAAAAGGTCTGCACCAGATTGGAATAAGTACAAAAAGACTATTGCATAGCTTACCCTGGAATACAAAAGAAAGAAGGCTGAGTTGGTTGCAGCCAAGTATGGTTCAGCAAAAACCATATCTAAGTGGTCTAGGCAGTACACTGACATGGTGTATGAGAAGCTTGAAAAACTAAGAGAGACAGATCCTACGGCTCTAAAGAAACCAGCATACAAGAACAAGAAAGCTGATGAGTCACAGTAGCAGACCCTCTCTTTAAAAACATTGTTCACATCATCTGACACTTCCATCATTGCCTTGAATCAAAGAAAAAGGCAAAAGCAGATTGATAAAGAAGATGTAGAAAAAGAAGTTGACATTATGAAAGTGGTCATCAAGCAGATAATAGAAGAGAATCCTAACTCAGCAAAGTTACAAGAAATTTCCAAAAGTTTCATGAGCAGGCCTCAATTTCCAAACTCTCATCAAATAAAGTCCATCCCTAGAAATCCATTGAACTCAAGCAGATAATAGAAGAGAATCCTAACTCAGCAAAGTTACAAGAAATTGCCAAAAGTTTCATGAGCAGGCCTCAATTTCCAAACTCTCATCAAATAAAGTCCATCCCTAGAAATCCATTGAACTCAAAAATACTAAAGTGGAAGTCTGATAAAAAGACCAATGTATTGACTCTGCTCAAGTCCAATGGAAAAGTTGAACACATTTCAAGGGAGGATGCATTAGGTCTGGATGCAGCTGATCTCCTAGATCTATTAGACCTTCAACTTTGCAGGGATGAGGATGATGAGGATTCCCTTAACTTTGAGCTGCAATTTAAAGGCCAAGTTAGGGAAAAGCTGATGAGAGAATAAAGATAAAAAAATAATGAAGTGTTTTTGCATCATCTGTTCTAGGGGGGGATTGTTGGCCCATGCATTCAAGCCCAGAAGAACAAATGATAAAGAAAGCCAAAACTGATTCAGAACAGTTGATCATCATAAGCAGAGCTTGTTCAAGACTTTCCCCTTGACAGTGGTTTTCCAGCATCTGATAAACTTCAAGCACTGATCATCTCAACAACTGATAAGCCAAAGTACTGATGAAGAATAAAGACTGAAGCTCTATCTGCTGATGTCTCCCAAGCACTGTTGAAGACAAAAGCACTGCCCATTCAAGGACTGATCACCCTTTGAAGAAAGCACTGATGCTCAACATCAGTGCTTAGACTACAACAGTGGAAAGCTGAATCAGTGGTTTATGTAAGGGTCTACATATTTACACACCCTATTGCCTATTTGGACACCCTTCAAGACGCCTCGTATAGACCTATACGAGGCGTATAGCCTTTTCCAATTTCCAAGAGAATCTCTGATTATGTCATATTTTGTCTTATTTGCCACGTATACGCCTCGTATAGGCCTATACTGGGCGTCTAGGAGAAAAAGACCATTTAGCCCCTGATTTAGGCCTATACTGGGGGTAAATTGGTCTTTTTTGCCTCTCTTATATGCCTAGTATAGGCCTATACTAGGCGTATATAAGGGGTTTTTTTTTTTTTTTTTTTTTTTTTTTTAACAAACATTTTATACAATATTAATCGTTTTAGCAAACTTTTATACAAAAACAAGTTTTTTTATTTTAAATAATTAATATTAGGACCCCTCGTTGGTTTTTTTTTAGTTGAGTTGTTTTTTAAGAAAAGTTTTATTTTTTTATAAAAATATTTTACCGTTTTCAAGATCGGCCTTTAAAAATATTTGATCGTAGAAATATTACATTCGGTAAAATATTTTTCTAAAAAAATAAACGTATAAAAAAAAACCAACGAGGGGTCCTAATATTAATTATTTAAAATAAAAAAACTTGTTTTTGTATAAAAGTTTGCTAAAACGATTAATATTGTTTAAAATGTTTGTTAAAAAAAAAAAAAAAAAAAAAAAACCCTTCAAGACGCCCAGTATATGCCTATACGAGGCGTATAAGGGGCAAAAGACCATTAAACCCCTGAATTAGGCCTATACTGGGGGCAAAACAGGGCTATAATGGTCTTTTGGACCCCTCGTATACGCCCAGTATAGCCCTATACTGGGCGTCTATTTTTATTTTTTTTTTTGTTTTCTCTTTTTAATATTTAAAAAAAGAAAACAAAAAAAAATAATAATAGACGCCCAGTATAGGGCTATACTGGGCCTATACGAGGGGTCCAAAAGACCATAATAACCCTGTTTTGCCCCCAGTATAGGCCTAATTCAGGGGTTTAATGGTCTTTTGGTCCACATAGACGCCCAGTATAGCCCTATACTGGGCGTCTTGAAGGGGGTTTTTTTTTTCTCTTTTTAAATACCAATAACACTAATATTAACTATAAAAACTCATATTAATTATAATAAACTCATATTAATTATAAAAAAACTCATATTAATTATAATAACACTAATATTAATTATAAAAAAACTCATATTAATTATAATAACACTAATATTAATTATAAAAAACTCATATTAATTATAATAAACTCATATTAATTATAAAAAAACTCATATTAATTATAATAACACTAATATTAATTATAAAAAAAACTCATATTAATTATAATAACACTAATATTAATTATAAAAAACTCATATTAATTATAATAACACTAATATTAATTATAAAAAACTCATATTAATTATAATAACACTAATATTAATTATACGATGCCTATACGAGACCTATACGAGACTTATACTATACTATACGATACGATACAACACGATAGGCTTATACAAGACCTATACGAGACTTATACTACACTATATTATACGATACGATACGATGCGATACAACACGATACTATAGGATACGATACGATATGATACGATACAATACAATACGATATTAGACTATTGGATAAGATACAACACTCGTATAGGACTATAGGTGTGGTTTAGGTCCCGTTTAGGCCTATAGGCTTATACAAGACCTATATGGGACCTATACTAGACTTATACTATACACTATACGATACGATACAACACCCGTATACGTCGATAGGCCTATACAAGACCTATAAGGGACGTATACTACACTATATGATACGATAGTATCGTATTGTATTGTATCGTATAGTATGGTATCGTATAGGTCTATACGAGAGCTATACGAGACTTATACTACACTATACGATACAATACAATACGATACGATACTATAGGATATGATACAACGCCCGTATACGTCGATAGGCCTATACAAGACCTATAAGGGACCTATACGAGACCTATACTACACTATATGTTAAAAACAATGTAATATTTCTACGATCGAATATTTTTTAAAGGCCGATCTTGAAAACGGTAAAATATTTTTATAAAAAAATAAAACTTTTCTTAAAAAACAACTCAAATTACCCCACCAAAACACCCATTTTTTTACTCAAAAAACATCACCCTCAAAAAACAATCAAATTACCCTACCAAAACATCCATTTTTCAACTAAAAAAAACCAACGAGGGGGTCCTAATAATAATGATTTAAAATAAAAAAACTTGTTTTTGTATAAAAGTTTGCTAAAACGATTAATATTGTATAAAATGTTTGTTAAAAAAAAAAAAAAAAAAAAAAAAAACCCTTCAAGACGCCCAGTATAGGCCTATACGAGGCATATAAGGGGCAAAGGGTCCTATACGAGGCCTATACGAAGGGTCCTATACGCCCAGTATAGGCCTATACGAGGCGTCTTGAAGGGGTCAAACCAGAAGTGACATGAGTCAGGCACTGATTTTGATGTAACCCTATACGCCTCGTATAGGCCTATACGAGGCCTATACGAGGCAAAGGGTGTCCAAATAGGCGCAGAGGGTGTCCAAATATCTCCACCCTTATGTAATCAGTGTCTATTGTAATCAGTGTTTATATGTAACAGTGTTTAGAGTTTGTTAGGAGGTTTGATGTCAATTTCATGGTGACGTCAGCAAAGATGCTCAGTGGTTTCGTTTGTACTATAAATAGAACAGTACCTGTACTGTACTGTTCTGTTAGCTCATTCTCACCAAGTCATCTTGTACGAACAAATCACTGAGCTCAGGCTGAGGAGGAGTCTAGTGCATGCATGCATAAGTTGAATTTTGTAATAGATACAATCTTTTGACATAATGAAATCGTGTCTGCTTAAAGCTATTCTTTCTTGATTGTGTGATTAAAGTTTATTTCCATTTCCGCCGCACTTTTTCAATTCTAATTAAACAACACAATCTAAGAAACTCAGATCCTAACACAATATCTGGTCAACTCTGGTTTGGTGCCAAAATGGTTCAGGTAACGAACAATTTTCAATAGAAAATGTTTGATAAACTGTGTTCGGTTTGGACCAAACCAGTTCTTTAAGGGCAGCAGGTCGGGTTAAACCCGGTTTGAAAATCCAAACCGGGTTTCTTTTGTCCATCTCTAGTTGGATCATGGATGGAAGGGCATGTGGGCCAAACTTGTACCTACATGTTATACATAAATGGGTTTGGGCTAGTCCAGGCACAATCGTTTTCTGCTTAGTATGACCATGAAAACTTGCAAGTAAAAAAATGAAAATAAAAATGATATATTGTGTTTTAGGAGGTTAGGTTGAAAATAAACCATGAATCTAAGGGTTTATTTTTCTTATATTGTAGCATGTTAACGTGATATCGGTTAAACAAGATGGTCGCGTCATTTCGCTTTTTTAGCTCAAAACCTCTCTGTTTCCAATTTAGAAATGCCGTGTCATTATGTGATTGGTTCTCAATCGCACCACTTTCAGTTTCTAAGGCCAAAATCTCGTAAGCATTGAATTTCCGTACCAACGCCATTTACGATATATACATATATCTTCAACCTAATGTCTATTGATTGTCAAATAACAACTTTAACGGAAAAAGTTTGATCTAAATGGTTATTTCATCGACAAACTCAAATATTTTGGTGTCGCAATGATATACCAAGAACCAAAAACTTGAATCCCTTGTCGATTTAAAATCAATTCGGAGAACTTTTTCCGAAATCTTTTGGTATCACAATAACATAACCGGATCGCATGAAGAGCACATAAACATGAACCATAACAATGCAATCAATAAAGATGAAATCAAATTCATAGTATTTGGCTTAGAAGACCCATCACTATCTTCACCATAGTCATTTTCATCATCCTCTACACCTCCGTCACCACCGGTCCATTTCCCAAGCTTGTTGCTCCTGCAAATAATCAAAATTTCAAAACTATTTTTATTTAAATTGTTAGACTGGATTTTAAATTGTTTTTCCTTTCGAAATTTCATTTACTACTTCAAGATACATATATTTGTTTATTGCCTGATTCATATTCATATTTAGTTAATATCATAAATCTATGCTAGAAGTTACATTATTTACATAATTTTTTTTAAATATATTACCATTTAACAACAATTTGTTACACCTAAATTCCACTTGGTGATCTGGCATGTTCAACTAAAATTCCAGTTATAAAGATTAACAACTTAGGAAAAATTGAAAAAAAAAATATATTTTATAACAAAAAATAGAAGAGGATCGAACCTGCTACCAAGCACGCCGGCGTCCATGGTAAGTTGATCGATCAAGGCAGCCGATTTCGGCTCTACACTGTACGCTTTCTCGTACTTTAGCTCTAACCCTTCGCCAGACGCCACGAAGAACGCCCCGTTCATAAGAATATCCCCTTCACTCCTCCAATTCCATCCTTTCCAATGCTCTTGTGCTGTTTCCACCCTCTTTGTCACCTATCCGATCATCTTTCCTACGTTAAATTCAGTGGCGGAACCAGAACCTTTTTAATTACAGGGTTCTCTTACGTATTTGGTTACGGTTAAGTGTGCAGATTATTTTAATTTTTTTTAAACCCAAATTTTATATATAAAATTTCAACAAATTCTGTGACAGCAGTAGGGGTGTTGATTAGTTCGGAATTCGGATATTAATTTATTTATTCTATTCGATTTATTCGGTATTTATTTTTTTCATGGGATTTTTACATATTTCCCCTTATTAAAAGCTCTTATTACATATTTACCCGATCTCTAAATTCAATTACATATTTACCCTTGTTTATATGAGATTACCAAATTACCCATAAGAAATTCAATTACATATTCCTTCTTCATTGCTTCCAATCGACCCTGACCCATCCCCTACGCAAACCATACAATAACGGCAAGCTCCCTTTTCTTGCAAATACTCCGACCACCACCACCGCTGTCGCCATGACGGTGCTACAACTGACGGAAACCCCATTTAAATTGCACCAGTACAGCGGAGAACAAACAGAAAAAACGAAACAAAACAGGGGAAAACAAGCAAACTAATCAAAACAGTTCCTGGGAGAACCTCAGATCTTTGTTCCTTGTGCAGATGTGAGGTAGACTTTAGGAACCACATTTTTGTTAATCGCATTCACGCAGAAAAGGTATAAAGTAAAAACTAACTGTACAAACGAAGACCGATAAATTGTTCTCAATTTATTTAGCTGAGTGCTTCTTTTATATGTTGATACTTATGTATTAAAATGAATAAAGTTGCATAAACTTGTTTTCTTTCGATTTGATTTAAATTCGGAAAAATTGTAGCTATATTGGTCGTTTTCAAGATATGTGAAAGTAGTTTAAATTTATAAATTGGCAAAATGTTAGTCTGCATGTTCATATGACACAAATCGGTGATAAAAAATTAATAATAAAAAATAGAGGAATCGAAGAAATATGTAATTAATGGTACAATAAAATAGAAAGGGGAAATATGTAAATAGTTGATTAAGGGTAAAATAGTAATTTAATAAGAGTAAATTTAATGAAATGGACAAATGTGTAATATATATAATCTAGTAGGAAGGGGAAATATGTAATTAAATTTAAAGTTTGAGGAAATATGTAATAAGGCCTCTTAAAAAGGGGAAATATGTAAATCACCCTTTTTTCATTTACCAAAAACCAATCCGAATACAAAATGTGTCTAATCGAACCGTTTTATTCAGTTTATCCGGTTTAGTTATCCGATTAAACTGGTATTATTCGGTTTATTCTTATTCGAGTGAATTTAGTTCAGTTATCCGAATAAGCAAAATTTATGAAACCGAAAACCCAACTGGCAATTCAGTTCGGTTTTTTTTTTTTTTTTTTTATTACGAATACATTTCTCTTTCCAGTTTTTTTTCTCACTTTTTAATATGTTTGAACACCACTTGTCAACAGACCCTCTTGACCCTTTTGGTTCCGCCCTTTACTTTATCAAAATTTTGTACCTCCTTAGCGTTACGATTAGCCGGAGCAGTATACCGGTTACCCTGACTATTAATCGTCGGATTCCCACTCCCTCCGATCGCATACATCTCCCACCTCGAATACACATTATTAACAACATGTATATACCCTCGCCGGCATCTAGGCATCCGTTGCACCAAACTTTTACCAAAATGGTTAAACGCGATGGTCACCTGCATACCCGAATCGGGCAGGTACTCATCACTATGCCCAAGCAGCATCACTTCATCATGATGCGAAAAAAAGTTATTCGATATCGTAATCCCTGTTGAACCCATCACCGCATCTATCAACCCGTCTTTACAATGTGACAAAGAGCAGTGATCGATCCAAATGTCTCGTGACCCGAATATGGATATCCCGTCCCCATCGGACCTTGTTCTGTACCCGAAATGGGTCGGGCTAGACCGGATCATGGTGTTACCGGATTGGTAACAATGGTGGATGTGGATGTTGTGGATAATGATGTTTGTTATGTATTGGAGAGTAATGCAGCCGCCCCCGGTGATGTGGACGTTTGCGCCGCGGCCATCGAGGGTTTTGAAGCTGTTGAAGATGAGTTCTTGTGAGAGTTGGATGTGCATGTTGGTTAGGAAGATTATCCAAAGGGGTTCGGTTTGGATGACCGCGTACCGGAGGGTTCCGGGGCGAGGGTTTATTACATCGTGATCGGATGAATCGGTCACGATGTAATAACGCCCGCCTTTGCCGCCTGCGGCATACTGGCCGAAGCCTATGCCGCAGTCGGCCAGACGCTGGCGGTTAAGATGCCAGTTTGGGTCACACCGCCAGCAGTCGTCGACTGGGTTTCCGGTTAAACATGAGGTTGAGGAGTCAATGTTGGTGTATGCTAGCATTTCTCTTCTTGTGATTGATACATTTACCCTCCTGTGTAACAGAAAATTAATGTTTTAGTCTAGATTTTGTGAGTAGTGTTAAGATCAAATACAAATGGGTTTAACATACAAAATACTCTTAACGTAAAAACTGAATAGGGAATTATTATTATTATTATTATTATTTTAATTTTTTTCCCTACTGCTTAAGAATGATGTTTAGTTGGCAAATGTAAAAAAATCATGATTTTACAGTAGTTGAGCACTCTACAAAATTACATAATTAATCTACTAGTGTAAAATCATGATTTTTTTTTGGGACTAAAGTACATGCTTAATAAGATGAGAAAAAAGTTCTAAAATTTTTTTCCTTACCTTCTTACGTTAATAGTATTTTGTATGTTAAGACTAATTTGTACAATAACTTAACCCTTTAAGAGTAGATAGGTAACGACTTTTTACAATATGGTTTTTTCGCCAACACACCGCTTAAAACAGGGGCGGACCTAGTGTAGTCCGAGGCGTAGCCCAGGCTACGGCTCAACTTTTATCCGGTAGTGTAATTTTTTTTTTCGATTTTTATACTAAGGACACCCCTCAACAACAACTAGGACACCCCTAAAAAAAATTTTACAAACTGAAATTAAGCCCAAAAAATACTGATTATATTGGCCCAAATAACCATGGAAGGAAAACAAAGAAGAAAGATAAAGTTGGTAAAGTTTCTTTGTTAGCGTTAAAGTGAAATAAAAAAAAAGTTGCAGGTTTTGATACAAGGAAGAAATGTTTCTTGAGGAGTACATCTTGGGAAGATAAGTCTCAAAGTCAAAAGTTAATTTAATTTACCTTTCAATTCCAAAAAATACATTTTAATTATTTCTTTAAAAGAAACAATTTAATATAACCTATTAGGTGGGGTGGGGATGGACTATTAAGGGATTTGTGTTGTGTATAAGGGTGTCCGGAGTGGGCGGTAAAGGGGGTGGCAAACTCGGTTTGCCGAGCGGGAACACCGCCGCCGACCCCTTTACCGATCGGCAAACATAAAGGGGCGGGGGCAACTTGCCGACTCGGGAATCTCCATTTGTTGACCGTTGTGCTTTTTCCAAAGGTAATAATACCGTTCAAAGTAAAAAAAAAAAAATTTTGAGAAGCAGTTTCATTATATTAAACAATTAGTATGCCTTGTAGCGAAATTCGGTTTACAATCTTCTTGCTCCAACGCACAGTCTTCATTCTTTGCGTAATCGATCGGCCCCTTACGTAAAAATTAAAAATAAATCTAGCCCGGTCTAAAACCTAAAAACTTATTGTCAATATTGATTCATAAAACATAGCTCAAATGTGAAATGCTCAATATGGATTCATTAACCTAAATACTAATAACATTAAAAAAAAAACTAGTTTATAAAATTTAATTCTTTAAGGCCTAAGTGTCTTTTTTTGGCTCGACCAGGGCACTTGATTTTCAAGATTGGCCCTGCTCCGTAATATAGGTAAAAAAAAATTCTCCATTCTATAAATTATATAAGCACACAGTAAAAAAATTGGGATACCCCTGAATATTTTCTTCTGGTTCCGCCACTGGCTTAAAACTCAGTTTTAAAAAAGCAGCCGTTACCTATATATTTTAGCTATCAGTTTATTATTAACGGCTGCTTTTTTAAAACTATATGATATCGTTTTGCTTATATAGTTCTTGCAATTTTCTTTTTTACGTTAGTAATGTGGTCCAGTTTTTCATATATTTATATTACTAAAATGGCCTCGTAAATAAGACAACTAATCTTTAAAGTTTTTCAGGAATAATAACAATCATACCCAGTAAATCTTATGCGTAGGAAAGCTAAGTTTTTTCAGAAAGTAATTTTATAAAGTGTCGAGATATTAAATAATCTAAATTAATATAGAGGATAGTATATTTTTTTTTAACGTGTTGTTCCACCCTCTTTGTCACATATATTCAATAAAAAAACAAACCGCAAAAAACGAAGTATAGTTCTTAAACTAAATAAACCGGCAGATTTACTTCAGTTTTAACAATTCAAACCATTCTTAGCCCATGCGTAGTGGTAAGGGTGAATAATGCCCCACCCTTGGGCGTTTTCCGCCATGTGGCAGTACAGTCAGCAAGGCGCATTATTGAGCGTTTTTCTAAAATGGGTGTAGTGAGGATGTGGGCATTATGTTAAAAGGGTCTAGATAATTAAATAAAAATAAAAAAACCAACAAAAAAAGCTATTAGCCAAAAAAAGAGATTAAATGTGATTGGCCATTCAAAATTGCTCCAAGCGTGATTTGAAAAACGTCAGGGGTTTTTTTTGAAGAAAACGGTCAAACACGCCGGCGGGGTGAGGGTGTTGGCATTTTTAGGCGTATTTGGGGGGAGAAGACGCCCACTACGGATGGTCTTAAAACGGTTTATCAATAACCAATGGATATTGAAATGAAAGAAAGAAAAAATATAAAAAAGCAAAAGTGCACAATGTAGACAGAGGGACCAACCCCATAATATCTTGAACAAAGAAAAAGTAAACAAAGTGAACTAATTAAATTATTATATTAACAATGGGCTCAAGTAGACTTAAAAGAAAAGAAAAAACACCCACTAATCATCTTTACAAATTACCTATTTTTGTCTACAAGTTTTTATAAATATCCTTATTACAATCAACACTTTAATCATTAAAACTTTAATTTAAATATATGCTTGATTAAGCATGATATTTATTTACCAAGTTAATTATACAAAACAGTTAAAATAAGAGGATTATAAATTGATTATTATGTTTTTTTTTTTTTCTAAAAAGTAACATATATTCATGACTTGTTAACAAATTTACACACAATGCTTACCATTTTATTACCAAAAGTTGTCACTTTTAATCATTAATAAAACATGCTTTATCACTATTTTTACCAAAATATGTAATTTGTTTGCAATTTGCTCCTTTAATTATTACATTTTATATAGTTTGGGCCCATATAGATTTAGGTCTATATAATTAACAATATATCATCACATACAAAAATCTAAAAGCTACATACATACAAATTGGCTCTTCCAAACATAGTTTGCTTTTAACATACACATTCTTGATACATTTTATATGTAAAAAAAAAAACTTCATGCTTCAACAAGGTACATAACTTAACAATTTTTTTAAAACATGTAAATTAACCTAGAAAAGAAAGTAAAGTAAGGTACATTGTGCAGAAAATGAAATGATGTACCTTTGAATATCTTGAGAAACAAGTTCAGGGGAAGGGTGTTGACCAGGTAGTGTTAGATTCTTGAACTCCATTGTTGCATCAGCTATTCTTAGTAGTAACAGAGTGTGAAACACTACAATGCAGGCTCTTCTATGCTCCATTAAATTAAAATGTGTTTATGGAAGAAGGGTATAATGGTAAATAGAAGAGAATGTGGTGAAGATGGAGGAAGAGGTGAGTGGTTAGTTCTCAGTCAGCCTCCACTGATGGTGACTAAGGAATGATATGATTTATAACTGAAGTAAAAGCAAATTTGGGAAGGAATTAATTAGTTGAGGTGGGGTAGCTTTCAAAAGGTAAAAAGATACATTGATAGATTTACTACCCTTTACTATTTGTCAACTATTTCTAACCTTAATGTTTTTATTACTGAGGGTTATTTTAACTGCCTCATAAACTAATTTTCAGTTACAGTCTACTCTAGTATATTAGTTAGATTTGACTATGAGCTCTAGTAAAATTTGATCATACATCAATAACCACATCATTAGTTCCCAAGGAATATCAAGATGTTTATGTATTTGTCTTCCCTCTATATAACACTATGGGGTATGGGGCGGGGTTGTGGCGTGGGTTGGGTACAAACGCCCAAGTCACCACCTCGGGTGGGCTTGGGTTTCGGCGTGGCCCCTTGGGCGGGGATTTCAGCCCGGGCGTTGGGCGGGTCTATCAAGATTACATGACAGGATCTCATTGGCCAAGACAAGTAGCCGTTTGGGCTAGCCGTTGGCCAACAGCTATGTGTTTAAAAAAAATTATTTTTTTACTATAAATACTCACACTTCTATTCATTTTTTTTACCACAACTTCTCCACCTCTTCTATAATCATCTCTATCTTATTTTAAAAAAAAATCTCATCCAACCACAATACGAAAAATGAATCCTCATAATCGTGGTTTTGACCCGAACAATCCGTGGGAAGAGTTGGAACTAATGTTGGAGACGAGAGAAGAGATAAAGAAAAAATATTCCAAGCACTAAGAATTTTTTTTATGTAATTTCTTTTATTTAAAAATGTAATCGGTTTTTATTTAAAAAACATTAGTAAAAAAATATAAATTTGTTTATAAAAAATATAAATATGGAGGTTTGGGCTGGCCACGCCCCAAACCCCCGCCCCACCATGCCGTCTTCAATGTGGGTCAGCCCAGTGAAGCCCACCCAAGCCACGTGTCGGGCCACGCCCCAAACCCCTGCCCCACCATACCCCACGGTCTAATATAAGGATGATTTCAAATCCAATAATAAGAATAGATTATGATTATGAGCCATTCTATAAAAATATTAAAAAATAACCACATTATTAATTATAGTTTTGATATCTCCCCTTCTCACTTTTTCTCTCCTTTTGGATTTTAACCATCAATCATCCGTAAAAAAAATTATTGGATATCAATTATTCTATCTCTCCTCAAGTCGTCTCCGGTTCCTAAACTAGTTTCTCAACCGGAAACTTCTTCAACTCGAGAGGTTGTCGGTCCTCCGCCTAGAGAGAAGACGACAAAGAAACAAATTGCACCAACGCCTTCTTATGATTCTCTTGCTCTTGGACCAAGCATTGATTCATTGTCTACTATTCCGTGCTGGGGTCGTCTAAAGTAAATCGTAACTCTTTAACATCTTCATTTAAATAAATGTTCTCATTTTTTGCTCTCTTCTAACACATTCTATGAGTTGTGTAGGGGTTATGTACATGATTTTACATTATTTTCTATTATTCGTCTTATATTACATGAGAGGTTTTTAAAACAATATGGAGTGTAACTAAATACATAATAAGATTATACCTCGTGTTGTGTGAGCTTCTTTAGGGTAAGTTCTTTTTCAAAATAATGTCCATATATGATTTCAACAGCTTTCGATGTCTACGTAGATCCTCTGTGTGCAAAATGTAACACTCTATGGTCGCCAACATAGGATATATTGGATTCAACACATAGCTCTCATTTTCCGAAGTGAATGACCATGACACCAGATTCCCCTATGGTGTCAGAGGGAGATAATCTTGGTAATCAGTAATGTTGTATTGACCTATTAACAATAAGGATTACATAGGTATATAAAGACATAACATTTACACACATAACCCTCTAAATATGATTAATGTATAAACGGTCTAATATTCCCCCGGAAACTAAGCTAAGGTTGGGAAACGAGCCACAGATTGGATCTAAGATCAAGAAGTCATTGTGAAGGCAACAATTTTGTAAACACATCAGTAATCTGTTCATCTCTCGTTATGAACTGTACATTAAGTTTTCTTTGAGCAATTTTCTCTCGAACAAAGTGAAAGTCAACTTCTATATGTTTGGTATGTGCATGAAAGACCGAGTTTGCTGATAAATACGTGGCTCCTAGATTATCACACCATAATGTGGGAACATAAGACATTGTAACATATGACTTTCGAAGAAGGGTCTCTAGCCAAGTGAGTTCCGCAACTGTGTCCACTAAAGCCTTGTATTCGTATTCTGTAGATGACCGAGATACAGTTTGTTGTTTATAAGCAGGCCATGAAACTAGATTAGAACCAAGATATATAGCAAATCCCCGGTGGATCGACAATCATCGTGTAGGCATGTAGAAGGGACCCAGAGTCATGCTTTAGCCAAAGGCCATATGTCGAGGTACCCTGTAAACACCTTAGTATTCGTTTAACTACCGACCAATGATCGATGGTTGGAGAATGCATGAACTGTCATACCTGATTGACTGCATAAATAATATCAGGTCGTGAGAGCATGGCATATTGCAAGGCACCAACAATCTGGCGATATTTGACAGGATTGTCAAACATGGGACCATCACCAAGTGATAAGCGAGTAGAAGTAGTGATAGGAGAAGGAACAGGCTTGGCGTGCGAAAGGCCAGCACGAGTCAGAAGTTCAAGGATGTACTTTTGTTGAGAAAGAACAATATCATCCTCTTTGCGAATGATTTCAATGCCCAAAAAATAAGAGAGATCTCACATGCCTTGAACTACAAACATAGTACTGAGGGTGTGAACCACATGATCAATGACCTTAGAATTGTTTCTTGTGAGGATGATGTCATCAACATAAACAAGCATGTAAAGTATGGTACCTCGATTCGAGTAAATAAACAAAGATGGTTCAGTTTTAGATCCTTTGAAACTAAGAGAACTTAATGCTTATGAAAACTTGTGAAACCAAGCTCTCGGAGCTTGTATGAGACCATATAAAGATTTTATTGTGGAAGACACAAGTGATTTGGTTTTCGTGGATTAACAAAACCAGTTAGTTGTTGTAAATAAATTGTTTCTTTGAGATACCCATGAAGAAATGCATTCTAGACATCTAATTGTCTAAGAGGCCTCCCTTTAGTAACTGCCAGAGATAAGACAACCTGAATGGTAGTGGCTTTGACAACCGAACTAAACTTATCATGATAATCAATACCCGGTTGTTGACGAAACCCCTTTGCCACAAGACGCACTTTGTAATGCGTAATAGCTCCCTTTTGATCTTTCTTTATTTTGTACACCTATTTATAGTCAACAATATTAGTGTTTGGAACATGTGGAACTAAGAACCATGTGCCATTTCTTATGAGAGCTGAAAACATTTTTACAAAAGTTTCAAAGGAACAAGATCACTACAGTCGAATGACCGTCCGATCGGACGATCATCCAATCGAACGATCATCCGACCGAATGACCTGTTCCCTGTAGTCTTCAACACTTAAACTATTTTGAATCAGAACCTTAAACTATCAAAATTTCACTTGAACAATCGTCCGACCGGATGACCATCCGATCGAATGACTTGAGTATACACTACAACGAAAACTTCAAAAGTTTGAAACACACTACTGATCATCTGTCCAGACGACCGTCTGATCGAATGGGTTCCATCTGGGCCGAATGGTCATCTGACCAGATGACCATCCGAACAGGAAACCTAACAGACACTTTTATTTGATGCTCGCACTATTCGACATTCTGTTCAACACTCATACTGTTAAACTATAATCAGACTAACTCTGGCGCTCCCTTCGATCCAAATAGTCGGTGTTGATACTTAGCACCCACTGTGAGTATACTCGATCCCTTTTGTTTTAAACACTTTTAGGATGCAACATGTATTCTATAAACTTAACACTTGACACTTGATGTCACCCCAACCAATGGCGGAAACATCGGGGCATGACATTGAGCGAAACAGATTGTCCATGAGTATCCATAACAACTATTAATTACCAGATATTTAAACGTCATGTCCCATACCATAACATATCCAAATAAAACAGTTATTACAAATAAGTGTCTCAAAAACAAACACTGTTCCGACAACTCAGATTTAGCGTGACATAACTAGACCCCTAGCTTGATTCACCAAAGCACAGCATTCCTAGAATCTTAAGCACCTGTCACATACGTTAAAATAGAGGTCAATACACATAGTGTAAAGGTGAGCATACAAGTTTAATAGTATAATAGATTTCGAAAGCGTTTACGCATAACCAGCATGTAACATGTAGCAAAGTGAAAGCTAGTAGATTATCGACAATGAAATATGCACAAACGTGACTGCGAGTTGTAGAATGCGCAACACATATCCCCACTCAGACACGTGAAGTAAAGCCCTTAATGTAACGACTCGCCCACAAATGTTCTAAAATGCTCCGTAAGTAAAAACCCAGACCCCTGAAATCCTAATGAGCATGAAAAATCAAGAAATCAAGAAAATTGGATTTCACGCCGGCCGCGTAAGCCATAAGGTAAGGCTACGCAGGCTGCGACAAATTGAAAGTCTCCGGATAAGCTTAAGGGACACGTGTCATCCACGTGTCAAGACCACCAATGACTCAGCAAACCCTACTGCCGCCTTTATGGCCCTCGCGGGCCGCGTAAGATTCATGTTAAGGTTTACGCGGGCCGCGTAAAACCTAAAATGTTGCTATAAGTAGCCTGTGCATGGGACTTGCTTCTGTGTTCGAAATCTCAGTCTCAAAACGGTCATATTCTGCTGAAAACGAGTTTTTCGGGTCAAGACGCTGCTACGAATCTAGGGTATTAACTCGATCACTGCTACGTTTCAAACTGCTCAATTCTTTTCTTTTCTTCAGCTTTTATTATAGTAAATAGTAGCTCCGGATTATACCTTCTAAATCCCGAAACTCTACCCGTTATTAGGGTAATAACTCTAATCACTGGTACGATACCCTATCCGATCGATTGAAACTGATCCAACGGATGTTTAAGTGCTGCCTGTATGCGGCTATACTTTGTCATTCGTTGTAAGTTTTGATCTCGTGATTATCGTTAAAGTTGAATTGGGTTAATACGCTAATACGAGTTCCATTGTATCTAGCATTAGAACTCATAATCAGGAAGCTGTTAAACTAGTATATCAAACTTAGCAATTAAGATAACCTAGCAGTTAAGAAAACTTAATAGCTAAGGAAACTTAACAGGAAAGGAAACTTAGCAGTTAAGTAAGTTATATAATCAGCTAGTTACGTTATTTAATTAATCGGCTAAATTACTTGATTTAAACCGTTAAGATTAATTAATCGGTTAAGTAAGATTAATTAACCAGTTAAATAAGATTAATTAAGCTAAGCAAGATTAATAAAGCTAAGTAGTTATTTAGTTAAATGGTTAAAGTAACTTAATGGTTAATTAAACTTAATAGTTAAGAAAAAACTAAATAAATAAAAGGAAACTTAAATATTAAGAAAACTTCCTAGCTAAGAAAGGAATCTGCCTTACCTATAAATAGGAGCCTAGGATTTCATTCTTCCTTGCTCATTTCCTTTCTTCTTCTCTCTATACGTTGGTGTTCTAACCAATCATCACCAATGCGATGTTCTGTCCGATCGATTCGGGAACCAACTAACGAATGCCAAAGTGCTGTCTAAACAAGACTATACTTTGTGAATTTCGTTAAGGTTCTGATCTCGTGACCATCGTTAGGTTTGATGTGGTTTTACACTAATGCGTATTCCACTCTGTTAAACTAAATGTTTAACTACCCGAAACTCTACACCATACTCTTACAATCAAAATGGATGCTTAATCATCAGAAGATTCAGAACTGTAAAGTAGATGCTTGTTTAATCAAGACTATATGCTAACAAGGTGAGTCATTCTCTTTTATCAACAATGTTTTACAATACTCCAATTATTTTCAAAAGTTATAATTATAGGGATTAAGTCGTGGTTATCTTGAATCACTAGCTAGTGGGGTATTGTGCACATTACTAATTTCTCACGGTTAGGTTCATCAACCTAACAGTGATAATCATCACTACTTGGGTGAAAGGACCCAATAGTGGTATGACCATCGTCACCAGGGTGTGACACGGCGCCAGATAAAAATAAGATAGTAGCCATTGTAATCGCTCTTATGCTGTAATCTATAACAACGTGTCTTTTTGTACAAACTGAATGAACTCACCAGT
The DNA here is from genome assembly GCA_030545235.1 of Helianthus tuberosus. Taxonomy (NCBI): domain Eukaryota; kingdom Viridiplantae; phylum Streptophyta; class Magnoliopsida; order Asterales; family Asteraceae; genus Helianthus; species Helianthus tuberosus. The sequence continues at coordinate 36,224,622 of CM060357.1, read as the reverse complement.
ATTTCCTGCTGACCAAATCTTTTTAAAACGCGTTTCAGGTAATTACGGTAGATTGGAATAAGAGTGATGATACGGCACCAAAAGGCTTGCATAAGTGGCTTAATTTATCAATTAAATTAAATTAAGAAAAGTTGTTTTATGTATTCGGGTTTATCCCATATTAAAGCTACCTTTCAAAACATGGTTTTATCCCATCTAATTAGTAAATAAAATCCGGTGTTTTCTAAACTCTGATATTTTTCCTAACTCACGGTCCTGATGAAATTCCCACTGCACTACTTTTCTAAATAACCACCGGTACCACTGAACTGGTTCGCGGCTCCCGATTCCATCCAGGATGGGGTCGGGGGTCGTGACACTTAACAACCCCTGTCCACGACAGGTGCTGAGTCCAAACTATAGTACTATCGTTGCTAAGGTGTCAGGAAACAATCACTGTGTAAACATAACATACAAGCATTCATCGAATAACACGTAACATGCAATAACGGTCAGCGTATAAATAGTGTTGCATTATGTGTCGATTGTGATTTGAATAAGTAACGTATGTAACACCCAAAAGTGCGTAAAGAAAAAAGGGTTCGAGTATACTCACAGATTGTGTTTAGTAAATAAACACTCTCTTGGATTGAAGGGAGCGTTGGAAAGTTAGCCTGATTACAGAACGATAGCATAAGCGAATGAATGGCGCGTTAAATGATGAGAAGTGAACCAAGTAACGAATGGTAATCCGATCGGATGGCCATTCGGTCGGATTGACATTCGTTTGGGATGGATGTGTTTGTGTATGATGGCTTTGAAGTTTTTGTTGTAGTATTTTAAAATCAGAGAAGTATCTCTACCTTTCAGGTAGTTCGATCGAACGGTCGTTCGATCGGATAGCGATCCGATCGGCGAGACATTTCTAGTGAGAACAAGTTCACAGCAGGATGGTCATTCGATCGGATGGTCTTCCGATCGGATGGCAATCCGTTAGAACTGATGATCTTTGAAAATTATGAAAAATGTTAAGTGTTGAAACCAAGTGCAATCCGATCGGATTATCGTTCAATCGGATGGCAATTCGATCGGAAGGCAATCCATCCCACAATCTGATCGTCTTGAAACTTGAATATTTGTTAAGTTTTGAATGTTTTGCGGTTTGATCGAGACGGTATGACAACGTGCTAAACAACGGAACCTCGTCAAGTCCAAGTCATCCGACCGAAGTAGGAATACCCCAGTCCGATCAGTTTACTGTTCGGGACGGTGGTTCATGTTCAATCCGTAAATAGGTTATCTCGTTGATAGGAAATCAGATCTCGGACCGACACTTCACTAGAGACGAGTAGAAGGCCTGAATGAGCTTCGATTCTATCGGTTTTGAGTGCATTGAGTGTAAAAGAGTTGAAAGAAAGTTACAAAACCATCTTTCAATCCTTTTAACCATGGAAATGTTTAGATCTAGGTGAAAATAGTGTTAAATCATGTGGAAATCCCTTGGGTCTGAGTGGTTCTTGGTGGAATGAGGCCAAAACTTGAAGTTTATAAGAACTCCATGATGACATCATCCTAGAACACCTCAAATCCGCTGATTTCACGGTTAAAAGTTAAGATTTAAAGGACAAAATGATGAAGGAGTGTGTGTAGATGATAGATGTACAAGATTTGAGTTGAAAACTTACAAGAATCGCGAGAAATCGAGAGAAAAGAGAGCTTGAGCACGCTGTTCAGAAGAGAGAGCTGTCACATCACTGTTGGTGATGTGACAGGGGTATTTATAGGTTGCCAAAAGAGGAAAGAAGAGCACATGTGTCGGATCGGATGGCACTTCGATCGGATGGCCATCTGATCGGATGGTCATCCGTTCGGATGACCATTCGATCGAATGGTCATTCGATCGAAGTGGTCCAGCGAGTTGGGTTTCGGCGTTTCGTTTCGCGTTTTGAGCGTTGCGATGCGTTTAAGCGAGTATCGATTAGGCGATGCGATAGATTAATGATAATCACACACAAATCCTATATCTAACATACAATCATCATAGATAAATTGTGTTTAGCATTTGCGATTAGTTTGCGTTGCGATAGGGTTGCGACTGCGTTTCGATTAATCACCACCAAACAATAAGTAAACATGCACAAGTAACACATAAGTAGCACACACACGTAAAACAATATACAGAACCTATCAATCAAGCTGCGAATGCGATTGCAATGCGATTAGCGATTAGGCGATAAATAGATTAGCGATAAACATCGATTAAACCTCGATTATTATAGATACTCCACATAATACAACTAAAGCAAATAAAATACAAGATTCAATTACAAGTCAAGGAAGTCAAATCAATAGTTAAGCAAGGAGGGACAGATCGCAATTAGCAATCTTTTCTTCCTTTGACTTTGACTTTGACTTGTACTTTGACCTTTGGAAACACGGGGTGTTACACTTGAAACTATTTGAAACATACTCTATCCGCTATGAACATGAAACTTGAAACTTGTGATTCTTGAGACTTTTATGCTATGTGAACGTTTAATCCTTGTGTGTAGTTCTGCCTTAACAATGGTAGCGCTATAGGGGTAATGCACCTCCCCGTTAGTCTTTGGGGTATTGTTAGGAGGAGACATTTAGCTTCCCTTTGTCGCAGCCCCCGTCCCCTAACAACCCGGGAACGGGCGGCCACGGCCAGTTTCGGTGGTATCCAGGTGTTTATCATTTTGGTAGCGGAATTTACATCAGGATCGTAGTTAAGAAATATTTTATCAGAGTAAAATACCATGCTTTTATAATATTAAACACATGGGAAATTCCCACGTTTCAAGTACACACATTTTCATAGGGATAAACCCTATTTTATTTAATTAAAACATCTATTTATTTTAGGTAACTTTATAGCCACTTTTCCAAGCCTTCAGTGCTGTCCAGCTGGCTTCTATTTGGCTTTCACATTTTGTTACCTGAAACGCATTTAAAAACATTTTGTCAGTGGGAAATACTGGTGAGTGAATCCCAGTTTAATCAAACCAGGTTTTATCAGTCTACAGTATTGAGGGCGGTCGCGCAATTACATTTGTTTCCATCTACTTTAATTACCACCCACAGTACTGTCAACCCGACTTGTGGTCATGTTACTACTCACAATGTAGTAACAAATTTTGTATACAAAATCCCAACATATCGACGATAATTGTAGAATACAAATACTCAATCCCTGTTTAATATATTATTAATCATATGAGGTTTTGTAAAAACAATTTGCAAAAAGGAGATTACTCACATTGCAGTCTTAGGGTTTTCCTTAAGGATTTCCTGGTGATTATCTATAAATTACACAAATGCACACGCGTTAGTATAATAACCCAATATTTACATTAGTAATACCCTCCTCGAGACGGTATTCCAATGACTACGTCGGGCAGAACCATGACAGCCGTTACGGAACCCTGGATCAATCGGGCAGCGTATCTAATACGTAACCAGGGTTATGATACTTACAACGGGGCAGAACTTTGTTATTTAGGGGGGGGGGGGGTATTATGCCCCGAAATTACTTTGACTATATAGAAATTTGAGAAAGAAAAGATTTGTGAACGATTTCGACTGAACAGCCGATGGTCTCTATTTATGCCCTGTCGCGCCCCGCGTAGGTGTCCCCCAGGGACTTCGCGGCCCGCGAGGCCAGCTAGGGTAGGCCCTAGCTTGGCAGATTCGACTCGTAGCCTCCACACGCGTCCTGACACGTGGCGCCCTAGGGTGCGCCCTGATCTCCAGCCGTCGCGGCACGCGATGGATCTAGCCAAAGGCTTCGCGCCCCGCGACAGCCCATTAAATTTTGTTTTTATTTAATTTTAATAAAAATAAAGGTATTCGGGGCCCGTTTGCGTATACGGGATGTATTTTAGGACCTATAGGGATATTTTAAATATTATTAGGGGTGTCGAAAATTATTTAGGAGGGTTTTTATATCCTCCCCACCTTGTTTTAGAGCTCGTCCTCGAGATCTACTGGAACAAGTGTGGATATTTACTTTGCATTTCTGATTCAAGCTCCCATGTGTATAAAGGTCCTCTTTTGGAATCACATTTCACTTTGACCAGAACTAATCTCTTGTGTTTGAGATTCTTGACTTTCCTATCTTCAATCTGTAGAGGTCTTTCTACAAATTTTAACTATTCATTTACCTCTATATCCTTAAGAGGCACTACGAGTGATTCATCAGCTAAGCATTTTCTTGAGATTAGATACATGAAATACATCATGTATTCCTGCCATTTCCTCTGGCAATTGTAGTTGATAAGCTACAGGTCTATTCTTCTAATAATCTCAAAAGGTCCAACATACCTGGGGCTTAGCTTTCCCCTTTTGATGAATCTTACCACTCCTTTCCAATGAGAGACTTTCAATAACACTTTGTCTCCTACCTGAAATTCCAATGACTTTCGTCTGTTATCAGCATAACTCTTTTGTCGATCACGTGCTGCTTTCAATCGTTCCTTGACTTGAATAATCTTGTAAGTTGTTTCTTGCACTATCTCAGGTCCGGATAGTTGTTTTTCTCCAATTTCTGCCCAACAGACTGGAGTTCGGCACTTTCGTCCATAAAGTGCTTCGAATGGTGCAGCATTGATACTTGTGTGATAACTGTTATTATAAGAAAATTCTATTAATGGTAAGTGATCGTCCCAATTACCCCCGAAATCAATTACACAAGCTCTAAGCATGTCCTTCATTGTCTGAATTGTCCTTTCACTTTGTCCGTTCGTTTGAGGATGACAGGCAGTGCTTAGATTCAACTTGGTTCCCATTGCTTTTTGGAAACTTATCCAAAAATGAGAGGTAAAACGGCTATCCTTATCAGAAACAATTGATAAAGGAATTCCATGTAATAAAACTATTTCATTTACATATAATTTAGCTAGTTGTTCCATGCTGAAAGCTTCCTTCATTGGTAGAAAATGAGCTGACCTGGTTAGCCTATCTACAATCACCCAGATTATATCATTACCTTTTCTTGTTTTGGGTAATTTGGTAACAAAATCCATGGTTATCAATTCCCATTTCCAAACTGGCATTTCTAACTGTTGCAACAATCCTGTGGGTTTCTGATGTTTAGTTTTAACTTGTGAACAGGTTAAACATTTTGCAACATATGCTGCTATATCCTTTTTCATTCCTATCCACCAGAAATTCTTTCTTAAGTCCTGATACATCTTATCACTTCCAGGATGCATCGTATACTTAGACTTATGAGCTTCTTCTAATATACGGTGGCGTAGGTTTCCTAATTTAGATATCCACATTCTTTTCTTATGGAATCTCCAAATTTCATATGTTCCTTGTTCTAGTTCCTTAATCATTCCTTTCAATTTTTCAGTATCTTCTTGATTACTGATCCTTGTGCTTTTCTAATCTGTTCATTTAAATCTACTTGCAGATTTAGTTTAAGTGAATGTACTCTTTTTGGTTTTTCGTGATACTTTCGACTTAAAGCATCAGCTACTACGTTTACCTTTCCTACATGGTACTGGATATTGCAATCATAATCACTAAGTATCTCCATCCAGCGTCTTTGTCTCATATTCAATTCCTTTTGCCCGAAAATATACATTAAACTCTTATGGTCGGTGAAAATGGGAAACTTACTACCGTAAAGGTAATGTCTCCAAATATTAAGGGCAAAAATTATAGCTCCAAATTCTAGATCATGGGTTGAATAATTTTCTTCATGATTCTTAAGTTATCTAGATGCATAGGCTATAACCTTTTGACGTTGCATTAACACACATCCATAGCATAACTTAGAAGCATCACAATAGACAATAAAGTCTTCAGTTCCTTCTGGGAATGCTAATATGGGTGCATTGGTTAGTCTTTGCTTAAGAATTCTAAAGGCTTCTTCTTGTTTTGGTCCCCATTCAAACTTAACGGATTTACAAGTTAACTTAGTTAAGGGAATGGCTATTCTAGAAAAATCTTGAATAAATCTTCTATAATAACCGGCCAATCCTAAGAAACTTCTAACCTCGGTTGGTGACTCAGGGGTTTTCCATTTAGTAATTGCCTCGATCTTGGTGGGATCCACATGAATTCCTTCATGATTAACTAAGTGTCCAAGAAATTGTACCTGTTCTAACCAAAACTCACACTTCGAAAACTTAGCATAAAGCTTTTCTTTTCTCAATAAACTTAGAAGTGCGTGCAATTGCTTTGCATGCTCTTCCTTACTCTTAGAGTAAATGAGAAAATCATCTATAAAGACAATTATGAATTTATCTAAATATGGCTTACATATTCGGTTCATCATAACCATAAATGCAGCTGGGGCATTGGTTAAACCAAATGGCATGACAGTAAATTCATAATGGCCATACCTTTTTCTGAAAGCGGTCTTAGGAATGTCCTCTTCTTGTACCTTTAATTGATGATATCCTGATCGTAAATAGATTTTTGAGAAAAATCGAGCTCCTTGGAATTGATCGAACAGATCATCGATTCTCGGTAATGGGTACCGATTTTTTATCGTGACTTTGTTCAATTCACGGTAATCAATGCACACACACATTGATCCGTCCTTCTTTTTGACGAATAAGATTGGTGCTCCCCAAGGCGATGAACTCGGCTGTATGAATCCTTTTTTCGACAATTCGTCTAACTGTTTCTTCAGTTCCTGCATTTCTGCAGGTGCCAAACGGTAAGGTGCCTTGGCAATTAGTACTGTTCCTGGTAGCAGGTGGATTCTGAATTCAACTTCTCTGTCTGGCGGTAGCCCTGGTAATTCTTCTGGAAATACATCTGAAAATTGAGATACTACAGGGATATCTTTTAATTCTTTTCCTTTAGTGTTGATGATTATGGAAATCAAATACACTAATGATCCTTTTCTTACATAACTGGTTGTTTTCATTACAGGGATGAATTTTGTGGATCTAGAGGGTTTATCTCCTTTAATTGTGATCTTTTCACCTTTCGGTGAATTTACTTGAATTGACTTTTGATAACATAGAATACTGGCTTTATTGGCTATTAACCAATCCATTCCTAATACAACATCAAATCCTGCCCGATTCATTGGGTAAAGGTTTGCAATAAATTTTTGATTTAAAAATTCTATTCTTGCTTCCTGCAAGATTTCAGAAATCTTAATGGTTTCTCCATTTGCTGTCTCTACTAGACATTCTTGTGAGAGTTTAGTTAATGGTCGATTGAGAAGTTTGCAAAATGAAGTATTAATAAAACTTTGGTTTGCACCAGAGTCAAATAATACTTTAGAAAAAACATCATTAACTAAAAACGTACCGACGATCACGTCCGGGATCACATTTGCTTCTTCTGCGGTCAGAACAAATGCTCTAGCATTTTTAGTATTCTTAGTGTTCGGGGCTGGAGCTAGTTTTGGACAATTCGGCTTGATATGACCTTTTTCCCCACAGTTGAAGCACATTCCATTATTAGGTTTCTTCCTGCAATCTTCTTCCTTGTGTCCTGGTATCTTGCAGAAATTGCAGTAAGTGAAGCATTTTCCTGAATGCTTCTTCTTGCAAGCCTTGCAGTACGGTGCAGAGGTAGAACCTATATTTTTCCCACAGTTGAAATTTCCATAACGAAATTCTTGGGTAAGCCTTTGAGCTAAGTTTCTCCTCTGATCCTCTTCTCGTGTACGCAATAATTCATTAGTCAAGGTGTTTGCTAGTTCTACAGCTTCTTCTATGGTTTGAGGTCTAGCTGCCTTGACTACATGCCTAATTTCACTGATTAATCCCCATATATAACGGGAGATTAATACTGGTTCAGGTGATGCAAGGGTGGGCACTATTCTAGCATATTCAAAGAATAACGTAGTATAACCCTTACTATCCACTCCAGTCATTCTAAGGTTTAAGAACTTATTTGCTATTTGTTCCTTTTCATTGGGAGGGTAGAATTTTCTTTCTACCATATTTTTAAATTCCTCCAATTCCATATTGTAGATTCCATATTTTGAATTCTTAAACAGATTGGAAGCAAACATTATCTTATCCTCTTCAGCATACTTGCTTATTTTTAAGACTGCCTCAGTCTTTTCTATCCAGCGTGGAGCTGCAACGGCCCCTTCATTACCCGAGAATTCCATTGGTTTACAAGACCAGAATTCTTTATAAGAACAACCATAAGACATGGTTCTTCTTCTTTTGGGAATGGGCACTTCAAGTATGGGTCCATTGTTTACGCTGTGTTCAGGTTCAGTTGGTCGCTTACTGCCATTGTAACTTTTATTATCTGCTTCCCTAACTATTTTGATAATATATGGCATTGCGTCTATAATCCCTTGTGCCACTATGTGTTGAATGGCACTGTTATCCACTTGGTTTCCATTATTATCATTGTTCGGGTTATCGTTGTTATTTTGGTTTTCATTATTCTGGTTTTCCTGGTTCACTTCGTTGTCCATCTGAATTTTAAACATTTGCCACATATTAATATCACAAGTTAATATTTAATCAATCGCACAACACACATATTGATCAAAATCGTCGAACATGGCGACTTACTCTTTTTTATATAGTATGCATCTAATACAAACTGATACTGGAATTTAAAATTATAATATTATTATGCATCCATAACTACTATCTATATTTTTTTTTCAAACATACACACATATTATATATTATTATTATTATTTTATTATTATTACTACTACCATCACTGATATGGGTTCATCCAGAACTCCATATTACTCTCGTCATACTTCCAGACGAGTCGTTATCCGACCTGCCTCATCCTCTCGCTACTTTCTAGAATCTCCTCACCAAAGGTTCGGAGTTCTTGCACATTCACTGCACTCATTGGGGGTGCAGGTGTAGGTGTTGGTACTGGATCTGGGTACTGTGGCATGGGTTCTTCCTGGGGATATGGATTCTCTAGGATTTCCCTAATGTATTCATCATTGTCATAATAGGGATCTAGAGGGTCCAGACCTGGGTAAGTAGCTAGGTTTGGCATGGGTTCTTCTGATAAGGGGTAGCGTTGCTGATAATCCCTATGATTGTCAAACCACGGGTCATAGTCTGGGTCTAAGGGATTGGGTGCTGGTATTCTAGGTATCTCAGTTGGGTCAAAGGCTGGTGCTGGGATTTTGTTTTCTGGGTTGACTTCAATCTCCATTAGTTGTGTGGGAAACAAGGGTAATGGTGGTGCTATGAGTTGCTCCGGGTTTGGGTCGGCAGCTGTGGTTGCAAAGATATGGAAGTTTGCTAAACTCCTATTAAGCATATCTTGTGTGTGAGCATCTGTTTCTCTCTTAGCGGCTGCTAGAACTCGCTGCTGTTGTAACTTTTTCATTCTCTTCCTACGTTCATGTGCTCCCCTACTGAACCATCCTCTCTTTTTAGGAGGGAATGACTCTTCAGACTGAGCCTTAAACACGAATATCCCATCTTCATTGTCAGCTGAATACCCTGAGAGGGCAGGCTGTGAAGAGGTGCCTTCACTCCTAGGTGAGCTGGACAACTGACGATAGGCGCCGGAAGGTCCTTGATTGCTCATACTGTAAAGTAACAAATAGTCAAATAACACACAACAATAAAATACAGATATGCATGTATTTCTGTAGATAATTTCCTAACATTTTAAATAATATCTTGGTGTCAGCAGAACACTTCTGTGGCTGAATCAGTGGCTTAGCTCTGATACCACCTTCTGTCGCTGCCCCCGTCCCCTAACAGCCTGGGAACGGGCGGCCGCGGCCAGTTTCGGTGGTATCCAGGTGTTTATCATTTTGGCAGCGGAATTTACATCAGGACCGTAGTTAGGAAATATTTTATCAGAGTAAAATACCATGCTTTTATAATATTAAACATATGGGAAATTCCCAAGTTTCAAGTACACACATTTTCATAGAGATAAACCCTATTTTATTTAATTAAAACATCTCTTTATTTTAGGTAACTTTATAGCCACTTTTCCAAGTCTTCAGTGCTGTCCAGCAGGCTTCTATTTGGCTTTCACATTTTGTTACCTGAAACGCGTTTAAAAACATTTTTTCAGTGGGAAATACTGGTGAGTGAATCCCAGTTTAATAAAAACAGGTTTTTATCAGTCTACAGCATTGAGGGCGGTCGTGCAATTACATTTGTTTCCATCTACTTTAATTACCACCCACGGTACTGTCAACCCGACTTGTGGTCATGTTACTACTCACAATGTAGTAACAAATTTTGTATACAAAACCCCAACATACCGACGATAATTGTAGAATACAACTACTCAATCACTGTTTAATATATTATTAATCATATGAGGTTTTGTAAAAACAATTTGCAAAAAGGAGATTACTCACATTGTTGTCTTAGGGTTTTCCTTGAGGATTTCCTGGTGATTATCTATAAATTACACAAATGCACACGCGTTAGTATAATAACCCCATATTTACATTAGTAATACCGTCCCCGTGATGGTATTCCAACGACTACGTCGGGCAAAACCACGAAAGCCGTTAAGGAACCCTAGATCAATCAGACAGCGTATCTAATACGTAATCGGGGTTATGATACTTACAACGGGGCAGAACTTCGTTATTTAGGGGGGTATTTTGCCGGGAAATTACTTTGACTATATAGAAATTCGAGAGAGAAAAGATTTGTGAACGATTTCGACTGAACAGCCGATGGTCTCTATTTATAGGGCCTGATTCTGGTTCTGTCGCGCCCCGCGTAGGTGTCCTCTCGGGGCTTCGCGGCCCGCGAGGCCAGCTAGGGTAGGCCCTAGCTTGGCTGATTCGACTCGTAGCTCCACACGCGTTCTGACACTTGGCACCCTAGGGTGCGCCCTGATCTCCAGCCGTCGCGGCCCGCGATGGATCTAGTCAAAGGCTTCGCGCCCCGCGACAGCCCATTAAATTTTGTTTTTATTTAATTTTAATAAAAATAAAGGTATTCAGGGCCCGTTTGCGTATACGGGATGTATTTTAGGACCTATAGGGATATTTTAAATATTATTAGGGGTGTCGAAAATTATTTAGGAGGGTTGTTATACCCTTGAGTCTTGGGGAAGGCATATAACGCATTGGAAACTTGGGCTATCACTTGGACTGCGTAAACTAGCATGGTGAAACTTTTTAAGTGTTGACATGCTAGATATGAGTTTTTGGAACGTTTAAAACTATTATGCTATTACATATTCAAACTTGTATACTCGCCAACATTTTGTTGATAGTATTTTAATACATGTTGCAGGTTGATAGTAGCTGGAACAAGAATCAAGCTAGGATGATGCTTAGAAACTCACCTAGTTAAATTCAATGATTTGAACAATATTTGGATGTTTTGTAATCGATACTTATGGTTGTGAAACTTTTTTTGATGGTTAGACAATGCTATGAAACTTGATTTAAATACTATTGAAACTATTAGTGTTATGGAAACTCTTGAGCAATCTGAACGCTTAGTGCCGCGCCCCGATGTTTCCGCCATCGGTTGGGGTGTGACAGGGGCAGTGGGATGGAATGTGATCAATGCCACATCGGTGACAAGTTCAATGTATCATGTGATGATTAGTGGCCCAAGCAAACTAATTTCTATTACTCCTTCCTTGACCACGGATGTGGGTGTTTCCCCGACCAGGTCTGTTATTCGACCCTCGACCACAATAATTACCCTAACCATTTGTATAACAGGCTTGTGGTGATTGTTGCATTGTAGGGTAAAGTTGAAAACCAAATTGACTTGCAAATTGTTGTAAGGGTTGAATATGCATAGGTGGAACAATAATCGTAGATGATGCAGTAGAACATGTAAGGGCAACAGTGAACGCCTGAATAGGAGAGACATCTGGCAAAGATTTCTTAAACATGTAGTCGTGATCCGCCAATAGACCATGTAATTCAGAAAAGGCAGTGTGAAATTGGTGGGTTAGGATATTTTGTTTAAGACATGTATAGTCCTCATGCAAACCAAAAATAACGAGCATGACAAGATTTTTTTCTTTCACCGGGTCACTTATGTTTGCAAGGGTATCTTCATATTCTTGAGCCCTGGTGAGATAGGCAGATGATGTCTCATCACCTTGCATCTTAATTTTAAGTAGTTGGCCACGAGAAGTGTATTCCCTAGATGCAGTGTTTGGTGTATAAGCACGCTCAAGGGAAAGCTAGATATCCCGTGAAGATGTGTTGCTTTGAACATGTTGAAACGATTATTTTGAGATTGTAGAGACAAGTAACATGCGGACATAGGCATCCTTAGAGATCCATGTGGTATAGTTCGGGTTTAACTGTGGTTGTGGCGCGGGTTCTTTGTCAAATGCAACGGCAGGTGTGATGGTAACCTATGGACATGAGATGGTACCATCGACATAACCAAAGAGGTTATTGGTAACCAGGAAAGGTTGTATCATCACTTTCCAGTAACCATAATTCGTTAACGAGAGTTTGAATCCAAACTTGTGAGAGTTGTGTGTTTGTTTGTCGACAATAGTGAAAGAGCCAATAGCGCCATGGATATTGTTGGGTGATTGTGATGAGGGATGAGAGAGGCTGATTGTGATCGAAGATTTTTATGGGTGCGGAGGGTTGGTGGCTGCTGAATTTAGGGTTACGAAAGAAGAGGCTCTGATACCAAGATAAATATTGGTAATTAGTAATATTGTATTGACGTATTAACAATGATGATTACATAGGTATATTAAGACATAGCATTTACACATATAGCCCTCTAACTATGATTAATATATAAACTATCTAATATATAGGCCTCTATCAAATGGAGAGCACGAGATTCATTAAGGGTATACGTTAATAAGTAGTTATTTAGTCTTAGCTTCGACCATTGTCGTTTTGATGATGATTTTAAAGTAAAAACTAAAAACTTAGATATGGAAAAAGAAAAAGGTTTCTTTAATAAAAATATGATTATTCAATAAGTCAAACTTAAAAGACTTGGAGCATAAAAGCTAATAATGTGTTTATCAAAGTTTAGGATCATATAGTTCGATGAGTATCTAATCATAACACTAGATTTGCCATCGATGTAACATCTGGCGACTTCTGTCCATCTAGGAAATTACGGAGACTTCCCAGGAGGTCATAAATCCTAGTACTACTTCCACCTGAGCATGCTTAACAGTAGGGTTTTCATGTGTTCCATAGCTAACTAAGCCCCCAAAACTGGTGATTTAAAAGGAGAGGCATGTCTTATGAACAAAGAATCTCTCATGGCCACGTCCGATGTGTGATTTGACTAAGGTGTTACAATGATCCATGTTAATCTTCTTGGTATCAGTATTGTTACAATTATTATTGTAACAATACCAATACCAAGAAGATTAACATGGTTCATTGTAATAGAGAAGATTAACATGGACCATTGTAACACCCTAGTCAAATCACACATCAGTCGTGGCCAGGAGAGATGCTTGGTTCATAAGATATGCCTTGCCTCATAAATCACTATTAACGGAAACGATTTGTAAATATTGTAATAGTTGTAATTATTTTATTTCCTTGTTATTTTTATGATTCTCCTCAATTATAGGAGAAACCCTTATGATCCTTTATTATAAATATAAGGTCTCATCCCTCAATTATTTTTGAGGTTGATTTTAATTACTTCTACATGGTATCAGCCTAACAACCCACAAACCCTAAATCGCCCCCTTCTCTCTTCGTTTCTTTTTCTTTCCTGGCCATCACCCCCTTCTCACGGCTTCCCCTTCTGATTCTACTACCACCATGAACAATGTTCCTCACCTATACCCCATCAAACTTTCTGCTACCAACTACCTAGTTTGGCGTAATCACATGCGGCTTCTAGTCGCACATCATAGCCTTACGGCCTACATCGATGGCTCCTCGTCTTCACCATCTAAGACCATCTCGGCTGATAACAAAACTATTGCTAAACCGGAGTTTCTTTAATGGAGTGCTAATGATCAAAAAGCCGCTCTTCTCCTTCTTTCTTCTCTAACGAAGGAGGCTGTGGCTGAGGTTCTTGGTTTAACCAGTGCGCGCCAAATCTGGACAGCGCTTGAAGCCGCCTACAGCAATGCATCTGTTGAGCTTCGTTCAATCTTTACGCGACTCGCTTCGTTCATTAACTAAAGGTACCACTTTTACAACAGTTAAGGCAGAACACCAGAAACCCTCAGGTCTATTACAACAGTTAGAAATGCCTGTATGGAAATGGGAACTAATTACCATGGACTTTGTTACTAAGTTACCCAAAACCAAAAAGCGCAATGACGCGATTTGAGTAATTGTGGATCGATCAACCAAATCAGCTCATTTTCTACCCATAAATGAAACCTTTAGCATGGAAAAGTTAGCCAAGTTATATGTAGACGAGGTAGTATCCTTACATGGAGTTCCACTCTCCATTGTATCAGATAGGGATAGTCGTTTCACTTCCCATTTCTGGACCAGTTTCCAGGAAGCAATGGGAACCCGACTAAATTTAAGTACTGCATACCATCCTCAAACAGACGGACAAAGTGAAAGGACGATCCAAACTCTGGAAGACATGCTCAGAGCATGTGTAATAGATTTTGGAGGAAACTGGGACAACCATTTACCTTTAATTGAATTCTCCTATAACAATAGTTATCATTCAAGCATCGAAGCTGCCCCGTTCGAAGCACTGTATGGACGGAAGTGTAGAACTCCAGTTTGTTGGGGCAGAAATAGGAGAAAGCCAATTATCAGGTCCTGAAATTGTACAAGAAACCACTGACAAGATCACTCAAATCAAGGAAAGACTAAAAACGGCTCGAGATCGTCAGAAGAGTTATGCAGACAATAGACGCAAGCCGTTGGAATTTCAAGCTGGAGACAAGGTTCTCTTGAAAGTCTCTCCTTGGAAAGGAGTAGTTCGGTTTGGTAAGAAAGGAAAACTGAGTCCAAGATACATAGGACCATTCCCAGTAACTCAACGTATAGGACCAGTTGCTTATCGCTTACAGCTACCAGAAGAGTTAGCCGGGGTACATGACGTATTTCATGTATCCAATCATAAGAAATGTTTATCTGACGAATCCCTGGTAGTCCCTCTTCAAGACATACAGGTGAATGAAAAATTGAAATTTGTTGAGAAACCACTCCAAATAGAAGATAGAAAGGTCAAGTTCCTCAAGCACAAAAGATTAGTACTTGTCAAAGTCAAGTGGGATTCGAAAAGAGGACCCGAGTATACTTGGGAGCTGGAATCGGAGATGAAGCGAAAGTATCCTCACTTATTTCAATAAATCTCGAGGACGAGATTTTAAATAAGGTGGGGAGGATGTAAGGACCTACCAAAATGTCCCTAAAAGACTCGTAAGTGAAAACCCGGACCCCTGAAACCCTAATGTGCATGAAAACCAAGAAATTGAGAAAATTGGTTTTCACGCGGGCCGCGTAAATGTAAGCATAGGCTTACGCGGGCTGCGTCAACTCAAAGTTGACCGGATAAGCGATACAGGCCACGTGTCGCACACGTGGCAGACCTAGGTGTGACACGCTAGCCCTAGTCGTAGACTAGGTGGCTCTCGCGGGCCGCGTAAAAGCATGTTAAGGCTTACGCGGGCCGCGTAAAACTAAAAAATGTTGCTATAAGTAGCCTGTGCATGGGACTTACTTCTGTGCTCGAAATCTCACTTTCAAAACGTCCCAATTCTGCTAAAAACGAGTTTTACGGTGTCACGACGCTGCTACGAATACAGGGTATTAACTCGATCACTGCTATGATACAATGTTCGATTGGTTGAAACCAATCCGATGGATGTTTAAGTGCTGCCCAAACTAGGGCTATACTTTGTCATTCGTCGTGAAGGTTTTGATTTCGTGAGCTTATCGTAAATGTTGTATTAAGTTACTGACCTAGTTTTGTATGCATTGTTGTTTAAATTAGGTTATCAGGCTTATCAGTAGGCTAAACTCTGCCCGTCTAAACTTGCAATGTGAGTCCATTCTACTTTTTCACCATTTGTGAGTCATTCTCTTTTATCAACAATGTTTTACAATACTCCAATTATTTTCAAAAGTTATAATTACAGGGATTAAGTCGTGGTTATCTTGAATCACTGGCTAGTGGGGTATTGTGCACATTACTAATTTCTCACAGTTAGGTTCATCAACCTAACAGTGATAATCATCATTACTTGGGTGAAAGGACCCAATAGTGGTATGACCATCGTCACAAGGCTGTGACATGGCGCCAGATAAAAATAAGATAGTAGTCATTGTAATCGCTCTTATGCTGTAATTCATAACTATGTGTCATTTTATCAAATTTGAGTGACTCGCCAGTATTTCCCCGCTGATAAAATATTTTTAAAACATGTTTCAGATGACCTACTGTGAATCAAGGAAAAGTGCTACGGAGCACTAATAAAGCTTGAAGTTGTGGCTTAGTAAATAAATAAACATGTTTTGTAAAACAGGAAATTTCCTCGTGAAATTCCTCCATTGTAAATTACGAGGTTTGTAACAACTTATGAAATAAAATAATTAGGCGTTTTCAAGTTTTAAAAAGATCCTGTTAAACTTCCGCTGTCAACTCAAATAATAAATACCACAGGTTTTCTGCCCGTGGCTCCTGGACCGGGTCACACCGGGTCGAGGGCCGTGACAGAAAAAGGTGGTATCAGAGCCACTGATTTAAGCTAATTAAGTGTTTAGAAATACTTAATTTTCTTATTGCCATTCTGTGATTCTGTGAAAATTTAATTTACAAAATTTTAACTTAAAATTTTGTGTGTTTCTTTATGTATGCTAACAGCATGAATAAACTATCAGAAGCACTTCAAAACTTTACTATCCATACCACAGATATGGATACCACCGGTACCTTCACTGGCTACCAGGCTGATACTGAAGAGCCAATGGTATTCCAAGCCCAACCTCAGGAGAAACCAAAGCCGAAAAAGAGAAGAAGACTCGTAGGCTGGAGGCGTATACGTAAGAAGAAACCAGCGACACAGAAAGTTATAAAGACTGAGGATCTGAAGGATAAAGGCAAAGGAAAAGAGATCGGGGAAAGTTCCAGGCAAGCCTAGGAAATGCCACCGTGTGAAGAGCTGGACCGCCAACTGGCAAATAGCGACCTCATCGGACCTGCCGATGAAAACCTCTTCGGTTATCCAGCAGAAGCATAACTTCCAGTTAATCTGGAACCTGTTGTCCCAGATCCTATTATCCACCCCCGACCTCTACCAGGAGAGCTAGAAGAATGGTGGATAACTGACTGGCAGTTTCAGAATCTCTTTAATAACCCTAATACCTTTTTCCCCCAATTTGACCCTGAGCCTCCACTACATCCACCTATGAGCACAGAAAACCTGGCTGAACTCCGCCACTATGGCGAGGAGCTAGTGGACGCAGGAAATAGAATCCGAGAAGTGGGGGAGAGGATCTCATGGAAATACGACGAGAGGGAACGTTGTTTCTGAATGCCAACTGACAGGGATCGTTTGTGGTTATGGCTACATGTTTAATAATAATAAAATAATAATAATCATAATAATAAAAAAATATAACCATGTAAAATAACCTAAAATAAAACTTTTGTAAAATATTTGATATGTACGAATGCATACTAAAATATATAAAAATATGGAAGTCGCAAAGTCGACAATTTTGGCTATACGTGTTGACATGATTATGTGCGGTTATTTTATTATGTGATTATTATTTATTTTGTGTTAATAATTTATATATATTAATTATCAGATGGAACACGCTGGTAATGAACCAGTTAACGAGGTTAACCAATCTGAGCAAAACAATGAAGACCAATTTCTGAATAGGCAAGATATAGAAAACATCGTTGCCCAGGGAATACAAAATGCTATTCCAGCTGTAACAACTCTCATCAAAAAGTACTAATTATTACTTTAATTGACCAATAGGAAACCCTAATTGAGAAACCCAAGTGATTCTACACAAACCCTAAGATTTTCAGAAAAATCAGAATCAGGATCAGGGCCCCTAAAACTCAGGGGGGGTATTTCCTATTGATGATTATCCATATAACTCGTTGTCAGAATAGAATTTTAAAATTTCGTCGACTCAGCTAAGCTAGTTGGACACGTGGCAACCCTATGCATAAAAATAGTGTTTACGCGGGCCGCGTAAGGATAAGCTTAAATGTCACGCGGGCCGCGACAATGACAAAATTCGGCTATAAATACAGGAGATTGGGACTTGATTTCTGGCTTCAGAACGACGCTCAAATTCACTTTGTGTGCTGAGATAAGTTCTGTATACTCCAATTAACACACACAGGCACTAAATCGACGCCGCAATCAGGGTATTAGCACGATCGCTATTACGATTCATTGTCCGATCGATCAATATATCCAATGGATGTTTAAGTGCCGCCCACATTAGGGCTATACTTTGTCGTTCTTCGTTAAATCGATGGATGTTTAAGTATCGTACTTTGTCGTTCGTCGTTAATTCGATGGATGTTTAAGTATCGCACTTTGTCGTTCGTTGTGAGAATTTGATCTCGTGAGTTATCGTAAATGCTGGATTGATTACTAACCCAGAATTGTGTGCCTGTTATTAAAATTAGGTTAAAAAAGGCTAATCAGCAGGCTAAACTCTGCTCAAATTAAATCTGCAATGTGAGTCATTCTCTTTTTATCAACTATTTTACAATACCTCAAATGATTTTCAAGGTTATAATTACAGGGACTAAGTCGTGGATATCTTGAATTACTGGTTAATGGGGGTATTGTGCACATTACTAATTTTCTCCCAGTTAGGTTCATTGACCTACTCGGGATAATCACTGTTAGGTTCATTAACCCACAGGGATAATCATCACTATTTAGGTTCATTGATCTAATAGTGGTATGACCATCGTCACCATTGTGACATGTCACCATTGTGACAGAAAGCCAGATAAAAATAAGATAGAAGCCATTGTAATCGCTCTTATGCTGTAATTAATAACTATGCATCATTATGCAAAATAGAATGATTCACTCAGTATTTCCCGCTGACAAAACCTTTTTCAAACATGTTTCAGGTGACCTGTTATGAATCAGGAAAAGTGCCATATAGCACTACAAGCTCAAGGAAATGGCTCAGTATAAAATAAAGAAACATGTTTTGTAAAAATAAAAGATTTCTTCGTGAAATCAAACTATTGTAAATTACCGGGTTTTATCCCGAATTGTGAAATAAAATAATCGGGAAATATTTTTATTTAAAAAGATCCTGATGAAAACTTCCGCTGTTAAACTCAATTAATTAAATACCACGGGATTTCTGTCCCGCGGCTCCTGAAACGGGTTAAACCGGGTCGGGGGCCGTGACAGAAAAGGTGGTATCAGAGCCACTTATCGAGCCACTGATTTAAGCCAATTAAGTATTTAGAAAATACTTAATTTTTATTAATTGCTATTTTGTGATTATATGTTTTAATTATTTGACTAATTTTGAATAGTATGGGCAGATTTTTATATGTTAGCTACTGTAATAGTAAATATAAATCTTTAAATATTCTGATTCAAAGTTTAGCACTTTTATTATCTACATTCTAGAAACCTTATAAATAAATTTACAAATAAAACCTAGTATGTTTTAATTTTCAGTTGTTTTGGTAGTATGAAATACTATTTAAAAAGTTGTTCTATAAAATTTTGTTATGACTTAGTAATTGTGTGTATTTTGCTAAACAGCATGAGTGATATGTCGGAAGCCCTTCAGAATTTAAATCTCTATCCAGTAAGAATAGAAGTTTCCAGAGATTTCAATAGGTATATTCCAGACATAGAAGGACCTATAGAATTCAACGCTTTACCTCTTGAGAAACCTAAGCCTAAGAAAATGGAAATTGGGGAAAGCTCTAGGTAAATTGAGGGGTTACCATCTCAAGAAGAACTAGATTTTATAATGGCAACCGATGATACTATTGAGCCTATTAAAGAAAATGATTTTATTCATTCTCTTGAAACACAACTACCAATGAAATTAGAACCAGTTACTCCAAACCCTTCAATCCACTGGCAAATAGACGAATGGGTGAATAATGAAATACTGTTACAAAACCATCCTTATAGGCTTTTTCCTAAGTTCAATCCAGAACCTTTACCAAATCCACCAATTAGTAACGAGAATATGGCTGAACTCCGTTATTTTAACAAAGAATTAATGGATGCTGGGAATAGGATCCAAGAAATTTTGGGACAGATCTCCTGGAAATACAATGAGAAGGAACGCCGTTACTAGAATATCATCTGACAAAGGATAGGAGATTACGAAACTGTGGTTGTGTAATAGTAATAGTAAAATCAGTTTGTGTAAAATAAATAATAAAACGGGTGTATATAGAAGCATGATATAATCTTTACAACAAATGAAATATTAGAAAAGTTACAATTTTGTTTGTATATTCGTTTACGTGATTATGTGCAACTAAATTGTGACATTGGATTATTTCCTTTATACTAATTATTTATCTATAAATTAGATATCAGATGGAAAACGCTAATAATGAACCAGTTAATGAGGTTAATCAATCTGAGCAACAACCGGGGGACCAATATGTGACTAGGCAAGATATAGAAAATATCGTTGCTCAAGGGATAGCCAACGCTATTCCAGAAATAGTTGCTCAAGGGATAGCCAATGCTATTCCAGCAATCATTGCTGCTGTTAAAAATCCAATTGAACCTCAACAAATCATTCCTAGTAAACGTATTTCTGAAGATAACTTCAGTAATAGCGTAAACGGAGGCAATAATCATGTTAATCATGATAAGGAACCACGGCAAGCTCCGCTCCCTAAGAAAAGGAAAATTGCAACGCCTGGTTGCACTTATAAAGAATTTCTTGCTTGTAAACCTACTGAGTTTGCAGGCAATGAAGGAGCGACTGCGGCATTGCGTTGGTTAGAGAAAACCGAGGCAGTAATTGCCATAAGTAAATGTGCTCAGGATGATCAGGTCATGTATGCGTCAAATCTTTTCAAAGAAGGGGCACTAGAATGGTGGAATACGGTGTTACAAGCGAAAGGAAGAAGGATGGCGTATGCTATGAATTGGGAAGAATTTAAGAGCTTTGTAGAAAGAAAATTCTGTCCTGAGTATGAAAAGGAACAAATGACAAATAAGTTTCTAACCCATCGGATGGTGGATGTAGATTGTCGAGGGTATACTACGACATTCTTCGAATATGCTCGAGTGGTACCAACGCTGGCTTCGCCAGAGCTGGTACTTATTTCTCGTTATATTTGGGGATTAATTTCCGAAATCCGTAATATCGTCAAGGCTGCGAAACCTCGCACGATTGATGATGCTGTGGATTTAGCCAATACTCTGACGGACGAGCTAGTACGGACAAGAGAAGAAAATAGAAGGAAGGAAGTAGCCTAAAAGATTACCCAAGAATTCCGTTCAGGTAACCATAACAATTTCAAGAAAGGAGGGAATGGGCAATCTTCTACTAGTCCATTTTGCAATTCTTGCAAAAGGAAGCATTTTGGAAAATGCAAAGGATATTGCAATTTTTGCAAAATTCCAAGACATCAAGAAGAAGACTGCAGGAGGAAGAAATTTTCAGTCTGCTACAACTGTGGAGAAGCTGGACATCTTAGGCCAGATTGTCCAAAACTGAACAAACCATCTGACAATAAAGCCAAACCTGCAGAAGGAGCAAAAAGGAATGTAAGAGCATTCCAACTGACTACTCAAGAAACCGAGATGATTCCAGATGTGATAGCCGGTACGTTCTTAGTTCACAATGTTTACACAAAAGTATTATTTGACTCTGGTGCAAACCAAAGTTTTAGAAATACTTCATTCTGCCAAGTTCTTAACTTACCTTTAACCAGCATTAGGCAAATTTCTACAGTAGAAACGGCAGATGTGAATTTAATTAAAATAAATAAGGTTCTGCAAAACGTAGAAATAGAACATTTAAGTCATAAATTTGCTGCAACCCCATTATTTATGAAATTAGCTGAATTCGATGTTGTGTTAGGAATGGATCGGTTAGGAATCAACTATGCTCGAATTATTTATGATAAGAATTCCATAGAAATTCAATCACCCACCGGAGAAGTAATTATGATTATAGGAAATAAACCAAGTAAGCCATAAAGTTCATATCAGTAAAGAAAGTTGCTAAATTATGAACGAAAGCAAGGAATAGTATATATGATATCAGTAATCATTAATACTAAAGATAAAGAATTTAAAGAAATCTCTGTAATTTCAGAATACCCAGATGTATTCTCAGAAGAATTACCAGGGTTACCACCAGATAGGGAGGTAAAATTTAGGATTCATCTAATTCCAGGAACTATACCGATAGCCAAGGTATCTTACCGGTTAGCTCCTACAGAAATGATAGAACTGAAAAAGCAATTAGATGAATTACTAAGTAAAGGTTTCATACAACCTAGTTTATCCTCGCGGGAGGCACTAATATTGTTTGTTAAGAAAAAGGATGGTTCGATGAGAAAGTGTATTGATTATAGGGAATTGAATAAGGTTACAATTAAGAATCAATACCTATTACCTAGAATTGATGATCTATTCAATCAAATTCCAGGGAAATAGATATTTTCCTAAGATCAACTTATGTTTCGGATATCATCAATTGAAAGTACAAGAGGAAGACATACCTAAAACTGCTTTCAGGACTAGGTATGGTCATTACGAGTTTACAGTCATGCCCTTCGGATTAACGAATGCACCTGCAGCATTCATGGATATGATGAATATGATCTGTAAACCGTATTTGGATAAATTTGTAATTATCTTCATAGATGATATACTTATTTATTCAAAAAGTCAGGACGAACATTGTCAACATTTGCATATACTCTTAACTCTGTTAAGAAAAGAAAAGCTTTACGCCAAATTTTCGAAGTATGAATTTTGGCTGTCAGAAGTATAATTTTAAGTCATATGTTGAATCATGAAGGTATTTACATAGATTCTGCTAAGATAGTAGCAATTACCAAATGAAAGGTTCCGCAATCCGCAAAGGAAATTAGGAATTTTGTAGGATTAGCTGGATATTATAAAAGATTTATTAAGGATTTTTCCAAGATAGTTATTCCATTAACTAAGCTAATCTGTAAAACAGTTAAGTTTGAATAGGGATATAAACAAGAAGAAGTCTTTAGGATCTTAAAGCAAATTGCCTTACCAGAAGGAACAGAAAATTTTAAAGTATACGGTGATACTTTAAAGCTAGGATTTGTATAAGTATTATTGCAACGCAAAAAGGTAATTGCGTATGCATCAAGGTAAAAGAACGAAGAAACTAGACCACTCATAACTTAGAAATAGGAATCATAATTTTTGCCTTTAAGATTTGGAGACATTATCTGTATGGAAGTAAGTTACTGTTTATACAGATCATAAAAGTTTAAAATATATATTTAGGCAAAAAGAGTTAAACATGAAGCAAATGAGATGGATGAAAATCCTAAGTGACTATGACTATGATATTCAATATCACGAGGGAAAGGCTGAAAACGGCTAGAGATAGTCAGAAAAGTTATATAGATAATAAATGAAAGCCGTTGGAGTTCGAGTTGGAGACAAAATGTTATTGAAAATATTTCCTTGGAACCGAATTGTTAGATTCGGTAAGAAAGGAGAGCTAAGTACAAAGTAAGTAGGACTATTTCCAGTGATCCAACGTATAGGACTAGTTACTTATAAGTTTACAACTACAAGGAGAGTTAACTGGAGTACATGATGTATTTCATGTATCCAATCCCAAGAAATGTTTATCAAACGAATCACTGGTAGTACCTCTGCGAGATATAGAGATAAACGCAAAGCTGAAATTTGTTGAGAAACCACTTCAAATTGAGGATCGAAAGATCAAGTTTCTCAAATATAAACGACTAGTTTTAGTCAAAATTAGATGGGATTCAAAGAAAGGAGCTGAATACACTTGGAAGCTGGAATCAGAAATGAAGCGAAAGTATCCTCAATTATTCCGGTAAATCTCGAGGACGAGATTTTTCTTAAGGTGGGGAGAATGTAACAAATCTCATCAAAAAGTACTAATTATTACTTTAATTGACCAATAGGAAACCCTAATTGAGAAACCCAAGTGATTCTACACAAACCCTAAGATTTTCAGAAAAATCAGAATCAGGATCAGGGCCCCTAAAACTCAGGGGGGGTATTTCCTATTGATGATTATCCATATAACTCGTTGTCAGAATAGAATTTTAAAATTTCGTCGACTCAGCTAAGCTAGTTGGACACGTGGCAACCCTATGCATAAAAATAGTGTTTACGCGGGCCGCGTAAGGATAAGCTTAAATGTCACGCGGGCCGCGACAATGACAAAATTCGGCTATAAATACAGGAGATTGGGACTTGATTTCTGGCTTCAGAACGACGCTCAAATTCAATTTGTGCGCTAAGATAAGTTCTGTATACTCCAATTAACACACACAGGCACTAAATCGACGCCGCAATCAGGGTATTAGCACGATCGCTATTACGATTCATTGTCCGATCGATCAATATATCCAATGGATGTTTAAGTGCCGCCCACATTAGGGCTATACTTTGTCGTTCTTCGTTAAATCGATGGATGTTTAAGTATCGTACTTTGTCGTTCGTCGTTAATTCGATGGATGTTTAAGTATCGCACTTTGTCGTTCGTTGTGAGAATTTGATCTCGTGAGTTATCGTAAATGCTGGATTGATTACTAACCCAGAATTGTGTGCCTGTTATTAAAATTAGGTTAAAAAGGCTAATCAGTAGGCTAAACTCTGCTCAAATTAAATCTGCAATGTGAGTCATTCTCTTTTTATCAACTATTTTACAATACCTCAAATGATTTTCAAGGTTATAATTACAGGGACTAAGTCGTGGATATCTTGAATTACTGGTTAATGGGGGTATTGTGCACATTACTAATTTTCTCCCAGTTAGGTTCATTGACCTACTCGGGATAATCACTGTTAGGTTCATTAACCCACAGGGATAATCATCACTATTTAGGTTCATTGATCTAATAGTGGTATGACCATCGTCACCATTGTGACATGTCACCATTGTGACAGAAAGCCAGATAAAAATAAGATAGAAGCCATTGTAATCGCTCTTATGCTGTAATTAATAACTATGCATCATTATGCAAAATAGAATGATTCACTCAGTATTTCCCGCTGACAAAACCTTTTTCAAACATGTTTCAGGTGACCTGTTATGAATCAGGAAAAGTGTCATATAGCACTACAAGCTCAAGGAAATGGCTCAGTATAAAATAAAGAAACATGTTTTGTAAAAATAAAAGATTTCTTCGTGAAATCAAACTATTGTAAATTACCGGGTTTTATCCCGAATTGTGAAATAAAATAATCGGGAAATATTTTTATTTAAAAAGATTCTGATGAAAACTTCCGCTGTTAAACTCAATTAATTAAATACCACGGGATTTCTGTCCCGCGGCTCCTGAAACGGGTTAAACCGGGTCGGGGGCCGTGACACCTGCAATCCTTGCTGCTGCTCGAAATCAAGTTGAGCCCCAACCACCTATTCCCAGCAAACGTACTCGTAATGACAATTTCAGTAATAGTGTAAATGGAGGCGGCAACAATAACAATAATGATGATGTGATACAAGCCCCATTTCTTAAAAGAATGAAAGTTGCAATGCCTGGTTGCACTTACAAGGAATTTTTGCCTGTAAACCGGTTGAATTTGGAGGCAACGAAGGGGCGACTGCTGCACTGCGTTGGTTAGAGAAAACCGAAGCAGTGATTAAAATAAGTAAATGTGTCGAGGAAGACAAGGTCATGTACGCGTCGTATCTTTTCAAAGAAGGGGCGCTAGAATGGTGGAATACGGTATTACAAGCCAAGGGAGGAAATATGGCCTATGCCATGAATTAGGAAGAATTTAAAAGTCTGGTGGAAAGAAAATTATGTCCCGAATATGAAAAGGAACAAATGGCAAACAAGTTCCTGAACCACCGGATGGTGGATGTAGACTGTCGAGGGTATACTTCGACATTCTTCGAGTATGCTAGAGTTGTACCAACCCTGGCTTCGCTAGAACCGGTACTTATTTCTCGCTACATCTGGGGTTTGATTGGCGAAATTCGTGACATTGTCAAAGCTGCAAGACCCCGCACTATTGATGATGCAGTAGAATTAGCCAACACTTTGACCGACGGGCTGGTACGCACAAGAGAAGAAAATCAGAAGAAGGAAGTGGCCCAAAAGATTACCCAAGGATTTCATGTGGGTAATAGTAGTAATTTCAAGAAAAAGGGAACAGGGCAATCTTCTACTGCTCTATTTTGCAATACCTGTAAAAGAAAGTATTTTGGAAGATGCAAAGGGTATTGCAATTTCTGCAAAATTCCGGGGCATCAAGAAGAGGATTGTAGGAGGAAGAAATCAACAATCTGCTTCAACTGTGGAGAAGCTGGACATGTTAGACCAGACTGCCCTAAACTGGTCAAACCAGCGGACAACAATGCCAAACCAGCTGAAGGAACTAATAAAAAGAACGTAAGAGCCTTTCAGCTGACTACTCAAGAAGCAGAACTCATCCCAGACGTGATAGCTGGTACGTTCCTAGTTCATGACGTTTATGCAAAAGTATTATTTGACTCTGGTGCAAACCAAAGTTTTATAAATACTTCATTCTGCCAAGCTCTTAACTTACCCTTAACCAATCTTAGACAAATTTTTACGGTAGAAATGGCAGATGGGAATTCTGTTCACATAAATAAGGTCTTGCGAGAAGAAAAGATAGAACTCTTAGGCCATAAATTTTCTGCAAACCTATTACCTATGAATTTAGCTGGATTCGATGTTGTATTAGGAATGGATTGGTTAGTAGCCAACCATGCTCGAATCCTCTGTGATAAGAATTCGATAGAAATTCATGCACCCACAGGAGAAATAGTGGTGATTACAGGAGATAAGCCACGTAAGCCACTGAAATTCATTTCAGTAATGAAAGTGGCCAGTTATTCAAGAAAACAAGAAATAGTGTATATGATTTCGGTAATCATTAACACTAAAGGTAAAGAACTCAAGGAGATTCCAGTAGTGTCAGAATACTCTGATGTATTCCCAAAAGAACTACCTGGATTACCACCCGATAGGGAAGTAGAATTTAGAATTCATCTAATTCCTGGAACTACACCGATAGCCAAGGCACCTTATCGGTTAGCACCCACCGAAATGCTAGAATTGAAAAAGCAGTTAGATGAATTATTAAGTAAAGGATTCATACAACCTAGTTCATCCCCGTGGGGAGCACCAGTGTTGTTCGTAAAGAAGAAAGATGGGTCAATGAGAATGTGTATCGATTACAGGGAATTGAATAAAGTTACTATTAAGAATCGATACCCATTACCTAGGATTGATGATCTTTCGATCAACTTCAAGGAGCTAGATATTTTTCTAAGATAGACTTACGTTCAGGATACCATCAGTTGAAGGTACAAGAAGAAGACATACCTAAAACTGCTTTCAGAACTAGGTATGGTAACTACGAGTTTACAGTCATGCCCTTTGGACTAACAAATGCTCATGCCGCATTTATGGACATGATGAATAGAATCTGTAAACCGTATTTGGATAAATTTGTAACTGTATTCATCGACGATATACTTATTTATTCCAAAAGTCAGGACGAGCATTGTGAACATTTACGAATACTCTTAACTTTGTTAAGAAAGGAGAAGCTTTATGCCAAATTCTCGAAGTGTGAATTTTGGCTACAGGAGGTACAATTTTTAGGACACATGGTGAATCACAAAGGTATTCACGTAGATCCCTCCAAAATAGAAGCGATCACCAAATGGAAGGTCCCGCAATCAGCTATGGAAATTAGAAGTTTTCTAGGGTTAGCTGGATACTATAGACGATTCATTAAGGATTTTTCCAAGATAACAGTACCATTAACTAAGCTAACCTGTAAATCAGTCAAGTTTGAATGGGGACCTAGGCAAGAAGAGGCTTTTAAGATTTTAAAGCAAAGGTTAACAAACACCCCAATCCTTGCCTTACCAGAAGGAACAGAAGATTTTGAAGTTACTGTGATGCTTCTAAGCTAGGATTAGGATGTGTGCTAATGCAACGCAAGAAGGTAATTGCGTATGCCTCAAGGCAATTGAAGAAGCACTAAGAGAATTATACGACTCACGACTTAGAATTAGGAGCGATAATTTTTTCCCTTAAGATTTGGAGGCACTATCTGTATTGAAGTAAGTTTAAAGTCTATACAGATCATAAGAGTTTAAGATACATATTTGGGCAAAAAGAATTAAACATGAGGCAAAGGAGATGGATGGAAATTCTAAGTGACTATGACTGTGATATTCAATATCACGAAGGAAAGGAAAATGTAGTAGCAGATGCCCTAAGTCGTAAGTATCATGAAAAGCAAAAGGGATTTCGTGCTCTTAGATTAAATCTACAGTTAGATTTAATGGACAACTGAAGAATATTCAAGAAACAGCAATCAAGGATGATGCTGAAGGAATGAAAGGAAGAATAAAAGACTTGGAGCATGGAAGTGATGGAATTTGGAGATTCCATAAGAAAAGCATTTGGGTACCTAAACAAGGAGAATTAAGAAATAAGATTTTAGAAGAAGCCCATAAATCTAGATATACCATGCATCCTAGAAATAACAAGATGTACCAAGATTTAAGGAATAACTTCTGGTGGATAGGAATGAAAAAGGACATAGCTAGATATGTTTCTAAGTGTCTTACTTGTTCACAAGTTAAGGCAGAACACCAGAAACCCTCAGGTCTATTACAACAGTTAGAAATGCCTGTATGGAAATGGGAACTAATAACCATGGACTTTGTTACTAAGTTACCCAAAACCAAAAAGCGCAATGACGCGATTTGAGTAATTGTGGATCGATCAACCAAATCAGCTCATTTTCTACCCATAAATGAAACCTTTAGCATGGAAAAGTTAGCCAAGTTATATGTAGACGAGGTAGTATCCTTACATGGAGTTCCACTCTCCATTGTATCAGATAGGGATAGTCGTTTCACTTCCCATTTCTGGACCAGTTTCCAGGAAGCAATGGGAACCCGACTAAATTTAAGTACTGCATACCATCCTCAAACAGACGGACAAAGTGAAAGGACGATCCAAACTCTGGAAGACATGCTCAGAGCATGTGTAATAGATTTTGGAGGAAACTGGGACAACCATTTACCTTTAATTGAATTCTCCTATAACAATAGTTATCATTCAAGCATCGAAGCTGCCCCGTTCGAAGCACTGTATGGACGGAAGTGTCGAACTCCAGTTTGTTGGGGCAGAAATAGGAGAAAGCCAATTATCAGGTCCTAAAATTGTACAAGAAACCACTGACAAGATCACTCAAATCAAGGAAAGACTAAAAACGGCTCGAGATCGTCAGAAGAGTTATGCAGACAATAGACGCAAGCCGTTGGAATTTCAAGCTGGAGACAAGGTTCTCTTGAAAGTCTCTCCTTGGAAAGGAGTAGTTCGGTTTGGTAAGAAAGGAAAACTGAGTCCAAGATACATAGGACCATTCCCAGTAACTCAACGTATAGGACCAGTTGCTTATCGCTTACATCTACCAGAAGAGTTAGCCGGGGTACATGACGTATTTCATGTATCCAATCTTAAGAAATGTTTATCTGACGAATCCCTGGTAGTCCCTCTTCAATACATACAGGTGAATGAAAAATTGAAATTTGTTGAGAAACCACTCCAAATAGAAGACAGAAAGGTCAAGTTCCTCAAGCATAAAAGATTGGTACTTGTCAAAGTCAAGTGGGATTCGAAAAGAGGACCCGAGTATACTTGGGAGCTGGAATCGGAGATGAAGCGAAAGTATCCTCACTTATTTCAATAAATCTCAAGGACGAGATTTTAAATAAGGTGGGGAGGATGTAAGGACCTGCCAAAATGTCCCTAAAAGACTCGTAAGTGAAAACACGGACCCCTGAAACCCTAATGTGCATGAAAAACCAAGAAATTGAGAAAAAAGGTTTTCACGCGGGCTGTGTAAATGTAATCATAGGCTTACGCGGGGCCGCGTCAACTCAAAGTTGACCGGATAAGCGATACAGGCACGTGTCGCACACGTGGCAGACCTAGGTGTGACACGCTAGCCCTAGTTGTAGACTAGGTGGCTCTCGCGGGCCGCGTAAAAGCCTGTTAAGGCTTACGCGGGCCGCGTAAAACTCAAAATGTTGCTATAAGTAGCCTGTGCATGGGACTTGCTTCTGTGCTCGAAATCTCACTTTCAAAACGTCCCAATTTTGCTAAAAACGAGTTTTACGGTGTCACGATGCTGCTATGAATACAGGGTATTAACTCGATCACTGCTACGATACAATGTCCGATTGATTGAAACAAATCCGATGGATGTTTAAGTGCTGCCCAAACTAGGGCTATACTTTGTCATTCGTCGTGAGGGTTTTGATTTCGTGAGCTTATCGTAAATGTTGTATTAAGTTACTGACCTAGTTTCGTATGCATTGTTGTTTAAATTAGGTTATCAGGCTTATCAGTAGGCTAAACTCTGCCCGACTAAACTTGCAATGTGACTCAATTCTACTTTTTCACCATTTGTGAGTCATTCTCTTTAATCAACAATGTTTTACAATACTCCAATTATTTTCAAAAGTTATAATTACAGGGATTAAGTCGTGGTTATCTTGAATCACTGGCTAGTGGGGTATTGTGCACATTACTAATTTCTCACGGTTAGGTTCATCAACCTAACAGTGATAATCATCTTTACTTGGGTGAAAGGACCCAATAGTGGTATGACCATCGTCACAAGGCTGTGACACGACGCCAGATAAAAATAAGATAGTAGCCACTGTAATCGCTCTTATGCTGTAATTTATAACTATGTGTCATTTTATCAAATTTGAGTGACTCACCAGTATTTCCCCGCTGATAAAATATTTTTAAAACATGTTTCAGGTGACCTACTGTGAATCAAGGAGAAGTGCTACGGAGCACTAATAAAGCTTGAAGTAGTGGCTCAGTAAATAAATAAACATGTTTTGTAAAATAGGAAATTTCCTCGTGAAATTCCTCCATTGTAAATTATGGGGTTTGTCCCAACTTATGAAATAAAATAATTGGGCATTTTCAAGTTTTAAAAAGATCCTATTAAACCTCCGCTGTCAACTCAAATAATAAATACCATGGGTTTTCTGCCCGCGGCTCCTGGACCGGGTCACACCGGGTCGGGGGTCGTGACAGGTCGGGGTCGCGGCTCCTCTGCTCGCGGTTCCTATTCTCGTGGCTCGTATGCTGGAAATAACTGAGGCCTTGGTAATAACCGTCGACTCCCCCACTGTCAGTTTGTCGCACCAATGGTCACTATGCATCATCTTGCCCAAGTCTTCATACGTATGCATCTCAAGCTTCTCCTTTGGATGATTCATTAGCCAAGGCATTTCACGCACAGTGTCATGTTAATCATGACAACCCAGATTGGACAAGCGATTCTGGTTCCACTGATCACATGACTTCCAAACAAGAATGTCTTCATCATTCTACCCCTTATACAGGTAATGATACAGTTACTTTTGGCAACGGTAAGAAACTTCTGATTACTCATACGGGGTCATATAAACTTTGTAATAATATTACTCTACGTAATGTTCTCGTTGTTCCCAATCTCACCAAGAATTTGTTATCTATTAGCAAGTTGACTGCTGATCATCCTGTTGATGTGCTCTTCTCTCAAAATTATTTTCATATCCAGGATCGGAAAACAAAACAGGTACTCGCTAAAGGAACATGCTCGGATGGACTTTATGTGCTTCAAGATCAACCACAAGCTTATGTTGCTGCTGTTTCCAATAAAGCTTCTTATGAGTTATGGCATTCTCATTTAGGACAAGTTTCTTTTGATGTTATTTTTGTTTTGAACAAGACTGGTGTTTTGTTTGTTACTTCTTTATTGCCTAAACCCACAATATGTAATTCATGTCAACTTGCAAAGGGACAACGTTTATCTTTTATTAATAATGAAAAGCGTGCATCTTTTCTGTTAGACTTGGTTCATTGTGATTTATGGGGGCCCGCTCCCGTTACATCTACAAATGGTTATCGTTATTATGTGATCTTTATTGATGATTATTCCAGGTTTATGTGGTTTTATCCACTTAAAACTAAGACAGGATTTTATTCGGTTTTACCCATTTTTATTAATCTAGTTCAAACACAATGCTCGAGAAAAATCAAAGTATTTCAGAGTGATGGTGGTACCGAGTTTGTTAATCACACGGTTCGGAAAATATTTGAAGATAATGGAACTTTTCATAGATATTCTTGTCCATACACGCCTCAACAAAACGGTCGCGCTGAACGTAAACATCGCCATATAGTTGAAACGTGCCTTGCTATGTTACTTAATGCTCACGTTCCGGCTAATTTTTGGGTGGACGCATTTTCTTCGGCCACCTACATTATTAACCATGTTCCATCTCCTGTATTAGAGAACAAGTCCCCATTCCAAGTCCTCTTTCATATGTTGCCACAATACTCAAATTTTCGCGTTTATGGGTGTCAAGTGATTTCCTTATTTACGGGACTACGCCAAGCATAAACTTGAGCCACGGAGTATTTCATGTGTTTTCCTCGGCTATAGCTCCTCTCATAAAGGGTTATGTTGCTTAGATCCGGTCACTAACCGGATATTTATCACCCGTCATGCTCGGTTCAATGAGATGATTTTTCCTTTCAAAGACACTCATGGCACTATGGATCTACAAGGCTTGGTACTTTCAGCCTTTACTGATGATATACCTCATCCTACATCAACATCCTCTGAACCCATGCCCATCACAATAGCAACTACATCTTCCAATCCATCAGTTCCATGTCCACTTTGTGTCTCCTCTCCAGGCCCAACTCCAACCAAACACCCAACTGGCCCAGCTCCATTTACGGAGCCCATTACATCCGATTCACCAAGCAGCCCAGCCGCTTCCTCACTTCAGCGGCAAAACGGCCCAACACCAGCCGCGTCTGTCTCCGAGCCCACTATTCTTACCGAGCCTGTGACTGTTTCTGAGTCCATGCCCAAATCCGATCAAGTTTCTGAACCGGCTTCATCTCATACCTCGGCTAACAGTCATCCTATGACGACCCGATCCAAGGCAGGAATTTTTAAGCCCAAATACCAAGCGGATCTTGCATGCCCTAACTCATATGCTTTGCATGCTGCCCTATCTTCTGTTACCGAACCCCGTGGTTTTAAGTCTGCAGCCAAGGATCCTTTCTGGATGGCCGCCATGGTTGAAGAAATTGATGCTCTACAACACAATCGCACTTGGACGTTGGTTCCCCGGCCGCCATTCACCAATGTTGTGGGTTCAAAATGTGTGTTTAGAATTAAATATCACTCTGATGGTTCTATCGAACGCTATAAGGCGCGTCTAGTGGCTTAGGGCTTTACTCAAATACCGGGATTGGATTATTTGCACACTTTTAGTCCGGTTGTAAAAGCATCAACGGTTCGTATTGTTCTTTCTCTTGTTGTTCTTAACAATTGGAAACTACACCAACTTGACGTTAAAAATGCTTTTCTTAATGGCACCTTCAGTGAAACTGTTTTTATGGAGCAACCTCCTGGCTTTGTGAGTTCTCAGTATCCGAATCACGTATGCAAACTCTCCAAGGCTCTTTATGGTTTGAAGTAGGCTCCGCGTGCTTGGTTTCAGGTTGAGTACGTTTCTTCTAGCTTACGGATTTACGTGTAGTCGTGCGGATACATCTCTCTTTGTTCTTCGAAAGGACTCTCATATCATGTATCTTCTTGTGAATGTGGATGATCTTATCCTGACCGGTAATGAAGAATCTATTATCAATCTCTTTATTTCTCATCTTCATCGAGAGTTTGCGATTAAAGATCTTGGGGATCTAAATTATTTTCTGGGCTTAGAAGTTGTTTACACTTCCTTGGGTTTGTTTCTCACTCAGGCTAAGTATGCTAAGGATATTCTTCTTCGGGCCAATATGTACGATTCCAAACCGGTCGCTACGCCTCTTTCACCGCATGAATCCTTCTCGGCTGATGGTGTGGCTCATTCTGATCCTACTTTATATCGTTCATTGGTGCTGTTGGTGCACGAAATGTCTGTTGACTTCGTCTACATTAAGTCTTAGGTCAAGTTATGTCAAGATTAGAGCTTGAAAGTCGAAATTAGGGTTTAATATGTTAATTTCGCTTATAATGACATGTTGGTCATTAAAAGCGAAATCAGAGCTTGCTATTTCGCTTATATGTACATTTAGTAGGTGATTTCGCTTATTAGATCATCTAGGGTTTCGCTCATAGGGTTAGATAGGTGGTTTCGCTTATGTGTCATCATGGGGTTTCGCTTATATGGACTACCATATAAGCGAAATCAGATGGTCTATATATAGCTACCATGAGCGAAATCAGATTATTAGTTGTGTAACTTGGAGCGGAACTAGGTCATTGCTTGTGTAACGAAACTCTGTCAAATTTGAATCAGAAAGCAATAAAAGAGAAGGAATTGAAAAGGAAAAGCTGTGTAACTTCATTTACGTTGATTCCGCCTTCGTATGTGAAGATGAACGTTCTCAACTGACTGTTTAGGGTCGGAACACGGTCCAACAAGTGGTATCAGAGCTTCAGGACTAGGAGTTCATACTACTACAGCTGATTCGACAAAATTCTCTCATTTCTACTCACTTTCTCTCATACTTTTTCGATTTAAACTGGTTCCTATGGTTGAAATGGTCTAAAATTCGAGTATAACGTGTTAAATACAGTAATAACAAACCCTAGAAAGATTCAGGTTAAAATTCGGACTAAAAAATGGTGAAAATTGACTAAAACCTGAGTTCTCTTATTCGGTATTCGAAGAGATTTCGCTTATTAGTCACCTTAGTTTCGCTTTTACGGACATAAACTTGATTTCGCTTATCCGAACAATCTAGTTTCGCTGATAAGGACATAAACTTGATTTCGCTTATCTGAACAGCCTATTTCGCTTATTTGGACACTGTTGATTTCGCTTATTGTGACATTCATCTGGTTTCGCTTTTGTGTCATCACAACTGATTTCACTTATCAGTCACACAACTGATTTCGCTTTTGTGGACATACAAGCTGATTTCTCTTATTTGTCACTATTTTTCAAAATTACGAAAATTTTTCTAAGTGTTTACTGATTTTGCAGGTACATTCAAGATGGATGACATATTCTTGAATCCGTTTAGCGACATGTACGCATTTGCTGGAAATTCAGGAGACGATACATCTTCAAGCAACAACAATGAAAACCCGCCAAATGCCAAGAAGAAATTATCGGATGCTTTGGAGGTTGAAAGTGCATTCGGAACTTACAACAAACCGCCGAAGTTGATGGCTATCGAGGATTATAGTCGATGGGCAAAGAAATTTGAAGATTGGTTGATGGCGTTTGCGTTTCCTAGTTGGAAGAATCTCAAAAATGGTTACGATGGTGGAAACAAAAAGGGTGAAACTTTATCATCATCTGAAGAGATAGAGTCATTTGTTGCTGAGCAGAAATGTATTGCGTTGATGTTTCAATCTGTTCGTGAAGATATAATCTCTCTGATTGAATACTATAGTTCTAAAGATCTCTGGGAAAAGCTAGAAAAGAAATGTATAGGTAGTGAAGAAATCAAGAAAAATAAAAAGAAATTACTTAGGAAAGAGTTTGATATGTTTGGGTGTTTAAAGAACGAATCAGTGTCAAAAATGATCGAGAGGTTTGGACACCTGAAACTGGAACTAGCTAGACATGGTATTAAGTATCCTGGTGATGAGCTAGTAGACAAATTGTTCGATTCATTGCCAGACGAAATGGATTGGAGATATTATGCACTGATGCTGAAAAATACTATCAAGGCACCAGAAGTGTTAACCCCAGATTTGCTGATTGAGAAACTAGAGAGTCACGAGTTGGAACTGAAGAAGACATACAAAGTCAATCACTTATCCTACCAGCAGAATTTGGATTTATATTATCCAAAGAGCATGATGCCAAAAGCAACTTCTCCCAAGACTGCTTTTTCTGCTGAGAATGTGTCTACAGCAAGCAAAGAAAGTCAAAGTGGTCAAAGCAGTGGAAGTCACAGTGGTTATCACAGTGGATCTTCATCATCTGGAAGTCATTCTGATGCAAAGAATCGGTTTCAATGCAACATCGCAATAGACTTGAAAAATGCTCAGAATTTTGATGAGGAGTCAGCCAAACAACAGATGATCTTTCTAGCATCTGTGTTGGAATCATATGAAGGGTTAGTAGCAGGGAAGATTGGCAACACCAACTTGACGAAAGAAGATTATGATCAGATTTATCCGGAGGAAATGGAACTGATCGACATTCGTTGGTGTATGGCAAGTGCTGTTCGTCGAGCACAGCGTTTCATGGAAATAACCGAAAGAAAGACAATTGGTGGTCCATCTACCAAGCTTGGATTTGACAAGTCCAAAGTGACGTGCTTCAAGTGTAAGCAAAAAGGTCACTTCAAGCGAGAATGCAGAAACGCATATGCTGATGAGTCAGAGAACCCTTTCAGAGAAGATTATTACAAGAAAGCAATTTATCACCAGAATAAATCTGAGCCGCCTAGATTGAAGCAGGTTGAAGACAACAAAGAGAAATCTAGAGCTCTTGCGGTGATTTATGATGATGAAGGGTATGACTGGAGTGAAGAGGTTCTACCGGAAGAAGATGCGATCGGATATGCTTTCATGGCAAAGAATGAACCTGTTCCGTGGAAAGACGACAGAACTGAAGAGCAGAAGTATAGATACAGAAAAATGTTAGCTGAAAACAGAATTACTAGAATATCTGGTATCTATTTGGAAGCGAAAAGAGCAAGAAGATGGGATCCAGACAGGGAGTGTTATCTTGACCCATATGGAAACATTGCTATTGATCACAACACTCTTGATATAGAAGCCATAATCAATGAGTTCAAAATTGATGATGATTATTGGCAGAATAAATGGTGGGGAACTGGAGACGAAAAAGAGAAAGAGAAAAAGGAGAAAGAAGAGAAAGAGAAGTCAAAGAAAGTTGATACTGGAATCATTGACACTACTCAGGAGTTGACTGCTGAAAATCTCGGAAAGATGGCTGATAAGGTGCTGGCAGCTAAGGCGATTGAAGTAGACTCTAACTCCGTGTCTGAGTCTAAAAGCCAGGTCAGTTCAAACACGTCAACGACTGAAACAGGTAAAAAATTCAATGGGAACGTTGATTGCAAAAATTGCATCAAAGAATGCAAATTTTGTAACACAGTCACGTATCTCAACAGTAAGAAGATTGATTATCTGACAGCAAAAGTCAAAAGCGTTGAGAATCAAATTCTTGATCGTGACAAAATGGTTAAAGCTTCAACTGAACGGATAAAAGAGTTAACTAGCCAAATTGAAAATGATAAAATTGATCATGACAAAATTAAACAAGAAAATGAAAAGTTAATTCATGAAAACCGTCAGATTTCTGAGAAGTTTGAAAAACTCAAAAGCACAATGAAAGATAATGATGATCGAAATGGTAAAACTTATAAAGAAAACGTTCAACTAAAAGCAGTGCTTAGAGTAAAAGAAGAATCAATCAACCAACAACTGGATGAAATCGCTAAACTGAAACTTAAAGTTCAAGAAGCTGAAATTGAAAATGAGCGAATCCAGGTGAAGCTTAAGAGTTACAACTCCGCAAGCTTTGTGTTGCAACACATTATTCCCAAACCCATCGGGAAAGACAAAGCAGGCGAAGATGTGTACTCTGATGGAACTGGGGTGGGTTTTCATCAAGTTCCACCACCTGTTCTTGATAACTACACGAAAAAGCAATCAGGGTTGGTTGAAATTGAAGAAGGAAGTGAAATGAATCTTCCAGATTCAATTGATGTCATGTTCACATCTTCCAATGACGATAGTGTTCAAAATGATATTGTAAAAGGTGTTGTTGAAAATGTGCTAAAAACGGATAGTGACACTACTGAGGAAGATGAGTGTTTCTTGGACAACTACATTCCGAAACAAAATTCCAAGAACAACTTAAATGAAGAATCAAATCTTGTCATGTACAAGATGTTGGGTTCAGATAAGTTGTTTTCGGATTCTGAGTTTCCGATTGAGAATGTTAATATGAACAAATTGACAAATGTTTTCAAGTTGGTCGAAGTTGAGTTGTCAGAAGTGAACAATCTGAGTCAAACAAAGAGAAAAATGAGTTTTGAGAAAGATAAATCATACTACAAGAAATCTGTTAATCCATCACGTTTTTATAACAATCGAAATAACTGGTCGGGTGGTTATCAGGGTGGTAGGAATTATCAGAAAAGAAATGTTCCAAACAAGAGGTTTGCTGAAAAGAAAAAGTTTGTGAATAGTTCGAGTTCACTTGCTGATGAAGAGAAAGAGATTTTTTCAAAATCGAATGAAGAGTTCTTTGAGAAAAGAGCTTCACAGTCTCAGTCTGAAGGCACAAGTCGAGTTGTTGATACTCGAACATGTTTCAGATGTAATCAAGTTGGTCACATTGCACGAAAGTGTACCAATGTGAAACCTAAGACTGAAACTGCGAAGATTCAAAAGAAGAAAGTTGACGAAAAGGGTAAAGCACCAACGGTTGTTGAGAAAAAGAGTGTGAAAATGACAACACCAAAGTGAAAAATGAACCCGTAAAGAAAGTGGTAACTAAAAATGACAAATTTTACAAGCGGGTTGCATTATCTCAACAAGTTTGGAAACCAAAAGGTGAGAAAAAGATTTCACCTTCTGAGGATTCAATTCAAATTGATTATGATGCAAATTTTCCACCTTTGAAGGCTGAAAACTTCAAAATTCAAATTGCGAGAGTCAAAGTTACACCTAAGGCTGATGAGGCCTGGGTGGACTCCATGTTCGACTAAACAGTTTGAATTGCCGGAGCTTCCTTGATCGCGGAGCATGAATCGGCATCTTTATTAAAGTTTAAGTCAAAGTTTGTTATGTGCAGGATCTTCCAAAACTTGTATCCAGATGGATCATGGATAGTGGAGCATCAAGACATATGACAGGGAAGACTGCGTTGCTGTATGATGTGAGAAATATAAATGGTGGTTACGTAGGTTTTGCGGGTAATCAAGGAGGAAGGATTAGAGGTGAAGGAACGTTATCCAACGGGATTGTGACGTTTGAAAGAGTTAATTACATTGCTGAGCTGGAGAACAATCTGCTGAGTATCTCCCAGATCTGTGACAGGATGTATACTACTCACTTCACTGATAAAGAATGTTTGATCTTGAAACCAGGATTTATTATCCCTGAAGAATGGATTATCATGCGGGCACCAAGAGTGAATGATTTATATGTGTTGGACATGAGTGTAGCGACTACAACAACAGGTCAAGCACATTGTTTTGTTTCTAGAGCAACTGAGAAAGAATCGAGATTGTGGCACCGAAAGATGGGGCATATACATCTTAGAAAAATGAATCACTTGGTGCACAATGATTTAGTTTTGGGTGTTAATATCAAAGGTTTTCATCTGGAAGGGGAGTGCATTAGCTGTGTTAAAGGCAAGCAGAAGAAAAAGTCACACCCTACAAAGCAAGTCAATTCAGTTTCGAGACCTCTGGAAAGACTTCACATGGATTTATTTGGTCTTGTGAATGTCAAAAGTATTACAGGAGATTACTACTGTTTGGTCGTTACTGATGATTATTCCAGATTTTCGTGGGTTTCTTTCTTGAAGACGAATGATGAAACGTTTGACAGTTTGATGGCGTTGTTTAAGAAAATTGAGAATCTGTACCAAAGGCGTATCAAAAGAATTCGTAGTGACAATGGTACTGAATTTAAGAACAGTAAGATGGAAGAATTTTGTGATGAAAGAGGTATATTGCATGAGTTTAGTGCTCCGTACACTCCGTAGCAGAATGGAGTTGCAGAACGCAA
This sequence comes from Helianthus tuberosus, assembly GCA_030545235.1. Lineage (NCBI taxonomy): Eukaryota > Viridiplantae > Streptophyta > Magnoliopsida > Asterales > Asteraceae > Helianthus > Helianthus tuberosus. The sequence goes on along the minus strand of CM060357.1, from coordinate 36,184,758 downwards.
AAACCGGACACTAATCGAGACGGCTAGAACTATGCTCGCAGATTCAAAGTTACCGATAAATTTTTGGGCTGGAGCTGTTTCCGCCGCATGCTATACGCTCAACAGGGTTCTCACTGTCAAGAAGTTCAAAAAAACATGCTTTGAGCTAATCAATAACCGCAAACCGAATTTGAAGTATCTAGAACCGTTCGGGTCACCCTGTACTGTTATAGAGCCTCATGGAAAGTTTGGTCCGAAGTGCATTGAGGGAATATTTGTTGGTTATGCAAATCCGATGCGACGTGTCTTCGTTCCAAGTGAAAAGCAGATTATTGAAGCTGGAAATGTTGAATGTCAAGGTTATACTATGCCGCCGCAGAATCCTGGAGATTCATGGCGTTATCATTATGACAAACTGTGGGATTCGTTTGACATGAGAGAAGAATCAGAGGAAGATGAAGATTTCTTTGATGAGTTGGATATTTTGCGCGAATACGAGTCACAGCAAAGGTTCCTAGCTGAGTATTCGAGGCGACCATGGGAAACTTCAAATGACGATGAAGCAGGTCCGAGTAATGCTGGTGAACATGATGATGTCCAACAGAATGTAGTTGCTCAGGATAATCAGTCGGTTCAGAATGATAATCAAGAAGCTGATAACATGCCAGTCTTTGATCATGGTGATTCAGATTCTGAGGGGGAGCAAATTCAGATCTTAAGTCAAACAAACCAAGTTGGTGAACAAGATGCAGATCAGAATGTTACTAATCTGGAGGGCAATGTAGATGTTCCAGGCGAAGTGATGCCACGAACTTTTTCATATCATCCAGAGGAATTGATCATAGGAGAATTGCAGACAGGCGTTCGCACTCGAAGACAGATTGATAAAGGGCTTACATGTTTTTTATACAACAGTTGCTCCTTTGCAAACTGAATTCTCATTGAGTTGTTTTATCTCGCAGGTTGAACCAAGAACTTACAAAGAGGCGCTTACTGAAGATTCTTGGGTCAATGCAATGCAGGAGGAATTGAGTCAATTCGAAAAGTTAGGAGTGTGGAAGCTAGTGGATTTGCCGGATGGTCACAGAAAAATCAATACGAAATGGGTATTTAAGTGTAGGAGAGACGACAGAGGAGTTGTTGTAAGGAACAAAGCTCGACTCGTTGTTCAGGGATTTAGTCAACAGGAGGGGATTGATTTTACAGAAGTCTATGCTCCTGTGGCACGACTAGAGGCAATCAGAATTTTCCTTGCATTTGCGTCTTGGAAGAACTTCAAAGTATATCAGTTAGATGTAAAATCGGCGTTTCTTTATGGGAAGGTCAAAGAGGAGGTTTATGTCGGACAGCCGCCGGGCTTCACCGATCCAATCCACAAAAACAAGGTTTACTTATTGGACAAAGCGTTGTATGGTTTACACCAGGCCCCGAGAGCTTGGTACGAGACTTTGTCTCAACACCTTCTAGCCAACAAGTTCATTCGTGGAAAAGTGGATGCCACTCTCTTCACTAAAGAGGTCGACGGTCATCTTCTGATAGTTCAGATTTATGTGGACGATATAATTTTTGGGTCGATGAATGAAAGTCTGTGCAAAGATTTTGAATCAGTGATGAAGTAAAAATTCTAAATGTCATCAATGGGGGAGATGAAATTCTTTTTGGGTCTACAAGTTGAACAACTTCCTGAGGGAATTTTCATTCACCAGACGAAGTACGTTCATGATATTCTAGAGAAATTTGGGATGTCAAGTTCTACTCCAGCTGCTACCCCACTCGCAACAAATCATGGGATTCACCCAGATCTCACCGGAGACAGGGCTGATGAAACGTTTTATCGATCCATGATAGGTTCTTTGATGTATCTAACTGCTTCACGTCCTGATATCATGTACCCAACGTGCCTCGCAGCAAGATATCAATCTAACCCGAGAGCTTCGCATATGATCATTGTGAAGAGGATATTGCGCTACCTGAAAGGAACTCCTTCATTGGGGTTGTGGTATCCAAGAAAAGGCGACTTTATGCTCGAAGGGTATTTCGATTCGGATTTCGGATGCTGCAAAGTCAATTCTAAATCAACAACTGCAAGATGCCAGTTCTTTGGACCTAGATTGGTTACCTGGCAATGTAAGAAACAAATGTCTGTGGCGCTATCTACATGTGAAGCGGAGTATGTTTCTGCTAGCAGTTGCTGCTCTCAGATCCTGTGGATACAGCAACAGATGCGCGACTACGGTTTGCAGTTTCTTAACACACCTCTTTTTGTTAATAATCAGGCCACTATAAATATAACAAAGAATCCAGTACATCATGCTAAAACTAAACACATAGAAATTCGTCATCACTTTATTCGTGATTGTTTTGAGAAAAAGTTTATACGAATTGAGAAAATCCACACTGACGAACAGAAAGCTGATTTACATACCAAAGCTTTTGATAAAAATCGGTTTAAATATTTGTTAAAACTGAATGGTATGAAGCTTCTTTCAGTGTCAGATGGAATTATTGGCGTTGATGAGAGTACTGTTGCGGATGAAGACGAGAAACAATCTGCAATGGTTTGTCGATTTTTTACATGTTTTGGTATTTAGGGGGAGTAGATAGACGTATATAGATATATTTTCAGAAAATACAAAAACAGTAAAAAATTTAGAAAATACAAAAACAGTAAAAAAATGCAAAAATACAAAAACATGATAAAATCTGAAAAAGAGCTTGTGTATATAGGGAAAATGATAGTACATCGGCTAGACAATTACAGTATGCTAAAGATTTGTAAAGATTAAATGAGTTAAACAGTCTCACTAATGATGTGTCGATAGGTTTTCGCACATTTAGTAGATTTATTCGGGATATAAACCTAAAATTTCAAACTTGTGAAATTCGTGGGGAACACTACTTGGATATATAGGTAACCCCTGAAATCTCGTTTGAAAGGTCTTGTATTCTGATATACTAGGTTTTTATACTCAATGATGTCTGGGGTATTATTCCGGGACTTCTGCTGAACGGTAGTTCTGACCTAGTCCTTGGATAATACTTTCTGCAAATGCTTGAAACATAGCATAAACCCTCAGCATGCCGATGAAACAATAAAATTGATAGTCGCTGCTGTTGTAGCTAAAAGATCCTCTAAAGGGGACATACCGTAAAGTCGAAGCTGATATCTCTCTGCGTATACGGAAGTATCGACCTGAGATCCCTCGGCCCTCGCATTACCTAATTTATGTACAGATATCATTGTAGTATACTCACCTGTAAGACTGAATATTGGGATTCTGTATACGGGAGTATATTCAAGAGGTGGGACACATGAATGAGCTAAGTTCATAAAACATCTAAATCGTGTCCTGAGTAATTCGAAATGTGTGTGAGAATTTAAGATGGATCAGTATATCGACAATCGAAGTGAATTGTTTAAGTCTGAGTATGAAATGAAGCTTAACGGTACTTGTAATTTGTCTGAAAAGCTGATATGATTCCCTGACACGCTCGCCAAAAATAAGTTTGTAAATAGTTTACTTTGTTTACTTTCTGCAATTTAAGTTTTCTGTATTTCATTTCTTAGTTTAGAACACTATATAAAATCCAAAAAGATTTTATTTCTGCTTTATTTTTGACAAACCAAAGTGGAGAGTTGATTGTTGGATTCTCATATGTTGAAGCAGATGCAGGAGATTCTGGACTGAAGAATGAGAAGAGCTTATATTGATGGAGTTTGATTTATTAAAAAGTCAAAAACAAGTTCATTAACTTGATACTTGTTATTTTCAGAAAATATTTGAAAATGTTTTCAAAAATCAGTTTGATTCGTCAAATGATCAACCAGGGTCATTAAATTGAACTTGGTAGATTAATTGAGTAATCAGGGTCATTAACTTGGACCTGAATACTTGAGTTGATTTCTAAAACTGATTGAGTTTCTGATTTATTGTTGAAAAGATAGTTTGTAATGTTTGATGTTTGAGACACAGGTTTTGGACTTCATTATTCCCACGGAAGCTAAATGTCAAAGCTTGAACCAGAACAAGACCTCAGATTCTAGCATATTGAGAGGGGGAGTCTGTGAAAGGGGGAGTCTGGATCAACAGTCAAAGGGGAGTTTGAAGATGGGGCTAGGTTGTGATCCTAAACCTGTGAAGATAGAGTGCTTATGATGAGAAGACAGAGATGGAGAAAAGACCAAGACTGAAGACTCGGAGCTGAAGACTTCGTCAATATCCAAGGGGGAGTCTGTTGGTGCACGAAATGTCTGTTGACTTCGTCTACATTAAGTCTTAGGTCAAGTTATGTCAAGATTAGAGCTTGAAAGTCGAAATTAGGGTTTAATATGTTAATTTCGCTTATAATGACATGTTGGTCATTAAAAGCGAAATCAGAGCTTGCTATTTCGCTTATATGTACATTTAGTAGGTGATTTCGCTTATTAGATCATCTAGGGTTTCGCTCATAGGGTTAGATAGGTGGTTTCGCTTATGTGTCATCATGGGGTTTCGCTTATATGGACTACCATATAAGCGAAATCAGATGGTCTATATATAGCTACCATGAGCGAAATCAGATTATTAGTTGTGTAACTTGGACCGGAACTAGGTCATTGCTTGTGTAACGAAACTCTGTCAAATTTGAATCAGAAAGCAATAAAAGAGAAGGAATTGAAAAGGAAAAGCTGTGTAACTTCATTTACGTTGATTTCGCCTTCGTATGTGAAGATGAACGTTCTCAACTGACTGTTTAGGGTCGGAACACGGTCCAACAGGTGCCTTGCAATACTTGATGATTACAAGACCTGATTTATCTTATGCGGTAAACCAACTTTCACAATTTTTGCATCATCCGACACTTGATCATTTTCAAGCTGTCAAGCGTCTCCTTCGCTATGTGAAAGGAACGATTTCTTTTGATCTCACCTACACTCGTCCACACACACCATCAGTAGTTGGTTACTCAGATGCTGATTGGGCCCGCTGTCTTGATACACGACGTTCTACCTATGGTTATTCTATTTTTCTGGGAGGAAATTTAGTGTCCTGGAGTGCTAAGAAGCAGCCTACTGTCTCTCGGTCCAATTGTGAGTCTGAATATCGTGCTATGGCAAACACCGCTGCTGAACTCGTTTGGGTTACTCATCTCCTACAAGAATTGCACGCTCTTCCTCCTGATCGTCCAACATTGCTTTGTGACAATAAGAGTGCTTTGTTCATGACTCAAAATCCGGTCTCTCATAAACGTACCAAACATATTGATCTGGATTATCACTTCATTCGGGAGTTGGTCAGCTCTGTTACTACAAACTTTTGTGAAATTTCAAGTTCATGAAGTAGTAGATTATGCTTGTTTTTGGCAAGATCGGTAAGTGTAGATTGTTTATGATTAATGGTGAATTGATTGTGTTGATTTTACAAAAGAAAATGATATACCTTGATGGTATGGAAACCTCCATTTTTAGGGGAAACTATGGCAAAAATTTTCTAAAAATTAAACACTTAGAAAAACATTTCTAAACAAATATTCACAAGTGTATTTTAAACCATAAATTTTTACATAAACTTTGCCATAATTTTTTGTTACAAAATATAAATATTGGAGGTTGGTTTTTATAAATAAAAGTGACTAAGTATGTATTTAGGGAATATATATTTAGAAGTCACCATGTGTGTGATTATTTGTATACTTTGTGTATTAGTTATATTATTTTAAGACATGGAATAATATAACTCATCAAAATACCAAAAATTACAATCCAAAATAATACCAAAATTCCAAGAATATGAATATACAAGTTATACACAAAATATTGGTAAAACCGAACTAGAGAATATAACTTACAAAATATTACGGAAATAATATTCATATGCATAGTTTGGTAAATAATATTTTGGACACCAAGAGAACAAAAATATGATTTTTACAATTATTACAATATATATCATTTTTTTACAAAGAGAAAATATATTATTTTTGGGCAAATAAAAATATATATATTTTCTTGGAATTATTAGAAGATATATTATTTTTGAAATAAATATATATTTTCTCAAATAAACATGAAATATATTGTTTTAGAAGAAAAATGGATTTATATATATTCTCTAAGTTAGACTTGGAAATATATTATTTTTGAGACTTATAAGTATTTTTGCCAAGAGAAAAATTATGAATAATTTTTCTAAGTGATATTTCTTAAAATATATATTTTGGAAATATATATTGATGTGATTTTTATTAGAAATATTATTCCGGAAAAATCAATACAGAATTAAGTATAAGGATACTTAACAATTACAAGAAAATACGTATTTTTGTACGTATAAATACACTCCGGAATATGACATCAATACATGGCAAAAATATACAAGTATGAGAATACGAATACAAATACACCCATCCTTGGGATGGAAATACATGTATAATTACTTGAAAGGTATCAAGTTAAAATATATTGTTTTAACAAATATTCCGAAATTTAATAAATATAATTTAAGTTAAAATATTTATTATTTTAACAAATAATTATATGACTTGGAATAATATTGAAAACACAAAGATACGTAACTCAAAGACACTAATTAATACTAAGTCAAGGCACGACCCGCTCGTCTAATAAACCGTAGTACGTTGTAGGTAGTCGTGCACACTAGTAGCAACTTGAGTTACGTCGGATTGAAGAACGCAAAACTGTGAGTTCATGTCCCCATTTTCTCTTAACTGTTTTTGGTTTTATAACTCTCGGGGATGGAATACATGTTACGAATGTTTAAACGGTATGAATTGACTATGAAATGAACTATTAGATCATGTGAGCATAGATTAAATTTGAAATGCCATTAATTCTTAATTAAGGACGAAGGTTAGATCTAACGGGTACGGCCGAACCCCACTCATGGTACTTATGTGACCACTTGAGTGCTTCGGTGTCCCGGTCGAGGTAAATCGACAATAGTCAAGGTAAATTGACATAGTCAAGGTAAATTGACATAGTCGAAGGGGAATTTGACATAGTCGAAGGGGAATTCGACATAGTCGAGAGAATCGACGAGGGTGTAAGCCTACTCACTTTGAGTGCTCCTTATGTCTTCACATGTTTTAATGTCCTTGCAAAAATCTAATTTGATTTGTTCAAAAATGCTTTTCATACCTGTTTTCAAAGGAGTTTCACTAAGGTTTACAAGTTTGTCAGTACTCACACAAAACGCATGAACTCGCTCAACTTTTGTTGATGTTTTCCAAAATTACATGTATTTCAAGTAACAAGTTGGATCTTGGGCACGGGTGTTGTTTCTAGAAGTAAATTCCAAGTTTAGATGTCATCCACTTTTGTTGATCTGTAACTTAGTCGAAGGTTGTGCTGTTTGAAACTTAAATAAATGGTGTTGTAATACTTTAAACTTAATGAATGGATGAACATCGTTTTGATCACATAGTGTTTATTATGATTGAATGCAATGGTATTAAACAAGTCACACGTCATACGCTTCTGTAAAAGTCAGGGTGTGACACACGGGGCCGTGTCCAGCCGACACGGGGACGTGGTCAGCGTGCTGTCGTTTTCTATAAAGTCAACATGATTTCTGCACATTTGGATCCATTCCAAAGACCAAGATTTGCTGGGATCTTCACATATACCTTAAAAGGTATATTCCAAAGAAGGTTTCTCACCAACCATCTTGTCTTTGCCACTTTTGACACTTACCTTCTTCTCCAAAACTCCTCAACCTCCATTAAAGCTTGAAACATTCATAACTTCAAGCTTTATTGTAATATTTGCAAAGTTTTTAACCAAGGAATCTTATGAAAAATAAGTTTTACAACACTGTTTTAAGTTATTTATGTTCAGAAATGTTTCAAAATACAGGAAAATAATTTAAAACAATAATATTCCTTGATTCAAAAACCTGCAGAGGTGTGACCACGGGGCCGTGCCCGCTAGGCACGGGGCCTTGGCAAGAGTTTCAGTTTCATCCTTTCTGAAATTTTCACCTTGTTTCTCAGAATGTCGAGCCAAAACAGTGGAACATCTTCAGTACACTCGAGAAACAATTGAAGGGGGAGAAGACCATCGATGGAAGCCTCCTTGGTCAACTATGTGTATGCCTTACGAGAAGCCATTGATGAGATGACATCCGTGGAAGAAGCCCTCATTGACCGTATTAATCATTTGACGGTGGGATTAGAGAGTTGCCTCCAAGAAGTCAACATTTTGCACCAAAGGTTGAATATTATTGCAACGCCTCTCATGGTGCCAATCGTCACGCAAGGAGGGTAGTATGTCATGCCGGAAATCATTATCCCAACCGGATGGGATGTCCTTCCTCCGGAACCTCCTCAAGCCGTATTAAACGGAGTTCTAGTAGTCGTTTCATTTCCTCCACAAGATATTGTGGAAAATGAGCCCGTCTTCTTTCTCCCTAGGGAGATTGAGGAATGGCTCAACGACATTTGAGGGACATTCTCCGGTTTCAAGTTCTAAAAACCCTTAGACACCGAAAAATCATTTCCGGGTTTTTATCATATAAAACATCTAGTCGATTTATTTTTATTGTTATTTGTTTTATAACATTTGTATGTTTTTAAGTTTTATAATTGTTATTGTTAATTTAAAATAAAAACAATGATGAAATATTTAAGTAAAGACAAACAATCTGACATTATAAGAGGGTCATATTATTTAGACACCCTTCCCTTATTTCGACACCTTCTATACGGGTCGTATAACCTTTTCAATTTTAAATAAAAACTGTCTAGTGAGCTATACGAGTCGTATAAAGCTATACGGGTCGTATAACTTTCAACACTACACGTATAGGCCTACACTAGTCGTATTGAATGCTTTTCTTTACAATTTTTTATACAATCGTCTATAGTTTTAACAAAGTTTTCCAAAAAACATTTATTTTTAAACAGAAAATATATTTAAAAAAAATATTGTGTAATATAGATCCCGTGTTCACCTCTTATACACATATAAATGTAGTATATGTTAGGTACATATATCGTATAGTGCAGTATAATATACTATAGTATAGGTGAAGTATATGTCCCGTATAGGCTTATAGGTGTAGTATAGGTTCCACGTATGCTTATAGTTGTAATATAGGTATAGTGTAGTTAGTAGGGGTGTTCAAGATCGGATAATCCGGTTTTCGGATATCCGAAATTTCGGATAGTGAAATATTGACATCCGAACCCGAATCTGAAATTTCGGATATCCGATTTTCGGATATCTGAAATTTCGGATTCGGGTTCGGATATCTAATAGAATATCCGAATATCCAATTTTTTATTTAATTTTTATTTTTTTATTATTTTTAATATTTGGAACCAGATTTTTCTGTCACACCCTGGCTTTGCGGAAGCGTGGTTATTTTGGTGTGACTTCTTAATACCATAGCTTAATCATAACAAGCTATATGAAATAAAAACCATGCAAGATCATCCATTAAAATAAGTTTTAAAACCAAAGTAACATAACATTGTCTTGGAACTACACCATCATAACATAAAGCATTGTTTTGAAAGGCATAAACATCAACATGAATAAAACGCAGTTTAAGGACTGTGACTCGTCCAGGTAAAAGTCACATCCCCTAAACCTGGATGACCTCGGAACCCATATGCAGCGGGAAAACATAACATACCGCGCCAGATCTTTAATTCCCTGAAATACATGTAAGTTGGGAAAAATTAACAATAATGTTGAGCGAGTTCATGTGTAAGTGAGTAAATAAACCTTTGTATGTATAAAAACCCTGGTATGTAGCAAATAAGGAAAAAGAGATCACCAATGGTTTGCAAGGCCATTGATATGTGTGAAGTGCAAGTAGGGAGACTCAAACCTAGCGGATTTATGCGTCGGGCACAAAGTCACCCCGAGGTCCGTTCTGTTTGGGCCTGGGGCTGGGCTCGCTACACCCAGATAGATCTACCGCTCCTGTCCCTCGGTCCTACCTTGAGGATTAATGGCCTCAAGTTTCCGCCTACCCACTCACATGATCTAAGTAGTAACCCTCCTTACGCTAACCATACCATGTAAAAAGTACTCGTAATCATAGTAACATGTATTTCACCCCCGCAGTTTAGAAAACTGAAAACAGTTAAGAGAAAAGGGGGACATGAACTCACAGTGGTGCGTCTCTACCAAGTATATCTCCTGATCAAGCAGCTGTGCGACGACCTACACGTACTAACTCTATTAGACGGATGGCCGTGCCTTAGCTTAAGGTTTAAGTTTTTTGGGAAATAGTTAGACAACTATTTCGTGTTTATGTTTTTGTAAATACTTGGTAATTATTCTCCTTCCCAAGGATGGGGGATTTAATACATGCGTGTTCGCAAAATTCGAAATACATTATTAAGTCTCACTTAATATATTTTATTCCATTTGTCCAAAAAAAAATACTTTACTCCCCAAAATATAAATATTTTTCCCAAAATAATACTTTGACAAAAATACGTGCTCATAAATATTTTCTTAAAATGCGTAAGTTACGTTTTGAAGATCGGGTGGTAATAATTATACCGTTGTAACTTAAATAATTATTGTGAAGGCGTTCGTATTATTTTGGAATCGTTAACATTCGGTAATATTATTTTTACCCTAAAAATAATATTCGTATAGTTCACAAAATAATCATAGAAATTCACAAGTGTTGCTATGAAAAACATATATTCTAAATATATATATTTCAGGTTTTATTTTGTGAAAATCCCACCTCCGACACTTAGAAATTTTGTAAACAGAATCATGGCGAAATTTAGGTCTTTGAAAACAAGTTAAAGATGTATTTCTAACACTTGTGATGAAAATATTTTCAAGTGTTAGGTTTTTAGAAAAATTTCGCCAGAGTTTCCCCTATAACTGGAGGTGGCCGCGCTTTCAAGCGTATCATTTTCTTATATAATTCAAATCAACTATTTTCTTATTCAACCAAAACAATATCCAAAGCATCAAACTAGTCAAAATATATATAAATCGCATAAATTACATGAACTTGTGGTTTGTCCAAAATTTGTAGAAATTTCCATTACTTTTAGTGGATCTTTGCAATACTCTACTCGGTTTCGTAAAAGCCTCGGTTTTAAAGAAATTCCATCTTTACAACTTCTTGTAAAATTTGACAAAACTAGTTCTTTGTCGAAACTTAGTGTTACACAAGTATTTACACACTTGTGTGTTTGCTAAAATCATTCTTGTTTATGAAAGATCCGTCTTTAAAAGTATGTTTTCTCTTGACACGTGGTCCTTTGAAAATACCGTTTGTGGATCCGTAGATCTACTAGTTTTGAACACTATACCATAAGTAAAATCGATTTTACACAAGTTCATGTTTAATGTGTGGTAGAGTTTCATCATTTAACCCTTTGTACACTTAAACAAACTCTATGTCATGATCCATGATCACGACTAATCCGGGTTAGATGATGATCCGAGCTACCACATCATAGATCGGCACTAAATAATCACACAAAACAAATCTTACAAGATTTACACAACCCTTGTGTTATTAACCAACATTTTTAACATTTTAGTAGACTTTTACATATCATCTTGTAAGTTCACGAGTTTTAACCGTCATATATTATTTTAACCACTTTAAAATAGATCGAGAGTGTGTTTAAAGCAACTTACTACTAGCTCGAGGCTAGGGAAGAATCTAGTCGAAAAATGCGTGGATAAAAGCAATAGGGTGAGGTCCTTCACGTTCCGAATGCACCAAGCTTCCTCGTATGAGATCCTTAACACTTGTAAACTCTTGTAATAGCTTGATGGAAATCGAAAGATGGATGGATGGTAGAGGGGATGTTCGGCCGAGAGCTTACAAGGAGAGGGAGAGAGTGTGTGTTGTGAGTTGAGTGATGGAAAGGTTAAGTGTGTTATGTCTTGAACTTATAGGCAATTCACATGATCATTAACCAAAGGATCATATGTCTAATTGATATTAGACAAAGATGATTTAAATAATCATCAAAGTACAAAGGGTGTCCCCCTTGGGGACGGTTCGGTTAGAGAGGGGGGGGGGGTCTTGGTTCAATCTCAACCATGTAGTTAGGACATTAGTTAAGTTAAGTGAAGGTTAACACGGTTACTATTGTGTTATGCGTTATAGCGGGTGTTAGGGTATTCAGGGGCCCTAACTGGTTCAGAAAAAGAAAAACAATGTATATGGCAATATTTTTATGTTCCGGGTAAAGTCCGGTTGTTCGATTGGATAATAATCCGTTAAAGTGCTTAACAAAGCTTTAAAGTGTCGTTAATACTATTTTTAGTGACACAACTTATTCCTGACACTTTGGAAAGTGTCTAGTAATGTTTTTCTCATGTTTTGGCACTTTATTAGTTAGCTAGATGCTGAATTTTAATTAAAGTACTGAATTTTGTACTTAAAGTACGTTTTAGGCACATCCGGTCACTGTAATCTATTCCTGGTGACGCAGTTCTACAACCCTTATATCCCTACACTCACCACTAGTGTAGCAAACTATCTCAGGCTCTTACAGGCCTTAGAGGCAGTGTCTGCCTGATGCTGGTTATATCAGCATGTTTAGTGGGTATCCCGTATAGTGTGCTCACTGTGCTTTTTGTGCATCAAGGTTGTCACTGATGTTTGTGTAAAAATAATAGAGTGACAGTATAAAATGTGATGCAAGAGTATGTACGTATCAGAAATCAGTAAGCAGTTTAATCACAGTTGTAAGCAAGCACAGTAATTAAGCAGTAATTAAATATTAATTAAGTCGTACGGATACCTGGTTTAGTGAGGGTTGTCACATTCTCCCCCCGTTAGAAAAATTTCGTCCTGAAATTTTAAGTTCTGCTTCTAGAAGCAGGGTTCTTGGGAAATAGGTGGGGGTATTTCTCTTTCATCCGGTCCTCACGCTCCCAGGTGTATTCAGGACCATGTCTGGCATTCCAACGAACTTTGACGAGCTTGACACTGCTCCGGCGGGTCTTGTTTACTTTCCAATCCGTAACCTCAACAGGTTCTTCAATGAAATGGAGCGTGTCGTCAACATGAATCTTGTTGATGGGAATGACAGCGGTATCTTGAGTTGGACTTCTCTTCAGGTTGGATACATGAAATGTATCGTGAACTCCATTCAGTTCAGCAGGTATGTCCAGCTTGTAAGCTACTAGCCCTATTCTATCCAAAATTCTGAAAGGGCCAATGTAGCGCGGATTCAACTTCCCACGCTTTCCGAAGCGTGCCACACCCTTCCAGGGTGAAACTTTCAATAAAACCATATCTCCAACTTGGAATTCCAAATGTTTCCGGTTTGGATCTGCATAGGCTTTCTGTCTTTCGCGAGCTGCTTCGATGCGTTTTCGAATCTTCGCAATCTTGTCTGTCGTCTCTTGGATGATTTCAGGACCAACAAGCTGCCTATCACCTGCGTCAGCCCAGCATAGGGGTGATCGACACTTGCGTCCGTAAAGAGCTTCAAATGGCGCGGCTCCAATACTGGTGTGGTAGCTGTTGTTGTATGAAAATTCGACCAATGGTAAATGTTTATCCCAGCTACCACTAAGATCCATTACACATGCTCTCAGCATATCCTCCAGTGTCTGAATAGTTCTTTCACTTTGCCCATCAGTTTGCGGATGAAACGCAGTGCTCAGATTTAATTGTGAGCCAAAAGCTTCTTGGAAGGATTGCCAAATCCTTGATATGAAACGTCCATCTCTATCAGAGATGATCGAGAGAGGCACTCCATGACGTGCAACGATTTCTCTCATGTATATTTCCGCCAGTTTGCTAGTATTGTCCTTCTCTCTGATAGGTAAGAAGTGCGCTGACTTCGTTAATCGGTCCACTATTACCCAAATAGTGTCATGGCCTCTTGGCGTTCTTGGCAACTTTGTAATAAAATCCATGGAGATTTGTTCCCATTTCCACTTGGGAATCTCAGGTTGTTGCAGAAGTCCTGAAGGCTTCTGGTATTCCGCTTTCACCTTAGCACACGTTAGACACTTGCTCACATAAACAGCAACATCGCCCTTCATCCTAGGCCACCAATAGTAATCCTTGAGATCGTGATACATCTTATCCGCTCCTGGATGGATAGAGTACCGCGATTTGTGAGCTTCATCAAAAATAACTTTCCTTAAACCACCAAACAGAGGAACCCAAATCCTTTTATCAAAACATAACGTTCCTTCCTCGTTTGGCACCAAAAGCTTCTCCATCCCACGGAGATATTTTTCTTCAAGATTTCTTTCCTTAAGAGCTTCTTTCTGCGCGGCACGAATGCGCAAGGAAAGATCGGTTTGGATAATCATTTCTAAAGCCCTAACCCTTATGGGCTTGATCCTCTCTTTTCGACTTAGGGCGTCGGCAACTACATTCGCCTTCCCTGGATGATACTTTATCTCGCAATCGTAATCATTTAACAACTCAACCCATCGTCTTTGTCTCATATTCAACTCCTTCTGGTTGAATATGTGTTGTAGGCTCTTATGATCTGTAAAAATTGTACATTTCGTACCATATAGGTAGTGTCTCCAGATCTTTAAAGCAAATATCACTGCGCCTAGCTCCAAATCGTGCGTGGTATAGTTCTTCTCATGTACCTTCAACTGACGTGATGCGTAAGCAATAACCTTCTGGCGTTGCATCAACACGCAACCCAATCCTTGACGCGAGGCGTCACAGTATACCACGAAATCGTCAGTACCTTCCGGTAGTGCTAGGATTGGCGCATTGCAGAGCTTAACCTTCAATAGCTGAAACGCTTCTTCCTGTTTGATTCCCCAATCAAACTTCTTATCTTTCTGGGTGAGGAGCGTCAATGGTTGAGCAATCTTTGAAAAATCCTCAATGAACCTTCGATAGTAGCCAGCCAAACCCAAGAATTGTCGAATCTCGGTTGGCGTCTTTGGCATTTCCCAACTCTTGATCGCTTCGATCTTGGTTGGATCCACATGGATTCCATCTCCATTTACCACATGTCCAAGAAATTGGACTTCACGTAGCCAAAATTCGCACTTAGAGAATTTGGCATACAGTTGTTCTTTCTTCAGCAGCTCCAAAATAGCTCTTAGATGCTGTTCGTGCTCAGCCTTTGTCCTTGAATAAATCAAGATGTCGTCGATAAACACAATCACGAACTTGTCCAAGTACGGCTTGCAAACTCTATTCATCAAGTCCATAAAGACTGCAGGTGCGTTTGTCAACCCAAACGGCATAACAAGGAACTCGTAGTGTCCATAACGAGTTCTGAAGGCTGTCTTTGGGATACTCTCCTCTTGTATCCTTAACTGATGGTATCCAGATCGCAAATCGATCTTTGAGTAAAAGCTTGAACCTTGCAGTTGATCAAACAGATCATCAATTCTTGGCAGAGGATATCTATTCTTGATCGTCAGCTTGTTCAGCTCCCGGTAGTCTATGCACATTCGAAAACTACCGTCCTTTTTTTGACAAACAGGACCGGAGCTCCCCAAGGCGAGAAGCTTGGTCGGATAAATCCCTTGTCTAACAACTCTTGAAGTTGTGTCGACAATTCTTGTATCTCAGACGGGGCAAGTCTATAAGGTGCCTTAGCCACAGGCGCGGCGCCTGGGACTAAATCGATGTGAAACTCCACTTGCCTCTGAGGCGGCAGTCCAGGCAAGTCCTCCGGGAAGACTTCCGGATACTCCCTTACGACAGGGATGTCTTCGATCTTCGGTTCTGCAGCTTTCTTGTCTACAATGTGTGCCAGGAAGGCAGCACATCCCTTCTGTAAACACTTTCGCGCTTTCAGGCAGCTGATAATTCTTAAAGGCGTATCACGCTTTTCACCATGAACCACAATCGTTTCTCCATCTTCGGTTGGGATGCGAATGATCTTCTCGTGGCAGACAATTTCTGCCTTGTTACTTGATAACCAATCCATTCCTACTACCACGTCAAAGCTCCCCAGCTGGACTGGTAGTAGATCCAAAGCAAACTCACGTTCTCCCAACTCGATTGCACAACCTTTGATTACTTCATTGGCTTCTACTAACTTCCCATTAGCCAATTCGATTGAGTAGGGAATATCTAACTTATTAGCGGCTAAACCAAGCATATTCTTAAACTCTAACGATACGAAGCTATAATCGGCACCAGTATCAAATAAAACGGATGCAAAGCGTTGGTTTACAGGGAACGTACCAGTAACAACATTGGGATCCTGGCGCGCTTCCCTCGCTTCGATATTGAAAACCCTTCCACGCGCTTGATTCAATTCTGGGCAGTTTCGCTTATAATGCCCAATATCACCACAGTTAAAGCATCCAGGTCTTTGCCCGTTTCCACCCCCATTTCCAGCTTGGTTATTCCTTTGGTTATGATTCACAGCGCCTGCTTGATTCGCATTGTTGCCTCGATTCCCATTACCTCCATTGTTTCCTTGTGGGCGATTTCCATTTCCACCCCGGTTATTGTTTCTGTTTCCAAATCCTCCTTGGCCTCCCTGGCCAACAGTGGCCCAACACGAATCCTTCAAGTGGCCAGGTTTCCCACACGCTTCACACACCTTCAAACTACATCGGCCAGAATGGTGACGCTGGCAGGTGTTGCACTTGGGCTGGGTGCCCATATATCCTTTTCCTTTCTTTCCACCACCAGCTGTAACCTGAGCTGGCGCGTTTGGCTCTCCTTTCTTAACAACACCACTAGTGCCTTGTTTGAAGTTCGAGAACTTTCTTTTGCTACCTCCGGATGACTCGACGTGAGTCTCTTTCTTCTTTGTCTCGATCTCATCGAACTTGTTCAGGCGGATAGCCTCCTCAGTGAGAGCCACGCTCAAATCGGTTGCCTCAGTAATTGTTGCAGGCTTGGAGGAGGTCACCATGCTTATGATTTGAGGAGCTAATCCCCAAATGAAGTGTTCAATCCTCTTGAATTCTGGAGTGACCATATAGGGTACCACATGCGACAGGTCGTGAAACCTCTGAACATATTCCGCGATCTTCGGACCTTCCATCTTCAAATGCCAGAACTCAGTTTCCAATCTTTGGATTTCCGAGCGAGAACAATACTTTTTGCGCATTAGTTCCTTCAGTTCGGTCCATGTTAGTGCGTAGGCAGCAGCTTCACCAAGTGTCTGCACTTGCAAATTCCACCAAGATAGGGCTCCATCCAAAAATAGCCCAGAAATGTAGGTGACTTGCTGGTCTGGTGCACATTTGCTCATGCGGAGAACAGATTCAGTCTTCTCGGCCCAACGAACAAAAGCGACAGCACCTCCGGTGCCATCAAAGTTGACAGGCTTGCAGTCTAGAAACTGCTTGTAGGTGCACCCTGCACATACGTTACAACATATGAATGGCATTAGCATCCTTGCTAGAGATATCCAATTAGATCATGGTATGTCTTAATGACTTAGTATTACCATGAGGTGGATTGTTGTTGCCATTGTTGTTTGAGCTGCTTCCACTGGGTCCTCCTTGCGAGGCGGCGTATTGCGCGATGGCATCAGCGATGACTTGTTGGAGTTCTGCCTCATTGGTAGGCATCGGCGTTTGACGTCTCGGCGGCATCTTCTAAAAGATGGGTTCACGTCGGTCAGACCATAATAAAGCGTACGTATATAATGATAGTAATAGTACATAACATCTCATGTTATAATCATATCAATCACACAACATCCCATGTCATAAAACATAAATAATCAATCAGAACATCACATATGATGAGAATACTGCGATTGCCATATATCGAGACCACATAGTAAGTGTACAGGTACATAATAGTGTCATACATCATCAACGACTAAGGGCTACATCACCCCAGTCCAAAAGAATATCAAATCAGTGTCAATACATCCATATACATGTCACAAAAGTCAGAATCAAAATGTAGTCTCCAAAAATGCTGTGCAGTCAAAACAATCGCCGTCTTCTCACCAGCGTCCACCCGTATGGTACTGAAGAGCTCTACACTGATGGCGGTGGAGGAGGGGGAAAATGGGTGTAGAACAAACGACGCAAATGGAGCCAGTCCTCCTCCATGGCTCTCTGGGTACGCAACCAAGAAGCAACCTGCTGCTCAAGTGCCAAAAGGCGTGCAGCATAGTCAGGTAACAATGGTCGAGGGTGCTGCGAAGAAGCAGAGTGGGTCTGACCCTGACACTGGCACGGCGGTGGCTGAGCTCTCTCAAGCTCCTGGATACGCCGTGTGAGTGCCTCCTGCTGGACAACAAACGACATCAGAACGTCCTCAATAGAATACCCCATATGGAAAGGATGGTAGGGGTCGGTCAGTGGCATAACAGATGGTGACATCCAGAGAAACGGCTCGCTGGCTGGATCAAAAGGTGGCACAAAGAATGGAGATGCAGGGGGAATAGCAGATGAAGACTGTGGCATAACTGGAATAGATGTCGGCATATGTCCAAAAGGATGAGACGAGGAACCCTCTCCAGGTCGAGCTGGAGGTGTGTACTGTGCAAATGAAAAAGAGAAATCAACGTGACGTGCATCGGTGGTATGAGGAGGAATAGGTGGAAGCTCATCATCCGCAGGAATCCACCCATGCTGGGCGTGCTCATCTCGTGGGTCAATCTGTGCCTCAAAACGTGCTCGATCAAACTGTACAGGCATAGGGTCAAGGTGGGGTGCAACAAGAGGGTCAGCAGGTATATCAGCGATAAGTGGGGGATCAACATGATCAGCAGCAATAACATGGTCACCCTCCAGTAGTGGTGCATCAGCAGGGTGATCATCAATGGGTAGGTCAGCAATCACAGGATCAATGGGCATGCCAGCATGAACAGGGTCATGCTCAAACTCTGGGTCAAGAGCAGCTACTGGCTCAAGGGCCATGGCAGGCTCGAGATCAATGAACTCCATATCAAAATCTGCATGATCAGCGAATGCAGGGTCAACTGGGTCTACTGGGTCAACCATAGGCTGATCCAAGTGGATGAACTCTATCTCCTGGTCCGGGTCAAATCCAGGGGAAAAACAGGGTCTGAATCCTCATCAAGGTCGTGATCGAAAGCAAATCTAGGAGGAGAGACAGCAGATGATGCCCTGTCAGGATCTGAACCGTGTGAATAGTGCTGTGTGCTCCGAGTGTGTGACGGTGCGGAGGCCACAGACTCGAAGGAGTCTGGAGCGGGTGAGTGTGCAGGTGACTCCTCAGCTGGAGCATCTGCGAGTAACAAAAGACCACCGTCAGCTAGAAGGGCCTCGCCCTCAACATCGTCCTCCAGGGGCTCATCATCAAACAGATCGATGTCGTCGTCAACGTCGGCGTCGAGGAGCATATCGTAAGCAGGATAAATGGCCAAAGGTATGGGAGCAGGGATCTCTACGAGTGGTAGGTACCCAGCAAAAGGGCCATCAGCGGGCTCATCGACAGCGTCGGGCAGCGCAAAGAGCTGAAAGTCGTCCTCGTCTGTGCTGGTAACATCTGATGTGTGGACCTCGTGCTCTGGAGACTCTAAGTCATCTGATACTATGGGTCTAGGGTCCGTGGTGTCCGAATCACCTGTGCCGGACGAGTCCATGGTGTCTGTAACACAAACACAAATATGTACAAATAATCAATCATATAATCTGATAAGCACATTAGTCACCAAGTAAGCAATCAAATAATTCTTCCTAGTCCCACTGGCCTCCCAGCCTCTCAGACTGCTCTTCCTAGTCCTACAAGCCAAATTCTCCCAGCCTCTCAGACTACTCTTCCTAGTCCCACTAGCCAAATTCTCCCAGCCTCTTAGACTGCTCTTCCTAGTCCTACTAGACAACTACCTCGGTCTCCTAGACCGAGCCTCGGTCTTCCAGACCGAGCCTCAGCCTCCCAGACTGAGCCTATAAATAATAAATAAATGTGCTCAACATTTGTTTGTAAAAAGTTTTGGATCTGGACTTGAGTGGTATGCAGTGTAAAAATGTTTTCGTGAGAGCCCTAGTGATCATAGTCTAGACTCGAGAAGGAATCCTAGTTCGCTATGATCAGAGCTCTGATACCAAGCTGTCACACCCTGGCTTTGCGGAAGCGTGGTTATTTTGGTGTGACTTCTTAATACCATAGCTTAATCATAACAAGCTATATGAAATAAAAACCATGCAAGATCATCCATTAAAATAAGTTTTAAAACCAAAGTAACATAACATTGTCTTGGAACTACACCATCATAACATAAAGCATTGTTTTGAAAGGCATAAACATCAACATGAATAAAACGCAGTTTAAGGACTGTGACTCGTCCAGGTAAAAGTCACATCCCCTAAACCTGGATGACCTCGGAACCCATATGCAGCGGGAAAACATAACATACCGCGCCAGATCTTTAATTCCCTGAAATACATGTAAGTTTGGAAAAATCAACAATAATGTTGAGCGAGTTCATGTGTAAGTGAGTAAATAAACCTTTGTATGTATAAAAACCCTGGTATGTAGCAAATAAGGAAAAAGATATCACCAATGGTTTGCAAGGCCATTGATATGTGTGAAGTGCAAGTAGGGAGACTCAAACCTAGCGGATTTATGCGTCGGGCACAAAGTCACCCCGAGGTCCGTTCTGTTTGGGCCTGGGCCTGGGCTCGCTACACCCAGATAGATCTACCGCTCCTGTCCCTCGGTCCTACCTTGAGGATTAATGGCCTCAAGTTTCCGCCTACCCACTCACATGATCTAAGTAGTAACCCTCCTTACGCTAACCATACCATGTAAAAAGTACTCGTAATCATAGTAACATGTATTTCACCCCCGCAGTTTAGAACACTGAAAACAGTTAAGAGAAAAGGGGGACATGAACTCACAGTGGTGCGTCTCTACCAAGTATATCTCCTGATCAAGCAGCTGTGCGACGACCTACATGTACTAACTCTATTAGACGGATGGTCGTGCCTTAGCTTAAGGTTTAAGTTTTTTGGGAAATAGTTAGACAACTATTTCGTGTTTATGTTTTTGTAAATACTTGGTAATTATTCTCCTTCCCAAGGATGGGGGATTTAATACATGCGTGTTCGCAAAATTCGAAATACATTATTAAGTCTCACTTAATATATTTTATTCCATTTGTCCAAAAAAAAATACTTTACTCCCCAAAATATAAATATTTTTCCCAAAATAATACTTTGACAAAAATACATGCTCATAAATATTTTCTTAAAATGCGTAAGTTACGTTTTGAAGATCGGGTGGTAATAATTATACCGTTGTAACTTAAATAATTATTGTGAAGGCGTTCGTATTATTTTGGAATCGTTAACATTCGGTAATATTATTTTTACCCTAAAAATAATATTCGTATAGTTCACAAAATAATCATAGAAATTCACAAGTGTTGCTATGAAAAACATATATTCTAAATATATATATTTCAGGTTTTATTTTGTGAAAATCCCACCTCCGACACTTAGAAATTTTGTAAACAGAATCATGGCGAAATTTAGGTCTTTGAAAACAAGTTAAAGATGTATTTCTAACACTTGTGATGAAAATATTTTCAAGTGTTAGGTTTTTAGAAAAATTTCGCCAGAGTTTCCCCTATAACTGGAGGTGGCCACGCTTTCAAGCGTATCATTTTCTTATATAATTCAAATCAACTATTTTCTTATTCAACCAAAACAATATCCAAAGCATCAAACTAGTCAAAATATATATAAATCGCATAAATTACATGAACTTGTGGTTTGTCCAAAATTTGTAGAAATTTCCATTACTTTTAGTGGATCTTTGCAATACTCTACTCGGTTTCGTAAAAGCCTCGTTTTTAAAGAAATTCCTTCTTTACAACTTCTTGTAAAATTTGACAAAACTAGTTCTTTGTCGAAACTTAGTGTTACACAAGTATTTACACACTTGTGTGTTTGCTAAAATCATTCTTGTTTATGAAAGATCCGTCTTTAAAAGTATGTTTTCTCTTGACACGTGGTCCTTTGAAAATACCGTTTGTGGATCCGTAGATCTACTAGTTTTGAACACTATACCATAAGTAAAATCGATTTTACACAAGTTCATGTTAAATGTGTGGTAGAGTTTCATCATTTAACCCTTTGTACACTTAAACAAACTCTATGTCATGATCCATGATCACGACTAATCCGGGTTAGATGATGATCCAAGCTACCACATCATAGATCGGCACTAAATAATCACACAAAACAAATCTTACAAGATTTACACAACCCTTGTGTTATTAACCAACATTTTTAACATTTTAGTAGACTTTTACATATCATCTTGTAAGTTCACGAGTTTTAACCGTCATATATTATTTTAACCACTTTAAAATAGATCGAGAGTGTGTTTAAAGCAACTTACTACTAGCTCGAGGCTAGGGAAGAATCTAGTCGAAAAATGCGTGGATAAAAGCAATAGGGTGAGGTCCTTCACGTTCCGAATGCACCAAGCTTCCTCGTATGAGATCCTTAACACTTTTAAACTCTTGTAATAGCTTGATGGAAATCGAAAGATGGATGGATGGTAGAGGGGATGTTCGGCCAAGAGCTTACAAGGAGAGGGAGAGAGTGTGTGTTGTGAGTTGAGTGATGGAAAGGTTAAGTGTGTTATGTCTTGAACTTATAGGCAATTCACATGATCATTAACCAAAGGATCATATGTCTAATTGATATTAGACAAAGATGATTTAAATAATCATCAAAGTACAAAGGGTGTCCCCCTTGGGGACGGTTCGGTTAGAGAGGGGGGGTCTTGGTTCAATCTCAACCATGTAGTTAGGACATTAGTTAAGTTAAGTGAAGGTTAACACGGTTACTGATGTGTTATGCGTTATAGCGGGTGCTAGGGTATTCAGGGGCCCTAACTGGTTCAGAAAAAGAAAAACAATGTATATGGCAATATTTTTATGTTCCGGGTAAAGTCCGGTTGTTCGATTGGATAATAATCCGTTAAAGTGCTTAACAAAGCTTTAAAGTGTCGTTAATACTATTTTTAGTGACACAACTTATTCCCGACACTTTGGAAAGGGTCTAGTAATGTTTTTCTCATGTTTTGGCACTTTATTAGTTAGCTAGATGCTGAATTTTAATTAAAGTGCTGAATTTTGTACTTAAAGTACGTTTTAGGCACATCCGGTCACTGTAATCTCATTCCTGGTGACGCAGTTCTACAACCCTTATATCCCTACACTCACCACTAGTGTAGCAAACTATCTCAGGCTCTTACAGGCCTTAGAGGCAGTGTCTGCCTGATGCTGGTTATATCAGCATGTTTAGTGGGTATCCCGTATAGTGTGCTCACTGTGCTTTTTGTGCATCAAGGTTGTCACTGATGTTTGTGTAAAAATAATAGAGTGACAGTATAAAATGTGATGCATGAGTATGTACGTATCAGAAATCAGTAAGCAGTTTAATCACAGTTGTAAGCAAGCACAGTAATTAAGCAGTAATTAAATATTAATTAAGTCGTACGGATACCTGGTTTAGTGAGGGTTGTCACATTTTCGGATAGTTTCGGATATCCGAATATAAATTTCGGATATCCGAATATAAATTTCGGATATTTTTCGGATATTTCGGATATTTTTTCGGATATTTCGGATATTTTTCGGATACTTCGGATATTTTTCGGATACTTCGGATATTTTCGGATATTCGGATATCCGAAAAAAATAAAAATTAAATTTTCGGATATTTTCCGATAATCCGATTATCCGAAAATTCTCAAAATCACTATCCGAATCCGAATTTTTGGATTATCCGATTTTCGGATATCCGAAAATTCGGATATTTTGGATACGGGTTTTCGGATATTTCGGATTCGGTTTCGGATTCGGATTTTTTTGAACACCCCTAGTAGTTAGTATATGTATAGTATAGGTGTAGTATAAGTCATGTATAGACCTATATGTGTAGTATAGGTCTCATATAGGTGTAGTATACGAATAATATACTATATATAATAATGTATAATGATACAATACGACAGATACAATTCAATACAAAATGACATATAATCATATATAGAATACGATACCACACGTAACCGAGCGACGCCGATACAACACGTATAGACAATATACATCACAATACGACACGTAATGACAAAATACGTCAAAATACAACAGGTATACATCATAAAAAGCAAAAACCTAATTTAAAGAAAAAATATTTAACCTCTATACAACTCGTATAGATCAAAAGTGTGTCGTATACGACTCGTATAGATCTATACGAGTCGTATAGGGTCTTTTGTATTAGGCTACGCATTAGTTTATCCTTTATACGAGGCTTTATATGACTCGTATGGGTCTATACGAGTCATATAAAACCCTTATAGGACAGCGTTCTGAACTATACGAATCGTATTGGGGTAAAATCAATTTTCCTTTAAATTGGGTTTTGTCTTTTAATGACGTATGCGTGTCGTATTGTGACATATATTGTTTATACGTATTGCATCGATGCCGCTTGGTTACGTGTGGTATAATATTGTATGATTATGTGTCAATTTGTATTGAATACAACTGTAGCATTATATGTCGTATTGGCGAGGCCTATACTATACTATATTATATTGTACTGTACTGTACAGGACCTATACTACCCATATATTATACTATATGATATATATACTACATATATACGATACTACACCTATACTATACGATACATATACTACACATATACTATAGTATACTATATTATATTATACATATACCAATGAGGTGGTGGTGGAGTGGGACCCAAGTTCGAATCCTGCCCTCCCCATTATTTTCTGCGGCACCTGGTGATGATGGGAGAATAGGCGAATAGGTGAAGATCGGTAGTTCGATCCTTGAACTGAGCGGGTTTTACCTCACCGCACTGTCGTGCCTTCGGGCGAGTGTTCATGGGCTTTGGCCCTAGGTGAGGGTTTTCCACGGTTCGGAGGCGAGTGTATCCCGATGTGGTAAATTTCGCCAGTAGCCAATTTTGAGGATTCGTTGGCCGTTAAAAACAATAGACTGACGCTTAGGGTGTAAGGAGTGTATGCAGGGGTGGACTTACCCCTAGCCCAAGGTGGGCGGGCGCACCCCCGGGAAAAAAAATTAGTGCTATTTTCTGTTGAAAATCCCGTCCGCACCCCTTGGGATTTTTTCGTCCGCACCCCTTGAATTTTTTCATCCGCACCCCTTGGGATTTTTCGTCCACACACTTTAGGTAAAAAAAATGTTATCGATTTATATTTTAAATTTTTGTAGTAAACTCTAATTAAAAAATACTACCAAAATTATATAAACTTATACTACCCAACTTAACCCAAATACCCAATACCTTAACCCACTATTTCATTAAACATAATTAGCCCACTAATTACTAGCCCATTAATGTCACACCCCGACCACGTAAAACAACAAATCGTGGCGGAAACGTCGGGGAGTGTTGTAACAGAATTATTGTTTCAAACCATGGATACAAAAGAGTTTCGTTTTATTAAATATTAAACATTAACATTGTCTTTGAAACTGAACAAGCAAATTATATATCGACTATCATTATTGTTATGTCACTAAGGTCTCGTCCAGATCCTATGTGACTTATGCATCCTAGCAATCAACCTTAAGCAATATCACCTGAAACATATGTAAAAACAAAGTCAGCAAAGAAATGCTGGCGAGTACATAGTTTTTGTATGAGTGTTAGATTCATGGCTCGTTGAAATATCTCGTACAACTTTGTTAATCGATATTGGAAACCTTGTTTTGTAAAATGTTTGTATTGTAAAATGAATAACCAAATCAAGCAGATTGGTTATAATTTATAAACCTCAATGCCATGAATCTTAACCCAAAACATTTGTTTATGGAAACCAAATCGTAAATCGTTCTCGCAATAAAACTCGTATGGTTTATATAGTTTCGTAAACATCATTGTGTGACATCGTTTAACTCGTTCTCGTTATAGATCATCGTTCATTTGTTTAAAGCGTTCATAATCGTTCAATCGTTCAAAATTGTTCTCGTACAAATCGTTCTTGTTTTAATTGTGAAAACTACTTTTGGTCGTCTCGCTAATAACATTCAAACCTTCGTGACTCGTTCATCGTTCAACTCGTATTAACAAACCACCAAAGGGTAAGTTAACAATCATCAGGTTCAGTCGTTACCCACATAACCATGGGTGCAGTCGGATAACGGGATTTGTCGGATCCTATGGTACCATAACCTAATACTGGTCGGTTCGGCCAAAATTAATGAATGTCATTCGTTATGTAACTACAACCAACAAGTTCGTTCACATTATCGAAATCGTTATTAATTTAGTATAAACCATCGTAATCGTTTTTGATACCATCGTTAAAATATCGAAATCGTTTTGATACATATGAATCACCCCAAACAATCGAAAACAGTAAAAAGAGGGGATCTATGTACTCACCTTTGGGTGCGTTTTTAAACGTTAACACAATCCCTCAAATTGTTTATGGGTCCTAAATTAAATAAGAATGATTTTAATAATCAAAAACCCACAAAAATTCCGAAGTTTCTCCGATACTTAGAATTTTCACATAACTTTGAGTTTTCTCGAAAAGTTATTATTTTTGATTATTTTGGTGTATTTGTATTTGTATATATATATATATATACTCAAACGTAATACGCATAATCTTGTCAACACTAATACATCATCATACACATATTGTAAAACACATAGCACATTGTGACACATTAAATTTACTTATGAACAACCCATTCTAGTTATGTCGAAAAACACTTATTTTAGCGATTCGGTGACATTTTTGGGCGTCGGAAGTCACGTATGACTAACCGAACACCAAGTAAACTTAATATAAGTTAAAATACTTGTTTTTATATAAAAAATATTAGTTTGGTTACTGATATAAAACAGTTTAATAAAAATCCTCCGAAAAGGCGATTTTTAACCGTTTTACCGCATAGTTTTGCATCAAACGTTACCCGAACCATCCCAAATCGAAACGACTTGAAATTTTAACATAACCCATGTTATTTACTGAATAAAATAATGGTTATACTCATGATAGTGCAGGTCTTAAGTAAAGCACATAAATCTTACAAATTTCACATATTTTACCACTTTTTAAGCTATATGTACAACACGCAAAGCTATCAAACCTATGTCAAAGTCTCATGCCATTATAATACATCAAATAGGGTCATTTTTAGTGCTTATAATCTGTTCAAATTCAGTTTTGTCATACAACTATTTTTTTATCACTTCTTGAGCTCTAAATCAACATATATTCACATGTACAAGTGTCTAAAGCATACTATCATAACATCAACATTTTATATGGGTTTAGATGCATCAAATATGAGATATATTCATGTTTAGTTGCTGATGTACTTTACATTTAACATATCATACATAAATCACCAAATAATTGCATTTTTTTATCATCATTCAAGAACATGTATCACTTAAACAAGTACTTTATCAAAATAAAGCTCAAAACTCAAACACATATGTATATGTGTACGGTTATACATATACATATACATCACCATTTTTTTTGTATCATGACCCATTTCATTTTAGATTTCAAGTTTAGTGAAAATCCCAAGATTCAAGAGAAACTTCAAATCATCAAGAACAACCAAGAATCTAAAGTATGATTTAAAATAAGTGTTATACCTTCAAGATTCAAGTAGGTTGTAGGATGATATTTTGATGATAGGGAGCTTGTAATCACTTGACAACACCTTGGGATCACCTTAGTATCTTCACACCACTTGAAACATGCTTGAAAGGAAGTTTGAATGTGAAGAACAAGACTTGAAGGTGATGAAGATGGAGAGAGGGAGAGGGGACGGTTGTAGGAGGGAGAGAGAGTGAGGTTGAGTGATCTTGTAGGAGTGCTTAAGATCTTGGAAGATATATAAGAGATATCATGAAGGATCTTATAAGATCTTGGAAATATTTTGTAGAGATTTAGAAGACATAAAGAGATATGGAGTGATCTTGGAAAATATTTTTAGTGGGGCCCCCTTATGTGACCGTAAGTTGAGTAGGGGGAGGGGGGTTAAGTGTAATTTTTGATGGTATATTAGATAAAAGTAGGTGTTTACCTGGGTACCGGGTATTTTATCTAGCGTTTAAATCCCGGTTTATGGCGTTCTAAATTATTTTTATTATTCTATATAAATAATCTCGCCAAAATATTACTGAAATAAATTTCAATTGCCAAGACTGGCTGTGTTGTCGGCGTTTTGCAGTATAAGCACTGAGTTGCGCTGTAACATGCGGTACGCGCTTAATCTTGAAAAATAACGTTGTTAGGCGTTTTAATTTATTTTTCAATACGAACCTGATTAAAAATAAATTTTTAATCATAACAGAATATTTTTGGGTTTTAGATATTATCCGGGCGGTCACCAACGTTCGTTTCGCAGTTTTGTCGTAAATAGTTCTAAAGTTCGAATTAACATGTTTTCGCCATACCGAATCCTTCGAAACTTATTTCTAAGTTATGTAAAGGATATTTAGGGTATGTTTATCTTATGTCACAGTTCCGGAGTGTACGTTGTGTTAAACTGATTGCGTTTACGCACCAGTTTGCGTATAACCTTCCACAAAGTGATTTAAAGCTTGAAATCGGAATCGAATCAAATTGTAAAATCATTAAACACAATTGCACATATAATAACACCAAAACACATTGTTTTACATTATACGATGATTACAGAACACAGTTGTCACAGTCTCCCCTACTTTAGGAAATTTCGTCCCGAAATTTTATTTAGAGGATACTTGTGAAAACAAATGCGGGTATTTCGTCTTCATCTGGTCCTCACGTTCCCAAGTAAACTCGGGGCCACGTTTGGATTCCAAGCGAACTTTGACCAATCGAATCTGTTTGTTCTTCAACTGTTTGAATGTACGTTCCTCTATCTCCACGGGTTTCTCGACAAAGTGCATTGTTTCATTGATTTGAATCTCGTCGAGAGGAATGTGAAGATCAGCATCAGCTAAACACTTTCGCAAATTGGACACGTGAAAAGTCGGATGAACATTTCCAAGCTCTGGAGGTAGCTCTAGTCGATAGGCAACCTTTCCAATTCTTTCAACAATCTTAAATGGTCCAACATATTGTGGTGCAAGTTTTCCTTTCTTTCCAAATCTCACCACTCCCTTCCAAGGTGACACCTTGAGTAGGACACGGTCTCCGACTTGAAATTCTAAGGGCTTGCGTCGCATATCCGCATAACTCTTTTGACGGCTTCTAGCTGTCACAAGATTATCGCGGATTTTCTTGATTTTATCTGTTGTTTCTAGAATGAGCTCAGGTCCAGTAAGCAGAGCTTCATCGGTATCATTCCAACAGACAGGTGAACGACATTTTCGACCTTAGAGAGCTTCGAATGGTGCCATATTAATGCTAGCATGATAACTATTATTGTATGATACTCGATCAATGGCAAATGAGAATCCCAATTACCACCAAAGTCTATCACGCATGCTCTAAGCATATCCTCCAAAGTTTGAATCGTCCTCTCAGATTGACCATCTGTTTGGGGATGATACGCAGTGCTTAGATTCAGTTGGGTTCCCAAAGCAGATTGCATGGTCTTCCAAAAATGAGATGAAAATCGAGCATCACGATCGGAAATGATATCTAAAGGAACACCATGTCGTGATACAATCTTGTCTACATAGATCTTGGCAAGCTTTTCAGCAGAGAAATCCTCACGGATTGGTAAGAAGTGAGCAGATTTTGTCAAACGATCAACTACAACCCAAATAGCATCGTGACCTTTAGACGTACGCGGTAACTTAGTAATGAGATCCATTGCAATGTTCTCCCACTTCTAAACCGGTATCTCTGGTTGTACAAGCAAACCAGAATGTCGTTGATGTTCAGCCATGACTTTGAGACAAGTTAGGCATTTCGATACATACAAAGCAACATCCTTCTTCATACCAGGCCACCAGAACTGAGTGCGAAGATCCTTGTACATTTTATCAGCACCAGGATGGATAGAATATCGAGACTTGTGAGATTCATCCATTACTAAGGTGCGAAGATCATCTTGTTTCGGAATCCACAAACGATCCTCGAAGTATAGCAACCCATCGTCCTTCGTTTCAAGTTTAAGTTCGAGTTGAAACGGTAGCTCATATTTCAATAATTCTTTGATCATACAAGATCGTTGAGCTTGAAGGACACGAGATTGAATATCAGATAGAGTTCGAACAGAATGAAGCTTGACTCGTTCCTTTCGACTAAGCGCATCGGCTACGACATTCGCCTTACCAGGATGGTAGCGGATCTCGTAATCATAATTGTTTAAGAGTTCAACCCAACGTCGATGCCTCATGTTCAGATCCTTCTGATTGAGAATATGCTGGAGACTTTTGTGGTCTGTGAAAACCACACACTTCGTTCCATAGAGGTAGTGTCTCCAGATTTTAAGCGCAAAAACCACAGCTCCTAACTCAAGATCATGAGTCGTATAGTTCTTCTCATGAACTTTCAACTGTCTAGACGCATAAGCTATGACTTTACCTCGTTGCATAAGAACGCAACCAAGTCCTAGATTCGACGCGTCACAATAGACAACAAAATCATCGTTTCCCTCAGGCAGAGATAAAATAGGAGCATCACAGAGCTTCCTTTTCAGCGTTTGGAACGCTTCTTCTTGCTTAGGTCCCCACTCAAAAGGCTTATTTTTCTGAGTCAAAGCAGTGAGTGGAACCGCGATCTTTGAGAAATTAGAAATGAATCGACGATAATAACCAGCAAGACCAAGAAATGATCGAATCTCTGTAGGTGTTGTCGGTGTATTCCAATCCTTAATAGCTGCTATTTTGGAAGGATCTACCTGAATACCTTGCTTGTTGACTATATCACCCAAAAACTGAACTTCTTTAAGCCAAAATTCACACTTGGTGAACTTAGCAAAAAGTTGTTCCTTCTTCAGGAGTTCCAGAGTCAAACGAAGGTGTTGCTCGTGCTCGGATCGAGACTTTGAAAAAATGAGAATATCGTCGATAAACACAATGATGAACTTATCAAAATAAGGTTTACAGACCCTATTCATTAAGTCCATGAAGATAGCTAGGGCATTCGTTAAACCAAAAGGCATGACAGTGAACTCGTAGTGCCCATATCTTGTAAGGAAAGCAGTTTTGGGAATATTTTCTTTGAACACGCGAAGTTGATGATACCCAGAACGCAGATCGATCTTGGAAAAGCATGAAGCACCTTGCAGCTGGTCGAAGAGATCATCAATTCTAGGTAGGGGATATCGATTCTTGATGGTAAGCTTATTAAGCTCACGATAATCGATACACATTCGAAAAGATCTATCTTTCTTTTTCACAAAGAGGACAGGAGCTCCCCAAGGCGAAAAGCTCGGACGGATGAATCCTTTATCAGACAACTCTTGAAGCTGTTTCGATAACTCTTGCATCTCCGATGGTGCAAGACGATAAGGTGCTTTCGCAACCGGGTTGGCATTGGGTACAAGGTCAATATGAAACTCGACTTGACGAACTGGAGGCAAACCAGGCAGTTCATCGGGAAACACCTCTGGATAATCCCGAACAATCGGAATATCCTGAATACTCTTGCTCTTGCCTTTCTCCTCGGTGACATGTGCCAGGAAAGCAACATATCCTTTTCGCAAATAACTTTGGGCCTTTGTACACGACATAAGCTTCAAACCACCAGATGGCTTCTCGCCACGAACTTCCAGAATATCGCAAGACGGAAGAGGAATACGAACAATCTTATCGAAACAAACCACCTCAGCATGATGTTTGGCTAACCAATCCATCCCCACGATAATATCGAAACTCCCAAGTTGCATCGGCGTGAGGTCAATGGGAAAAAGATGGTTATCAAGGTTTAACTGACAATCACGGATAACAGAATCGAGAACAAGAGGTTTACCAGTAGCAACTTCGACATATAAGGGTTTCCTCAGTTTAGTCCTAGGTATCGCAAGCAAAGGTTCAAAAGATAGTGAAACAAAACTTCTATCGGCACCAGAATAAAAAAGAATGGATGCAGGTCGATTGTTAACAAGAAACGTACCATTGACGACGAGGTTGTCAGCTCGTGCCTCGTTTGCATTTAGATTGAATACTCGTCCACGAGCGGGATTCGCATTCGCATTGACATTGACATTCACGTTCGGATTTGCATTTGCCAACCTCGGACAGTTGTTGCGGTAGTGACCAAGCTCTCCACAATTGAAACATGAACCCGGTGGGAATCTAGCAGCATTCCCCTGCACTGGAGCTTGATTCTGAACAATCTGATTCTGACCCAAACGACAGACGTTGGCCAGATGCTCAAGCTTACCACACGTTGTGCATTGCTTACAAGCTTGTTGTGCAACATGATGACCGTTGCAGCGAGCACAATGAGGTGCGGTACCAGCATACACTTTCTTCGCAGGTGGTTGAGCTGGTGGGTTCTGAGCATTTTGTGCAGTTACTGCAAAGTTTTGAGCACCTTTTCGCTTTCTCGACTTCTTCGACGACTCACATTTCTTACCCTTACCCTTTTCCTTGACAGATTCGGTCGATTTCTTCTTATCACCCTTGCAGGTAAGTTTACCCTTCCTGACTTGCGACTCAGTCAGGGTAGCAGATAACTCGATCGCTTGACGAACAGTAGTAGGATTGACGCCAGTCACAATATCCTGTATGGAATCGGGTAAACCATCGATATACCTCTCTATCGCTTTATCCAACGGGGTAACCATAGTAGGACACAAAAGACTGAGCTCCTCAAACCGATCCGTATACGCACGGTGTTCTCCCCCATCTTGTTTTAGATCGTCAAACTCTCGTTTCAAAGCTCGAATTTCGTGACGGGGACAAAACTCTCTCATCATGAGAGCTCGAAGCTCTTCCCATGTCTGTGCCAATGCCACTTCGGCACCCCTATCGCGCATCACTCTGTTCCTCCATGTAAGAGCACGCTTCTCAAACACACTTGATGCAAATTCAACCTTACGCCCATTCGGACATTGCACATGTCTGAATGTGTTCTCGATACTTTCGAACCATTGAAGGAGTGCAGTCACTCCTTGTGACCCAGAAAACTTTAGCGGCTTAGCAGAATTGAAATTCTTGAAATTACATTGTGCATTGTTATTATTGTTGTTGTATAGCTCGTGGATTTGGGTCACCACGCCTGGAAGCACAGCAGCCATTTGCTGAGAGACAAGGGCTGCGATTTCTTCAGCAGTAAAAGGTTGTGCATCACGTCGAGAAGGCATTGTCTAACAAGGAAATATGAGAAACGAGTGAGGTCGATAATTAGGAAAAACAAAAGAGGTATTGGAAATATCGACGAAATATAAGGAAGGCGGTCATTTGTTCGTTACCTCAAACAAACAAACGACACGCAGTGACTACTCAAGGTAATGAATCAAAATAATGTATCGCGAAGACATGCTCGCCTATAAGTGAACACTCACCCCAAGAGTTCCCAGGTAAGAGTGACTGGTCCGATTATGTGGATTTGTACGAACACTCTAGCCTTAGACAGAAAACTCAGGGTACAGACATCCACTCTTCCAGTTTGCACGTGTTCACATTATTTAGACCCAAACTTTGATGAGATTTTGAAAACTCAGAAGGCACTAAGACAAAAATGAGTCAAACTGGAAGGGTTCAAAACCTAGTAATCAATCATCCTAGAACGGGTGATTAATTTTCGAAGCAGATTTGGATT
This sequence comes from Helianthus tuberosus, assembly GCA_030545235.1. Lineage (NCBI taxonomy): Eukaryota > Viridiplantae > Streptophyta > Magnoliopsida > Asterales > Asteraceae > Helianthus > Helianthus tuberosus. The sequence continues at coordinate 36,151,183 of CM060357.1, read as the reverse complement.
TTGTTTTAAAAAAAAATTTAAACGCGAATCAACTTGCGTTGGGGTCCTAGAAAGTTATAGTCTAGGTCAAAGTATTACTAATAACCTAATTCCCTATAACCATTGGCTCTGATACCAACTCTTCTGTCACACCCCGACCACGTAAAACAACAAATCGTGGCGGAAACGTCGGGGAGTGTTGTAACAGAATTATTGTTTCAAACCATGGATACAAAAGAGTTTCGTTTTATTAAATATTAAACATTAACATTGTCTTTGAAACTGAACAAGCAAATTATATATCAACTATCATTATTGTTATGTCACTAAGGTCTCGTCCAGATCCTATGTGACTTATGCATCCTAGCAATCAACCTTAAGCAACATCACCTGAAACATATGTAAAAACAAAGTCAGCAAAGAAATGCTGGCGAGTACATAGTTTTTGTATGAGTGTCAGATTCATGGCTCGTTGAAATATCTCGTACAACTTTGTTAATCGATATTGGAAACCTTGTTTTGTAAAATGTTTGTATTGTAAAATGAATAACCAAATCAAGCAGATTGGTTATAATTTATAAACCTCAATGCCATGAATCTTAACCCAAAACATTTGTTTATGGAAACCAAATCGTAAATCGTTCTCGTAATAAAACTCGTATGGTTTATATAGTTTCGTAAACATCATTGTGTGACATCGTTTAACTCGTTCTCGTTATAGATCATCGTTCATTTGTTTAAATCGTTCATAATCGTTCAATCGTTCAAAATCATTCTCGTACAAATCGTTCTTGTTTTAATTGTGAAAACTACTTTTGGTCGTCTCGCTAATAACATTCAAACCTTCGTGACTCGTTCATCGTTCAACTTGTTCAACTCGTATTAACAAACCACCGAAGGGTAAGTTAACAATCATCAGGTTCAGTCGTTACCCACATAACCCCCACATAACCATGGGTGCAGTCGGATAACGGGATTTGTCGGATCCTATGGTACCATAACCTAATACTGGTCGGTTCGGCCAAAATTAATGAATGTCATTCGTTATGTAACTACAACCAACAAGTTCGTTCACATTATCGAAATCGTTACTAATTTAGTATAAACCATCGTAATCGTTTTTGATACCGTCGTTAAAATATCGAAATCGTTTTGATACATATGAATCACCCCAAACCAGTGTTGTAAAAGTCGCTAGGCGGTCCCTAGTCGGCCGACTGGAGAGTTGGGAGTAATCGGAGTACTCGGAGAGTACTCGAGGAGTACACGGACATGGTAAATATAAAGAAAATTAATTGTTAAATATTATTTATGTGTTAAAATAAGCATAATTCTTGTCAACTGAGTATAATTTAAAATGAAACATGTTTAAAGTTCAAATATTCTGAATACAATTCCGACTAGTCTGAGTACAAGGCCGAGTAGTCCGAGTACAAGGCCGAGTAGGCCGATTTTGACCGAGTTTGACCGATTAAAAGTCAACAAACCTGGTTGACCGCCTAGACCGACTGGGGCCCAAACAATCGAAAACAGTAAAAAGAGGGGATCTATGTACTCACATTTGGGTGCCTTTTTAAACGTTAACACAATCCCTCAAATTGTTTATGCGTCCTAAATTAAATAAGAATGATTTTAATAATCAAAAACCCACAAAAATTCCGAAGTTTCTCCGATACTTAGAATTTTCACATAACTTTGAGTTTTCTCGAAAAGATATTATTTTTGATTATTTTGGTGTATTTGTATATATATATACTCAAACGTAATACGCATAATCTTGTCAACACTAATACATCATCATACACATATTGTAAAACACATAGCACATTGTGACACATTAAATTTACTTATGAACAACCCATTCTAGTTATGTCGAAAAACACTTATTTTAGCGATTCGGTGACATTTTTGGGCGTCGGAAGTCACGTATGACTAACCGAACACCAAGTAAACTTAATATAAGTTAAAATACTTGTTTTTATATCAAAAATATCAGTTTGGTTACTGATCTAACACAGTTTAATAAAAATCCTCCGAAAAGGCGATTTTTAACCGTTTTACCGCATAGTTTTGCATCAAACGTTACCCGAACCATCCCAAATCGAAACGACTTGAAATTTTAACATAACCCATGTTATTTACTGAATAAAATAATGGTTATACTCATGATAGTGCAGGTCTTAAGTAAAGCACATAAATCTTACAAATTTCACATATTTTACCACTTTTTAAGCTATATGTACAACACGCAAAGCTATCAAACCTATGTCAAAGTCTCATGCCATTATAATACATCAAATAGGGTCATTTTTAGTGCTTATAATCTGTTAAAAATCAGTTTTGTCATACAACCATTTTTTATCATTCTTGAGCTCTAAATCAACATATATTCACATGTACAAGTGTCTAAAGCATACTATCATAACATCAACATTTTATATGGGTTTAGATGCATCAAATATGAGATATATTCATGTTTATTTGCTGATGTACTTTACATTTAACATATCATACATAAATCACCAAATACTTGCATTTTTTATCATCATTCAAGAACATGTATCACTTAAACAAGTACTTTATCAAAATAAAGCTCAAAACTCAAACACATATGTATATGTGTACAGTTATACATATACATATACATCACCATTTTTTTTTGTATCATGACCCATTTCATTTTAGATTTCAACTTTAGTGAAAATCCCAAGATTCAAGAGAAACTTCAAATCATCAAGAACAGCCAAGAATCTAAAGTATGATTTAAAAATAAGTGTTATACCTTCAAGATTCAAGTAGGTTGTAGGATGATATTTTGATGATAGGGAGCTTGTAATCACTTGACAACACCTTGGGATCACCTTAGTATCTTCACACCACTTGAAACATGCTTGAAAGGAAGTTTGAATGTGAAGAACAAGACTTCAAGGTGATGAAGATGGAGAGAGGGAGAGGGGACGGTTGTAGGAGGGAGAGAGAGTGAGGTTGAGTGATCTTGTAGGAGTGCTCAAGATCTTGGAAGATATATAAGAGATATCTTGAAGGATCTTATAAGATCTTGGAAATATTTTGTAGAGATTTAGAAGACATAAAGAGATATGGAGTGATCTTGGAAAATATTTTTAGTGGGGCCCCCTTATGTGACCGTAAGTTGAGTAGGGGGGGTTAAGTGTAATTTTTGATGGTATATTAGATAAAAGTAGGTGTTTAACTGGGTACCGGGTATTTTATCTAGCGTTTAAATCCCGGTTTATGGCGTTCTAAATTATTTTTATTATTCTATAAAAATAATCTCGCCAAAATAATACTGAAATAAATTTCAGTTGCCAAGACTGGCTGTGTTGTCGGCGTTTTGCAGTATAAGCACTGAGTTGCGCTGTAACATGCGGTTCGCGCTTAATCTTGAAAAATAACGTTTTTAGGCGTTTTAATTTATTTTTCAATACGAACCTGATTAAAAATAAATTTTTAATCATAACAGAATATTTTTGGGTTTTAGATATTATCCGGGCGGTCACCAACGTTCGTTTCGCAGTTTTGTCGTAAATAGTTCTAAAGTTCGAATTAACATGTTTTCGCCATACCGAATCCTTCGAAACTTATTTCTAAGTTATGTAAAGGATATTTAGGGTATGTTTATCTTATGTCACAGTTCCGGAGTGTACGTCGTGTTAAACTGATTGCGTTTACGCACCAGTTTGCGTATAACCTTCCAGAAAGTGATTTAAAGCTTGAAATCGGAATCGAATCAAATTGTAAAATCATTAAACACAATTGCACATATAATAACACCAAAACACATTGTTTGCATTATACGATGATTACAGAACACAGTTGTCACAATTAACCAAACTCAACCTAAGTTCAAACTATAATAATTAAAATAAGCCCAATAGTCCCTTAGAATTCATCCCGCCCTCCCTCTCTTGGGTCTTCTCCTGCCAGCGATCATCGAACACAACAGCAACCACAACAGCACGTCATCAGCAGCCGCGAACCACCGTCGTCCGACACCAAAGGGTAACAAAATTCTTAAATAGGTTTGATATTTCATGTGTTTTGACGTTGTTTATGGTTGTTTAGATTATTTTTATGGTGATTATGTTGTTTAGATGATTTTTAGGGTGATTACACACGATTTCTAGGGTTGAAAATTAAAATTGAAACATTATGTTATGGAGCGATGAACTTATGGATCAATTTGTTTGTGATATGAACCATGAGTAGGGACGTTATGGCGCGATTTCTTTTGTTTTACATGACCCGACCCGACCCGACACGACCCGAACCGACCCGATACGAACCGATTTTTTTACTTATATACCTAGGGGCCTAAAATTTTTAAAAATGTTCCGCACCCCCATGGAAAAATTCTTGGGTCCACCACTGAGTGTATGCCTAATGAGATGGGGCAAACTTTCCACCCACCCAATCATATTGTGCCATGTCATTTCCCCTCTCATTCTCCACTTTTGTCCAAAAACACAAGGGTGGTTTCCCCCAAACCATTTTTTTTAAAGGGATGATTGGTTGAGAAGATACTAGACCCCACCACTTACCTCTCTCCCTCAAGTTCCCCGCTAGCGGCAAAAACTCACCGCAAAAGCTTGCCCCGCGCAGCAAATGATTGATGGTGGTGACTCCCCGTGCGGAAAAAGGTTTTGCTGCTTTCTTCGCAGAGACCACCCCGGACACCCTTAGGGTGTCCGGGGCGCTTTGCGGGGAGGGGTGCGGTGAGGCTAGTCCCCTAGCGGGAACACCGCCGCCGACCCCTCGGGGAGTGTAAGCGGGTAGTGGGGAGCGGTGGGTGTTCACCGCACAACTTTTCAAGTTTTGAACGTTGCCCAACGGTCATGAAGGAAAAAAAAAAATTTAACCTATAAATAACCAACTAAATCTAATTTTTTACCACACAAATTCTCAATCTTCTCTAAAATTCTTTCAAATACAACACAAAGCCAAACCGAGCAATGGAGAACCAACCCCGCGAAGCCAAGAAAAAGTCCGTCGGCTCTAACACTAAGGGACGCGGCTCGCAACCGTCTCGTGGTGGTTCGAGCGGTGCAAGTGCACAACCACCTTTCGGATATACTACACAACCCCCCGTTTTTTTACCAACAACCTTCACACCCCTCCTTTTACAACACCCAACCACAACCCCCTTTCGGCTATTTCCATAATTTGTTATCAATGGATCCTCAAGCCGCCGCCTTCGACCCGTTTGGTTTTCGTTCCCCACAAGTTTCATCTCCACGAGAAAATGTTGAACGTCCTCTACCTATTTACGAGGACGAGGAAGTAGTGCCCGAAACTCAAAATTTGGACGAGGACGAGGGAGGTCGTTCGAAAACACGACAGATGGGCCCAAGTCCCATTGTTGGGTGAGGAAGGGGAAGGTTCGGCACAAAAAAGAAAGTCCGTTGACGTGGACCCTTCCATACCCGATATGAACGAAGACCCCTCGCCACAAAGAACATAACGGCGAGACAAGCGTCAAGCGACATCGTCCGAGGGCTCGGCTGAGTTGGCGGCACAATTCAAAGAGTACACCGCCATGAAAGAAGCGAAGCACGCGATTGAATTGGAGGCGATTGAATTGAGGAAGAAAAGAGAGTCGGAGGCTCGCGATCTCATAACGGAACAACGCGAGATGGTGAGAAACTACGCACACGATCGAGATATGAAAACATTCCTCAAGCCGCACGACGATGCTCCGCCGGAAATGTTGCCGTTCATCCTCGCCCGAAAGCGTGAGATCGCTAACAAGTACGGGTGGCCGTGCAATTTCTAAAATTTTTATGTAGTATTGCGATGTAATTTTTATTTTATTAAATGAAATGTAATTTTTTATTTTATGTAAATTATGTTTTACTTTTTATAAAAACATTTTCTTAATTAAAAAAATAAAAAAAAAACATGTCCCCCAATAGAGGAGTGCTGCCATCAAATTGAAGGTGTGAGAGAAGTTAAGTGGGGAGTTGACGTGGTGCATGCTGATTGGCTGTGGGTAAGAGAGGTCACTCCCCACTTAGAGGAGTGCCCCTTACACCCTTATAAAATAGACATACAACTGTTGCAACGTATACGTTTGCGTCTTTAAACACTGAACCTAATCAACCAATCTCATCTCAAATATTACTTTGAGTTTGACTTGTACATCCTGCATTAACAGTAGTACTATAACTACAATTGTACTGTGATGTCAGAAGATTGAGATTCGAAAAACGCTTTTTGAGCGCCCCAACCCAACCATCCTCATTCATTTAACAAATCATTGTTTTCTTTTAAACCATAATAATATACTTTTTAATTTAATAATAGATTTTCTGTACACTTTTGAAGAAAATATGTTCTTTTCTCTTTACGTATTAGGCTAGTGGGTATGGTTGATGGACCATCCTTGAGGATGATCCGTCACGTATGCGCCACGTCATCATCCTCCCAAGATTGGTCCATCCTCCAAAACTAGAGGGCATGGTTAAGTTGGTCCTAGTCATCATCCTCCACCACTTTTATGTTTTTTTTTTTTTAGTCTTCTATTTTTTTTTACATTTAACAAATATACTAACAAAATATTTTTATTAATATTAAAACCACATTACATAAACATAAAAAAAACATAAAGTTAATAAAAAAAACATAAAGTTAATAAAAAAAAACCACTGTTAAAGTAACTAAAAAACAAAAAAAAAACAAACAAATTCTATAAAAAACAAAAAAAACAATTTCTAAAAGAATTAAAAAAAACGAAATGTGAAGTAAAAAAAAAAACAAAACAAATTAAACTTATAAAAAAATACGAACCTCTAACCGGGTTGAGCGAATTGGTTTGGCGAGTGTTGGAATGATGCAAACGCATTTGATGAGTATTGCGAGAATTGGTTCGGTTCTAACGTCGGATAATATCCCGGACCCGAGAAAACATGTGGTTGGGTCGGGTTGATGGGAGTCGTCGGGTTATACGGATTGTTCGGGTTTTTCGGGTCGCTCGGGTTGTTGAAAGGATCCATGCTAAACTATAAGGTTTATAAAAGTGGAAGAAGATTTATAAAAATTATGTGAGAGAGGGATGAGATGTTGTGGTTAGTTTGGTGAATGAAAGTGAAAATGGAATTGAAATTTATAAATAATAATAATATTACCGTTACTTTTTTGAAAGTGAAAATGAAAATTGAATTTTTTTTTTTATTTAACGGTCACTTTTCAATTGGGCCCCACCATTTATGGATCGTCGCAAACGTCTAGCTGCGGACGGGGAGGACGGGACGCGGGGGGGGGGGGGGGGCGGCACGGTGTTTGGACCGTCGCCGACCCAGGATGATCCGGGGACGAACCCCATTCCGACAAGCCTTATGACCCACACTCAATTACGTGTCTTTTTAATATGTGTATTTTTAATTTACTTTTATCTGAATTTTTTTTTCTTTTTTTTTATATCGAAGACTTGAATGAAGACTTGAATTTCATGATTATTATTGGTCTTTTAGGGGAATCAAATAATTTTATATATTTCAAACGTTTTCTGCTTATGTTAAAAGTATTATATTTTTAGTTATTATGACTATCATCTTTTATTAAATCTTTTTTGTTATTTTTATTGTCAGTTACTTTATATCATAGATATATGCATTAATATATACACACATACATGCATCTATATATAATAAATGAAAGTTATTTGGGTCACGTGTTATTAAATTAGGGCATCGTTTTTTTCCTTTTCCCGCCCAAGGTTCTGTCTCTTTCTAAAAACCCTACTTCTTCATCATAAACATTCAGGCTTACATCTTTCCTCTTCTCAAATCGATTGTTCATCTAATCAGGTTCCCCCTCTACAATTCTTCCGATTTGAAAGCCGATCTGCTTAATCTCACGAAGGTAATTTTTTATTTTATTATTCATGTTTCATTCATAGATCTCTATAATCCAAATTTAGGGTTTCAAATCTGTATACAGATCTTATATTTCTTGAAATGGTCTTCTGCTTCGCCGTCATCTTCTCCAGATTGAAATTATCTTGAAATCATCATCTTCTCCAATGTTTCCATCGATTCTTCTCTCGCTAAATCTGGTAACAATCTATGACCTAATTTCTTTCATGATTCTATGAAATTTGTTTGATATGTTTGAAGCTTTTGATTTTGTCTTTGATTTGTTATTGTTTATTCAGATGCTTGCATTGTTGTACCATGTGATTACTAGTAGATTGATTTTGATATGTTTGTAGTTTTTGTTTTTCACAATCTGTTTTGTTGGTTTATTCACCCATGTTAGTAATGTTGGATGCTCCTATGTTTCTTGATCCACTGTTTTTATTCCAACTTTCACACTATTATTCTAGCAATCCAAGAAGAATATATAGATTTTATGCTTATTTTTGTTATTATTGTTATTATTTTATAGACTTTGTTGATTAGGTAAATTCATTGTTGGATTGTTTATGTAATTAACTAAATTGAGTAGCTTTACTACTCAATTACAGAGGAGTTTTTGAGATTGTTTTCACACTTTATTATTCTTGCAGCAAGTTCCACTTCATTATTCATGCGGTAACTTTATATTTGCAGGCTTGTGAATTAAGGTTGGTTGTTACTTAATTTGTATTTACTTTAAGGATTTTCAGTTTCATGAAGTCATTGTTTAGAAACTGATTTTGTTTTCAAGTCTGTTGATAGGTGATACCAGCCCAAAAGTTTAGGCTTCATCGCTTTTTGTTATTCGATATGGTACTCATTTACAGTCCCACTTTCAATGAGGTTGTTTTTTTATCTCAGATGTGTAGAGGAATTTTAGTGCATGATTGAGATCAGTTGTTACGCCCTAAAACGCAAAACCTTAAAAATGACGCAACGGAAATTCAAGCCTTAAAATTTCTTTATAATTTTATATCAATACGTACATGAAGACCACTATTTCAGATTTTTAAACATTTGCAAAAAGGAAATGTTTACATTTACTTCCATTATAAAACATTACACAATTTAAACTACGTGACTACTCTTCCCGTACAATTTTGCCTTTGACTCGATCTTCAATCATTCTTTTCTTCATAATGATCCTAAGTCCACGCACCCTGCATTCACCACATACATATGCCTCGGTTAGATTTAATGACATCATTCCTACACTAGACATACGTAATCGATAACCAGTCCGCGTTCCTTCTTCCATACTAATCCTAACGAATATGCTTTCCGTGTACATTCGTGCATTCCAATTTCCTTAACCTTGATACGGACATTAATAGAGTACCTGCATTCTCATTTCATACTCAAGATACCGAATTAGTAACTTAATACTCAACTTATTTAAGCTATACAAACACATACATAAGATTCCGTTCATTCATGCACAATAAATCCTACTTCATGTGTAAGTACCTACCCACGTATGTCTATACACATCTCATATCCACATACATACATGCAAACATACTTACGTACATATATACTTACATAAATACATAAATACCTTCATGCATACATACTAACTCTTACATACCACTTACATAATTCCCTACGAATTACTGACGTATCCTAATTACAAACCTCCATGTAATAAGACATGTTCGAACAAACTTATATACATGTTTTGGTCAAAAATTACCGAAGCAATTAAGTGATCAAATTAGTTAAGTGAGGTAGTGTGCTAGAAATGTGTGTTGAAAATATGCTAGTTAAGTTATTTGCAAAAACAGTTTCAGGATACGGCTCAGGATATAGAGTTGTATCTATGATCAAACAATGAGCGAAAATGTAAAGGACGACACAGGATGTACGAGGAAAGCCCTTGATCAATCTAGATCGCCGGCACAAAACCTCGGGAGCTGACAATCGCAGCTGCCTTGTTCTTCTATTACTTCAAATATCAGGATACAGTGTAGGATATGATGCGGATCAACTAGGTGTTACAATGTAATTCGAGTACAAGTGTTTGCGTGTAGTGATTGTTTGCAACAGGAGAGTAAAAGTGTGAGTGAGAGTGTGTGTCTTAATCTGATCCGATCAATCTATTTATAGTAAAAGAAAACTAACTAAATATCCTATTATTCCGGGATTCGGCGGATATTCCCCATACGAACGTTGCAGTCCTGGTCTTTCGGGTTCAACGTCTACAAGCTAACTGATTTGCCCGAGTCTTGAGGGGAAGAAGTCTACTTGAACGTTGGAGACTTGCACCTCCTAATCTGCACGTGGTTAAATCAGTTAATACCAGGATATCGTACCAGGATGTTACCAATATCCTGATCCGGTATCCTGATCACAAATAAACAATCAAAGCCAAAATATTAGTTAGGATATATGTTCAGAAAATGACCCATAACAATTGTCCCCAAATATATCTGTTGGTATACCAATCCAACGGATATATTTTAAAACTTTATCTCGTAAACCGAGGCAATTAAAACGAAATGACGATTGAGGTGACATTGTGCAACTTCCAATGCGACATTTACTCTTTACCCCCTATACCCAGCCTATATCAACTGAGGGATTCTTCATTATGATCATCTCTATCTTCAAGCAAATTTCAGGTACTTTCTCTCTCTCCCTTCCCTGTTTTCCTTGTTTAAATCACTTGTTCTCTGGTCGTGATCCTCCATGGCTACCCGCACTAGATCCCAAACGGCGGATTTCGTTCCCCCCTTTCACAAACAAAACCTGCTTAAGGAACCCTCAAAAGAGGTGTGTTCATTCGATAATGCCGATATCGCGGCTTTACGAGCTTCCGGTGCCTTTCCTGCCGGGACAATCTTCCGTCCATTCGACCGAGAGGTCCGATCGGATTTTTGTTTCGACGAGTGGGTATGCTTTTTTGCTTATCCTTTCTCCATAGGGCTTCAGTATCCGTTTTCACCCTTCATATCTCGTTTCTTCGAGCTTACTGGCCTTAGCTTCGCCCAAACCATGCCCATGGTTTGGCGCGTATTAGTTACCTTGGAGCGGATTAAGGCTCGTCACATGCCCAGCTTATGCATTGAAGATCTTCCGATGGCCTATCGTTTAAGATCCCATGGTTCCAGTCGGTTCCTTCTATTTTCTATCTCCAAAGATCCTCTCATTCTTAAGGCTACCAAGAACGAGGATAAATGGACAAGAAAATTCTTTTTTGTAAAAAGGGACTCCATCGACAGGGGTTTTGACCTTCCTAAGAGATGGTTGACTTCTGGTAGGATTTAGGGTTTTAGGAATATCCCCAATCATATCCCGAGACTACATCTTGAACTGATATCCTGATATGTTTATTTTTTGCAGCAAACTTCAAGGAATTAGCTCCCCCAAGTGCCGTATCGGAAGGAAGAATAAAAGAAATCTACAAGCTTCCGGAAAGTGAAAGGACCTTTACCCTGCTACTCACAAGTCCAAGTCAAAGATCAAGTTCCAACATGTCGGGTAAGCATATTTTCAGAAATTATTTTTATTTATTAAACCGATAATATTTTAAAGGTATAACAAGTCTAAACGTATCTTCCCTTATGCAGTGCCGGTTATCAACCTTGAAGGCTTCCAACTCGACGAGTTGGATAGTTACTCTAGCCTCGCACCTGCCAAGCAAGAATCCAATCCGAAGTCATCTGTCACACCGAAGCCTACCGGTTCGAAGACTGCTACCGCTCCCAAAGCTCCCCCAGCATCCAGGACCCAGGCCTCCAGCTCCCGGAAGAGGAAGGAAGCAGATTACCCTGCTACCCCCCACGTGTTCCCATTTGAGAATTATGGGTTCACAGAATCCAGCAAATTCATGACCAGCTTCCTCAACCAGGTTATTATCCTTGACCTATATCCTGCACCATATGCCGGTTATAAATGTTTATTAAGGCTAATACATGTTCTCTTATTTTGCAGGGTCTCGAACGTTTGGTATTCCTTTATGAAGACACGTGTGGCACAAACGTCATGCTGGAGAGCAAGCTGAAAAAGGCCGAAGCCACCATTGCAGATCAAGCAGCAATTTCCACCGCCAAATCGGAGCATTACGAGGCTAAATACAAGGAAATGGTCCAAGAGCATCAGTCTGCCATCCAGAAGATCACCCAGGAGGCCCAAGCTAAGTCCGATGCTGACCAAGTTCAACATGAGCATGACATGGCTTCATACCGGGAAAGCCTCAAGAACTCAGTTGTCATCTCCCTCCTCCAGGCCAGGCTGAAAATGGCTTACGAGGCTACGGCTTTGGGCGTTGAATGCCCTTCGTGGAATATCAAAGCTTGGGAGATGAAATTGAAAGATCTTGGTGGTAACCCTGTGGAGCCCCCTTCAAAGCCTGCTGCAGAGGAGCCTGCTAAGGTGACCGAGAAGGTGGATGATGCTGGTGCTTCAAAGGATGCTGGTGGTGATGCTGGGACGAATGCTGGAGAGGATGCTGGAAGGGATGCCGGAGAAGATTTTGCTGTTGAAGTCATGACGGAAGAGGGTGCTGCCCCTTAAAAGCAGTGAAGTGGGCAATGATGGATGTATGTGCCTAGGCCGGAGCCCACTTTTTTAATTCTGATGGTTGTGGTCTGTTTGAACAATTTACTTTTCCTGTCTTTGAACAATTTACATTTCCTGCACTAGAACAATATGATGACCAAAGGTGGATGGGTCCTCGGTTTCAGGATGAAGCCCTTGGTCATCAATTAGTATAATCTGTTTTGAATGATGCAACGGTTGGAGGCGGATGGGTCTCGTTTTGAGATGAAACCTTCAACCGTTGCGTAAATATGGTAAAAAAAAACTAATCGTGCTTTTGGCGGATGGGCCTCGGTTTGAGGTGAAACCAAAAGCACAACTTTTGACATGTTAATAACAGAACCACCTTTTGACTTATTTGTTGTTGCCTTTTAATTTTTTGTCATGCATTGCTTAGTTTAGATTTCAACTTTGCAAAATCATTTTTTGAAAATATCCCGATCAACATACTCGGCGGTATCCTACGAAGACTTTCGTCAAATAGGGTTTTTCAAAATTCAAATGATGTGTGTAAAATGCAACATATAAATTACATCAAATGAGGCATAAAACTAACCCTTTTTTAGTACTAATATTGGAAAAAGAGTGTTTTTGTCTTCCTTTTGTATTTTCAGGATTAAATGAGCTCAAAAACGCAAAAGAAGCAAAAAGACAGCTAAATCCAACATAAATACAAGAAAAGGAACATTAGTGGACTGCCCGAACCCTCAACGGCACCTTCCAAAGCAAAATAGAGAAAACAGAAGACTGAACACGCCCCGTGCTCAGCCAGCACGGGGCCGTGCCCAAGAAGCAGCAGAAAAGACAAACCTATAGAAGCTTCTATTGCCCATCACGGGGCCGTGCTCAGCGGACACGGGGGCGTGTCGAAAGTACAGCAGGCGCATTTATTGTAATTGCGAATTACAATTAATGAGGAGAGAGAGTGTCAGACGGACACGGGGCCGTGCCCAGCGGACACGGGGCCGTGTCCAGCTCTCTGTTCAGCCTATAAATAGGAGTGCTTGGATTCATTTCATCTCATCCCTTGGCACACCACCTCTCTCACACTTCATCCACCACCCACCACCATCACAACACCATCATCCACCACCATCATCCATTGTCCATCGTAGAGTGTGTGAGTCGTCTCGGGATCCAAGATTGATCGTAAGAGTTCTTGACAATCAAGGCCATGTTTGCCTAAGTCTCTTACATCACTTGGTGAAGACAAAGTGTCTAGTATAATACTTTTTATTTCTAATCTTTTGCACTTTTTATTTGGTTTTGTATTAATGACTTTAATAACTAGTTACTTATGTTGAAGGTGATCTTTCCTTATCGTTTGTCCGTGGTGTCTTGGCATTATTTTACTGTCTATATAAAATAAAGGATTTTCACCATTCATATCTCCACGGTCTATATGGAGATATGTTGACTACCTGGTAGGGGGTTAAGGGAACGGTTTGGTAAAGGTCTAGCCATTGTTCAGCGTTTAGAGGTCCTGCAATGGACCTGGGTCAAATTTAGTAGGACCTCCTTCAATACTTCACGGTATTGGATGGCGGGGGTCCAAACTCTTTGATCCCCTCATAAGTTAACTACTATTAATACTCTAACCCGGCTATTTAGGACTGTATCCCTGCTGACTCAGACTACTTAGCCGAGGGTAACGTCACCGCCAAAAGCGGGGCCTACCACAATACTGCATTAATAACTTAATTCATTATCTTCCAATAATCCACCCTTTTAGGATTGTATCCCTGCTGACTCAAACTACTGGGGTGAGGGTAACGTCGCCTTCAAAAGAGGGGCCTACTACAATAACTAAGATAATCTCTTAATTATGTGCAAAAGTGCGGAAATAATCAAAGGTTATACTAGATACGAGTCGGAACCAAGTGATTCATCTTGTCTATCTGTTTTTTATTTTTTTATTTTTATTTTCAGCATTTTAGTTAGTTTTATTTTTCTTAGTTTAAAACATTTTTCTAAACTTTTATTTTGGTTAGACGTTGAGGATAAACCGGTACTAAAAGCTCTTGTGTCCTTGGACGACCTCGGTATCTTACCAACGCTATACTACACTCAACGATGGGTGCCCTTGCCCATATGTGTGTTTAGTGTTAGTGAAATATCGTGTTTTATAAATTTAAAACTTGGCTAAAATAAGTGTTAAAAAGGGCTTAAAATATACACCTAATATATACGACACTTCGCACGCATCAAGTTTTTGGCGCCGCTGCCGGGGACACAAGGATTTTAAGAAAGTTAGGAATCAACGGCCTAATCATCTTTTATTTTTCTTTTTATTTTTTAGGATTTTCTTAGTTTTTCAGCTCCTGCAGCGCTCAGCACGGGCCGTGCCCGGTCAGACACGGGCCGTGCCCAGCATCATCACTGGCAGTTTTTATTTTCTGAGTTACAGAGAGCTGAACACGGGGCCGTGTCGGTGCAACACGGGGTCGTGTCCAACTCCCAGTAACAGGGATCCAGAAATCAATTACTGCGCCTCTGAACACGGGCCGTGTTCATTGAGCACGGGGCCGTGGTGAACATTCTGACCAGCGTTCTTTTCTGTTTTTGTTGCAGGATTTGGAACCCAGGCGCCACATTTGAACCTCCTACGTAGTGCATGAGCTCCAGTTCTAGTAGAGACATAAAAGAACCCCTAGAAGAACCCGAGCGCTTTCTCAGAAAAAGACTAAAAGCTAAAAATCAAGAGAAAGCTTCGGGGGACCCACTTCCAATGGCGGACCAACGTACCCTCATGGATTACCTACGGCCTACCGTAGGCAACCTTGGCGCCGCTATCAATGCACCGAATGTCGAGGCCAACAACTTCGAACTTCGGCCGCATTTGATACAAATGCTCCAAAACTCCGCAACCTTCCACGGGCTTGCGGACGAGGATCCCCATCTACATATTACTAACTTCTTAGAAATATGTGATACCTTTCGGATCAATGGAGCATCAAATGACGCCATCCGCCTTCGAATGTTCCCTTTTTCACTAAAAGACCGAGCTAAGGCTTGGCTTAACACCCTCCCAGTTGGATCGGTAAACACCTGGGATGAACTCGCCCAAAAGTTTTTGTATAAGTATTTCCCTCCTGCTAAAACGGCTAAATTAATGACTGAAATTAATACATACTCACAAGAGGATGGGGAATCCTTATATGAAACTTGGGAAAGGTTCAAGGAGCTTCTAAGAAAGTGTCCTCACCATGGCCTAGCGGTATGGCAACAAGTATCCACTTTCTACAATGGATTGTTGCCACACACAAGACAAACACTTGATTCAAGCTCCGGGGGACTCTTAGGTAATCGTCGCCCAAATGAAATATATAACCAAATTGAGGAAATTGCTCAAACCAATTTTCAATGGCACACTCCCCGAGGTAATAAATCTATTACCCCGGGCGCCCATAAGGTTGATGAAAGCACCTCTTTACAAGCCCAAATCGAGGCCCTCTCTTCAAAAATCAAAAGGCTAGAAATGACAAAAACGGCCTCGGTTATGGCTTGTGAAGGGTGTGGTGGGTCACATGAAAATTGGAGTTGTATGAAAGAATTAGATGAACAAACTGAAACGGTAAACTACATGGATAATAGACCTAGGCCGTCGGGTCCTCCAACGGGTACCTACAACCAAGGATGGCGTAACCACCCAAATCTTGGTTGGAGAGATCCCGGCAATAGTAGTAACCAACAAAACCAACGAACTAATTTTCAGCAACCGCAAAATTTTCCTCAACAACAAGGTGGAAGAGAAAGGCTTGAAGATACTGTATCTCGCCTCATCTCTGACACTGAAAAGAAAAACTCGGATCGATTTCAACAATTGGAATCGAATTTCAGAAATCAACAAGCTAGCATTCAAAACGTTGAAAAACAATTAAATCAACTAGCTCAAAATTTCTCCGAGAGACCACAAGGCGCATTACCCAGTAATACCGAAACGAACCCGAAGGCACAAGTACATCTCATCACATTAAGAAATCGAACCGTGGGTCCCGAGGATGCTCCATTGCCGCTAAATGAAAGGAGCCATTCTAGCCAGCCTGTGACTTCTCCTGCGCCAGAAAAGGCTTCTACACCAAATCAAGAGCCCACCAAGACTCCTCCAATCCTGTACCCCGGTAGGTTAAATCGTCAAAAGACCAATGAGCAATTCGCAAAGTTCGAAAGTTTACTAAAACAATTGCATGTTAATATTCCTTTTATTGAGGTCCTAACCCAAATGCCTAAATATGCAAAATTCATGAGGGATTTCCTCACTCACAAAAGGAAAATTGAATCATTACAATTAGTTAACTTAGGCGAAGAATGCTCAGCTCTAGTACTCAACAAACTTCCACAAAAGAAAATCGACCCCGGGAGCTTCACAATCCCTTGTTCGATTGGGAAGTCCCCCGTCCGAAATGCTTTAGCCGATCTTGGAGCTAGCATCAACCTCATGCCCACATCAATGTTCAAGCGACTCGGCCTAGGAACAACAAGCCCTACAAAGATGAGCATACAACTCGCCGACAGGTCCGTCAAATTCCCACAAGGTGTCGCCGAAAATCTGCTAGTCAAGGTTGACAAATTCGTCTTTCCAACCGACTTTGTCATCCTAGACATGGAAGAAGACACCGAGGTCCCTCTCATCCTCGGGAGGCCATTCCTAGCCACCGCCCAAGCAGTGGTGGATATGAATGACGGAACTCTAACATTGAAGTTTGGGGATGAGGAAGTGAAATTTGAATGTGGAAAGCGAGTAGAGGAAGAAGATCCGGTCAGCTACATGAAGGTCATAGACTCAAGTTTGGATGACGCTCTCCGACGGTGTAACATGGGATGCAACACATCCCACTTGGGTAACATATGACCGGCTTTGGGTCTAGCCAAGGACCCTTATAAACGTGGCGCACCATGGAGGCATTCCACGGAACTATCCTTAGTTTAATTTAGATTAATTTTTATGCTTTCTAGTTAGTTTTAATTTTCAGAAATAAAACACACTCATGGTGGTAAATGATGAAAAGGGGAACGAGAAAAATGATCCCATGCACAAGAACGAGGCAACCCGACAATTTTCTCCATTTCAGAAGGTTCAACACGGGCCGTGCCCAACCAACACGGCCCCGTGCCGAACCACCTGCAGAAAAACGCCCAGTACAGGTACCTGGACACGGGCCGTGTTCACCCAACACGCCCCCGTGTCCAGACTTCTGTTTCTCTTATTTTAATTTTGTTACTGGCACTTGAACACGGGGCCGTGCCCGGATAACACGGGGCCGTGTTCAGCGCCCAGTAACACAAATTTTTTGCTTTTCAAACACTATTTTACACATCTAATCAACCTAAAAATTTATTTTTGGGACACATTGAGGACAATGTGTAATTTAAGTGTGGGGGGGATGCTAAAACCTTGAATTTTGCAAGTCCTAAATACAAGCCTTACACAAAACTCTATTGGAACCGCTAATCACCCCAAATTTTTTCAAAAATTTCATTTTTTTTACTTGTCTAGGTTTAACTCGGGAAATTCAAGTTCTCAAAAAGGTTATATTTTTACAAATTTACAACCGATAGCGTAGTGATAAAAAGAACCAACATAAGAAAATTATGAAAAGGCATGACAAACTTATTTAAAATTTGATTATATATACTTGATCACATAAAAACCCATTCCCACAAAAGTGAGTTTTGAGCCTTTATTGAGCACACAATTTCATATCATTTGACTAAATGCTCATTTTTCGTTTCTTGTGTGAATAGCTGCTTGGTTCTTACAACTCTAGAACTTGCCATGACAATACATTCCCGGTCCTTATCAACTTAAACCCGAGTAAGTAAATGATGGAGGCATTAGGACTAACCCTTTTCATTTCTACACCATTATTTTTTTTTTCCTTTACCACCTACCTAAAAAATCCCCCTAGTTAGCCCCTTTGAGCCTAAACCTTTTCGTTTCATCACCCAAACAAAAACCCTTTCATCCACCAAAACCTTTTTCATTTTTAACCCTTTATTTTAGTAACAAGTTCGGTTCTTCGTGAAAAAAAAAAATTTGTGATAATGATGAAGCAAAAAGAAAATAAACAAACAAGTTAATCAAAAATAACTTAGTTTGAATAAAAGCTTCATCAAAATAAAAAGTTGCAAAAATACGAAAACCGACACTTGTTACGCTTTTAGCCCTTTTTCTACTAACCACTAACCCAACCACCTACCTTTAACCCTAGCCAACCCTTAACCCACAAAGTCCTCTTGATATCTACAAAGGTATAAAAGTTAAAAAGGAGGAGGATTGATTTCTTGGCAAGCCTATGGTAGGAATAAGTTCCGTGCCGCTCTCGAGTGATTCACTAAAAATACACCTTCGGCCGAGTGTGAGTGATTTCCCCGCGAGGTATGTGAACTTGTATATAAATAGAATTTAAAAAAAAAGGCATGTTATGCCCAAATAAGTAATTTCTTTTATGAACAGTTCTAAATAAATCATTACGAATAGGAGTGTAAATAAATAAAAATAAAACCCAAAAAGATCTTGGAAATCCCGACACTCTACGACAAGCCCAAAACCTTCTCTTCTACCTATTTCATTTGGGAGTGTAAGCCACATATTAAAGAGTTTTGCTTGAGGACAAGCAAAAGTTCAAGTGTGGGGGTATTTGATGTGTGTAAAATGCAACATATAAATTACATCAAATGAGGCATAAAACTAACCCTTTTTTAGTACTAATATTGGAAAAAGAGTGTTTTTGTCTTCCTTTTGTATTTTCAGGATTAAATGAGCTCAAAAACGCAAAAGAAGCAAAAAGACAGCTAAATCCAACATAAATACAAGAAAATGAACATTAGTGGACTGCCCGAACCCTCAACGGCACCTTCCAAAGCAAAATAGAGAAAACAGAAGACTGAACACGCCCCGTGCTCAGCCAGCACGGGGCCGTGCCCAAGAAGCAGCAGAAAAGACAAACCTATAGAAGCTTCTATTGCCCATCACGGGGCCGTGCTCAGCGGACACGGGGGCGTGTCGAAAGTACAGCAGGCGCATTTATTGTAATTGCGAATTACAATTAATGAGGAGAGAGAGTGTCAGACGGACACGGGGCCGTGCCCAGCGGACACGGGGCCGTGTCCAGCTCTCTGTTCAGCCTATAAATAGGAGTGCTTGGATTCATTTCATCTTATCCCTTGGCACACCACCTCTCTCACACTTCATCCACCACCCACCACCATCACAACACCATCATCCACCACCATCATCCATTGTCCATCGTAGAGTGTGTGAGTCGTCTCGGGATCCAAGATTGATCGTAAGAGTTCTTGACAATCAAGGCCATGTTTGCCTAAGTCTCTTACATCACTTGGTGAAGACAAAGTGTCTAGTATAATACTTTTTATTTCTAATCTTTTGCACTTTTTATTTGGTTTTGTATTAATGACTTTAATAACTAGTTACTTATGTTGAAGGTGATCTTTCCTTATCGTTTGTCCGTGGTGTCTTGGCATTATTTTACTGTCTATATAAAATAAAGGATTTTCACCATTCATATCTCCACGGTCTATATGGAGATATGTTGGCTACCTGGTAGGGGGTTAAGGGAACGGTTTGGTAAAGGTCTAGCCATTGTTCAGCGTTTAGAGGTCCTGCAATGGACCTGGGTCAAATTTAGTAGGACCTCCTTCAATACTTCACGGTATTGGATGGCGGGGGTCCAAACTCTTTGATCCCCTCATAAGTTAACTACTATTAATACTATAACCCGGCTATTTAGGACTGTATCCCTGCTGACTCAGACTACTTAGCCGAGGGTAACGTCACCGCCAAAAGCGGGGCCTACCACAATACTGCATTAATAACTTAATTCATTATCTTCCAATAATCCACCCTTTTAGGATTGTATCCCTGCTGACTCAAACTACTGGGGTGAGGGTAACGTCGTCTTCAAAAGAGGGGCCTACTACAATAACTAAGATAATCTCTTAATTATGTGCAAAAGTGCGGAAATAATCAAAGGTTATACTAGATACGAGTCGGAACCAAGTGATTCATCTTGTCTATCTGTTTTTTATTTTTTTATTTTTATTTTCAGCATTTTAGTTAGTTTTATTTTTCTTAGTTTAAAACATTTTTCTAAACTTTTATTTTGGTTAGACGTTGAGGATAAACCGGTACTAAAAGCTCTTGTGTCCTTGGACGACCTCGGTATCTTACCAACGTTATACTACACTCAACGATGGGTGCACTTGCCCATATGTGTGTTTAGTGTTAGTGAAATATCGTGTTTTATAAATTTAAAACTTGGCTAAAATAAGTGTTAAAAAGGGCTTAAAATATACACCTAATATATACGACACTTCGCACGCATCATCAAACAATTTAGATAAAGTCCTTAAAGAATAAAGGATAGTTTATTTCTCAAAATCCGTTTTGATAATACTTGCTTGACCAGAGTATTAATTTTCAACCCAAGTATTATACCCCAAACATTCCAGTCAAATATCCTGAAACATATCCCAAAAACACATTTTGAGAATATATCCTAAGGATATATCCTAATCAGGATATTTAAGCCTTAAACATAGTTTCAAAAGTTTAAACAACTTATGTAAAGTTCACAAAGGAAAGATCATACCAGGAATAGAGTATAACCCTAGTATCGAACTTCTGTCCTTTTGCAACTTCTTCCACTAAGATGTCCCCAGTCTGAGATACTTAGTACACTAGGTTCAAATTTGATCTTTTGAGCTCTACGCAATCGTCTTAGGAGGAATGTCCCCTGTGCATAAAGTCTTTGAACACTTAGAAAATTTTTTGAACATTAGTTTCAGTCGTCTGAACAGTTCTTATGTTACAGGGGTGAAACCCAAAAATATACTGGAGATAATTCCTTAGTATCCTGGGGATAATCCCATAGATATCCTGGGGAAAATCCCAAATTTTCATGCGCTACAGGCGGGAGTGTATAAACTCCAAGACTTAGAAAGGTGAAAACCTTTAAACCTTAGAGAGTATGAAAATACCCTTTCGCGAGAGAGGGTGATCAATCCTCATGTACCTTAAGGATCCAGGATATAGCCAACTGTGACGAAATTGTCAGCCACTTTTACATGAACTGGTCCCGCCACCTTGAACTATCCCTGGATAGCTTGCGCTCCAGGCGGAGTGTTTAAACCCAATTCGTGAGAAAGGTGAATACCTGTGAAGGCATGAGAATCCCTTAAACCTGAGAGAGGGGGCCAATCCTCTAATCTTTCGAAGTATCCTGAATGTGTATCCTGGAGCTATATCCCGAAGCATATACTGCAAAACAATTGTAAGCTAAGGTGGGTGTTAGCTTGGCTAACACCCCTCCGATGCCTAAGTCAGTAATGGGTTCAAAACAATAATATTAAAAAGATATTAAAAGAAATAGAATCCATACCATCCTGAGTTAGAATTTAAATTCCAAACTCACTTGAAATAGAGCTTCAGATGTATAGCATTCCAGGATCTTGGTAGCATATCCCCCTCCATATTCTTGAGTCGGTATGCTCCTTTTCCGGATTCCGATTCAATCTCATAGGGTCCTTCCCATTTTGGAGCTAACTTTCCATCAGCAAGATTAGTAGTATTCTAGAAAGCCTTTCTCAATACCCAATCTCTGACCTGGAACCTTCTAGTCCATATATTCTTGTTATATGCTTTAGATATCCTCTGTTGATATGCTGCCATCCTTAGCTTTGCTGCATTTCTTGTCTCATCAACCGTATCCAATTCCTGGCAAAGGACTTCAGGATTCTGCTCAGGATCCTGGAGGTTGGATCTTGCTGTTGGTATCACCATCTCCGTTGGGATTACCGCTTCTGCTCCAAATACTAGGGAAAATGGGGTTTGACCAGTTGCACTTTTCACCGTCATTCTATCAGCCCATAAAACAAAGGGTAGTTCTTCCGCTCATCTTCCTTTTTTAGCTCCTAGTCTCTTTTTCAGGTTGTTGACAATTATCTTGTTTGAGGATTCTGCTTGTCCATTTGCTTGAGGATGCACCGGTGTGGATGTGATCATTTTGATTCCCCAACTCTTGCAAAAGTCAGTAGTCCTCTTACTTATAAACTGAGATCCATTGTCACAAATTATCTCAGCTGGTACTCCAAACCTAGTCAGGATATTCCTTTTTATGAAGGATACCACTTCTTGATCTCTAACTTGAACAAATGCTTCAGCTTCGACCCACATAGAAAAATAATCAGTCATTGCCAACATGAAGACCTTTCCTCCTGGAGCCTTTGGCAATTTTCCTACTATATCCATTCCCCATTTCATGATAGGATAAAGTGGTTCAGCAGGCTGATGTAATATATTAATGTGTCTTTGACATGCATCACACCTTCGAGCATACTCCGCAGCATCTTTTCTCATCATCGGCCAATAATACCCTGTTCTTAATACCTTTGAGAATAACGACCTGCCCCCAGTATGGTTACCACAATCCCCTTCGTGTATATCCTGAAGCACCTCTTTGGTTTCGGGATCCTCCAAGCACCTCAGATATGGTCCTGCAAGGGATTTCTTATACAAGACATTATTTATAATAGTGAATCATGATACCTTCATTCTAAAGGCCTTTGGATTCTCATCCTTTGGGATGTGTCCTTCCTTGAGATATCTCATGATTGGAGCCATCCAAGACTTAGGATCCTCCTCAGGATATTCATCATCAGGATCCTGAACACTTACTACTTCCTTATCCTGAGGATCCGTCGTAGGATATAGGATATGTAATATCGGTATTCGGGTTCCTTCCGGTATCCTGACTGATGATCCTAGATTTGCCAAGGCATCAGCTTCAGCATTATCCTCTCTTGGTACCTGTTCAAGTGTGAAAATATCGAAATATCCTGCTAATTTTTTGAGAATTTCGAGATACTCGATTAACTTCTCACCTTTAACTGCATATGATCTAGTAAAATGATTAGTAATTAACAAAGAATCGACATATACTTGCAAACTCTTGATATTCATACTTTTAGCCAATTCTAATCCTGCAATTAAAGCTTCATATTCTGCTTCATTATTAGTGGCAGGAAACTCACATCTAATAGCCTGGGGTAATATGTCCCCCTGTGGCGATTTTAGTAGTATACCCAAACCTACACCTCTTACATTAGACGCACCATCAGTATATAGCGTCCAGGATTCTAAGTTTTCTCCTAGCTGTTGTACTTCTCGGTCTACTTCATTTTGAATATCACTACTGAAATCAGCCACAAAGTCAGCTAAAGCCTGAGACTTTATGGCATTTCTAGGCTCATACACTAGATCAAAGGCACTTAATTTCACCGACCATTTAGCCATCCTACCTAACATCTCGGGTTTCCTAAGCACATTTTTAATAGGATAGTTGGTTTTAACGTGAATCCTATGTGTCTCAAAATAATGTCTAAGCTTTGTTGATGCCATAACTAGGGCTAATATCAATTTCTCTAAGTGAGAATACCTAGTTTCAGCATCTAATAAACTTTTACTAACATAATAAACAGGATACTGCTGACCTTCATGATCCTTTACAAGGACAGCACTTACTGCATTCCCTGACACTGCAAGATACATGAATAATGGTTCACCATCCTCAGGCTTCATCAATAGAGGTGCGGTTGAAAGATACCGCTTCAAATCCTGCAAGGCTGCTTCATGCTTTATTCCCCATTCAAACTTCTTGTTCTTCTTCAGGATATCATAAAATTCCTTGCATTTCTCTAAAGGATCTTGAAATAAATCTATTCAATGCTGCCACTCGTCCTGTTAGTCTTTGAACATCTTTCATGTTAGAAGGTGATTTGATATCCAAGATGGCTTTAATCTGTTCTGGGCTTGCTTCTATCCCTCTTTTAGTCACCATATATCCTAGAAACTTTCCTGCCCCCACTCCAAAATGGCACTTAGAAGGATTTAGCTTCATGTTATACTGATCCAGGATATCAAATGCTCCCTTAATATCCTAGAGGTGATCCTCAGCCTTCTTAGATTTTACTACCATGTCATCGATGTACACCTCCATAGTGTCCCCCAGCTTGTCTTTGAACGTCATATTCACCAATCTTTGATATGTTGCACCTGCATTTTTCAAACCAAAGGGCATAGCAGTGTAGCAATAAATAGCTGTTGGTGTCATGAAGGCAGTATCCTCCTGGTCTGAAGGTTCCATTTGGATCTGCTGGAATCCTGAGGATGCATCCATGAAGGTTAACATCTCATGGCCGGCAGTAGCATCCACCATTGAGTAAATATGAGGAAGAGGAAATGGGTCTTTGGGACAAGCTTTGTTTAAGTCTGTGTAAACTACACAAACTCTCCACTTCCCATTTTTCTTTTGCACCACAACTACATTTGCCAGCCATTTAGGAAACTTCACTTCCCTAATCATCTTGCTCCTTAGTAATCTTTCAACTTCCTCCTGGATGATCAGATTTCGCTCCGGAGCAAATTTCCTTCTCTTTTGTTGGACAGGCTTGAATGACTTGTCGATACCGAGCTTATGAGTTATAATATCCTTGGAAATGCCTGTCATATCCTCGTGCTTCCACGCGAACGTCGACATCCTGCATTTAAAAAAGTTAGTCAATTGATCTTCAATATCCTGAGGGATATTGGTTCCCACGAGCATCGAGATATCCGGATTATTCTGATCCAGGATAACTTTCTTTACATCCTGCTCTGAAGCCTCCATGATATCCTGGCCTCGAATCTTTAATTGCTATGCTGCACTAGGCTTTGTTGATGATTTCATCGAAGAAGAATAACACTCCTTTGCTTCCTGTTGATCACTTTCCACCTTGACAACTCCCCAAGGAGTAGGGATCTTGATGCATTGATGGTAGGTTGACGGAACAGCTTTCATATCATGGATCCAAGGCCTACCTAATATAATATTATAGCAGGATAAGGAGTCCATGACACAAAAGCGCTACATTGAGTTGACCCCTTGAATATATACGGGCAACCTTATCTCTCCTACGGTATTTCTAGCTTCTCCACTGAAACCAACGAGCACAGTGGACTTCGAAGTAATATCCATCGGGGATACATTCATCCTCTTCAATGTTTCCAGCTGAATTATGTTAACTGAGCTGCCATTATCCACCAATATCCTGCGCACAAAATGGTTAGCAACATATAACGTTATTACTAAAGCATCATGATGAGGATCCTGAATGGTATCCCTGTCATCATTATCGAACGTGATCACTTTATCAGTCGTGAGGGTTGACATCCTGGTTGGCTTATCTCCCCTCTCTGCTTTGGCTTCCTTCGCGTGTCTTTTTGCCGCAGAATATGATGTGCCGCAGATGTCGGATCCTCCTGAAATAAAGTTAATTATTTTTTCATCCGCAGGAGGTGATGCTGCACGTTCAGGATCCTTCTCAGGATCCTGACCCTTATTCTTCTTTCTTCGCAAGAGGTCCTTCAGATATCCCTTACTCAAGAGACAGCTTATTTCTTTTCTTAAAGCGATGCAATCCTCAGTAACATGCCCGAAATCCTCGTGGAAAGCACACCATTTGGACTTGTCCTTCCAATCAGCCTTTTGTTGATTCTTTCGGGGCCATCTTGCTTGTCTCCTAAACCCTGCATAGCATACATCAGTTCAGGTATGTTAACAGAAAAACAATATTCAAATAACTCAGGATACTCCTCAGGATCCTCGTCTTCAACAGCATTCACTTTTTTGCCATCATTTCTGCCATACAGTTTAGAGCGGTATGGTTTATACGAGGATTCTGATTTCCTGTTGGTTGACTCATAGGTTGTGGACGAATTCATCCTTTCTTGCATCTTTTTGTCGTCCTCCAGGCGAATGTATCTCAAAGCCCTGTTACGGAGCTTCGTCCAGATTCCTGCAGGGATTCATTACAAGATCCTGATAAAACTGAGAATCTTTTTGTAATCCCATCTTAAAAGCCTGCACAGCTGTTGCAACATCAAGATGTGGGATATCCAAGGATTCCCGACTAAACTTGTTCACATAATCCCTCAAGGATTCCTGAGGTCCTTGAGTTATCCTGTAAAGATCGCTAGTTAGTTTCTCAAAACTCCGGCTGCAAGAAAATTGACTATTAAATAAATTAACTAAATGAGCAAATGAAGTAATTGAGTGAGGAGGAACGTTCAAGAGCCATTTTAAGGCTGATCCTGTCAAGGTAGAACCAAAACCCTTGCACAGGCATGCTTCTTTGAGATCTAGAGGGATAGGGTTGATTTCCATCCTTTCCCTATACTGGGCAATATGCTCCTCAGGATATGTAGTTCCGTCATAGAGTTTCATGTTGAGGGTTTGAAATCTTTTTGGGATTTCAGCATCACAAATAGGATATACAAACCGTGATATCCTGTGGCTGTCCTGGGACACTTCAGGAATTGGCTGAACCACCCCAGGTACACTGGATATCATGTCCTTCAGTTTTTGAAGCTCCCTGGAAAATGCTGATGTCATACCTGCATCCTGCAAAGATCCAACACCATTAGTAGCAAGAGTATTATTATTATTAGATACTGTTTTGGTCAAAAAATCTGATGAGGATAATGCAACCAAACTCTTAGTTACGGGGAATGATGCTTTAAATGTAGAACAATGATAAGGATCACTTCAAAGTAAATTGCACAAACGACACAAGGGTTTATACGGGGAAAAAGCCCTTGATCAAGAGTTGATCTCCGGCACAAAAAACCCCGGGTGATGGAAACTACCGATCACCAAGCTCAAATAAATCAATAAATGTTTACAACTTCGGATAGTAACGAGCTAGGTACAAGGATCACTACGGTGAAATGTGTAAAAATGAGTGAAAACTAATAAGTGTTCGTCGAGAGCTTCAAGAGTGCGATTGTATGAGAGTGTGTGTGTGTAGCTGAAAAATGGCTAAGTGTTCTAATTCTAGCTCGTCACCCCTTTAAAAATAGAAGTTAACTATAATAACAAACTATCCGACTTTTGTGCCAAGCTCCCACGTTCTCCACAACGTCCATTTCCAGTCAAACGTGTGCAAAATACCCGTGGAATATTCCATAGTAACGTTGCCAAGACCAAGTCAAGCTTGTTACTCCTGCAAAATAATGCGACACATAAACAAACAATCGTTAGTATGAGGATCCTTAAGGTGATCCATGATCCTGATCCTAAAGCTCTTCTGAGGATCACTATCTGTCACAGAAGTAAGGATCATTAATTAGGATAACGAATAAGGATCACTAATTGTTAGAAAATCCTCCCCTAACAATTGCCCCCAAAATATAAGGAGTGAAATGTTAAATAAGCGAATTATATTTTCCTGATCTTATCCGCAACTAACTATCGTAAATATAGCCGTTATTGTGGAACTAGCCGTTGCAACCATGACGTCACAGAAGTGACAACCCTGCACGATCATGATTATAAATAGGAGATAGAGATAGGATCAAATGCATTTAAAATTTCAGAAAGACTCCCTTTATAACTGCATTCCGAAGATAAACAGGTATTCTCTCTTCATCTTCTTCCTTCTCTTGCTCTGTTTTCCGTTTCTTTTCACCATTCTATCAAAGATATTGCTCCGGAACTCCCCAGCTAAGGATCATCCGAAAAACAGCCCACCGAAAAGCCAGGGGATCATCGAAGATTCCATAAAAGAACGCTGCTGTTTCAATGATGCACAGATTGATAGGATCCGCCACTGCTTCCCGGCGAACACCGAGTTTAGACCTTTTGATCCCAATACCCTGAGTGATCACATTTCCGACAAGTGGGTTGCTTTTCCTGTTACTCCGTTCACCATTGGCTATACATATCCTTTTCCAGCCTTCACCCAATCTTTCTTTTCCTTAACAGGCATCTCTTATATCCAAGCCATGCCGATGATATGGAGGGTTTTGTACACCCTTGAAAGGATCATCGAGCAGGAAGGGATAGACCTAGGAATGTCAGAGCTGGGAGAGCTGTATGATCTTACTACCTTTGGTTCTCATCGTTATTTGTTTAAACGTAAGCCTGGTGAGGAACATCCGATCTTCAAAGCCACCAAGAACGATGCTAATTGGAAGCGGCGTTTCTTTTTCGTCAAGAGAGATTCTATTGATAATGGAAAGGATCTACCCAAGAATTGGGCTACCCATGGTAGGGTGGAGGATCCTGAGAAGGATCACCAGAGAACTTTCTTTTGATGTAAGGATCACTTATATACTTTTGCTTTCTTGTTATGCAGCTATCACCGTCTCACACCTCAGACTGTCTCCTGCTGCCAAAGAGAGACTCATCGCTTTCAAGAAACTTGATCCTGAAACAAGAACTTTCAAAACAACGACCCAGGATTCTCAGGAGGTATCCTCAGGTTCTGTCACAATGTCAAGTAAGTATCTTTGTTTAAAAATTAAATAAATAGTGAAATATGAGTGAAATAAAGATACTTATCTTGTTTTGGTTGTGTAGGTGCTGGAAAATCCACCAAGTCTGCTTCAAAGTTCAATGTCACCGATCTCACCACCGTCAGATCCTCCAAAAGAAAGGCTCCTACCAGCCCGACAGCTTCAGTCCCCAAGGCACCCCTTAAAGGAAAGGGAATCAAGAAGAGAAAGGCCTCCGAGGCTGAGGATCTGCAGGGTCTGCCTTTGATCCGCCACCAATTCCTCGAGTACTTCAACGATGTAAGGATCACTGTCTCTGCTAGTATATCCTGCTGACATATCCTGCTGATATATCCTACTGATATATCCTGCTGATTTGAGGATCACTTGGTCCTGACCTTATCTTTTATCCCCTTTGCAGAAATTCACTGAGATTGAGGACTATGTTGGCCACGTTGAGGATCAGGATAGGAAGATTGCCGACCTCCAGCAGGTTGCATTGCTAAAGGACCTCAAAATTGCTGATCTTCAGAAGGAGCTCCAAGATGCCAAGACTAAGACGGCTAAACTTCTGATTGACCTTGACTATGAAAAGCATGATCTCATAGAAGGTGCAAAGGTCTCCGCTGCCATCACAATGTATCAGACCAAACTAAAGATGGCCCAGGAAGCTCAAGATCCTAACTTCGACAGAAGCAGCTGGGAGATTGAAGACTGGAAAGCAAGATTGGCTGAACTGGACGATGAAGAGGCTGGGGAGGTTGAAGAGATCCTGACAATCGAGGCTGGAGGCAAGGGTGAAGGTGGTGAAGCAAGTGGAGCCGGAGGTGGTGATGCAGGGAAGGTTTAGGCTGCATGATTGGGAGATGAAGGAAACTTCTAGACATAGCCGGAGCCCAATTTTTTAGTTTGGTAGTAGTTTTTTGTGGTTGTGATGTTGAACAATTTGATGGTTTGTACTGAACAATAGTTTTTAGGATTAAGGATCATGTATGATCCTTTGGACAATAGGCAGGATTGCTAATGGTGGAGGGATCCTCTGTTTGGGGGATGATGCCATTGTGATCCTGCCGCCTTTATATTCCTGCACTACTTTTGAACTTATTATCATGGACACCCTTTACCTACCCCAGCGGACGGGCCACGTTTTGCTGGTAGATGCTCGGGTAGGTAATTTTGACAACCTTTTAAGGGTTAGTCTTTTGTTAATAAAATCTCAACCTTTTGTCGCTTATCTTGTGTTGTTATCCTTTGTTTTGATGCACATTTATTGAATAAACAATTTTGAACAAGTCAGATTGAAAATGTTTAGGACATGATCCACGATCAAATATCCTATAGTTAAAGAATCCCAAAAAGTAATATATCTTAAGGATCACAAGTTTAGTTGTCAAATTTTAAGGGTTATTCGAATAAATAATGAATAGAATTTAAAATAGTTAAGGATCATACCTGAGGATCCAAGTTAGGATCCTTACCATAATCAGGATAACTACAAAATAAACCTTAGAAAGAAGTAAGGATTAAGGATCCCTAGTTACTTATCTTCAAGGACCTGAAATAGAGCATAACTTGGGACTAAGCCAATATAAGATAAGAATTAGCAACTGGGGACAAGCCCAAGGATAACTGGGGACAAGCCCAAGGATAACTGGGGACAAGCCCAAGGATAACTGGGGACAAGCCCAAGGATAACTGGGGACAAGCCCAAGGATCGTATGTAAACTGGAGTATGGCCCTAACTGGCGACTATCCAAACTTAGTGACATGAAAATGCCAAAACCTTAGCTAACGTGAAAACGTTAGAAACCTTAGGAACGGATGTATGGTACGTCTACCATTATACGTAGGATCCTAGGTATAGCCAGTACAATGGAATTATCAGCCCCTAAAGCGAGTACTGGTCCCACTGCCTTGAACTATACCAGGATCATCATGCGCTACAGGCGGAAGTGGGGTCAAGCCCAAATAACTGAGGTTAAACCGAAGGATCGGATCGCTTCTGCAGATAACCAATATTTTGCTAAGGATACCTGAACTTTCAAAACTTAAAATCACGTGAGAGATGGATGAAGGACACATGATCCTTATCCTTATATAAGAAAATAAGGAAATGAAATAGTTCAAGATTAGGACATTACCAAAGTGAGGATCACCGAAACTTTAAGGATCCTTCTAGGATATCCCTAACGTGAGGATCATCTGTGCCATGAGAATCCTGATCACATGAAATATTTCTTCAAGTGGACAGCATTCCAAGCTCTTGGTAGCAAATCACCTTCCATGGTTAGCAATCTATATGCCCCCTTTCCTGCTTCAGCTTCAATCAAATAAGGGTCTTCCCATTTTGGAGCCAATTTTCCATCAGCAGGATTGGTGGTATTCTGAAATGCTTTCCTTAATACCATATCTCCAACTTGAAACTTCCTGATCCTGACATTTTTGTTATAAGCACCAGCCATTCTTTGTTGATAACTGGCCATCCTTATCCTAGCCATATCCCTGATTTCTTCAATAGTATCCAGGTCATGAGCCAAGTTCTCATCATTTTCTTCAGGATCACAAGTACTTGTTCTAGCAGTTGGAACCACCATTTCTGTTGGGATCACTGATTCTGCCCCAAATACCAAAGAGAATGGTGTTTGTCCAGTAGCATTCTTAGGGGTTGTCCTATCAGCCCAAAGCACATAAGGTAGTTCTTCTGCCCATTTCCCTTTCTTGGATCCAAGCTTCTTCTTCAAATTGTTGATGATGATCTTGTTGGATGATTCTGCTTGACCATTAGCTTGTGGGTGGACTGGTGTTGATGTTATCATCTTAATCCCCCAGCTGTCACAAAAGTTAGTGGTTCTGCCCCCAATAAATTGGGAACCATTATAACATATAATTTCAGAAGGAATTCCAAATCTAGTTATAATATTTCTTTTAATGAAGGATATAACTTCCTTTTCTCTGACTTGTGCAAAAGCTTCAGCCTCTATCCACTTGGAGAAGTAATCAGTCATAGCTAGCATGAACACTTTTCCACCAGGTGCCTTAGGGAGCTTACCAACTATATCCATACCCCATCTCATAAATGGCCAAGAGGAGGATATAGGATGCAAAAATTCAGCTGGTTGATGAAGGATATTGCTGTGTCTCTGACAAGGATCACATCTCTTAGCATACTCCACAGCATCTCTCTTCATGGTTGGCCAGTAGTATCCTGTCCTCAGGATCCTTGAGAATAATGCCCTGCCCCCAGTGTGGTTTCCACAATCTCCTTCATGGAAGTCTTTTAAAACTTCTTGGATTTCAGGATCCTCAATGCATCTCAAGTATGGTCCTGCAAGAGATCGTCTATACAACATATTATTTAAAATTGTGAATTGAGATACCATAGATTTGAAAGCCCTAGGGTTTTCTCCTGTAGGAATCTCTCCATGTTGTAAGTATCTCATAATTGGTGAGATCCATGATCCTGATCCTGAATGGGATTGAGTATCCTCACTAGGGATAATTGCAAAATTCTTTCCTATCTCCATAGTCACATGATCCTCGATAGCCGGGGTCAGAATATGGATAATAGGGATCTTGATATCCTCCGGGATCTTCAAGGATGATCCTAAGTTAGCCAATGCATCAGCTTCTGTATTTTCTTCCCTTGGTACCTGTGTCAAACTAAAGGAAACAAAGGAGAGTGCCAATTCTTTGACTATCTCTAAATATTTGGTTAGCTTTTCACCTTTAACAACATAGGATCCATTAAAATGATTTGTAATTAACAATGAATCTACATGTACCTCAAGATACCTGATCCCCATATGCTTGGCAATTTGCAAACCAGCAATTAAGGCTTCATATTCGGCCTCATTGTTAGTGGTTTGGAACTCACAAGCTATAGAGTGGGGTATTATGTCCCCCTGTGGCGATTTTAGTAGTATTCCAAGCCCTGTGCCTTTGACATTTGAGGATCCATCAGTATAGAGTATCCAAGGATCCTTGGTCTCCTCTAGCTGCTGGACTTCTAACTCAGCTTCTTCTTGTAAATCACTACTGAAATCAGCCACAAAGTCGGCTAATGCTTGGGATTTAATGGCTGTCCTAGGCTCATATCTTATATCATATGCACTCAACTTCACTGCCCACTTAGCCATCCTTCCTGACATCTCTGGTTTCCTGAGGACATTCTTAATTGGAAAATTAGTTTTAACAACAATAACATGAGTTTCAAAATAATGTCTCAACTTAGTAGATGCCATAATTAATGCAAGAATAAGCTTTTCAAGGTGTGAATACCTGGATTCGGCATCAAGTAAACTTTTACTTACATAATAGACAGGATGTTGTGTACCTTCGTGATCCTTAACAAGGACCGCACTTACTGCTTTTGAGGATACTGCAAGATATAAGGATAGCACATCGCCTTTTTCTGGTTTCATCAAGGCCGGGGCCGAGGATAGGTAATCTTTGAGAGCTCTTAAGGCATTTTCATGCTTCTCAGTCCACTCAAATTTCTTGTTCTTCCTTAGGATATCATAGAATTCTTTGCACTTCTCTGAGGATTTGGATATGAATCTGTTCAAAGCCGCTATCCTGCCTGTTAATCTTTGGACATCCTTAGCATTGGCCGGAGATTTGATGTTCACTATCGCTTTGATTTGTTCCGGGCTAGCTTCAATGCCTCTCTTGGTCACCATGTATCCTAAGAATTTACCTGCTTTAACACCAAAGTGACATTTTGAAGGATCCAGCTTCATGTTATATTTGTCAAGGATATCGAATGCTTCCTCCAAGTCTCTTAGGTGATCCTCAGCCTTTATTGATTTTACCACCATATCGTCTATGTAAACCTCCATAGTTTGTCCAATCTGATCCTTGAACATCATATTCACCAGCCTGCCCGGAGCAATTTCTCTACCTCTTCCTGGATAATGGCATTTCTTTCCGGTGCAAACTTTCTTCTCCTTTGATGGATTGGTTTGAATGACCTATTAATGCCAAGTATGTTTCGGATCTTAAGAATGAGTTCCGTACTCACCCGTAACTTACCAAGCCATTTCGTAGGGTTGAAAAACATTATAAAAACTTAACGAGGCTTGGAATGGGTTCACGGGGTCCGAATTCGAAGAAAAACGAAGAATTGCATAAACTTTTTATTTTGTATCTGACCTCCACCATAAGCTACGGTAGCTACCGTAGCTTACGGTGGCCATGAAATCCTTACGGTGACAACCTACTGCCTTACGGTGGAAAAATGGATTCAGCACCTACCGTAACTTATGTTGGCTACCGTAAGTTATGCTAGCGCCCAGATCAGCTTTCCATTTTAATACCAAAACTCGCGTAACTTGCTCGTTTTGCATCCGTTTCACTTGAAACTTGTTTCTAATTGTTCATAAAACATTTCCCTACCTAATTAACTAAAAATCCATACCTTGAGGTCCTTAAACTTTATAAATTACATTATCGTTACACGATTCATGCATATATGTTCGACCCGTTTGATTTCGCCATGCATTTTTCGTTACCTTGTGAACTATTAACAACTTATTACGACTTTCCTTTCCATTTACTTACCTTCTCAATCATTCCTATAAGACTCCTAACCTTCATAAATAGACTTTAATTATATACTAAGAAGTGAGGTTCGGAACTCACTTACTTTGTGCATCCGTGTTGGTAACCGCTTCCTTGCCTCATCTTGACCCATTTGCCTTCCATACTCATGCGATACCTATCCTTTCATGCCATCATTCCCATGACATTGTTAGTATATATGTTCATTCCATATCAACATCCATTTTAAATTCATAGTTACATTGACTTTTCTTAACAATCATTCATCAACGTGCATAAGACACGAATCGGCAATCACATTGTTCCACATCTATGAAATCTAATTCCTCATTATACATAACACATAATTAGTCTAGCATATATCATATGATTCCTCATAATCTTTCATTCATATTCGTAAACCTAACCATGCTATTAACTTATTCGTTGACTTTTCAGAAAGTCAACGATCAAGCATACAACTCCCAACTTAGCAACTTATATCCATATTGATGTAGTAGGCCATAATATCGATACCATATATATATTTCATACTCATGTTTTAGAACACATTCAATCACTCAGTCAATTAATTACACCATACACATGTATAAACAATTCATTACAACTAACGCTTTCATCATCCTACAATTTCAACCACATTCAAAGTTAGTACTTTAACATAATCTCAATGTCATTCTTCACTAATAAACCCACAAGCTACACATTTAGTGTACATCCATTTCTAGATTACCATTGACAACTAGTCCGACACATGAGGTGCACCACACCATTCAAGTATAGAGTACTAGTTCCTAAAACATACTTTTACCGAATTACATCATTAACTAACTACCCACATGTATTTCGCCCAAAACACGTATCTCATACTAACTTAACTATCAAATACAACATTATTACATCCTATGCCAAGCTACTAATTTCTTGCATACAAATTCGCTTCCTAACTTCACCTAGTCATTTCATCAAACACTTGGCGTGCGTACTAACATCTAAGCATAATGTACAAGTATCATAAACATAATATAACTATTACATATCAACACCATCATGAACACCAAATTTCATAAATTTTCTATGTAACTTTCATTTTAAATTGTTTCTAACTAACAATCCCTTGTCATGATCACTATCATACTTGATCATTAAACTAATTAACATAGAACTTCTACATAATTCTTCTCATCATCACACTTTCAAGTGGGTTTTCATATTCACTATTAACTTATTCAAATTCAAGCATCAATCATGTTTTATTGGTGTTTTCTAACCCTTATTCATACTAATTTCACAAAAGTTTATGGATTTATGAACACACATCACATTCAAAGTCATCAAACACCAAAATTCTACTTACCTTGTGTTCAAGAATGCATAGATGATCCAAAATCGAGACATGCATGGACTCAAGATCACATCTAGGGCTTTAATTTGCTGAATTTATGATGATTAGGGGTTTTCCCCCTTTTCTTCTTCCTGATCCACACGACACACACAACTACCAGTGTGTGTGTGTGTGTGTGTGTGTGTGTTTTAATCCCCTTTAACCATTCAAGTTGCATTTTTAACATGTTTGCCCCCTAAGGATTCAATCCTTTATTATTTTTGGCTAGTTTCTTTCCTTTTTAATTTAAACCTTACTTATAGATATTAGCCAAGATAGAAATTTTTTATTTATCTTTCTAATATTAGTTAAACCTACACAAATTCTTGTTATTAACATGAATACATACGCACACATATATAAGGATTATATGTGTTATAACTTTCTTGTAATAAATTTTATGTTAAGCTACATTCGATTTCGCATTTTGGGATGTTACATCAGTCGGACCCATGTACTGTAAATCATTGAATGTTTTAATCTTACAATCAGTTTTACTTTATTTTTTAAGAAGGTGTTGTTGTCATGGACATCGAGGTGATTTCACATGCCTCCATGTTTTATGTTTGGTGTAGAGCAATTGCATAAAGTAAAATATGTGACTTTTTTGAGTCATAATATAGTCTAAATCTCTTCTTTTGCCATATAATTGCCGCATCATCTTCTTCCTTCTTCATTGCACAACACCAAGGTAACCTCATTTGGTCTGATTTATTTTTTGGTATTCGTAACATTTTTATTTACTGTTTATTGATGCATTGATTCATTTATAATCACTTGCAGATCACCCGTCATCTGAATTTCAGCAATTAAACAAAGTTTTGTTAATCAGCACCGTAAGTTTCCTTCACTAATCTATCCATTGTTAATCTTTTAGGGTACTACAGGAACCACACACTTGGTTTTTTGTTCTTTCGTTCTTTAGGATTTTTGTTAATGAAGTTTCGTTTTTCTTTTTTGCATATCATCGACGCACCCCCAATGATTCAACAATACTGATGTTTAAATCTGTTCTTTTGCCATATAATTGTCGCATCATCTTTTCCTTCTTCATCGCACAGCACCAAGGTAACCTCATTTGTTCTGATTTATTTTTTGATTAACAAATAATAATTGATTTACCGTTTATTAATGCTTTTGATTCATTTGTAATCCCTTGCAGATCACCCGTCATCTCAATTTGAGCAATTAAACGGAGTTTTCTTAATGAGCACCGTAAGTTTCCTTCACTAATGTATGCATTGTTAATTCCACGTGTTTTTTTTATTCTTAATCTTCGATTCTATTTCAGGTACACTTTTTGGTGTTAGTTCCACGTGTTTTTTCAGATTAATTGTTGCTATATATATATATATATATATTGGTTTTGTTTTGATGAAAAGGGAAAACGTTCGAGACGATTGATCCAAGAACGGAAGAAAAGATAGCGGATATTGCTGAAGGAGATAAAGATGATGTTGATTTGGCTGTTGAAGCTGCACGTGCTGCTTTTGATCATCGCCCCTGGCCTCGCATGTCCGGTTCCGTACGTCTTACATTTACTTTTTTTGTTATTAAAAAGTTATATGCACATGAATGATTTTGTGTTTTTATAAAATTGAATGAATAGAATATGCTCGAATCTGGCGACCATGATCGAGGCATAAATCCGATGTGTTTCGTACTGAAGACTTATGAAACTGAACTTATATATTTTGTCTTTTTGCATATGTACGGTATAATTTAGTAAGATAGTGGTATTAGATAGATTCTCATATGAAGTGTTTATGTTAACAGTGTTTCAACCAAACCGTAAAACTCTTTGTCTACCGTCGCAAGCTACAAGGTCAGTTATCCCTAATCATTTAATTCTCTTATTGTTGGTTGTTTGTTTTCGTACTTGATGTCAAACCCTAGGTTCGTCCACTGCTGCATCATCATCCTTAACACTACAATCATCCCCATGTTGATTCGCTTAATGGTATGTTATGTATACACAATCTCTCGAGAACTTGCCACCAAATCAGACCTTGAGCTTTTGAATATCATCATAGCAAAGGCATGATTCAATTTTAACAACCTTTTATGCAATTTGGTTAAAGCACGCTTCTACAATTTCATAAATAATCTATCCCAAATATGTAGTTTTAAATTTAGTTGTGTACTTGATTTGTTTCCACGATTTATTGTGTACTTGATTTGGCCACAAAAGTCAAAGTTACCTCTTCATAAATAGATGTGAATATATATGATAAGCTGACTAAATGTAATAGGTGGACAAAGGGCGGGTCAAGTAACAAGTCAACACGGCTAAGTTTTGGTACAGGTCAGATTAGGACCCAACACACTTTTTTTAAGGAAACTTAGTGTAACAAATATATTTATAAAAAAATAATTTATTTAAATAGTGTTCTTTTTTAATAAACGCTTACAGAGGTTTATGCAATAAAATACACTTTGAGCGGTTTTGACCCGTTTAATATATTAACCTTTTAGTTAATTTTCTTTTCGAGTTGTCCCATCTAAGATAAAACACATGATTAAATCATATGGTCAAATTGTTAAGGGTCTTGGTGATTTAAGATGCTAAATGTGTGCCGTCTATTAGCTAATTATTTGTAATTTATAATGTGTTGGACCAGGTGATCAGATCCTGAAGAACAGATGATATGGAAAGCCAAAACTGGATCCCAACAGTTGATCCACAATAAGCACTGCCCATCTAAGTTTCCTCCAATGACAGTGGTTATAACAAGTTAATAAGGCAAAGTACTGACCTGCCTAACAACTGTTGGATATAAAGACTGTTGTACACAAAGACTGATGAAGATCATCCACTGTTGAAGACCAAAGCACTGATAAAGACGAAAGCCCTATTGAAGACAAGCACTGATGAACCAAAGCCCTATTGAAGACCAAAGCACTGATGTTTGGCCTTCTATATCAGATGTTTGGACTTAAACAGATGTTTGACCTTAAACAGATGTTTGGCCTTCTACATCAGATAATAGATTGTTTTGCCCGATTAGATTGGGTGTTAAATTATAGTTCTTTAAGTCATTGTTTCGTTTTCTTGAATTCTATGTAATTTTGTAAAGAAGTACAAGAACAAACATTTTTACAAAATCCCAAATCACCCGATCACGTAAGTGCATTGAAGTAAAAGTGGAAATGATGTTATTCATGTGGTCCTGTTGCGCTTTTGTTTGACCTCTAATATGGGTTCATGATCTAATCCGGGATGTGAAGACATTGTTGTTGAATCCAATGAGATGCTTGATGTAATGAGGTCGTATTAATAATAAATAATAAATAATATAACTAAGTTTCTCAAGCCCGGGAAGCAATCCCGAGTAATAACCTAGCGTAAACATATACATGTTAAATACAAAGGTTTGATTGTTACAATGTACCTCTATTATTATAATACTGGAATTTAAAACAACAAAGAAATATAATTTAGATACAAAAATAGAAATTAGAAAAAAGTTGAGTACAATAGCAAAAAGTTTATTTCACAAGATTAGATATGTAAAATAATTAAGCATACCCATAATACCTTGCCATATGCAAAATAAGTTTAGATTTGATAACAAAGTAATAATTAGTTTATTCAAAATACTTCAATCCAAAGTTTTATTAAAAAATAGAGGAAATATTACTTAAAACAATTCAGAAAAAAAAACTATAAAAAATACAATAACTTGATTGAACGCGAGGGGATAAAATGTAACTTTTGTCGAATATACTCGTCTTATGTAAAACCTTCTTACACTCGTTACTAGAGGAGTAAACTGAGCTCATCAAGTGAGTCGCTCAAATGATGATCCAATCAAACCCATCCTACAATGCACAATGAAATTTCTAACAAACTAAATTTCTCCTTAGTCTTGATAGAGTTTAAACTTATAATCACTTTTAAATCCTCGATCTCATTACGAGAAGAAAAACTTCATGGTGAGTAAATTGCCAAAATCGTTCCTGAGGTTTGGGTATGTTTGCCATTTTCATTCAAAACAACTTTTTTTGTGCCATACAGTCCTTCACTTTTGGGATTTTTTACCATTTTCATCTAAACGTTTGACTTTTTTTTTTTGCCAAAATCGTCCCTAAGATTTGAGATTTTTTTGTCATTTTCATCCAAATGTTTGATAGAAAAAATAAAACAAAGAGTAAACTGCCATTTTGGTCCCTGAGGTTTGGTCACTTTTGCCACTTTAGTTCAAAACTTAAATCTTTTAAATCTGGGTCCCTGTAGTTTCACTTTTATTGTCATTTTGGTCCAAAAGTGAAATCAGCTGATATTTGTCAAATAAAATCCTGTTATTTTGCCATTTTTCTCAGGGGCAAAATGTCAATATAATTTTATTATAACACATTATTAATTAAATTAAATAACCCTTTGACATTGACCTCATAAAAGCTCAGATATTATCATCTTTCCCAAAAATAATCTTCTCCAAACCCTCTGTTCTACGATCATCTTGCACTACCCCTGATTTTTGGGAGTTAACTGTAACATTAGAAGATTAAAGTGTAATTCCCAAGCTTATTGCAGATGATTTATGAAGATCCAGTGACAACAATTGATGCAGAGAGACTAACATTGACATCAAATTCAGGAAAATTGCTCAAATTTGGATCCCTCATAATTGCCACAGGGTGCACTGTATCTAGGTAATTCTTAGAAAAACTCATGGATTGCATGTTTCATTAAGAAAAATTGATTATTCTTTCTGTATTCTGGGAAGTTACGAATCTTGTCCGTTTATACGCATGCAATGTGATATACATTTGCTCAGATTTCCAGAGAAAGTTGGTGGAAACTTACGTGGTGTTCACTATATTTGAGATGTTGTTGATGCTGATTCTCTACGATCATCTTGCACTACTCCTGATTTTTGGGAGGGTTTGGAGAAGATGATTTTTGGGGAAGATGATAATATCTTAGCTTTTACAAGGTCAAGGTTAAAGGGTTATTTAATTTATTTAATAATGTATTATAATAAAATTATATTGACCATTTTGCCCGTAAGGAGAAGGAAAATATAACGGGATTTTATTGGACAAATATCAGCTAATTTCACTTTTGGAACAAAATGGCAATAAAAGTTAAACCACAGGAACCCAGATTTAAAAGATTTGAGTTTTGGACAAAAGTGACCAAACCTCAGTGACCAAAATGGCTGTTTACTCTAAATCAAATTAGATGTTTGGGTGAAAATGACAAAAATCCCAAAAGTGAAGGACTATATTGTATAAAAAAGTTGTTTTGGATGATAATGGTAAATATGTCCAAACCTCAGAGACGATTTTAGCAATTTACTCTATAAAATAAGATACAAGCTTTTTATATTTAAAAAAGAGATCAAATTAAATTATGTCATTAAATTTGTGATTTTTGAAATAGAAAAATGCTTGCTTTTACTTCTTAATTAATAATGAAATGTGGGCATCCACACCTCGATTGCATATTGGGTATGGAATTATATGATATAAACTAAGAATCCCTTTGCTTGAGGGGATGTATCACATGGTATGGTTTAATTATTTTCCTTATAAGGTATCGAATACTTTCTATCATTTTACTTTCATACACAACTAGGGAAATTTGTATTTTTAATTAATAACATTTCAATCAAATAAATAAGATTATAACATAAGACATTGATTTTGTACTATTTTTAACCCAACAACTAATTAGTGCATCGAACGTGGAAAATGTTGGTAGACGCGTTCATACTGTACCATACACGCCAATGAGGTCTAGCGAGATGTTGTCAAGTGTCATCATCATCATCATCATACTCAGTATATCCCACAAATAGCAAAGCTAAGGTAGGGTCTGAGGAGGGTGAGATGTAGACAGCCTTACCTCTACCCCGTAGGAATAGAGAGGCTGCTTCCAATGAGACCCCCGGCTCGATTGTAGTTTTGCATCAAGCCTTGGACATAAGGCACATAACACTCAGCAATTGAGACAAACACCGATTAGTGCATGTACCCCCTTGTCTTTTGGCTATCAACGCCACCACATGATGCATGATTAACCATCCCCCTCTTTTAACGTTATTTTCACGAAATTAGTAAAATAACGTTAAAATTAGTGCACTTTCACTTTTGCCCCCCGAGCGCCCACACATATATACATTATATGAGCATACCGCAAGTGGGGCGAGATGTTGTCAAGTGTAATATTCATTATTTTTAGAACTATGCAATAAAATCAAGGATTATAAAAAAAATAAAAAAAGACAGTTTCCTCTTCTTCTTCTCTTTGGCTTAATTTAAAATTTTAGCATGCTAATATCGATTAGTTTGTGAGTGGCTAGAATAGTTCAACGCATTTTAGTATTTTTTATATAATATATCAATAAGAGTAAACTGCCATTTTGGTCCCTGTGGTTTGGCCAGTTTTGTCATTTTAGTCAAAATCTCAAACTTATTACATCTGGGTCCCTGTGGTTTGCATTTTGTTGGCATTTTAGTCCAAAACTCAAAATCCCTCATTTTTGACTGTTTGAACTCCCCTTTTTTGTCTTTATCTGCAGGGGTAGTTTGGTCATTTAATGTTCATTAAATCAATTTATTTATTAATAAATGAATTAATAAATATCTCTCATGTTATTCTAGAGAGAAAGAGAGAACCTCTCATTGTCTGCAAAGAATTTAAACAACTATGTTTCTAGAGAGAGAAACATTCAACGCAAAATCTAGGGTTTGAATAAACACAGGATGAATGCGGTAGGTAGACACGGTCAAAATTCTTAACCGTTTTTCTCTCCACTCACACTATCTATGGCGGTGGTTATAGATCTCCTGCAACGCCCTAAGAAGCCGTTAATCACCTCATCGCCGCCATCTATCTCCGCCGCACATGACCGGAGTTTGAACCAGTACAATCACGCATCCAGCAGGCTTCTTCCACTTCCAAATTCCACCACCAGCAGCTTCAGTTCACATCGAATCTGTTCTCATTTGGCATTTCATTCATCTAAATCAGGTACAGTCAACTTTTCGTTCCTGTTGATTGACACAAATGAGCGATTAGGTTTACATATACAGTATATAGTGTTTGTAGGTGTCAGTTTAAGATTGTTGTGGATGTTCTCCGTTGGATTGTTGCAGGGGAGAAGATGAAGAGATTGTTGTGGGATTAGGGTCTGGTGTGTGATGATTTTGGGGGAGATTATTTGGGGAAGATGAAGTTATGGGGCAATATAATATGTTGTGTATATTTATTAGGCTCAGATCTGCCGGTTTTGATGATGTTCTTGATTTTCTGGAGAAGGTGATCGGAGATGATGGTGGTTGCTTTGGTGGATTTACGGTGATGGATAGTGATCGGAGATGATGTTGGAGAAGGTGATCGGAGATGATGGTGGTGCGCCGTGAGAGATGGTGGTTCAGATCTGCCGGTTTTGATGATGTTCTTGATTTTCTAGGTTTTGATGATGATGTTTGAAGATGAATTTTCTGGGTTTTGAAGATGAATTTTCTGGGTTTTGATGATGTTCTAAGATGATATTCTTGATCTGGGTTTTATTGCAAAAAAAAAATGAAATTTAAAAAATGACCAAATTGCCCCTGCACTAAAGGACAAAATAGGAGGTTGTAACAGTCAAAAAAATGGGGTTTTTGAATTTTGGACTAAAATGGCAACAAAATGCAAACCACAGGGACCCAGATGTAATAAGTTTGAGATTTGGACTAAAGTGGCAAAACTGGCCAAACCACAGGGACCAAAATGGCAGTTTACTCTATCAATAATATATATTATGTGGCATATTCACTATATTTAATAGTTATTAATATATATGTTTGCGAGTCCAGTCAAATTTGATGTATGAAGCTCGAC
This sequence comes from Helianthus tuberosus, assembly GCA_030545235.1. Classification (NCBI taxonomy): domain Eukaryota; kingdom Viridiplantae; phylum Streptophyta; class Magnoliopsida; order Asterales; family Asteraceae; genus Helianthus; species Helianthus tuberosus. The sequence goes on along the minus strand of CM060357.1, from coordinate 36,107,639 downwards.
TCGAATAAACGAGAAAGCAAAATTTTAAGTTGAACTTGTTCACATTTGACTCATTTATTAAATAAGTATCAGTTTAGGCTCGTTTATTATTATTATTTTTTTTTTGAAAAGAAAACTTTATTAAAACCGGCCGGCCTGAAAAAACAGGACCGCACCACCAACCAAAACTACAACATATACAAAGGATAATTACACCACTCTCTCCAAGCTATATTCTTATGTTTGGATCTATTTTTTAACCAAAAGAAACCTAAAGATCTCACTTCCCCAAAAATATCTTCACTATTCCCTCTACCGTTAGCGAAAATTTTCTCGTTCCTAGCTTTCCAAATAGTCCAACACGTAACCGTGACAAGACCCCGAACAATTTCCTTAGCTTTATTGTCCCCGCTACCTCCTTTGTGAATACACAGGATATCCTTGAACGAGAAGGCAAAAATCGGCGGAATTTTGACCCATCCACTAAACCGATTCCACACTCTCAAGGCGACGTTGCAAGCCGTAGAAAAATGCTCCACCGTTTCAACCCCTTCCCCCCAAAAAGCACAAACTACCGAATCTACCGAGATATTTCTTTTCTTCAAGCGCAAATCTAGTTGGAATGCGATCAAGCGCCACCCTCCACATAAAAATCTTGCACTTTGCCGGCACCCAACCACAACCCTTCACTGTGTAACTGTCCTCGTCATCCCAAACATCTGCCGAAATAGCCTTAACCGAACTCGTGGAGAACAGACCCGACTCTTCAGGAGACCAAACCCACTTAACCCTAGCATCCGAAACCACCACACCGAACAGCGAAGACTCGTAATCATCCAACTCCAAAAGCTCGATCAGGGACTCCGGCTCCCTAACCCAGCAGCAATATTGGCTCAACGCTACCCCCGCAACCGGAATACGCTTACTAACCCAACACGATTTGAACTTCTCAAGAGCGAAAAGAGCCGGCCATTTTTGCATAAGGGGACTATCTCCATACCAATTATCAATCCAAAATCTTATGTTGTTTCCCATTCCAACCACACCTTTAATATAGCTGTGGATTTTATTCCCTTTTATAAGAAGTTTTTCCTCCATTCTCATAATATTGTTCCAAACCCCTGAAATCGCTGGATTGGACGGTAACGACGACCACTTCCTTTTCCTACCATGGCAAGCCGATATAATTCTTCTCCATAAACTGTTTTCTTCCGTTTTAAATCTCCACACCCATTTCGCTAACAGAGCCTCGTTCACTTGTTTGAGCTTACATAAACCAAGACCTCCTAATTTCTTAGGCCGAGCAACCTTGTCTCACGCAACCCAATGGGTTTTTCTAAACTCTTCCAAGCCACCCCATACGAAGTTCCTCATAAGAGATTCTAACTTGTACACTACTTTAATCGGCGCCTTAAAGATAGAAAAATAATAAATGGGAAGACTTTCCAGAACCGCTTTAATAAGAATTACACGACCTCCAATAGACAGGGAACGAGCTTTCCAGGAAGCTAACCGGTTTTTTAAAATCCTGACTATTGAGTCCCAATTATTTGCTTTATTCATATTCACTCCCAATGGAATACCCAAATAGTTAAACGGCATAACCCCTTTTTACAACTCACCACCGACGCCATTTGAGCAACCTCTGCCTCTACCGTTCCCACCCCAAAAAGGTTTGACTTGTTGAAATTAATCTTTAGGCCCGAGCACGCGTAGAAAACCCAGAGGATTCTAGCCACCGCTTTAAAATTAGCCTCTTCCCATTCCCCCATAATCAAAGCATCGTCCGCATAAAGCATATGAGAAACAGTTGGACCTCCGTTTGGTAACTTAATCCCTTGAAACACCCCGACTCACTAGCTTTGGACACCATACAAGAAAGAGCTTCCATAACTATAAGAAATAGAAAAGACGATAAAGGGTCACCTTGTCTAATACCTTTTTGGCACTGGAATTCAAACGTTGGGGATTCGTTAACCAAAAAAGAAGATCTAGCCGATCCAAGCACCCCTTTAACCCACTTACACCATAAGTTAGAGAAACCCATTTGCTTCATAGTCTCTAGGAGAAAACACCAATTAACGTTGTCGTACGCCTTCTCAAAGTCGATTTTGAAGATGAAAGCTTTCCTTCCCATATTTTTTAATCCAAGACCATACCTCACTCAGAATCATCGGGCTGTCCAAAATACACCTATCTTTTAAGAAAGCCGACTGAGATTCCGACACAATATTCCGAATAACTTTGCTGACCAAACAAATTTAGTTAATCGGTCTGTAATCCTTCAATCCGATCGGGTCGACAATTTTAGGCACAAGAGAAATAAATGAAGAGCTGCAAACTTTATCTATAGACCCCGTCTCATAAAAGAACGACATAATGTCTTTAAAGTCATCTTCAGAGAATTTCCAAAAATGCTTAAGAAATTTAAAGTTAAAGCCGTCCGAACCAGGGGCCTTGTCTGAGCCGCACTCGAAGAAAGCATCCTTTATCTCTTTGACATTGAATGTAACACCTCGAAAATTCACGTCCTATAATGTGTTGACACGTGTCATAAACTTTGAACGTGTGAAAGAATACTCTAGAGGGACTAAAGTTGACAAACAAGGAAAGTATGTGAATATAAGGGTTCAAAATGTCAACAATGGATATATATACTTTACAATAACCCTACATGATGTATATACCCCTAAACGAATGAATCATGGATCATACGAAGCTAACTGTGAAAGAAAGTGAGAGAATACAAACTAAAGGGGTCAAATGTGTCAACATGTTTAAGTTATACCTCTGAGTGACCTTTCAGCAAACCCGAAGTTTTGTAAGGATTAATTATGCTCAATAGAATGCACGATAAAAATTTCACCAAGTTTCATGATCGTATGAGAAAATTATGATAAGATTCGTATACGAGGGGTTAAAAGCGTCAACGATAAAGTTTATGACTTTTTGGGTGATAACAAAGTTAAACAAGGGCTTCAAAAGGATTGGTTATAACTTGGAGTCCTTGGAAATCAATTTAGGGGGTTCATAATGCAAGAAATAATTGTCAAAACAACTTTTTATGGGCCAGGGACCAAAACATAAAAATCTGAAAAAGATTTGAATCAGAGGGGGCGTCGCGCGATGCGAAGGACCCCTAGGGTACCTACACGTGACGCGAGGGGCCCTCTGATGCCGAAAATCATGGCTGATGTCTGCTATGTCCATTGAAACCGACTTAGAAAGATATTTTCCACTCCATGGGCGACCCCTACATGCTTTTAGGCCTTAGGGACACTTGTGGATGATCCATGATCAGTTGTAGCATGATTTGTCATGATCACAAGCCCTCAAATTCACTATAAAAAGCCCTCGTGTTACAACTTTGTGATCATGCTTTCCATCTGCATTTGTGGAACTTCCTGGAGCATAAGATCAGTCCCCAAGCATCTCTAATCGTGCATTAGACTTTGGTAAGTACCCTTGACCTTTCTTAATTGAGTTTTACTTAGTTATTAGCTTAAAAGTCAAACCGTCGTAATTAACGTTTGACTTAGCGATTAATCATTAATGGTCCAGTGATTAGTCGAATTGAAGGTAGATATAAGTTGGTAATTATGTGGGCATTAAACCCTTAAAAGGGTACCCTCTGATTCCCGCTCTAACTATATCAAATGTCGGGTCAAAGTTGTTTATAAAAAGTCAACAGAAACTTAATTTGCGAATTAACATGTAATTAGCAATGTAGAAGGCATGTGACCTATTTTATCACTCATATAGCTTGGTAATAAGTATAAGAACTGGTCTAAGCTTGTTTGATCCGACAATTTTCTGTTTAGACCCGGTTCGGAACCGAAAGTCGCAAAACTTTGACTTTTGCTTTGACTTCAGTTCTGACCCGTTTTAGATGGGTTTAGAAAAGCCTTAGAGCTTCCTTAGGACCAGGCTACATGATGGTATAACCCTCTGTGATTGGTTCATTGTTTGTCCGTTTCGTTTACATGTTTCCGTTAATCGCTTAATGTTGACCATAATCCCCTTTTGACCATAAAACGAGAATTTTGGAAATGTGAGAGGACAATAATTTTTGCTACTGATTTATAAACACGTCCCTAAAATTTCATATCAATTAGAGGTCTAGATTAGGAGTTATGCTCATTAGCGCACTTAAAAGGCGTTTTGTTAATTAAACGACGCAATTAGCATAAAGCCTATCCAAACCCAATTTTTGACACCAAAGCTTTTACCCACTGATGTAAGATAATATTTTGGGATTTTTAAAGATTTTTAATTATTTTTAACCTGCTCATAACCTAAGGTTATGGCCTTGATTCGGTAAATACCGATTATACCCTTTTTGTGTATAAAATGAGTTTTACATAATATTTTGACACAAATCCAATTACTACTGATTTTATATAATAAATAAAGTATTTTGAACTTTATAACCTGATCAGAAAACTCAGATTTCCTGTATAACCCGAAAATCGCTTAAAACGGCTTTTTACGCGTATTAAACACCTAGTATGGGTTTAAAACCATTTTTTCATATAAGACTTATTACCAACTGATAAGACCTATTAAAATAAGTTATTTTACTGATGTATTCGGACCCGAATCTCAGAATTTCATTTAATCCCTTTTATAACCTTTAAAATGACCAAAATACCCCTACGGGGCTTAATTTGAGATTAAACTCGTTTTGGGCATAATGGAAAGTATCCTACTGATATCACAACATATTTAAGGCATATTAACTTAGGAAACCTGTATATGACTCTTACGGTTACCCGTTACGCCTCTTGCGCGTACGGTTCGGTTTATGTAACTAGTTTGCATAAATTAGCCGAAACGGGACAAACCTTATCGTTTTTATCTCAAAATCCAGAATGTGTTTAGATTACCCATATAATACAAGTCTTCAAACTTGTCGGGTATAAATCACATTCTATTCCGGTCTTCGCTTAATCGTGCGTTTGAACCGTATCTTTCTTTAAAACTAACCGGTATAAGTTTAGGCTTAATTAAAGACCCGTTAGGATTCTAATAGGTTATTATAAACCTTCGTTCCAGAATAGGAGACCTGGTAAAAGCTACACGCACTTGCTATTTGTGATTGATACTTGCAAAGGTAAATACTTTTAACTTATTTTCCCTATACGGGCTTGGGGTATGGTATATAAAATACCGCTTGGTCGGGCATTGAATCTTTAATCGAATAGAGGTTAAACCATTGATATGCTCCGTTTTGAAATGTTTTGTTTGCTTAAAGCCTTTGGGGGGTTAATGACCATGTCCCGGATATCCTTGGCATCATTTTACGAAATGGCCACGACCTAAGCACGGGGTGTAGGCGTACACCCGTCAGTGCCTAAATAAATAATGTGGTGTGTCTATTGATCTTTAACCCGGTCTACGGATTGGGCTACTGGACGCATAAGGAACATGTAATTCTTTTACAAGATTATATTCAAATAATTATCCCAAGTTATAAAAAGTTTGTGCTACGTGCATTCAAATCAATTTTATTAAACCTTTTCTAAATGAGTCAGTTAATTGTATTTACCAGTGTAAACTGACGTATTTTCCCAAAAAGGTTAAGTGCAGGTACTACGCGAACTAGGCTGGCTTTCTCCTAGCGTCCACAATAAGTCTCTCAAGCTTGGATGTCAAAACTGTTGAACAATGTTTCCATTTTATTTTGATCCACCTGTGGATTACTTTCAACTATTTGTGATACTTGATATTACAATTTATTAAAGTTGAAATATATCTATATTTTGCTTCCGCTGTGCATTTAAATATTGTGTTGTTTGACTATAACGATATCAACTACGTCACGATACTCCCCCACCGGGCCCACCGGTAAAACGTGGAAATATCGGGGTGTGACAGGTTGGTATCAGAGCCAACATTGAGTGAATTAAACACTAGCCTTTGGTGTTTAATCTCAATGACACAATTGCACATTCCTAAATTTTCTAGTCTAGACAAATAACATAGGACGAATTCTGTTTTGTTTTATTTTTGTCTTTTATTTTTATATATATTCTTGTTGTTATCTTTGTTTATATTGTCAGCTTTAACAATGCCGCCAAGATTCCGAAGAGGAGGAAGAGGTAAAGGGCCAATCAGCGCCCCTAATGATCACGAGGCCGGGCCTTCACACCGGCGAGCTCCTTCTACTACAATGAGTGCCGATCCTCAGGGAAACTGGAGGAACCAATTAGAGCCCGCTAGACGGTCTGTCTCGCACAGCTCAACACCTCCCTATCGTCATTCCTTTGGCCCGCATTCGGAAAACGAGCCCGATAACCCACAACCTTCATATATACCTCTCCAGCGATCCCTTTCGCACCACTCCTTCGGCGACCCCACTCCTGTCTTTCAGAGCCGGTTCAATCCGGAAAACTATATCGAAGAACCGGTGGGTTTTAACCCACTAGGACCCGAAGACCATTTCTCGGGAGACCAGGCAATGGACATGGATGAGGACACGGATCCCGTCTAGCCTGCATCAGGGACCCCCAACCATCCCATCGAGATCTCTGTTGGATCATCCTTCCACGGATCACCCTACGGTGGTCCAGACAGTTACCAAGCGAGGTTTAACCAGTATGAATGGTACTTTACACCTTCTCACCATTCATCGCCTCACCAGCAGCAGCAACAGCAGCAGCAGGATCCCTCCGGGGATTCGCGTTTCGTGGCAGTCACGCCACCGCCAGTTCATCTAGCACCTCCAGAACCACCAAGGCGCAGGAGGACAGGCGCACGAATATCCGGGCGAGGAGGGGATTTCCACTTTAGCACCCCCCCGACACTCCAGTGGCAGTCACTACCCGCCACTGCATGAAGACCCACAAATGGGTGGGCCTTCAAACCCAGTTCCAGAGGTGAGTTCTGCACCAGTTGCACCACCACCGCCACCATTGGGTTTTGACAACCCGATTCCTACATACGCCGGTTCAACGGCGTATAATCCGTTTGAACAGCCGGCTCACACTCATTATAACTATGCTGAAGCCGACCCGTACTTAGTAGCGGCAAACTACAACACCCTTCACCCGGAAGGACCATATGGAGCCCCTTGGGGAGTGGGATATCCAACTCATGGATATCAAGTACCACGATTTTCCCCACCGGAACAGGAGGAGATCCTCCAAAGACTAAGTCGGGTGGAGCATGAATTTCAAGAAGAACGTAGGAACAACAGAGGATTCCTCAAAGGCCTAGCAAGCTTGTTAAAGGGGAAGAAGAAAAGGGATCATTAAACCCCTATATGTATTGTTGTATTTCCTATTTCAATCAAGTCCCTGCGTGGACATTTATCTGTGTATTTAGTCCCTGCGTGGACTTGTCTTTTTAGTCCCTGCGTGGACATCTATTTTAGTATTTAGTCCCTGCGTGGACTTGTTTTATCGGTTTAGCCCCTGCGTGGGCAAGTTGTTTCTGTTAAAAGTCCCGTTTAGGGCAATGTGTAATCCTCTTTATAATTAATGGAATGTTAAATTTATAAATTTCACTTTCGTCATTATATGCATAAATATATGAAATAAATAAATCAAAATCATTCCTTTTATAATTAATCTGCCTATTAAATATTAAATAAGAATCTTAAAGGTATAACCTAGCCTGCATGTCATTATAAGACTTGGCCAAGATGGTAAGACCTGTTTAAAAGATTCAGATCCCTGTTAACATCTGAAAACATGTTAACGCTCCTGGCACACGTGATTCGTTAAAAATCACACACGTCATTCTTATATAAGGATTCTTCAAAAGATTCCTAACCTAACTTAATGATCTATAAATCATGGGTTTAAATCATCAATTAAGATGATCACATATTAAACATCCATTAGTGATGTAGTGCCTACGGGCCATACTCATTGTCATATAAGATAAAAGACAGTAGTAGTCTACGACTCCCTGTCAGAAAAAGGTAAAGAACTATGTTCAAACCTTAATGCCTTGATTCTCTGAAATCATGGCTTATAATTTAGGATGTCCCTGTGACTAGGCCTTTTGTGCCACTAATAATACTGTTATTGTCTTATAATTAGGATAAATTATAATAAAAATCCTAAATATGATTAACAAATTAACCCAATATGGTATATATTTACCATGGTTAAAGAATTGCCATAAAAGACAATTCCATAATAGACTCCCAAATAAATTATTGTCAATATCTTATGTAGCAGTTCAACTACATGGCTGACTCGGATGAGATCAACAGTCACCCAAGGGAGGATCACGATAACACCCGAATTAACATAGCGGGTGCAGAGCTCCAAACGTTAATTAACAATGCTGTTGCAAAAGCCTTGGATAGGCAGTATAGTGAGTCGAGTGATACTCGAAGTAGGACCCAATCAGCACCCCACTCCAAGCCTAAGACTCATTCAGAGGCTCACAGCAAGCCACCCTCTAAGAAGGACGAGCCAAAGAAAGATGACGAACGACACTCATCAAACCAAAGGAGTGCTCCCTCTCAAAGGACCTTACTGAACCAATGACCCCGTGATAAGGGTTGCTCCTATAAGTATTTTGTTTCATGCAAGCCCAGGGATTTCACTGGGGAAAAAGGAGCTATAGACTGCATGACTTGGTTGGATGAGATGGACACTGTGGTTGATATCAGTGGTTGCGCTGATAAGGATGTGGTGAAATTCGTATCTCAGTCGTTCAAAGGTGAGGCTTTAGCCTGGTGGAGATCTTTGATCCAAGCTACAGGGAAAAACCCATTGTACAATCTGACATGGGATCAGTTTATGACGTTGATTAAAGAAAACTACTGCCCTCAGCATGAGGTAGAAAAGATTGAATCTGATTTCTTATCCTTGGTTATGAAACATCTGGATTGCCAAGCTTACCTTACGAGCTTTAATACAATGTCAAGGTTGGTTCCTTATCTGGTGACCCCGGAACCCAAAAGAATAGCTCGTTTTATTGGGGGTTTAGTCCCATAAATCAAGGCCAGTGTAAAGGCCTCTAGACCAGCTACTTTTCGGTCTGCAGCTGATATATCCTTGTCCCTCACACTGGACGCGGTCAGACAGAGATCGCTGAGGAACACGGATGCCGAGAAAAGGAAGCGTGAAGATGACAATTCAAGACGGTCAAACAAGAAGCACAGGGGAAACAATGACCACAAGAAGGGGTCTGGTTCTAATAAGGATGGGCATCAATCTGGAGATAAGCCCAAGTGTAAGGTTTGTAAGAAGCACCACTTTGGGAGGTGCAGACTTGACTCAAAATCCCAATCTCAGCCGAGGCCTTGTGGGATTTGCAAATCTTCGGAACATAAGACCCTAGAGTGCAAGAAACTGAAGGACGCAACGTGCTACAGTTGCAACGAAAAAGGGCACATTAAGACAAATTGCCCAAAATATGCAAAGAAAGTTGATGAAGGAAAGAAGACCAATGCTAGGGTCTTCAGGATGGATGCAAAGGAAGCGGTACAGGACGACAATGTGATCACAGGTACCTTCCTTATAAATGATGTTTATGCGAGTGTGCTATTTGATTCAGGAGCGGATAAATCATTTGTAGATAATAAGTTTTATAAGTTACTGAATTTACCTGTTAAAACCCTAAGTGTGAAGTATGAGGTGGAATTAGCAGATGGCACCTTAGAAACCGCCTCAACCATATTAGATGGATGTTTCATATCCATTAAGAACCACTCTTTTCCTTTGTCCCTACTTCCGTTGAAATTAGCCGGTTTTGACATAGTTTTGGGTATGGACTGGTTATCTCATAACCAGGCCCAGATTGTCTGCAATAAGAAGCAAGTGGTGATCAAGACTCCGTCTGGTGAATCACTTACCATTCAGGGAGATATCCAGTATGGACTGCCTGAGCAAGTGACTATGCTCAAGGCCTCTAGGTGTTTAAAAAAGGGTTGTGTCATCTACATGGCACAAGTGACTATTGATGAGCCGAAGCCTAAGATTGAGGATATCCCTGTCATTTCTGATTACCCTGAAGTTTTTCCTGAAGAACTACCTGGTTTACCACCAGATAGACAAGTAGAATTCAGAATTGACATCATCCCTAGAGCAACACCAGTTGCTAGAGCACCTTATAGGTTGGCACCAACAGAGATGAAGGAATTGAGAACACAACTAGATGAGTTGCTAGCCAAAGGTTTCATTAGACCTAGTTCGTCTCCTTGGAGAGCACCAATCTTATTTGTCAAGAAGAAGGATGGATCGATGCGTCTGTGCATCGATTACCGTGAGCTTAATAAGGTCACAGTCAAGAATAGGTATCCATTGCCCAGGATCGACGATCTGTTTGATCAACTTCAAGGGCAAGTTACTTCTCTAAGATTGACTTAAGGTCAGGCTATCATCAACTTAAAGTTAGAGATGAAGACGTACACAAGACTGCATTTAGGACTCGTTATGGTCATTACGAGTTCCTAGTGATGCCTTTTGGGCTCACTAATGCACCAGCGGCATTCATGGATCTCATGAACCGTGTCTGCAAACCATACTTGGACAAATTTGTTATCGTCTTCATTGACGACATTCTGATTTATTCAAAGAATCAGGCTGACCATGAGAAACATCTTCGATGTATTCTTTCACTACTTCAGCAGGAGAAGCTCTATGCCAAATTCTCTAAGTGTGAATTTTGGCTTCGAGAAGTCCAATTCCTTGGACATGTGGTTAGTGAACGCGGAATCTAAGTAGATCCCGCAAAGGTTGAAGCTGTCATGAATTGGCAAGAGCCGAAGACGCCCACAGAAATTCGCAGTTTCTTAGGATTGGCATGATACTACAGGCGCTTTATTGAAAATTTTTCAAGGATTGCTGCACCCCTAACTTCTTTTACTAGGAAGGATATTAAGTTCAACTGGGGACCCAAGCAACAAGAATCCTTTGATATCCTTAAGCAGAAGCTGAGCAATGCGCCTGTACTGACATTGCCTGAAGGTGCCGAAGAATTCGTGGTTTACTGCGACGCATCACACACTGGCATGGGGTGTGTGCTTATGCAGAAAGGCAAGGTTATTGCCTATGCTTCACGTCAGCTAAAGGTGCATGAAAAGAATTACACCACCCATGACTTGGAGTTGGGTGCCGTTGTATTTGCACTGAAGCTATGGAGGCACTATTTATATGGTATCAAGTGTGTGATCTATTCTGATCACAAGAGCCTCCAGCACCTGTTTAACCAAAAGGATTTGAACATGAGACAACGACGTTGGATGGAAACCTTAAATGATTATGACAGTGAGATAAGATACCATCCTGGCAAGGCGAATGTAGTCGCCGACGCCTTAAGTCGAAAAGAAAGAGTAAAACCGATAAAGATCAATGCCAAGAGCATTGAGATAAAGAACAGTCTGAATGAAAGGTTGTTAGCTTCACAGAAGGAAGCTGTGTTGGAAACTAACTATCCTAATGAAAAGCTAGGGGTAACTGAGGAGCAGTTATCCTATGGCAAGGACGGAATCCTGAGGTTAAATGGACGAATATGGGTTCCAGTTTATGGAGGACTACGAGATGTTATCCTCCAGGAAGCCCACAGTTCTAAATACTCCGTTCATCCTGGAGCTGATAAGATGTACCAGGATCTGAAGGCGAATTTTTGGTGGATAGGCTTGAAGAAGTCTATAGCCACCTATGTAGCCAAATGCTTAACGTGTGCACAAGTCAAAGCTGAACACCAAAAGCCGTCAGGTTTGCTACAACAGCCTGAACTCCCCACGTGGAAGTGGGAAATGGTGACGATGGATTTCATCACCAAGTTGCCAAAGACAAGGAAAGGAAATGATACGATATGGGTGATAGTAGATAGACTGACTAAGTCAGCACATTTCCTACCCATCAAGGAGACCTATAGCTCCGACATGTTAGCCCAATTGTACGTAGATAAGATTGTGTCTCTACATGGCGTACCAGTGTCTATTATCTCTGACCGAGATACTAGATACACATCACATTTTTGGAAAAGTTTCCAACAGTCTTTGGGCACGCGCTTAAATTTTAGTACGGCTTACCATCCCCAGACGGACGGACATAGTGAGCGTACCATCCAAACTTTGGAAGACATGCTTCGTGCATGTGTGATTGATTTAGGTGGTAGTTGGGATAACCACCTGCCATTAATCGAGTTCTCATATAACAATAGCTACCATTCGAGCATTAAAGCTGCGCCTTTCGAGGCCTTGTACGGTAGAAAGTGCAGAACGCCCGTTTGTTGGGCGGAAATTGGAGATGTCCAACTGACAGGACCGGAGATAGTCTTTGAAACGACGGACAAGATTGTCCAGATTCGTGACCGCCTGAAAGCTGCCAGGGATAGGCAGAAAAGCTACGCAGATTTAAAGCGTAAACCTCTGAAATTCGAGGTAGGTGACAAAGTGTTGCTTAAAGTATCACCCTGGAAGGGAGTGATGCGATTTGGTAAGAAAGGTAAGTTAAGCCCGAGATACATAGGACCATTCGAGGTCATCGAATGTGTCGGATCAGTTGCTTATAAGTTAAAATTACCTGAAGAGCTCAGTGGTATTCACAATGTATTCCACATCTGCAATCTGAAGAAGTCTTTCGCTGATGAATCACTAGTCATACCACATACAGATGTGCACATAGAAGAGAGCTTGAAGTTTGTCGAAAAACCTTTGTCGATTGAGGATCGACGAGTTAAGAAGCTTCGAAGGAAGCACGTACCGATCGTAAAGGTTAAATGGGATGCCCGTAGAGGTCCCGAGTATACGTGGGAGGTAGAGTCCACAATGAAAGAGAAGTACCCTCATTTTTTTCAGTAAATCTTGAGGTCGAGATTTATTTTAAGGGGGTGAGGATGTAACACCTCGAAAATTCACGTCCTATATTGACACGTGTCATAAACTTTGAACGTGTGAAAGAATACTCTAGTGGGACTAAAGTTGACAAACAAGGAAAGTATGTGAATATAAGGGTTCAAAATGTCAACAATGGATATATATACTTTACAATAACCCTACATGATGTATATACCCTTAAACGAATGAATCACGGATCATACGAAGCTAACTGTGAAAGAAAGTGAGAGAATACAAACTACAGGGGTCAAATGTGTCAACATGTTTAAGTTATACCTCTGAGTGACCTTTTAGAAAACCCGAAGTTTTGTAACGATTAATTATGCTCACTAGAATGCACGATAAAAATTTCACCAAGTTTCATGATCGTATGAGAAAATTATGATAAGATTCGTATACGAGGGGTTAAAAGCGTCAACGATAAAGTTTATGACTTTTCGGGTGATAACAGAGTTAAACAAGGGCTTCACAAGGATTGGTTATAACTTGGAGTCCTTGGAAATCAATTTAGGGGGTTCATAATGCAAGAAATAATTATCGAAACAACTTTTTATGGGCCAGGGACCAAAACATAAAAATATGAAAATAGATTTGAATCAGAGGGGGCGTCGCGCGACGCGAAGGACCCCTAGGGGACCTACGCATGACGCGAGGGGCCCTCTGATGCCGAAAATCTTGGCTGATGTCTGCTATGTCCATTGTAACCGACTTAGAAAGATATTTTCCACTCCATGGGCGACCCCTACATGCTTTTAGGCCTTAGGGACACTTGTGGATGATCCATGATCAGTTGTAGCATGATTTGTCATGATCACAATCCCTCAAATTCACTATAAAAAGGCCCTCATGTTACAACTTTGTGATCATGCTTTCCATCTGCATTTGTGGAACTTCCTGGAGCATAAGATCAGTCCCCAAGCATCTCTAATCGTGCATTAGACTTTGGTAAGTACCCTTGACCTTTCTTAATTGAGTTTTACTTAGTTATTAGCTTAAAAGTCAAACCGTCGTAATTAACGTTTGACTTAGCGATTAATCATTAATGGTCCAGTGATTAGTCGAATTGAAGGTAGATATAAGTTGGTAATTATGTGGGCATTAAACCCTTAAAAGGGTACCCTCTGATTCCCGCTCTAACTAGATCAAATGTCGGGTCAAAGTTGTTTATAAAAAGTCAACAGAAACTTAATTTGCGAATTAACATGTAATTAGCAATGTAGAAGGCATGTAACCTATTTTATCACTCATATAGCTTGGTAATAAGTATAAGAACTGGTCTAAGCTTGTTTGATCCGACAATTTTCTGTTTAGACCCGGTTTGGAACCGAAAGTCGCAAAACTTTGACTTTTGCTTTGACTTCAGTTCTGACCCGTTTTAGATGGGTTTAGAAATGCATTAGAGCTTCCTTAGGACCAGGCTACATGATGGTATAACCCTCTGTGATTGGTTCATTGTTTGTCCGTTTCGTTTACATGTTTCCGTTAATCGCTTAATGTTGACCATAATGCCCTTTTGACCATAAAACGAGAATTTTGGAAATGTGAGAGGACAATAATTTTTTGCTACTGATTTATAAACATGTCCCTAAAATTTCAAATCAGTTAGAGGTCTAGATTAGGAGTTATGCTCATTAGCGCACTTAAAAGGCGTTTTGTTAATTAAACGGCGCAATTAGCATAAAGCCTATCCAAACCCAATTTTTGACACCAAAACTTTTACCCACTGATGTAAGATAATATTTTGGGATTTTTAAAGATTTTTAATTATTTTTAACCTGCTCATAACCTAAGGTTATGGCCTTGATTCGGTAAATACCGATTATACCCTTTTTGTGTATAAAATGAGTTTTACATAATATTTTGACACCAATCCAATTGCTACTGATTTTATATAATAAATAAAGTATTTTGAACTTCATAACCTGATCAGAAAACTCAGATTTCCTGTATAACCCGGAAATCGCTTAAAACGGCTTTTTACGCGTATTAAACACATAGTATGGGTTTAAAACCATTTTTTCATATAAGACTTATTACCAACTGATAAGACCTATTAAAATAATTTATTTTACTGATGTATTCAGACCCGAATCTCAGAATTTCATTTAATCCCTTTTATAACCTTTAAAATGACCAAAATACCCCTATGAGGCTTAATTTGAGATTAAACTCGTTTTGGGCATAATGGAAAGTATCCTACTGATATCACAACATATTTAAGTCATATTAACTTAGTAAACCTGTATATGACTCTTACGGTTACCCGTTACGCCTCTTGCGCTTTCGGTTCGGTTTATGTAACTAGTTTGCATAAATTAGCCGAAACGGGTCAAACCTTATCGTTTTTATCTCAAAATCCAGAATGTGTTTAGATTACCCATATAATACAAGTCTTCAAACTTGTCGGGTCTAAATCACATTCTATTCCGGTCTTCGCTTAATCGTGCGTTTGAACCGTATCTTTCTTTAAAACTAACCGGTCTAAGTTTAGGCTTAATTAAAGACCCGTTAGGATTCTAATAGGTTATTATAAACCTTCATTCCAGAATAGGAGATCCGGTAAAAGCTACACGCACTTGCTATTTGTGATTGATACTTGCAAAGGTAAATACTTTTAACTTATTTTCCCTATACGGGCTTGGGGTATGGTATATAAAATACCGCCTGGTCGGGCATTGAATCTTTAATCGAATAGAGGTTAAACCATTGATATGCTCCGTTTTGAAATGTTTTGTTTGCTTAAAGCCTTTGGGGGGTTAATGACCATGTCCCGGATATCCTTGGCATCATTTTACGAAATGGCCACGACCTAAGCACGGGGTGTAGGCGTACACCCGTCAGTGCCTAAATAAATAATGTGGTGTGTTTATTGATCTTTAACCCGGTCTACGGACTGGGCTACTGAACGCATAAGGAACATGTAATTCTTTTACAAGATTATATTCAAATAATTATCCCAAGTTATAAAAAGTTTGTGCTAGGTGCATTCAAATCAATTTTACATTTTCTAAATGAGTCAGTTAATTGTATTTACCAGTGTAAACTGACGTATTTCCCCAAAAAGGTTAAGTGCAGGTACTACGCGAACTAGGCTGGCTTTCTCCTAGCGTCCACAATAAGTCTCGCAAGCTTGGATGTCAAAACTGTTGAACAATGTTTCCATTTTATTTTGATCCACCTGTGGATTACTTTCAACTATTTGTGATACTTGATATTACAATTTATTAAAGTTGAAATATATCTATATTTTGCTTCCGCTGTGCATTTAAATATTGTGTTGTTTGACTATAACGATATCAACTACGTCACGATACTCCCCCACCGGTAAAACGTGGAAATATCGGGGTGTGACATTGAAACATCCCGAAATCCCGTTAGCTTCCTCATCCGAGAGCCGCTTGAAATTTTGACAGACCAAACCCGGTCTGTTAGGCACTTTCTCAGTGAAGTGATTCCTAAAAAACCCCATAATTGCTTTCTTTACCCTCTTTGGATCAGAAACCCACGAACCATCTATCATCAAGCCCGGGATACCATTTTTTTCTTTTCCTGTTGTTGCACAGCCTATGAAAGAAACTAGAGTTTTCGTCCTCGTCTATTGCCCATTTACAACGCGATTTTTGTTTCATATCCAGCGTAGCCAGCCGCTCACGTTCCCGAATATTATTTGTGCATTCCTCCTTTTCCCATAACTCCTCTTCACTTAAATCCCTGATCTCACAAGATTGTCCAACGCCTCTAATTCTATCTTATCTCTCTTCATATCTTCTCTTTCTTGCTTCAACGTAACTTTTTTCTATTCTTTGATCCTATCTCTGATATGCCTCGTTTATTACTAAGGCTGAATTTAGACTTGGAATCTCAACATGTCAATAACTCGATATTGATTACATTATGACAATATTATTCAAATAAAGATTAAAGAATTATTGGTTTTTATGATATAACTTTTTAAAAATTAATAAAGTGTATACAAGTCATTTATGTTAGAAAAAAACTAATTTACACATGTCAAATTCTGATTCTCGAATCCAAAACACACCCGAGCCCCTTGTTGCATTTGTACCACAAGTGGCGTAGCTTCATTGGTTCCTCTTCAATATATTTAAACTTCAATTAATAAAGCTTCTTTTGTCAAACAAGGTGGAGTGGTGGAAAGAGTTTGGGTTTCCTTGGAGACCCAAGTTCGATCCCCACCCACTGCATTTGGGGGAAAATGACCCCAACCTTGGTTGAGGGGTCATGGCAATGATGGATAAGAGCCTTGAGCGCGTAATAGCCCGGGTTCGAGTCTTGAGCCGCACACGAGTTTTCTATTACCCAGCGGTTACTCCGGCTCTTGAGTGCGGAGGCCGCAACTGCAGTCAAGTGGCTGCCGGGGGGAAATTTTCTCGTGGAGCGCCTATGGTCAACCTCGGATGCCTCGCCCGAGGGGGACTAGGGACCCATGCAATGTGGGTGTGATCCTCTCGCCTGTTGGAGTCAATCGCCGTTCAAAAAAAAAACTAATATCGTAGATTTCACTTTAAAGATATCTTATATTAATTGTTTAATTATTATATATATCAAAACATATCGCTACATTACGCCAGGAAACTTCCAAATTTATTAACAATGACAACGTCACTTTCCATGTGGTTACAACTTTGGTCCCTTAAGAAGATTACCACTACAAAGCTTAGTGAACAATCTGCATCCGACGGCAAAACATTAGGCCAGTCAACCACCACTTGAAACCCCCCATCTACGGCAACGGCACCAAGCTGTAGCATTGGCGTCTCTTCGTATTTAGTTCATGTCATGCTTTTTTATGTTTTTCATCTTCAATTACCTGGACATCCCTCGATTCCAACAGAAACGCCGGCGGTGGCTAGGGTTCCGCCGCTAGACGGCGGAGACGAAGGTGGTGTTAAAAAAGATGATAACATCGATGGATTTGAGGTTTCATTTTTTAGGTTGTAGTGTGTTGTGGCCTGAAAGTAACAAGAATCGCGGTGGGTTGATTGGAGGCGAAAGTTGAGAAGCAGAACAGAGAGTTTGAGGGTTTCTAGATAGAAGAAGAAGAAGAAGGTAGAGGGGTTGGTGTAGACACTGACATGAGACACAGGAAGTAATAATCAAATTCTTTTTTTTTTTACTTTTTTAATTATGGTATTTGTATTCAGTGGAAGTAATTATTTTATTGTCTACGTTTGTAAAGACAAATTAGATGGCAGATAATCGCCATCACCACTTTGGTGGGTAGTTGAGGCTTTTTGTCTCTTGAGAGAGACTAGGGTTTTAGAAGTAGGGATTATGTCACTTTTTAGTTAAAAAGACGATGGTACATAATCTTTTTAATTCATGGTAACTGACGGGTAATGACACTCATACAGATACACAGATATCGATAGTACACTGGATTTTTACGAGAATGGTTGGAATACATATGATCATTTATAATAATAGTTATTATTTCAAAGAAAGTTGTATTGGTTGCATACAAATGTGTAATTACCGTCGAGTCACATCGTAGCTCGATGGTTGAATCTCTATATCCCTTTTAGCCATATTTCGATTATATTTATTTTTGTGTTTTCTTTTTATATGTTATAGCGAGCGCACCAAAATGCGATACTAACCAACAACGGCGTAACTTTATGGGGGCGACCGACCCCCGAACTTTTCACTTAATAGTGGAGGGTATGTAGTTTTCGTATAATTTTTTTTTTGGTACATACGTTTTTGACCCCCCGATTTTATAGAATTTTTTTCTATATACGTCTTAGACACCCCGGTCGGAAATCTCAAGCTTCGCCACTGCTAACCAAATCTCCGTCATAGGCAACGCGCCGGACGAAAACAACTAGTTCTCTTCAATTAATAAAGGTTCCAAAAACATACATACTAATTATAAGGAAAATTGGTTTTTAATAAACTAATCTTTGCCCCATTGGTAATTAATAATCATATTTACGTAATTGGTATACAATAATCCTACCTATCAACATGTTGGTACTCAATAAACTGTCGTTAATTTCTTTTAACTGAAGTTAGTTTTTAAGTTTTATTTATTACACAAACAGTCCCTGTAGTTGTAATTTACTAGTTTTAACTATTTTATAAAATTTAATTACATGGCCCTTGACATTTTTTTTGTTTTACAAAATAGTTAAAACTAGTAAATCATAACTACAGGGACTGTTTGTGTAATAAATAAAACTTAAAAACTAACTTCAGTTAAAAAAATTAACGGAAGTTCATTAAGAACCAACATATTGATAGGTATGATTATTGTATACCAATTACGTAGACAGGATTATTATTTACCAATGGGGCAAAGGTTGGTTTATTAAAAACCAATTTTCCTAATTATAATAATTAAGGCTATAGTGTGTGGTCATTACCTTCATGGTCACCATGATCCTTCAAATCAGCGTCATGTCACCCATTTCTAATTTATCATCCAAAACAACTACCCTAAGGGTGTGGTCATGACCTAAACGTGAAAAGGAAAGGGAAATATTGAAAAAGAAAAGAAGGCTCATGGTTGTTATGGTTTAATTCATGCCAACCATGGTGGATGAGGCAAGAGGGCTGTGTAGCAATGCATTAATGGTTCTATATGGCAATTGATGACCCAATTCATGCCCCCACACCCTTTAGCCTAATAAAGCTTTATGTTTGGCAACAAGTTTTCCAAAAACGGTTTGAACATAAACAAGTTGCTGCTCATTACTTGCAACTTCTCAAGATATGTTTGGCAACAAGTTTTCTCCTGGATAAAAGTTCCCTTCCCACGCTTCCTCCTCAGCGCCGTGGAGCTTTTCGAGACAATTAGTTCGCAGCCGGTAAGCAAACCTAACAAGAAGGCGATGATACTGATTTCGGCTACAACGTGCTGGATCTTGTGGAAGACGCGCAACGAAGCAATTTTCAAAGGCACCTATGCAACCTATTCGAGTGTAATTGGTGAAATAAAAACATGCTCGTTCTTGTGGATTCGGGCAAGAGCTAAAGTACACGAGTTGGATTGAGCGAAATGGAGATACTTTGACTTTAAAATGTTTCTGACGTAAACGTGTATTGTAAGCCTCATGTTAACATAGACATGAGGACTCTTATGTCTTCTTTTCTTTCTCTTGTTTTTGTATTTTTCGCGCTTGAGCGGCTTGCTTAAGCTTTGATGATAAAATCGCCCTTAAAAAAAACTTTATTAAACTTTTTCTATGAGCCTTAACAAAAAAGAAAATTCTAGTTTTTCATCAATGTGTCATGATGTTTCACAAACTTTTCATTAGACTATGGGGGTACGGGGTAGGGGTTGGGGCGTGGGTTGGGTACAAACGCTCAAGTCACCACCTCGGGTGGGCTTGGGTTTCGGCGTGGCCCCTTGGGCGGGGGTCTCAGCCCGGGCGTTGGGCGGGGCTACCCAATTGACATGGCGGAACCTCATTGGCCAAGAGCACTAGCCCTTTGAAATTGGTTTTTTTTCCACGCCACCCCAGCCACGCCCCACCATACCCCTTTGAAATTGGTTTTTGGTCTTGGGTGCCCCATACTCCGCGTGTCGCACCATACCCCCCAACCCACGCCCCACCATACCCCACGGTCTTACAATTATGACAAATGTCTCACCACCCTAACATGAGAAAATAAAAAATAAAAAAATTGTTTTACAACATCATTAGTGACATCACGTAGCAACTTGTTTATGTTCACAAACCGCCGTTGAGCGTCGGTGAAACGAGCCGTCGAAGTTCTTGATTTTGACTTTCGTACGTTAATATTAAATGCCTTAAGTTCAAACATGTCGATGTTTTGGATCTCTCGTCGGTGTTCAAAGAAAACCCTATACTTCAAGAAATGGGTGGCAGATCTTGTTGGGTGTTTTTTTTTTAAAATTTTGAGCATTTAGTTCTTACTTCAAATGAGGTTAAGGGGCTGTTTGGTAATCTTTGAATGGGTAAATGCTGAACCAGTAAGAGTTCTAAACCATTAAGTGATGAACTAGTAAGATGTCTGAATCATTAAGAACCAGTATAATGCTTAACCATTCAGAGGCAGATGTCTGACCAATTCAGATAAGATGTCTTAACCATTCAGATTCAGTATAATGCTTAATCATTCAGAAACAAATGTCTGAATATCTGATCGTGAAACAAACAGTCTGAACCATTAAGTGTTGAACCAATAAGATGTCTGAACCATTAAGAGCTAAACAAATAGCCCCTTATGTGGTTCATGCTTTGGTGGGTGTTAAGGGCTTTTGACTTTTGGGAAAAAGGGCTACGTTTTGATTTCATGCATATGGTATGGTATCAGTATTTTGGTGTAATTTTAGAGTAGGTATAGAGTAACGTTTCATGTTAAAAAAAAACGACATGCTTTACAAAACAAAATAATACTTGATCTAATGAAAAATCTTTTGAAAAGAACTAACAATTGGGTTAATTGGTATATAGTCGTATTTGACACTTAAATGGGACTAGCTAATCAAAGGCTTAAAGAGCGGAAATAAAAGAATAACACTAAATAGATAGATTCACAATTTCACATGGTTAGATTTAGATGGTATCAATACCTAACTAAAGTGCTCAATCATCTTCAACTCTTTTTGTCACATCTTCTACCCTCCATCATTCGATTTCGATATCTTAATCAATTACGCGGTCATTGACCAAAGTTAATAAAGCCCCATGTGGTGCATGTGGCTTGTTAGTGTATATCGGGTAACAAAGAGAAAATGACGACAAATGTCTCAAACAAATATATACAAAGAAGATAGGCGAAATATCTTTCCCACCTTTTACATGTTTATTTTAGGATGTTGTAAAATGTGCTCGCTGGTTGACCCATAGGCTGTGCGCCTATTTCGTTACCTTGTAAAAGTTCATTTTATTAATGCAAACTATATGTTGGGAGAATTTGGTATCAACTATTAACCTTTAAATCAAAATAGCACACAAACTTCCAATCTTAGAATTTGTATGACTCCATATATCTCTCTCTCTCACTCACTTTCTCTCTCATATAGATACATGTGTGAATATAAGTACATGTGCATATATAAATATATAAGATCTCTAACATCTACACACTATTTAAATATCTCCTAGTTGCCTACTTGCTTACCATCAACACATTCCCTCTTTTCCTCTATCTCTCTCTCCCCCCCCCCCCCCCCCCCCCCCCACCCCACACACATTGCTAGAAGCACATCTACATATACATAGAGAAGATGATGATGCAAGTGAAAATTGTGAAAGCATGGCTGAAAAAAAGGAGACATACAAATGTTGCAAGATGGTTAAGTTGTGAAAACTTGTGCCCATTGACAATCAGAAGGACATCATCATCATCATGCATGCATGAAGATGATGATGATAATGAAGACTACATTCCAAGGGATGTCCCAAAGGGTCATTTAGCAGTCTATGTAGGTGAAAACCAAAGCAGGTTCGTTATCAATGTGAAATTACTAAAATACCCTTTGTTCAACGCATTGTTGGATCAAGCTCGAGAAGAATACGAGTTTACTGCTGGTTGCAGACTCTATATCCCTTGCCATGAGGATGTTTTCCTCAGCGTTGTTCGATGTGCTGCAATACCAAAGGATCGAAGATTCACCTTCTGCCTTTAAAATGTTGAGGGATTTTTTTATTTTTATTTAAGATATATATATATATATATATATATATATATATATATGTGTGTGTGTGTGTAAAAATGCAGCCACTGCCGTGTTTTTAGTTTAAAAGACATGATTGTTGTGCTATCATTTTTGTTTTTTTTTTTTTCATGTAATTTTCAGTTTTATAAATACACAGGTGATGACTTGCGTATCAAGATGGATTACAAGAAACACGTTCAGGATCTTTTTCCTACATTGTCACTTTCTTTGGTGTTCGGATTTTTAACAACCCAACGCTAGAATTTTCGAGTAGCTAAGTTGGGTTTTCATTAAGTTTCTTATTGTTTTCAATCATTAAGTTCAATATATGTTTCATCATCATCCCACCAATAGCAAAGTAAAGGAAGGGTCTGAGGAGGGTAAGATGTAGACAGCCTTACCTCTACCTCGTAGGAATAGAGAGGCTGCTTCCAGTGAGACCCCCGGCTCGATAGTAGTTTTGCATCAAGCCTTGGACGTAAGGCACATAACACTCAGAAATTAAGACAAACGCCGATTAGTGCATGTATTCCCTTGTCTTTCGGGTAGGGCTGTTCATGAGCCGAGCCGAGCCAGGCCAAGCTTGGGCTCGGCTCGATTATAAACCGAGCTGGCTCGGCTCGGCTCGGATTTGAAACCGAGCTGAAAATCTAAGCTCGGGCTCGGCTTGGTTTTAAACCGAGCTAGCTCGGCTCGGCTTGGTTTGGCTCGATTTTATAAAAAAAAACTAATATATACCTCTTAAAATTTAATAGCCTAAAATATTATTCAATAATTTAAAAGAATATATTCAAAATTAGTTCAACTTAATACAATTCAAACCAAAATCAAATTTAACAACGCAAAATAAGTTTTAATTTCAATAAAATACAATATTAGTTCATTAGTATGGTAATCAATCTTCAAATATGCCATAAATATCAAATTACAAACCTATATACTTGTAAATAATAATCAGTTTTTTTGTAATATATTATAATGTATATAAAATTAAAACTTATTATAAGTAAAATAATTCGAGCTAAACCGAGCCGAGCTACAAAGCGAGCCGAACCGAGCCGGCTCGGCTCACTTTTAAACCGAGCCAAATCGAGCGAGCTTTTTCCGAGCTAAATCCGAGCGAGCTTCGAGCGAGCTCCGAGCCGCGAGCTTTTTGAACAGCCCTACTTTCGAGTATCAACACCACCACATGATGCATGATTAACCATCCACCTCTTTTAACGTTATTTTCACGAAATCAGTAAAATAACGTTAAAATTCATGCACTTTCACTTTTGCCCCCCAAGCGTGCACACATATATACATTATATGCGCACTCCGCAAGTAGGGCGTATAAGTTCAATATATGTTTCTAGAAGAAAAAAAATCAATCATCGTCGTCATCATGGTACTCAAGTTTAATCATATGTTTCTAAAATCATTAAAGTTTCAACTTTCAATCAAGTTTCACAACCAACTTAATCAAGTTACAATCAACTAGTCAAGTTTCATTCAACTATTCATATTTCAAGTTCCAACTTTCATTGAAGAATCAAGTTTCATATGTTCAAATTTTTGTTGAAGTATTTTTAGTCCACTGTTTCGTTGTTCTTGGACAAGTTTCACATGATTGATTTTATATTTGATTATAATGTCAAACTAGAAGGTTTTTCGCACGCAATGTAGCAGGAAACCCGTATACTAGCTTACTACACAAAATATGACCTGCATATTTACACGTTTACCGATAGTGTAGAATATCGGAACTGACTAGTACCGAAACCAAGAATCATAAAAATGAATACCAGTAACGAGACCGATGTCTTTTGGTCAGTATCGTTGAGTACAATACACTTATCCCCAGTTTACGACTCCATTTTCAATAACCATTTTTTTAATTTTTAAATACAAATAATATTAACAACTTTAAAGTAGTAGGGTAACAAAAAAATATTTAGTAAACATAGTAAAATAGGCAAAAAAAAAAAATCTAGCATTCAACATCGTCGTGTAGTCAAATTACGTAATACCAATGCAAGCACGTGCAAAAGATATACATGTACTAGTACGGATGTTCCGTCAGTATCGATTGATACCAAAAATTATTTCAGTTTAAGTAAAACTCTGTTTTGAACAAAACTTATATTGGGACGTTGACAAACTTTTTTTTAACATAACTGTGTATTTTTTTTTTTTTTAAAGTTACAAGCACAAGTTATAAAAGAAAAATCAAATTTTATGATTGATAAAATATTATTAAAGAAATCGATGAAGCATGAAGTGACGTGGCCTACTATTCAACAGGCCCGGTATAAGGTTTTTGGAGGCCCTAAGCGAATTACAAAATGAGGCCCTTTTTGTTAAAAGAAAAAAAAAACTAACCAAAAGTGAGTTTCTTAACATGTTTGATGTCTTGTAGAGACCGTAGGTTACCGGTTAAAAACAATGAATTATATAGCTAACATTAGGGGTTTTGCTGAAGGTAGGATAATCCTTCTCGTTCTCTCTCGCCGTAACCTAACCTCCGCCATGACCGGTATAAGGTTTTTGGAGGCCCTAAGCGAATTACAAAATGAGGCCCTTTTTGTTAAAAGAAAAAAAAACTAACCAAAAGTGAGTTTCTTAACATGTTTGATGTCTTGTAGAGACCGTAGGTTACCGGTTAAAAACAATGAATCATATAGCTAACATTAGGGGTTTTGCTGAAGGTAGGATAATCCTTCTTGTTCTCTCTCGCCGTAACCTAACCTCCGCCATGAGAGCTCGACGATGACGGCACTTTCCGAATAGCGTGGGGAGTTCTGTCGGTCTGCATATTGGTTGCAACCTTGACTAAACTCTGATCTCTATTTGGATTCTGCCATATTCCATTCGCCTCTTGGGGTAAGGTTAGCCTTCCGCTCTGGTTGTATGGCAGGGAGAGAAAAGGAGAACGAAGAGTGGAGGGATGTCCCGGATCGTCGGAATCGAAAAGGGAAGAGCGAGGATTCAAGGAGTGACCGGAATGTTACTAAGTATTATGTCACCAACCTTCCTCTCGGCTACACTCCGTGGGAGGTGACGGATTTTCTCGGGTACTATGGGGATATTGTGGGGACGTACATCGCAAGGAAAAACGATAGAGACGAAAATCGGTTTGGTTTTGTCTCATTCAAGAACGTTAGGGACACCAAAGATCTGGAAAATAAGATGAACGGAACCAAAATGGGGAGACATATTCTTAAAGTTAACATCGCTAAATTTGCGGCGGAAAAGGCTAGTATTATGGAGGCCGCTGCGCAGCACAAGTCAATGGCTTGAAATGGGAACATGGGAAAAGCTCAGCAACCACAGAAGTCAGCACCGGAGATAAACAAACTCAGACAACCTGGTGGGAGCTCTTTTGCGGATCTGTTTAGAGATAACAGACGTGGAAGTGGTTCAGTGCACCACAGACAGGTGGTCATATCGTCTAAAACTATTGACGTCGGTGAGGATGTAAAAGCTTTTCATTACCTTTATGGCAGAGCCCTGGTTGGAAGAACGGTAAACCTCTCAATTTTAACTAAGATGGACAAGATTTTAGGGGAGGAAGGTTATGAAGGGGTGGAGATTCATTACATAGGGGGTATTTCGATCATGTTGAAGTTCAGGGACCATGAAGAAGCTACGGGCTTTCTCTTGAGGCAAGAGAAATGGATAAAATGGTTTACGGTTTTGGACATGTGGGAAGGTCAGACTTTGCCATTTGAAAGGGTGGTGTGGCTGAACGTGTTCGGGGTGCCATTGCACCTAGCGGACAATACGGTGTTTAATAGAATTGCTCAAGAATTCGGTACCATTGTTCAACCAGCTCAGCAGTCCATTGATGATGGCGACACCTCTACAACTTGTGTGGGGATCTTGGTCGGAGATGGTAAAGTTATTAACGATTCTATTATAATCAAATGGAAAGATAGGAGATTTCAAGTGTGGGTTGTGGAGGTTAATGATGTTTGGGTTCCTGACTGCATGGGAGTGGTCGGCTTGAAACCGGACGTTAGATCGGAGGAGTTCCGGGCAGTGTCTCCGGCGGGGGGATCGACGGAAGTTAAAAATGCCAACGGTATCGATGAGATTTTGGGTTTTACGAAGGAAGTCGGTTCAGATGCTTTGCATGGAGACCCTAACTTTGTTTTAGCTAAGCCTTTTAATGAAAATAATGATGTCCCCACTGACGTTTCGAATTCCAAGGAGAGTCATGCGCAGACTTTGTTTGAGGATGGGTCACAGTTGGATAAAGATCATAACTGTCCGAATGACGTTGGTTCGGATCCCCAGGTTGTAGATGTTCAGATGAGACACAGTGGGGCCCACGTCACACTTGGTCAAGATTCTTCGCGTAACACCATTCCTTTTTTCGTTGGAGTTCCAGAAAATATTGACAGGCCTAAAAACAAAATGAGTAGAACTAGGCCCCGACATAAACCTCATAATCGTCATGGCACTTCTAGCCCAAACTCGGATAATAGGCCCAAAAAAAGATGTAGGGAAGATGGGGCTTTCGCTTTTGATCTTAATAGACAGGCAGCTGAGGAACAGACGAGTCAGACTCAGAATAATCCCCAAATTAATGATATGGTTACAGAAGGGTTGCAATTGAATCCGGAGAAATTGGATGGCGTCGAGAATTCAGGCACAGCAGTGACCAGTAATCAACTTACAAGGGAGAACAGGGATGCTAATTCGGATGCGCTGGATGAAGAAACTGTTGGGGCTCAGGTTGAAGACGAGATTAGGGCTACTATTAAAATCGGGAATTCCGTGGGAGTTGATTTCAGTAACCACAATGATCTGATCAGTGAGCTCGTTAGGGGAAAAGGCAACAATGTAGTTACCCAATGAACATCATGTCCTTCAATGTTAGAGGTATTTTTGGGGAAGCTAAGGCTGCGTGGATTAGAGAGTTGAAGATCTCAAACAAAATCAGTGTCATCTCCCTGCAAGAAACAAAGACATCTTCAGTTTCAAACTTGGTTTTATCTAAAATATGGGGAAACAGGAACTATGAATCGGATTCAGTGGCTTCGGTTGGTCTCTCAGGGGGGCTTGTTTGGATCTGGGACCCGAAAGTTTTAAAGATTTCTTCAGTCTTTCAGAACAGATTTTTTCTGATTATTAAAGGGACGGCAGCCGGTAGTGGAGATCCGATTAATCTGATCAACGTTTATGCCCCTCAAAACATTTCGGATAAGTTACAGCTGTGGAATGAGCTTTCTAGTGTTATTGATCACTCTATTGGGCAGTGGGTCATTGTTGGAGACTTCAACGCGGTTCGCTCACAAGATGAGAAAAAAACGTTCTAAGTTTAAACCGATATGCTCAGAAAATTTTAACAACTTTATTTTTAACAATGGTTTGCTCGAGTATCCTATGCAGGGTAGAAAGTTTACATGTTTAAGGGATAATGGGAGAAAGTTTAGTAAACTGGATAGATTTCTAGTTTGCTCGGAATTCTTTAACAAATGGCCTTCTGCGAGCGTAAGAGCTCTGCCATTTCGCTTCTCCGATCACTGTCCGATTCTCTTGGAATTGGTTGATCTTAAATTCGGTCCTCGTCCCTTCCGAGTTTATAATTCATGGATAGGGAAACCGGCTTGTGAGGAATTAGTTAAGTCGGCAGTGGATGGCTTTGTGCCGATTGATCCTCTAGATTCAAGTCTTACAACAAAATTTGCTAAAATTAGATCTTCTCTTAAGATTTGGAGAGACGAATTTTTGGCCAAAGAAATCGAATCTGAAAACTTAGCTTTATCGGAACTTGAAAAGATGGAATTAGAAATGGAATTGAGGGATCTCTCAGAGGAAGAAGAGTGGATTATGGCTGAAAATAGGAAAATTATCAATGAGATTGGGGAAAGGAGGAATTTGGATATTAAGCAAAGAGCGAAAGTTAAGTGGGCCATCGATGGATACGAGAACTCCAAATTTTTTCATGCCATGGTGAATAATAGGAAAGCTTCTAATAATATTCACGGTCTTTCGATCAACGGAGAATGGTACTCTAAACCGAACAAAATTAAGAAAGAAGTGTTCTCTTTTTTCCGTGATAAATTCAAAGAGAATGCTTCGTCTAGAACGAATTTGGTTTGTCACAATATTAAAAAGATTTCGGAAGCTGAGGGTGAAATGTTGGTGGAGCCTTTTTCGGACATTCAAATCAAGAATGTTATTTTTGAGTGTGGTGACGAACGTTCGCCGGGCCCCGAAAGATTCAGTTTTAAATTCATCAAGCATTTTTGGGATTTTCTCAAAGACGATTTCGTGAGAATTTTCGATTCGTTTCACAATAGCGGAGAAATTAGTAATGGTAGTGGGAGTTCTTTTATCGCGCTTACCCCCAAAGTCCCCGACCCGGTTTCTCTTAATAATTACAGGCTGATCAATTTAGTCGGAGTTATTAGCAAGACAATTTCGAAGGTTTTGGCAAATCGGATGAGGATGGTTTTGGATGGCGTTATCTCCGAATCTCAATCGGCTTTCTTAAAAGGAAGATTCATCTTGGATGGCCCTTTAATAGTTAACGAGCTTATATCATGGATCAAAAAGAGGAAATCGAAAGCTTTCTTTCTTAAAATTGATTTTGAAAAGGCATACGACAACGTGAGCTGGAGCTTTGTGACCAACGTTCTTGCTCAAATGGGTTTCCCGAACAGATGGTGTAAATGGATTTCGGGTATTCTTGAATCGGCTAATTCATCCGTTCTGGTGAATGGAGCTCCTACATTTAAATTTAGATGCGAAAAAGGTATGAGACAAGGGGAACCGTTATCTCGGTTTCTTTTCTTAGTTGTGATGGAGGCTCTATCGTGTATGCTCAATCGGGCTAGAGAGGCGGGATCGATTGAAGGCATAGTTTCCCCCAATAGCGGTCTGGTCATTACTCATCTTTTGTACGCGGACGATGCTATAGTCATGGGGGAGTGGTCTAAAAATGAAGTGGTAAACTTTGTGAGAATTCTTCGGTGCTTCTACCCGTGTTCGGGTCTCAAAATCAACATCGACGAATCAAATCTTTATGGCATAGGAGTGGGTAACGAAGAGATCGGGGCTATGGCAATTGAGGTGGGTTGTAAACCGGATTCTCCGCCTTTTAAGTACTTAGGCCTTATGATGGGAGCTAATATGAACCGCATTAACAATTGGCAACCGGTGTACGATACATTTCGTGCTAGACTTGCCAGTTGGAAGTCCCATCTTTTGTAGATCGGAGGTAGGGTGGTTATCATTAGAGCGGTATTGGAAAGTCTCCCTTGCTACTATTTTTCGCTTTACAAAGCTCCTAAAAAGGTGATTTCAGATTTGAAGGCTATGATTAAAAAATTTCTGTGGGGAGGCTCTACCGAAGAAAGGAAGATGCACTGGGTGAACTGGGACCGCGTGTCACATCATACGAAAGAAGGAGGGTTAGGTTTGAATAAACTCTATGAGGTCAATATATCTCTATTGTCTAAATGGGGATGGCGATACAAAACGGAAAAGAACAATCTTTGGAAGAGAGTTGTAGATGCGTTTCATTATAGCCGGGTCGGGTGGGAATGTATCCCCTTTAAGAAGTCTTTTAACGGAGTTTGGAATAACATTGCGAAAGTGTTTATTAAAACTAAAGTTGGATGTTCTACTCTTCGGAATTTTATGGTGGGAGAGGTTGGCAACGGTAACGACATAGCTTTTTTGTTAGACCATTGGGTTTCTTCGGAGCCGCTCAAACAGCTTTTCCCGGATTTTTTTAGGATGGATTCGGATAAGAGGTGTCGGGTGGCGGACCGGATTAGACATCTTGGTGCTGAACAGGTTTTTTGTATGGAGCTGGAAATCGCCTCTGGTCGATGCGGGACAGCTGTCTAACGTCCTGCAGCTGCAGTCCCTTGTGGACAATATTCAGCTCTCGAACGGCTGCGACAGGTGGAAATGGGCTTCGGATTCAGCAGGATCCTTCTCGGTTAAAGCTGTCAAAAAGCTTCTTATTTCGGATGCATCGAGAATTAACGGTTACAGAATGGAATGGTGTAAATGGATCCCATCTAAAATCAATATTCACGCTTGGAGAATGGAATTGGACAGTATAGCTACTGGTGAAGCCTTGAGAAAAAGAAATATTCAGGTGGGAGATTCCATGTGTTGATTGTGTGGATCGGACGAAGAAACTGTTGATCATTTGTTCATCGCTTGCTTCGTTGCGTCTAACGTCTGGAATGGTATTAGCTCGTGGTGCAACATCCCTAGTATCTTTGCGTTCTCGATTAAAGATTTGCTGGATTTCCATATGATCATTAGCGGGTCAGAGAAAAAAAAGATAGCGGTTAAGGCATTATCAGGATAGCGTGTTGGATCATGTGGAGAGCTAGAAATAATTTGATATTTTCTAATAAACCCATTAGAGTAGATAGTATTGTTAGCGAGATCAAGGCATTGGGGTTTCTTTGGTGGTCGAATAGATCTAAACATAAAGGGATAGAATGGAGAGATTGGTGCTCCTTTGTAAATATGTAAGTGTCCTTCGGTTGTAGTTTTTGGTCGGCTGGTTTGTGTATGAAGTTTACCTTTCAAAAAAAAAATATATAGCTAACATTAGAGGTGTAAAATCGGGTTTTTCTAATACCGAATGGAATTGGAAACCCGTGTGATTGGTTATTAGAAAATTGGTTTTTTTAATACATGATCATTAATACCTTATATTCTATTGTTTACCCGATACGAATCCATTTTTAGTTTGCTTTGTTCGGTTTTTTTTATACATGGCCATGAAACGGGATCAGGAGAAAACGCCCAAAAGTGTGAGAACGCATCCTGGCCCAACACGTGGCGCGAGACATGATCAGGGTACGAGGGGTTTTTTTGTCTTTTCAATCTTTTTTTATTTTCCCAACACGCTATAATATTTTCTGGCGTCTGAGATTATTTTGGCGTTAATTGTATTTATTAAACTTTTTGGCGTAGAATTAATTGTTTTTGTTTCACATAGATAATTTTTTGGCGTTATAGCGTTTTCTGGTCAATTTTTTTGGCGTTTTTGTGGCGTTTAGTATAATAATTCACTACGAGTCATTAATATTTTCATAAGTTAACAATAAGACCAAATGTTTTTTTTTGCGTTTAGTGAATTTTTTGGCGTTTAATACATTTGACAAGTTGCTTTGCCAGCACCCGTTCTTACAGTTTTCACATTACTAGAGTTTTGGTGTTTGTAGTTTTTGGCCCAAAACAATATAAAATGAAAAAGAAAAAAAATAAAAATGGAAATCTAATTTCTCTTCCGAATCTTCACTGTCATCAGCTCCTTCTTCTTGAATTTGTTTTGGAGTTTTGAACCTTTTGAATACCTTAGCTAGATGTCAACTTTCCTACATAAACCCCGTCTTTTTCAGACGAAGCTGCTTAGTGGCATCCTGTTTTTTGGTGTGATATTCTTGTTTGGTGGCATGTCATTGAAGATCAACTGTTGCTTGATGCTATTTGTAATAATGAAGTCCAAAATAGCATTTTTCAGTTGTGTTGATCCCTTTATTTCATGCCGATATTCATCAAGAACAAAGCTCACATGATGGCATATTGTTAGGACCGGTTTTGACTCTGAAACGATTGCGAATCGACCGTGCGACGTGCGGAATCCGTGCACGAACGAGACCGAAACACACAAGACGTAATATAAACGTGATTCTATTGATAAATCTGAAACGTACAAAGAACCTTGAATCACCTCTTGCACTTTCTCTCTCTAGACTCTCTCTCTAGAATCTAAGCTCTCCAAATGTCAAATGTGCAAAAGTCTTACAAATGATGACATAACTCTCCTATATATAGCCCTTGGAATTAATGAGACTTCTCATTAATTACCAAAATGCCACCTTGCTAATTCTTTCTAATTGTTACAATATAACGCTCTTTTTGAACTGTTTCTTGCTACGGCTCGGATTGACGAAGGCTATAGACATAAATGCACTAACAGACTCCCCCTTGGATATTGCCGCAGTCAATCTCGATCATTGAGTCAAACTCGTAGCGTCTTCTTTTTCTCTCTCTCTTTGAATCTTCTCGAACAGAATCCCGGTGGATCTGTCTTCAGCTTCAGCTTCTCCTTTCTGTAGACTCTTTTCTTTATCAGGCTCCCCCTTTCGTCAAGTTTCCGTGCTCTGGGATCGACACCTTGCTTTTCGATTACAAGCTCCCCCTTGCTTTGAGCTCGTCTTCAGACTCCCCCTTAGTCTCAGCTTCCGGGATCGTAGTCTGGAATCTCATCTGCAATCACTCAAACATTTATAAGTAACAACATTTCAAATTTCAGCTATCCAGGAATTGTAACCTGGCAATTCAATCTTCTAAAACACTCCCCCTATCAACAATCTTTACAGATTTGGCAGTGTTAAGTATCCAAAATCCCTCACAGTTAATCATCCAAGTCCAACTTAATGACCTTGGAGATATCACAAACTGTTTTTGATTTTTTATTTTTAATTCAAGTTTCAAATTAATGAACTTGTTTTATTTTCAGAAACACAATCAGCTTACTTAGATTTTGAAACTTAGCACTCAGACATCGATTGTCGAAAATAAAGCAGAATCAAAAATCTTTTTGTATTTTCTGAAAATATAAAGCAGTAAAGAAATATGTACAAACATATTTACAGACAATATTTTTGTTTGAGTTCGCGTCAGAGGATCATATCAGTTTTTGACTCACAAGTACCGTTGAGCTTAGTTACACAGTAAGAATTAAACAATTCACTTAGATTGTCGATATATTGATCCACTTAAATTTTCACACAAACTTCAACTGATTCAGGATACGAATTAAGTATTTTAAGAACTTAAACTCATTCATGTGTCCCACCTCTTGAATATACTCCCGTATCCAGATCCCAATATTCAGTCTTACAGGTAATTATAACACAAATGATATCTGTAAGGGGTTAATAATTTATGAAGAATCATGAGAGCTCAGGTCAGAACTACCGTTCAGCAGAGAGATCATGACTCAACTTGGGTGTGTCCCCTTTAGATGATCTTTTTTTACAACAGCATTGCTAAGCAATTTTATTGTCTTATCATATATGCTGAGGGTGATGCTATGTTTCAAGCATTTGCAGAAAGTATTATTCGAGGACTAGGTCAGAACTTCCATTCAGCAGAAGTCCCGGAATAATACCCCAGATATCATTGAGTATAAAGACCTAGTATATCAGAAAAAGGAACCTTTCAAACGAGATTTCAGGGGTTACCTATATATCCAAGTAGTGTTCCCCACGAAATAAGTAAGTTTGAATTTAGGTTTATATCCCGAAAAAATTTACTAAATGTATAAAAACCTATCGACATATCCACGGTGAGATCGTCTAACACATTTAAACTTTCCAAATCTTTAGCGTACTGTAACTGTCTACTGATGTACTATCATTTCCTCTTTTTACGCAAAAACTCAATTTTTGAATTTTATCATGTTTTTGACTTTTTCAAAATTTCAAATGTTTTTGTATTTTCTAACAACATTACTCCCCCTAAAATGCAAAATCATGTAAAGAAAATTTGACAACCAATACTGATAGCTTTGTCTCGCCATCCATTTTCTGCTAAAAGTGCTCTGATTTGCAGAAAATATATATACCCCCATGATTTACAACACATTGATATTTTACAGTTTGAAAACCGTTTTTCAATCTAATGAAAGTAATCATGTTTGTTCAGCCGTGAGGGTTTCGGCATATTCAATCAACACATATTTTTATATTTTTGAATATTTGACAAAAATTAAAAACAAACATATTTTTGGTTTTTTTTTTCAATTTTTTCAATTTTTAAGGTTTTTGAAATATTGTTTATTTATGTACAAACAAAACATATAAACTTCCTGTTTCAACCAACACAGGATCCAGCAGCCTCCTCTCCTCGTTGTGCCAGGCTACTCCAACCTCCATTCTCACAATCTTTGAATTTCATGAGTACCTGCACAAACAAACTACTCAATTACTTGAACAATTTAGCCCAGGTCTGTTGAACCTTAGGCATTTCAACACAATAATTTTCATTCAATGCTGGAAATTCTTTGTCATTTTTCACAAAAACTTTCTCAATTTTAACTTCAACTTTCTCATCTTTTACCAAATCAACATGTTTCTTAACACTCCATGTTTGACCTTTTGGTGTTCCTCGTTTGTAAAAATGTGAAACTTTTTGAACATTTTGATTTTGATTTTGATCTTGAGGTTTTGTCATATCAACTGTTGTTTTCCAACTCTGTGTTGTTCTGAATCTGGGTGTGTGAGAATTCCAGGTCTGTCTTGAATCGAACCTGTTCTGGTTTGATTTCCAATTTTGATTTGAAGCAAACTTGTTTGTATTGAACCTCCAAGTTTGTTTCGAATCAAATTTGGTTGACCTTTGTCTCACAGTCTCAGAGTTTTGTTTCTCAGCATCAATTTTCTTTTGATCAACATCCACAGGTTTCAGATTAGGACACTTGTGTGCAAGATGTCCTTTTTGATCACATTTGAAACATGTTCTCATGGACACATCTTTGACCTGTGGTTGTTGCTTTCTCTTTTTAGCAAAGAACTCATCATTAGACTGTCTCATTTTGAGTTCTTTTTCTTCTTCTAAACTGCCTCCTTGAACAAAACTCATTTTTGCCTGAAAATTCGGCGTCTCATTTTTGTTCCGATGTTGTTTCTTCTTATAACCCAACCCAGCCTTCATGTTCTTCTTTTTGAAACCAGGTTTGTTATACGAACCTTTATGACTCTTACCAACAAACTTTGAAATCTCAGACTTCTCAATCTCAACCATTTTGAAAACTTTGTCAACTTTTTCTGAAATCACATTCTGAATCGGGAATACAACATCTAAGAATAATTTGTCTGATCCAATCATGGTATAAACCAATCCTTTTGAATCATCATTCAAACTTTCCTCAGATTTTGTGTTTTTCAGATAACCATCATGAAGATTTCCTTCATCTTCATCCTGTGATTCAGATTTACCTGTATCAACCGACTCTTCTTTCAACACACTTTCAACGACTTTACCTACCACCTCTGAATCATGAGAATCATCAGATTTGGAATAGGTTATGTCAATGTTGTCTGGCAATTGATCTACCATGTTGA
The DNA here is from genome assembly GCA_030545235.1 of Helianthus tuberosus. Lineage (NCBI taxonomy): Eukaryota > Viridiplantae > Streptophyta > Magnoliopsida > Asterales > Asteraceae > Helianthus > Helianthus tuberosus. Next base: position 36,072,103 of record CM060357.1, on the reverse strand, counting down.
AAGCTTTTTCGACCTTTTCCTCATCATAAAATGCAAATTTTCCCGGTGGTGGAACTTGATGAAACTCTGAGCCAATGCCTTTCTTGTTCTGCTCAGACTCACCATCACCCGGTTTTATATTGAAAATTCGTTCAAGCACATATGACGACACGTGGTAACTCTTTAACTTGTTGTTATCCTGTTCTAAATCATCAATCTGTCGCTTTAACTTAGCAACATCCTCAATATAGGAATTAACAACATCTTGTTTTATAGCATACATTCGTTTAAGTTCTTTGGTTGTTTCAGAAAGATAATTCATTCTTGATTGAGCATACTTCATTTCGTCTTTTACTTTTTCATATGTCTCTTTTGTAATGTGATATGATAATTTCATTGAGTCATATTCCTTTTTCATTTCTTGACAAGCAATTTCTTTTTGTTCACATTCATTTGTCATTTTCAAAACATTTTCTTTCAAAACTTCATTTTCTTTCTCTAATTTGTTACATTTTTCTGAAAGTTTTTCATCATTTTCTTTAAAAACTTTTTCTTTTTCTAGCATTTCTTTGCATTTTTCTTTGAAAATTTTTTCAACTTTAGTGAATTCAAGTTCTCTTGTTCTAAATTGCTCATCTTTTCAGTACAAGCTCTGCACGATTCCATGCATTTCTTGCACTGTTCAACAGTTTCAGTCAAGATGTTAGAATTAGAATTTACCTCAGTGATTGGCACCTCGGTGTTTTCAGCTGCCTCTGTCTGCTTCGACTCAGCAACATTCTGATTTTCTTCAACATCGACTTCATCACCAGCATTACCAACTTCCTCATTCTCATTCTTTACTTCACTCTGCTGTTCTTCAGTAACAGCTTTCTCAACCTCTTCATTCACAACAACTTCTTTACTTTTGATTTCCTTTACAGCTTCAACTTCAACAGTTTCTGCTTTAACCTCTTCAGCAGCTTTCTTCAGATTGTTCACCATTTCTTCAACATTCTTCTTCATTCTCTCCTCATCCCTTTTTCTCAGACACGATAACATAGCATATCTGATCTCCTTTTCAAATCTCTTAGCGTATGTGTCATCTTTCAATACATTTCTATAGTATTCAGCTCTCAACGGGACTTTGAGAAGAACATCATCGAAGATTATGTCTTTCTTGGGAACAACTGGTTCTCCTTCTCTGTTATAATAACATTCTCTCTTTTTATCCCATCTTTTGCTACCGACAGCCATCTCATACTCCTCCTGCATATCATCCATTCTGTTGTATACCACGTTTCTTTCTCTGTAAGTTTTCTCACTCAAAATCTCTTCTCGAGTTTTCTCTTTGATCTCAACTTTTTCTTCATGGACTTCAGTAGTGTCTTTGTCTTTGTTTTCCTCTTGAATCTCAGCAACAAAAACAAACTTTCTTTCTTCTATCATATCTCTCCCATGAGCTGTTTTACGAACATTCTCTAAACGATCTTCTTCTGGACAAATTTCAGACCAATCATAACCTTCATCCTCGTAAATAACAGCATAAGCTCTTGATTTCTCTTTCGGTTTATCTTCAATCAACTTTGGCTCTTCTCTGCTTCGATGGTAGATCGCCTTTCGATAATAGTCATCGTTGAAAGGAAGTTCATTTCCTTCAGCAGCTTCAGAATTTCTGCATTCTCTTTTGAAATGACCCTTTTGCTTGCATTTGAAGCATGTCACTTTGGATTTGTCGAATCCAAGCTTTGTTGAAGCACCTCCAAGCGATTGTTTCCCGGTAATCTCCATGTACCTCTGAGCTCTGCGAATACAACTAGCTAAACACCAACGGATGTCAATGAGTTCCATCTCTTCCGGATCAATCTGGTCGTAATCTTCTTTGGTCAATTCAGAGTTTCCAATTTTGCCAGCTACAAGACCTTCATATGACTCCAGAACAGATGCAAGGAAACTCATTTGCTGCTTAGCTGCATTGATGCTCATTGCAGGAGAATTCTTCAGTTTAAGAGCAATGTTGCACAGAATTTCTTCAGATTCATCAGAATTTGTCTTTGAAGATGAATGATATCCAGAATGATGACTTGTTGACGTTGTTGGTGGTTCTTTCATCTTTTCACCACTAAATGCTGTTTTTGGTGAACCAACACCTTTATCAGAAAGCACACTGCCTTTGTAGTACAAACCAACATTCTGTTGATGTGAAGAATCAGTTATCTTGTTTTGCTTTTGTAGCTCCAGATCATGACTTTCAATCTTTTCAAACAAAGCATCAAGAGTAATTGTATCATACAAAGCATCATTTTTCAAAATAAAAACAAACGTTTGCCACTGATCTGCTCGTGGTAACGCTTCAATTACTTTGTCTATCAATTCCTCTCTTGTTTTATTTATCTCTAATCTCTCCAATTCAATTTTAAGATGACAAAATCTCTCAATCATTTGTCTCACCGACTCTCCTTTTATGTTATCAAACAGATCAAATTCTTTCTTTAATAAAGCGATTTTGTTCTTTTTAATCTGTTTCCCCCCTTCAGCTTTAACACGTAAAGCTTCCCAGACAGACTTAGATGACCCGTCATGAGTTAGTAAAGCAAAAATATCATTTCTGATTGCTGACTGGATCAATGCTATCATTCTCTGTTCAGCTCCGTATTCAGCTTTATCTTCTCTGGAAAACTTCTTGAATACAAGATCTTCGCCTTTCTCGTCTTTTGGTTTTTCATACCCATACTCCAAGCAAAACCAACTTTCATGAGCATACGCTTTTGCCCAGTTGATGAAACGTTCTTTCCACCAGGTATAACTTCAATGCTTTCCAGAGTTGGTGGCTTTGAGTGAGTTCCGTAAAAGTTATCGTGCTTGATGTTCTCATTGAGCACCTTAGTGATGGTTTTTGGTGTAACATTTGCAACCTCGGATGATTCGGTTGTGAACGTGTTGAAAAACGTGCTGTAAAATTCCTCAGCCATGATGTAAACCTGACAATCACAAGAAAACAAACAAATACAATCAGTACCAACAATATCAATCAACTTGAAATAAACTGATATTCAGTTGGTGTGAAATAATCTCGACACAAAATTTCACTTTTCAAGCGAAAAATGAAATTCAAACGAAATCACTTTGTTTGACAACTCAAGCGAAAACACAAGTTGACCAGTTTGAAGCGAAATCAAGACTCAACAGCTTTCAAGCGAAATCCCTTGAATATCAAATTCAAGCGGAATCAAATAATACTACTTTAAGCGAAATCAGATATCCACTTCAAGCGAAAACTCAAAACAACTCTTCAAGCAAGATCACATTGAAGCGAAACCCATGAAGTTTCTCAAGCGAAACCAAGACCAAACATCATGTTCAAGCGAAACCAGCAGCTTTTTCAAGCGAAATCCTTAAAATATTCAAGCGAAATCTGATTTTATGTACTATCTCAAGCGAAACCAACAGATATTCAAGCGAAATCTTCAGAATATTCAAGCGAAATCTTTAATATTCAAGCGAAATCCAGCTGTTAGTTACGAAATCGGACATAAAACTTTTGATTTCTCCTAAACGGCTAGGAGTTTGAATCTGAAATTTGGTAGGATTGTAAATCAAGTGTTTTCGCACAACATGCTAAAAAATCAGCCAATTCAGACCATAAAATCCCATTCAATTTGACGAAAAACCGTTCAAAATGTGAAAGAATGAGTAGATGATGAAGTAATGATGCAATTCAGATCTGAAAACGCTGTAATCTGGTACGAATCTTGTTGTTTGATCAGCGCAATCGAGCTCCTGCTCTGATACCACTTGTTAGGACCGGTTTTGACTCTGAAACGATTGCGAATCGACCGTGCGACGTGCGGAATCCGTGCACGAACGAGACCGAAACACACAAGACGTAATATAAACGTGATTCTATTAATAAATCTGAAACGTACAAAGAACCTTGAATCACCTCTTGCACTTTCTCTCTCTAGACTCTCTCTCTAGAATCTAAGCTCTCCAAATGTCAAATGTGCAAAAGTCTTACAAATGATGACATAACTCTCCTATATATAGCCCTTGGAATTAATGAGACTTCTCATTAATTACCAAAATGCCACCTTGCTAATTCTTTCTAATTGTTACAATATAACGCTCTTTTTGAACTGTTTCTTGCTACGGCTCGGATTGGCGAAGGCTATAGACATAAATGCACTAACACATATCAATGTCATCAGTCTCTTTTCTTGAATATTTGTCCATCTCATTCAGCAAAATATTATTGAGATAACCCCCTCAGGAGAAGAATCCATCCAGTGAAAGCTTTGCCATCTGTGGTTATTTTAACTAACATTATTTGGCGTTTTAAAGTGAGTGGTTTCTAGAGGATACGGCGTTTTTTTTCTGGGTATGATCAATTTCATTGTATATAGATCCCTATCTTATAGGAGTTTTTTGGCGTGTAGTTTAGGCGGTATATTTTTATTGTAATAAATGATAGTAATAAAGTAACCGTCTTTTCAGTTACTGTTTTTGTATTTACTGTTTTGATCAACTTTATATGTTTATAGGTGATAGACGTCCCATCTTCTAAGTTTGGTGTTTTTTTAAAATGGCGTTATGCAGACTAAGATGACAAAATACAATAACGGAGAAAATAAAATATTAAGCAGGAAATTTTTTTTTTTTTGTTATTTTTGGCGTTTTGTAAGAAATAACCTTTTTTAATATTTTTTTGGCGTTTAGCAAATAAAGAGAGGAATATATCATTTAATTATCTTAAAAAAAAAAGAAGATTACACAGAAGAAAGAAAAGAAAAAAAATTAAAACCCTTCGTCAGAAGGTACTTTATCCGAAAAGTATCCATCACTTGTGTCATCTTCTTCCTCGGAGTCTTCATCTGGATCTTCATCCATGTTATCACCTTCACCTTCATCGGCTTCTTGTTCCTGAAGATTCTAAAGCCTCCACTTGAACATGTCTTGCATTAACTCCAATTTTGAGTCCATTTCTATGTTCGTACAAGTGGCGTTATGCAATTCTTCCATGAAACCAAGTCCCTGCTTTGTCATGATGTTTTCAAGCCAGTAGACTTCCTGCTCTTCGCTGTCGTATATAACGGTCACCATGTCTGTTTCATCATCAAAACGCCATGATGTCATGACTGGGTCCGGCTTCACATCTTCTTTGATTGGTCCAAATTTCCTGGTTAATGCTTTTATAAGCATATGTGTTTCATGGCATTCGTTGTCTAGAGCGATGCCAGGGGATAAGATACCCCTCTGTACCTCTTCTTCCATCTTCAAAATTGCGTTGACCGTCTTAACATACACCCTCCTTCTGTTGTCAAAACGGAGGACGAATCGCCTAATTGCCAGAGTGTATCTCCACGAAATGATTGTTGCCATTTTGGTTAAGTTGGCATTTTTGGTTAAAGATGTTTTTGCAGAAATGGATAGATTTAAGCGATTATGGAAGCTATGTTTTACGTCGTTTATATAATGATGTTTTTGGCGCGTAATTTAGGAGGGAATTTCTTCTAATAAATGTTAATAACTGAAATTCAGTTACTGTGTTGTTTCCTCTTCCTGTAATATCCAACGCGTTTTATCACTAATTTTTGGCGTTTTGTTTTTAATTGCGTTTTATTTTTTTGAATGGCGTGTTATCATTTGATGGCGTTTTGAATATGAGCGGTAAAAGACCATTTTACCCTTAATCGCGCGTCCCACATAATAAAATTGATGTTATTTACGAAAACGCCACGCAATCTAGTCCATGGATTGTTTTGATCGGACGACCCATAAGCGTTGTCACCGTTCTCACACTTTTCACCGTTTTCTCTAAATCCTGACCCACATGGCTGTAACACCCCGAAAACGGGTTTAGTAATCAAACCTCGTTAATAGTGATGAACGGGTAAAATACCGTTAGTGGTAAAATTTAACCCGGTAAATATTAGGACTTAAATAAAGAAATCTAAAATTTATTAAAAGGGTGAGAAATACTTTGAGAAAGCAAAGTATATAAAAAAAATGCCCGAGGTTAACGGGACTTAAAAAATAATAATAAAACGGATTATGAACAAGATAAAGTAACTGGGAATAAATGACTTAGTTAGTCATAAGTCTTATAGTAATAAGAAAATTTGTTAAAACACACTATATGCAACTTGGTAAAGTATAGGGACCAAAGGTGACAAACTTGAAACAAGTTTGTATTAGATGAAACATTCAACACCAAAACACACACTCTAAGTGTGTGTTCTGGTCCAAAATTTCAGAGGAGCCAGGGAACTCCATGCTCAAACCCTAACTAGCAAAAATCAAGCAATTGAGAAGCCAAATCGACTCCAAATCGAAATCTAAGTTTAGATTAGTGATCACCTCAGTGAAAGGATCACAAGGTATGTCAAATTTCATCTCCTAGTTACATCTCGAAATTTTGATGAACATATGAAATCGAAAATTTGGCTTGCATGAATGTTGTTTGGATGAAATTAGAATAAAATAGTGTCTAGGAATAAACCCTAGCCATTAGATTGTTGAAATTATGCTCAATACTTGAGAATTCCATAATCACCATTGAAGGTGTTAAGTGGGTGATGTAGAAGTATGAAGACACTAGGATTATGATAGTTGTACTAGTGTAATTTGAATTCTATAAAGAAATTTCAGGTTTGTTGATGTTAAAATTGATGTGAAATTGCCAAATTGATGTTAACCATGGTAAAGATAACTAGTTATGAACTCGTTAGTAAATATGTAAAATTATGCACACTAGGTGTTTGTTAAAATGCCTAAATGAAAACTAAAGTGCTGAAATTGTAAATGAAATGCGAGATTGCCAAACTCGATTTATCCCGTATGATATGGGGTAATATGAATTCTAAGCATGATGTTGATTTAATTTAAATGGTATTTGTCATATGGATAACGGTAGTTAACTTTTAGAAAGTTAAACTATCCAATGATGAAGTCGAATGGTAGATTCGACATAAAATTTGTAAGACGGAATAGTCATAGCTAATAATGACTAAACTAACCGTCTTACGGATTATGATGATAGTTTGACTCATGACAAGCTAGATGGAGGCTCGGGAGGAAGCGGGTCAAACGAAACAAGAAAGAAGAAAAGACGTAACTTGGATACAAGGTAAGTTAAACTTACACCCCCTTTTTTTAATTACTATACACTTACTAGCGAAAATTGATCGTGAATAATGTTAAGTAATTGAAATACGATGTCCGGCATGATACAATGCAAGTCGGAATGAATAAAAAGTTAGGAAATTATGAATTATGGTAAAAGGGGTAAAAAGGTAAATTAGTCATGTAATGACGAACAAATAAAAACGGTTTTGAGTAAAACGAGTTTAAGGGAAAACCGGGATAGGTTTAAAGGGATGAAATGGTAACTAAATACCATCTCATACGGATAAATGGTCAATTAGGCTAAATGGGTCAAATGGTGTTGTTAACACCATTTGACAACTTCATTTGAGAATTGCTTGTTGAGTGTTGTAATCACAGGAAACAACATAAACGTGCGTTGCTTTAACTAGAAAGATTTAAAGCAAAAAGTTATGTAAACGGGTCAATACCTTGACCCGAGCCAGGTACGCATAAATAAGCTTTTAGTTAAACATATAATTTATGGTCAAATATTTAACGAAAGTCCTTCGTCGTAAAGTGAGGGACTAAAGTGGACCAAAACATCCTTGAAGGGTATATTGGGTAAACGAACCATAGGGGTTGTTTAGGAACTTGCATTAAGATTATGGAATCATTAGATATGAATAAAAGTTACAGGAATACACATTCATGGGACAAATGCATAAAAAATGGTCATTTGCGTAAAATGACCAACCGATGGGTAAATTTTGGATAATAGGTTAGTTATGCTAAATCCACCATAACAATAGTTGTGGTGGAACATAAGCAGATGTGTAGATGTGGCCTTACGAAGTATGAAAAGAAAAGAGTTAGTTTTAGACTAAAATGCATAAAAGATCCCCTGAACGGGTCAAAATGAATTACGCGCGTAACTTGGGTGTTTGCCGTGTAATTCACAAAACTTATGAATCCAAGATAGTTATTTTGAGTTAAATACCTTGGTTTATGATATACGAATAACTAGAAACACGTTTGGAGGTCTTAAATACAAACGGGTCAACATGTGGATTTTGAATAATAAACCGAATGCTTAGAAATCCCAGATTTTATTAGTTTGAAGGTCGGATTTAAACTCCACGAGATGGAAAATCAAATTTCGATCATGTAGGAAGAAACGGGAGATCAAACGGATATGCAGATTGAAAGATACGAAAGTTTTCGTGTCAAAAATGGCAAAAATGGAAGGGTCTGATACAGGGGCCACCGTAACTTACGGTGCCCACCGTAAGTTACGGTGGGGCTGAAATCGTTACGACAGATACCTACTGCCTTACGGTGGGGGCATTTTAAATCAGGGGCCACCGTAACTTACGGTGCCCACCGTAAGTTACGGTGGAGGCCAGATTTGAGTCCTTGTTTCTGGGATCAAGAGATTAATGTTGGGATTTCCTGATTTTTCTTTAATTTGATTATTCGACCCATTTTCCTTGTGATACTAGTTATTTAATTATCAAAACTGACTTTTAAGTTGGTTTTGAACACATGTGAATGTCGAGAGCCCCGGATGAAGATCAAGCGTCGAGCAAGAACCGAACACGCGTTAAATGAAGCTTCCGCAAGTTGTTTCGTCGTTATTCTAATACGACGAATTAATTCACATTATGTTGTATCTTTTTAGATTGTAAAAGTTTTTAATAAATCCGTATTTTCATTATAATTGTGACCGTGATTACATGATTATGGACTTAAATTTTATGAAAAACGTAAAATATTACCAAGGGTGTTACGATGGCCATTACTACCCTATATTCTATTCTTTACACCATATAAATCCATTTTTAGTTTGCTTTGTATTTGATAAAAATACCTTAAATAATTTCAGAATCACAAATTTAGGAGTCAAAATAAAAATATATAAATCATTTTCATATTAAATGGAGGCCTTAAAAGTTTGTGGGCCTAGGTTTTAACAAGGAGTGGGTCGGCCTGGCTGTTTCTATTATTTCTCTTGTTATATATCAAAACCCGGCGCTTAACGATAGGAATTTGATAGGTATCGCTGATTCGCTTCATCTCGTTATGTTACAATACCGACGTTCGTTATAGCAACTGAAAAAGGAAAAAAAAAACAAATCAATAAAATCGTGATATGACCAAAAGAATATCAACATGTGATCTACATCGATTGAAAACAATTGTTTGGTAGGAATCGGTTCGGTTGGTCAGGGTACCACCACGATACTGCCATGCACTCATATGACATATACAAAAAAAAAAAAAACAAAATGTACACTCTATTTTGAATACAACTCTGCTCTCAACAAAATTTACAACGAAACGCCTAAAAAATTAAACAAAGTTACGAATTTAGTTTTTTTAAGTTAACAAACGCGAGTTATTGGAGAAAAATATATAGAATAAATAGAAAAACAACAAAAAAAACATTTGTCACGTGGCAATTTCTTAATGGGTTGGCCACTATTCATTAACTTTGTTTTTTAATATATAGATATAGATAATTATAAATCCATGATTATAGATAATTATAAATGCATGGTAAAATAGTTGAACCTTGAATGATGTTGACCATGACATTCCCTACAAAAGTTGAAACGTGGTGATCCATTGATAAAAGCAAAACATGTAAACACCTAGATTTGTGAGAGGAGGTATTGGGTTCAAGTTCCATCGACGATAGAGATTAAAAAAAATAGCCGTTTAAAAAATATCATGAGAGGATGTATTGAGTTCAAGTTCCACATACAATAGAGATTAAAAAATTAGCCGTTAAAAAAAATATCGTGCACCAACCCTCAACAGAAGACGGAGATGAAAATGCGATGAAGTTGGTTACAAGATGGGGCATTTTGTCATCTTGTTTAAATTATAATGAGATCACCTATCTAAGAAATTTTATTAAAATCTGTTGAAAAAAAATAGTTGATTTGATAGAAACGAAAAAAAAAATTATAGAACTTGTTGAAATATATGTTATATTTGTCAATTCAATATTTTATGAAGTTTTATATATTCTTATGTTTTGTTTATTTTTTCTGTTTTGCTTAAATGGACATTGATGCTAGGCTTGTTTTATAAATGGTCTTTGGGTTGTTGCTGTTGCTATTATGATGTTTGGGTTGTTGCTGTTGCCATTATGATGTTGCTGATTTGGGCTAGTTGTTGAGTTGGGCTTGTTTCTTGTGGTTACGTTTGTAACGCTTCGCATTCTTGTACTTTTCTTATTTAGAAAGTGTAGTTGTATTTCTGTTTTTGGAAAACTTGTAATTGTAATTGTATTCGTATTTCTTTTCGAACATTGTAATCCGAGACTTTAATCATAATGAAACTCGATTATTTTTATACATACTTATGTTACACCTCTCAAATTTAATTACATGCTCATACTCGAAAACTTATACTTGAAACACCATTTATACATGCTTTATACTTGCATAGTACACTTTCATGCTCGTAACACTTAAAGCCAGCTAAAATACGCGAAACTGGCCAAACTTAACACCCTTAAGTGACGGGACTCCTTCGTGCGAAGAGAGTCCACTCGTGCGAAGAAACTGCTCACTCGTGCGAACTGACTCAGTCGCACCAAACCACTCCTCAGCCCTATAAATACGTGCCTACCTCCACTCCTTACACTTTCCAGCCGCACAAACTTTCTCAAACGCTCTGAGCTTGCATTTTCGAGCAGATTATTGCAGCAACATTCTAAGTGGGTATAACTCAATCTTTACTTGATTTATTGTATGTTCTTTCATTTTTCTCATTTTCTTCAAACCTTCTTGTTTGGCAAAACCTCTTGGATGGTTTTCACGAGTGCCTTGGCAAACTAATGGTGAAACCTCGCCATTTTTAAGGTCCAAACAAAGATTTAAAACTTTGGTTTTATTCATGTTTTTGCACTTTACAATTATGTTTTTGTTAAAGTTCTTGGACAGTATGCCTTCGATTTGAAACTTTGTGAAACCTGGTACCCACCGAGCTCACAACTCAGTTCATAGATGTGGATTCGTGTTAAGGTTAATTTTTACCAAGAACAGGACCCGCTCGCATGAAGGAAGCCCCTTCGCGCGATTGACTCCCATTCGCCCGAATAGACTTTATTGCACGATATGTTTTTGATTTTAATCTTTTTGATTCACGTTCATCCGTGTGCCAAGTGTTGAAGTCCCCTCAGATTCACCATCTTCAATATGGATGAATCTGAGTTTGTGACAGAAGTGTGAACCGTGGGAGCCTTGACTTTCCAACCTAGTTCCACCACCTCACTTGTGTGCCTTGTGAATGAACACCAAGCAGTTTCCTAGAAACAAAGTAAGTTAACCCCACCTCGCCTCCAACACTTACCATGTTGGGTATGACACGCCCGGGTTGTTCTTATTTGGCTGCTTGAGTATTTATTATTTGTTTCTATTATACTTATTCATGTTTAACTGGACTAATAATATTACTATATATTAACATATATAAAACCGAATCCATAATGTTAACCGGTTTATGGTTAAGTGTCACAAATGGACCTTTGCACAACTGGATCCTTTTGCACGAATGGACTTCCCATTCGCACGAATAGGCTACCATTCGCACGAAGGGGCCTCCATTCGCACGAACAGACACCTGTTCGCATGAACTGATCTTTCAGTCGCACGAACAGTGTTGTGGACTTAGGTTATTTTCGTAAATTCATACTTTGTGTATTTAAATTTCGATCTGAAGCCTTCGTCACATCTAAATACTCACACACCTTCGTTTACCCATTGTAGGGTAACCTCGGTGTTTCATCCATCAACTCGTCAACTCTCGGTTTATTGGAAAGCTATACAAAACCGTGAGTATATTCGATCCCATTTTCTATTTAATAGACTTTGGGTGCAATATGTACACTTATTACAAATCACGCAATCACAATTAAACTTGTTATAATCACACTCTATCCATTCAAACATGAGACTTGTATTATCCTTGTTATCTCGCATGCTATTTATACTTGTGTCTATCTGCTCATTAACTTTGCTAGCCTACCTTAACAATTATAGCGTTAAAGGATTAACGCACCGCCCGTATTCTTATGGTATTGTTAAGTAATCTATGTTATACCATTGTCGTCTCGACGACATTGGTAATCACAATTGCGTTAAACTCTGATTTAACATATAGTTTACACTTGTTAATATTGTTTTGGTCAAAAATCAAGCAAGGATAATGCAACCAAATCTATTGTTGTGGGGTGTGATGCTTGAATAAATGAACAAATGTACGGATAACTAGAAAAATGAAATGAACAAGTGACACAAGGATTTATACGAGGAAAAAGCCCTTGATCAAGAGTTGATCTCCGGCATAAAAAACCTCGGGTGATGGAAACTACCGATCACCAACTACAATTAAACAAATGATTGTTACAACTCGGGATGATAACAAGCTTGTTACAAGGATCACTAGAGTGCAATGTGTATGAAATCGCAGAATGAACTGTTGAGAGCTTGCGAGAGTGTGAGTGTTAGCTAACTTAGCCAATTGTTCTAATTCAAGCTTGTTATCCCCTTTTAAAATTAGAAATAACTCAAATAACTAACTATCCGCAATTCGTGCTAGCCTCCCACTACTTCCATAACGGTTACTCCAGCTGAACACGTGCGGAATATTGAAAGCATATTCTCCAAGAATATCGGCAAGACCAAGTCCAACATGTATACTCCTTCAAAACAAACTCAAACATAGTGAAGGCAATCGTTAGTGTAAGGATAACAATAAGGATCCTGGATCCTGATCCTGCAATGACTTCTGAGGATCCTTAATTCAAATAGAACTAAGGATCCGTGATCCTGGCAGTATTTGAGGATCCGTGATCCCTAGATATAGAAAATCTATCCCTAACAATTGCCCCCAAAATATGAGGAGTAAAGTGTAAATTAACGAGTCGTATTTTTTAATCTTATCTGCAACTAACTAGCCAACAGAATTATAGCCGTTTGAGTCGAACTAGCCGTTACACCTCATACGTCATTGAAGTGACAATCCTGCAGAATCATCGTTATATATATAGGTTAGAGATAAGGATCAATGTGCATTTAAATTCGAGCGATACTCCCTTTAAATCCTCATTCAAAGATCAATCAGGTATCTCTCTCCTCCTTCTCTCTTCATCTTCTTAGTCTGTTCTTCTTCAAAATCTTTAGATCATAATGAAGTTACGATCATCCCCCGCCAAGGATCACCAAAAAGATAGTCCTTTGAAAAGCCAAGGGATTATCAAAAATCTTCCAAAGGAACTCTGCTGCTTCACTGATCCGGAGATCGACCGGATCCGTCACTGTTTTCCGGTGGACACCGTCTTCAAACCCTTCGACCCTACTGCCAAAAGCGATTATGTCTCTGACACTTGGGTTGCTTTTCCGACCACCCCATTCCTGATAGGATACTCCTATCCTTTCCCTGCCTTCACTGAATCTTTCTTTTCTCTCACCGGCATGTGCTACATTCAGGCCATGCCAATGATGTGGAGGGTTTTATATACCCTAGAGAGAATCATTGAGCATGAAGGAATAGAGTTGGGGATGTCGGAACTGGCTGAACTGTATAACCTTGTGAGCCATGGTTCACACCGCTTCTTATTCAAACATAAACCCGGTGATGCACACCCAATCCTCAAGACTACAAAGAACGATACCAACTGGAAGAAGCGTTTTTTCTTCATTAGGAGGGATTCCATCCCGGATGGGAAGGATCTCCCCAGAAAGTGGGCCACCCATGGTAGGATAGAGGATCCTTATAGAAGGATCATAGGATGATTCTATTTCTGTTGAGGATAACTGATCCTTCTTTCTGTCTTTTTGTGCAGCTATCTCAGTCTCTCATATCATTCAATCACCTGCAACAAAGGAAAGGATCGCCGCTTTTTGGAACCTTGATCCTGCAGTTAGATCGTTCCAAGCTAACACAAAGGAGTCTCAAGAAGTATCCTCCGGCTTAGTTGCAATGTCAAGTAAGTATCCAAGTTTGTATATGATTAAATGTTTAAATGAAAATAAAATAAGAATACTTATATGTTGTTTTGCATTGGTAGGCGCTGGAAAATCCTCAAAGTCAGCCTCCAGATTCAGCGTCACTGATCTTGATGCTGTCTCTGGCCGGTCCGGAAAGAAGAAGTCTGCTGCTAGCCCAATCGTTCCAATCCCTAAGCCTGTCACCTCCAAGGGTAAGGGAGGAAAGGAGAGGAAGTCCACTGAAGCTGACAATCTTGAAGGCCTGCCCCTCATCCGTCACCAGTTTGAAGAATACTTCGCTGAGGTAAGGATCCCTGATCCTCAATTTTATCCTGCCCATTTGAGGATAACGGATCCTGAATAGTATCCTTCCTTTTTTGCAGAAATTTGCTGAAATCCAGATGCTCTTGGACGCGTATGTTGAGGAGGCTGAGCAGAAAGAGCTAGACTTCCAGAAGATCTTCCTGGCCAAGGATCAAACCATCTCCAACCTCGAGAAAGATCTCAATTTGGCAAAGAAGCAGGTGGTCATGGCCCACATCACTGCTGATCAAGAGAAGAATGAGGTGATGGAGGATGCTAAACTCTCTGCTGGCATTGCTATGTATAAGACCAAACTGCAGATGGCCCAGGAAGCTCAGGATCCTGGCTTTGACAGGTCCAATTGGGACCAGGAGGGCTGGAAGGCTAGGCTGGCCGAGCTGGATGATGAAGAGGAGGCTACAGAGGTCTTGATGCTTGAGGCAAGTGGCAGCTGGGCTAAGGATCAGGCTGGTGATACTGGAGCTGGGGGCGATGGTGATGCAGCAAAGGTGTGAGCTGCAGAAATGGGCGATGATGGATTTATCTAGACGCGGCCGGAGCCCATTTTTTATAGTTTAGTAATGGTTTTTTTATGGTGTTTTTCTGAACAATGGTTGGTCTGTAATAACTTAGAAAATAGTTTTTAGGGTTGAGGATCATGGATACTTGGACAATAGGTAGGATAATGGGTGGTGGATGGATCCTCTGTTTGGGGGATGAAACCACTTGTTATCCTTCCGTTTATTTCCTGCACTTAGACCTTGTTAAATATGGACACCCTTTGCCAACCCAAGTGGACGGGCCACGTTTTGCTGGTAGAAACTTGGGTTGGCAATTTTGACAACCTTTAAGGGTTTAACTTTTGGTAAATAAAAACTTAATCCTTTGGCTATCTCATGTGTTGTTACATTTGTGAATATTTTATCTTTCAATTGTTATGAAATACTTTGTTTGAATTCATAAGTAAAGAATAAAAGTTTATTAGATTATGTCAAAAAGTTCAGGATATGATCAAGGATCAAATATCCTATAATTGATAAATTCAAAAAGGTAGTGTATCCATATTGATTCTCATTATTAGTAGTTTGAAACTCACAAGCTATGGATTCACATCTGGGATTCCAAACTTGAATCCTCCAGGATCAGGGATTCTTAAGAAGTGTGCAGCCCTCAAGTTACCCTCGGCTAAGTAGTCTGAGTCAGCAGGGATACAGTCCTAAGTAGCCGGGTTAAAGTTTTAATAGTAGCTTACATATGAGGGGATCAAAGAGTTTGGACCCCCGCCATCCAATACCGGTGGGTATTGAAGGAGGTCCTACTAAATTTGACCCAGGTCCTTGCAGGATCTATACACTGAACAAGGCAAGACTCTTACCAAACCATTCCCTTAACCCCCCGACCAGGTAGCCAACATATCTCCATATAGACCGTGGAGATATGAATGGTGAAACTCTTTTATTTTATATAGATAGTAAAATAATGCCAAGACACCACGGACAGATGATAAGGAAGAATCACCTTCAACATAAGAAACTAGTTATTAAAGTCATTAATACATAACCAAATAAAAAGTGCGAAAAGATTAAAAATAAGAAGTATTACATTAGACACTTGTCTTCACCAAGTGATGTAAGAGACTTAGGCAAACATGGCCTTTGATTGTCAAGAACTCTTACGATCAATCTTGGATCCCGAGACTACTCACACACTCTATGATGGATAATGGATGATGGTGTTGTGATGGTGGTGGTGGGTGGGTGAAGTGTGAGAGAGGTGGTGTGCCAAGGGATGGTTTGCAAATGAGCCAAGCACCCCTATTTATAGCCTGAACAGCAGCTCGGGCACGGCCCCGTGTCCATCCTCCTTCTCTTTCTTCATTAATTGCAGTTTGTCTGCATTAGTTGACCACGCCCCCGTGTCCGCTGGGCACGACCCCGTGTGCAGAAGCGTATCTGTACTATCAAGATTTCCTCAGATTCTGCAAATCTTAGAGTTGACCACGGCCCCGTGTCCGCTGGGCACGCCCCCGTGGTGGGTGATAGAAGCTTCTACAACTTTGTCTTTTCTGCAGACACTTGGGCACGCCCCCGTGCTCACTGAGCACGGGGCGTGTTCAGCCTTCTGTTTTCTTGTTTTTGCTTGGGAATATGCTGTCGGGGGGTCGGGCATGCCACGTTTGTTCCTTTTCTTGTATTTATGTTAGATTTAGCTGCTTTTTTGCTTCTTTTGTTCATTTGAGCTCATTTAATCCTGAAAATACAAAAGGAAGACAAAAACACACTTTTTCCAACATTAGTACTAAAAAAGGTTAGTTTTATGCCACATTTGATGTAATTTATATGTTGCATTTTGTGCACATCAAATACCCCCACACTTGAATCTTTGCTTGTCCTCAAGCAAAACTCTTTATAATGTGGCTTTACACTCCCAAATGGAATGGGTAGAAGAGAAGGTTTTTAGGCTTGTTATAGAGTGTCGGGGTTTCCAAGATTCTTTATTAAGTTTTATTTTTATTTATTTACAATCCTATTCGTCATGATTTATTTAAAACATTACATAAGATAAATTACTTATTAGGGCATAACATGCCTTTTTAAAATTCCATTTATATACAAGTTCACATATCTCACGGGGAATCACTCGACACTCGGCCGAAGATGTATTTTAGTGAATCACTCGAGAGCGGCATGGAACTTACTCCTACCATAGGCTTGCCAAGCAATCAATCATCCTCCTTTTTAACTATATACCTTTGTAAATATCAAGAGGACTTTTGGGTGAAGGGTTAGGCTTGGGTTAAAGGTAGGTGGTTGGGTTAGTGGTTAGTAAAAGGGCGAAAGGCGTAAAAAGCGTCGGTTTTCGTAAGACTTTTTTTTTTGTAACTTTTTATTTCGATGAAGCACTTTTTCAAACAAAATTCTTTTTGCTAAACTTGTTTGTTTATTTCTTTTGGCTTCATCATCATCATTTTTTTTTGATAAGTCATAATAAAAACCAAGCTTTGTTACTAAAATAAAGGGTTTAAAATGAAAAAGGGTTTTGGTGGGTAAAAGGGTGTTTGTTTTGGGTTAAGAAATGAAAAGGTTTAGGCTCAAAGGGGTTAACTAGGGGGATTTTAGGTAGGTGGTAAAAAAAAAGAAAAAATAATGGTGTAGAAATAAAAAGGGTTAGTCCTAATGCCTCCATCATTTACTTACTCGGGTGTAAGTTGTTAAGGACCGGGAATGTATCGTCGTGGCAAGTTCTAGAGTCGTAAGAACCAAGCGGCTATTCACACAAGAAACGAAAAATGAGCATTTAGTTTAAAGATATGAATTTGTATGCTCAATAAAGGCTCAAAACTCACTTTTTGTGGGAATGAGTTTTTATGTGATCAAGTATATATAATCAAATTTTAACCAAACTTGTCATGACATTTCATAATTTTCTTATGTTGGTTCTTTTAATCACGACGCTATCGGTTGTAAATTTGAAAAAATATAACCTTTTTAGAACTTGAAATTCCCAAGTTAAACTTAGACAAGTAAAAAAAAATTGAATTTTTTTTTGAAAAATTTTGGGGTGATTAGCGGTTCCAATAGAGTTTTGTGTAAGGCTTGTAATTAGGACTTGCGAGATTCAAGGTTTTAGCATCCCCCCACACTTAAATTACACATTGTCCTCAATGTGTCCCAAAAATAAGTTTTTATGTTGATTGAATGTGTAAAAATGTGTGAAAAAAGCAAAAATTTATGTTACTGGGCGTCTGGATACGGCCCCGTGTTGGATGAACACGACCCCGTGGTCAGAGTGCTAGTAACGATAACTTACAGAAGGTGGACACGGGGGCGTGTCGGCTGAGCACGATCCCGTGTCTGGCAAAAATCTGCAGAATTTTAACAAACAGCAGGTCTGGGGCAATGGGCACGAGGGCGTGTCGGCTGAACACGACCCCGTGTAGACAATCTGCAAAGGTGAAAAACAGGTTTCTGGCTTCGGTTTTCCTGTCCCGGCTTTAGTAGCACTAATGTTTAGTGCTCTAAGCCTCGTATGTACCTGTTATATCAATAAGCACTACACCAAACCATAACAAGCATCCTAAATTACCATAGTTCAAACATCCGTACCACAAAGTTAAAAAGAAAAACAAATGCAGAAAGTAAAAAGAGTTAAAGGAAGTAAATTGTTCAACACACGGCACGCAGGCCGGAAATTGTTCATAAGAAAAGAGGGTTAACCTGTGGGACCACCAACCAGCTGCTCTTAACTCCGCTCCTCCCGCCTAGTCCATGTCCTCGTCTTCATCATCATTTCCTCCTCCATGCCCCGCCATGTACTCCCGGATGTTCCCAATGTCATCCTGTATGTCGGATATGTTTCTCTCAATTGCTCCGACCCGGGTGTACGTGTTGCTCGCCATGTTATAAGTGTTCCCGGTGCACATGAGGTTTTCCTGCAATAAGTCATGTAAGCTTTGAAAATTAGGAAAACCGCCTCCTTGTGAGGAGGATTGGCCCGGATCACCATGGGGCTGGTAGTGGTATTGAGGAGGTGGTTGAAAGTGTGGAGCGTGAAGGACGAGTGCCTCTTGCGGGTTCCATGCATGCCAATGGACTCTTTGGAAGCTAACCGTCCCGTCTTCGGCTTCATAAATCAAGTTCATGGAGCGACAGATGTTTATGTCCACTCTCCCCGACCATGGGCTCTTTTGGAAAGACCTGGGCATGTTCACGAAATGCTTGAAGAGACGATATATCCACCCCCCGAAGAAGATAGGGGTTGGTGGAGTAGCGAGCCGGTTCCAATGCATGTTTCAGAGCAGGAGGTACGGAACATCGAGGTGGATGCGGGTATGAATGCAATGAAGGACCACCAGATCTCTCAAACCTACAATGCCACTGCTATCATGCCTTTGGCTAAGAGAGTAAGTGAGGACCCTATGGATGTAACGGTAAAGAGGGTCCCTCAACTTAGTGCTCTTAGTGCTGCTTGGTGTGACACCTGTGTCACTTCAACCATCAAACAAATTCCAAACCAATGAAATACTTTATTTCATACTTGGGATTTGTAAAAATATGTGTATCGTTTGCACATATCAACTCTTGTTCGATTTTAAGCTTTAAATCGCTTTCTGGAGGGTTATACGCGCTCTGATGCGTAAATATAACCAGTTTAATCCAACGAACACTCCAGAATAGTGAAATAGGCTTAAAATACCTTAAATAACCTTTACATAACTTATAAATAAGTTTTAAAGGCTTTGGTATGGCAAAAACAAGTTAATTCGCTTATAGGGACTAAACTTGACAAACTGCGAAAGTATGCCAATTTGAACTGTAACAGACATTCTAGAACATGACCATAAGTTAAACACACCTTAAATATCCTTTATATAGCTTAGAAATAGGCTTTGAGGGGTTCGGTGTGCTAAAATAAACTTTTGGGTCATTCAGGGACTAACAGTGTCAAAAAGCGCATAAGTTTGCATTTTCGCGCATAACTTACGTTCTGAATACATCCGGACATCCAAATATTTATGTAAGCACTAAAATATTTTATTTTAGTGTTTGGCATAAGAAAAATCCATTCGTCACGCCATTTGGATCGTTTTTCGCGCTTATGCGCATTCCGTCGTAATTAACCGAACAACGCAATCGTACGGCCAAACGAACCGACATCCGAGATATTTTTTAGCACATTTTAAGTTCCCTATACTTTAACTTCATTTTAGAGCTTTGAAATGGGGTTAACGGGGCTTAAACGTGTCAAAAATGCATCAAATAGCAAGTTTGGAGCTTCAGGGGCCTGTTCTGCCATTTTTCAAACTTCCTGGTCTGCAGGTCCTTGCGCACCTCAACACTCTGAGTGTTACGGTGCGCAAGCAGGGGCCAGATGCAGCAACTCGTTTTTAACTGCCTGTTTCCACCCTTTTAACCCCCCCAAAGGCCAATGCCATGTGTCAAACTCTTGTGGTGGGGGCAAAATGAGTTACCATAACATTCCGATAAGTGTACGGGTGAGATCAAGGCACGATATTCAAGAAACGATCCTAACGGTGAACTGAAATCTATAAATACCCATCCATCCCTATTTCAAAACCCACAAGAATCTGATCTTAGAAGCTCTAAGTTGAAACCATTGTTTCATACCTGAGCTACTTGGATCAAGATTAGCTTTCGGGGACCCTTTGTAAGTGTTCCTTCGTTCTTTTATTGCTTTTCGAGTCCGAAAGTCAAACTTTGTTTGACTTTCTGCATTGACCAGTTTATGGTCAATGCGAAGTTCGTTTGAACTTCGCAACGTGAGCGTAATCGCGATGGTTATAGTCCCTTGTGACTATGCCTACTGATTACCACGTTGTCTAGGGTCGTAAGGGTAAGCGATCTAATAAATCGCTTATACCTTCGAACCCGACCCATTTGGTCGATCATTAGGATCCGACCAAACACATTAGGTGACCATAGTATATAGGGAATAACCTTCCGAGGTTATACCTTATGGTCGCTTCGTTTAAGTAGTTGTATGATAGGTAGTTTATATGCCTTAGGTAAATTACCAAAATGCCCTTTTTACGCCAAAATTCATTTTAAGCATATGTAACATAACTTTTGGTATCTAAACTGATTTGGTAACAATATTAGATATGTTAAGGCATATTTTACTTATCATAGGACTAGTTAGGCGTTCCGAACGCGTTTTACGCGAACGACGCGTTAAAGTAGCATAAGCTACCTAAACGGGTCGTATTGGGTCGTAAGCACTTAGGTTAGGTTTCGTTTTAGTATTTGCACTTTGTTAAACCATATTACACGAGTCTCCATACTCGTTTGGTTTACGAACCCTCATTCTATCCAATCCTCCGATATAGGTCCGGTTTATTAACATAGTTACCTATATTAGGTGCCGTTTGATATCCGTGATCTCTAGCATTGTTTGGTTGTTACTCAAGGACTACTAAGCAATCTCAAGTGAGTACATAGTCCCCTCTTTTACTGTTTTCAAACTGTTTTGGGGTGAAGCATGTGTACCTATCTGTTATTTTCATGTTTTCCAAAAGTATAATTGATTATACATGTTAGTACTTATCTGTTGACAAACTGAATGACTATCTATGGTTTAAACACTGATTTTTCAAAGACTATAACATTAATTGTTGAATTGTACTTATTTTGTTCACCAGACCGGTTGTTAGTATGATATAGCGCTATAGGATTTGACACCCCATTCCTGTTGTCATGGAATGTCTGAAACCAATTTGTTTCTCCATCCAAATAGGGATTGCCTTTGTGGTATCCCTATAGTCTCAAAGGTGTATTTTGATGCACTAGGTCTGAATGAATTCTTAAATCACATTATTTTTGTATATTTAGTTATACTCCCAAAAGTATAGTTTGATATGCTCCCATGTGTGATATTGTACAAAACCAACATATATTTTGTTAATCATCCAAAACATATTTTGATATGTTATTTACAAAACCAAAACATAGTTTAATATGTTATTTATGAATCCAAAGTATATTTTCACATATACTATAAGCCTTTTTATAAAAATATTGTTTTACAAACAACTTATCTTATACAAACTCATCTTTACTTGGTTATTCATTTAACCATACACTATTCTCTTATTATACATATCATCTGACCTTATTGCTTTTCAAATGATTTACAAAACAAGACAAAGCAAATCTACAAGGTTCATGACTAAACTTTATTAAACATTTTCTTAAACTTACTAGTCATGAATCCTATTTTCACAAAACCTATGTATCTCACAGGCATTTTTATGCTGACGTACCTATTTTTACACATGTTTCAAGTACTGCTTTGTGATGATTGATGATATATGCTACACTTAGGATGGACTCGTGCCTTAGCAACTTTAAAACTTGGAAGATCATAGTTGTACTTATTTGATTGTATTAAAACAATGAGTTCATTAATTCAATAAAACAGAATTTATTTATTCCATGGTTATGAAACAATGATTCTGTTACAACACTCCCCGACGTTTCCGCCACGTCTTGTTGCTTTACGTGGTCGGGGTGTGACACTTGGGTTGTAGATCCCTTCTCCTATTTGGGCCCAAGCGGCTTGGCGTTCGTTTTCTGATAATTCGCGTAATCCTCCGGTGTTTTCTTCATTACCCGCATCTTCATCCGCATACAACCCCACTATTGACCCAAACTGTGGCATTGAAATCGAGTACTTGGTTCCCCCACATCGGAATTCTACCCCATCATTATCAAATGGGTCGCATCTTGAATTGAACACGAATGTGCTATAGAATTCCAGATTATATTCGTGGACTAAGCGAAGGCGAGTAGTTAGGGCGGCTCTCAGTGGCCCGGTGACTAGGTTGTTGAAACGGTCCCATTGGTTCACTGCTCCTAGAAGATCTATGCAAACAAAAAAGGAAGTGAGTTAGACAAAAAAAGAAGCAACTTGGACAAAAAGAAACGAAGTGGCTTAGACAAATCTTTTTTGTCGATAACCTCAGACCAATCAATCGAATATGGATTAATACGTAATCGATCGAACACTACTTGCAAACGGCTTTTCTGCTCAGAAACGAAATGTTCCAAATGTTCCTGGAAATTATTGCTCTCAGTGGACCATTTGTATCTATATGCATCAGGATCCCGATTCATGGATCTCTCGGTTCGATAAAAAAAATAAGAGGATCGAACCATCTCTTATGACTCTTTTTCAAATTCGATAAATGTTGGTTGATCGTATATTTCATTAGAGTTCTATGATTCAGAGTATCCTTTCTTATTTGATCCCTTTGAATTCCATATTCGAAGTTGCGATCGGATCTATTCATTAAAAAGAATCGATTCAATACATTTCTTATGTACCTATGGGTGCTATGTTGGATTTGAATCAGATTTCGGATCAATCTATATTGATTGACTGCCTCCATTATGTTGTTGCTAGCAAATACCACTATTTTTGGTTTTGGCTCTTCCAAATCATTCCCGCAGGAGATCCGGACCCTATTTTTTCTGATCCTTCGATAAAAAGATTCATTCTCTTCATAAAAAATAGGAAATAAAACCAATAAAGATGTTGTTTTCCATTCATACCTGGAGTTGAATACCCCATTCAAGAATTGTTTTGGATCCAATCCATAGGAATCAATAGAAAAGGCAAATCTCTTATGATACACCAGATCCGGCTCGGTTATTGATAGAGTGAATAAATCTGCCATTTCTTGAAATCTATCTTCTGATTCAAAATCGTGGTGTAACGTGTATCCTCCCCTGTTCCGGTCATGGAATAGATGAAATAAATCAAAAAATGGATTTTTGTTCAAGAGTGAAATCTTGTTGGAACTGTCCATATCCGGTTCATCCTACGGAACCATATCACATCCCGAATCTAATGAAATAGGATGAATTCCTCCGCTCATCTTATGACCACAAAGTTTGCACGATACACATTGTTTTCTAGTGGGATCTCTATACTCTCCCCATTCCCAAGCCATATCTCTATTTGAACTTTTTGGGACAGTGTTTGCATCAGACGAAATTGTGTTGGGGTTTACGGATGCTGATGCATGTGAAGATGGATTTGTACCATCCATCATAAAATCTGTGAAGTGTTAACACTTAACATGATAAAAAAAAACATTAATAAACACTACAAGTCTACAAACTGCAACCATGTGCAAAAAAAAGCTACAATTAATGCAATTATGCAAATAATAAACAATTACTGCAAGATTTAATGTTTCTGAATTCTGACTTTCTGGAACAATTAATGTGTCTGGAACAATTAGTGCAACTGAAGTTAAGTCTGGAACAATTCTGACTTACAAAGATAATAAAGTAAGCAGAAAACTTCAGTTAATTGACAGAAGGGGGATCGACCAAATGACCAATTAAGGGTTCATGTCTTCATGATCGTAGTCTCGTAGATGAATATGCAGAAAAGTATAAAACTGAAGTTAAAAAGTTACCTGTTGGATATGTCGACTTAGGGTTCTGATCGTAGGACGGAGGGAGCAGGAGCAGGAGCTTCGATCTTCGATGATGGTCGATTTAGGGTTCTGATCGTATGTGAATATGTCGACTGGGAATGGACTATTAGTCCAATTAAGTTAATTGGGCCAAAATTGTTGAAGATGGATGGGCTTTTGAGGATTAGCAGATTATAAAAAAAAAATAAGTAAAATTGGGCCAATCGATATTCTCGGCGAGATGACCGAGATGTAACTTACAAAATATCGGCGATTTCTCGGTACTTATCGCCGATATTATCGGAACCGAGATAAAAACCGAGATTTTAAACCGATAAGTTGCTGGAGGACCGATAACCGAGATTTTAACCACCCCGCATGGGCTTGGGTTTGGGCGTGGCTCAAGGGGCGGGAGTTTAAAGCCGGGCGTGGGGCGGGGCTACGAGACTGACTTGGCGGGATGTGATTCGCCAACAAAACTAGCCGTTTGGGCTAGCCGTTGGGCTTTATTTAAAAAAATAATTTTTTCCTTTATAAATACATTACCATATTTAACATTTTTCTCACACAATATCAAACACATAAAACACAATCTTGCCATGAGTTCTTCAAGTTCAAGTGAATCGTCATCATCATCTGACGATGGTGCGGAAATATTTCTACAAACGATCGCGACAGTGGTGAAAGCTATCGTGGAAGACGATGAGGAAGAGACTTCGCAACCTAAACGGAGGAGGTACATCGCTCGTGAACGACACAACGCTAACAATTTGTTGGTAAGCGATTACTTCTCAGCGGAACCTAAGTATGATGAAAAAATGTTTAGGCGTCGCTTTCGTATGATTAGAAACTTATTTTTAAGGATATCTAGAGATCTTGAGGAGAAGTATGCTTATTTCCAACAAAAACCGGATGTAACCGGGCAATTAGGATTTTGTACGTGGCAAAAGGTCACGGCCGCACTTAGACAGTTAGCGTACGACAATAGTTCGGACATTATGGATGACTATTTAAAAATGTCTGCACGTGTAGCTAGAGAAAGTCTTCACAACTTTTGTTCGTGTATTTTAGAACTTTATAGGAAAAGATATTTGAGAAAGCCCTCGTTCAGTGACATGCAACAAATATTGGAACATCACGCCGATTATCATGGGCTACCCGGGATGCTAGGTAGTTTAGATTGTATGAAATGGCCTTGGGAACTTTGTCCAACCGCATGACAAGGCGCTCACACGAGTGGATTTCATGGGATGCCAGCCATCATGCTTGAAGCGGTTGCGTCCCAAGATCTTTGGATATGGCATGCGTTCTTCGGTATGCCAGGTTCACATAATGATATTACCATCATAAACCACTCGCCCCTTTTCAATGATCAGGTAAATGGTATAGGACCTAAAGGAAATTTCTTTGTAAACGGGGTTGAGTACGTGTATGGGTACTACCTAGTTGATGGGATTTACCTAGAGTGGGGGGTTTTCGTAAAATCGTTCACAAGACACGGTACCATAGATCCAAAGAGATTAAAGTTTAACAGGGTCCAAATGGCCGCACGTAACGACGTCGAGCGAGCATTCGGTGTTTTGAAGAAAATGTGGCGAATATTGGCAATGCCTTGTCGACTATGGGACAAGGATCAGATTGGAAACGTGATGTATGCATGTATCATTCTTCACAACATGATTTTGGAGGATGAAGGTAGAGCGGTCGTTACCTACTATGATGACCAGGTAACGTAACAATTACAGACGAAGATAAAGCGTCAAATGAATTTTTGATCAAGTCAAGGGATATACATCACAACCTTCGATCTGATTTGATGGATCATGTTTCAACGATTCCTGGGTTCGAAACCGACGAAGACGACGAAGAATGATTGTTTTTTATTTTGATACTATGTTTTTTGTAATTGTTATGTATGTTTATGAAGTTTTTAATGGTTATAAATATATATTTAAAAAAAAACTTGATTTGGCTTGGCCACGCCCACCATACCCCTACAACTTGGGTTTGTGTATTGAGTGCCCACATAATCCACGTGTCAACCCATGCCCCAAACTCCCGCCCCACCATACCCCACGGTCTTATTGTTATTGTTGAATCCGTATGATACACGGGTTACTAACATAGTAGAGAATATAGTATACATAAAAAAACCCGGCTTTAGTTTTTTGGTAGGTTCAGTCCATACCCGGTTTTTTCCACCACTATTCATAGAATGTAGGGTTTTAGCTTTTAGCCCCAAAACTCAAAACGCTTCGGATCAAAAAACGTACACCACACACACAATGGCGACTACAGCGGCTGCCGTCCGATCAATTTTCCGGTCATCATCCCTCCGTAGCGCGGCGGCGCGTGCATCCTCTCAAGCCAAAGCCGCTCGCTCTCCTTTTCGTATCGGTAGCCAGAACTCTCTCTCTAATCGCATCTTTAGGTAACCACCGTTCAATTAAACGCACGCAGATCTATAAATTTTATTCAAGTTGTAAACTTTCTGATTTTATTTTGTTATAAATCTAGGTATTATCTAGAAACAGGCATTAGGTTAAGCTGATTAACCCTAAATGATTTTAATTTGAAGAATCCTTAGATTAATAAGTTAATAAGTTTTTTTTATAGAATTTGTAGTGGAATTAAAACTAATGTTATGTTAGTTTTGTTTTTTTGGGGCAAAAGATTATATCCTAGGGTTTATATAGTTTCCAAGGTATAAGAGTATAGGGAGTCGTCCCGGAATTCCCCATTTTCCCCGCATGCTACATCAACGCCATCTCAACAGTTTTTCTAGCGGGTGTCGTCCCGGAATTTCCATGTTGTGTGCATAGTTGTCAATAACGAGCGTAGCGATCGCTATAGCGCGCTACGTAGCGTATAGGTCTAGGCTTGCTATTAGGGTTGTAGCGACAGATAGCGATAATAGCGAAAGTTTATTTATTTATTTATTTTGTCTTTTAATATAAATAGCAATTAAATTAAATATAGCTATAAAATAGCTGGATTTTAGGTTTTTGTTATATATACATGTAAAATTGCATATACACAAGGTTTAAAAGAACGGAAACGAGTTTCGAGGCGTTTTCCCTTCGCCTCACATGAGGTGTAAGCCTCGAGGCGAAATGAGGCGTAAGGCTGAGGCGGTATTAATAAATAAATATAAAAATTATATAGATTATAAAGATTGATAGTACTAACTAATTTCATCATCAGATTCATCAAAAACACACATGGGATGCTTGAAATTGACACAAAAAGTCAAAAACATCAAATACAACTATCAAAATCCCCTGAGGTGCAGCCTTTCTTAGAGCCTCAGCCCTTCTGAGGCGCGTATCCAATAAAAACCCCATGAGGCGCGCCTCAGACTCGTTTTTTGGCCGTTTTGCCCCGAGGCGCACGTCTCTAGCGTTTTTTAAAACCATGCATATACACGAGGGTATTTTGATATAATATACATATAAAATTTCTTAAAATGTTTTTTCTAGTGTATCACTATTTATAAAATAGCCGCCCGCTATTTATCGCTATTCACTATGTAGCATATAGGTCCCTTATCGCTATCTGTCGCTATTCGCTATTAACAACTATGGTTGTGTGTGTATGTGTATATGTGTGTATGTGTATATGTGTTTGTGTGTGTTATATGAGTGAATTCTCCCCAATCGGGAACCCGGGGAAAAAAAAAGTGCGCCCGAGGCGCAACCCCCATCGCCTCAGCCTTACACAAGGCACACTGTTTACACGAAACGCAGCTGAGGTGTGATTTTTGGCTAAAAATTGACTCTGAGACACGTGCTCATGTATTTTCCATCTTTATGTGCAGCAAATTGTTTTTTTAAGGTTTTAAGTGTATGCAATTTCAATACTAAAACATATATAAAGCCTATTTGTGTCTAAATATTGGGCAAATGATGCTAGAAACCTGTAGGGAATATATAACTATTTGCGTCCCAGGTAGGAAAAGCGGTGCGCTTCGCGCCTTGGTTTTAGACCTAGTCGCTTTTGTGCGCTTCGCGCCTTGGTTTTAGACCTTGTCGCTTTTGTGCGCTTCTCGCTTTTCTAGACCAAGGGGGGAATGGTGTTCACGGGTGGGGAATATTATCACCGGATCAGTGAGTTTAATACCCGGGTGCCACTTCGTGTCCTTTAAATCGACTTATTGTGAATTTTTTTTAATCTGTGTGTAATTCAGTTCTCCAGTTGAATTAAGTGCTTGTTTGGAATCACTACAACCTTTTCACACTGCTACTGCTTCAGCATTGATGACTTCTATGCTGACCCTTTCTCAACGCGGTTACGGTTGGCTCCCTGAAGGTAATAAACCAGTTTCCAAGACCATGAGTTTATTATAATTGTTATCTGATTTGTGTGGTTTGCAAATAACAAAAATAAAATATTTTGCTTTGATTCTTTACTTAGGTTTGATTGCTGTAATTTGGGTGTTTTGTGTTTGTTTACGTGGTGATATTGGGTGTTTGTTTATGTGGTGATATTGGGTTTCACTGTAGGCATTCACTTGTAACTGTAGACATTATTTGTAGGATTAGGTGAAAGTGAAAATCTTTCGTTTGCTTTTGGTGATTTGAAGATAGTTTCATACTTCAATAGTGGTATCGTTAGTTTGACAATTGACCCTATGATCATAGTTTTGTGAGCCTAAATCTTCCATTATTTATAGGTTTTTAGGTTTTGTGTACGTCGAGGTAACCATTGACTTAATTCCTGCCCTGTGCAAGTTCTTGAATGTCTGCAACTCGATGTTTTTCACACTGCATCTAACTTGTGCTATTATTATCAAAATTTCATGGTTTATTCAATCTCTTAGTCTCATCCACATGAGTTCTTCCAATCTTGGTTTAAAAAAGCGCACCTGAAGCGCGCCTATGCACGAGATGCAAATCTCAGCGCCTTATGTAGTCTGAGGCGCAGGTCGTACAGAAAGCGCAGCTGAGGCGCACTTTTTGCTGAAAGTCCACTCTGAGGCGCGCGCCTTATGTACATGTCCCATTTTGTGCAGCAGATTGCTGTAAATTATGCTTTTCAGGCTGTACATGTATGTAATTTCAATATTAAAACATATATACAGCTTATTTGTGTCTAAATATCTGATAAATGATCCTAGAAACCTATACAATATTTAAAAAAAATTATAATCGCCTTGCGCCTCGTGTATGAAAAGCCCACCGCTTTTGTGCTCTGCGCTTTGCGCCTCGGTTTTAGAACTTGTCGCTTTTGTGCGCTTCACGCTTTTTAAAACCAAGCTTCCAATAACGTTGCTAGAATCAAGAGCCATTTGTATTGATTTTACACTATAGAGGTTTCTCTTCACTCTTCAGTATCTGTTTTTGTAATTGATCTTTAGTGGACACATTTATTTACACAGTAATTGTTTTTCCGAGAATTTAACTATTTCATTTTAACTTCCATGGCTCTGGATCGGTTTTCTAATTATTGGGTTTTTCTTATTGATTAGGTATCTAATCTAGCAACGGGTCATAGGTCCCTTCTTGATCTTCTTTCATTCAGTTTGAGGTACGTTAGTGCTCGTTAAATCATGTCATTAGCTCATGTGAGGTGTAGCATTTCTAAGATGAATATTCTAGGTCTCTTTATTGTCGATGACTTTTGTGTTTTATAGATGTTACCATTCCTCCTCTACTTTCCACCATTATACTATGTAAACACGTCTAGCTTTTTTTTTTAATTTTCTTTTTAAAATTTCCTGCCATCTTTTTTTAATAAAGAAGTGCATGCTTAATGTGTAGGCGTTGACAAGACTAGATGAAGATCAAGAAGCAACAATGGAATGATTTGGATTCGTCTATTTTGAATATTTGTTTGAAATTTGAATAGGACATATAGGTTGGTCTGCGGTTACCATCTTTAGATCAATAATTAATCAAAAAGTTTTGATATGAGCAAAGTTTGTAGCATGGTTCACCATTTATCTGTTTATCATCATTGAATGAATGATATTTGTTTTACTTGCTAAAAATTACTTGCAACGAATTGAGTAAATTGTATTTTTGTTTGATCAGCTTGCAATGATGATGTGTGATGAGTAGTAGCAGTTAAGACTGTTCTCAAAGAATTTCAGTAGCAGTTGATCGATCGATATCATTATCGAGTTATGGGAGTTGATAAATATTTTCAGCCTATTTTGAGGAACATTTTTATATCATGTGGAATGTATTTTCTCATGACAAACGTCAAGACTTTGTTGATAAGATTAATCTCTATTTAAATGCTTTATATCATTACCAGTGGCGCAACTAAGCTGTGCCTGTGCCTGTTCCTGAGCTTAATAAAGCTCAAGCTCGATTCGAGCCTACTGTTTTAATATTGTGATCGGCTCAGTTGTCTAAAGAGCCTAAACTCTTGGCTCGAGCTTTTGTACATCTAAACGATAAAAAATGTCAGTTTCACTGAAGTCTGGCAAAACGAACAAATCAAGTTGGCTAATGAGTCAAAATAGGTTCCGGCCAAAATGAACTCAGGTTCATATAGCGATACAAAGAGCGGCAACTAGCAAGTGCTAGCGACAAAAAATAGCAATGGGTGGCCATATCCCCCTATTGAACTTAAAAAAAGTTCGGTACTTGCTTCTGCAAGCATTTTCAAAACCGCGTCTTGTATCCTATCGGCTTTATCGTGAAGTCCCAAGTGGCGAAGCATAGACATCGCACACAATAACAAAGCGGTTGGGTTTGCCAAGTTCTACACAGGTTAAGTCGGATCATACATTAATAAAATTATTTGATTTGTACTTTGTACAAAAAACATACATGAACTGATAGTTTACCAAATGTTCGTGAATGAAGATGAACGAACGAGAAGCTTGTTCATGTTGAACTATTTGTTCATTTAACTAAACAAACTTTTCATCGAATAGTCCAGAACGAAGATAGTTGATCAACAACCTCGTCACCATATGCATTCTTCTTTTTCTTTCTTGTGTTTGATGACATATAGATTAGCTTTAATATTATCATATTCTAGACTTAATTATGGTTTTTTAGACACATCACGCCACAACTAATATTAATTTGTTTGGATATACAAATACATAACATTATTATATATATCAAATGCTAAAAGGCTATTGCTTTCGTGCATTTTACGTTTTGGCCACGAAAGTTTAGTTCTTTAAAATTCCGCTGGAACATCCTTGAGTAATATTTGGGTTTCATTGATAAGGGGGCGGTTGGGGAAAACGTGTTATGTGACGTGTCATGTATGCACAACCTGACAATCATTTCAACATATATTACCTTTTCTCTTACTTCATATTTTTATGTTTTAGTAATTTTCATTAGGCGTTAAGATACAAGTTATTCATTTTTATCTACTCATCAATATATTTTTTATTAATTAAATAAAATAAATAATTCCATTTTAATACCTCTTAACATATAAAGAACTTTTAGCTTTCACTTTTATTCATTTTAGTAAAATAAATAATTCCCTTTTAATACCTCTTAACATATAAAGAATTTATAGCTTTCACTTTTAGGGGCTGTTTGGTAGCCTTTGAATGGTCATTAAAAGGCTACCTCTTAATGGAACCATTAAGAATTTTACCAATGGGAAGGTAGAAGAATGTGACGATTTACTATTCAGAGGTTACCTCTTAACCATTCAGACTTGAGGTTACCTCTTATTCATTCAGATGTTTTAAACCATTAAGAGGTAGCATCTGAATGGTCATTAAGAGGCTACCAAACAGCCCCTTATTCATTTTAGAACAAAATTTCATTTTGTAACCGACTGTTAATCAACATATTTATGTATTTCTATTGGTCTATAACGACTACAATTGAAGGATATCGAATTTTAACTTTGGTATTCGTTTTTATTGTTTTGATCAACATATAACATATGCTAAAATTCGAATACCAAAACAATAAAAACGAATTTCGACATATGTTATATATTGATCAAACAATAAAAACAAGTACCAAAGTTAAAATTCGATATCCTTCAATTGTAGTCGTTATAGACCAATAGAAATACATAAATATGTTGATTAACAGTCTTACAAAATGGAATTTTGTTCTAAAATGAATAAAAGTGAGCTAAAAATTCTTTATATGTTAAAGAGGTATTAAAAGGGAATTATTTATTTTACTAAAATGAATAAAAGTGAAAGCTAATCATCATCATACTCAGTAAATTCCACCTATAGCAAAGCTAAGGTAGGGTCTGAGGAGGGTAAGATGTAGACAGTCTTACCTCTACCCCGTAGGAATAGAGAGACTGCTTCCAGTGAGACCCCCGACTCGATAGTAGTTTGTATCAAGCCTTGGAGATAAGGCACACAACACTCGGTAATTAAGACAAAGGTCAATTAGTGCATGTACTCCCTTGTCTTTCGGCTATCAACGCCACCACATGATGCATGATTAACCATCCCCTCTTTTAACATTATTTTCACGAAATTAGTAAAATAACGTTAAAATTAGTGTACTTTTACTTCCCCCGAGCACCCAAACATATATATTATATGTGCATAAAGTTCTTAATATGTTAAAGAGGTATTAAGATGGAATTATTTATTTTATTTGATTAATAAAAATTATATTGACGAGTAGAGAAAAATGAATAACTTGTATCTTAACGCATCATGAAAATTACTAAATTGTAAAAATATGAAAATAAGAGAAAAGATACAAAAAGGTAAAATATATTGGAATGGTTGTCAGCTTGTGTATAGATGACTCATCAGATAACACGTTTTCCCAACCGCCCTCTGATCAATGAAACCCACGAAATTAAAGAACTAAACTTTCGTGGCCAAAACGTAAATCCACGAAATTAACTGACGCAATAGCGTTTTAGCATTTGATATATATAATAATTTCTTTAAAACCGTTAAAAATTATTTCTTTTTGGAAAGTTTATTAATTAAATAGAAATAAAAATTCTAGGAATAGATTCATGCCGGCGAGCCTAGTAAGACAAGCATATTAATAATACAATATTTTATTAAATAGAAATAAAAATTCCAAAAATAGATTCATGCCTAGCCTAGTAAGACAGGCAATAATACAACCTAGTAAGATAGGCAATAATACAATAATTTTGTTATAAAACTAGCCTAATAGCAAAACAATACAAGAAAATCTATGAAGCACGAGGACGGCATATTGCATCGAGTACCCGTCCCGGGGACGGAAACGCATAGGGGACGGCTCGGGGACGTTTCCCAAACATACCCGGATATTGGGGACTTCTATAAAACCGTACCCGATATTGAGTACTTCCAAAACAGAGTACCGGGGATGTTTCCTAAAATATTTAGGGTTTTAACCCTTTTAACTTTCAAATACGTAAATCGGCCTTTTAAAATTATATATGCTACGTCGGCCTTTTATAAATATATATGTTATTCTAAACATTCACGTATAACAAGTCTGATCATCATCTCTATTCAAGTATTCATCATTCATCGAAGGTGTTGGGTTTTTGGAGGTTGCTGAACTTTCGCTAGATGAACCGGAATTTGAAAACGTTTTGATTATTGATAATTAATTACCTATGGTTGATGTAGTGTTTTTGGAGTTTAATATATTTTTGGACTTTGTTTAATATATTTTTATTTTTGGGACTTTGTTTAATATATTTTTATTTTGGGAAATTGGCGTGTAATAATCGCACCTAGACCTTATTGGCCATTAATAATCCCACCTCAGAATATTCCCTCCATCAGTCCCACCTTTCACCTATTTTTCCTACAATGGTCCCCCGTTAAAAAAGCTTAATGGAGTTAAGTTTTTTTTCCAAATTACAAACATATTTTTTAGGGCTTTTGATTAGAACGACGATACGAGTCCATTGATGTAAAACTTGCCTCGAAACGGTGCTTCAAACGATGAAAACGACGCTTCAATTCGGGTGTTTAAATTTCCAATTAACCAAAATCAAGTCACTTGGAGCACCATTTCGAAGTAAGTTTTACATCAATGGACTCGTATCATCGTTCTGATCATAAGCCCTAAAAATCTGTTTGTAATTTGGAAAAAAGCTTAACTCCGTTAAGTTTTTTAACGAGGGACCATTGTAGGAAAAATAGGTGAAAGGTGAGATTGGTGGGGGGAAATACCCGATGTGGGATTATTAATGGCCAATAAGGTCTAGATGGGATTATTACATGCCAATTCCCCTTTTATTTTTGGGACTTTGTTTAATATATTTTTATTTTTTAATATTATTTTTTTGCCGTACCCGTATCTTGTATTTTTTAGTTTTGCCGTACCCGTATCCATATCGTCCCCGTACCCTTATCCGTGCGACGTAGAAGAGAACAATAGGGAGGAAGATATTGACATTATTGAATGAGTGTATATTAGAAGATGTACAAGAGGGTATATATAACATAAGAAAACTTATGGAACAAGCCTAATCTATTTTAGGTGTTGATAACCACAAGAATAATAAATATATTTATAACACTCCCCATTGGGTATTAACTTAATACGCTTTGAGACG
Organism: Helianthus tuberosus; assembly: GCA_030545235.1. Classification (NCBI taxonomy): domain Eukaryota; kingdom Viridiplantae; phylum Streptophyta; class Magnoliopsida; order Asterales; family Asteraceae; genus Helianthus; species Helianthus tuberosus. The sequence continues at coordinate 36,037,327 of CM060357.1, read as the reverse complement.
CCGTCTCGTTAAAAACATTGCTAGAAAAACTCAATGGGACAAACCCATAGCTAAGGGAAAAAGAGTGCATTGCATATTGTCTCCCCTTGATAGTGTTTCCTCATTAAAAACCTTATTAAGAAAACCCAGTGGAATAAAACTTAGGGAAGGAAAAAAGAGTGCAACTTGTATGATACTCTCCTCATTTGAATATGTAGCCTTTAAGTAACGTGTGTCGATCTTCCATGAAATTTGCTCAAAGCTTTGTAGCTAATGAAATTGTAACACCTCGTAAATCATGTCCAATGATGTGTTGACACGTGTCCCTAATCCTAACTATGTCAAACGTTAACTAGGAGGGACTATTATCGCCAAACAATTAAAACCTTGAATGTGAAAGGACTGAAAGTGTCAACATGCTTAAACTAAGCCTCTGAAAGACCTTACACGATATTCGTATTCTCATATTAAGCCACTTGTTGGATAATCGAAACCGTTTGCGATAAACTCAAAAGTTTCGATAACGGAGGGTTAAAAGCGTCAACATGTTAAATCTTACCTCTGAGTGACCTTTTAACGAATCCGGAATATTTGATGCTCGGTCATATCTCGGTATACCTAATATCTGGTATGTTATTGATAAAAATGCAAAAATATTATTCGTTGCGCAATTTGGGTCGTTTTCGCGTTCGTTAAAGCGTTCGTCGCAATTTAGCGAAAAACGCGACCGTACGACCGAACGAACTAACATCCACGACCTTTTCGGGCATGATTCAAGTCCCTCATGCTTTAACGTCCTTACAAAGCCTGAATCTTGGGTTAACGAGGGTTAAACGCGTCAAAAACACATTTAAACAAGTACAGGGACCTAACTTGCCAAAAGTTGAAACTACATGCTTGTGGTGGCGTCACGCGACGGCCCAGGGATATCCTGGTCGCGTCATGAGAGCCCCTGTTCTGGGCAGAAGGATTCAGCAGCAGCAGCAGTTTGCAACTTGAATTGTTTTTATTTATTTTATTAGTCTTGATGAACAAGTTGTGTGTTCACCAAGCATGGGAATCTGATCTAGACACATGTCACAATCATATTAGTCCTTGGAGAACACTCAAACACTTGGCATCATCCTAGCAAGTTCCCAAACACTATAAATATGAGGTGAAGATCATTTGAAAACTTGCACCTTTCCTTTCTTTTTCTCTATCACTCTAAGTTGGAAGTTCCTGACTATAAGGAGCATCCCATTGAGTTCTCTTCAGTCCCTAGGACCACTTGTAAGTGTTCCTTTCGTGACTAGTTATTTTATTTGGCTTTTATAGCCGAAAAGTCAAGCGTTTACGACAAATGCTTTGACTTTTAGTTAGACCTTAAACGGTCAAGCCACTGTTCGCAACGAACGTGGCTACGTGATCATAATTAGGTAGGTGTTAATCCCTCAAAAGGGCACCTCCTAAGAATCACGTTTGCTTGGTCAATTGACGAGTCAACGTAGTATTACTTTAAAAAGTCAACGGGTCAGTTTTTTTTTAAAATAATTGCGATATGAGTTTAGAAGTGTTGTAAAATATGTTTTATCACTTAAAAACTTGGTAATAATTATTAGAACATGTATAAACATGTTCGGCTCGTCAATTCCAGTTTTAGGGTCGGTTCGTAACCGAAATTCGCGTAGTTTAACTTCTACGTTGACTTTTGGTTATAAACCGAATTAGTCTAGTATGCTACTGATTTAAAGTTCCATTATGATCGTATTATGATGTAGTATAACCCTATAAGGTTATATTACATGATCGAACTAGTAATCTGAGTTTATGCGCATGTTTCGTTATTGTGTCGTACTTTGACTATTATGTCATTTTGTTTAAAAGTAAGGTTTTAAATATAAATGAGCATGCAAATGAGATATGTACTGATAAGTAAACATGTTTAGAATATTTTGATGTTTATAATCTGGTCATAAATCGAGTTTACGCATATAAGCGTAAACTATGCTTTTAAAAGGACTAAATTACCCTTTTTCACCCGAAATGAGTTTTAATCATAATTTGAGCATAAAACTCATTACCTATTGATATGATATTATAATTAGGATTATTTGGGATGCTAAGTCAGATTGTAAACTGATTTTAACTTCAAGTTCGTGTACAATGCCGATAAATGACGACAATGCCCCTATGGCACATAAAATGGGTTTTAAGCATAATATTCAAACCAAACCTTTTTCTTACTGATATGTTATGACAAATAAAATATTTTAACTAATCAAAGCTGGTCATAACATCAGATTTAATAAATCTTCACATAAATCGTCATTTAATGACTTTAAAGCCGATTAGGCGCATAGTATGGTTTAAAACCATATTTATGAACCAAGACTTTTTACCTACTGACTTTATAAATCATTTTAAATATTTTTACAGTAGGTATAAGTCATGAACTCAGAATCCCAAATATATTCTCAAAACTATGTGTGAAATGACCAAAATGCCCCTACGGTGCATAGTTTAGTCTTAAGGCATAAACCACACATATATTTGACATCCTACTGATATGATATCATAATTTAACCATTTTACAGAATATTTATGACCATGACATCAGTTTACTTGCAAATTCCTTTTATAAGTTGTAAAATTACCAAAACGCCCTTATGAGACATAATTTGATTTTAAAACCTTAACGGGCATACAAGTTGACATCCTACTGATATTATAACTTGTTTAAAGTGTATTGGCATATGGAACTTGTTCATGACTCATCCGGTTACCCGATATCGCTTATACGCGTACGGTTAGACTTACGTAACCAGTTTACATAAGTTCACAGAAACGGGTTTAACCTTATCGTTTTGATCTCAAAATCCAGAATGTACTTTGTTTACCCATATTGTACAAGTTCTAGTACTTGTTGGGTTTAAACTACATTCTATTCGGTATACGCTTAATCTAGCGAACCTATTCTTAAGTATCAGGTCATATCTAAAGGGATTACCTTTGGCCCATATACATTCTAACAGATAATAAATCTGTTCATTCCAGACTATAGTACCCCCCAGATAATCGGACTTGGATCAATTATACTTAGACTTGCGCCTTTTGCCAAATATAGTCTTATTGATTGGAAGCTAGCAAAAAGGTAAATACTCTTGACTTATTTTAGTGTAAACTTGGGATGACAATTATGCCTCTTGGAGCAGGTATTACATAAGTAAGTCGCCTATGATTGCGCAAAAATGTAAGAATACGGTTTAATCTGTTTACTTAATAATTCATATAATTGGGGGTTAATGATACCATGTTCGGACAACCCAATGGGTTAATCAAGTATATAAATCTGGTAACAAGAATAAATCCCAAGATATATTTAAAGGATCACCTATGGGTTTTACATATGTATAAAAACTATTTTCAAAAAACTATTTTTCCAAAGAGTCAGTTAATTGTATTTGCCAGCTTTGGCTGACGTATTTTCAAAAGATTGAACAGCAGATACCGAACCTTATTATAGGCTGGGAATACGGGTCAGCTAGAATGAAAGCTAAGGAATTTGCACTCCTGAAGCTTAAGGCCTATGATGTCTAAAGCTCTATTTATTTAGATCCTGCATGTGGGCTTGTATCGAACGCTTGTAATACTTTTATACATTCAAGCTTTATTTTAATAATTTTAATCCAATACTTCCGCTGCATATTATTATACCGTGATAACTGTTATCCAACCGTCACGATTGTACCCATCCAGGCCCACCGGAAATCGGTGTGTGATAGAAATGCCGCTTGATCCCTTGTAATACAGTCGCTTATGTTGAGCAATGTTGTATGATCTTCATATAAGACTTTTGGTGCCTCTCATCGAAAACAAATATCATACGATCCATATCCACGACTGTGTTGTGTTACATTCCCAACATCTACAAGACTAATCAAACTTGTTTTCATGGGTTAGTAAACTATAATCGAATATCATCCCTACCTAAAAGATTTGTGTTAACTCATTCCAATGTCTCATCACTTGACACAAGCTATATCATGACAATAAGTTCAAGTGAAAGATATTATAATCCTGCATAGCTAGCAAGACATATTAATGCACATATTTCATTATGATACTTCTAGAATAAGAATCTCTACATTGGTAGGAGCGGATAATAGTCATTCTTATAATAAATGACTAAACAACCTTTAATATACTTTAAGGTTGAGCTTTATTCATACTAAAATGTCCCAATATCTCCTGGATGTAGTTGTATCGTTGGATAAAAGTATAATTACACATATACTCGAATTGAAGGTCTAGTAATAATTAGATTGTCGCAAGATCATTAAAAAAATTTCCCTCTAAAAGCTCGACAGTTTCTCTCGATGATGCCTAGACATCATCACTGTAAACTGCGATTATATGAACTTTTAAGAGAGAAATTTTGATATAAATATGCCAATTTTATCAAATTTATATCCATCTTTATTAGAATATATTTTGAGTTGTACTAGGTCAAATTACATTCTTGAGGTTTTGATAGCAATGCTTCAGGCATTATCAACCATCAGAGACTTTTTCAATCTTAACCACTATCTATGTGCATATACCCTTTTTAAGAGTTTTGGTACATGAAATCAAGAACATGCAATTCATTTCCAATCCATATTGTGCCATGCTAGTAAGTTGAGATATCAAAATCACCAGGCACACTATGTATGTATATTAGTGCACAAGATTTACATCCTTAAGATGTGTCAGTTAACTTTTTAAGCACTTAACTGCTATCGAAAACTCATGAGGAGTTCCAGTTACATTCAATTCGATAAGATATATAACAAATATAATGTATTCGGATCCGGATATGTACATAATAATCAAGCTATTCTCGATAACTTACTTTACATGAATTTAACAATTTAAATCCTTCAAGGACTTTCATGTTAACTTTAGTATCAAAATGATACATAACATTTATAAGACGCATGCCAAATCTCTCTTTATATTACCAAATGAATAAAATATTGGAAATTCAATACATCCACCACTAGAGGATACGTCTTCGAATCATCAATCATAGATATTTTGCGAAAATTCTTGTGCCACCAATTTTATCTGATATCACTTGATTTGATTTTTAATTCATAATTCGACATAAAAGACCTGTATGTATCCAATATATTTTACAACTTTAGTTGCATAGATTGTTGGTCCGAAAACTTTCCTTTCTATTAGAGAATTCATATCTGCCATATTTTGCGTCTTTCCATTTTGGCCAATCATTTCTTTGTAAATCATTCACAGGTAAATCTAAGTTTTTTATCCTCATCATTTCAAGCTCTATTTTATATACAAAATAATAACGAAATTGATTTTATTTCGATTCCATACATATCTTAGACATGATACAACTTATTGAGATCTCTTTATTTTCTGGTACCTGTGGTTCTTATGGAACCATCATGTCTAATGTCTCTTCAGGAGACCTTTGTAATATAACTTATACTTGACCATCTTAATTAGTTGCTCCAACTTTCGAAGAGTTTTATTATTGGAATCAACTAGTCTACCACACTTCAGATGTGTAATAGACTCATTACAAACATGTGGTTGTCCTTCTGGGACACTCATCTTAATTGGAGCATTAGCAGTTGGTATATGTGACATAGTCACCTTTTTAAGGTCAGTAAATGCGTCTGATAATAGATTCGCTAATCTTTGTAAATGAGTTATTCTCTGAACTTTTGGTTCACACTTTTAGTTTTGAGGATCAATGATAATTCATACCAACTCATTTATTTTCCAACTGCTTTTTATATTCCACTGATGTTAGGAATGCTAATCAATTGAGATGGATATCAATTAATTGATCCATAAATAAATATCCCGTGAAAGGCTCTATTCATTATCATATATTCCCAACCACCTTTTAAGGTCCCATCTTTGTGCGTAGTGGTAGATTAATTTCAATATGTAACGCACAACCAAAATCTTAGAAGGGATATCTTTGGTTCCTGACCAAAAACCAACTATAATGGGGAGAAACTATTACAACTTGTTAACTTGATCTGAATTAATGTTATTGCATATGTGAAATCACATGTACTCAAATTTAAACATAAACTTTTCCTCTCATGATTATTGGCTTTGCAATTAATTGTAGACGTTTGGTTACCGTCTTCAACAAAAGCAATTCGTGTATAAATATACAGAAAGTTCAACACTTATCCCAATAATCATTTATCACTTGAGAATTAAATTCACCACATGCTTGCTATCTTCGTTGTTAAGACAAATCATGCAAACTTCAAGTTGTATACATGATAACCATTTAGACGATGCATCGATTTAAAACACTAAATGGTATAACGATAGAACATTCATATTCTTTTATCACTTCCAAAATATTTAGGGATACACACCCTTCTTTATTTAGAAAATATATAATTTCTCTTGAGAGCAAACATTACATGCTAATTATCAGCTTGAAGAATCTTCCAGTTCTTCAATATGTTTCACATCATCATTGACTCGGTGTGGTCTAACCGGTCATGCCAATTAATTTATTAATCATGATCCATAAACTTCTAGTTTATGATAATATGTGCTTTATATACATGACTAAAAATACAAGAGAATAATGTATTATTATATTTATCCTTTTCACATATTATTATTCTCATATAATCACTCCCTTTATTTGCCACTTGTGGTGATCATATTCTTTATTAACATGATAATCGTTGCATTTCATTTTAATGGTCGATCTCCCTATTAACATATCAATCTTTACAATTTTCTCAATGATGTTCATGATCATAATGATCAATATATATTCACTTCATGGATCAGAGTAAAACCAAACAAGTTTCATGGTTTTTTCATTATTTATTTGAACATAAAGATATAAAGTTACTTCAAACCGTTCATACCCTTTTAATGGTATTGCCACTTCAGAAGTATTTTAGAGATTTGACAAACAAAACTTGTTTTATCTGATTTTTCCCTTGTAAATAAATTTCTCCTCACATAACATCAATTGAGAAGTAATTATATGTCCAAGTATCCATTTAATATAACTTTATAATGAGATTCCACTTCGGGTGTCATACTAAACATATTTATACTATTCCATGAAAGTGATTATAAATCACAATTTTGATTATAGTATCCTTTATCTATATAAACTAGGTTATAACCCGGAAATTTTCCGGGTAGGAAAATTTAATTTACAACAAATAAAAGTATAAAAATAACACCTTTAACATCTAAAGTATCCCCTTTCCCTTTTCTCTATCATAAATTTTTAATTGGTTTCTTAAACTTTTTCTTGTTGTAAAGAGCCATAAAAACATATAAAAGCAAGAATGTAAAGTACACGTCTATATTTAGATAATTTACATTGGAATCTCTATTCTATATTATATAGAGAAAATAACAGAGGAAACAACAAAAATACCATCACATTGGAATTTCTATAATAGAAAAAAATTAAAGTAAAGTACACCTCTATATTTATAGGGTCACATACTCACATTCAACCCTCAATATTATTATTCTGAGTCTGAGTCTGTAATAATCTAATATGATTTTGAAAAACTTCATTTATACCACAGCCTCACCAATTTTGAAAAGACCCATTTTAAAAAAAGACTCATTTCATCACAACCTGTTTTAATCGAGTTAATCACACCACTTACCAAAGGTGAAGCCTTCTGGTTATCCTCTAAATATCTTTTGACATCTATACATAAAATAAATACAAACAAAATAATCATAAGTCCGTCTTTAAACAATTTTTCAAAGTTTACCTACTTGAGAAATTAGAGATAAATATAAAGCAAATCACCCGTTAGCTAAACGGTTGAAATTGCTTTTTTTTTCTTCAGCAAACCAAACTTTATTAATTACCAACCCAACCTAAATTAGTTTGGTTTGATGAGTATTTCAGTATTTGTTTTGACATTAACCCATTTCATTTACAAAATAGAATTGGTGATATAAATTACATTGTCATTCCTTCAACTTCATATTTAGAAAACACACATTACATATTTTACATGTTTTCCTTGGAGAAAAAAAGGAAAAATTCATTTGAAAAGTACATTAATAAGCTAAGGCACGAGATGTCGCATTTGGAAAACAAAGATTTAATTGCTTGGCCTTCCATTATATCATCTGATTAACAATGAAATTCATAAATTTTACATATCTCTAATAATGATTAACAGATGGTCCATAAAAATATGTCTTTTATAAAAAGTAATGAATCTTCTAATACCAAACCATGTCAATATTTAGGTAAGATAATTGATTAACAACTGAACCGACGAACTTGTAACCCAAATCTGCAACAAACAACGAATAAAGGGAACAATTGCCAAATATTAACCTACTTCGACAAAAAAACACACAAAGAATGAGAATATCATATTAGGGATGAAAGAAAATCAATGATTTGGAGCATACCTTGGAAACCCTAACAACACAGGCAGCCACCACCAGAACCATTGCTAATATGATATTCTCATTCTTTCACACAAACCCAATTCCATCAATCAATTCAAAAGTATACAACATCACATAACAATAATGAAACTCGAAACCCCAAATGTGCAGAAATAAACAAAAAACATAGCAAAGATTATAACTGAAAATACAAAAGAATGTATGAAACAGTACATAAATAAAATAATAAGTAAACTGGTCAGTAGAAAGAGACCTGATTTGCATAATAATCCTTTGGAAGAGATCCTAACCGGAGTTTTGTATAATAAAACCTACACTGATAATCAAAATTCTTTTTTATTCATTGGATGTTCACACAAAACTTGAAAGAACAAAAATACCAAATATCAAAATCAAGAACTAAATTTAAACTCCAATAGAACCTACAGAACATTTGAACGACAACAAAGCTTACCTTAATGCATCGTTATAAATACCATATTCAGCTTCATACACCATTGATAAAAGCCATATTATGAAGCCTAAAAACACAAATCACAAACAATATCATAGATCAACAAAATGAATCAAAAGAACATCAAGATCTAACTTTACTGAAACAAAATACAATAGTAAACATATAATTTAGTGATTTTGTTACCAGTAGAGAGAAGCAATTTAACAGTTCTGTAAATTTAGTGAAGTGTGATAACAAATCAACAAACCTGGTTACAAAAGATCTCTGTAACGCAAAAATTAAGGTTCATCGCATCGCAAAAAGAAATCACACAAAGCTGAGAACAGGTATTGTAATCCGCTGGTCCAACATAAGACATAAAACTATTTATATTTATCTTAATATATCAAATAAAAACAGGTTAAAATGGAATCAAGTCTGGGTATTACTCATGGAAACCAAATGATAAATATAATTTCATAAAATTTATTGATTGTTAACACAAATTTATTGATTGTTAACAAACCTTATGCCAAGACGCAATCACCAGGCCACATATCTATTGTGTTAAAGCACAATAATGAAACTCGAAACCCCAAATGTGCTGAAATAAACAAAAAACAGAGCAAAGATTATAACTGAAAATGAAAAAGAATGTATGAAACAGTACATACATAAAATAATTAGTAAACTGGTCAGTAAAAAGAGACCTGATTTGCATAATAATCCTTTCGAAGAGATTCTAACCGGAGTTTTGTATAATAAAACCTACACTGATAATCAAAATTCTTTTTTATTCATTGGATGTTCACCTAAAACTTGAAACAACAAAAATACCAAATATCAAAATCAAGAACTAAATTTACACTCCAATAGAACCTACAGAACATTTGAAATAAGTTTACACTCCAATAGAATCCAAATACCTGTTCGTTCATTAAAGCACTTATTCTGCAATCCAAATAAAAAAACCGGTAAAATAAGTTTGAAATATACCTTGACATTATGTTTTATATCCAAGTCAAAACACAAAATAATACATTGAAAGAAATTATAAAGCAAGAGAATTTAAGTAATAAAAAGATAGAATTTTGATGTTAATTATCTTAGCGCCATCCCTTGTAAGCCGAAGAGAAGAATTAATTAACAAAGAAACCTTCTTAGAGCACTCCATCAATTCTGTCATATTAAAGATGAATTAAGTTAATTGAAAAAAGGAATGGACTAAACGGGTGAAACACATTAATGGTTTACTTCCAAATTTAAATTAAAATAATGATTGACTTCCAAATTTAAAACCAAACACATTAATGACAAACTTTCAAATTTAAATTTAAAATAATAACTGACTTCGAAATTGAAAATTTAAAATCAAACACAATAATGGTTTACTTCAAAATTTAAAATAATGATTGACTTCAAAATTTAAAATTTAAAATTTAAAATCTGAAAATCAAATCACTAACATCCAATCCCGTAAATCAAGCAAACTTATTAGGAAAATCTAACCTTGCCAAGCAAAACCAACCGACATGGTACCAATTTCCAGCCACAGCAACCATATCTCTGTCCAACATAGTTGCAGCCAAAAACTCCGGACCATCCAAAATAAACACCTAATGAATCAAAATAAAAACACATAAACCTTGAATATTACTCAATTTATGACTACTATCCCCCAAACCAAAACTTTGTCAACAAATTATACTAACTTATGCAATGGTAAACCATAAAAATATCAAATTAATTTAGATGATTAGCCTTACAGAAAACCCAAACCGGGAAAGTTTACCTGAATCGTTAACGAAAAAAATCAGACTCAGATTGGGTTACTCAAGCGGATATTATAAACAAAAAACAGAGCAAATATTATAACTGAAAATGAAAAAAAAATGTATGAAACAGTACATACATAAAATAATTAGTAATCTGGTCATTAAAAAGAGACCTGATTTGTATAATAATCATTTCGAAGAGATCCTAACCGGAGTTTTGTATAATAAAACCTACACTGATAATCAAAATTCTTTTTTATTCATTGGATGTTCACCTAAAACTTGAAAGAACAAAAATACCAAATATCAAAATCAAGAACTAAATTTACACTCCAATAGAACCTACATAACATTTGAAATAAGTTTACACTCCAATAGAATCCAAATACCTGTTAGTTCATTAAAACACTTATTCTGCAATCCAAATAAAAAAACCCGGTAAAATAAGTTTGAAATATACCTTCACATTATGTTTTATATCCAAGTCAAAACACAAAATAATACATTGAAAGATATTATAAAGCAATAGAATTCAAGTAATAAAAAGATAGAATTTTGATGTTCATTACCTTAGCGCCATCCCTTGTAAGCCAAAGAGAAGAATTAATTAACAAAGAAACCTTCTTAGAGCACTCCATCAGTTCTGTCACATTAAAGATGAATTAAGTTAATTGAAAAAAAGAATGGACTAAACGGGTGAAACACATTAATGGTTTACTTCCAAATTTAAATTAAAATAATGATTGACTTCCAAATTTAAATTTAAAATAATAACTGATTTCGAAATTGAAAATTTAAAATCAAACACAATAATGGTTTACTTCAAAATTTAGATTTAAAATAATGATTGACTTCAAAATTTAAAATTTAAAATCTGAAAATCAAATCACTAATATCCAATCATGTAAATCAAGCAAACTTATTAGGAAAGTCTAACCTTGCCAAGCAAAACCAACCGACATGGTACCAAATTCCAGCCACAGCAACCATATCTCTGTCCAACATAGTTGCAGCCAAAAACTCCGGACCATCCAAAATAAACACATAATGAATCAAAATAAAAACACATAAACCTTGAATATTACTCAATTTATGACTACTATCCCCCAAAACAAAACTTTGTCAACAAATTATACTAACTTATGCAATGGTAAACCATAAAAATAACAAATTAATTTAGATGATTAGCCTTGCAGAAAACCCAAATCGGGAAAGTTTACCTGAATCGTTAACGAAAAAAATCAGACTCAGATTGGGTTACTCAAGCGGATATTAATCACTGGAATCAGATCTGGTATCAAACATAAGAGCACACATGAGTATATTAATGGAACAAAATGGTGAGGAGAAGAATATACATCAGTGAATTGAATAGAGATCAATTTCCCATAGGATCCCATCCAAGATATATAGATATATAGATATAGATAAAGAACGGTGCAAAATATACCTTTCCTTCAACTTCCCATAGGATCCCATTCAAGAGTTCCTTGTAGGGGAAGGAGTCTGAAAGAAGCTCATCACCTAAAATTACAAAACACAATTTAAATTAGATATGCAACTCGAGTACAAAAACAATAGTCGAAGATTCCAAGCATCCCTAAAATTACAAATAATATTGTCAAAGCATCTCATAAAAAACATCAAGATTTCAATGCATTCAATTAATCAAAGTGATAAAAACCATTGATTTAAGCAACTAATCACAAGACAAAAAATTCCGAAATTTTAATTTTAATTTAAAGTAGTATTACTCCTTTTTCTCTGTTTGTGTTCATCATAATCAACTCAAAATCTTTTCTTGATTAATATTATCAATATAATAAGGGGTATTGGATTTTAATAATCCCAACTTTCACTAATTGGCCGATAATAATCCCAACTTCAAAAATAGCCTACAACACTCCCAACTTGTAACATTTTGGCCACCAATGATCCTTTGCTAACTGGGTTATAACCCAGTTAGTTTTTTGCTGACTAGGCTGCTGACGTGGCACCATCACCACCTCCGGTGACCTGCAACTTATTCCGACGACCCGTTTTACCCCTGAAACCACCAAACGAGACCACCACCAATCATCTCCGACCTCCTGTAATCGTCTCCGCTGCTCAGAAGTTCAAAAAACCCAACTCTGGTGACCTGCAACTTATTCCGGCGACCCGTTTTACCCCTGAAACCACCAAACGAGACCACCACCAATCATCTCCGACCTCCTGTAATCTTCTCCGCTTCTCAAAACTAACTGGGTTATAACCCAGTTAGACAAGGATCATTGCTGGCCAAAATGTTACAAGTTGGGAGTGTTGTAGGCTATTTTTGAAGTTGGGATTATTACCGGCCAATTAGTGAAAGTTGGGATTATTAAAATCCAATACCCCATAGAATAATGATATTAGTAAGAAATTATTCAATCCACTGCATAACAATTAAGAGATAATAATTAATAAAACAGTAAATAAAACCTAAAATCAGCTAAAAAGATATAAATTTTTTTTACAGATTCTAACAAAAGATTAAAGCTTCAAAAATCAGTCACATGACAAATAATAAAAAGATTAAAAACAAATTTAACAAACCTAAAAAAGCTAATAAAATACCATTACACAAAATAAACCTAAAAAACCAATCTTCAGATCTAAAAAACTTCACATCAAACAATAACCTAATAGATTATGTAACACATAGATCTAGACGATTACAGCCAAATTAAACCTAATCAATAACCAAAAACGATAAGATTCACAATCAAAGAGCTAATAAGCCTAAATTCATAAATACAAAATATATGTGAGATTAAAAGGAAAAGATTACCAGTAATCAAATCTTGATAGACCAACATGATGATGCTTCTGGAAAACGGTGGAAACAAAGAGAGCATCGAATCGGATTAACATACCTGCAACTTATGTTTACGGATCTACAAAAAAAATAAGAACAATGACAAACTTAGTATCAATCGAATCAGTTTGTAAAAAAAAATCAACATCTATATAATCGAATAAAGAAGAAAAAGAAAATAAACGATTGTAAAAAAAATAAGAACAATGACGAACTTAGTATCAATCGAGTCAGTATGTAGGGTTTATGAGAAGAAAAAGAAAATAAACGATTGATGAGATTAGAATCGTAAAACAAAGAAATCAGAAACAATAAAATCAAAAACATAGAAACATACCTTTGATTGGTTAATAGAATTGATTTGTGTGAAGAAGATGATGTTGCAGAGGTTTGGTTAGGGTTTGGAACTGAGGATCTTGGTGGTGTCGATAGGAGAGAGGCTGCAACTTAGTTTTTTAGGGTTTGTAAAGTGTGTGCAAGAAGAATGAGAAAAAAATGGAAATATATACTATCCGTTACGCTTGACCCGAATTCAGGATTTCGACCCGAATAACAAACGAATCCCGCGTCCAATGAGGCATTCTTTGTGAATTTAGAATTTTATTCTCAATTCCCTCCTAAACTCACAATCAACCTCCACCATATGTTGCCACATCATAAAAAATGTCCAAAATCAAATGCCACATGACCCAAATCCATCTCATATATATATATATATATATATATATATATATAGATATATATAGATAAATGATACCATAAATAAATAGTACATGGTATCTCATAAAATCAATAAACAATAGTCATTAATGTGTCATCATCTTAAACAAATTATAGTAAAACTTTATGGCATACAATGTTTCATCAACCTTAAGAAAATGCATATAATTCTATGTACTAACCTATCAAGCTACAATTAATCACGGCGTAATTTAAGTATACCTCGCACATAATTTATCAGTATACTTTGAAATATAAACATATATCTTCATCATTTTTATATATAGCATTTTAACTAACATATGGATCATCATTTATCAGTTGTAAATAAGTCTTTTCTTCTATAATAATAAATTATGTTGTTCCCAGTAGTACAAAAGGGTATATCAATCTTTTAGAACACAGATCATGTCATATGTTTGAATATTTATACAATGTATACATTTTCTTTGCAAATAAAGTTAAACATAGTAAATAAAGTTAAACATAAACTTTGATGATAACGAACGATGAAACATACCTTGAGATCTAGATAGCATATTAAAAAGGCACTTAAAAGATGTTTTTAGTTTCTAAAAGATTAGAAATGATCAATCCTTTTAATATAGAAACCTGTTGTTTTTGAAAAGTAAGATTTTAAGATTCTTTATTCTAATTAAAATAAAGGACCGTATTCATAGATCTAAGATTGATAAAACATAAATGATTATCAAAAGCTTACTGGATTTCATTATTAATTATATTTAGAATAAGTAATGTAGAAATAGTAAAGTTATAAACATTGAGATCTTATAATATGCAAATCCTTGTTTGTTAAATATTTAATTCTTTATTTATATGCTAATTAATACATTATAGAATAAACCGTAGAATAACTTATACATTACGAATCAAATATAGTTAAAGACACTTATGTAATCTATGGTATATTTTAGTATATGTAAATCAAAAGGCTACTTAACTAGGCCTGCACAATACCACAACAAATCAAAAACACAAAATAACAAAAAGAATATTCCTGACGGTTTTTGAACTAAAAAAGCATGGATATCAAGATTTATTTAAAAACTCAATGGAAAAACTTTATCAATCACGTCATGTATATATTTTAGGGTCCCCTTGTTCCCACACCCCCTATATCTTATTTTCACATCCCTAGTGTATACGGCCCGTATACAAAATATACGGCCCGTATAGAATATTTTTGAATAGGGAAATGCGCAGAGAATGTTTTTCTGATTTTACTATATACGACCCGTATATAGTTATACGAGCCGTATACACGTTTATACGATTTGTAAAACGTATACGGCTCAATGGAATTATTTTGGTAGGTTTTTTGATGTTACCAAATGTATACGGGCCGTATAACTGTATACAGCCCGTATATAAGGATGTTTTTTCAAGTATCATGTTTTTTCCAGTAAAAACACCATCATTTTAGGGTATCTAAACTCTTCATCATCTTTAACAACATTGATCGGAACACGCCGCTTAAATCGGAGCACAAGTAGAGTAACGTTACCGATCAGTCCGTTGATAGAGTAACTAGCAGAAGAACCCGACACAAACAAGTTCTCCACAGTTTGTTATTCAGATCTCTGTTCGGCCATCTTTCAAAACTACAACACATGATAACTTTAAAATTTATAGTGTGTGATTTGACCAGGAAATGATTGGAGGTGATTGCTACTTTTAATAAGCTGTCATAGTTGTCAAATTCGATTTCAACAAATCTTTTCCTTTTCCTTCAATTTCTAGAACATTCTCCGTTACATGAAGACGTGTCGGGTTCTTCTACTGGTATTTTAATGAAGTATTGAAGATTGAATGTGCAAACCCAACCGTTTTTTACTACGGAAACGGTGGCTATGCGAAATACAAACCGCAACCGTTTTTTACTACGGAAACGGTGGCTATGCGAAATACAAACCGCAATCTTTTGTGACTATGGGAAACACAAGTTTTCTTTTTGAGCTTGATGGATGTCCGTTATCTCAGTTGAGGCGGGCATTGTTTAAATCTGAATATAACTAGATGTTACATGTATCAGCGTTGTTTATCACCCTGTGTGAGCATTGGAAACCCGACAAACAGTCTTGACAACTGTGATAGTTTATCTATCTATGTGTGTCACATCCATCCTGTTATAGCAATCGATATGATTAATTTAACAGATTTTTTTTTCTAATTAGCGTTGTTAACTACCAAAAGAATGCATACACAAATAGTTCTAGTGGATGAAGCAAAGACTACTAAAGATGAGTCGGTGATAAATACCGGAGCTGTTATCTCGGTTGTTCAGTACTTTCGTGATAATAAAACAAGCATGCATTGATTTTGCCAAGATTGAAGGAAAGAATCTGGCCATAAGCGTTGTGGATTCTCAGCGTTATTCGAATGTAAGTGGATCGAGTGATACACTTATCTATTCTGGTCAAGGTGGGCATTTTCGAATCATATATCAAGTTGAACGGACGATATGTATCTTCTATCATGCGACGGACCCAATTCATTGCTTCATTAAAATTACAACACACGAGTGCTCTACACTCGTTCAAAGCCGGTTGATGGTTACAAGGATCGTTCTAATAGATTAAAGATGGTTCTTCGTTGAGGAAACCAAACGTAGACGGAGATGATAGGACTGGTAACTGGAAGAGAAAAAACCCCAGTGACGTCGTCGACGATTATGAACGGATTATTGGCCATTATTCGACCGAGTAATCAATTGTATTTTTTAGTTGCTTCTCTTGTTAAGTTTCTGAACCAACCGAAATCCACAAATTCCAACGGTTTTTTCGTAGATTCCGTCCGGTTTCCAAACTCTTTCACTCAAAGTTAATATTCATTGTGGTGGATGCAAGCATAAAGTTAGAAAAATATTCAAGAAGATTGAAGGGTACACAACTGAAGCTCAACTTGAACGGACGATATGTATCAACAACTTGTGACTGGGAATATGGCTATGAAGAATACGCGTCGGGTTCTTCGGCTAGTTATTCGGAATGTTTCGAATCATCACAGAAGACGTGTCGGGTTCTTCTGCTAGTTATTCAGAATGTTTCGAATTATCACAGAAGACGTGTCGGGTTCTTCTGCTAGTACTTCAAAGACCTGAACCAACAGAAATCAACAATAGATTAAAGAGACAAGGATCATTCTAATAGATTAAATCAGAATCAGGTTCTCAAGACAAGGATCGTTCTAATAGATTAAAGAAAATAAACCATTTTTTACCATTTTTTACCCATAGTATACGAGCCGTATAAGAATATACGGCCCGTATACAATCATCGTATACATTGTATACGATCGGTAAATTTGTTTTTTACCGAGAGTATACGGCCGTATAAACGGTATACGGCCCGTATACATATGGTAAAAATGGTAAAAACCTCTTTAATCTATTAGAACGATCAAATAAACGAAGAACAAAGCATATTTTCAAAACACAGGTTCATACAGTGCTGTAATAGGTAGTGGTTCAGCCAAAATGACATCTAGCATTACTAACTGTTCAAGTAAGTGTCTAAAAATCTGAAAATTCAGGTTTACCTTGTTAGTTTCTCAAACAAACACTACAAAATCATCTGCTTCCTGAATCTGAATCAGAATGTTAACTCTCGTTTCTTCATCTTCATCTTCAAGAACAATGATGAACAGATGATGTCAGATAATACTTCATTTGTCGAGAAACCATACTGTCAAGAAACTAACATCTTTTAATACTTCATTGCGTATGTGCTTGTGTTGTAGAAACCGGTGATGAATTTGTGTATCTAAATCAGGTTCTCTGCCTTAGATCGGTCATTCCTTGTAATACATGAACGTTGAATTATTGTCTTTCAGAAGAGTTGGTATTGAACCAAGAATACTTCAAACATTCTAAACCCTACCTCGAAAACAAACCAACAAAATCCTGATAGTCTTCTAGCAGAACCCGACACGTCTTCTATGATGATTCGAAACATTCACGAACCACAATGGACTCAGACTCATACTACTCACCCTCCGTCGGGTTTTCAAAGCCGGTTGATGAAACCAAAACTGTATTTCTGTTGTTCAGTACTTCCGAGATCTGAACCAACCGAAATCCACAATTCTTGCAATAGATTAAAGAGAATAAACCCTCGTTTCTTCATCTTCATCTTCAAGAACAATGATGAACAGATGGTGTTTTTTTTCGCAGAACCGTTGGTATATGTCGACAGTTGAGTCTCCTCCTTCGTGGTGGATTAATATGAATAAGATACCTTCGAGATACTTCGTGTTAGTTTTGATTTGAATTTCGAAAGTGACAAATTGATGTATCTGGTGGGGGTGATATAGTAATTTTCAATAATGTAGGAAGGATTGTAGTAGTAGGACATTGGAATCAGGTTCTCAAAACAAACCAACAAAATCCTGATAGTGAAAAACATCAGCAACCATTTTTTCTTTTCCTTCAATTTCGAGAACATTCTCCCTGTGTATGTGCTGTAGAAACCGGTGATGAATTTGTGTACACAACTAAACGTTAATTGATATTGTTTTAGACAACTCTCATCAAATGCCTCACCCTTCTTTTATTCTATAAATATTAAATAAAGAATAACACCATGCCCGTAATCCCGCGTTGATAGCTTCCGTTTTATTACAGTCATACGACACGTTTTCTTGTTCTTCGATCTTTGTTAGTTGTTAATGTTTTATTTTTTTTTCTACTTTTAGAAATGTTTGAACACCTCACGACTGTAAAATATCTAGTGTGATTTACACCTTAAATCCCTTAAATACTTTGAGAAAAATCAAATTTTCGTTCCATACAGGCCATATAAGAGTATACGGCCCGTATACACGTTCGTATACATTGTATACGACCAGGAAAACTTATTTACACATGGTGTATACGGGCCGTATACTATTATACGACCCGTATGGAATAAAAAAAACTGACAAAGTCTGCTGGCACAGATTTTGTTGTTTTTTTATTCTATACGGGCCGTATAACAGTATACGGCCCGTATACACCATGTGTAAATAAGTTTTTCCCATGTGTTAATATTACGACCCATATTTTATTGGAAGGGTCAATTAATTTAGCAACCGTATTTATTAAAACTGTTCCTGTTAAATGATAACATAGCAATTACAATTAAAGGAGTTGAACCTTACATGATTTAAAAGATCTACTACCGTGTGAAGTTGAATCCAGTTAGTCTAGAATAATATTCTAAATAAATTAAATATGTAAATCATTAATTTAATTAAATTTAAATATTGTTGATTTGTCTTAAGATGGGAATAATCAATAAATTCACGATGTCATCTTTACCAAATATTAGGGTTTTAAACCCTACAGTCAGCTCATCCCCTGAATACCCAAAATTAAACGTTAGAAATCTAAACATGAATACTCAGATATTTTAAGCAGTCAAATATGATTCACAAAGGTTATTTAGTATCGGTACCTCTGTTGAAGTTTCTGAATTTTGCTTGAATCGAGTACCACGCAATATCAGTGTAGGTCCACCCGGAAGATCGAGTATAACCTATTCCTTGTTACCGAACAAACCCGAGAGTGCGGAATCCAAACGGGTAAGTTAAACCAAGTTAGAACACTTAATACACAAACACGATTCAACGATTAACATTCCATGTATTAATACGTATCAGTTACAAAACAGTGTTTACAAGAACTCTCTGTAAACTCTCAGTGTGTGTGTGTTTTCTCTTGTCTCTTTGTGTTCTCTCATGAAAATACTCTCTGTGTTATCTCTCATGTCTGTTTGCAGTGTATATATACTGCAGGTCGACGAAGGACCTGCAGCGACGAAGGATCCCCACGAAAAACTCTTATCCACGAAAGACCTGTAGTTCTTCGTGGTTGTTGAAATGAGGAAACATGTCTTTCACTTAAGGTTCTTCGTGGATGGTTTAAGCTGAGGTTCTTCGTCCATGCATGTAGCAGTTCTTCGTCACATGTGTGATCCCACGAAGAATCAGTTCTTCGTGGGTTTGCTGCATGTCAGCAACATAAACAGAAACAGCAACAGCAGATTACAACAAACAGTTAACAGAAACATTTCTAATATGCATACTGCACACACGCAGTTGCATTAACATCATTCATTACAAAGTAAACCATGTACCGGGTCAAGATAGGAGGATATCTTGACCTCGGCCCTCACTTCGTAACCGAGTCAAACCGGAACGAGCCGTATCCACACTTAATATGTATCAACAAACTCCTCCTTGGATGCTGCTCGTGGAGGTTCGTCTTCCATGTTGTAGGATCTTCAAAGTCTTCACGTTTCACAAATAGGAAGTGTATCTAAAAACTCCCCCTTTCATATAGGAAGTGTATCAACAAACTCCCCCTTTGATTATGCTCGTAAATATTTTGATCCTTGTGGCATTGATGAGTGGTCAGCGGCAACTCGATCATCTTGATCATTTGAGTGCATCCATGTCGTGTCTTCATTCCGAAGCTTGTCATTTAACACGTTCTCTTCGCCTTTAGCTAGTTTGACTGTCGCACCTGCACATACAAGAAAGCTAAACGTGTAATGAGAACAACCACTTGGAATATAGTTAAAATAAACAAACGACACACATGTGACCAATTCTCAATCAACTATCGTCCGACAATTAGTTTGAAAGTTTAACACATTTATCAATTTTAGTTTTTAACTTTCAAGACTTGCAAATTTTGACCGTTTATGAAGATTTAGTTGTTTTGGTTTTCTTTCTTTTACCGAAAATAACGAAGACGAAGTCTAGAACTTCCATGATACCATACATACGTGTATATCATTCAAACATGTATATAATACATGATGCATTCGACCTCAATAAGTGATAAACAATCACATGTCCCAATCAATAAGTGATAATATATCACAGCTTTCTTCCAGGAGTCAAGTTCGTCTCTTTGTTTGTACGATGGTACTAACATGTTCACGGACTTGCTCCTATGCCCTCATGCATCTAAAAATCAAGTTCCTCATCAATAAGTGATTCTATCACATAGGGCTTGTTTTTCAACCAAAATAAGTGAGTATCTCACATTTTCATATACGTCAAAACAGATGATAAATGGTATACTCACCAGTAAGATGAACTCTCGTGCATACCTTGATACTGGAATGTGTCTTGTGTGGATGAATACCGGTTGGTAAGTATAAATCATACCTTAATCGTATCCCCTAATCACGAGTACATCTGATAAGTTGAGCTTAAGTGGACAACAATACCGATAATCGTTATAGGATGCTTATTTAAATGTTAACTAATTGAACAACAAGAGCGTTTTGGCGTGACCGTACACTAATATGATTCTCTTACCCTCGAAACTCGCAAAAAGATCGTCTGTAAATATTTATTTACTTTTCTTCGTTTCTGTATCTCTGTATATACTTACTTATTGCTTTCCGTCTTTACATTTGAAAAATGAAAACTTACAAAATATTTTAGGTGAGTTTTAATATAAACTTTATAAAAACCAAAAAAGATTTTATTTCTATATTATCTTTGATTACCCGATGTCATTGTAGGTCCACCCGGAGGATCGAGTATAACCTATTCCTTGTTACCGAACAAACCCGAGAGTGCGGAATCCAAACGGGTAAGTTAAACCAAGTTAGAACACTTAATACACCGACACGATTCAACGATTAACACTCCATGTATTAATACGTATCAGTTACAAAACAGTGTTTACAAGAACTCTTTGTAAACTCTCAGTGTGTGTGTGTTTTCTCTTGTCTCTCTGTGTTCTCTCATGAAAATACTCTCTGTGTTATCTCTCCTGTCTGTTTGCAGTGTAATACTGCAGGTCGACGAAGGACTTGCAGCGACGAAGGATCCCCACGAAAAACTCTTATCCACGAAAGACCTGTAGTTCTTCGTGGTTGTTGAAATGATGAAACATGTCTTTCACTTAAGGTTCTTCGTGGATGGTTTAAGCCGAGGTTTTTCGTCCATGCATGTAGCAGTTCTTCATCACATGTGTGATCCCACGAAGAATCAGTTCTTCGTGGGTTTGCTGCATGTCAGCAACATAAACAGAAACAGCAACAACAGATTACAGCAAACAGTTAACAGAAACATTTCTAATATGCATACTGCACACATGCAGTTGCATTAACATCATTCATTACAAAGTAAACCATGTACCGGGTCAAGATAGGAGGATATCTTGACCTCGGACCTCACTTCGTAACCGAGTCAAACCGGAACGAGCCGTATCCACACTTAATATGTATCAACAATCAGTCAGCTGCTACGGTATTGCGGTCATCGACGATGGTGGTGCGGAGCATGACTCATAATGATCTAACGATGATGGCTTGTTCAACTTCTGTGTAAGAGATTAAGATCTTGATAAGGGATTGTGATAACGCGATCAAACTCCAAAGCAACTCGTGCTGATAACGTGTTATAAAACTAGCCTAATAGCAAAACAATACTAGAGAACAATAGGGAGGAAGATATTGATATTATTGAATGAGTGTTAATTAGAAGATCTACAAGATGGTATATATAAGATAGGAAAACTTGTGGAAGAATCCTAATCTATTTTAGGTGGAGATAACCACATGAATAATAAATATATTCATAACAAATTTCACATTATTACATACTATTTTTCTTTATAATACCAAACTAGTATTAGCCCCCCTTCCCCGTGTTGCGGCGGGGGAGTAAGCCATGCCAAGCAGCACTAATGCTACATCACTGTCAGCGACCACCATCACCGGAAAAACTCTTAAAAACAAATTAATAAAAAGGTAAAAATAACATCGAACGAAAAGCATACGTAAAACAGTTGAACCACGCACGTCTGTTGTGGTATGTTAATGCGAAGAAATTATATTGAAACATAAAACATAGAAAAAAAGGACCTGCATGTTGTGACGAACATGTGGGAAAAATAGACGTGCTGCGACGAGTTTGTCAAATGAGAAAAAATAGAAGAAAAAACGTTGAACCTTATACGTGCGTTGCGACATGTTAACTCGCAAAATTTAGTACGAAACGTAAAATGAAAAGTTTGTAAAAGATGAAAAATATCGCGGTCAAAGTGAAAATAAGAAATGTTGGTGTTAAATTGCAAAAGATGAAAACTTTGGGTTAATAGTAAAAAAATCAAATGGGTTAAAATGTAAAGGATAAAAATCTTTGGGTTAGAAATGAAAAATCAATTATTTTTTTAAAAAAAAATCTCCATGCTTGAAGTATAACTCCATGAAACACCAAAATGTTGCTTATTTATAGTATGGAAATACTTTAGCACATAGGAAAAAAACATATGTTAAATGATGGATTAAGATCAAATACAAAGGACAATATAAACAAGAAGGGTAAGAAAGATTCTAGTCTATTGATCTTAGATTTGGAGGGTTGATATGAAACACCCTAACATCATTAACCTTGAATAGACGCAGCGGGAAAACGAGCCTTTAAAAAAATTTCTTTCTCTACTAAATACATTGCTTACATAAAGACTCAGTTACAAAATATTTAACATTTGCTAAATGAATCAACAACATTCATAATGAAAATAATACTACATGTGTTACATAATCCAAGCTAGGTGACCGTTCTTCCCGTACAATCCTTGCTCTTTGACTCGATCTATGTCTGCTTATCTTCGTTAGTAATAGAGACATTCTGTATAGTTCCTGTGGACATCATTAACAACTTAACCATTAGTCATCGACAACATCATACAACATTATTAGCATATAATTAAAATTCGTATAACATTCAACAATATAAACTTAATCCATTTGATATCTCTTGTTCCGAGTTCGACTTCAATACTTCATGAACCTGATGTTCTCTTACCTGTATTACATTCCATTCTCAAGACAATTCATTAGTATTCGTCAATAACCAAACAAAATAAACCATTCATTCATACATTTATAACATCTCGCATTTACACATGTTTACATTCCTAATTCCCACGTGCATACAAACATATACCTCTACACATATACGCACACATTCATACACGCACCCATACATACAAGCTCTCGCTTACCATTATTATTCACATAAACCTATACATCTTGTCATAATCACAACTTTCCATAATATAAAATTTTATACTCACCATCTTGCATTCCCATTCGTTCCTAAGTTCGATTATATATAGATTACCTTCACTAACACGAAGGTAAAATCCATACTTTCACTATTCGGAGGCTCATAACCTTACTTATGTTCTAAACCGGCTTTAAAATAAGTTAAGAGACATTGAAATCATTCAAAACATCGAGTCCGGTTGCGTAAACGAACAAGAAAACAACAAATGCAAGTTTGTGGCTTCCTCGCGGGGCGCGACGGATACAGCCCTCGGCTGTCGCGGGGCGCGACGCCCGTCGCGTTGCGTGACCAAGATAGGTGTTCGGCGTCGCGTGACGCGACCCCCTACTTTCGATAGACTGTTTGGTTTTGCTGCTGCATACTTTACCCAGCTATGAATTCTAACCAAATTATCAACTAAAAGTCGCATAACTTTTGATCTAGACATCTGTTTTGTGTAATTCCTGTTCCTATGCGTCCGTAATATAATTACGGATCCATTTATCACCCCGGGTCGCATCAAGAGCTGATTTATAAGCAAACGGCTTATAAATCCTTTATACCATTATTCGACCCGTTTAATCTTACTAATTTACCTTTGTTATAAATAACTCATTCATTACGCTAATATAACACTTACCTTAATATACTCATTCATTACATAATCCTTGCATGCTTTTCCACACTCATAGATATTAAAATTCTACATACATACTAAGAAGTGAGCTGGGATCACTTACCTCGTGCGTCCAAGTTTGTGCATAGCTTCCTTATTTCTTCTTGATCCGTTAGCCTTCCATACTTGAGTCCATGTCTATTGGGGTTCCTATCCTTTCAAGTCATTACGTCCACATCATAGTTAGTATGCATGTTCGTTCATATCACATCCATTTCTAACTTTTAGCTACATAGACTTTCATTAGTCAAACATTAATACGCATACAACCGACAACCACATTGTTCAACATTCTCTTAATCAAATTTATTATCATACATACCTATACATAATTGTCCTAACACATATTCATGATTCTTTAAAATCTCATAACACATTCATAATTCTAATCATGCCACTCGCATATTCGTTGACTTTTCAGATAGTCAACGGTCATGCTTACTTATTTCTAACTTATGAACACACACATTTATCTTTATATGATAGATTATTGTAATAACGACATACACATTTCACTTTCACGTTATGTGGTACATACAACTACATGATCACTTGATTTCATACCCGATGTTCACAAAATCATTTTTACACATAGTAACGCTTTCATGATCCTACATTTGACAACTACATACCAAGTTAGCCAATTTAATGTAATCGTAACATCATACTTAACTTGTAGTCCACAACTTCTACACTTAGTACACACTCATTCTAAATTACCATTAAGCCACTAATCCGACTCATGGTGTGCACCACCATTCAAGAATAGGGTACTAGTTCCTAAAGCATTCTTTTACCGAATCACATCATCAACTAACTACCCACATGTATTTCATCCAAAACACGTATCTCATGCTAACTTAACTATCAAATACAACATTATCACATTCTATGCCAAATTACCACATTCTTGCATACAATTTCACTTTCTAACTTCACCTAGTCATTTCATCAAACACTTGGCGTGCGTACTAACATCTAAGCATAATGTACAAGTATTTTCATTCTTTTTCTTCCTAATTCTTTACTTTCAATTATCAACTCAACAAGACATCAAACTAACTTCATACCATATTCAAGCTAACTAGCAAGAATTCATCATATACATCATAATATCAAGAATTTAACAAAGATTAGACATGGGTGACATACCTATGTCGCCATCTTTACTATCTATGGTGGGTTTCACCTCCAAACACCTAATTGATCAAAACCATGCATAACATATGCTCCATACGAGGATTATAACACTTATTCATGCTCAATTTTTGCATCAATTCACGGATTAACCATAACCCATATCATCAAACATCACCAAAACATAAAAATTAGACTTACTTGATGTAAAGAACACTTAAAGGATCATAATTCCTAACTCATGCATCAACAAATCAGCCTTTTCCTCCTTTAATTTGTAGGATTTTGCAGAATTTTGAGAAGTTGGGTTTCCCCCTTGCTCTTTCTCTTGTTCGATTGCACACACAGCCAGGCACACACTGGCTTTTTTTTTTTTTTTTTTTTTTTTTTATCAAACTCATTACACATTAGCCCCCTTGTCTTTTAAGGTATGTTTAAATTTGTTATTTCCCATACTAACTTGGTTTCTTTTCTTTGTTTAACTTAGTTACACACATATAGTTAAACTTACTATCATTTTCTTACAATACCGTTCTACGGTTACCGTTTTCTGTTATTTAGCATCACGAAAATAATATTATTTTATAACATACGAAATTTGGAGTGTTACATGAGATTAGTTTTAGGGAAAAGAAAATAATAGAATGACATAAAAGGAATCCTACATATATTGACTTTCTCTCTCCACATGCAAGACACACCCAATTCCCTCATCAAATTTAAAACGTCCATAACTTTTTCATACGACATTTGTTTTTTTTAAAAAAATCACTATAATAACGAGCGTTTTTTATCTTTAATATGAATATGATGTTACTACATAAAAATAAAATAAAAAATTTCACTTTTACTGGGTTTTCTTTGTATTGTGTTAAATGTTGTAACCATTGTGTCTTTCAACTGAGTTTTGATCCTTACATTTTTTACCAAGGTTTCTATACATTTTGTTATTATCAAAACTTATTACACAGTGTTAATTTGGGTTCTGTTCATTGCATTTTTATCAGAACCTATAACACAATGTATGACACAATGAAGATGATGTTATATTTGGGGTACTCTATACATTGTGTTATAGGTTCTGGTCATTTGTTTATTCTGCTATCCATTGTGTTCTAATCTCACTACTACAAAAATAAGTATTTGCTACGCTCAAATCCGTAGCTAATCCATAGCAAACACCCATTTAGCTATGGATTTGCTACGAATTTGGTCCGTTGCTACAAGTCCCGTCGCTAATTTATTTGCTACGGAATTTAGCTACGTGAATAACATTTGCAACGGTTTTAGCTATAAAATGTGGCATAGCTATTTTAGCTATCGAATTTGCTACGAAAATGTCTGCTACAAATTTTTTAGCTACGATTATTTTTGCTATGGACTTTTAGCTATGAATTTTTAACTACGAATTTTGCTAGAGATTTTTAGCTATGATTTTTTTGCTATTGAGTTTTAGCTACACAAAATTTTGATATGAATTTTTATCTATGAATTTTGCTATAGATTTAACCACAAGTTTTTGCTAGGATTGTGCTATAGAATTCAGCCATTTATTAAGCTACAGGTTTCTTTAGGCATTTACTACTAGTTTTGCCGTCGAATTCTTTCCAAAAACACTTTTTGATCAATTTTTTTTATCTCACATGTAAACTATATATTCAAATTTACATGGCAAGCAGCAAACTCAAATCCCATTACCAAAAAAATACGTAATTCACTATATATACAAACATATAATGAGAACCAAATGGAAATTCCCATTACCAAATGTTGCATGATAACTTTTCTAACAATCTCAGTTGAATACAAATTACAAACACAATAGAAAAACGATGATAAAACTACAACTTTCTTTCATGCTTGAGTCAAATGCTTGCCATAGATGATGACTTTGTAATGGAATTAGGCCTGCAAATACCAAATAAAAACATCTTTGTAATGCATACAATGAATAAGAGTTAGAACAATGATAACTAACTTTGTGTAAAAGCTTTTTACCTCCTAGAAAAAAAATTTATCTGATCCGTTCAAGATCCAGAGCCAGACATACGTGTTCCTGAACCAACAAATGCAAATGTTCAACATGTCAATGTGTTAGATGAAATTTCCTAAAAATCAATTTTAAGTTCAATTGCGAAGAAAAACAATAAATTCAACTTGTTGTTTGTATATCATAACTTCTATAAAATAATTGTGATAAAAAATATAAATAGGATTCAAAGATCATTTCTATCGGAGACCAAAACATGATTCCATGCCAATGAGAAACGGACATGGAAAATAGTAAAATGTGAGACAAATACAATATTTTTCTTGAGAACCCTTGCATACGAAGAACTTGAAACTGTACCTGAAAACAAAATTCAAATTATTCAATGGACAAAACAACATAGCCGTTAATAAATTTAGTTGCAACCCATCTCTGAATCAGCACCATCGATTGCCTTCTCTGTTACTCTGTCCATCGTAGAAACATGCATAAATTTTGGGATGGGGAGAAAAACTGATTTGGGTTAGAGTGAGGGAGGAGGGAAATCAATGAGCGGTCTATTTAACTTAGAAAGCTGACATTTCAAAGGGAGGGAAAACTGATTTGGGTTAAAGAGTGAGGGGGAGATTAAATTTTCTTATGGAGGGAAAACAATTTTTTTTAGAAAACTGACATTTCAAAGGGCGGGAAATAAAATTCTTTTGAAACCCTGGTAAAAGATAATGAAATTTCTGGCGGAATCATAGGAATATGAATTAATTTAAATGAATAATATTAAAAGTATATACAAAAGTAAAATTTAAATAAATAACATTAAAAGTATATACAAAAGTAAAATATATATTACAACTAAAAAACTTAAAATTACACTTAAAAATAATTTTAAATTAAATAAAAATATTATAGCATTTTAATAGAACTAGTTGATTTTCCGCCCGCGCGTTGCGGTAGGGACCCAATGACTGCAAAACGCGTGTCAGCAACGGTAAGCAGATACCGAATATCAATAAATAACAATGACGTGGTAAGGATAGTCACTCCACACTAAAAAAAACGATTTTAAATAACCTAATGTACAATAATATGACCCACACGTCCTACACGTTGAAAATTTGGTTGTTTTCAGTTCAGTTATTATGATGCTAACACGTTAAAATATGGATGAGCTCGGTACATGTAACGGCACCGAAAGTACCGATCCGGAAAATCATCGAAATTAGGTACCGACACCAAAAATACTCGGTACAATACGGTATGGTATTTGAAGGTAAAAATCAATAAATACAGGTATGGTGCTAGACCGGTGTCGAACCGAAAGTAACGATTCAGAAAACGCCAAAAGGTGGGTACCAAATTGGTACCGAAAATGATTTGGTATAGTAGTACCAATACGATACCGGATTAATTACAGGATTTAATACGATTTGCTCATCAATAATCTAAATATCCAAGTTAATTTTACATGCTACAATTCATTCATTACAGAAAAAGACAAAAAAGAAAGCAAAATAAGTTGTTGTGTATATAAAACCTCATTCAAACAAAATACAATTTACTTATTGTGTGTATGAAAAGTAATCTAAACGGTGTAATTACTTGCATCGCTACGTTGCTACAGGATTTGATGAGCTCGGTACCAACCGGTACCGAAAATACCGATACCAAAATCCCCAAAAGTGGGTACCGGTACCGATTATACCTGGTACGGTACGGTTCGGTACCGGTCGGTACTGATACGGCACCAGTATTTGAGGGTAAGAACCGGTGAATACTGGTGCCGAACCGGTACCGGTACCCGATACCATTTGCTCATCACTTAGTGATGTTACTATTGATTCAGTTCTATTTTTAATATATAGGTAATAATTTTAATATATAGGTAATTACCGAAATCCCCAAAAGTGGGTATCGGTACCAAATATACACGGTACGACACGTTTTGGTACTGGTCGGTACTGGTACGGCACCGGTATTTGAGGGTAAAAACCGGTGAATACCGGTGCCGAACTTGTACCGAAAATACACCCGGTTTGTTAAATCGGGCACCAGTACCGGTACCCGATTCCATTTGCTCATCACTTAGTGATGTTACTATTTATTCAATTGTAATTTTTAATATATAGGTAACCGGTACCCGATTTCATTTGCTCATCACTTAGTGATGTTACTATTCATTCAATTGTAATTTTAATATATAGGTAATATATAGGTAATTGGTTATGTATTTTAATCGTAAAAATAATAAATAGTTCTTCACCGTATTATACAACTTAACTGGTGTTATAATAAAAATAATAATAAAAACTTTAACTAATAGGTTAAATTTAGAGGTGGCATAATTGGTCAGACGCAACAGGGTAACCTGGGATGTTAAACATGAGCACAACACATTATCGTGTCATTTTTTCGAAACACGTTCACGACTTGTTTAAAAAATAGGTCAACACAAAACGATTTGTTAAGAAACCTATTTCGGCTATTCTCAAATGACGCATGCTATTGATAATTTTAATTTACTTTTAAAATATTTTGTTGTTTTGCAACGAATTTTGCTATGGATATTGCTACAGATTTTGCTATTGTTTTTTTTTTAATTTCTTTTTGGATTTAGCTACGAAGTATTTTTAATTACTTTTTAAATTTTTAATTTTTCAAGTTTGCTACAGATTTTTCTATAGACATTATTTATTTTTTATACAGTTATTTTCGTATTTTAGCTCCGAATTTTGCTACCGGTTTTACAAAAGTTATTTTTATTATATTTATTTCCTTAATTTCGCTACGAATTTTGTTTGCTACGGAATATTCGTAGCTAAATTGTAGCAAAATTTGTCCGTAGCTTTTTCCGTAACAAAAATCCATAGCGAATGCCTCTTTTTATGCTACAGGTTTTGCTACGTTAGTTTGTTAAAATTTCTTTCAAGATTTTGCTATGAAGTTTTTTTAATTATTTTTTAAATATTTAATTTTTCAAGTTTGCTACAGATTTTGCTATGGATATTATTTAACTTTTATTATTTAGATTTTATGTGTTTGTTTTCATATTTTAACTACGGATTTTGCTATCGATTTTACAAAGTTATTTTTGTTATATTTATTTCCTAAATTTCGTTACAGTTTTTGCTAAGAATTTTGTTTGCTACGGAATATCCATAGCTAAATTGTAGCAAAATCTGTCCGTAGCCAATGCGTAGCTAATCCGTAGCAATATTTGTGACCGATTTTTTTGGTAGCAAAAATCCATAGCAAATGCCTCTTTTTGTAGTAGTGTCTATTGTTCATTGTGTATTAGTCCGCTGCCCATTGTGTTTTAGTCTGTTGTCTATTGTGTCTTTTATTTGCTCTCACTAATTGTGTCTTTTATCTGTCGTTATTAATTGTGTCTTTAGTCTATTTTCCATTGTATTTTTAGTTTGATACTCATTGTGTTTTATGTTATATTCATTGTGCCTTTTATTTGTTGTCATCAATTGTGTTTTTGGTCTACTTTCCATTGTATTTTTAGTTTGATACTCATTGTGTTTTACGTTATGTCCATTGTGTCTTTTATCTATTGTCATCGGTTGTGTTTTTAGTTTGATACTTATTCTGTTTTATGTTATGTCCAATATGTAATACGCAACTAAGTTTTCTCATTGTGTTTTATGTTATGTTCATTGTGTAATACGCAACTGAGTTTTCGATTTTTTTTTTCTAAATATAACAATATGGTATTCATATTAAAGATAAAAAGACGCTCGATTATATGGTATATATATATTTTTTAAAATCAAATGACGTATAAAAAGTTATGTACGTTTAAAAAATAGGGGGGGGGGGGTGAAATAGCATGTAACTTGCATGTGTATAATCTTTTTATTTTCTTTGACAAAATTAACCTTTTCACGATTTCATTTGAAACACTTGTCACTCTATGATAGCTTCTTACACTTCTTATTTTTATACTCCTTTGTAGAATAACTTAACCCATAAAACCTAATGTTTTTACAACCGACCAGTAAGCGAATTAGTTTTCAGTCCACTGATCCAACCAGTTTTAAAACTGGACAACCTTATAAATGATCTAAAATTTTAGAAATATATAGGTTCAAAAGGAGGCGGTTAAAATGTACTCCCTCCGTCCCATTAAAAGTGTCATATTTTGAATTTTCAAAGTCTTTATTTGTAAACTTTGACCTTAAATAATTTTGTTTGTGTTAGATAATATTTGATGAAAGTTATATGATTTGAGTGTGTTTTACAAATGTTTTTATCGGGTTAATTTTCATCAAGTTTTATATAATATAAAAAATATATAATTAAAGTCAAAGTTTATAAATAAAGACTTTGAAAATTTAAAATAGGGTAAAGTCCTATTTGAGTCCTTGTGGTATGTGCAGTTTAACCATTTGAATCCAAAAACCAAAACTGTCTTGATTTGAGTCCCTGTGTTTCTAATTTTAACCATTTGAATCCAAAAGTAAACAACATCCAAATCAGAAACATTTGGTTTTTGGATTCAAATGGTTAAAATTAGAGACCACATGGACTCAAATGGTTAAAATTGGAGACCACAGGGACTCAAATCAAGACAGTTTTGGTTTTTGGATTCAAATGATTAAACTGCACAAACCACATGGATTCAAATATGACTTTACTCTTTAAAATAAGACAAATTTAATGGGACGAAGGGAGTATATGTTTAACAGTTAACACATAAGAGCCTCATTTAGTTGACGAGTCATAAATCTTCTTATTATCAACATTCTCTTGTACGTGTATATATGGCTGACTGGCTGTTCTTTCTTTTGCATTATAACTGATTAACATAAATCTATTGTTTGGTGAGGTTGAAAACATGAATACATTAAAAGTGAAATATAATTATCAAACGGTGATGATAAACATCATGTTTAACACATCCTCCGTAAGGAAAAGTAGAATAATAATGTGACTGGTTTTTAAGGGAAAATTATCAAAGTAGCCACTTTGACCATGAATTTTGTTATGTTACCACTTAGCCAGAGTGTAACACGTAGCTAAATGGCGCAGGAGAATATGGTGGATCAGGAGCGTGTGGCGCAGGAGAAAGGTTTTGCAGCTTGATAATGGCGCAGGAGAGCGTGGCGCGGCGCAGATTGTGTCGCAGGGTTGAGGAAACCGAGGAGTTAGTGGCACATGGTTGAGGAAAACGAAGAGCTAGTGGCACAGGAGAAGTGTACGTGCTGCGCCATATGGCGCAGGAGAGTGGTCAATGGCCATTTTGTTAATTTAGAAACGTCAAAGTTTAAATTGTTAACTAAGGTTGTTAACAAGGCTAATGTGATGATTTTCTCGGTTTCCAATGGATTTGCTCTGACCGGACTTGTATAGCATTCTTTGGTCGTTTAAAATAAAATAAAATAAAATAAAATAAAAATAAAAAAGTGATGTGACTGATTTATCAGTAAGCATGAACACATTCCGTAAAATAAAATAAATTAAAGAGACAAACCTATTTGACTATTTCATAATGTGTTCAATTTGCCAATCGATAGGTTAAATAACCGTTTGAATCTTAATCTGAATGACACAACATATACAAAGAGACACCTATTGGGCTTTTTTTATAAATAGTTTTTAAGTTGCTATAATATAATAAATATAAATGCTATATGTATATATAATATAATATAATATAATTTTTAATTTACACGATTGTTAACAAAATGAAAGGTATGGATATACCATGCATGCAAACCCTACATCTATATATACCACCTAACCTAATCTTTCAGCCTTCACAAGACCATTTTCTATCGATCTCCAGTTCTAAACAATGGCCAGCAAGAGTGTTGAAATCAGTGGACACCAAAACGGTGATGAGTTTTGTGTGAAAGGTGATCCCTTAAACTGGGGGACGATGGCGGAATCGTTGAAGGGGAGCCACCTGGATGAGGTGAAGCGGATGGTGGCGGAGTTCAGGAAGCCTGTGGTGAACCTTGGTGGAGAAACATTGACGGTGGCTCAGGTGGCTGCCATTGGCGAAAACGCCGCGGTGAAGGTGGTGATGTCGGAGACTGCGAGGGCGGGGGTAAAGGCGAGTTATGATTGGGTGATTGAGAGTACAATTAACGGGACCGATACTTATGGTATCACCACCGGGTTCGGGGCTAACTCGAAACGGAGAACCACAGAAGGTGGTGCTCTTCAGAATGAACTCATTAGGTAATTACTTTTAGTCACTACAAGAAAATATACATGTAGGAATAATTTTTTTTTAAACCGACATGTCATCCCTACAGGTCTCAACTGCTTATAGGGACGCCATATTGTCTTCATAAGCTTTGTTTCTATAGGGCCGTCCCAATAGGTCTCTTAGGTAGTCTCTAAAGGTGTTGTCCATATCGATTAACAAGTGGTAACAATAGAGCATTTAAAAAAAAACCATTTTAAGTGTGTAGTCGTCCCTGTAGATTTAAAATAATTTTTTTTATTAAGTTGATAAGTTTTAATGTTTTGACAGATTCTTGAACGCCGGAATATTTGGCAATGAAACAGAATCAAATCATACGCTACCGCATTCAGTAACAAGGGCTGCCATGCTTGTCCGAATCAACACCCTCCTACAAGGATACTCCGGTATCCGATTCGAGATCTTGGAAGCCATGTCCAAGTTTCTGAACAACAATGTCACCCCAATTCTTCCCCTCCGTGGTAGCGTCACCGCCTCCGGTGACATCGTTCACTTGTCCTACATCGTCGGGCTCCTCACCGGCCGCCCCAACTCCAAATCCATTAGTGCCACTGGTGAAATCCTTAATGCTGAAAAAAGCCTTCGCCCACGCGGGCGTCGAAGGTGGGTTCTTCGAATTGCAACCGAAAGAAGGCCTAGCACTCGTCAATGGCACCACTGTAGGTTCCGGGATGGCGTCCATGGTGCTGTTTGAAGCTAATGTCCCTTGCATTGTTGTCGGAAGTGTTGTGCGCCATTTTCACGGAAGTTATGCAAGGAAAGCCGGAGTTTACGGACCACTTGATACACAAACTTAAGCACCACCCGGGCCAAATAGAGGCTGCAGCCATCATGGAATACATTTTAGACGAAAGCGATTGCGTTAAAGTCGCAAAAAAAGGTCCACGAGATAGACCCGTTACAAAAACTCAAACAAGACCGCTACGCGCTTCGCTCGTCCCCCCAATGGCTTGGTCCGCAAATCGAAAGTCATTCGCTCCGCCACCAACATGATTGAAAGGGAGATCAACTCTGTTAACGACAACCCCGTTTAATCGACGTGTCGAGAAAACAAAGCGTTACACTGTGGCAACTTTCAAGGAACCCCAATTGGTGTTTCCATGGATAACACACGCTTGGCTATTGCGGCTATTGGAAAACTCATGTTCGCGCAGTTTTCCCGAGCTTGTAAACGATTTTTACAACAACGGGTTGCCTTCGAATCTCTCGGGGGGGAGAGTAACCCGAGTTTGGATTATGGGTTCAAAGGTGGAGATGTCGCCATGGCTTCTTACTGTTCGGAGCTCCAGTTTCTTGCGAATCCAGTTACAACCCATGTCCAAAGCACGGAGCAACATAATCAAGCTATTAACTCTCTAGGTTTGATTTCTGCAAGGAAAACCGCAGAAGCGGTTTGAGATCTTAAAGCTCATGTTATCCACTTACTTAGTAGCTTTATGCCAAGCGATTGACTTGAGGCATTTGGAAGAGAACTTGAAGTTGACCGTCAAGAACACCATAAGCCAAGTAGCCAAGAAGGTCTTAACATAGAGCTCCACCCATCGAGTTTTTGTGAAGAAGACTTGCTTCATGTAGTCGACTGCGAATATGTTTTCACCTACATTGATGACCCATGTCTCGCCACATACCCGTTGATGCAAAAAGCTTAGACAAGTCTTGCTTGACCACGCGTTTAAACAATGGCGTTAATGAGAAGGATGCGGGAACCTTGATCTTCCGAAATATTAATGAGTTTGAGAAACCAACTGAAAGCGGTTTTTACCGAAAGAGGTGGAGGGGGTTTAGAGCGTCATTCGAGGCAGGTTCGTTGTTGATTCCGAACCGGATAAAGTCATGTAGGTCGTACCCGTTGTACAGGTTCGTGAGGGAGGAGCTTGGTGCGGTTTTACTTGACCGGTGAGAAGGTGACTTCACCAGGGGAGGAGTTCGATAAGGTGTTCACGGCCCTGTGCAAAGGGGAGATCATTGATCCGTTGTTGGAGTGTTTGGAAGGTTGGAATGGTGTTCCACTTCCAATATGTTAGTAATGGTGTTCATGGGGCAGTAAAAGCTACGATTATTCATGATTTATTATCAGTTTTTCTTCATCATGTTTTGTTTACGAACCAATAAATAGAAGGAAGGAACAGTTAAAAAGTACTTTTCTCATTTTCAAGTATTGGATTGGATGGAGATTTCTGGATGATAAAAGATTAATAAACAATATGATGGACCAAAATAATGAAGTTTTGTAATTTAATGGACTTTTAACAAATAGTAGTAGTATAAAATATATTCAGCCCAAAACAATAATTTATAAAACAAACCAAGTGATAAATAGAAGGCCCAAATAACATTAGCGTTTAAACAAGCCTACACTCCCACGTCATCTAACTCGATTTCCTGGTGGGCTCGGACTTGGGGGTAAATAACAAATTGATACAGATACACAAATAACACAACGGAAGTCTTGAGAATTAAAATACTATTACAAATTACAAGTGTCCGAATGTTTCAAAATTATATACAGACGGAGATGTATAAAAGATCCACAGGCGGATCGGAAATAAACAAACTGACCAAGTAAACAGACTATTAGGCTTCAATGCATGGAGTTGCAAATTCCACTTAAGCATTTACCGAGTAACTTCCAGCCTATTTACGTATCATTGCAACTTGTGCTTAGTCTTTTGAAGATATGTCAGTTTACACTGATACATACAAATAACCGACATATTTTTGAAAATATTTCAAAATCATTTTGAGTGCACTAGGCACATGTATTTTCTTAAATAACTTGGGATAATATATGTCTCTTGTATTCAATTTTACAAGCTTGTCAATACATATGGGGTCCAGTACTAAACACCGATAACATGATTAACCGACACGCCACTTTAACCCCATAAAGGGTATCCCCAATATGGGTAAGAAAAATATTTTTATGATAGCATTAGCATCTGTCGGGTGTATGCCTACACCCCGTACTTAAGTCGTGGTCATTTGCAATTAAATGAGCCGATGATATCCAGGACACGGTCGCATTAACCCCCAATGTTTAAGTTATCAAGCAAAACGAATTAAAATGGGTTTATGCGGATTTTTAGTCACAATCCGACATTCAATCCCATACCCGACCAAGCGGTAATATTTACCTGGCTTAATCTCACAATCCAAGATATATATAAGCACAACCGACCAAACAAAGTAACTAGCAAGGTTTGCAATTTACTGGACGCCCTAGTCTGGAATGAATGGTATAATAACAAATTAGAATGTTAACGGGTCCTATTCAAGCCATAGACTTGGACCGGTTAACTATTTATATAAAGAAAACGGTATGGTACGCTAGATTAAGCTGTGACCGGATAGAATGTAGTTTAAACCCTCACAAGTACTAAGACTTGTATAATATGGGTAAAAATATACATTTTGGAATTTATAAGAATTTGAAGAAGTTTAACCCAATTCGGTTAACATACGTAAAATAAGTTACATAAGTCAACCGTACGCGCATAGGCGGTATCGGGTGATCGGATGAGTCATAAACGAGTTCACTATGCCAAAACATCTTAATTATGTTACCATATCAGTAGGTTTTATCATTTATATGTTCACCATTGTTTAAAACCAATTTATGCACAAAAAGGGCATTTTCGGCATTTAAGGCATAATGTATGAACTTGTATAAAAACCCGACAACTGATTATGATTGTCACACCCCCAAATTCCCACCTAGGGTATGTCCCTATTAGGAGTGCGACGATCCAACAATGAGCCACTAATTATATCCAACGCATTCAATTAAAAGATCAAGTACTTGATTGTAAATAAAACACTGCCTGTAAATTTAAATGAAAACCAAAGTAATCAGCGGAAGCAAAGTTAACCAGTTTTAAAACCAAAGTAATGTATCAATAAACCAATAAAATAAATACGTCCAGCAAGACCATGCCCACTCCAGCTGCTCCAGATAGCAAGTTCCAAAGTATCTCAGCTAACGACCTACAAGCATGCAAACAAGTGTGTCAGACTACGCTGGTGAGTTCAAGGTTTCGTTAACGTGTGTAGTTACCAGATATCTGTTAAGTCAACTCATCGTTTCGTTTTGGGATTGTTATTAACGTAGGAGAGTCTTATATACTGGAAGTGTGTCCAATATATACCATGGGAGTGTGCCCAATATAACCTGGGAGTGTGCCCAACCCCAATGCCCCTAACCAAGCATTGGTAATGATGTCCAGGTAACTAGATCACGCCCGTCCTTACGGCCCGGTGTGAGGGTGTCAAACCTAATAGCGCTATCAACTAGTTACCCCATTGCCTTACAGGCAACACGGTAGATGATTGATTCTGTGTTCAATAACCAACATCCCAAATAACAGTTTACCCAGTATTCCCTTTAGAAACGTTTACCAGATGTCCCAAACCACCGGGACGCATGCTTAGAAAAGTACAGTGAACTCACCTTTGATGTGCTCGGTATAGTTAATTACTTGTTTATGGTTAGATACTCGAATCCTAATATGGTTTCATTACCGGTCAGTCTCCATACACAGAAAATCACGTAGATTATACACTTACACATGACACAAATAGTGCACTAATCACTAAATAAGTTGTACAAGTAACATACGTCAATCAATACTGACCATGTATCACAAAAGCGTTTATCACATATGTCCCTTAACCTATACACATGCTATTCACATATCAATTCTACACTATAATGCATACCCTAGTGCCACACTATACCCATTGGCCCACTAGCTTGCGTTCAACAGTAATTTAGGCCCATCCCAGCCGACCCAAACCAGAAAACACATAACTTATATCCATGAATCATGTAATATTAACAATTTCTTGTTAACAGTCATTGTTCAATCATACACATTTAAAGGGTATCATGGAAATTATTTATTTTGACAATTGAGAATCAAACAACATAAGTGGCCGACAAAAAGCATCTATGAATCAAACAATTGTTTTATGCACACAAATGTCTATGAAATATCATTGGGCCGAATGAAGTTAGTGGCTGCCATTATATTTATTGACACATACAATTCTAATACACAGTTCACAAATATCGACTATAATTGGACCGCACAATTGAGATAGGCTGACACCAATCACATCCATTCACAATAATAAACAACTAACTTATTTATCGATTTTAAATTCCTTGTTCTACCATGTTTTATTCTCATCAAGGCAACATACACATACATCGCATATAATCAATCCGCATTATGATCGCATATAAATCCGAGTAACATGGGCACTTTCAAGTCAAAATAACAATTAGCACACAAGATCATATCAATATATTCTTTTAGGAGTAGCATACTCATCAACGAATACACGTAGCAATATCACACAATATGAGAATATGAGAATCAATTAAATGAGATCACTAACCAGAATTAGATTGCTCCAAGTATTGTTTCGAACAGTGGGGGGGGGGGGGGGGGGGGGGGGGTCTCTCTTGTCGATCGCAACTAGGGGATAGCAGGTTTTGTTTAGGGTTAATATGTATCTATTGATTTATAGTTACGTAACCTATTTCAATGCTACATGAGGCTTAGTGGGCCGGTGGTCAAATGGGTATTACTAAGCATGATACGTAACCATATAATATGAAAGTTTAGGGGCGGTCCACCCTTTTGACCGAGAACATTGGGCTTAAGCCCACCCAATTACTTAACAAATTAGATTACCAAATTACTTAACCCACTAATTGGCACATAAGAGCGTTTTAACGGTTTCTTGCAGTTAATTAGTTAAACACACGTAACGCATACTTAATCACGTTATACATATAGCAAGTATATTACATACACGGGTGTTTAACAATTTTTTATCGTTGTAATGGATACGGAAGGGAAGTAATCAGAAAACAACATCACGTGACTAAGAGACACCGACCTTAAAAGTTTGGGTTGTCACAACATCCCCAACTTGAAAGAAATTTCGTCCCGAAATTTGACAAGTAAGCATGAAAGAATGAGGCGAGCAATCAAGATTGTTGCGGGCTTTGCTCGAGTGTTACATCATCCCCAACTTGAAGAGGAATCTCGTCCCGAGATTCGCCAGCTTTACTAGATTCAGGCTTGTCTTTAGGAAAAAGGTGTGAATACTTGAGCTTCATTTGATCTTCTCGCTCCCATGTGAACTCCAATCCACGCCGCGAGTTCCAACGGACTCTAACAATCGGAATACGACTATGCTTGCGTACTTTGACCTCCCTATCCATGATCTCAATAGGTTCTTCAACAAACTGCAACTTGTCATCGATCCTCAATTCTTGATATGGTACCACTAGCGGGTCGTCTGCAAAACGCTTCTTCAACTGCGAAACGTGGAAGACATCGTGAACATTACCCAGCTCAGCAGGTAATTCTAGCTTGTAAGCCACTGTACCGATGCGCTCAAGAACTCTAAACGGCCCAACGTAGCGTGGATTAAGCTTGCCACGCTTTCCAAAACGTACAACACCTTTCCATGGTGAAACTTTCAACATAACGCGGTCACCCACTTTGAATACTACCAGCTTGCTACGTTTGTCGGCATAGGCTTTCTGACGATCACGAGCTGCGGCCATACGTTTCCTGATCTGAACAATCATTTCCGAAGTTTCTAATACTAGCTCAGGACCTGAAATCTGACTGTGACCCACTTCAGCCCAACAGAGAGGTGAACGACATTTCCTCCCATACAATGCTTCAAACGGAGCTGCCTTGATGCTAGTGTGATAACTGTTGTTGTAGGAGAACTCAACCAACGGCAAATGTTTCTCCCATCCTTTCCCAAAATCAATGACACACGCTCGCAACATGTCTTCTAGTGTCTGAATAGTGCGCTCACTCTGACCATCAGTCTGTGGGTGGTAAGCCGTGCTCATATCAAGACGTGAGCCAAACGACTTATGCATAGCCTGCCATAACTCTGAAGTAAAACGAGGATCTCGATCAGAAATGATAGAAGTTGGCACCCCATGCCTAGAAACCACTTCCTTAAGGTATACTGCTGCGAGCTGAGAATGCTTATCTGTCTCTTTGATTGCTAGGAAATGCGCTGACTTCGTGAGACGATCAACAATCACCCATATAGTATCGTTCCCAGCCTGGGTTCTCGGTAGCCCTGTGACGAAATCCATGGAGATCTGCTCCCATTTCCACATCGGTATCTCTGGCTGTTGGAGTAGACCCGAAGGTTTCCGGTACTCCGCTTTGACTCTAGCACAAGTCAAACACTTACTCACGTATGTAGCAATGATAGCTTTCATGTTCGGCCACCAGTACAAAACCTTGAGGTCCTGGTACATCTTATCCGACCCCGGATGAATAGAATATTGTGACTTGTGCGCTTCGTCCATCACTAGCTCTCGAAGGTTACCAATTAAAGGAACCCATACCCGTTCCATAATGTAGTGGATACCATCAGACCACTGCTCAAACTTCTTCTGCATACCGCGCAAACCCTCAGCTTCGATGTTTTCTTCCTTTAAGGCCTCGATCTGAGCTGAATGAATCTGAGCAGGTAGATCAGAGTGAATAGTAAACTGTAGAGCACAAACACGCTTCGATTTCGGTTCCTTGCGACTAAGAGCATCAGCTACAACGTTAGCTTTACCCGGA
This sequence comes from Helianthus tuberosus, assembly GCA_030545235.1. Lineage (NCBI taxonomy): Eukaryota > Viridiplantae > Streptophyta > Magnoliopsida > Asterales > Asteraceae > Helianthus > Helianthus tuberosus. Next base: position 35,995,423 of record CM060357.1, on the reverse strand, counting down.
TGGTACTTGATGGCACACTCATAATCGTTGAAGAGCTCAATCCATCGACGCTGCCGCATATTCAATTCCTTCTGGTCGAAGATATGCTGGAGACTCCTGTGATCGGTATAGATGGTGCATTTGGTACTGTCCAAGTAATGCCTCCAAGTAAATCCAAAAACCATGGTTTCCACCACTAGTTGTGTGTCGTGCAATTCCTCTTTGGAACTCCATTACGTAAGTCATCACTCTCTTGCGTTGCGTCGACGTGTAACTGGGACTCTGATTCGAACCATAATGATATACCACCGAATCACCCACACCCTCGGGTAGGGACGATGCTTCAGCGCATTGCAGAGTTGGGATTCGAAAGCTGAAAAGACGTCCTCCTGTCCTGTCTTTCACGAACACAGCACCCGGCTGTGATAAAGAGATTTAAGCTACACGACTTCCGAAAATCCTACGATTATCTGCGATAGCATCAAGCGAGACCAAGAAATTGTTGTATCCTCGAACGGGCCTTAGCGAGATCCACGTGCATTCCCACTTCGTTGATTATATGACCCAAAAAGGTTACCTCTTGAATTTAGAAGTTACATTTATTAAGACTTCGCGCGGGGTGGCTCCTCCCCCAGGAGCTCTCAAATAAGATACAAAGCTGTCCATGATGCTCTTTTCTCCTGGAAAGGATTCAAACGTCCCCCAATAGCATGGTTGGTTCACATGGTCTATAAAGCTGCTGGTGTGATAATTACCCCAATGGTCATGGAATACAAAGTCGTATGGCCGAATTGCGTCTGATAAGCCACTTTAAGAACATTTTCCCCTTGGACTTGCATCTGCTAATAGTTTGCTCGTATATCAATCCTTAAATGAAAGTTCGTCCCTTGCAACTAGTCGACAGGTTGTCAATACATGGTCGAGGCAAACAGTTCCCAACTGTCGCCTTGATGAGTTCTCGATAGTCAGTACACGCACAAAAACGCTTATCTTCACGAATGAAACTGGGGCTCCCCAAAGCGAAAACTAGGTTCCTGTCCAACAGTTCTCGTATTAGCTTATACAGTTCTTGTAACCCTCCTGGTGCAAGATGGTAAGAGTACGAGTACTCGGAGCTGCCTCTGGCGTGAGATCAACTGAGATTCCGACTAACAGTTGTGGTAGTAAACCTGGAAGTTCCCCGAATAACACACTGAGACGAGTCACAACAATTGGTGGATCCTCGATCCTATTTTCCTTAGCCTTATCATTAGGAACGGTTGCTAATATAGTGGGGTCATGCCTCCGTAGACGCTTCTGGGCCCTCATAGCCAAAATGGTGCTAGCCCTTGCACTAGTCTAACGCTTTAGAACAAGTAACAATTCACCACACAAAATTTTCTCCCCACTGGGTACATTCGCGCGAGTTCTGGATATCCAGTCCACACTAACTACTGCATTGTAGCCATCAAGGATAGTAGAAAGAAAATCGGTGTCGAATACATGTCCCACAAGGTCGAGTTTGCATTCCAACTAACATATGCGGTTTCATCTGACTTGCCATCAGCCGATTCCACAGCAGGTTCGGTTTCAAGAAGCATCAGGGTTAAGCAAAGCAGTGACGAAGCGATTAGTTACTAAGAACATGTAGGCCACCATATTGCTATAATCCTGGCGTTGCCCACGCCAATCCTAAGTGTCCTTCGCGAGTACCATATCCAGTGTTGTTGCTACTACTACTAGAATTCCCGAAACTGTCATTGCTCCTTGGGTTGTTGGCGTCTTGCCTTAACATCGGCCATTCCCTGTTGAAGCCACCATCATTTCCATACCGAAAGTCATGATTTGCGAGTACCTTGCTGTCATCGTGACTGTTGCTTCTAATGTTGTTGCTCGAAATGGAGTCCTGCAATCTTTCACCAGCAATGTCCATCTCTCCACATTCCGTGCCACGTTCCAAGGCGCTACTCATTGTGCTGGCAGTTACACATTCCACATCATGGCCAATAGTCATCGTTTATGTCCCGATTGATTCGTAAAAGTCGGCTCCCATAAGTTGTTGACTAGGGTTTAGGATTCGTTTGGCGTTAAATTGTTGATGTTCGTTACTGATAGTCAGGGTCGTCCAATTACCGAAGTTGGTAAAGTACTATGCTCATCCTCTTGTCCATCGTTCTTGCAAGTTGGTCGAGTAATACACAGTACGTTGCTAGGGTGTTGCAGAAACGATCGCACTTACAGAATCTAAGGCGTCAATACACAGAGTTCCAACCAATGAAAAGGAGTGAGAAGGTATCGACCAATCATTCGACGCTGCAACATCCAACTCAGGGATGTTCGTACAAGAACCTAACATTCTACCCGGTTCGCTAGGCGTTCAGATGGGTGTTCAGGTAATACTCGATGGCATCGAGATTCGAAAGGAATCAGAGAGAGGTGAAAAGGTCACATTCGAGTAGGAGACGATCACTGTTATGACTCCTATAAATTTGTTACGTTTCACACTGATCAAATAACAGAGCGGAACCCCTTCTTCACTTGTTAAGCCTCACTGGGACTCACATGCACCCCACATTATTATTATGTGTGCACCCACAATAATGTTGTGATTTGCATGCTCATCTCAGCTCATCCTAACTCATGTCGAATGGTTCCTCAAACTCTAGTAGCATACAAAGAGTATCACAAAACGTGAGTCACGAATGTTTAGGGAAATACCACCCTATCAGTCACATAACATGTGCAAGTAATACGTAAATTCATACTGTTGTGTTAAACGTGGAATCACATGTAATATCATATGTAAGTGTTCACTAGTTACGCAGTACAATGAGTACACGAGAGACAAACCTTGCAATCTGGAGCTGAGTGTCATGGTCGTATTCTTTGTTGTCAGAACTGTTCGGTTATAGTCTGGTTTTATAAAAACGTTTTTAAAACCAAGTTCACTATAACCAGTGGCTCTGATACCAAACTGTCACACCCCCAAATTCCCACCTAGGGTATGTCCCTATTAGGAGTGCGACGATCCAACAATGAGCCACTAATTATATCCAACGCATTCAATTAAAAGATCAAGTACTTGATTGTAAATAAAACACTGCCTGTAAATTTAAATGAAAACCAAAGTAATCAGCGGAAGCAAAGTTAACCAGTTTTAAAACCAAAGTAATGTATCAATAAACCAATAAAATAAATACGTCCAACAAGACCATGCCCACTCCAGCTGCTCCAGATAGCAAGTTCCAAAGTATCTCAGCTAACGACCTACAAGCATGAAAACAAGTGTGTCAGACTACGCTGGTGAGTTCAAGGTTTCGTTAACGTGTGTAGTTACCAGATATCTGTTAAGTCAACTCATCGTTTCGTTTTGGGATTGTTATTAACGTAGGAGAGTCTTATATACTGGAAGTGTGTCCAATATATACCATGGGAGTGTGCCCAATATAACCTGGGAGTGTGCCCAACCCCAATGCCCCTAACCAAGCATTGGTAATGATGTCCAGGTAACTAGATCACGCCTGTCCTTACGGCCCGGTGTGAGGGTGTCAAACCTAATAGCGCTATCAACTAGTTACCCCATTGCCTTACAGGCAACACGGTAGATGATTGATTCTGTGTTCAATAACCAACATCCCAAATAACAGTTTACCCAGTATTCCCTTTAGAAACGTTTACCAGATGTCCCAAACCACCGGGACGCATGCTTAGAAAAGTGCAGTGAACTCACCTTTGATGTGCTCGGTATAGTTAATTACTTGTTTATGGTTGGATACTCGAATCCTAATATGGTTTCATTACCGGTCAGTCTCCATACACAGAAAATCACGTAGATTATACACTTACACATGACACAAATAGTGCACTAATCACTAAATAAGTTGTACAAGTAACATACGTCAATCAATACTGACCATGTATCACAAAAGCGTTTATCACATATGTCCCTTAACCTATACACATGCTATTCACATATCAATTCTACACTATAATGCATACCCTAGTGCCACACTATACCCATTGGCCCACTAGCTTGCGTTCAACAGTAATTTAGGCCCATCCCAGCCGACCCAAACCAGAAAACACATAACTTATATCCATGAATCATGTAATATTAACAATTTCTTGTTAACAGTCATTGTTCAATCATACACATTTAAAGGGTATCATGGAAATTATTTATTTTGACAATTGAGAATCAAACAACATAAGTGGCCGACAAAAAGCATCTATGAATCAAACAATTGTTTTATGCACACAAATGTCTATGAAATATCATTGGGCCGAATGAAGTTAGTGGCTGCCATTATATTTATTGACACATACAATTCTAATACACAGTTCACAAATATCGACTATAATTGGACCGCACAATTGAGATAGGCTGACACCAATCACATCCATTCACAATAATAAACAACTAACTTATTTATCGATTTTAAATTCCTTGTTCTACCATGTTTTATTCTCATCAAGGCAACATACACACACATCGCATATAATCAATCCGCATTATGATCGCATATAAATCCGAGTAACATGGGCACTTTCAAGTCAAAATAACAATTAGCACACAAGATCATATCAATCTATTCTTTTAGGAGTAGCATACTCATCAACGAATACACGTAGCAATATCACACAATATGAGAATATGAGAATCAATTAAATGAGATCACTAACCAGAATTAGATTGCTCCAAGTATTGTTTCGAACAGTGGGGGGGGGGGTCTCTCTTGTCGATCGCAACTAGGGGATAGCAGGTTTTGTTTAGGGTTAATATGTATCTATTGATTTATAGTTACGTAACCTATTTCAATGCTACATGAGGCTTAGTGGGCCGGTGGTCAAATGGGTATTACTAAGCATGATACGTAACCATATAATATGAAAGTTTAGGGGCGGTCCACCCTTTTGACCGAGAACATTGGGCTTAAGCCCACCCAATTACTTAACAAACTAGATTACCAAATTACTTAACCCACTAATTGGCACATAAGAGCGTTTTAACGGTTTCTTGCAATTAATTAGTTAAACACACGTAACGCATACTTAATCACGTTATACATATAGCAAGTATATTACATACACGGGTGTTTAACAATTTTTATCGTTGTAATGGATACGGAAGGGAAGTAATCAGAAAACAACATCACGTGACTAAGAGACACCGACCTTAAAAGTTTGGGTTGTCACAATGATCAAATAGTATAACCTCTGAGGGTTATCCTATACATAAATATGATCATAATGCAACTTCAAATCAGTAGCTAAGTTTTCTAATTCGGGTGAGAATCGAAAGTCAAAGTAGAAGTCAAACTGCTTGACTTTCGGTTGCGAACCGAGCTATAAATTGGAAATGACGGGCTGAACATGCTTAGACATGTTCTAATATTATTTACCAACTGATATAGTGTAAAAATTATGTGTTTAAATGTTTATAAGTTCAATTTATAAGTTTTCCGAAAAACTGCGTTTTAACTTTTAATTAAGAGTAAATTGCAAGTTTTGTCTTTTATGTTTACACCATTTTGCAAGCGGTGTCCTTTACCGCAAAAGTTGACAAGTTATATCCTTAATGTTTCAAAATCTTGCATAGTTTGTCCTTTGAGCCTAAGCTAGTTAATTTCTAACGTTAAGTTAAATCATATGCAAGGTACATGAGAGTGTTTTAGTCTTTTCCCCTACCCTTTTTAATTCCACCCATTATTTTACCACAAACCTTGGCATCAAATTTTAAATAAAGTTCGCAAATCACAGTGATCGATGCTACTTCTGATCATATTCAAGAAAATTTAAGATCGTTTAATGATTTGGATTTAGTTCTTCATAAGTTTGTGCAATTAGTGGGTGATTCTTGTTAAGTATCTACAAATCAAAATTCAAGAATATCATCATATTCAAAAGTCCAAATACATTTTCAATCAAATTCTAATAACAATAAACATTCAAAGTTTGTGGTGGCTAAATTAGTTCAACAACTTAAAAATTAGTAAACTTTTGAACAAATGTTTACAAATCTAATTGGCTTATTGTCCATCTTCATCAATGACCTTCAAACACACACAACTGTGTGTTAATTTTAGAGAGAGAAGTACGTCTGTGAAAATCGAACTTCCAGCAACATATTTAAGTTCAGTCACACTTACTGGCATAGTTATTCTTCTTGCGCAATTACTCCTAACAGGCGTACCTACATATCTGAGTTTTGTCAGGGAATTGCAAATTGTTATTCTTCTGATTGTTTGACCAGTGTTTTGACCAATAAACAAGAGTGTTGCAGGTTTGCGATTTAACCTCCAATAAGTGTCTGAATGGCTGATTTGTAGATAGCCTAAAATGAAACGGTATTTAGGTGTCTTCGATTTTCAGTGTTTGTGGCTGTGAATTGGAAAGGATTAAAGGTTGTTTGATATTAGCGTGATGCCGTGAAACATGAACCAGTTGCAGGTTTTGGAAAGTTTATTGTGATGGCTATAAATGGATTTTAGGGTTTGGAGTGGTGGTTGCGGCGGCATCAAGGTTTGGGGTGATATAATGGGTGGAATTGAAAAGGGTAGGGGAAAAGAATAAAACACCTTCATGTGTCTTGCACATGACTTAACTTAACGTTAGAAATTAACTGGGTTAGGCTCAATGGGCATACTGTGCAAGATTTTGAAACATTAATGATATAACTTGTCAATTTTTGCGCCAAAGGACATCGCCTGCAAAATGGTGTAAACATAAAGGACCAAAGTTGTAATTTACTCTTTAATTAAACATAACTTTGACCCGTCATTTGACCAACTTAACGTGGCCTTCAGGAGGTGCCCTCTTAGGGGTTTATCACCTACCTTATTACGATCACATAGCCATGTTCAATTCGAACAATGGCTGGACCATAATGGTCTTAACCGAAAGTCAAAGAAAAAGTCAATTTGCTTGACTTTCGGCTAAATACTTAGCCTATACAATGAAATAGCTGAGAAGGAACACTTACTAGTGATCCAAGAAGAACAAGAACCCAGTTGGGAGGCCTCCTTAAGTCAGGAAGCAGCTCCAAGAGTATAAGAGGAGAAGAAATGAGAATAAGCAAAGAATGAGGAAGTTAAGCTTGCTATTTATACTAGTTAAGATGTTGTAGGATCATGACATGTGTTAGGGACTGATCTAAGATGTCTCCAGGTGGTTTTGAGGTGTCAAGATCTGAGCAAGAGTGGCAAGAATGCGAGAAATGTGGCACAAGGGCAGAATACCTTGGCCTCCAAACAAACATTTCCAGAGCTAGTCCTTACGGACCGTAAGGGCCTCAGGCTTACGGTCCGTAAGCCTCTTTAGCGCCCCTGGTTACCGTAAGAACTAAGGTCTTGCGATCCGTAACCGCTTATGAGAAACAATAATATTCCAAGTTTACGGTCCGTAAGCTATTAAGCTTACGGTCCATAAGAGTCACTCAGAGGCCAAACTTTTGGCATGTTGACATAAATGGTCCCTCCACAATCATTCTTCCACATTATCATATATTTAGTCCCTCTCGTCCAATATTCGGCACAATTTTGAGAGTTAATTGGACACGTGTCATCATATAATTCGACACAAATTTCCGAGGTGTTACATCCTCATCCCTTTAAAAGAAATCTCGACCTCGAGATTTTATTCAAAAAGATAGGGGTACTTTTGTCGCATATTGGACTCAACCTCCCATGTATATTCGGGGCCACGATGGGCATCCCATTTAACTTTCACAATGGGGATCATTTTTCTTTGGAGCTTTTTAACCAGTCGATCCTCGATCAAAGTTGGTTTCTCAACGAATCTCAGGTTTTCATTAATTTGCACATCATGGTATGACATTGCTAGCGACTCATCGGCTAGACATTTCTTTAAATTACAAATGTGGAACACATTGTGAATTCCACTGAGCTCCTCAGGTAGCTTAAGCTTATAAGCCATTGAACCGACACATTCGATTATCTCTAATGGTCCAATTTATCGCGGGCTCAACTTGCCCTTCTTTCCAAATCTTATCACGCCTTTCCAGGGTGATACTTTCAATAAAACTCTGTCCCCAATTTGGAACTTAAGAGGTTTCCGCCTCTTATCAGCATAGCTCCTCTGCCTATCACGGGCAGCTTGAGCCTGTCACGGATTTGAACAATCTTTTCCGTGGTTTCCAGGACTATCTCAGGTCCTAATAGTTGGCTTTCCCCAACTTCAGCCCAACAAACAGGCGTTCTACACTTTCTCCCAGGCTTCAAATGGACCGGCCTTGATACTAGTATGATAACTATTATTGTAGGAGAATTCAATTAGGGGTAGATGATCATCCAACTACCACCCAAATCAATCACACATGCTTTCAGCATGTCTTCTAAAGTCTGAATAGTACGCTCACTCTGCCCATTAGTCTGAGGATGGTAACCCATACTGAAATTTAATCTCGTGCCTAAAGATTGTTGGAAACTCTTCTAAAAGTGAGAAGTATATCTCGTATCTCTATCAGATACAATAGATACTGGCACGTCATGCAAGGACACAATATTGTCCACATATAACTTGGCCAATTTGTCAGAACTATAAGTCTCCTTGATTGGCAGAAAATGGACTGACTTAATCAGTCTATCCATAATAACCCAAATCGTGTCATTGCCACGTTTGGTATTTGGTAACTTGGTAATTAAGTCCATAGTTACCATCTCCCATTTCCAAGTGGGAATTTCAAGTTGTTGCCACAGTCCTGACGGTTTCTGATGTTCGGCTTTAACTTGCGAACACGTCAGACACTTAGCTACATAGGTGGCTATGGATTTCTTCATACCCATCCACCAATAATTCTTTTTCAAATCCTGGTACATATTATCTCCTCCAGGATGAACTGAATATCTAGAATTATGAGCTTCTTAGAGGCTTAGATCTCTGAGTCCTCCAAAGATAAGAACCCATATACGATCATTCAATCTTAGGATTCCATCCTTTCCAGGTGTTAACTGCTCAACAGTTCCACCTAATCCTTCATTAGAAGCATTTGCTTCTAATAAGGCTTGTTTCTGAGAATCTAACAGCTTCTCATTCAAGCTAGTCTTGAGCTCAATACTTATGGCGTTAATCCTTATTGGTTTAACCCTTTCCTTGCGACTCAAAGAGTCAGCAATGACATTTGCCTTGCCGGGATGGTAATGAATCTCACAATCATAATTGTTCAATGTCTCAATCTAATGGCGTTGACGCATATTCAAATCCTTCTGATTGAACAGATGCTGGAGACTTTTATGATCAGTGTATATAATACACTTTATGCCATATAAATAGTGTCTCCACAACTTTAGTGTGAATACAATGGCACCAAATTCCAAATCATGGGTGGTGTAATTATTTTCATGCACCTTAAGTTGTCGTGATGCATATGCAATCACTTTTCCTCGTTGCATGAGTACACAACCCATACCTGTGTGCGAGGCATCACAGTATACCACAAAGTCTTCAATCCCCCCAGGTAGGGTTAAGAGAGGAGCATTGCTCAATTTATGCTTTAGAGTCTCAAAGGATTCTTTTTTGCTTTGGACCCCAGTCAAACTTGACATTCTTGCGGGTTAGAGTAGTCAAAATAGTGGCTATTCTTGAGAAGTTCTCAATAAACCTTCTATAATAACCGGCCCGCCCTAAGAAACTACGAATCTTAGACGGAGTCTTCGGTGCTTCCCAATTCATAATGTCTTCAATCTTGGCGGGATCCACTTGGATACTACGCCCACTAATGACATATCTAAGAAACTGGACCTCTCTAAGCCAAAACTCGCACTTAGAGAACTTTGCATAAAGCTTCCCTTGCTTTAGCAATTCGAGAATGCATCGAAGATATTTCTCGTGATCATTCTGATTACGAGAATAGATAAGTATGTTGTCTATAAAGACAATGACAAACTTATCTAAACATGGCTTGCAGACTCTATTCATGAGATCCATGAATGCTGCAGGTGCATTTGTGAGCCCAAAAGGCATCACTAAGAATTCATAATGGTTGTATCTGGTCCTGAAGGCAGTCTTTAGAACATCTTCACTCCTAACCTTCAGTTGATGATAACGAGATCTCAAATCTATCTTCAAGAAGTAACTAGCTCCTTGCAACTGATCGAGTAAATCATTGATTCTTGGCAATGGAAAACGATTCTTGATCATTATCTTGTTTAGCTCGCGGTAGTCAATGAACATCCGCATTGAACCGTCTTTCTTTTTGACGAATAAAATATGAGCTCCCCAAGGTGACGAACTAGGTTGAATGAAGCCTTTCTCCAAAAGCTCATCCAACTGTGTCTTCAGTTCCTTCATCTCCGTGGGTGCCAATCGGTACTGAGCTCTAGCTACAGGAGCGGCTCCAGGCAAGGTGTCGATCCTAAACTCGACTTGCCTCTCTAGGGGTAGACCGGGTAATTCTTCAGGTATTACATCTGGATACTCAGAGATGACTGGAATATCCTCACTGTCACACTGCCAGGAATATTAACATTTCATTAAATGTTAAAATAGAATGCATGTCTTAATGGTTTGACAATAAATATATATCTTTAGCCATGGTCTCATTTGACCATAAAGACTATAAGGCTTGGACATAGTCCACCACCTATTAGGTCAGTGTGATTCCTCATCGCCACACTAACATCTATAATTGCCAATTATATAGGCTTTGCCATATGGTTGGTCAAAACCATTAAGAAGATTTTGCTGATATTTTGAGCAGATCGATAAAGTTCGTAATAAAATCGAGACAATCACTTAAAAAGGATAATATGAATAAGATAATCTCAAAATATCATTTGAAATAGAAAAGATTACAATACGTGCCCTAAAAGGGACTTTTGAAATAATATTACAATACTAGTTCGCATAGGGACTTTAAAAGAAATAACATGTCCACGCAGGGACGTTAAAAAAATGACATGTTCACGCAGGGACTTTTGGAATTACAATAAAAGATAAATAACAATTCTTCACTCATCTTTCTTCCCTTTCCATATCTTGGTAATCTTCTTGAAGATTTTATTCGTTCTCTTCTCGTTCTTTTAAGCCTGACGCTAAATCTGCTCCTCACACTCCAAGGCTTGATTAATAGCCTCTAGTTGCGGCGGTGGCTGTGGTTGTGGCACAACTGGATACTGGTACCCATAATTGGGATATACAGCATTTGGATAAGCGGGAGGGAATGGAGATGGGTAAAGTGCATTGTGCTTGACCGTCTGTAGGTAGGGGTCTTATGATGGCGCCGGATAATTATAATCCATTGGCGCAGCCGAATGTGAAGTATCATATCCAGTCACATATGGATATGTAGGGACGGGGTTATCAAAACCCAAAGATGGTTGTTGAGCAGATGATTGTGGAAGTGGCTCAACAACAGGTTCAGTGTTAGAGGGTCCACCCATTTATGGGTCCTCTGGAATGGTAGGGTAAGTTGGAGGCAATGGTGGAAGCGAGCCTGTAACACCCCAACCCCTCTTAGGCTGACGTGTCACTTATACAGTACATCAGAGGTCAAAACATCATTCCATAAATTGTAAAACTTTACATTATTTCAAAAAGTCAGAATTATTGTACAAAACATTTTAAAATTTTATTAAAATCCATATGCGTCTTTCATCCCTCGAACCGTCCATCCAAGACTTCTCGAAAATCCATGTAACCTAACGTACATAAGAAGGCAAATGTACGGCTGAGTAAACGGGGTTTACACAGTGGAACAACAATAATGCAATATACATTTTCTTAACAGAATCTATAGATCAAACAATATATATATAACACATATTCAGTTAGTCACCTTCAGTGCGTCACATTTCGTAGTTCAGTGCGTAGTCAGTTCACATTCAGTGCGTCACATAATCACATTCAGTAGTTCACATTCAGTTTTTCAGCGCATCACTTTTCGGTGCGACACAATCAGTAGTTCAGTGCATCATAATCAATATTTGCTAAAACAATATAACTATATATTTAAATATAATAGCACAAAATCTTGAAGATCACAAAAGTATACAGTAACGAATCTAAGTTTCTAACTACGAGGTAGTAGAAATCTAAATTCGTACACATATGTGGGGAAGGGTCCGTACCTTACGAGATGAACACAAAGCTGAGATAACAGATTACGTCTTAGACGCATGGAGACCTACAATATATCATTGTTATAATCTAGTTTTCAAATCATGATGCTTTTGTTTAGTTCATTCGTTAATTTGTTGATAAGGGTTTTAAAATTCATGGTTAACTATTACCATATTCTATTTTAATAATTTTATAAAAAATTAATCTGCATATTATATAATGATTTAAACAAGTTCTAATATATAATTAAATATAATCCATATGTTTTTCGTAAAATCTTAAACATTGAAAAAGACATACTCATATACATTTAGTAATATTCATTAGATTAAATAAAAAAATTAGCTGTTAAGACTTTCGAACAATTAAAAACTATTTACTTTTTTTAAGAAAGTTATCTATATGTATTTTAAAACAAATTTAGTGTAATAAAAAAAAAAAAAAACAAATAAGTTAAAGATGTCAATTGATAACTAATAATACTATCTAATAATTTCATTTTCTTTTGCACAACGGATGGTGAAACAAAATAAATAAAACACAAGGAGTTATTTATGAAAATAATAATAATAAAACAATAACCTTAGAGTTTCATTATCTTTCTCTACACAGTTGTTCGACAAATGATATTTCCATATTTCCAATAGGAAAAGTAAAATGATTGCTTCATTGGTTTTCAAGTAGAGGATAAAAACCCTTAGTTTATAGTAGAATTTTCTTAGTAAAGAAGAGAATTTCCTTGGTGAAGAAGGCACAGTAACAACAGGTGTCAACTTTGAAATAGTACACCTTTTCATGTTTGCATGCTCATTTTTTTTCAATATACCTTGACCTTATCATATTCTGCATTCGTTGAGTCAAATACTTATATTTATATTATTTTTAATAACTGAAGAAACACTGGTTCAAGGAACCAGAATCAATTGAAACAGGGGGTTTGGATCTGCATAAAATGGTTAGGTCCTCTCGTTTGATTCGGGGTTTGGCTTATCTCCTTCTTCGAATGATAACTGCAAAATGAACAGCCATTAGACTCGCCACGGGGAGAATGGGGGTTCTCTCCGTGACCACCCTCCGGCGTGAGAATAAGTACATGTTTCAACGAAGAAGAAGAAGTAATAGTAAAAGTGAAGTGAGAGTAACTTGAGAAATGATACCCGAGCTGTCTTATTTATAACCGAATTTGGGCGGGAAAGTTTGTTGACGGGAGAGATAACGGAAAGTAATTTCCGTAAGCGGTTATTTCTTCACCGTTAATCGCTAATGTGATGTGTATGCACACGGATTGTGGGCATGATCAACGGCTGGGGAGATGCCACGTGGAAAGTGGGTAAGTGTGGATCTTTTTCAATTCAGTGCCATCATCGTGACTTTGAGGGGTGCTCAAGATGATGCCACGTGGCCATTCGGTTATAACCGAATGGTTATGCACGATAAAGCCTTCTAGAAGATTTACAGCCGTAATCCTATGTGGCTCTGTCTCATGTAAATTCTGTTGTAACAAAAAGGTTACTTTCTGTCCAAGTCTGGGTGACATTTGCGCGGAGATGTTGTTAGGACTTTATCCTATCTGTTCCGTTGCATGAGAGCTTGCGCAAGGATATGTTATTAGCTCTATCTTGGCGCGCGGATGTTGGAGACTGCTTTCTTTAAAGTTCTCTTCTTTAGAACCAGTGCACTGCCGCGCAAGGTTCCTTGGAAGAGGTTCATTGGTGGTGAAGTTGTGGTATGGTCCCGAGCACCTGCGCAAGATTTTTGGGACCTTACCCCTTCAAGTCACTCAGTTTAGTGTTGCTCTTATGCAAATAAGTGGAGCACTGGACTATAAGAGATGGGTGTTTTTTATTGTGGAGTTTTGGTGTGAAATGTGGGGAATCTTCTTGGAGAAGATATTTTGCAAGTTGAACTGTTCATTATGCTAGAATGAACGTTTTTTATCATGAGCTGACTGATGTGATGTGGCCCTTGTGTGCCTTGGGATAGAAGACGAATAGGTGTTTTACCGATCACCTTCTTATCGAAACTGTAGCTTATGGGAATGTGTGCAGACGTCTAATGCTTGTCAGAGGTTATTTAATAAAATCGATGATTACTATGGCGCCGTCGTTTCAGAAAGTGGCGATTTGACAGTAATCATTATGATTTCTTCCATTTCTCTTAATTACGCTGACGTCAACTCGTTTTAGCTTTATATATATATATGTATGTTGTTACTGTCACTTTACCGGATTTGGTAAATATGAGAACGAGTCGAAAATACCGTTCACGGAGGGTTACCGAGATTTTGAAGACTCTGGATGCTGCTGAAGCTATGCTTCGTCTTGGAAGTCCGTCACCGGAAAAAGCTTTCGGAAGTGCGGGGTTTTCTTGTACTGTGCTTTACCCTTGTAAAGGGAAAGATGGTATCCCATTTCCTACTGGGGTTGATGATGATGCAGGTGTTACACGGTTGTCAGCAAATGTCTTGATGCAGTCTTTTCCGTCTGATCGGAGGGGACGGTGCTCGGTAGTGTACAAGCGACGTCAACATGGGCGACCTTCTGCAATTCCGGCTGATGCCCAAATGACTACCTCTGCTATGGGTGATGGGGATGGTGAGAACCCATGGATCGTTGACCCTCATCCTCTCGAGTGGTATGGTGAAGCACTGCATACCCCTTTGGAGGTGTTGGCCATGTTTCCGGATCCCTAGTTTATTTTGTATGTATGTTTTTGTAAATATTTTTTGATGTACTGCTGTGCTCGTATACTTTTGTTCCTGTGCTTTCTGCACAAGTAACTTTTTGGGTGCACTGCTGTGCATGTAGATTTTTGTTATTGCATTTGATACGCAAGTAACTGTTTTGGATATATTATATATGTTTGGATTACAATGTCTTACATGTGTATAATTACTTTGTTTAGGTAAAGCGAATAAAGATGGTATGAAGCTCATGTGTGAATGTAGGTCTGGATTGTATGAGGGACTTGTATCCGTAGACCGTTCATGAGACTTGTAATGTTTTACCATAGTGTTTTCGCGCTTACCAAAAGGAATTACATGCATTTTGTAATAAACCATAGAACATAATAGGAATAAGCTTTGTATTGATTGGATAAGGTGCGGGGCCAATTGATACAAAGTTAATAATTAAAATAATTATGTTGCCTGCGCAAGTGTTTGGTTGCCGTGCGAGATGGTTAAGTTAGTTACATGTAGCACCTGCGCAATTGTTGCGCGTTCCAGGTGCGTGGTACATCCGTTCCATCGAGCCTCTTTAGAGTATATGCGCCTTTACCCAGGACTTCATGAATGACGTATGGTCCTTCCCATTTGGGCACAAGTTTTCCTGGTTTCTCAGCGTTGGAGGCCTCATTGTCTCGTAACACAAAATCTCCCGGAACAAAGGTGCATACGCGCACCCGATCGTTATAGTATTTCTCTAACTTTGATTTGTACCTGTCTTCGTTGATGGCTGTGTTTTCGTGCCTTTCTTCAAGAAGATCCAGGTCAATTTTGCGCTCTTGCTCGTTGTCTTGCTTTTCCATGGCGATCATACGAGGTGATGGGAGGCCGACTTCTGCTAGAATTACCGCTTCTGAACCATAAACGAGGCTGAATGGAGTCTCGCCTGTACTGGTTTTTGGAATGGTGCGGTGAACCCATAAAATGCTTGGGAGTTCGTCCACCCACCCCCTGCGCGCGGTCCCCAATCTTGCCTTTATGCCATCCACTATTTGTTTGTTCACGCTCTTAACTTGCCCATTCGCCTGTGGGTGTGCCACAGAGGCGAAGCTGTGTTCAATGTTCATTACTTTGAACAATTTTTGTAGGTCCTCAGACGCGAAGTTTGTACCATTATTGGAAATGATGCGCAATGGTAACCCGAATCGGCAAATAATGTGTTGCCAGATGAATTTGCGGATCACCATTGCTGTAGTCGACGCGAGAGCCTTTGCTTCTACCCATTTGGTAAGGTAGTCTACTGCTACTACTATGAACTTGACTGCTTCGGGCGCATCGGGGAAAGGACCGACAAGGTCGATGCCCCAACAGGGCTCGGGCTGACGTGTCACTTATTCCATAAATTGTAAAACTTTACATTATTTAAAAAAGTCAGAATTATTGTACAAAACATTTTAAAATTTTATGAAAATCCATATGCGTCTTTAATCTCTCGAACCGTCCATCCAAGACTTCTCGAAAATCCTTGTAACCTAACGTACATAAGAAGGAAAATGTACGGCTGAGAAAACGGGGTTTACTCAGTGGGATAACAATAATGCAATATACATTTTCTTAACAGTATCTATAGATCAAACAATATGTATATATAGGGGTGTGCATGGGTCGGTTTGGGTCGGTTTTGACCAAAAACCGATGTCGGTTATTGGATAACCATAACCATAACCGATCGGTTATGGTGGTTATGGTTATTCGGTTTTGATGGTTATAGCGGGTCGGTTATGGGTGGTTAACCGTGTATTAAAAAAATATGGAATAAATTGTTATTTCATATTTGTATATATTAGTATATTACATAGTATTAAAAAAATATATATAATCTATAATATTAATACCAATTATTATCTTCGAATATTCAAATAAAGTGATATGATACATTCTATAAATTCAAATAAACATTCAACCAAAACCACAAAATGATATGCAAAACCCATAAGTACTAAAAATCTTCAGTCAAAAACATCAAATATTAAAAATATGGTGAAATTCCTAAATCCTACAAAGATTTATTACATGTCGGTTCGGTTCGGTTATGGTGGTTATGAAAAAAATGATAACCATAACTGACCCGCTACTTTCGGTTTTCAAAAAAACCATTAACCGACCCACCGGGTTTTTTATTTGGTTCGGCTTTTTCGGTTCGGTTTTGTCGGTTAATTCGGTTATGGTTCGGTTAATTCGGTTTTTTGCACACCCCTATGTATATATAACACATATTCAGTTAGTCACCTTTAGTGCGTCACATTCAGTAGTTCAGTGCGTAGTCAGTTCACATTCAATGCGTCACTTTTCGGTGCGACACAATTAGTAGTTCAGTGCATCATAATCAATAAATATAACTATATATTTAAATATAATAGCACAAAATTTTGAAGATCACAAAAGCATACAGTAACGAATCTAAGTTTCCAACTACGAGGTAGTAGAAATCTAAATTCGTACACATATGTGGGGAAGGGTCCGTACCTTACGAGATGAACACAAAGCTGAGATAACAGATTACGTCTTAGACGCATGGAGACCTACAATATATTATTGTTATAATTTAGTTTTCAAATCATGATGCTTTTGTTTAGTTCATTCGTTAATTTGTTGATAAGGGTTTTAAAATTCATGGTTAACTATTACCATATTCTATTTTAATAATTTTATAAAAATTTAAACTGCATATTATATAATGATGTAAACAAGTTCTAATATATAATTAAATATAATCCATATGATTTTCGTAAAATCTTAAACATTGGAAAAGACATACTTATAGACATTTAGTAATATTCATAAGATTTAATAAAAAAAAATTAGCTGTTAAGACTTTCGAACAATTAAAAACTATTTACTTTTTTTAAGAAAGTTATCTATATGTATTTTAAAACAAATTTAGTGTAATAAAAAAAATAAGTTAAAGATGTCAATTGATAACTAATAATACTATCTAATAATTTCATTTTCTTTTGCACAACGGATGGTGAAACAAAATAAATAAAACACAAGAAGTTGTTTATGAAAATAATAATAATAAAACAATTACTTTAGAGTTTCATTATCCTTCTCTACACAGTTGTTCGACAAATGATATTTCCATATTTCCAACACGAAAAGTAAAATGATTGCTTCATTGGTTTTCAAGTAGAGGATAAAAACCTTTAATTTATAGTAGAATTTTCTTAGTAAAGAAGAGAATTTACTTGGTGAAGAAGGCACACTGATAACAGGTGTCAACTTTGAAATAGTACACCTTTTCATGTTTGCATGACTCATTTTTTTTTCAATATACCTTGACCTTATCATATTCTGCATTCGTTGAGTCATATACTTATATTTATATTATTTTTAATAACACTTTTAGATTATTTACCATTATTAATTATTAATTTATATAGTATTAAATATGTCAAATATTTATAACAAAGCTTTAAAGAATTTAGCTACTAGTATTTTTGTATTTTAAAAATCAGGGTATTACAATTCTACCCCTCTATAAAAATAATTTCGTCCTTGAAATTTAAATAAAAATTTTAATATAAGAGACAACTAGTATTACATAATTTTAATAACATAGTCTTATATTTCATTTTATTCAAGAGAAAACATATTTTAGCAAAACTTTAGGTCAAACTTGTTGGGAATCGGTGTATCAAAATAATAGCGGAAGCGGTTTATATAATTTACCAAAAGCCAATTATATATATTTGATTTATTAATCCGATTAATAAATATTCCCAATCAGGATGAAGGTTATACGCGTATAAACAAATAAAAGGAATAAACAACCATAGAGGGTTTTAGTAATCAACCTTTGACGACTACACCGGAATTGTAACACGAGGGTTACAACGAATCTTTGCTAGTAGGAAGTTCACAACCGAGCACAAGATACCCGAGAGTAGAACCGGCCAAGAAGAAGGCGGCGACGATGCTTGGTCGACGGCAAGTGGGTGGCGGCCAAGCTTAGGAGGGTTGCTAGGGTTTTGTGTTTTTATAAAAGTGTGTCTAGGGTTTCCACCTTAATCATCCTTTTATAGAACCCAATCTTACATTAAGGCCCTTTAACATTATACAATTATAATCCTCTTAATAATAATCTAATTAATATTAAGTCCCTCGGGTTTAAACTATTATTATTTCACAAATAATAATCTACCTACTCGTGAACATATACGATTCGTGTACCAACGTGTAACTCTTCGGATCATACCGAGTTAGTTACGTTGACTTTAATTACGGTCGGACATACATATATCCAACAATCTCCCACTTGGACGATTTTAATTAAATGAGTCAACGTGTGCAGGGTTGGACGCCTAGTTGCATCGCACTGCTCTTAACACGGCATGACACTTTACAGTCGTCAAATAGTTCTTTGAGTTCAAGTAACACTTTACTTAACCAATACTATAGCCCTGATAATTCTATCAATAAGTCCCTTCTGTATAGAACATTCGTTGATCATAAGACATGGATCATTCATTCTTATATTGTGATCAACCATTCTCTGTTCTCATCTTTAATTCAAAGTGGTCTAACGAACTACTTTTAGTCCGAGCGTGGCCACACATTTATTCCAGTTTGAGTTAACGAGGGCGCCAGAATGTCTAAACTTCTAATCCTATAGAAGTACATAATTCCATCAGCATCATACAACTTCCACTTAACCTTGGATTTCTCCCAACGCTACCGGGATTACTACCCATGTTTCAGGACAGTGTTAGATAACATCAAAGATTATGCTTGATCAATGTAGTTTAATATGTGCCTAAGGAAAAAGGACAGACTGAACATATCAATATCAAAACATCTCATGACTTAGATCCATGGAGATCGTTTTGAAGTGAGTCACATCTAATATCATTCCCTAGTCATATCTGTGAATTTTGATTCTCAAACTCTTGAGTTATTCATCTCATGAATAAAATCAACTCAATTCACAATAGTCTTACATTCAAATTCATTCCCATGTAATTTGATCGACTACGGATATTTTAGAATACGCTTATTCAAGGATATAAACATACAAATAACGAACACAGTTACAAAATAATTAAACTTGCATTTAACCAATAAATCAAATAACTATTTCAATGTAACTGTTGTAGTTCAAAATTAAAACACCAATACTAACTACAGATCATGCCCACTGTCTAGCAAATCTAAGCCCTATTTTCCAGCATGCTCCTCATGTTTAGCTTGAGGTAGAGGCTTAGTAAAGGGGTAAGCCAGATTTAGATCCGTATGAACTTTGCTTATTATGATGTCTCCACGCTCTATTATCTCTCTAATATAGTGGAATTTTCTGAGTATATGCCTTGTGGTTTGATGCGACCTTGGTTCCTTTGCAAGAGTAATGGCACTAGTATTGTCACACAACATCTCGATCGGTTTCGTTATGCTTGGCACAACGTCGAGATTAGTAATGAACTTCTTCATCCAGGTAGCCTCCTTAGTAGCATCCGATGCTGCATTGTATTCTGATTCACAGGTGGATTGAGCAACCACACTTTGCTTCGAGCTCTTCCAAGTAACAGCCCCACCATTCATAATGAAAACATATCCCGTCTGTGATCTTGAATCGTCACGTCAGTCTGGAAACTTGCATCAGTATAACACTTAACTGACAGCTCCTCATCTAGTCCTCCATATATTAGTAACATGTCCTTAGTCCTTCTTAAGTAGTTAAGAATGTTCTTCACTGCAGCCCAGTGACTCTCTCCTGGATTCTGTTGATATCTACTCGTCATGCTAAGATCATACGATACATCAGGTCTAGTACATAACATGGCGTACATGATGGAACCGATAGTAGAAGCATATGGAACTCTTTCCATTTTCTTCTTTTCCTCTTCGGTCTTAGCACACTGCTCGCTATTAAGAATGGTTCCATGTGCCATGGGCAAGAGCCTCCTTTTTGAGTCTTGCATTGAGAAGCGTCGTATGACCTTATCAATATATGTATTTTGACTTAAACCTAATAACCGCTTTGATCTATCTCTATAAATCTTTATTCCTAGAATATAAGCAGCTTCACCAAGATCTTTCATTGCGAAACATTTTCCCAACCAAGCCTTAACATCTTTTAGCATAGGGATATTGTTTCCAATGATTAGTATGTCATCTACATACAGAATTAGAAAAGTGATATAGCTCCCACTAGACTCCTTGTAAACACACGGTTCATCTTCGTTTTTAATGAAGCCAAACTCTTTAATTTTCTGATCAAAACGAAGATTCCAACTGCGAGATGCTTTCTTTAATCCATAGATGGATTTATTTAGCTTGCACACCTTATTAGAATTACTTGGATCGACAAAACCTTTAGGTTGAACCATATAGACATCTTCAAGTAAGTGTCCATTAAGGAACGCGGTCTTGACATCCATTTGCCATATCTCATAGTCATAATATGCAGCAATGGCAAGTAGAATTCTAATAGACTTAAGCATGGCTACTGGCTAGAAAGTTTCCTCATAATCAATTCCTTGATTCTGAGTGAACCCTTTCGCTACAAGCCTTGATTTGTAGGTTTGCACATTTCCATCCATGTCGGTCTTCTTCTTAAAGATCCATTTGTTTCCTACAGTCCGAACTTCGGTAGGAAGATCAACCAAATCCCAGACTTGGTTATCATACATGGATTGCATCTCTGCATTCATGGCTTCTTGCCATTTCTTAGATTCTGAATCCAACATTGCAGCTTTGTAAGTAGTAGGTTCAGCTTCATCAATTATGAAGATATCGTCATACCTTTCAGGTGCACGATGATCCCTAATACTTCTTCGAACACTTGGTGTTTCTGTTGTTTCTTGAGCCCTCTCAGGCTCAACTTCAACAACTAGATCAGTTACTTCTGGTTTTGTCTGAACAACTGGTTCAGTCACTTATGATTCTCGAATTTCTTCAAGATCCACATGGTTTTCTCCAATCCTTCGCGCCAGAAGCTCTTCCTCCAAGAAAGTGCCTCTGCGTTTACTAAAAATCTTATTTTCAGTGGGGTAGTAGAAAAGGTAACCGATCCTTTTAACGTATCTGAAGAAAACCACTTTTCCTCCTCTGGGATCTAGTTTTTCCGAAGATTCTAGAGTGACATAAGCGTTACATCCCCAGACCTTGAGATAGGATACTTTTGGTTTCTTTCCATGCCATATCTCATAAGGCGTTTTGTCAACCTTCTTCGTTGCAGCTATATTCATAAGTTTTGCGGCAGTTTCCAGAGCATAACTCCAAAAGGAACGTGGGAGGGTTGTTCGACACATCATTGATCGAACCATATCTAATAGAGTTCGATTTCTCCATTCAGACACACCATTATGTTGTGGCGTTCCAGGTGGAGTGAGCTGTCAAACTATTCTACAATCCTTTAGATGGTCGATGAACTCCTGACTAAGATATTCACCGCCTCGATCTGATCGAAGCATCTTAATAGTTCTATTTAGCTGATTCTCTACTTCGTTTTGGTACTCCTTGAACTTTTCAAATGTCTCATGTTTATGCTTCATAAGATAAACATAACCATATCTACTGAAATCATCAGTGAATGTAACAAAGTATCTTTCTCCATGTCTTGGCATTGTTCTGAATGGACCACATACATCTGTATGTACAAGTCCCAACAGATCATTAGCTCTTTCTCCAACATTTGAAAAAAGGTGCTTTTGTTAACTTTCCACTTAAGCATGATTCGCATTTGCTAAACGTTTCCGAACCCTTAGAATCTAAGATTCCTACGGTTTTAAGTTGTTTAACACGGTTCTCGCTTATGTGACCAAGTTTACAATGCCACATATACATATCGTTAAAGTCCAGCTTATTACGTTTATGGGAGATGTTACATAATATGTTATTGTTTTGGATTTCTATCTCATAGATTCCATTGTTTGGTTTTGCATCAAAGTAAAATACATCATTAAAATAAGCAGAAATAAATTCACCATTAAAACGATAATTGAAACCTTCTCCATGCAAAGCAAAAACCGAAACAATATTTCTAGTAACACTAGGAATAAAATAAACATTGTTCAAAACAAGTTCTAAACTAGAAGGAAGTAAAAGAACATATTCTCCAATGGCCTTCACAGCAACTCTTTGTCCATTGCCAACATGGACCTCCAAGTCGCCTTGTTTCAGCTTCTTAATCTTTCTTAGTCCCTGCAAAGCATTACAAATGTGAAAACCACATCCTGTGTCGAACACCCATGTTTTGCAAGAAAAAGAAAAGATTTCAATAACATGTATATACCTGAGGACTCTCCTCCTGAAGCCTTGGCTTGCTTCAGTTCAGCTAAATACTTAGCACAGTTCCTCTTCTAGTGCCCAATTTCATTACAATGAAAACACTTGGCATCCTTCTGAGGCTTCTTATTTGCAACTAATTTGCCTTTGCCCTTCCCTTTGCCCTGATTGCCCCTTTTTTGGTGTTAGGTTTCTTAACATGACCCTCCTTGATCATTAGCACTGGTGGAGTCTTGCTGGGTATATTCACCTCAACAGTTTTGAGCATCTGATGCAGCTCTGCAAGTGTCTTCTCCATCCCATTCATATTGTAGTTCATAGTGAACTGATCATATGACTTAGGCAATGAGTTGAGGATGATATCCCCAGCTAATTCATCACTCAAGGGGGATTCCAGACGAGCCAAGTGATCAACATATGCCTTCATTTTTAGCACATGAGCGCTAACTGATGTACCCTCTTGCATACGAGTGGTTATGGGTGATCTCATCACATCAAACTTTTCATGACGTGCCTTCTGTAGGAACATTTCAACCAGGTGCTCATTCATCTCATATGCCATCTTGTCATCCATGGTCCTTTGAAGTTCAGGAATCATGGATGCTAACATTAAACATGAGACTTTCATAGAGTCATCAAAGTGCTTTGCATAGTTTCTATATGCAACAATTTGCTGATTGATGGGTTCATCAGGGACTGGCGTTTCAAGAACATACAGTTTGTTCTCCGCCTTGAGAACAATTTTCAAGTTGCGGTGCCAGTCCATGAAGTTGGAGTGGTTCAGTTTGTCCTTCTCTAAGATGGACTTAAGAGAGAATTGGGAGGAATTGGTTTCAGTTGACATCTACAAAATTCAAAATTAATTAATTAGTATTTTATGTTTTTAATATCTTAATTTAATTTTATGACCCAAAAACAAAATTTTAATTAAGATGAGATCCTGATTCATCATATGATAGTGAATTGGCTTAAGCACTATCCACTGGTATGATTACGTAGGTAAACAACGATTGTTAATTGTGTCCACTACACGACTCTCCATTTGGGGTTATCCCTTAAAACGATGTATGTTTAACCCCAACTATGCCCACTTGATGAACAAGTGATGTTTTGTCCTTTACTGTTAACTGTAACACCGGCCTATGTTACACAGGAAAAGCAATGATTACCTTCTTTCATGATGGACGCCCAGATGCAGGGTATAGCACTAACACTTGGGGTTCGATTTAGAATGAAGTGTTAACTCGTTAAGGGTGGCATAAAACATCAATTTAAAATTTGGGATTTATTTTAATATTTACCAAAATTATTTTGAATAACTCGTAGCATGAGGCGAGTTACACAATAGTTTATAAAATCCAATTTTATATGATTCGTGATAATAGAAACTCCTTTCCACGCTCGCACGATATAGTTTTAAATACCCTATTAAACTATGTCGGTCGTTTTATCGCGAATGATCTTGTTTTAAATATTAATAAAAACCTTTTATTAAGTATATTTTTCAGTTTTATAAAACTTGTTTTAATAAAACCGTTGTCTTGATTATGAAAATTTTATTTATTTTGGGTTATCTAGATTATTTACAATAAATAAAACACAACCACAAAACACAATAATAAAAATCGAATCGAGCCCCTAATAGGTTGGCCGTTTCGTTTTAGCCAGAAACGAAACGAACTAGTCAAAAGGGTTTCAAAAGCTAATTTTTGAAAGCTCCCACTTGACCCGCGATCTCTATCTTCATGGTACCTGTTCGCCATTAAACTTGATCTTGATCCTGTACTCGAAGGATTACAATAATATATTTGAAAATACAATAAAACCAAATCTATTCTAATCCTATCTATTACATCGGATCCAATATCCGCAACAAAATATGTGACAACCCGAACTTTCAAGGTCAGTGTCTGGTAGTCACGCGATCCTGTTTCTTGCTATTTCTCGTTCATATTCTCTTCGATGATAAAAATTAAGTAAACACTTGTGACTGGAATGTAATTGCTAAATGAATGATGTGATTGGATATGTCTACTTGTGTGTAACTGTTTAACTACAAGAAATCGTTAAAACATTTCTGCGTGTCGAATAACTGATCCAAGGAGTTAACATTGTTAGCACTTTTGGGCTACCAGCCTTTGGGCCACATATTTACATTTCATTGGATCACTAAATTCACAACATGGACTAACCGAGCCCATTACACACCTTGTGTATTTCCATTCTGATTTCGGCCCACTTGTGATTATTTGGTATGATAATAAAGTGTATACGTAACTTTCCCATACCCTCATTATCTCAACATAACAAACCCTACCCCCTTGGAAGTGCGACGATAGGAGAACCCCCCCTCTCGTGAAGCTGTACGTTGTGTTCATCTTGTACCTTGACTCGTTCGGTTAGTGTAACCTCCTTATATTCTGAATCGAGTTCTTTTCTCATGCATGCATAATTGTATAGATGGTTATGTCTGATTGTGTTGTATTTGATGTCATGTGTGTTAATTAATTTCAAGATAATGAGTTTCTTGGTGATTAGGTATGTAATTATGAACTGGTTATGAGAATAATCATGGGGTTCGATGACTTAGGCTTGAATTAGGATATCACTTACAAGCGGTTCAAACATAAACGACTCTTTAATATGTGGTAATCGGCTGGATTGTTATCCGTACATTGATTAGGGGTTGCTAGCAAGTCTTGAATAAAATCGGTCACGAAACATGATTGTTGTTTGATTATATCGTCGGTACATGATACAGACGTTTATATGATGAATAGGTTGATGATCAATTAAAATGCTGATGATTAGAATTGTTACACGTGATTGTGATTATATGTGGATGATGTGAATCATTGATCTAGGATTTGTATGTGTTATAAATTGATAAATAGGCTCAATGAATCTTTAAATCAGAATCGATATTGACGGCTTAGTATTACTCGTTGAACTAATTGTTAATTGTTGTGTAAATGGTTTTGAATCAAACACTGTTGATTAAGTGAATCGGCTAGAGGTCACGTTTCTTATAAACATCACATAATGTGTTTTAGAACACCAAAAAGAAATCTGATTAGGTGGGTTGTTGTGGGAATCGGGTGTGCGGGGTGGGCTGCCAAATTAGTCCACTAGATAGTTATTATGGGCCGCACACATTCTGGTTACATTGGGCCGCCGGAAACAGTTCAAGGGCACATGGCTTGGGTCCCTTTCCTTCACAAACTGTGCTGCCACATGTAAACAGGCCGTGTGACTGGGCCATGAGTCCAATTTTCTCCGCAAAAGCCCAGTCACGTAGGCCAGTTTAGGGGATGACTTCGGTTGGGCTTTGCACAAATAATGGGCCATATAACACTTGTAACGGGCCCTGTTTAAGTCATTGGGCCGCACCCTAGACTTTAGAGGAACGGATCACACTCATTGTTTGGGCTTAGGGGTGGTTGGGCCGGGTAAGATGAGTGTTTGAAACTTGGATTGCGTGTTAATTGTTGGGCCTTATTCTCTTATGATTAACAGTTAGCTACAAGTGATAAAATGAAACATGCGTGTACGGTCCTAACTTGCAATGTGAATATGTGTTGGTATGAATACTTGCTATAACCTGTGTGATATTATAAGCCATACTTGTCTGCCACATGTGGAATATATACAATGAATAAGTGGATTCTGTCAAAGCGAAACTGACTATCATTGGAACCATATCAGGGTTTGGGGTGTCCAACGATAAAACAAGTAATTAGTCTTACCGAGCAATCTAAGGTGAGTTCATCTCTTGAGTATGCGTCCCGGTGGTTGGGACAGTTAGTGGGTATCCCGGGGAGGGATAAGTCTTTTGGGTAAAAACGGGAATGTTGGATAATATATTCTTCCTATCACCTTTAAAGTCCCTCCGTGTTGTTTGGTTACCTGGGAGGTAACATGGTATTAGTTAGTAGCGCTACTTAGGTTTGGCAACCTCACCCCGTATCTGGGAGGACGGGTGTTGAACTAATGACCTTGTCATGACCAATGCTTTGATAGGAGCATTGGAGAAAGGGTAAATTAATCAGAAGCCGTCTTGTATTCGGGTTATTATCAACATTACTTTCAGAATTAAATTCAATGGATTAAGTAATCACTTGGTAACTAACGTTTTCGTAAAACTATGAACTCACCAGCGTTGTCTGACGCACTTGTTACATGCTCGCAGGTCATTAGGTATGTTGGATTTGGGAACTTGCTGTCTGGAGTAGCAGGAGTAGTCATGGGTCGATTGGAGGGATTTATGTGATTGGATTCTTGATACTATACATTGGTTTTAAACAGTTTAACTTTGGTTTATTGTTTGCTTCCGCTGAACATATTGGTTTTCATTTAAACTTGTTGATGGTATTTTATTAATGATTGAGAACTTTATTTAGAAACTTGTATGGGTTCAATGTAATTAGTGGCTCATTGTTGGTACGTCACACACCTATCAGGGACACTCCCTAGGTGGTATTTTGGGGGTGTGACAGTTTGGTATCAGAGCCACTGGTTATAGTGAACTTGGTTTTAAAACGTTTTTATAAGACCAGACTATAACCGAACATATCCGAAATCGACCATGACACTCAGCTCCAGATTGCAAGGTTCGTTTCCCGTTTACTATTGCATAGCATATCTAGCATACACTTATGTATGACATTACACGTGAATGCACACCTGACACTGTAGTATAAGTCCTTATATTATCAACCCCTGTTATGTGAACTGTTAGTGTGACACTACCCTTCGACTATTGCGATTCTTGATCCTGTAAAACCTTCCGTTTGCTATTTGAATGTGGGGGAACCTTTTAGCGCAAGTTAAGAGGCACTGAGATAAGCATGCAAATCGCCTTATTATTATGGGTGCACACATAATAATTAAGTGAGGTGTGTGTGAGTCCCAGTGAGGCTTAACGAGTGTGAAAAGGGTTCCGCTCTGTTAATTGATGTTATGTTAGAACTCAGTTGTCTATGGAGGTCATAGTAATGCTTGACTCCTACTTGAACTTGCATTTTAAATCTTCCCCTCTTCTTGTATAGAAACATGAGCGGACGAGCCCATGGACGTGGCCACATTGCTATGACTTAGGCCGAATTAACCAACTTGATCAACACTCGTGTGGCTGAAGCCCTAGCGGCTTACCAGGCTGGTATGATATGTGCCAATCACTTTCTATCCTTGTGTCGTATACTCGAACCTTACCTGTATGTTGTACGTTCTTTTTCTTTAGGTCAACCTGAGAATCAAAACAATCCACCTGCCTGCACATTTAAGACCTTCATGGATTGCAAGCCACAGACCTTTAGTGGGACTGAGGGAGCTGTGGGACTCTTGCGTTGGTTTGAGAAGGCCGAATCTGTGTTTGCTATGTGCAACTGTCCCTTGGGGGACCGGGTGAAGTATGCTTCTGGCACGCTCGAGGATGGTGCCTTGACATGGTGGGATGCCCAAGTTCAGATGTTGGGCATTGAGATGGCGAATGCCACTACTTGGGATGAATTCAAGGAGCTGATGCGAGAGGAGTACTACCCTCGTGATGAGATACAAAAGCTTGAAAATGAGTACTATAATCTGAAGATGGAGGGATCAGAGATCAAGGCATACACGAAGAGGTCTCATGAGCTAGCAACCTTATGTCCTAACCTATCTCGACCTCCACCTCGAAGAATTGAGTTGTACCTCAAGAGCCTAGCACCAGCTGTGAAGGGTTATGTCACTGCTGCAAACCTTAACAATCTACCTCAGATCATCCGCTTAGCTCACAAGATCACTGACCAGGAGGTGGAGCGTGGCTCGCTACCGCCTCGTGTTTCTGCTACTACCCTTGTTGCTACCGTTACCACACCTGCTAGTGATAACAAGCGAAAATGGAACGATGCTGACAAAGCAACCAGTGCCAGCCAATCCCAGAAAAGGGCAGACAACAGCATCCACCGCAGTTTTAGCCAGTCGTCTTCTGTGAACCAGAATCAGAGCAATAATTCAAATCAGGGTTTTTACGCGGGAAAGCTACCAAAGTTGATAAGTGTATGTTCCACCATCACGGGCCATGCACCCGGGTATGTCATAGGTGCAACAAAGTGGGTCAATGGCTAAAGATTGTAGGGTCTGGCTTCCAAAGCAGCCGCAGCCGCAGCAGCAGCCACAACAACCGGAGAGGCAACAGCCTCAACAGAATCGGGGAAATCAAAAGGGGTGTTTTCAGTGTGGTGAAGAGGGTCATTTTAAGCGGGATTGCCCTCAGCTTAACCAAAAAGGCTGGCTACAACAACAACACAGGGAATAACAACAACGGGAACAACGGTGGGAATGGGGCACATGGAAGAGTATTTACTATTAGCGCTGGGGAAACTCGTAATGATGGCAATGTTGAGACCGGTACGTCTTCTTTGAACGATCTTTTTGCTTCTGTTTTATTCGACTTTGGTGCCGATTTGAGTTATGTGTCTTTGGGGTTCAGTCGTCAGTTAGGACTAACTCCCATCCATCCTGTAAATAAGCATGTAGTAGAATTAACTGATAGTAAATCGATAGAGGCTTCTCATGTTCTTTTTGGTTGTAAACTTGATCTCAGGGGTCAAGTGTTCGACATTGACCTACTTCCCTATACTCTCGTAAGTTTTGACGTGGCCGTTGACATGGAATTGGTTATCTATGCCTCAAGCGGAAATTCTCTGTAAAGAGAAAATCGTGCGTATCCCTCTCCTTAGTGGGGAATCCTTATCAGTTCAAGGTCATCGTAGTGGTGCCATGGTTGGCATCATCTCAGCCATGAAAGCCCAGAAGTATCTACGAAAGGGCTACCTTGCTATTCTAGCTCTCGTCACCAATTCGCAACCTGAGGAAAGGAAGATCGAGGATCTTCCAGTTGTTCGTGAATTTTCTGACGCGTTTTCTGAAGAGTTACCTGGTTTACCTCCACATCGTCAGGTGGAATTTCAAATTGACCTTATGCAAATTCAGATTCCTTCTGGGATACAGCAATCCCTTGGGTTCGCTGGATACTACCACAGATTCATCATGGGATTTTCGAAGATTGCGCAACTTCAACCTCCTTAGCACAACGGGGAGCTGTGAATTCATGGGAAATAAAACAGGGGAACGCCTTTTCAACTTTTGAAACCCAACCCTGCAACGCACAGAGCATCACTTCTATCCGAGGGTGCTGATGATCTGGCGGTATACCATGATGGTTCGGATCAGAGTCCCAGTTACACACCGATGCAACATGAGAGGGCGATGGCTTACGGGGTGGACTTACAGGAAGAACTGCACGAGTCACGACCTACGGTGGAAGCCATGGTCTTTAGATTTAAGTTGGAGGCATTACTTGGACGGTACCAAATGCACTACCTAGACCGATCACAAGGGCCTCCCGTATACCCTTGTTTCGAAGGAAGAGAGTTCTCAAGATTAACCCATGCGGGGCATGGGGAAGCAACCTTTGGCAGGTCGGACGATATTTACTACTTCATGGAACGAATATGGACCTCACTATACAGCAACCTTAGGGAACCGGTGCAGGCGAAGCACACGGGCCTCGATATCCTATTCATCTGAGTTTCGATATGATGTATTAAAGCCTGAAGACCATGTACTGGTGACCGGGCCTGAAGGCCCATATAGCCACGCATGAGAACGATGGTTGACTTATGGGAAAGTCAAGGTGGGATATTAGCAACCAGAAACACGTGTATGGAAATGAGAACAGACTGCCATGGATTTTGTTACTAGTCTACTTACAACTCGAAACGGAAACATTATCACCTGGGTGATCATTGATGGACTCAAGTTACCTGTACACATTGTGTTGAAAGTCTCACCCTGGGAGGGTGTGGTACGCTTGGGAAGCGTGACAAGCTTAATTTACGTTACGTTGGGTTATTTGGAATTCTGGAAAGAATCGGTCACGTCGCCTAAAACTCGGGTTACCCGACGAATTGGGAGTCTAAAGCAGTGTTTGTCCGACGGAACGCTGGTGATACCTTCTTAGAGTCTGAGGCTAATGACAAGTTGCAATTGTCAAGGTGTCTATTGAAATCATGCCCCAGGAGGTTAAGGTTTGCGAGCACTTTCAAATTCCAATTATGAGAGTTCGTTGGAACTCAAGACTAAGTATCCGCAATCATACGAATCTGCTGAATCAATTCCGATGCAACTGGTGAATTTTGAGGACGAAATTCCCTTTCAAGTTGGGGATGATGTGGCACCTGAGAATAATCCGCAACAATCTTGATTTCTCACTTCACTCCTTTGTGATTACTTGTTAAATTTCGGGATGAAATTTCTTTCAAATTGGGGATGATGTGACAACCCGAACTTTCAAGGTCAGTGTCTCGTAGTCACGCGATCCTGTTTCTTGCTATTTCTCGTTCATATTCTCTACGATGATAAAAATTAAATAAACACTTGTGACTGGAATGTAATTGCTAAATGAATGACGTGATTGGATATGTCTACTTGTGTGTAACTGTTTAACTACAAGAAATCGTTAAAACGTTTCTGCGTGTCGAATAACTGATCCAAGGAGTTAACATTGTTAGCACTTTTGGGCTACCAGCCTTTGAGCCACATATTTACATTTCATCGGATCACTAAATTCACAACATGGACTAAGCGAGCCCATTACACACCTTGTGTATTTCCATTCTGATTTCGGCCCACTTGTGATTATTTGGTATTTCTTGACCACCAGCCCACTTGTGATTATTTGGTATGATAATAAAGTGTATACGTAACTTTCCCATACCCTCATTATCTTAACGTAACAAACCCTACCCCCTTGGAAGTGCGACGACAGGAGAACCCCCCTCTCGTGAAGCTGTACGTTGTGTTCATCTTGTACCTTGACTCGTTCGGTTAGTGTAACCTCCTTATATTCTGAATCGAGTTCTTTTGTCATGCATGCATAATTGTATAGATGGTTATGTCTGATTGTGTTGTATTTGATGTCATGTGTGTTAATTAATTTCAAGATAATGAGTTTCTTGGTGATTAGGTATGTAATTATGAACTGGTTATAAGAATAGTCATGGGGTTCGATGACTTAGGCTTGAATTAGGATATCACTTACAAGCGGTTCAAACTTAAACAACTCTTTAATATGTGGTAATCGGCTGGATTGTTATCCGTACATTGATTAGGGGTTGCTAGCAAGTCTTGAATAAAATCGGTCACGAAACATGATTGTTGTTTGATTATATCGTCGGTACATGATACAGACGTTTATATGGTAAATAGGTTGATGATCAATTAATATGTTGATGATTAGAATTGTTACATGTTATTGTGATTATATGTGGATGATGTGAATCATTGATCTAGGATTTGTATATGTTATAAATTGATAAACAGGCTCGATGAATCTTTAAATCAGAATCGATATTGACGGCTTAGTATTACTCGTTGAACTAATTGTTAATTGTTGTGTAAATGGTTTTGAATCAAACACTGTTGATTAAGTGAATCGGCTAGAGGTCACGTTTCTTATAAACATCACATAATGTGTTTTAGAACACCAAAAAGAAATCTGATTAGGTGGGTTGTTGTGGGAATCGGGTGTGCGGGGTGGGCTGCCAAATCAGTCCACTAGATAGTCATTCTGGGCCGCACACATTTTGGTTACATTGGGCCGCCGGAAACAGTTCAAGGGCACATGGCTTGGGTCCCTTTCCTTCACACACTGGGCTGCCACATGTAAACAGGCCGTGTGACTGGGCCATGAGTCCAGTTTTCTCCGCAAAAGCCCAGTCACGTAGGCTAGTTTAGGGGATGACTTCGGTTGGGCTTTGCATAAATAATGGGCCATATAACACTTGTAACGGGCCCTGTTTAAGTCATTGGGCCGCACCCTAGACTTTAGAGGAACAGATCACACTCATTATTTGGGCTTAGGGGTGGTTGGGCCGGGTAAGATGAGTGATTGACACTTGGATTGCGTGTTAATTGTTGGGCCTTATTCTCTTATGATTAACAGTTAGCTACAAGTGATAAAATGAAACATGCGTGTACGGTCCTAACTTGCAATGTGAATATGTGTTGGTATGAATACTTGCTATAACCTGTGTGATATTATGAGCCATACTTGTCTGCCACATGTGGAATATATACAATGAATAAGTGGATTCTGTGTAAGCGAAACTGACTATCATTGGAACCATATTAGGGTTTGGGGTGTCCAACGATAAAACAAGTAATTAGTCTTACCGAGCAATCTAAGGTGAGTTCATCTCTTGAGCATGCGTCCCGGTGGTTGGGACAGTTAGTGGGTATCCCGGGGAGGGATAAGTCTTTTGGGTAAAAATGGGAATGTTGGATAATATACTCTTCCTATCACCTTTAAAGTCCCTCCGTGTTGTTTGGTTACCTGGGAGGTAACATGGTATTAGTTAGTAGCGCTACTTAGGTTTGGCAACCTCACCCCGTATCTGGGAGGACGGGTGTTGAACTAATGACCTAGTCATGACCAATGCTTTGATAGGAGCATTGGAGAAAGGGCAAAGTAAATCAGAAGCCGTCTTGTATTCGGGTTATTATCAACATTACTTTCGGAATTAAATTCAATGAATTAACTAATCACTTGGTAACTAACGTTTTCGTAAAACTATGAACTCACCAGTGTTGTCTGACACACTTGTTACATGCTCGCAGGTCATTAGGTATCTTGGATTTGGGAACTTGCTGTCTGGAGTAGCAGGAGTAGTCATGGGTCGATTGGAGGGATTTATGTGATTGGATTCTTGATACTATACATTGGTTTTAAACAGTTTAACTTTGGTTTATTGTTTGCTTTCGCTAAACATATTGGTTTTCATTTAAACTTGTTGATGGTATTTTATTAATGATTGAGAACTTTATTTAGAAACTTGTATGGGTTCAATGTAATTAGTGGCTCATTGTTGGTACGTCACTCACCTATCAGGGACACTCCCTAGGTGGTATTTTGGGGGTGTGACAAAATACAAATAAAAAATACTATTACATCGGATCCAATATCCAGAAAAAAATACAAATCAAAATAAAACCATAACCAACACAACCATGAAAAGGTCATAACCTAGGGCTCGATTCACATCAAAATCCATAGACAACCAAAAGCTTTTGATCTTTTGTCAAAACAAATAATTTTTGACAAATAAAACATAGATCAAAATTATAACTTTACCATTTATGCGTGTGTAACCGTGGCTCTGATACCACTGTTGGGAATCAGTGTATCAAAATAATAGCGGAAGAGGTTTATATAATTTACTAAAAGCCGATTATATAAATTTGATTTATTAATCCGATTAATAAATATTCCCAATCAGGATCAAGGTTATACGCGTATAAACAAATAAAAGGAATAAACAACCATAGATGGTTTTAGTAATCAACCTTTGACGACTACACCGGAATTGTAACACGCGGGTTACAACGAATCCTCACTAGTAGGAAGTTCACAACCGAGCACAAGATACCCGAGAGTAGAATCGGCCAATAAGAAGGCGGCGGCAATGCTTGGTCGACGGCAAGTGGGTGGCGGCCAAGCTTAGGAGGGTGGCTAGGGTTTTGTGTTTTTATAAAAGTGTGTCTAGGGTTTCCACCTTAATAATCCTTTTATAAAACCCAATCTTACATTAAGGCCCTTTAAGATTATACAATTATAATCCTCTTCATAATAATCTAATTAATATTAAGTCCCTCGGGTTTAAACTATTATTATTTCACAAATAATAATCTACCTACTCGTGAACATATACGATTCGTGTACCAACGTGTAACTCTTCGGATCGTACCGAGTTAGTTACGTTGACTTTAATTACGGTCGGACATACATATATCCAACAAAACTTTGAACGATGGCTTAGAAAAATACATATATATAGACTAAGCTAATGCTTTGGTGGCAGACTAGGAGTCTTAAACCAACATCTACCCATTATCGCACATGTTTTGTTTTAAAAAAATCGACAGGAAAGAGCCTGAGCTCTTATACCATAACTGTAACACACCAACCCGGCTCAGGCTGACGTGTCACTTATACAGTACATCAGAGGTCAAAACATCATTCCATAAATTGTAAAACTTTACATTATTTCAAAAAGTCAGAATTATTGTACAAAACATTTTAAAATTTTATGAAAATCCATTTGCGTCTTTAATCCCTCGAACCGTCCATCCAAGACTTCTCGAAAATCCTTGTAACCTAACGTACGTAAGAAGACAAATGTACGGCTGAGTAAATGGGGTTTACTCAGTGGGAAAACAATAATGCAATATACATTTTCTTAACAATATCTATAGATCAAACAATATATATATATAACACATATTCAGTCAGTCACCTTCAGTGCGTCACATTCAGTAGTTCAGTGCGTAGTCAGTTCACATTCAGTGCGTCACATAATCACATTCAGTAGTTCACATTCAGTTTTCAGCGCGTCACCTTTCGGTGCGACACAATCAGTAGTTCAGTGCATCATAATCAATATTTGCTAAAACAATATAACTATGTATTTAAATATAATAGCACAAAATCTTGAAGATCACAAAAGCATACAGTAACGAATCTAAGTTTCCAACTATGAGGTAGTAGAAATCTAAATTCGTACACATATGTGGGGAAGGGTCCGTACCTTACAAGATGAACACAAAGCTGAGATAACAGATTACGTCTTAGACGCATGGAGACATACAATATATTATTGTTATAATCTAGTTTTCAAATCATGATGCTTTTGTTTAGTTCATTCATTAATTTGTTGATAAGGGTTTTAAAATTCATGGTTAACTATTACCATATACTATTTTAATAATTTTATAAAAATTTAAACTGCATATTATATAATGATTTTTAAACAAGTTCTAATATATAATTAAATATAATCCATATATTTTTCGTAAAATCTTAAACATTGGAAAAGACATACTTATAGACATTTAGTAATATTCATTAGATTTAATAAAAAAATTAGCTATTAAGACTTTCGAACAATTAAAAACTATTTACTTTTTTTAAGAAAGTTATCTATATGTATTTTTAAAAAAAATTTGTGTAATGAAAAAAATAAGTAAAAGATGTCAATTGATAACTAATAATACTATCTAATAATTTCATTTTCTTTTGCACAACGGATGGTGAAACAAAATAAATAAAACACAAGAAGTTGTTTATGAAAATCAAATTCTAATAAAAGACTATCAATAATGCCACATGACATTTTCTCCACCAATTCATTAATATTAATGATATTATTAATTAATATCTAATTCTAATTTATAATTAAAAAATATATAAATTATCTATAGTTTTAAAACCTTTGATTTTATTACTTCTTAAAATGAATAAGCATAATCCTACATGACATTCCATCAATTCATTAATATTAATGATATTACTAATTAATATCTAATTCTAATTTATGATTAAAAAATATATAAATTATCTATAATTTTAAAATCTATGATTTTATTATTTCTTAAATGGATAAGCATATGGTTTAGTTTACGTTATCTGTTTTGCGTAAATCAAGTTTGAGAAAAAATAATTGGTATTATCTAAGAAACATGGTATTACCCTATTAAAATGTTATTTTTATAGTGTTACGTCATTAAAAATGTAATTTTTTAATTATATGTATCAATATTTCATATCAACACCATAAAAATATGTAAAATAATAACACTCGGATTTGAGTTTATATATTAGAAATAATGTAGTGAAGTGATTATTTCAGCTAAATATTTTGTGATGAATTTATCTATTAATTCAAACAAAAATTAATTAATTAATAATATTATTAATGAATTGAAAGAAAGAATATTATATGACATTAACTGAATTTTTTATTAGAATTAGATATACCATTACCCATCACAATACATCTCCATCACCACCATTTTTAGTCATCAACTCTATCTCAATTAAGATTCAACAGTCTTCTCATTATTATCCCAAAATTTTAAAGAAACCTTTATGTGTTCATCGATTTTTTTTCTACTTCGTTTCATTCCCCACACTACTAGAAAAGTGCATAATTTCCTACGGAAATTTCCTACACAATTATTTTTGTCACAGATTCAAACACGTTTGTGACAAATTTCCTACGATTTTTTTTTTCCAAAATTCTATGTCAAATTTTTGACGCAACAATGACAGAAAATAAAAAAACCCTAATTAATTGACAGTTGCGTCACAGATCTGTTAGAAATAATCTACAAAAAGGTTGATTATTAAATCATTTCCTACAAGTTTGTGACAAAATATTTATTCTTTAGTTTAATTAAACATTCCGTCGGAACTGCGTCACAAGTTGCGACACATTTCCGACAACTAAGTCATATTACTTAATTTTATTAAAAATAAATACAAGGATATACACTTCTATATTTATATATAATAGTAAAATTAGTATAATAATTAAAAATTATTATATTTCCTACACATTTGTGACAAAATATTTATTTTTTAGCTGATTTAATCGTTCCGTCAGAATTGTGTCACAACTTGTGACACATTTCCGACAAACAGTTTATTTCTTACTACTAAAATTATATATAATAGTAAAATTAGTATATAATAATTAAAAATTATAATATTTCCTACACATTTGTGACAAAATATTTATTTTTTAGCTGATTTAATCGTTCCGTCAGAATTATGTCACAACTTGTGACACATTTCCGACAAACAGTTTATTTCTTAGTTCAGAATATTTATTTCCTACACATTTGTGACAAAATATTTATTTTTTAGCTGATTTAATCGTTCCGTCAGAATTGTGTCACAACTTGTGACACATTTCCGACAAACAGTTTATTTCTTAGTTCAGAATATTTATTTCCTACACATTTGTGACAAAATATTTATTTTTTAGCTGATTTAATCGTTCCGTCAGAATTGTGTCACAACTTGTGACACATTTCCGACAAACAGTTTATTTCTTACTAGTAAAATTATATATAATAGTAAAATTAGTATAATAATTAAAAATTATTATATTTCCTACACATTTGTGACAAAATATTTATTTTTTAGCTGATTTAATCGTTCCGTCAGAATTGTGTCACAACTTGTGACACATTTCCGACAAACAGTTTATTTCTTAGTTGATTTAATCGTTCCGTCAGAATTGTGTCACAACCTGTGACACATTTCCGACAAAAAGTAGGAGGATAAACTGGTTAAGGCGTTACGGTTCTAAACGAGAGGTCACGAGTTCGATCCTTGCAAGGGCCGGTTCTTTAAAGAAGACCCCCTTTTTACCGATTTCAGATTTTCTAGTAGTGCCAAGATAAGGATGAGATTTAAGAATTTTCTTCACATTCTTTACGTATCGTGTTATAACATAATATAGAAATTTAATTGTTATATAAATATATTATTTTATATATATCTAATTATTATTACTAAAGTAACAAATAAATATAAAGTATTTGCTTAAACACGTCATTTATAGTGAGTAATGTTATATTGTCTTTAACTTAGTATGGATAGTTCATGTTAGGGTAATATGTGTTTATATCAAAACTTATTTTTAACGTGTGCAATATCAAGAATAATTCAAATTTCGTAATTATTTTGTTATTTGAATACAACCAATCTTATCATTCAACCCGTGTAAGACACGGGACTATAAACTAGTAATAATAATAAAACAATTACCTTAGAGTTTCATTATCTTTCTCTACACAGTTGTTCGACAAATGATATTTCCATATTTCCAATAGGAAAAGTAAAATGATTGCTTGATTGGTTTTCAAGTAGAGGATAAAAACCCTTAATTTATAGTAGAATTTTCTTATAAAGAAGAGAATTTCCTTGGTGAAGAAGGCACAGTGATAACAGGTGTCAACTTTGAAATAGTACGCCTTTTCATGTTTGCAAGACTCATTTTTTTTTCAATATCCCTTGACCTTATCATATTCTGCATTCGTTGAGTCATATACTTATATTTATATTATTTTTAATAACACTTTTAGATTATTTACTATTATTAATTATTAATTTATATAGTATTAAATATGTCAAATATTTATAACAAAACTTTAAAGAATTTAGCTACTAGTATTTGTGTATTTTAAAAATCTGGATATTACAGAGCCCGACTATTGTCCCGCACGTACTGACATACGTGCACCACGCGGCTTCCTAGTTTGCGGTGGTGGTTGCGGTTGCTCCGCGGGCTCATCGGCTCGTCCTTTTGTGGAGGCGGCGGCCTTTGTGGAGGTGGATAAGTAGGTGTATAAACAAAGGTAATCTGGTTAAATTATTGGTCCCATTCATCAGGACCCTGGTATTGTGAACCTGCATAAGATGCAATATCACTTGAGAGTTAGATTGGGTGGATATGGGACCCAGATGGTGGCATCTCCGGATCAGAATCGTCATACGGTTTGTTTTGTTGATTTAGTTGGTTTTGGCTAACAGGTGGGGTGTTAATTAATTGGTTTGGATCAAATGAGTCATGAAAAGAATGTAAGTGAGAATGGTGTTAGTGCTGAGAATTGGATGAATGATGTGAATGATTATAGTGAGAGGAATGGTGTGAAAAAGAGTGACTTTCATATTGCGACGAGTGAGACTAGCTTGAATACTGCGGATGGTCCGAGCTATGGGATTGAGAGCGTATATGTCCTGATGGTCCTCTTCTCATTGGACATTTTCCTTGTCCTCATCCTCTGATTTTGGGCAGCATATTACCAGTTAAATATCAAAAACAATAACAATAACTTAATAATAATACGAGTAATCCTAGGTCAATGCCTAGACTCAAAAAGTCTAAGGATTATGTTATTTTTGATATTTGAGATTAAACACAAAAGGCTAGTGTTTAATTCACTCAAACATTGGCTCTGATACCAACCTGTCACACCCTGATTTCCCGGTGAGCCCGGACTTGGGGTAAATGACAAATTGATACAGATACACAAATAACACAACGGAAGTCTTGGGAATTAAAATACTATTGCAAATTACAAGTGTCCGAATGTTCAAAATTATATATAGATGGAAATGTATAGAAGATCCACAGGTGGATCGAAAATAAACAAAATGACTAAGTAAACAGACTACTAGGCTTCAATGCATTGAGTTACAAATTCCACTTAAGCATTTACCGGGCAACTTCCCGCCTATTTACGTATCTTGCAACATGCGCTCAGTCTTTTGAAGATACGTCAGTTTACACTGGTAAATACAAATAACCGACACATTTTTGAAAATATTTCAAATCCATTTTGAGGGCACTAGGCACATGTATTTTCATAAATAACTTGGGATAATATATGTCTCTTGTATTCAGTTTTACAAGCTTGTCAATACATATGGGGGCCGATACTAAACACCGATAACATGATTAACCGACACGCCACTTTAACCCATAAAAGGGTATCCCCAATATGGGTAAGAAAATTTTTTATGATAGAATTAGCATCTGTCGGGTGTATGCCTACACCCGGTGCTTAAGTCGTGGCCGTTTGCAATTAAATGAGCCGAGGATATCCAGGACACGGTTGCATTAACTCCCAATGTTTAAGTTATCGAGCAAAACGAATTAAAACAGGTTATGCGGATTTTTAGTCACAATCCGACATTTAATCCCATCCCCGACCAAGCGGTAATAATTTACCATATCCCAAGCCCGTATAGGGAAAATAGGTTGAGAGTATTTACCTGGCTTAAATTTTACAATCCAAGATATATATATATAAGCACAGCCGATCAAACAAAGTAACTATCAAGGTTTTCAATTCAATGGACGCCCTAGTATGGAATGAATGGTATAATAACCAATTAGAATGTTAACGGGTCTTATTCAAGTCATAGACTTGGACCGGTTAACCAGTTATATAAAGAAAATAGTACGGTACGCTAGATTAAGCGGTGACCGGATAGAATGTAGTTTAAACCCTCACAAGTATTAAGACTTGTATAATATGGGTAAACAAATATACATTCTGGAATTTATAAGAATTTGAAGGAGTTTGACCCAATTCGGTTAACTTACGTAAACTAAGTTACATAAGTCAACCATACGCGCATAAGCGGTATCGGGTGATCGGATGAGTCATAAACGAGTTCATTGTGCCAAAACATCTTAATTATGTTACCATATTAGTAGGTTTTATCAATTATATGTTCACCATTGTTTAAAACCAATTTATGAACCAAAAGGGCATTTAAGGCATAATGTATGAACTTGTATAAAAACCCGACAACTGATTATGATCAAATAGTATAACCTCAGAAGGTTATCCTATACATAAATATGATCATAATGCAACTTCAAATCAATAGCTAAGTTGGCTAATTCGGGTCAGAATCGAAAGTCAAAGCAGAAGTCAAACTGCTTGACTTTCGGTTGCAAACCGAGCTATAAACTGGAAATGACAAGCTGAACATGCTTAGACATGTTCTAATATTATTTACCAACTGATATAGTGTCAAAATTATGTGTTTAAATGTTTATTAGTTCAATTTATAAGTTTTCCGACAAACTGCGTTTTGACTTTTAATTAAACATAACTTTGACTCATCATTTGACAAACTTAACGTGATCTTCAGGAGGTGCCCTCTTAGGGGATTGTCACTTACCTTATTATGATCACATAGCCATGTTCAATTCGAACAATGGCTGGACCATAATGGTCTTAACCGAAAGTCAAAGCAAAAGTCAATTTGCTTGACTTTTGGCTAAATACTTAGCCTATAAAATGAAATAGCTGAGAAGGAACACTTACTAATGATCCAAAAAGAACAAGAACCCAGTTGGAGGCCTTCTTAAGTCAGGAAGCAGCTCCAAGAGTATAAGAGGAGAAGAAATGAGAATGAGCAAAGAATGAGGAAGTTAAGCTTGCTATTTATAATAGTTGAGGTGTTGTAAGATCATGAAATGTGTTAGGGTTGATCTAAAATGTCTCTAGGTGGTTTTGAGGTGTCAAGACCTGAGCATATAACACCCGTCTCATATATATAAGAATTTAATATAAAATGGACATTTTTGAACCAAAACTTCGATTAACATTTCATACCAAACGGAAGTTTTCATAAAGTTAACATATTAGATAACTACTACTAGTTTTTAACATTTTCAAAAAAAAACAAATATTTAAGTGTCTACAATATAAACGTTGTCTTTAACAAAGTTAACAAATCGCGGAAGCTTCAAAAGTTCGTGTTCGGTTCTTCAAAACATGCATGATCGCCATCCGGAAAGACCCCATCATCACCTAGAGTCAAAACCACTTAAAAGATTAGTTTTGACATTGATATTCTGCATATACTCAAGTTCTAGTATCGAATCATCGAAATTAAAATAAAATTTCAGTTTTGGTCCTGTCGCGTGTCGCGCCAAAACCCCCTCGAGTTGTCGCGTGTCGCGAGGACTCCCGCGTGTCGTGCCAGATCCAAAGGATCCTGTCGCGTGGCGCAGGGGAAACCATTTTCCAGCAGGTGCAGGTTTTTGACCTGCATTTCCTGCCAGCTCCGAAATTCACCAATATTAACTTCAAATGCACATAACTTTTGATCCTTAGGTCCGTTTTAGGTGATTCCTTTTCCTATACGTCTGTAATTTAATTACCGACGTGTCTATTACAATTATCATACCGAAAATTTGGTTTACGGACCGAACGACTAAGAATCACTATACAATTGTTCGACCCATTATATTTACACCCATTTTGCTGCCATTGCATTAGTAACCATAAGGCGCTTTTGCCCAACATCCGGGGCTTATTATCCCCGGCATTTCATTACCAATCTTATGGCTTCATGCTCTTGTGATTGTCAACGCAAAATGCTAATTATCAAACACTCACACTACTAATTACATAATTATTCGACCCACCCGTTTGGCTCATCTATGGAATCCTCCATTATAATGACTACCAAACGATTCCTAGTTGATTCTTAACCTATTAATTCAAGTAGTGAACATCGTCACCTCAATCAACACATCTTTTATTCTAAAACACAACTATACATGATCGAATATCAAATTTACTTAATGTAACGAATCGAGTTACATACCTTCAAAGCAAACCCTTCAAACGCGCGTCACCACCGGCTTGTCCACTAGACGCTCCGGCTTCCTTTCCTATAGAGTTCAACCATAGCATGTTTAGAACTCTTTTCTCAACATATATCCATAGTTTGCCGAAACATTACAAATATGTGTTTTAACTTGAATTTCAGTTTTAAGCCTTCTTTGAGGCATTGTTACAAAAACTTTAAGGGCAAGATTTTACACTATTTCTTATTAAGTTCTTGACTTGTTATGTGGCCAAAATTAACATCAATCGGACAATCATATATGAATTTCAACATCAATATTTCAGAAATTACTTTCTATGAACCAGATTACACTATAATAACATTCAAAACCCTAGTGCTTAACAAGTTCTCACAAAACCCAATAATCACCTTCAATGGTGTTCTTGAATTCACAAGAATTAGGTATAATTTAAACAAGCAAATGACTAGGGTTTTACTCCTAGACACAATATCATCCCTAACTCATCCAAACAACATTCATGCAACATGAATTTCGAATCTCTTAGGTTTATTCAGAAATTCAACTAGAGATTTTCTTATAAAATTCACATACCTTATGACCCCTTTTCAGAGGAGATCACTATTTCGTGCTCGGATTTTGATTTAGAACTGATTTTGACCTTCGATTTGTGGGATTTGTCAAGAACTAGGGTTTGTGGGGTTTCTCCTGGTCGCCCCTGTGCTTCAATCGACCCAGACACACACACTTGTGTGTGTGTGGGTTTTTAATTTTTGTTTATATATTTCATGTTTTAATTTTAACAAGTTTGGCCCCTCTACTATCATTAGTTTGTATTTTTAGTGTTTTTAACCCACTTATAAGAAACTACTTGACTTTTGTCTAACTAGGTTATTTTTAATCTTAGTTAGTTCACTTATTTATTTACCGACCTTTTATTTAAAATAAAGGATTTACATTTTTCGAGGTGTTACAGAGCAAGAGTGGCAAGAATGCGAGAAAGGTGGCACAAGGGCAGAATGCTTTGGCCTCCAAACAAAAACTGCCAGAGCCAGTCCTTACAGACCGTAAGGGCCTTAGGCCTATGGTCCGTATGGCTCTTTAACGCCCCTGGTTTTGAACTCCTTACGGACCGTAAGAACTAAGGTCTTGCAGTCCGTAATCGCTTGTGAGAAACAATAATATTCCAGGCTTA
Organism: Helianthus tuberosus; assembly: GCA_030545235.1. Classification (NCBI taxonomy): domain Eukaryota; kingdom Viridiplantae; phylum Streptophyta; class Magnoliopsida; order Asterales; family Asteraceae; genus Helianthus; species Helianthus tuberosus. The sequence goes on along the minus strand of CM060357.1, from coordinate 35,951,235 downwards.
TGATCCGTAAGCTATTAAGTAAGTGGATGACACGAGCTTTAAGATCTCAACCGCTTTCGCGGTTTTCCTTGCAGAAATCAAACCTAGAGAGTTAATAGCTTGGTTATGTTGCTCCGCGCTTTGGACATGGTTTGTAACTGGATTCGCAAGAAACTGGAGCTCCGAACAGTAAGAAGCCATGGCGACATCTCCACCTTTGTGTTGCCCAGAATCTTCTTAATGAACAATGAATATCACAATGAACGAATAAATATACCTTTATTTCTGAATGAATACAAATCGTGAATAAGTACTAGTGTTTACAATAGAAATAAGTAATCCTATTTATAGTTTCTAATGGATGCGAGTGAACAGACGCATCCTTTCACGAACGGGTGTGTCTTTAGAATATGTGGATGTGATTAAACGTGAATAGGTGCGTCTCTAGAATCCAATAGTCGCGTCCCCTCCTTTCTTGTGGCTGAAATTGAACAAGAGGTGCCTCCCAAGGGGTTTCGCAACCCTTGGGGTGGTGGTTACCAACTTCTGGTTTGCCATCTTTAGTCCCTGAACTTCATAACCGTCATATAACTAACTTTAACCGCCATATAACTAACTTTAACTAATTACTTTTGACCCACATGGATTAAGGAATTAACTATCAATATTCCCGCCTAATTTCTTAATCCATGCCTTCAACATCTTCATGCTTTAGCATCTTCATTCTTCAAGAGAATGAAGTCTTCATCCTCTTGATCTTCTTTACTTGAACCTGGATCTTTCTTCGTGACGTGATTTCCATCATGTGCTTCTCCATCTTTATCACGGATTTGTTGTCGTAGATCCTTGTAGTCTTCTTTGATTGCCATTAGGAGAGTTGGTTCCTCGTCTTCCTCCTTCATTTTTAATATCTCAAACTTGTTTTGAGCGTTTGAAGACGTGCCTTCTGCACTCGATCTGCACCGACGTGCCTAGTCTTTAATGCATCCCAAATTTCTTTTGCACTCTTGCAACTTGTATTATCATATCTTCCGGTAGTGCTTGATACAAATAAGCGGTCGCCATCATATCCTTCTTTTCATCCGCTTGCGTATTTTCTTTTGGTTCTTTCATTTCCCATAATCTGTTTGCCCTAAGTATGGTTTTGATACGGATTGCCCATACCGTATAGTTTGTAGACTTTAAGATAGGACACTGAAACTGGGAGAACGGACTACCCTCTTTAATCACTACCGCGTTTGACGAAGAGCCTCCTCCTGAATCCGCCATAATTTCTTTTCCAACAATTTTCACTTTCTAAACTTTGGTTTTCTCCTAAAACCGAAGTCTATGATTCCAAAAATTCACACTAACTTTCTAACGTGGAATCAAACCAATTTCTAAACCTTATATAAATTCCAGAAAAATAGAACGTAGAACCTGGAATTTACGAACCGACCGACTTCTCTTATCGTGATTCTCTGCACGGTTTTCTGACTTTTCTTAACAACCCTCTTGGCTGCGTTTGTTTTTTTTTCTTCCTGCTTGATTCGCGACTCTCTTAACACGAACCAAAAAACAGCCCCAAGCCCGCTTGATTTGCGACTAAACTTCTCAACCGAACATCCTCTTGATGCTTTGAAATCACAAAACTTCTCAGATTTTGTGTCTTTTGCAAATTTCAAACAACCCAAACTTCTCAGATTTGCGATTGCTTCTTCAAACCGGAATACAAACTTCTCAGATTTGCTTCCGTCTTCTTAACCCGAATCGTAGCCTCTTGTCGTGATTTGAATTAACAAAAAACTCAGAATCCAAACACCCTCAGTGATGATCGGATCAAAAATCGAACACCCTCCTGATGACCGATTAACGAACGAACAACAATCGTACCCGCTTGATGCGATTGGTGTTAACACTTAACAAGAACAACCCAATCAACGCTTCCTGCGTGATCAGAATTGTTAGGGAATTCAACCACCCGCTTGATGATCGTCTTTCCGAAACGAATTTGAGCCCTAGGCTCTGATACCAATGTTGCCCAGAATCTTCTTAATGAACAATGAATATCACAATGAACGAATAAACATACCTTTATTTCTGAATGAATACAAATCGTGAATATGTACTAGTGTTTACAATAGAAATAACTAATCCTATTTATAGTTTCTAATGGATGCGAGTGAACAGACGCATCCTTCCACGAACTGGTGTGTCTTTAGAATATGTGGATGTGATTAAATGTGAATAGGTGCGTCTCTAGAATCCAATAGTCGCGTCCCCTCCTTTCTTGTGGCTGAAATTGAACAAGAGGTGCCTCCCAAGGGGTTTCGCAACCCTTGGGGTGGTGGTTACCAACTTCTGGTTTGCCATCTTTAGTCCCTGAACTTCATAACCGCCATATAACTAACTTTAACTAATTACATAATGAACCCTCTACTTTTGACCCACATGGATTAAGGAATTAACTATCAATACTTTGAACCCGTAATCCAAACTCGGGTTACTCCCGCCCGAGAGATTCGAAGGCAATCCGTTGTTGTAAAAATCGTTTACAAGCTCGGAAAACTGCGCGAACATGAGTTTTCCAATAGCCGCAATAGCCAAGCGTGTGTTATCCATGGAAACACCAATTGGGGTTCCTTGAAAGTTGCCACCATGTAACGCTTTGTTTCTTGAAACGCCGATTAACGGGTTGTCGTTAACGGAGTTGATCTCCCTTTCGATCATGTTGGTGGCAGAGCGAATGACTTCGATTTGCGGACCAAGCCATTGGGAGGACGTGCGAAGCGGGTAGCGGTCTTGTTTGTGTTTTTGTAACGGGTCTATCTCATGGACCTTTTGTGCGACTTTAACGCAATCACTTTTGTCTAAAATATATTCCATGATGGCTGCAGCCTCTATTTGGCCTGGGTGGTGCTTCAGTTTGTGTATCAAGTTGTCTGTAAACTCGGTCTTTCCTTGCATAACTTCCGCAAAAATGGCTGACAACACTTCAGACAACAATGCAAGGACATTAGCTTCAAATAACACCATGGACGCCATCCCGGAGCCCACGGTGGTTCCATTGATGAGTGCAAGGCCTTCTTTTGGTTGTAATTCGAAGAACCCACCTTTGACGCCGGCTTGGGCGAAGGCTTTTTCAGCATTAAGGATTTCACCGGTGGAGCTAATGGATTTGGAGTTGGGGCGGCCGATGAGGAGACCGACGATGTAGGACAAGTGAACGATGTCACCAGAGGCGGTGAGGCTACCACGGAGGGGAAGAATTGGGGTGACATTGTTGTTTAGAAACTTGGTCATGGCTTCCATGATCTCGAATCGGATGCCGGAGTAACCTTGGAGAAGGGTGTTGATTCTGACGAGCATGGCGGCCCTTGTTATTGAATGCGGGAGTGTATGTTTTGATTCTGTTTCGTTGCCAAATATTCCGGCGTTCAAGAATCTGTCAAAACATAAAAACTTATCATATATACATATTATTAAAATAACTAGTTTAATTATCTAATATACTCTGATTAGAAATGTAAAAGCCTAATTGAATTAGTAGATTATTTTGTTACTAAAGAACAGAAAAAAAAAAGATTGTATATAAGTATGGTTAGGGGGAGGGGTGGTTCACTAGTGATAGAAACTATCACTCACATTGTCCAATAAGATCGTGCCATGTCATCAACCAAATTTCTATCACTAGTGATAGAAATGTAGGGGGGGTGGTATCACTAGTGATGAAATTCTATCACTCCCAATTTTTTTTAATTTTCATTTTAAAATTAAATTTCACTAATTTTTTAAATTTTTTTATTTTAAATTAGAAATTAACAATAAAACACTAAAATTAAAAATTTCATTAAATTTAAAGCATACTACTTCAATTTAACATACTAGAAACATACAATTTAAAAAAAAAACCTACTCCTCGTCCGAATCATGAAACTCCAAACCTAGAGAACCTACTAGTTCGATTAAATCGTATCTCAACCGAAAGTGAGTTTCTTCGTTACGCAATTGTAGATGGATATCTTGTGGAACTTGGACTTGTGTAGGAGGATCCGGCACCCAATCCGGGGATATTGCACGTCCGTCTTCTTTGATCAACATATTGTGCAATATGATACATGCATACACTATGCTATGTATTGATTTCTTGGTCGTCGAACGAACCGGTCGGTGTAGTATACACCATCTACCCTTTAAAGCACCAAATGCCCTCTCAACATCTTTTCTTGCCGATTCTTGCAAATTTTTGAACACCTTTTCTTTATGCTCGACAGGAAATGAGGGAGCTTTCACAAAAACAGACCAAGACGGGTAGATACCATCCACAAGAAAAAAACCTCGTCTGTAATGTCGACCGTTAACATAGAAAGGAGAGGAAGGTGCGGTACCATCCGTTACGCTTTGGAACAACGGCGACGTGTGCAATACATTGATGTCGTTGTTTGAACCTGGAACACCGAAATACGAATGCCAAATCCATAAATCATTCGACGCCACCGCTTCTAGTATGATGGTTGGTCTTTTGATGTCTCCCCTAACATACGCCCCTCGCAACTCTCTTGGACAATTTCTCCACTCGATATGTGTACAATCGATGCTACCGAGCATCCCGGGAAAATGCCATCTAGCCTCGTGTGCGGCGTAAATACGTGAGATGTCGTGGCTCGTTGGTTTACGTAAAAACTCGTTAGCATACAACTTAATGACCGCATTGCAAAAAAATTGCAAACATTCACGTGAAGTTCTTTCAGACATAGCTAGGTATTCATCATATTGATCGGGTGGGTTACCTGTCGCTAGTTAGCGAATGGCGGACGTGCATTTTTGTATCGGCGTGAAACTTGGTTTGCCCCTCGCATCGTAACGTTCTTGAAACCATTCCTCGCTTGCTTCGATGTCTCAACAATCTTTAAAAATAATTCTTTGGGTAAACGAAACCGATCTCTAAACGTTTCGGCATTGTATAGCGGGTTTTCCACAAAATAATTGTTCATCAAAACTTCGTTGGCACGTATACGATCACGGTCGACCATCTTCTTCTTTGGGCGGGACGACTCGGCATCAAGCTCGTTATACACCGAAACAAAATACTTTAGCGTCTCGTTGTCGGAAGACGACTCGGTATCGCTGTCGCTAGACATCGGAAACGTCTAATCAGTAGGGAATTCCATTTGAAAAAGATTTAAAAATTGTGTGAAATGGGTTTAAAAGATGTAGATTGGTGTGTGTAAAATTGAGATATAAATAGATAAATGGTTGAAAGGTTTTTTTTTTTTTTTTTTTTTTTTTAAAGATTGTTACCGTTTTTAAACGGTCGAAAAAAGCAAACGTTCGAAAAATTCAAAAGTTCAACGCGTGACACACTCAACGCGTTACAAAATTCACGCGTTATATATTGACCGGCGGCGGTGTAGCGTGATACTTTCACGCGTTATCGAGCTCCATAACGCACCACCCCGTCCCACCTTATGTAAAGAGTATTTATGTTTTGGGTAAGAGGCTAGGTATAACCTATTCTGTTACCAAGGATAAATTAAAGAAAAAAAAGAATGTATACAAGTACGGTTGTGTAAAGAGTATTTATGTTTTGGGTAACGGGCCGGTATTATCATACCCGTTTTATAGCAATAAAATATATTAAATTAATCACAAACCCGGTTTCATATCTAAATATCTATTCCATTACCCGTCCTAAATGTTTTGGGTGTCAAGTTAGTCAGTCGGGTTTATATTCTTTGCAAACACTAAAAGTAATTACCTGATGAGTTCTTTCTGAAGCGCACCACCTTCTGTGGTTCTCCATTTTGAGTTAGACCCGAACCCGGTGGTGATACCATAAGTATCAGTCCCGTTAATTATACTCTCAATCACCCAATCATAACTCGCCTTCACCCCCGCCCTCGCAGTCTCCGACATCACCACCTTCACCGTGGCATTTTCGCCAATGGCAGCCACCTGAGCCACCGTCGATGTTTCTCCACCAAGGTTCACCACAGGCTTCCTGAACTCCGCCACCATCCGCTTCACCTCATCCAGGTGGCTCCCCTTCAACGATTCCGCCATCGTCCCCCAGTTTAAGGGATCACCTTTCACACAAAACTCATCACTGTTTTGGTGTCTGAAGATACATGTCCGAAGACCGGACATGATCCCTGGGACGAACCAGACCCCACTAGGACGGACATACGAAACATGTCCGCTCCATATCAAGAACCTCCGAAGACGAACCTCCATTCAAGTGCGTCTGGACGGATGATGTCATCTCAGTTGACTACTATAAATACCCCATCAAGTACAAAGCCAAGTACGATTTTCTGAACCTTCGTCCTTACTTTCTCTCTCTATTTTCTCTCTCTACCAATACTTATCCTCACGCCGGAGGGTGGTCGCAGAGGGGCCCTCCCATCTCTGCGGCGAGCCTAACGGTTTTCTGTTTTGCAGGACTGTTCCTCAAGTTCTCTCACAAGATCCAAACCTTCGTTTACAGGCTCCGGCCTAAATACGATTCTTTGGTTCTTCAATTGGCGTCATCCGATCTCAAAGCTCTTAGTCCTTCACTCTGGTGAATTTCTTGAGCAAAGAACTGACAAATGGCGGCCTCAGGTTCTGTGAATCTGGGATCTACAACTGTTAGTACACAAACTACAGCACCAGCAAGTACCGTTTCCATAACCTCAGCTGCTTTAAGCTCAAGACCGGGAACAACCTTGCCATTTGTTCTAATCCCTACTTCGCAAACATCTGAGTTTGATGCGGAGTTTCTCTCCAAAAATGCAAGTCTTCTCCGACGATTGAAAGCACAACAGGCTAGAGATGAACAAATCCTTGGTTTACGAACCAGGTTGTTTCAAGAAGAAGCTCCGATAAGGACCGTGGGTCCTACAATGTTTACCCCTCCTGCTTTTTCCACAGTTGTCACCTCGGAAATTTACACTGGGTACGTCCAGGGTTCGTCCGGACCATCGCCAGCAATGGCAATACGAAATGAAGCACAGATGGACGTAGTTAATGATCCGGAACTCACCAAACCGTATCACCCAGTTTCCATGACTGCCAAGTCAAAGTTCAGCGCTCGCTTCACACATGCCAAGCTTCCTCCGAAGCTCAAAATGCCAACTACAGTAAAAAAGTATGATGGTACAACTGATCCAGATGATCATATGTTCGATTTCGACGGAGCCGCACGAGTAGAACAGTGGCCGATGCCAGCGTGGTGTTTCATGTTCGCGTAAACACTAACTGGAGTTGCTCGAGTGTGGTTTGATGCGCTGAATGAGGGTGAGATCAACGATTTTGAAGAGTTCCGAAGATTATTTCTCCAAAATTTTAGCCAGCAAAGGCACTACTCCAAAGAAATCACCGAAGTTCACAACATTCGGAGAAAGGACGGAGAATCTTTGGATAGTTTCATTGACCGGTTTAACCGGGAGAGTATGCAGATTAGCGGAGTAGTTGATCAGCTGAGGATCTCCGGATTCTGTCACGGAGTCCGGAACAATCAGTTGGTCGAAAAATTACACGAAAATCTCCCAAAGACAATGGAGGTACTCATGGAGCGAGCCAGAGCTTTTGCTCGGGGCAAAAACGCATGTAACCCAGCTCCGGAGTCAGATCACAAGATGTCTTCTTGGAAGAAAAATGGTGGGTCGGTGTTTGATAAAACCCCATCTGGGAATAGGGGACGGTCGCACCCCTACAGCAGGAATGACAGACCTCCACGCGGAAGAAGTTCCGGGTCAAGGTTTTACAACTTATCAGATCTTTCCAAAACTCCCAGTGAAATTCTCAGTGCGGAAGGGGCAAACTTCCCTGCTCCTCCAAAACTCCGAAACCCGGGTGATAAGAATTCCAAGAAGTACTGTGATTACCATCATGCTCGAGGTCACAACACAGATGATTGCTGGTCCCTGAAACAAGAAATAGAAAAAGCAGTGCGATCCGGAAAGCTGTCGCATCTAGTGAAAGAAGTGAAGGAAGGAAAATCTTCGGGAAATTCGAGAGATAATCCGAACAATCAGCCAGCGATTTGTATAATCAGAAGAGCAGATAATCAAGGCATCAAGCGATCCAGTCACCACATGGCCGCTTGGATGCAGCAACCCATTGCTTTTCCTCCTATCAATCCGAAAGAAATCAAGGATGGACCAATCATAGTGTCTGCAATCATAGCAGGTCACAAGGTCCGGAGGATTTATGTTGACAGCGGAAGTGCCACCGAAATCATGTATAAGCAGTGTTTTCAACAGCTAGCTCCACAGACCAAGGCAAAATTGATCCAAGTTTCAATGCCGCTGGTAAGTTTCTCCGGAGAGGTGGTACAGCCCATAGGGCAAATTACTTTGCCAACAACGTTAGGAGACGGAAATTTGATCCGAACAGTCAGCCTGACGTATCTGGTAGTAGAAGCAAGGTCCGTCCATAATGTTATTCTAGGGAGGCCCGGTATGTGTGCCTTTGGTATCATCAGTTCTACCATTCATGGATCGTTAAAATTCCCCACCGAAGCAGGAGTGGCAACTCTGCACTCCAAATCAACGATCTGCGTAGCCGAAATACGACAAAGCAAAGGTACTGACAAGCCTCCGAATCTTCTCACAGAAGAATGGGCCATCCATCCGCACTTCCCAGAGCAAAAAATTGCAGTCGGAGCTCAACTTCCTGAGCGTACTAAAAAGAAGTTGTGGAAACTTTTATCTAATTCTCTCGATGTATTTGCCTGGCAAACCTCCGATATGGTGGGAGTTCCTCGGTGTCTGGCTGAACATAAGCTGAAAGTGTCGCATTCGGCAAAGCCAGTAGCTCAAAGAAAAAGAAATATGGCTCCAGCCCGAAACAAAGCAATCTCCGAAGATGTGCGAAAATTGTTAAGTGCTGGAATCATCCGAGAAGTACGTTACCAGACCTGGGTTTCTAACCCAGTGATGGTAACCAAGAAAGATAAAACCTGGAGAATGTGCGTAGATTTTTCCGATTTAAACAACGCATGTCCGAAGGATTGTTATCACTTACCAGAGATCGATCTAAAGATTGATTCCCTTTCCAGCTTTCGTCTTAAATGCTTCTTGGATGCATACAAAGGCTATCATCAGATACAGATGGCTTTGGAAGACGAAGATAAAACAGCGTTCGTAACCAATGAAGGGCTTTTTTGTTATACCAAAATGCCGTTTGGATTAAAAAACGCCGGAGCCACATATCAGAGGTTAATGGATAAGGCATTCAAGGACCAGATCGGAAGGAACTTAGAAATTTATGTGGACGACCTGGTCATAAAAATGTAACGCCCCAAAAATCTAAATGTTAATAATTGTTGTGTGTTCCGATATGACGCGTCATGAAATAAATAACTAGGCTATTTAACCTAGTTATGAGTATGGTCAAAAGAATTAAAAGAGGAAGGTAATGTCAGTATGTTTTAAAGACAAAACCCGAGGGGCTAAAGTGGAACTAACGAAAGTTGGGTTATTAAAATAAAAAAGAACACACACACAAACACACACTTCGTGTGTGTTCTGGATAGATCGATCAGGGGCTCTCAAGAGCCCCAAAACCCTAGTTCTTCAAAAGCTTCAATTTGAAGGATGAATCAAGGCCCAAATCCATAACCGAGCATGGATTAATGATCACCAACACGAGAGGATCATAAGGTATGTTTTAAATCTAAGATTGGTGATCATGGGTGAAGTGGGTTATGTTCTAATCCGTGAGTTAATATGAAATTAATCATGTACAAGGGTTAGAATCCTCGTGTAGAACATGGGGTATGAAAGGTTTGCGTTAATTTGATGTTTAGAGGTGACACCCGTTAGTTAGGGTGAAGATGATGACTAGAATCACCTCTTATGTTCAAGTCTTGTTGAATGATTGATGTATTATGTGGGTATGATGAATTATTGTTAGATGAAAGTATAGGAATATGATGATGTTATGTTTAATGTTCATTTGGAATGATACATGATGATTAGTAGTTGGTTTTGATGGGTTATGTATGAGTTTAGAAGAATTGTGCATGAAATAGTTGTACGTTATGCTTAAAAGGTAGTACTCACATCAAGTGTATGATAAAATGAATATAGTGTCGTCCGTATGGTCGATTACAATGTTACGGGTATATGTAGATGAGTTGATGGTAACATATGGCTAATAGTTGACTTTTGAAAGTCAACAAGATCAAGAAACATGATTGGACTCGTTGTCGTAAAGGTAGGATGATAGGAAGTCGTTTGGTATATGTTATGTTAATATGTATTATTTGTAATTACATGATGAATTACGTGTGATGAAAAGAGTATGAAGTCGATTATATGTTTTAATGCTTGTTAGAAATGACTAAGGAAAGTTAAGTGTGAATTATGCGAATGATATGATGGTTACATGTACGAATGAGTATGCTAATAAGGGCGTGGTTTCGATGAAATGAAAGTATAGGAAACACGTCGAGACGGACTCAAGCTTGAGGTGTTAACAGGTCAAGAAGAGGCGAGGAATCGGATACGAGCATGGACGCATAAGGTAAGTGATTTCCGTAATCACTTCTTAGTACCAGTAAGTAATAATGCGTTGTAATGAATTAAACATGATGTTTGAGGTCAAATATGTGTTAAAGTCTTTCGTCGTAAAAGAGGGGTTTAAGGTTGACCAAAATACCCTTGATGGGTATTTTGGGGTAAACGAGCTTAAAAGTAGTTTTGAAGCAAGTTACTTGATTAGTGTAATGTTTTGGACAAGTATGGAAGTGGGAATTACGGTTTGGTTAGTCGTAGACCATTTAATGCACGAATACCCTTAACGGGTCAAAAATAAGCATATGAACGATAAGGTGTTAAGAGGATGCAAGACATCCAAGAATTTGGTAATTTATGATAGACGTCACTTATATTATTATGTTTATAAGAGGTTTCGGTAAAACGAACAAGTTATGTTGACGTATGCATGAACGGGTCGAAAAGTGGGAAAATGGTAATAAGCCGAAGAGTTACAAATCAGAAATTATATTAAATCGGATGTTGGATTTTAGTTCCCTTAGATGGAGAATTAAATTACGGACGCGTAGGAAAAAGAATCGGGTAAAACGGATAAAAAACGAGGGAGTTATGCTCGTTTCCGTGAAACGGAATCGTGCTGAAAGAATGCAGCACAGCAGCAACAACCTCCTGATGTTTTGAGGGTGTCGCGTAGCGCGACGGCCCGTCGCGTCGCGGGACGGGTCAGAATTCTTCGAAAGTTGTTTTCGTGCTCCGTTTTAGCTTGGGAACTCGTTTAAACGCGTTTTAAGTCGCGTATGATTAGTTTAACTCATGTTTTACGACCATTAGGGTAAGCGTATGTGTGGATAGATATGTATGGATGTTGTATATCTCTATACACGTATGTAGAAATGTATGTAAGCGCGTATGCGCGAATGTATGTGAGATTATAGTGTGTAAGCAAGTACATAAGGATATATGAAGTGGTATATGAATAGGGAAGTATGAGTTGGGTATGTTAAAGTAGGTGGTTATGATTATATATGTAAGTAAGTATGTAGGCATGTACATATGTATGATTTATAAACCTAAGTGTATGTATCTATGGGTGTATGTAGGAAGTATGTATATGTACGAAAGTGAGTATGTACGAATGTATGCACATATGTAGGGTTGTGTGAAGGCATGTATAAGGTGTATGTATGTATGTACGTATGTATGTATGTGTGAATGTATAAAGGTGGGATGACATGATCGTGCGTGACGATGTAGGTATGTATATATGTAGATACATATAGAATGATTGATATGTAATGGTATGTAAGTTTGTATGTAGGTTGACATGTATGTGTGTACGTATGTATGTATGGAGATAGTGTGTATGAAGTTTAGGTATGTATGTAAGTCTTTTGGTACGATCAAGTGTTTACGTTGTTTATTCGTGTACATGGAGTTATAAGTGAAATGCAGGAATGGCAAAGAAGTCTCACCACGGATGGTATGACAGGATGCAAAAGCTGGAATGTAAAGAGTAAATGAACGAGAAGTTAACGTGAACAAATCTTGTATGTTATAATGCGTACTAATGTATGAATTTTATGTGGTGAGCGCAGGTAGTACCAGTCATGAGGATATCCAAGGATTGGAGATCGAGGATCGAGTCACAAGACAGATTGTACGGGAATGTTTAAACATGAAATTTAGTGATGATAAGTTATGTTCTTATATTATAAAATGAACTTTTAGAATGATAAGATGTATGTCGTGAAAGAAATTTTCAGACTCGAATATCCGCTGCGTTGTGTTAAGGTTAAACCTGTTAGGGTCTTACATAAAAGTCAGGCCGAGGATAACATGATTGAGGACATACTCGAAACCTTCACCAGACTTCGGAGTATCAATCTTAAACTTAATCCCAAAAAATGCTCTTTCGGTTTAGAAGAAGGGAAGTTTCTTGGTGTATGGATAACCCAGTCCGGAATCAAGGCACATCCGGATAAAATCAAAGCGGTAGTCTCCATGCAACCTCCCAAAACTGTCAAAGAAATTCAGTCATTAAACGGAAAGCTCGTTGCTCTTCATCGTTTTGTTTCAAAAGCGGCTGATCGCTCTATTCCTTTCATGAATGTATTGAAAAAACGAACGGGAAAAGGCCAAATAGAGTGGACACCGGAAGACGATTCGGCATTTCAGGAGCTGAAAGTCTGTCTTGGATCCTTGCCCACCCTAACCGCTCCAATTACCGGAGAAACTGTCACAGTGTATCTCTCCGCCTCTCATTTTGCTATAAGTGCAGTGCTCGTAGTGCATCGGAATCAAGCACAAATCCCGGTCTACTACGTAAGTCGCATCCTGAAAGATTATGAAACCCGGTACCCGATGATCGAAAAGTTAGCACTTGCTTTGGTACATGCCTCTAGACGCCTCCGAAGATACTTCCAAGCTTTCAATATAGAAGTACAGACTGATCTCCAGATCCAACAAATTCTTAGAAAGCCAGAGGTCTCCGGACGTCTCACTAAGTGGGCAATTGAACTCAGCGCTTTCGATATCACCTATCGTACCAGAGGACCGGTGAAAGGCCAGGCGGTGGCAGATTTCCTCACGGAGGTTCCGACCGGGGAGAGCACCAGAGAAAAATCCACCCTACCAAGGGTATGGAACTTATATACGGATGGAGCCTCCAGTAAAGAAGGGTCGGGGGCAGGTTTGATCCTTATAGATCCAGAAGGGATAGAGTACACTTATGCTTTACGATTCGAGTTTAAAACTTCAAATAATGAAGCAGAATACGAGGCTCTCCTTGCAGGTCTCCAAACCGCGGCCAAAGCCGGCGCAACCTCCGTACTCGCACATGTTGATTCATTGTTGGTAGCTAATCAAGTCAGTGGAGAGTACGAAGCACGAGAGGATAACATGGTTCAGTATCTCCAGCAAGTTAATAGTTTAATCTCCTCTTTTGACTCTTGCAAGATAGTTCACATACCGCGGAGCAAAAACAAAAAGGCCGATGCCTTGAGTAAACTCGCATCCGTAGCATTTTGTCATCTATCCAAAGAAGTCTTAGTCGAAACCTTGCAAGCCCCGGCCATCCAACAGACGGAGTCGGTCATGTCAGTCTCTGTGATAGAAAAATCCTGGATGACTCCGATTGTGGATTATTTGAAAGAAGGAACGCTCCCAGAAGACAAAGCTCAGGCTCGGAAGTTAAAGGTCAAAGCGCTGCAGTATCAGATCCACGACGGGCAACTTTACCGAAAGACCTTTTTAGGTCCGCTCTTAAAATGATTAACGCTAGAAGAAGCCAGCTACGTCATAAGAGAAATACACTGGGGAATATGCGGCATTCACGCCGGACCAAGGATGGTTATAGCTAAAGTGATGAATGCCGGATATTTCTGGCCGGGTATGCATCAAAGCGCAGTGAACGAACTTCAATCATGTGAAGACTTCCAGCGGCACGCTCCCATTAGCCATCGAGCCAAGAACAACCTCGTTCCGGTAACATCGGCATGGCCTTTCCAGAAATGGGGGATTGACATTGTGGGTCCTTTCCCTGTTTCCACCGGAGGGGTAAGGTTCCTGTTGGTTGCCATTGATTATTTCACAAAATGGGTTGAGGCCAAACCCCTCCGGACCATCACAGGGGAGCAAGTGCTGAGGTTTGTCTGGGAAAACATAGTGTGCAGATACGGAATGCCGATGTGCATAGTCAGTGATAACGGAAAACAGTTTGCCGAGAAACCATTCAAGACATGGTGTGAAAGAATGTGTATTGAACAAAGTTTTGCTTCGGTTTCCCATCCCCAAGCCAACGGGCAAGTAGAAAGAGCCAACCGCAGCATTGTGGAGGGCATTAAAAAACGCTTGGGGAAGGAAGGCGTCTCATGGGCGGATGAACTCCCGCACGTCCTATGGGCCCACCGAACGATGCCGAAGACGAGCAATCGGGAAACTCCCTTCAGCTTAACATATGGTACCGAAGCAGTTATTCCCGCTGAAGTAGGGATACCTACTCCCCGCATGCAGCTGAGTCAAGAAGAGAATGAACAGGAACTCCTTCTGAACCTGGATCTAGCCGAAGAAAGGAGAGAGCTCGCGGCGATCCGAGAAGCGAAATATAAAAAAGAGTTGGAAAAACATTACAACTCAAAAGTGAAGGAGATCCGGTTCAAAGTCGGGGACTATGTCATGCGGAGTAATGAAGCGAGTTTAGTAGAAGGCACCGGAAAAATGGCACCAAAGTGGGAAGGTCCTTACCTGATTAACACCGCAGGAAAGGACGGTGCATATACACTCAAGAAAATGGACGGAACCATCATACCACGCACATGGAACGGAGTTCACTTAAAAAAGTGTTTTCTTTAAGAAGTTTCTTATTTTAAAATAAGATTGTAATACGGAAGCCACGGCCTCCGTCACTCTTTTTTATTTCCTTGTAAAGCGGATGGTTTTTCCCGCACTGAACAATTTACAAATTCCAAGAACCGTGGAAGGGTTTACCCACGGAATACACAAAATGTTTTTTACTATGTGATAATCGGAAAAATATAACTCCGAATATGAAAAACAGAATGATAAAATTCTATCATCAAACAACGTTGCAACGCAAGTATAATCTTCGGCCGAAATAGGGATGCTAACCCTAAAAGGAAGGAATGAACTGGTTCCGTTCGTATTCTTCCCTACATTTAAAAATTATCCTGGAAAATTAAAACAAATCGGATCCGTATTTTAAAATGAACGTTCTGGAAAAACAAGAAATGTAAAACACATAACATGGACGCATGAATAAACAAGTGTTTACATCAAAAAACTAACCGGGCTTGTATAAACCGGAAGTTACGAAATTGTACACAGGATAATTGTTCAAACATCAGTAAAAACATCATTACATTCATCCAAAACAAGATGCATGCCCCAAATTACCGGACATGTCCACTTACAAAAGAACTAAATCAACTACAAACTTCCAAGGTGCATACCCCAAGAAGCCGGGCATGTCCACCTTACTCATTCGGAGAATCATCGTTTGCAAAACGTAGAGCTTTTTTGATCTCGGAAAGGGGCGCATTGCTAAGCTTCGGAAGATCCTCTATCACCGGGAACTTAAGAGTATCAAAGCAAGCAATCGCTGTTTTAAGCTCCTCCGTAGCTTGACGATTCAATAGCGGAACATCTTTATAAGGGGTCTTTTTCTGCAAGGCATGTACATAACCAGCGTGCAGACCGGAGTTGATGCCCACCGCACTCATTGCATTGTTAACTCCAGCCACCGCGGCAGTCATTTCCTTACCTTTATGGATGTTCTTCGCCAAAAGCTTGGCTCCCTCCGAAAGCATCCAGACTTTCGTTTCTTGAAGATCGTCCACTTTAGCTCTCAGGGAAGCATTCTCCGCCTCCATATTCTCCTCACGACCTTTCATCTCCTCAATGCGGTCCTTTAAATCAGCTTCCCCTGATTTAAGCGCATCCCGCTCTGGAAAAAGTGTTAGAAAAACAAGAGAAATAAAGAGACAATTAAACCAGAAAAAAGACGTACCAGCCATCATACTCTCATAAGCAAGACGAGCCTTTGAAAGAGATTCCTCCATCTTCGCCAAAACTATTTTATGCTCTTCATCCTTCAGCCTCATCGATTCGGAGAAAGCCTTGAACTCCGAAGAAATCTTATCTCTGTCTTCCGCAGCAGCAGCAGCAGCAGTCGCTTGAGACGATTGATTCAGGGCGGTCAAGGACTTAACCTTTTCTTGCTGAGTTTGAAGATCTTGGGTCAGCTGGGTGATTTTCTTTTCTGCATCCGGTGACCTTGAAACCTTCCGCTTCAAAGATAGAGCTCCGTCACAAAGATATTTGATTGGGCTTGGTTAGTCAAAACCGCAGCCCCGAGATCTGGATTCTTCATCTTCCGGCTCCTGGCATGATCTATCGGAGTGTTTATGTTGAAAAGCATAGTCCTGGCAATCAAGGTATCCATCACCGAGTCTTTGTTCCGGATGTCCCAATCAGGAATAAATTTTTCTTCCGCAGTCGCCGGATCGATATCCATATCATCCGAAAACAAATCTGCATATCGAAAAAAGGACAACAACTCAGGTCCGAACCAAGATGAAGGGAGAGAAGACACCTGGTCTTCCTCATCTTCGATAAAGCGGTCCGGACCTAAAGAAGAGTCCGGCATCGTACCTGAAAAAGTCACCACTTTAGGTTCACCATGAGCTTTCCCCTTCTCCTTGCTTGAAATCTCCGGAACCTCCGTCTCCATATTTTCTACCTCAGTACTTGGAATGAAACCACCGGAAAAGGTAGGGGTCGGTTTGTTGCGGGCCAATGCGGCCTCCTCCCTAGAAAACCTACCTCCGGTAAGATGCTCATCCAATTCTGCCATCACATTACCTTCGGAATGAGAATCCTTCCTTGATTTCTTCAACTGGGGCAAAGGAAGAGGATCGGTAGAACGTATCAGCATCGGCTCAGTCTTCCTCTTACGAGAGCGAACTTTTAAATCTACGCCCGGTGCAACGCCCTTGCTTTTCAAAGAAGAAGGCCGATATTGAAGGGCCTCATCTAAATCACGGACCTCCGGATCATCATCCACGTCATCAAGAATTGATCTCTTTCCGGACTGGGATCCGGATGAACCAACAGCTTCTCTCGTAGATTTTGGAGTGGAAGAAGCAGTCTTCGCAGCAACTTGTTCAGGCATGTCCTGAGGAATAGAAGAAGTTGCTTCGGCAACAGATGGCCCAGTCACATTCGGATTCACCTGTGGGCGGATCGGATGAGCCGAAGGTGCCACTTGATTCATCAGCGGAACATCCCCTTCACCTTGTTCTTCAAAATCAAAATAAAAAACATCCGCATTCGGAACCTTTAGAGCATCAAGAAGAGACATTGCCGCACCTGCATTCTCAAAACAAAAAGAAAGTTAGCAAAAATAAACAAGTAATGGTGCCGAAGGGGATGTAAAGGGTCGGAACTTACGATCACGCTTTCGGCGAATAATCGGCCAATCCCTATCCCCTCGGGCCCAGGAAAAACTAACTCGTCCTAACCAAAGTAAACGCTCGGAAAGGGGACGGATGGGAGATTTATGCTCAATCAAGGCACGGACAAGATTTTCATCAAAGACAAAGTTTTTATCAAGATCGAAGGACATCGTTTGATCTTTAAAACGCCACCTCATATCCTCCGGAAGACAGCGGTCGTCCAGCCAGAAAAAATTGTCCTTCCAATTTTTAAGGCTAGACCGCTCCCCGGAGGATGGGGAAGGGACATTCTTTCGGTGTGCGAATGTATACCAATCTCCGGCCGTGATAAACTCGTAAAAATATCGAAAAACATTCAGGTCCGGTTTCCGGTCTAAGGCTCGGCAAAAAATTTCAAAATGGTTAATACGGTTAAGGCCGAAGGGATTAACCTGACAAATATGAACCCTAAAAAATTGCAGCACCCTAATAAAAAGCGAGAGAAAGGAACCCTATAATTCGCGAAATTGCAGACGCAAGTATAAAAGGGAAACTTCCCTTGACGGAATGGATATATGGCTTCCCTTTCGGAAGGAAGGACTGGGTGAAGATCTAGAGGAATCCTATAATCTCTAATAAACTTATCCAACTGCCGTTGGGTAAGCACGCTCACGCTCTCCGAAAGATTCTCCTTACCAGGAGCCATAACTTTAAAAAGTAAAAAGAAGAAGGACGCACCTTTTTCTTCGAAGAAGAAGAAGAGATTAGAGAGGATAATGTCAGAGAAGATGAAAAAGGAGAGGAAAAAAGGTAAAAATGAAGTGGTAAAAATCCAATTTATAGAAAAAGTAAGTCGGTTGGGGGGCCATCATGTCAACCGTCACTTCCCACGATTCCCAACGCAGGGTTCGCTACCGTCACCAGTAGGTGACTGACGGTCAAAACAATGAAGGTCACCCACACCATTCAAATAATGCCACGTCATCAATTCAAAGACCACTCCAGCGGCGACACGTCATCCGAGTAGGACAAAAAGCTTGAAATAATAGTTTTCTAAGTCTTTACAAAGACTTACCAAACTGGGGGACTTGAAGATACATGTCCGAAGACCGGACATGATCCCTGGGACGAACCAGACCCCACTAGGACGGACATACGAAACATGTCCGCTCCATATCAAGAACCTCCGAAGACGAACCTCCATTCAAGTGCGTCTGGACGGATGATGTCATCTCAGTTGACTACTATAAATACCCCATCAAGTACAAAGCCAAGTACGATTTTCTGAACCTTCGTCCTTACTTTCTCTCTCTATTTTCTCTCTCTACCAATACTTATCCTCACGCCGGAGGGTGGTCGCAGAGGGGCCCTCCCATCTCTGCGGCGAGCCTAACGGTTTTCTGTTTTGCAGGACTGTTCCTCAAGTTCTCTCACAAGATCCAAACCTTCGTTTACAGGCTCCGGCCTAAATACGATTCTTTGGTTCTTCAGTGTCCACTGATTTCAACACTCTTGCTGCTGGCCATTAGAGATCGAGACAAGTGGAGGTTTTGTAGAAAGAAAAATGGCCAAGTTACTTGTGAAGGCTGAAAGCTTCGGTTCGGTGGTATATATAGATACATGTAGGGTTTGCATGGTATACGTTATATTATATATATAATATAATAATTAGGAGAAGAATCATTACAGAACACTAATTATTGCGAAAACAAAAAGAACAACTCTAAATCACTAAATTTTGGGATTTCAGGTTCATATTTTTTAAATTTTATGTTTCTTACATTCATATGTGTATTATATATACATAAAAAATCATATATTTTCCCTTACACATAGTCTACATACATGTAGGTAATTTAGCCTAAACATAACCTACATGTGTGTAGGTTATTTAAAAATTGAAGATTTTTCATATTTTGTTTTAAATTCTAGTGTGATAAACAGTAAATCTTACATTTATAACATCTTCATTTACTTTTTAGGTTTTTAGGATTGAAAAAATGAGTGATTTATTTTGTTCTGCGTGTTCTCGCAATATTTAGTGTTCTGCATAGAACCTTCCCCATAATAATTATATATTATATATAATTATATATAATATATATATATATATATATATTATATAATAATTATATATTATATATTATATTATATTATATTTATATAATACTATAAAAACCAACTTGGCTTATACCGTTTGTGTCCTTAAAAAGTCATTGTATGGCTTCATATATACAGGGGCGGACCCATATAGAGTGGATCGGGGTCTACGTACCCCAATGTTTTTAAAAAAATTAGTAGATTCGGTATATTAAATTGTATAAGGACCCCATAAATAAAATTATGTGGACATCATAGAAAGAAAAGGAAACTTGATGTAGTGGTAAATCCCTCTCTTTACCAACAAGAGGTCATGGGTTCTATTCTTATATAGCTTGTTTTTCCTATTTTTTTTAAATCTAGTTCAAATCTCGCTGTGAACCGACCCGAACGAGGACCGATCCGAAAATTTTAACGTTTTGTTATGAAAAATTTGAACACCGAAAAAAATGGATCACATTGAAAAAAAATCCTGGGTCTGCCACTGCATATATACCATCATCGTATATTTTTTAATTACAAGATTTGCTTCTACTCTAATACACTAATAATTCTAAATTAATCACCTGAACAACGTTTGGTCATATTATTACACTAATAATCTAAATTAATTATTTGAGATTAGATGATTAATTTAAGATTATTAGTGTAATATAGTAGGAGCAAACATTGACATTAAAAAAAATACCATCATATATAGTACATTTTTTTTGAACGGCCAACAAACTCAACCCCGAGCATTCTCGGGGTACCCACTGGACAAACGGAGTACTCCGAGAGTAACCCGAGTCCACCACCAATTTCGGGGAAAACCAGGTAACCCACCCGCCCGTTCCTATCATTGCCCACCAGTGCCTCTCTCTGCACCAAGTGAGAGTCGAACATGCATCTCTTAAGAGAAATACAAGTTCTCCACCACTTGATCTAGAGATCATTGGCTCATATACAATACACTAACTGAGAGAATAATATAATATATTTAGTGTGTGCATTTTGTTTTCCCCACCCTGTTCTTCACGTGAGTCCTTGCATATTCATTGTGCATACTCTTAGGGAGGAGGGGTGGTCACTAGTGATACAATTCTATCACTACCATGCATCAATCAACTTATATCATGTCATCACCCAATATTCTATCACCAGTGATAGAACTGTAGTGGGGGTGGTATCACTAGTGATGGAATTCTATCACTCCCAAATTTTTTTAATTTTCATTTTAAAATTAGAAATTAACAATAAAACACTAAAATTATAAATTTCATTAAACTTAAAAAATAAATTACATAGAAAAATAAAAAAACAACTAAACATTGGAAAAAAACTAAACGGGTGGCATCTCCCAACCCCACTTTGCGCAAATCTCGCGCTTTTGTTGAATGACAATTGACTTAAACGGTTCGTCGAGATGGTTGTGCTTTTCACACAAGATTTTTAAATCATTTTGTCTTTCAACCGTTTTCAAGTGTTCCTTGTACGCCTGCTCGCGTTCAACTTTTGCGGACATAATTATATCTTTTCTTTCTTCGGCCTTCTTGTATCGCGTCATTTTCTCCTCTTCGATTCTGAAGATCGACTCCGCCACCGCTTCCTTCCCTTTGCTTGACGATTCACCACCTCTCCTGCGGCGTGGCTTTGTAGGTGTATCTTCTTCAACGAGGTCGTCAACGGGTTGATCGGGTTCCTCTAGGGGGTTGTCGTTTAGAGAATTTGTTGTTTTTTTTAATTGAGTAGTGAGGATTTATAAAAAAAAGGGTTTCAAACGGTCAAAAAAATTACAAACGGTCAAAAATCATTGCTTTCAACGTTCCAATTTTCAAAATCAACGCGTTATGGTTTCAACGCGTTTATAATATAACGTGTGATGAAAGGGGAGGCGGCGGTGTTCCGTTGTGGATTAACGCGTGATGGGGTGGTATCACGCACCACCCCGCCTGCTCTTAGGAGATGGGGCGCCCCGTGATAGAGGTGCCATCACGCATGGAACAAAACAAAACACCGTCGCCACCCAATGTTATAACGCGTTGTAGCCATCACGCGTAAAAAAATTGATTGAATTCAGTTTTTTTTTTTTTTGAATGATTTTGATAGTATGTGGTGAGTGATTAGTATTTCTACTAAAATCCATCACTATTGATGGAATAATGCTCGATGACATGACGGAAATTGATTGGATGTTATGAGTGATGAGTGAGTGGTGAGTGATGGGCGCCCCTATCCCCTAATTGTTCATCTCCTTTTTTATTCAGATTTAATAGTTTCGAGGGGCTTCTGAAATAACCTAAAGTGATAAGTTTTCATTTATATTTGTATTTTTTAATTTTGTACAAATAATTTGCGGTTCTTAATTCGAAGCCTCAAGTATCATAAACACCTTTATTTCATGTTCATGTTAATCATTATTATTTTAACCTATCGGTTGTTTATATGATTAACTAGCTTTAGATCCCGTGTGTTACACGGGTTGTATAAAGAAAATACTTCTTACAAATCTATTGATTTAATAAATTATACATAGATAGCTATCCGCTTTCGAGTATCCACAAGAGAATACAATTGTTCGAGCGTAGTCGATTCTTGTCACAACTTACTAAAATGGCTATCTTTTTAATTCTAAGCTTCTTGAGTTACCATATGTTGGTCTTTGAGATTGTTCCACTTGGGAACCTATCTTAATACAAACTCCATTTCATCTCAAATGAACACAGATATATAGCACACAAATTTTGTTTTTACAGTAAATGTAACTGAAAAAAGACAACTATAAAAGGGACACTCAATGTTGTTTTTATAATAAATTTATACACAACGCCGCGTTGCGACGCACTCAACCAAAACATTCTTGTTGTGATAACATGTACATTTTACAACACAACTCAGAACACGATCACGTTAAACCAAATCATTCTTTGCGACGGGCATTTGATCGGTACTAATTTGGTTCGTCATGGTATCTATACTGTTAAATTTAATTGCAGAGAGACTTGCTCGCAACTCACAACTTTTGTAAGCGAAACGAAGAACTCCAACCTGATGCAAAGTCGAAGTGTGTTCACACTGAAAAGTTCAAAAACCTCATTAAAACACACAAAACAACCATGAAACCACTCTTACCGAACACTAACAACTATCTTTAGTAACTAAATCGGTAAAATACGTGAGCACGTGGTCAGGTAATCTTAAATTTATCTCAAACATGATTTGTTTATCCCCAAGCAGTCTTGAACATCTGCATTATATTTATAACCATTTTTTGCCAAACACTCATTACTGAATATATTGCAATGCAATTTATTTTAAACAAACAACAAATCCTATAATTTAACTTTATGAATAGACTTTAAATTTGTTTAAGTCTTAATATAAATTTTGTAATAATCGTGCAATAAAAATTATTTTACCATCAAGTTTGATTATTGTAAACTGTTACAAAAATTTTAACCATAGACCACCACTTCGATATCTTGTTAACCGGCCCATATTACCCCGCAACTAATAAACAAATGAAACTATATATGGCGTACTAACCGGAAATTCAAAGGCCTTGACTGGAAAACGCCGTGTTCAATCCGAAAAATGAGTCAGCCTATCAAAAGTTTTTCTGAACTTGATCTAATTCTTTAAAAATTTGAAGGCCTTAACTACCTTGATTTTAGACCCATGAGGATCATAGTTTGTAGTTTTTGACATACCTTTGATATTGAAGTCTTATTCTAGTCAGCCCTTGGTTGGATTGGGTGAGTACGCCTGGAATCTTATCTTCTTTTCCAACATAATATGAGAACGGTGTTGTAATTTTTTAAGTGTACCTGAGTATTTTCAATTCCCGAAGCCAATGAATAAGGACACACCTAGTAAATATAAAACAATGAACAAAGAAAAACTAACAAAACAATATATAGAGTTGAATGCTACTAACATGTTTATCAACCAAAAGATAGCAGTATTCATTATTATTTCGATCATAAGAAAACCATATCTTCATGGGTCGCGCGTCAAGAAGATCAGTGTCATTGCAGGCATTAATTTCAGAAATCTTTGCACGGGTCATTGTACCTTGCCTTTAACGAAATGCAACCAATGCATGCATATGGGTCAGTTTAAATTGTATTTAATCTATGATGGAACTAATGGGTAGTTTAATGTTTTTAATAGATAAACAGAAATAATCAAAAACACACTTTCACTTTTATCATAACGTTTATAAATAAACCGTGTATATAAAAATATCAAACTTTGCCACATGAGAGTAACTACTGAATCAAACACATTATCCACAACGCATAATCCTACTTCTCTAAAAGAACTTACTTTTGATATATATAATTGGAAACACAACTATAGCTCCAACCTAGAGCAAGTTTCTCGCCTTGCGTTAACCTAGGATATAATGTCCTCGCCTTGCATTAACCTAAGATGCAATGGCCTCGCCTAAACACGTGCAAGACAACTGCAACATATAGATTTGATAATCTTTAAGATATCTAACACATGCAAGATAACATTCAGATTAAATAATCTTTAAGATGTCTTTCAGTTGTAGTAAAGAAAACCCAACCGTTGTTCTTCAAAATCTTAAAACCATTAGCGTTTTATGCTAAATAATTCATGATCAAGAAGAAAAGTGAAAAAGTCTTTTTTTGACAAAATGGCTAATTCCATCTAAAATTAAAATTTTAACCAGAGAGATTAATTATGAGTGAACTTACAGTCGGTTTCAAGTGTGAAGCCACAACGTTCATTAAGAATGGGTATTGAGGCCATGATTGTGTTAAGCGATCAAACAGGATGCCAGCCCTCCTTTACCAGCAGACTCGTCGCCTGAGTAAGGAAGCAAAAATTGTTTAAAAAAACGTGGTCTTAATCAAATCTAACGCTTTTTGTATGCTTGATTACTTCATAAATGTAAAAATATATATTTTCTAAAAAATTACATATGGCAGATCTGGTTGTATTCTTATAGCAAAATATGGTATGGGCTTATAGGGATTTTCTATGGAGACGTGTCCTCGACAACCTGGCAGTTCTCCGGTCTCAGCTTTTGGGGCGGGGGTGCTTGATCGCTGGGCTTTCCTTTTCCTCTAATGATTAGAAAACAACCATTAAAGTGTCCATACCTGCAAATAAATTTGCTTTAAAAGTTAGAACCCTAAAATGTACCTGCCACATCCTATCTACACATCAAACATCAGCAAAAATAGCTTTTAATAAGCAAATTATTTAAAAATCAAACTATCAATCAATAAGAAATTAAAAAGGCGAAAACTTGAACCTTGAACAGGATACCATCAAGTAGTTACTAAACATAGGGTAAAAGCCAATCGAACTGCCCAGCTAGCTAGCTAACTGGTGAGTACCCTGAACCAAATATTGAAGATCAATACAACAGATATCAGAAGTGGATCTAAATTTCAGATTCTTAAACTGGTCGGAAAAAAAAAAAACCAAACATGGAAAACATATTGAATCAAGAGTCATACTAAAACTCGATTTTGCCTAAATAAAAAGCTGTTGAAAGATTGAGAGAGGGTCATGTCGCCGTAAGAACCCATACTTAGACTCTCATCGTTCTCAGATTCAATAACAAACAAACATCCATGAGCAATCCGATGGGAGTTTAGAAGAGCCAAAAAGGTTATCGGATATACCATAAAACTACTAAGTAAAAATAATGTTCCTATCAGCATATAAACGTGGAATAATATGATGAACAACACAATTAGTAAAAAACCGCGTTAGCAACATGATGATGATTAAAAATATATAAACCATGTTAAAACCTTTACCTTGACATCATTTTTTGGTAAAGTATAAGAATTTTTGCATCTTCCTTTAGAATTGGACGTTTTGCTTTCTTCTAAAGTACCCCACACTTCTCCTTGCAGATCCTTTTTTTATTTAAAAAAAATTTGCCAAAACTAATTGTGTTGTATCCCTAGTTATGCATTATGGCCAAGAACTGAAACAAAGTCGATTACATCACATAGAGTACATTTTCATATAAGCACAATTAAAATTCTAGATTTTGTTTCAAGAATTGAATTTGTAAATATTCTGGTTAGATTCGTAAATAGTATTTCCATCCACTCTTCACTTTCTATCTTGTAGTTGAATGTGAACTCAATAATCCACATATGTTCATGTGTAGTAACTAATAAGAAACATGTTTTTTTAAAGAAATTTTGACATACTGAAATATTTAATAATGTATATATTCCCATTTCAATAGTATTAACCTTTTAGTAGGCTAACTTATTCTAAATCTTGGTTGGTCGGGAAACAAAGAAGTTCAATATTATAAGGGGGATAACCTTCTGGAAGCAAAAAAAAAAAAAAAAACAATCAGGTAAACGTTACAGTTTTCATTATTGGAGAACAATCTCAACAACATTCAATTTCTTCGGTATGAACAATTAAACAAAACAAACTTTAATCAGGCAAAAACATTAAACATTCAATTTCTTCTTTCTTATTTTCAAACGAAAACCGTAACAGATTATTGTAAATGTATATAACTAAGAGATTAACCAAGCTGCTTGCATATGTTCAAGAATACATAGAGCAAGATAGTGTGAAAAGAACACATGAATCGCAAAACAACAGTTACCTTGACTGCAGACCAGATTATAAAATTGTCGAACTCAAGCTCGTTAAATGACTGAGCTCTCTAGTATTACTTCGAAGGAAAAGTGCCGAAGAGATCTCATCAACTTCCAATCACCAATTAGTTATTGAACCTTCTTTGCAACAATATTAATCTATCAACGCCACAACTTTACTTCTGCGTGAACAACAATATTAATTAATCACATCAATATATAACTTACTAACTTGTATACTAACCTTGAATCTGGAGACACCAAGAAGAATATAAGAGAATCCCTAATAAAAAAAGAAAAATAAACGAATGTTAAAGATGAAATAGAACAAACCAAGTTTAAATGAAGAAAGGAACTGTAAATAAATTGTTGGAACTTTTGAGATCGTTCATACTTGTACTGGACTAGTTTTATAGTTATTTGTAGCTAATTTCATAGTTTAGGGGCTTATTTTGTAATTTCATGAAACTAGAAATCCTGACTTGGTGTAGTTAAGATTCCAGCAAATTTATAATTATGCTGGAAAGTCAGGCACTATAAATAGCCCTAGCATTGTAACCTAGCCAAGCTTTTGGCTCTTTGGAGAATGAAGTGTTGTTTACATTAGATCTCTTGTTTGTGTGCTCAAATCAGTATTCCAAGGTGCTTTATAGATTCATATACTTGTTTGGATTCAATACAACACTTGTTGTATTCATCAATCCATTAGCTTCATCTTCATCTTTTGATTTTTCTTGACTTTTACATATTCAAACACCTAATCAATAGGTGTTTTGGACTAAAACAATCAACCACTGTGATCCGGATTGATATTGGGATCTACAATTTGGTATCAGAGCCATTGTGCTCTTGGTTGTTGTGTTTTTGTTAAGATTTTTCAAAGTTTTGAAGGTTTTTCAAAGTTTCAAGGTTTTTCAAATTTTGGACTCAAAATGGATTGATTTGGTGTGTTTAATCGATAGGTTGTTGTTTATCTGTGATTAGGGAGTCATTTTGGACATTTTGATGCATCAAAACATGGTTTTTGAGTCGTTTTTGAGAGATTAGAGGGTTTTAGTTCGTGTTAAACCCTCTGTCTAGCGAAATTAACTTGAATACAGCGAACAATTTTTGAAGACAGCGAAGTTATTTTTGAACATAGCGAAGAAAGTTTTGAATATAGCGAACAATCTTTGAAAAACATCGCATAATCATTAATTTCGACGACTAAGACTCGAGCGAAATTGTTGATTTTCGGCGAAATAGTGCAAATTGACCCTTTAGCGATATTATCGAAGGCGACTTCGAGAATCGTGATATAGAACCACAGTGTTCTTATCACGGTATACGGCGAAATTAGTCAAACTAACATGTGTGCTTGTTGTATCAGCGGATTAGCTTCTTCGCTCGTGCAGGATATCCTCGAGTGCCGGCGAAGACAGGATACCAGTGAAGATCATCGGTGAAATTACATCACTTACCGGCGAAATAGTCTCTCCAGCAAAGTTGTCAGCGAAATTAACCACTGATCAGATTTCTTAAGTCAAAAACCACTCAAGATGTCGGTGAACCAGCTAAGTCCAATTGCTCAAGCTGAACTTGAAACCGGAACCACCACAAGACCACCAAAGTTGAAAGGAGCTGAAGATTTCGGAACTTGGAAGAATCGAATCAAATCATTCTTCGAATTCACTGACTACAACCTATGGCTTTCTGTCATCGCTAGACCTCATGTTCCAATGGTAGTTCAAGGAGATGTGATAGTTAACAACAATGACCCCACAACTTTCACTGATGAAGACAAAGCTCTAATTCAACGCGACCGTCGTGCGCATGCAGCCTTAACCATGGCGTTGTCAACTGATGACTGTAATATGTTTGAAGAATACAGAACTGCAAATGAACTGTGGCATTCTTTGATCGAACACTACGAAGGAAATGAAGAGCTGAATGAGAGCAAAAGAGACATGGTGCAGAAGCAATACGAAATGTTTGGTGGAATTCATGGAGAAAGCCTTTTCGATCATATCAGTCGCTTTCTGAATATGATGACCAAGATGAAGAAGGCAGGAAATCCTGTCACTAATCGTGCTGTCATAAAGAAGCTTCTGGATTCGCTTCCCAAGGAATGGAGTCTTCAGTGCATGATGATAAAAAGGGATTTCCTCAACAATCAAAATCCTGTCACTCTGTCCGATCTAATCAACACCCTGAAGGCCTTTGAAATGGACGTTAACAAACATGAAATGAATACAACTGGTTACTCCCCAAAGGCAGCTCAGACCTCAACTGGACTAAAGAATGTGGCGTTTCTAGCTTCTGGAGCCACCAGTAAACAAGCCTCAGAGATGTCTTACTTTAACGTTTCCGCAAGCGCGTCAAAGGCTCTACAATCTAGTGACAAGGCTGCTGTAGCTGGTGATACTCAAGCTTTGAAAGTGTCAACAGAACATGTGGCACTTTTTAATATGTTTTTGAGTAGCTATGAAGCTCTAATGTCTGGGGAACTCAAGAAGGAGATGCTCACTGCTGAAGACATGTATCAGGTTGATCCTGATGACATGGAGGAGATGGATTTGAAATGGCAGATGGCTATGATCACTTTAAGGTTGAAAAAGTTTCAGGATAAGACTGGAAAGCGTGTGGGTCTTGGAAAAGCTGGTTTTGACAAATCCAAGTTGAGATGTTACAACTGCAAGAATCTTGGTCACTTCAAACGTGACTGCCCCTTGTTAAAAGAAGGAAACATTGAAGCCACTCCTGCTGTGAAACAAATCACTATCGAAGAAAACAAAACCAATTCGTCTCCCAACACACCAAAAGCTCTAGTTGTTGAAGATTATGATTGGGGTGAAGAAATTGCTGAGGCAAAAGAACAAGTCAACAAAGCTCTCATGGCAAAGATCTCAAGCGGGTCGTCATCAAAACAAGTTGAGAAACAGACTGCAGGAATCCCAAAGGGGGATAACATTGCTGACAAAGGTCTGAAAAGCATTCTTATCTCCCCAGAGCCTGAGAAAGGAAAGGAGCATGTTCCTAAGGAATCATCTGATGAGAAGAAAGAAAAAGTCTCAGCAGCTGCAATGAAAACAGAATCCTCCAAAGAAAAGGATGACAAAGACTTGGTAAATAGTATTCCACATAACTTTAAAGTAAAGTTATGCTCACAAGCATGCGTTGATGTCGTGGCATATTACAAGTTTCTAAATCTAGAATTTGAGAGACAAAAAGACAAAGCTTTAAAATTTAACAAAGAGCTTAAACAGAACGAGGCCGCATATCAGAGAAAGTTGAATTCAACTTTAGCTGAAATGCAGACTCTAAAAGAATTTGTGTTTAGAAAATATTTTGTCATTAACGATCTCACAGATAGACTGGAAAAAGCTTTGAACGAAAAGAATAAATTTCAAATTATCATAGACAAATGGAATGTCAGTCAAAAGGCCTTTACTGACATTAAAAATTGCCAACGACCAACGTATGTGAAAGAAGGGATCAGGTATAAGGACAGGCAAGGAAATGAAAGAAACTCTTCTTTCCACCACATAGCAAAAACTATGTGCCTATACCAACTCCTCATCCCGAAAACGATCTCATTGATGAAAAGGCCTCTGTAGAACAAACCGAATATTGTGAAAACGAAACAACCACTAACTTTTCTAAAAGTAATGCAGATCCAATTGTGTGTAAAGAAGATGTGTGCGATGAGGATGGAGACTGCGGCGGTTCAAAAATAGGAATAGGTTATTCAGGCGACAGTTATTCCACTGTTAACTGGTTCGCCTGGAACTGTTCTAAGGAAAACAATATTCGGGATGAATGTAATAATTTTATTAGGACGGGTGACTGTAATGGCCGTGTGCCTAAATTTAAATCTTCGGATGACTGTAAGGGCCATGTGCCTACATTTGAGACCCGTGATCGTGAACATGCTATGTTTAAGTGTCATGATTTAAATTCTGCATTTTGTGATGATAAAACTGTTTGTGAATTTCCTGTATTTGTGCCAGAATTGAAAAAGAATAGCTTTGGAAAATTCCTCATAGAGGAAATTCCATAATTTATTTCATCTCGAACAGGTATGACAGATTCAGAAAAGAAAGTCACTGAAGATCACTGCAATGAAGACTCAAGCTTTACTTCCTCAGAAGATGAAAAGGAAGCCCTGAGGATGAGCAAAAATCAGAAACCTCAAGTGAAGATCGGACAACAGATGGTGAAAGCACTGAATTTTCAAGTGAAGAAACCTCAAAGACCTCAAGTGAAGATCAATCAACAAATGATGAAAGCTCCGAAGGTTCAAGTGTTGAGACAATTGAAAACCAAGATTCAGAAAGTTCAGGCGAAGATCAAAGCTGCAATGACTCAAGTTACGAAGCAAGTGAAGAACCAAATTCCAGTGAATATCAAACATCAGAAAGCTCATCAGATTCCGACAGCGATGAAGAATGCTTAGAAGATGAAAGTCGAGTTGACAAGAAAATGAAGAAAGCAGAAAGCTCAAGACACTCATCACATACATCATCTTCTAACACCAAAAGGCCCAGACGTAAACGATGTTTTCGCTGTGGTCATTTAGGACATACAGTGAAACATTGTAAAAACAAGAACTTTTCTAAACCAGAATACGATTTTGTTAAGAACTTCACAGATCAACTTGATTATCTTAAGAAATCTGTTAAAAATCTGGTAAATTCAACAACTTATTTTTGGAAGCAAAAAGAGGACATCGTGGGACAAAACCACGATAGATCCAAAGTAAAGCAAATCTGGGTTCCCAAATCAAACTAATCTGTGTATATTCTTGTATTTCAAAATAAACTGCAGAAATGGCTTCGTATGCTCATGGAATACATCTGGCATGTCGACAATGGATGTTCAAGACACATGACAGGCTTGAAGGAACTTCTGAAGAACTTTCGCTTTATTGATGGTGATTTCGTGTCATTCGCTGGAGACGAGAAGGGAGGGAAGATCGCTGGAATAGGAGATGTGGTGTCTGAAGCTCTCACGTTGGAAAATGTTAACTATGTTCCAGAATTGTGCTACAATCTCATGAGTGTATCACAAGTCTGTGATATAGGAATATCGGTGCTCTTCAATGACATGGAATGCTTGTTTCTGAAGCCTGAATATGTCATCCCTGCAGAAATGATCATGCTCACTGCTCCAAGACAAAACAACACATACGTGCTTAACATGAAAAATGCCAAGACAAATGACAACTTGACCTGTTTGATCTCAAAAGCTTCAGAATCGGAATCACTGCTTTGGTACAGGCGATTGGGGCATGTTAATTTCAAAAATATGAACAAACTCTCTAAGTTAAACTTAGTGAGAGGACTTCCGATAAAAGAATTTCCTTTTTCTGAAAAATGTATAGCATGCGCCCAGGGAAAGCAACACAAGAAATCGCACAAGTCCAAGCAGTGAATACGATTATTTCGCCTCTACAATTGATGCATATGGATCTGTTTGGTCCAATTAGTATTAAAAGTCTTGCTAAAAGTTCTTACTGTTTGGTGATTACAGATGATTTCTCTCGTTTTTCATGGGTCTATTTTCTTGAGGCAAAGAGTGAGACAGCTGAAATTCTCAAGTCATTCATTCCCTTTATTGAAAACGTAACCAGATTAAAAGTGAAGTCGATCAGAAGTGATAACGGTTCCGAGTTCAAAAATCAAACCTTCATATCCTTCTGTGCAGAAAAGGGAATTCATCTCCAATACAGTGCAGCCAGAACTCCTCAACAAAATGGAGTTGTTGAACGCAAGAACAGAACGTTGATCGAGGCCGCAAGGACCATGCTGGTGGATTCGAAGCTTCCGATCATCTTCTGGGCAGAAGCAGTAAATACAGCATGCTACGTTCTGAACAGGGTTCTTATTGTAAAACCACACGGAAAAACGGCATATGAACTCCTCTTCAAAAGAAAGCCGCTTATTGACTTCTTCAGACCTTTTGGATGTTCATGCACTCTTCTAAATACACGAGAAAACCTCATCAAGTTCGAAGCAGTGGGTGATATCTGCTATTTCATGGGATATTCATCCACTCAGAAAGCCTACAGAGTCTATAACAAAAGAACGAAGATGGTGATTGAGTCGTATTACGTTGACTTTCAAGAAGGAAACTACACTAACACTGGAAGCACTCCAGACTGGTTTTATGATGTGGGCGTGATCTTCAACACCTTCAAAATTCCAGAAAATGTTCCAGTAGCAGAGCCTACAGAGGTTGCTCAAGTTGAACCTCTGTTTGACACTGCAGATATTGGTTTGACTCCTTTCACTACACGTTTCTCTCCATTCTTTGCTGATCCACTTCTCTCTGTAGATGAAGTAAATGGTGACACTTCGCTTGAGAACACCCCAGAAAACGGTGCTTCTTCTTCACAGGCGAATGTGAATGAACCAACTCAAGAAGATGACCCTCTAGTAATTTACGTGGATGAACACTTCACCAATCTCCCGCAGCAGATTGAGTCTCAGACAAACACAGGATACAAGACAAATCGCAATCATCCTCTGGAGAACGTTATAGGTGTAGTTGAAGAAGGAGTACGTACACGTGGTCAGTCATCTAGCATCAACAAAGGTCTCTATGCAGCTTTTCTCTCACAATCTGTGCCACGGGACATTGAAGATGCCATTCTAGACTCCAGTTGGGTTCAAGCAATGCAGGAAGAACTGTCACAATTTCGCAAACTCAAAGTCTGGGAGTTAGTAGATTTACCTGAAGGAAAGTTTCTGATAGGTACAAAATGGGTCTTTCGTAACAAGATGGATGATCGTGGAGTAGTAATCAAGAACAAGGCCAGACTGGTAGTGCAAGGTTTTCGTCAGGAGGAAAGAATTGATTACGAAGAGGTTTTTGCTCCAGTTGCAAGACTGGAGGCAATCAGAATATTCCTGGCATACGCGTCTTACAGAAATTTCAAAGTTTTTCAAATGGACGTAAAGAGCGCTTTTCTGTATGGGAAGGTAAAGGAAGAAGTATACGTGTGTCAACCTCCGGGTTTCGAAGATCCTCATTTTCCAGGTCGCTACTACAAATTGGACAAAGCCCTCTATGGCCTTCACCAAGCTCCACGTGCTTGGTACGAGACTTTGTCAACTTATCTTTTGAAGTGTGGATACACAAGAGGAACGATCGACATGACTCTCTTCACCAAAAGAGTCGGAGAAGACGTAATGCTGGTTCAGATTTATGTGGACGATATCATCTTCGGGTCAACTAACGAGGAACTGTGTAGAGAATTCGAGTCTGTCATGAAGGCAAAGTTTGAAATGAGCATAATGGGAGAGCTGACGTTCTTCTTAGGGCTAGAAGTGAAGCAAAAGGAGGATGGGATTCTCATTCATCAGGCTAAGTACATTCGGGATATTCTCACGAAGTACAACATGTAAAGTTGCCAGGACACCGTTCGCCTCTCAGACGGAGCTTACTCTGGATCCTCAAGGAAAACCAGTAAAGAAGTCCTTTTATCGCTCCATGATCGGTTCTCTATGTACTTAACGGCTAGCAGACCTGACATTATGTGGGCTGTCTGTCTCTGTGCTCGCTTTCAGACTAATCCCAAAGAATCTCATGAAACCGCTGTGAAGCGCATCTTCCGCTATCTTAAAGGAACTCCGAAACTAGGTCTTTGGTATCCTAAAGATAGTAATTTTGACCTTATTGCTTATTCTGACAGTGATCATGCAGGTTTTAAAGTAGATCGCAGGTCTGTCTCAGGAGGATGTCAATTCTTGGGAAATCGTCTGATCTCATGGCAAAGCAAGAAACAGACAACTGTGTCCACCTCCACCGCTCAAGCGGAGTACACCGCGGCCTACAGTTGCTGTTCACAAGTTCTCTAGATACAAAATCAGTTGTTGGATTATGGAATCAACATCATGAAGACTCATATATTCATCGACAATGAGGCATGTCTGGGAATTGTGAAGAATCCCATTCACCACTCCAGAACAAAGCATATCGAAATCCGTATTCACGCAATTCGAGATGCTTACGAGAAAGGATACATTCAAGTGGTGCTAGTGGATACAACACAGCAGCGGGCCGACATTTTCACGAAGGCCTTTGATAAAACCCGATTCAACCAGCTGGTAACCTGGTTGGAAATGGTTAATTTCCTTGAATGGAAATGAATCTTGTTGTCCAAAAAGCTTTCGTAAATACTCTATCTTTTGACTTCAAAAAAAAAAAACGTTTGTTGAAAGTAAAACAAGTATCGTAAAGCGTCGCCCACCAAAAAGATTTTCTGCTTCTTAAAATTTCATTTTCGGGCAAATGGACTTTCGAAAATAAAGATTTTAGGGGGAATATTCCAAAAAATCAAAAATGAGAGATGCTTGCGTCTGACTCCTGTTAGAGGAAATGATAGAAAATTGCTAACACTTTGTCATTTCGTGCAAAACAGAAAACAAAAAGAAATCGGGGTACCAAGCAACGACATGTCGGTAGATTCAGCAACACCGACGAGTAAACTGCTGTTAGGGAGCAAAACATAACATCTACACAAGGATTCTGGCTTCTCTCAGGCATTACGCATCTTGTGGGTAACACGTTGCGGCATATGGCTTAATGGTCTTAAATCTTGTGTTGATAGATTGCCAAAGTCTGAGATCTCGGGTCTTTATATTGGTTTTCATTCGGGGGTATCATAGTTGGTCTTCTGCTGCATCTAGATACATGCTGACCTAGAACTCCTATGATATCCCTTCATAATAAGCGCCTTAAAAAAGGTCAAACCATTTCATAATAAGTGCCATTTTTGGCCAAAACCTTTAGATGGATTAGTTTCGGTCTCTCTGCTGTACGAAAGTGCTCACCTGTTCACCGAACTATCTATCTCAGCCCTCGATAGTTCTTGGGATCTCTGTTGTACGAAAGTACAGACCTGATCTCTACTCTATCATTGAAAAGAATGAATCCAATATACTCACCTGTTATGAAGAACCTTTGTGCATACCTTGATCGCGGGGGTATGTCCTGATGTGGGACTCACGGACGGAATGATTCTATTCTCAATAGCTTGTGTGGGGGCCATTGAAGACTTGTCAATATTACCAAAAACATAATAAAAGCGCTCTCCGAAGGCATGTTGAAAGAAGGATGCATGGATTTAAGCGGACAAACATACTGACAATTTTTCTTGTGCCTTGGTTAGTAAATAGTAATAATAAGAATAAATAAGAAATTGACAAGTGTTGGCAATATGATCTTCTGCAGGTAAGTAGACGAGCGTCGAAAGTATCAAGAATATCCACATCAAATGGAACCTCCCAGAGCTGAAAATTCGAAGTTCGGAGTCAATATAGCCCAAATTTTCTTATATGTGTAAATATTTCTTAAATTATAGTTTTTTTTAAAACAAAACTGGGCATGTTTTCCGAGAAAGTTTGAAATTCACGAGCGAATTTAAAATTTGCATTGTGAAAAGGATATTTTCATCAAAGTCGGCGGAATAAAGATGCTAGTGAAATTGTTTATTCCGCTGGGTATAGTAAAACGTGTATAAATATCCTTTAACCGTCATTTTTTTAAACTCTTCAAAATCATTTCATCTTCTTCCTCTACAAAACCGGTCACACACCTCAAATCTGTGTTTATCGAAATCAGTTTCTAGATCATGCATATTTTCACATTGTTTTCGGTCAAGTCAACAGGTAATCTGCTTCACCTCTTCATTTATAAATCGTTCTGATTAATGAATGTTGATGCAAGTGCTTATGATTATCTTGTAAGTTCGAAATTGACCTCATGATTCTGTAAATAATGAGATAATCTGATGATATTTGGACTTTGGATAATCGACATCTTGAAACCTGTTAAGAGCGTTGATGATTAGAGATAATCAAAGGGTGAAAACTGTTAGGGTTTTAAAGAGGGTTTTTCAAGAAATATTTGATGACAGCGAATTAACGATGAATATAGCGAACACAGCGAAATTAATATGGAATCTCAAAAGTCTCGAACGCGAGTTCGAGCGACCGGCGGAATAATCTATTTCACCGGTAATGTGGCCGAGACAAGTGTCTCCGCTGCTAAATCGTTTCGGGAACAAAACTCGGTCATCGCTAAGTTCGCTAGCGAATTTATCTCGGTAAAGATGGACTTAATCCGACATCGTTGTCGATGATATTATCGGATGTCACACCCCGATATTTCCACGTATTACCGGTGGGCCCGGTGGGGAGTATCGTGACGTAGTTGATATCATCATAGTCAAACAACACAATATATAAATGCACAGCGGAAGCAAAAGTTAAATATATTACAATCCGAATATAACGTATTGTCAAAGTATTACAACGGAAAGTAAAGGATCCACAGGCGGATCAAATAAAAGAAAACTGTTCAACAGACTTCAGGCATCTAGAACTTGCAAGATTCCTTATTAACGCCCTGAGCTTCCAGCCAATTACGTTCAGTACCTGTCACTTAACCTTTTTGGAAAATACGTCAGTTTACACTGGTAAATACAATTAACTGGCTCATTTTGAAAAGAGTTTGAAAATTTGTTTGAATGCACGAGGCACAAAAATATCTTTTATAACTTGGGACAATCTTGTTAATAAAATCTTGTATCCGATTTACATGTTTGTCCAACATTTAGGGCCGGTGATTCTACAATACAAGCCGGTCAAGATTAATCGACACACCATAAATATAACTCACAAGAAGACACCTTACGAGTGAGTATATCTTTTACATACACAACAGGAGGTGTTATGCCTACACCTTGTGCTTAAGTTATGGCCATTCACTTTTTAAATGAGCCAAGGATATCCAGGACACGGTCATTAACCCCTAATGTTTTTTGTTATCAATCAATACAGATTAAAACGGGATTATGCAATTTAATCATCTCCGATTAAAAGGTTTCTACACCCGACCAAGCGGTATTTTTTATAATACCGTATCCCAAGCCCGTATAAGGGAAAATAAGTTAAAAGTATTTACCTGAGCTAGCAATGCAATTTATACTCAGCCATATATTCAAATCAGCAAGCACAAGTACTTCTACTGGGGCTCTTAATCTGGAACGAAGGTTTTATTAACCTATTAGATTCCTAACGGGTCTTATTTAAGTCGTAACTTAGACCGGTTAGTTTTAAGGAAATGTTTACGGTTCAAAACGCATGATTAAGCGAAGAACGGAATAGAATGTGATTTGGACCCGACAAGTCTGAAGACTTGTGTAATATGGGTAATCTAAACACCTTCTGGATTTTGAGATAAAAATGATATGGTTTGACCCGTTTCGGCTAATTTATGCAAACTAGTTACATAAACCGAACCGAACGCGTAAGAAGCGTAACGGGTAACCATAAGAGTCATATACAGGCTTCCTTAGTGAATATGCCTTAAATATGTTGTGATATCAGTAGGATACCTTCCATTATGCCTAAAACGAGTTTAATCTTAATTTAAGCCCCGTAGGGGTATTTTGGTCATTTTAAATATTATAAAAGAGATTAATTATAACTCTGAGACTCGGGTCTGAATAAATCAGTAAAATAACTTAATTTATCAGGTTATATCAGTTGGTGATAAGTCTTATATGACAAAATGGTTTTAGACCCAAACTATGCGTTTAATATGCTTAAAAAGCCATTTTAAGCGATTTCCGGGTTATACAGGAAATCTGAGTTTTCTGATCAGGTTATAAAGTTCAAAATACTTTATTTATTATATAAAATCAGTTGCAATTGGATTGGTGTCAAAATACTATGTAGAACTCATTTTATAAACAAAAATGGTATAATCGGTATTTACCGAAACAACACCATAACCTTAGGTTATGAACAGGTTAAAAATAATTAAAAATCTTTAAAAATCTCAAAATATTATATTACATCAGTGGGTAAAAGGTTTGGTGTCAAAAATTGGGTTTAGATAGGTTTTATGCTAATGACGCCGTTTAATTACTAAAAAGCGTTCTAATTACGTCATTGAGCATAACTCCTAATCTAGACCTCCAACTGATGTGAAATTTTAGGGATATGTTTATAAATCAGTAGCAAAGATTATTGTCCTTTCACATTTCTTAAATTCTCGTTTTATGGTCAAAAGGGCATTATGGTCAACATTAAGCAATTAACGGAAACGTGCAAATGAATCGGACAATCAACGAACCAACTACAGAGGGTTATACCAACATGTAGCCTGGTCCTAAGGAAGTCCTAAGGCATTTCTAAAATCTACTAAAATGGGTCAGAACTGAAGTCAAAGCAAAAGTCAAAGTTTTGCGACTTTCGGTTCCGAACCGGGCCTAAACAGAAAATTGTCGGATCAAACAAGCTTAGACCAGTTCTTATACTTATTACCAAGTTATAAGAGTGTTAAAACATGTTACACGTCTTCTACATTGTTAATTATGCGTTAAATCAAAAGTTATGGTTCTGTTGACTTTTTATAAACAACTTTGACCCGACATTTGATCTAGTTAGGACGGGAATCACAGGGTGCCCTTTTAAGGGTTTATTGCCCACATAATTACCAACTTATAACTACCTTCAATTTGACTAATCACTGGACCATTAATGATTAATCGCTAAGTCAACTGTTAATTACGACGGTTTGACTTTTAAGCTAATAACTAAGTAAAACTCAATTAAGGAAGGTCAAGGGTACTTACCAAAGTCTAATGCACTATTAGGGATGGTGTGGGTCTGCTCTCATGCTCCAGGAAGCTCCCCAATTGCAGATGGAATGAATGCAAGAAATTTTGCAAACATGAGGGCCTTTTATAGTGTTCTTGATCTCATTAGATCATGCCAAGTAAGTCTATGATGGAACCAAGATGTTTACAAGTGCCCCTAGTTGCCTAAAATCAGTAGGGGTCGCGCATGGAAGTGAAAAAGGGCAATATATGTCGTTTGAATGGCTGAACAGACAACCTGTCCGAGTTTTTGCATCTGGGACATGCTTACGGACCGTAAGGACCAAGCCAGCACAACAGATCTTTCAAAAGTTGATAGTTTTGGCCCCCGGACTTCCAAACTTGATTTTTAACATGGTTTCTTGCACTTGTAACCCCCAAACTTGACTTTTAAGGACCCCAAGTCATTAACCAACTATGTTAATTCCCCGGTTATTAATACGATCACCGAAAAGTCTTAAATTTCAACGTTGACGCTTTTAACCCCTCGTATACGAATTTTATCATAACTTTCTCATAAGATAACGAAACTTGGTGAAATTTTTATCACGCATTCTAGTGAGCGTAATTAATCGTTACAAAGCTTCGGGTTTGCTAAAAGGTCACTCAAATGTACACTTTAAACATGTTGACACATTTAACCCCTGTAGTTTGTAATCTCTCACTTTCTTTCACAATTAGCTTCTTATGATTCATAAATCATTCGTTTAAGGGTATAAACATCATGTAGGTTTATTGTAAAGTATATTTATCCATTGTTGACATTCTGAACCCTTATATTCACATACTTTCCCCGTTTGTCGACTTTAGTCCTGCCAGAGTATTCTTTCACATGTTCAAAGCTTATGACACGTGTCAATACATTATAGGACGTGAATTTTCGAGGTGTTACATCCTCACCCCCTTAAAAGAAATCTCGACCTCGAGATTTGTTAAAATGCTGGAAGTACTTTTTGTTGCATAATGGACTTAACTTCTATAACATATCTGGAGTCTTTCTAAGCTCCCAAAGTGACCCCTATATTAGGTACATGTATCCTTTTGGAGCTTCTTAACCTGTCGATCCTCAACCGATACAGGATGCTCCTCACATCATAAATCTGCATATCATTATGTGATAGTGCTTCTTGACTTATTGGCGAGACACATCCTTCAGTCACTAGTGTGCAATGTATTGCGAGCTCCGCCAAGCTCCTTAAATAGGTTTTAGCTTATAAGCTACTTGATCTTGATACATTCGATTTCCTTCGAATGATTCTATATATTCAGAGCTTATCTAGCCTGATAATTTAACAAATTTGGCACACCCTTCCTGGGTGATATCTTTTGTTGAACTTTATTCCTTAACAAGAATTTAGGAGGGTTGCTACTTTCATTAATTCTTGGTTTTCTGCCGAATACTGGCAACTTACAGATGATTAGGGATTTGTATGATCTTATTCGTTGTTTCCCATGCAACTTTCAGATCCTGATAAGTGGACTTCCCAAAGTCTCGTCCATCCAACGGATGTTTTGATATTTCATCTATACAAGGTCTCCAAAAGAGCAGCCTTGATGCTTATATATCAACTATTTTAGAAAAACTTATCTTAAGGTGAGATGGTTATTCTAACCACTACTTAACTAATTTTAAGGAATAGCTAATTCTTGTCGAAATCGACCATCCTGGGCAGCTGATGGCCATTCTTAATCGTTGCTTAATTAGGGTTGCGGTAAACAATGCATAAGCAAAAATGATCCGTCTTTCATAATTTACTATACCCAATTCTCAGGATATTGAGTTAGGCTTTATGAATCTATATCTTAAAACTTACTTAATCAGGGTTTCGATTTCTCCAATGATGGTACCAGCCGTTTAGGAAATTTCATAATGATACGGCCCTAATTGGGATATAAATCTTAACTCTACTTGCTGCTCAGAAGGTAAACAAGGTAATCTCAGGAGAAAATCAAGGTACACGGAGGTTACAGAGATTTTCCATATCTCAGGCTCCAATTCATCCACCATTGCTTGTGTCAATAAGTGACACATTTATGTTACGAGTCCACGAATTCCTTAATCGAGAACATTTACTGGGATGGTTCCATTCCGGATATCTTCTTTGAATACTATTAGTTGACCTTAGTACCATATGACCGTTGGAATATCTTTGTGGTCCCATGCATTAAACCTCCATACTGATCAGGCATGGAAGCAATCTATGGAACATATTAAGATACACCAATCTTCATATGGTGGTTTTGTCATACCATTTGGTACTCGAAATCAATAGGGATCAAAGAGATATCAATTGCATTTGAATGCATTTATCTGGAGAGAGAGTATTTTAGAATTTTATGACTGAAGGTTTCTGACAGGAACAGAAGAAATGGTTCCTATTACCAAATGAATCATTTATTTAGTTGCAATCCAACAACTGCTATTCATCACCCTGATGGCCTTAACATATACTAACCATGGTTTCATTAAACTATACAGGCCAATATGGCACTAACATTCTTAATGAACGTTATTTAAAAATATCAATATCATTTAGCCTAGGTCACAAAAGACCATCGATGGCATTTAAGGGTTGGACCTAGTCCATCACCTTTTTGACAGGGGATCAGAATGTCACATCTGTCTTTATTATATTGATGAATTTGGATAGCTTGAAAGCTTGCCATAAGGATATCAGAAAAGAGTGATTCCTAATAGATATAAAATATCGATCTAAGGTTTATTGGAACATTTTCTAAAGTATCATCGGCCAATTTCTATCTCGCGTTTAAATGACCGGAGTCCCAATCAGGCGGAGACAACAGTTCTCAACATTTATCGTTCATTATAGGATCATATGTGCCAGCATCAAATAAATTTATGCATAAACTTCTTGATAAAGGAAGGTACCTGCTATATCGTCATCATTCTGCATCATCTCCTGGTTGTTCCTCTGGAAGTCTCATGCATTTGTTCCCTTGGTCTCTCCAGGCTTCCTTATAAGTTTTGGGCAGTTGGTTTTGATGTGCCCTTCCTTGTTACAATTGTTACATGTCGCGTTCTTCAACTCCTTGCAATCTAAAGTTTTGTGACCCTTGGTCTTACAAATTCCACACAATTTAGCACTTGGGTCAATCGTACATTTTCCAGAATGTTGTTTTCTGCAGTTACTGCATTTGGGCTTGTTATTGAACTGACTCGAGCTTTTCCTAAACTCGAAATCTTTCTCGTGCTTAGAGCTTTCCTTCTTCTTCTTGTTAGATTGATGCGAGTTTTCCGTGTTTTCTTTCCTTTTTCCCTCGCCGGAAGTTTTAACAGACTTATTCATGATGGCACCTAAAGTGAGAGATAAGGATAAGTCCACCGCGGACCTATATGTGGTAGGCCTAGATGCTTTAACATTTCCCTTTATCTCTGGTGCTAGGCCTCCAATGAAACGCGCTATGCGTTTAGGTTCAGGGGTGACTAAATAAGGAACTAGGCGGGACATAGTGTTGAAACTTGTCACATATGCCTGACAATCCAAATTCCTCATGGCCAGAGTCAAGAAGTCTGATTCTATCTTTTCTACCTCATGCTGAGGGCAATAATTTTCCTTGATCAATGCAGCAAATTGATCCCAAGATAAGTTGTAGAGTAGGACCTTTCCCGTGGCTTGGAGTAATGATCTCCACCATGCCAACGCTTCTCCTTTGAATGATTGTGAAACAAATTTCACAACATCTTGTTCCGCACAACCGCTGATGTCAACAACAGTGTCCATCTCATCGAGCCATGTCATGCAATCGATGGCCCCTTTTTCTCCTGTAAAGTCTCTGGGCTTGCAGGAGACAAAATATTTATATGAGCAGGTCTTAATTGGTGCCTCTTGATGAAGCACATCCTGTCTAGACGGGACACTCCTTTGATTTGGCGAGTTACGAACATCGTCTTCCTTTGACTCGTGTGATTTAGAAGGGGGCTTACTACGAGCCACAGATAGAGTCTTAGAGCGGGTATCATATGATTCATTATACTGTCTGTCAAGAGCTCGAGTAACAGCATCATCTATTAATGCCTGCAGTTCCGCTCCAGATATATTAATTCTGGTAGTATCATTGTTCTCCTTCGGGTGGCTGTTAACTTCATCTGATCCAGCCATGTAGCTTGATTGCTACATAAACATTGATAATGATTTATTCAGAGGTCATAATGAAATTATCATTTTCGACGATTTATTAACCATGGTAATATAAACCATATGGGTTAATTTGTAAATTTTTATTAGTATCTTCATTATAATATATCCTAGTATATAAAACATTAAGGATATTAAAGTGGCACAACAGGCCTTGTCATGAGGACAGTTTCGAATTTATAAGCCATGATCGTTTGGGATCGAGGCATTTAAGGTTTGAGCATAGTTGGTTACTTTTCTTGACAGAGAGTCGAAGACTACAACTGCCTTTTGCCTTTTATGACAATAGATATAGCCCGTGGGCATTTCCCTTCTGAGGGATGCTTATGATATGATCATTTTTTCAGATGCTATTAGTCAAGATCGTTTGGATTATACCGACTATTATGCTTGGACATGGTCCAACATTTTTAGACAGGAGGTCAAAGACCACCACTGTCGTTGTCTTATCGGACAACAAGTTTAGCCCGTAGGCACTTCATCACTAACGGATGTTTATAACATGATCATCATATAGGATGATATAAGCCATGATTTCTAGATCATTAGGCCAAATCAGGAAATTTGAAAATTTCCAATATAGGGATGACTATTGTGATTTTCTCAGATCACTTTTGTCAAGAGTTCTAACACGTTCTTAGGTGTTTAACAATATGATCATCTTTATTCGATGATTTAAGCCATGATTTCTAAATCACTAGGCTAGATAAGAAAATTGGAAGAATCCAATATAAGGATGACTGTTGTGATTTTTCTCGAATCACATTTGTCAAGAGTGCTAACACGTTCTTAGGTGTTAACAAGGATTTGATTCTCTTGAATAGGTCTTACCATCTTGGCCATGTCTTAAAATAACACGTGGCTAGGTCTTGTCCTTTTTAGATTTTGCCATTTTATTATAATGGTAGATCTTATAAAAGGAATGTTATTTTTCATTTATTTCATATTTCATGTTTAGAATGAAAATCTAAATTTAATCATTCCACTATATAAAAATAAAAGTACAGATGTGCCCTAGACGGGACTTAAAAAGGAATAATGTTGTCCTCGAAGGGACTGAAAGATAAATATGTCCTTATAAGGACTATTAAAGAAACGATATTTAGCAAGAGGAGTTTTCTTCTTCACTTTACTTTCGATTGTTCTCTCCCTGGATGCTCGTTTCATTCTAGCCGCGGTACGAAGCTCAGCATTTCTAGGCTCCGGATGTGGAGAATTTCTAATACGGCTTCTTCGCTTGGCGACATATCCAATATATATAAAAATTGGAAACAAAAATTTCCAGATTAGGATTGAGAATATTCCTATGTTAAGTCTAGACTCAGAAGGTCAAGGAATATGCTAATGTGTCATTGAGATTAAACACAAGAAGGCTAGTGTTTAATTCACTCAATGTTGGCTCTGATACCAACCTGTCACACCCCGATATTTCCATGTATTACCGGTGGGGAGTATCGTGACGTAGTTGATATCATCATAGTCAAACAACACAATATATAAATGCACAGCGGAAGCAAAAGTTAAATATATTACAATCCGAATATAACGTAATGTCAAAGTATTACAACGGAAAGTAAAGGATCAAATAAAAGAAAACTGTTCAACAGACTTCAGGCATCTAGAACTTGCAAGATTCCTTATTAACGCCCCGAGCTTCCAGCCAATTACGTTCAGTACCTGTCACTTAACCTTTTTGGAAAATACGTCAGTTTATACTGGTAAATA
Source organism: Helianthus tuberosus (assembly GCA_030545235.1). Lineage (NCBI taxonomy): Eukaryota > Viridiplantae > Streptophyta > Magnoliopsida > Asterales > Asteraceae > Helianthus > Helianthus tuberosus. Next base: position 35,906,613 of record CM060357.1, on the reverse strand, counting down.
CAATTAACTAACTCATTTTGAAAAGAGTTTGAAAATTTGTTTGAATGCACGAGGCACAAAAATATCTTTTATAACTTGGGACAATCTTGTTAATAAAATCTTGTATCCGATTTACATGTTTGTCCAACATTGGTGATTCTACAATACAAGCCGGTCAAGATTAATCGACACACCATAAATATAACTCACAAGAAGACACCTTACGAGTGAGTATATCTTTTACATATGCAACAGGAGGTGTTATGCCTACACCTTATGCTTAAGTTATGGCCATTCACTTTTTAAATGAGCCAAGGATATCCAGGACACGGTCATTAACCCCTAATGTTATTTGTTATCAATCAATACAGATTAAAACGGGATTATGCAATTTAATCATCTCCGATTAAAAGGTTTCTACACCCGACCAAGCGGTATTTTTTATAATACCGTATCCCAAGCCCGTATAAGGGAAAATAAGTTAAAAGTATTTACCTGAGCTAGCAATGCAATTTATACTCAGCCATATATTCAAATCAGCAAGCACAAGTACTTCTACTGGGGCTCTTAATCTGGAACGAAGGTTTTATTAACCTATTAGATTCCTAACGGGTCTTATTTAAATCGTAACTTAGACCGGTTAGTTTTAAGGAAAGGTTTACGGTTCAAAACGCATGATTAAGCGAAGACCGGAATAGAATGTGATTTGGACCCGACAAGTCTGAATACTTGTGTAATATGGGTAATCTAAACACCATTTGGATTTTGAGATAAAAATGATAAGGTTTGACCCGTTTCGGCGAATTTATGCAAACTAGTTACATAAACCGAACCGAACGCGTAAGAAGCGTAACGGGTAACCATAAGAGTCATATACAGGCTTCCTAAGTTAATATGCCTTATATATGTTGTGATATCAGTAGGATACCTTCCATTATGCCCAAAACGTCTTAATTTAAGCCCCGTAGGGGTATGCTGGTCATTTTAAAGATTATAAAAGAGATTAATTATAACTCTGAGACTCGGGTCTGAATAAATCAGTAAAATAACTTAATTTATCAGGTTATATCAGTTGGTGATAAGTCTTATATGACAAAATGGTTTTAGACCCAAACTATGCGTTTAATATGCTTAAAAGGTCATTTTAAGCGATTTCCGGGTTATACAGGAAATCTGAGTTTTTTGATCAGGTTATAAAGTTCAAAATAGTTTATTTATTATATAAAATCAGTAGCAATTGGATTGGTGTCAAAATACTATGTAGAACTCATTTTATAAACAAAAAAGGTATAATCGGTATTTACCGAAACAACAACATAACCTTAGGTTATGAGCAGGTTAAAAATAATTAAAAATCTTTAAAAATCCCAAAATATTATATTACATCAGTGGGTAAAAGGTTTGGTGTCAAAAATTGGGTTTAGATAGGCTTTATGCTAATGACGCCGTTTAATTACTAAAAAGCGTTCTAATTACGTCATTGAGCATAACTCCTAATCTAGACCTCCAACTGATGTGAAATTTTAGGGACATGTTTATAAATCAGTAGCAAAGATTATTGTCCTTTCACATTTCTTAAATTCTCGTTTTATGGTCAAAAGGGCATTATGGTCAACATTAAGCAATTAACGGAAACATGCAAATGAATCGGACAATCAACGAAACAACTACAGAGGGTTATACCAACATGTAGCCTGGTCCTAAGGAAGTCCTAAGGCATTTCTAAACTCTACTAAAACGGGTCAGAACTGAAGTCAAAGCAAAAGTCAAAGTTTTGCGACTTTCGGTTCCGAACCGGGCTTAAACAGAAAATTGTCGGATCAAACAAGCTTAGACCAGTTCTTATACTTATTACCAAGTTATAAGAGTGTTAAAACAGGTTACACGTCTTCTACATTGTTAATTATGCGTTAAATCAAAAGTTATGGTTCTGTTGACTTTTTATAAACAACTTTGACCCGACATTTGATCTAGTTAGGATGGGAATCAGAGGGTGCCCTTTTAAGGGTTTATTGCCCACATAATTACCAACTTATAACTACCTTCAATTAGACTAATCACTGGACCATTAATGATTAATCACTAAATCAACCGTTAATTACGACGGTTTGACTTTTAAGCTAATAACTAAGTAAAACTCAATTAAGGAAGGTCAAGGGTACTTACCAAAGTCTAATGCACTATTAGGGATGCTGTGGGTCTGCTCTCATGCTCCAGGAAGCTCCCCAATTGCAGATGGAATGAATGCAAGAAATGTTGCAAACATGAGGGCCTTTTATAGTGTTCTTGATCTCATTAGATCATGCCAAGTAAGTCTATGATGGAACCAAGATGTTTACAAGTGCCCCTAGTTGCCTAAAATCAGTAGGGGTCGCGCATGGAAGTGGAAAAGGGCAATATATGTCGTTTGAATGGCTGAACAGACAACCTGTCCGAGTTTCTGCATCTGGGACATGCTTACGGACCGTAAGGACCAAGCCAGCACAACAGATCTTTCAAAAGTTGACAGTTTTGGCCCCCGGACTTCCAAACTTGATTTTTAACATGGTTTCTTGCACTTGTAACCCCCAAACTTGACTTTTAAGGACCCCAAGTCATTAACCAACTATGTTAAGTCCCCGGTTATTAATACGATCACCAAAAAGTCTTAAATTTCAACGTTGACGCTTTTAACCCCTCGTATACGAATTTTATCATAACTTTCTCATAAGATAACGAAACTTGGTGAAATTTTTATCACGCATTCTAGTGAGCATAATTAATCGTTACAAAGCTTCGGGTTTGCTAAAAGGTCACTCAGAGGTACACTTTAAACATGTTGACACATTTAACCCCTGTAGTTTGTAATCTCTCACTTTCTTTCACAATTAGCTTCGTATGATTCATAAATCATTCGTTTAAGGAAACATCATGTAGGTTTATTGTAAAGTATATTTATCCATTGTTGACATTCTGAACCCTTATATTCACATACTTTCCCCGTTTGTCGACTTTAGTCCTTCCAGAGTATTCTTTCACATGTTCAAAGCTTATGACACGTGTCAATACATTATAGGACGTGAATTTTCGAGGTGTTACATCGGATCTCGATCATAAACGTCAGCGAAGACAGCCATCTGGGCTGTCAGCGAAATTATTTTTTTTCTTTGTAAATATTTTTTTGTTTCCTTTTATTATATGTAAATACTTTGTAAATATCATAGTTTTATCTGGTAAATTCTCTAACTTGCCTCATTTCTCATGTCAAAGACAGGATGGTGAAAATTCTTGAGTGGGATAAGACGCTAAAGCACAATCAGAGTATCAATCTCGATCAAATACCACAGGATTTCCAGGACGCAGCAAGATGGGTACGGTCAAGCAGAATCGGTTATGCAGTTGAAACAGTTGTTCCCGTTTATCGCATTCACATTCAAGAGTTCTGGGAAAATGCGAAGCCTGAAACCATTAACAAAGCCAGAGGAATTTCTTCCACAGTTCGCAACAAACGTATAGAAGTCACTGAAGAAAGAATTCGCAAAGTTCTAAAGCTGAAAGACAATGCTCAAGATCCGATAAGCTTGAGCAAGGACGACATTCTAGATGGCTTTCGGGGCATGGTATACGCAGGAGATTTCAGACTGAAGAAAGAGATAAAGAGAAGCGGACTCACAAGGGATTGGAGGTTCATTGTTCACGCAATTGCTATGTGCTTAGCCCATCGTAAAGGTGGATTTGATGGCCTGAATCTGGAATGGTCAGCAGCAATGCTAAACTTATGTCTGAATAAAAAATTCAACATCTCCGGTCTAATTTTCAATTACATGTTAGAGAATGCAACTGGGGCAACTTGGGCAATGTATCCTAGATTTATCCAAATGCTAATCAACGACCAGTATGAAAATCCGCCAAATGATGGAGATCTCTACACTTTTCATGTTCCAACAAGTCGTTAGTACACAGAAATCAAGACAAATGAATGGGTGATGCTACATGATTGGATGTATCCTGCCGAGAGATTGCCATTGGTCATAGAAGCTTACAGAAAATACAGAGAGGCACTTCGAGAAAAACAACAAAGAGTTGAACAAGCTGAAGCAGAAGCTGCAGAAAAGGAAGAACGATCGAAAGGTAAAAGAAAAGGAAAGCAAGTAGCTGAAGATGAGCCTCCCAAGAAGAAAAAGGCAGTTGAAAACCCAGAAAGACTCATGGGTGCAAGCTTTAGAGTAGCTGAATCTGAAGAACAGCGTCAACATATCAAAGATATGAAAGAAATTCACGCATTGCAGGAAAAAGAAAAGAGAGAGAAGAGACTCAAGAGACAAGAAATGTCATCATCCGAAAGACCAGAAGTTGTTACAGAAGAAGTACAGTCTCTGAATGACTTCGTTGATACTCTGTTAATAGATCCTGATGAAATTTCAGCAAGCAAGAAAACACCTCCGTAAAGGAAGCAGTCAGATGAAGGATCTTCCAGAGTTCCTCTCGTAAAGCCTACCAGAATCTCAAAGCCACCGGTTCCTCCACAAAGGGTTCGACCCTTTCAAGAACTTTATGATAAACTCATTAAAGATGCCGGACCATCTGCAACCAAGGAAATTTGTCTTCTCAAGAACCAAGTTAATGACACAAACATCTTGAGAGAGAAGATTAAAGATCAGCGTAATAAGAACAAAGAAATGAACGCTTATATGGCCAAGCAATCAAAATTCATCAGATTCCAACAGATGGGGATTGAAAAACTATATAGAATGATGAGGAGTATGTGTGCAAAGATGGAAATGGAGCCTATGTTCTCTTTCGAGGAAATTTTCGACTTTGATGCCTTTATAGAAGAAGAAACCACAAGAAAGGAGAAAGAAGCAGAGGCAAAGAAGAAGCGTTTGGAGTCAACCGAAAAAGTGACTGAAGGAGATGAAAGTGATGAAGAAGAAGTCGATAGAGATGAAATGCCTGCCAGATTCATTGAATGGGGTCTGGAAGAGGAAGTGTTATACGCGCAGGAAGACGGAAAAACTTTCTCCCCCCAGCATCCAGAGTGGTTCAAGAAAGAAAGAGAAACATTCCCTGATTTTTATCAGGAGATAATTGTTGAAAAGACTGAGGCCACCGACAAAATCATCAGCTGGATGTACGACAATCTGAGAGGAATGTTTGTGGTTAAAAGACGGGGCGGCGTGATTCAGTACTTCCAGACTGGATTTGATCTCTTTACTCTTCCTAGCTGAGATTTGCGTGAGCTTGGCCGTCTGGATATTCTAAATCCTCAAGATAGAAGCATTGGTGGGGATTTTGAGCGCCTGATTGCTAAAGAATGTAACAAAGGTTTCCCCAATCACAGGCCACAGCGTCCAAGACGAAGAGTATCCAAAACAACCATAGATCCAGTGACGGGAAAAGGCAAGGTGACGTGGGTGATTAACCCTGCAAAAGTTGTCACGAGAATCAAGCTTCCTGAAGAAGTCCCAGTATCCCTCAACAATTTCAAGAAATGGTTCTATGATAGCAAAACTGGTGAAGCTGTGATCAGATCTAACGAAAATGTGGATATCAGAATCTTGGATCCTATGGACGTGTTTATGTTTGGACTATCCGATCTAACTGTACTAAATGCAAGCCGCATAAACGTCGGAGCTGGAAATGCAAATCTTGAGGAGGCCATGCTATTTCAGCGAGCAGTAAATCGAGCCTGGAAGATAAAGAGAGAAATGCTGGACCTCATAGACAAAATCGAGAAAAGAAAAGAAACTGAGGAAAAGAAGAAGGAAGCGAGGAAGAAGAAGAAACATGAAAGGAAGAAAGAAAAGACCTCTGCTTCGACGACAGAGCCCACCACAACCTCCCAGCAAACGTCATCACCTCCGGCCTCATCCACATATGAGGCCACTATGGAGGATCCGCCAACTAGTGAAGCTGTTACTACTCAAGAAACTCCAGTTGCACCAGTCGAGTCTCATGTACCACCAGAAATGGCAAGGCATGAAGACAATCCCAAAGAGCCTGAAAAGATAGCTATAGAGAATCCAGTGGAAACAACTGAAGAATGAGAAGACAAGTATGCAACGATCTAGGGGGGATATTGTTGGAACTTTTGAGATCGTTCATACTTGTACTGGACTAGTTTTATAGTTATTTGTAGCTAATTTCATAGTTTAGGGGCTTATTTTGTAATTTCATGAAACTAGAAATCCAGACTTGGTGTAGTTAAGATTCCAGCAAATTTATAATTATGCTGGGAAGTCAGGCACTATAAATAGCCCTAGCATTGTAACCTAGCCAAGCTTTTGGCTCTTTGGTGAATGAAGTGTTGTTTACATTAGATCTCTTGTTTGTGTACTCAAATCAGTATTCCAAGGTGCTTTATAGATTCATGTACTTGTTTGGATTCAATACAACACTTGTTGTATTCATCAATCCATTAGCTTCATCTTCATCTTTTGATTTTTCTTGACTTTTACATATTCAAATACCTAATCAATAGGTGTTTTGGACTAAAACAATCAACCACTGTGATCCGGATTGATATTGGGATCTACATAAATAATATGAGCTATAGAACCTTAATAAGATATCTTTTTGGCATTTGTTTACCAACCTTTAGGAACTCTTCTACAATCATCACAGTTCTCTATGGATTCAATGTGTTGATTGGAGCAGCTTTCATTTCTTCACTTACACAATAGATATGTATAATAGAAAGGACGGGCCCCACAACCAACTTCCCTTGCATTCAATAAAATGGGTTGCCTACCTAGGATGTAATTATTTCTAAAAACATTTTGAATAAAACAATCTAAGTTTTATCAGAATGCCCAGTTATCTACAAAGACATAAACTTGTTTTCTCAAGGACTTCCATCCCAGATCTATGTTTCAATATATAGCTATAAGATGGTTCTCTACCCGCTACTCTTGGCTTTGGTCAAAAGAACCCATTTAGGTCGAAATCTAATCAACAAACTCTAATAAGAATATTACGCAAGATGTAATCATTGTGCGAATAAACATACCGGTTTATATGCCGCCCTTATCCACCGGCTTATGCCACTGCATGTCGCAAAGCGGCACTTGCAGCGGCCACATCTAACTCCCTCACCTGTCGTCGACTTCATCACCATCACCTCCTTGATTACCGCCGACTGACAGAAAGGGATAACCACCATCACCTGCCATTTGTCACATGCATCTCTATCTATCTGTAGTTAGTTTGTAAAGATATGAAATTCTTAGTATAAGAATAACAATAATGCAATTTGTGCCATCCTCATCTACTTAGTGTTAAATATTATTCAAATTAAAATATAGACTATGTATTTCTTTTAACCTGGATTCAAATTAAAATAAAGACGATGCATCTCTACCACATTTTCAGTCAAATGGTGTGATTATTAGCATAAATACACCAAAAACATTGTGTGGACATTTTTTTTACCAAAGAGAGATTACTGAAAGCGATTTAATTTCTCACTTACTCGTTGATCAAATGGTTGGGTTTATCCATGATCTAAAACATAGCAATCACAAAACAAAAATAAACAAAAGAAAAGTATATAAAACACCAAATCTAATCAAAAGTAGGGAAAATCGATTACTTACCTTCTTCGAATTAGAGTTTGAAGTTTCATATTCACAAATATCTAAAATCCCCAATTCCTCATTTGTATTAGGTTTTATCTACAAAACATTCATTAGACACCTTCCAGTAACATTTAAAAACCAAACAAACAATTTTTTCCTAAAAATTAGGGTTTACAATATCATATTACAAAAAATTAACGGATGAAAGAGGAGATCAAAAGATCCTACAAAAACATTCATAATAACAAACCAAAATCGTTGAAAATCTAACCGATTGAAGAACATAAAATACAAAAAACACTTACCGATTGAACATGATAATCTTGTTCGGATTCGGAAGAAACAACAAACGTATTTAGTCATCGCCATCGAAAACAACACAATAATTATTCCCTAAAAATTAGGGTTTACGATATTAAATAACAAAAAAAGAAACAGCTTATATAGGAGATCAAAACATTCATAACAAATAACCGAAAGCGTTGATAATCAAAACGACTGAAGAACATAAAATCATTTAAACACTTACCCAACGAAGATGATGTTCTGCCTGGGATTCGTGAATAACATATAACGAAGGAAGTAATACTGATTGAAGAAACATGTTATAGATAGATGATTCCGATTCAAAATAGCGAAAGAAAAAGGAGAGGAGAAGAATTTGTGACTGATTGAGGGCTAGGGTTAAAGAAAAATGGGGAAAGAAGAGAGAGATGTAGTGGGAAGAAACATACGTGAGAAGTAGATTAGGAAAAGAGATTGGCACCCAAGAGGAATTCTCTGGCTTAAGAGGGTGTCCATATCATTAAAATGATTGGCTAAGAATAGCCCATGTGACCTAAGAGAATTCATTTAGTATAATAGATAGATATGTGGATGCATTTTCTTTTGTTCATGCATCGTGAAATTAAAATAAGTGGTGTTTTCCGTTGATATTAATAATAATATTATTAAGATTCTGTATAAAAATGTTTATCTAATGTTGTTTGTTCCCGCTCTCTTCATGTTTATGTTATGGACTAATACCATTGTAAGGTATGAGACTTGTCACACATCGGTTGTATGGGCAACCAATGTGTGGTTTATATACCAAATGACCCACCAGACTAGTCTTTTGGGTTGAATTCTCTCGTTTGGTATGTAAGAGTTTATTAAAATCATTTGTATATTGAAAACGGCGATGGTGTACTCTTTAGTTTCTCATCGCTATGTTTGTAGTTAAAAACTGAATCACAACAAAATAAGTTGAGAAAAATTCTTTTAGGGCACGTCATACTTGCATTATTATGACATATCCACAATTATAAATCATAAAAATAAAGAGGTGAAAAACTGAACTTCTAGATGTTTATATTATGACGCAAAGAGAAATAATAACACTATAAAAAAAGGAAGTGAAAAACTGACCATCTAGATGTTTATATTATGACGCAAAAAGAAATAAAAATATAAAAAAGAGAGAAAGGTGTAAAAGAAAAAAAAAAACAAATTACTTAGTGTTATTGGGAGCCTCTAAATTTTTGTTCAAAGTTACAGAAGACAACACACGTTCATACACATAACAGGTTAAAAACATTTGGGTTCACCTTATACTTTAATGTAATTTTGCATTAAGTTAGAATTTAGGTTGACTTTCAACTTGTTTGACCTGTTCAATCTAATCATGAGTACCATTCTTCTCCTTGGTTTTTTAATTGTACCGATAGAGATAAAACACCGGTTTATAAGACGAGGGATATGGATTACATAAGCAAAGGCTCTTATATAGTCATGTATGGATGATGATATGTTATCCTGTCATCAGGGGCGGAACTATAGGGAGTTAGGTGGGTCCGTTGACCCTCTGGCCGACCTGTAGGTCAAACGAAAAAATATTTTTATAGCTTGACCCTTCAGAATGTATCTTCTAAAGCAGTTCAAGTGAAAAAAAAAAGTAAAATCAACAACTATAAAACTCTCCGGCGACTGGTAGCAAGTTCGGTATTTTTCCAATGAAGAGAAGGGAAGAAGACAAGTTTTCGGTTTTTATGTCTAGTATTTAATAAAAAATAAATATACCATGACAACTCCCTGCTCCATGTCATTCATAATCATGTCCTTTTATTTTTATTTTTACTTTAATATTTAATATTATTATTAGTTTTGCAATAAAAAAACAACTCTGAACGTTAGTATTTTTTATATTATTTGATTTATTATATATTATCATTTAGTTTGTATTAGCATTTCATGTAATTATTTATATAACTTTTGTCAAAAAAATTATCATATTTTATTTAGAAATATACAAGTACAGAACATTACATTTCCATAAAGTAGAGATATAACTTTAGAAAAATAATTAGATAAAAATATCTAAAATTAAACATAAGTGCTCATTAAATCCATTAAATGACAATCTTAGTAATGAAAGAGTTCGAAAATAAGTTGAATTATTGATATATCAAAAAAATTTAAAAATCTATTACGATTCTCCGGTTGAAAAGTTCTGATTCCGCCACTGATTGCCATATATCAATTTAGTTTAGAATTTGACCAAATTGTCAAATGGGTTTACTTGATATATTTGTAAGAGGTTGAATGTAATCCCTTGATTATTATCTGTATACACATTACAATATATACTGAAGTACAATCTCCTATTCTAGGTAACAAATATTTACAATGAATGCACATAATAACCGAACCTAAATCATAGGCTAAGATACCCCCGCAGTCGAAGCAAGAGGTTTGCGGATGCTGAGTGTCGCAACCCCCGATCCCTAATCCCTGGGAACGGGTGGCCGCGAGCCAGTTTCGGTGGTATCTCGTATTGTCTAATTTGGCAGCGGAATTTTTCATCAGGACCGTAGTTAGGAAATATTTGATCAGAGTAAAATACCACATTTCCATAATATTAAACATATGGGATAAACCCCAAGTTCATAGTACACACGTTTTCATAGGAATAAATCATATTTTATTTAATAAAAGCATCTATTTTATTTTAGGTAACTTTATTGTCACTTTTCCAAGCCTTCAGTGCTGTCCAGCTGGCTTCTATTTGGCTTTCACAGTTTGTTACCTGAAACGCGTTTTAAAAACATTTGTCAGTGGGAAATACTGGTGAGTGAATCCCAGTTTAATCAAGTTTAAGTAAAACCCAGTGTACAGTATTGAGGGCGATCCCGCAATTATATTTGTTTCCAAGACATATCAATTAACATCCATGGTATTGTCGAACCCGACTTGTGGACATGTTACTCCTTGACCAGGTGGTAACAAATTTTGTATACAAAACCCCAACATACTCATGATAATTGTATTCTTACAAATACTCAATCACTGTTATTCGCATGGAAAAGTATTTAAGGTTTTGTAAAAACAGTTAACAAAAAGCGGATCAACTCACATTGCTGTCTTAGATTTTCCGTAAGGGTTTCCTGGTGACAATCTATAATTTACACAAATGCACACGCGTTAGTATAATAACCCATTTTAACATTAGTAATACCCTCCCCGAGACGACATTCCAACGACTACGTCGGGCAGAACCACGACAGCCGTTACGGAACCCTAGATCAATCGGGCAGCGTATCTAATACGTATCCAGGGGTTATAATACTTACAACGGAGCAGAACTTCGCTATTTAGGGGGGTATAATGCCCGAGTATAAAGCCTATTATCTGAAATTGAGATTGAGAAAGAAACTTTGAACGAATTCGAATGAAATCTGATGGCCTGCTTATATAGTTGCTGAGTCTGGTTCTCTCGCGGCCCGCGTAACACAAGGGCAGGGCCTACGCGGCCCGCGTTGACTCCAGGTCAACGTGTAGCCCATCCGGATCAGCCACTAGACTCGACATGTGTTGGGCCATGTGGCCGCACCGGGCTGTGCCACCTTTTGAGCCTCTCGCGGCCCGCGTAAGGGTTATGGGGTACCTTACGCGGCCCGCCCCAACTTAAATTTTTATGTTTTTCATTTATTTTTAATGCTATATTGTATTTCAGGCTCGGTTTTCACATACGAGGTGTATTTTAAGACATATTGGAATATTTTAAAATATATTAGGGTGTCGGAAATATTATGAGGGTGTCGGGTTATTGAGGATTGTTACACTGAGACTGGATCAGAAATCTTCAAATAGATTGCGAGGGAGCCCTTTGGTGAAGATATATGCTATCTGATGGCAAGAGGAGACATGATGTACATGAACTAAACCACGTTAAACCTGTTCACGAACAAAGTGGATATCCAATTTGATGTGCTTGGTTCGTTGATGTTGAACTGGATTGCCTGACAAATAAACGGCACTGACGTTGTCACAATAGATAAGGGTGGCTTTCGTAGGCGGGTGACGGAGCTCGAGAAGAAGGTTGCGAAGCCAACATATTTCTGAAACGACGTTAGCAACCCCCCTGTACTCGGCTTCAGCACTTGACCGAGAGACTGTAGGTTAACGTTTAGACAACCAAGAGAGAAGAATGGGTCCAAAATAAACACAGTATCCGGAGGTTGAGCGTCGTGTCTCAAGGCAGCCAGCCCAATCTGCGTCTGTGTAAGAAGTCATAGTCACGGAAGAAGATGGTTAAAGTTTAAGGCCATATGATGTCGTGCCCTGTAAGTATCGAATGATCCGTTTGAGAGCCTGCCAGTGGGAGTTCATTGGCGCATGCATGTGCATACAAATCTGCTGGACTGTGTAGCTCAGATCAGGTCTGGTGAAAGTGAGGTACTGAAGAGCACCTGCCAAGCTACGATACAGCAATGGATCGTCAAACGAGGCTCCTTGTAAGACCCTAATCATGATTTGACCCAAAACGACGCAGCGGAAAATGAACCGTAAAATTTCTTTCTTTTAACTACTCTAGCATACTTGAATACCGTTTAGGTCAACCCTTTTAACATGAATACATTATTCATCATTTTTTTAATGTAACTATGTTAACAAATAATTACAAACAACGTGACCGCTTTCCCGTACAATCCATGATCTTCAACTCGACCCTCGTTCACTTGTCCATCATGAATATCTGACTAACCTGCGGTCACCATATATAACCCAACACGTTAGTACATGGTGACATCATATATAATTTAATACATATACTTAAAAGGCTATATCACATTCTAACTACGTAAGGTATTCCATTGAAACATCCTCTCAATTTTATTTACTCGAGTCCGACATCAATTCCTCGAGAGTCCGGGATTCCCATACCTGCACTCCATTTCATTCTCAATAGTAACATGGTTAGGAATACGTAATCTCAAACATATTGAAAACCCACATCTTCACATATACGTATACCAGTAATCTACAATCATTAGATTACAACACAGGGGCGTACCTACATGTATTTTAAGGTGGGCGGGCGCACCCCTTGAAAAAATAAAATTTAGTGCTAAATTCCCGGTAAAATCCCGACCGCACCCCTTGAAAATTATCGTTCGCACCCCTTGGAATTTTCGACCACCCCCTTAGGAAAAAAATCTTATGAATTTGTAAAAAAATTACGTAAACACTGATTTTTTTTTTTAAATACAACCTAATTAACTTTCCACTTAACTCATTAACTTTCACTTAACTCAATTAACTTTCTCTTAACCTTTAACCCAATAAACACACCATAACTCAAGCCCAACCCAATCTAATAATACTAATTTGAACTAAAATATAATAACCCAACCCACCGCAATTTCAGCCACCAAACTCACGAAAACAACATCTCATCACTATTTTCGGGTATGGTTCGATTATTTTTTTGTTTTCTTGTTTTATTTGGATTTTTAGGAGAAATACAAATTGTTAAAAAAGTTTGAAATTTTAGTTGTTTTGTTGTTTTTTGAAACTTTAGTTGGTTGATTTTGTTGTTTTAGTTAAAGTTTAGTGTATTTAAATGGTTAGTTAGAAGGAATCAACAATTAAAACTAGGGCTTGATTTTAAAGTTGAAAATTATGAAGTTTGGTGATGATTGTTTAAGTGTTTAGTGTTGAAATTAGTTGTATATGTTATATAGAGAAAGACTTGCTTAGAAAAGTAGCTCTAGATGTTTTGATAGATTTCAAAAAATGAAAACCTATAGAGCGATATTTTAGATATGTTTGTAACGATGTTTGACATGTTTTTGATAATTATAAAAATTTTAGCTTGAGATCCGACCCGATACGACCCGATATGGACTGAATTTTTTATATACCTAGGGGTCTAAAATCCTTAAAAATATTCCGCACCCCATGAAAAAACTCCTGGGTCCGCCACTGTTACAACACGTGTATACACTTTCATATATCTAAGTACATTTGTCGCAACCCCCGCCCCTATCTGTCCCGGGAACGGGCGGCCGCGAACTCAGTGTCGGTGGTATCGGTGTTTATTAATTTGGCAGCGGAAATTACATCAGGACCGTAGTTAGGAAATATTTTATCAGAGTAAAACACCACATTTTATAGAAATACACACATTGGGATAAAACCCAAGTTTTCATTACAAACTGATTTATAGGGATAAATCCCATTTTATTGAATTAAAACGCCTTCTTTATTTAGGTAACGTTTATAGCCATTTTTCCAAGCCTTCAGTGCTATCCAGCTGGCTTCTAATTGGCTTTCACATTGTGTTACCTGAAACGCGTTTTAAAAACATTTGTCAGTGGGAAATACTGGAGAGTGAATCCCAGTTTAATCAAGAAACATTAATTTAATTAAAACTTAACAGTATTGAGGGCGATTACAATGTTTATATCTACCCAATTACTCATTCAGTACTGTCAATCCTGACTGGTGGGTCATACTACACATTGGCTAACTCTTCGTCCAATGGTAACGTTACTCATATTTTGTATACAAAACCCCAACATACCGGCAGTAATCGTAGAATTACAAAGACTCAATCACTGCTAAATTGCATTGTGAAATAGTTAAGGTTATGTAAAAACTGTTTACAAAAACGAGATTATTCACATTGCTGTCTTAGATTTTCCGTAAGGGTTTCCTGGTGATAATCTATAATTTACATAAATACACATGTGTTAGTATAATAACCCATTTTAACATTAGTAATACCCTCCTCGAGATGGCATTCCAACGACTACGTCGGGCAGAACCACGACAGCCGTTACTGAACCCTAGATCAATCGGGCAGCATATCTAATACGTATCCAGGGGTTATAATACTTACAACGGAGCAGAACTTCGCTATTTAGGGGGGTATAATACCCGTATATTATGCCTACATTTAGATTTGAGAGAAAGAAAACGTTTTTGAACGAATTCGACTGAAGATCCGATGGCCTCTATATATAGTGCTTCACTTCGGGTTCTACGCGGCCCGCGTAAAGGAAGACAAAGGGCTACGTGGCCCGCGTCAACGCTGGTCAACCGCGTAGCTTGTCCGGATCAACTTATAGGTCTGCCGGGTGTTTGGCCAGGTGGCGGCCCATGGTCGTGCCAGGTTTTAAGTTGTCGCGGCCCGCGTAAGGATTAGGGTGGGGTTTACGCGACCCGCCTCAATCCAAAAATCAGATTTTTAATTAAATTTAATAATATTTAAGGTATCTGGGGTCCGTTTTTACGTATGGGGTGTATTTTTGGATATATTGGGATATTTTAAAATATTAGGGTGTCGGAAAATTTATGAGGGTGTCGGTTTTCTGTAGGGTTGTTATATCCTCCCTACTTTGTTTTATAGCTCGTCCTCGAGATCTACTGGAACAAGTGCGGATATTTCCTTTGCATTTCTGATTCAAGCTCCCATGTGTACTCAGGTCCTCTTTTGGAGTCCCACTTCACTTTGACCAGAACTAGTCTCTTGTGTTTGAGCTTCTTGAATTTCCTGTCTTCAATCTGTAGAGGCCTTTCTACAAACTTAAGTTGTTCATTTACCTCTATATCTTTAAGAGGTACCATCAGCGATTTATCAGCTAGGCATTTCTTGAGATTAGATACATGAAATACGTCATGTATTCCTGCCATTTCCTCTGGTAGTTGTAGCTGATAGGCTACAGGTCCTATTCTTCTAATAATCTTAAAAGGTCCAACATACCTGGGACTTAGCTTTCCTCGTTTGATGAATCTTACCACTCCTTTCCAAGGAGAGAGCTTTAACAATACTTTATCTCCTACTTGAAATTCCAAGGGTTTGCGTCGGTTATCAGCATAGCTCTTTTGTCGATCACGTGCTGCTTTCAGTCGTTCCTTGACTTGAACAATCTTGTCGGTTGTTTCTTGCACTATCTCAGGTCCAGATAGTTGCTTCTCCCCAATTTCTGCCCAACAGACTGGGGTTCGGCACTTTCGTCCATAAAGTGCTTCGAATGGTGCAACATTGATACTTGTGTGATAACTATTATTGTAAGAAAATTATATTAAAGGTAAGTGATCGTCCCAATTACCTCCGAAATCAATGACACAAGCTCTAAGCAGGTCTTCCATTGTCTGAATTATCCTTTTGCTTTGTCCGTCCGTTTGAGGATGATAAGCTGTGCTTAGATTCAACTTGATTCCCATTGCTTTTTGGAAACTTGCCCAAAAATGAGAGGTAAAACAACTATCCCTATCAGAAACAATTGATAAAGGTATTCCATGTAAAGAAACTATTTCATTTACATATAGTTTAGCTAATTGTTCCATACTGAAAGTTTCCTTCATTGGTAAGAAATGAGCTGACTTGGTTAAAATGTCTACAATCACCCAAATTGTATCATTACCTTTTCTTGTTTTGGGTAATTTAGTAACAAAATCTATTGTTATAAATTCCCATATCCACACTGGCATTTCTAACTGCTGCAACAGACCTGAGGGTTTCTGGTGTTCAGCTTTAACTTGTGAACAAGTTAAACATTTTGCAACATAAGCTACTATATCCTTTTTCATTCCTATCCATCAGAATTTTTTTCTTAAGTCTTGATACATTTTATCACTTCCAGGATGCATCGTATACTTAGATTTATGGGATTCTTCTAATATACGATGACGTAGGTTTCCTAATTTAGGTATCCACATTCTATTTTTATGGAATCTCCAAATTCCATCTGTTCCTTGTTCTAATTCCTTAATCATACCTTTTAATTTTTTAGTATCCTCCTTGATTACTGATTCTTGTGCTTCTCTTATCTGATCATTTAAATCTACTTGTAGATTTAATTTAAGAGAACGTACCCTTTTTGGCTTGTCATGATACTTTCGGCTTAAAGCATCTGCTACTACATTTTCTTTTCCTTCATGATACTGGATATCACAATCATAATCACTAAGCATCTCCATCCAGCGTCTTTGTCTCATATTCAATTCCTTTTGCCCAAAAACATACCTTAAACTCTTATGATCAGTGAATATGGTAAACTTACTACCATAAAGGTAATGTCTCCAAATCTTAAGGGCAAAAATTATAGCTCCTAACTCTAAATCATGGGTTGAATAATTTTCTTCATGATTCTTAAGTTGTCTGGATGCATAAGCTATAACCTTTTGACGTTGCATCAACACACATCCATAACCTAACTTAGAAGCGTCACAATAGATTACAAAATCTTCAGTTCCTTCTGGTAACGCTAGTATGGGTGTATGGGTTAATCTTTGCTTAAGAATTCTAAATGCTTCTTCTTGTTTTGGTCCCCATTCAAACCTAATGGATTTACAGGTTAACTTAGTTAAAGGAATGGCTATTCTAGAGAAATCTCGAATAAATCTTCTATAATAACCAGCCAATCCTAAGAAACTTCTAACCTCGGTTGGTGACTCAGGGGTTTTCCATTTGGTAATTGACTCGCTCTTTGTTGGATTTACATGAATTCCTTCATGGTTCACTAAGTGTCCAAGAAACTGCACTTGTTCTAACCAAAACTCGCACTTAGAAAACTTGGCTTAAAGCTTTTTCTTTCGTAATAGACTTAAAAGTGCGTGCAAATGCTTTGCATGATCTTCTTTACTCTTAGAGTAAATTAGAATATCATCAATAAAACCAATTATGAATTTATCCAAATATGGCTTACATATTCGGTTCATCATGTCCATAAATGCGGCTGGGGCTTTGGTTAGACCAAATGGCATGACAGTAAATTCATAATGACCATACCTTGTTCTGAAGGCAGTTTTAGGAATGTCCTCTTCCTGTACCTTTAATTGATGATATCCTGACCTTAAATCGATTTTAGAGAAAAATCGAGCTCCTTGCAATTGGTCGAACAGATCATCGATTCTCGGTAATGGATACCGATTCTTAATCGTGACCTTGTTTAATTCACGGTAGTCAATGCACGTACGCATTGATCCGTCCTTCTTTTTAACGAATAAAATCGGTGCTCCCCATGGCGATGAGCTTGGCTATATAAATCCTTTTTCCAACAATTCTTCTAGTTGTTTCTTCAGTTCTTGCATTTCTGCTGGTGCCAACCGGTAAGGTGCTTTAGCAATTGGTGCTGTTCCTGGTAGTAGATGAATTCTGAATTCAACTTCTCTGTCCGGCGGTAGTCCTGGTAATTCTTCCGGAAATACATCTGAAAACTGAGACACTACGGGAATGTCTTTTAATTCGTTTCCTTTAGTGTTAGTGATTATAGAAATCAAATACACTATAGATCCTTTTCTTATATAACTTGCAGTTTTCATCACAGAGATGAATTTTGTGGATCTAGATGGTTTATCTCCTTTAATTGTGATCTTTTCACCCTTTGGTGAATTTACTTGAATTGACTTTTGATTACATAAAATATTAGCTTTATTGGCTATTAACCAATCCATTCCTAAAACGACATCAAATCCTGCCAGATTCATTGGGTAAAGGTTTGCAATAAACTTTTGGTTTAAAAATTCTATTCTTGCTCCCTGTAAGATTTCAGAAATCCTAACGGTTTCTCCATTAGCTGTCTCTACTAGACATTCTTGTGGTAGTTTAGTTAATGACTGATTTAGAAGTTTGCAAAATGAAGTATTAATAAAACTTTGGTTTGCACCAGAGTCAAATAATACTTTAGCAAAAACATCATTAACTAAAAACGTACCAGCTATCACGTCTGGAATCATCTTGGCTTCATCTGCAGTCAGAACGAATGCTCTAGCATTTTTAGTGTTCTTGTTGTTCGTAGCTGGAGCCAATTTCAGACACTTTGGCTTGATATGACCTTGTTCTCCACAATTGTAGCATATCCTGTTGTTGGCTTTCCTCCTGCAGTCTTCTTCCTTGTGCCCTGATATTTTGCAGAAATTGCAATATATGGAGCATCTTCCAGAATGCTTCCTTTTGCAATACTTGCAATAAGGTGCAGATGTGGAACCTACATTTTTCCCACGGTTGGAATTTCCAGATCGGAATTCCTGGGTAAGTCTTTGGGCTAGCTTTCTCCTCTGGTCTTCTTCTCTAGTACGGATTAATTCATCTGTCAAGGTGTTGGCTAGTTCTACAGCTTCTTCTATGGTTTGAGGTCTAGCTGCCTTGACTACATGCCTAATCTCTCCAATTAATCCCCACATATAGCGGGAGATTAATACTGGTTCCGGTGATGCAAGGGTTGGTACTATTCTGGCATATTCAAATAATGTGGTAGTATAACCCTTAGTATCTACCCCGGTCATCTTTAAGTTCAGAAACTTATTCGCTATCTGTTCTTTTTCATTGGGAGGGCAGAATTTCCTTTCTACCATATTTTTAAATTCTTCCCATTCCATGTTGTATACCCTATCACTTCCTCTTGACTGGAGGATAGTGTTCCACCATTCTAAGGCTGAGTTTTTAAATAGATTAGAAGCAAACATTATTTTGTCTTCTTCAGCACACTTACTTATTTTTAAAACAGCCTCAGTCTTTTCTATCCAGCGTAGAGCTGCAATGGGTCCTTCATTGCCCGAGAATTCTATTGGTTTGCAGGACCAGAATTCTTTATAAGAACAACCATAAGGCATGGTTCTTCTTCTTTTGGGATTGGGTATTTGAAGTATGGGTCCATTGTTCACGTTGTGTTCTGGTTCAATTGGTCGCTTACTGCTATGTTTACTTTTATTATCAACATCCTTAACAGTCTGAAGAATAAATGGCATTGCATCTATAATTCCTTGTGCCACTATGTGTTGGATATCACTATTATCCACTTGGTTTCCATTGTTATTGATGCTTGGATTCTCATTAACCAAGTTAATGTTACTCTGGTTATCGTTATTCAGATTTCCTTGATTTCATTCGTCGGCCATCTGAATTTTAAACATTTACCACATATTAATATCACAAAATAATATTTTAATATAGCCAATCACATGACACGCATTTTTTGTCAAAAGCGTCGATCATTGCGACTTACTGTATTTTCATATACTATGCATCTATTACACACCCGTACTAAAATTAAAATTACAATACCAACTGAAATAAAACTACACTAATAATAGTAGGCATCCGTACACACATATTTTATTTTATTTTATTATTATTATTATTATTATTATTATTATTATTACTACTACTACCATCTCCACCATCGGATTCATGGGTATGGATTCATCTAGAAATCCATATTGCGCTCGTCATATTTCCAGACGAGTCGCTCTCCCACCTGTCTCATTCGTTCACTACTCTCTAAAATTTCCTCACCAAATGTCCTAAGTTCTTGTACATTGTCTGCACTCATTGGGGGTGCAGGTTCTAGGACTGGGTTTGGAATATGGGGTGCGGGTTCATGGTATGGAGGTGTAGGTGCCTGGAACTGGTAAGGATCTTCTAAAATCTCCCTAATGTATTCGTCGTGGTAATAGGGATCTAAAGGATCCAAACCTGGGTAGGCTCCTATGTTTGGCATGGGCATGTCCTCATGTATCGGGTAGCGTTGCACATAATCCCTAACGTCATCCCACCAGGGGTCGTAATTTGGGCCTAAGGGGTTTGGTGCTGGTACCCTAGGTATTTCTTCCGGATTGAAGTCATGCATTTCTACTTGATTTTCAGGGTTTTCTATTTCCATTGGTTGGTCAGGAATTGGTGGTTGTGGTTGGGGTGCTATTATTTGCTCCAGATTAGGGTCAACTGCAGTGGTTGCTAGGATGTGGATGTTTGCTATTCCCCTATTGATCATGTCCTGGGCATAGGCATCTATCTCTCTTTTGGCTACTGCTAGTGCTCTCTGGTCTTGTAACTTTTTCATACGTTTTCTACGCTCGTGTGCTCCTCTACTGAACCATCCCCTCTTTTTCTGAGGAAATGGCTCTTCTGACTGAGCCTTAAACACAAAGATTCCTTCTTCCGTATCAGCAGAGTACCCTGAGATGGCAGGCTGAGAAGAGGAGGTGCCTTCACTTCTAGGTGAACCAGACAATTGACGGTACGCGTCAGATGGTCCTTGGTCACTCATACTGTAAACTAACAAATAGTCAAATAAAACGGAACAAGAAAATACATTTATGCACGTATTCCCGTAATTTATTTCCTAACAATTTGAATTTTGATGTCAGCAGAACGCTTCTGTGGCTGAATCAGTGGCTTAGCTTTGATACCACCTTCTGTCGCAACCCCCGCCCCCTATCAGTCCCAGGAACGGGCGGCCGCGAACTCAGTGTCGGTGGAATCGGTGTTTTTTAATTTGGCAGCGGAAATTACATCAGGACCGTAGTTAGGAAATATTTTATCAGAGTAAAACACCACATTTTATAGAAATACACACATTGGGATAAAACCCAAGTTTTCATTACAAACTGATTTATAGGGATAAATCCCATTTTATTGAATTAAAACGCCTTCTTTATTTAGGTAACTTTTATAGCCACTTTTCCAAGCCTTCAGTGCTATCCAGCTGGCTTCTAATTGTCTTTCACATTGTGTTACCTGAAACGCGTTTTAAAAACATTTGCCAGTGGGAAATACTGGTGAGTGAATCCTAGTTTAATCAAGAAACATTAATTTAATTTAAACTTAACAGTATTGAGGGCGATTACAATGTTTATATCTACCCAATTACTCATTCAGTACTGTCAATCCAGACTGGTGGGTCATATTACACATTGAATAACTCTTCGTCCAATGGTAACGTTACTCATATTTTGTATGCAAAACCCCAACATACCGGCAGTAATCGTAGAATTACAAAGACTCAATCACTGCTAAATTGCATTGTGAAATAGTTAAGGTTTTGTAAAAACTGTTTACAAAAAGGAGATTACTCACATTGCTGACTTAGATTTTCCGTAAGGGTTTCCTGGTGATAATCTATAATTTACATAAATGCACGTGTGTTAGTATAATAACCCATTTTAACATTAGTAATACCCTCCCCGAGACGGCATTCCAACGACTATGTCACACCCCCAAAATCCACCATGCGGAGTATCACCGCTTTGGAGGCGTGACATGACCAGGATCAAGCCACCAATCATATTGAACAATGTATTTAAGATAGATAAAATCCAACCACACAATATAATTGGTGATCAAAAGCTAGTTAACCAAGTTCAAATTAAACAGCGGAAGCATTAAAGGTAAAACTCAAAACATAAGTAATAAGTTCATAAGTTTAAATGTTTAACATGGGACTCGACAGTCCATGTCACACAACAACCACGCCTCCCCGTGCAAGCTCCATAGATACCTAACGACCTGCAAGGCATGTAACAAGGAGTCAACAACAAAGTTGAGCGAGTTCACAGTTGGGTGTTTGTTTTAGGTTGCTTTCGAAAACATAGTTTGTCTTTAGCTGGCTTACTTGCCGTGGGGGTTACCCCATAGTTAAAAATATGATTAACCAATTCCTTCTTTCCCAAACCATACCCATGATTAGTAGGGGCTTCCCCATGTGAACCACTAGACCGTTACCATATCGACTACTGACGAAAGTAAGTTGTGCCCTAAGTCAATGTCTATCATCATTGATTGTTTGCCATGATCCATTAGTACACGCCCGTCCTATCGGCACGGTGTGAGGTTTGTCAAACCTAATAGCGCTATTAACTAATGACCCGCTCGCCATCGGCCTCGGCGATTAAGTCGATATAAAATGAGGGACTTAGGTGATAGAGTTTTGGCAAGTAGTTTTAAGTTTGTTGTCCTACCCAAGGAGGACGAACGTACGTACGTATTCTACCCATGGAGAATACGCAAGATTAATATTGGCATCCTACCTATGGAGGATGGCGGTACATATCCTACCCAAGGAGGATATGTAGGTTCTATTTTAGTTTCTTAACCCATTCCCAAACCACCGGGAATCCCATGCCTTGTAGAAAGTGTGACCTCACCTTGGTTTGCTCGGTTAGATTAGTTACTCTAATAAACAGGAATCAAGCATGTCCTAATAAGGTACATATAACAATCCGTTTCTCGTGGATGCATAACACGTATCCTACGCACGGTTTATCTACTCATTACTTCTATCACATACCGCACAATTCAAATGTCACACTCTGACTATGTGTTGGAGTTTTTAGAAAATTTCGCCAGCGTCTCCTTTATAAATGGAGGCGTCCATGCTAATAAGCATATCATTTTCTTTTCCGAAAAATCATTCAACAATCAACAGCAATTTACCAAGAGCAAACTAATTCATTTACAAACCAACATGAACTTGATGTTTCATAAAAACGTGTAGTAACTTGGTGAGGTGTTTAGTGGGTTTAGTTACCCTCCAAAGTGTGTTTGCTTTATTTAAAATCTCATTCTTGAAAGGATTTGATGTTTACAACTTGTAAATATAATTTACAAAAATGTTTACTTATAACATCTTCTTGTGTTGAAAGTATTTCCACACTTATGTTGTTATTTAAAAATAGTGTAGGTTTAATAAAAACCATGTTCTTCTAAAAATCACCCTTTTAAACTTGGTTCTCTTGAAAATCGTTCACAAGTTTTAGATCTACAAGACTACTAGATCACTAGGTTTATTATTTTACAAGAAATCATTTTAGGTCCAAGTTCATGTCCAAATATGTAGGTGATTACTTTATGCAACCACGTAATCACCACTTATCTTGTTAAATCATGTTTTTAATCATGATCTATCAAGTTTCATATAATGATCAACATCATATTTCTAGTAATCAACAAGCAAGCATCAACATATACCAAACAACTTCATACTAACATTATTTCTTCATGTATCATCTTATTTAAGCTTATGTTTCAAGTTTGAGTGTAAGATCTTATAGTGTTCATATGTTTTCTTCATAATGAATCTTTTAACCACGATAAACATGAAGTAAATAAGGATTAACAAGAAGCTTACAACTAGCTTAAAGCTAGGGAATATCAAGCTTGGAAATGTAGAGGATAAAAGCAAACTAGAGAGGTCCTTGGTGATCCGTGAGTTCCACACTTCGTTATTCACCTTGATACACCTTGTAGTGACCTTGGAAAGCTTGAACAAAAATTGAAAATGGTGGTGGTGTTAAGGGGGTATCTTGGCCGAGCTTTGTGGGAGAGGGAGAGAAGAAGTTTGGGTGATGAAGATGAGCGATAAAGATTAGTGGTTTATATCCTCCTTGATCTATTCTCCATTGGGTTTGATGTTCCTTGAAGTACCAACACAATCAACCAAATCCCAATGAAATATTATGGAAGGATTTGTAGAAGATTGATAAAATCTTGTTGGGGTGGGGCCATGAAGAACCGAAATCAGCCAGGGGGGGGGGGGGTTAAGTGTAATATTTGATGGGTAAATAAGTTAATTAGTGGAAGTTGGATGCTATGTCTAGTGTTTAAGTGTTTAATGCTTTATGTAGGGTGTTAGTGTATTCGGGAACCATAACTAGCTCAGAAAAAGTGAAACAATGTTTTCAACAATATTTTAGTGTTCCGGGTAATCTCCGGTTGTTCGGTTAGATATCGTTCCGTTAAAATGCTAAGTTATACCGTTTAGTGTCTTTTATATATCTTTTTGTAACACTTTTAATTCCCAACACTTAGGAAGCATACAGGACCATTTAGTCAATTTTCTGCACAAGACTAGTATGTTAACAAGCACATGTAAGTATGATGCAGTAATTCAGAAAGCAGTTAAGTAATTCAGCACAGTCATCAAGCACTTTAATTATCATTAATAAATCGTACGGATACATGTAATTATGAGGGTTGTCACATTCTCCCCCTGTTAAGAGAATTTCGTCCCGAAATTTAGCGCGTGGTTACTGAGGAAGCTAGTTAAGTTGCGTGGTTTCCTTGTTTTTCCTTGGGTGTCACATCATCCCCCCGTTGGTTTGGAATTTCGTCCTGAAATTCTGCAGTAGCTTCAGCCTCAGTAGTGGTTGCACTTTTCCTAAACAACTGGGGATACTTGAGTTTCATTTGGTCTTCTCGTTCCCAGGTATACTCTGGGCCACGACGGGAGTTCCAACGAACTCAAACAAGGGGTATTCTGGTATGCTTGAGAATCTTAACGTCTCGGTCTGTGATTTCAACTGGTTCCTCGACGAATCGCAACTGGTCGTCGATTGTGAGCTCCTTTAAGGGAACTATGAGGGTCTCATCTGACAGACACTTTTTCAGATTTGACACGTGGAATACGTTGTGAACTCCGCTGAGTTCTTCAGGTAGATTCAACTTGTAAGCGACTTTGCCAATTTTCTCAATGATTTCGAATGGTCCGACATAACGCGGATTGAGTTTGCCTCGTTTGCCAAAACGAACTACACCTTTCCAAGGTGAGACTTTGAGTAGCACTCGATCCCCAACCCGGAACTCGAGTGGTTTCCTTCGCTTATCAACATAGCTTTTCTGACGGTCACGAGCTGCCGCCATTCGTTGTCGTATCTGAGCAATCCTCTCGGTTGTATCTACTACAAGCTCTGGGCCAGTGATTTGACTGTCGCCAACCTTTGCCCAACAAAGAGGTGATCGGCACTTTCGTCCGTACAATGCCTCGAACGGAGCAGCCTGGATACTGGTGTGGTAACTGTTGTTATACGAAAACTCCACAAACGGGAGGTGTTTTTCCCAGCCATTACCAAAATCGATTACACATGC
Source organism: Helianthus tuberosus (assembly GCA_030545235.1). Taxonomy (NCBI): domain Eukaryota; kingdom Viridiplantae; phylum Streptophyta; class Magnoliopsida; order Asterales; family Asteraceae; genus Helianthus; species Helianthus tuberosus. The sequence continues at coordinate 35,881,167 of CM060357.1, read as the reverse complement.
CCTAAGCATGTCTTCAAGGGTTTAGATGGTGCGTTCAGATTGCCCATCCGTCTGTGGATGATATGCCGTGCTCATGTCTAATCGAGAGCCAAAGGACTTGTGCATAGTTTGCCACAACTCAGATGTAAAGCGTGAGTCACGATCAGAAATGATGGAGGTCGGAACTCCATGCCTTGATACCACTTCCTTTAGGTAGATGTCTACTAGAGTAGAAAACTTATCCGTTTCCTTGATAGCCAGAAAATGTGCAGACTTAGTCAGTCGATCCACGATCACCCAAATGGTATCATTTCCGCGTTGAGATCTAGGCAGGCCAGTAACGAAATCCATGGAAATTTGCTCCCATTTCCATTTAGGTATCTCTGGTTGTTGAAGTAGGCATGATGGTTTCTGGTATTCGACCTTGACCCTAGCACAAGTCAGGCATTTACTGACGTAGGTTGCTATGTTGGCTTTCATACTAGGCCACCAATACGTAGTCATGAGATCGTGGTACATCTTATCCGAACCAGGATGCACCGAATAACGAGACTTGTGCGCTTCATCCATCACAAGCTCGCGTAAGTTTCTGTAAACCCAGATGCGCCCTGTTACATAGTAGGCACCGTCTTCCTTTTGTTCTAACCGCTTCCTCGATCCTCGTAAGGACTCAGCCCTGATGTGCTCTGCTTTCAATGCTTCAACCTGAGCATCTCGTATCTGGGTAGGAAGACTAGATTGGATGGTAAGTTGTAACGCTCGCACACGTTTAGGTGTAGTATCCTTTCGACTGAGGGCGTCGGCCACAACATTGGCTTTGCCCGGATGGTACTTGATCGCACATTCGTAATCATTCAAGAGCTCGACCCATCGACGTTGTCGCATGTTTAATTCCTTTTGCTTGAAGATATGCTCGAGACTCCTGTGATCGGTGTAAATGGTGCACTTGGTACCGTACAGGTAATGTCTCCATATCTTAAGTGCGAAAACAACTGCTCCCAATTCCAAGTCGTGAGTAGTGTAGTTCCTTTCGTGAACTTTAAGTTGGAACGATGCGTAGGCAATGACCTTATCACGTTGCATCAACACGCAACCAAGTCCTTAGATAGAAGCGTCGCAATAAACCACAAAATCATCTATGCCTTCAGGCAATGAGAGGATAGGCGCGCTACAAAGTCTATCTTTTAAGTGCTGAAATGCGGATTCCTGTGCATCACCCCAACGATAGGTGACACCCTTTTGAGTTAGTGAAGTGAGAGGTTGCGCAATCTTGGAGAAATCCTTGATGAACCTTCTGTAGTAGCCCGCCAAACCCAAGAATTGGCGGATTTCTGTTGGTGTACGGCTTGCAGGCCAATTTTTGATCGAGTCGACCTTGGATGGATCCACATGAATCCCATCCTTGTTTACCAAGTGGCCTAGAAAATGGACTTCGCGAAGCCAGAAGTCACATTTCAAAAATTTGGCATACAACTGCTCTGCTCGAAGGAGTTCCAAAATAAGTCTTAGGTGTCGTTCGTGTTCCTCCTGACTCTTAGAATAGATCAGGATGTCGTCGATGAATACAATGACAAACTTATCCATGTAAGGCTTGCACACTCTGTTCATGAGATCCATGAAGACCGCATATGCATTCGCTAATCCAAAAGGCATAACCAGAAACTCGTAATGCCCGTACTGAGTCCTGAATGCTGTCTTAGAGATATCCTCGTCTCGGACTCTCAGTTGATGGTAGCCTGACCTCAGGTCAATCTTTGAGTAGAAACTCGACCCTTGCAACTGGTCGAATAAGTCATCAATGCGTGGGAGAGGATAACGATTCTTCACGGTCACCTTGTTGAGTTCGCGGTAGTCAATACACATTCTGAAGGTACCGTCTTTCTTCTTCATGAATAACACTGGAGCTCCCCAAGGCGAAGAGCTAGGGCGAATAAAACCCTTGTCCAAGAGCTCTTGTAGTTGCGAGGACAGTTCTTCAAGTTCTAACGGAGCTAGACGATAAGGTGCTCGAGCTATGGGCGCTGCTCCAGGAGCTAGCTCGATTTGAAATTTAACTTGTCGATGAGGCGGAAGACCAGGTAATTCCTCAGGAAATACCTCAGGAAAGTCGCGCACAATAGGAATGTCTTCTATCTTCTTTTCCTTCGAAGATGTATTGGAAACGAGGGCTAGAATAGCAGTGTGGCCCTTTCGCAAACACTTCTGGGCCTTAAGGAAAGAGATGATGCCCACAACAACACCACTCTTGTCGCCACGAATCATGAGAGGTTCTTCACCAGAACGAGGAATGCAGACGATTTTCTCCTTGCAAATAATTTCCGCTTGATGATGAGATAGCCAATCCATCCCAATAACGACGTCAAAACTACCAAGTACGATAGGAATAAGATCGATAGAGAAGGTCTGACCAGCTAAGACGAGGTTACAACCTTTAACTATGTGTGTGGCTTCAAGACTTTTACCGTTTGCTAGTTCTACCGTGTGTTTGGTGTTCAAAAGTGTTGGAGTGCGCTTAAGCATTTGGCTAGCTTTTAAGGACACATAACTAGTATCGGCACCCGAATCAAATAAAACATTAACAAAGAAGTCATCCAGAAGAAACTTACCCATTACCAGGTTGGGATCGTTCCTCGCGTCACCCTGACCCAGCACGAAAACACGTCCCCTGGCACCATTGCCATCATTGTTACCCCCGTTATTGTTCCCGTTCCCCTGATTATTGTTATTGTTGTTGTTCTGTTTCTGGTTCAACTAGGGGCAGTTTCTCTTGAAGTGACCTTCAGCACCACACTGATAGCATCCCCTGTTACCTTGCTGTTGCTGCTGCTGATTCTGTGGAGCTTGTGGCTGCTGTTGACGATTCTGATTCGCAGGACGTGAGCTCCTGCAATCCTTGGCTTCATGACCCAGCTTGTTACATATCTGACAACGACCCTTGTTGCACGGCCCGCTGTGGTGCAAATTACATCGATTGCACTTAGGGTGATTTCCCTTGTATCCACCCTGACCCTGATTCCCAGAAGACTGCTGACTGGGGCTCCTGTACTCATCTGTCTTTCGCTGCTAGGACTGAGACTGAACTGAAGTAGAACCCTTGCCCGAATTTCTATCCCACTTGCACTTGTTATCACTGGGAGCATCAGAAGTAGTAGTAGCGCTAATACGCTTGGGCAGCTTGTTCTGCTCAACTGCCTGATCGGTGAGACGATGAGCCAACCGAATGATTTGCTGAATGGTGCCAAGATTAGCCGAGGTCACGTGGCTCTGAATTTCTGGCACTAAACCCTTAAGGTACAGCTCGATATGCTTGATAGGAGGATCCACCATAGTGGGATACAAGATAGCTAATTCGTTCGATCTCTTTGTGTATGCCTCGATTTCAGACCCCGTCATCTCCAAATTGAAAAATTCCACCTCTAGGTTATGGATGTCATCACGACTACAGTACTCTTCTTTGATCAACTCTTTGAAGTCGTTCCATGGGGTGGCATTAGCAACCACCAGCCCTAGCAGTTGAACCTGTGCTTTCCACCAGGTTAACGCAGCACCTTCGAGTGTTCCAGTAGCAAATTTCACCCTACGATCTTCACGGCATTCACACATCTCAAAAACAGACTCAATCTTCTCGAACCGGTGAAGAAGACCTACATCTCCTTCTGTGCCGCTGAAGGTACTAGGTCGGCAATCCATGAATGTTTTGAACATACATACGGGAGGTTGAGCATGCTGACCTCCTGCTGGAGCTGCTGCGAGCGCCTCAGCAACTCGTTCGTTGATTAAAGCCGTCAGCTGGGCTTGAGTCAAGTTCAGGCATCCACTCATGATCTTCACATCGAATGAAACACAAGTAAGAAAGGTGTCGCAAAGTGCGTAAGTGCGGAGTAATAGAAGAGAGCAAACACACAGGGTTTCAAGTAATAGTTGTTGCGCTAATTATGCATACCATGATCAAATATACTACTTAAACTAACAGGCAGGCAATACAAACATAACCCATATTACCTATAATGTTGAGTCTTGCACGTGGAGCGAAGTGTCGTTGTGGATCGTTGAGCACTGTACAGGTTATAGTCTGGTTTTGTCAAAAAGCTTTTCCCTTTTTAAAACCAAGTTCACTATAACCAATGGCTCTGATACCAATCTGTCACACCCCCAAAATCCACCATGCGGAGTATCACCGCTTTGGAGGCGTGACATGACCAGGATCAAGCCACCAATCATATTGAACAATGTATTTAAGATAGATAAAATCCAACCACACAATATAATTGGTGATCAAAAGCTAGTTAACCAAGTTCAAATTAAACAGCGGAAGCATTAAAGGTAAAACTCAAAACATAAGTAATAAGTTCATAAGTTTAAATGTTTAACATGGGACTCGACAGTCCATGTCCCACAACAACCACGCCTCCCCGTGCAAGCTCCATAGATACCTAACGACCTGCAAGGCATGTAACAAGGAGTCAACAACAAAGTTGAGCGAGTTCACAGTTGGGTGTTTGTTTTAGGTTGCTTTCGAAAACATAGTTTGTCTTTAGCTGGCTTACTTGCCGTGGGGGTTACCCCATAGTTAAAAATATGATTAACCAATTCCTTCTTTCCCAAACCATACCCATGATTAGTGGGGGCTTCCCCATGTGAACCACTAGACCGTTACCATATAGACTACTGACGAAAGTAAGTTGTGCCCTAAGTCAATGTCTATCATCATTGACTGTTTGCCATGATCCATTAGTACACGCCCGTCCTACCGGCACGGTGTGAGGTTTGTCAAACCTAATAGCGCTATTAACTAATGACCCGCTCGCCATCGGCCTCGGCGATAAAGTCGATATTAAATGAGGGACTTAGGTGATAGAGTTTTGGCTAGTAGTTTTAAGGTTGTTGTCCTACCCAAGGAGGACGAACGTACGTATTCTACCCAAGGAGAATACGCAGGATTAATATTGGCATCCTACCTATGGAGGATGGCGGTACATATCCTACCCAAGGAGGATATGTAGGTTCCATTTTAGTTTCTTAACCCATTCCCAAACCACCGGGAATCCCATGCCTTGTAGAAAGTGTGAACTCGCCTTGGTTTGCTCGGTTAGATTAGTTACTCTAATAAACATGAATCAAGCACGTCCTAATAAGGTACATATAACAATCAGTTTCTCGTGGATGCATAACACGTATCCTATGCACGATTTATCTACTAATTACTTCTATCACATACCACACAATTCAAATGTCACACTCTGACTTTTGTGGAAAGATCATAGTTAAAAATACACTTGTAACACTTGTTAGAAAATATTTTCTATGTGTTGGAGTTTTTGGAAAATTTTGCCCGAGTCTCCTTTATAAATGGAGGCGTCCATGCTAATAAGCATATCATTTTCTTTTCCGAAAAATCATTCAACAATCAACAACAATTTACCAAGAGCAAACTATTTCATTTACAAACCAACATGAACTTGATGTTTCATAAAAACGCGTAGTAACTTGGTGAGGTGTTTAGTGGGTTTAGTTACCCTCCAAAGTGTGTTTGCTTTATTTAAAATCTCATTCTTGAAAGGATTTGATGTTTACAACTTGTAAATATAATTTACAAAAATGTTTACTTATAACATCTTCTTGTGTTGAAAGTATTTCCACACTTATGTTGTTATTTAAAAATAGTGTAGGTTTAATAAAAACCATGTTCTTCTAAAAATCACCCTTTTAAACTTGGTTCTCTTGAAAATCGTTCACAAGTTTTAGATCTACAAGACTACTAGATCACTAGGTTTGTTATTTAACAAGAAATCATTTTAGGTCCAAGTTCATGTCCAAATATGTAGGTGATTACTTTATGCAACCACGTAATCACCACTTATCTTGTTAAATCATGTTTTTAATCATGATCTATCAAGTTTCATATAATGATCAACATCATATTTCTAGTAATCAACAAGCAAGCATCAACATATACCAAACAACTTCATACTAACATTATTTCTTCATGTATCATCTTATTTAAGCTTATGTTTCAAGTTTGAGTGTAAGATCTTATAGTGTTCATATGTTTTCTTCATAATGAATCTTTTAACCACCATAAACATGAAGTAAATAAGGATTAACAAGAAGCTTACAACTAGCTTAAAGCTAGGGAAGATCAAGCTTGAAAATGTAGAGGATAAAAGCAAACTAGAGAGGTCCTTGATGATTCGTGAGTTCCACACTTCGTTATTCACCTTTATACACCTTGTAGTGACCTTGGAAAGCTTGAAAAAAAATTGAAAATGGTGGTGGTGTTAAGGGGGTATCTCGGCCGAGCTTTGTGGGAGAGGGAGAGAAGAAGTTTGGGTGATGAAGATGAGTGATAAAGATTAGTGGTTTATATCCTCCTTGATCTATTGTCCATTGGGTTTGATGTTCCTTGAAGTACCAACACAATCAACCAAATCCCAATGAAATATTATGGAAGGATTTGTAGAAGATTGATAAAATCTTGTTGGGGTGGGGCCATGAAGAACCGAAATCATCCAAGGGGGGGGGGGTTAAGTGTAATATTTGATGGGTAAATAAGTTAATTAATGGAAGTTGGATGCTATGTCTAGTGTTTAAGTGTTTAATGCTTTATGTAGGGTGTTAGTGTGCTCGGGAACCATAACTAGCTCAGAAAAAGTGAAACAATGTTTTCAACAATATTTCAGTGTTCCAGGTAATGTCCGGTTGTTCGGTCAGATATCGTTCCGTTAAAATGCTAAGTTATACCGTTTAATGTCTTTTATATATCTTTTTATAACACTTTTAATTCCCAACACTTAGGAAGCATACAGGACTATTTAGTCAATTTTCTGCACAAGACTAGTATGTTAACAAGCACATGTAAGAATGACGCAGTAATTCAGAAAGCAGTTAAGTAATTCAGCACAGTCATCAAGCACTTTAATTATCATTAATAAATCGTACGGATACATGTAATTATGAGGGTTGTCACAGACTACGTCGGGCAGAACCACGACAGCCGTTACGGAACCCTAGATCAATCGGGCAGCGTATCTAATATGTATCCAGGGGTTATAATACTTACAACGGAGCAGAACTTCGCTATTTAGGGGGTATAATACCCGTATATTATGCCTACACTTTAGATTTTAGAGAAAGAAAACGTTTTTGAACGAATTCGACTGAAGATCCGATGGCCTCTATATATAGTGCTTCACTTCGGGTTCTACGCGACCCGCGTAAAGGAAGACAAAGGGCTACGCGGCCCGCGTCAACGCTGGTCAACCGCGTAGCTTGTCCGGATCAGCTTATAGGTATGCCGGGTGTTGGGCCAGGTGGCGGACCATGGTCGTGCAAGGTTTTAAGTTGTCGCGGTCCGCGTAAGGATTGGGGTGTGGTTTACGCGGCCCGCCTCAATCCAAAAATCAGATTTTAATTAAATTTAATAATATTTAAGGTATTCGGGGTCCGTTTTTACGTATGGGGTGTATTTTTGGATATATTGGGATATTTTAAAATACATTAGGGTGTCAGAAAATTTATGAGGGTGTCGGTTTTCTTTAGGGTTGTTATAACATTCATACGTATCCCTTTCATATGTGCGTACATACAAGTTCACACTACTTACATACGCTACAGTTCCATATCTACATACATACAAGTCACATCCACTTATTCGTAAATGGAGCCTTGCCTGCAAACATATCAACACAAATCAATGCAATAGCAATTAAACATAACCGACTAACTTCCAACAAACATGATGAACATTTCAGTAACATGATGAGCATTCCAGTAAAATGATGAACATTTTAGTAACATGATGAACATTCCATTAACATGATGAACATTCCAGTAACATGATGAACATTCCATTAACATGATGAACATTTCAGTAAAATGATGAACATTTTAGTAGCATGATGAACATTCCATTAACATGATGAACATTCAAGTAACATGATGAACATTCCATTAACATGATGAACATTTTAGTGACATGATGAACATTCCATTAACATGATGAACATTCCAGTAACATGATGAACATTACATTAACATGATGAACATTTCAGTAACATGATGAACATTCCACTAACATGATGAACATTTCAGTAACATGATGAACATTCCATTAACATGATGAACACTTCAGTAACATGATGAACATTCCATTAACATGATGAATATTTCAGTAACATGATGAACATTCCATTAACATGATGAACACTTCAGTAACATGATGAACATTCTATTAACATGATGAGACTATCAACCTAATTTACATTAAGGATAGACGAAGTTCATATGAACTTACCCTTACCCGTAACTTCTTACATGGTTCTTTATATACAACATACCAAACTTCATTTATAAATAAGAAGTGATTCCGGGGAAATCACTTACCTTAAGTGTCCATATTCGCATCCGTTTCCTCGCCTCCTTTTGACCCGTTAGCCTTCCATGCTTCCATCCATCTTGACATGATCCCTATACTTTCATGTCATCGCATTCACATTCTTGTTAACATACATGATTGTACATATTAACGATCATATCAAATTCATGTATCACATTTGACTTCCATTAGTCAATTCTAACAAGCATAAGGCATATTTCCATAAGTCAATCTTTTCAAACTCATATAATTCATCACGTCATCACATATAACACATATGGATATAACACGCATCATATAACTTTCTATAACATTACAATTGTGATAAAAAGTCTAACATTGCTACTTATGCATAGTTGACTTTCAGAAAGTCAACGATTTATCATATGAACTTTCGACTTAACCTCATACATCCATGTCATTATAGTAGACTATACTAATGACACTATATACATTTCATACTCACGATGCAATAAGCATACAACCACATGATCATCTAGTTATATGCACACACCAAACATATTCAATTCCGTTCATTCTAGTAACATAATTCTACAACTAACACCATGACCTATGCTTAACAACCCAACATCATTCTAACTTCATCCTGTTCTAGTGATCTCATATGCTTCACATTTAGTGTACTTTTACTTATCAATTTTGATTAAGCAATTATTCAAACATGTAGTAAACATCATACCACTCCAACATAGAGTACAATATTCTAATGCATACTTTTACCAAATAACATGGCCAACCAAATCCTACATGAATTCCATCTAAAAATAGATTTCTCATGTTTATTTATCATCAAATACATCATATCCCCATATTATATGATTTCATCCATTACTTGCATACCATTTCATCTATTAATCTCACCTAGGCATTTCATCAAACACTTGGTGTGCATACCACAATTTATGCATAATGTACAAGTGTTTCATGCTTTACTTCCTACTTCATGATTTCATTCATCAATTAACACAAAAACATCAACAAATTCATATCACAATCAATCTACCTAACAAGAACGCATTACATACAACATAGCACAATAAGATTTGAACAAGGATTGGACATGGGTGACACACTCATGTCGCCATCTTCACCACTAGAAGTGGGTTTCACCTCCAAACATCAAATTACTCCAAATCGTTCATAACCCAAGACCTATATGGTGATTCTAACACCTCCTCATACTTAATTTCATACTACTTCATGGTTTGATCATAACCCACTTCTTGAAAAATCACCAAATCAAAATTTATAACTTACCACATGTTCATTAGCATGAGATGTTAAGAATTCTTCATTCATGCATTGATTTAGCTTCAAATCCTTCTTAAATTTCTGGATATCGACACACAACCTATTTTCCCACTTTAGTCCTTCTTGTTTACTATTTGGTCACATTTGACATTATGTTTTATTCCTTACTTGTTTGACTAACTATTTAACTAAGTTAAATAGCTTAGTTATTTTATCTCATACTAATACATAAGGAAACATACTAGTGGATTAGAATTCAAATTTTGGGGCGTTACACTCCTGATGTGGCTGATAATTTTGGTTAGGTGTCAACAGGTGTATCCACTGGTTTACATGATCGCATACCTACACGGTAGATAATATCATGAGCATATGCCTGTTGAGAGGGAAACATAGAATCTTTGTGCCGGGTAACTGTAATTCCCAAGAAGTAGCTCAAAGGACCGAGATCTTTCATAGCGAATTCACTTGCCAGACTAGCCATGAGTTATTGACGAAGTTGAGCTGAAGAAGTAACAAGTAGTATATCGTCAACATAAAGAAGAAGGTAGGCAGTGTGTTGCTGATGGTGTAAAATGAAGAGAGAATTGTCCTTTTGCTCTGAAGAAAACCCATGCGTAGGACATAGTCTGTAAATCGCTGGTACCATGCTCTAGGTGCCTGTTTTAAACCGTATAAGGACTTCTTAAGGCGACAAACATGATTCAGAAATTGCTTGTTGAGAAAACCCATGGGTTGATACATGTAAACCGTTTCATTGAGGGTGTCGTGTAGGAAAGCATTGGTGACATCGAGTTGGTGAACCGGCCATACCTTGGTGAGAGCAATAGTGAGCACCGTGCGGATTGTGGCGGGTTTTACCACGGGGATAAAAGTTTCACCACAATCGATCCTTACCTATTGTAACCTGCCATCACAAACTAACCGAGCCTTGTATCATTCTAACGAACCATAAGAGTTAAATTTGTGTTTAAATAACCACATACTACGGATTACATTCATCTGCGGGTGTCTAGGAACAAGCTCCCAAGTCTCATTTTTAATAAGAGCATTATATTCAGTTGTCATGGCGTTATACTATTCTGGTGAGGACAAGGCATAGGTTGGGTTTTTGGGAATGGGTACAATGGTAGTGGTGTGAAGGTCAAAGTGTTGTTTAGGTTTATGAATGCCATCCATGGCACGGGTGCGCATGGGGCGAGTTGGCGGGGAAGGGGGTGGCTGTGTTGTGTAGAAGGTGGGGCCGGTGGAGTGAACGGTGGTGGAGGGGTAGGCATCATAGGTGTGGTAGGAGATGAAGGTGGGGTTTGTTGAGTCAAGGGAGAGGGGGTGAGGAAGTTGGGCCAGGAGAAGGTGGACCGACAGTGGAAGTTGGGGAGGTTCGCGAGTACAAGGGGGCTGTAGGCGGGGAGTTTGCTGGGTGGGTGTTCGGTTGGGACACGGGGGTGGTGGATATGTGGGACCAAACATTTGGGTGAAGGGGGGCGGAGAGGAAATCATATTTGGGGGGTGTGGAGAAAACATGTCGAAATGGAAAGATGGTTTCGTCAAAGATAACATGACGAGATATGGTGATTTGATTGGTTTGGAGATCGTAACACTTATACCCCCGGTGTTGCATGGGGTATCCAAGAAATACACAGGGTGCGATCGGGGTTCAAGTTTGTGAGTGGTAGTGGATGGGATAAGGGGGTAGCAAAGAGAGCCGAAGACCCGAAGATGTTCGTATGAGGGAGTGGAACGGTATAAAATTTCGGTGGGAGTATGGTTGTTGCGGGTTTTGGCGGGGATGATATTATGTAAGTATGTGGCCATGTCAAGGGCATGATGCCAAAAGGAGGGTGGGAGGTGAGCGTGAGTAAGTAAGGTGCGGATGATGTTGTTGATAGAGCGGATTTTCGTTCCGCCTTACCATTTTGAGAAGATGTCTGAGGACAAGAGAGACGAAACAACATGCCATTGTGTGCACAATATTGTTTAAAGTTGTGGTTAATATACTCGGTACCATTGTCACACTGAAATGTTTTAATTGGGCGTTCAAATTGGGTAGCAAAGGTTGAGAAAATAGAGTATACTTGTGTAACATCCGTCAAAAACGGATCTCCGAAATCCGACCCGGATTGTAAAATTGGACTTTCTTTTTTTATCAAATAAAAGGAATGAAATTTTAACAATTATATAATTTTAATATTTTTTTATCAATTAAAGGTAATGTATTGCATTGGATTAAAACCGGAATAAAAGTGGAGGTTTATAAGCGAGACTCAGTTAACTCGATTAATAGTTATAAGGGAAATAACTAACTACGTTAAAATTAGTGGTTAAAACAAGTATTAAACTTATAAGGGTTAAAGTTGTCAAAACTTTAAAGTTATAAGTTAAGGGGTTATTTTTGTAATTAATGGAAACTATATATTGAAATTGAAAACAAGATAACTAATTAGGTTAGTAAACCTAGTTAAGTTAGTTAGTTTTATTTATATTTATATAAGATAATTAAACTTAGTTAGTTAGTTAGCTGGTTACAAGGGATACATACTAACTAAGTTGGTGTAATAAGTTAGTCAAGTTAGTGGATTACACAAACATCAGGGGGCTAAGTGAACAAATGCTGGAAGTTATTAAAGGAAATAAAAAGAAGTAAAACAGTGTATACTAGGATTCGAATCCGGGCACTCCCACTCACGAAATGCATAACAAACCACCAGACCACTGCCCATTTTGTGATCATATCACGAAATCTCTCTATTCTAATAAATCAAAGGGAAAATGGCTAAGGTGTCAACACCACAAGCCACCCCTTTGCTCTCTCTCCTACATGGCATATCCTGGCTTCTCCTACTCTACGTGTCATTTTGTTGTGTTTTTATTATATTTTTTTAAATCTTGTGAGAAGAGGTCAAGGAACAATTAATGAAGGGCAGACAAACGTTTCTTTCTCCATTCTCTCTCTACCTGCAAGTCAAAAGATATGTCCAAAAACCCTAACTTTCATTTCAAATTTCAAATGCCTTTTTTCATTTTCGTTTTCTCTCTCTCCCTCAAATCCAGATCCAAATGGATCATTTCAAATTTCAAATGCCTTTTTTCATTTTCGTTCTCTCTCTCTCTCTCTCTCTTTCCCTCAAATCCAGATCCAAATGAAATTTTCGTTCTCTCTCTCCAGGCGATTTTGTAGATTGTAGATCTAGGGTTTCTGGCATCTTCAAGGTGGGTTTATGGCATTTTCAGGTGGGTTTCATGCTTTGATTATAAGAAATCTGGGTCACTGATAGTCTCTTTTGTGCGTTTTCTTTTTTCATTAGTGGATGCCCTAATCTTCTTCTCTTATAAATCAGATTGGAAAGATAACCGTGCCTGCAACCTCCCTTTAGAAGTTCATCAATGGGTTTGTTAATAATTATTTAGAATGGGTTTGTTAATAATTGATTTTATACTTGGGGTTTGTTAATATTCGAAAACATACAGCAAAAATAGTAGCTGGGAACCACAAATCGGCGATTGTGGTGACTTACGGTGGTGGTTCTTGACTTCGACCATGACAATGGAAGACACCGGGTACAAATCCACGACGAGGTAAGATTGGGTATCTGTAATATTCATTCCGATTTATAGTTGGTAGTTTTGGTCAGATCTAAAGTTTAACCATGGCGGATGTTAGTTTTTTAGATGAATGGAAGCGGTGGTGGTGACTGCCGACAGTGGAGATGACCTCCGATTGCCGGACAAGTGACGATTGATGATGATTGTAGCTTGGGTGGTGGTTTTGGAAGGATTGGGTGCTGGTCTATCATGTTTGGATGCAACTGGAGGTTGTTTGGTCATGTAATTCGGTTCAATATGCGTTTTTACGACGTAATTGCTTTAGTTTTACAGTTTGATTTGAGTAATTTGAATACAATCAGCATTGTATGCATCATATTGAACTTTTAATCGGTAAACAGGTTCATTGTTGAGTTTCATATTTGTGAGCTTTAATCACAACATAATTCATGTGTATAAGAAAAATATATTAGTTATTACAACATCTCCTAATAACCCGAGAGTATATCTTAAAAATTCAAAATATAACAGATGAATTTGGTTTTTAGATTGATGATTTGCAATTAAGATACATGTTTTTTTTTTAAATTAATCATTATATAGTTTTACTTTTGGTGCCAAACTAAGAAGTTAAGAACTGAACGGGTGCTGCCAAATTAAGAAACTTAGAACTGAATGGGTGATTGTAGTGCTTTTTAGTTACAAATATAGTCTTGGTGAGAATTCACCCATGCAATAGGCAGAACTTAGAACTGAAAAATGACATTTTGACTATCCATGTGAGTTTTCATACATATGTTTTATCTAAAAACTCTCACTCAGTGCAAGTGTAACTATCTGTGTCTGGCAGACATTAATGGTAGAAGAAAGGCCACTCCAAAGCCCAAAAAACTTGTCGGGTTTCACTCGGATATCATAAGAAACGCTGCTGCCAAGTACCCCGAACATCCTTTGATTTTGGTTGGAAAATCATTGGGTTCAAGGTAACGGCTAAATAGTTGCAGTTCATAATGATCACGTACAAAAACTGTCACTAAAAAGATGCTTTTAATTTTGGCAGAATCAGTTGTCTGGTAGCTGCAGAGAATGATATCGATGTCTTCGGCGGTGCTTTGCTTGGGATACCCACTAAAGGTTTGTTTGCTAACACGATCCTGTATTTGTTTGCTTGGATTTTTTTTCTTCTATATGTTCGTTTTTAGTGAATTTGAATTTCTGGTCCACTTTGTTGGCCTCTAAAATCTTTGAGTAAAATGCATTTTTTGTCCTTGAGGTTTGGTTTGGTTTGGCTTGGTCGACTTTTATGTTTCTTGAATTGAATATGATTGTTCATGTCACAGAGAACAAAGAGTTGATATTGGCTTCGGTTGTTCACCATTTGGACCATAAAAACGTCGTGCATGATCCCGAACTAAAGTCATATGTCATACAGACCACTACAGCTTTGGCTCAGCAAGTTAGGTCTGAAATTGCACTCAAAGATATAGGATACATCAGCGATCTCTGCAGGCACTTGAGGAAAAGCCTTCAAGCAACTGTTGAATCAGTTCGTGAACACGAGTTATTAAATACTATAACAACCCTCCTGAATATTTTCGACACCCTAAAAAAATAATTAAAATATCCCAATATGTTCTAAAATATACCCCGTATGTGAAAACCGAGCCCCAAATACCCTTATATAATTAAAAATAAAATAAAATCAAGTTTTATGTGTCGCTCGCGGGCCGCGTAGACCATTAGGGTCTCTTACGCGGGGCGCGACAGCTCGGAGTCAGGGCTGCACCCGGTGCCGTCACGTGTCAAACGCGTGTTGAAGCTAATTCGATGACTGGGCCAGGCTAGGGCCTACCCAGCCTATTACGCTGGCCGCGTAGCCCTTGGCTTCGTCTTACGCGGGCCACGAGGGAAGGAGAAAGGTCGCCTATAAAAGGAGGCTCTCAGCCTTCAGTTTCCGATCGTTCAAAATCTCTTTCTCTCTCAAAATTTCTGAATAGTAGGCATAATCTCCAGGCATAATACCCCCCCCCCCTAATTAACGAAGTTCTGCTCCGTTGTAAGTATCATAACCCCGGTTACGTATTAGATACGCTGCCCGATTGATCCATGGTTCTGTAACGGCTGTCGAGGTTCTGCCTGACGTAATCGTTGGAATGTCATCTCGGGGAGGGTATTACTAATGTAAATATTAAGGGTTATTATACTAACACGTGTGCATTTGTGTAAATTATAGATAATCACCAGGAAACCCTTACAGAAAACCTAAGACAGCAATGTGAGTAATCTCCTTTTTGTAAACTGTTTTTACAAAACCTTAAATATTTTACAATGCGATTTAAGCAGTGATTGAGTCTTTGTAGTCTTCAATTACTGCCGGTATGTTGGGTTTTTGTATACAAAATGTGGAACACGTTACCATTGGACAAAGAGTTAGCCAATGTGTAATATGACCCACCAGTCAGAATTGACAGTACTGAATGAGTAATTGTGTATATATAAACATTGTAATCACTCTCAATACTGCAAATCAATAAAACTTTTCTTGATTAAACTGGGATTCACTCACTAGTATTTTCCACTGACAACATATTTTTAAACGCGTTTCAGGTAACAAAATGTGAAAGCCAATTAGAAGCCAGCTGGACAGCACTGAAGGCTTGGAGAAGTGGCTATAAAAGTTACCTAAATAAAGAAGATGTTTTATTTCAATAAAACGGGATTTATTCCTATAAATCAGTTTGTAATGAAAACATGGGTTTTATCCCAATATATTTATTTATATAAAATATGGTGTTTTACTCTGATAAAATATTTCCTAACTACGGTCCTGATGTAATTTCCGCTGCCAAATTGATAAACACCGATACCACCAATACTGATTCTCGCGGCCGCCCGTTCCCGGGACAGATAGGGGGCGGGGGTTGCGACAGAAGGTGGTATCAGAGCTAAGCCACTGATTCAACCACAGAAGTGTTCTGCTGACACCAAAATATATCTAAAGTGTTAGGAAATTTTCCACGAAACTACGTGCATATTTGTATTTTATTGTTATGTGTTATTTGACTATTTGTTAGTTTACAGTATGAGCGACCAAGGACCTTCCGACGTGTTTCGTCAGTTGTCCACCTCACCTAGAAGCGAAGGCACCTCTTCACAGCCTGCCCTCTCAGGGTACTCAACTAATGAAGACAGAATATTCGTGTTTAAGGCTCAGTCTGAAGAGCCATTCCCTCCTAAAAAGAGAGGATGGTTCAGTAGAGGAGCGCATGAACATAGGAAAAGAATGAAAAAGTTGCAACAACAAAGAGCCCTAGAAGCTGCTAAAAGAGAAACCGATGCCCCCACACAGGATATGCTTAATAGAAGTTTAGCCAATTTCCATATCCTAGCAACCACAGCTGCCGACCCTAACCTGGCACAACTGATAGCACCCCAACCACTACCACTGTTCCCTAACCAGCCAATGGAAATAGAAAACAACCCAGAAAATCAAGTTAAAATGCATGATTTTAACCTAGAGGAGATACCTAGGGTACCAGCACCTAATCCCTTAGACCCAGTGATGTGTGCAAAATGCAACATATAAATTACATCAATTGTGGCATAAAACTAACCCTTTTTTAGTACTAATGTTGGAAAAAGTGTGGTTTTGTCTTCCTTTTGTATTTTCAGGATTAAATGAGCTCAAATTAACAAAAGAAGCAAAAAGTCAGCTAAATCTAACATAAACACAAGAAAAGGAACAAACGTGGCATGCCCGACCTCCCCGAAGACATCTTCCCAAGCAAAACAAAAGAACAGAAGGCTGAACACGCCCCGTGCTCAGTGAACACGGGGGCGTGTCCAAGTGTCAGCATAAAAGACAAAGTTGTAGAAGCTTCTATCGCCCACCACGGGGTCGTGCTCAGTGGAAACGGGGCCGTGGTCAACTATAAGATTAGCAGAATCCAGGCAAATCTTGATAGTACAGATACGCTTCTACACATGGGGTCGTGCCCAGCGGACACGGGGGCGTGGTCAACTAATGCAGACAAACTGCAATTAATGAAGACAGAGAAGAGGATGGACACGGGGCCGTGCCCACTGGACACGGGGTCATGCCCGAGCTACTGTCCAGGCTATAAATAGGGGTGCTTGGCTCATTTGTAAACCATCCATTGGCACACCACCTCTCTCACACTTCACCCACCACCATCACAACACCATCATCTACCACCATCATCCATTGTCCATCATAGAGTGTGTGAGTCGTCTCGGGATCCAAGATTCTTCCTTATCATTTGTCCGTGGTGTCTTGGCATTATTTTACTGTCTATATAAAATAAAAGATTTTCACCATTCATATCTCCACGGTCTATATGGAGGTATGTTGGCTACCTGGTCAAGGGTTAAGGGAACGGTTTGGTAAGAGTCTTGCCTTGTTCAGTGTATAGATCCTGCAAGGACCTGGGTCAAATTTAGTAGGACCTCCTTCAATACCCACCGGTATTGGATGGCGGGGGTCCAAACTCTTTGACCCCTCATATGTAAGCTACTATTAATACTTTAACCCGGCTACTTAGGACTGTATCCCTGCTAACTCAGACTACTTAGCCGAGGGTAACGCCACCTTCAAAAGAGGGGTCTACCATAATATGCATTAATAACTTAATTAATTATCTTTCAATAATCCGACCCTTTAGGATTGTATCCTTGCTGACTCAAACTACTGGGTTGAGGGTAACGTCACCTTCAAAAGAGGGGCCTACTACAATAACTAAGATAATCTCTTAAATAGTGCAAAAGTGCGGAAATAATCAAAGGTTACACTAAACACGAGTCGGAGCCAAGTGATTCATCTTGTCTATCTGTTTTTCTTTTTACTTTATTTTTTAGCATTCTAGTTAGTTTTTATTTTTCTAGTTTAAAACATTTTTTAACTTTTGATTTGATTAGACGTTGAGGATAAACCGGTACTAAAAGCTCTTGTGTCCTTGGACGACCTCGGTATCTTACCAACACTATACTACGCTCACGATGGGTTCACTTGCCCATATGTGTGTTTAGTATTAGTAAATATCGTGTTTTATCAATTTAAAACTTGACTAAAAAGTGTAAAAAGGGCTTAAAATATACTTAAATCCATATCACACTACACACGCATCAAGTTTTTGGAGCCGTTGCCGGGGACACAAGGATTTTAAGAAAGCTTAAAATCGACGGCCTAATCAGTTTTTCAAAACTCTTTTAAAACGCGTGTACATTTTTCTGCATTTTAGTTTAGTTTTGCATTTACAGTAGGTTGAACACGGGCCGTGCTCGCTGAACACGGGGCCGTGCTGCATATTTTTCATAAAACACCCAGATACAGTAGCTTGAACACGGGGACGTGCCCACTGAACACGCCCCCGTGCTCAACGAAATCAGTAACTTTAATTAAAACGCCCAGATACAGATTCTGTACACGGGGCCGTGTCCACTGAACACGGGGCCTTGTCCAGCCTCTGTTTCTGTTTTTATTTTTGTTTTCTGATCTCGAGACTTTGTTGTTGTCTGTTGAGTGATTCTTATGGATCAATACTCTGGAGGTTACAACTACACCTATGAGGAGGATGATTATAGGAATAATTATTGCACTAATTGTGGTGACCCGCACTCGGTTCAATATTGTAACTTATATCGACCATCCACTTCATACACCTACTATGAGGAGCCCATGTACGAGCCATCAACTTCATACATATCCTATGAAGACCAAAGGTATGAACCTTCTCCCTCATACTCATATTTTGATGAACCAAGGTATGAGCCTTCTTACTCATACTTTGAGGAACCAAGATATGAGCCACCACCATCATATGCTTATTATGAGGGACCATGGCGTGAACAACCCACCTCATATGAGTATTATGAAGAACAAAATTACGACCCTTATCCATCATATGCTTACAATGAAGAACAATGGTGTGAACCATCTACTTCATATGGGTATTATGAGGAATAAAGGATCGAACAACCGGATTCAAGCTTTGAAAATCCCGATCCTTTTTCTATAACCGAAGTGACCGATAGGATATTGGAACACAGAGCGCTATATAAAAGAATCTCGCGCAAGGGAAGAGGAGTCCCGCGCGAGAGAAGAATTAATTAAAGAAAAGATAACTGAAAGTGTAAAAATGGAAGAACAAATAAGTGAAAAGCCGACACATGAGTTAAACAACGAAAAAGGTGAGTCTGTCAACGTTAAAATTCAAGAAGAGTCTAATTTTGAAAAAATTAATCTCTTGTCACCTTCTTTTGAAAATCATTGTTTAGTTCCAACTCATGCTAAGTTTTTAAAAGAATTAAACACTAACACTAAAATTGACGAAATGGTAAGCGTTAAGTTAACTAATGATCAAACCTCGCTAATAAAAGAAGACCCATTTGAAATCAACATTACACCGGTTCCATGTTTTTTTTTTCAAAATTCATTTATTAGTAATGTCACAATTGATAAAGATCTTTGCGTTAACATAATGCCCAACTACATTTTCGAAAAATTAAGTATTAGTGATTTTTCTCCACTTCAAATACCCATTTTTCTATCTAATCGGAGAATAATAAAATCAATCGATGTAGTTGAGGATGTCTTGGTTCAAACAAATCAAATGGTAATCCCGACCGACTTTGTCATCCTTGATGACGCTCCTCTAGTGTTGGGACGGCCCTTTGTAAAAACTCACGAAGCTTTGAAAAACCGAAAGTTCAACAATCTACCTCTTCAATTAGGGGCATTTTAAAAGAGTGTCGATCTTGAGCGGTCAATGAAATATCCATTCGGAAATAATGACCCCCTAATTGAAGATGAAGATGAACCACCCGATACAAGTGAAAAGTTTGACCACTTTGTTGAAGAAGAGGTCGCCATAGAACAAACTTTTAAAGTTCTTGATCAAAATAAGCAACCAAATAAGGAGTCTCCTAAAGACCCACCTCTTGAGCTCAAAGAACTTCCAAAAGGTTTGGAATATGCTTTTCTAAACAAAGATGGTAAATCACCTGTAATTATTTCATCTAAGTTAGATAGTTTAGAAAAAGAAAAATTAATTAACCTTTTGAAAAAACACAAAAATGTGATTGCTTGGAAGCTTGTAGATATTAAAGGAATAAGTCCTTCCATGTGCAAGCACAAAATTTTAATGAATGATGACTACAAATCGGTATTACAACCACAACGTCGAGTAAATCCAAATGTTCAAGAAGTGGTTAAAAACGAAGTCATCAAATTACTTGATGCCGGACTTATTTATCCTATCTCCGATAGCCCTTGGGTAAGTCTCGTCCAAGTTGTTCCAAAGAAAGGAGGTATGACGGTAATAACTAATGAAAAGAATGAATTAATACCAACAAGGACCGTCACAGGATGGAGAGTATGTATAGATTATAGACGATTAAATGAAGCAACAAGGAAAGATCACTTTCCTTTGCCCTTCATTGATCAAATGTTAGAAAGATTATCCGGTCATAAATTTTACTGTTTCTTTGATGGTTTTTCAGGTTACTTTCAAATCCCAATAGCACCTGAAGACCAAGAAAAGACAACTTTCACATGTCCCTATGGAACTTTTGCTTATCGACGCATGCCATTTGGTCTATGTAATGCCCCCGTAACATTCCAACGTTGCATGGTAGCTATCTTCCATGACATGATAGAAAAGACAATGGAAGTCTTTATGGACGACTTTTCTATCTTTGGGGATTCATACGACCAATGCCTCGATAACCTTGAACGAATGCTATCCCGATGTGAGGAAACTAACCTCGCCCTTAATTGGGAAAAATGCCATTTCATGGTAACTGAGGAAATAGTACTCGGTCACAAAATCTCAAGCGAAGGAATGGAAGTTGATCGGGCTAAAATAGACACTATTTCTCGATTACCACCTCCATCCTCCGTTAGAGCTATCAGAAGTTTCCTAGGGCATGCCGGATTTTATAGGCGGTTTATCAAAGACTTTTCTAAAATTTCAAGGCCTCTAACAAAATTACTTGAAAAAGATGCCCCTTTCATCTTTGACAAGGATTGCAATCAAGCATTTCTAACCCTAAAGGAGATGCTAGTCAATGCACCTATCATGATAGCGCCTGATTGGAAATTTCCTTTCGAAATCATGTGTGATGCTAGTGACTTTGCAGTTGGAGTTGTCTTGGGACAAAGAAAAGAAAAGCATTTTCACCCAATTTATTATGCTAGTAAAACACTTAATGATGCACAAAAAAATTACACAACAACTGAAAAAGAATTACTAACTGTGGTATTTTCTTTTGATAAATTCCGTTCCTATCTTGTTCTTTCTAAAACTATAGTCTATACAGATCATGCAGCCATTCGATATCTCTTCAAAAAGCAGGACGCAAAACCACGTTTGATTCGGTGGATTTTACTCCTTCAAGAATTTGATATTGAAATCAATGACAAAAGAGGAGCTGAAAACACCGCAGCAGGTCATCTTTCACGCTTAGAAGACCCAGCTTTGGAGGCAACCAGGGATGAGCAAATCAACGAAAAATTTCCAACAGAGTCCCTAGAAATGGTGGAATACAAAGAAGAACCATGGTACGCTGACTATGCTAACTACCTAGCTAGCGGTATAGTCGCAAAAGGATGGCCACACCATCAAAGAAAAAAATTCTTTGCTAATGTGAAGAATTACTTTTGGGAAGACCCTTATCTTTTCAAAATATGTGCCGGCCAACTCGTCCGACGATGCGTACATGGTAGCGAAGCACGAAGAATTCTCCGCCATTGTCATGAAGGTCCATACGGAGGACATCATGGTGCCGCTAGTACCGCACGAAAGGTATTTGATTCAGGATTTTATTGGCCAACCATTTACAAAGACGCCCAAAGTCTTGTCAAGACATGTGATGCTTGCCAAGGAACAGGTAATATTTCTTCCAAAAACGATATGCCACAAAATGGCATTCTTGTTTGTGAAATTTTTGATGTGTGGGGACTCGACTTTATGGGACCTTTCCCACCGTCAAAAGGAAACAAATATATACTTGTGGCAGTAGATTACTTGTCTAAATGGGCTGAGGCCAAAGCACTTCCAACAAATGATGGAAGAGTCATGGTAAGATTTCTGAAAAAATTATTCTCACGTTTTGGAACACCTAAAGCATTAATAAGTGATAGAGGTACCCATTTTTGCAACCATCAACTTGAATTTTTTTTAACAAGATATGGGGTCTATCACCGGGTCTCAACTGCATATCACCCTCAAACAAACGGACAAGCAGAAGTGACTAATAGAGTTTTAAAACAAATACTCGAAAAACCCGTAGGGCTAAATAGAAAAGAATGGGCAGATAAATTAGATGATGCTTTATGGGCTTTTCGAACTGCTTATAAAACAACAATAGGTACAACCCCATATAAGCTAGTCAATGGGAAAAGCTGTCACTTGCCAGTAGAAATTGCACACAAAGCCTACTGGGCAATTAAAAGAGTAAACTTAGATTTAGAATTTGCCGGTAGAAATCGATTTTGTCAATTAAATGAATTAGACGAACTTAGGAATTATGCATACTCAAACTCTGAAATTTATAAGGAAAGAATGAAAAACGTGCATGACAAACATATTAAACCTAATGAATTTCGAGTAGGAGATCAGGTTCTTTTGTTTAATTCACGACTTCGATTATTTCCTTGTAAATTAAAGTCTAGGTGGTCAGTACCTTTTTCTATCACCCATATTTTCCCACACGGTGCAGTAGAAATTAAATCTCGGAATGTAATTCCATTCAAAGTCAATGGCCAACGGCTAAAACTATATCAAGGATTTATTGAGGATGAAGAGGAAGAAATCTCGCTTCAAACGGTCGATGAGTAAAGGCAACAACATCATACCTGGTAAGTTACGAACCTACGGGATGACATCATAATTGGTAAGTCTTCTAACCAAGTTTTTTGGGAAACGAAGGGCACTCACACGAGCACTAAAAAAAAAAACTTTTGTTCGGCATGAGGCCGTGTCCGCTGGACACGGGGCCGTGTCCGCGCAACTGTCGGGATAAATCCCCTTTTTCATAACAGTTACACCATTCCACACGCCCCGTTTCCCCGAAAACGCTCTGGTTCAAGGCGATTTTCCGCAGATTTTCGACGTCTCCTATCATTCTAACAACTTCAAAGTATGATTCTATCACTATTAGTAGTTAGATTAAGCATTTGCATGTAGTTAAAACATCAAAAATTTGGGGAAAATCTAGGGTTCTTGAACTTCATCTGGATCGAACCTCAAATTTTTGCTTAAATCTGTTAGCATTTAGTTAGATTAATGTTATAGGAAGTAAACCCACTTGTATTGTTCATAGATTTGCCCGATTTCTCACAAAAATCCTAAACCCTTGTTTTTTAACCAAAAAAGGTAAAATTAAAGGGGGTAAACGGTTTGTTATGGGAAAAACGGCACTTGGGGTTTCATTTTCGGGGGAAACCGCATCTAGTGGACCAAAAATTTTCAAGTTTTCGAAACCGGGTCGAAAAATGAAGTTTTTGAGTAACAGACGCCTGGACACGGGGTCGTGTCCGCTGAACACCGGGCCGTGTCCAGCTCGCTGTTTGCAGTTTAGTCCGAAAACTCCACTGTTTCATGCTAACTTTTGGTATATTCTTTCAGATGTCAAGGAAATTCACGAGGTTCAACGCCAATGAGCTCGATGCTAGGGCTAGATATGAAGTACTTCAAACAAGACCGGAAGAATACCCAAGACAAGCATGCATGGATTTGTTAGCATTGGTGAACCAACTTGACCGGTTTAATAACCTCGTTACCGGCCCACTAAGAGTCGCCTTAACCACTCGACTTCGCTCAGTCCACGAGTGCACTATGGAATTCTATAGCACCTTCTCGTTCAATTCAAGGTGCGACCCATTTGACAATGATGGGGTAGCATTCCGATGTGGTGGAACTAGGTACTCGATTTCAATGGCACAATTTGGGTCGATAATTGGGTTGTATGCGGAGGAAGATGCGGGTAATGAAGAAAACACCAGAGGAGTGCGAGAGTTGGATGAGAACGAACGCCAAGCCGCATGGGCTCAGCTTGGTGAAGGGCACTACAACCCGAGCAGCACTAAGAGCACTAAGCTGAGGGACCCGCTTTACCGTTACATTCATAGAGTCCTCGCTTACTCTCTTAGCCAAAGGCATGATAGCAGTGGCGTTGTGGGGTTGAGAGATTTGGTGGTCCTTCATTGCATTCATACCCGCAGACACCTAGATGTTCCGTACCTCCTGCTCCATAACATGCATCTGAACCGACTTGCTACTTCACCAACCCATATCTTCTTCGGGGGGTGGATATACCGTCTCTTCAAGCATTTCACGAACATACCTAGATCCTTTGAAAGGAGTCCATGGTCGGGAAGAGTGGATGTACACATCTGCCGCTCCATGAACTTGATTTATGAGGCTGAAGACGGGTCGGTTAGCTTCCAAAGGATGCAGGGGCATGCATGGAACCCACAAGAGGCACTCGTCCTTCACGCTCCACAACATCATCAGTACCAGTACCAGCCACATGGTGATTCGGGCCAATCTTCCTCACAAGGAGGTGGTTTTCCTAACTTCCAAAGTTTACATGATTTGTTGCAGGAAAACCTCATGTGCACCAGGAACACCTATAACATGGCGAGCAACACGTACAACCGGGTTGGAGCAATCGAGAGAAACATATCCGATATCCAAGATGATATTGGGAATATCCGGGAGTACATTGCGGGGCATGGTGGAGGAGATGATGATGATGAGGATGAGGACATGGACTAGGCGGGAGGAGCGGAGGCAGAAGCGGTTGGTTGGTGATCCCACAGGTTAACCCCCTTTATCTTGAACAATTTCCGGCCTGCGTGCCGTGTGTTGAACAATTTACTTTCCTTTAACTCTTTTTATTTTCTGCATTTGTTTTTCTTTCTAACTTTGTGATGTGGATGTTGAAGGTTGGTAATTTAGGATGTTTGCTATGTTTTGGTGTAGTGTTTATTGCTAAAACAAGTACATAAGAGGCTTAGAACACTAAACATTAGTGTTACTAAAGCCGGGACGAGAAAACCAGAGCCAGAAACCTGTTTTTCACCTTTGCAGATTGTCCACACGGGGCCGTGTCCAGCCAACGCGCCCCCGTGCCCACTCCTCCAGACCTGCTGTTTGTCTAAATCTGCAGACTTTTGCCAGACACGGGGTCGTGCCCATTGGACACGCCCCCGTGTCCACCTTCTGTAAGTTTTCGTTACTGGCATCTGAACACGGGGTCGTGTCCATCGAACACGGGGTCGTGTCCAGACACCCAGTAACATAAAATTTTGCTTTTTCACACCTTTTACACATTCAATCAACCTAAAAACTTATTTTTGGGACACATTGAGGACAATGTGTAATTTAAGTGTGGGGGGGATACTAAAACTTTGAATCTTGCAAGTCCTAATTACAAGCCTTACACAAAACTCTATTGGAACCGCTAATCACCCCAAAAAATTTTCATTTTTTTTACTTGTCTAGGTTTAACTTGGGAATTTCAAATTCTAAAAAGGTTATATTTTTACAAATTTACAACCGAAAGCGTCGTGATAAAAAGAACCAACATAAGAAAATTATGAAAAGGCATGACAAGCTTAGTTAAAATTTAATTATATATACTTGATCACATAAAAACCCATTCCCACAAAAGTGAGTTTTGAGCCTTTATTAAGCATACAAATACATATATTTAAACTAAATGCTCATTTTTCGTTTCTTGTGTGAATAGCCGCTTGGTTCTTACAACTCTAGAACTTGCCACGACGATACATTCCCGGTCCTTACCAACTTAAACCCGAGTAAGTAAATGATGGAGGCATTAGGACTAACCCTTTTTATTTCTACACCATTAATTTTTTTTACCACTTACCCAAAAATCCCCCTAGTTAACCCTTTTGAGCCTAAACCTTTTCATTTCTTAACCCAAACCAAACACCCTTTCACCCACCAAAACCTTTTTTTTATTTTTAACCCTTTGTTTTAGTAACAAGCTCGGTTTTCTTATGACTTTCAAAAAAAATATGTTGATGATGAAGCAAAAGAAATAAACAAGCAAGTTCATTAAAAATAACTTTGTTTGAATTATGGCTTCATCAAAATAAAAAATTCAAAAAAATAAAAGGTCTTACGAAAACCGACGCTTTTTACGCTTTTTACGCTTTTCGCCCTTTTTCTGCTAACCACTAACCCAACCACCTACCTTTAACCCAAGCCTAACCCTTCACCCAAAAGTCCTCTTGATATTTACAAATGTATATAGTTAAAAAGGAGGATGATTGATTGTTTGGCAATCCTATGGTAGGAGTAAGTTCCATGCCGCTCTCGAGTGATTCACTAAAATACATCTTCGGCCGAGTGTTGAGTGATCCCCCGTGAGGTATGTGAACTTGTATATAAATAGAATTTAAAAAAAAGCATGTTATGCCCTAATAAGTAATTTATCTTATGTAATGTTTTAAATAAATCATGATCAATAGGATTGTAAATAAATAAAAATAAAACTTAATAAAGAATCTTGGAAATCCCGACACTCTATGACAAGCCCAAAAACCTTCTCTTCTACCCATTCCATTTGGGAGTGTAAAGCCACATTAAAAAGAGTTTTGCTTGAGGACAAACAAAGATTCAAGTGTAAGGGTATTTGATGTGTGCAAAATGCAACATATAAATTACATCAATTGTGGCATAAAACTAACCCTTTTTTAGTACTAATGTTGGAAAAAGTGTGCTTTTGTCTTCCTTTTTGTATTTCCAGATCAAGTTCTTATAATTCTTTTTCTGACTTCCGCATATATTGAGTAGACTTTCGTGTTTCTACTTCCCCTAATGGTCATCATTCCATGAGGATTTCTTTCATAATAACAAATACTGATCTATTTCATTTCTTGGTAAATCCACACGTTAAACATGCACTGTTTGTTGCGCATGTGGTTCGTTTGATTTATGAAGATCACGGGAGGGTTTCATTCCGATTTGTTATTTTATCCAAACTCAAATATCATTCCGCTTTTTGCACTTTGAACCTCATTATTGTAAAACGATAACTCTTTAATATCAAGTCGATGAATTTCTTGAAAAACTCAATTTCCTTTGGCATACATGGTTTTGTTGTGACCATGTCCGAACTTTCTTTTAATTGATTATATATGGAAACTTACATAAGTAATTTACAATATAGTATTATTATATTTAAAATTCTTGTTAAAACCATTGAGGTTAAGAATTTATATTTTTATATATATGTATAAAATTATGCTTGAGGTATACTCTCATTTAAAATTATATTTAGTTATTTATTATTGGTAATTAATATTAGTTTTATTATTATTATTAATAATAGTAATAGTGTTGTTATTATTTTTAAGTACTAGGGTTATTGTCAAGGGCAGGTATTGGGTAGCCTAGCCTTAGTTAGGCATGGACTGATCACCTATGCTTAAACAAGGCAGCACTAACCAATATCCACCCATGATAATGACTAGTTAATATATATAAATTAAGTCATCATACTTATTTAGTAAATTTTAATTATATATAAAAATATTTTACTTTGTACTGTAAGGAGAAGACATATTTTCATAAAACAATACAAGAATTAGAGGGACGAATAAAATTATATAAATAATTGTCTATCACATGTTTTGTGGTAACTATGTACCGTAACGCTCTGGCAAGAAAATGACCATATAAGAATAATATGGTAGTCATCAACTACGTTGGGTTAGGGGAACATTGTAATATATAAGAATAGTCCCCGTTTTCACTTATTTACAACTTTTGTAAATACATTCACAACGTTATATGGTTTCAAAATGAAAATGAATAA
Organism: Helianthus tuberosus; assembly: GCA_030545235.1. Lineage (NCBI taxonomy): Eukaryota > Viridiplantae > Streptophyta > Magnoliopsida > Asterales > Asteraceae > Helianthus > Helianthus tuberosus. The sequence continues at coordinate 35,853,128 of CM060357.1, read as the reverse complement.
TCACATAGAATCGACCCATTAAGTGTTATATATTTACAAAATATTTTACAAATACTTTTGTATAATAAATATTTTTACACCTTTATTTACAACTTTCATTTAAAATAACAGTGATTTCTTTTACAAAATAATAATACTAAAATATTTTGTAATGTAATAACTTCATTGCGGTGTTTTGTAATATATATTATATAGTAAATATAAGTTATTTTACATAGTATAGTAAAATACTAAAATAATATTTATTTAAAAGTGGTGACCATTTACATATACGTAACAAATAATATATATTACATAGTATTTATATTTGATATGTAAGATACGGTTCAGACAGGGACACAAATAATATATATTACATTTGCTTTACAAATATAATATAATGGTTGGTCATGCTAAAACAACTTGGAACTCTAAACAATGATACACTAACTCTATTGTCTATTGGTGTATCCTTGCAATTCACTCATCTCAACACTTTGATTTTCTCATATCATAAATATTTGACAAATCATTTTTCATGCTTTTATTTCACTTTGAACCTATCAATTCTAAGTCTTCCTCAGTTGCCAATCAAAGTAAGCTTTCTTTTGACAAAGAATTTTATTGATTCTAAAAGTCTTTCACATTCATTTTAAAAATCTATTGATCATATATCTTTTGGCTTAAACCTACTCACCTTGGAAATTATATCATTTCATCCCATTCGTTTGTCATCAATTTCTTGAACTAATTCAGTTGAACCATTGAATCCTACTTATTATACAACTTGTATTCACAAAATTTGATATTTTAATTCTGTGTCATCTACCTTAATATTGTTTTTATTAACTAAAATATGTCATAAGTCTAAAAGAAATATCGTAACCCAAATCTCGAGGACGAGATTTAAAACAAGGTGGGGAGAATGTAACATTCCCAGCTTTATCATATAAGAATTATAGGTTTATTTAAATTAACCACTAGTAACTAGTAACTAGTTTATTTTTAATATAAATATTCAACCCAAATAGTTTTAAACACTATTTTATATAGTTGGTTGAAATATTATATTAATTAATTGGCCTGTATATGTAGGTGACCTTTCTAATAAAATAAAAGTCTATAAAAACTTATATTATTAGACGGATAGATTACGGGTAAGTTAACTGTAGGAAACATGAAGTACCTAGACGGGCCTAGTGACAGTATACTAATTAAACTATAAAAATACATTGTAATTTAACCTACTCTATTTTTAATGAAACTTGGTTCAAAATATAGACAAAAATATTCTCGTTCTAATAACATATTTATTATTTTCTAGAATGCCATATTTTAGAAGTTATACACGCCAAATAAGTGAAGCAGTTGAATTAATTATAATATATAAATTAATAAAATAATAAATAATAATCAAAATTTTCCATTTAAGTGAAATGGACGTGTGTCCCCATTTTTAATAAAATAATGATTAAATTTAAAAGAAATGAAAATTTGATATACGTGTGTATGATAGAATATTTCCAACTCAATTCATGCATTTACTGCATATGTGTACGTGGACTATTATAAAGTAACCTCCAAGTAATTTAGAGCTATAAATAAGAACCATAACTCACAATTCTCATTCCTTCAAAAGTTCTTTTTCGCCACTATCGTTTATACATACATATATATATATATATATATATATATATATATATATATATATATATATTTAATTCACCCTATAAATAATAATGCCCTACCCCGTTTTAAGTATTTTAACTCCCGATCACCGCTACCATTTCCGGTTGATCTGAACCCATAAACGCATGTCAAGGCTCTGCCTGACTAAGTTCATTGGGGTTCTGTCTCGGGACATAGGGACAAGGTTGAATGAGGGGTACTATACTTAATATGAGTACATTATATATTTTTATAGCTCAGAAGTTATACCCAAAATTTATACCAGGAGACTTTCTAGTTAAACCCTAATTATACAAAGTGGGTCCATTCTGTTTTCTCACTATTTTATTCCCTTTTTCCTTGTGATATAATTTTATTCAAAAAGGTCCCAAATTAATCCCTAAGTAAAAACCCGGACCCCTGAAACCCCAATCCATATCAAGAATCAAGAAAATCAGATATTTAGTCTTCAGGCGGGCCGCGTAAAGATAAGCCGAGGCTTACGCGTTCCGCGCCAACAAGACAGATCTCCGGATAAGCTTAAGGGACACGTGTCATCCACCTGGCAGAGCTACTGGTGACTCAGCAACCCTACGCGTAGACTAGGCGGCTACGCGGGCCGCGTAAGGATCGAGCAAGGGCTCATGCGGGCCGCGTGAGACCCAAATTCCAGCTATAAATAGAGCAGGCTACGAGCAGTCCTCTGGTGTTGAAAGTTTCTTTCAGAAACAAAGTTATACTGTCCAAATTCGAATATTACTCTCAAATTAGCGAGGCGCTGTTACGATACCGGGTATTAACTCGATCGCTGCTACGATTCAATATCCGATCGATTGAAACTATCCGACCGGATGTTTAAGTGCTATCCTTTGTCATTAATCGTGATTCCGACAGGATGTTTGAGTACCACCCGAACTCGGGGAATACTCTGTCATTCGTTGTGAATCCGATGGATGTTTAAGTGATTTCACTTTGTCATTCGTTGTGAGAGTTTAATCTCGTGAGTTATCGTAAATGCTGTATTAGTTACTTACCAAGTTCGTGTACACTAGGTTACAAGGCTAATCAATAGGCTAAGCTCTGCCTGTATAAATCTGCAATGTATCAAGGCTTATCTATAGGCTAAACTTTGCCCGTATGAATCTGCATGCTTATAATGTGAGTCATTCTCTTTTTATCAAATTACTTTCAAAAAGCATGTTATTTTCAAAGTTATAATTACAGGGATTAAGTCTTTGTAATCACCAAATTACAGCCGGTATGTGGGGTTTTGTATACATTACTTGATAAGCGTCACCATTGGACAAACGGGTGGCCAATGAATGATATGACCATAGTCACAGATCCGGTCGAGTGACAAATACTGTGGGTAGTTGGTTGATATATAGAAACATTGTAATCGCTCTTAATACTGTAGATTATAACAAATGCGTCGTTTTAATCAAAATGAATGAACTCACCAGTATTTCCTGCTGACAAAACCTTTTTAAAACGCGTTTCAGGTAATTACAGTAGATTGGAGTAAAAGATGGATACGGCATTGAAAGGCTTCAAGAAGTGGCTTATTTTTAATTAAATCAAATTAAGAAATATTATTTTATGTAATTGGGTTTATCCCTTATTAAAGCTACCTTTGTAAAACACGGGTTTATCCCATCTATTTAATAAATAAAATCCGGTGTTTTCTAAACTCTGATATTTTTCCTAACTCACGGTCCTGATGGAATTTCCGCTGCAATATTTTTCAAAATAATCACCGGTACCACTTGGCTGTTCACGGCTCCCGATTCCGTCCAAGGTGGGTCGGGGGTCGTGACAGAAGGTGGTATTAGAGACACTACTTTAAGCCAATAGGTGTTGTGATAATAATACCTAAGCTTAAATAAAAGAGTTAGGAGATTAATATTATCTGGTAGCACTTAGGATATTATTTAGACTTGAACTTAAGAAAAGATGCCTTAGTATAAGCTTCGAGATAAGCTAAATACTTGTGATGAGTTTTGGTATGTCCTGAGAATGATAATTCGAACATTGCAGACGATAGCACTTAATTGCTATTAATTCTTGCGTAGTGATATTAATTGGTCTAGAATAAGATATGTTACGGGAATACAAATTTCCCTAATTCTGGATAAAAGCCTAAATAAAAGAGGCACTTTTAAAAATACTATTTATGGGAAATATAAAATTTTCTCCGACAAGATTGGGTATGGTGTAGCAGACTCTCCAGCTTGTCCGGATATACTGGGATTACCTCTCCGGCGCGAACCGGATAAGACGGGGTATATAATATGTCAAACAAGTGACAAAGTTTTTCCTAAATAGTTTCATGACCTGATGTCTGACTTGATTTTGAAAATAAGAATCTGTTAAATACATTGACCTTATAGAGGGTATGTATATTACAGCATGTGAAATATATGATTATATAGATATATATATCTATAAGGAATTCCAAAAGTCAATTAAGAATAAAGCACAAGCATATGTGTCAATAATAAATCTAGATTTCTTTATTAGGAATCTCTTTTCCGATATCAAACATTATTTCGTTTGATCATCTACCTCGAAACTTGTGTGAAAATATAAACAATGGAAACCCTTTAAATTTGGTACGCCATCACAAGTATAAGAATTTCCAAAACGCAAGAACGAAGCATGTAAAATTGTGCTAATACACAAGAAAACACATGAAACTTAAAATTATATATACATCGAAGTATATCACATACGACTTCCAAGTCAAAACCTTTGGAAAATATAAATTGGGCACGATGACACCAATGTTAATTCCGTCAGTAGAAGAACTACTAATAAAAAAAGAAGCACTTTGCTACGCGATCCTACAAACGACATGAATCTCGCTGAGGTACATTGTAACCAGATTTCACAACCATCGGTACACAGTCTAATCAGAGTCATAATTATTAACACTACAAACGGAATCATATACCTTTGCAACTCCCTTATTTCATTTTATTTGACATTCCCTGGTAATGTCATTTAACAACGGTTATCACACGAAATTCCAGATCAAGTTCTTATATTTCTTTTTCGGACTTCCGCATATACTGAGTAGACTTTCGTGTTTCTACTTCCCCTAATGGTCATCATACCATGAGGATTTCTTTCATAATAACAAATACTGATCTATTTCATTTCTTGGTAAATCCACACGTTAAACATGCACTGTTTGTTGCGCATGCGGTTCGTTTGATTTATGAAGACCACGGGAGGGTTTCATTCCGATTTGTTATTTTATCCAAACTCAAATATCATTCCGCTTTTTGCACTTTGAACCTCATTATTGTAAAACGATAACTCTTTAATATCGAGTCGATGAATTTCTTGAAAAACTCAATTTCCTTTGGCATACATGGTTTTGTTGTGACCATGTCCGAACTTTCTTTTAATTGATTATATATGGAAACTTACATAAGTAATTTACAATATAGTATTATTATATTTAAAATTCTTGTTAAAACCATTGAGGTGAAGAATTTATATTTTTATATATATGTATAAAATTATGCTTGAGGTATACTCTCATTTAAAATTATATTTAGTTATTTATTATTGGTAATTAATATTAGTTTTATTATTATTAATAATAGTAACAGTGTTATTATTATTTTTAAGTACTAGGGTTATTGTCAAGGGCAGGTATTGGGTAGCCTAGCCTTAGTTAGGCATGGACTGATCACCTATGCTTAAACAAGGCAGCACTAACCAATATCCACTCATGATAATGACTAGTTAATATATATAAATTAAGTCATCATACTTATTTAGTAAATTTTAATTATATATAAAAATATTTTACTTTGTACTGTAAGGAGAAGACATGTTTTCATAAAACAATACAAGAATTAGAGGGACGAATAAAATTATATAAATAATTGTCTATCACATGTTTTGTGGTAACTATGTACCGTAACGCTCTGGCAAGAAAATGACCATATAAGAATAATATGGTAGTCATCAACTACGTTGGGTTAGGGGAACATTGTAATATATATGAATAGTCCCCGTTTTCACTTATTTACAACATTTGTAAATACATTCACAACGTTATATGGTTTCAAAATGAAAATGAATAATCACATAGAATCGACCCATTAAGTGTTATATATTTACAAAATATTTTACAAATACTTTTGTACAATAAATATTTTTACACCTTTATTTACAACTTTCATTTAAAATAATAGTGATTTCTTTTACAAAATAATAATACTAAAATATTTTGTAATGTAATAACTTCATTGCGGTGTTTTGTAATATATATTATATAGTAAATATAAGTTATTTTACATAGTATAGTAAAATACTAAAATAATATTTATTTAAAAGTGGTGACCATTTACATATACGTAACAAATAATATATATTACATAGTATTTATATTTGATATGTAAGATACGGTTCAGACAGGGACACAAATAATATATATTACATTTGCTTTACAAATATAATATAATGGTTGGTCATGCTAAAACAACTTGGAACTCTAAACAATGATACACTAACTCTATTGTCTTTTGGTGTATCCTTGCAATTCACTCATCTCAGCACTTTGATTTTCTCATATCATAAATATTTGACAAATCATTTTTCATGCTTTTATTTCACTTTGAACCTATCAATTCTAAGTTTTCCTCAGTTGCCAATCAAAGTAAGCTTTCTTTTGACAAAGAATTTTATTGATTTTAAAAGTCTTTCACATTCGTTTTAAAAATCTATTGATCATATATCTTTTGGCTTAAACCTACTCACCTTGGAAATTATATCATTTCATCCCATTCGTTTGTCATCAATTTCTTGAACTAATTCAGTTGAACCATTGAATCCTACTTATTATACAACTTGTATTCACAAAATTTGATATTTTAATTCTGTGTCATCTACCTTAATATTGTTTTTATTAACTAAAATATGTCATAAGTCTAAAAGAAATATCGTAACCCAAATCTCGAGGACGAGATTTAAAACAAGGTGGGGAGAATGTAACATTCCCAGCTTTATCATATAAGAATTATAGGTTTATTTAAATTAACCACTAGTAACTAGTAACTAGTTTATTTTTAATATAAATATTCAACCCAAAGAGTTTTAAACACTATTTTATATAGTTGGTTGAAATATTATATTAATTAATTGGCCTGTATATGTAGGTGACCTTTCTAATAAAATAAAAGTCTATAAAAACTTATATTATTAGACGGGTAGATTACGGGTAAGTTAACTGTAGGAAATATGAAGTACCTGGACGGGCCTAGTGACAGTATACTAATTAAACTATAAAAATACATTGTAATTGAACCTACGTACTCTATTTTTAATGAAACTTGGTTCAAAATATAGACAAAAATATTCTCGTTCTAATAACATATTTATTATTTTCTAGAATGCCATATTTTAGAAGTTATACACGCCAAATAAGTGAAGCAGTTGAATTAATTATAATATATAAATTAATAAAATAATAAATAATAATCAAAATTTTTCATTTAAGTGAAATGGATGTGTGTCCCCATTTTTAATAAAATAATGATTAAATTTAAAAGAAATGAAAATTTGATATACGTGTGTATGATAGAATATTTCCAACTCAATTCATGCATTTACTGCATATGTGTACGTGGACTATTATAAAGTAACCTCTAAGTAATTTAGAGCTATAAATAAGAACCATAACTCACAATTCTCATTCCTTCAAAATTTCTTTTTCGCCACTATCGTTTATACATACATATATATATTTTTTTAATTCACCCTATAAATAATAATGCCCTACCCCGTTTTAAGTATTTTAACTCCCGATCACCGCTACCATTTCCGGTTGATCTGAACCCATAAACGCATGTCAAGGCTCTGCCTGACTAAGTTCATTGGGGTTCTGTCTCGGGACATAGGGACAAGGTTGAATGAGGGGTACTATACTTAACACGGGTACATTATATATTTTTATAGCTCAGAAGTTATACCCAAAATTTGTACCAGAAGGCTTTCTAGTTGAACCCTAATTATACAAAGTGGGTCCATTCTCTTTTCTCACTATTTTATTCCCTTTTTCCTTGTGATTTAATTTTATTCAAAAAGGTCCCAAATTAATCCGTAATTAAAAACCCGAACCCCTGAAACCCCAATCCATATCAAGAATCAAGAAAATCAGATATTTAGTCTTCAGGCGGGCCGCGTAAAGATAAGTCGAGGCTTACGCGGGCCGCGCCAGTAAGACAGATCTCCGGATAAGCTTAAGGGACACGTGTCATCCACCTGGCAGACCTACTGGTGACTCAGCAACCCTACGCGTAGACTAGGCGGCTACGCGGGCCGCGTAAGGATCGAGCAAGGGCTCACGCGGGCCGCCTCAGACCCAAATTCCAGCTATAAATAGAGCAGGCTATGAGCAGTCCTCTGGTGTCGAAAGTTTCGTTCAGAAACAAAGTTATACTGTCCAAATTCGAATATTACTCTCAAATTAGCGAGGCGCTGTTACGATACCGGGTATTAACTCGATCGCTGCTACGATTCAATATCCGATCGATTGAAACTATCCGACCGGATGTTTAAGTGCTATCCTTTGTCATTAATCGTGATTCCGACAGGATGTTTGAGTACCACCCGAACTCGGGGAATACTCTGTCATTCGTTGTGAATCCGATGGATGTTTAAGTGATTTCACTTTGTCATTCGTTGTGAGAGTTTAATCTCGTGAGTTATCGTAAATGCTGTATTAGTTACTTACCAAGTTCGTGTACACTAGATTACAAGGCTAATCAATAGGCTAAGCTCTGCCTGTATAAATCTGCAATGTATCAAGGCTTATCTATAGGCTAAACTTTGCCCGTATGAATCTGCATGCTTATAATGTGAGTCATTCTCTTTTTATCAAATTACTTTCAAAAAGCATGTTATTTTCAAAGTTATAATTACAGGGATTAAGTCTTTGTAATCACCAAATTACAGCCGGTATGTGGGGTTTTGTATACATTACTTGATAAGCGTCACCATTGGACAAACGGGTGGCCAATGAATGATATGACCATAGTCACAGATCCGGTCGAGTGACAAATACTGTGGGTAGTTGGTTGATATATAGAAACATTGTAATCGCTCTTAATACTGTAGATTATAACAAATGCGTCGTTTTAATCAAAATGAATGAACTCACCAGTATTTCCTGCTGACAAAACCTTTTTAAAACGCGTTTCAGGTAATTACAGTAGATTGGATTAAAAGATGGATACGGCATTGAAAGGCTTCAAGAAGTGGCTTATTTTTAATTAAATCAAATTAAGAAATATTATTTTATGTAATTGGGTTTATCCCTTATTAAAGCTACCTTTGTAAAACACAGGTTTATCCCATCTATTTAATAAATAAAATCCGGTGTTTTCTAAACTCTGATATTTTTCCTAACTCACGGTCCTGATGGAATTTCCGCTGCAATATTTTTCAAAATAATCACCGGTACCACTTGGCTGTTCACGGCTCCCGATTCCGTCCAAGGTGGGTCGGGGGTCGTGACAGAAGGTGGTATCAGAGCCACTACTTTAAGCCAATAGGTGTTGTGATAATAATACCTAAGCTTAAATAAAAGAGTTAGGAGATTGATATTATCTGGTAGCACTTAGGATATTATTTAGACTTGAACTTAAGAAAAGATGCCTTAGTATAAGCTTTGAGATAAGCTAAATACTTGTGATGAGTTTTGGTATGTCCTGAGAATGATAATTAGAACATTGCAGGCGATAGCACTTAATTGCTATTAATTCTTGCGTAGTGATATTAATTGGTCTAGAATAAGATATGTTACGGGAATACAAATTTCCCTAATTCTGGATAAAAGCCTAAATAAAAGAGCCACTTTTAAAAATACTATTTATGGGAAATATAAAATTTTCTCCGACAAGATTGGGTATGGTGTAGCAGACTCTCCAGCTTGTCCGGATATACTGGGATTACCTCTCCGGCGCGAACCGGATAAGACGGGGTATATAATATGTCAAACAAGTGACAAAGTTTTCCCTAAATAGTATCATGACCTGATGTCTGACTTGTTTTTGAAAATAAGAATCTGTTAAATACATTGACCTTATAGAGGGTATGTATATTACAGCATGTGAAATATATGATTATATAGATATATATATCTATAAGGAATTCCAAAAGTCAATTAAGAATAAAGCACAAGCATGTGTGTCAATAATAAATCTAGATTTCTTTATTAGGAATCTCTTTTCCGATATCAAACATTATTTCGTTTGATCATCTACCTCGAAACTTGTGTGAAAATATAAACAATGGAAACCCTTTAAATTTGGTACACCATCACAAGTATAAGAATTTCCAAAACGCAAGAACGAAGCATGTAAAATTGTGCTAATACACAAGAAAACACATGAAACTTAAAATTATATAGACATCGAAGTATATCACACACGACTTCCAAGTCAAAACCTTTGGAAAATATAAATTGGGCACGATGACACCAATGCTAATTCCGTCAGTAGAAGAACTACTAATAAAAAAAGAAGCACTTTGCTACGCGATCCTACAAACGACATGAATCTCGCTGAGGTACGTTGTAACCAGATTTCACAACCATCGGTACACAGTCTAATCAGAGTCATAATTATTAACACTACAAAAGGAATCATATACCTTTGCAACTCCCCTATTTCATTTTATTTGACATTCCCTGGTAATGTCAATTAACAACGGTTATCACACGAAATTCCAGATCAAGTTCTTATATTTCTTTTTCTGACTTCCGCATATACTGAGTAGACTTTCGTGTTTCTGCTTCCCCTAATGGTCATCATACCATGAGGATTTCTTTCATAATAACAAATATTGATCTATTTCATTTCTTGGTAAATCCACACGTTAAACATGCACTGTTTGTTGCGCATGTGGTTCGTTTGATTTATGAAGACCACGGGAGGGTTTCATTCCGATTTGTTATTTTATCCAAACTCAAATATCATTCCGCTTTTTGCACTGTGAACCTCATTATTGTAAAACGATAACTCTTTAATATCGAGTCGATGAATTTCTTGAAAAACTCAATTTCCTTTGGCATACATGGTTTTGTTGTGACCATGTCCGAACTTTCTTTTAATTGATTATATATGGAAACTTACATAAGTAATTTACAATATAGTATTATTATATTTAAAATTCTTGTTAAAACCATTGAGGTGAAGAATTTATATTTTTATATATATGTATAAAATTATGCTTGAGGTATACTCTCATTTAAAATTATATTTAGTTATTTATTATTGGTAATTAATAATAGTTTTATTATTATAAATAATAGTAATAGTGTTATTATTATTTTTAAGTACTAGGGTTATTGTCAAGGGCAGGTATTGGGTAGCCTAGCCTTAGTTAGGCATAGACTGATCACCTATGCTTAAACAAGGCAGCACTAACCAATATCCACCCATGATAATGACTAGTTAATATATATAAATTAAGTCATCATACTTATTTAGTAAATTTTAATTATATATAAAAATATTTTACTTTGTACTGTAAGGAGAAGACATATTTTCATAAAACAATACAAGAATTAGAGGGATGAATAAAATTATATAAATAATTGTCTATCACATGTTTTGTGGTAACTATGTACCGCAACGCTCTGGCAAGAAAATGACCATATAAGAATAATATGGTAATCATCAACTACGTTAGGTTAGGGGAACATTGTAATATATAAGAATAGTCCCCGTTTACACTTATTTACAACATTTGTAAATACATTCATAACGTTATATGGTTTCAAAATGAAAATGAATAATCACATAGAATCGACCCATTAAGTGTTATACATTTACAAAATATTTTACAAATACTTTTGTACAATAAATATTTTTACACCTTTATTTACAACTTTCATTTAAAATAATAGTGATTTCTTTTACAAAATAATAATACTAAAATATTTTGTAATGTAATAACTTTATTGCGGTGTTTTGTAATATATATTATATAGTAAATATAAGTTATTTTACATAGTATAGTAAAATACTAAAATAATATTTATTTAAAAGTGGTGACCATTTACATATACGTAACAAATAATATATACTACATAGTATTTATATTTGATATGTAAGATACGGTTCAGACAGGGACACAAATAATATATATTACATTTGCTTTACAAATATAATATAATGGTTGGTCATGCTAAAACAACTTGGAACTCTAAACAATGATACACTAACTCTATTGTCTTTTGGTGTATCCTTGCAATTCACTCATCTCAACACTTTGATTTTCTCATATCATAAATATTTGACAAATCATTTTTCATGCTTTTATTTCACTTTGAACCTATCAATTCTAAGTCTTCCTCAGTTGCCAATCAAAGTAAGCTTTCTTTTGACAAAGAATTTTATTGATTCTAAAAGTCTTTCACATTCATTTTAAAAATCTATTGATCATATATCTTTTGGCTTAAACCTAGTCACCTTGGAAATTATATCATTTCATCCCATTCGTTTGTCATCAATTTCTTGAACTGATTCAGTTGAACCATTGAATCCTACTTATTATACAACTTGTATTCACAAAATTTGATATTTTAATTCTGTGTCATCTACCTTAATATTGTTTTTATTAACTAAAATATGTCATAAGTCTAAAAGAAATATCGTAACCCAAATCTCGAGGACGAGATTTAAAACAAGGTGGGGAGAATGTAACATTCCCAGCTTTATCATATAAGAATTATAGGTTTATTTAAATTAACCACTAGTAACTAGTAACTAGTTTATTTTTAATATAAATATTCAACCCAAATAGTTTTAAACACTATTTTATATAGTTGGTTGAAATACTATATTAATTAATTGGCCTGTATATGTAGGTGACCTTTCTAATAAAATAAAAGTCTAAAAAAACTTATATTATTAGACGGGTAGATTACGGGTAAGTTAACTGTAGGAAATATGAAGTACCTAAACGGGCCTAGTGACAGTATACTAATTAAACTATAAAAATACATTGTAATTGAACCTACGTACTCTATTTTTAATGAAACTTGGTTCAAAATATAGACAAAAATATTCTCGTTCTAATAACATATTTATTATTTTCTAGAATGCCATATTTTAGAAGTTATACACGCCAAATAAGTGAAGCAGTTGAATTAATTATAATATATAAATTAATAAAATAATAAATAATAATCAAAATTTTCCATTTAAGTGAAATGGACGTGTGTCCCCATTTTTAATAAAATAATGATTAAATTTAAAAGAAATGAAAATTTGATATACGTGTGTATGATAGAATATTTCCAACTCAATTCATGCATTTACTGCATATGTGTACGTGGACTATTATAAAGTAACCTCCAAGTAATTTAGAGCTATAAATAAGAACCATAACTCACAATTCTCATTCCTTCAAAAGTTCTTTTTCGCCACTATCGTTTATACATACATATATATATATATATTTTTAATTCACCCTATAAATAATAATGCCCTACCCCGTTTTAAGTATTTTAACTCCCGATCACCGCTACCATTTCCGGTTGATCAGAACCCATAAACGCATGTCAAGGCTCTGCCTGACTAAGTTCATTGGGGTTCTGTCTCGGGACATAGGGACAAGGTTGAATGAGGGGTACTATACTTAACACGAGTACATTATATATTTTTATAGCTCAGAAGTTATACCCAAAATTTATACCAGGAGGCTTTCTAGTTGAACCCTAATTATACAAAGTGGGTCCATTCTCTTTTCTCACTATTTTATTCCCTTTTTCCTTGTGATATAATTTTATTCAAAAATGTCCCAAATTAATCCGTAATTAAATGTCCGGACCCCTGAAACCCCAATCCATATCAAGAATCAAGAAAATCAGATATTTAGTCTTCAGGCGGGCCATGTAAAGATAAGCCGAGGCTTACGCGGGCCGCGCCAGCAAGACAGATCTCCGGATAAGCTTAAGGGACACGTGTCATCAACCTGGCAGACCTACTGGTGACTCAGCAACCCTACGCGTAGACTAGGCGGCTACGCGGGCCGCGTAAGGATCGAGCAAGGGCTCACGCGGGCCGCCTGAGACCCAAATTCCAGCTATAAATAGAGCAGGCTACGAGCAGTCCTCTGGTGTCGAAAGTTTCGTTCAGAAACAAAGTTATACTGTCCAAATTCGAATATTACTCTCAAATTAGCGAGGCGCTGTTACGATACCGGGTATTGACTCGATCGCTGCTACGATTCAATATCCGATCGATTGAAACTATCCGACCGGATGTTTAAGTGCTATCCTTTGTCATTAATCGTGATTCCGACAGGATGTTTGAGTACCACCCGAACTCGGGGAATACTCTGTCATTCGTTGTGAATCCGATGGATGTTTAAGTGATTTCACTTTGTCATTCGTTGTGAGAGTTTAATCTCGTGAGTTATCGTAAATGCTGTATTAGTTACTTACCAAGTTCGTGTACACTAGGTTACAAGGCTAATCAATAGGCTAAGCTCTGCCTGTATAAATCTGCAATATATCAAGGCTTATCTATAGGCTAAACTTTGCCCGTATGAATCTGCATGCTTATAATGTGAGTCATTCTCTTTTTATCAAATTACTTTCAAAAAGCATGTTATTTTCAAAGTTATAATTACAGGGATTAAGTCTTTGTAATCACCAAATTACAGCCGGTATGTGGGGTTTTGTATACATTACTTGATAAGTGTCACCATTGGACAAACGGGTGGCCAATGAATGATATGACCATAGTCACAGATCCGGTCGAGTGACAAATATTGTGGGTAGTTGGTTGATATATAGAAACATTGTAATCGCTCTTAATACTGTAGATTATAACAAATGCGTCGTTTTAATCAAAATGAATGAACTCACCAGTATTTCCTGCTGATAAAACCTTTTTAAAACACGTTTCAGGTAATTACAGTAGATTGGAGTAAAAGATGGATACGGCATTGAAAGGCTTCAAGAAGTGGCTTATTTTTAATTAAATCAAATTAAGAAATATTATTTTATGTAATTGGGTTTATCCCTTATTAAAGCTACCTTTGTAAAACACGGGTTTATCCCATCTATTTAATAAATAAAATCCGGTGTTTTCTAAACTCTGATATTTTTCCTAACTCACGGTCCTGATGGAATTTCCGCTGCAATATTTTTCAAAATAATAACCGGTACCACTTGGCTGTTCACGGCTCCCGATTCCGTCTAAGGTGGGTCGGGGGTCGTGACACCCGACCTCCCCGAAGACATCTTCCCAAGCAAAACAAAAGAACAGAAGGCTGAACACGCCCCGTGCTCAGTGAACACGGGGGCGTGCCCAAGTGTCAGCATAAAAGACAAAGTTGTAGAAGCTTCTATTAACCACCACGGGGCCGTGCTCAGCGGACACGGGGCCGTGGTCAACTATAAGATTCGAAGAATCCAGGCAAATCTTGATAGTACAGATACGCTTCTGCACACGGGGTCGTGCCCAGCGGACACGGGGGCGTGGTCAACTAATGCAGACAAACTACAATTAATGAAGACAGAGAAGAGGATGGACACGGGGCCATGCCCGAGCTACTGTTCAGGCTATAAATAGAGGTGCTTGGCTCATTTGCAAACCATCCCTTGGCACACCACCTCTCTCACACTTCACCCACCACCCACCACCATCACAACACCATCATCCACCACCATCATCCATTATCCCTCATAGAGTGTGTGAGTCGTCTCGGGATCCAAGATTGATCGTAAGAGTTCTTGACAATCAAAGGCCATGTTTGCCTAAGTCTCTTACATCACTTGGTGAAGACAAGTGTCTAGTGTAATACTTTTTATTTTTAATCTTTTCGCACTTTTTACTTGGTTATGTATTAATGACTTTAATAACTAGTTTCTTATGTTGAAGGTGATTTTTCCTTATCGTTTGTCCGTGGTGTCTTGGCATTATTTTACTGTCTATATAAAATAAAAGATTTTCACCATTCATATCTCCACGGTCTATATGGAGGTATGTTGGCTACCTGGCCGGGGGTTAAGGGAACGGTTTGTTAAGAGTCTTGCCTTGTTCAGTGTATAGATCCTGCAAGGACCTGGGTCAAATTTAGTAGGACCTCCTTCAATACCCACCGGTATTGGATGGCGGGGGTCCAAACTCTTTGATCCCCTCATATGTAAGCTACTATTAATACTTTAACCCGGCTACTTAGGACTGTATCACTGCTGACTCAGACTACTTAGCCGAGGGTAGCGTCACCTTCAAAAGAGGGGCCTACCATAATATGCATTAATAACTTAATTAATTATCTTTCAATAATCCGACCCTTTAGGATTGTATCCTTGCTGACTCAAACTACTGGGTTGAGGGTAACGTCACCTTCAAAAAAGGGGCCTACTACAATAACTAAGATAATCTCTTAAATAGTGCAAAAGTGCGGAAATAATCAAAGGTTACACTAAACACGAGTCGGAGCCAAGTGATTCATCTTGTCTATCTGTTTTTCTTTTTACTTTATTTTTTTAGCATTTTAGTTAGTTTTTATTTTTCTAGTTTAAAACATTTTTTAACTTTTGATTTGATTAGACGTTGAGGATAAACCGGTACTAAAAGCTCTTGTGTCCTTGGACGACCTTGGTATCTTACCAACACTATACTACGCTCACGATGGGTGCACTTGCCCATATGTGTGTTTAGTGTTAGTAAATATCGTGTTTTATAAATTTAAAACTTGACTAAAAAGTGTAAAAAGGGCTTAAAATATACTTAAATCCATATCACACTACACACGCATCACCCAGACTACAACCCGTGGTTGGATGATAATAGGGACTTTGTGCAACGTTACCCAATACCAGAAGACATGCCCATGCCAAATCTAGGAGCTTACCCAGGTTTGGACCCTCTAGATCCCTACTATGATAGTGATCAATACATTAGGGAAATTTTAGAGAATCCTTACCCGTACCAGGAACCCATGCTCCCAAACCCAGTCCCAGCACCTGCACCCCCAATGAGTGCAGAAAATGTGCAAGAGCTCCGAACTTTCGGAGAAGAGATTTTAGAAAGTAGTGAGAGAATGAGGCAGGTTGGAGAGCGACTTGTCTGGAAGTACGACGAGCGCAATATGGAGTTCTGGATGAACCTATATCAGTGAAGGTGATGGTGGAAGAAGTAATAATAGTAATCATAATATAATAATATAATATGTGTGTATGTTTGAATATATATATATGTATATATATATATATATATAATTTTAGTTATGGATGCTTACTAATAGTGTAATTTCAATTTTAGTCGTATTGTAATTTTAAATTTCAGTATTGGTTTGTATTAGATGCATAATATATAAGAAAGAGTAAGTCGCAATGCTCGACGTTTTTTATCAACATGCGTGCTGTGTGAATAGTTGTATTAAATATTATCTTGTGATATTAATATGTGGTAAATGTTTATAATTCAGATGGACAACGAAGTGAACCAGGAAAACTAGAATGATAATAACCAGAACGACAATAACCCGAATAATGAGAATCCAAACAATAATAACAATGGAAACCAAGTGGATAATAGTGCCATCCAACACATAGTGGCACAAGGAATTATAGATGCAATGCCATTTATTATTCAAACTGTTAAGGAAGCTGATAATAAAAGTAAACATAGCAGTAAGCGACCAACTGAACCGGAACACATCGTAAACAATGGACCCATACTTCAAGTGCCCATTCCCAAAAGAAGAAGAACCATATCTTATAGTTGTTCTTATAAAGAATTATGGTCCTGCAAACCAATAGAATTCTCGGGCAATGAAGGACCCATTGCAACTCTATGCTGGATAGAAAAGACTGAGGCAGTCTTGAAAATAAGCAAGTGTGCGAAAGAAGATAAGATAATGTTTGCTTCCAATCTGTTTAAGAACTCAGCCTTAGAATGGTGGAACACTATCCTCCAGTCTAGAGGAAGTGATAGAGTTTATAATATGGAATGGGAGGAATTTAAGAACATGGTAGAAAGGAAATTCTGCCCTCCCAATGAAAAGGAACAGATAGCAAATAAATTCTTGAACCTTAGAATGACTGGTGTGGATAGTAAGGGTTATATTACTACATTCTTTGAATATGCTAGAATAGTACCAACCCTTTCATCACCTGAACCAATATTAATCTCCCGTTACATTTGGGGATTAATCGGGGAGATTAGGCATGTAGTTAAGGCAGCTAGACCTCAAACTATAGAAGAAGCTGTAGAACTAGCAAATACCTTGACAGATGAATTAGTGCGTACACGAGAAGAGGATCAAAGGAAGAACCTAGCTCAAAGGCTTACCCAGGAATTCCGTTCTGGAAATTCCAACTGTGGGAAAAATGTAGGTTCTACCTCTGCACCATATTGCAAGTACTGCAAAAGAAAGCATTCTGGAAGATGCTCTATATATTGCAATTTCTGCAAAATATCTGGACACAAGGAAGAAGACTATAGGAAGAAACTTAACAACAGGATATGCTACAACTACGGAGAACAAGGCCACATCAAGCCAAACTGTCCGAAACTAGCACCAGCTACAAACAACAAGAATACTAAAAATGCTAGAGCATTTGTTGTAACTGCAGAAGAAGCAAAGATGATTCCCAACGTGATAGCCGGTACGTTTTTAGTTAATGATGTTTTTGCTAAAGTATTATTTGACGCTGGTGCGAACCAAAGCTTTATTAATACTTCGTTTTGCAAACTTCTAAATCAATCATTAACTAAACTCTCACAAGAATGTCTAGTGGAGACAGCAAATGGAGAAACCATTAAGATTTCTGAAATCTTGCATGGAGCAAGAATAGAATTTTTAAATCAAAAATTTATGGTAAACCTTTATCAAATGAATCTGGCAGGATTTGACGTTGTATTAGGAATGGATTGGTTAATAGGCAATAAAGCTAGTATTTTATGTGATTAAAAGTCAATCCAAGTAAATTCACCAAGGGGTGAAAAGATCACAATTAAAGGAGACAAACCATCTAGATCCACGAAATTCATCACTGTGATGAAAACAAAAAGTTATATAAGAAAAGAATCATTAGTGTATTTGATTTCTATAATCACTAACAATAAGGGAAAAGAACTTAAAGATATTCCAGTGGTATCCCAGTTTCCAGAAGAATTACCAGGATTACCGCCAGACAGAGAAGTCGAATTCAGAATCCATCTGCTACCAGGGACAGCACCAATTGCCAAATCACCTTACCATTTGGCACCCGCAGAAATGCAGGAACTGAAGAAACAGTTAGACGAATTATTGGAGAAAGGATTCATACAGCCAACTTCATCACCATGGGGAGCACCAATCTTATTCGTTAAAAAGAAAGACGGATCGATGCGTATGTGCATTGACTACCGTGAATTGAATAAAGTCACGATTAAGAATCGATATCCATTACCGAGGATCGATGATCTGTTCGATCAATTGCAAGGAACTCGATTTTTCTCGAAAATCGATTTACGATCAGGATATCATCAATTAAAGGTACAGGAAGAGGACATTCCTAAGACCGCTTTTAGAACAAGGTATGGCCATTATGAATTTACTGTCATGCCATTCGGTTTAACCAATGCCCCAGCTGCATTTATGGACATGATGAACCGAATATGTAAGCCATATTTGGATAAATTCATAATTGTCTTCATAGATGATATTCTTATTTACTCTAAGAGTAAAGAGGATCATGCAGAGCATTTGCATGCACTTCTAAGTTTATTAAGGAAGGAAACACTTTATGCTAAATTTTCAAAGTGCGAGTTTTGGTTAGAACAAGTACAGTTTCTTGGAGATTTAGTCAATCATGAAGGAATTCATGTGGATCCCACTAAAATCGAGGCAATTACCAAATGGAAAACCCCTGAGTCACCAACCGAGGTTAGAAGTTTCCTAGGATTGGCCGGTTATTATAGAAGATTTATTCGAGATTTTTCTAGAATAGCCATTCCCTTAACTAAGTTAACCTGTAAATCCATTAAGTTTGAATGGGGGACCGAAACAAGAAGAAGTCTTTAGAATTCTTAAGCAAAGATTAACCAACGCATCCATACTAGCGTTACCAGAAGGAACTGAAGATTTTGTAGTCTATTGTGACGCTTCTAAGTTAGGTTATGGATGTGTGTTAATGCAACGCCAAAAGGTTATAGCTTACTCATCTAGACAACTTAAGAACCATGAAGAGAATTATTCAACCCATGATTTAGAATTAGGACCATAGTTTTTGCCCTGAAAATTTGGAGACATTACCTTTATGGTAGTAAGTTTACCATTTTTACTGATCATAAGAGTTTAAGGTATGTTTTCGGGCAAAAAGAGTTGAATATGAGACAAAGACGCTGGATGGAGATACTTAGTGATTATGATTGTAATATCCAGTATCATGCAGGAAAGGCAAATGTAGTGGCTGATGCTTTAAGCCGAAAGTATCATGAAAAGTCAAAAAGGGTACGTTCTCTTAAATTAAATCTACAAGTAGATTTAAATGATCAAATTAGAGAAGCACAAGAATCAGTAATCAAGGATGATATTGAAAAGTTAAAAGGAATGATTAAGGAATTGGAACAAGGAATAGATGGAATTTGGAGATTCCATAAGAAAAGAGTGTGGATACCTAAATTAGGAAACATACGCCACCGTATATTAGAAGAAGCCCATAGGTCTAAGTATACGATGCATCCCGGAAGTGATAAGATGTATCAGGATTTAAGAAAGAATTTTTGGTGGATAGGAATGAAGAAGGATATAGCTGCTTATGTTTCTAAGTGTTTAACCTGCTCACAAGTCAAAGCTGAACACCAGAAACCCACAGGTTTATTGCAGCAGTTAGAAATGCCAGTATGGAAATGAGAATTAATAACAATGGATTTTGTTACCAAATTACCTAAAACAAGAAAAGGTAATGATACAATCTAGGTGATTGTAGACAGACTAACCAAGTCAGCTCATTTCCGACCAATGAAGGAAACTTTCAGTATGGAACAATTAGCTAAGTTATATGTAAATGAAATAGTTTCATTACATGGAATTCCTTTATCAATTGTTTCTGATAGGGATAGCCATTTTACCTCTCATTTTTTGGCAAGTTTCCAAAAAGCCATGGGATCCAAGTTAAATCTAAGCACCGCTTATCATCCGCAAACCGACGGACAAAGCGAAAGGACAATTTAGACAATGGAAGATATGCTTAGAGCTTGTGTAATTGATTTAGGAGGTAGTTGGGACAATCACTTACCCTTAATAGAATTTTCTTATAATAACAGTTATCACACCAGTATCAATGCTGCACCATTCGAAGCACTGTACGGGTGAAAGTGCCGAACCCCAGTTTGTTGGGCAGAAATTGGGGAAAAGCAATTATCTGGACCAGAAATAGTGCAAGAAACAACCAACAAAATCATTCAAGTCAAGGAACGAATGAAAGAAGCACGTGACCGACAAAAGAGTTATGCTGATAACAGGCGAAAGCCGTTGGAATTTCAAGTAGGAGACAAAGTGCTATTGAAGGTCTCTCCTTGGAAAGGAGTAGTTAGATTCATCAAGAGGGGAAAACTAAGCCCCAGGTATGTTGGACCTTTTGAGATTATTAGAAGAATAGGACCTTTAGCCTATCAGCTACAACTGCCAGAGGAAATTGCAGGAATACATGATGTATTTCATGTATCTAATCTCAAGAAATGCTTAGCCAATGAATCGCTGGTAGTACCTCTTAAGGACATAGAGGTAAATCAGCAGTTAAAATTTGTAGAAAGGCCTCTACAGATTGAAGACCGAAAAGTCAAGAACCTCAAGCACAAGAGACTAGTTCTGGTCAAAGTGAAATGGGACTTCAAAAGAGGACCGGAGTACACATGGGAGCTTGAATCAGAAATGCAAAGGAAATATCCACACTTGTTCCGGTAGATCTCGAGGACGAGCTCTAAAACAAGGTGGGGAGGATATAACAACCCTCCTGAATATTTTCGACACCCTAAAAAAATAATTAAAATATCCCAATATGTTCTAAAATATACCCCGTATGTGAAAATCGAGCCCCAAATACCCTTATATAATTAAAAATAAAATAAAATCAAGTTTTATGTGTCGCTCGCGGGCCGTGTAGACCATTAGGGTCTCTTACGCGGGGCGCGACAGCTCGCAGTCAGGGTTGCACCCGGTGCCTCCACGTGTCAAACGCGTGTTGAAGCTAGTTCGATGACTGGGCCAGGCTAGGGCCTACCCAGCCTATTATGCGGGCCACGTAGCCCTTGGCTACGTCTTACGCGGGCCGCGAGGGAAGGCGAAAGGTCGCCTATAAATGGAGGCTCTCAGCGTTCAGTTTCCGATCGTTCAAAATCTCTTTCTCTCTCAAAATTTCTGAATAGTAGGCATAATCTCAGGGCATAATACCCCCCCTAATTAACGAAGTTCTGCTCCGATGTAAGTATCATAACCCCGGTTACATATTAGATACGTTTCCCGATTGATCCAGGGTTCTGTAACGGCCGTCGAAGTTCTGCCCGACGTAGTCGTTGGAATGCCGTCTCGGGGAGGGTATTACTAATGTAAATATTAAGGGTTATTATACTAACACGTGTGCATTTGTGTAAATTATAGATAATCACCAGGAAACCCTTACAGAAAATCTAAGACAGCAATGTGAGTAATCTCATTTTTGTAAACTGTTTTTACAAAACCTTAAATATTTTACAATGTGATTTAAGCAGTGATTGAGTCTTTGTAGTCTTCAATTACTACCGGTATGTTGGGGTTTTGTATACAAAATGTGGAACACGTTACCATTGGACAAAGAGTTAGCCAATGTGTAATATGATCCACCAGTCAGGATTGACAGTACTGAATGAGTAATTGTGTAGATATAAACATTGTAATCACTCTACAACAACAACAACAACCATACCCAGTATAATCCCACCTATAGCAAAGCTATTGATAGGGTCTGGGGAGGGTAGGATGTAGGCAAGCCTTTCCTCTATCCTAGGGGATAGAGAGGCTGCTTCCAGTGAGACCCCCGGCTCCCAAAAACCATAACCAAGACATAAGCTTCCGGAAAAACATATATAAGCACACAACTACTAAAAAAATGTGGAAAAGAAAAATAATAAAAATAAACACATAAATAAACATTGTAATCACTCTCAATACTGCAAATCAATAAAACTCTTCTTGATTAAACTGGGATTCACTCACCAGTATTTCCCACTGATAAAATATTTTTAAATGCGTTTCAGGTAACAAAATGTGAAAGCCAATTAGAAGCCAGCTGGACAGCACTGAAGGCTTGGAGAAGTGGCTATAAAAGTTACCTAAATAAAGAAGATGTTTTATTTCAATAAAACGGGATTTATTCCTATAAATCATTTTGTAATGAAAATTTGGGTTTTATCCCAATATATGTATTTATATAAAATATGGTGTTTTACTCTGATAAAATATTTCCTAACTACGGTACTGATGTAATTTCCGCTGTCAAATTGATAAACACCGATACCACCAATACTGATTCTCGCGGCCGCCCGTTCCCGGGACAGATAGGGGTGGGGGCTTGCGACAAATACGTCGCTCCAATCTTCGATAGAAGATTGCTTACTCGAAATAGCCAAAGGGGTATGTTTATTTTCGAATAAGTTCACTCAGGTTGTATTACTTTCTTTACGAGTTTACGTATGAAGTTCTGATTTTGGTTTTTATGATATCTTTGCTAGATCGCTGATTCACGTCCACTGTTTGATGTAATGTCAACGGCACTTGAGAATCTGCCTCCTAATAGTATCGTTGCCCGTGCAACTACTGGATCGATGATTATTCTTGCCCACATGATTGTCGTTGCTTCGGTTTCCACAAATGCACAACAGGTAATATATCCAATAATTTAATTGTCTATATGACATAACCAACAATTTAATTTTCAATAGACAAATTTATATTTTTTTTGTATATCTTTCATGTACCAGGTGTTTCCAGAGGTTCTTCTTCTTCAACTTATAAGATTAATGTTGCATCCAGACGTTGAAATACGTTTGAGTGGACATCAAATATTTTATGTTCTTCGATCCCATATTCTAACCACTTGAGATGCGATGCTTCTAACCATACAAGGAGATGGAGTTCCGATAGTGCATCGGTGTTGCAATGGTTACGTCTTTACTCAATAAGCTTCAGAGAGAAAAAGATGGATCAGGAGTCGAAAAAAGTGAAGTTTCGATTCAAGTGGAAAAGGAAAACGCCGATGCAGAAAGGAAAAATGTGTGGGGCCACAAGAAATCCCCGAGTTTTTAGAAAATAAGTTCCATTACCGCTGGAGAAATAGCATTGTCTAAGGCGGTAAGCACCTTGAATCTTCTACATATTAGCTGAGGTGGCAAAGCGGGCGGGTTATGTAATGGGTCAATACTGGTTCGGGACAAAATTTGATATCTATTTATTCATCGTTACAGGATCTTCTGTTATGAAGTTTAGTTAGGATCAAATAACTCAATTACTGTCTACCTTCTGGATACAAGCCAATCTTCCTGATAACACTCTTCAAAACATTGAAGCTCTAGCTTATTCGTTCTGCTTAACACTCATTTCTTTGCGGCTCAGAGTAAGATAACATACATTATGACTTCATACAGGGTTGTGAATTTTCGACATGAGCCTAACACGAAATGGGCAGGTTTGGGTTTAGTCTAAACGGGTTCTACTCAGTTTCAAGATGAGCCCGCGAACCCATTTAGCTAAACGGGTTACCCGTTTAACTCGGGGCTCTTAAAGGGTGGTTCTCGCATGAATCCCATCCAATTCACCCATATAGAGGGATCTTAAAGTCAAATAAGACAATTCATGAGTGTGGGCTCTTAAAGTCAAATAAGACAATTCATGAAACATGATCTAGATCGTTTTGCTTAGACTTGGAGAGAAAACAAGGGTATACTGATAAATTTAACAATCCATATTTTAAAACTCATGCAAATTCTGGATTAGATATAACAAAATTCCTCCTTTTTTGTTTTGACTTTTATAGTCAAACAAGCCAGTGCAAGAAACTTGATTTTTATGTATCCCTTTAGATTTTGAGGAATAAAACATGGTCCCATGTGAATACCAACTTTTAGACAACCTAAATAAAAGTATTCATGTGAATTTGTTTAAATTATTACCTTTTGACCACACACAAGATTTCTTATAGAGATTTTTGTAGTAGATAAAACAGATCAGGTGCTATCTACTCCTTCAATTGTCCTAATGCAGATGACATGGCTAAACCAGATTCCTCAATACATGTACAATACTATGGGCTCACAAGGTCCACGTTACTTGTATCCGTATGTCTTCATACTATCCACTTCCTTTGAATTGGCTAAGATGAACATTTGGGCTTTTTAGTTCTTTTTATTTTTCTCTTAGTGTTCCTATATATTTGCTCAACTATTTTTTATTAGACATGTTGATTGTTACACGTAGCTTAGTGAGAGAGACCAAGATACCACACAAAAGTATTCTTTTCTTGATTTAAGAATATAGCTATAAAATAATTGATATACATGAATATACGGTAGATTGACTAACTATATTCCTTTTTTAGTTCGTAGATCTTCAATTTATATGGTTGCTAATGTGATATTGGATATTGGGGTTATTGTTTTGAGAGCCTTGCAACTGAAGATCCAAGAAGAGATGACGTGAAGGGATACGTCACGTTGATGCCAATGTTGAATGTTGTGCTATAATCAAAACCAAGTTAGGCGGACACGGGGTTTTACAATTGATCTGGGCTGTTGATTGCTGTGATTCCACATAAGAAGATAGAAGAAGATATGTATCCCACTTAATGATGGACTCGGTCAAGCAACCTTGCAATGTTCACTTAAAGAAGAAACATATCCACTGTTTATTGGTTTATTTTGATGTTCATAATTTCATTTAGCATCCATGATCCCAACATCCCGCCTAGGAAATTTTCAAGCATCTTTCATGTCATTATATTGTACTCTGTTTTGGTTGAGAATGAAGAATATTGAAGCAAAGTTTTACTTTTTCATCTTTTGGATCCAAGGGATAGAATTGATTGGGAAATATTACTAGATATAGAAAACAAGTCTACTAATTTTTTTGTAAGTTGTTTAATTGTTTAATGTTAATCCATTTGTTTTAGAAAAACATGCCTTATGTGCGAAGAGTGATGTGCACCACCCACAAGGCAATGGGTAAAATGCCTTAGACAAGCCATAATGTTCTATTAGTTTACATATTTACCGCTTTAAGAGTCGGTCAAAATACATTTAGTTTTAAACTATTAGTTGAGAGCATAGTCGCATTTAAAATAGAGTGCTTTTGGGTATCGTAGGCTATATGAATGGTAGTACCCTGACGAACCGAACCAATTTCTGCTGTCTAATAAATCTATTTTAACATATATAATTTAGTAATAGGAAACAAAGTAAAAATACAAAACACTATTCATCATCACTATGTATTGATATACAGTGAACATGGATGAATGACTATAAGGTTAATTAGTAAATGACAAAATTGCAGAAAACAACCTTTATGTTATACCCAAACTGCACTTTATACCTTTCACTATGAAATCAGTAAAAACCAACCTTTATGTTCATGTTTTGCTACAGGTTCAACCTTCAACACAACCTCACATGCAAAGCATGTGAGGGCCATTTAGTCATTTTACTTTTACTTTAAATATTACTTTTTATTAATACACAATTAAGGGGTGAAATGGATATTTTCCAAAGTCTAGGGGGTCTTTTCTGTTTCCTTTCATCATCATTACAACCATCATTGAAGAGATCAAACTGCAAAACATTTTTATAATTAGACATGTATCCAACAATCAACGATATGAATAGATCAAACTGCAAACTAATATAACACACATTATTCATTCATGACTCATATAATCAAATCCAAAAGTGAATTTATCAATTTTACACACCAGATTTCAAACAGAGACAGAGCAACCAAAATAACTCAATCCATTTACCAAGTAAGTTTCAATTTAAACTCAAACCTATGAATCTATAAGGAAATGATAAATAATTGTTATGTTCAAATAACAGAAAACAATTTCAGAATTAAATCAAACTGAAAAAACCCTAAACTCAGTAATCAATTACTTACCTATCAAACTAAACGAAGAGATGGCAGAAGGCCAAGGCGGACCAGGGAGATTAGGCGGTGCCGGCGGAGGTATTAAAAACCATCTTCATCCGAAACAGTAGCCATTCATACTTCTCCGATCATCATTCCGTCAACACACCATCTCCGTTCTTCACCATCCTCACCGTTCACCGTTCATCTTCTCCAACCACCGTCCCTCCGACACCCTCCATCGACGTGGTTCATCATCGTTAGTCATATCACCACACCTGCAACCTTTTCGATCACCTCCGGTCATCGTCTTCACCTCCGGTCATCATCGTTCTTCATCAGCATCTCTTATCGCCATCATCGTACAATGTTCACAGACCTGCAAAACCCGAGCACTGCCACCATCTTCACCGTTGTTCAATCACCGCCACCATCTTCATCTTCACCGTCGAACCACCACCACTTCACCTGAAACTGTAACCTTCGTTCAACGTTTCACCCAACATAACCAGCCGCCCATCATCACCTTTAACATCAAAACCGTATGTCTCCGGTCTCCCCCTTACCTCCGGTTATCTTCTCCGTTCACCAACCTGCAACTCACTGTGAATTGATATTCGTGTTTGTGTTGATTGTTAATCGAAAACAAAAGGTTACAAGTTTTCGAAAGAGAGTAGTAAACGAGTTACGGATAACTTTTGTCAAAGAGATAGAATTGTTCTTGTAGATACACAGGCTACTGGTATTGTCAAAGGAAAGTTAATGAAAGGAAAAAGAAACACCCCCTAGACTTTGGGAAATCTTCATTTCGCCCCTTAATTGTGTATTAAAAAGCTAATATTAAAAGAATAAGTAAAATGACTAAAAGGCCCTCACATGCTTTGCATGTGAGGTGACTTAACCAAGAATATTAATAGAGTTTGTGTTAAAGGTTGAATCTGTAGCAAAACATGAACATAAAGGTTGGTTTTTACCGATTTCATAGTGAAAGGTATGAAGTGCAGTTTGGGTATAACATAAAGGTTGATATCTGCAATTTTGTCTTAGTAAATTATAATACATGTTTTTTTACAAATTTGGTCAATTACCTTAAAATTTATCTCAACTACAAGTGTCAATTCAAAACAATTATAAAACAATATAACGTTTGAAATAATGTCATTTTATTTTATTTAACGACATAATTAAATTAATATAAATTAATTTTTGCTTCCTGGGAAGTTTCATAATCAAGTTTATTGTTATATTGATTTTAGGACTAAGTTGAAACATATACAAAATCATATTTAATAAGATGTAAAGCAGTTGATGGTTATTTTGATTTTAGGTCTTAGTTTCATGATTGGGTGTATTGTTGTTTTGATTTTAGTCTATAGGTATATTAATAGATTTTTATATTTTATACAACTTAAATTGTTCAACCCGTGTAATACACGGGTAGATATAGATTTTTATAACACAACCTATAACTCGTGAAGCTCACGGGATATAACCTAGTGTTTTATATATAACAAAACTCGAACGCTAGGCTGAATATCTTTCTCCTTCGCTGCACATAACCAGCTGCGACCCTTGAATAACCCAATCAAACCCAACCATTTATCGTTGTTTCAGTTACATTTTGGTACTAATTGATTGGCATTAACAGAGTTTAGTGAATGGGCCATTGAATCATTCATTAAACTACCTAAACTAATGAAATTAAAACTAAACTTTATCACCATAAGCTCCTCAAGAACACAATTAGGTTTTCACCACTTTCGTAAAATTTACCTCTAGAACTGATATCACTTATTCTCTTGAACAAACCATGCAAAACACCATTGAAATTTCTTCATTTCATCACCTCTACATCGCGAATTCAAGTGAAGAACATTCTAGGGCTCCAGACTTCACGTGACGATATCTGCTTCAATTCTCAATCTTTTCAGGTGATTCCAAAGCCCAACTTGCTTAATTTTTCGTGCTCTACAAAATCGCTCTATCAATTTCAATGATAGATGGGTAATTTATCCGAATTTAATTTTAGTTGAAATTAGGGTTCTTCATGCATAGAATTTGAGGCTTTTAGATTTAGACTTGTGTTTTGATTTTTTTTTTAAACGAGAACTTCATTAACACACACCGTACCCGAAAACCAGGACGGCAACAAACACAACACACAAGCAAAAGAACCCTTCTTAGCCCTATGTTTGAACCACAAAAAACTAGCCGATCTAACTTCACTAAAAACCTCTTCAACTCCGCTCTTTTTGTCCTTGAATCTTCGCTTGTTCCTGGCCTTCCACAAAAACCAGCACGCGACAAAAATGACACCTTTCAGCGCCTCTTTCTCCGAAGACCCCCTGGAACCGTTCTCATGGATATGAAGCAGGTCCCGGACCGAAAAAACAAAAAAGTTCCTGACCCGACACCAAAAAGTGATCCTTTCCCAAAGCCCCGCAGCCAACGAACAAGCCGTAAAAATATGGGAAGCCGAGTCCGGGCCGGAGCCACAAAAGCTGCACACATTGTCGGCAATCACCACTCCCCTCCTAGCCAAAGCTTCCACCGTCGGAATCCTGTCCAAATCTGCCCGCCACATCAAGATGTTGCACTTGATGGGAACCCACTTACACCACTCCATAACAAAACGGTTACTATAATCATTCTTCGCAACAATGGCTCTCTTCACCGCTGCAACAGAGAATGTATCAGAACCGTTCCCCACCCAAACCCACTTGTCCGGCCCACCAGACAAATTGACAGCACTAAGAGCTAAGACAAGATAGTCCCATTCCAGTCTTTCAGCAGGAGTAATAGGGTCATATTTCCATAACCATAACCCATCTCCATCGAGTCTGTCACGAACGCTACAAGTCTTGACCACCTCCAAATGAAACAGGGAAGGAAACTTGACTTTCAGCGGCACTTCGAATAACCATGGATCCAGCCAAAAGAGAATATCGTCGCCTCTCCCAACCTTGCCTCTGATAAGATTACAAATCGATAAGCCATCCAACAATGGGCGATTAATGCTTGACACAATGTTTTTCCAAACTCCACCAAGTGTCTTTTTCAACGGGAGAAAATCCCAACCGTTTCCTCCCGAATGAAGAGCATTTATCACTCCAACCCAAAGATTCTCCTTTTCCTTCTTGAATCTCCATCCCCATTTTGCTAGTAAGGCCAAGTTAGAATCCATTAACTTGTGAATATCCAGACCTCCCATGTTTATCGGGGAAGCAACCCTATCCCACGCAACCGAGTGTATTTTTTTCTCTACAGAAGACCCAGCCCATAAGAACCTTCAAACGATGCCTTCCAAGTCTTGAATCACCTTAATGGGGGCCTTATAAAGAGAAAAGAAATACGAAGGAAGACTTTCAAGGACTGACCGAATCAACGTAACTCTGCCGCCAATAGAGAGGAATGACGCTTTCCATAACGAGAGACGATTCTCGAAATATATCATACACTGGTCTCCAATTATTAATACGATTCATATTTGCCCCAACAGTAAGGCCCAGATATTTGAAAAGAAAACAATCAGCTTTACACCCTACGAGCAGCGCCATTTCTTCAACATCCCCGAAGCTCATCCTGAGCCCGAAAAGACTAGACTTGCTAAAGCTAATCTGAAGCCCCGAACAAGCGTGAAAACACTTAAGGATTCTCACCATATTGATAATATTATCCCTGCTCCATTCCCCAATAATTATCGCGTCATCCGCATAAAACAGGTGAGAAACCGAAGGACCATCGTTGGGAAGCTCCATACCTTTCACCAAACCCACACCAATAGCCTTCCTAATCATGCAAGAAAGAGCTTCCATAACTATAACAAATAGAAAGGGGGAAATGGGATCTCCTTGACGCATTCCTTTCTCACATTTAAACTCGAACGTAGTCGCACCATTGACCAAGACCGACGCCCTGGCCGATGAAATAACCCCCCTAATCCATTTACACCATCTATCTGGAAAACCCATTTGAGCAAGAATGTCGGTAACAAAGCTCCAATTAACGTTATCATAGGCTTTATCAAAGTCAATCTTAAGAAAAAACGCCTTTTTCTCCTTTTTCTCGATCCAATTATGAATTTCATTAACAATAAGGGGCCCATCCAAAATATATCTACCACGCAAAAATGCAGATTGCGAAGATGAGATAACTGAGTCCAGCACCCTTTTCAAACGATTCGCCAAAACTTTTGAGATAATTTTGTTGATGATGCCCACCAGACTAATTGGTCTGTAGTCCTTTAAACTGAGCAGGTCCTTAACTTTCGAAATAAGAGCTATATACGAAGAACCACATCCCAAACTAATCTCCCCTGAATCAAAAAAAGAGGTCATGATTTTAAAGAAATCGTCCTCCAGCAAGTGCCAAAATCGTTTGACAAATCAAAAATTAAAACCATCAGGACCCGGGGCCCTATCATCACCGCAATCTAAAACAACTTCTTTTATCTCCTTTCTTGTGAAATTACCTTCCAACTCCTTAGCTTCAGACTCCAAAATCCTACGTATCTCGGAAAAAATCAATCGAGGACGGTCCTTGAAAGGCTCAACGAATTTATTTCTGAAAAACCTAAAGATTTCCTTTTTAACCAGAGACGGTTTCGACACCCAAACCCCATCCAAATTCAGGTCGTGAATAACATTACGCGCTTTCCTACAATTTATCATAGAGTGGAAAAACTTAGAATTTTTGTCCCCCTCTTTAGCCCATCTGATTCTGGATCTTTGCTTCAAGTCTTTGTTTTTTCCGCTCGTCAATACTTTTTAAAATCTTTTAGCTTTCCACTAAAATCCACTCCTCTTCTTCGTCTAGATCCCTTGTCTCCATAACCGACTCAACATGTTCCAGATCTGCCAAAGCCTGTCGAGCTTCTTCAGAACTCCTTTTTCAACATCTCATCCCTCCAATCTTTCAACTTAACTCTAAGCTGGGCCAATTTTTTAGTTAAGACAACATCAGGAGGATCCACAAGCCCCATATCCTCTTTCAGAACTTCAGTGACAACCTCTTCAAAACCTGGTTGCTCTAGCCAGGAGTTGAAAATACGAAAGGGCCTGGCACCAAAATTAGTGCTAACTGCCGAAAGAATTATAGGAGAATGATCCGAGTGATAATTAGGAACTGCCTCCACCCTAGCTTCTGGCCAACGATTAAAGAACCCTAGATTGACCAAAAATCTGTCCAGTTTGCCTTGCTTTCTACCATTAGTAGAACTGAAGGTAAACTTTCTTCCTCTCATATTATATTCAATTAGACCGGCTCCAAAAATAAAGGAATTAAAATTGTTCGCACACACCTGTTTGAACGCACAGTTCTTCTTTTCATCACGGTTGCGGACCGCGTTGAAGTCACCAAACACAACCCACAGACCATCGTTATTAGCAATCACCTGACCAAGACTATCCCACAACAATTTTTTAGCTGAAATGCTCTGCGGAGCGTAAACATTCACAAAGTTAAGAACCTCTCCACTGCCGACTATCGTCCCCCTTATGTGTAAAAAATTCCTGTCTTTTGTTCCTCCAGACTGTTTAAAAAAAGCTTTATCCCATAAACAAATCAACCCACCAGATTGACCAATCGAACCGATGTAGTCCAGCTCAAAGTTATTATTACCCCATAACCCGACCATATCACCGGAACCAACCATATCTTTCTTAGACTCTTGCAAAGCCAAAAAACTTAATACCAAATTTCGAGACTAAACCTTTGACCCTATCCGACTTCCCAGCACCCCCTAACCCACACACATTGTAAGACAGAAAATTCATTGTAAAAATTCATTGTTACCTGTTATTCCAAAGATTGATTTGACCAAATCAGCCGAGTTTCGAAGGTCGACACCTAGTTGTGTTCTGACGTTGACAGTGGCTTCAACTTCCTCTGAATCGCCGCCAACCGGCGAACATCCTCCTCCTCTTACAGAATGAACTGCTGGAAAATCTCTCACCTGGGAATCCTTTACCAAAGTATCCGAATTCGAGCTCGAAGAAGCCCTGATATTAAGATTAAGATCGACCGGATTGAACTCAAACTCACCCTCCTTCTCTCTCGAATCTTCCTGAACAGGCACGAAATTCTGTGACGGAAAAGGAAATTCAAAGGGGGCTTCATCTGTGCTCCTTTGTCTTTTTTTTAGGCCTGGAATCAGCTAGAGATATGGGCTGGCCTTTGCCATTATGCGAATGGGCCATTGAGATAGGCTTCCTAGATCCCTTTCTTTTAACATTAATACCACTGCCCAACTTAAAGCCCAACGAGTGGTCCCCAGTCACCCCCACCTTTTCTTTTTCCTGCACATTATGAGAAAAAACCTTTTGCACCTTTTTAATTCCTTGAGTACCGTTCCCTACTTTATCGAAATTCTCAACATTCCCATAATCATTTCCTTCATGTCTTGAGAATACGTCTGCATTAATTCGTCGTTCATATGCATGCGCCGACTTAACATCCCCATGCACCGGTTGATCTTCCATCGCCTTTTTCCAATTCTAACCCCCCAACTTCCCGGCCATCGGACTGGTCCACCCTCAATTCCGATGAGTGCAGATCCGACCCCAGAAATGGAGTTTCATCTTCAGAAAATTTGGAGACTCCGTCCGGGTCCAGACAGTCTGGCACCCAGTCTCCCAAATCC
This sequence comes from Helianthus tuberosus, assembly GCA_030545235.1. Classification (NCBI taxonomy): domain Eukaryota; kingdom Viridiplantae; phylum Streptophyta; class Magnoliopsida; order Asterales; family Asteraceae; genus Helianthus; species Helianthus tuberosus. The sequence goes on along the minus strand of CM060357.1, from coordinate 35,819,716 downwards.
TCCGATATCCACACCCTATACCCCTTATCTTGCCAACTTAACGTAACCTCCTCCGTAACCCGTTTGACATCACCTACGAGGACACCAACGTAAACCATAGACAAGTCACCGTCCTCCTCCCCGATCTGAGGAGGTTTCACCACTGATCCGAACCGGCTACAAATTGAAAAAACTACCTCGTCACAGAAAAGATGCAAGGGAATCCCATGAACACGCAGCCAGGCTACCCTCTCAAAGGCCAAAGCCTGACCTAACCAAACGTCAATACTAGAAAACCAAACTTTCCACTCCGGTTCCCGACTACAGAAGACAGAAGCCAGCTCTACACTTTCAAACACCAGAAGAAGGTAAAAACCCCCCCATATATGAATATCCACCTTACTATAACCAGCTCCCGACATGAGTTCTTTAATCGAGATCAAAGACTTGAAATCCCGGACCCTAGCGATAACGGCACAGTTGTACCTGCTCTCCAAAGCCGCCACACCAGCGTCAATCCTAACCTCAGCAACAGGATCATCAGATGGCCGCGAAGTACCCTGGTTCAAAGCCATGCTGTAAGAACAACCAGGTCTGGTATGGCCCCCGTTAATCTTCATCTAAACCGGCATTGCCACACCCTTCCTCGGAATGGCAGCTCCATTCTTGTCCTCTCCAAACTCGAATTGCTCGTTTTCTTTTGCGAATCTTGCCACGTTAATCCTGAGAGTATTCTTACCCAACTTAATCCCCTTAAGCTTCTTTTCCATCTCTTTCCAGTCCGAAACACCTTTGAAACTGACGAAGCCAAACTTCAACCCGTCTTTGCTCCTTTTCCTGGCAATGTAGGAACCAGAAAGATCACCGTACCCTTTGAGAAGAGATGCTAGGTCCCAGGGCCTACAACCCTCAGGAATATTTGCCACAAAAAACTTAGTAACTTGACCAGCCATGAAACCGATCTGACAGGGACCACCAGAAAGCCCAGGAGCGAATGGGTGAGACTTTCAACCATTTAGAATGCAAGGAAAAATAAATCTTCACAGCCAGAGCACAAAACAACTATCCCCTCACGCTAAACCGAATCGGCCTGCACCGTCAAGCAACCTGATGAGAACCGGCGGCAAGAAAGAGGAGGAAACATGAAGAGGGCGATAACAGGAACACCAGATAATCCCCGGCAGTGAATGGGTGGATCGAACTACCTATTAGCGAGGAAGGACAATCAAGATTTACACCCTAATGTAAATCGACTATACCTCACCCGCTAATCTATAGAAGACTTCACCGTCGCGCAACCAGGCGATTTCTGGCGGCTCCAGGAGAGAGAGAGTTATTGGGCTTATTGAATTAGAGTTGTGTTTTGATGAAATTGAAAGTATACTATTGTTATATATCATACTAGTATATTGTGTGTAAATTTTGGAAATTTTTGGATATCAATTGGAATTTTGGTCAATTATTTATGTTTTAATCACAAGATAAATCATATAAAAATACAAGTCTATCACAAACAAATTCTATAAATATTTTTACTGATTTTTTTATAGGATCTATGATTGTTTTCAGACTCTTATATAATTTTTCTATAAGTTTAGATAATTATCTTATCAATGTATTTTCTTTTAAGTAAATAAAATTTATTATTTTCAATTAAAAAATGTGATAACCATGAAATCAAAGGTATGATTTTGTTAGATAAATTCTATTAATTAAATTGGTAGCATTTAACGATTATGATAACATACTAAATTGTTATTACTATATAATTAATCATGACAATTTGTACAAAATATCTATTTCTGTATTATTTTTAAAACTCATATAAGTCCCCAAATAGGAGAACCCAATTTCCTAAATTTATATATTGTCCGTCTGTTTAGGATTTCGGTTATTCATTCTAGGGTGATTATCATTTTAGATATAATCCGGTTCTTGTCGTGCGGTATTTCACAAGACTAAGCAGGAACGCAACCTGTGAGTAGATTCGACTCTTTTCCCCATTTTGCCATTTACTCTTTTTGGGGTGTATCTCATGCTTGATTTCAAATTTATTATTTAAATTGATAACATGTTATTCGATGTGTTTCTATGTGTCACTTGTTGCTAATTTCTATTGTTTCTCTATACATGCATCTATGTGTTACTCTCTTTGTGTCACAGGTTTCGCGTGTATCCACCTGGCTGACCGGTTCCCCACGGCCATGGGTCGAACTCGGTATCACCATCATTGTTTCCCAGATTCGCCTTTCGGGGTTTGAATCTCTATGTGTCTACGGTTACTAATATTGTTATGTTTGTGTTGTTTATGAGTTATGTGTTGAATTCTTATTATATTGAAAGACCTAGTTTCACATTTGATAATGCATGTTATAAAATAAGGTTTTTTAAAAATTAATAAAGAAAAAATGTTTTTAAATAAAAAACCGAATCTATTCACCAACATGTTTGTTGACCCAAAACTCTTTTACGCGTGATACAGGTTCACAAGGGTGGATGGATCTTGAGTTGAAGACATGTAGGATTGCCTTAGTAATAAACCGGCTATGATATGTTGCTTTTATTTATTTGACTTTGTAAATTGGCATTTATATTCGAATTCTATGTTATGTGTGATAAATTAAATTTGGTGACTTTAAATATTAAACTTATAATAGTGTCATAAGTTATGGGCAATCATCATGCCTCGCACCTTTCCGCTGCGGGTCGGGGTGTGACAACTTGGGACTTATTTGAGATCGGGTAGGTCCATGGCGACTAGAATATCTGTGACCGCTAGTGTTTAACACTGGCGATGTCGAGAGATCACTATGGACAATATCAAATGGTGCAACAGTATGAGATGTAGAAGATGTAAAAGGTAAACGAATACTTTTTCCCAAAACACAAGAATGACAAATTGTTTTATTATCTGGTTTATCAAAAGAAATCAAACTAGAATTTTTCAAAGAACATAAAAGACTAGGTCCTGGATGGCCTAGGCGTTGGTGCCATAGGCGTTGAGTGAGGGCAGCAAAGGTGCTTGGTGTGGTCCGTTGCGAAGTAGGAGGCGGCAGAAGTGGGTACAAGTCACCGCTGATGTTGCACCGGAGGATAGGGATCCGGGTCTTGAGATCCTTCACAAGAAAACCAAATGGGTCAAACTATATAGAAAGAGAGTTGTCGGTGCATAGCCGACGAACGGATATTAGGTTTTTGATAAGTTTGGGTGAATAAAGGACATTATTTAGTTTAAAAGGTGGGTAGGGTGGTGGTAAGGTAAGGTTGCCTTGGCCTGTGACCGGGATGGTATTTCCATCACCGACAATAATATATTGATTTTTACTCTTATTCAAATGAGATGGAGATGTACCTGACGGTTGCAGATAATGGCCCGTAGCGCCAGTGTCCATCACAGAGTTCCAATCTGGCGGGGTTAAGCTCAACGTGTACATAGCCTGTGCGATGTCGGTAGGGGTGTAGGCGGCATTGGCTGCGTTAGGACGTGGGCCTAATATTCCCTGACCCGAAGTGTTAGAGTTGGACTGTATAAACATTACAATATATACTGAAGTACAATCTCCTATTCTAGGTAACAAATATTTACAATGAATGCACATAACAACCGATCCTAAATCATAGGCTAAGAATAGTAAAGTTAAAGCTTTGACTAATCACAATCAATGGAAAAATGTTGTTGTTGAGAAGATCGAGGCGATCCACAAACTCTACATGTATTGTTTTAGATGTTAGTGTATTTATGAACAAATAAATTATATATCTTGATAACAAGTGCATGAAACATTTTAGACTTTTATCTCATCTTTTATCTGCCTCACTATTTATCAGAGGAATCCGGGGAAGATTTGTGGGTGTAAAGGGACCTAGATTTTGGAATGATAACATGAGAAATCATGGAAACTATGGTCGAGGCGGGGGTTTCAATCAAGGAGGTGATTTTAGCAGCATCAGGAATGATTATGGCAGTTTTAAATCCAAAAGATGAAGGACTTTAATACAATGAAAGAGAGTCCTATGGGGCAGTTTTAAGTATCCCTTGCTAAGGAGATGTCTTATCTCCTTTAAGAGCATAGAAGTCTTCAATCAAATGTCTAAAATCTTTGTGGTAAGCACACCACTTAGATTTATCTTTCCAATCAGTTGTTGTGTCGTTCTTTCTAGGCCATCGAGCCTTGTCTCCAAAATCCTACATAACGTACAAAAGCTTGAAACATCAACAGAAAAATAGTAGTTAGCTATTTTTGGGTATTCCTCTTTAGGATCCTCATAATCCACCACATTAACTCTAATTATCATTCTTTGAGTACGATTTAAATTTATAGGATTTCTAGTAGGATTCCCACTTCCTATTTGGGTGATTAAAGGTAGCAGGTGCGTTAATCCTTTGTTGGATCTTTCTGTCATCTTCAAGCCTTATGAATCTTAAGGCTCGATTCCTCACTTAATTTGGGTTCCTACATGAATTCATTACCAAATCCTCTTAAAATGGGGACTCCTTTTGTAGACGCACTTTTAAAGCTTGAACTCCTTTTGTGGCTAATTGGGGATACCTCCGGTATGGATTGCTCCACACCTAGTCAAAAACTGAAGAGATTAATTAAGTAACCAAATCAAGAAAGTGAGGTATCGTGCTCTTCAAAATGGTAAGTTTTGGGTTGAGGATCCTTGGATAGTTGTCAGTATCCTTGGATTAGAAAACGGGTTTCTGGTGTACCAAGTAAATCAAATAAGTGTAAATGTTACGAATATGCAATGTAAACAGTAAGTAAAGATGGATACGAGCGATTTGTTATGGGAAAAGCCCTTGATGTTTACGAGAAATGATCGTCAGCACAAAAACCCCGGGAGTTGGCAACTACCTAGCTCTAATCTTATTAAAAATGCTAGAAAAATACAATTGTGGAGCCGTTGATCGAATACTGCGTGTTACAGCGAGTTGTGCGAGTGCAGGTGAGTTTAAGCGAGTCCTTAAGTCAACCAAGTTGCTTTATTTATAGTATAAGCATGAAACAAAACCCTAACTAACTATCCCGGTAAATCCAGAATCCTCAGTAGACTCAGTCAATCTTCCAGGTGATCGTTATGGACGAGTTTAATAGTTCTCCCATGTGCAAATTATCACAAGTCCGAGTCTCCAGCTTGTGACTTAGTCTTACATCCGTTATGTTGGTGCACTGATGTCTGTTAACTTCGTCTTTATCGAGTCTTGTATTGTATTAGATAGATCAGGGCACGGAAATCGAGAAAACAGGATTAAAGGGTAATTTCGCTTGAAATGGACTTGATGTCATTTCAAACGAAATTAGCTGTTTCAAGCGAGATTACTAATTCCGCACGGAATTAGGTAATTCCGTTTGAAAAGTAATTTCGTTTGGAATGGTTTCAAGCGGAATTACTTGTCTATAAATACCTGATCTTGATGTTTCATTTAAAACGGAATTAGAAGTGTGTGTTTGAGAGCCGAGGTGCTGCCGGATTGTTATTTGAATTGTAAAAGCTCAGGAAATCAATAAGAGAAGATAATTAAAATGTATCAAGCTGTTTCCACATCGATATCACTGATTCCGCCTTTGATATTGATCGTGAACTCTTCAGATTGACTCGTTAGGGTCAAACAACGATCCAACACGTTACAACATCAACCTTTATAGTACAACATTAACTGTGAGCCTGAGATTCCCGTAGAATATGCCACCTTCATATTTGACCATTTCAATACCCATTCCACATATTCTTTAATGTATCTCCGGCTAATTAGCGTAGATTAGGTCATTATTCGTTATTGTTTACCTGCAAAAAAAAAACTTAGGATAAAAGAACAATATTCGTTAGTATTCAGGATACCGGACTAACTCAGGATCTTGGTAATTGTCAGAATCCAGGATCCTTAATTAACTCAAGATCCCTAGACACTCAGGATCCTGAACTATAGGATTTCATCCATAACAATATTGACCCATAGCCTTTGCATAAACAGGTTTCTTTTAAATCTCTGGGAATGGGGTTGATTTCCACCCTTTCCCTGTATTGGGCTACTTGTTCTTCAGGAGCTCTTCGGGATCTCTACGTCACAAATAGGAGGAACGAATCTTGAAAGCATGTGACTCGCCGAGGATACCTCCGGTATGGGTTGTACCACACCATGTACACTTGAGATCATGTCTTACAATTTCTTTAACTCCTTAGCCATCACTGGACTAATTCTAGTATGCTGCAACAATTCCATGTTGTTAGTGTTTAAAAGTTGATTATTGAAATTGTTACCATGATCGGGGTTTTGTGATAAGGGTCCCAGAGTTATTACAAGTGCTGGTTGTAGAGACTCTAATAGACCGAGTTAGGTCTGCCACGCTATTTCGAGTGTGCATGGGGATAAAATCTCCTTGATGATGTGTTGAGGATCCCGAAGAGTCAAAATTTAGGATCTTTGGCTTCGTGCTCTTGATCTCTTTAATCAGCAAGATATTGGTCCTGTGTTGTTGTTCCATCTGTTGCTTCATATGTGCTAGATTGGTGAAGACTTCATCATTGGAGATCATAACAGGTCCTCCGGTGTGTAATCCGGATCTAGAAGAAGCAAAGCCTGCACACGTAGTTTTTTCTGATCAGATTGTCGTTTTTCTTCTGGAAGTGTGGAGAAGGACGAGGAAGATGGTTGCTTACTACAGAGGTGGAAAAAGGGACTGGTGAGGATGTTGGCTTAGGCTAAGATGCCATTTTCGAAAAGATTTTTGAATGAAATTGACGGAGTAAGAACTTTTGAGGAAATTCGATGGGAAAAAACACCTCTTGCCCCATAGTGGGCGCCAAATTGTTTTGGTAAAAAATAACCCAAGCAATTAAGTGATCAAGTTTAGTAGCGAGAAAGTGTGCTTTTTGAGATAGTGCAGAAAGTAAACAAGATAATGCAATGAGACACTCGGGATTTTTACGAGGAAAGCCCTTGATCAATAATGGACTCCGACATAAAACCTCGGGCGCCGACTTTAAGGTCGCATGTCGCTGTTCTTGCTATTAATTTGGTAAAGATGAGTAAGTGTTTGCGAGAGTGTAAAATGTGTCATATCCGATCCACTATCACTTAAATACAAAAAAATATCAAGTAACAAACTATCCGGGATTTCCGGGATAAACTCGCTCTTCTCTTGTGATCGTTGTGGACTTAATCAACGATCATTCCCACGTGCTTTTCAACGATTGCTCCGATTCTTTGGGTTGAGACTTAGTCTTATGATAATTCCTACAAGTAGGAGTCATATTAAACTATCGTTAGTAGAAATAATATTCAGGATACCTAGATCATTCAGGACCCAGGATCCCTAAACATATAAAAGGGATTCTAACTAATCTCCATTTAATGCTACTTCACTCATTAGTGTACATCCATGGAGATAAACAAAGCAATTAGTGCAAAAATTAGGGCAATATGAACTTCGGATATCCGAAAATTTGGATTCGGATATTAATATTCACTACATGAAATTTCGAATATCCAAAAAACGAATAATCCGGTCTTTGACACCCCTACCTGTATGACCCATATTTATACTAGAGTTTACTTGATAGTTGATATCAAAACTTCCTATCTACTTGACAGAGCTAATTTAAATTAAATAAAGAAAACAATTTAATTTTTTTAAACGGAAAATGGTACCTCTACTCCTACTTTACATCAATTATACTAAAATATTAGTCTTCCCTCTAAAAGGCATGTGTCTATATCAAGTGGGATAGCCTCTCACATTGACATATTTGAAATTGTTAACAAATACGGAAACGGTTAATTCTAAACTAAATCTTTAGCCGCAAACTTCATCCATTTAGTCGGTGTTCATTTTTCCCAAAAGTTTCATATGAAGCTTTTGAAAACATAAGAGAACTTTTGTAACATGTAGCCAATGAGTTGGTAGTGAAGAGGTATGAGGGAGACCTGGGTTTCCAAGAGACCCAGGTTTGATTCCTGCTTCCGTCCATTAGTTTCGGCGGCATCGGGTGATGATAAGAGACTAGGCAAGTAGGCGGTGATCGCTAATTCAATCCTTGAACTGAACAGGTTTTACCTCACCGAACTACCGTGCCTTCGGGCAAGTGTTTTTCCCCGGTTCGTTGATGAGTGTATACCGATGTGGTGAATTTCGTCAGTAGCCCTTTTGGAAGACTCGTTGGCCGTTCAAAAAAAAAACTTTTGTAACATGTAAAAATTTGTGTGAATAATTTCGGATTATGAACTTTCATATAATCCAAACATTCGTATCTGAAAACTTTGAAATCAGAAACTTTCGGATTTTTTTGAACGGCAAACGAATCCTCCAAATGGGCTACTGGCGAAATTCACCACATCGGGATACACTCGTCTCCGAACCGGGGAAAACCCTCACCTAGGGCTGAAGCCCGTGAACACTTGCCCGAAGGTACGACAGTGCGGTGTGGTAAAACTCGCTCAGTTCAAGGATCGAACTAGCGATCTCCACCTATTCGCATAGTCTCTCATCATCACCAGGTGCCGCAGAAAATAATGCGGAGGGCAGGAATCGAACTTGGGTCTCTTAGAACACCAAATATCTCGCTTACCATTCCACCACCACCTCATTGGCTCAGAAACTTTCGGATGAGTTTAATGGCAGTCTTTAGGATGTTCAAAGAGTTTGAACACATCTTTCGTATGAAAGTGTTTTAACCTTTTTCAAGTTTCTTCAACTGTGAATCAAAACTGATTTATGAAGTTGAACATTTCTTTTTATCAAAAACTCAATTTAATAGTTTGTAGATTTGAAGATTTAGGATCAGATGGAATAACCGAAGTTTCTGAAATCATAGAAATTTGAATATTCAAATCTGAAATAAACGTCTAATGTTGAAGATATGAATCCGAAAGTATGTATTTGATGAAGATTGTCATCCTAAACTTAGCTTTTCGCAGTTTAATCTTCAAACATAAAAAAAAAAATTGATGTCAAACAACGATGGTGATTTTGATAAAAGTATGTCAAACTGTTACATACCAAACAGGAGAACACATCCCAAAAGACTAGTCTGGTGGGTGAGGGAACCCATTTGGTATATAAACCCCACATTGGTTGCCCATACAACCGATGTGGGACAAGTCCCATACCTTGCAATGGTATTAGTCCATAACAATCGACCCTCCTTCACGGCTGGCTCTCTCCAGGCCACCACTCCGAGTTCTGGCTCTGATACCAATGTTACATACCAAACAGGAGAACACAACCCAAAAGACTAATCTAGTGGGTGAGAGAGCCAATTTGGTATATAAACCTCACATTGGTTGCCCATACAACCGATGTGGGACAAGTCCCATATTTTGCAATGGTATTAGTCCATAACACAAACTATGTACTTGTTGGTTACAAAATGTGATAAGCAGTACTAAACACCAGGAGTACAAGTTACATCCATTTATACTATCACTGAATCAGAAACCAAAAAAAAAAAAAACACAGATTAAGCCCCTTTTAATCCATCCGAAACCTTCATGAACACGTACGAATCTTTAACTTCGGATCGGAAACAACCACTTTTGCATCAATAGTTATCATGCTAAACATCCTCTTTCATCTGCAACTTCTACGAAACTTTAACTTAGTTGACTTTACTACAAATTAACCTTTTAATTAATGAGTTTAGAACCTAAAGGATAAGACTTCGATGGATCCATTCTATTTTTTACTCGCTGTTTATTTGAGTTTTAGTAGTGTTTGTTGAGAAAATATTTAGCAAAATGATTTTACTGAACAAGTATTTACTAAAATGGTATTTTTAAAGATTTTTTTGTTTCTCACTCCTAACCTCATTGGATAAATCCAATTCATTAAAGAAGTACTAATTTATTCATGTGATTTGTATAATTTTTTTTATAAAACCTACTTTGAAAGTAAAAAACTAATTTAAAAGGGTAGTTGCACGGTACCCCTGACCGCGGAAGGGATCTCCCTTCCTAGTTCACCACCCGACAAGGATCCCTGGCGGCAAATATCCATAGCCATCAAAGAGGGGTAAGAAACATGTTTCAAACCCGAGACCTCGAGTGTCCTCGGTCCGGCTTAAAGCGGGTGTCGGTGGCCACCAAAGTGGCACTAATGGGAATTGAACTTGGGTCTCTATTGAAAGTAAAAAACTAATTTAAGTAACTAAAAAAACGGTATTTTGTAAAAAAAAAAAAAAAAAAAAAAAAAAAAAAAAAAAAGATACGTGTATTTCTAGTAACTTTTACTATACCCTCATATTTATGTTATATAATAAAAAAATTGAAAATTTAGCGACTTTTGTTTTTCTACATAAATAACACAACATAGTATAGATTTAAAATGTACCTAGGCCTGTAAACGAACCGAACGAACACGAACATAGGTATGTTCGTGTTCCTTCATTTAACTTTAATCGAACACGAACATTTAATCGAACACATTTTTTTGTTCGTGTTCGTTCATTAAGAAATCAGGCATGTTCGTGTTCGTTTATGTTCGTTCGTTTAAAGCCTAAACGAACACTTTACGAACATAAACGAACACAAACGAACATAAAAAAAAGTTAAGTGAACATATTTGAATAAACAAGTCTAATATATTACATTTCATCCGAAAACAAATCTAAATAAGGGTTCATAGATATACTAATTAGTTATATTTATATAACTAGTTATAAAACCTAATATTTATATAAATATAACAATTTATGTATTTATTAAAATTTAAACGAACTTTCACCAACATAAATGAACGAATATAAAAGAATGTTCATGAACATAAATGAACGAAAACAAGCTGTGTTCATGTTCGTTCATTTAATTAAACGAACAAATTTTTTTGTTCGTGTTCGTTCGTTTATTAAATAAACGAACATAAACGAACTTCCCGACGAACAAGTTCATGAACGTTCGATTCGTTTACAGGCCTAAATGTACCTTGTAATTATTTGATGTATTGTTATATTAATTTAAAACGTAATATATTAAACATGTAAAGATATTATAAAGTTGAGATTTTTTTAATCACTCGTTCCATTGTTATTATTTTTTTTAAATCAACTTCTCAAGGTTTGGGTCAGACGGATTGGAATCCCTATTAGTAAATCACGAAAAATAAAATTTAACTGAAAAAATCAAAACTTAAAAGTCTAAATTGCATTTTAAGTAAGATAATTTTATATGTTTATTAATATATTATTTTTAGTTTAATATAACAAGATATAAATTTGAACTATAAAATAAATGAATAATATAAATCTGAATTATAAAATAAGTTAATAAGTTAATAACAGAATAGGTGATTAAAAAGATCTAAACTATAAAATATTATTATATGTTTTTAATATATTTTTTTTAGTTTCAATATAACAAGATATAAATAATTATGGGTCCATCCTTAAAGTGTTAATATATTTTTAACTATTGTTGTTGATAAAAAAAAAAAGAAATATATACTATATATTGTCTGATTTATACAAAAAACAAGTCAAAGGAATTATAACAACAAACCATGTACACATTTGAGTAAACTTTTCAGTTTTTTTAATTAAATGCATAATTACGAGGGTAAACTACACTTATTAGAATCACATGTAGGTTTTTCTGTTTTTCAAAATAGTTTTTATAAAAAAATATTAGATTATTTTTAAGATTCTTAAAAAAATAAGTTAGGTGAGAGGCACAATACCATGATTTAATCAATAGTTATTTAAGCCTTTTGGGGCTGTTTGGTAGCCTCTTAATGACCATTCAGATGATACTTCTTAATGGTTTAAAACCTCTGAATGAATAAGAGGTAACCTCAAGTCTGAATGGTTAAAAGGTAACCTCTGAATGGTAAATCATCACATGTCACATTCTTCTACATTCTCATTGGTAAAATTATTAATGGTTCCATTAAGAGGTACTCTTTTAATGACCATTCAGATGGTACCAAACAACCCCTTAATAAATTAGATTATCCAATAAGGTTAGGAGTGGGAAACAGATAAATTTTTAAAAACACCATTTTAGTAAATAGTTTTCCAACAACACCATTTTGATAAATATTTTTTCCACCAACACCATTATTATGAAAAATTACTTATGTTTATTTAAAAAACATTTATTTAAGCTATAAAAATTACCAAAGACAACTTATTATATGTCATTAAATGAAAACACGTTAAAACTTTGTTGTATATTGAATGCATTTAAAGGGAACAACGCTACCTTTCGTAAAACAGTGATTATTACTTACTCGAAATTACTAATGGGGTAGTGGTCAATTGGTAAAGGCAAAGCTTTTAAAACACCTAGGTTGGGAATAGGAAGGTCTTGGGTTCAAGTCCCACACACGACAGAGGATTAAAGAAATTAGCCGTTCAAAAAAAAAAAAAATACTTACTTGAAATTCCAATGCCTTCTTAAGTTGGGATAAAACTTCTTTGGTCTTAGGACGTTTTTCTCTTTCATAATGTAAGCATTGGTAGGCAATCTTTTGAAACGTAGTCAATGATTCAGGCACGATCTGATCCCTTATTTGCTCAAACACCAACTCATCGTTCTTTCCTTCTTCAAAACTTCTTTTAATGAACTCTGGTAAATAGTGACCCTCACATTTGTGGATTGCATATGTTGATTTCCCACACAAGATCTCAAATAAAACCACACCAAATGAATAAATATCAGATTCTATGGTTAGAAATTTTGACTTTTGGTAAATTGGGTCCAAGTATCCACGTGTGCCACACGCATGATCTATGACATAGTCTGTTTCCTTTATTATTGGACTAATTAAGGAAAGTCCAAAATCACCAAGTTTTGCTTTCCAATCATCGTTTAATAGAATGTTAGCAGTTTTGATGTCTCTATGTATCACCTTTGCTTGTTTTCCAGCTCCTCCATGAAAGAAACACAATGCGTTTGCAATATCAATGCATATGTTGAGTCGGTCCACCCATCCAAGAGAAACATCACTCAAATACCTATCAAGACTTCCTTTGGGTGCATACTCATAAACAATGATTTTTTCATTCTTTTCATCACAGTAGCCTACGAGACCAATGACATTCTCGTGCTTATACTCGATAAGAATTTGGAGCTCTGTTAAGAACTGTTGTTCCCCTTGACCAAACTTTGTATCCAATTGCTTTGCAACAATGGCTTTAAATCCATCATTGTGTTGAAGCTTTCCTTTAAAGACTCTCCCAAATCCCCCTCCGCCAATGCAATTTTTACTATCCAAGTTATTTGTGGCCTGTCTTATGTCTTCAAGTGAAATTACAGGGTTGTTGGTTTTCTGTCAAACATTAACAAATTCAATACATATATTGATAACAACAACTTGTTAGAATAAAAATTGACGATTAATATGGTGCTAAACAACCATAATCATCTCAAATCTGAAACGCCAGCGACCCCCACCTCAAACCACTCCCACTTTCTCTCTACATTGTCTTCGTCTGAAACAGATCTAAAGTTCTAAACCATCTGCGACGGTGATGACGTGGCGACTCTAGCGAAGATGCGGCAGAGACTGGCTAGATGTGTAGGTGGTTTAAACCTCTCATTATTCTTCTATGAGCATCCACCGTTTTGTTGATGTTTGGTAAGTTCTTGATGGTATATGTTAAAATAGTTTTGAGGGTTTGTTGAGTGGTTGCTTTCTAAGAAAATAAAGAAAAGAAAGATGAACTGAAAATATGAGAAAGAATGGTGGTGATTAGTAGATTAGCGCTTCGATTTTGGGGATGGTAGTGGCTGGCACATGGTATCAGGTGGTGGTTGGCGATGGTGTTCAAGTGGTCTAGAGAAAGAGACAGAGAAAGGTGTGTGAGGTGAGAGAGAGAGAATATTAGGTTCATATATGGGATGAGAAAAGACTAAAATGCCCCTCATGTGAGGGGCATGTGACCTGGATTTAACGGTTGAATTGGATGGCGTTAGGGGCCGGGAGTGAAATAGAGATAAGCTTCATAGATCAGGGAGTAAACTGGCTATTTTTAAAGGTTTGTGGCAAAACCATTAAAGTGACCAAACCACATGGAGCAAAATGGAAGTTTACTCTATATTTTATTTTTATATACATTATAATATGTCACAAAAACCAATTATTATTTACATGTGATTAGGAGTGTAATTTGATATCTATACCACATTTAAAGGTTGATTACCATACTAATGAACTTATATTGTATTTCGTTGAAATTAAGAATGTATTTTGTGTTGTTAAACTTGATTTTGGCTTGTAATTTATTAGGTTGAGCTTATTTTGGATATGTTCTTTTGAATTGTTGAAGGGGTAAGATCAAATAAAAAGTTAATTTTCCCTAAGTAGAATGAGAAGAAATCTTAACCATGCATTTTTCAAATCAATGGTTAAGATGAAAGTGTAGGAGAAAAGAGGAGTGGAAGGGTATCTTGGGAAAATCATATTTATAGACTTTTATCTCTCCACGTGTATATTTCACCCTCATTTTTTAAACGTTCATAACTTTTTTATACGACATTATTTTTTCATAAAAATTTCACCGTAAAATCAAGTGTCTTTTTATCTTTAATTTGAGTACCATATTGCTATATAAAATATGAAGACTAAAAACCCACTAAAATGTGTTGTATTTCTATGTTGTATAACATTTTTTTGTGCTGGATTTTTGTACTATATTTCCGTGCTAAATTTTTTGTGCTGAATTTTTTTGTCTTAAATCTCTTTTTCTTAAGATTTTTTTGTATTAGATTTTTTTTGTTGTATTTTTAAAAAACAAAAGGGGTGTCACATGTCATTTTCACTCCTATTTATAAGGACCAAAATGCCCTTCATTCCTAATTATTAGGAGTGCCACATGTCATCATCAGAATCCTTTTTAGGCTACTTAGGCAAAATCCACTTTTTAGTGGATCCTTCCCCATTGTTGAATAATATTTTAGATTACTGAATTTTGAGAGCCATCTATTAATTTTTCTTTTCATAATCGAGCCAAACCAAGCCAAGCCGTTCCAGCTCGGTTTAAAACCAAGCCGAGCCCGAGCTTAGATTTCCAGCTCGGTTTCAAATCCGAAAAGAGCTAGCTCGGTTTATAATCTAGCCTCGCCCGAGTTTTGCTCTAGCTCGGCTCAATTCGGCTCGTGAACAGCTAAAGGTTTGTGCTACATGTTTTACCTTAAAAGACTTGTATTCACTTAAAAAAAAAGTGTATGTAAAGGCCTGTACTACATGTTATATCTTAAAAGACTAATATCATTATAAAGAAGTAAAAGGATGATTAAAGGGATACTATGGTAAATGGTAATATTAAAGGAGGTTCGTTCTTTCATGAGGGACATGAGACCAAATGGCTTCTTTTCAGCTTTTCGTCCTCCCTCTTGGAGATAGTGTCTTCACAAACATGCTTATGCCTTTTTTCAAAAAAATTTTATTAATAGTTGTAATGAATTTATAATTTTGTTTGATATAATATTAGTAGTAGCCAACGTGAGGTTAGCCTACTTGATGAGCAAATGAAGATTTAGAATTATTGATGTAAAATAGTAGGAATAAGATTTGTTGTTATAAAATATTACTAGTAATATCACATAATTTACAGAATTACCTCTCCAAATTATATTATTGTGTCTATATTAAACTAATATTTTGACCCGCCGCGCGTTACGACGGCATCAAAACTTAAAGTAACTCGAACTTATACTGTCAGATATTTGACCCGACTTGTTTGAACAAAATTTACGGTAAAACATAGACCAACTAAATATGCACATGAAACACGAATTCGTATTATATTTGACCTAACTCATAACCGAGAAAATTTATGTTAAAACGTAAATCAACTTGAATTTATAACTTAAAAATAAGCACGTAAGAAAATAGTGTTTTTTAACATTAAAGAACGGTACCACGTGTTGCGGCGTAATCAAAACTTAAAGTGACTCGAATTTATACCATCTAGTGAAAACGTATTATATTTGACTTGACTAAAGGTGGAAAAATGACAAATCAGGGGACCATCTTGTTAGCAACCGTATATTGTATATTTTGTCTATAGATATTCTGTAATCGTCTCCTAGCAATTAGGATATTTAGTTTCCATAGATAACTTGTATCCTGTATTATTTATACGTTTGTTATCAATGAGAATATCAACCTTTGATAAACTTTCATGGTATCAGAGCAGGTTGCTATATACCCTAGCCGCCCCTCTCTTTCTTTTCACTGACTTCGGCCAGTTCATCTCCCATACCCCCTGCTTCTTTGCCGATTCACTCTGTTATCCAGCCCTTAAATATGGTAGACACTGTCAACGTAACCGAACCCGAACCCACCAAAGTAGTTTCAGCAGAACCCACCAAACCTGCACCTCAATCGCTCCACCCTGTATATTCGGTGACGAATATTCAACAGAAGATTCGTGTTCTCGACGGTGTAAAGGTCACGTACGCATCTTGGGTTCGGCTGTTTCAACTTCATTGTCGCGGTTACCGGGTCCTCTCGCACATCGACGGTACGCCGCCCCCTGCAGAGACTGATCCTGCATATGACTCGTGGATGGAAATTGATTCCATCGTGCTCCAATGGATCTACGGTACACTATCCGATGACTTGCTTGGTCGTGTTCTCTTTGGCACACCCACTGCGCATCAAGTGTGGACTCGTGTTCAGAACCTGTTTCACTGTAATAAAGGAGCGCGAATCGCTGCCTTAGAACATGATTTCGCTAACATTACTCTCAAGTCCCACCTTCTTTGGAAGCTTACTTTCAGAAGTTGCGAGAAATTGCTGACCAACTGAATGATCTCCTTGACACACCGGTTGATGACAAGCGCCTAGTGCTGCAAATGGTGCGTGGTTTGCCCACCGAGTTCGACACCATGGGTTCAATCATCAATCAGGCTCTCCCACCTTGGGAAGAAGCGTGTGAAATGTTGCTCAATGACCAGAAACGCCGCACTGCCCGCGACCTTCTTGACAGGTCTTCAGTCGTCGCTGCCACTCAAACCAACCCGCGTGAACCACCTGTTTCGGCCCCTTCCCAGCCGTCAAACTTCACCCGTGACCTACCTCCGCGTGAAAACCGTTCACGCTCCACCAACTTCCGTAACCGGGGGCGTGGCCGTGGCCAGGGGACTCGCAACAACACCTCCTCATTCCCTCGAAACAACTACAGCAACAGTCAATCCACTGCCGCCACAATAGCTCGAGCGGTCTCTACTCCTTCACCAAGGACTCTTTGGCAACGACGTGTGTTTCCATCCCCTCCTCCCAGTCTTGGCATGAACGCCTTGGTCACCCGGGTCGCCATGTCATAGATTTTCTTAGTTCCAATTGTGTTTTTCCTTGTAATAAACTTGATGTCTCTCATGTTTGTCATGCTTGCCAGCTTTCTAAGCATAAAAGACTTCCTTTTTTTGATTCTATTACTAATACATCCATGCCATTTTCTATTGTTCATTGTGACTTGTGGACTTCACCCGTACTTAGTACTGCAGGTTACAGATATTACATGGTTCTAATCGATGATTTCACGCAATATACTTGGGTGTACCCTCTAAAATTCAAATCTGAAACTTATACCAAATTTACACACTTTTATTCCTTTGTTGTAACCCAATTTAAACTTAAAGTTCAACAATTTCAATGCGACATGGGGGGGGGGGGGGGGGGGGGAATTCAACAATCACACCTTTCTTGAGTTTGCAAATAAACACGGGATTCAATTTTGTTTCTCTTGTCCTCATACGTCTCAACAAAATGGCAAAGCCGAGCGCATGATACGTCGCCTCAACGACAGCATGCTATCCTTGCTCCTCCACGCATCCCTACCCTCCAAATTTTGGGTTGAGGCCATTCATACCGCCTGCTATCTCCATAATATTTTACCTACAAAAACCCTCCATAACCTCACCCCTTGTGCCGCCCTATATCACCGTCACCCGGCATATGGCCTCATACGTGTCTTTGGATGCGCTTGTTACCCTAACGAGTCCTCCACTCGCCCTCATAAACTTCACCCCAAATCTTCCTTATGCGTTTTTGTCGGCTACCCCGCCAACTACAGGGGGTACCGCTGCCTCGAGGTATCCATGGGAAAAATCATTTTCTCTCGCCATGTCACCTTTGCCGAAACATTTTTCCCCCTGGCCACCTCTTCAGATCCCAAACCCTCATCGTCGTTTTGTGACCCTACTCCCACTCCTTTTTCCTTTCCCACATCCTTCCACACACACCATACACCCACACCACAACACCCCCTAGTCGATCACCTAGGACAACATCAGTTTTCCTTCGGTCCTCCAACACACTCCCCCGCAAACCCGTCTGACCCACCTCATACACCTAGCCCAACTCAATCCACCCCCCCCCCCCCCAATCCCCTCAACCGTCCATCCTCGGCCCACACCCTTCCGCGTCCCCCTATTCGGCCCATTCCTCCACTACTACTTCGTCATCTCCTTCGGCCCACTCCCCTGGCCCATCTTCGCCAGGCTCGTCCTCTCCTCCTCCCGGCCCATCTCACCCGATGGTTACGCGCTCACGCGCGGGCATCATTAAGCCTCGGGTACCCTTTAACCTGTCCACCGTCACTTCCACCGTGTCTCCCCTACCCAAATCTCACCTTGCTGCCCTGTCGGATCCAAACTGGTATAATGCTATGACTAATGAATACAAAGCTTTATTGGAGAACCAAACATGGGATTTAGTTCTGAGACCTACCTCAGCACCGGTCATTCGGTGCATGTGGCTCTTCAAGCACAAATATCTTGCCTCGGGACAGTTGGAACGTTATAAAGCCCGGCTCGTTGTGAATGGTAAGAGTCAGACCGTTGGCGTTGACTATGACGAAACTTTTAGCCCGGTCGTCAAACCAACCACCATTCGCGCTGTATTAAGCCTCGCTGTTTCTCGTTCGTGTCCTGTTCATCAACTTGATGTAAAAAATGCATTTCTCCATGGTAATTTGAACGAAACAGTGTACATGCATCAACCTCCAGGATTTGTTGATCAGAATCACCCAGGTTTTGTGTGCAAGCTAAATAAATCTTTATATGGATTAAAACAGGCCCCTCGAGCATGGTATCAACGTTTTTCCAACTTCATTCTTCAGTGTGGTTTCAAGGGTAGTGTATGCGACACCTCTTTATTCGTCTACAAACATGGTGCTCACACAGCTTATCTTCTTTTGTACGTAGATGACATTATATTAACGGCCTCCGACTCCACTTTGTTACAAAAGATCATTACTATGCTAAAATCTGAATTTGCTATGACCGATCTCGGGGTGTTACATCATTTTTT
Organism: Helianthus tuberosus; assembly: GCA_030545235.1. Lineage (NCBI taxonomy): Eukaryota > Viridiplantae > Streptophyta > Magnoliopsida > Asterales > Asteraceae > Helianthus > Helianthus tuberosus. The sequence continues at coordinate 35,800,481 of CM060357.1, read as the reverse complement.
TTGGGCATTAAGGTGGAACATCAGCACGGGGGTCTATTTCTGTCTCAGTCCACTTATGCCAGTGACATACTACATAGGGCCAACATGTCTGATTGCAAACCGTGCACTACTCCGGTCGACGTTGGGTCAAAACTGAGCGCCGAATCTGGCGCTCCAGCTGTTGATGGTACTCTTTATCGTAGTCTCGCTGGAGCACTTCAGTACCTCACTATCACTCGTCCCGATATTGCCTATGCAGTCCAGCAGGTTTGTTTGTTCATGCATGACCCTCGAGAACCCCACTTCCAGTTTCTCAAACGTATTTTGCGCTACATTCGCGAGACTCTTGACTATGGATTGCAGCTTTCTCCATCTCGCTCGTCATCCCTGACTGCGTATTCGGATGCTGACTGGGGTGGATGTCCAGACTCTCGTCGCTCCACGTCCGGTTATTGTATATACTTGGGGGACAACCTGATCTCCTGGAGCTCTAAACGTCAGCCAACCATTTCTCGATCTAGTGCAGAGGCGGAATATCGTGGGGTTGCCAATGCTGTTGCTGAGGCAAGTTGGATTCGAAATCTTCTCTTGGAGCTTGGCGTTTCAGTTAAGCAGGCTACGGTCGTTTACTGTGATAATATATCGGCTGTTTATCTCACCCAGAATCTGGTACAGCACCAAAGAACGAAACATGTTGAGTTAGATATTCATTTTGTTCGGGATAAAGTACGGATCGGTGATGTTCGTGTCCTTCATGTTCCAGCGGATTATCAGTATGCCGATATTTTTACTAAAGGATTATCCAAGCAGCTATTTACACGTTTCCGTTCCAGTTTGTGCCTTCGACCTGCTACGGCTCAAACTGCGGGGGTCTGTTAGCAACCGTATATTGTATATTTTGTCTATAGATATTCTGTAATCGTCTCCTAGCAATTAGGATATTTAGTTTCCATAGATAACTTGTATCCAGTATTATTTATAGTTTTATACGTTTGTTATCAATGAGAAATCAACCTTTGATAAACTTTCACATCTAGGCAATTAACTCCCCCTTTTAAAATTGCTAAAAACCTAATTATTTCTAGCCTTTCAAAGAAACCAAAGCGTCACCAAGATCATGATAAGGTACCCGATCGTTTGAGTTTGAAAAATACTGGAGTACATACAGGACCATCAAGCAGAGAATATAGTCAAACAAAAGGGCCTACGTCAAGGAAAAGTCAAAAGTGAGGTCTGTTCAGTAATCAGTCGCACTTGAATTTTGTCAAATTGTAAAATGGATTTGCCAAGATTTTGTACCACGCGCGAACAAACCATAAAAAAGGTTATTATGATGCACATTCTTTTGGTTAAATTAAAAAGTGATTTTGTTAATTTAATTAAATTAATACAGTACTAGCTTTAAAAGAATTGATGATTAAAATATAGACAAAAGATCAAATACAATTAACTTTAACGTACAAAACGTACGAACTGAAGGTTTTACTGAAAAAACGCGGTGGCATTTTCGTAATTATTAGTAATTGTCAAAATTACTCTACAAATGATCCTGTATAGTAATTTTCATCTTGTAGAGTAATTTTTAAAATGTTCTTGTAGAGTAATTTTGATCTTGTAGGGTAATTATCAAAATTACTCTACAAATGTATCTTTTAGAGTAATTATCAAAATTACTCTACAAATGTATCAAAATTACTCTGCAAGTTTATCAAATAACATACAGTTCAAAATGACTCTACAAATTTGTAGAGTAATTATGACACTCTACAAAATTATCTTACAAGATCAAAATTACCATACAAGTTCATTTGTAGAGTAATTATGATATTCTACAAAATTACTCCACAAGATCAAAATTACACTACAAGAACATTTTACAAAATTACTCTACAAGATCAAAATTACTTCATAGGATCATTTGTAAAGTAATTTTGATAATTACTCTATGAGTAAGACCGTGGGGTATGGGGCGGGGGTTTGGGCGTGGGTTGGGGGAAAACGCCCAAGCCACCACCCCGGGTGGGCTTGGGTTGGGGCGTGACCCTTGGGGCTTGGGTTTCAAGCCGGGCGTGGGGCGGTCTGGCCAAACTGACATGGCGGGCTCTCACTGGACAAACCAAACTATCCATTGGGCTAGCCGTTGGCCAACGGCTATCTTAAAAAAAAAATTATTTTTTCACTATAAACTCACATTTTTCTTCCATTTTTTACCACTCTTCTACCACATTTTTTATAATCATCTTCAATTCTCCTTCTACAAAACGAAAAAATGCATCCTCATAACCGTCATTTTGACCCGAACCACCCGTATGCATTCTATCCCAGCCGATTGATCACCTACAGGGTGACGAGTTGCAACTAGTTTTGGAGATGAGAGAAGAGATAAAAAAACAAATATAAACATTAGGAAATTTTTTTATGTAATTTTCTTTATTTAAAAATATTAAAAAAAATTATATTTGTTGTTTTAAAACAAACAGCCCAGCGGGTCAGCCCAGCTAAGCCCACCAAACCCACGCCCCAAACCCCCGCCCCATCATACCGTGTTGAATGTGGGTCGCCCCATGTCTGCCCACCCAAGTCACGTGTCAACTAATGCCCCAACCCAAACCCAAGCCCAACCCAAGCCCCACCATACCCCACGGTCTAAATAATTACGAAAATGTCACCACGTTTTTTTTTGCTTTTTCATGTCTTTCGTACGTTTTGTACGATAATTATATACCGGCATGAAACTACAAATAATTTATCAATTATTTGACAAGACAACGTGTGAAAAGAAAAAGAAAAGAAAATGAAGTTTGAATGCTTGATTGTTCATTTCGGGTAGGGGTCGCGGCCTTGCGGGTATCTCGGGTTTGGCAGGTATGGCACAATGGTCTTAGCTAGGGGTGGTGGGTACTAGGGATGAACTGGTACCATACCGGGAAAGTACCACCGGTACCATGCTCATCCCTAGTGGGTACTGGTCGCGAGTATTGTTTACTGAAGCGGGTTGTGGAGTCGAACGTTATGTAGAAGACGACGCAGGGAGAACGGGTGCATGGGTTCACAGCGGGTTCAAATAGGTGACATAGGATGTTTATCGGTTCATTTTAAGGTTAATTTGGTTTATTCGGTTCGTCGGTTCACAAAATTTTGAACCCTAAACCAAACCAAATTGGGATATGTACACCGAGCCAAATTCAATCGAATTCAATTCAAAACAAACCGATTTCAACCAAATTCAACCGAAGTAAACCAAAGTATTTTTTTCCTAATTATATTCCTGTTTGTGTTTAGAATAGCAAGTCGGCAACTAATATAAACCAAATAATTAAACCACACGACATATTATAAAAATAAAACAAACAAATTCGGAAAATAGTCTTACATAAAAACACAAAGTTCAAACTTCAAGTTCAAACACAAACATTATAGAAATTTAGTATTTGGGCTAATAAATTTTATATGGTTTAAAAAATATTATTATTTTTATTTAATAACTAATTAGTTAAACGGTTTATTCGTAAAAAGATATTACTGTTTTTATTTAATAACTAATTAGTTAAACGGTTTATTCGGATAACTAAATAAACCAAATAAAAAAAATGTAAAACCAAACACCAAATTACAATTCGGTTTCGGTTAAAAACCAAGCTGGACACTGATCCGACTAGGTTTTTTAGGTTATGATTCGGTTTACAATTTCTTTTTTTTCCTGACCACCCCTTGAGTTAGATAAGATGACATAGGATGATTGGGTGATGATGTGGATTGTTTAATGTTGATGGGATACCGCCCTAAGCACCAGGGCCGTCTTTGAAATTTTCAAAAAAAAATTTGGGCTCAGGGCGAGAAAAAAATCAGGCCCCTAGAATATAACGCCAATAACTCATGTGTAAAAAGTCTTTAGACTATAATGCGACAATAATTGTTATGAACCCAAAGACAAAACAAATATATGTATAGATATGATAATGTCTCTTATATAGGTTCAACCAACTCTTTAAGAAAACATCAAATTTCAGAAGAAAATTTGTAATTTATAATATATTTAATGCTTATAATAGAATTGTTTTTTGTCATAGATCAAATGATACAATTGTTTATGTGGCTGAGGCCCACAATATGTTATGTTTGATTTCGGCTGGAGTCATATAAGAAGGCTTGTTTTATTTATATTATTTCACTCATTTAAGATATTCTTATTAGTTTATTCATTCAATATATATATATATATATAGAGGAAAGTTAACGTACATTACAGCTTAACATACATCACGTACGACAGGTAATTACGCACGTTCATTTTAAAATCACGCACGTTATAACTCAAAAATTCAAAATCACGCATGTTGAAACACAATAATCACGCATATTGAAAACATTAATCACGCATGTTATAGAACAAATCACGCACGTTGTCGTACGTGAAGTACGTTAAGCCGTAATGTACAATATATATATATATATAATAAAATTTTAACAAAAATATGTATTCGGGCCCTCGGGAAGACTAGGCCCTGGGCCGTCGCCCACCCCGCACTCTCTCAAAGACGGCCCTGAGCACCAAAAAAGTTTTTGCTTTTTTGTTTTTTTTTTTTCATTTGAGTTTTTGCATTGAACTTTTTTTTTGAAGTAATGCTTTAATCTTTTAATTAGTTTTCTTAATATTTTTACCGCTTCGTCTGTTTTGATTTGTAACCGTTTATACCATTTTAACTAGGGGTGTGCACGATTTGGCTTGGTTCAGTTCGGTTATTATCCTCAATCGAAATTAAACTTAAGTCATCGGTAAATCTATTTTATTAACCAAACGATTTTTGATTAATCGGCTCGGTTTATTCGATTAGTTTGTCGGTTTTCTGTTCGATTTGGTTAATTTCAGATAATAATCAAAACTAAACTTGAGCTAAAATGTTTGCTTAGAAATAGAAGTATACATGAAATGACAACCAATCCCTGAATGAACCGATGTGACAATCTAAATCAACTTATGTGTCTAAGCCACATTTGCCCAACCGGAACTCGGACCATCACACTAGCCATCCAGAGTCCGTCATCACAAATACGAGACATTCTGAGAATGTTGCAAACCTCCAAACCGACGCTAACCTTTTTAAGTGTGACCATGAACCAAACAACCGCAAACTGGTTCTAAATTGCAATTCAACCAGTCGCCACCCCCTTTGAATTACATTTGACGAACCAATGCTCCTTTGGACCGTGGGTGACGTTCGTCTCAACCAACAATATATAGAACTTAATGCAATGGCTCGACTCATTTATGTCTCCGCGATCAAAGCATCACATTACGTCCATCACCCATAATCAAGAACCGATGTGACAATCTAAATCAACTTATGTGTCTAAGCCACATTTGCCCAACCGGAACTCGGACCATCACACTAGCCATCCAGAGTCCGTCATCACAAATACGAGACATTCTGAGAATGTTGCAAACCTCCAAACCGACGCTAACCTTTTTAAGTGTGACCATGAACCAAACAACCGCAAACTGGTTCTAAATTGCAATTCAACCAGTCGCCACCCCCTTTGAATTACATTTGACGAACCAATGCTCCTTTGGACCGTGGGTGACGTTCGTCTCAACCAACAATATATAGAACTTAATGCAATGGCTCGACTCATTTATGTCTCCGCGATCAAAGCATCACATTACGTCCATCACCCATAATCACCGTCATGGCACGCCTGCATGAACTACAAAGTTATTTTTTTCAAAATTTTAGTATCTAGATAATGGATCTAATAGTTATGTTTCAACTTGTTTTAATGTGAATTAATTAAAATAAAGAACTCTTTCAACTCTTTTGCCTTCTCAACCAAAAAAAAAAAATACAAATTTATTTATTTATTATCATTTATGAAATTATTCCCAACAAATAATTGGTTTGTGGTTTCAAATTTATTACACAATAACACAAGGTGTATACATATAACATGGGTATAACTTACTTAAAACTAAATTAAACTTGCTTATGTCACTAGAAGCTATTGACCACTTTGATGTTGACCATTCTTCCATTGATGATTGTTGAATTCATCAGTTCTCATTGAGTTCATTTCCCATCATCAATACCACTTCTCCATTGCAAAGCCCATGTCTTAAAGCAACAAGATCAATATCAACATCCTTACCTGCATCATCATCATCAAGATAATTAGGGGTGTAAATGAGCCGAGCTACTCTAGATCGGCTCGAAAAAAGCTTGCAACGAGCCGAGCTTAATTGAGCTCGAGCCTAAAAATAAGCTTGTTTAGTAAACGAGCCCGAGCTCAAGCCTGCTCGCGAGCCTAAACAAGCCTATCATATTTATATAATTTTTATTTAATATATTAAATATACTCACAGAATAGTAATAAATATTATTAAAATTGATATAACTGATTATATATGTGTGTGTGTATAATGTTATATATAAATTTATAGTGAAAGGTTTAAATACAAAAGGCTCAACCAGTGGCGGATCCAGGATTTTTTTCATATGGGTTCACTTTTTTCCAGTAGTCAGATTTCTCACAACCAAACGTTGGAATTTGCAGGTCGGGTTGGGTTGGACCCAACATTTCGTGGTCAAACTGAAGTTGTCGTTTTACCAATTCATAGTCACCCGGGACAGCTCAACCATTTTAGAGGGTCAAAGCGAAGTATAAAAAATGTTGAACAAACACACACCTGAATGTTATCAATGCCTTTAACAATAAATAGTAAAACGGACAGATAATTAGTAAGGCATTTATCAAAAATCACACACGGAATTAGAACAAACACATACAGAATGCCTAAACAGATCAAATAAGTTTCAACAAATTAACATTTGATGTGCGTCGTTTTCTGTTGGTTGGTGTTAACGGTTAGGCACACTACAATAACATTCTTGAAGAAAGGAAACTTGACACTATTACCCAGCTTTATTGCTTTAATCTTCAATTCCATAAATCTTATTAAGATTAAACTTATATAAATTACTTACCTTTGTGTCATTGATAATTAACAGTTCCACTGATTAAGGGTACCCAGAATTGGGAGGAAAAAAATACCCAGAATTGGTTTTACATTGATTTGGGAGGGAAAGAAAATACAAAAAAGCGGTACATAAAGGAGTTGAACCCAGAATCCTTTGGATGGAAACCAAAGTCTTATCCATTGGAACTAAGCTTTCTATTGTCTATGGGTTCATCTCTAAAATTTTTTATGAGTTCACTTCAGACTTTTATATATAACATCTACTAAAATTTCGAAAGTCAGTGGGTTCACATGAACCCGTAACAAGCCATGTAGATCCGCCCCTGGGCTCAACGTGCGACGGTAAGCGACCACCAATATAACGTGCCTAATTAGGGTTTACCCAACCCATGTGTATGCAAATAACGTGCGTAATTAGGAATTAACCCAACCCATGCGTAATTATGCAAATAACGTGCATAATTATGTATATGAAGTGTGTACTTATGCAAAGTTAATTACTATCGTACCACCGCGTTCAATTAAAGGCCTAGATTAGATCAGATGTGCGGTTGAGATGCTCGTGTACGCATCACACAATAAGCCAATAAGGTGGTCTTGTACGTTAACTTGCCTCTAAATTTATAAAAATTAATAAATTTAATTTAATTATTAATTAATAAATATTAAACTAGCCAATCCCGAGCCGAGCTCAAGCTTGAAATGCTACCCACGAGCCGAGCTCTAGCCTATTCGGGCTTGGCTCGTTGGCACCCTTAGATAACCATCATCAACTTCTTCATTAAACCCAAAAGGCATAGTAGAAAACACATACCATTTTCATTTTCATGAACTAGACAACAAACTCTGAAGGTAAAACTCGACGTTATCGAGCCCACAAAGCGTTTTCACCACCGGCATGGTAGCAGGAACATCTAACTGAAACATCGGATCAGAACCATCTAACCCCTTCCAAGAACACAGTTGCTTTCTCGCTTCTTTAATGGCGGCTCTAGTCGCACAATGAACCGAAGCCGCAAGAAGTAACGGTGGCTCACCCGAAGCTGCGTAAAAAATACGGTAGTTTATACTTTATCCGTTTGTTTAACTCATTGAATTCTTTTAATAATACCTTTTGAAGATAGAACGCGCTTTTTATGATGCCCGCTGTTTAGTATTTGCACGTTTAGTTGTTTAGGTATGGTGTCGATCGTCGGTATCTTGTACGTCCATGTGCCATCCACAACCACCATGCCATCGGAATTTGTAAGATATTCTTCAAGCATGAAAAACCCGATCCCTTGTACGAAAGCCCCTTCAATCTGTAAGAAACCGTCATATTCCAGTTAAATTACTAAAATACCCCTCGATAACGTGAATCGTTATCATTAACTGATCATCATGAACACAAACCTGTCCCAAATCCACGGCGGGATTCAAGCTCTGTCCACAATCATATACGATGTCGGTTTGCAAGATTTTGGTCTCTCCGGTCAGAAGATTTACTTCCACCTGTTTTTTCCACACAAAACGGTTAAATTACGATGAATTGCGCGTTTAAAGTTTAAAATGATATGAAAAGCAAGAGTAAAATGTCATTTTCGTCCCAAGAGGTTTGACCAGTTTTGCGACTTTCATCCGAAGGTTTGTTTTTCCGCATCTAGATCCAAAAGGTTTGAAATCTTGCCATTTTCATCCGACTCGTTAATTCCATCCATTTTTTTCCGTTAAGTCGGGTATTTTCCTCTTTTTTGTTAAGTTAAAGGGAAATTCGGTCTTTTAAATACTTGTACATTATGCTAAATGCTTGTACATAAAGTGAAAAAGATTGAATTGCCCTTTAAGTTAACAAAAAAGACGAAAATACCCTTGACTTAACTGAGAAAAATGGATGGAGTTAACTTCCATCCATTTTTTTCCGTTAAGTCGGGTATTTTCCTCTTTTTTGTTAACTTTAAAGGGAAATTCGGTATTTTAAATACTTGTACATTATGTCAAATGCTTGTACATTAAGTGAAAAAGATCAAATTGCCCTTTAAGTTAACAAAAAAGACGAAAATACCCCTGACTTAACTGAGAAAAATGGATGGAGTTAACGAGCCGGATGGAAATGGCAAGATTTCAAACCTTTTAGATCCAGATGCGGAAAAACAAACCTTTGGACGAAAGTCACAAAACTGGTCAAACCTCGGGGACGAAAATGGCATTTTACTCTAAAATCAATTATACTGCCCATCAAACTTGCCTCACTAACTGCAGCTCCATAGTTAATGTATCTCATAGACGTAAACTCCGGTACAAAAAATGAACTTGCAGATAAATTTATCGAGTATATATTTGCCTGCATAATAAGTAAATCCCAATCGACCGAACCCGATTGTTCTTTTAGCTTTTCCTTCAACGAAACGAGTCTTTCAACCAAAACGCTGCAACAAAGTCTGACCGCTTCGCAACTCGCTTCGGAAGTTGTACTTCCGGCAGTGAACCCACCTTGAACCATACTCAAAGTGTCCGCTTGTATGACCCGAACCTTGTCCAAGAGCGTATCGGTTCCATCACACTGAACCGCACTTAGACAATAAGCGGTCATTTGTTTAACCTTGGTCCATAGCCCTTGACCCAACTCAATACCACCGACTTCCACCACAACCGAACCATCCCGTAATATACTCACTTTGCCAGGTGTTGGCCTCAACGACACCTCGTGCAAAATGGGAATCCGAGAAATACCCTTTTTTCGCCATAAATTGTTTTTATTAAACGTGTTGACAGTTTCAACTCTATAGTCAAAGTTAGAGGATTTCATTAACTTATCCCATATGGTTGATAAAGTATACTCTAAAGGCTCACCGGCACTAACGCCATAAAATAACCGAAGACTATCATAACTATGAAAGTTCATTTCCCTGACAAGACCGGCATCTAACGAAAGATAACTCGCGATGTGTTCTATAACCGCTTCGGCTATAAAAGATGCTTGCACTTCTCCTGGGGCCCGCATTGCGGATTTACTAGAATGGTTCGTTTTACATACTTTAAAGTCGAATGATAATGCACCGAAATTGTATTTTTTTAGTGCACACAACATGTTCCATGGTAACACGGGGCTAATATCGGGTGACATACCGGCGTTTATTAGAATATCAAGATGTAGGGCTGTGATCTTTCCGTTTGATTTGAACCCGATGGTGTATTTTATCTTCATGGGATGTCTTCCTCCTGCCATTATCATGTCGGTTTTCCGGTTCGTGTACGTTCGCACAGGACGGCGTAATCTGTATGCTGCAAGCGCACATGCTGTCGCAACCTACGTTATCATTGTCAGTTTCCGCATGCAAAATTATAACGAAAAGTTGGTAATATAAATAAGAGTAAAGTACACGGATGGTCCTTCTGGTTTACCAAAATTTGGATTTGGTCCTTCGCTTTCCAAAAGTACACGGATGGTCCCTATGGTTTGCACTTTGTAACGCATTTAGTCCCCAACCAATGGTTTTAGTTGGTCCAAGTTAGCGACTAAATGCGTTACAAAGTGCAAATCACAGGGACATCCATGTACTTTTGGAAAAAGTTGGGGACTGAATGCGTTACAAAGTGAAAACCACAGGGACCATCCGTGTACTGTTGGAAAGCCAAGGACCAAATCCAAAATTCTGGTAAACCACAGGGACCATACGCGCACTTTTGGAAAGCTAGGGACCAAATCCAAAATTCTGGTTAACCACACGGACCATCCGTGTACTTTTGGAAAGCCAGGGACCAAATCCAAAAGTCTGGTAAACCACAGGGACCGTCCGTATACTTTTGGAAAGCCAGGGACCAAATCCAAAATTCTGGTAAACCACAGGGACCGTCCGTGTACTTTTGGAAAGCTAGGGACCAAATCCAAAATTTTGGTAAACCAATTGACCATCCGTGCATTTTACTAAGATAATTGATACTCACGGGCATAGCTTTAAGAGCCTTGCCACCAAAACCGCCACCGACCCTTCTAGTAATCACACGAACGTTATGCTCGGGAACGTTAAGACACCGTGCTACGACACTTTGCGCATATTCAGGGACCTGAATGGAACTATACACCACCATGCAGTTGTCTTCATCTGGGACAGCTAATGCGGTTTGCGTTTCCATATAGAAATAGTATTGTGACGGAAGTTGAATCTGGATAGCAAGTACAAATTAACAAACAAGATTAAACGAAAAAAACACCCACAAAAAAGATTACAACTTTTAGTTAAAACTAGAATTTTGACCCACCGCCGCGCGTTGCCGCGGTGTCGAAATTTAAAGTAACCCAAATTTATAACCCGACTCGTTTCCGAACAAAATTTATGTCAAAACGTAGACTAAATGAAATCGGACATAAAAATAAACACGAAAACGTAGTATATTTGACCCGAATCGTTATCGAGAAAAGTTACGTCAAAACGTAAACCAACTTGGATTTATACCCGAAATGTACCAAAAAATAAGCATATAAGAAAATAGTTTTTTTTTAATTAGAGAATAGTATCGCGCGTTGCGGCGGCGTCAAAACGTAAAGTAAATCGAATTTATACCGCCTAGTGAAAACGTATTATTTATGACCCGACTCGTTCCCTAACAAAATTTATGTCAACACGTAGACCAACCGAAAACGAACATAAAAATAAGCACACCCCCTCAACTATAATAAAGTGTAAGCGTAAATAACTAAAACTGAAAAAAGAAACCTAATTTAAGTTGAGGGGCTATACATGTCATTACCAAAGTCAAGCGGCCGTATGATACATTTGTTAAAGATCAGGGAGTGTAAATACTGATGCACTAAAAAAAAGTGTTAATGGCATTATTGTAAATTTTACAAAGAAAACAATTAATAAAAATGGTTGTGTCTTGGCCACTATTGCTAAGACACCCTATTTTGTTATATATAGTAATAGTAATAATACCTCAGCAGAGTGGATTTGGTGTTCAGATTCAGCCATTCCCTTGGAGAAATCACCAACTTGTGACGGATATAAGAGTGACGGTATTTCAAAAAAACTCGATTTCTCGACCGCCTGTTCAACGGTTAATATAGGTGGTTCCAAGTCTTCAATATCATAATCAACCATGGCTGTATCGGCTAGCACGTCAGCAATCTTTTGTGTATTTGCAACCTAACATGTGCATTCCTTTAAGCATAATTCTTTACATTTACACAAAATAAGATCTTTGAAAGAACTAAAATACCGCGAACGCTATACGCTGGCCCGCACACTGAGTAAGTTCATCGGCAAATAACGGTTCGGGACCAAAAAGGGTCTTGGATCCTACATTATCACCTCCTTTTGGAATATCTTGAAATGTGACGACGGAATGTACATCTTTTTTGGAGTTTAATTTAATACGCTTTACCCGTGCCAACGGTTTGGTGCTGTAGATAAATGCTCCGTGAAGGCAGTTCAACGGTGAAGGAATGTCATCTACAAATATCGCTTCACCTGCATGATTAAGGTCACTTCGGCGATGAGGGGATCACGCGTTGACTTCCAGGTGGAAAAATTCGAACCGTTTGCTTGTGAACGGATCGATTTGGGTTATGGTTTATCTCTTTACAGATCAAATAGAAAACTAACTAAAGAACAAGTCAAACGGGTTGAACGTCAGCCAACTTGTATTTTTAATGCTTACAGCTTCCTAAATAGGCTTGACTAGAGTTAACTGCCATTTTCATACCTGTGGTTTGTACCATTTCCGTCCCTGACATACTTGAAACATGCCAGTTCCCTCTAGAAAACTAATGCTGTTAAAACCAACTGTTTAATGAAGGATACAACCGTCATTTTCCAAAAAAAAATTTATGAAAACGACGAGGACGAAAGTGAATTAGGGTTCACAATGGAGGGAAAGGGGATTAAAAGGAGGGGGGGGGGGGGGGATCTGCTAGGGTTTAAGAAAAAAGCTATATAAAAAAGGTAAAATGACGTTTATACCCTTCATTAAACGGCAGGTTTTAATAGCCGTTAAGTTTTTGGACGGAATTGGCATGTCTCAAGAATGTCAAGGATAGAAATGGTAAAAATTTGAAATTTGGCCTAGACTGGCATAATTAGACAAACCACAGGGACGTCAATGGCAGTTAACTCTAATTAAAAAAAAAAAGACTTTTATTGTCCTAAATAGTCTTAGTTAAATAAAAATTATTGAACAAAAAAATGCTTGTGGCCAAACCGATTTGGCCCATACTACAAGCAAGCTGAACCCATTTTGACCCGTTACCCAATCCGCTCGACCCGTAAGTTATTGGTTGTATTGCGTTATACGCACCCGAAGCTTGGATTGCAGAACCAGACTTTACAATCGCTTCACCAACAGGGTAATGTTCGTTGCTCGATTCTATCACCTGCTTTGCCGATGACAACAATGTCGTCGTTTCAGAACGATCAAACGTCATTCTTGACGTAATTCCGTAAGAATTACAAGTCGATGTACGCACGCAACCATCAGCTTCAACTAGCGGCCAGAGAAAGTCAAACAGAAAACCAACCGCCAAGCTTGACCGATAAGCGGAATGTGGCGTCCCACTTTCAGGAGAAACCGCAAACCTTATTAACTTAACCGCTTCATATATCACATCAACACTTAACATTTTCCCAACAAGATAGTTTTCAACTGTGCTTGCGCTTATCGCGTGTTTAACACCAAAAGAACCAAAAGCAAGACGAACACTGTTAATTCTAACGCCTCTATCACATACAGACGTTTCAGCCAAAAACGCAGCGTTTAAATAAGCTAATGCGTTTCCAAGAGGACGTGGAGAAGCACGATAAGTTTGAAATATAACTTTATCATTCGCTTTTTCCGAGAATCCGTTTTTGGTTGGTTTCGGGTACGGAACGAACACACTTAAAAGCACGGTTCTTGAATCTAATGCAGGCTTTTCAAGAAACTCCTCAAGTGTAAGAATTTCCTTTTTTACCCCCGTCAAGATGCTAACTTTCGACTTCACCGCAAGAAGTACCGTAGCAATATCGGAAGGAAAATTCTTTCTTTGCGCCATTACCAAATTTCCGCCTATACTCGCTACATTCCGGATGGATTCAGAACCAATTTTCTCCAAATGGGATGCGATTTTCTTGAACACCGCATCATCATTTATTTCTCCGTTTAAAGCTAAGATTAATTTTGAGATCGAAACGGTCGCTCCGACTTCGATATGCGAGCCGGCTTTCTTGATTGTGGAAAGTTCCGGAATAAACCGAAGGTCAATGTACGTGTCATACTGATCGGTTTCCTTATAATAACCGGCTCCAGTGTTACCAGCAACTAGTTTTACCATTACACCGTTGTCAGCAGAGTTGTATTCCACCAAACTCGTGAGTTCCTCTATCGAACGTGGACTATACCAAGACTTGTTTCGATTATTTAAAACTGTTGTCGATTCGTATTCGTTTTTCAAGAACTCGGGATAAGTAATTATCTGTTTCGGATCATAGAATGGCAGTTTATGAAGTTTGGTATCGTTTTTACGGAATGAGTTAAGTCCCAAATCTTCCATATCGACATCGGCTGCGAAACTTTTGCATACGTCAGCGATCGGACGGTAACCCGTGCATCGACATAGATTACCGGAAATCGATTTTTCGGCTTCTGAGACGGTGAGTTTGGAGAAACCAAGAGCGGGTTCGGGCCGATAGGTTTTTTCTGAGTTAACGAGCGCGGAAAAGAGTGACATGCACATCCCAGGGGTGCAGAAACCGCATTGAGACGCGTGGAAACCGGCGAAACGTTCGTGAATGGGATGAAACCCGTCTTTGATGTTGCCAAGACCTTCAGTTGTAGTGATTGAACTCATGTTTATGCTGCAAAGAAGTGTGAGACATGAACTGATTGTGTAATCTTCGACTTGTTTGAGCTTGGGATTGAACTTGGATAGTAGAACGTTACAAGCCCCACAACCACCTACAATTGGAAAATTCATAATATACAAAAGCTTCAAATTGACATGAAATGTCTCAAAAAAAACCAAAGTGAACAACATTGTTAGTAAAGATCATGGGTGGTGCCAAATGACTCATTTAGACACTTTTTAAGTTAACAAGTTTATAATAGTTTCCCGTTTTGACCCGTTGACTGATTTGAGGTTACTTAAACTAACCCGTTGACTACTTGTAGCGGATAAAAATAAACCCATATACAATTTACTTTAACCAAAATAACCCATTTTTGAATAGTGGGTCACGATTACCACCTATAACCATTACATCCCAAATGATGAATTCTCATATCTACTAACTTAAACGCTTTTTAAGTTAAAAGGTTTATAATGTACCCGTTTTGACCCGTTGACTAATTTGAGGTGATCCAAATAACCCTTTTTAAGTTGGCAAGTTTATAATGTACCCGTTTTGACCCGTTGACCTATTTGAGCCGAACCAAATTGACCCGTGATCCAAATAAACTCATATACAATTTAGGGGCTGTTTGTTTACCTCTTAACGAGACTCTTAATGGTTCAGACCTCTTACTGGTTCAGCACTTAATGGTTCAGACTGTTTGTTTCATGAGACATTTGTCTCTAAGTAGTTAAGCATTATGCTGAGTCTGAATGATTAAGATCTCTAATCTGAATTGGTTAGACATTTTCCTCTGAACGGTTAAGCATTATACTGACTCTTAATAGTTCAGACATCTTACTGGTTCAGCACGCATTTAATGGTTCAGACCTCCTACCTAGTTAGGACTTAACTATTCAGGAGTTGCCAAACGGCCCCTTAGTTTTACCAAGTCAACCCATTTTTTTAACAATGATCATAATTACCACCTACAATTATGACATCCCAAATGACAAATTCTCACATCTACACCACAAAACTCAAATGAAAACTTCACTTAATCACACACAAAAGCACAAAACAAACAGAATCAAAATCAAACCTTCACCGCAACCAAGCTTAACACTCTTGAAACGAGTATGAGACCGCAAGAACTGAAGCAGAGTGGTTGAAGGGTCCACTTCAGAGAGCTCAAAACGCTCACCATTCACAGCAAACACCAATCTTTGTGTGGATATAAGTTGGGTATCTGTATCTATATCTTCCATTGTTGTTGTGGGGAAGAACAGTCGATGAAGTGAAGCAAATCTGAGTACGGAAAGTGAGGAATGTGAGTGATGTGTAACTACTACTACCTAAAAGTCTTCGACTTTTGCGAATCTTGTTCTTAAGGTTAACTTTATGTGTATATGTTCACATTGTAAAATATACGTATAGGCAACCGCCTCTTAGATAAGAACAAATGCCGCCCGTATAAAGGGCTAAATGAAAGAATCATGATAACAACGATGGGGAAATAAAATATCTAATGGCTTTTTGTTGAAGTTACATCACTACATCTAGAAAATTATAAAACTTTTAGTATTTTTTTTTTAACGGGTAAGAGAACCAATTCTGAGCACTTTTTGGACATCCACTTGATCAAACGGAGTATTCCAAGAGTAACCCGATTCCACAACCAATTCAGGAGAAAATCTGGTAACCCACTCCCGTAAGCACGACGGTAAAATTACTGGTAAAACCCATTTGGCTCAAGGATCGAGCCCAGATTTCTCCTGTCTTTTGTCATTGCCCACCAGTAACTTCCTCTTCACTAAGTGGAAGTTGAAGTTGCATCTTTCAAGAAAAATACAAATCTTTCATCACTTGATCTAGAGATTAATGATACTTTTATTATTTTTTTATGTTTATGTTTTTTTTTTAATTTAGACTATGGTAGTTGATGCTTGACTAGATAATTCTAGGATGTTGTGAGATTTATTTATGTTACATGAGGGTTATGATATTCTGGCTAGTGTTAATGTCGCAGGTTTTTAAACACGTATTATATTAATAAAATCTTTTTTGGTAAGCAAAGCTTTGTTATCTTATTTATGCTTTGATTTTTTGAATCGTAACTTATGATCATTATAAATGGGCGTTTTAACATGATGATTTGAAGAATGTTCTAATGTAAAATATTTTACGTGTTTCCAATGGGACATCGTGATGGCAAGTGGCGTAGTTATAATCAAGAGGTTTTAGATCTCACGTATTTATTTAAAAAATCTAGAAATTCCTATTTAAGAGATTTTACGTGTATTGTGACCATGACAATCTATCAGTCTATCTTACTCAAATCTCTAGATGACCGTTCAAAAAGAAGACACTTATTTTATGCATGGTTGATACGAATTTATAGCCTAGCAAAAAAATTAATGTATGTAAAGCATTTATGCTCAAACATGTAAGACATAGGTCACTAAGCCTATTTGGTATGATGGGCAAAGGTAATGAGTCGTTTTCTACTATGTGTCTGTCACGTAAGCAGAGAGGGCTTTGCCCTCCAAAACCCTAAAATCATAAGATGGTGAGTAAGGACAAAGGGCATTTTCATCACACTACGTGTCACCCTCTCATTGGCTAACATAAAAAAAGTCAAGTCAAACTCAAGGAGCATATGTGCCCCCCCCCCCCCCCCCCCCCGCGCGGGTGCACGCCAGGTAGGCAAACGTCTAGACTCACATAGTCACATTTATGATGTAGTGGATTTTTGTTTTATTGTTTATGATTTTGTTGCAATGAAAAAGGTGTAGGGATAAGCTAATGTATAAAGTGCACTTAAGTTAGAAAGTGTAAAAAGTAATTATATATGAAGGAACTCAACTCAAAATTACGTATGAAGAAATAACATGAAAAATTACGCACGAATGAAATCAAAATTACGTAAGAGGGAAATAACAAATGAAAATTACGTATGAAGTAAATCCAAAATTACATCACCTAAAAAATCATTTGTATACTTTGTACGCCAACAATCCTTTGTATATAAACCTTTTATGAAACGCAATGATAATGTTCAGTTTGTCATGTTTTTGAAACTTACCATTCATAAGTTAACATTTTCGCTGATAATAAAATTTTTAACTTAAAAATGTTGCAATCGACTACTTTTAAGAAAAATAAGGGTGTTACACTTTATTAAGGGTGTGTACGGTTCGGTTCGGTTTTATGGTAAAACCAAACTGTAACTGAAATGTCCGGTTTTCGGTTTTTTAAAATCGTTATGTTTCAGATTTTCCAGTTTTAGCAAAGGTTCGGTTCGGTTTTTCAGTTTTTTTTTTTTTTTCGATTTTTGAAGCAAAATTATGTAAGATTAAAAAATAAATAGTATAATCCAAAATTTAAGAAACTTTCTTAGATGTTTACATTTAAGTTATTATATTTAACCTTTGTAATTAATATTGTTCACCTTAACCTAATTTTCAATCTTTTTTTATGTATCTCCAATTTTTATATTAAGACATTTTCATTTATAATACTTTGGAGATTATTTAATTTTTATATTAAATTTTGTTATTTCTTGTAGACAAAAGATAAATTATTTTAATTATAAATAAATATGCTGATGTTTTTATTGTAAATACTTAACATTCAAGAATAAAATTAATAATTCCTACCAGCATGGGTTTATACACTTAAACAACTTAAACTTAAACATAAGAATACATAGACTAGGCCTACTATTGTAACTTATCGGTCCCGATTCAATTTTTTCGGTTATTGAATATGGTTATCCGAAAACCAAACTGAAATTTTTGGGTATTAAAAATCCAAAAACCGAACCGTCGGTTTTCGTTTCGGTTCGGGTATTTCGTGGTTGTAAAACAAGGTCTCCAAGGCCGAGTACTCTTCGAGTAGTCGCCACAAGTTAGGTTGTCGAGGCGACTTTCTTTAACTCCGCCTAAATACTCAGAATCGATCAAACGCGGTCAACCTCGGCTATAATCGGATCTAGTAGGTCAACTCGAGCCGAGTTTGACTTAAAAAAAAAACATAATTTTTATACCTATCATATTAAAGAATGAATATCATCTTCACGTATTTTGTATTAAATGTTAGTTAAAATAATGTCATTTGACATATATTGAATTTCCGAAAACTAATGTCTTTATAATTTAACATGTCTAAGTACTCCCCGAGAACTCTCCGCCTAGACCAAGTACTCTCAACTCCCCGATCGACCGACTAAGGAACGCCTAACGACTTTTGCAACCTGGGTTATTTAGGTTGTGGTTCGGTTATTTCGGTTTTCTGCTCACCCCTACATCTTATATACCATTAGATGTGTTCAGTATTCGAATCAGACTCAAAAAAACTCGAAACTCGAAATTCAGCTCGATTTGAATTTGAATTTGAAGTTCAAATTCGGATTTTGAAAATGCGAATTAAGTCTTTGAATATCCAATTGTGATTTTCGATTTGATTCGAATTCAAATTATGCATTTTGTTGTTATTTTTATACAGCCTGTAATAGGTATCTGGTTCACTGCTTTAGGTATCAGTACTATGGCTTTCAACCTAAATGGTTTCAATTTCAACCAATCAGTAGTTGATAGCTAAGACCGTCTTATTAACACTTGGGCTGATACCATTAACCGTGCTAACCTTGGTATGGAAGTTATGCATGAACGTAATGCTCATAATTTCCCTCTAGACTTAGCTGCTATTGAAGCTCCATCTACAAATAGATAAGACTTTAGTCTGATTGTATATGAGTTTTTGAACTAAAAAAGGAGCAATAGCTTCCCTCTTGATAAAACAAGAAGGCGTTATGACTCCTTTTTATTTAGTACTATCTGCCTTACATACATAACTATTTACACACACAAATAATGTTTTCTAAAGAATAAGGATCTATTTTATATTTGGGCCTATTATTTACTAACATTCAATATTTAACACTCCAACCCGAATTCGATAAACAACTACCTTGAAATGTACATACTAATTTTTCTAAAATCTAAAAAAAAAGAATAAACGATCAACCAGCTTTATATCAATTGTAGATGACCATTTCGGTTGTTGATTTATAATATTTTTGTCAATTTTCGTGAACTTGTAATTGGGATGTTACCACATTGAATATTTTCTTGGATGTTTTGGATGTAGTTTTTTATGTGATTGATATATTTAGTATTTGAATCAAATTTGATAAACTCGAAATTTGAATTCATATTTAAGTTCGGTCTGAATTCAGTAATCGTATTCAAACACAGCTTTAATGGAAAGCCCCAAAACCTCAATTTGTAATTTATTAGTATGTTTCTGTTAGAAATATAATCGTTGCATTAGTTATTAAACTTTAGTTATGTTTATTATGATTATTTGGACATGTAAGTATTTATAACATATAATTAGGACATTTACTTATAAGATTAGATGATAAGCGGTTTAGGATGATAAGCGGGTCAAGCACTCAAGTCAAACTGTCATGGCAGTTACCCGCCAAAAGTTAACCGCCATTATGTATGTTTAAATAGTTATTGCCGGGAAACATTTTCCGGTTATCAAGACATTTTCTCATTCGCTGAAAATTGTCCAGTTTATTCGTTTTGATTTCTCTGCAAGTTTATCTTTGCATTCGTTCCTTGATTTACAAAGAAACATCATCATGTCTGCAATTATGAATCAATCTTCCGCTGTAAATGTTTACGATGATGTTTCGGTTTTCCAACAAAGTGGTATCAGAGCCACTTCAAGGAATCAATCTGAAATCAGACCAAACTCTACCACTCTCCCTTGTCAACACTGCACCGATGAACAAAATGAAAGAAACAGGCGAAACTCTCGCATAAGGCTTTGTTATTATTGTCACTTACCGGGTCATCAAATCTACAACTGTAAGGCCAAAGAAAATGATGAAGCAACACAACTATTAAAGCAAGCTATCAATGCCGGGATTAGACGACAAGAAGAAGATATACACTGCCAAGATGAAATGACTATCACTGGTACCGATGGTGGACAATGGGCAGAGATATGGTATGTTAATCCATCGTTTAATCATCATTTTTCAGGAAATATTAATGTTTTTAAAAGGGTAAAACATATGATGGGAGTAGAAACAAGATCTGGTATGAACAATTTTCTGTTCATAAGAGGGGTAGGATCGGTAGAAATGAAAACAGGAAACGAAACACTAAACATACAAAGTGTTTTTTATTCACCGGAAATCGACCGGAATGTACTTAGTCTTGATCAGTTAACGTTACAAGGCTATACGGTCAGAAAGTCCGGTGATAAATGTAAGATATATCCTATGTTTTCATCACCGGTTGTAAATTCAAGAAATGAAACAAGTGGGTTAACAAGAGAAGAGGAATTGGGTTTATATGAAAAACGGAGATTACAAGATCTGAAAGATGTGGATGATGAATTTAAGGAGGCATATCTGAATTCGTATTTCGAAACCTTAAATGTTTCGAGTGAAGATGATAATAACTGGAATAGATTGATTTTAAAATCACTAAGATTCCAGGAATTTGCTGATTGTAAAGCCTTGATTAACATGCTCGACGACCGAGAATATGTTTTCAAATATAAAGTTGAACTTCAAAACAAATTTGAAGAAATGGTTCGGTGGTTCCTAAACGGTTACATGGGAATCACATCAAGACCTGTTCCTCCCTACACTACTGATCAAAAGAAAATAGACCTGTTAAGTCTATACATTCTAGTAGCAAGTGAAGGTGGATACCGAGAAGTTACAACCGAAAACACATGGCCAATCATAGCAAAGGATTTAGGCTTCGGATATGAAGATGGTGATTATATGAGAATAGTATACGCAATGTATCTTGATGTTTTAGAATATTACTATAAATTCAAAACAGTTCAAAACAAGGTACAAGTGAAGGAAATGATTAATGATAATGCTGGTTCATCTCGAGGCTGCCATAGGAGGACTGGAAGTGCAGATAAAGTTCAAGAAGGTGCTGCAAGAAATGATCAGAATGATGCTGGATCGTCTCGATGCTGTTACAGAAGGATCAGAAGTGCAGAAGATGTTCGAGAAGATGCTGCGAGGAATGATCAAGCCGGTGCTGGTTCAATGCATTATGCATTGTTTGCTGAGAATGGATGGGCAGACAACTGGAATGTACACAAGAGGAGGAAAAGATTTAACTTCAATCACATAAAGAAAGCGGTGGACGATGCCAACCAAAGTGTGATGCAGCAAGGATCAAACATAACCAAAGTTTAAGGGGGTTGTGTTAGAAATATAATCGTTGCATTAGTTATTAAACTTTAGTTATGTTTATTATGATTATTTGGACATGTAAGTATTTATAACATATAATTAGGACATTTACTTATAAGATTAGATGATAAGCGGTTTAGGATGATAAGTGGGTCAAGCACTCAAGTCAAACTGTCATGGCAGTTACCCGCCAAAAGTTAACCGCCATTATGTATGTTTAAATAGTTATTGCCGGGAAACATTTTCCGGTTATCAAGACATTTTCTCATTCACTGAAAATTGTCCAGTTTATTCGTTTTGATTTCTCTGCAAGTTTATCTTTGCATTCGGTCCTTGATTTACAAAGAAACATCATCATGTCTGCAATTATGAATCAATCTTCCGCTGTAAATGTTTACGATGATGTTTCGGTTTTCCAACAGTTTCTTATGTTTTGGCATGAAGTAACATAACTAAGTTAACTAACTTATTTAGAATAAGAGTTAAATAGGAAGGAATCAACTTATGTGACAAAAGTGATCAAATAGCAAACATGAGGGGGTTGAAATGGCAAGTGTTAAATTGGCTTTTATCTAAAGAAAATCCCTATACATGTATATGTGTGTCGCCATTTAGAGGAGAAAATCCTCTAAAGAACAAGGTATGCAATTCAGCCAAATCAAGGTCAAACTAGGTGTTAAAAACCTTGCATGATTAAGGAATTCTCACCATCTAATCACCAAAATCTAAGGTAAGTTGTAGAATGTCTTTTGGTGGTGGTTTTCATGTTAGAGAATTGTTGAAGAATAAAAGTCTTGTATGAATTCTAACACTACAACATTAGTTGATATAATATTTGTGTTTGGACTCACTAGATTAGTAAGTATGTGGGTGTAATTTGAGTAATTAATAAGTTTGAATGAAGGTTCATGAATGGTGTGTAGTGGGTTTTCAACATGGGATGAAACCATGATTATTATTAGTTAATTTGGTTTATTAGCTTAAATAATTCGAATTTATGCTAGCTATATGTTAATGGTTTCATGAAATTTGTTGATTAGTAAGAAAAGTGGTGCTTGATGCTATGCGCTAGGAAGTTAAGCATGGTATACATGTACATTGTGCCTTTTATATGATACTCACACCAAGTGTTTATGAAAATGACTCAAAGAAAGTGGAAATTAGAATTGTAAAGAGTTACAGGCCTGTTTTGTAAAAATCGTATAAAATCACATAAATTCATGTGTAGACAAGCCTTATATGTTCGGAAAGCCCTCCGAGAATAATTTATTACATATTTGAACATGAAGACCTGGTTCAGGTGTTAAATAGGTCAAAATTTACAATTCTGGCAGCTATGTTGTTTTCTTAGCATGTTGTTTGGGACCATTTTGTGTGTTGTCCTGATCTTTGAAAAAATCATATAAAATCATAAAAAATTGTTAGAAGGTGTACCATATATGCTTGGAATGGTATTTGAGCTCTTTAGAATCCATATTTGAACATGAAAAGCCGATTTAAATGTTAGGTCATTTGAGACCGTTGGTACTTGTTTTAGATGGTTCTGGATTGGTTTGGTTAAGTTTATTAAGCTTTAGAAAGTCTAGGGGCTAAAATTGTAATGTTTTGATAGTAGCAAATCTGACTTGGTGTAATTAAGATGCCAGCATAATTATAATTATGCTGGCAAGTCAGATCCTGTATAAACTCATGTAATGGTGCCCTAGCTAAGGTTTTGGCTAGTTTCTTTGGTGAAAATTCTAGTGTTGTGATCTTCTTGTTATTTCTTGTGCTTAATCCGATTTCCAGGAGCTTGTTAACGTTTATATCAGTTGGGAATTCATACAACACTTGTTGTTAATCATCAAACCAAAATCTTCATCTTCATCTTCATCTTTTGATTTTTCTTGACTTTTACTTATTCAAACACCTAATCAATAGGTGTTTTGGACTAAAACAATCAACCACTGTGATCCGGATTGATATTGGGATCTACAATTTGGTATCAGAGCCTTAGTGCTCTTGATTGTTGTGTTCTTGTTAAGATTCTTCAAGTTTTGAAGGTTTTTCAAAAGTTTCAAGTTTTTCAAATTTTTGGGCTTAAAATGGATTGATTTGGTGTGTTTAATTGATAGGTTGTTGTTAATCAGTGATTAGGGAGTCATTTTGGACATTTTGATGCAAAGAAACATGGTTTTTGAGTCGTTTTTGGGCGATTAGAGGGTTTTAGTTCGTGTTAAACCCTCTGGTCAGCGTAGATAAACTTGAATACAGCGGATTTATTTTGAATATAGCGAAATTATTTTGAAGTCAGCAGACTTAATTTGAAGTTAGCGGAATTAATTTTGAGGTCAGCGGAATTAATTTTGAATACAGCAGAATTAATTTTGAAGTCAACGGAATTATTTTGAATACAGCGGAATTATTTTGAATGCAGCGGAATTATTTTGAACACAGCGGAATTATTTTGAACACAGCGGAATTATTTTGAATACAGCGGAATTATTTTGAATACAGCAAATTTAGTTTGAATACAGCAAATTTAGTTTGAATACAGCAAATTTAACTTGAATATCGCATAATTAACAATTTCGCCGATCAAACACAAGCGAAATTGTTAATTACCGGCGAAATAGCGTCATTGACCCTGTAGCGAATTTATCGAAGGCGACTTCGAGGACAGTGATAAAGAACCACAACGTTTTTATCACGGTGATCGGCGAAATTAGCCAAACTAACGTGTTTGTTGTATGTTCCAGCGGAATTAGCTATTTTCTCTTGTGCAGGATTCTCACCCTGTCCGGCGAAATTATCTCATCAGCGAAGATATCAGCGTAGTCTTCTGTGTCCTTGTGTTTCCAGATAGTTCTTCGGCGAAATTAATCACGTTTCCGGTGAAATTGCTCTTCATCCAGCAAATCAGCGAAATTAGTGTCTGTTCAGCAAAATTTTGTCAAAAACCAATCAAAACGTCTTTGAATCAATTGAACCTAATCGCTCAAGCTGAACTTGAGATCGGAAATTCTACAAGACCACCAAAGTTGAAAGGAGCTGAAGATTTCGGTACTTGGAAGAATCGAATCAAGTCATTCTTCGAATTTACTGACTACAGCCTATGGCTTTCTGTCATCGCTGGACCCCACGTTCCAACGGTGGTTCGAGGAGATTTGATAGTCAATAACGACGACCCCACAACCTTCACCGATGAAGATAAAGCTCTAATCCAACGCGACCGTCGTGCGCTTGCTGCCTTAACCATGGCGTTGTCAACTGATGACTGTAACATGTTTGAAGAATACAGAACTGCAAATGAACTATGGCACGCTTTGATCGAACACTACGAGGGAAATGAAGAGCTGATTGAGAGCAAAAGAGACATGGTGCAGAAGCAATACGACATGTTTGGTGGAATTCGTGGAGAAAGGCTTTCTGATCATATTAGTCGTTTTCTGAATATGATGACCAAGATGAAGAAGGCAGGAAATCCTGTCACTAATCGTGCTGCCATAAAGAAGCTTCTGGATTCGCTTCCCAAGGAATGGAGTCTTCAGTACATGATGATAAAAAGGGATTTCCTCAACAACCCAAATCCTGTCACTCTGTCCGATCTAATCAACACTCTGAAGGCCTTTGAAATGGACGTCAACAAACGCGAAATGAATACAGCTGGTTACTCCCCAAAGGCAGCTCAGACCTCTACTGGACTAAAGAATGTGGCGTTTCTAGCTTCTGGAGCCACCAGTAAACAAGCCTCAGAGATGTCCTACTTTAACGTTTCCACAAGCGCGTCAAAGGCTCAACAATCTAGTGATAAGGCTGCTGTAGTTGGTGATACTCAAGCTTTGAAAGTGTCAACTGAACATGTGGCACTTTTTAACATGTTTTTGAGTAGCTATGAAGCTCTAATGTCGGGGGAACTCAAGAAGGAGATGCTCACTGCTGAAGACATGTATCAGGTTGATCCTGATGACATGGAGGAGATGGATTTGAAGTGGCAGATGGCTATGATCACTTTAAGGTTGAAGAAGTTTTGGGATAAGACTGGAAAGCGTGTGGGTCTTGGAAAAGCTGGTTTTGACAAATCCAATCTGAGATGTTACAACTGCAAGAATCTTGGTCACTTCAAGCGTGATTGCCCCTTGTTAAAGGAAGGAAACATTGAAGCCACTCCTGCTGTGAAACAAATCACTATCGAAGAAAACAAAACCAATTCGTCTCCCAACACACCAAAAGCTCTCGTTGTTGAAGATTATGATTGGGGTGAAGAAATTGCTGAGGCGAAGGAACAAGTCAACAAAGCTCTCATGGCAAAGATCTCAAGCGGGTCGTCATCAAAACAATTTGAGAAACAGACTGCTGGAATCCCAAAGGGGGATAACATTGCTGACAAGGGTCTGAAAAGCATTCTCATCTCCCCGGAGCCTGAGAAAGGAAAGAACTCTGAAGAAGATGAGAAACCCAAGGAGCATGTTCCTAAGGAGTCATCTGATGAGAAGAAAGAAAAAGTCTCAGCAGCAGCAATGAAAACAGAATCCTCCAAAGAAAAAGCTGACAAAGACTTGGTAAATAGTATTCCACATAACTTTAAAGTAAAGTTATGCACACCAGCATGCGTTGATGTCGTGGCACATTACAAGTCTCTAAATCTAGAATTTGAGAGACAAAAAGACAAAGCTTTAAAATTTAACAAAGAGCTTAAACAGAACGAGGCCGCATATCAGAGAAAGTTGAATTCAACTTTAGCTGAAATGCAAACTCTAAAAGAATTTGTGTTTAGAAAAGATTTTATCATTAACGATCTCAGAGATAGACTAGAAAAAGCTTTGAACGAAAAGAATAAATTGCAAATTATCATAGACAAATGGAATGTCAGTCAAAAGGCCTTTACTGACATCAAAAATTGCCAACGACCAACGTATGTGAAAGACGGGATCGGGTATAAGGATAGGCAAGGAAATGAAAGAAAACTCTTCTTTCCACCACATAGCAAAAACTATTTGCCTATGCCAACCCCTCATCCTGAAAATGATCTCATTGATAAAAAGGCCTCTGTAGAACAAAACGACTCTTTTGAAAACGAAACAACCGCTAATATTTCTAAAAGTAATGCAGATCCAATTGTGTGTAAAGAAGATGTGTGCGATGAGGATGGAGACTGCGGCAGTTCAAAAATAGGGATAGGTTATTCAGGCGACAGTTATTCCACCGTTAACTGGTTCGCCTGGAACTGTGATAAGAGAAATAATATTCGGGATGACTGTAAGGGCCATGTGCCTACATTTAAGACCCGTGATCATGAACATGTTATGTTTGAATGTCATGATTTAAATTCTGCATTTTGTGATGATAAAAATGTGTGTGAATCTCCTATATTTGTGCCAGAATTGAAAAAGAATAGTTTTGGAAAATTCCTCACCGAGGAAATTCCAGAATTTATTCCATCTCGAACAGGTAAAACAGATTCAGAAAAGGAAGTCACTGAAGAAAGCAACGAAGAATATTCAAACATTTCTGCCTCAGAAAAGGAAGAAGAAACTTCAAGTTCTGACGAAGATCAAGAATCAGAAAATTCAGGTGAAGATCAAAGTGAAGATCAAAGCTCCGAAGATTCAAGTGAAGAAATTACAGACGAGACAAATGAAGATCAAAGCTCAGAAAATTCAAGTAAAGATCAAGTATCAGAAATTTCATCAGACCCCGACAATGATGGAGACTGTTCAGAAGATGAAAGCGGTATAGACAAGAAAATGAAGAAAGTCAAAAGTTCAAGCTGCAAGGATTCATCATCATCAGACAACATCTCATGCAGCTCGAGACTTTCATCACATACTTTATCCTCTAACACATCAACCTCCAAAAGTAAAAGAGCAAATTGCAAAAGATGTTTTCGCTGTGGTCATTTAGCACACACTGCGAAACATTGCAAAGCAAGAAATTTCCTGAACTTGAACATAATTTTGCCAAAAGTTTCACAGAGCAGTTTGATAATCTTAAGAAAACAGTCAAAAACTTAGTTAACTCAAATTGTTTCTGGAAACGAAAAGAAGATATCATGATTCAAAATCATGATAGATTAAAATTGAAGCAAGTATGGCTTCCGAAAACTAACTAACTTTTGTTTCTTGTTTAATTGTTGTATACTAGAATAAAATTGCTTCGGGTGGTGATGGAGCTCATTCGACACATGATGGATATTGAAGGGGCTTCTCAAAGACTGCAGACTCGTAAATGAATAAAATTGCTTCGGGTGGTGATGGAGCTCATTCGACACATGATGGATATTGAAGGGGCTTCTCAAAGACTGCAGACTCGTCAATGGTGAATTTATATCGCTTACCGGTGCTGAAAAAGGAGGAGAGCTAGCTGAACTTGGACGAAATCACTCTAAGAAGATATTCACTGTGCTCCAATTTAGTGCTAACATCCTATGAGAGCATCACAAATTCAGCTCCTCACAACAAAGAGCTGACATCCCCATAGAAGTCTTCGATAAAGACTCGTTGCAACCAGTTGGTAACCTGGTTGGAAATCGTTAATTTCCTTGAGTGGAAATGAATTTAGCCGTTTATCATTGTTTGTACATACTCTATCGTTTAAGTGTTTGTTAAAAAAAACGTTCGTTTAAATAAAACAAGTATCTTAAAACGTTGCCCAACAAAAAGATTTTCTAGTCTTTAAAATTTCATTTTCGGGCAATGGTCTTACGAAAATAAAAATTTTAGGGGGATATTCCAGAAAATCAAATCAGATGCTTGTGTCTGACTCCTGTTAGAAGAAATGATAGAAAATTTCTAACACTTTGTCATTTCTTGAAAAACAGAAAACAAAAGGAATCGGGGTACCAAGCAACGACGTGTCGGTAGATTCAGCATTACCAACGAGTAAACTGCTATTAGGTTGCAAAACATAACATCTACACAAGGATTCTGGCTTTTCTCAGGCATTACGCATCATAGTGGGTAACATGTTGCGGCATATGGCTTAATGGTCTTAAATCTTGCGTTGATAGATTGCTAAAGTCTGAGATCTCGGGTCTTTATATTGGTTTTTCATTCGGGGATATCATAGTTGTTCTTCTGCTGCATCCAGATACATGCTGACCTAGACGCTATGATATCTTTTCATAATAAGTGCCAAAAATGGCCAAAACCCTTCATAATAAGTGCCAAATATGGCCAAAAGATGGATTAGTTTGGTCTCTCTGCTGTACGAAAGTACTGACCTGTTCACCAAACTATCTATCATCAAATCGTACCAAATCTGGTATCTGTCTCCGCCCTCGGTAGTTTTTGGGATCTCTGCTGTACGAAAGTACTGACCTGATCTCCACTCTATCGTTGAAAAAGAATGAATCCAATATACTCACCTGTTATGAGGAACCTTTGTGCATACCTTGATCGCGGGGGTATGTCCTGATGTGGGACTCACGGGCGTAATGATTCTATTTTCAATAGCTTATGTGGGGGCCATAGAATTCTTGTCAATATTACCAAAAACATGATAAACACGCACACCGAAAGCATGTTGAAAGAAGGATGCATGGATTTAAGCGGACAAACATACTGGCAGTTTTTCTTGTGCCTTGATTTGCTAAAAAAAAATTAAAAAAATTAATTAATACGGATCTGACAAGTGTTGACAATATGATCTTTTGCAGGAAAGTCGACGAGTGTTTAATAAAAAATAAAAATAATAAAAAAAAGAGGAATATCCCAATCTTTGAAATGAATATCGAAGTCCAAATTGCCCAAGTTTTAAGTGTTTAAGCGGACAATATGGGCACGTTTTTCGAGAAAGTTTGAAATTTGCATCTGACCGGCGTAATTGTCTAAATGTCAGAAATATGTAGCGTTCTTACCTGCGTATTTGTCTACGCCTTTGTAAATATTTTTATTTCTTTCATTACTACTTCTATCCTTTGTAAATATAGCATTATAGCATTATCTAACCTTCTCATTTTGCAATCCAGATCTCACTTAGCTCGTTTGTGTGTTTCAGAACACAAGAACTGTTAGAAACGAGATCAAGAGAAGCGGGATGGTATAGGATTGAAGATATATTCTGCATATGTTCTCTTTGAAGTCTCTCACACTGAAACGAAGAACAAGATATTGAAGAAGATCCCCAACAGGTTGCAAAAAGCAGAGACAAACGAAAGAAAAGGCGGGGTGACTCGGTACTACAAGCTAATCTTGAGATGCAAACATTACCCGCGTAGGGATACACGTGAGCTGTGAGAAAGGTGAGAGAAAGAAAGACTGAGATGATGGAGATCTTATTCAAAAATTGAAGAACAAAAGGAATGTGATGAATCTCGAGAGAAGAAAGAAGCTATCATCAATCACCTGCTCCAAAAGTCACAGATCTTTCATCAGAATCAAAAGTTTGAGAGATTCAATCTCCGACATCATCCACATACAATGTCACAATGGAGGACGCAAGTGAAGCTGATATCAAGAAAACTCAATCACAGCACAACGTCGGAAAAGTAGCAGTAAATCCTGAAACCAGAGTCAAAGAATGAAGATGCTCAAGTACGCAACGGTCTAGGGGGAATATTGTTAGACCATTTTGAGACCGTCGGTACTTGAGTCGCTTAGGGTCCAAAACGCTAAACAAGAATGAAGAACTATCAAGTACGCAACGGTCTAGGGGGAATATTGTTAGGTCATTTGAGACCGTTGGTACTTGTTTTAGATGGTTCTGGATTGGTTTGGTTAAGTTTATTAAGCTTTAGAAAGTCTAGGGGCTAAAATTGTAATGTTTTGATAGTAGCAAATCTGACTTGGTGTAATTAAGATGCCAGCATAATTATAATTATGCTGGCAAGTCAGATCCTATATAAACTCATGTAATGGTGCCCTAGCTAAGGTTTTGGCTAGTTTCTTTGGTGAAAACTCTAGTGTTGTGATCTTCTTGTTATTTCTTGTGCTTAATCCGATTTCCAGGAGCTTGTTAACGTTTATATCAGTTGGGAATTCATACAACACTTGTTGTTAATCATCAAACCAAAATCTTCATCTTCATCTTTTGATTTTTCTTGACTTTTACATATTCAAACACCTAATCAATAGGTGTTTCGGACTAAAACAATCAACCACTGTGATCCGGATTGATATTGGGATCTACATTAAATGTTAAAGATGTCAAAATGTGTTCTGAATAGCTTATGCACAAAAGTGCAGCATTGAAAATGTGGCTTTTATAAAAGTTTAACTAATGACAGATAATTAAGCCCAGGTTGGTCTAGATATGGATATGAATATGACTTTGATGAATGATTCACACTTAATAAGGTGTGGTTAAGACTCTAAGGTACTTGCATATAGAACAATGCAAGTAGTTGCATTAACGGGAACAAGAGGGAACAAATTGTTAGTGCATCTATATATGTCAATTAGCAGTTTAACGTTTAAAAGTTAAGTTAACCTATAATATAATTTATTGATAAATGTGGTATAAAAAAACCATAAGGTGTGATGGTCATGATATTGGATGAATAACCTAATCATCTTGTGGATATGATGTGATAATTTGACTCTTCTAAATTAGAACCACTACTAGGTGGGAGCTTAAAAAGGAATTAGTCAAATGGGTCAAGTATGCAATGAAACTCGAATGGACGCAAGGTAAGTAAACCTTACGTCTTCTGTAATAGAACCACTACTTGTGTGATGGAAAATATGTTGGTTAATAATAAGGGTTACTATAATAGATTAAAATAACTAAGAATCAGATGTTGTTCGCGGGTAAATTGTTAAGATAAGATCATATTGTCGCAACCCCCGCCCCCTATCTGTCCCGGGAACGGGCGGCCGCGAGAATCAATATTGGTGGTATCGGTGTTTATCAATTATTTGGCAGAGGAAATTACATCAGAACCGTAGTTAGGAAATATTTTATCAGAGTAAATACCACAAATTTATAATATTAAACATATTGGGATAAAACCCAAGTTTTCATTACAAACTGATTTATAGAGATAATCTCTATTTTATTGAATAAAACATCTTCTTTTATTTAGGTAACTTTTATAGCCACTTTTCCAAGCCCTCAGTGCTGTCCAGCTGGCTTCTAGTTGGCTTTCACATTTTGTTACCTGAAACGCGTTTAAAAACATTTTGTCAGTGGGAAATACTGGTGAGTGAATCTCAGTTTAATCAAGAAGAGTTTTATCAATTTACAGTATTGAGAGCGATTACAATGTTTACATCTACACAATTACTCATTCAGTACTGTCAATCCTGACTGGTGGGTCATATTACTCATTGGCTAACTCTTTGTCCAATGGTAACGTGTTCCACATTTTGTATACAAAACCCCAATATACCGGCAGTAATTGAAGAATTACAAAGACTCAATCACTGCTAATCACATTGTAATATATTTAAGGTTTTGTAAAAACAGTTTACAAAAAGGAGATTACTCACATTGCTGTCTTAGGTTTTCTTTAAGGATTTCTTGGTGATTATCTATAAATTACACAAATGCACACGCGTTAGTATAATAACCCAATATTTACATTAGTAATACCCTCCCCGAGATGGCATTCCAACGACTACGTCGGGCAGAACCACGACAGGCGTTACAGAACCCTGGATCAATCGGGCAGCGTATCTAATACGTAACCGGGGTTATGATACTTACAACGAGGCAGAACTTCATTATTTAGGGGGGTATTATGCCTGAAAAGCACTTTGACTATATAGAAATTGGAGAGAAAGAAAGAAAATAAGCGAATTCGACTGAAGGTCGATGCCCTCAATTTATAGGGCCTGATTCTAGTTTTGTCGCGCCCCGCGTAGGTGTCCTCCAGGGGCTTCGCGGCCCGCGAGGCCAGCTAGGGTCGGCCCTAGCTTGGCTGACTCACCACTAGGCTTGACACGAGTGGTGCCACGTGGCGGCTCAGGGGCTCGCCTGACCTCCAAGCTGTCGCGGGCCGCGTAGGTTACCACCTACACGTTCGCGGCCCATGAGCGAGGTTAAATTCTTGTTTTTATTTTATTTTTGCAAAACTAAAGGTATTTTGGGCTCAATTTTCTCATACGGGGTGTATTTTAGGACATATTGGGGCACTCTAAATATTTTTAGGGTGTTGGATTATTTAGGAGGGTTGTTATATCCTCCCCACCTTGTTTTAGAGCTAGTCCTCGAGGTCTACTGGAATAGGTGCGGGTATTTCCTTTGCATTTCTGATTCAAGCTCCCATGTGTACTCTGGTCCTCTTTTGGAATCCCATTTTACTTTGACCAGAACTAATCTCTTGAGCTTGAGGTTCTTAACTTTCCTGTCTTCAATCTGTAGAGGCTTCTCTACAAATTTAAGTTGTTCATTTACCTCTATATCCTTAAGAGGTACTACCAGTGACTCATCAGTTAAGCATTTCTTGAGATTAGATACATGAAATACATCATGTATTCCTGCCATTTCCTCTGGCAGTTGTAGCTGATAGGCTACAGGTCCTATTCTTCTAATAATCTCAAAAGGTCCAACATACCTGGGGCTTAACTTCCCTGTTTTGATGAATCTTACCACTCCTTTCCAAGGAGAAACTTTTAATACATTTTGTCTCCTATCTGAAATTCCAGTGGCTTTCTTCTATCATCAGCGTAGCTCTTTTGTCGATCACGTGCTGCTTTCATTCGTTCCTTGACTTGAATGATTTTGTCAGTCGTTTCTTGTACTATCTCGGGTCCAGATAATTGCTTTTCTCCAATTTCTGCCCAACAGACTGGAGTTCGACACTTTCGTCCATAAAGTGCTTCGAATGGTGCAGCATTTATACTTGTATGATAACTGTTATTGTAAGGAAATTCTATTAATTGTAAGTGATCGTCCCAATTACCTCCGAAATCAATTACGCAAGCTCTAAGCATATCTTCCATTGTCTGAATGGTCCTTTCACTTTGTCCGTCCGTTTGAGGATGATATGCTGTGCTTAGATTCAACTTGGTTCCCATGGCTTTTTGGAAACTTGTCCAAAAATGAGAGGTAAAACGGCTATCTCTATCAGAAACGATTGATAAAGGAATTCCATGTAATGAAACTATTTCATTTACATATAGTTTAGCTAACTGTTCCATACTAAAAGTTTCCTTCATTGGTAGGAAATTAACTGACTTAGTTAACCTGTCTACAATCACCCAGATTGTATCATTACCTTTCCTTGTTTTGGGTAACTTGGTAACAAAATCCATTGTTATCAGTTCCCATTTCCAAACTGGCATCTCTAATTGTTGTAATAAACCTGAGGGTTTCTGGTGCTCAGCTTTGACTTGTGAACATGTTAAACACTTAGAAACATAAGATGCTATATCCTTTTTCATTCCTATCCACCAGAAAACTTTTCTAAAATCATGATACATCTTATTACTTCCAGGATGCATCGTATACTTAGATTTATGGGCTTCTTCTAATATATGGTGGCATAGGTTTCCTAATTTAGGTATCCACATTTTCTTTTTATGGAATCTCCAAATTCCATATGTTCCTTGTTCTAATTCCTTAATCATTCCTTTCAATTTTTCTGTATCATCCTTGATTACTGATTCTTGTGCTTTTCTAATCTGTTCATTTAAATCTACTTGTAGACTTAATTTAAGAGAACGTACTCTTTTTGGCTTTTCATGATACTTTTGACTTAAAGCATCGGCTACTACATTAGCCTTTCCTGCATGATACTGAATAATATAATCATAATCACTAAGTATCTCCATCCAGCGTCTTTGCCTCATATTCAACTCCTTTTGCCCAAAAACATACCTTAAACTCTTATGGTCGGTGAAAATGGTAAACTTACTACCGTAAAGGTAATGTCTCCAAATTTTTAGGGCAAAAATTATAGCTCCTAATTCTAGATCATGGGTTGAATAATTCTCTTCATGATTCTTAAGTTGCCTAGATGCGTAAGCTATAACCTTTTGACGTTGCATTAACACACATCCATAACCTAACTTAGAAGCGTCACAATAGACTACAAAGTCTTCAGTTCCTTCTGGTAACGCTAGTATGGGTGCATTGGTTAGTCTTAGCTTAAGAATTCAAAAGGTTTCTTCCTGTTTTGGTCCCCATTCAAATTTAATGGATTTACAGGTTAACTTAGTTAAGGGAATGGCTATTCTAGAAAAATCTCGAATAAATATTCTATAATAACCGGCCAATCCTAAGAAACTTCTAACCTCGGTTGGTGACTCAGGGGTTTTCCATTTGGTAATTGCTTCGATCTTGATGGGATCTACATGAATTCCTTCATGATTGACTAAATGTCCAAGAAACTGTACATGTTCTAACCAAAACTCGCACTTTGAAAACTTTGCGTAAAGCTTTTCTTTTCTTAATAGACTTAGAAGTGCGTGCAAATGCTTTGCATGTTCCTCTTTACTCTTAGAGTAAATAAGAATATCATCTATAAAGACAATTATGAATTTATCCAAATATGGCTTACATATTCGGTTCATCATGTCCATAAATGCAGCTGGGGCATTGGTTAAACCAAATGGCATGATAGTAAATTCATAATGGTCATACCTTGTTCTAAAAGCGGTCTTAGGAATGTCCTCTTCCTGAACCTTTAATTGATGATACCCTGATCATAAATCGATTTTCGAGAAAAATCGAGCTCCTTGCAACTGATCAAATAAATCATCGATTCTCGGTAATGGATACCAATTTTTAATCGTAACCTTGTTCAATTCGCGGTAGTTAATGCACATACGCATTGAACCATCTTTCTTTTTAACGAATAAGATCGGTGTTCCCTATGGTGATGAGCTTGGCTGTATGAATCCCTTCTCCAGTAGTTCGTCTAACTGTTTCTTCAATTCTTGCATTTCTGCAGGTGCCAAACGGTAAGGTGCTTTGGCAATCGGTGCTGTCCCTGGTAGCAGGTGGATTCTGAATTCAACTTCCCTGTCTGGAGGTAGTCCTGGTAATTCTTCTGGAAACACATCTGGAAACTGAGATACGACTGAAATATCTTTTAATTCTTTTCCTTTAGTGTTAATGATTATAGAAATCAAATACACTAATGATCCTTTTCTTATATAACTTGTGGTTTTCATCACAGAGATGAATTTTGTGGATCTAGACGGTTTATCTCCTTTAATTGTGATCTTTTCAACTTTTGGTGAATTCACTTGGATTGACTTTTGATCACATAAAATACTGGCTTTATTGGATACTAACCAATCCATTCCTAATACAACATCAAATCCTGCCAGGTTCATTGGATAAAGGTTTGCAATAAACTTTTGATTTAAAAAATTCTATTCTTGCTCCCTGCAAGATTTCAGAAATCTTAATGGTTTCTCCATTTGCTGTCTCTACTAGACATTCTTGTGGGAGTTTAGTTAATGATTGATTAAGAAGTTTGCATAATGAAGTATTAATAAAACTTTGGTTCACACCAGAGTCAAATAATACTTTAGCAAAAATATCATTAACTAAAAACGTACCAGCAATCACATCCGGGATCATTCTGGCTTCTTCTGCAGTCAGAACAAATGTTCTAGCATTTTTGGTATTCTTGTTGTTCGTAGCTGGAGCTAGTTTCAGACAGTTTGGCTTGATGTAACCTTGTTCTCCACAGTTGTAACATATCTTGTTGTTTGGTTTCTTCCTGCAGTCTTCTTCCTTGTGTCCAGATATTTTGCATAAGTTGCAATATATGGAGCATCTTCCAGAATGCTTCCTTTTGCAATACTTGAAATAAGGTGCAGAAGTAGAACCTACATTTTTCCCACGGTTGGAATTTCCAGAGCAAAATTCTTGGGTAAGCCTTTGAGCTAGGTTTTTCCTTTGATCCTCTTCTCGGGTACGCACTAACTCATCTGTCAAGGTATTTGCTAGTTCTACAGCTTCTTCTATAGTTTGAGGTCTAGCTGCCTTGACTACATGCCTAATCTCACTGATTAATCCCCAGATGTAACGGGAGATTAATACAGGTTCTGGTGATGCAAGGGTTGGCACTATTCTAGCATATTCAAAGAATAATGTAGTGTATCTCTTACTATCCACTCTAGTCATCCTAAGGTTTAAGAATTTATTTGCTATCTGTTCCTTTTCATTGGGATGGCATAATTTCCTTTCCACCATGTTCTTAAATTCTTCCCATTCCATACTGTAAATCCTGTCACTTCCCCTAGACTGGAGGATAGTGTTCCACCATTCTAATGCTGAGTTCTTAAACAGATTGGAGGCAAACATTATCTTATCCTCTTCCGCACACTTGCTTATTTTTAAGACAACCTCAGTCTTTTCTATCCAGCGTAGAGCTACAACGGCCCCTTCATTGCCCGAGAATTCCATTGGTTTACAAGACCAGAATTCTTTATAAGAACAACCAAAAGACATGGTTCTTCTTCTTTTGGGAATGGGCACTTGAAGTATGGGTCCATTGTTTACGCTGTGTTCAGGTTCAGTGGGTCGTTTACTATCACGGTTACTTTTATTATCAGCTTCCCTAATTGTTTGAATAATATATGGCATTGCATCTATTATCCCTTGTGCCACTATGTGTTGGATGGCACTATTATCCACTGGGTTTCCATTGTTATCATTGTTCGGGTTATCGTTATTCGGGTTATTGTCATTCTGGTTTTCTTGGTTCATTTCGTTGTCCATCTGAATTTTAAACATTTACCACGTATTAATATCACAAGATAATATTTAATTAATCACACAACACGCATATTGATCAAAATCATCGAGCATTGCGACTTACTCTTTCTTATATATAGTATGCATCTAATACAAACTGAAACAGAAATTTAAAATTACAATACTAGTAGGCATCTATAGCTATTATCTAGATTTTTTTTTCAAACATACACACATATTATATATTATTATATTATTGTTATTATTATTACTACTACCACCATCACTGATATTGGTTCATCCAGAACTCCATATTACGCTCGTCATACTTCCAGACGAGTCGTTCTCCGACCTGCCTCACCTCTCGCTACTTTCTAAAATCTCCTCTCCGAAGGTTCGGAGTTCTTGCACATTTTCTGCACTCATTAGGGGTGCAGGTGCTGGGACTGGGTTTGGAAACTGGGCATGGGTTCCTGGTACAGGTATGGATTCTCTAAAATTTCCCTGATGTACTGATCGCTATCATAGTAGGGATCTAGAGGGTCCAAACCTGGGTAAGCTGCTAGGTTCGGCATGGGTTCGTCTTCTGGTATTGGGTAGCGTTGCTGGTAATCTCTATGGTCATCTAACCACGGGTCGTAGTCTGGATCTAAGGGATTGGGTGCTGGTACCCTAGGTATCTCTTCTGGGTTAAAATCATGCATTTGGATTTGATTTTCTGGGTTGTTCTCGATTTCCATTGGCTGTGTGGGGAATAGTGGTGATGGTTGGGGTGCTATGAGTTGCTCCAGGTTAGGGTCTGCAGCTCTGGTTGCTAGGATATGGAAATTTGCTAAACTTCTATTGAGCATATCCTGTGTGTGGGCATCTGTTTCTCTTTTAGCGGCTGCTAAGGTTCGTTGATGTTGTAAGTTTTTCATTCTTTTCCTACGTTCATGCGCTCCCCTACTGAACCATCCTCTCTTTTTAGGAGGGAATGGCTCTTCAGACTGAGCCTTAAACACGAATATCCCATCTTC
This sequence comes from Helianthus tuberosus, assembly GCA_030545235.1. NCBI lineage: Eukaryota > Viridiplantae > Streptophyta > Magnoliopsida > Asterales > Asteraceae > Helianthus > Helianthus tuberosus. Next base: position 35,761,910 of record CM060357.1, on the reverse strand, counting down.
ATTGTCAGCTGAATACCCTAAGAGGGCAGGCTGTTAAGAGGTGCCTTCGCTCCTAGGTGAGCTGGACAACTGACGGTAGGCGTCGGAAGGTCCTTGGTCGCTCATACTGTAAACTAACAAATAGTCAAATAACACACAACAATAAAATGCAGGTATGCACGTATTTCCATAATTTATTTCCTAACATTTTGAATAATATCTTGGTGTCAGCAGAACATTTCTGTGGTTGAATCAGTGGCTTAGCTCTGATACCAACTTCTGTCGCAACCCCCGCCCCCTATCTGTCCCGGGAACGGGCGGCCGCGAGAATCAGTATTGGTGGTATCGGTGTTTATCAATTATTTGGCAGCGGAAATTACATCAGGACCGTAGTTAGGAAATATTTTATCAGAGTAAATACCACAATTTTATAATATTAAACATATTGGGATAAAACTCAAGTTTTCATTACAAACTGATTTATAGAGATAATCTCTATTTTATTGAATAAAACATCTTTTATTTAGGTAACTTTTATAGCCACTTTTCCAAGCCTTCAGTGCTGTCCAGCTGGCTTCTAGTTGGCTTTCACATTTTGTTACCTGAAACGCGTTTAAAAACATTTTGTTACTGGGAAATACTGGTGAGTGAATCCCAGTTTAATCAAGAAGAGTTTTATCAATTTACAGTATTGAGAGCGATTACAATGTTTACATCTACGCAATTACTCATTCAGTACTGTCAATCCTGACTGGTGGGTCATATTACCCATTGGCTAACTCTTTGTCCAATGGTAACGTGTTCCACATTTTGTATACAAAACCCCAACATACCGGCAGTAATTGAAGAATTACAAAGACTCAATCACTGCTAATCACATTGTAAAATATTTAAGGTTTTGTAAAAGCAGTTTACAAAAAGGAGATTACTCACATTGCTGTCTTAGGTTTTCTTTAAGGATTTCCTGGTGATTACCTATAAATTACACAAATGCACACGCGTTAGTATAATAACCCAATATTTACATTAGTAATACCCTCCCCAAGACGGCATTCCAACGACTACGTCGGGCAGAACCACGACAGGCGTTACGGAACCCTGGATCAATCGGGCAGCGTATCTAATACGTAACCGGGGTTATGATACTTACAACGAGTCAGAACTTCGTTATTTAGGGGGGTATTATGCCCGAAAAGCACTTTGACTATATAGAAATTCGAGAGAAAGAAAGAAAATGAGCGAATTCGAGTGAAGGCCGATGCCCTCAATTTATAGGGCCTGATTCTGGTTTTGTCGCACCCCGCGTAGGTGTCCTCTAGGGGCTTCGCGTCCCGCGAGCCAGCTAGGGTAGGCCCTAGCTTGGCTGACTCGCCACTAGGCTTGACACAAGTGGTGCCACGTGGCGGCTCAGGGGCTCGCCTGACCTCCTAGCTGTCGCGGCCCGCGTAGGTTACCACCTACACGTTCGTGGCCCGCGAGCGAGGTAAAATTCTTGTTTTCATTTTATTTTTGCAAAACTAAAGGTATTTTGGGCTCGTTTTCTCATACGGGGTGTATTTTAGGACATATTGGGGCACTCTAAATATTTTTAGGGTGTTGGACTATTTAGGAGGGTTGTTGTAACAACGCTCAATAAACCGACACCCTTGAATATTTTCCGACACCCTAAAATATTTTAAAATATCCCAATATGTCCCTAAAAACACCCCATACGAGAAAACGGACCCCGAATACCCTAAATAGTATTAAAAAAATAATTAAAAATTTAAAGTTTGGGCTGAGGCGGGCGGCGTAAACCCTACCCCAACCCTTACATGGGCGGTTTAAAGGTTAAAACCTGATTTCTTTGAGTTTTAAGTTTAGGCGGGCCACGTAAGCCAACCCAACTAGTTGACGCGGGCCGCGTGAGATCAGAAAGATGGCGCAACCCGGTGATGGCACGTGTCATCATCGTGGCGAGCCTACATAGTGACCCAACCAAGCTACACATTGACCGGGGGTTGACGCGGGCCGCGTAAGCCCCTGTCTTGTTTTACGCGGGCCGCGAGAGAACCAGACTCAGCAACTATAAATAGAATGCATCGGATCTTCATTCGAATTCGCTCACCAATGATTTCTTTCTCTAAATTCCGAATAATAGGCTTTATACTCTGGTATTATACCCCCCTAAATAGCGAAGTTCTGCTCCGTTGTAAGTATTATAACCCCTGGATACGTATTAGATACGCTGCCCTATTGATCTAGGGTTCCGTAACGGCTGTCGTGGTTCTGCCCGACGTAGTCGTTGGAATGCCGTCCCGGGGAGAGTATTACTAATGTTAAAATGGGTTATTATACTAACGCGTGTGCATTTGTGTAAATTATAGATTATCACTAGGAAACCCTTACGGAAAATCTAAGACAGCAATGTGAGTTTATCCGCTTTTTGTTAACTGTTTTTACAAAACCTCATTTAATTAATTATATCTTAAGCAGTTATTGAGTATTTGTAAGAATACAATTATCATGAGTATGTTGGGGTTTTGTATACAAGATTTATTACCACCTGGTCAAGGTGTAACATTTCCACAAGTCGGGTTTGACAGTACCATGGATGTTAATTGTTATAAGTTGGAAACAAATGTAATTGCGAGATCGCCCTCAATACTGTACAATGGTTTTTATTAAACTTGATTAAACTGGGATTCACTCACCAGTATTTCCCACTGACAAATGTTTTTAAAACGCGTTTCAGGTAACAAATTGTGAAAGCCAAATAGAAGCCAGCTGGACAGCACTGAAGGCTTGGAAAAGTGGCAATAAAAGTTACCTAAAAAGAAATAGATGTTTTTCTTAAATAAAATAGGATTTATTGCTATGAAAACGTGTGTACTATAAACTTGGGTTTTATCCCATTTGTTTAATATTATGAAAATGTGGTATTTTACTCTGATCAATGATTCCTAACTACGGTCCTGATGAAAATTTTCGCTGCCAAATTAGACAATACACGATTCCACCGAATCTGGCTCGCGGCCGCCCGTTCCCTGGGATGTGGGATCGGGGGTGGTGACAGGAGGTGGTATCAGAGCTAAGCCACTGATTCAGCCACAAAAGTGTTCTGCTGACATCAAAATTCAGTCTGTTAGGAAATAAATTACGGGAATATGTGCATAATTGTATTTAATTGTTATGTGTTATTTGACTATTTGTTAGTTTACAGTATGAGCGACCAAGGACCATCTGACGCGTACCGTCAATTGTCTGGTTCGCCTAGAAGCGTAGGCACCTCCTCTTCTCAGCCTGCCCTCTCAGGGTACTCTGCTGATACGGAAGAAGGAATCTTTGTGTTTAAGGCTCAGTCAGAAGAGCCATTTCCTCAGAAAAAGAGGGGATGGTTCAGTCGAGGGGCACACGAGCGTAGAAAACGTATGAAAAAGTTACAAGACCAGAGAGTACTAGCCGCAGCCAAGAGAGAGACAGATGCCTATGCCCAGGATATGATAAATAGGGGTATAGCCAACATCCATATCTTAGCAACCACTGCAGCTGACCCTAATCTGGAGCAAATAATAGCACCCCAACCACAGCCACCAAACCCTAACCAACCGATGGAGATAGAAAACCCTGAAAACCAAGTAGAGATGCATGATTTCAACCCGGAAGAAATACCTAGGGTACCAACACCAAACCCCCTAGACCCAAATTACGATCCCTGGGGGGATGAAGTTAGGAACTATGTGCAGTGTTACCTGATACATGAAGACACACCCATGCAGAACTTAGGAGCCTACCCAGGTATGGACCCTTTAGATCCCTATTACCATGACGAATACATTAGGGAAATTTTAGAAGATCCTTACCGATTCCAGGCACCTACACCCCCATATCAGGAACCCGTACCACAGATTCCGAACCCAGTCCTAGAACCTGCACCCCCAATGAGTGCAGAAAACGTACAAGAACTTAGGAGATTTGGTGAGGAAATTCTAGAAAATAGTGAACGAATGAGACAAGTGGGAGAGCGACTCGTATGGAAATACGATGAGCGCAATATGGATTTTTGGATGAATCCATATCCGTGAATGTGATGGTAGAGACGGTAATAGTAATAATAATAACATAAAAATAAAATAAAATATGTGTGTACGGATGCCTACTTGAAGGGGTAAGGTCCCAAAAACCTCATAATAAGTACTTGGGACCATACCACAACCTCGTCCTTCAGCCCTTTTTACCTTGCGCGCCAAAAGGAAATCATAAATCCTTGCGCTTTCATAAAGGATGAAAATCCTAAGTCAAACACTTCCGCTTAATATTATCCAGACTTGGATATTATTTGCTTAACTGATACCACACGATAAAGAGCCACACCAGATTACAGCAGTAATCTTCTAGAAGAATTCAATCGTGCACCACTAAGACGGTTATAACCGTCTGGACACGTGTCGTCACCACAGGCATCCCTGAAATCACAATGATAGCATGTAATTGGAGAGAAACCTCCACTTGATTACTTTCCACGTGGCAAACCCCCAGCCATAGATCTAAACAGCGATCCGTGTGCACCCACGACAGATCGAGAAACTTAACGGAAGGAAATGTAACCGCTTACGGGGTTAACATCTTCCGTCAACATTTCACCAACGAGTTTTCCCGCCCAAAACTCTCGGCTATAAATAGGAGAACAATTCAGGTATCAAATTCACGTTACATACACTTCGTCAATACTTCTTCTTCTCCATAAATACATACTTATTCTCACGCCGGAGTTGGGTCAAGGAGAGAACCCCTCTTCTCCCCTTGACGAGGCTAACGGTGCTTTGTTTTGCAGAGTTTGCCGGAGAAGAAGATCAGTTACGATCGAATCAAACGAGAGAGAATTACCTTTTTAGGTAGAACCAAACCCCCTAGATGATTCGATTCCGGTCAATTATCTAGTGTTTCTTCATTGGCGCCCACCGATTTCTCTGTCTCATCCAAATTTTCTCTCGTTTTTTGATTTACCCTGTTGAATCCATTTGTGCATGGAAGAAACGTCGTCTCATCAGCAAACCGGCCCTCGGCCGAATGCCGGAAACAACTTTTAAGTTGAAGGAATTCCAGAGGATGCCTCGGATGACAACGAGGTTCAATCCAATCGAATGAATGAACCTGTCACTCCAGGAGTGCTACCAGAGAACCCCGTGCACTCAATTTTACCCCCAGGAGAAACTCCAATTTCCTGGTACGTCAGGTCTCAAGGGGCACTAAATGCAGTATACACACAACTGTGTGCACAGACTGCTCCCTTAACTCACTCACGGAGACCAGGGTCTCGTGCTAACGCTTCTCAACGCGAGGATCCATCTTACGAAAACACAGAAGTTTACTCTAAATCTACATCAAGATATGAGTACACCCAATCAGGAAGTCATCAGAGAGAATATCGAGACGAATCACACCCTCACCAAAGACAATCAGTTCACACTAGGTTGGGTCCTCAACGGAACACTCACACTGATGAATCTGACCCAACTTACCGTGTGGGTGAAAGTACCAGCGTGTTTAACCGATTGCAACCCAATTACAACAAGTGCAGACCTCGTGCGGTTTATAACCATGAGGCTGAGCACAATTACAATTTGATTTACCACCCTCCGGAAGCAGCGGAAAATTCAAAATTCATCATGGAGATAGCTTTGGCTCCGCTTGAGAAAGCTAAACTACCATCCAACGTGGGTAAATTTAATGGGCTGACAGACCCCGACGATCACTTGAGGGTTTTTACAAGCGCAGGTCTAGTAGGTGGCTGGACTTTACCATTATGGTGCCATCTTTTCGTACAGACCCTTACTGGCGCTGCAAGAATCTGGTTCGATAACTTACCCATTGGAAACATCACATCATGGAAAGACCTGCGCAAGAAATTTCTGACTCATTTCAGTCAACAACGACGATCTATCTGAGACACATCAGATGTGATGAACATTTGGCGTCATGACGACGAAAGTCTGGAGGACTTTATCACACAATACAATAAAGAAGTGCTGGAGATCGGGGGAGTCCACGAGCAACTGATCCGCGCACAGTTCAAATACACGGTCAGATGCGATGATATGATCAAGGTCCTGTCTGGGACGGAAGGCCTCCCGAAGAGTTGGGAGAAAGTGATGGCAGCCGCTAAGGTTTATGCACAAACAGAAAAGAACCTTACCACTAATAGGCCGCCGCCGCCACCACACAACAGACCTTCCGACTTAGGCTCGAATGGTGGAAGGAATTTCAAAAAAGGATGGCACGACTCTGGCTTGGGAAACCATTCATCTGAAGATTCTCGGTCAACGATCAATAAACTTGCCGCGCAGAGGGAACTCAAACAGGAGAACAGGGAGAAGCAATGGACTCCCTTAACTAAAACGGAAGTTTTGAGCACTGAAGATTATCAGTTCAAACCACCAATCCCCATGAAAAACAAGCGTGGACAAGATCCAGCCCAATATTGCGAATATCACAAAGACAGTGGTCATACCACTAACAACTGCATTTCCCTGCGCACAGAGATTGAGAAAGCCATGAAAAGCGGCGAACTCACACATCTGCTACAAAACGTGCGCAAGGAAATAAAGCAGATAACTGGAGGCGAGGAAGTCCCGAGCAAAAGGGCGAAAAACTAAGAAGAAACTCTATGGTCTCCGCGCAGAAAGACACGATCTATTAAGACAAGGCGGAAGAGTAGAGTAAGTTAAGTCTCATATATTTATTAAAAAACTTTGTAATGGCCCCTGTGCCCTATCCAGAAATAAACAACAAAGTTTCTATTATTCTTGTGTTTTTCTTACAAAGTGCATGCAATTTCTTTTAGTAAGCGCAAAAACATTATGGTAACTACAAAACAAAGCCTCATGAACGGTCAGTGATTACGTCACAAATGACCATAAGTTCACACATGAAGCTTTATACCAACTTCATTCGCCTTACTCAATAAAAGTAATTGTATTCATGCAAAATATTGTACACTAAAAAACACGACATACTATTCTCAGCATACAGATACGCCTTAAAAACTATCAAACACGGCAGTGTTTTAGTTACTTGCGCAACAGCGCACCAACAAAGAAAGGGATATACATCCTAAATATTACAGAAAATTGTTCAATACAATTTCAAAGGAAACTACACTAAATCTTCACCTTCATCCGGAAAGATTTCTTTTAGTTGTGCCACGTGATCATCAGATTGCAGCGCAACATTTATAAGATCCATAACAGGAAGCTGCAGGTTGTTGAATTCTGTCTTCAAAGCTGTAAGCTCAGCACCAGTGTCAACACCATAAGTTGCGGACCTACTAGTGTCCCAATCAACCTTCAAAGCACTATTCACATGCTGAGAAAACTCAGTGTATCCTTGTGCATACCCGTCCTTTCGCGCAGCAACAACTAAACGCGCAACGGTTCTGTCCAATTCTTCAGAATTCAACACTGATTCAGCAACCTATGAAAATAAGAAAGGGTAAATAACAAGAAGACACAGAAACATTCTCGCACACAAAAAATAAGAGGCAACTTACACAAGCAATTCCACGATCTTTCAACCACGCCATATCACTCTTTAAAGGATCAAGCTCGCTTTCCGCTGTGGCCCACGCCGTTTCTGAATTTTCCAATTTTTCTTTGGTTTCAGTCAAACGGCGAGAAGTTTCAGCCTTTTCAGAATGCGCAAATTCCAGATCCTTTTTAAGTTGTTCCTGGTCAGAAAGCAAAGTAGTAAGTTCCTCTAACTCTTTATCTCTAAGAGCAAGAGTGGCGCAAGCTTGTACCTCTCGTTGCTCACTGCGCTCCCTGGGAGAACGCGCTTCTTCAAGTGCAGCTTCTGCATCAGCTTTCTCCTTTTTTAACTTTTCTACCTCCGCATCATGTTTCTTCAATTTTTCAATCTCAGCCTTGAGATTATTGATGACATTGCGGAGATTTACCTTCTCAGCATTATCTTTTTCGCAAATTCTCTTCCAGTTTTTGCGTTCTTCGGAAAGGAGGGCAGCTTCGGCTTCCGCCTTCCTCTTCCAACCTGCAACAGGCCACTCTTCAGTCTTACGATCAGCCTCAAACTTGGCTTGATTAGCTTCCAATTTAGCTTTCAACTGGGCAACCCGGTTTTCATCCGCAAAAAATTTCTTCTTCGACACCTGAAAAGCATCCCACTCCTTGTGCATGCTGTGCCATTCGCGCACTATACGATGAGTGGTCGATGCATGAGAAGCAGTTTCCTCAAGATAAGCATGATAAGTTTGCTCCTAAGACCGGCTTTCTTGAAACTTGATCTCCCCAGGCGGAAATATCCCCTGCAACCAATCTTGGCACACGCGCCAGTCCGAGAAAGTATCACCTTTCTTTAAATTCCAAATAGGGGCATGAAGCTCGGAAGCATCTTTCTCCGAATAAGTCCTGTAATAATAATCCCCCAGGGTTTCCTCTGGGCGGATTGGAGAACTTTTGCCTGCATCAGAAAATGAACCCTGATCTTCAGCAGAAACTTTCTCAGGCATAGAACCAGAAACCTTGGAAGGAGAAGCTTTAACAGGAATTTCTTCCGCAATTTTCTCCTTACCACGGGCAGCAGGTTCAGAAGTTGAGGGGTTACCAGCATCATCCATCACCGCTGGGCTTACAACCTTTTCAACTTCCGCAGCAACTTCAACAGGCTTGTTGGCCTCAACAGTCTTTTCTACACCACCATCAGGAACCTCCGTAGTCTCTAACTGATCAGCGACGGAAGCACGCGGAGGAGAGGGTGGGAGTCCTTCGTTAACCACAGGTTGCGACTCTGTGGGAATAGGAGAAACAGGGACTTCTGTAAAAACAACAAAATCTGTAAATATTCAATGCGCATAAGGAAGAGAAGCAAAGGCAACGCTTACCAGGAACAGACTCAGAAATAAAAGCATCCAGATTGCCTTTCTTGGTAATTTTCTTCCTTTGGATCTTCTTTGAGGGCTGACCCTCAACATCAGCATCAGTCTGCTTCCTTTTATCCGCCTTCTTCCGCACCAAGTGTTCAGGACTAGATTCCAAGTCAATGAGATCATTTGGGTTGGATGAAGGGATATCAGCAGTATCCCTCGGTTCAGGCTTTGGCCTCCTAACAGTAACTGCAGGTGCAAGACCCTCCAGAGAGTCAGAAACCACCACATAATCACACCAGGAGTCAGAGGAAAGGCGCATACCTTTCTTCTCTCCTCCAACATTTTTAACTTTGGAAGTGTGAGTTTTTTCAGCATCGCCCTTTTTAAGCGCAACATTACTGGTCGCCGCGCGTTTCTTCTTCTCAGGGCCTATGCCCAAGTTCGACAACTCACCTACAGAAGCGCAAAAATAATTTACTCAGAAGCGTAAAAAAAAGGGAGAGAACAAACAGTAAACCAAAAAGCACATAGCTTACCAGCGCCAGCAGCAGGCTGAACAAACATATCCGCATCCCGCGGAAGAACAAAATTTCTCACAATTCGATGGTACCAAAGCTCTTCATCAGGTTTCTTCTTAATGGTACCCATTTTTCCGCCTTCTCTCTTGTATGCTACAACATACAACGAAATAACTGCAGAAGAAGAAAAGCATATTAAAAAAAAAAAAAAAAAAGGAGTGGGAGAAAAAGCAAAAAGGGGGAAAACCCCAATCTTACCATGACCTTCCTCCGTATACACCGGCTTGTCGTCACGGTCCATTTTCCAATTCAAACTCATACTAGCACCGACAAGGGCTTTCTCTGGCAAGGCAATGTTAGGAATTTCCTTCAGGTCTTGATACCAATTCTCGTCAACAGGGGTCCGAAGCGTTTCAGTAGGGACGTCTTCTTTTCCCCTTAGAACCATCCTCATCGGAATCACCCCTGCCTTGATGAAAAAGAATTTTTGTTTCCAGTCATGGAAAGATTTTGGAGGGTGCTGTAAAATCTTATTCGCAGACGACCTTTGGACGAACGAGTAAAACCCTTGGGTACAGTGCATTTGGTGAAAAACCCTAAATCGAAGGACTGTCGGCTCAATATGCATCGACCGGCACACAAACTCAAAATGTCGAACCCTAACCATGCCAATAGGGTGCAGTTGGGAGATATGCAACTTATAATACTCAAGGATTTTAAGAAAAAATTTTGTTGCAGGCAAGCGAAAGTTGCCTTCACAGAAAAAATCCCAAAAAAGGGTGATATACCCAGCCGGAGCATCTGCTGCTGTCTGACCCTCCTCAGGATACAGGACACCCCAGTTCTCCAGGAATCTAAGATTCCGAACCAAACAATCAAAAGTTGCTCTGGGCCACTTTAACGGTGGAAGTTCAGTAGACATTTCTTCAGATAAATCTTCTTGGTGTTCTCCGGTTGACATAAGAGGAAGAAATGACAAATTTCTCGGATAATGAAGAAAGGAAGGGGAAAAGTTTTCAACAAAGCAATGATTAACAGAAAGGGGCAACTCAAACAAACTTATATACTCTCCGCAATAAATAGCATCGGTAACTGCCATAGCACCCTTTTTCGGATATCATAGTTACCTAAGCGACAGGAGCAAGTAAAAATCAACACAAACGCGAGTTCACGCGCGCGTGCAAAACACGGACAATAAGAGACAACTGACAGTGACAGCCTGTCACTCAGTCTTTACTGTACCAGCCCCACTTAAAGTCAAAGATTTTCAAAATCTTTATAATAAGCAAAATAAATCTTCTCCTAGAAGATTCCCCATTTTCGCGCCAAAAAGCATTTCCCTCTCATAAGTCCAGTGCTCCACTTACTTGCATAAGAGCAGCACTAGACTGGGGGGACTTGAAGGGGTAAGGTCCCAAAAACCTCATAATAAGTACTTGGGACCATACCACAACCTCTTCCTTCAGCCCTTTTTACCTTGCGCGGCCGCGCACGGGTTTTACAAAAGAAAGGCTTAAGAGACAGATAGCAGACAACACTCGCGCGCCAAAAGGAAATCATAAATCCTTGCGCTTTCATAAAGGATGAAAATCCTAAGTCAAACACTTCCGCTTAATAATATCCAGACTTGGATATTATTTGCTTAACTGATACCACATGATAAAGAGCCACACCAGATTACAGCAGTAATCTTCTAGAAGAATTCAATCGTGCACCACTAAGACGGTTATAACCGTCTAGACACGTGTCGTCACCACAGGCATCCCTGAAATCACAATGATAGCATGTAACTGGAGAGAAATCTCCACTTGATCACTTTCCACGTGGCAAACCCCCAGCCATAGATCTAAACAGCGATCCGTGTGCACCCACGACGGATCGAGAAACTTAACGGAAGGAAATGTAACCGCTTAGGGGGTTAACATCTTCCGTCAACATTTCACCAACGAGTTTTCCCACCCAAAACTCTCGGCTATAAATAGGAGAACAATTCAGGTATGAAATTCACGTTACACACACTTCGTCAATACTTCTTCTTCTCCATAAACACATACTTATTCTCACGCCGGAGTCGGGTCAAGGAGAGAACCCCTCTTCTCCCCTTGACGAGGCTAACGGTGCTTTGTTTTGCAGAGTTTGCCGGAGAAGAAGATCAGTTACGATCGAATCAAACGAGAGAGAATTACCTTTTTATGCAGAACCAAACCCCCTAGATGATTTGATTCCGGTCAATTATCTAGTGTTTCTTCACTACTATTATTTATTTCAGTTGGTATTGTAATTTTTATTTCAGTACTGGTGTGTAATAGATGCATAGTAGATGAATAGAGTAAGTCGCAATGATCGACGCTTTTGGCTAAATTGCGTGTCATGTGATTGGCTATATTAAATATTATTTTGTGATATTAATATGGGGTAAATGTTTAAAATTCAGATGGCCGACGAAGGAAATCAAGGAAATCTGAATAACGATAACCAGAGTAACATTAACTTGGTTAATGAGAATCCAAGCATCAATAACAATGGAAACCAAATGGATAATAGTTCCGTTCAACACATAGTGGCACAAGGAATTATAGATGCAATGCTATTTATTATTCAAACAGTTCAGGAAGCAAATAATAAGAGTAAACATAGCAGTAAGCGACCAACTGAACCAGTGAACAATGGACCCGTACTTCAAGCGCCCATTCCTAAAAGAAGAAGAACCATGCCTTATGGTTGTTCTTATAAAGAATTCTGGTCCTGCAAACCAATAGAATTCTCGGTCAATGAAGGACCCATTGCAGCACTACGCTGGATAGAGAAGACTGAGGCTGTTTTAAAAATAAGCAAATGTGCTGAAGAAGACATGATAATGTTTGCTTCCAATCTGTTTAAGAACTCAGCCTTAGAATGGTGGAACACTATCCTCCAGTCAAGAGGAAGTGATAAGGTATACAACATGGAATGGAAAGAATTTAAGAACATGGTAGAAAGGAAATTCTGCCCTCCCAATGAAAAGGAACAAATAGCAAATAAGTTTCTGAACTTAAGAATGACCGGAGTAGATAGTAAGGGGTATACTACTACATTCTTTGAATATGCTAGAATAGTACCTACCCTTGCATCACCAGAGCCAGTATTAATCTCCCGTTACATTTGGGGATTAATTGGAGAGATTAGACACGTAGTCAAGGTAGCTAGACCTCAAACTATAGAAGAAGCTGTAGAACTAGCAAATACCTTGACAGATGAGCTAATCCGTACTAGGGAAGAAGACCAGAGCAGAAACCTAACTCAAAGACTTACCCAAGAATTCCGTTCTGGGAATTACAACCGTAGGAATATGGGTTCTACCTCTGCACTATTCTGCAAGGTCTGCAAGAAAAAGCATTCGGGAAAATGCTCCACTCTTTGCAATTTCTGCAAGATGCCAGGATACAAGGAAGAAGATTGCAGGAGAAAAACCAGCAATGGACTGTGCTTCAACTGTGGAGAGAAAGGTCACATCAAGCCGAGTTGTCCGAAATTGGCTCCAGTTGCGAACAACAGGAACACTAAAAATGCTAGAGCATTCGTTCTGACTGCAGATGATGCCAAGATGATTCTAGATGTGATAGCTGGTATGTTTTTAGTTAATGATGTTTTTGCTAAAGTATTATTTGACTCTGGTGCAAACCAAAGTTTTATTAATACTTCATTTTGCAAACTTCTAAATCAGTCATTAACTAAACTACTACAAGAATGTCTAGTAGATACAGCTAATGGAGAAACAGTTAGAATTTCTGAAATCTTGTAGGGAGCAAGAATAGAAATTTTAAACCAAAAGTATATGGCAAACCTTTACCCAATGAATCTGGCAGGATTTGATATTGTATTAGGAATGGATTGGTTAATAGCCAATAAAGCCAGTATTTTATGTGATCAAAAGTCAATTCAAGTAAATTCACCAAAAGGTGAAAAGATCACAATTAAAGGAAATAAACCATCTAGATCCACGAAATTCATCTCTGTGATGAAAACTGCAAGCTGTATAAAAAAAGGATCTATAGTGTATTTGATTTCTATAATCACTAACACTAAAGGAAAAGAACTAAAAGACATTCCAGTAGTGTCTCGGTTTTCTGATGTATTTTCAGAAGAATTACCAGGACTACCGCCGGACAGAGAAGTTAAATTCAGAATTCATCTACTGCCAGGAACAGCGCCGATTGCCAAAGCACCCTACCGTTTGGCACCAGCAGAAATGCAGGAATTAAAGAAACAATTGGATGAATTGCTGGAAAAAGGATTCATACAGCCAAGCTCGTCACCATGGGGAGCACCGATTTTATTTGTTAAAAAGAAAGACGGATCAATGCGTATGTGCATTGACTACCGTGAATTAAACAAGGTCACGATTAAGAATCGGTACCCACTACCGAGAATCGATGATCTGTTTGATCAACTGCAAGGAGCTCGATTTTTCTCTAAAATCGATTTAAGGTCAGGATATCATCAATTAAAGGTACAGGAAGAGGACATTCCTAAAACCGCATTCAGAACAAGGTATGGCCATTATGAATTTACTGTCATGCCGTTTGGTTTAACCAATGCCCCAGCCGCATTTATGGACATGATGAACCGAATATGTAAGCCATATTTGGATAAATTCATAATTGTCTTTATAGATGATATGCTAATTTACTCTAAAAGTAAAGAGGAACATGCAAAGCATTTGCACGCACTTTTAAGTCTATTAAGAGAGGAAAAGCTTTATGCTAAATTTTCAAAGTGCGAGTTTTGGTTAGAACAAGTACAGTTTCTCAGACACTTAGTTGATCATGAAGGAATTCATGTAGATTCAACAAAGATCGAGGCGATTACTAAATGGAAAACCCCTGAGTCACCAACCGAGGTTAGAAGTTTCTTAGGATTGGCCGGTTATTATAGAAGATTTATTCAAGATTTTTCTAGAATAGCCATTCCTTTAACTAAGTTAACCTGTAAATCTATTAAGTTTGAATGGGGACCAAAACAAGAAGAAGCATTTAGAATTCTTAAACAAAAATTAACCCATACACCCATATTAGCGTTACCAGAAGGAACTGAAGACTTTGTAGTCTATTGTGACGCTTCTAAGTTAGGTTATGGATGTGTGTTGATGCAACGCCAAAAGGTTATAGCATATGTATCTAGACAACTTAAGAGTCATGAAGAGAATTATTCAACCCACGATCTAGAATTAGGAGCTATAATTTTTGCCCTTAAGATTTGGAGACATTATCTTTATGGTAGTAAGTTTACCATATTCACAGATCATAAAAGTTTAAGGTATGTTTTCGGGCAAAAAGAATTGAACATGAGACAAAGACGCTGGATGGAGATGCTTAGCGATTATGATTGTGATATCCAGTATCATGAAGGAAAAGCAAATGTAGTGGCAGATGCTTGAAGCCGAAAGTATCACGAAAAGCCAAAAAGGGTACGTTCTCTTAAATTAAATCTACAAGTAGATTTAAATGATCAGATAAGAGAAACACAAGAATCAGTAATCAAGGATGATACTGAAAAATTAAAAGGTATGCTAAAGGAATTAGAACAAGGAACAGATGGAATTTGGAGATTCCATAAAAAGAGAATGTGGATACCGAAATTAGGAAACCTACGTCATCGTATATTAGAAGAAGCCCATAAGTCTAAGTATACGATGCATCCAGGAAATGATAAAATGTATCAAGACTTAAGAAAGAATTTCTGGTGGATAGGAATGAAAAAGGACATAGCAGCCTATGTTTCTAAATGTTTAACTTGTTCACAAGTTAAAGCTGAACACCAGAAACACTCAGGTTTTTACAGCAGTTAGAGATGACAGTATGGAAATGGGAATTGATAACAATGGATTTTATTACTAAATTACCCAAAACAAAGAAAGGAAATGATACAATCTGGGTGATTGTAGATAGGCTAACCAAGTCAGCTCATTTCCTACCAATGAAGGAAACTTTCAGTATGGAACAATTACCTAAATTATATGTAAATGAAATAGTTTCATTACATGGAATACCTTTATCAATTGTTTCTGATAGAGATATCCATTTTACTTCTCATTTTTGGTCAAGTTTCCAAAAAGCCATGGGAACCAAGTTAAATCTAAGCACAACTTATCATACCCAAACGGACGGACAAAGCGAAAGAACAATTCAGACAATGGAAGACATGCTTAGAGCTTGTGTAATTGATTTCGGAGGTAATTGGGACGATCACTTACCTTTAATAGAATTTTCATATAATAATAGTTATCACACAAGTATCAATGCTGCACCATTCGAAGCACTTTATGGACGAAAGTGCCGAACCCCAGTCTGTTGGGCAGAAATTGAGGAAAAACAACTATCTGGACCTGAGATAGTGCAAGAAACAACTGATAAGATCATTCAAGTCAAGGAACGACTGAAAGCAGCACGTGATCGACAGAAGAGCTATGCTGATAACCGACGCAAACCGTTGGAATTTCAAGTAGGAGATAAAGTATTGTTAAAGGTCTCTCCTTGGAAAGGAGTGGTAAGATTCATCAAACGGGGAAAGCTAAGTCCCAGGTATGTTGGACCTTTTAAGATTATTAGAAGAATAGGACATGTAGCCTATCAGCTACAACTGCCAGAGGAAATGACAGGAATACATGATGTATTTCATGTATCTAATCTCAAGAAATGCTTAGCCGATGAATCACTGATGTTACCTCTTAAGGATATAGAGGTAAATGAACAACTCAAGTTTGTAGAAAAGCCTCTACAAATTGAAGACATGAAAGTCAAAAATCTCAAGCACAAGAGACTAGTGCTGGTCAAAGTGAAGTGAGACTCCAAAAGAGGACCTGAGTATACATGGGAGCTTGAATCAGAAATGCAAAGGAAATATACACACTTGTTCCAGTAGATCTCGAGGACGAGCTCTAAAACAAGGTGGGGAGGATGTAACAACTCTCAATAAACCGACACCCTTGAATATTTTCCGACACCCTAAAATTATTTAAAATATCCCAATATGTCCCTAAAAACACCCCATACGAGAAAACGGACCCCGAATACCCTAAATAGTATTAAAAAATAATTAAAAATTTAAAGTTTGGGCTGAGGCGGGCCGCGTAAACCCTACCCCACCCCTTACGCGGGCGGTTTAAAGGTTAAAACCTGATTTCTTTGAGTTTTAAGTTTAGGCGGGCCGCGTAAGCCAACCCAATTAGTTGACGCGGGCCGCGTGAGATCAGAAAGATGGTGTAGCCCGGTGATGACACGTGTCATCATCGTGGCGAGCCTACATAGTGACCCAGCCAAGCTACGCATTGACCGGGGGTTGACGCGGGCCGCGTAAGCCCCTGTCTTGTTTTACGCGGGCCGCGTGAGAACCAGACTCAGCAACTATAAATAGAATGCATCGGATCTTCATTCGAATTCGCTCACCAATGATTTCTTTCTCTAAATTCTGAATAATAGGCTTTATACTCAGGTATTATACCCCTCTAAATAGCGAAGTTCTGCTCCGTTGTAAGTATTATAACCCCTAGATACGTATTAGATACGCTGCCCGATTGATCTAGGGTTCCGTAACGGCTGTCGTGGTTCTGCCCGACGTAGTCGTTGGAATGCCGTCTCGGGGAGAGTATTACTAATGTTAAAATGGGTTATTATACTAACGCGTGTGCATTTGTGTAAATTATAGATTATCACCAGGAAACCCTTACGGAAAATCTAAGACAACAATGTGAGTTTATCCGCTTTTTGTTAACTGTTTTTACAAAACCTCATTTAATTAATTATATCTTAAGCAGTTATTGAGTATTTGTAAGAATACAATTATCATGAGTATGTTGGGGTTTTGTATACAAGATTTGTTACCACCTGGTCAAGGAGTAACATTTCCACAAGTCGGGTTTGACAGTACCATGGATGTTAATTGTTATAACTTGGAAACAAATGTAATTGTGAGATCGCCCTCAATACTGTATAATGGTTTTTATTAAACTTGATTAAACTGGGATTCACTCACCAGTATTTCCCACTGACAAATGCTTTTAAACGCGTTTCAGGTAACAAATTGTGAAAGCCAAATAGAAGCCAGCTGGACAGCACTGAAGGCTTGGAAAAGTGGCAATAAAAGTTACCTAAAAAGAAATAGATGTTTTTCTTAAATAAAATAGGATTTATTCCTATGAAAATGTGTGTACTATAAACTTGGGTTTTATCCCATTTGTTTAATATTATGAAAATGTGGTATTTTACTCTGATCAATGTTTCCTAACTACGGTCCTGATGAAAATTTCCGCTGCCAAATTAGACAATACACGATACCACCGAATCTGGCTCACGGCCGCCCGTTCCCTGGGATGTGGGATCGGGGGTGGCTACAGTTGTTATACATATCGTGTAAACCATGAATGAATCTAATGGGTAAAATTATGATGAATCACATATTGGTGATAAACGGTAAATTGTTAAGATAAGACCGTATGGTGTAAACCATGAATGGATCAAATGGGTAAAATTACGATGAATCACATATTGGTGATGAACGGTAAATTGTTAAGATAAGACCCTGTGGTGTAAATCATGAATGTGTCAAATGGGTAATATTATGATGAATCATATATTGGTGACAAATGGTAAATTGTTAAGATTAGACCGTATGGTGTAAACCATGAATGGGTAAAATTGGTTAAATTATGATGAATCACATATTGGTGATAAACGGTAAATTGTTAAGATAAGACCCTGTGGCGTAAAGCATGAACGTGTCAAATAGGTAATATTATGATGAATCATATATTGGTGATAAACACTAAATTGTTAACATAAGACAGTATGGTGTAAATCATGAATGGGTCAAATTGGTAAAATTATGATGAATCACATATCGGTGATAAACGGTATATTGTTAAGATAAGACCATATGGTGTAAACCATGAATGGGTCAAATAGGTAAAATATGATGAATCATGAATTGGCGATAAACGATTAATGGTTGGATTGAGACCCTATGGTGTAAATCAAGAATGGGTCAAATGGGTAAATATATAAGCGATTGCAATCTATAGGGTTAATATGCTTAAACTAAATCGATTGAGATAAAAGGGTACTTATGACCATTTGATAATGAAATGGTTTCATTAAACCACAGTGGGGGTCAATCAGTCAAGAGGGTTATTGAGGAAAGTAATAACTTATTGACTTTGTTATACTAATCTCTAAACGATGCTATAGTTGTCATTGGTTAAAGTAGTCAATGGAGATAAAAGGATCTTAAGCTTAGGGGTGTGCATGGGTCGGTTTGGGTCGGTTTTAACCTAAAACCATAACCATAACCATAACCGCGATGTCGGTTAATGGATAACCATAACCATAACCGATCGGTTATGGTGGTTATAGTTATTCGGTTTTGATGGTTTTAGCGGGTCAGTTATGGGTGGTTAACCGTGTATTTAGCTTAGCTAAAAATAGCTTAATTTTTTTAACATGTAATAAATTGTTATTGCATATTTGTATATATTAGTATATTACATAGTATAAAAAATACATATAATCTATAATATTAATACAAATTGTTATCGAATATTGAAATAAAGTGATATGATACATTCTATAAATTCAAATAAACATCCAACCAAAACCACAAAACGATATGAAAAACCTATAAATACTAAAAATCTTCAATAAACAACATCAAATATGAAGGGTTAATTACACAAATGGGTCATGTGGTTTATACCTAGTTTTGCCTTTAGGTACTAACTTTTTTTTATGGTTTCAATTTTGTAACACATTTGGGTGCTAACACCAAAATTATCAATATAATGACTAAAATACCCTTCCATTCTTTTTAATTTTATCAATGTAACACCTTTGGGTCCTAACACCTAATTTTTTTAAGTTTAAATCAATTTTACAAAATCTTTTTTTTTATTTTCATCTTTTTATTATATCTCTTAATTAACATAAAATCTATATATATATATATATATATATATATATAATTTTTTTAAGAAATGATAAATAATTTAGCACGATAGAAGTTGCTCAAAATCTTAAATAGTTAAAAATTTTATAGGTATAATAATAGTTGGTAATGTGCAAATAAATTATTATTAAGATATTATGTTAGAACTCCGTGTATTACACTTGTTTAATGTATAAAACTTAGTTTTAATTTTTGTAATTTTAAATATATGAGATTAAATAATATAAAACCAATAACAATAATTATAAAAGATTGTATCTGAAGAAACACTAGATAATTGACCAGAATCGAATTATCTAGGGGGTTTAGATCTGCATAAAAGGGGGTTGTTCTCTCTCGTTTGATTTGATGCAACTGGCCTTCTTCTCCGGTAAACTCTGCAAAACAAAGCACCGTTAGCCTCGTCAAGGGGAGAAGAGGGGTTCTCTCCTTGACCCGACTCCGGCGTGAGAATAAGTATGTGTTTATGAAGAAGAAGAAGAAGAGGTATTGACGAAGTGTGTGTAACTTGAATTTCATACCTGAATTGTTCTCATATTTATAGCCGAGAGTTTTGGGCGGGAAAATTCGTTGGTGAAATGCTGACGGAAGATGCTAACCCCGTAAGCGGTTACATTTCCTTCCGTTAAGCTTCTCGATCCGACGTGAGTGCACACGGATCGCTGTTTAGATCTATGGCTGGGGGTTTGCCACGTGGAAAGTGATCAAGTGGAGGTTTCTCTCCAATTTCATGTCATCATCGTGATTTCAGGGATGCCTGAGGTGATGGCACGTGTCCAGACGGTTGTAACCGTTTAGTGGTGCACGATTGGGTCCTTCTAGAAGGTTATTGCCATAATCCTGTGTGACTCTTTATCGTGTAGCACCAGTTGGGTAAATAATATCCAATTCTGGATATTATTAGGCGGAAGTGTTTAACTTAGGATTTTCATCCTTTGTTTATGGAGGAAAGCGCAAGGATTTATGATTTCATGTTGGCGCGCAAGTGTTGTCTGCTATCTGTTTCTTAACCTCCTTTGTAGGACCAGTGCGCGGCCGTGCAAGGTCAAAAAGAGGCTGAAAGACAAGGTTATGGTATGGTCTCAAGTACTTATTATGAGGTTTTTGGGACCTTACCCCTTCAAGTCCCCCCAGTCTAGTGTTGCTCTTATGCAAATAAGTGGAGCACTGGACTTATGAGAGAGAAATGTTTTTTGGCGCGAAAGTAGGGAATCTTCTGTGAGAAGATTTACTTTGCTTATTAAAACCTTTAGGGGAAGTTGTGATTTTTCCCTTTGTTGATTTGACCCTTTTGTAATCATGACCTGACGCTTGGTGACGTCAATTTGTAATAAAAAATTAGTATTTGCGATACTTTTTCTTCTTACCTTGGGATATGTATTGACGCTTGTCAGGCCTCATTTATGGGGATATGACCCTAGGTCCTGTAGCGCCGTTCAGAAGGGACGTTTTTGACAGTTAATCATGGTGACTAAGCTTTTCCTTTTCCCGGAGTTTGGTTCCTCTATATATACATTTGAGGATTCTTATCTTCTTCCTTAATTTGGAAAATATGAAGGCGAAAAGTGCCTTTCATACTCGGCGACTTTTAGATATCTTAAGGATCTACGAGGCTACTGAGGGTCTCTTGCTCCTTGCTGATTCACCGCCATTAATGGCTATCGGAGAAGAAAAACCGCTCGACCTTGTTTCTTCAATGGTTGTAAGTTCTGATCGTAAAGTTCACCGGCCACATGGCACTGTTGATAAAAAAAATTGATGTGTTATCTGCTGAGGACTTAATGACCCGTTTTCCGATGATTCGGAAAGGTAGATGTCAACTGGTGTACCGTCGCCGGAAGAACCATCGTGGTGATCAGGTGCCGGTTGTTGATGATGGTCCTGCTGCTGATTAGGTTAAGTTTGGGAAACAGTGTATTCCCTTTTTTTTGATGTTTGTAAATATGTTGGTCTTGCTACTGGGATATTTTTGAAGATCACTGTCGTGATCTTTGTGAATGGTTGTTTGAAGTGTTATACTGCACTTGATGATATATGTATTTTTTGATGTACTGTTGTGCATGTAAGCTTTGGTTGCTTCAGTTTGTGTTTGGATTACAATATGTTGCATATGTTTAATTGCTTTGAATAGGTAGAGCGAATGAGAATGGTATTGTGCTCATGTGTGAACGTTTGTCTAAAAATGCGGGAGGTTGTGCCCTTTTTAGACTGTTCATGAGGCGTACAATGTTTACCATATTGTTTTCGCGTAAACCAAAAGAATTATATGCAATTTGTAACAAACAGTAACATGTGTAGGGATGATGCTTGCATTAATAGGGCGCAAGGCCAAAGTGTAATAAAGAAATACATTGCCTGTATACTTTTATCTTTGCAGGATGGTTTGGCTTATATGTAACACCTGCGCAGCTGCTGCGCGTTCCAGGTGCGAGGAACTAGTGTCCCATCGATTCTTTTCAGTGTGTATGCCCCTTTGCCTAGGGCTTCATTGATGATGTATGGTCCTTCCCACTTTGGCGCTAGTTTTCCTGGTTTTTCAGCGTTGGAAGCCTCATTGTCGCGCAAGATGAAGTCACCAGGAACGAAGGTACATACGCGTACACGCACGTTGTAGTATTTTTCGAGTTTGGATTTGTACCTTGCCTCTGTGATGGCGGCGTTCTCGCGCCTTTCTTCGAGAATGTCTAAATCCAGTCTTCGCTCTTGCTCATTGTTTTGCTTCTGCACAGCAATCATGCGCAGTGATGGGAGGCCGATCTCAGCTGGGATTACTGCCTCCGATCCATAGACAAGACTGAATGGGGTTTCCCCCGTACTGGTCTTTGGCATGGTACGATGAGCCCATAGGATGGATTGCCGATCTCTATAACGTTTACTTGTTTGAGAGGGACGGAAGGGTTGGACAATACTTCGATGCGTACCTCTTTTGCTAAATGTTTGAAACTAGTGGCGGCCAATTTTCTTAGCGCATCCGCGTGCTTGTTCTCGCTTCTGTTTATGTGATTAACCTTGAATGTTTGGAATTTGCTGATTAGCATTCGCGCTTGTTCCAGGTATAGAGCCATTGCTTCTCCTTTTGCGTCATAATGACCATTGACCTGTTCAGCCACTAATTTTGAATCTACATTGGCTTCGAGGTTTCTTGCCCCCATCTTGAGCGCTAAACGAAGGCCTGCTAGGAACGCTTCGTATTCTGCCTCGTTGTTTGTGCTTCGGAAATCTAGGCGTATAGCATATGTAAGTTCGTGGTCATCTGGGCTGACCAATCGGAGACCCGCACCTGCTCCGTCATCATTAGAAGCGCCATCTGTGTGCAGAGTCCAGACCCTATCGTCGAAAACAGGAACAGGGTTTTGGATTGCCTCGCACTCTTGGATTTTGTCGATAGGAACTTCTGTGGCAAAATCTGCTAGAACTTGCCCCTTGATTGCCGGTCGCGGTCTGTATAGGATATTGTATCCTCCGAGCTCAATAGCCCATTTGGCCAATCTTCCCGCGACGTCGGGTTTGGATAAGATTTGACCTAAATGGTAATTAGTGAGAACTGTGATGACATGACCAGAGAAATACCGACGTAAGCGCCGTGATGCATGTACTAGAGCTAGGACTAGTTTTTCTATCATTGAGTAACGTGTCTCTGGGCCAGTGAGCATCTTGCTTATATAGTAGATTGGAGTCTGAATGTTTTCTCGCTCCACCATTAATACTGCGCCTACCGCTACTTCCGCAGCAGATAAATATAAGATCAGTGGCTCTTTTTCTCATGGTGCTGTTAGCGTCGGCAACTGAATTAAACATTCTTTCATTTGCTTGAAGGCTGCTTCCGCTTCGGGTGTCCACTGGAAGTGGGTTTTCTTGGCGCAGTTTCGTAGTGTGCTAATGAATGGATAGGACTTTGCTGCATGATTTGCCAAGAATCTGTTCAAGGCTGCTAGACGTCTGGCGAGTCTTTGCATTTCTTTTATTGTTGCAGGTGATGGTATTAACTGGATGGCCTGCACTTTCTCCGGGTTTACTTTAAAACCATCCCTTGTTACTATGAAACCCAGAAATTTCCCTTCTTCCATTCCGAAGGAACATTTCGTTGGGTTGAGCTTTAAGTTTACGCTGCGCAAAGAATCGAACGTGCGCTGGATATTTGCGAGCATTGTATCTTCCTCATGGCTTATGATGACGAGGTCATCCATGTATACCTCGACTGTCTTACCGATATCGCCTCTGAAGACCGTGTCCATTAGGCGCTGGTACGTTGCGCCTGCGTTGCGTAAGCCAAAGGGCATTTTTGTGTAACAGAAGATGCCCTTGTCTGTGCGGAATGCGGTCTTATCTTCGTCTTTCATTTGGACCTGATGATAACCTTTATAACAGTCAAGAAAGCACTTCCATCGAAATGATGCTAGAGAGTCAACTTTTTTGTCTATCTCAGGAAGCGCGTAGCAATCTTTTGGGCATGCTTTATTCAAGTCTTTGAAGTCGACGCACATTCTCCATTCGCCACTGTGTTTTTGGACCATTATTGGGTTGGTGACCCATGTATGGTATTGAACCTCGCGCAAGATTCCGGCATTAAGTAGCTCTGTCACTTGCTCGTCCATGGCTTTTCCTTTCTCATCGCTGAAGCTGCGCCTCCCTTGTGCAACAGGTTCTGCTGAGGGTTAGATGTTCAGACAATGTTGTGCTATATCGTGCGGAACCCCAGTCATGTTTGCTGGGCGCCAGGCGAATATGTCTTTATTGTTGGACAACAATTCTTTTAATTGTATTCGTGTTGCTGGGGAAATGGCGTGTCCTAACAGGATGGTCTGTTCTGGATATTCATCGTTCAGAACCCATTTCTCCGGCTCATTTGATGCTGAGGGTTTGGCCACTTTTGCTGGTGGCTCATCGTCCACGTACATGACCTCCTTACTTGAGTATAGAATTGCAACTCCAGTTTCTGTTGGAAATCTGCGTGCAGCATGTGGAATAGAAGTGATCATGCTGAATTCTCTTTGTGACCTTCTTCCGAGCAATACTTCATGGCGTGATGTTGTCGGCATGACCATGAAATTTACTGTGACTGTGCGCGAATGCTCGCCATCAGATAGAGTCACAGGGAATACTATTTGCCCTAACGGGAATACAGCTTCATTACAAAATCCGGTGAGAGGGAAATCGACTGGCTCTATACGTGCTTTGTCTTCTGGATCGAGTTGTTTGAAGCACTGCTCGTATATGATATCCATCGAGCTTCCTGGATCTATAAACATATAGTCCGTTCGATAATGGCCGAAGATGCCAGTAATAATTACTGGTCGCTCTTCCTGAGGGCCTCCAGGAACAACAGGAAACACGACTTGCTGTTCTCGCCAATGCTGATCATGGTGTCATTTGTTTGGCCTTCATGAAGGGCCTCCTTGTACCATGTTTATTTGTTTTGGTTTAGCTGTCTGACCATTGGTACCTTCTGGTTTTGGAATTACCCTGGCATAACTGTCAGATTGGATGTCCCACTGATAAGGCATCTGTGGGTCCAATACTACAGTATCAATCCTGCCACTGCTTTCTTGCCGAATATCAGATCTGATGTTTGGGGACTCAGGTCTGATAATTTGTGTGAAAATTTGGTTCAAAGCTATCTGGAATCTGCCGATCCAGTATTCTGGAGCTCTCTCTATGAGTTGATCTGAGGAGTCCTTTTCGTCTGAGTGATTGTTACTTGTATTGATTCCCATGATTCCGTCGATCTGAGTATTTGGGGTTGTAGAACCCTTGAATTCAGACCGAGGACCTGATGGGCGAGGTGATGAATTCTCTGCCATGTGAAAACAGAGAAATGAGGGAAACTGAATCGAAACGAGACAAAACTGAAAAAACAGAGAAATCGGTGGGCGCCAATGAAGAAACACTAGATAATTGACCGGAATCGAATTATCTAGGGGGTTTGGATCTGCATAAAAGGGGGTTGTTCTCTCTCGTTTGATTCGATGCAACTGGCCTTCTTCTCCGGTAAACTCTGCAAAACAAAGCACCGTTAGCCTCGTCAAGGGGAGAAGAGGGGCTCTCTCCTTGACCCGACTCCGGCGTGAGAATAAGTATGTGTTTATGAAGAAGAGGTATTGACGAAGTGTGTGTAACTTGAATTTCATACCTGAATTGTTTTCATATTTATAGCCGAGAGTTTTGGGCGGGAAAATTCGTTGGTGAAATGCTGACGGAAGATGCTAACCCCGTAAGCGGTTACATTTCCTTTCGTTAAGCTTCTCGATCCGACGTGAGTGCACACGGATCGCTGTTTAGATTTATGGCTGGGGGTTTGCCACGTGGAAAGTGATCAAGTGGAGGTTTCTCTCCAATCTCATGCCATCATCGTGATTTCAGGGATACCTGAGGTGATGACACGTGTCCAGACGGTTGTAACCGTTTAGTGGTGCACGATTGGGTCCTTCTAGAAGGTTATTGCCATAATCCTGTGTGACTCTTTATCGTGTGGCACCAGTTGGGTAAATAATATCCAAGTCTGGATATTATTAGGCGGAAGTGTTTAACTTAGGATTTTCATCCTTTGTTTATGGAGGAAAGCGCAAGGATTTATGATTTCCTGTTGGCGCGCAAGTGTTGTCTGCTATCTGTTTCTTAAGCCTCCTTTGTAGGACCAGTGCATGGCCGCGCAAGGTCAAAAAGAGGCTGAAAGACAAGGTTATGGTATGGTCCCAAGTACTTATTATGAGGTTTTTGGGACCTTACCCCTTCAGTATCTCATCGGAACTAAAGTGTTTCCTAAGCACATAGATACACAAATAAAATAAAGATGACATGGTTTAATCACACTGTCTCAAAATGTGCCAAGTAATTGATCGTGACAAACAAATCAGATTAGATTATACATTTTTACGATTTTACTACAAAATATATTAAATTAGTTGTAGTTATTTTTAAACAGTTTTTCTCGATTATGCTACATATCTTGATATATTAATTTAACTAATTTTCAGAATATTATATTCGTGTGTTTTCAAGATTGCTATGGATTTTTAACAGATACTTATTATATCATTTGTTTCATTATTTAATTTATATTTTAAAGAGTTTTTATATATTCATAATATTAGTCAGATATTTATCTAGTATTATTTAGTAATATTATTAATAAATAAAAAATCAAGCGGACGTTTTCTGACTTTTTTAATTTATATTTATAAATAAAATAAAAAATAAATAGATTTTATGTTAATCAAGAGATATAATAAAAAGATGAAAATAAAAAATAGATTTTGTAAAATTGATTTAAACTTAAATAAGATTAGGTGTTAGTACCCAAAGGTGTTACATTGATAAAATTAAAAAGAATGGAAGGGTATTTTAGTCATTATATTGATAATTTTGGTGTTAGTACCCAAAAGTGTTACAAAATTGAAACCATAAAACCTAAACCTGTTAAAAAAAGTTAGTACCTAAAGGCGAAACTTGGTATAAACCACAGGACCCATTTGTGTAATTAACTCAATATTAAAATATGGTGAAATGTCCTAAATCCTACAAAAAATTATTACATGTCGGTTAGGTTCGCTTATGGTGGGTATGGAAAAAATGATAACCATAACCGACCCGCTACTTTCAGTTTTCAAAAAAACCATTAACCAACCCCTGGTTTTTTATTTGATTCGGTTTTCTCGGTTAATTCGGTTGTGGTTCGGTTAATTCGGTTTTTTGCACACTCCTAGACTTAAGCCTTGGTAGTTGTTCTCAAAATACTTATTGACTATGTTAAAGGGTTATTGTCATGTCACTGCCAGATTTCTCTGTCGTTATGTTCAACAAAATACTTCAATCTTTGAAAGTTGCGCACTGGTTTTAATCTTTGTATATTTTTATGGTAGTGTCACCAATTTGAAAGTAAATTATACAAAATAAGACATATGGTAGTGTAACTTTTATCAACATATAAGAGGAAGCCATTCCTACCCTAGCATCCTATTATTCCGTCAAGCTACATCACTCAATCCATCCACTACTCTAAACTATCCAATTTAGTGGCACCACTACCCTAAATTACCCTCTTCTTTTTTTATTTATAAAATAAAAAAATAATTTGAAATATGAAAACATTTTAAATAAAATAAAGAGTGAATTGCAAATTTTGTCCTTTATCTTTATAGTGAATTGCAGGCGGTGTCCTTTATCTTTCAAATTGACGAGTTTTATACTTAATGTTTTAAAATCTTGCACTTTATATCCTTTAGCCCTAACCTAGGTAGATTTTTTTGTTAAATCTGATCATGTGACTTGCACATGAGGATATTATTGTCACTTCACTTTTCAGGGACTAATTGTGTAAATTAATTAAATACATAACCATTAAAAAATAAAAAATAAAAAATTAGATATCTCTCTATCTCCCTTTCTCTCTCTCTCCCTCCCTACCATTTACCACCAACATCCACCATCTAAAGTAAATTGCCATTTTAGTCCCTGAGTTTTGTCCAAATTTGCCACTTTAATCCAAATAGTTTTTTTTGTGCCTCTGGGTCCCTGACTTTTACATTTTATTGCCATTTTGATCATTTTGTCTAACTCCATCCAAAAACCCAGTTTGTAACAGGGATATTTTGGGGATTTCCGTAAAAAATGTTTTCAGTTGCCATTTTGATCCAATTCCAAAAAATCAAAAAAATTCCAAAAAAATCTAAAAATAAAAAAAATTCTAAAAAATTCAAAAAAATCTAAAAATCAAAAAATCAAAAAAATTCTAAAAAATCATAAAAATTCTAAAAAATCATAAAAATTCTAAAAAATCCAAAAATCATTAAATGTTTCGGCACGAACCGTTTCGACCCGTACCGTTTCGAAACGTACCGTTTCGACCCGTAGCGTATCGAACCGAACCGTTTCGACGCGAACCGTTTCGACCCGTACCGTTTCGAACCCGAACCGTTTCGAGCCGAACCGTTTCGACGCGAAGCGTTTCGACTCGAAGCGTTTCGACCCGTACCGTTTCGACGCGAACCGTATCGAACCGAACCGTTTCGACGCGAACCGTTTCGAACCGAACCGTTTCAACCCGTACCGTTTCGACCCGTACCGTTTCGAACCGTACCGTTTCGAACCGTATCGTTTCGACGCTATTACGCCCTAAAACGTATTAGACTAAAGTCGCAGCGGAAAATCGTACCATAAAAATTTCTTTCGTTACAACCACCTTGACGCACTTAAATTCATTTTTAATATTAATTCTTTTATAATAAATACATTTATTATACTCATTTTTCAATAAGAAGCCATAACCTAGCTTCACTCCATTACGTACTCAACACTCCCGTACAATCTATCCTGTGACTCGATCCTCGATCTCCAATCCTTGGATATCCTCATGACTCGTAATACCTGCATTCACCGCATAAAATTCACAACATTAGTACGCATTATAAACCTACAAGGTTTTCACGTTTACTTCTCGTTTCGTTGACTCTTTACATCCCAGCTTTTCCATCATGTCATACCATCCGTGATGAGACTTCTTTGTTATTCCTGCATTTCACTTATAACTCCAGATACACGAATAAACAACGTAAACACTTAATCATACCGAAATACTTACATACATACCTAAACTTCATACATATTATCTCCATATATACATACGTACACACATGCATACATACCTACTTGCATACATACCCACACACATACATGCCAATCTACATGTATACTTACATATGCACACATCTACATCATCAAATACGTATCTACATGTACACATGCCAACATCATTACGTACACTCATGACATTATACATATTTACATACATACAACCCTACGTGCATCATACCAAACTCATACATGCCTACGCTCATACCTACTATCCTATATCCGCTTATTCTTGCTCACATACTTATAAACATACCCCCGTAGGTACATACATGCTTTCATACATTTCTACATACTTGTCTAGAGATATACAAACATACATACATACCTATTTACATGTGCTCTTACCCTAATGGTCATAAATCATAAGTTAAATTTGTCATACGCAACTTAAAACGCGTTTAAACGAGTTCCCAAGACAAAACGAAGCACGAAAACAATTTCCGGAGAAACATGACCCGTCGCGCGACGCGACGGGCCGTCGCGCTACGCGACCCCCTCATTTCAGCAGAATGTCGCAGCTTGTTGCTGCACATTCCCTGCACGTCTGGATTTTACGGAAACGAGCATAACTTCCTCATTTTTGGTCCGTTTTACCCGATTCTTTTTCCTACGTGATCGTAATTTAATTCTCCATCACCTGGAGTGAAAATCCAATATTTGGACTACCGAAATTTATAACTTTTAAGCCCTCGGCTTATTACCCTTTTCCATAATTTTGACCCGTTCATACATTTACCCACATAACTTGTTTGTTTGACTTTAACTTCATATAACTTGATAATTTCAAGATCATTTATCATAAAAGATTCATTTCCGGATACCTTACATCTCATTCCACCCGTTTCGCTCAAAAGCTTATTTTGACCCATTAATGGTAATTGCGCATTAAAACATTTCTGACTTCCAACACCATTCTCCTCACTTTCATACTTGACCAAATCATTACACTAATCGAATAGCTTGTTTTCTAAGCTACTTTTGAGATCGTTTGCCCAAAATACCCATCAAGGGCATTTTGGTCAACTTTAATCCCATACTTTACGACAAAGGACTACGACACATATTTGTTTTCAACCATCGTGTTTAGTTAATTAAAACACCATATTACTTAATCGAACTAAGAAGTGATTACAGAAATCACTTACCTTATGCATCCGCGTTCCTATCCGCTTCCTTGCCTTCTCTTGACCCGTTAGTCATTCATGCTTGAGTCCACCTTGATATGATTCCTATACTTTCATATCACCAACATCGTATTCTCGTTAGCTTACATCATTGTACATGTTAACGACCATATCAATCACATGTTTCACATTTGACTTTCATTAGTCGATTTTAGCTACATAAAACATACAACCAAGTTCATATCCTGTTAAACGCATGTAATTCATCATGTCATTCCATTTAATACGTATCGACATAACAGGTACCATACCACTTCCTATAATCCCACCTTTACGACAACGAGTCAAATCATGTTTCTTGTACTTAGTTGACTTTCAAAAGTCAACTATCAACCATATTCAACTATCGACTTATCATCATATACTCGTAACATCATAATCGACTATACGGACGACACTATATACATTTTATCATTCGCTTGATGTGCGTACCACCTTTTAAGCATAACGTACAACTAATTCATACATAAATCTTCTAAACTCATACATAACCCATCAAAACCTACTACTAATCATCATGTATCATTTCAAATGAACATTAAACATAACATCATCATATTCCTCCTAATTCATCTAACAATACTTCATCATACCCACATAATACATCAATCTTTCAACAAGAATTGGACATAGGTGATTGGTCAAGTCATCTTCATCACCATAACTAATGGGTTTCACATCTAGACATCAAATTAACACAAACCATTCATAATCCATGTTCTATATGATGATTATAACACCTACTCATGCTCAATTCCACTTAAACTCATGGATTAGAACATAACCCACTTTACATATGACCACCAATCCTAGGTTTAAGGCATACCTTATGATCCCCTCGTGAAGGTGATCACTAATCCATGCTCGGTTATGGATTTAAGCTTCATCTTGCCTTTCGATTTGATGATCTTCTTGATTAGGGTTTGAGGAGCCCTCATGGAGCTCCTGGCTCCTTCTCGAACACACACGATGTGTGTGTTTATTTGTGTCTTGGTTTTTCTTTTAATTAGTAACCAAGTTTCATCTTATCCACTTTAACCCCCCGAGTTTACTTCTAACACATATTTGGCACTACTTTTCTCTTTTAATAGTTCTTATCATGCACTTAACTAGGTTAAATAGCCTAGTTATTTATTTCATAATATAACGCATAAGGACATATTTCGAATATATAACATTTGGATTTTGGGGCGTTACAAGTCTACCCACCTTAAATGAGGTTTCGTCCCCGAAACCTTTCTTACCTTTATTTAACACTAATTATTCCTTCTCTACGTCCCCTCGACACGATCATCATCACAATGACCATCCTCCATTTTCAAGAACCCGTCACCGAGTTCTTATTAATGTTTCTTTCACTTAATTAATGCTTGCTACTAACGCACTTTGTAGCTAGCGGTCCATTCATCATTTTATTTGCTTGAAACATTTGCAACTTCCCATTACTAGCATTCCTTTATGTTATTTCATTATTCATATCATTTTTATCGACTATGCGATCTTACTTTGTAATTTGTACATACTCATCCATAGCATTATTCACATAATTGACTTCTTCCTAACATTTCCATACCTTCCTTATCATACTTTCACATATCAATTCTCATTTCCTCGACCTGTCAATAACCGGTCAATACACATACCCTTCAACTTGTAGTCATACTTACATTTGTATGATCCGTTCGTAACGGATCTACTATCTTCATCTCATCTCTAAAAAATGACATTTTCTACATGCACTGTATAACATTTAACTTCTGTTTTGTTACCACAACAAAACTACTATTACATAATCACACCTACGTGCTTAACTCTAACGTTAACCTCATTCTACATTTTCTACAGTTACTTATACCTTGCATACCTTTACGTTACCTTTAAATCATTTCGTTCATTTCACATTACTATTACTTCCACTTCATGCATTACTTAATTTACATATATAAATGTGTCATACTAGCTCATATCTATTCATCATGAGTTAAACATATTACTAACCTCTTTTTCATTTCCCAAACCGCGATCCTCAACCCAGATCGATCATCTTTTTCTCGAGTACTAGCCGTACAGGCCAGTTTTCATTCATTCGTGTAATGAGCTTCCGCTCGTGTACGTCCTTTCACCAATACGATTGGTTTCATCACATCAATAGTTCTAGCATTATCATTAACAACATCAGCTGTTAGCATATGTCATTCAAACATTTATTACACTAGGCGATTACCCACCTATAACTCTTCTACAATTTCCTACGTATTTGCTTTAACGTACCACACATTCTATTTCTTACATGCAATCCTTTTATTCAATTAAGCATCTCGCCAACTGAAGTACACGCTCGTACTTCCTTCCATTCATGCTTACTTGCAAAGACCTTATTACATCGTTTCAATATTTCTTACTAAGCTTACCCTTCCCGCCCATACTCAAGTTATTGTACGGGTCACAGCCCGTCATCATTCTGACTGCTAAGAGTCAATTGCTAACACATCTAACACGTAACTTATACAAAGCTTCGTCTATTATACTATCACCTTTTACTTTATACTTATTTCTATGACCCGTTCGACTCATTCATGGTTAAACTGTCGACATCTTCTTAGGCGGATTAATTTCATCTTTTTATATTTTTGAATCCGTCTCACGGATTCAGACGCATCATTCATCCTTTTTCGTTCATTGAATCCGCCTTACGGATTCAAACATTATACTCATGTCTTTCTTCCTTGAATCCGTCTCACGGATTCAAACATATTATTCATACCTTTTCTTCCTTCTATGATTTGAATCCACCTAATGGATTTCAATCATATCATTCACATCTTTCATTCCTTACATGTGTTGAATCCGTTTCGCAGATTCAGACATATCATTTCTACATTTCCTTTCCTTGAATCCGTTTTACGGGTTCAAACATTCCATTCATGCCTTTCATCACTTGAATCCGTCTCGCGGATTCAAACATTGCATTCATACCTTTCATCCTTGAATCCGTCTCACGGATTCAAACATATCATTCATATCTAGTTTATCCGCACTTAACCACGGATTCAACATTCTTCATTCTTATTAGGCATGTTTTTCATTCTTACATAGTACTCTCAATTTCCCGAGAGTCTTACTTCCCATTTCACCCACACGCCCGCCTGCTACCCAACTCTACCGGACATACCTGTAACAATTATCATGATCTCACGAACGTCATATGTTTCTCGTGTACTGGCCAGGTACACCATCCACATAATAGGTTCGTGCCTTCGTGTGATTGTCACCTTACGTCCGTAGACTTAGGTTTCGGCGCGTGTATCATTTTCAGTACTTTATTACTATACTATCATTATCCTTCATTTAAAATTTTCCTTCCCTTAATGAGTTTTACTATTACATATACCCACCTATCGAATTTACGTACCTGGATTCAAATTTGCCTTATTACCTCTTTGCCTGCCTTAATATCCATCTTAGACTGCATTCACAGATCATCCTCTTCCAACACTTCTGCTTACCTTGCACATACCAAACCGTCAGGTTCTTACACGTATACATAAGTACATACTTACATTAGCCTTTACCTTTGGATCTTGATCGAGTCTTAGATTGTACGGGTTTCTTATCTTAAGAGCACACAAGTTTGAGTTCAAGTACTTACCTTCTCGTACTTGATTCCCTCAAACCAGGGCTCTGATACCAACTTATTACGCCCTAAAACGTATTAGACTAAAGTCGCAGCGGAAAATCGTACCTTAAAAATTTCTTTCGTTACAACCACCTTGACGCACTTAAATTCATTTTTAATATTAATTCTTTCACAATAAATACATTTATTATACTCATTTTTCAATAAGAAGCCATAACCTAGCTTCACTCCATTACGTACTCAACACTCCCGTACAATCTATCCTGTGACTCGATCCTCGATCTCCAATCCTTGGATATCCTCATGACTCGTAATACCTGCATTCACCGCATAAAATTCACAACATTAGTACGCATTATAAACCTACAAGGTTTTCACGTTTACTTCTCGTTTCGTTGACTCTTTACATCCCAGCTTTTCCATCATGTCATACCATCCGTGATGAGACTTCTTTGTTATTCTTGCATTTCACTTATAACTCCAGATACACGAATAAACAACGTAAACACTTAATCATACCGAAATACTTACATACATACCTAAACTTCATACATATTATCTCCATATATACATACGTACACACATGCATACATACCTACTTGCATACATACCCACACACATACATGCCAATCTACATGTATACTTACATATGCACACATCTACATCATCAAATACGTATCTACATGTACACATGCCAACATCATTACGTACACTCATGACATTATACATATTTACATACATACAACCCTACGTGCATCATACCAAACTCATACATGCCTACGCTCATACCTACTATCCTATATCCGCTTATTCTTGCTCACATACTTATAAACATACCCCCGTAGGTACATACATGCTTTCATACATTTCTACATACTTGTCTAGAGATATACAAACATACATACATACCTATTTACATGTGCTCTTACCCTAATGGTCATAAATCATAAGTTAAATTTGTCATACGCAACTTAAAACGCGTTTAAACGAGTTCCCAAGACAAAACGAAGCACGAAAACAATTTCCGGAGAAACATGACCCGTCGCGCGACGCGACGGGCCGTCGCGCTACGCGACCCCCTCATTTCAGCAGAATGTCGTAGCTTGTTGCTGCACATTCCCCGCATGTCCGGATTTTACGGAAACGAGCATAACTTCCTCATTTTTGGTCCGTTTTACCCGATTCTTTTTCCTACGTGATCGTAATTTAATTCTCCATCACCTGGAGTGAAAATCCAATATTTGGACTACCGAAATTTATAACTTTTAAGCCCTCGGCTTATTACCCTTTTCCATAATTTTGACCCGTTCATACATTTACCCACATAACTTGTTTGTTTGACTTTAACTTCATATAACTTGATAATTTCAAGATCATTTATCATAAAAGATTCATTTCCGGATACCTTACATCTCATTCTACCCGTTTCGCTCAAAAGCTTATTTTGACCCATTAATGGTAATTGCGCATTAAAACATTTCTGACTTCCAACACCATTCTCCTCACTTTCATACTTGACCAAATCATTACACTAATCGAATAGCTTGTTTTCTAAGCTACTTTTGAGATCGTTTGCCCAAAATACCCATCAAGGGCATTTTGGTCAACTTTAATCCCATACTTTACGACAAAGGACTACGACACATATTTGTTTTCAACCATCGTGTTTAGTTAATTAAAACACCATATTACTTAATCGAACTAAGAAGTGATTACAGAAATCACTTACCTTATGCATCCGCGTTCCTATCCGCTTCCTTGCCTTCTCTTGACCCGTTAGCTATTCATGCTTGAGTCCACCTTGATATGATTCCTATACTTTCATATCACCAACATCGTATTCTCGTTAGCTTACATCATTGTACATGTTAACGACCATATCAATCACATGTTTCACATTTGACTTTCATTAGTCGATTTTAGCTACATAAAACATACAACCAAGTTCATATCCTGTTAAACGCATGTAATTCATCATGTCATTCCATTTAATACGTATCGACATAACAGGTACCATACCACTTCCTATAATCCCACCTTTACGACAACGAGTCAAATCATGTTTCTTGTACTTAGTTGACTTTCAAAAGTCAACTATCAACCATATTCAACTATCGACTTATCATCATATACTCGTAACATCATAATCGACTATACGGACGACACTATATACATTTTATCATTCGCTTGATGTGCGTACCACCTTTTAAGCATAACGTACAACTAATTCATACATAAATCTTCTAAACTCATACATAACCCATCAAAACCTACTACTAATCATCATGTATCATTTCAAATGAACATTAAACATAACATCATCATATTCCTCCTAATTCATCTAACAATACTTCATCATACCCACATAATACATTAATCTTTCAACAAGAATTGGACATAGGTGATTGGTCAAGTCATCTTCATCACCATAACTAATGGGTTTCACATCTAGACATCAAATTAACACAAACCATTCATAATCCATGTTCTATATGATGATTATAACACCTACTCATGCTCAATTCCACTTAAACTCATGGATTAGAACATAACCCACTTTACATATGACCACCAATCCTAGGTTTAAGGCATACCTTATGATCCCCTCGTGAAGGTGATCACTAATCCATGCTCGGTTATGGATTTAAGCTTCATCTTGCCTTTCGATTTGATGATCTTCTTGATTAGGGTTTGAGGAGCCCTCATGGAGCTCCTGGCTCCTTCTCGAACACACACGATGTGTGTGTTTATTTGTGTCTTGGTTTTTCTTTTAATTAGTAACCAAGTTTCATCTTATCCACTTTAACCCCCCGAGTTTACTTCTAACACATATTTGGCACTACTTTTCTCTTTTAATAGTTCTTATCATGCACTTAACTAGGTTAAATAGCCTAGTTATTTATTTCATAATATAACGCATAAGGACATATTTCGAATATATAACATTTGGATTTTGGGGCGTTACAAGTCTACCCACCTTAAATGAGGTTTCGTCCCCGAAACCTTTCTTACCTTTATTTAACACTAATTATTCCTTCTCTACGTCCCCTCGACACGATCATCATCACAATGACCATCCTCCATTTTCAAGAACCCGTCACCGAGTTCTTATTAATGTTTCTTTCACTTAATTAATGCTTGCTACTAACGCACTTTGTAGCTAGCGGTCCATTCATCATTTTATTTGCTTGAAACATTTGCAACTTCCCATTACTAGCATTCCTTTATGTTATTTCATTATTCATATCATTTTTATCGACTATGCGATCTTACTTTGTAATTTGTACATACTCATCCATAGCATTATTCACATAATTGACTTCTTCCTAACATTTCCATACCTTCCTTATCATACTTTCACATATCAATTCTCATTTCCTCGACCTGTCAATAACCGGTCAATACACATACCCTTCAACTTGTAGTCATACTTACATTTGTATGATCCGTTCGTAACGGATCTACTATCTTCATCTCATCTCTAAAAAATGACATTTTCTACATGCACTGTATAACATTTAACTTCTGTTTTGTTACCACAACAAAACTACTATTACATAATCACACCTACGTGCTTAACTCTAACGTTAACCTCATTCTACATTTTCTACAGTTACTTATACCTTGCATACCTTTACGTTACCTTTAAATCATTTCGTTCATTTCACATTACTATTACTTCCACTTCATGCATTACTTAATTTACATATATAAATGTGTCATACTAGCTCATATCTATTCATCATGAGTTAAACATATTACTAACCTCTTTTTCATTTCCCAAACCGCGATCCTCAACCCAGATCGATCATCTTTTTCTCGAGTACTAGCCGTACAGGCCAGTTTTCATTCATTCGTGTAATGAGCTTCCGCTCGTGTACGTCCTTTCACCAATACGATTGGTTTCATCACATCAATAGTTCTAGCATTATCATTAACAACATCAGCTGTTAGCATATGTCATTCAAACATTTATTACACTAGGCGATTACCCACCTATAACTCTTCTACAATTTCCTACGTATTTGCTTTAACGTACCACACATTCTATTTCTTACATGCAATCCTTTTATTCAATTAAGCATCTCGCCAACTGAAGTACACGCTCGTACTTCCTTCCATTCATGCTTACTTGCAAAGACCTTATTACATCGTTTCAATATTTCTTACTAAGCTTACCCTTCCCGCCCATACTCAAGTTATTGTACGGGTCACAGCCCGTCATCATTCTGACTGCTAAGAGTCAATTGCTAACACATCTAACACGTAACTTATACAAAGCTTCGTCTATTATACTATCACCTTTTACTTTATACTTATTTCTATGACCCGTTCGACTCATTCATGGTTAAACTGTCGACATCTTCTTAGGCGGATTAATTTCATCTTTTTATATTTTTGAATCCGTCTCACGGATTCAGACGCATCATTCATCCTTTTTCGTTCATTGAATCCGCCTTACGGATTCAAACATTATACTCATGTCTTTCTTCCTTGAATCCGTCTCACGGATTCAAACATATTATTCATACCTTTTCTTCCTTCTATGATTTGAATCCACCTAATGGATTTCAATCATATCATTCACATCTTTCATTCCTTACATGTGTTGAATCCGTTTCGCAGATTCAGACATATCATTTCTACATTTCCTTTCCTTGAATCCGTTTTACGGGTTCAAACATTCCATTCATGCCTTTCATCACTTGAATCCGTCTCGCGGATTCAAACATTGCATTCATACCTTTCATCCTTGAATCCGTCTCACGGATTCAAACATATCATTCATATCTAGTTTATCCGCACTTAACCACGGATTCAACATTCTTCATTCTTATTAGGCATGTTTTTCATTCTTACATAGTACTCTCAATTTCCCGAGAGTCTTACTTCCCATTTCACCCACACGCCCGCCTGCTACCCAACTCTACCGGACATACCTGTAACAATTATCATGATCTCACGAACGTCATATGTTTCTCGTGTACTGGCCAGGTACACCATCCACATAATAGGTTCGTGCCTTCGTGTGATTGTCACCTTACGTCCGTAGACTTAGGTTTCGGCGCGTGTATCATTTTCAGTACTTTATTACTATACTATCATTATCCTTCATTTAAAATTTTCCTTCCCTTAATGAGTTTTACTATTACATATACCCACCTATCGAATTTACGTACCTGGATTCAAATTTGCCTTATTACCTCTTTGCCTGCCTTAATATCCATCTTAGACTGCATTCACAGATCATCCTCTTCCAACACTTCTGCTTACCTTGCACATACCAAACCGTCAGGTTCTTACACGTATACATAAGTACATACTTACATTAGCCTTTACCTTTGGATCTTGATCGAGTCTTAGATTGTACGGGTTTCTTATCTTAAGAGCACACAAGTTTGAGTTCAAGTACTTACCTTCTCGTACTTGATTCCCTCAAACCAGGGCTCTGATACCAACTTATTACGCCCTAAAACGTATTAGACTAAAGTCGCAGCGGAAAATCGTACCATAAAAATTTTTTTCGTTACAACCACCTTGACGCACTTAAATTCATTTTTAATATTAATTCTTTCACAATAAATACATTTATTATACTCATTTTTCAATAAGAAGCCATAACCTAGCTTCACTCCATTACGTACTCAACACTCCCGTACAATCTATCCTGTGACTCGATCCTCGATCTCCAATCCTTGGATATCCTCATGACTCGTAATACCTGCATTCACCGCATAAAATTCACAACATTAGTACGCATTATAAACCTACAAGGTTTTCACGTTTACTTCTCGTTTCGTTGACTCTTTACATCCTAGCTTTTCCATCATGTCATACCATCCGTGATGAGACTTCTTTGTTATTCCTGCATTTCACTTATAACTCCAGATACACGAATAAACAACGTAAACACTTAATCATACCGAAATACTTACATACATACCTAAACTTCATACATATTATCTCCATATATACATACGTACACACATGCATACATACCTACTTGCATACATACCCACACACATACATGCCAATCTACATGTATACTTACATATTGACACATCTACATCATCAAATACGTATCTACATGTACACATGCCAACATCATTACGTACACTCATGACATTATACATATTTACATACATACAACCCTACGTGCATCATACCAAACTCATACATGCCTACGCTCATACCTACTATCCTATATCCGCTTATTCTTGCTCACATACTTATAAACATACCCCCGTAGGTACATACATGCTTTCATACATTTCTACATACTTGTCTAGAGATATACAAACATACATACATACCTATTTACATGTGCTCTTACCCTAATGGTCATAAATCATAAGTTAAATTTGTCATACGCAACTTAAAACGCGTTTAAACGAGTTCCCAAGACAAAACGAAGCACGAAAACAATTTCCGGAGAAACATGACCCGTCGCGCGACGCGACGGGCCGTCGCGCTACGCGACCCCCTCATTTCAGCAGAATGTCGCAGCTTGTTGCTGCACATTCCCTGCACGTCTGGATTTTACGGAAACGAGCATAACTTCCTCATTTTTGGTCCGTTTTACCCGATTCTTTTTCCTACGTGATCGTAATTTAATTCTCCATCACCTGGAGTGAAAATCCAATATTTGGACTACCGAAATTTATAACTTTTAAGCCCTCGGCTTATTACCCTTTTCCATAATTTTGACCCGTTCATACATTTACCCACATAACTTGTTTGTTTGACTTTAACTTCATATAACTTGATAATTTCAAGATCATTTATCATAAAAGATTCATTTCCGGATACCTTACATCTCATTCCACCCGTTTCGCTCAAAAGCTTATTTTGACCCATTAATGGTAATTGCGCATTAAAACATTTCTGACTTCCAACACCATTCTCCTCACTTTCATACTTGACCAAATCATTACACTAATCGAATAGCTTGTTTTCTAAGCTACTTTTGAGATCGTTTGCCCAAAATACCCATCAAGGGCATTTTGGTCAACTTTAATCCCATACTTTACGACAAAGGACTACGACACATATTTGTTTTCAACCATCGTGTTTAGTTAATTAAAACACCATATTACTTAATCGAACTAAGAAGTGATTACAGAAATCACTTACCTTATGCATCCGCGTTCCTATCCGCTTCCTTGCCTTCTCTTGACCCGTTAGCCATTCATGCTTGAGTCCACCTTGATATGATTCCTATACTTTCATATCACCAACATCGTATTCTCGTTAGCTTACATCATTGTACATGTTAACGACCATATCAATCACATGTTTCACATTTGACTTTCATTAGTCGATTTTAGCTACATAAAACATACAACCAAGTTCATATCCTGTTAAACGCATGTAATTCATCATGTCATTCCATTTAATACGTATCGACATAACAGGTACCATACCACTTCCTATAATCCCACCTTTACGACAACAAGTCAAATCATGTTTCTTGTACTTAGTTGACTTTCAAAAGTCAACTATCAACCATATTCAACTATCGACTTATCATCATATACTCGTAACATCATAATCGACTATACGGACGACACTATATACATTTTATCATTCGCTTGATGTGCGTACCACCTTTTAAGCATAACGTACAACTAATTCATACATAAATCTTCTAAACTCATACATAACCCATCAAAACCTACTACTAATCATCATGTATCATTTCAAATGAACATTAAACATAACATCATCATATTCCTCCTAATTCATCTAACAATACTTCATCATACCCACATAATACATCAATCTTTCAACAAGAATTGGACATAGGTGATTGGTCAAGTCATCTTCATCACCATAACTAATGGGTTTCACATCTAGACATCAAATTAACACAAACCATTCATAATCCATGTTCTATATGATGATTATAACACCTACTCATGCTCAATTCCACTTAAACTCATGGATTAGAACATAACCCACTTTACATATGACCACCAATCCTAGGTTTAAGGCATACCTTATGATCCCCTCGTGAAGGTGATCACTAATCCATGCTCGGTTATGGATTTAAGCTTCATCTTGCCTTTCGATTTGATGATCTTCTTGATTAGGGTTTGAGGAGCCCTCATGGAGCTCCTGGCTCCTTCTCGAACACACACGATGTGTGTGTTTATTTGTGTCTTGGTTTTTCTTTTAATTAGTAACCAAGTTTCATCTTATCCACTTTAACCCCCCGAGTTTACTTCTAACACATATTTGGCACTACTTTTCTCTTTTAATAGTTCTTATCATGCACTTAACTAGGTTAAATAGCCTAGTTATTTATTTCATAATATAACGCATAAGGACATATTTCGAATATATAACATTTGGATTTTGGGGCGTTACAGACGCGAACCGTTTCGAACCGAACCGTTTTGACGCGAACCGTTTCGAACCGTACCGTATCGAACCCGAACCGTTTCGAGCCGAACCGTTTCGACGCGAACCGTTTCGAACCGTACCGTATCGAAACGGTTCGGCTCGAAACGGTTCGGGTTCGAAACGGTACGGTTCGATACGGTACGGGTTCGAAACGGTTCGCGTCGAAACGGTTCGGTTCGATACGGTACGGGTCGAAACGGTTCGGTTCGAAACGGTACGGGTCGAAACAGTTCGTGCCGAAACATTTAATGATTTTTGGATTTTTTAGAATTTTTATGGTTTTTTAGAATTTTTTTTTATTTTTAGATTTTTTTGAATTTTTTAGAATTTTTATGATTTTTTAGAATTTTTTTGATTTTTAGATTTTTTTGGAATTTTTTTTATTTTTTTGAATTGGATCAAAATGGCAACTGAAAACATTAGTGATTAAGTACAAACTGGGTTTTTGGATGGAGTTAGACAAAATGATCAAAATGGCAACAAAATGTAAAAGTCAGGGACCCAGAGGCACAAAAAAAACTATTTGGATCAAAGTGGCAAATTTGGACAAAACTCAGGGACTAAAATGGCAATTTACTCCACCATCTACCATCACCACCACCACCACCTATCTTTCACAAAATGAAGGATGCTTCTGACAGATGTCTTGGGGGTGGCGGCGCAGCTTGTTACCCGTCTACCAACCCATGATTTGTAATTTGCCTTTTATGAGTAAATGAATCACAACCACTATAGAACGAAAAAATAAAATAAATAAATAAATAAATAAATAAATATAAACATAGATTAAAGAATAGACCTGCCTTCATCTCATGAGCCAAACCGGGGGTGTTTCTACATCTTCAGTCTTCACCTCGAACAACATTCAGCAATAGCGGTTCAGACGTATTGACAGCTTTTCGTTCCACAACACTCGCTGGATATCACAATTGAAGTAACATACATACAGATAGTCAGATACTACTCGATTTCAGGTTACAAATAAGAGATCTATCATAATATGGCAGCTCAAAAACATGAATTACAAACCAAATATAACAATTTGACAACAAGAACTAAAGATATACATCAACTGTATTCAGCATAATATATTAAACAACTGAATTACAAATCATGATAATTAAATGTAACCTAAAATGACACAAATTGGGTTAAATTATGCGTTCAATTATAGATAACTAAAAAGACACAAATTGGGTTATTCTGCCTTCAATTATCAATGGAAATTGAACCAAATTCACGGCATAAGCTCATCATAAAATTAGGGTTTTTTTTTTTGCATAATTTGATCAAAATACAGAATAAAATAAAAACATTACCTCCAGCGGAGCAGGTGATTCGATTAGGGCGAAAAGTAGTGGAATTGAAAACTGAGATGGAGGAGAAAGATGGAAGCGAACAGGTGTAGGTGATTGACATGGTTTTTTTTAAAGAAATTTTGTGTAAAGGGGTCAGATTATAATTGGGGAGGAAGGTGGTGGGTAAAAAGACAATTTTACCCTCATGTGCATTGCACATGACCAGATTTGACAGAAAAATCTAACTGGGTTAGGGCTAAAGGACAACACGTGTATGATTTGAAAACATAAAGTACAAAACTCGTAAATTTTAAACATAAAGGACAGCGCCTGCAAATAGGTATAAAGATTAAGGACAATCCTTGCAATTCACTCTAAAATAAATTTCAAACATACATAAAATTATTTAAATTAAAAACATTACACAAACTACATGACTAAACCTAAACAAACTAGATAACTAAACTAATCATCAATCCCTGAACCGTCGGAGTCGGCATCCGGATGCACAAGTGGTTGCATCGAGGATGGTTTCTTAGTAATTGGAAGGACGAAATGTGAGTAAATCTTCTATTGTTTATATTTTGGTATTCCTGACGGACATCGGCAATCCCTTCTTCTTTTGTTAAGTTGTCACCGTAAGCCATCGTGATGTTGAAGAGCTAATGAAATTTGCAAACCTCCAAGAACAGAGTACAAAACCTTGACAAAGCTTGGTGCGAAGAGTGACTGGTTTCACCTATGCGTTGACGACGGAATTCTTGAAATAAGGATGTTCCAAAATGCAAAGGCTCCTCGTCTTTTTTCAGACACGTCCAACCAAGAGGTGACCTAAACTATCTGTCTTCTTGCCATTTTTTATGAATATATAGAGATGAGACTTGAGAGCATGTGAGAGTTTGTGGTTAAATTTTTGTAAATTTGGTGTGATTTATGTATGCTTTTATAGGTACAATATAAGTTTAGAAAATCATAATAATTGAAATTCAAAACGACCGTCGAACGGTCATAATCTTTTGAAAACTATTAAATTCCATTTGCAAATACACACCACAACCACTATTCCTCGGGCGCCACCCGTCGAACCGGTGGCGGTGTAACCCGAGTGGGTATAGAGCAACTGCTTTAAATTGGCTAAGTGGCCCGCCTCCCGTAACGATCCTAAACCATCTTCGAAAGCAATTAG
Organism: Helianthus tuberosus; assembly: GCA_030545235.1. Classification (NCBI taxonomy): domain Eukaryota; kingdom Viridiplantae; phylum Streptophyta; class Magnoliopsida; order Asterales; family Asteraceae; genus Helianthus; species Helianthus tuberosus. The sequence goes on along the minus strand of CM060357.1, from coordinate 35,717,237 downwards.
AGCACAAAGGACCGAAGTAGTAAAATTTATATACTCTTAAAAACAATGGTCGGTGGCTCTCACATCAAATACCGCCGCCAGTTCTTTTATATATATATGGCTGGCTACGAGGACGTTGACAAAGTAAAAGGTAGATGGATTGGTTATTTCTTTACTCAAAGAGCCAGGCTCGATTCTCATCTGTTCCAAGTTTCTTTGGTTTTTTTTTTTTTTCATAATCTTCAATGATACATGTAGGAGTAATAGCTGGTGTTTAAAATTTTCTTTCCTCTTATTTTTCTTTTCGTTTTGTTTATTCTTTTTCTCCCTTATTTTCTTTTCGTTTTGTTTTATTCTTTTTTTATTTTTCTACTTGTTACTTGTTGTTCTCTATACTTTCAAAATTGTTATTTACACCCTATACCTTTTAAAAGTATTATAAAATATCATTTTCACATACTTTGAGTTCTAGTTTTTCAAATTTATCATCTAGTTTTTCAAATTTATCATCTATATTTTCAAATTTATATGATTAACAAATCAAATAACGTGTCGCCAGCTATAAACATTTAAGTCGTCACTGCCGCAACGCGTGGCCTACATCACCAAAGATCAAATGTAACTCTACTAGGGTTGTTCATGAGCCGAGCCGAGCTAGGGCAAGCTCGGGCTCGTCTCGATTATAAACCGAGCTGGCTTGGCTCGGCTCAGATTTGAACCGAGCTGAAAATCTACGCTCGGGCTTGGCTTGGTTTGGCTTGATTTTAAAAATAAAAATTAATACATAGCTCTCAAAATTCAGTATTATAAAATATTATTTAATACTTCAAAAGAATATATTCAAAATAAGTTCAATATATTACATTACAAGCCAAAATCACGTTCAACAACGCAAAATAAGTTTTATATTTTAAGTAAATACAATATTTGTTCATTAGCACATCAATCAACCTTTAAATATGTCATAGATATCAAACTACAAGCCTAAATACATGTAAATAATAATCATTTTTTTTTTGTAATATATGATATGTATATAAAAAATTAAATATATTTTAAGTAAAATAATTCGAGCTAAGCCGAGCCGAGCTACCAAGCGAGCCAAACCGAGTCAATTTGGCTCGTCACGAGCCGAGCCGGCTCGACTCACTTTCAAACCGAGCCATATCGAACAAGCTTTTTACAAGCTAAATCCGAGCAAACTCCGAGCCGCATGTTTTTTGGACAGACCTAAACTCCACTCAAACAAAAACTTAAAATAATAATATCATAAAATTACACAATTAAAAGCTAAAAAGACCAAAAAGCCCTCCACATAAAAAATTTGGATGTGATTTCTTATCCTATCGTCTTTCTTTCCATCAATAACCCAAAACCACCTCCACCACCAATCTCCACATCACCAAATGGATGCTCTCTGCGTAAACCCCTCTCTCTCCGGCCTCAAACTCTCTTCTAAACTCCACCCCACCACTCCGCCACCCATTTCCCGCCTTTTTTACCTCCGTTTCCGGCCACCGTACCGCCACCCCACCCTAACCGTCTCCGCCACTTCATCCACCGTAGAACCCCAACCCCAATCTCAATCTGAATCCGACCCACCTCAATTCTCTACTTACAACGAAGAAGAAACCTACGGAGAAGTCAAAGCAATCATCGGAAGCAGAGCCGTGGACTCACGCGCCGGAATGGAGTACTTAATCGAGTGGGAGGACGACCACGCGCCGACGTGGGTTCCGGGGAACTTAATCGCCGCCGACGTCGTCGCCGAGTACGAAAACCCGTGGTGGGTCGCCGCCAAAAAGGCTGATGATCGAGCACTGAAGGAGATTATTAGCTCCGGCGACGGCCGGGATGTGGACGCCGTCGACGGCGACGGCCGGACGGCGCTGCTGTTCGTCGCCGGTTTGGGGTCGGAGTCGTGTGTTAGGGTTTTGGTGGACGCCGGCGCCGACGTGAACCACAGGGATAATGTCGGTGGTTTGACGGCGTTGCATATGGCGGCGGGGTATGTGAGGCCTGGTGTGGCGAAACTATTGGTGGAGTTTGGGGCGGATCCCGAGGCGGGGGATGACCGAGGGCGGACGCCGTTAGATTTGGCGCGTGAAGTTTTGAATTCGACGCCTAAGGGGAACCCGGTGCAATTTGCTAGAAGATTAGGGTTGGAAAGTGTAATTAAAGTATTGGAGGGCTCGATATTCGAGTATGCCGAGGTGGAGGAGATAATGGAGAAGAGAGGGAAGGGGAAGAATCTCGAGTATTTGGTGAAGTGGAAGGATGGTGAGGATAACGAGTGGGTTAAAGCCGCGTTGATCGCGGAAGACTTGGTTAAGGATTTTGAAGATGGGTTGGAGTATGCGGTGGCGGAGTGTGTGATAGGGAGACGGAATGGGGAGGAAGGGAAGAATGAGTATTTAGTGAAATGGACGGATTTAGAAGAAGCGACTTGGGAACCTGAGGAAAATGTTGATCCCGAGTTGATAAAGGAGTTTGAGAGTGGTGGTCGTGATGAAGCCGGAGCGCTCACCACGACACCTTTATCTGGTAGTGGAACGGGTTGACAATAGACTCTGTGTTTTGTAATATTATATTTTCGAAATTAGAATCAACACAGTGGAATATTAGATTAATTCAATTTTTTTGGTATTTCTTAGTTAGGGTTTGCCCGCTCGTTAACACGAACTAGATTTTTTTCACCGTGCGTTGCAACGGGTGTCCACATATGAATCCAACGTTAAAGGACTGTTTGAATCGAAACTACAAAATATATGTGTAAAATAATAAAACAACAGAACAAAGTGTAACAATATAAAAAAATGGTGACGTATGTTTAGTTTTTTAGTGTAAAAGTTATAAGAGGAAAATAGAACTATTGGGTTAAAAGCGTATATTATTTACAGTGATTTAATGATGTTTTTTTAATATAATGTATGATAGTTATAACTTATATTGAAAATTGTATCCTGACAACCATGTCTTAATATAATGTATAACTAGTTTAAGTATCCGTATGTTATACGGATTACTCAAAGTAAATTATATAATATTTAATCATGTTGAAATGAACACGGAATTAAATCATATGTATACTTTAATTTGGTTCTCATATATCTTTCAACCCTATACTTTAATTTGGTTCTCATATATCTTTTAAATTTTTTTTTCATAGAATCTTACCGTTCAAAAAAAAAATTAAAAATATATACTTAAATATTGGGCATCACTATTGTGGCCGTACTGTCGCAACCCCCGATCCCTGATTCCCGGGAACGGGCGGACGCGATCTCAGAGTTTCGGTGGTATCAGGTTATTTAATCTTGCAGCGGAATTTACATCAGGACCGTAGTTAGGAAATGTTTATCAGAGTAAAACCACCATATTTGATATTAGTAATCACATGGGCAAAACCCAAGTTTCTTATTACAATACATTTATAGGGACAAACCCCATTTTATTGAATTTAAAACATCGTTTATTAGGTAACTTTTATAGCCACATTTTTCCCAAGCCTTCAGTGCTCTCCAGCTGGCTTTCATTAATTGGCTGTTCACATTGTGTTACCTGTAATGCGTTTTAAAAACATTTGTCAGTCGGAAATACTGGTAAGTGAATCCCAGTTTAATCAAGAAATATTTGATCAATTTTATTTTATATAATAACAATTGATGAAAGGTCTTATGAACAGTGTAACAATTGTCTAGCTTTTTCATCTTATTTACAATACTGCCATCATTTCTTTTTGCTCTTTGGTCTAAGACCATCCGTAGTGGGGCGTTTTTTTTTTTAAATTGAAAAAAAACGCCCCAAAACGCCCCCCACCCCATTACATACGGCGTTGTTGGGCGTTTTATTTGGAAAATTTTGTTGTAGGCGTTTTATTTAAAACGTTGATTTTGTTTGTTGAATGCTTTGACCCACCAATCACTATCCACATGCCCTGACAACTTTGACAACTTTTTGCATGTGGCCAATGGGATTTAAATACGCATTTGATTCTTGCAGAGTTATCAACTGTTTGCTTTATTTTATTTTTTTTATTTTTTTTTTTGTTTAATGATTGGAATGGGGGTTATTGGCATAATGCCCCACTACGCCACTTTTGCTATAATGCCTCAACGCTGACTAGGACGCCACGTGTCGGATAATGCCCCATGGTGGGGGCATTATAACCCACTACCACTACACATGGTCTAATAGTTTTCAACATTTGAAAACCCTAATCTTCCTTCAAAAGTTCACGCACACAACCACAGGACTTCCCCACATTCTTTGATTACTTCATCTCCTCCAAATACCAATGTCTCCTTCATTTTTAACACATTCCAAGACATCTACATACCAGATCAAACCTCATCCTCATCTCTTCTCTCTCTCTATGATCGGTGACCGGAAACCCGGTGAAGCCCAGGGAACTCCGGCGGCTGCTGGCGGTTCGTTTTGGTCAGGCGAGACCCCCCCCTCCGACAACAACACCCCCTTACTTCTCTCCTTCCTTGCTCCACCTAAACCGATGACAGTAGTGGGGCCGGCCACCACACCTCGGTGTTCCGGCAAGGATTCTGAGAAAATGAAGATGAGAAGAGAGAGACCGGAGCTGAGGAGACGGCAGAGTCACGTCGAGCTCCGGCAATTTACGGCTGCGGCAGTGAATCACCGACACGGTTAGGTCTTATTTTTTTTTGTTCTATCTTTCTGTTTATTTTTGTTCTTTTGGGGAGTCGACTCATCTAACAGAGAGTGCTTGTGTTTTGCCCGAAGATGATGAGGATGTTGATGAAGATGGCAGCCGGCGCCGGAGTTACCGGCGGCGGCGGTGACTGTGGTGGTGGCTAGGTTAGTTCCATTCGACATGATCCAACTTTATTACGGTTCAAGTTCGAGGCTCGGGTCACGGTTTGTTCGGTGCAGGTTCAGTTCAGGTTTTGCGGGTCAATGTTTGGTTCAACTCGGTTTGACTCGGTCAACCCGAGTCAACTCGGGTCAATAGCGGTCAAACAGGTAAACGCCCGGTCAACACGAAGGACCTGGTAAAGTTTTAAGCGTAGCGGATTACTTTACGTTAGATTTTATATATTTAACGCGACACCGAGCTCAACCGATACCGTTAGTGATTAGTCACGTTTTATTTTATCGTATTTGATAAACTTTTAGTATATGTTGTTGAATTGATTGGATTATTGTTGAGTTTTGACAAAATACGACGACTTTTTTTGTCGGGTTATTCGAAAAACAGAAGAAACTCTGTCCGATTTTCCTAAAAAAAAATCCGAAACACAACACGTATTTATAGTCTGGAGCTATGTTTCTACGCTTGCTACTTACTCCGTTATGGTTCTTATTTCGTACTTTTGGTACTTCTTTGGTGGTTACAAATTTTGTTATCGAGCTTCGATCACAACCCAAACGGTTCACTTTACTTGGAATCAAACCAATATCGACCGGGCTACCACTATTAACAGTATTCTTGCCATAATACGTTTCAATTTAATATGTTTGTATGATTCTAGATTGATTGTCGATATCCTTTTTTGAATATCACGACTTTAATATATGAATTTATGCTTTCGGTTTAAAAGTTGGTTTGTCCCCGCCGCGAAGCGCGGGAGGATACCACTAGTTAAAACAGTATTGAGAGCAATCACATTGTTTATTTCTACACAATTACTCATTCAGTATTTGCCACTCGACCGGATCTATGGCTATGGTCAAATTACCCATTGGCTAACTCGTTGTCCAATGGTAATATACTGTCATTCCTGACTTACTACTACTCGTAGTAATAAATTTTGTATACAAAACCCCATAATACCGGCAGTAATTGAAGAACTACAAAGACTCAATCACCGCTTAATCACATTTGTAAACAATTAAGGTTTTGTAAAACATTCCAAAAAGGTTAACAAAAAGTGGATAAACTCACATTGCTATCTTAGACTTCTCGTGAGGGTTTCCTGGATATAATCTATAATTTATACAAATGTACATTGGTTAGTACCATAACCCTTTGAAAATATTAATGATACCCTCCCCGAGACGGCATTCCAGCAACTACGTTGGGCAGAACCACGACAGTTGTTACGGAACCCTAAATCAATCGGGCAGCGTAACTATTACGAAACTGGGGTTATAATACTTACAACGGAGCAGAACCTCGCTAATTAGGGGTATAATACCCGACTATAATGCCTCTAATTCAGAAAGTGAGATTGAGAATTGAAATGTGAGCGAGTTCGACTGAGATCTGATGCCCTTTATTTATAGTTGCTGAATTTGACTCTCACGCGGCCCGCGTAAGATAAGCACAAGGCTTACGCGGCCCGCGTTGACTCCAGTCAACTCAGTAGCTTATCCGGATCACCACCTAGCTTCGACACGATGATGACACGTGTCAGCTCAGGGTTGCGCCACCATTTGTGACACTCGCGGCCCGCGTTAACTTAAACGAAGTCTTACGCGGCCCGCTTTAACTAAAGGAATCAACGATATCAGGTTTAAATCCCTGATACCGCCCGCGTGAGATGTTGGGGTGGGTCTACGCGGCCCGCCTCAACTTACTATTTCATGTTTTTAATTTATTTTATAAACTATAACATATTTCGGGCTCGGTTTTCACATAAGGGGTGTAATATAAGACATATTGGAACCTTCTAAAATATACTTAGAGCGTCAGAAATATTATGAGGGTGTCGGTTTTACCGAGGGTTGTTACATTCTCCCCACCTTGTTTAGAGCTCGTCCTCGAGATCTACTGGAATAAATACGGATATTTCCTTTGCATCTCTGACTCGAGTTCCCATGTGTACTCAGGTCCTCTTTTGGAGTCCCACTTCACTTTGACCAGAACTAGTCTCTTATGCTTGAGATTTTTGACTTTCCTGTCTTCAATTTGTAGAGGCTTTTCTACAAATTTGAGTTGTTCATTTACCTCTATATCCTTAAGAGGTACTATCAGTGATTCATCAGCTAAACACTTTTTGAGATTAGATACATGAAACACATCATGTATTCCTGCCATTTCCTCTGGCAATTGTAGCTGATAGGCTACAGGTCCTATTCTTCTAATAATCTCAAAAGGTCCAACATACCTGGGACTTAGCTTTCCCCGTTTGATGAATCTTACTATTCCTTTCCAAGGAGAGACTTTCAATAATACTTTATCTCCTACTTGAAATTCCAACGATTTGCGTCGGTTATCGGCATAGATCTTCTGTCGATCACGTGCTGCTTTCAGTCGTTCCTTGACTTGAATAATCTTATCAGTTGTTTCCTACACTATCTCAGGTCCAGATAGTTGCTTTTCCCCAATTTCTGCCCAACAGACTGGGGTTCGACACTTTCGTCCATAAAGTGCTTCGAATGGTGCAGCATTGATACTTGTGTGATAGCTATTATTATAAGAAAATTCTATTAAAGGTAAGTGATCGTCCCAATTACCTCCGAAATCGATTACACCAGCTCTAAGCATGTCTTCCATTGTCTGAATTGTCCTTTCACTTTGTCCATCCGTTTGTGGGTGATAAGATGTACTTAGCTTTAACTTGGTTCCCATTGCCTTTTGGAAACTTGACAAAAAATGAGAAGTAAATCGACTATCTCTATCAGAAACAATTGATAAAGGAATGCCATGTAAAGAAACAATTTCATTTACATACAACTTAGATAATTGTTCCATACTAATTGTTTCCTTTATTGGTAGAAAATGAGCTGACTTGGTTAGCCTATCTACAATCAGCCAGATTGTATCATTTCCTTTCTTAGTTTTGGGTAATTTAGTAACAAAATCCATTGTTATTAATTCCCATTTCCACACTGGCATTTCTAATTGCTGTAACAAACCTGAAGGTTTCTGGTGTTCAGCTTTGACTTGTAAACAAGTTAAACATTTAAAAACATAGGCTGCTATGTCCTTTTTCATTCCTATCCACCAGAAATTTTTTCTTAAATCCTGGTACATTTTATCACTTCCTGGATGCATCGTATATTTAGACTTATGGGCCTCTTCTAGTATACGATGACGTAGGTTTCCTAATTTAGGTATCCACATTCTCTTTTCATGGAATCTCCAAATTCCATCTGTTCCTTGTTCCAATTCTTTTAGCATACCTTTTAATTTTTCAGAATCCTCCTTGATTACTGATTCTTGTGCTTCTCTTATCTGATCATTTAAATCTACTTGCAGATTTAATTTAAGAGAATGTACCCTTCTTGGCTTTTCATGATACTTTCGGCTTAAAGCATCTGCCACTATATTTGCTTTTCCTTCATGATACTGGATATCACAATCATAATCACTAAGAAATTCCATCCAACGTCTTTGTCTCATATTCAACTCCTTTTGTTTGAAAACATACCTTAAACTCTTATGATCAGTGAATATGGTAAACTTACTACCATAAAGGTAATGTCTCCAAATTTTAAGAGCAAAAATTATAGCTCCTAATTCTAAATTATGGGTTGAATAATTCTCTTCATGATTCTTAAGTTGTCTAGATGCGTAAGCTATAACCTTTTGGCGTTGCATCAACACACATCCAAAACCTAATTTAGAAGCATCACAATAGACTACGAAGTCTTCAGCTCCTTCTGGTAATGCTAGTATGGGTGTATGGGTTAATCTTTGCTTAAGGATTCTAAAGGCTTCTTCTTGTTTTACTCCCCATTCAAACATAACAGATTTACAGGTTAGCTTAGTTAAGGGAATGGCTATTCTAGAAAAATCTTGAATAAATCTTCTATAATAACCGGAAAATTCTAAGAAACTTGGGTTTCGGTATTGAGTGCCCCATAATCCACGTGTCAACCCATGCCCCAAACCTCCGCCCCACCATACCCCACAGTCTTAGATAGTTAGGGTAATTATGGCCAGTTATTTTGTATCACAACTGAAGAGGTGCAATCCTTCATTAATTTGTGTCATACCTTAGTCAAAATAGTATGTATTTGGTTCAAATTCGATTTCCAAACACAATCTAAATCTTTATGCACACAAACAAAATTAATTCATGTACACACATACACAATCCTATTTGGCCTTCATAATATGCCAGGGTTTGCTTTTCACCAACTTTAATACCGTTGTCATCTTTGATCACTATTCTCACACTAGAGGTTCTCCAGTAACCACCACCAGCCACTCGGTTTGGACGTTTATCACCGTCGGACTTCCGGTTTCTTGATGCGAAAAAATACCAAATTCCTTCAATAGCTTGCGGGTAACCCGCTGTGTATACAAATTGAACAAACAATTAATTAATTGTGGAACCTAAAACTTTTCATTTGGGGGACACGGCAGTTGTATTAACTTCACATCATCATATCGAACATAATACATTACATTTACCTAAATGTCTAATGCGTGCATACATGTAAATGAAAGCATGATGTATGTGCATTTTACATACATACATGCACATATACATGTAAATAAAAACATGATGTATGTGCATTTTATATACATACATACACACACACATATATATATACAGAGGAGAGTTCATTGGGGAACACCAAAAAAGTGGGGAGTAAGGGAACAGGGGCATTTTTGTCCAAAAATAATATCTAATTACTTCCAGCTTTACAAACAGAATCCATCCACACTTTGAAACCCGAGCTTCTCTCTGAGTCACCGTCATACGCCGCCACCATCACCACCACCACAATACGCCACCAGCATCAGCGAACGCAAACATTAAACACCACCAGCAACAACCACTGCGATTTAATAGAAGGTCTAGCACCATCCGTGTACGATTTTTCAGATTTCGGCTGAGATTTTTCGAATCTACATTAATAATCTACATATTTTTAAGATCTGCTTGCGGAAAACTATTACAAAACTTTAGCTGGTGCCGATTTTGACTGAGATCTATGCAGTATTAGTTTCTAGGGTTTCAGATCTTAAATCTCAGTTTAAGGTATCATTTATTTGTGATTATCAATTAAGTTTTATTTAATTTAACCTGATTATATGAAATTATGATTATATGTAGATTTATGTTTCTGTTTTGTAACTTTTTTAGAAAAAAATTTGTTTTAACATGACAATAATTTTTAATTAAATTTGATTTATATAGAGATGGTTATGTATAACATTTTAAATAACATTCTATGTGCGTTTCATTCTTTTCATTGATTCTTTGCAGTTTAAGGTATCATTTATTTGCGATTATCAGTTAAGTTTTATTTAATTTAACCTGATTATATGAAATTATGATTATATGTAGATTTATGTTTCTGTTTTGTAGCTTTTTTAGAAAAAAATTTGTTTTAACATGTTAATAATTTATATTTGTTTTATTTAATTTAACTTGATTCTTTTCATTGTTTCTGTTATGTAGATTTATGTTTATGTTTTGTAGCTTTTTTTGGTTATTGTAGTCTCTAAACTGATTGGTTTTTGGTTAATTGGCCTTTGTATTTGAACAATATTGTTGAATCTAGCATATGTTCCATGATTGCGAGATTGATATCTGATGCATCTTGAGTGTTTCAGGTTCTAGGAGGAAATATGTCACAGCCTCCGACCCCACCCTGGGAGCGGGAGCCGCGAATCAGTCAGATGGTATCGGTGTTTATTAATTTGGCAGCGGAAATTCTCATGAGGACCGTAGTTAGGAAATATTTTTATCATAGTTAAACACCAAAATGTTTAAAATAGATAGATGGGATAAAATCCAAGTTTTGCTGATAATACGGTCATAATAAATAAGTGGGACAAAACCCGATTTTTCATTTGTAATATATTTATAGGGATAAACCCTAATTATTCTCCTTTTTATTTAGGTAACTTTTTATAGCCACTTTTCTAAACCTTCAGTGCTCTACAGTGCTCTACAACTGGCTTCTATTGGCTTCACACTAAGTTACCTGAAACACGTTTTAAAAAGTTTTATCAGCAAGAAATACTGGTGAGTGCATCCTAGTTTAATCAAAACAGTTTTATCATTTTACAGTATTGAGGGCATCCGCAACGGTACTGTCAATCCTGACATGTGGTCATGTTACTACTCACAGTGTAGTAACAAGTAATGTATACAAAACCCCAACATACCGACAGTAATTGTAGAATCACAAATACTCGATCACTGTTAAATATACTTTAAAAAAATTGAGGTTTTGTAAAAACAGTTTACAAAAAGTGAATGTACTCACATTTATAGACTTAGGTATTCCTACAGGCTTTCTTGTAATATTATAGCTTCCCGACAATATTATAGTTTCCTGGTTAATTTTAAACAATGCACATGTGTTAGTAAAATAAACCAAATTGTATTAACCGTACAACACGAGACAGAACTCCAATGATTGAGTCAGGCAGAGCCTTGACTTGCATTACGGAGTCCTAGATCAATCGGGTGTAACACGAGACAGAATTCCAATGACTGAGTCAGGCAGAGCCGACATGCGTTATGGAAATCCTAAATCGATCGTGTAGGGTAATAGCAGGGTTATAGTACTTACAACGAGGCAGAGCTTCACTTATTAGGGGGGTATAAGGCTATAGCTTTAGCTTACAGAATTTGAGAGAGAAATAAGGAAAATGAACGACTTGGAATGCTACATCTCGGCCCTTTTATAGCTGAAACAGAGGTCTCTTGCGCCCCGCGAGAGCCTCTTTATCTTCCGTCGCGGCCCGCGAGAGCCTAAAAGGCGGCGGTAGGGTTGATGAGTCACCAAGTAGGTCCGACACGTGTCGGGACATGTGGCACAAGCAGTGTCCGGCAAATAATGGGGCCTCGCGCCCCGCGAAGGAGTTGCCTTCCTCTTTCGCGGCCCGCGAGCGAAGGGATTTTCTTGTTTACTTTGATTTTTATTAATATTAATGTTATTTAGGTCCGTTTCTCGCATACGGGGTGTATTTAGGAACGTTTAGGGTTGTTTTCGAGGGTTGTTATAAAATATTGGAGCATATTTTCTTCGGTTTGTAAATTAGGGTTGTCTTATATTGGTTATTGCTTCACATTCTTCTAATAACTTGAAGTTGAATTATACCTCAACATTTGAAGATGTATTATAACATGATAATTTTGTAATTTGCAGATGCTCCTTGATCCAGGCTGACACCTGATGTATCTAGAGCATTTGAGGTTCTAGGAGACATATTGGAACATATTTTCTTCAATTTTCATAGTGATGAGAAGAATTTACAATTTTGGCAAGCTAGAGCAAAGGTTTGTAAGGGTCAATGGGGTGGGTGTAGGGAAGGCACCGGTGAACAGGTTTTCCGTGCGGTAACACTGCCGCCAAACCTCACCACCCTGGTGATTGAGTAAAGAAACGGTGAGTGTTTACCTCATAGGGGAAGAAGAGGGGAAGGAGAGAGAGTTGAATAATGACTCAAAGACTGAAGTAATTTTAGCCCTTTATCCAACCTGCATATCTTTCATTTCCATTAATAGGATATCGTCATTATTTACTGTCTTATTTAAGCTAAAATTGAAAATCAGGAAAAGAAAGGGTGTTCATAGAGGTTGCTCGTGTTCTCCAAAAGTTGAACACACAGGAAAAGTGATCAGTGGACCTAACGAAACCGTCTCAGCTTGCCTCTGTGTCCCTTGGTTCTTCTTTCTGATAATGCGGATGGATGGGTGTGGGGACTGCAGGATATTGGGTTGTTTTTGGTGTGCAGTCTCAAAAACAGGTTGTAGTCACTGAAATACAGACCCCCGGATTATGTGTTCAGTACTGGGTCCTAGAAAAGTCTCAAAAGTAACTAGGAGGAGGGTAGAAAGGGAAGGTTACCTACACTGGAAGCACATGCAAAAAGGAATATTTTCGTGAATTAGGATTTATGTGTCTTATGTGGGGATGCAATAGAATCCTGTGAACACATATTTGTGTCGTGCTCCTTCGTGCAAAGTTTGTGGCAAATCATCTCTCAGTGGTGCAAAGGTTCAATCCATCTATGCATTTCGTTTCCGAGATCTATTTCGGCTGGACGAATTTATCCAAGGCACAAGGAAAAAAAGAAAGCTTTCTATGCTATTATTTTAACAGGAATATGGTGTGTTTTCCGATTGAGAAACGATATTGTTTTCAATCAAGGCCGAGGAGGTTTCATTAATTAAGGTTGTTAAAGAGGTAAAGGCCATGAGCTTCAGAGGGGTGAGAAACAGATCTAAGAAGCATTCAACTACGTGGGCTCCAAGGAAAACATTTAATGTGTTTGATGCTGGATGATGGAGGCTGCGCAGTTTTGTTTTTTGTTCTTCGTTCTTTGGTCTACTTTGGCTAATGTGATGTAAATTGGCGGATAACTCTGTTCTGGTGGGTGTATGTTTTGTTCCAGCACCTTGTTGGGCTTGTTTTTTAAGTGTTAATAATATGTTCAAGTCTTCTAATACGTTTAGCAGGTTTCATGATTTTAAGAAATCAAGTGATTTCTGTTTTGAAATTACTCACCACACCAACTAAACTAAAATGGTGTACATTATGTTCAGGTAAGGTCTAAGTATGATCATATTGTTGTTATACATCAGGATTGATAACGTCAAATATTTCCGTCATATATCATTTAGGTATCGAATCTTGTTGATCAATTCAAACTCTCATTTAACATGATAAAGTTAATTATTTATAATAACTAGTGACGACGGGCCAACGGGGAATCCCATTTACCCGTTTTGGGCTGTCACCATGCGGGCCCAACAGATGAGGCCCAAGAGCAGCTTATCTTGCCCACTAAGGTTTCTCTTATGCAAAATGAGCGGGAAGAAAGGTACCAGAGAACATATGCAACATTTAATGCCTGATATGAAGAGGATCTCGGCTGGCATTGTACTTCTCAAGCCGGAAACATTTAATGAGGCCATAATCTTACCGTTGGGGGCCAGACACGTGTCTGAGCCCCCCGAAGTCTCTCAGAATCCGTTAGATCATCTCATTAAAATATCCCACATGAGAGATAAGGAATCCGGGTTATATAGGGCAGAAAGGAGATGATCAAAGGGCAGACTCAAGGTATCATACTAATTACTCTCTCATTTATTTCCGACCAATATTCCCCACATTCAATACACACACGTTAATTAGATTCACACCATAGAGAAATATTCCGGTGATCATACTCATCGGAATAAACTTCTCATACTCTCCGGCAAGTTTACTTATCCTCACGCCGGAGCTTGGTCACGGATCCCCCTCCCGGGGCCCTCCGTGACGAGGCTAACTGTGACAACCCTCACTAAACCAGGTATCCGTACGACTTAATTAATAATTAATTACTGCTTAATTACTGTGCTTGTTTGAAATTACTGATGAACTGCTACTTGATTTCTGATACATGCATATACCTGCATCATACTTTACTTACCGTCACTACATTATTTACATGCTGAACCTTAGTGACAAACATGATGCACAAAAAGCACAGTAGCACTATAAACGGATAACCTATTGAACATGCTGATAAAGCCAGCATCAGGCAGACACTGCCTCTAAGGCCTGTATGAGCCAGAAATATTTTACTACACTAGTGGTGAGTGTAGGGATACAAGGGTTGTAGAACTGCGTCTCTAGGAATAAGTTACAATGACTGGATGTGCCTAAAACGTGCTCTAAGCACAAAAACTCAGCACTTTAATAAACAATCCAGCTTTTAGCTAACTAATAAAGTGCCAAAACATGAGGAAAATATTCCCGACACTTTGGAGGAATAAGTTGTGTCACTAAAAAGGGTATTAACGACACTTTAAAGCTTTGTTAAGCACTTTAACGGATTACTATCCAACCGAACAACCGGACTTTACCCGGAACATAAAAAATATTACCATTTACATTGTTTATCTTTTTTCTGAGCCAGTTAGGGTCCCTGAATACCCTAACACCCGTCATAATGCATGAGACACCAGTAACCGGGTTAATCCCTAAACTAACTAAACTTAACTTAACTAATTACCTAATGTTTAGTTGGAAACTAACTAGGTTACCCCCCCCCCCCAACCAAATTCGGTCACCACATGGTGACACATTGTCCTTTATTTTATTATAATAATCTTGTATGCTTAATATCTAGCTAGCACAAGAACCCTTGGATAATGGTGGTGATAATTGCCTATAAGATCAAGGTTTAACACTCCATAACATTCATCACATCTCACCACTCAAAACACTCTCCTCTCTCTCTCTCTACTACTCTCGGCCGAACACCCCTCAACATCCATCAATTTTTCGAGCTTTGATCTTGCCATTCCAAGTATCTACAAGTGTTAAGGATCACCTACAAGGAAGCTTGGTGCAATCGGAAGGCGAAGGACCTCACTCTATTGCTTTTATCCTCTCATTTTGCGTCTAGATTCTTCCCTAGCCTCGAGCTAGTAGTAAGTTGCTTAAATCACCTTCTCGAACTATTTTAAAGTGGTTAAAATGTTATGTAACGGCTAAAACTCGTAAACATACAAGATGAAGCATAAAAGTTTACTAAAAATGCTTGTAATAATGGTTAAAAGCTCATATGTTGTGTAAATCTTATAGTAATTGATTTGTGTGATTATTTGGACCCGATCTATGTTGTGGTAGCTCGGATCGTCATTTAACCCGGGTTGGTCATGATCATGGATCATGACATAAGGTTGTTTTGGAAGTAACAAGGGTTAAAGGATGAAACTCTACCACACACGAATCATGAACTTGTGTAAAAGCGGTTTTGCTTGTGAAATAGTATTTAAAACTAGTAGATCTACGTATCTACAAACGGTATTTTCAAAGGACCACGTGTCAAGAGAAAACATACTTTTAAAGACGGATCTTTCATAAACAAGAATGATTTTAGTAAACACACAAGTGTGTAAACACTTGTGTAACACTAAGTTTCGACAAGGAAATTGTTTTGTCAAATTTTACAAGAAGTTGTAAAGATGGGATTCCTTTAAAAACAAGGATTTTACGAAACCGGGATTGGTCTATACAAAAGATCCACTAAAAATATTGGGATTTACTTCATATTTTGGATAAATCACAAGTTCATGTAATTTATGCGATTTATATATATTTTGACAAGTTGATGCTTTGAACATTGTTTTGATTGAATAAGAAGATTGTTGGTTTGATTTATAAAAGAAAATGATACGCTTAAAAGCGTGGCCACCTCCAGTTACAGGGGAAACTCTGGCGAAATTTTCCAAAAACCTAACACTTAGAAATATTTTCACCACAAGTGTTAGAAATACATTTTGTCGACTTGTTTTCAAAACATAAGTTTCGCCACGACTTATTTACAAAATATCGGAGGTGGGATTTCCCAAAATAAAACGTGATAAATATATGTATTTAGTAAATATATATTTTTTCACAACATCACTTGTGTAAATGTTTACGATTATTTTGTGAACTACGTAAATATTATTTTTAGAGTAAAAATAATATTACTAAGTATTATTTTGTGAGAATCACATGTATTAAAATATAATATTTTTGGGAAGAATATTTATATTTTGGAGTTAGAAATAAAATATTTTAAGTGAGACTTAATAGTGTAATTCAAATGATTACGAACACGCATGTATTAATCCCCCATCCTTGGGAAGGAGAATAATTACCAAGTATTTACAAAAATATATAAACACGAAATAGTTGCCTAACTATTTCCCGAAAACTTAAACCATAAAGCTAAGGCACGGCCGTCCGTCTAATAGAGTTAGTACGTGTAGGTCGTCACACAGCTGCTTGATTTGGAGGTATACTTGGTAGAGACGCACCACTGTGAGTTCATGTCCCCCTTTTCTCTTAACTGTTTTCAGTTTTCTAAACTACGGGGGTGAAATACATGTTACTTTGATTACAAGTACTTTATACATGGTATGGTTAGTGTAAGGAGGTTTACTACTTAGATCATGTGAGTGGGTAGGAGCAACATGAGGCCATTAGTCCTCATGGTAGGACCGAGGGACAGGAGCGGTAGATCTATCTGGGTGTAGCGAGCCCAGCCCCAGGCCAAACTAGAAACGGACCTCGGGGTGACTTTGTGCCCAACGCATAAATCTGCTAGGTTTGAGTCTCCCTACTTGCACTTCACACATATCAGTGGCCTTGCAAACCATTGGTGATCTCAATTCCCTTATGTGCTACATACCAGGATTTTTATACTTACAAAGGTTTATTTACTCACTTACACATGAACTCGCTCAACATTATTGTTGATTTTTCAACTTACATGTATTTCAGGGAATTAAAGGATCTGGCGCGGTATGACACGTTTTCCCGCTGCACTAGTTACGAGGTCATCCGGGTTTATGGAATGTGACTCTTTCCTGGACTAGTCACAGTCCTTAAACTATGCTTATGTTATGTTGTGTTTGTTGAACAATGATTATGTCGTTAGGATGTGTTTCCGTTAAGACAATGTTATTGTATTTGGTTTTTAAAACTTAATCGAATGGATGATCTTGCATGGTTTTATTTCATATAGCTTTGTTATGGTTAAGCTATGGTATTAAGAAGTCACACCAAATTAACCACGCTTCCGCAAAGCCAGGGTGTGACAGCTTGGTATCAGAGCTCTGATCATAGCGAACTAGGATTCTTTCTCGAGTCTAGACTATGATCACTAGGGCTCTCACGAAAACATTTTTACTGCATACCACTTAAGTCCAGATCCAAAATGTTTTTACAAACAAATGTTGAGCACATTTTATTTATTATTTATAGGCTCAGTCTTGGAGGCTGAGGCTCGGTCTTGGAGGCCGAGGCTCGGTCTGGGAGATCGAGGTAGTTGGCTAGTGAGACTAGGAAGAGCAGTCTAAGAGGCTGGGAGAATTTGGCTAGTGAGACTAGGAAGAGCAGTCTAAGAGGCTGGGAGAATTTGGCTAGTGAGACTAGGAGTATCAGTCTAGGAGACTGGGAGGCTAGTGGGACTAGGAGAATTATTTGAATGCTTACTTGGTGACTTATGTGATTATGTTACAGACACCATGGACACCTCTGGCACAGGTGACTCAGACACCACAGGACCTAGACCTATAGTATCAGATGACCTAGAGTCTTCAGAGCACGAGGTCCACACATCCGACGTTACTAGCACGGACGAGGACGACTTTCAGCCCTTTGCTTTACCTGATGGTGCTGATGAGCTCGCTGATGGCCCTTTGGCCGGGGACCTACCGTTAGTGGAGATCCCTGCTCCCATACCACTTGCTTCATATCCTGCTTACGATTTGCTTCTCGACGCCGACGATGATGACGACGTTGATCTGTATGATGATGAGCCCTTAGAGGAGGATGTTCAGGGCGAGGCCCTTCTTGCTGCTGGTGATCTCTTGATGATCGCAGATGCTCCCGCCGAGGAGTCACCCGCTCACTCTCCGGTCCCAGACTCTTTCGAGTCTGTGGCCTCCGCACCTTCACACACCCAGAGTGCGCAGCACTTCTCACATGGATCAGATCCCGACCGGGCATCCTCTGTTGCCCCTATCCCTAGTTTTGCTTTCGACCACGATGATGTGGAGGATTCCGATCCTGTCTTTCCCCCAGGATTTGACCCAGATCAGGATTTAGAGTTTATACCCATGGATCAGCCTATGGAGGATCCAGTCGACCCAGTAGACCCAGTTGATTCCATCGATCCCGCGTTTGATTTTGGGATGGCCTTCGTTGACCCCGAGCCTGCCATGGCCCCTGAGCAGGTAGCCGCTCTAGACCCTGCGTTTGAGCACGACCCAGTTCATGCTGACGCACCTATTATTGAGCCTGTCATTCCTGACCCACCTATTGATGATCACCCAGTGGATGCTCCGTTGTTGGAGGGCGATCATGTCATTGCTGCTGATCATGTTGATCCCCCACTTATTGCTGATGCACCAGTTGACCCTCTTGTTGCACCTCACCATGATCCTATGTCAGTTCAGTTTGATCGAGCACTTTTTGAGGCACAGATTGACCCACGAGATGAGCACGCCCAGTGTGGGTGGATTCCTGCGGATGATGAGGTTCCACCTATTCCTCCTCATACCACTGATGCACGTCACGTTGATTTCTCTTTTTCATTTGCACAGTACACACCTCCAGCTCGACCTGGAGAGGGTTCTTCGGCTCATCCTTTTGGACATATGCCAACATCTATTCCAGTTATGCCACAGTCTTCATCTGCTATTCCCCCTGTACCACCATTCTTTGTGCCATCTTTTGATCCAGCCAGTGAGCCGTTTCTCTGGACGTCACCGTCTGTTATGCCACTGACCGACCCCTACCATCCTTTCCATATGGGGTATACTATTGAGGACGTTTTGATATCGATTGTTGTCCAGCAGGAGGCACTCACACGGCGCATTCAGGAGCTTGAGAGAGCTCAGCCGCCGCCGTGCCAGTGTCAGGGTCAGACCCACCCTGCTTCTTCGCAGCACTCTCGACCATTGTTACCTGACTATGCTGCCCGCCTTTTGGCACTTGAGCAGCAGGTTGCTTCTTGGTTGCGTACCCAGAGAGCCATGGAGGAGGACTGGCTCCAGTTGCGTCGTTTGTTTTACACTCACTTTCCCCCTGCTTCTCCGCCATCCGTGTAGAGCTCTTCAGTACCGTGTGGGTAGACGTTGGTGAGAAGACGGCGAATGCTTTTGACTGCACAACATTTTTGGAGACTACATTATGATTCTTACTTTTGTTGACATGTATTTGATGTATTGACACTGATTTGATATAGTTTTTGGACTAGGGTGATGTAGCCCCTAGTCGACTGATGTTGTATGACACTGTGATGTACTTGTACGCTTACTATGTGGTCTCAATATATGGCAATCGCAGTATTCTCATCATATTTGATGCTTGATTTGGTTATTTATATTCTAATGACATGAGATGTTGTGTGATTGATATGATTATAACATGAGATGTTATGTACTATTACTATCATAATAAAGCGTATGTATTATAACATGGGATCTTTATTATGGCCTGACCGACGTAAACACATCTTTTAGAAGATGCCGCCGAGACGTCAAACGCCGATGCCTACCAATGAGGCAGAACTCCAACAAGTCATCGCTGCTGCCATCGCGCAATACGCCGCCTCGCAAGGAGGACCTAGCGGAAGCAGCTCAAACAACAATGGCAACAACAATCCACCTCATGGTAATACTAAGTCATTTAGACATACCATGACCTAATTGGATATCTATAGCAAAGATGCTAATGTCGTTCACATGTTACAATGTGTGTGTGCAGGGTGCACCTACAAGCAGTTTCTAGACTGCAAACCGGTCAACTTTGATGGCACAGGAGGTGCTGTCGCCTTTGTTCGTTGGGCTGAGAAAACTGAATCTGTTCTTCGCATGAGCAAATGTGCACCAGACCAGCAAGTCACCTACATTTCTGGGCTATTTTTGGACGGAGCCCTCTCTTGGTGGAATTTGCAAGTACAGACACTTGGTGAAGCTGCTGCCTACGCGCTAACCTGGACCGAACTGAAGGAACTTATGCGCAAAAAGTACTGCTCTCGCGCGGAAATCCAAAGATTGGAAACTGAGTTCTGGCATTTGAAAATGGAAGGTCCAAAGATCGCAGAATACGTTCAGAGGTTCCATGACTTATCGCATGTGGTACCCTACATGGTCACTCCGGAGTTCAAGCGGATTGAACGTTTCATTTGGGGATTAGCTCCTCAAATCATAAGCATGGTGACCTCATCCAAGCCTGCGACAATTACTGAGGCAATTGATCTGAGCGTGGCTCTCACAGAGGAGGCTATTCGCCTGAACAAGTTCGATGATGCTGAGCCTAAGAAGAAAGAGACTCACGTCGAGTCATCAGGAGGTAACAAACGGAAGTTCTCGAACTTCAAGCAGGGCGCCAGTGTGGTGGTTAAGAAAGGAGGACCAGGCACGCCAGCTCAGGTTACAGCTGGTAGTGGAAAGAAAGGAAAAGGATATATGGGCACCCAGCCCAAGTGTAATACCTGCCAACGCCACCATTCTGGCCATTGTAGTGTGAAAGTATGCGAAGCATGTGGAAAGCCGGGCCACTTGAAGGACACTTGTTGGGCCACTGCTGGCCAGGGAGGCCAGGGAGGATTCGGAAACAGAAATAACAACCGGGGTGGGAATGGAAATCGCCCACAAGGAAACAATGGAGGTAATGGGAATCGAGGCAACAATGCTAATCAAGCGGGCGCCGTGAATCGTAACCAGAGGAATGATCAAGCTGGTGGAAGCGGGCAGAGACCCGGATGCTTCAACTGTGGTGATCTTGGGCATTACAAGAGGAACTGCCCAGAGTTAAACCAAGCCCGTGGAAGAGTGTTTAATATTGAAGCGAGGGAGGCGCGCCAGGATCCCAATGTTGTCACTGGTACGTTCCCTGTAAACCAACGCTATGCATCGGTTTTATTTGATACTGGCGCCGATTACAGCTTCGTGTCGTTAGAGTTTAAGAATATGCTTGGTTTAACCGCTAGTAAGTTAGATATTCCCTACTCAATCGAATTGGCCAATGAAAGATAGTAGTAGCCAATGAAGTTATCAGAGGTTGTGTGATCGAATTGGGAGAGCGTGAGTTTACTTTGGATCTACTACCAGTCCAGCTGGGGAGCTTTGACGTAGTAGTAGGAATGGATTGGTTATCAGGCAACAAGGCTGAGATAGTTTGTCACGAAAAGGTCGTTCGTATCCCAACCGAAGATGGCGAAACAATTGTGGTTCACGGGGAGAAGCGTGATACGCCGTTAAGAATTATCAGCTGCCTGAAAGCGCGAAAGTGTTTGCAGAAGGGATGTGTTGCCTTCCTGGCACACATTGTGGATAAGAAGGCTGCTAAGCCGAAGATCGAAGACATCCCTGTCGTGAGGGAATATCCAGAAGTCTTCCCAGAGGACTTACCTGGACTGCCACCTTAGAGGCAAGTAGAGTTTCACATCGATTTAGTTCCAGGCGCCGCGCCTGTGGCTAAGGCTCCTTATAGACTTGCTCCGTCTGAGATGCAGGAACTATCGACACAACTTCAAGAGTTGTTAGACAAGGGATTTATCCGACCAAGCTTCTCGCCTTGGGGAGCTCCGGTCCTGTTTGTCAAGAAGAAGGACGGTAGTTTTCGTATGTGCATAGACTACCGGGAGTTGAACAAGCTGACGATCAAGAATAGATATCCTCTGCCAAGAATTGATCATCTGTTTGACCAACTGCAAGGTTCAAGCTTTTACTCAAAGATCGATTTGCGATCTGGATACCATCAGTTAAGGATACAAGAGGAGAGTATCCCGAAGATAGCCTTCAGAACTCGTTATGGACACTACGAGTTCCTAGTTATGCCGTTTGGGTTAACAAACGCACCTGCAGTGTTCATGGATTTGATGAATAGAGTTTGCAAGCCGTACTTGGACAAGTTCGTGATTGTGTTTATCGACGACATCTTGATTTATTCAAGGGCAAAGGCTGAGCACGAACAGCATCTAAGAGCTATTTTGGAGTTGCTGAAGAAGGAACAGTTGTATGCCAAGTTCTCTAAGTGCGAGTTTTGGCTACGTGAAGTCCAATTTCTTGGACATGTGGTTAATGGAAATGGAATCCATGTTGATCCCACAAAGATCGAAGCGATCAAGAATTGGGAAACGCCTAAGACGCCAACCGAGATTCGACAATTCTTGGGTTTGGCTAGCTACTATCGAAGGTTCATTGAGGATTTTTCAAAGATCACTCAACCATTGACGCTCCTCACCCAGAAAGATAAGAGGTTTGATTGGGGAATCAAACAGGAAGAAGTGTTCCAGATATTGAAGGATAAGCTCTGCAATGCGCCAATCTTAGCACTACCGGAAGGTACAGATGATTTTGTGGTATACTGTGACGCTTCGCGTCAAGGATTGGGTTGTGTGTTGATGCAACGCCAAAAGGTTATTGCTTACGCATCACGTCAATTGAAAGTACATGAAAAGAACTATACCACACATGATTTGGAACTTGGCGCAGTGGTTTTTGCATTAAAGATCTGGAGACACTACCTTTATGGTACAAAGTGTACAATTTTTACAGATCACAAGAGCCTACAACACATATTCAACCAGAAGGAGCTGAATATGAGGCAAAGACGATGGGTTGAGTTGTTAAATGATTACGATTGCGAGATAAAGTATCATCCAGGGAAGGCGAATGTGGTCGCCGACGCCCTGAGTCGAAAAGATAGGATCAAGCCCATAAGGGTTAGGGCTTTAGAAATGATTATCCGAACCGATCTTTCCTTGCGCATTCGTGCCGCGCAGAAAGAAGCTCTCAAGGAAGGAAACCTTGAAGAAGAATATCTCCGTGGGATGGAGAAGCTACTGGTACCAAACGAGGAAGGAACGTTATGTTTTGAGAAAAGGATTTGGGTTCCTTTGTTTGGAGGTTTAAGGAAAGTTATTTTCAATGAAGCTCACAAGTCGCGGTACTCTATCCACCCTGGAGCGGATAAGATGTACCAGGATCTCAAAGATTATTATTGGTGGCCTAGGATGAAAGGCGATGTTGCTGTTTATGTGAGCAAATGTTTAACATGCGCTAAGGTTAAAGCCGAATATCAGAAGCCTTCAGGACTTCTGCAACAACCTGAGATTCCCAAGTGGAAATGGGAACAAATCTCCATGGATTTTATTACAAAGTTGCCAAGAACGCCAAGAGGCCATGGCACTATTTGGGTAATAGTGGATCGATTAACAAAGTCAGCACACTTCTTACCTATCAGAGAGAAGGATAATACGAGCAAATTGGCTGAAATTTACATGAGAGAGATCGTCGCACGTCATGGAGTGCCTCTCTCGATCATCTCTGATAGAGACGGAAGGTTTGTGTCAAGGATATGGCAATCCTTCCAAGAAGCTTTTGGCTCACAATTAAATCTGAGCACTGCGTTCCATCCGCAAACTGACGGTCAAAGCGAGCGAACGATACAGACTTTGGAAGACATGCTGAGAGCGTGTGTTATGGATTTGGGCGGTAGCTGGGATAAGCATTTGCCTTTGGTCGAATTTTCATACAACAACAGCTACCACACCAGTATTGGTGTCGCGCCATTCGAAGCTCTTTACGGACGCAAGTGTCGATCACCCCTATGTTGGGCTGACGCAGGTGATAGACAGCTTGTTGGTCCCGAAATCGTCCAAGAGACGACAGACAAGATTGCGCAGATCCGAAAACGCATCAAAGCAGCTCGTGAAAGACAGAAAGCCTATGCAGATCCAAACCGGAAACATGTGGAATTCCAAGTTGGAGATATGGTTTTATTGAAAGTTTCACCCTGGAAGGGTGTGGCACGCTTCGGAAAGCGTGGAAAGTTAAATCCGCGCTACATTGGTCCTTTCAGAGTTTTGGAAAGAATAAGACTAGTAGCATACAAGCTGGACTTACCTGCCGAGCTGAATGGAGTTCACGATACATTTCATGTATCCAACCTGAAGAAAAGTCCAACTCAAGATACCATTGCCATTCCCATCGACGAGATTCATGTTGACGACACGCTCCATTTCGTTGAAGAACCGGTTGAGGTTACGGATTGGAAAGTAAACAAGACCCGCCGGAGCAGTGTCAAGCTCGTCAAAGGTCGTTGGAATGCCAGACATGGTCCTGAATACACCTGGGAGCGTGAGGACCGGATGAAAGAGAAATACCCCCACCTATTTCCTAAGAACCCTGCATCTACAAGCAGAACTTAAAATTTCGGGACGAAATTTTTCTAACGGGGGGAGAATGTGACAACCCTCACTAAACCAGGTATCCGTACGACTTAATTAATAATTAATTACTGCTTAATTACTGTGCTTGTTTGAAATTACTGATGAACTGCTACTTGATTTCTGATACATGCATATACCTGCATCATACTTTACTTACCGTCACTACATTATTTACATGCTGAACCTTAGTGACAAACATGATGCACAAAAAGCACAGTAGCACTATAAACGGATAACCTATTGAACATGCTGATAAAGCCAGCATCAGGCAGACACTGCCTCTAAGGCCTGTATGAGCCAGAAATATTTTACTACACTAGTGGTGAGTGTAGGGATACAAGGGTTGTAGAACTGCGTCTCTAGGAATAAGTTACAATGACTGGATGTGCCTAAAACGTGCTCTAAGCACAAAAACTCAGCACTTTAATAAACAATCCAGCTTTTAGCTAACTAATAAAGTGCCAAAACATGAGGAAAATATTCCCGACACTTTGGAGGAATAAGTTGTGTCACTAAAAAGGGTATTAACGACACTTTAAAGCTTTGTTAAGCACTTTAACGGATTACTATCCAACCGAACAACCGGACTTTACCCGGAACATAAAAAATATTACCATTTACATTGTTTATCTTTTTTCTGAGCCAGTTAGGGTCCCTGAATACCCTAACACCCGTCATAATGCATGAGACACTAGTAACCGGGTTAATCCCTAAACTAACTAAACTTAACTTAACTAATTACCTAATGTTTAGTTGGAAACTAACTAGGTTACCCCCCCCCCCAAACCGAATTCGGTCACCACATGGTGACACATTGTCCTTTATTTGATTATAATAATCTTTTATGCTTAATATCTAGCTAGTACAAGAACCCTTGGATAATGGTGGTGATAATTGCCTATAAGATCAAGGTTTAACACTCCATAACATTCATCACATCTCACCACTCAAAACACTCTCCTCTCTCTCTCTACTACTCTCGGCCGAACACCCCTCAACATCCATCAATTTTTCGAGCTTTGATCTTGCCATTCCAAGTATCTACAAGTGTTAAGGATCACCTACAAGGAAGCTTGGTGCAATCGGAAGGCGAAGGACCTCACTCTATTGCTTTTATCCTCTCATTTTGCGTCTAGATTCTTCCCTAGCCTCGAGCTAGTAGTAAGTTGCTTAAATCACCTTCTCGAACTATTTTAAAGTGGTTAAAATGTTATGTAACGGCTAAAACTCGTAAACATACAAGATGAAGCATAAAAGTTTACTAAAAATGCTTGTAATAATGGTTAAAAGCTCATATGTTGTGTAAATCTTGTAGTAATTGATTTGTGTGATTATTTGGACCCGATCTATGTTGTGGTAGCTCGGATCGTCATTTAACCCGGGTTGGTCATGATCATGGATCATGACATAAGGTTGTTTTGGAAGTAACAAGGGTTAAAGGATGAAACTCTACCACACACGAATCATGAACTTGTGTAAAAGCGGTTTTGCTTGTGAAATAGTATTTAAAACTAGTAGATCTACGTATCTACAAACGGTATTTTCAAAGGACCACGTGTCAAGAGAAAACATACTTTTAAAGACGGATCTTTCATAAACAAGAATGATTTTAGTAAACACACAAGTGTGTAAACACTTGTGTAACACTAAGTTTCGACAAGGAAATTGTTTTGTCAAATTTTACAAGAAGTTGTAAAGATGGAATTCCTTTAAAAACAAGGATTTTACGAAACCGGGATTGGTCTATACAAAAGATCCACTAAAAATATTGGGATTTACTTCATATTTTGGATAAATCACAAGTTCATGTAATTTATGCGATTTATATATATTTTGACAAGTTGATGCTTTGAACATTGTTTTGATTGAATAAGAAGATTGTTGGTTTGATTTATAAAAGAAAATGATACGCTTAAAAGCGTGGCCACCTCCAGTTACAGAGGAAACTCTGGCGAAATTTTCCAAAAACCTAACACTTAGAAATATTTTCACCACAAGTGTTAGAAATACATTTTGTCGACTTGTTTTCAAAACATAAGTTTCGCCACGACTTATTTACAAAATATCGGAGGTGGGATTTCCCAAAATAAAACGTGATAAATATATGTATTTAGTAAATATATATTTTTTCACAACATCACTTGTGTAAATGTTTACGATTATTTTGTGAACTACGTAAATATTATTTTTAGAGTAAAAATAATATTACTAAGTATTATTTTGGGAGAATCACATGTATTAAAATATAATATTTTTGGGAAGAATATTTATATTTTGGAGTTAGAAATAAAATATATTAAGTGAGACTTAATAGTGTAATTCAAATGATTACGAACACGCATGTATTAATCCCCCATCCTTGGGAAGGAGAATAATTACCAAGTATTTACAAAAATATATAAACACGAAATAGTTGCCTAACTATTTCCCGAAAACTTAAACCATAAAGCTAAGGCACGGCCGTCCGTCTAATAGAGTTAGTACGTGTAGGTCGTCACACAGCTGCTTGATTTGGAGGTATACTTGGTAGAGACGCACCACTGTGAGTTCATGTCCCCCTTTTCTCTTAACTGTTTTCAGTTTTCTAAACTACGGGGGTGAAATACATGTTACTTTGATTACAAGTACTTTATACATGGTATGGTTAGCGTAAGGAGGTTTACTACTTAGATCATGTGAGTGGGTAGGAGCAACATGAGGCCATTAGTCCTCATGGTAGGACCGAGGGACAGGAGCGGTAGATCTATCTGGGTGTAGCGAGCCCAGCCCCAGGCCAAACTAGAAATGGACCTCGGGGTGACTTTGTGCCCGACGCATAAATCTGCTAGGTTTGAGTCTCCCTACTTGCACTTCACACATATCAGTGGCCTTGCAAACCATTGGTGATCTCAATTCCCTTATGTGCTACATACTAGGATTTTTATACTTACAAAGGTTTATTTACTCACTTACACATGAACTCGCTCAACATTATTGTTGATTTTTCAACTTACATGTATTTCAGGGAATTAAAGGATCTGGCGCGGTATAACACGTTTTCCCGCTGCACTAGTTACGAGGTCATCCGGGTTTAGGGAATGTGACTCTTTCCTGGACAAGTCACAGTCCTTAAACTATGCTTATGTTATGTTGTGTTTGTTGAACAATGATTATGTCGTTAGGATGTGTTTCCGTTAAGACAATGTTATTGTATTTGGTTTTTAAAACTTAATCGAATGGATGATCTTGCATGGTTTTATTTCATATAGCTTTGTTATGGTTAAGCTATGGTATTAAGAAGTCACACCAAATTAACCACGCTTCCGCAAAGCCAGGGTGTGACACTAACGGTTTATTCTTTTGTAGCAACGAAGGCTGGGACATTCCAATGTCAGCGAAGACCCTTTGAACGTCATCAGGGATTTGGGTATTCGACAACTAGGATTTTCCCCACGCGTTGCGACGGAGACTCCATGTACGAACCAAACAATAAAGATCAATTTTTGAGCAATCTATTATATATATATATACATACATTAAAGACAAACTTTTTTTTTAATTTACAATGGCTCGTTTAAAATCCATGTACAAGCCAAACAATAAAGATCAATTTTTTTGAAGGAACTATCTAGAATTTTAGCTCATAAATATCCTAGATATTTGTGTGGAATTCTCTAGTTAAAAATTCTCTAGAACTAGTATGAACTAGTATAAATAGGTGATGAAGGTCTCATTTTGAGATCACCCCACATAACCCCTCATAACTCATTCATAACCCAACTTCTTGTAAACACTTTGTACTTGTAACTTTGTTCAAGTAATACATAACCATCTTTGTTGTAGTATCGCACTACAAAATCATACTTGTAATCCCCATAAACAAAGACTTCCGCTGTTATACATAACCAAACCCATCCAAAAGGCTGAACTTAGAAGTATTCTAAGTGCCACACGAGAGTTTAAGAATAACTCCGTGACAAAATGGTGAATAGGTTTGTAAAATTGTGTGACCAAAATACCCTTCCGTGTGTTTTATAATTAAAAACATTGGATTATATCACAACAGTAGATTACTTTGATCTAAGGGCTCCTAATGGGGTTTCCCAGTTCCCCACTTTTTTGGTGTTCCCCAATGAACCTCACATACACACACATATATATATATATATATAGCTTATGCAATCCACATTGATGTAAATAGAATATATTTAACGTTACTGATGACCACCATAGTTGCAAAGTTAAATTGTAGGGATGTTGCACATCTGTTTACGTATTAGCTTGCCAAATAAATAAAACATAGAGAAAAGTGAATGAAATGAATGCTTTAAAAATATATAAACTAGAACAAAATAAAAACTGCTAGAATACAAACTGTTTCGTGTTGATCATCAACCAACTTTAAAAGTAATATGGGTTTCGACCCGTATTGTTTCGAATCAAACCGTTTCGACACGAAACGATTTGACGCGAACCGGGGGTTGTGGGTGACGGGGTGATGGATTCCAATTAATTTGACAACTAAACACAACAAAAATGGAATTGAGATTCCAATTCCAAGAATTTCCAATTACAATGTTTAAATTCCAAATCCAATTCCCTCAAATTCTAATTCCTATACAAATTCCAATTCCAATTCCAAAACATTCCGCGAACCAAACGCCCCCTAATAGTATTTCATTATTTTTATCGTTTTACAATCAAACTATGTATTTTAGAAATTAATGTGTACACTTCTTGAAAGATTCAGTAACACGCATTGGAATCTTGAATACCTAAAAAACAGACGTTGATGTAAAGAGCATACCTGCAAGATCTTTTGGATGAAAGGTCGTGTATTGGGATTCTCGACAAATTTTCTTTCTTTATCTTGCTCGGTAGAAAATGGGTGATTAATTCTACATCAGTGGGTAAGAATCTGTATCCTATCGGAATCGAATCAAGACCCGAAGCCTCAGCATTCATCTTGCTGCAATCGATGATCATTGAACGATTAATTACGACGGCACTGGTGGAGTAACCACGGTCGACGGTTGAAATTAGGTCCAAAAAACTTCCATTATCGACGGCGTTCATGGTGGTGTAAGGTCGGCCCGTTGAAATTAACGCCATACAACCTCCATTATCGTCAGCGTTTGTAATTACTGCTCTATTATCGCTGGCGTTTAAAATTACGGCTCCATTATCGCCGGCATTGTCACCGCTGGTAGAGTAACGGCGGTTGAAGTCGGCGTCCGTCAAAGTTAACGATAAAGAACAAGCATGTATTCCATGGTGGCCAGCACTGCTGGTTGAGAAACGGTGATTAAAGTCTTCTTCCGTCAAACTGAAAGGTACAGTACGACTGCGTTTCTGTGGATTAACTAAGTTTGTTACACCTTCCATTGGCGGGAGGATAACGGACAATAATGAGACTACTCTCTGATTCTTTTTTGTTTTCTTTCGTTAATCCATTTTGAAATGCTTATTTATATACGGTATATGTTGTTAGTGTGTTTAATTAATTCAATATATAATGTCATGAAATTGAATAGAATAGAATGTATATGGTATAAGTTGATAGTGTGTTTAATTAATTCAATATAATGTCATGAAATTGAATAGGATAGAATGATTTCATATGAGAGATAATTTCATATGAATGTATATTTTTAGGATCTTAATTACCAAATGTCATCTAACGTACATAAAAATAAAAATTATGATAAAATGCAGAACAACCGAAAGCGTACATAAAAATAAGAAGGAAAACGTATTATATTTGATCGATGTACATAAAAATAAGCACGTAAAACTTGAATGGGATCAAAATGATATTTTACAAAGTTTTTAGAGTAAATTACAAGTTTTGTTCTTTACGTTTACACCAAATTGCAGGCGCTGTCCTTTTTTCCAAAAGTTTACAGGCGGTGCCCTTAACCTTTCAAAATCTTACACGTTATGTCCTTTAGGCCAAACCCAGTTAGATTTTTTGGTTAAATCTGCTCATGTGCATTGCACATGAGGGCATATCTGTCTATTTACATTCCCAGGGGCTATTTTGTAAAGAACTTTTATTCAGTGACTATTTTCTACAAAACTTAAAAATAAAAAAAATATATAAACTCGAATTCAAGAACTCCACCCGCCACCATCACCGCTTGCCTGAGATGTCGGAACCTTGCCAGAATATTGGAACGACCAATACACAGTCCGAGTCATCACTCGCCTCCCCAGAGCGCTGCTGCCCAATTCCACCGAAACACAACAACAATCATCAAATTCAACCATCAGAACATAAAATTCATAAAATGATAACATACAATTCAAACAAAAACTTGAAAACAATTCAATTCAATTCAAATCATCCATCACCACATGTAATAGCAGAAAATCCAGAGATTGATAAATGGAAATTAGGAGGCAGGAGAGAAGGATTAATAATAAGTTTGACGGATCGAGTGATGCGGGGGGGAAAAGAAGAACCTGAAAAGAGTTGTTAATGGCGATTGTTCAGATCATCTCGATTCATTATTCAGATCATCTCGATTCAACTCTAACCCCCCACCCAACACCGCCCCACAACCGACACCATCGAATTTTCTGTACTCCATTTCTCTGTACCACCATCACAACCTCTGTACCACCATTGAATCGTCCGGTAACGTGATATTAAGGAATCCAGCAACATCCGAACCGTAATTTCCAGAACAATTACAGGAGCAATTTCCGTTACAGTTTTGAGAGGTCGCTGGAGAAGACGGAGGAACAGAGCGACGGAATTGGATCGGAGAGTGGTGGATCGTCTGCCATTGTTGTTGCTAGGGTTAGGGTTTAGGTTAAGCATGTCTCCTGAGGTTTCAGTAGAGACGGACAAAGAGATGGAGACAATCATATTATATTTATTTGATTTTTCAGTTTATTACCAACTAGTCCCTAAACATAAGTTATTTTACACAATAGTCCTTGAATAGATGAAATGACAACTATGCCCTCATGCGCAAGGCATATGACAAGATTTAACCAAAAAATCTAATTGGGTTTGGTCTAAAGGACAATACGTGAAAGATTTTGAAAGGTTAAGGACACCGCCTGTAAACTTTTCAAAAAAGGAAAATGCCTACAATTTGGTGTAAACATAAAGGGCTTGTAATTTACTCAAGTTTTTAAATAAGTGAGAGGTATAGTTGACAATACTAACAACTGAGAAGGTACACAAAAGACAATAAAATAAATAATAAAAAATAAATAAACAATAAAACTATGTAGTGAAAAAGTGTTCCGCAAATACTCTATACATAATAATCAATAATAAATAATAATTAATAAATATTAATTTTAATAATAAATAAAACTTTTTTTTGAACGGCTAATTTTCCCCTTAAGTACACCTCCTAAGGATTGAAACTTAGTCTCTCCACAAGAGATAACTAGTACTTTATCCATCCGCGATCCGGGTATATATGATTAACACCATCAAAACGCACTGCATACTTTAATATCACAATGATTTCTTATCCAACTATTAAGAACATCAATAACTGTGTCTATATTTAAGATAATGATGACTTTTTATTCGATTACGATTAGTAACTACAACTATTCTTGTATTCTCATACATCGAATTTTCATAAATACTAACTTAAAATCTTACATCTAATTCGCACAATTTAAAATATTTAAATAATTATTTGTAAATTGATTAACATAGCAATTGCTAACACCATTAAATGAAGATAGATGAGATCTATCAAAGTCAGATGTTTATGGTATAGATAGTGTTTTTTCATGTTTGCAACTCTATATTCAGGCACAATTTAACATCAACATAAACTAAATCAAATTCAGACACAATTTAACATCAACATCAATATCGATATGCAATCCTCAGGTTCTATATCTATACTATCTAATAATACTTATGTTTGCTTAAATAAGTAAAAGTAAAATGCGACAAGAAAGATTAATACGATTAAAGTTTATGACATTAAAAGAGTAACAACTACATCGAGTACTAAACTAAGAAAGTTTCAAATCTAACAATAACAGTCAGAAATTTAAAAATCTAACAGCAAGAATTAGGAAATTTTAGCTTTTACTCCATCGAGTGTTGAACCTCTTGATGTATATCCCTGAGCATCGCCATGAACTCCACATCTCTATCACCGCAATCTATATTACTGACAACACAAAGGTCACGAACGGAAGTTGAAGGCATCGCCATCAGGTTTCGGGAAACCTGGTCTCTCGTGAACAGACCAAGGTGCAGTCCATCAAAACACCTCTTCAGCTCTTGAAGAGTATCCCTATCCGCATATACTTGCTGCTCAACTTGCTTGATAAATCGCTGCTTTAAATCATCAGACTCTGCAGAAGTGTATGGCGCCATTGTATGTTATATATTACTCAACTGATGTGAAAGAAAGGTATCTTGCTAGTAAAACGTGATGAAAAACAGGTGAATTGGCAATAATATTATATAGGGGTTGTTTGTTTACCTCTTAATGAGGCTCTTAATGGTTCAGACCTCTTACTGGTTCGGCACTTAATGGTACAGACTGTTTGTTTCACGAGCAGATGTCTGAATGGTTCAGACATTTGCCTCTGAATGGTTAAGATTTATGCAGAGTCTGAATGGTTAAGACATCTAATCTGAATTGGTCAAACATTTGCCTCTGAACGGTTAAGCATTATACAGGCTCTTAATGGTTCAGACCTCTTACTGGTTCAGCACTTAATGGTTCAGACCTCTTACTGGTTCAGCACTTAACCATTCAGATGTTTCCAAACAGCCCCATAGTGAAATATCTAACAACCCAAAGGCCAGATTTAAATTCCCTGTACATTTAATAATCTAGGAGGGAAAAACGTGTAGAATTAATATAAACATGTAAATTTATATTTAAAAACAGCGGGCTTTTGTCACACCCCGACCGCGTTAAAAACAACGAAACCGCGGCGGAAACGTCGGGGAGTGGAGCAACAGAATTATTGTTTCACAACCATGGATTCAAAAGTTTTGTTTTATTTATAGATTAACCATTTACATTGTCTTGAAAGTTAAACAAACAAGTTAAACATAGTCTATCATTGTTATTAAGTCACTAAGGCCTCGTCCAGTCCTAAGTGAGCATGCATCCTAGCAGTCAACATCATTCAATAACACCTGAAACATATGTAAAAACAAAGTCAGCAAAGAAATGCTGGCGAGCACATAGGTTTTATGAGAGTGTCGGATTCATGGCTTGTTTACATGTGGCAATACCTCATTAGACTACAAGAGTCAAAAGTTAAAAACCTTGTTTTGAAAAGTGTATAGTATTGCAACATAAATAACCAACTCAAATCAAGTTGGTTATAGTTTATAAAATCTCGTAGCCATGATTCTTAACCCAAAACATTTGTTTAATTAAACCAAATTGTAAATCATCTCATTAGTAAAACTCGAATGGTTTATATCTTTTAGAAAACATCGTTATGTGACATCGTTTTAACCTCGTTTACCCAAGTGAACTAAATAATGCCACGGAATGTAATATGATAAAAACACTTATATATAAGAAGTACCAGCGGCGTATCTACCATGCTTTTATCATATTACACCCGTCCCATTATCTAATCACAACCCAAAACCAATCGTTTGTTCAATTCGTTTAACTCGTTAAAATCGTTTAAATCATTCACGTTTTAATTGTGAAAACTACTTTTGGTCGTCTCGCTAATAACATCCAAACCTTCGTAACTCGTCTATCGCTAATCTCGCATTAACAAACCACCAAAGGGTAAGTTAACAATCACAGATTCAGTCGTTACCCACATAACCCCCACACATAACCATGGGTGCAGTCTGATAACGGGATTTGTCAGATCTTATGGTACCATAACCTAATACTGGTCGGTTCGGCCAAAACTAATGAATGTTATTCGTTATGTAACTACGTCCAACAAGTTTGTTCACATTATCGAAATCGTTATTAATTTAATATAAACCATATTAATCATTTTTGAAACCATCGTTAAAAACATTGAAATCATTTAACACATATGAATCACCCCAAAACAATCGAAAACAGTAAAAAGAGGGGATCTATGTACTCACTTGAGAATGCTTAGAAGTCTTGAATAACAACCAAGCAAAGCTAGAGGGATCACGGAAATCAATCGGCAACTAATATAGGTAACTATATCAATAAACCGGACCTAAATCGAAAGATCGGATATGATGAGGTTTCGTAAACCAAATGAGTATTGGAACTCATATGATATGGTTTAACAAAGCCTACATACTAAATCGAAACCTAACCTAAGTGCTTACGACCCATTACGACCCGTTTAGCTAGCTTACGCTACTTTAACACGTTGTTCGCGTAAAACGCGTTTGGACCGCCTAACTAATCCTATAACAAGTATTATATGCCTTAACATGTCTAATAATATTGCCTAATTAGTTTGGATGTCAAAATTTAGGTTACACATGCTTAAAATGAAATTATGCGTAAAAAGGGTATTTTGGTCATTTTCCTAAGGCATATAAATTACTTATCATACGACTAACTAAACGAAGTGACCATAAGGTATAACATCGGAAGGCTATTCCCTATACAACTATGGTCACAAAATATGTTTGTTCGGATCCTAACAATCGACCAAACGGGTCGGGTTCGAAAGTCTAAGCGGTTGTTTAGACCGCTTATCTTACGACCCTATATAAGCACTAAACTAAAAGTGACGAGTTAAACATGTTAAAACATGTTTAACTAAGTTAGAAAACAAGTTTGATATCAAAACAAAGGGTTTTGATACCCAAGAATAGTTTGGTTGCAAAATACGCATAAACACGTATTTTGACCGAAACTATGTCTCGTCACTACACCTAATCAACGTGGTAATCAGTAGATATAGTTACAAGGGACTATGACCATCGTGATTACGCTCATGTTGCGAAGTTCAAACGAACTTCGTGTTGACCATTGACTGGTCAAAGCAGAAAGTCAAACACTGTTTGACTTTCACGCTTGGAAAGCAATAACAAGCATGAAAGAAACTTACAAAAGGTCCAAGCAATGAAGAACTTGATCTAAAATACTCAGGTATGAAGCAAAGGTTTCAACTTAGAGCATAAATCAGATCAAGTGTGAGGATTGCAATGAATCAAGGTGGGTTTATATAGATTTCTCACAACCGTTAGGATCGTTTCTCAAAAGTTGAGCTTCAATCCTAACCCTCCATGTGTACCCACTGTTTTACAAAGCTATGGGTGTCCAAAACCAGTCCATAGATTGAAGGAAACCATGTACAAAACAAAGGAACAGCTGGGTTTTGCAGAAAATGGTTTATGCTGAACTGGAGGTGCTTTACGGACCGTAAAGGACTCCATACAGTCCGTATACTCTTTGTTGCTGGCAGGAACTTTCAACTATTGGCAGAACCTGAGACTCCAAACTTGATTTTTGATGCGATTTGGCACTTCTAACACCCGTCAAGCCCATTTTTAAGCTCCATAAGGATGTTAAAACATGGGGAACTTGAAATATGCTCAGAAATTTCACGGATGTTGGTTTGTTTGGCTGTTCGGTTACGTTGTTCGGTTAATTACGACGGAAATCGTAACGAACGCGAAAACGATCCAAATTGCGAAACGAAAGAAGTTTTAGCATTCAAATCACTAAAATAAAATATTTTAATGATTACAAAAATTTTTGGATGTCCAGATATGGTCAGAACGCAAGATATGCGCGTAAATGTAAACTTATGCACTTTTTGAAGCTTTTAGTCCCTGTTTGACCAAATAAGTTTATTTTAGCATACCGAACCCTTCAAAGCCTATTTCTAAGCTATGTAAAGGATATTTAGGGTATGTTTAACATATGATCATATTCCGGAAGGTTCGATACTATACGAATCGGTAGACTTTTGCAGTTTGACGCAAATGGTCTCAGCGATCGAATAAACTTGATTTCGAGATACCAAACCTTCTAAAACTTATTTCTAAGTTATGTAAAGGTTATTTAAGGTATGTTAAGCCCATGTCACTATTCCGGAGTGTTTTCGCATTAAACTGGTTACGTTTACGCATCAGTTCGCGTATAACTTTCCAGAAAGCGATTTAGAGCTCGAAATCGAACGAGAATTGATACGTGCAAATGATACACATATTTATACAAATCCCAAGTATGAAACACAATATTTCATTGGTTTTGTATTCTTATGATGGCCGTGGAGGCACAGATGTCACAGCTTTTAATGCAAAACCTTTCAAAAATAAGTTTTCATGGCAAAGCTAATAAAATTTAATATCAAGAAACCCAAAGGACAAAATTTAAACCTTAAAAAAAATAGGTTATCATAATTACAATTAACCTCTTCATTTACCATAAGGCCCATTTTAAACACTATAAAAGGCTGATGATTAGTTTGATTGAAAACATCAGCAATTGTCTTTTAAAAAACTGTTTGTCAAAAAACAAACCAAAACCGGCAACACCAACAATACTCTAGATGGTAAACAGATGCTTCTACCACTGGTCAGACACAAGCGCTGTTAAAACGCAATTCTCTAGATGGTCGCTCAAAGAAAAGAGAGCAGATGAAGAACTAAACAGAAAAGTCAGCATCATCAGTGATAACAATTACAAGCGAACCTGGTGCAGCATCGGATTGCTTAATGAAGTCCTCCACTCTCCTCCATCAGCTGTCAAGAACAATGCAGAAGAGTTTATCACACAACTGTTGAAACAGGATCAGAAAATCTGCGACATCCTAGTCGATCTGCAAAACAAAAGAAAGAATGAAATCGCGTGGAAGAAGGCAAGAGTCATCGAAATCCTAGGAAGTGTTAATTGTAGCGTGTAATATTTTATGCATATTTCAGTCTTTAATCTTTCTTTATATTTAATTTAATAAAATCAATATCCATAGTAACATATTCCTAAATTTGAATGTTAATAAAAATTATCAACACTTGTTTCTTCATAATCAACTTAAATAAGTATAACTACAACAAAAAAATAAGCTACAAACCTAACATGAAACTCTCCCATCAAAGAAGCTAGCACAGTGGACAACAGATATGTAAAAAGGGTGAGTCACGAAACAAGTCAAATGGACTAAAGGGTCATTTGAAAAATGATATTTAATATTTCGTTTGTTAAGTTTCATGCTTACAGGTAAGCATGATTTATGGGCATGCATTGCCACGAGTAGTATAAATTAAACCGCAAAGTATTGCTAACGGGTCAATACTTTGACTTGCGCCAGGTATGTGTAATGGTCATGCTCTCAATGAGGGTTGCGGTACGACTAAAGTTAGTCGAGTTAAGGGTGGACACTAGATCACCTCAAGTGAGGTATATCTAGTGTTTGGCGTAAAACGACAATTAGAGTCGAAAACATGTTTTCAAGCGAAAAGTGCATTTAAGTGAGTTTATAACATTAAACGACGTGAGACTTTTATGTTTTTAAGAACATAATAATTTTTTAAATGGAATACGGGTTAAAGGTGTCCACTAGGTCAAAATATGCTTTTAAAAGTCCTTCGTCGTAAAAAGGACTAAAGTGACCAAACGCCCTCGAATGATTAATCAAGCAAACGACCTTTAAGGATAGTTTAAAAATGAGTTTTGTAATTAAGTAAACCCTTTCGGTAGTGTAAAAGCAAAAAGGCATACGCTATTTTGGTTTAATGCCTCTTAACTGGTCTTTTTCGTAAATCGTCAACCGAAGGGAAGAATTCAGAAAAATATGATTTATTATAATAAATCCACCACAAATAAAGTTGTGGTGGAAGATAAATAGAAGTCTTAGTGTGGAAATAGGAGGTAAAGAAAGAAGGAGCGAGATTTAAGCGTAAGTGCTTAAATCCCATAATGGGTCAAAATGAATATGCGCATAAACCGGGTAATGGTTGCGTTTGTAACAACCCGACTTTCCGAGTCAAGTCAAAGTCAAGGTCAATTCATGTTGTTACTCAGATCTGACATTTCATGCTTAATTGACTTGTACTCTCGGGATTCGATATGTTGGTTAACGATTTTAAAACGATATTTTTTTAAATATGTTTTACAACGCATTCATGCTTAATCAAAATGCAGTTGTCGCATTTAAACGCAACTAGGTTTATTACTATGGCCGCGTTGCGACGAACTTCTTTTGTCATTTAGTCTGTGTTTACATGTGTTTTGAAATCACTACGAGCGCGTTACGCACAGAACCGCTGACAAGAATAAAAAGAAAATGTAGAAAAAAAAACAGTATAAGATAACCGAAAGAAAATCAACAAAAAAAGTTTTATGGTAATGATGTTGTTCATATGAAACCCGTGGTCAGAGATGAGCAAATGGTATTGGGTACCGGTACCGAATCTCCCGAACCGAAAGATTTTAAGTCAATTCGGTAGCAACCTTTTGCTTTCCTGGTACCGGTTTGCTACCAGTTTTTACCTTCATATACCTGTACCGTAACCGGTATTTTCGATACCATTCCATTTCGTCCAGAAGTGTTTTCGTCCAAGGGTGGGTATTTCGGGTGGGTAGTGTTTCGGGTGGAGGGATGTTTTCGGGTGGGTAGTGTTTCGGGTGGGTAGGGGTGTTTGTCCAAGAGAGGGTGTTTCGGGTGGGTGGGTAGGGGTGTTTGTCCAAGAGAGGGTATTTCGGGTGGGTGGATTTTAATATATAAGTATTTATAAATAAAAAAAAAAAACAATTTTTAAGTGTTATTAAAAAGTCAACAAAAGATGCCAAAGGGCCCAGAAGTGTTTTCGTCCAACTGTTTCGGGTGGGTATTGCAAAAATTCCACTTTATTATTCATTAACTTTGTCACGTGTCTATATGTTATATGTATATGTTATATGTGAGTGGATGTACTGAACCAATAAGGAAAGTTTACTATTACGACGATGTGACAACTACTATTCATTAGGTTGGTTTATTAATATATAGGATAATTTACAACGCATACTATTTAAACGCATTTTATCGCATGTTGCATCGCATGTTATACTAAACGCTATCGCATCGCAATCGGATCGCAACTCGAAACGCAGATTTACTTTTACGCATCTTAGTTATATGTGTGTTAATTGTGTGTTTACTTATTTAATGTTATGTGGTTATCTCATCGCAACGCTTACTCGCAACGCAACGCTCAACGCATGAAACGAAAGTTGGAAAACTAACTCGCACAAGCCGTCGGATCGAATGACCACTCGATCGAATGGACATCCGACCGGATGACCATCCGATCGGATGGCAATCCGATCGGATGGCCATCCGACCCACGCACTGCACCGCCTTACTCTCACTCTCACCTATAAATACTCACCTGTCAAATCACTATTCACTGATGTGACAGCTCTATCCGACCAACACGCTCCCAGCTCTTTCTCAAGCACATTTCACTCGATTCCAGGCCATTTTCGTAAGTATTTCTTCCTAAATCTTTTACTACCATCATCACTACACTTTCTCATCATCTTTTCCACTGAAATCTTACATTTTCACCATGAAATCACCGGATTTGGACTGCTTTAAGGTGACATGATCTCGGTTTCTTATGAACACTGAAGTGTGACATCATCTCATCGAGATTTGTCCAGATCTAAAGGATTTCAACACTATTTTACATAATTCTCACCAAGATTTCAACACTTCTCAACTGATTTCTGCTTTTCTTCGACTTTTCACTCAAAACCGATGGAATCTAGACTCGGTCAGGCTTTCTACTCATACTCTAGTTGAGAACCGGTCTGAGAACGGATTTCCACCAGAAAGACGACCGACTCACGGGTTGAACATGAAACTCCATCAAGAACAGTTGAGTCTAATCGAATGGGGTGATTCCCATCCGATCGGCTGGGCTTGGTACGGCTTCCGTTGTTTGACACGCCGTCACGCCGTCTCCGTTAAAACTCAAACTTTTGGAACTTAGAAAACTTGGTGAAATTTTCAAAACGTCAGTTCGCCGATCGAATAACCATCCGATCGAATGACTATTCGACCAGGTGACTTGTCCTCATAAGTTCAATACTCAAACAATTTGACAAAACTTCAAAGAATATCACATTTTCAATCGAATAGCCATCCGATTGAATGGCCATCCGTCCGGATGACCATCCAATCGAATGACTTGAATTATACTACAACGAAAACTTCAAAGATTCAAAACAATTCACAACACTCACATCTCATTCGAATGGTCATTCGTTCGAATGGCCATCCGTCCGGATAACCATCCGATCGAATGACTCATCCGATCGACTCACCATTCGACACTCATCTTATCCAACACACTGTTTGCACGTTGTTCAACGCTTATGCTATCGTTCTATGCTCAGGCTAATCTCCACGCGCTCCCTTCAATCCAAGACTGTGTTTATTTACTAAACACATACAGTGAGTATACTCGAACCATTTTTCGCTTAACGCACTTTTGAGTGTTACATATGTTATCTATATCAAATCACATCAACACACAACGCAAACACTTTTAAACGCTAACCGCTCTCGCATGTTATACATGCCTCGATGAATGCTTGTATGTTATGTTTACACAGTGATTGTTGTCTGACACCTTAGCAACGATAGTACTATAGTTTGGACTCAGCACCTGTCGCGGACAGGGGTTGTTAAGGGTTTTACTTCACATGGTCATAGTGGTGATAATGTGTTGCGCATTCTACACTCGCAGTCATGTCGGTTGCATATGTCATTGTCGATAGCTTACTTGCTTCACATTTCTACGTGTTACATGCTGGTTATGCGTAAACGTTTTCGCTACTATATGCTATCAAACTTGTGTACTCACCTTTACACTCTGTGTATTGACTTTATTTTAACGTATGTGACAGGTGTTTAGGATGCTATGATT
This sequence comes from Helianthus tuberosus, assembly GCA_030545235.1. Classification (NCBI taxonomy): domain Eukaryota; kingdom Viridiplantae; phylum Streptophyta; class Magnoliopsida; order Asterales; family Asteraceae; genus Helianthus; species Helianthus tuberosus. The sequence continues at coordinate 35,675,811 of CM060357.1, read as the reverse complement.
GCTGTGATGAATCAAGTAGGTGGTCTAGTAACGTCATTCAATAAATCTGAGTTGTCAGAACAGTCTATTTGTCTTTTAGAACAATATCTGTAATAATTGTTTTTACTTTATATGTTGATGGTATGGGACCTTAACAATTAATATATTGTCATTAATAGTTGTTATGGATTCTTTTGGACAATCTGTTTCGCTCAGTGTCACGCCCCGATGATTCCGCCATCGGTTGTGGTTTAGGTTTTTCATTTTTGGGTGGTGGTGGGTGTTTAGTTTTTTTTTTTTTTTTTTTTTTGTAGTGGGTTTTTTTAGACACTTCTTACAATTAGGACACTTGTCACTCTATAAATCATTCTTACACTTTTACAATTAGGAGTCTTTGTATTTGATCCTAATAAATATATAAAATTTGTTATTCTAATGCTTGGTAAATAATTCCTTCTAACAATCTATATATTATGGTGATTAACAATAAAAAAATTTAATTCAAAAACGCTTTTAAATTTTTCAAAATAATATTGAAATATTAGCAAATTTGATGTTGAAAAAGTAGCAAATTTGATGTGATTGATAAAGAAAGCAAAATCATATTTCAAAAATCAAACCAATTATTTATTGTTACTAGAAAAATTCACAACAAATCACCAATGTGTATCAGGTTATTTACAAAGACAACTTTACACGTACGAGGTAGTAGATGATCTTGCTGTTTTTGTTTTCAAAATATAAATCCACCCCACTTGAAGAAATTACTTACAAATTTACATGCACTTCTATGAGCAACATCCACCATTATTCATTGCAGCCTGGTGCTCTGGTTTCTGCTTCATTATGTTCCTCTTCATTACCGTAGACCCTTCTTCCAGAAGACTCGGAACCTCCATTATCTGCAATATCGTCAGGTATCGTTAATGTAGGCCGGACGGGTCGGGTTGACCCGCAAATACATTTTCTTGTCCATTTTATGGATAGTTTATAAATAGGCAATGTGGGCTAGATGGTTAATGTTTTTATTTGACCTCTTTTAGATAATGATAATGATAATGATGATAATGATAATAATAATAATAATAGTCAACCCAAACTGCTGTAAGTAGGCCTGTAAACGAATTGAACAAACACGAAACATATAATAATCGAACACATTTTTCGTTCATGTTCGTTCACTAAGAAAATGGACATGTTCATGTTCGTTTATATTTGTTTGTTTAAAGCTTAAACAAACAGTTCGCAAACGTAAAAAAACATAAATAAACAAACATAGACGGACATAATTTAGCAAACTTAAAACAACACAAATGAAATAACTAAACAAACATAACAAACACAAATGAACATAAATAACCGAATATAAACGGGCATAAAGTAGTTTTTAATATAAATTATTGATTAATTACGATTAGTTCAATTGGAAAGCCCAATTATCAATTAGTTATATTTATGTAACAAGTTAGAAAGCGTCTTTTATGTTTACATTTATATAAATAGAAGAAGTATATCGTACAATATGCCTTAACGTACGCTACGTACGCGATGGCAAAGTCGCACGTTATGTTACAAAATAATGAAAATCGCATGTACAAGATTTTGTTGAAATCGCATGTGATAAAGGAAAGTGGGAATTCGCATGTTCATAAATAACTCTAAAATCGCATGTACAAACAAATTTTGAAATCGCATGTGATAAAGGAAAAGGGAATTCGCATGTTATAAACCCAATTCGCATGTTGATAATGCATCGCTTACACAGCGTACGTTAAGACATTTTGTATATTAACCGGCCTCTATATAAATATAACTATGTATTTATTTAAATTTAATCGAATGTAAACAAACGAACATAAATGAAGAACATGTGTGTTCATCTACGTTCGTTTAATCAAATGAACAAAAAATTTTGTTCATGTCCGTTAGTTTATTAAATAAACGAACTTTCTGCCAAACAAGTACACGAACAGTTCATGAACATTCGGTTCGTTTGCAAGCCTATTCATAAATAAGTATATTGAGTTGAAATCATCACATCAGGCAATCAAGAAATTAAAATATTGTTTTGTTCATGGAATTTACGTCGGTCTCGCCTTGTTTGTCAATCAAGAAAACTAATAGTGTTTAGACATGTGAAAAAACTGAAGGGATTAGGAGTGTACTAACTTTACCTTTAATGCAAGCTCTTCAAAACATTGGTGTACATTTTCTTGAGTTCTAGCACTACATTCAAGAAAAATACAACCAAGCTCTTTTGCAAGAGCAGCACCTTCTTCCCTGCTCACAAATCTTTCTGAATCCTAAAAAGCAAAAATGACCGCGCGTACGTAAATACAAAACCAATCTTAAGCAGAGAATTGCAAGAACGCATAAGCACTTGTATGTAGTGCATTAAAAGAGAATACGGAGCTAACTTTGTCAACTTTATTTCCAACAAGCATCTTGATACAATCTTGATTAGTGGAATATAGATCCACTTCTTTAGCCCATATTTCAGACAAGTTTGTGAATGTTTCTCTCCTTGTAACATCATACACTGTAATACATAAAGTCTTTGGTTAATATATCACCAAATAAGCTTGGAAGAGCATGCAATCAAAGTATAAATAACACGAAATACACCACGTATATTATCAACATCCAAGCTATATATTTTTTTTTCCAAGTCACATGGCAGATATGTGAAAATATGTGGGCTAACAACCGTTACAAAGTTGCTACATGAGTCTGAAAATAGTAGGACTAGTATTTTTTTTTCCACATCACATGGCAGATATTAGTTATAGACTTGTAGTGACATAGTGAACAACATGTAATTTCTTTTGACAACCGTGAGAACTCGTCATAGACAACTCAGGGGACCGACCATACCAATACCCCACTGATCATAAATTAGACCAAGTAAAACGCAGCTTGCTTTGAGCAAGTGATATCTATACATATGAATTAACTCTAGTTAAGCTTCAAATATGTGCAATATAATAATATATATTACTGCAAAGAAATGTGTCGGCTTATTTTATAACTTGGGATATAAAATTAGTGATGATGTACCAAGAATAATCCCTTGGGCACCTCTGTAGTAAGAGCTTGTTAATGTCCTGAATCTCTCCTGACCAGCTGCAACAAACATCATCAGATCACATATCAGAAACCCTTGATGAAGATATTGACATCAATTCTCTGTCTGTTCCTACAATTCTACTTAATCATTTAACTTGCATGCTTTGATTATTATTGTCTGGGGAGAAAAGATACAAATATCGACATTGCACGCAAACATAAAGAAGTTACGAATATGTTGGGTTGGGGATTATGATCACTGCTAATGCATGCATACCTGTGTCCCAAATTGTAAGTTTTAATCTTTTCCCCGCAACAGTTAACTGTTTCATTTTGAAGTCAACACCTGTTCAACAAATGAAGTCAACTGCTTTAGCAAATGACAAACATTGCTTTAGCACAGAAGATAAACAAGTCAGCCACACAACTGAAGCAAAATGTACAAATGCTTATGCAATTCTCGCCTCGCAGTTCTAAGTAAAATGTGCAAATGCTTATGCGATTCTCCTCGCAGTTCTAAGTAAATTACTTGTGCAGATTAACCGTGTATCGACTATTAAGTTTCCGTCTATTGTGCAAATTACAACAAAATCCATATAAATTTTCATTTTCAAACGGTTTATGAAACTACATTTCTAATAAATACATAATAAATCATAACAAAATCTAATTTCAATGAAGGAACAAAATCTAAAACAAAAAACAAATATCAGAAATCAAAATTACCGATAGTAGGAGCTAGATCGTCAACAGTATTCGAAATAAAACTGACGAGAAGACTACTTTTACCGACACCTGAATCTCCGATCAATAAGATCTTAAACGACAGAGCATACTGAGCAGAAGACGAACTCATATTTCTCAATCCAAAATTAGGTTTCTGTTCTCGAACAAATCTCGCAACTGTGTGTGATCGATCAGTTTCTGCACAAAGTGTGATTGATTAGGGAACTGAATGTACACAAATTTGTGGATGAATGTAGAGATTGTGTGATTTGTTGGGAAGAGTGTTTGTGAGAGATGGATTCTAGAGAGAGAATCTAGAGAGAGAAAGCATGGATACCTGGTGGATGAGTTGTTTCTATCTGGAGAGTGAAAGTGAGATGCGAATCCGGTCATGAAACGGACGTTTCGGTTTTTGCCCGTATTTGTTTTCGAAATGTCATTTAATTTTTGAATAAAAGATGACTAAAGTAGTAAAGGTTTAACATTGTTAGGGTGACATTGTTAGGGTGTCCGGAGTGGGCGGTAAAGGGGTGCGGCAAACTCGGTTTGCCGAGCGGGAACACCACCGCTGACCCCTTTACCGATCGGTGAGGTGAAGGGTGCGGTGAGTGATTGCCGACGCGGGGAGAAGAGAGAGAGTGAGGGAGCAGGAGAGAGAGAGAGGGAGTGTATGAGAGAGAAAGGGTATTGTGGGGTGGGGTCCATGTCATCTCTCAACCAATCACATATTTTTCCTTTTTTTTTTTTAAGTTTACCACTTCACCAAGTGTTTAAACCATTGCCAACACTTTTCAGCAAAGTTTAAACACTTTCGCCTGATTGACATGGCGCGCTCTGATTGGTCGGTTTTTTAGTTTACCACTCCAAAGTGTTTAACCATTCCTTACACCCTTATATGTTAATTTTAAAAAATGATATTGGATTTAAATAACCCGAAATGTCATCAATTGGTCGATCGATAACATTTTTAACTTTAGACTTGTACCACACCACATTGCTCCCAACTTTCAATTTATTTTCCTACAACACTCTCAAACTAATCCAACACTAACTCAGTTTGCTGACATCAACTGCCACGCCATCAAGCCATGCCACATCAGCTACCATGTCATCAAAAAGCCACGTCAGACGCCACATCAGCTAACACGTCATCAAAACAGGCACCTCAAGTGCTACGCAGTTGCCACATCATAAAAATGTCACGTAAGATGCCACACCACCACATAAGTGCCACATCAGTAAAAAAAACTAATTGGGTTGGTGTTCAGTTAGTTTGGGAGTGTTAGAGGAAAATAAGTTGAAAGTTGGGAGTAGTGTGGTATAAATCGAAAATTGAGAGTGTTATTGGCCAATTGATAAAAGTTGGGATTATTTAAATCTAATATTTTTTTTAAATGTTGAATGTAAGGGATTTGAATGGAACAGTTATGAAAGTTAGGTATTGTTTAGTACTTTAGTGGTTAATTTTTTAATTAAATTTAGTGATGTGTATTAGGTAAACATGGAAAGATTAAGTCGCTACATAGTGATGAAAGGGTAAGGAACTTGACTAGAAACAAATAAGAAAATAAGAGCTTTTGTTCGTAAAATTTGTGAAAAATGTCAACTAATCTGTCGTCGGAGACGAATTATAGTAATTTGTTCCAACCCAAGACATAAACAAAGACAAGGATAATAAAACTCGTTAAAGGCCCAATATACAAATATGAAGGGGGATCTTTTTTTTACATGAAATGGATATATCACTCGAATTTATGAGATGATGGCAAAAGCTATACCGAAAAAGGGTTCACATGGACGTATTAGTTCGTGTAAGAGTATACGTAAAATACCAAAGGAGGTTATTCATATTCAAGCAAGTTTCAATAATATCATTGTGATTGTTAGTTACAGACTTACAGATGTACAAATGGTGTACCTGGTGACACTACCCGCCATGAGTATATTGATTTTATACCCTATGATTTGAAACTGGTTATGACTTACTCGAACCAGTCGAGACACAAAACTAGAACCGGAAAAAACCAATCACTTCCTTTCAAAAATCCGGTTCCATACTCGACCCAGGTATTGCTCTGCCCGGCTTTGACCTTGTCAACCATACTAGTAAGCGGTTTCAACCCGGAACCAGATATGGCTCAATACCTAATTTGTGCACGACTAATTCAGGTTATTCACTTAAAACAATTTATGAAAATTTTCAATAAACTAACAATACTGAAACTCTAAATAACAAATTGATTATTTCATGATTTTATCCTGTTATTTAAAAACTACTTATAAGTTTCAATTTTACATAATAATATTTAGGTAGTTCATCCAATAATGTGAAGTTTGTTGTAAAATAATCATCTTGTCAATAAGATAAAATGTGAATAAGAATGTACCATTTGTGCATAAGTTTATAATGTGATTTAATCCTAATACATTTGATTTGACTATTTATTATCGACACTGATACCGGTAAGATTACCTCCTCCCTTTGTTGATCGACCAATATTAAGCTATTAAACTAGAGGATTTATCGTACCGCTACCAGTCCCAGTCTGGTCTTCAAACTATTAAATGTACCTTTACACGCAATGTGTCGTGCAATGGTGACCTTACGAGCTATTCGTCCTTACGTTATGTCCTTTGGTCAAAAGAATGCCATTCTATCTACTACAAACAAAAAAATTGTACTTTTCTCCCTATAACTAAAAATCAAAGATATTGAAATGTTCAAAAAAAAAAAAAAAAAAAAAAAAACCAACAACAAAGGGCAAACCCCACACGTTCAGAGGGAAAGGAGAGTTATGATGTTACTATAAACTGCCATGTAGGGCTTACAAAATTAATTGCCATTGACTGAAATGGGGCTCCATTCTGAACCTTATATCCAGGTGGGTCACCCTGTATTCTAGTTGTATATACATTTGTTTTCATTTGGGTTTACAATCGTATCGGGTTGGCAACTTAACGGGTTGCAGTTTGAGTTTGACCGGTTGAAACAAACATAACCCATATATTTATTCGTGTAAAAACATCAATCATTAAACGGACACACATAAAATCACGTACTCTGAACATGAGTTGTTTAACTTTTAATCTAAGCGTGTTGATGGGTAATAAATGGATTGTACACGTGTTAAAGGGTCATAAATTTATTCGTGTAAAAAAGTTCGGTCCTACTTAAAATCGTGTAATCTTAACATGAGTTGCGTAACTTATTTATCTAAGCAGGTTGATGGGTAATAAATGGATTGCACACTGTTAAAGGGTCATAAATTTATTCGTGTCAAAAAGATCGTCCAAACACGGACATACTTAAAATCGTGTAATTTTGACATGATCTGTTTAACTTATTTATCTAAGCAGGTTGATGGGTAATAAATGGATTGTACACGTGTTAAAGGGTCATAAATTTATTCACACGGACATACTTAAAATCGTGTAATCTTAACATGAGTTGGTTAACTTATTTATCTAAGCGGGTTAATGGGTAATAAATGGATTGTACACGTGTTAAAGGGTCATAAATATATTTGTGTCAAAAAGATCGGTCCTAATATGGACATACTTAAAATCGTGTAATCTTAACATGAGTTGTTTAACTTATTGATCTAAGCTGGTTGATGGGTAAAAATGGATTGTACACGTGTTAAAGGGTCATAAATTTATTTGTGTTGAAGACTCAAGAACCAGTTGGTACGACCTGGTTAGAGTAGAGCTTCAGATGACCTAGCAAGGAACCTGCAAGATCACAAGGAAACAAGCACACCGTTAGCCTCGTCACAGGGAGGGGGGCCTCTCTGTGACCAAGCTCGGGCGTGAGAATAAGTATTTGTGAGGAGGAAATAAGTCAGGGAGAGAGAGAGGAGAGTTTAGAGAGAGAAAGTAGCGATTACCCCTTGCTGGAAATCTTGGCGGGGTATTTATAGCTTTTGGGTGTGCTGACATGGCAAGTTAGTTAGGGTCGGACCAGTCGCTGTCATGGCAGTTATGGAGGTGGGACCCAGTTAGTTATGCCGCACCAGCGTGTCTGTCCGACTCGTCTTATGGTGCAAGGTCCGGTCCGACCTTAGTGTGTCATGATTCGGTCCGGTCAAGGACGTATCCTCATCAAGTCCCCCTAGTTCGTAGCGTTTCTTAGATAACGGCTTCGAACTATGACGGCGCAATTTTGGCGGTCTAAATCTCTGATTTGTCGCTTTGCGGAGTTTTTTGAATTTTAAATTTCTAGGCGGTGACCTTAGTTGGGTGACCGACAGTCACTTTATGTTTCCCGCCTGATGTGACGGTTGGTGTGCGTCAGCTGTCATGACGTGTCACCATCTGATTGGTGGTTTTAAGTCGGTTTCCATATCCCTATAAAAAAGGGAAAAAACAAAACTTCCGATTTCACTTTCCACTTTTCATCTTCTTCATCTTCTTCACCTTTTTACCTTCTTTTCTGAAAATAGGCGATCTACAAGACAGGTTAGTTTCTTCTTTATAAAATGGCAAAAAATAACTTGTCCGGTTGCTTTAACGTTTTGAATAAAAACGGTTTAGCTTGGTACGTTGAGAGATATGCAATCCCTGCATCTCTGCACCCCGTTCTCCCCAAAAAGGACACGCCTATTTACCCGTTTCCTCCGGGGAAGATAGGGGTTTACACTCGTCTGTTCGATTATTGTAACTACCGTCTTCCTCTGACGAAGTTCTTGATCGGAGTTCTTACGTTTCACGAGGTTCATATTTCTCAAATGAACCCCTTCGGCCTTGCCAAGGTGTGTCATTTTGAGTTGGCCTGTCGTAGTTTAGGATCCGACCCGGACTTGGATGTGTTCCGGGCTTTTTACAAATTGAACCGGTCCGGTAACTGGTATACATTCGAGGTTAGAGACAAAAATTCCTGCTGTTACACATGGATTACCACTAGCATAAAGGATTGGAAAGAGCGCTTTTTCTATGCTGACGACCGGTGCGTTCCGGAGTTTATGGTATGGAGGATAAAAAAGTCGAAACTCCCACCTCCTCTTCCTGAAGACTTCGAATTTGATAGAGAGTTATATGCAAACTTGATTAAAGAAGCAGGTCGCATACAGAGTTATCCGGAACACATTCTTGTCATGGGACGGATCAGCACGATTTGGTCCGAACCGGAGTGGTATCCTACCCTTAAGTGGAACGGACAGGGTTAGTCATGCCTTTACTTTGGATACGGTGCTCATCGTGTCACTTGCATAACCATATTATTTTCATCATCATTTTATTATTATTTTTTTTTACATGTATTGGACTTCGGATGTTACTTGCTTGCCCCCTTTTTCTTTTGTAGCTATGGGTTTGAGAGAAGCATTGAGGCTAAAGTCCTTTGATTCCAAGGAGCTTGAGATCCGGGCCACTAGGACGCCGAAAAGTGATCCTCCGTATCTTACGGTCGTGCAGGAGAATCTTTATCAAATTCGGGAACCCGAAGTTCCGGACGTTCATGGAGGTTCAACTGGGCAAGGAGGTTCGGGCTCGAACCCTGCGGCGCAAACAGCAAATGTTGTTCCGGCTCAAACGGTGGTGGTGACCGGTAGTGGTAAGGGTAAGGGTAAAGAAACTGGTTCGATCGGGTCGAAAGGGTCCGGTTCCAAGTTTGTGATTGAAGATGAAGGTATCCATCTATCTGTGGGGGATGAAGAAGAACGTGCTGAAAATTTAAAGGAGGGTGGTTATGATGATGAGGAAGAGGAGAACGAAGAGGAGCAACCTCAGATTAGCTTGAAGAGGAAGAGGGCTCCGTCTAAGTCTGGTCCGAAACCTAGGCAAAAGAAGACGAAGACGGATCTTAAAACTATCACTCTAGATGACGATGATGACCAAGTTACTGAGTTTTCTGCTGCTGGAGGCGTGTTAGCGAATTTAGACGCTCATCTTCATGGGGGGCGTATCCCAAGGGACCATCCGTTGAACATTCCATCAAGCCCACTGTCCTTCGGGGGAGGTGCCACCAAGGTTGTTGCTGATATTCTCACATCCGACCCCAAGAGGATCGAACCTTCTCCTTCGGGTAAGTTCACCACGGGGGTTGCTTCTAATGTGTCAAGGCCGAGCCCCAAGCCCGTTGATGGTGGGGACAGTGCCTCTTCGTCCCCTTTGTGGTTTAATACTGAAGCTGTTTTCTTATCACGGGAGTTAGGTTCGGGCGGTATTGAAGATATGGACTCAACTCGAGCATTGGAGAAGTATGTTCCGGATTGGTCGCTGACGAACAAGGACCGGATAGTGGATGCTCTGTCGGCGAAAATGGCATTATTTCATTTGGGGACTCCTGCTGAGCACTCTCATTATCGGAAGATGAGCGGCCCAGAGCTTGGGAATGCCCTTATGATAAATCAAGCTCAATCTAATTCGTTGGTGGTGGAGTCGTATAAACGTTGGATCGAATCGGAATCAACCTGTAACAAACTCCGACGCGAAATTGCCAACTTGAAGAATGAAGATAATGTTCGGTCGAAGACTAAACAGGAACTGAGCTCTCTTCGGGCTCAGGTTGATCGTTTAAAGGAGCAAAACTTAGAGGCGAAAGAGGTTAATAAATCGACCCAAGCTTCGGCTGTGGCCGCTTATGAGGCTCGAGACAAAGCTCTTCAAGATTTGAAAATTTTTAAGTCAAAATTTACTGTCTTGGAGAAAAAATTGTCTGATGCGGAGAAGAAACATGCGGCCGAACTGAAGGAAATGCATACATCTCACGACCAACTTCTGGCCGATTATCACCGCCTAACTGACGGTATGTTCATAATCCCTTTATCTTTTATTGCTTCCCTTTCTTGCTTATTGAAACTTGTTTCTCTACAGCTAAGGACGAGTTAGAGAGAGCCCGTGACAGGGAGTTTGAGGCACACAAGACAACGATTGATGAGGCAAAGGGGATGTTAATTCGCTGCGAGCGCGATATGATTGAATCGTATGCCCAACTGTCGGAGCTTAAACTTACCAAACAATGGTTCTTAACAGACGGGATCGCGTGGGTTGTCAAGCTGGTGCATCAAAGCCCAGAGTTGGAGAAAATAGTTGCGGATTTGGTAAATAATGTTAATGCGGTCGGGGTGAATGAAGGGATTAAACAGGGTTTTAAAGCAGCTCATGACTCGGTACGCTCTGCCGAAGAGGTTCCGGGGTATGACAAGGGAGCAGAGGATGCGCTAAATGTTGCGATAAAGGCCTTCGATAATTTCCACATCTCCGTTCTCGGGAAGGTGGCGGAGCTGGTGGATAAACCTCTATCTGTCATCAAACAGGAAAGTTTGCTTCCCATTGTAAAGGATGACATTGAAGCCTGATGTTTAGTTCTGCTGCCGCACGACTTTTTGTTACCATGTTTTTTATTATGGCATGTAATTATACAATTTTAACTTTCGGCTTTATATATTATCGTAGCTTTGTACGAACTAGCGTTTTTATCTGTGCCTGGCTACTTGGTTTTTAATTTGCGTCCAAATTTTTACTGTTCGACCAGGTTTCGTTCGGTCATCTTTGGTGACCGAGTCGTGACAGAGAAGTTTCTTGACTTCTTTCATTTTATCACGTTATTTTGTGATTGGATCACGTTAAATACGGATCACTTGCTTAATAGATTTTATTATTTTTTAACTATTTAAGCCTTCTCGATCGGCGCGAGGCATGGGTCGAGGCCCGTTTGTGCACATTTATGAAATTGTTCGAACTTATGCGTATGCTGTTTATTATACTTATAAAAACACAGATCGCTTTATTCATCGGTTTACTAATCATAGATCCGGGGAAAACCCTCCCGGTTACAAATAGAATGGAAAAATATCGGGGCATTACCCTCCCGAATTACATACGGAATTTTGGAAATAAAAAACAAAAGATAGCGATCTTTTTTAGCCGTGACAGGCTTTTCACATGAAGCACTTCTTTAAATGCACCCCGTTCCACGTCCGGGGTACAGGAGTTCCATCAATCTTTTCTAACACATACGAGCCCTTATCGCTCGCCTCTTTGACCCGGTACGGTCCCTCCCACTTAGGGGTTAGCTTGCCTGGAGCTTCGATGCGGCTTGCATCATTGTTTCGGAGTACGTAATCTCCGACCTTGAACTTGTAGAGTTTAGCCCGGGCGTTATAGTATTTTTCAATCTTCTTCTTGTATCGGGCTTCCTTGATTGCCGCGATGTTCCGGCACTCTTCTAACAAATCAAGGTTGGACCGGAGTTCGTGCTCGTTTTCCTCCCAATTCTTGCACCTCTGGTTTGGGAGTCCAATCTCGGCGGGAATCACTGCCTCGGTACCGTAGGTTAGACAAAACGGTGTTTCTCCGTTGCTAGTTTTGTGCAGTGTTCGGTGCGCCCATAAAACGTTCGGCAACTCATCCGCCCAGCCTTTTCCCTCGTAACCAAGCCTCCTCTTTATCCCATCGACGATTCGTCGATTAATCTGTTCAACCTGCCCGTTACCCTGAGGGTGGGCAACCGAGGAAAAGACTTGGTTGATTTTTAGATTTTCGCACCAGCGCTTGAATGGGTTCTCTGCAAACTGCTTTGCATTGTCGCTTATGATGTAGAGTGGAAGACCGAATCGGCATACTATTTGTTCCCAGAAGAAACGCGTTACGTTATAGCCAGAGATGACCGTAAACGGTCGAGCTTCCACCCATTTGGTGAAATAATCCACTGCGACTAGCAAGTACTGAGCGCTTCCGCTTGATCTTGGAAAAGGCCCGACGATATCAACGCCCCACTTTTGGAAGGGCCATGCAGCAGTTACCGGTATCATTTCATTCTTGGCTCGGAGGCTGATTGGTGCGTGCTTTTGGCACTCGTCACACTGTTGGAGCTCTTTTACCGCACTTTCATGCATCCCGGGCCAGTAATACCCTGCATTTTTTACTTTTGTTACAATCATCTTAGGTCCGGCATGGATGCCACAGATGCCATAGTGTATTTCCCTGATGATGTAACTGGCTTGCTCCGGATCCAGACATTTTAACAGGGGCCCAAGGAAAGTCTTTCGGTACAAGCCTCCTTCTTGCATCTGGTATTGAAGAGAGTTGATTTGGACCTTTCTTGCTTCCGCTTTATCGGTTGGCAAAACGTCATGCACTAAGTAGTTAACTATTGGCGTCATCCATGTTTGCGATGGTGCTTCGACCTGCATAACCTGCGGAGCTGCAATTGACGGTGCAGTCAAAACTTCCACTCTCACTTCTTTGGCTAGGTGACTGAATGACACCGATGCCAACTTGCTCAAGGCATCAGCCTTCTTGTTCTTGCTACGGGGAATATGCTCAACCTTACATGCTTCAAAAGATGCCATAGCTTGCTTCACTTGTTCGAGATACTCGATCATGTTTGCTTCCCTCGCCTCATATTCTCCGTTTACGTGATTTGCTACGAGCAAAGAATCTACATGGGCTACGACATTTTTTGCTCCAACTCTCAGCGCCAGACGTAGACCAGCTAAAAGGGCCTCGTACTCGGCTTCGTTGTTTGAACTTTTAAATTCTAGCCGGAGCGCGTATGTTATATCCGTTCCTTCTGGATCAGTGAGAATTAGACCCGCCCCTGCTCCTTCGGAACTAGAGGCTCCGTCGGTGTACAAGGACCAAGGTTTCTCTGGAGCTTTTTCAACTTCTTCCCTTCCTTTACCTTCTGGAATTTCAACTAGGAAATCGGCTATTACCTGTCCTTTCAACGGACCTTTGGTTCGAAAAGTGATATTGAACGCACCCAATTCGATCGCCCATTTTGCCATTCGACCCGAAACTTTAGGTCGTCGAAGAACATGCTGGATTCTCTGATCCGTTCGTACTTCGATTGGGTGGGCTTGAAAGTATCGGCGAAGTCTTCTCGAAGCATGGACTAGTGCCAGTGCCAATTTCTCCAAGTTTGAGTATCTTGTTTCGTAATCTTTTAACGTTCGACTTACGTAATAGATGGGAATTTGCTTCCCAGTACGGTGAGCAACTAATACCGCGCTGATAGCTCCGAACGACGCGGCTAAGTACACCGTTAGTACTTCATCTTCTTCTGGTACGGTGAGAGTTGGCAAAGTGCCCAGACAAGCTTTAAGCTCTTCGAAAGCTCGTGCGGCTTCTTCCGTCCACTTAAACTCCGATCGGAAGCTTTTTCTGAGAACATCCATGAACGGGAGCGATCTATCTGCTGCTTTTGACAAGAACCGATGGAGAGCAGCCAATCGTCCGTTTAAGGACTGGATTTCCTTAACCGTCGTCAGAGGTTTCATTGTAAGAACAGCGTCGACCTTGTCCGGGTTGGCTCGCAAACCTTTTGACCCAACCATAACCCCCAGAAACTTACCTTCTTCTACCCCGAACGTACATTTTTTGGGGTTTAGCTTCATGTTGATGCTTCGGAGTCGAGTGAACGTTTCAAGTATGTCTTTTAGCATGGTGGTCTCATCGTGACTTTTGATCACGATATCATCAACATATACTTCTACGTTTCGCTCGATCTGATCTTTAAAGGCTTTGCTCATCAGACGCTGGTACGTAGCGCCGGCGTTTTTCAAACCGAACGGCATCTTAGTAAAACAATACACTCCTTCATTGGTGACGAAGGCTGTCTTATCCTCATCTTCGACCGCCATTTGTATCTGATGGTATCCTTTGTAAGCATCCAAAAAACACTTCAACCTGAACGTGGCGACGGAATCAATTTTTTCATCGATTTCCGGTAGAGGAAAACAATCTTTCGGGCACGCATCATTTAAATCGGTGAAATCAATGCACATTCTCCAGGAATTATCTTTTTTCCGCACCAGAACGGGATTTGACACCCATGTTTGATACCGGACTTCTCGAATGATTCCCGCATCTAGGAGGCTTTTAACATCTTTTGCGATTGCTCTGGCTCGATCCGGCGCCATGTGCCTTTTCCTTTGTGCAATTGGTTTGATTGATTCTTTCACGTTCAGGTGATGTTGTGCCATAGATCTGGGGACTCCCTGCATATCAGAGTGCTTCCATGCAAAAACATCTATCGAATTACTTAACAATTCCCATAGGAGCTTCTTTGTTCGTTTTGGGAGCTGAGCGCCAATAGCTACTTGTTGTTCGGGAAAATCTGGATTGATTGCCCAAAGCTCCGTAGGTACCTCGGACTTTTTGGAGCTCGTTTCCGCTGCATGTCTTACTTCGGCGACAAACGAGTTTGATTCTGAGAAGATAGTAGCAACTCCGGCCTCAGTAGGGAATTTAATAGCTCCATGTATTGTTGAACTGATCGCCCCGAGAGCTCTTAATCCAGGTCGTCCGAGTATTATGTTATGTGATGAATGAGTGCCAACAACCAGGTAAGTTAGTTGGACTGTCCGGCTTTTGTCACCCTCTTTGAATGTGGTCAGGAGGGTGATCTGTCCTATCGGACGGACCACCTCCCCGGAGAAACTGATTAAAGGGGTGGAGACTTCAATTAACCTCTTCTTTACTTGGGGGTTCAGCTGCTGGAAACACTGTAGATACATGATCTCAAAGGCGCTTCCTCCATCCACGTAAATTCGTCGGACCAGATGTCCGGCGATGACGGCCGAAATTGTAATTGGTCCGTCCCGAGCATCATCTGGATCGATCGGAGGGAAGTATGTTGGTTGGTGCATCCATGCTGCCATATGCTGGTTCGATCGTTTTACCCCTCTTGGCTCGGATAACCGAATCATGTTGATTCCGGGCTCGGTGTTTGGATTATCAATTGCCGCTGTTGACTTCTTCCCGTCTTTCACTTCTTTCACAAGGTGCGAGAGTTTACCGGATCGTACAGCCTTTTCGATTTCCTGCTTCAGAGCCCAACATTCATCAGTTGTATGACCCTTGTCTCGGTGATATTCACAATATTTCTTGGAATGCCTGTCCGGGGTGGGTCGTTGCTTCGACGGCGTAGGGAACCGAGTAGTCTCCGTACTGAGGATTTCGCTTGGTGATTTGATGAGCTCGGAAAAAGTGTTAAAACGCACGTTTCCTGTTCGGAAACTGCCTCGATCCGACTTCTGGTACGGGCCACGGTTTCTGTTCCAACTGCTGCTTCTATCTTTTGGTGGCGATGCATTGCGTTTCCACGAAGTGGTTCGAGCCTTGGCATTTCTTGCTGTAGCTTCGTTCGGTTGACCGCAGGCACTTTTTCCCCGAACAAAGGCTCGAGCTTTCTCCATAAGCGTCTCCATAGTTTTTGGGAGATCTTCATGGAGTTTCTCCACAAGTTGATTGTTCCGAACTCCGTGACAGAACCCAGAGACTCGGAGTTGGTCAACCGCGCCACTTATCTGCATGCTTTCTCGATTGAAGCGATCGATAAAATCTTCTACGGACTCTCCGTCTCGGCGCTTTATATGGTGAACCTCAGTAATGTCTTTTTTGCAACGTCGCTGCTGACAGAAATTTTGCAAGAAAATACGTCGGAAATCTTCGAAGTGGTCGATCGACCCTTCTGGCAACCCATCAAACCAAACCCTCGCCGATCCGGTGAGAGTTTGGGCGAACATAAGGCACCAAGCCGGCATAGGCCACTGCTCGACCTTAGCCGCTCCGGCAAATGCGAACATATGGTCGTCCGGGTCAGACGTTCCATCGTAAAACTTTAACGTAGGAGGCATCTTCAGCTTAGCTGGGAGTGGAGCATTGACGATCCGTAACGTGAACTTTGATTGGGAAGTCATAGACGTGGGGTGATATGGCATGAGCAACTCTTGATCTTGGGGGTTTAAACCCATAGATCCCTGGAGAAACAGGTCGTTTAGACCGTTATTCATCGGAGCACTTGTAACCGAAGAAAATTGTGTAACATGAGTTATAGGAGTGGAGATCATAGAACTTACCATAGATCCAGAAGCGAAGGTTCCAACAGAGACGGGATTTCCCCCTGGATAGACGTTGTTAAACAAATTTGCTCGGAGACTTTGCAGCATCTCATCTCGTTGTTGCTGCTGCTGTAACTGACGCAACAGATCAGCATTCCTTAAAAGGAAAGCGTTGTCAAAGGTAGGTAATGGCGTGGCAATCGGGGCAGTAACAGACAGCGTGGTGACAGAACTTCCGCCTACAGGATTTGCAGCTGGAGGAGCCGACGCAGATCCTATCGAAGCTGCTGAGGCGACAACTGCTGTTGAAGCAGTTGTGGAGTTAGTGTTTCCTTCCCATATATCATTGTAAGATGGGAAAGTGCTGGTGGAGACTGCTGTCGTCGATTCTGCCATAACTTCAAATGAACGAGAACAAAGAAACGAATTATGTGAATTCGAGGGGATGGCGCCACTGAAGACTCAAGAACCAGTTGGTACGACCTGGTTAGAGTAGAGCTTCAGATGACCTAGCAAGGAACCTGGAAGATCACAAGGAAACAAACACACCGTTAGCCTCGTCACAGGGAGGGGGGCCTCTCTGTGACCAAGCTCGGGCGTGAGAATAAATATTTGTGAGGAGGAAATAAGTCAGGGAGAGAGAGAGAGGAGAGTTTAGAGAGAGAAAGTAGCGATTACCCCTTGCTGGAAATCTTGGCGGGGTATTTATAGCTTTTGGGTGTGCTGACATGGCAAGTTAGTTAGGGTCGGACCAGTCGCTGTCATGGCAGTTATGGAGGTGGGACCCAGTTAGTTATGCCGCACCAGCGTGTCTGTCCGACTCGTCTTATGGTGCAAGGTCCGGTCCGACCTTAGTGTGTCATGATTCGGTCCGGTCAAGGACGTATCCTCATCATGTGTCAAAAAGACCAGTCCTAACACGGACATATTTAAAATCGTGTAATCTTAACATGACGTGTTTAACTTATTTATCTAAGCAGGTTGATGGGTAATAAATGGATTGTACACGTGTTAAAGGGTCAAAAAGATCAGTCCTAACACGGACATACTTAAAATCGTGTAATGTTAACATGACCTGTTTAACTTATTTATCTAAGCAGGTTGATGGGTTGTACACGTGTTAAAGGGTCATAAACGGATAAACGGGTCGGTGGGTTGTAATAAACGGGTCGTAAGTGGGTTGCCGGGTTCAACTTGTTAAGCAGGTTGACAGGTCAACATGTTTAATCAAACATGTTAACCATGTCAACCCAACCAGTCTAACTAAATGGGTTAAACATGTAAACCCAAAGATTACTTGTGTATTCAACGGGCTGGAAATGACAACCCAAATATGTCGTCTTTCGTGTAGCGTTAGGAATTTACACCCCTAATTTTTGTATTGCAAGGATATTAACACACAGCAAAATAAATAAAAACAGCATGAAAGAAGAAATAACAATCTGTATGTAATAAAAAAGTTTAAGAACTGAATGTCAGATACAACATGTTACAAAATTCAGAGTATTCATTTTCTGTACCTTGCAATGCATTTAATTCCCTAGTTATACTTTCATCCCTCCGGTCTTCGACATTGCGATCGTGTTGTTGAACATCGAGTAGATCGGTTTTAGTTTGTTGCTGCACCGTTTTGAGGGAATACTTTCTGAATAAACTGGAGAAAGCGTTGCGAGTAAAATGTGGGGTCCACAGCCGATATGGAAAGCGAATCGAATTGAAATGATTTGTATTTGTGTTCAATCTTCTTTGTTATATTGTATTCTTGTAATATGTCGATGATACCGAGGTATAACACGACATCATATACCTCGTGAAACATTTGTTTTTCTTCTTCACCTGGAAGAAGCTCTGCTCTTGCTGGCATGTTCACTCCTAGCTGTATTTGTAACCTGCCAGATTTTTTTTTTAAGTTAGTAATTATTAATTACCAAAAAGACATTAAAAATTAGTTATGACCATCTCGGACGGCGCTACCATATCCATCACAACTGTCGCCGCTGTTAGGATCAAACGAGTAACACACAAACACAAATAAACATAAAATCAAGAAATCTGATACGAGAGATTTACGTGGTTAAGTCGCAGTGTGCAACCTAAGTCCACAGGGACGGGTTTTTGTATTATTGAGTGATGATGAGTTACAAGTACAAGAGATATATTTATACGCTAGAATTAGGGTTAATCCTTTTGCTAATCTTGCTAAACAAGAAACTAACAAACTAGGCCCATTAGGGTTAGGGCCGGCCGAACCCTTTCCCTTCTTTCTCTCTAATTCTCGGTTGGGCCACTTGGGCCGAAGGTTACATATCGCAACAGCCACCACCATCACTATCTAAAAGCAAATATAGCATGTGAACCTATTTTGATACTTTTTTTTCTAAAATGACCCACTTCAGGGCTACCCATTTTGTCAAAACTTGTTATGACCCAAACTAGACATACTTTTTTTATATATTTCGGCTTGTTTTGATCTAAACCCAACTTGGTCGGAACTTGTTTCAACCCCCACTCGACCATTTTGTTAGGCTTGGTAATAACCAAGTGAGTTTTCAAGAAATTTTCCAAGATTAAGTCCGATACATGCACAAATATTTATAACTCAAGATGGCGTCACATGTGCTAGGCAGAGCTTGAGCTTGAAAAAAGTATATGAACAAGCAAAGCCCTAGCTGAGCTCGAGCTAGAAAAACTACTCACGAGCCTAGCTCAAGCTAGAGCTCTGTTAAGTTAAACAAGCTAACCGTAGCTCGGCTGGTTTACATCCCAATTTACTTGTGACATGTTTTTGTATGCTAGACTTCTTGTGTCTAATTTCATATAGTAATTCAATATGTGATGATGTTTTGTTAAGAGTTTTTTTTTATGTTCAAACCTTGATCTCGCCAACATTAACCGATCCTTTGCCATGTATTCCACAAAATGCAAATAAGACCTAAAGCTCTAAAGGGTAAAATCGGAAGTATAGAAGTCAAGGCAACATAATGTCATACCACTTAATAAAGCAGGTCATCCGATCGAACAAAACGTCTATTTGGAGAATCAAACCAACATTGTTTGTCAACAGTCTAAAGATAACATACAGCGGATTGGATAAAAGGTCAAAATGAGTTTGGGTAAAATCTTTTTTTTTTCTAGGCAAAGTCGAAACGGGTCGGATTGGGTTGGACTAGCCAGCAAACGGGTCAGAGACCAACCCATTTGACCTGTTATCTTTTTAGTTAAATCGTTTAGCTTAACCCATTTTACCTGCTAGAGATAAAACATAATCCAAATTTACTAATTAATACGTAAAACCATTCAAATTGCCAATTCTACTAATCTATAATACCTTGCTGTGCCAGGGAGAAGGAGATCAACTTCCACATCACCAGTAGCTGATGACCGTAAACGGCTTCCTCGTATGTGCGAGCCCACAACAACGCTACCATCTTCAGATCCATGTGGCACCAAAACAAGACCTTGGGGTGATATCTCATCCGCCATAGATTCTGCAATCGAGCCACCAAAACATATTTAGCATTTTTTTTTATGTTTAAAGTGCCGAAATATGGTATGTCAAACCGAAAGATGCAACACCTTCTTCGGCAACTATTCCCAGCCCATCTGCTGTTCCACTTTGATTGTAAGACATCAATGATTTTAGGTGCTGCGGGGCTCGATAGTGAACACCGAGCAAAAGACTGTAATCCATAATGTTCTGAGCTTCTAAAAAGTTACTATCAATTTCAATCTGACTGCATATATAAAAACAAATGTGGTCATGTCGTCTTAAGTTGAAACCATGGCATATAATATTAGTAAATATGAATCATTGATATTTAAGGAATCAGTTGTGGCTGATAGAAATATGAAGTTAGTTCTAGGGCTGTAAACTAACCAAACGTTCAGCGAACAATTTGTGAACCGTTCGGCGGGAAGTTCGTTTATGTCCGTTCGTTTAATAAATGAACAAACACGAACAAGAAATTCCGTTCGATAAGTTAAATAAACGAACATGAACAGAGGTTGCGTTCGTTCGTTTATGTTCGTGAACGTTCGGTAATGTGTTCATTTATCTACGCTCATTTGTGTTCTTTCATTTAAATGTTTTTGTATATTATATTTTTATTTTATTGGCTTCAGTTTTTAAAATTTGAAACCATAGTTACTATACGCCTCCGCCAACATCCCTCATTTGATCATTTCAATTTCAGTAACAGAAGCTTGAAAAACTTCTTAATTTTTGTATTAATTATGTCAAGTATTTATTTTATTTTTGGTGGATTCTTCATAATATTTCTAATGAAAAATGTAGATTGTATTTTTAAATGAATATATATAGCGTTCGTTTGTGTTCATGAACATTTGTTTGTGTTCGTCTACGTTCGGTAAGTGTTCATGAACATGTTCATTTCTTTAATGAACGAACACGAACAAGGCCGTGTTCATGTTCTTTCGGTTCAGCCACTTACATGAAAATGCAAAAAAACAGGAATGCCTTGAACAATATCTACAAATTGGTTGTAGAAAAGTTGACATACTTACTTTAACAGAGCACCGCGCCAAGAAGGTTCTAGATAAAAACAGTAGTTTAGATCAAGATCTTTGAGTATCGTGTTTTCATCGATTTCAACCTTGTCAGCAGACCGCCCAAGAGAGGAGCCTTTTAAATCATATCGTCTATGAATCCTTACTTCTGTGCAGAACATATTTCCCATTACTACAAACCGAAACTGAAATAATCATATAAACTATATTAGGTACGCCAGGACAAAATATTTAGTACAAAAAAGTTGCTTATTGATGAAACTAAAACTATATGTTACCTTTTGACCACTTGATGGTTTTATCCTGTGGAGACCAAAAAATTTAGTAATCAGTGTGTTTTCGTATGTCCGCACATGACGGTGATAGTCCGGAAGCATCCGCAGAAGGACCTAAAACTTAACACAAGTCAGTGTAGCCCTAGACACAGCTGGACTAAAAGTGAGCCTAAAAAGTTTTGTTTTTTTGTTTTACCCATTTGACCCGATAAGAGATCAATCGTAAACCTGAATCAAATAGTTCATATAATTTGGATACCTGTACTTCAGATTTCCTCAACGTCTTAATCATGAACCGATCATCTTGCGACAGGAAAAAAACGCTGCCACTTTTCCCAGGAGACGAAAGTTCTCTAAGAGCATCATTGCCACAAATCGACATCATGTAGTCAGCAGCATCAATCTTAAACATCTCTCTCAAGTTCCTTGTGTAATTACAAAAACAAGTCATTTCAGAACCCCGAAAATAACATATGTGTTTACAAACCTTATTGTTATATGACAATACCGAATAACCAACCTGAAAACCATTGGACAGTAATCTTTCCACTTAAAGTCTTCAGACTGATGTGTAGGCGTTAGTTGAGATCCTTCTTTAGGAAATTGCATCCAGAAGCTAGCTCTCGGGCCGAAATCCGATGTCCGTACTTCTCGCTTCTGAACCGGTGTTATTTTCCCGACAGTGTACCTAATCACATTTTTAAAATTTCAGTGTTCATCGGTTCAATATACAACAACACGTAACAACCGTACCCAGTACATCCCACCTACGTTTAGCGAACAATCCGTAAACCGTTCGGTGGGAAGTTCGTTTGTTTAATAAATGAACGGACACAAACAAGAAATTTTGTTCGTTTAGTTAAATGAACGAGCATGAATAGAGGTCGCGTTCGTTCATTTATGTTCGTGAACGTTCGGTAACGTGTTTGTTTGTGTTCCATAGTTCATTAGTGTTTTTAATTTTGTATTTTATTTAAATACTTCAAAATTCCGACAAATAAAATGTTTAGTAAGTGTAAGTGTTTATATATATTCTGTTCATGAACGCTTGTTTGTGTTCGTTTGTTTTGATTTGTGTTCATGAACATTAGTTTGTGTTCATAAACGTCCCGTTACCTAAAATTAACAAACGAACATGCATACGTTTATTTCCTTAACGAACGACGTTTGGTTCATTTGCAGCCCTAATCCCACCCATAGCAAAGCTACTGGTCATCGATTTAATATGATAAACGTAAAATACCACAAATTTCTAAGCAAATATGTACCTGATCCCAAGTTGTAAACTGAGCATTAAATCGTAACTCCTATGACCCTTAATAATTGCTTCCCCGGGCCTCTTAACCTCTTTCACCAACTTCCTCTGTCTTCTCATTTCTCGTTTAGAACCCGCCGAAAAACTACTGTCAACGACAAGCTCGCTGATTAAAATCCCTTGCATATATTCTCGTTCGAGAATCGGAGTCTTAGTATCATCCTCCCCACCCGAATCCGACATTATAGACGCCAAATCATTTCCCATAACTTTTTCGATAGCAACCTCTAGACTCCACCGTCTTTCTAACGAAACATTTTTGTTACGAGACTCATCCAAATTCAAAAGGTTGTCTTTCGAAAACTTTTCGGATGAATTACTGTGAGACGATCGACCACCACCAATCTTAAAGAGCCCCATATCGATGGAAGACGCATGCTGAATACGTGACACTTGTTTGAACTTTTGTAAGTCGGATAACAAACCTCGTTTTCTTAACGCTTGAAGGTATAGTTCTTGTCTAGCTGGAAGTTTGCACCCGCTCGGATAAAACGCTCCTTTTCCGTCTTTTACCCCGAATGTCCACGTGCCAACGTAACGACCACCGTCACTCCACGTATAAGCTCCAAAACCGTGCATAACTCCATTCGACCAACTACCTTCATACGAATCGCCATTCGTCCACGTAAACGTACCTTTACCCGACATCTTTCCCGCTTTCATATTACCCGAATACTCATTTCCGTTAGCCCACGAATACTTACCCGGTCCATCCGGTGAACCCTGAATCCACGACCCTTCAAACACGTCTCCATTAGGAAAAGTTTGATAACCCAACCCATGTTTGCGGTTCAACCGCCAACGACCTTTATAAACTAGTTTATCCGCGCGAATGTACGTTCCCGTTCCCTGCATATACCCACCCGAAAAATCTCCCTCGTAAAACGCCCCTGACGGCCAATGAAGCTTTCCATAACCATGCCAGATTCCACGTCGCCATTCGCCTTCATACTTGCAGCCGTTTGACCAAACGTACATTCCTGAACCTTCGGGTACATTTCCAAGAAGAAAACCGGAGTAAAACTCTCCGTTTTGGAGTTTGAGTTCTCCAAATGTGGTGACGGTTTCAGCTGAAGGACGAGATGATTCGCCATTTGTTATAGCAGCATTGTTGTCATGGCCGTAAAGTGATGCTATATCGAGAGATCTTGTTCTGTTTGAAAAGGAAAGTGTTGGCTCGAAGTTGTCCGCTATGGCCACAGGGCCAGTCATGCATAATGTCTAAGGATTATTCAGTACCTTCTATATTTGGTGTCTACCCTATGACCTTTTCAAGCAAGGGTCACAAAACACCAGAAGGTAACTCCTGTGACACAAAACAGCAATTAAAAACTTAATATATGCTAAAAAAAATCAATTAAATGATGACAATGATGTTAACAAACATCAAATATACATGAGAATCACAAAATCTATATAGGCGAGAGGGCCTCAAATCCATGAAGCAACATTCAAATTGACCATTTCTCTAACCATTGAAAATTGTTTAAAAAATTGAATACCGATAACAGAGTTATCTCAATTAGCCGACCGGTGGTGTACAACTTTTAATGCATACAGTACAACTCTAACAGCCCAAGTAAACCGTGTCACGATATTTTCCGTTTTGCCCCCTGCTCATACAGGAACTCAAGGTTTTGTTTTCACCTGACAAAGTGCTCACCCAGGATACCGGTGGAGTACAACTTTAAAAGCATACAGTACAACTGTAACAGCCCAAGTAAACCGTGCCAGGATATTGCCCGTTAAAGGTTGCCCATCAAGGAACTCACGGTTTTATTTCACCCGACGAATAGCCCACCCGGCCGGTGGATAACAACTTTAAAAGCATACAGTACAACTGTAACAACCTAAGTAGACAGTACCAAGATATTGTCCGCTTTGTCCCTGGTGGGTTGGCCATCCAGGAACTAATGGTTTTATTTTCACCCGTGAGGAAGTTTTCACCCGCTTACAAGGAAGGTTTTGTTCTCCTCCTCAACCGCTGTCACTTACAACAACCTACATATAAAACTACTGTTCACCATGAAGCAAATTCAAATTCATCTTCAAACAAAACCAGCTCCAATTTAAATTATTTTTTATGAGTTCATAAAAAGTCAACTAATCAACAACATATTGTTAACCACAGCTTCATTCAAACCACATACCAAATAAATATCTACATAGATTAACCTCCAGATTTATGAACAGCATTACAGGAGTTATCATCAGACCAATAACATCAAAGATAAAATCAATGATAAACAAACAAATCAATGATAAAGAAACAAAAAATCACAAAAGTAGAGACGGTAGGTATATACGTATCGTTGTAGAGAGAGAAAGTGTACCAGAAAAACGGTAGAGCGAGAGAGGGGGGGCTTTGATAGATTCTTTACTCGTTGTTGACTTATATATGGAGTAGATTTAAAGCACTTGCCCGGAAGTATACTTTCAAATGTTAGTTTGTATTACCTTTTAAGGAGTAAAGTGAGAAAATGGAGGTTTGGTTACTTTTGTTAGTTTAGTGTAAAATTCAATGTTTTTTGAATTTAGGTTCTATGGTTTCAGTTTCGTTGCCATTTTCTTTTAAAAGCAAAATCTAATCAGATTTTTCACTTAATATTCAGTTTTTTTTTTTTTTTGTCAGAAAAAACTGAATGTCAACTGAAAAATCTAACCAGATTTTGCTTTTAGATGAAAATGACAACAAAATTGAAACCAGGGGGCATATTTAAAAGGTTTGAGTTTTGGACTAAAGTGACCAAAACTGAAACCATTTTGACAGTTTACTCCCTTTTTAAGCTACCTTTTTTTTTCTTTATAGTTATTATTAGAGTGAATTTCAAGGATTGTCATTTATCTTTATACTCATTTTCAAGCGCTGTCCTTTATGTTTAAAATTAACGAGTTTTGTCCTTTATGTTTTCATATCATACACGTTTTGTCCTTTAGGCCTAACCCAGTTAGTTTTTTCAGTTAAATATGGCAGTATGCTTTACACATGAGGACATTTTTGTCAATTCAAAGGTAAGTTCAACGGTAGATTTACAGCTCAAGGCTTCTGCAACCTTTGAATTGACAAAAATGTCCTCATTTGCAAAGCACATGACCAAATTTAACTGAAAAAACTAACTGGGTTAGGCCTAAAGGACAAAACGTGTATGATATGAAAACATAAAGGACAAAACTCGTCAATTTTGAACATAAAGGACAGCGTCTGAAAATAGGTATAAAGATAAAGGATGATCCTTAAATTCACTCTTATTATTATTTGCTTTGGATTAATTAAAATAATATAACCCAAATTTCTTTGAAATATATGATAATACCTAGGAACAGAAACAACCCCTTACATAATAGCAAAAAAATAAATATGAGAATATAGCGTGGTTTGGTCAAGGTGATATTAGGGTCGTTTCAACCTTTTTAGAGGTCGAAGGTGAAATGAAATTTCGGGGGTCTTTTTCCTTCTTTGATTGTTATAAACGATACTCTTTTATATGTGCTTGGAACCAAGAAAAAGTCTAACACAACTATAACAGAGAGAGCCTGATTTGCTTGTATAAGGAATCAAAGAAATTTAAAACAATAAGTTAGTTAGCATATTAATTTTCTTTTAATTAGGGTCACTGTTTTTTTGAAGGCCCAAGCCTAGATTATTTATATTATAGGTGTGGCCTACGTGTATGGATTGCAACAAGGGTTTATTTTTTATTAGGTGCTAAAACAATACAATTACATCATGGGTATGTAAAAGACTAGAACAATAAACACAATAATTAGAACCAGGCCCGATTGATCCGTTGAACCCAAAGCGCAAAGCTTTACATATTAAACCCAACAATAAATACTACTAATGTGTTTAAAGTATAGTTTTTCGTCTAATTTAAACATTTATATGAACGATTAGGTTTTTTAAACATACGTTGTTGAACGATTTGATTGTCGAGTGGAGCGGAAGTCCAATGGCGTCCAAGCGTCTTGGCGGAGTCAGGCGACGGTAATGGGGCGGGTTTGCATTTAACCTTAAAAAATATATATATTTTATCTCTGGATATTAGAGAAAGGCAAACAAAATTAGGAGTCGTAATCAAAATGTTGTCACTCCTTTTGATTTCCCCCTAAACAGACAGTTTGAATTAATATAATAAATGTCGGTTTGCATTTAGCCTTAAAATAATTCATGAAGCAATATTTTATTCAATAGTTAGCAAAATATCTATTATTTCCAAATCTTGTACTATTGTCTAATGAATGGATTGTTTTGTCGGGGTACGTCGTGTTTTTATTATATTTTAACTAATGTTCTTATTTCATACTAATAAACTAACATTTCACATAGAATTGCTCTTATCGATTACTATTATGATATCTTATAATATTATTTTTATTTTATGTAATCATCATATGGATTCAAAATGCCATTAATAATTTTAGTTTTGGTAGTTTTTGGATTTTGCTGCTAATACATTAATTAATTAATAATTAATAATTACGTATATATGTATGTGTGGAAAATTTAAAGACTCCTTATACAAATATTTGATTCAACAAAATAAAGTGACCGAAACAAACTTGTAACTTTAATTACTCTATCAACGAAAATTTAAAGGTCAAACTACAAAAAAAATTCCGTAAAATGCCCTACTATTGACCCGTCAATTACTTGTACAATAATCATATTATAATTGTAATTAAGGTATAATTTTTTTTTTTTTTAAAAGTTGTAATTTTCAAAAGCATGTATACTTTTGGTATACCAATATATTAGGGTTATTGGATTTTATCACCCCTAACTATTGGCTATTGGCTATTGTCACCCTCAACTATCACTTTTACGCCCGTCACCCCCAACTTAACACTTAGTGTGTTTTGTCACCACGTCGTTAACTAATCACTAACTTTTGATCATGTTACTATACATTTGGGGTGTCCTAAGATCCCTAAAACCTTCCTAAGATACCTATGACACACCCAAAAGTATAGTAACGAGATTTAAAGTTAGTGATCAGTTAACAATGTGCTGACAGAATACACTAAGTGTTAAGTTGGGGGTGACGGACGCCAAAGTGATAGTTAGGGATGGCAGCGGCTAATAGCCAATAGTTTAGAGTGATAAAATCCAATAACACAATAATATATTATAGTGGTTTACTTCGTACTACCATTAAGAGCAATATATTATAGTGGTTTACTTGGTACTACCATTAAGAAAATGGGTATAACTTTGAATATGACATCATTCTATCATCAGGTCTGAAATTAGATAATCCTTTCATTATAAATTATGCTTTGTTGCATCATTACTTTTCTAACACCAGTAAAACATAAAAAAAGTTGACATTTTACCAACTTTTTAGGGTTGTCACGTTAAGTTTGATGGCATTATAATATATTGTTATTGATCAACCGCCATTGTTGTTTTGGTGGGTTTATAGATGTCGTTTATAGCTACGGTATCTTTTGGATTTCTATATTATTATGCTACTGAATATACTTATATATTTTGAGGGTGGAGATACAATATGAAGTTTATTTGGCTAAGAATGCTAGAAAGTGATCTTGACAATCCATTTAGTTAATCAAGGGCTAAGATTAAATCATGGAAATTGAAGGGAAGAAAAGTGGCGCGTGAGTTTGTTTAGGGGTATTCTAGTCAATCCAATGCAATAGTTTCTCTCTCATCCAATTCCCTCCCTCCCATTTTTTAAACGTTAATAACTCTTTCATACGACATTATTTTTTTATAAAAATTGCACCAAAAAAACGAGCGTTTTTTTATCTTTAAAACGAGTATACTATTGCTATATTTTCGGAAAAAAATTTTGAAAACCCAGTTGCGTAAAACGCAATGGAAAAAAAATGCACCAAAAAACACAAAGAAATGTCTTATTTGTAAAACGCAATGGCCAGAAAACACAAAGAAATGTCTTAATTCTAAAACGCAATAGCCTAAAAACTCAAAAGAAAGTGTAGTTTCTAAAACGCAATGGACTGAAAACACATAAAAATGTGTTTTACCTAAAACGCAATGCACAAAAAACACAAACACATGTCTTATTTCTTAAACGCAATGGACAGAAAACACTTAAAATGTCTGTTTTCTAAAACGCAATGGACTGAAAACACATAAAAATATGTTTTGCCTAAAACGCAATGCACAAAAAACACAAAGAAATGTCTTATTTATAAAACGCAATTGCCAGAAAACACTTAAAAATGTCTCCTTTCTAAAACGCAATGGCCTAAAAAAACAAAAAAAAAAGTGTTTTCTGTAAAACGCAATGGACTGAAAACACATAAAAATGTGTTTTTACCTAAAACGCAATGACTAAAAACACTTCAAAAATGTGTTTTTCTAAAACGCAATTACTAGAAAACGCATAAAATGTCTTAGTTCTAAAATGCAATGGCATAAAAACACCAAAGAAAAGTGTTCTCTCTAAAACGCATTGAACCAGGACAATAGTTGTCTGTGAATTGTCTGAACCAGGAATGCAGTTCTAAAAACGCAATGGCATAAAACTTACAGAAAATTTACAGTTTTCCAGAGAATTTGTTTGTGAATTGTCTGAACTACGAATGCAGTTTTCCAGAGGCAAATTTCCAGAAAATTAATTTTTCTCAACCCCAGCCAGGGGCTCTGCCCCTTGGACCCCGCCAGGGGCTGCCGCCCCTTGGACCCTGCTACCAGGGGCTGCCGCCCCCGGACCCCCGCCAAGATCGTAAAACGCAATGACTAAATCAAAAATCGAGATCGTAAAAATGAAATTAAAGAATTTCTTACATGGATCGAAGCCGATTTCTTCAACGATTGACGAAATTTGAATGATAGAAACACTTATGAGCGATCGAATCGAACGAATCGAGTGATTATCTTCAAAATCACGGGAAAAAACGAGATTTTGAATGAAATTAAACTGGGTTTTCTTAAAAAAAAAAAACTGAAGAACACGTTGATCGGTGTTTGAATCGTTGATTGGTGATGAAAATCACACTATAATGTAGAGATTATTAAGATAGAAAGTGAAGAAATGGTTGAAGATTGTGGGTTTTGAAAATGGTGGGTTTTGAAGTTACTGGGGAGAAGAAGGAAGAAGAAAGGATATGATTGACTAAAATACCCTTCCTCTTTATTTTAAATTTTGCCACATGTCATAATCCTATTGCTTCCTAACCTTCCTAGCCAAAATAAACTTCCTATCTGATCCTTTCCCTATATTTTGATAACAAAAATGTATATTTATCTTTCACGATATAATTCGGTTTTCTGAAAGAAAAAATGGATTATATGACATATTCATGCGTTAAACAAATGTGTATTACTTTGCTACATATGTATGTGTTTGTAATACTTCTTATGCGACATATATATATATATATATTCTTGTAGAGAAAGAGTAGAATACAACAGTACCTTATCGTGTAAAAATACGTGAGCAGGAGATTGAGACGCGTGTCATTCCTTATTTTTTGTATAACTTGTGTGATTATGTATATAGCATGCGTAATTAGGGTTTTGAAACAACCAATGCGCAATTTTGAGTTTAACATGCTTAATTTTCATGATTGGTGGCATGTGGGTTTTGATTTTTTAACGTGCATAATTATGGCTTAGCCCAACCCGTGCGTAATTATGCAATAACGTGTGTAATTATGTCAAGTTGATTACTATGTGTCACTGCGTTCAATTGAAGGCCTATGGTAGGTCATATGTGTGGTTGAGATGCTCGCGTACGCTTCGCACGATAAGGCAGTCTTATACGTTAACCAGCATCTATGCTTCTAATACTACTTCTATGACATAAATATACCGCTTCTAATACTTTGCTATTGTTTGATTTCTAACTTAATGAAAAAAAAACTTGTAATACTTGCTTCGTAATTCAATAATATAGTATAGATAAACTAAATAAATATACAAAAAAATATAGACGAAAGAAATACTTATTTTATGAACAATTGGTTTTGTTTAACTTATACATCTTGGTATCATATTTTGTTTTGTTGCATTTCTTTTAACTGACAAATTTGAATCACTGACGAATCGCTGGAGTATCATTGTGTCACCGGCAAAACCATCTGATCATATTCATCTGTACTAGATAATAATGCATATACATTAATTCAGGAGGAAACCCAATAAATTTAGGAAAAATCCATTTGTGGGAATCAAGGGCGTAGCTTTGTGGGGGGGGGGGGGGGGGCGACCCCCTAAACTTTTCGCTCAGTAGTGGAGAATAAGTAGTTTTCGTATAGAAATTTTTGGGTATATACGTTTTTTATCCCCCGGTTTTATAGAAATTTTTGGTATATACATTTTCAACCCCCGGTCAGAAATCTCAAGCTTCGCCACTGGTGGGAATCGAACCCAGGACCTAATAGTCCCTAAGATGCTCATTCCCACATACTCCTCTTCTATCATCATCATCATCATCATCATCATCATCATCATTATCATACTCACTAAATCCCACCAATAGCAAAGCTAAGGTAGGGTCTGAGAAGGGTAAGATGTAGACAACCTTACCTCTACCCCGTAGGAATAGAGATGCTGCTTCCAGTGAGACCCCCCGGCTCGATGGTAGTTTTGTATCAAGCCTTGGACATAAGACACATAACACTCGGCAATTAAGACAAATGCCAATTAGTGCATGTACTCCCTTGTCTTTCGGCTATCAACGCCACCACATGATGCATGATTAAACATCCCCCTCTTTCAACATTATTTTCACGAAATTAGTAAAATAACGTTAAAATTAGTGCATTTTC
This sequence comes from Helianthus tuberosus, assembly GCA_030545235.1. Taxonomy (NCBI): domain Eukaryota; kingdom Viridiplantae; phylum Streptophyta; class Magnoliopsida; order Asterales; family Asteraceae; genus Helianthus; species Helianthus tuberosus. Next base: position 35,644,378 of record CM060357.1, on the reverse strand, counting down.
ACTTTGCCCCACGAGCGCCCACACATATGTACATTATATGCGCATACCGCAAGTGAGGATAGTTAATTTCCCACCTCATATTTTTTCCTTTTAACCATTTTGAGACTTATAGTTTTCCTATATGGTAACATTGAGACTTACAATTTTCCTATATGGTAACATGACAAACCGAAAAAGGTTGTATGCTTGCAAGGATAAGTTGTGTGACTTGTGTCTCAACTATTGGTTGTGGTTGTTTCTAAAAGACATTTAACATCACTAGCAGTTCAAGTATGTCGCTTTGCTTAAAAGATTGGTTCTTGCCACAATAAAAATTTAGCCAAAGGGAATCTGGATTTGCAATAAAAAGTGGCCTCCTAGAGACATATTTGAACCCATAGTGATATTTATTAGAATTGAGATTAAAGGGCTTGTGGTTTAGCGATATTAATGTGTCGGAAAAAGTGTTTATCCCCATGTGATTGAGGGTTTAATCCCCATGATGAGCATATAAAGCGTAGATTTCGGAGTATGTTTGGTAGGTCTATGAATTAGCCGTTAGAAAAAAATTGCAATTGAGAAACAATGCAACCTAATGTTTATGAGTATGGTAATTGTTGTTACTTGTTAGTTTGAGAAACAATGCAACCCTTTTTGATTGGGACCAATTAGACGTGCTTTTTAAAGTTGTCTATCATGTATGGAACTAGTTTCGACCCGCTACAAACTCCACCCAACCTTTGCCAATCATACATGGGCCATTTACTTGATTTGCAAGAATCTTGTTTACTTTTTTTTTACGACCAATAAATCCTTCAAGTGGCAAACTGGCGAAATTCACCACATCGGGATACACCCGTCTTCGAACCAGGGAAAACCCTCACCTAAGGCCGAAGCCCATGAACACTTGCTCGAAGGCAAGACACTGTGGTGAGGTAAAACCCACTCGGTTCAAGAATCGAACTAGCGATCGCTGCCTACTCGTCTAGTCTCCCATCATCACCAGGTGCCGCGAAACTAAACGGTGAGGGCAGAAATCGAACTTGGATCACTTAGAACACATGTCTCTCCATTACCACTCCACCACCAACTCATTAACGAATCTTGTTTACTTTAGTTTATTTTCTACAATCATTATAGGAGAAAAGGTTGGCGGTATTTAACTTTTTTTTTTTGTTAAACACCAAAAAATTATTTAGTTGGTATGTAAAATAACTACAAGAAGTTGTCATGTGTTCCAGTGGACCCATGATTTTTTACTAGTGTCACTCTTAAAATATAATCAATAAATGATTCTATTCGAACATCGGATACTTAAGTAACATGTAATAACGAGCATAAGATATGCCACATGAATTTTACTAATGAGTTCAATGCATTGGGACTCCATGACAAATAGACAACTTGTACTTGATATATCTTTCTTATGCGGCATTCCTAATCTTGATTTTCGTTTTCCTTGAGATGGGCATGGTATATATCGATTTGGGACCATCTCTTTGGACCGTAGTAAATAAATTAGGTTTTATTTTCCACTTAGAAGTGTATCTTAATAATATTTACCAAGTGCTATAATTATTTAATTATTTATATAAGTTTCATCGGTGTGATGTTGCTGCAAAAACATCACAATAAAGTTGTCATATGCTTAAAAGGATGTCTACATATGTCTCACATTGATTGAAAACTATAAAAACAAATGCCGACGCGAATTTCAATGCGATATTGTTCAATCATATTAATTAAGGTTTATTATGGTATCGATCGAAAACAAAAAAAATTTAATACAGATAATGACTCTAATAATACTAATATCGGTATCGGTGTTCGTTTGAAATAAGTTCAGTTTAATACTGACATGCCTGCGAACACTCTTAATTTTTAAATGGGTTAAAGATGAATTATAGTATAGGAAAATTGGTTTTTAATAAACCAACCTTTGTCCCGTTGGTAAATAATAATCTTACCTACGTAATTGGTATACAATAATCCTACCTATCAACATGTTGGTACTCAATGAACTTCCGTTAATTTTTTTAACTAAGGTTAGTTTTTAAGTTTTATTTATTACACAAAAAGTCCCTGTAGTTGTAATTTAGTTTTAACTATTTTATAAAACAAAAAAACCTCAAGGGACTGTAATTTACTAGTTTTAAAATAGTTAAAACTAGTAAATTACAACTACCGGGACTGTTTGTGTAATAAATAAAACTTAAAAACTAACCTTAGTTAAAAAAAAATTAACGGAAGTTCATTGAGTACCAACATGTTGATATGTAGGATTATTGTATACCAATTACGTAGGTAAGATTATTATTTACCAACGAGACAAAGATTGGTTTATTAAAAACCAATTTTCCTATAGTATATAGAGTGAAATTAAAACTTAAGAAAACCTTGAGTTACTATTCATCAAATAGAAATTGTAAATGAGTCAAGTGGAGCTCAAGTTCGCTTAAATTTAAGTTTGGCTGGTTTAATCTACGAGAGCTCAACTCAGGCTTAGGGGTGTAGGGCTCGTCTCTGGGGCACCAGCCACGTCAAGGGACGGTGACACTGCCCCCTTGCCTCTTCTCGTCGCAATCAGCAAGCCCTAGACGTTCTCGCCGAGCCTATTTTCAAATAATATAGCGGTTGAATGACTCTTTCAATTAAAAAAAATTACATTTTCCTTCATAAATATTAACCATTTATTCCATTTTTTCACACAATCTCAACCCAATCTCTCTCATTTTTTTATACGTCTCTTCATTTTTATAAATATTAGCCATGGATCCCTACAATTGAAACAACCCAAACCCGAACCCAAAGATTTTCTCGTTACCCGCCTACTCTCCAACAATCGATCTGAATTGGTCGGCATCACAATTTTCTTTTGCGGGTTTCCAACTAAGCCCCAATGCTTTCACTCAAATGAACCAAATGCAATCGATGCAACAAATATTAATGTGAAACCCGTTTAACTCGTAATTTCAGTCGCAACCACAATCTTCACCGCCAACGATAGGATCGTCTCTGTCACACCCCTTTCTAAGGCGGAAGCACGAGGTGTGATCGTGAATGGTTCTCATTGCTTACGAATGGTAAACATACTACATGATCATAAAATAACTCCAAATGCCATTAACATTAAATAACTAAAAACATAAGTTAAGTTTTGTGTTTACATCACAGCATAAAATATTGTCTGAAAAGTTTACACCATTATTCAAAGACAAACATAAAGGTTTTAATTCTTATATCACCACACAGGATGGGACATAACAACCAAATCCAGCAAAACGAGCATAGGAGTCTTGACACATAGAAACTAAAAACAGAAATGACATTCTTGAGCAAGGGTGAGACCGCACATACATCCACCTTAGTTACCTGAAATACATGAAAGTTTTGGAAAATCGTCAACATAATGTTGGTGTGAATTCATGCAGTTTTGTGTAAAACATTTAAGCATTCGTTGTAGAAAACATGGTATGTAATTGTACTGAAATGAGTACTTCTGTAAATGTAAGGAATATGAGATCGCTAATGGTTCGCGAGGCCACTAACATATGTAACGACATAGGAAGCATCCAAACCATAGGCATTTTTACTTGTCGATTCACGACTAGAGACTCAAAGCACTGCTTGGTAAAAGAGTGGCCAAGAGTGTGGTTGCCTGAAACCCATTAGATCTAACCTTTTGTTCCGCGGTCTTGGTATGTAACTGATTAATGGTGCTTATGGCACCCTATACGTCACATGATCTATAGTATCATTCCTTAGTTTTTGTAATCATCATACCATAGTACATGTATTTTCCCCAAGTTTAGAAAACAAGTAAAAGTTTAAAAGTGGGGACATGACCTCACAATTTTGCGTATCCTGCGTCGTAAACTTCACCGGTTTTGCTTAGAGCGTCGTATCACTACTTACACATGTACTATGTTTTATTAGACGCTTAGATCGTGTAACGACTATTAGCCTTAGTTGTCTGTTAAGACTTATTTTGGAATCATCGGTATATTTTTGAGTTACATCCTTGATGTATTATATAATTCCAAGGTATAATTTTTAGTTAAAACAATAATATTTTAACTTAAATTATATTTATCCAATATTTGGAATATTGTTAAAGTAATATATTTTCAACTTGGTTTATTTTATATTCTACACATGTACTTTTCCAAGCATAGTAATACTTGTATTTGTGTATATTCATACTTGTGTATTTTACCAAGTATTGGTGGTGTATTCCGGTATGTATTTATACGTATGAAGATACGTATTTTCTTGTATTTATTAAGTATTTTATACTTAAATTTGTGATTATTTTTCCGGAACGTTATTTTTAATCAACTAAAAATCACCACTTTATATTCTCAAAATATACATATTTTGAGATGATTTTTATAGAAAAATATCTATAAATTTATTTGGCAAATATAAATATATTTCCATATAAATCTCAAAAATAATATATTTTTAAGATTATCTTTAGAAAATATATATTTCTAGTTTTCATCCCAAAATAATATATTTTTAACTTGTTTAAAAATATATATTTTTCTCCATCAAAATAATATATTTCTATTTGACAAAATATGATATATTTTGTGATACTTGTAAAAAATTCACATCTTGTCATTTTCTTGGTTTCAAAAATACCGTTCGTCATATTTTTTAAGTTACGGATTTATTTCCGGAATATATTTACTTATAGTCCATAAGTCCGTTTGTCCGATTGTTCGGGTATAATTCATATATGTGTTTTCTTAGAATTTTGGTAGTATTTGTATTCCAAATTTTGGTATATTTGTGTGTTATATTATTTTCAAGTTCCTAAAATAATATAACTACTACACATAATATACAAGTAACACACATATTGTGACATCTAAATATATTTTCCTAAATATATACTTAGTCACTTTTATTTATCAAAAATCAACCTCCAATGTTTGTAATTTTTGTAATAAAAATTATGGCAAACTTTTATATGAAAACCATGTTCAAAATTTACTTATAAACACTTGTTTAAAAATATTTTTCTAAGTGTTTAATTTCTACAAAAATTTTGCCATAGTTTCCCCTTAAAAATGGAGGTTTCCATGCTTTCAAAGCATATCATTTTCTTTTAAAATCATCACCAATTATCAACAACTCAATCAAGACTTACCATGAGCCAAGATCATGTAAATTACACTACATCATGAACTTGAAATTTTTGTAAAAACTTGTAGTAACTTACCATGTTATTTAGTAGGTTTAGTTACCCTTTAAAACATGGTTATTTGTTTGTAAATCACATTCTTGAAAGATTTAGTCATTTACAACTTGTAAGATGATTTTTCCAAAAATAATTCTTTTGTATTTTTCTTGTTACAAACATGTTTCTAGTCTTCTTTTAACACTAAAAACATATTTACTTCCTTTAAAAATCATGATCATGTTAACCTTGTAAATAACTTTGGTTTCTTGAGAAAATTATTTTTGTAATCATCCATTTACAAGACTTTTAACATGTATTAATAATCATCATACTCTTAAACAACTTCCTTTTCAAGTTCAAGATTCACATAAAGGATGATCATTATGATTTCTTTAAGATCCATCCTTATACTTGCTAGATCATGTGTTTAATCATCATCTAACAAGGTTATTATGATGATCAACATCATAAACACAAGAAATCCACAAACAAGTTTCATACATACACTTAATCATCTTAGATTTGATGTTATTTAGCTTTATGTTAGTGATCATCTTCTTATTTCTTTGTGATTTTTGAGTTTAACCACTTACATAACACTTTAACCATTATGATTAGAAGTAAAAACAAGATCAAGAAGCTTACTACTAGCTCTAATGGCTAGGGAAGTGGCACAAGAAGGTTGATGATGAATATGAAAGAAAATAGGTGGTTAAAGGCTCCACAAAGAGGTCCTTCAAGTTCCTACACTTCAAGCTTCCTTAGATAGCCTCCATACACCTCTAGATCACCTTGAATTGGTTGTATGAAGCTTGAAAATGGTGGTGGTAGTGTGGTGTGTTTGAGTCGAGACCAAAGGAAGGAAGGAGGAGGTGTGATGGTGAGTTAGGAGATGAAGAAAGATGGTGTAATATTAGTTTATGGTTTTTATAAAATTCTTCAAATCTTTAAGGTATATTTGCATGGAATATTCTCAACAAAGGATAAAAAATAATCAAATAAAATCCCTAAGTGGGACCCTTGACCCTAACCGTCCAAAAGGGGGGGGGGGGTAAAGTGTAACATTTCAATTATAAGTTACATGATTTAGTTGGAATGTAATGGTGCTAGTTAGGTATTTTATGTATTTAGTGTTTATGAGATGTAATATGATGTTCGGTGACCATAACTAGCTTCGTAACACTAAAACAATGTTTCTAGTGAAAATTTGGTGTTTCGGGTGGTGTCCGGTTGTTCATTTCGTTATGATTCGTTAAAGTGCTAAATTGCGCAATATCACTAAGTATGAAGCACCTTTTGTGGTAGTTTCAATTCCTGACACTTTGCAAGTTATTCTGGACACTAATTCATAAATTATGCGTGATATTTTGGTGTTAAAAGCTGAATTATAGCTGAATTATGCAAAATTCAGCATTTTAAGTAAGTTTCAGGTGTCTTTTAGTGCATAGTTTAGCTTCCAGAAAGTTTATATGTTAACCCTTGTATCCACACTTGGGTTTTAATGTATTTTAGATGTTGGACCTACTCCTAGGCCCTAATTCTGTTGTCTGTCTGCTTTCTGCGGAAATGCTGACACAGAGTGTCTTGCCGGTGAGTTTACTAGTCTTTCTGACGCAACGCTTAAAGTAATGCACAAAGCAATATTTGAAGTACAAAACATGCATGAATTCATATGTATAGCAAGTAATCAGACAATGTTGACGCTTAAGCACATAATTGCAGATATTAAATAGTAATTAAAACTGTACAGAAATTACCGGTTTTTTGCCAGTTGTCACAGTCTCCCCCCGTTAAAAGAATTTCGTCCTGAAATTCAGGTTGAGTTATCTCTCGCAGGAGCTTTCTCGAACAGGTGGGGGTACTTGGCTTTGAACCGGTCTTCACGTTCCCACGTGTACTCGGGTCTGTGCTTAGAGTTCCAACGTACTTTGGCAAGTTTAATACGACTCCTCCTTGTTTTATGGATCTTCCAATCAGTTACCTCAACAGGTTGTTCTGTAAATCGGAGTGTGTCGTCGATATGCACCTCATCTGCAGGGATGCTAACTGTTTCTTGGGTTGGACTCTTTTTAAGATTTGACACATGGAACGTATCATGTACTCTGTTAAGTTCTTCCGGTAACTCTAACTTGTACGCCACGGTACCAATTCTTTCCAAGATCTTGAATGGTCCGATGTATCGTGGGTTCAATTTTCCACGTTTTTCGAATCTTGCTACACCTTTCCAAGGTGAGACCTTCAACAAAACTTTATCTCCCACATCGAATTCTAACGGTTTCCGTCTCCGATCAGCGTAGCTCTTTTGTCGATCACGAGCTGCCTAAATGCGCTCTCGGATCTGCATGATCTTATCTGTTGTTTCTTGAACAAGTTCAGGGCCAATCAACTGCTTGTCTCCGGCGTCTGCCCAACACAACGGCGAGCGGCACTTGCGGCCATATAGAGCTTCGAACGGTGCGACTTTTATGCTCGTATGGTAGCTGTTGTTATAGGAAAACTCAACTAAAGGTAGATGAGTATCCCAGCTGCCGCTTAGATCCATAACACATGCGCGAAGCATGTCTTCCAGAGTTTGTATGGTCCATTCGCTCTGGCCGTCTGTTTGCGGATGGAAGGTCATGCTTAGATCCAGTTGAGATCCAAAGGCCTCCTGGAAGGATTTCCAGATCCTTGAGGCAAAACATCCATCTCTATCTGAAATAATCAAAATAGGCACTCCATGACGTGCCACAATTTTCTTAAGATATAGATCAGCAAGCTTTCCAGTGCTATCATTCTCTCGGATTGGTAGGAAATGCGCAGGCTTCGTTAATCGATCAACTATCACCCATATCATGTCATGCCCTCTAGGGGTCCTGGGTAATTTCATTATAAAATCCATCGATATTTTCTCCCACTTCCACATGGGTATCTCTGGTTGTTGCAGTAGTCCAGACGGTTTCTCATATTCGGCCTTAACCTTAGCAAAGGTTAGGCACTTTCCAACGTAGACAGCAACATCGCTCTTAAGCTTTGGCCACCAATAGTATTCATTCAAGTCTTGATACATCTTGTCCGATCCTGGGTGGATCGAGTATCTTGACTTGTGAGCTTCGTCAAAGATGAGTTCTCGAATACCGCCATAGAGCGGAACCCAAATGCGTCCCATAAAGTATAAGGTTCCCTCTTCGTTTGGCACCAATTTCTTCTCCATACCTCGGAGATATTCAGCTCTACGATTCTCCCTCTTAAGGGATTCTTGTTGGGCGTCATGAATGCGTGCAGTGAGGTTCGTTCGAATAGTCATTTCCAATGCTCGAACCCTTAGGGTCTTAACCCTTTCCTTTCTACTTAAAGCATCTGCTACTACGTTTGCTTTTCCAGGATGGTACTTAATCTCACAATCATAATCGTTCAGCAACTCAACCCACCGTCGCTGATGCATGTTCAATTCCTTCTGGTCAAATATGTGCTGTAAGCTTTTGTGATCTGTGAAGATTGTACATCGAGTACCATATAAATAATGTCGCCAGATCTTCAAGGCGAATACCACCGTGCCTAGCTCCAGATCGTGGGTGGTATAGTTCCTTTCATGTACCTTCAACTGCCTCGAAGCGTAAGCGATGACTTTTTGGCGTTGCATGAGCACGCAACCCAATCCTTGACGCGAAGCGTCACAGTATACCACGAAGTCCTCAGTGCCCCCGGGTAAAGATAGTATTGGTGCATCGCATAGCTTGTTCTTGAGAAGTTGGAAGGCTTCTTCCTGTTTATCACCCCAGTCGTACTTCTTTTCCTTCTGCGTAAGGGAAGTTAACAGTTGAGCTATCTTGGAGAAATTCTCGATAAATCTGCGGTAATAGCCCGCTAATCCCAAAAATTGTCGAACTTCGGTTGGTGTTTTGGGAGCTTCCTAATTCTTTATCGCTTCTATCTTTGCTGGGTCCACGTGAATACCCTTTCTCGTTCACAACATGACCAAGTAACTGTACTTCACGAATCCAAAATTCGCATTTTGAAAACTTTGCATAAAGTTTTTCTTTCTGTAGTAGTTCCAGAATGGTCCTAAGGTGTTGTTCGTGCTCTTCTTTCGTTCGCGAATAAATCAGAATATCATCGATAAATACAATCACGAATTTATCGAGATATGGTTTGCAGACACGATTCATCAGATCCATAAATACTGCTGGCGCGTTCGTCAATCCAAATGGCATCACAAGGAGCTCGTAGTGCCCATAACGCGTCCTGAACGCAGTCTTCGGTATACTCTCTTCTTGGATCCTTAGCTGATGATAACCAGACCGAAGGTCGATCTTGGAGTAGTAACTCGATCCTTGCAACTGATCGAATAAGTCGTCAATCCTCGGTAGTGGATACCGATTCTTGACAGTGAGCTTATTCAATTCTCTATAATCGATACACATCCGCAGTGTTCCATCCTTCTTCTTCACGAATAAAAGTGGAGCTCCCCAAGGCGAGAAGCTCGGCCTTATGAATCCTTTATCCAACAACTCCTGGAGTTGTGTAGATAATTCTTGCATCTCGGATGGCGTAAGTCGATAGGGTGCCTTGGCCACAGGAGCGGCGCCTGGAACCAAGTCATTATGAAATTCGACTTGTCTTTGCGGAGGTAGCCCTGGAAAATCTTCGGGAAAAACCTCAGGAAATTCCTTCACCACAGGAATGTCTTCGAGTTTCGGCTCCTCAGCCTTCTTATCTACAACGTGCGCCAGGAATGCAACACATCCTTTTCTCAAGCACTTCTGCGCCTTCATACAGTTGATGATTCACAGAGGTGTATCTCTTTTCTCTCCATGCACGATGAGTGTTTCATCATTCGCGAGAGGGATGCGAATGATTTTCTCGTGACAAACCACTTCTGCCTTATTCTTGGATAGCCAGTCCATTCCGACCACCACATCGAAGCTACCCAATTGAACAGGTAAGAGGTCAATACTAAATCTCTGCTCACCAAGTTCTAATGTACAACCCCTAACAACTTCGCCCGACTCAACAAGTTTACCATCGGCTAGTTCTATGGAATAAGGAATATCTAATCTACTAGATTCTATTCCAAACATACGTTTAAATTCCACAGACATGAAACTATAATCGGCACCAGTGTCAAATAGTATGGATGCAAAGTGATTGTTAACGAGAAACGTACCAGTGACCACATTAGGGTCCTCGCGTGCGTTCCTTACTCCATTCACAAATGCTCGAGCTTGAGCGTTGTTCTCCCTTGGGCAATCTTTCTTGAAATGATCTTTGCTACCACAACCAAAGCATCCTTGGTTCTGCCCAGTTCCATTACCATTTCGGTTACCATTACCATTGCCATTTCCATTACCGTTTCCGTTACCAGCACCGTTTTGGTTTCCATTCCCGCTCCTATTACCATTTCCTTTTCCCCAACAGTTCTCGGTGCGGTGACCCAGTTTTCCACACTTGTCACATTTTGGAATGCGACAAACTCCTTCATGGTGACGCTTGCACTGATTGCACTTGGGCAGAGTGCCCTGGTATCCTCTGGTAGGAGCGTCATTCATAGCTGCAAGGGCTTTTGCCTCCTTAGGCAGGTTGGGGTCACGTTTCTTATTGCTGGAACCCTTGTTGTTGTTACGAGTCACTTGGCTTAGATTCGAATGCTTCCTCTTCTTGTCACCAAACGACTCAGCATGCGTCTCGGTTTTCTCAGTAGGTTTCAACGATAACTTCTTCATATGGACAACATCTTCAGTAAGGCTGACAGCCAGAGTTACAGCCTGGGTGATCATTGTGGGTTTAGCCACAGTTACTGAGGTGCATGCGGTGGTATATATTTTTATGTATATTTTTAGCCCTTTTTACACTTTAGTCAAGTTTTAAATTTATAAAACACGATATTTTACTAACACCAAACACATATATGGGTAAGTGCACCCATCGTGAGCGTAGTATAGTGTTGGTAAGATACCGAGGTCGTCCAAGGACACAAGAGCTTTTAGTACCAGTTTATCCTCAACGTCTAATCAAATCAAAATTTTAGAAAAAGGTTTAAACATGAAAATAAAAACTAAAAATGATGAAAAAAATAAAAATAAAAGTAAAACAGATAGACAAGATGAATCACTTGGATCCGACTCGCCTTTAGTGTAACCTTTGATTATTTCCGCACTTTTGCACTTTTTAAGAGATTATCTTAGTTATAGTAGTAAGCTCCTCTTTTAAAGGTGACATTACCCTCAACCCAGTAGTTTGAGTCAGCAAGGAGACAATCCTAAAGGGTTGGATTATTGAAAGATAATTAATTAAGTTATTAATGCATAATGTGGTAGGCCCCTCTTTTGAAGGTGACGTTACCCTTGGCTAAGTAGTTTGAGTCAGCAGGGATACAATCCTAAGTAGCCGGGTTAATGTTTTAATAGTAGTTTACATATGAGGGGATCAAGAAATTCGAACCCCCGCCATCCAATACCAGTGGCTATTGAAGGAGGTTCTACTAAGCTTGACCCAGGTCTTTGCAGGATCTATACACTGAACAAGGCAAGACTCTTACCAAACCATTCCCTTAACCCCCGACCAGGTAGCCAACAAATCTCCATATAGACCGTGGAGATATGAATGGTGAAAATCTTTTATTTTATATAGACAGTAAAATAATGCCAAGACACCATGGACAAATGATAAGGAAGACTCACCTTCAACAGAAGAAACTAGTTATTAAAGTCATTAATACATAACCAAATAAAAAGTTCGAAAGATTAAAAATAAAAAGTATTACACTAAATGCTTGTCTTCACCAAGTGATGTAAGAGACTTAGGCAAACATGGCCTTTGATTGTTAAGAACTCTTACGATCAATCTTGGATCCCGAGACTACTACACACACTCTATGATGGATGATGGATGATAGTGGTGGATGTGGGTTGTGATGGTGGTGGTGGTGGGTGGGTTTAGTGTGAGAGAGGTGGTTTGCCAAGGGATAAGTTGCAAGTGAGCCATGCACCCCTATTTATAGCCTGCACAGAAGCCCGGACACGGCCCTGTGTCTATTGGGCACGGCCCCGTGTCCACCCATCTTCTCTTTCTTCATTAAATGCATTTTGTTTGCATTAGTTGACCCGCCCCTGTGTCCGCTGGGCACGACCCCGTGTGTAGAAGCGTATCTGTACTATCAAGATTTGCTTAGATTCTGCGAATCTTTGCGTTGACCATGGCCCCGTGTCCGCTGGGCACGCCCCCGTGGTGGATGATAGAAGCTTCTACAACTTTGTCTTTTCTGCAGACACTTGGGCACGCCCCCGTGCTCAATGAGCACGGGGCATGTTCAGCCTTCTGTTCTCTTGTTTTTGCTTGGGGAGATGCTGTTGAGGGGTCGGGCATGCAACGTTTATTTCTTTTCTTGTATTATTGTTAGATTTAGCTGCATTTTTGCTTCTTTTGTCCAATTAAGCTCTTTTAACCTTGAAAATACAAAAGGAAGACAAAAACACACTTTTTCCAACATTAGTACTAAAAAAGGGTTAGTTTTATGCCACATTTGATGTAATTTATATGTTGCATTTTGCACACATCAAATACCCCCACACTTGAATCTTTGCTTGTCCTCAAGCAAAACTCTTTATAATGTGGCTTACACTCCCAAATGGAATGGGTAGAAGAGAAGGTTTTTGGGCTTGTCATAGAGTGTCGGGATTCCAAGATTCTTTATTCGGTTTTATTTTTATGTTATTTACAATCCTATTCGTCATGATTTATTTAGAACATTACATAAAATAAATTACTTATTAGGGCATAACATGCCTCTTTAAAATTCCATTTATATACAAGTTCACATACCTCACGGGGGATCACTCAACACTCGGCCGAAGATGTATTTTTGTGAAACACTCGAGAGCGGCATGGAACTTACTTCTACCATAAGCTTGCCAAGCAATCAATCCTCCTCCTTTTTAACTATACACCTTTGTAACTATCAAGAAGACTTTGGGAAAGGGTTAGGCTTGGGTTAAAGGTAGGTGGTTGGGTTAGTGGTTAGTAGAAAAGGGCGAAAGGCGTAAAAAGCGTCGGTTTTCGTAAAACATTTTGTTTTTTTGACTTTTTACTCTAATGAAGCATTATTCAAACAAGCCTTCTTTTGTTGAGCTTTGTTTGTTTATTGCTAACTTCATTTTTCTTTTCTTCTCTATAATTTTTTTTAAGGAAGTCACAAGAAAACCGAGCTTTGTTACTAAAATAAAGGGTTTAAAATGAAAAAAAGGGTTTTGGTGGGTAAAAAGGGTGTTTGTTTTGGGTTAAGAAATGAAAAGGTTTAGGCTCAAAGGGGTTAACTAGGGGGATTTTGGGTAGGTGGTAAAAAAAATAATAATGGTGTTGAAATAAAAAGGGTTAGTCCTAATGCCTCCATCATTTACTTACTGGTGTTGATGTTATCATCTTAATCCCCTAACTGTCACAAAAGTTAGTAGTTCTACTCCCAATAAATTGGGATCCATTATCACAAACAATTTCAGAAGGAATACCAAATCTGGTAATAATATTTCTTTTAATAAAGGATATAACTTCCTTTTCTCTAACTTGAGCAAAGGCTTCAGCTTCTATCCATCTGGAAAAGTAGTCAGTCATAGCAAGCATAAATACTTTTCCTCCCGGTGCTTTGGGAAGTTTGCCCACTATATCCATTCCCCATCTCATGAATGGTCAAGAAGATGATATAGGATGCAGGAGCTCCGCTGGTTGATGAAGGATATTGCTATGTCTTTGGCAAGCATCACATTTCTTCGCATAATTCACAGCATCCTTCTTCATGGTGGGCCAATAGTATCCTGTTCTAAGGATCCTTGAGAATAATGCTATGCCCCCATTGTGATTTCCATAATCTCCTTCATGAAAATCCTTGAGTACTTCCTGAATCTCTGGATCCTCGATGCACCTTAGATATGGACCTGCAAGAGATCGTTTGTATAATATGTTATTTAGTATTGTAAATTGAGATACCTTGGCTTTGAAAGCTCTAGGATTCTCTCCATTAGGGATCTCTCCATGTTGTATATATCTCATGATTGGGAGGATCCAGGATCCTGAACTTGATTGTGCATTATCACTAGGTATAATTGCAGAATCCTCCACTATCTCTATAGTTGTGTGATCCTCAATAGCAGGAGCTAATATATGGATGATGGGAATTTTAATATTCTCTGGAATCTTCAATGATGATCCAAGGTTGGCTAAAGCATCAGCTTCTGCATTTTCTTCCCTGGGTACCTGTGTTGAACTAAAAGAAGCAAAAGAGTCTGCCAATTTCTTGACTATCTCAAGATATTTGACTAGTCTTTCACCTTTAATAGCATAAGAACCATTAAAGTGGTTAGTGATTAATAAAGAATTTACATGTACCTCAAGATACCTGATCCTCATATGCTTGGCAATTTGCAAACCAGCTATTAAGGCTTCATATTCAACCTCATTATTAGTAGTTTGAAACTCACAAGCAATTGAGTGGGGTATAATGCCCCCCTGTGGCGATTTTAGTAGTATTCCTAGTCCAGTTCCTTTGACATTTGAAGGCCCATCTGTGAAGAGTATCCAAGGATCCTTAGTCTCTTCAAGCTGTTGAACTTCCAATTCAGCTTCCCTTTGTAGATCACTACTGAAATCAGCCACAAAGTCAGCTAAGGCTTGAGATTTGATGGCAGTTCTTGGTTCATATCTGATATCATATGCACTAAGCTTTACTGCCCATTTTTCCATCCTTCCTGACATTTCAGGTTTGGAAAGTTAGTCTTAACAATAATAGGATGTGTCTCAAAATAATGGCGTAATTTAGTAGATGCCATGATTAAAGCAAGAATAAGTTTTTCTAAATGAGAATACCTGGATTCAGCATCAAGTAAACTTTTACTTACATAGTATACAGGATGTTGAGTACCTTCATGATCCTTAACAAGGACTACACTTACTGCCTTAGAAGAAACTGCTAAGTATAAGGATAATATATCCCCTTTTTCTGGTTTCATTAAAGCTGGAGCTGAGGATAGGTAATCCTTAAGGGCCTTAAGAGCATTCTCATGCTTTTCAGCCCACTCAAACTTCTTGTTCTTTCTCAGAATGTCATAGAATTCCTTGCATTTCTCCGATGACTTTGAGATGAACTTGTTCAAGGCTGCGATCCTCCCTGTCAATCTTTGCACATCCTTGGCATTGGCAGGAGACTTGATGTTCACAATCGACTTGATTTGCTCTGGACTTCCCTCTATCCCTCTTTTTGTCACCATATAACCTAGGAACTTGCCAACTTTTACACCAAAGTGCACTTGGAAGGATTCAATTTCATGTTGAATTTATCAAGGATATCAAATGCTTCCTCCAAATCTCTAAGGTGATCCTCAGCTCTCTTGGACTTAACCACCATGTCATCAATATAGACTTCCATTGTGTGTCCAATTTGTTCTTTAAACATCATATTAACTAGCCTTTGGTATGTAGCACCTGCATTTCTTAGTCCAAATGGCATAGCATATAACAATAGATACCAGTAGGGGTCATAAATGCTGTATCCTCTTGATCAGATGGTTCCATCTGAATTTGTTGAAATCCAGATGAAGCATCCATAAAAGTTAACAATTCATGACCCGTTGTAGCATCCACCATGGACTCAATGTGGGGTAATGGGAAAGGATCCTTGGGACATGCCTTATTTAAATCAGTGAAATCGACACATACCCTCCACTTACCATTTTTCTTTTGAACAACAACCACATTGGCTAACCACCTTGGATACTTAACCTCTCTAATTATACCTTCTCTGAGCAGTTTATCTACCTCCTCCTGGATGATGGCATTCCTTTCAGGTGCAAACTTTCTCCTCTTTTGATGTATGGGTTTGAATGACCTGTCAATGCCAAGTTTATGAGTAATAATATCTTTAAAAATACCTGTCATGTCCTCATGCTTCCAGGAAAAGGTAGTTTTTCTCCTCTTTAGGAAGGATACTAGATCCTGTTCAATGTTATTGAGGATCCCGAATCCTATAAAAACTTTGGATTCTGGATCCTGAGGATCCATCAGGATATCTTTCACATCCTGTTCTCTTGCCTCCAGAACATCTCTTGGAGGATACTTTAATTGCTATTGCTCCCTGGGTCTTGAGGCTGGCTTCATGGATGAAGTGTAACAATTTTTGGATTCTTGTTGGTCACTTTCTATCTTCACTACACCCCATGGAGTAGGGAGTTTCACACACTAATGATATGTAGATGGGACTGCTTTCATATCATGTATCCATGGCCTGCCAAGGATAACATTGCAACAGGATAAGCAATCTATGACACAAAATTTTTGAAAAGAATTAACTCCCTCTATGTAAATGGGAAGTTTAATGTCCCCCAATGTGTTCTTGGTTTCTCCACTGAATCCTACAAGAACCGATGATCTTGGGATGATTTCTGATTCAGGGATGTTCATCTTCTTAAGGACATCAAGTTGAATGATGTTCACTGAGCTTCCTCCATCTATGAGAATCCTGCGAACAAAATGGTTAGAAATAAACAATGTAACAAGACCATCGTGATGAGGATCCTGAATATCTACGCGGTCGTCCTCATCAAAGGATATGACTTTATCCTGTGTAAGGATTGAGGTTCAAATGGGTCTATCCCCATTTTCTATATTTGTCTCTTTAGCATACCTCTTGGCTGCTGAAAAGGAAGTGCCACATATATCTGATCCACCGGAAATGAAGTTGATAATCTGGGCATCAGCTGGAGGAGCAGGAGCCCTTTCTGGAGTCTTTTCAGGATCCTGGATCCTTGGCTTTTTTCTTCCAAATAGCTCCTTCAAATGTCCTTTGCTTAACAAGTAACCCATCTCTTTCCTGAGTGCTATGCATTCATCAGTGAGATGACCAAAATCTTCATGATAGGCACACCATTTGGATTTATCCTTTGTAGCAGCTGGCTTATCATTCTTTCTGGGCCATCTAGCTTTTTCACCTAAATTCTGCATGGCAAGGATTAGTTCATTGTTATCAACAGCAAAGCAATATTCGGAAATGGGTGGATAATCTTCATCATCCTCTTCTTGCTCTACAGCATGCACATTTTGATTATCAGACTTGTTGTACGATTTGGATTTGTTGTTCCTGAAGTAGGATCCTTGCTTTTCCTGCTTTGAGGATCCTGACAATCTCTCTTGGATCCTTTTATCATCCTCTAAACGGATGAATCTAAGGGCCCTAGTTCTTACTTCATCAAGATTCCTGCAAGGGGTCATGACAAGATCATCATAGAATTGTGAATCCTTAACTAAACTGTAACGCCCCAATTTAATTATATGCGTTTTTATATATGTATTGCTATAAAATGTTTTAAGAAATAACTAGGAGGTGAACCTAGTTAGAATGTGAATTAGGATTTTCTGGCCATTTAAAAATAATTATGTATATATGAGGGGTGGAATGTGTAAATGATGAAAGTTAGATTATTAAAAACACAAAAAAATACAACACACACACATACGTGCGTGTTTGGTGGCCAGGAGCAAGAAGGAGAAAGAAACCCTCTTCATCTTCACAAAAATTGAACAATTGAAGCTCTAATAATGGCCAAAACTCTTGCATGTTAATGAATTCTTGATCATCTAGTCCTACTAAAGCATAAGGTAATAAGAATTTTATGTTTTGGTGATCTTGAATATTTAGGGTTTCAAGAAATCCTTGAGTTTATATGAATTAGTATGGTAAATGAACTAGGATCACCTTTTTGAACATGATGAATGCTTGAAATATATTAGATTGATCTTGGAAGTGAAAACCCCACTTAGAGTAGAATGATAGTGATATGTAACATGTGATTTTGGTGTAAATTAGCATAATGATGTTGTATGATAATGTTCTTATTAAGTCGTTGCTATGTGAATTCGAATTAGGATGAAGGTTGTATGAGATTTTGATAAAAATTGATGTTCTTGAAGTTATTGATATGAACTACCCATGTTATGCATATAATACTTGTACACTATGCTTGATTAGTAGTACGCACGCCAAGTGTTCGTTAAAATGCTTCAATGGGGTGATCAAATGATTTCCAAAGTTAATTGGTTAGAATTGGGAGTGTGTTGATTGTTAATTTGAAGTTGTTAATAACGGAGTGAAAAGAACGACATAAGATTAAAGAATGTGATTTTGGATTGTAGGAATAAAGGAAGAAAGCTCAAGCCAATCCGGGTCACAAACGAAGAACGAAAAAGTTAAGTTCATTTGCTTACAAAATATTATTAGTATGTATTAATGTGAAATGTTATTATCCTAGAGTCGAAACCGTATACTTGTAATGAGTTAGTGTAAGTCAAAAAATGTTAAGGATATGGGTTGAATGAGTTGAAGGGATAATGTGCCAAGTTGAGAAATTCATGTTCGGAAGAAGGTTTAAAAAGTTTTCTTGTAGTTCGACTAGTAATTTGATGTCGTATAAATTTATGAATTAAAATGTCTAATTGATTGGTTGAATGTAGGTAAAGCAACTTGATGGATGGCGCTACTTGGATCGAACACACTCATGATGCACGCTTCCGCGAAGATACTTGTTATGGTTTAAACTTTTGTTAAATGGTTTTTGTTAAAATGGGTCTTTTGTAAGTAACTTAACCCGGTAGTTGTTAGTTGTCTATGAAATGTTTGGGTTGTAAACTCTTTTTGTAACTATTTCGTTAGCTATCATGAAGTTAAATGCAGAAAGTTTACTTATGAATTATTTGACCCGTTTGGTATTTTGTCAAATGAAGCTCGTTAGCTTCTTTCAAAATTTTAGACCTTAAATAAACCCATTTTGAAAGCTTCTACAGCTGTAGCAATATCCAAATTAGGAATCTCTAAGGATTCTCTACTGAATTTGGTAATGTAATCTCTAAGTGATTCATTTTGACCTTGGGTTACCCTATATAGATCACTAGTTAATCGTTCAAATCTCCTACTACATGAAAATTGGCTATTAAACAAATTAACTAGATTAGCAAATGAAGTAATAGAGTAAGGGGGAAGACTTAGAAGCCATTTAAGAGCTGATACTGTCAGTGTGGATCCGAAACCTTGCATAGACATGCTTCTTTCAACCTTTTAGGAATGGGATTGATCTCCATTCTCTCCCTGTATTGAGCTACATGCTCTTCTGGACCAGTTGTGCCATCGTAGAGCTTCATGTTTGGTGTTTGGAACCTCTTTGGTATCTCCGCATCATAAATGGGTGGTGCAAAATGAGATATCCTGTGACTCCCATCTGGAATTTTAGGAATGAGTTTAACCACTCTTGGGACACAGGATATCATATCCTTGAGTTTTTGCAATTCCCTAGCCATAGCTTGGTTGATTCCTGTCTCCTACACAAAGCCATGGTTAGTATTATGAGAAGTATTTAAAGTGTTACCTCCTGATGGATTCAAGATTGGGATTCCTGATGTGAATCCATATTGATGTGACTCTGGCATGATTGAGGGACCAGATGAAGCAATAGTTTGCATAGGTATGAAGTCTCCCAAATGAATCTCTGAGCTTCTGGGTTGTACACTCCTTAAGGATCCTTGATCCTGAAAGATGTTGGATTCGGTATGCATCGGAGCTGAAGGTCTTGAAGGATACTCCATGGATCCATGAACCTGAGCTGAGGATCCTTGAACCTGAGATGAGGATCCTTGATACTGAGAGTAGGATCCTTGAACCGACTGCGTCCCCATGTATCCTCCCGAACAAGAAAAGAATCCTTGATGCTGGAAAAAGGATCCTTGGTGCTGAAGAGAGGATCCTGAAGGCTGGAAGTAGGATCCTTGAGCCTGTGTCATTGCCCAATGATCCATAGTGCATACTCAATGATCCACCCTGGTATTGGACGCCTGATGCTGTGGAATGATGGGTAGTTATGACTGGAGTATCGAAATTCAGTGATCTAGGCATAAATGGAGAGTGATCCTCCGCTGATCTCTTCAATTTCTTGATTTCATTAATATCCCGAAGGATCCTGTCATTAGTTTTATCCTGCTGTTGCATGTAATCCTTCATCTGCAAAATCAAAGAATAAAGATCATTGTTAGTAGGACTAGAAGAAACAACAGTAGTTGCTTTTGTGAAATTCGGTGATGGTTTCTTCTCAGCATTCTTCTGGGATCCAGAAGGGACAGGAGGCAAAGGTGGAATGCCCTGTGAAGAAGTGATCGTTGGCATGGAGCTTGAAGTGTTCTTCGCATGAGAAGCCATGTAGTTGAAGGTAATGAACAGAAATGAATGAAATGAACAAAATTTTTCAAGAATGAAGCACCGATTGCCCCACAGTGGGCACCAAACTGTTTTGGTCAAAAATCACACAAGGATAATGCAACCAAATCTGATTTTGTGAGGTATGATGCTTAGTTAAATGATCAAATGTATAAACAACAAATGTATGAAATGAGTGGTGAACACAAGGATTTATACGAGGAAAAAGCCCTTGATCAATGAATGATCTCCGACATAAAAAACCTCGGGTGATGGAAACTACCGATCACCAACTATATTAAACCAAGAAAGATTACAAATCGGGATGATAACAAGCTTGGTACAAGGATCACTAGTGTGTAAAAGTGTGTAATCGCAGAGAGTTCTTGAGAGTTCGAGTGTAGTGCAGTTGTGTTGCTAATAATAATGTCTAAATCAAGCTTGTACCCCCATTAAAAATAGAAATTATCTAGCCTAACTAACTATCTGCAAATGATGCAAGTCCCCCACGATCACCATTGTTAGGGGAGGATTTTCCAATCCTAAGGATCACGGATCCTCAAGTGCTGCCAGGATCAGGGATCCTCAATTCTGTTTGAATTAAGGATCCTCAGTAGGTGTTGCAGGATCAGGATTCAGGATCCTTATTGTTATCCTTGTACTAACGATTGTCTTCATTGTACGAAAGCTTGTTTTGCAGGAGCAAAGGCATGGACTAAGTCTCACCGAAATTCCTGGAGTATATTCCCTCAATATTTCGCACGTGCTTGGCTCTTGTGGACGTTGTGGAGATCGTGGGGAGCTTGCATAATTTGCGGATAGTTAGTTAGTTTAGTTATTTCTAATTTAAAATGGGGATAACAAGCTTGAGTTAGAACACTTGGCTAATTTTAGCAAACACACACACTCTCGTAACAGCTCTCAATCAGCTCTCAAACACTACTTGGCGATTTCATACATTTTTTGCACATTGCACACTAGTGATCCTTGTAACAAGCTTGTTATCATCCTGAGTTGTAAACTTCTTTTGATTAATCTTAGTTGGTGATCGGTAGTTTCCATCACCCGAGGTTTTTTATGTCGGAGATCAACTCTTGATCAAGGGCTTTTTCCTCGTATAAATCCTTGTGTCACTTGTTCATTACATTTCTGAGTTATCCTTAACATTGTTCATTGATTCAAGCATCACACCTCACAACAAAAGATTTGGTTGCATTATCCTTGCTTGATTTTTTACCAAAACAGTTTGGCGCCCACCGTGGGGCAATTGGTGCTTCATTCCTAAGAAACTCTTGTTTTTGTGATCATTTCGGTTCATTACAACCAAGCAGATGGCTTCTTCAACAAAAAACACTTCCAGTTCAATGCCAGCAGTCACTTCTTCACAGGGCGTTCCACCTTTGCCTCCACCACCTTCTGGATCCCAGAAGAATGCTGAAAATGCTGCAAAGAGACAAAGCCCCATTTTTTCCAAAACCACCAACTTCTTCTGTTTCTTCCAATCCTACTACTAATGATCTTTTTACTCTGATTTTGCAGATGAGTGATCACATACAAGAGCAGGATAAAACCAATGAAAGGATCCTCCGGGAAATCGGTGACATCAAGAAACAGAAGAGATCGGGGGAGGATCACTCTCCTCTGATACCTAGATCACTGAATTTTGACACTCCAGCCGTAACTGCCCTACAATCTGCAGTTCCAGACATCCAGTACCAAAGTGGACCATTGGAAAGGCGTTATGGAACAACAACTATGAGTCAGGCTTTTGGATCTCACTTTCAGCCTTCGGGATCCTCTTTCCAGCATCAGGGATCCTTCGTCAGCTCAGGAGGATATATGGGGGCACACACAGTTCAAGGATCCTCCCAGGTTCAAGGATCCTCCTTTCAGGTCCAAGGATCCTCCCAGGTCCAAGGATCCTCCCAGGTTCAAGGATCTTTTCCGTTTCAAGGATCCTCCTTTCAGCATCAAGGATCCTCTCAGCATCAAGGATCCAACATCTTTCAGGATCAAGGATTATTAAGAAGTATACAACCCCCAAGCACAGATGTTCATCAAGGAGATTTCATTCCAATGCAGACCATTGCCTCTTCTGGTCCTTCAGTCATACCAGAATCCCGTCATTATGGATTCACATCTGCGATTCCAAACTTGAATCCTTTGGGAGGTAACACTTTCAATAATTCTTATAACACTAACCATGGCTCTATGCAGGATACAGGTATCAATCAAGCTATGGATAGGGAATTACAGAAGTTGAAGGATATGATATCCAGCGTTCCAGGAGTGGTTAAGCCCGTTCCTGAAATTGCAGATGGGAGCCATAGGATATCTCATTTTCACCACCTATTTGTGATGCTGAGATACCCAAAAAGTTTCAAATACCAACTATGAAGTTGTATGATGGTTCAACGGATCCAGAGAAACATGTAGCTCAAAATAGAGAAAGGATGGAGATCAACCCCATCCCAGAGAGGTTAAAAGAAGCATGCCTATGCAAGGGTTTCGGATCCACACTTACAGGATCTGCTCTTAAATGGCTGCTAAGTCTTCCCCTTACTCTATTACTTCATTTGCTAATCTAGTTAATCTGTTTAATAGTCAGTTCTCATGTAGCAGAAAATTTAAACGATTAACTAGTGATCTATATAGGGTAACACAAGGTCAAAATGAATCACTTAGAGATTATATCACTAAGTTTAGTAAAGAATCCTTAGACATTCCTAATCTGGATATAGCTACGGCTGTAGAAGCCTTTAAAATGGGTTTGCTTAGGGATTCATTATTCTATGATGATCTTGTTATGACCCCATGCAGGAATCTTGATGAAGTGAGAACCAGGGCCCTTAGATTTATCCAATTAGAGGATGATAAAAGGATCCAGGAGAGATTGGCAGGATCCTCGAAACAGGAAAAGCAAGGATCCTACTTCAAGAATAACAAGTTCAAGTCCTACAACAAGTCTGATAACCAGAATGTGCATGCAGTAGAACAAGAAGAGGATGATGAGGATTATCCTCCAATTTCTGAATACTGTTTTTCTGTTGATAACAATGAACTAATTCTTACGATGCAGAATCTAGGTGAGAAAGCAAGATGGCCAAGGAAAAGTGATAAACCAGCCGCAACAAAAGACAAGTCCAAATGGTGTGCATATCATGAGGATTTCGGACACCTCACCGAAGAGTGTATTGCACTAAGAAAAGAAATTGGTTACTTGTTAAGCAAGGGGCATTTGAAGGAGCTTTTGGGAAGAAAGAAGTCAAGGACCCAGGATCCTGAGAGGATCCCAGAAAGAGCTCCTGCTCCTCCAGCAGATGCACAAGTTATAAACTTCATATCCGGTGGATCAGACATTTGTGGTACTTCCTTTTCAGCAGCCAAAATACATGCCAAGGAGACCAAGATGGATAATGGAGATAGACCCATCCGGACCTCTACTGTTACACAGGAGAAAGTTATAACTTTTGATGAGGATGATCGTGTTGATGTTCAGGATCCTCATCATGATGGTCTTGTTATTACTTTGTTTATATCTAACCACTTTGTTCGCAGGATCCTGATAGATGGAGGAAGCTCAGTAAACATCATTCAACTTGATGTCCTCAAGAAGATGGACATCCCTGAATCGGATATTGTACCGAGATCCTCAGTTCTTGTGGGATTCAGTGGAGAAACCAAGAACACATTGGGGGACATCAAACTCCCCATCTATATTTAAGGACTTCATTCTTATCAAAAATTTTGTGTTATAGATTGCTTATCTTGTTGTAATGTTATCCTTGGCAGGCCATGGATACATGACATGAAGGCAGTCCCATCTACCTATCATCAATGTGTAAAGCTTCCTAGTCCGTAGGGAGTGGTGAAAATTGAGAGTGATCAACAAGAAGCAAAGAATTGTTATACGTCATCAATGAAGCCAGCCTCAAGACCAAGGGAGCAATAGCAATTAAAGTATCCTTCAAGAGATGTCTTGGAGGCAAGAGAACAGGATGTGAAAGAAATCCTTATGGATCCTCATGATCCTGAATCCTTAGTCTTCATAGGATCAGGGATCCTCAGCAACATTGAACAGGATCTAGTATCCTTCCTTAAGAGGAGGAAAACTACCTTTGCCTGGAAGCATGAGGACATGACAGGTATATCTAAAGATATAATTACTCACAAACTTGGTATTGACAGGTCATTCAAGCCCATACATCAAAAGAGGAGGAAGTTTGCACCTGAGAGGAATGCCATTATCCAGGAGGAGGTAGACAAATTACTCCGAGCAGGTATGATTAGAGAGGTCAAGTATCCAAGATGGTTAGCCAATGTGGTTGTTGTTCAAAAGAAAAATGGAAAGTGGAGGGTATGTGTCGATTTTACTGATTTAAACAGGGCATGTCCCAAGGATCCTTTCCCATTACCCCACATTGACTCCATGGTGGATGCTACCGCGGGTCATGAGTTGTTGACTTTTATGGATGCTTCATCTGGATTTCAACAAATTCAGATGGAACCATCTGATCAAGAGGATACAGCCTTTATGACCCCAACTGGTATATATTGTTATATTGCTATGCCATTTGGACTAAGGAATGCAGGTGCTACTTATCAAAGGCTAGTCAATATGATGTTCAAGGAACAAATTGGACACACTATGGAAGTCTACATAGATGACATGGTGGTTAAGTCCAAGAAAGCTGAGGATCACCTTAAAGACTTGGAGGAAGCATTCAATATCCTTGATAAATTTAATATGAAACTAAATCCTTCCAAGTGTCACTTTGGTGTTAAAGCAGGTAAATTCCTAGGCTATATGGTGACAAAAAGAGGCATTGAAGCAAGTCCAGAGCAAATTAAGGCTATTGTGAATATCAAATCTCCTGCCAATGCCAAGGATGTGCAAAGATTGTCAGGCAGGATCGCATCCTTGAACAGGTTCATATCCAAGTCATCAGAAAAATGCAAGGAATTCTATGACATTTTGAGAAAGAACAAAAAAAATTGAATGGACTGAAAAGCATGAAAACACCCTCAAAGCTCTTAAGGATTACCTATCCTCAGCCCCTGCCTTGATGAAACCAGAAAAAAGGGGATATATTATCCTTGTATTTGGCGGTATCCTCTAAAGCAGTAAGTGCGGTCCTTGTTAAGGATGACAAAGGTACACAACATCCTGTCTATTATGTAAGTAAGAGTTTGCTTGATGCTGAATCCAGGTATTCACATTTAGAAAAACTTATCCTCGCATTAATAATGGCATCTACTAAATTAAGACATTATTTTGAAACTCATGCCATTATTGTTAAGACTAATTTTCCAATTAAGAATGTTCTCAGGAAACCTGAAATGTCAGGAAGGATGGCTAAGTGGGCAGTGAAGCTTAGTGCTTATGATATAAGATATGAACCAAGGACTGCCATCAAATCCCAAGCCTTAGCTGACTTTGTGGCAGATTTTAGTAGTGACTTGCAAAGGGAAGCTGAGTTAGAAGTTCAACAGCTTGAAGAAACTAAGGATCCTTGGATACTCTTCACTGATGGAGCTTCTAATGTCAAAGGAACAGGACTTGGAATACTACTAAAATCGCCACAGGGGGACATAATACCGCACTCCATAGCTTGTGAGTTTCAAACTACTAATAATGAGGCTGAATATGAAACCTTGATAGCTGGTTTGCAAATTGCCAAGCATATGAGGATCAGGTATCTTGAGGTACATGTAGATTCATTGTTAATTACTAATCACTTTAATGGAACTTATGCTGTTAAAGGCGAAAAGCTAATCAAATATTTAGAGATAGTCAAAGAATTGGCACTCTCTTTTGTTTCCTTTAGTTTAACACAGGTACCAAGGGAAGAGAATGCAGAGGCTGATGCATTGGCCAATCTAGGACCATCCTTGAAGATTCCAGAGGATATCAGGATCCCTATTATCCACATCCTAACCCCCGCTAGTGAGGATCATGTAGCCATGGAGATAGGAGAGGTCATCCCTAGTGATGATACACAATCTCATTCAGGATAATGGATCCTTCCAATCAAAAGATATATCCAACATGGAGAGATTCCTACAGGAGAAAACCCCAGGGCTTTCAAAATCAAGGTATCTTAATTCACAATATTGAATAACATGTTATATAAACGATCTCTTGCAGGTCCATATCTAAGATGCATTGAGGATCCTGAAATCCAAGAAGTCCTAAAGGATTTTCATGAAGGAGATTGTGGAAACCACACTGGGGGCAGGGCATTATTTTCAAGGATCCTGAGGACAGGATACTATTGGCCTACTATGAAGAAGGATGCTGTGGACTATGCTAGAAAGTGTGATCCTTGTCAGAGACATAGTAATATCCTTCACCAACCAGCAGAGCTCTTACATCCTATATCCTCTTCTTGGCCATTTATGAGATGGGGGATGGATATAGTCGGTAAGCTTCCTAAGGCACCTGGTGGAAAAGTATTCATGCTTGCTATGACTGATTACTTCTCCAAGTGGATAGAGGCTGAAGCCTTTGCTCAAGTCAGAGAAAAGGAAGTGATATCCTTTATTAAGAGAAATATTATTACTAGATTTGGTATCCCTTCTGAAATTGTTTGTGATAATGGATCCCAATTTATTGGGAGTAGAACTACTAACTTTTGTGACAGCTGGGGGATTAAGATGATAACATCAACACCAGTCCACCCACAAGCTAATGGTCAGGCAGAATCATCCAACAAGATCATCATCAACAATTTGAAGAAGAAGCTTGGATCCAAGAAAGGAAAGTGGGCAGAAGAATTACCTTATGTATTATGGGCTGATAGGACAACTCCCAAGAATGCTACTGGTCAAACTCCATTTTCTTTGGTATTTGGAGCAGAATCAGTGATCCCTACAGAAATGGTGGTTCCTACTGCAAGAACAAGCATCCGTGATCCTGAAGAGAATGCTGAAAACTTGGTTCAAGATTTGGATACTATAGAAGAACTCAAGGATTTGGCAAGGATAAGGATGGCTAGTTATCAACAAAGGATGGCTGGAGCCTACAATAAGAATGTCAGGATCAGGAAGTTCCAAGTTGGTGATATGGTATTAAGGAAAACATTTCAGAATGCCACAAATCCTGCTGATGGAAAATTGGCACCAAAGTGGGAAGGCCCCTACCTGATTGAAGCTGAGGCTGGAAAGGGGGCATATCGATTGCTAACAATGGAAGGTGATTTGCTACCAAGAGCTTGGAATGCTGTCCACCTAAAGAAATACTTCATGTGATAAGGATTTGTGATCCCTAGCAATGTTCATGATCTACATCCTTGAAGGATCCTCAGAGGATGGAAGATCCTCGTTTTGGTAATGATCTAATCTCAAACTATTTAATTCTTTAATTATCCCGTATACAAGGAAAAGGATCATGGATCCTTTATCCTTCTTTCACTTAGTTCTGAGTTTTGTAGAAAGATGACATATCCTTGACAAAGGATTGAGTTTCCACAGAAGTATCCAGTTATTTGGGCTTGACCCCAGTTATTTGGGCTTGACCCCAGTTGTTTGGGCTTGACCCCAGTTTTTTGGGCCTGTCCCCAGTAGCGCACGATGATCCTGGTACAGTTCATGGCAATGGGACTAGTACTCGCTTTAGGGGCTGACAATTTCATTGTACTGGCTGTATCCGGGATCCTACGTATAATGGTAGACGTACCATACATCCGTTCCTAAGGTTTCTAACATTTTCACGTTAGCTAAGGTTTTGGCATTTTCATGTCACTAAGTTTGGATAGTCGCCAGTGAGGGCCATACTCCAGTTTACACAAGATCCTTTGGGCTTCTCCCCAGTTATCATTTGGGCTTGTCCCCAGTTATCCTTTGGGCTCGTCCCCAGTATATTGGGCTTATCCCCAGAATTTTTGGGCTTGTCCCCAGTTACTAACTCTTCTCTTATATTGGCTTAGTCCCAAGTTATGTTCTGTTTCAGGTTTTTGAAGTTAAACAATCAAGGATCCTTGATCCTTACCTTATACTAAGGTTTGTCTTTTGGTTATCCTGATTGAAAATGATTAAGGTTTAAAATCCTAACTTGGATTCTCAGGTATGATCCTTAATTACTTTAATTTTATTCATTGCTTATATCAGTGACCCTTATCCTTTGACAACAGAACTAATGATCCTTAAGTTACATAACTTTTCTGAATTTATCGACTATAGGATATTTGATCCTTGATCATATCCTAAAACTTTTAAACATGATTTGTTAAACTTTTCTTCTTTATTTAATAAATTCAAACAAAGTATATAACAACAGTTGAAAAAATAAAGAATTCACAAGGATAACAACACAATAAATAGCCAAAAGATTAAAGTTTTATTTATTCACCAAAAGTTAAACCCTTAGAGGTTGTCAAAATTGCTAACCCAAGTTTCTACCAGCAATACGTGGCCCGTCCACTTGGGTTGGCAAAGGGTGTCCATTGTTAACAGGTCTTAAAAGTGCAGGAAATAAAAGACGGCAGGATAACAAGTGGCTTCATCCCCTAAACAGAGGATCCCTCCACCACCTATTATCCTACATATTGTTCAAAGGATCCATGATCCTCAACCCTAATAGCTATTGTTTAGTTGTTACAACCCATCATTGTTTAAAAACATCATAACCAAAAAACCACTACCAAATCCTAAAAAAATGGGCTCCGACCGCGTCTAGAAATATCCATCATCGCCCATTTCTGCAGCTCACACCTTGGCTGCATCACCACCAGCATCATCACCACCAGCTTGATCCTTCCCGCTGCCACTTGCCTCAATCGCCAAGACCTCGGTAGCCTCCTCCTCATCCTCTAGCTCAGCCAGCTTTGCCTTCCAGCCCTCCTTGTCCCAAGTGGTCCTGTTGAAGTCTGGATCCTCAGCCTCCTAGGCCATCTGCAGCTTGATCTTGTACATGGTGGTGGCTGCAGAGACTTTAGCATCCTCCAGCAGCTCATTCTTCTCGTGATCAGCATTTATCTGGGCCATGACCACCTGCTTCTTCGCCAGATTGAGGTCCTTTTTCGAGGGAGGAGTTGGTTTGATCCTTGGCCAGGAAGATCTTTTGGAACTCCTGATGCTTCTGATCAGCTTCTTCAGTATAAGCATCAAACAACATTTCGATCTCGGCGAATTTCTGCAAGAAAAGACAAAGTAAAGCACAGGATCCTTGATCCTCAAATGGACAGGATAATCAGTCAGGGTCGGTGATCCTTACCTCAGCAAAGTATTCTTGAAACTGGTGGCGGATAAGGGGCAGGCCTTCAAGATTGTCAGCTTCAGTGGCCTTCCTCTTCTTTCCCCCCTTGGAGGTGACAGGCTTGGGGACTATGGCACTTGGGCTAGCAGCAGTTTTCTTTTTTCCGGAATGGGGAGCCACGATGCTAAGATCACTGACACTAAAGCGAGTGGCAGACCTTGATGATTTTCCAGCACCTATCAATCCAAAACAACAGATAAGTATTCTTGTTTTATTTAAGCATTTAATTACATACAAACATGGATACTTACTTGACATTGTGACTGAGCCTGAGGATACTTCTTGAGAATCCTTAGTGTTTGCTTGAAATGATCTTACTGCAGGATCAAGACTCTGAAAGCAGCGATCCTCTCCTTTGTTGCAGGTGATGAAATGATATGAGAGATAGAGATAGCTGCAAAATGAAAAAGAAGATGTCAGTTATCCTTACAGGAACAGGGTTATCCTATGATCCTTCTATAAGGATCCCCTATCCTACCATGGGTGGCCCATTTTCTGAGGAGATCCTTCCCATCCGGGATAGAGTCCCTCCTAACGAAGAAAAAGCGTTTCTTCCAGTTGGTGTCATTCTTGGTAGTTTTCAGGATTGGATGAGGTTCACCGGGTTTGTGTTTGAATAAAAAGCGGTGTGAACCATGGCTCACAAGTTGTACAGTTCAGCAAGTTCAGAAATTCCTAACTCTATATCCTCAATGATCCTTTCTAGAGTATACAAAACCCTCCACATCATTGGCATAGCCTGGATGTAGGATATGCCGGCAAGGGAGAAGAAAGACTGGGTAAAAGCAGGAAAAAGGTAGGAGTATCCTATCAGAAATGGGGTGACTGGAAAGGCAACCCAAGTTTCAGAAACGAAATCGCTCAAGGCGGTGGGGTCAAAAGCTTTGAAGACAGAGTCTACTGGAAAGCAATGATGAATCCGGTCTATATCCGGATCAGTAAAGCAACAACGTTCCTTCGGAGAATCTTTGATAATCCCTTGGCTTTTCAAAGGGCTATCTTTTTAGTGATCCTTGGCAGGGGATGATCTTAACTTCATCGTGACTCAAAAGTTTCGGAGAAGAACAGAGCAAGAATGTAAAGAGAGAAAGGAGAAAGAAGTACCTGCTTGATCTTCGAATGAGGATTTAAAGGGTGTAACGCACGAATTTAAATGCCTCCGGATCCTTATCTCTAACTTGAATTTATAATGATGATTTTGCAGGGATGTCGCTTCAATGACGTAGGATCTGCAACAGATAGTTAGATCCTAACAGCTATATATCCATTAGTTTGTTGCGGATAAGATCAAGAAAATATAACTCGCTAATTTACACTTTACTCCTTATATTTTGGGGGCAATTGTTAGGGGAGGATTTTCCAATCCTAAGGATCACGGATCCTGGATCAGGGATCCTCAATTCTGTTTGAATTAAGGATCCTCAGTAGGTGTTGCAGGATCAGGATTCAAGATCCTTATTGTTATCCTTGTACTAACGATTGTCTTCATTGTACGAAAGCTTATTTTGTAGGAGCAAAGGCATGGACTAAGTCTCACCGAAATTCCTGGAGCATATTCCCTCAATATTCCACACGTTATTGGCTCATGTGGACGTTGTGGAGATCGTGGGTGTTAGGGGAGGATTTTCCAAAGATCAGTGACCCTCAATTACTGTTGGGCTTAGGGATCCTCAATTCTGTTTGGATTGGTGATCCTCAGGGAGTACTGTAGGATCAGGATCCAGGATCATCATAGTGATCCTTACACTAACGATTGTCTGCCTTGTATATGATGTTGTTTTGCAGGAGTACGTGCTTGGACTTGGTCTTGGCGATATTCCTGGAGCATATTCCCTTTTTATTCCGCACGTGCTTGACTAATATGGACGTTATGGAGGTCGTGGAAGACTTGCACGAAATGCGGATAGTTAGTTAGCTTAGATATTTTCCAAATTTATAAGGGGATAGCGAGCTAGATTAGAACACTTGGCTATGTTTGGCTAAACACACACACTCGTAACTGTTCTCATCAGTTCTCGACAGTTTGCTCGGCGATTACACACTTTTTTGCACATTACACTCTAGTGATCCTTGTAACAAGCTCGCTATCGTCCAAAGTTGTAATACATTTTCTGTTTAATCTGAGTTGGTGATCGGTAGTTTCCATCACCCGAGGTTTTTTATGCCGGAGATCAACTCTTGATCAAGGGGTTTTTCCTCATATAAATCATTGTGTCACTTGTTCATTACATTTCTAAGTGATCCTTAATATTGTTAATTGATTCAAGCATCACACCTCACAACAAAAGATTTGGTTGCATTATCCTTGTGTGATTTTTGACCAAAACAGTTTGGCGCCCACCGTGGGGCAATTGGTGCTTCATTCCTAAGAAGATTCATATTTTTGTGGTCATTTCGGTTCGTTACAACCAAGCAGATGGGTTCCTCAGCGAAGAACACTTCAAGTTCAATGCCGACAATCAGTTCTTCACAAGGTGTTCCTCCTTTGCCTCCACCACCTTCTGGATCCCAGAAGAATGCTAAAAATGTTGCGAAGAGATAAACCCCCATTTTCCCAAAACCACCAACTTCTTCTGTTTCCTCTAATCCTACTACTAATGATCTTTTTACTCTAATTTTGCAGATGAGGGATCGCATGCAAGAGCAGGACAAAACCAATAAAAGGATCCTCCAGGAGATTGGTGATATCAAGAAACAGAAGAAATCAGTGGAGGATCACTCTCCTCTGATACCAAGGTCATTGAATTTTGACACTCCGGTTGTAACCGCCCTACAATCGGCAGTTTCGGGCATCCAGTATCAAAGTGGTCCATCAGAAAGGCGTTATGGAACAGCAACTATGAGTCAAGCATTTGGCTCCCACTTCCAGCCTCAAGGATCTTGTTCTCAGCCATCGGGATCCTCTTTTCAGCATCAAGGATCTTTCGTCAGCTCAGGAGGATATTTGGGAATGCACACAGTCCAAGGATCCTCCCAGGTCCAAGGATCCTCCCAGGCCCAAGGATTCTCTATCGTTCCAGGATCCTTTCATGTTCAAGGATCCTCTCAGCCCCAAGGATCCTTTCAGGTTCAAGGATCCTCTCAGCTTCAAGGATCCAACATCTTTCAGGATCAAGGATTCTTAAGAAGTATGCGGCCTCCAAGCTCGGATGTTCATCAAGGAGACTTCATACCAATGCAGACCATTGCTTCCTCTGGTCCTTCAATCATACCGGAACCCCGTCAATATGGGTTCACATCGGCAATTCCAAACTTGAATCCCGTGGGAGGTAACACTTTTAATAATTCATATAACACTAACCATGGCTCTATGCAAGATACAGGTATCAATCAAGCTATGGCTAGGGAATTACAGAAGCTTAAGGATATGATATCCAGTGTTCCAGGAGTGGTCAAACCCATTCCTGAAATTGCAGATGGTAGCCATAGGATATCTCGCTTTGCACCACCTATTTGTGATGCTGAGATACCCAAGAGGTTCCAAATACCAACTATGAAGCTATATGATGGTTCAACGGATCCAGAGGAACATGTAGCTCAATACAGGGAGAGGATAGAGATCAATCCAATTCCTGAAAGGTTAAAAGAAGCATGTCTATGCAAGGGTTTTGGATCCACACTCACAGGATCTGCTCTTAAATGGCTGCTAAGTCTTCCCCCTTACTCTATTACTTCATTTGCTAATCTAGTTAATTTGTTTAATAGCCAATTCTCTTGTAGTTGAAAATTTGAACAATTAACTAGTGATCTATATAGGGTAACACAAGGTCAAAATGAATCACTTAGAGATTACATCACTAAGTTTAGTAAAGAATCCTTAGATATCCCTAACCTGGATATAGCTACGGCTGTAGAAGCCTTCAAAATGGGTTTGCTTAGGGATTCATTGTTCTATGATGATCTTGTTATGACCCCATGTAGGAATCTTGATGAAGTAAGAACCAGGGCCCTTAGGTTCATCCGTCTAGAGGATGACAAAAGGATCCAGGAGAGATTGACAGGATCCTCAAAACAGGAGAAGCAAGGATCCTTCTTTAAGAATAACAAGTTCAAGTCCTACAACAAGTCTGACAACCAGAATGTGCATGCAGTAGATCAAGAAGAGGATGATGAGGATTATCCTCCAATTTCTGAATACTGTTTTTCTGTTGATAACAATGAACTAATTCTTGCAATGCAGAATCTAGGTGAGAAAGCTAGGTGGCCAAGGAAAAGTGATAAACCAGTTGCTACAAAGGACAAGTCCAAGTCGTGTGCATATCATGAGGATTTTGGGCATCTCACTGAAGAGTGTATTGCACTTAGAAAAGAAATTGGTTACTTGTTAAGCAAGGGGCACTTGAAGGAGCTTTTGGGACGAAAGAAGTCAAGGATCCAGGATCCTGAAAGGATCCCGGAAAAGGATCCTGCTCCTCCAGCAGATGCACAAGTTATAAACTTCATATCCTGTGGATCAGACATTTGTGGTACTTCCTTTTCAGCAGCCAAAAGACATGCCAAGGAAACCAAGATGGATAATGGAGACAGACCCATCCGGACCTCCACTGTCACCAAGGATAAGATCATAACTTTTGATGAGGATGATCGTCTTGATGTTCAGGATCCTCATCATGATGGTCTTGTTATTACCCTGTTTATTTCTAATCATTTTGTTCGCAGGATCCTTATAGATGGAGGAAGCTCAGTGAATATCATTCAGCTTGATATCCTAAAAAAGATGAACATTCCTGAATCAGACATTGTCCCAAGATCCTCAGTACTTGTGGGATTTAGTGGGGAAACCAAAAATACATTGGGGGACATCAAACTCCCTATCTATATTGAAGGACTCCATTATTATCAAAAGTTTTGTGTTATAGATTGCTTATCTTGTTGTAATGTTATCCTTGGCAGGCCGTGGATACATGACATGAAGGCAGTCCCATCTACTTATCATCAGTGCGTGAAGCTTCCTAGTCCATGGGGGTGGTGAAAATTGAAAGTGACCAGCAAGAAGCTAAGAATTGCTACACATCATCAATGAAACCAGCCTCGAAACCAAGGGAGCAATAGCAATTAAAGCATTCTCCAAGAGATGTCTTGGAGGCAAGAGAGCAGGATGTGAAGGAAATCCTTATGGATCCTCATGATCCTAAATCCATAGTCTTTATAAGATCAGGGATCCTTAGTGACATTGAACAGGATCTAGTATCCTTCCTTAAGAGGAGGAAAACCACCTTTGCCTGGAAGCATGAGGATATGACAGGTATATCTAAGGATATAATTACTCACAAGCTTGGCATTGACAGGTCATTCAAGCCTATACATCAGAAGAGGAGGAAGTTTGCACCTGAAAGGAATGCTATTATCCAGGAAGAGGTAGACAAACTACTACGGGCAGGTATGATAAGAGAGGTTAAGTATCCAAGGTGGTTAGCCAATGTGGTTGTTGTTCAAAAGAAAAATGGAAAATGGAGGGTATGTGTCGATTTTACTGATTTAAACAAGGCATGTCCCAAGGATCCTTTCCCATTACCCCACATTGACTCCAAGGTGGATGCTACCGCGGGTCATGAGTTGTTGACTTTTATGGATGCTTCATCTGGATTTCAACAAATTCAGATGGAACCATCTGATCAAGAGGATACAACCTTTATAACCCCAACTAGTATATATTGTTATATTGCTATGCCATTTGGACTAAGGAATGCAGGTGCTACTTATCAAAGGCTAGTCAATATGACGTTCAAGGAACAAATTGGACACACTATGGAAGTCTATATAGATGACATGGTGGTTAAGTCCAAGAAAGCTGAGGATCACCTTAAAGACTTGGAGGAAGCATTCAATATCCTTGATAAATTCAATATGAAACTAAATCCTTCCAAGTGTCATTTTGGTGTTAAAGCAGGTAAATTCTTAGGCTATATGGTGACAAAGAGGGGCATTGAAGCAAGTCCGGAGCAGATTAAGGCTATTGTGAATATCAAATCTCCTGCCAATGCCAAGGATGTGCAAAGATTGACAGGCAGGATCGCAGCCTTGAACAGGTTCATATCCAAATCCTCAGAAACGTGCAAGGAATTCTATGACATCCTGAGGAAGAACAAGAAATTTGAATGGACTGAGAAGCATGAAAGTGCCCTCAAAGCTCTTAAGGATACCTATCCTCAGCCCCTGCCTTGATAAAACCAGAGAAAGGGGATATATTATCCTTGTATTTAGCGGTATCCTCTAAAGCAGTAAGTGCGGTCCTTGTTAAAGATCACGAAGGAAACCTGAAATGTCAGGAAGGATGGCTAAGTGTGCAGTGAAGCTGAGTGCATATGATATAAGATATGAACCAAGGACTGCCATCAAATCCCAAGCCTTAGCTGACTTTGTGGCAGATTTTAGTAGTGACTTGCAAAAGGAAGCTGAGTTAGAGGTCCAACAGCTAGAAGAAACTAAGGATCCTTGGATACTCTTCACTGATGGTGCTTCTAATGTCAAAGGAACAAGGCTTGGAATACTACTAAAATCGCCACAGGGGGACATAATACCCCACTCCATAGCTTGTGAATTTCAAACTACCAATAATGAGGCTGAATATGAAGCCTTGATAGCTGGTTTGCAAATTGCCAAGCATATGAGGATCAGGTATCTTGAGGTACATGTAGATTCATTATTAATTACTAATCACTTTAATGGATCCTATACTGTTAAAGGTGAAAAGCTAATCAAATATTTAGAGATAGTCAAAGAATTGGCACTCTCTTTTGTTTCCTTTAGTTTGACACAGGTACCAAGGGAAGAGAATGCAGAGGCTGATGCATTAGCCAATCTAGGATCATCCTTAAAGATCCCGGAGGATATCAAGATCCCTATTATCCACATCCTGACCCCTGCTATCGAGGATCATGTAGCCATGGAGATAGGAGAGGATTCTGCAATCATCCCTAGTGAGGATACTCAATCTCATTCAGGATCATGGATCCTTCCAATCATGAGATACATACAACATGGAGAGATTCCTACAGGAGAAAACCCTAGGGCTTTCAAAATCAAGGTATCTCAATTTACAATATTGAATAATGTGTTGTATAAACGATCTCTTGCAGGACCATATTTAAGATGCATCGAGGATCCTGAAATCCAAGAAGTCCTAAAGGATTTCCATGAAGGAGATTGTGGAAACCACACTGGGGGCAGGGCATTATTCTCAAGGATCCTGAGGACAGGATACTATTGGCCTACTATGAAGAAGGATGCTGTGGAATATGCCAAGAAGTGTGATCCTTGTCAGAGACATAGTAATATCCTTCACCAACCAGCAGAACTCTTGCATCCTATATCCTCTTCTTGGCCATTTATGAGATGGGGAATGGATATAGTCGGTAAGCTTCCTAAGGCACCTGGTGGAAAAGTATTCATGCTTGCTGTTTTGGTCAAAAATCAAGCAATGACAATGTAACCAAACTTTCTGTTGTGGGGTATGATGCTTGAATTGATGAACAACAATAAGGATCACTATAAAATGTAATGAACAAGTGACACAAAGATTTATACGAGGAAAAAGCCCTTGATCAATGAATGATCTCCGGCATAAAAAACCTCGGGTGATGGAAACTGTCACGGCCCCCGACCCGGTTTTAACCGTTTCAGGAGCCACGGGACAGAAATCCCGTGGTATTTAATTAACAGCGGAAGTTTCTTCAGGATCTTTTAAAAACTGAAATATTTCCCGATTATTTTATTTCACAATTCGGGATAAAACCCGGTAATTTACAATATTGGGATTTCACGGAGAAATCTTTTATTTTACAAAACATATTTCTTTATTTTACACTGAGCCACTTCCTTAAGCTTGTAGTGCTTCACGACACTTTTCCTGGATCACAACAGATCACCTGAAACATGTTTGAAAAAGGTTTTGTCAGCGGGAAATACTGAGTGAATCATTCTATTTACTAAAACGACCTGTTTGTTATAATTTACAGTATTAAGAGCGATTACAATGTCTCTATCTTTTGAATTAACTGACCCAGTTGTCACTTGACCGGACTTGTGACTGTGGACATATCACTTGCTGGGTCCTTTCACCCACAAGTGATAAATAATTAGTAGCTATGTGCACACCCCCCCACATACTGGCAGTAATTTCAGATTACATAGACTTAATCCCTGTAATTATAACCTTTGAAAATAAACCTGATTTTTAAAGTAATTAGATACAAAGAGAATGACTCACATTGCAGATTTAACAGAGCTTAGCCTACTGATTAGCCTTGATAACCTATTTTAAATAATCAGGCACACAAACTAGGTTAGTAACTTAATACAGCATTTACGATAACTCACGAGATTACAACCTTCACAACGAATGACAAAGTGCGATACTTAAACATCCATCGATTTAACGACGAATGACAAAGCATAAACCTTAATGTGGGCAGCACTTAAACATCCATTGGATAGTTTAATTGATCGGACATTGAATCGTATCAGCGATCGAGTTATTACCCTGTATTGCGGCAGCAATTAGTGATCGTGTGTGTTTTGATAGTGTTTTTGCTATAACTCAGCGTATACTTTGAATTTTTACGTCGTTTCAGTGCCCAGAATCAAGTCCCAAACTCTAGTATTTATACTGAAATTTTGACCCAGTGGCGTAGCGCGACTGGGTACCCCTATAGTCGTCGCGCTACGCGACTGCTAACCTAATTTCATAGGGTAGCTACGTGCATGGGTAGGCTTGCTGAGTCGACAGTTTCTCAAAATTTGAATTTGACAGAGAGTTATTTAGATAATCGTAACTAGGGTTTTACCCCCCCTGAGTTTTAGGGGCCCTAATCCTGATTCTGAAAATTCTGAAAATTTTAGGGTTTGTGTAGAATCACTTGGGTTTCTCAATTAGGGTTTCCTTTTGGATAAATGAATTTAATTAATATGACTTTTGATGAGAGTTGTTACATTCTCCCCACCTTAATAAAATCTCGTCCTCGAGATTTACTGGAATAAATGAGGATACTTTCGCTTCATTTCGGATTCCAGCTCCCAAGTATATTCAGCTCCTCTCTTTGAATCCCATCTGACTTTGACTAAAACTAGTCGTTTGTGTTTGAGAAACTTGATCTTTCAATCCTCAATTTGAAGAGGTGTTTCAACAAATTTTAGCTTTTCGTTTACCTCTATATCTCGAAGAGGTACTACCAGTGATTCATCTGATAAGCATTTCTTGAGATTGGATACATGAAATACATCATGTACTCCAGCTAATTCTTCTGGTAGTTGTAAACGATAAGCAACTGGTCCTATACGTTGGATTACTGGAAATGGTCCTACGTACCTTGGACTTAGCTTTCCTTTCTTACCAAATCTAACAACTCCTTTCCAAGGAGAAACTTTCAACATTACTCTGTCTCCAACCTGGAATTCTAATGGCTTGCATCTATTGTCTGCATAACTCTTCTGACGATATCGAGCCGTCTTCAGTCTTTCCTTGATTTGTATAATCTTATCAGTAGTTTCTTGCACTATTTCAGGACCTGATAATTGACTTTCTCCTATTTCTGCCCAACAAACTGGAGTTCTGCACTTTCTTCCATATAGTGCTTCAAATGGGGCGGTTTCAATACTTGAATGATAGCTATTGTTATAGGAGAATTCAATTAATGGTAAGTGATCATCCTAATTTCCACCAAAATCTATTACACATGCTCGGAGCATGTCTTCTAGAGTTTGGATCGTCCTTTCACTTTGTCCGTCTGTTTGGGGATGATATGCAGTACTCAGATTTAATCGAGTTCCCATAGCTTCTTGGAAACTTTTCCAGAAATGAGAAGTAAAACGACTATCTCTATCCGAAACAATGGAGAGTGGAACTCCATGTAAAGATACAACTTCATCTACATACAACTTGGCTAACCTTTCCATGCTAAAGGTTTCTTTCATTGGTAGAAAATGAGCTGATTTGGTTAATCGATCCACAATTACCCAAATCGCATCATTACCTTTTCTTGTTTTGGGTAACTTAGTAACAAAATCCATTGTTATAAGTTCCCATTTCCATACAGGCATCTCTAATTGTTGTAGTAGACCTGAAGATTTCTGATGTTCTGCCTTAACTTGTGAACAAGTGAGACATTTAGAAACATATTGCGCTATATCCTTTTTCATTCCTATCCACCAAAAGTTCTTCCTTAAATCTTGGTACATCTTATTGTTTCCTGGGTGCACAGTATACCTAGATTTATGGCATTCTTCTAAAATCTTAGGTCTTAAGTCTCCCTGCTTAGGTACCCAAATTCTACTTTTGTGGAATCTCCAAATTCCATCTTCTCCTTGTTCTAATTCTTTTATTCGTCCTTTCATTCCTTCAGCAACATCTTCTATTGCTGTAGTTTGAACATTCTTCAATTGTTCCATTAAATCTATTTGTAGATTTAATCTGAGAGCATGAACCCGTCGTTGTTTTTCATAATACTTACGGCTTAAGGCATCGGCAACTACATTTGCCTTTCCTTCGTGATACTGAATATCACAGTCGTAGTCACTTAGGATTTCCATCCATCTTCTTTGTCTCATGTTTAAATCTTTTTGCCCAAATATATATTTTAAACTTTTGTGGTCCGTATAGACAGTAAATTTACTTCCGTAAAGATAATGTCTCCAAATCTTAAGGGCAAAAATTACGGCTCCTAATTCTAAATCATGAGTCGTATAGTTTTCTTCGTGCTTTTTCAATTGCCTTGAAGCATATGCAATCACCTTTTTGCGTTGCATAAGCACACATCCAAATCCTAGTTTTGAAGCATCACAATATACTTCAAAATCTTTAGTTCCTTCTGGTAAGGCTAAGATTGGTGCATTTGTTAATTTCTGCTTTAATATTCTAAAGGCTTCTTCTTGCTTTGATCCCCATTCAAACTTAACTGCTTTACTGGTTAACTTAGTTAATGGTATGGCTATCTTGGAAAAATCCTTAATAAACCTTCGATAATATCCAGCTAAACCTATAAAACTTCTAATTTCCATTGCAGTTTGCGGAACCTTCCAATTGGTAATTGCCTCTATCTTAGCAGGATCTACGTGAATACCTTGGTGATTCACCATGTGTCCTAGGAATTGCACTTCCTTTAACCAAAATTCACACTTCGAGAATTTGGCATAAAGTTTTTCTTTTCTTAACAAAGTTAAGAGTGCATGAAGGTGTTCACAATGCTCTGTTTGACTTTTGGAATAAATAAGTATATCGTCTATAAAAACAATTACAAATTTATCCAAATATGATTTACAGATCCTATTCATCATGTCCATGAATGCAGCAGGTGCATTTGTTAACCCAAAGGGCATGACTGTAAACTCGTAATGACCATACCTAGTTCTGAAAGCAATTTTAGGTATGTCTTCTTCTGGTACCTTCAATTGATGATATCCGGAGCGTAAGTCTATCTTAGAAAAATATCTAGCTCCTTGAAGTTGATCAAACAAATCATCAATCCTAGGTAATGGGTATCGATTCTTAATTGTAACCTTATTCAATTCTCTATAATCGATACACATTCTCATTGAACCATCCTTTTTCTTAACAAATAGTACTGGTGCTCCCCACGGGGATGAACTAGGTTGTATGAATCCTTTACTTAGTAATTCATCTAATTGCTTTTTCAGTTCTAACATTTCTGTGGGTGCTAACCGATAAGGTGCCTTGGCTATCGGTGTAGTTCCTGGAATTAGATGAATCCTAAATTCTACTTCCCTATCTGGGGGTAATCCCGGTAACTCTTCTGGAAATACATCCGGATATTCTGAGACTACAGGAATTTCCTTAATTTCTTTACCCTTTGTACTAATGATTACTGAAATCATATATACTATTCCTTGTTTTCGTTCATAATTAGCAACTTTCATTACTGATATGAACTTCATGGGCTTACGTGGTTTATCTCCTGTAATCCTAAATACTTCTCCGGTGGTTGATTGAATTTCTATGGAATTCTGATCACAAAGGATTCTAGCATGGTTGGCTACTAGCCAATCCATTCCTAATACAACATCAAATTCAGCTAAATTCATTGGCCATAGGTTTGCAGAGAATTTATGTCCTAAAAGTTCTATATTTTCTTCCTGCAAAACTTTATCTATTTTAACTGAATTTCCGTCTGCCATTTCAACTGTAAAAATCTGCCTAATATTGGTTAAAGGTAAATTAAGAGCTTGACAGAATGAAGTATTTATAAAACTTTGGTTTGCACCAGAGTCAAATAATACTTTTGCGTATACGTTGTGAACTAAGAACGTACCCGCTATCACATCTGGGATGAGTTCTGCTTCTTGAGTGGTCAGCTGAA
The DNA here is from genome assembly GCA_030545235.1 of Helianthus tuberosus. NCBI lineage: Eukaryota > Viridiplantae > Streptophyta > Magnoliopsida > Asterales > Asteraceae > Helianthus > Helianthus tuberosus. Next base: position 35,602,442 of record CM060357.1, on the reverse strand, counting down.
ATGCCCTGGCATTCTTCTTATTAGTTCCGTCGGTCGCCTTGATTTTGTTGTCTGCTGGTTTGACCACTTTAGAACATTCTGTTTTGAAATGTCCTGCCTCTCCACAATTGTAACAAATTATGGATTTCTTCCTGCAATTTTCTTCACGATGTCCTATAGTTTTGCAAAAATTGCAATATACCTTGCATTTTCCAACATGTTTCTTTTTGCAATTTTTACAGAACGGCAAAGTTGAAGATTGCCCTATTCCTTTTCTCTTAAAGCTGTTATTATTACCCATACGAAATCCTTGGGTAATTTTCTGAGCCAATTCTTTCTTCTTGTTTTCATCTTGTGTACGTACCAGTTCATCAGTTAGGGTGTTAGCTAATTCCACAGCATCGTCAATAGTGCGAGGTCTCACAGCTTTAACGATATTGCGGATTTCACTAATCAGTCCCCAAATGTAGCGAGAAATGAGTACCGGTTCTGGCGAAGCCAGCGTTGGTACCACTCTAGCATATTCAAAGAATGTCGAAGTATAACCGCGACAATCTACACCCATCATCCGATGATTTAGGAACTTATTTGTCATTTGTTCCTTTTCATACTCGGGACAGAATTTTCTTTCTACAAGACCCTTAAATTCTTCCCAATTCATGGCGTAAGCTATTATTCTTCCTTTTGATTGTAGCACAGTGTTCCACCATTCGAGTGCTCCTTCCTTGAAGAGATTTGATGCGTACATGACCTGATCATCTTTAGCACATTTACTTATTGCAATTACTGCTTCGGTTTTCTCTAACCAACGCAATAATGCAGTTGCTCCTTCATTGCCTGCAAATTCAGTGGGTTTACAAGCAAGGAATTCTTTGAAAGTGCAACCAGGCGTTGCGGCTTTCATTTTCTTAGAAAATGGAACTTGATGTGGTTCCTCATTATGATTAACATGATCATTGCCTCCGTTTACACTATTACTGAAGTTATCTTCAGAAATTCGTTTACTAGGAACGATTTGTTGTGGTTCGATTGGATTCTTAACAGCAGCAACAAATGCTGGAATAGCATTGGCTATCCCTCGAGCAACGATATTTTCGATATCTTGCCTAGTCATATATTGATCTCCTGGATGTTGCTCAGACTGATTAACCTTATTTACTGGTTCGTTACCAATGTTTGCCATCTGATAATTAATTTTATATATATAATTAGTATAAATACAATTATAATAAAACAGTTTGCACGTAATCACATTAACATATATATAACCAAAAGTTATCGATTTCCCGATTTTCATTTCTATATATTATATTATGCCTCGTACACACGATTATCATACAACGTTTTATTGTTAAGTTATTACACATACTGGTTCTTATGATTATTTATTAACAAATATTCCTGCAAACTCCCATTATCTGGTCAACTACTTTTTTAAAAAACGACGCTCCCTTTCGTCGTACTTCCAAGTAACTCTTTCTCCCACATCCCTAATCCTATTTCCTGCATTAATTAACTCAGGGTTGTTTAAAAGATTTTGGTATTGCCAATCAGTTGTCCACCATTCATCTAATTCTACTGGTAGTGGTTGAGGTTGGACAATAGGATCTGGAATAGCAGGTTCCAGATTGATTGGAATTGGAGCTTCTAGTGGGTAGCTGAAAAGATCTTCTTCAGTAAATATAAGGTTTGGATTAGCCGCTTCAAGGTTTCCATCGGCAGGTCCGATGAGGTCACTCATTACTAGTTTATGATCTAAAACTTCCCAGGGAGTCATTTTCTGTTTCTGTCTCGAACTTTCTCCGACTTCTCTTTCTGTTTGCTTAAAACTCTTCTCAGCTTCTATCTCTACTTGATTAACATTTTCCTCAATTTCTACCCCTTTTCCTTTGTCTTTTGGTTCTTCAGTTTTGGTAACCTTTCTTGTTGCTGGCTTTTTCCTACGTACACGCCTCCAGCCCACAAATCTGTTTCTTTTCTTGGGTTTAGGTTTTGCTAGTGGTTTGGATTGAAATTCCATGGGTTCTTCTCTGTCAGCGAAGTAACCAGTGAATTCTTCGGAAACTTCTATCTTAACGGGATAGAGGTTAAGATTTTCTAAAGCTTCAGACATCTCATTCATGCTGTTTAGCATATATGCAAAATACATACCAAATGTTAAAATAGAATAACAAAATTTTGTAGATAACCCTTAAATATTATTGCATACCATACATAAGACAACTGACAAGTAAAATATACTACAATTTACTGTGAACTTATTTATTTACTGATTAAGGTTTCTAGATTGTAAATAAATAAAGGTGCTAAAACTTGAGTTAGAGTATTTAGAGATTTGCATTTTCTGCTACTGTGGCTAGCATATACAAATCTGCCCATTTCTCATCTAATTTGTCCTCCCAGGGTGTTTTACTGGTTAATTCCTGGGTTTCCTGTTTAACTTTCTTTTCTCGGATTTTCTTTATTTTCTCTTTACTTTTCCTAATAATCAGACTTCTTTTATCCGGAGAAAGTGGTTCTTCATAATTTGCCTTTCGCACAAATATTCCTTCTTCAGGAATTACATAAGGTTTTGTTTGGGATGAACTTCCCTTCTCGTTGGATAACCTATCTAGTTTAAGATAGATGTTTGACAGCTTTTGTTTACACATACTGTAACTAACAAATAATCAGTTAATAAAACACATAATCACATAATTGGCAATCAGTATTTCTAAATACTTAATAGGCTTAGATCAGTGGCTCTGATACCACCTTATTTCTGTCACGGCCCCCGACCCGGTTTTACCCGTTTCAGGAGCCGCGGGACAGAAATCCCGTGGTATTTAATTAACAGCGGAAGTTTCTTCAGGATCTTTTAAAAACTGAAATATTTCCCGATTATTTTATTTCACAATTCGGGATAAAACCCGGTAATTTACAATATTGGGATTTCACGGAGAAATCTTTTATTTTACAAAACATATTTCTTTATTTTACACCGAGCCACTTCCTTAAGCTTGTAGTGCTTCACGGCACTTTTCCTGGATCACAACAGATCACCTGAAACATGTTTGAAAAAGGTTTTGTCAGCGGGAAATACTGAGTGAATCATTCTATTTACTAAAACGACCTGTTTGTTATAATTTACAGTATTAAGAGTGATTACAATGTCTCTATCTTCTGAATTAACTGACCCAGTTGTCACTTGACCGGACTTGTGACTGTGGACATATCACTTGCTGGGTCCTTTCACCCACAAGTGATAAATAATTAGTAGCTATGTGCACATCCCCCCACATACTGGCAGTAATTTCAGATTACATAGACTTAATCCCTGTAATTATAACCTTTGAAAATAAACCTGATTTTTAAAGTAATTAGATACAAAGAGAATGACTCACATTGCAGATTTAACAGAGCTTGGCCTACTGATTAGCCTTGATAACCTATTTTAAATAATCAGGCACACAAACTAGGTTAGTAACTTAATACAGCATTTACGATAACTCACGAGATTACAACCTTCACAACGAATGACAAAGTGCGATACTTAAACATCCATCGATTTAACGACGAATGACAAAGCATAAACCTTAATGTGGGCAGCACTTAAACATCCATTGGATAGTTTAATTGATCGGACATTGAATCGTATCAGCGATCGAGTTATTACCCTGTATTGCGGCAGCAATTAGTGATCGTGTGAGTTTTGATAGTGTTTCTGCTATAACTCAGCGTATACTTCGAATTTTTACGTCGTTTCAGTGCCCAGAATCAAGTCCCAAACTCTAGTATTTATACTGAAATTTTGACCCAGTGGCGTAGCGCGACTGGGTACCCCTATAGTCGTCGCGCTACGCGACTGCTAACCTAATTTCATAGGGTAGCTACGTGCATGGGTAGGCTTGCTGAGTCGACAGTTTCTCAAAATTTGAACTTGACAGAGAGTTATTTAGATAATCGTAACTAGGGTTTTACCCCCCCCCCCCCCTGAGTTTTAGGGGCCCTAATCCTGATTCTGAAAATTCTGAAAATTTTAGGGTTTGTGTAGAATCACTTGGGTTTCTCAATTAGGGTTTCCTTTTGGATAAATGAATTTAATTAATATGACTTTTGATGAGAGTTGTTACAGAAACTACCGATCACCAACTCAAATTAAACAAGAAATGTGTTACAACTTCGGATGATAGCGAGCTAAGTACAAGGATCACTATAGTGTATTGTGTAGAAAATGTGTGTAATCGCTAAGTGTGTTAGCGAGAGCTGATGAGAGCGGTTGTACGAGTGTGTGTGTAGCCAAAAATAGCCAAGTGTCCTAAAAAATAGCTCGCTACCCCCTTATAATTAGAAAAAATCTAGCCTAACAAACTGTTTGCAAATTGTGCAAGTCCTCCACGACTCCATAACGTCCATTTCTGGCAAAGCACGTGCGGAATAGACTTAGAATATTCTCCAGGAATATCGCCAAGACCAAGTCCAAATTGATATTCCTGCAAAACAATTACGAATTCAAAGTAGACAATCGTTAGTACAGGGATCCTTATAGTGATCCATGATCCTGATCCTGCAACACTTCTGAGGATCACTACTTATTACAGAAGTAAGGATCACCAAATAGGATAACACTTAAGGATCACAGGTCATTCAGAAATCCACCCCTAACAATTGCCCCCAAAATATAAGGAGTAATATTGTAAATAAACGAGTTGTATTTTGTCGATCTTATCCACAACAAACTAACGGATAAATAGCCGTTAAGATCGAACTAGCCGTTGGAATCCTGACGTCACTGAGGTGATTATCCTGCAGAATCATTATTATAAATGGGAGTTAGAGATAGGGATCAGTCAGCATTCAAATTCAAGAGAACTCCCTTTAAATTCTCATCCGACGATCAAACAGGTAACTCTTTCCCTTTTCTTCTTTTACGTTTTCTTCCTCTGTTCATCTTTCTCCACCTCCTTCAAATCAAGATGATGCTGATATCCTCACCAGCCAAGGATCATAAGAAGGAAAGTCCTCTCAAGAGCCAGGGGATCATTGAAGATTCGGTGAAAGAAATATGTTGTTTCTCTGATCCACAAATAGACAGAATTCGCCACTGTTTCCCGGCAAACACCATTTTCTAACCATTTGATCCCATCGTTTTAAGCGATTATGTCTCTGAAACTTGGATAGCCTTCCCAGTCACACCTTTCATAATAGGATATTCATATCCCTTCCCTGAATTCACCCAATCCTTTTTCTCCCTTACCGGCATCTCCTACATCCAGGCTATGCCAATGATCTGGAGGGTCTTGTACACCCTTGAAAGGATCATCGAGCAGGAAGGGATCGACCTAGGAATGTCGGAGTTGGCTGAGATGTATGATCTCACAACGTTTGGATTCCACCGATATCTATTCAAGCGTAAACCCGGAAAAGAACATCCCATCTTTAAAGCTACTAAAAACGATACCAACTGGAAACGGCGGTTCTTCTTCGTCAGAAGGGATTCTATCCCGGATGGAAAGGATTTGCCTAGGAAATGGAGCACTCATGGTAGGATAGGAGGATCCTTAGAAGGATCACTAAGTAAGCTCATTTCTGATAATGATTACTAATATGCTTTTGTTTCTTTTGTACAGCTATCACATTCTCGCATATTATCCCTTCAGCTGCCACCAAGGGGAGACTTGCTGCTTTTAGAAGACTCGGTCCTGAAACAAGATCATTCAAGACAATCACCCAGGATTCTCAAGAGGTATCCTCAGGCTCTGTCACCATGTCAAGTAAGTATCATGTACTTTTTATATTCAAATGTTTAAATAAATAGTTATATATGAATAGAATAAGGACACTTATCTGTTTTGGGTGTGTAGGCGCTGGAAAGTCATCAAGATCTGCTTCCAAATTTAGTGTCACTGAGCTTGACACTGTACGATCCTCCAAGAAGAAGCTTCCTGCTAGCCCAACTGCTTCGATCCCCAAGGCACCCGTTAAAGGAAGGGGTGGCAAGAAAAGAAAAGCCTCTGATGTTGAGGATCTGCAAGGTCTGCCCCTGATCCGCCACCAGTTCCTTGAATACTTCAACGATGTAAGGATCCTTGTCCCTGCTTTAGGTATCCAGCTTATTTGAGGATCACCTATTCTTGAACTGTTCTTTATCTTCTTTGCAGAAATTTGCTGAGATTGAAGACTACGTTGGGCATGTCGAGGAGCAGGACAAGAAGATTGCTGACCTCCAACAAGTCGCATTGCTCAAGGATCTTAAGCTTGCTGACCTCCAAAAGGACCTCCAAAATGCCAAAGATGAAACAGCCAAGGTTCTGATCAATGCTGACTACGAGAAGCATGAGATCACCCAGGATGCTAAAGTCTCTGCTGCCATAGCGATGTACAAGACCAAATTGCAGAAGGCCTTGGAAGCTCAGGATCCTGACTTCGACAGGAGCACCTGGGATGTGGAAGGCTGGAAGGCAAGGCTGGCTGAGCTGGATGACGAGGAGGAGGCTGAGGAGATCCTGACGATCGAGGCTGGAGGCAGTGGCAAGGATCATGGTGGTGAAGCTAGTGGAGCTGGAGATGGTGATGCAGCGAAGGTGTAGGCTGCTTGAATGGGCGATGAAGGACATTTCTAGTCGTAGCCGGAGCCCATTTTTTAGTTTGGTTATGGTTTTTTGTTTTGATGGTGTTTTGATAAACAATGGTTAGTCTGTACTTGAACAATAGTAATTAGGGTTGAGGATCATGGATGATCCTTTGAACAATAGGTAGGATTACAAATGGTGGAGGGATCCTCTGTTTGGGGGATGAAGCCATTGTGATCCTGCCGTCTTTAATTTCCTGCACTTGTTAGACCTATGAACAATGGACACCCTTTGCAAACCCATGTGGACGGGCCACGCTTTGATGGTAGAAACGTGGGTTGGCAATTTTGACAACCTAAAAAGGGTTTAAACTTTTGTGAATAAAATGACTTTAACTTTTTGGCTATATCCTGTGTTGATATCCTTATGGTTATTTTATTTTTCAATCTATTGTGATGTTCATGTTGTTTAAACTTATCAAGTAAGGAAAAATTTAAAAAATATCCCTTAAGAGTTAAGGATATGATTAAGGATCACATAAAAAATAGTTTAAGGATCATAAGTTCAGTTGTCAAAGGATAAGTGTCATTTAAATATATAATGAATAAAATCAAAATAGTTAAGGATCATACCTGAGAATCCAAGTTAGGATCCTATCATTTAACAGTTAAAATTAGGATAACCCAAGATACAAACGTTAGTTGAAAGTAAGGATCAAGAATCCTTAGTCATTTATCTTCACAAACCTGAAATAAGATAGTACTTGGGACTGAGCCAATATAAGATAAATGTTAGTAACTGGGGACAAGCCCAATATACTGGGGACAAGCCCAAAGGATAACTGGGGACGAGCCTAAAGGATAACTGGGGACAAGCCCAAAGGATAACTGGGGACAAGCCCAAAGGATCGTATGTAAACTGGAGTATGGCCCTCACTGGCGACTATCCAAACTTAGTGACATGAAAATGCCAAAACGTTAGAAACCTTAGGAACGGATGTATGGTACGTCTACCATTATACGTAGGATCCTGAATATAGCCAGTACAATGAAATTGTCAGCCCCTAAAGCGGGTACTGGTCCCATTGCCATGAACTATACCAGGATCATCGTGCGCTACTGGCGAAACTGGGGACAGGCCCAAACTGGTTGCTTTTGTGGATAACTATCCTTTTGCTAAGAGTATCTGAACCTTCAAAACTCAGAATCAAGTAAAAGGAGGATAAAGGATGCAGGATCCTTATCCTTGTAAGAGAATAAAAAGAATGAAATAGTTTGAGATTGGAATGTTACCAGAAAGAGGATCATCTATCAGTAGGGATCCTTCAAGGATACTTGTCTGGTAAGGATCACGGATCATTATCACATGAAATATTTCTTCAAATGGACAGCATTCCAAGCTCTTGGTAGCAAATCACCTTCCATTGTTAGCAATCGATATGCCCCCTTTCCTGCTTCAGCTTCAATCAAATAGGGGCCTTCCCACTTTGGTGCTAGCTTTCCATCAGCAGGATTGGTGGTGTTTTGAAATGCTTTCCTTAATACCATATCCCCAACTTGGAATTTCCTAAGCCTGACATTTTTGTTGTAAGCTCCAACCATCCTTATCCTTGCCAAATCCCTGATTTCTTCTATAGTATCCAGGTCTTGAACCAAGTTCTCATCATTTTCCTCAGGATCACGAATGCTTGTTCTTGCAGTTGGAACCACCATCTCTGTATGGATCACTGATTCTGCCCCAAATACCAAAGAAAATGGAGTTTGGCCTGTAGCATTCTTGGGAGTTGTCCTATCAGCCTAAAGCACATAAGGTAGTTCTTCTGCCCATTTTCCTTTCTTGGATCCAAGCTTCTTCTTCAAATTGTTGATGATGATCTTGTTGGATGACTCTGCCTGACCATTAGCTTGTGGATGGACTGGTGTTGATGTTATCATCTTAATCCCCCAACTGTCACAAAACTTAGTGGTTCTATTCCCAATAAATTGGGATCCATTATCACAAATAATCTCAGAAGGGATACCAAATCTAGTAATAATGTTTCTCTTAATAAAGGATATAACTTCCTTTTCTCTGACTTGAGCAAAGGCTTCAGCCTCTATCCACTTAGAGAAGTAATCAGTCATAGCAAGCATGAATACTTTTCCACCAGGTGCCTTAGGAAGCTTTCCCACTATATCCATTCCCCATCTCATGAATGGCCAAGAAGAGGATATAGGATGCAAGAGCTCTGCTGGTTGGTGAAGGATATTACTATGCCTCTGACAAGGATCACACCTCTTGGCATACTCCACAGCATCCTTCTTCATAGTGGGCCAATAGTATCCTGTCCTCAGGATCCTTGAGAATAATGCCCTGCCCCCAGTGTGGTTTCCACAATCTCCTTCATGGAAATCCTTTAGGACTTCTTGAATTTCAGGATCCTCAATGCATCTTAAATATGGTCCTGCAAGAGATCGTTTATACAACATATTATTTAATATTGTAAATTGAGATACCTTAATTTTGAAAGCCCTTGGGTTTTCTCCTGTAGGGATTTCTCCATGTTGTATGTATCTCATGATTGGGAGTATCCATGATCCTGAATGAGATTGGGTATCATCACTAGGGATGATTGCAGAATCTTCTCCTATCTCCATAGCTACATGATCCTTGATAGCAGGGGTCAGGATATGGATAATAGGGATCTTGATATCCTTAGGAATGTTCAAAGATGATCCTAGATTGGCTAATGCATCAGCTTCTGCATTCTCTTCCCTTGGTATCTGTGTCAAACTAAAGGATACAAAAGAGAGTGCCAATTCTTTGACTATCTCCAAATATTTGATTAGCTTTTCACCTTTAACAGCATAGGATCCATTAAAGTGATTAGTGATCAATAAAGAATCTACATGTACCTCAAGATACCTGATGCTCATGCGCTTTGCAATTTGCAAACCAGCTATTAAGGCTTCATATTCAGCCTCATTGTTGGTAGTTTGAAATTCACAAGCTATGGAATGGGGTATTATGTCCCCCTGTGGCGATTTTAGTAGTATTCCAAGCCCTGTTCCATTTACATTGGAGGATCCATCAGTGAACAGTATCCAAGGATCCTTGGTTTCTTCAAGCTGTTGGACTTCTAGTTCAGCCTCCTTTTGCAAATCACTACTAAAATCTGCCACAAAGTCAGCTAAGGCTTGGGATTTGATGGCAGTCCTTGGTTCATATCTTATATCATATGCACTCAACTTCACTGCCCACTTAGCCATCCTTCCTGACATTTCAGGTTTCCTGAGAACATTCTTAATTGGAAAATTAGTTTTAACAATGATGGCATGAGTCTCAAAATAATGTCTTAATTTAGTAGATGCCATAATTAATGCAAGGATAAGTTTTTCTAAATGTGAATACCTGGATTCAGCATCAAGTAAGCTCTTACTTACATAATAAACAGGATGTTGTGTACCTTGGTGATCCTTAACAAGGACCGCACTTACTACTTTTGAGGATACCGCCAAGTATAAGGATAACACATCTCCCTTTTCTGGTTTCATCAAGGCTGGGGCTGAGGATAGGTAATCCTTAAGAGCTTTAAGGGCACTTTCATGCTTTTGAGTCCATTCAAATTTCTTGTTCTTCCTCAAGATGTCATAGAACTCCTTGCATTTATCTAAGGATTTGGATATGAATCTGTTCAAGGCTGTGATCCTGCCAGTCAACCTTTGGACATCCTTAGCATTGGCAGGAGATTTGATATTCACAATAGCCTTAATTTGCTCTGGACTTGCTTCAATGCCCCTCTTTGTCACCATATATCCTAAGAATTTTCCTGCCCTTACACCAAAATGACACTTGGAAGGATTAAGTTTCATATTATATTTATCAAGGATATTGAACGCTTCCTCCAAGTGTTTAAGATAATCCTCAGCTTTCTTGGACTTAACCACCATGTCATCAATATAGACTTCCATAGTGTGTCCAATTTGCTCCTTGAACATCATATTGACTAGCCTTTGATAAGTAGCACCTGCATTCCTTAATCCAAATGGCATAGCAATATAACAGTATATACCAGTTGGGGTCATAATGGCTGTATCCTCTTGATCGGATGGTTCCATCAGAATTTGTTGAAATCCAGATGAAGCATCCATAAAGGTTAACAACTCATGACCCGCGGTAGCATCCACCATGGAGTCAAGTGGGGTAATGGGAAAGGATCCTTGGGACTTGCCTTGTTTAAATCTGTAAAATCGACACATACCCTCCACTTTCCATTTTTCTTTTGAACAACAACCACATTGGCCAACCATCTTGGATACTTAACCTCTCTTATCATACCTGCTCGAAGTAGCTTATCTACCTCTTCCTGGATAATAGCATTTCTTTCAGGTGCAAACTTCCTCCTCTTTTGATGAATTGGCTTGAATGACCTGTCAATGCCAAGTTTGTGAGTAATTATATCTTTAGATATACCTGTCATGTCTTCATGTTTCCAGGCAAAGGTGGTTTTCCTTTTTTTGAGAAAGGATACTAGCTCCCGTTCAATATCGCTAAGGATCCCTGACCCTATGAAGATCTTGGATTCAGGATCATCAGGATCCATGAGGATTTCTTTCAAATCCTGTTCTCTTACCTCCAAGACATCTCTTGAAGGATACTTTAATTGCTATTGCTCCCTTGGTCTTGAGGCTGGTTTCATTGATGAGGTATAGCAATTCTTAGCCTCCTGTTGATCACTCTCAATTTTCACCACTCCCTATGGACTTGGAAGCTTTACACACTGATGATAGGTGGATGGGACTGCCTTCATATCATGTATCCATGGCCTGCCAAGGATAACATTACAACACGATAAGTAATCAATAACACAAAACTTTTGATAAGAATGCAATCCTTCAATATAGATTGGGAGTTTGATGTCCCCCAATGTATTCTTTGTTTCTCCACTGAATCCCACTAGTACTGAGGATCTTGGGATAATATCAGACTCTGGGATATTCATTTTCTTGAGAACATCCAGCTGAATGATGTTCACAGAGCTTCCTCCATCTATAAGGATCTTGCGAACAAAGTGGTTAGAAATAAACAAAGTAATAACAAGACCGTCATGATGAGGATCCTGGATGTCAACACGATCCTCCTCATCAAAAGTAATGACTTTATCCTGGGTGACAACGGAGGTCCGGACGGGTCTGTTTCCATTATCCATCTTGGTTTCCTTAGCGTGTCTTTTTGCTGCTGAGAAGGATGTACCACAGATGTCTGATCCACCGGATATGAAATTTATGACTTGTGCATCTGCTGGAGGAGCTGGAGCCCTTTCCGGGATCCTTTCAGGATCCTGGGTCCTTGACTTCTTTTGTCCCAAGAGTTCCTTTAAATGCCCCTTGCTCAACAAGTAACCAATTTCCTTTCTAAGTGCAATACACTCTTCAGTGAGATGCCCAAAATCCTCATGATATGCACACCACTTGGATTTATCCTTTGTAGCAGCTGGTTTATCACTTTTCCTTGGCCACCTAGCTTTCTCACCTAGATTCTGCATTGCAAGGATTAGTTCATTGTTATCAACAGAAAAACAATATTCAAAAATAGGAGGATAATCCTCGTTATCCTCTTCTTGTTCCACTGCGTGCACATTCTGGTTATCAGATCTGTTGTAGGACTTAGATTTGTTGTTCTTGAAGTAGGATCCTTGTTTATCCAGTTTTGAGGATCCTGTCAATCTGTCTTGGATCCTTTTGTCATCCTCTAGGCGGATGAACCTAAGGGCCCTAGTCCTTACTTCATCAAGATTCCTGCAAGGTGTCATAACAAGATCATCATAGAATAACGAATCCCTAAGCAATCCCATTTTAAAGGCTTCTACAGCCGTAGCAATATCCAAATTAGGAATATCTAAGGATTCTTTACTAAACTTAGTGATATAATCTCTAAGTGATTCATTTTGACCTTGTGTTACCCTATATAAATCACTAGTTAATCGTTCAAACTTTCTACTACAAGAGAATTGACTATTGAACAAGTTAACTAAATTAGCAAATGAAGTAATAGAATAAGGGGGAAGACTTAGCAGCCATTTAAGAGCAGATCCTGTAAGTGTGGATCCAAATCCCTTGCACAGACATGCTTCTTTCAACCTTTCAGGAATTGGATTGATCTCCATCCTCTCCCTGTACTGAGCTACATGCTCTTCTGGATCCGTTGAACCATCATATAGCTTCATTGATGGTATCTGGAATCTTTTAGGTATCTCAGCATCACATAAAGGTGGTGCAAAACGAGATATCCTATGGCTACCATCCGCAATCTCAGGAATGGGTTTAACCACTCCTGGTACACTGGATATCATATCCTTAAGCTTCTGTAGCTCCCTAGCCATGGCCTGATTGATACCTGTATCCTGCATAAAGCCATGGTTAGTGTTATATAAATTATTAAAAGTGTTACCTCCCCCAGGGTTCGAGTTTGGAATTGCGGATGTGAATCCATCTTGTCGAGACTCTGGCATGATTGAAGGACCAGAGGAGGCGATGGTCTGAATTGGTATGAAGTCTCCTTGATGAACGTCCGAGTTCTGAGGCTGCATACTTCTCAAGGATCCTTGATTTTGAAGGAGGTTGGATCCTTGGAATTGAGATGATCCTCGAACCTGAAAGGATCCTGGGACCAGGGAGGATCCTTGAACAAGGGAGGATCCTGGGACCAAAGAGGATCCTGGGACCTGCGAGGATCCTTGGATCTGGGAGGATCCTTAGACCTGGGAGGATCCTTGGACTTAGGAGGATCCTTGGACCTGGGAGGATCCTTGGACCTGTGAGGATCCTTGGATCTGGGACGATCCTTGGACCTGGGAGGATCCTTGGACCTGGGAGGGTCCTTGTACTGCATGCATTCCCACATATCCTCTTGACGTGAAGTATCCCTGATGCTGAGAGGAGGATCCTGATGGCTGAGAAGAGGATTCCTGCGGCTGGAAGTAAGAGCCAAATGCCTGACTCATTGTTGTTGTTCCATAACGCCTTCCTGGTAGTTCACCCAAGTATTGCACGTCCGGAACTGCTGAGTGTTGGGAAGTTATGACTGGAGTGTTGAAGTTCAGCGACCTTGGCATCAGAGGGGAGTGATCCTCCACTGATTTCTTCTGTTTCTTGATCTCATCGATCTCCCGGAGGATCCTTTCATTGGTTTTATCCTGCTCTTGTGCATGATTCCTCATCTGCAAAATCAGGGCATAAAGATCATTAGTAGTAGGATTAGTTGAAACAGAAGAAGTAGGTGGTTTTTGGAAAATAGGAGTTGGTTTCTTCGCAGCATTCTCAGCATTCTTCTGGGATCCAGAAGGTGGTGGAGGCAAAGGAGGAACGCCTTGTGAAGAACTGAATGAAGGCATCAAACTTAAAGTATTCTTCACTGAGGAAGCCATCTGTTTGGTTGTAGCGAACCGAAATGACCTCGAAAATACGAATCTTTCTAGGAATAAAGCACCAATTGCCCCACGGTGGGCGCCAAACTGTTTTGGTCAAAAATCAAGCAATGACAATGTAACCAAACTTTCTGTTGTGGGGTATGATGCTTGAATTGATGAACAACAATAAGGATCACTATAAAATGTAATGAACAAGTGACACAAAGATTTATACGAGGAAAAAGCCCTTGATCAATGAATGATCTCCGGCATAAAAAACCTCGGGTGATGGAAACTACCGATCACCAACTCAAATTAAACAAGAAATGTGAACTTCGGATGATAGCGAGCTAAGTACAAGGATCACTATAGTGTATTGTGTAGAAAATGTGTGTAATCGCTAAGTGTGTTAGCGAGAGCTGATGAGAGCGGTTGTACGAGTGTGTGTGTAGCCAAAAATATCCAAGTGTCCTAAAAAATAGCTCGCTACCCCCTTATAATTAGAAAAAATCTAGCCTAACAAACTGTCCGCAAATGGTGCAAGTCCTCCACGACTCCATAACGTCCATTTCTGGCCAAGCACGTGCGGAATAGACTTAGAATATTCTCCAGAAATATCGCCAAGACCAAGTCCAAATTGATATTCCTGCAAAACAATTACGAATTCAAAGTAGACAATCGTTAGTACAGGGATCCTTATAGTGATCCATGATCCTGATCCTGAAACACTTCTGAGGATCACTACTTATTACAGAAGTAAGGATCACCAAATAGGATAACACTTAAGGATCACAGGTCATTCAAAAATCCAACCCTAACACTTGCTATGTCTGATTACTTCTCCAAGTGGATAGAGGCTGAAGCCTTTGCTCAAGTCAGAGAAAAAGAAGTGATATCCTTTATTAAAAGAAACATTATTACTAGATTTGGTATCCCTTCTGAAATTATTTGTGATAATGGATCCCAATTTATTGGGAATAGAACTACTAACTTTTGTGACAGCTGGGGGATTAAGATGATAACATCAACACCAGTCCACCCACAAGCTAATGTTCAGGCAGAATCGTCCAACAAGATCATCATCAACAATTTGAAGAAAAAGCTTGGATCCAAGAAAGGAAAATGGGCAGAAGAACTACCTTATGTACTTTGGGCTGATAGGACAACTCCCAAGAATGCTACTGGCCAAACTCCATTCTCTTTGGTATTTGGAGCAGAATCAGTGATCCCTACAGAGATGGTGGTTCCTACTGCAAGAACAAGCATTCGTGATCCTGAAGAAAATGCTGAAAACTTGGTTCAAGACTTGGACACTATAGAAGAACTCAGGGATTTTGCAAGGATAAGGATGGCTAGTTATCAACAAAGGATGGCTGGAGCCTACAACAAAAATGTCAGGATCAGGAAATTCCAAGTTGGTGATATGGTGTTAAGGAAAGCATTTCAGAATACCACCAATCCTGCTGATGGAAAGTTGGCACCAAAGTGGGAAGGCCCTTACTTGATCGAAGCTGAGGCAGGAAAGGGGGCATATCGATTGCTAACAATGGAAGGTGATTTGCTACCAAGAGCTTGGAATGCTGTCCACTTGAAGAAATACTTCATGTAATAAGGATCAATGATCCTTACCCGACAAGTATCCTTGAAGGATCCTTACAGGACAGAGGATCCTCATTTTGGTAATATTCTAATATCAAACTATTTCATTCTTTAATTATCTTATATAAGGATAAAGATCCTGCATCCTTTATCCTCCTTTCACCTGATTCTAAGTTTTGAAGGTTCAGGTATCCTTGACAAAGGATTGAGTATCCACAGAAGTATCCAGTTATTTGGGCTTGACCCCAGTTATTTGGGCTTGACCCTAGTTATTTGGGCTTGACCCCAGTTATTTGGGCCTGACCCCAGTTTGGGCATGTCCCCAGTTTCGCCAGTAGCGCACGATGATCCTGGTATAGTTCATGGCAATGGGACCAGTACTCGCTTTAGGGGCTGACAATTTCATTGTACTGGCTGTATTCAGGATCCTACGTATAATGGTAGACGTACCATACATCCGTTCCTAAGGTTTCTAACGTTTTCACATTAGCTAAGGTTTCGGCATTTTCATGTCACTAAGTTTGGATAGTCGCCAGTGAGGGCCATACTCCAGTTTACACACGATCCTTTGGACTTGTCCCCAATTATCCTTTGGGCTTGTCCCCAGTATATTGGGCTTGTCCCCAGAATTGTTGGGCTTGTCCCCAGTTACTAACTCTTATCCTATATTGGCTTAGTCCCAAGTTGTATCCTATTTCAGGTTTTTGAAGCTAAACAACCAAGGATCCTTGATCCTTACCTTCTATTAAGGTTTGTCTTTTGGTTATCTTGATTATAAGTGTTAAAGGTTAGGATCCTAACTTGGATTCTCAGGTATGATCCTTAATTACTTTGATTTTATTTATTATTTACATGAGTGACCCTTATCCTTTGACAACTGAACTTATGATCCTTAAACTACACTACTTTTCAGAACTTGTCGACTATAGGATATGTGATCCTTGATCATATCCTAAACTTTTTGAGGATATCTATTAAATTTTTTCTTCTATACTTAATAAATTCAGACAAAATGTATATCACAACAATTGAAAAGTAAAGTATTCACAAGGATAACAACATGGGAAATAGCCAAAAAGTTAAGGTTTTATTTGTTCACAAAACGTTAAACCCTTCAAGGTTGTCAAAATTGCCAACCCACGTTTCTACCAGCAAAACGTGGCCCGTCCACATGGGTTGGCAAAGGGTGTCCATTGTTAACGGGTCTTAAGAGTGCAGGAAATAAAAGATGGCAGGATAACGGGTGGCTTCATCCCCCAAACAGAGGATCCATCCACTACCCATTATCCTACCTATTGTCTGAGGATCTATGATCCATAACCCTAGAAACTATTGTTCGAGTACAAACCAACATTGTTTCAAAACACCATAACCAAAAAACTACCAAGTCCTAAAAAATGGGCTCCGGCCACGTCTAGAAATATCCATCATCGCCCATTCCAGCAGCTCAAATCTTTGCTGCATCACCATCACCTTCACCAGCTCCTCCAGCTCCGGCATCACCCACATGATCCTTAACCCCACTGCTGCCAGCCTCGATTGCTAAGACCTCACCAGCCTCTTCTTCGTCATCCAGCTCAGCCAATCTAGCCTTCCAGCCCTCTATGTCCCAGTTGCTCTTGTCAAAGTTAGGATCCTGAGCTTCTTGGGCCATCTGCAACTTGGTTTTGTACATAGCAATGGCAGCGGAGACTTTAGCATCATTTGTGATTTCAGCCTTCTCCTGATCAGCAGTGATATGAGCCAGGACAAGTTCCCTCTTCACCAGATTGACATCGTTTTCGAGGGAGGCAATCTTCTGATCCTTGGCCAGCATGATCTTTTGGAGGTCCAAACACTTTAGCTCAACCTCTTCAAGACTCCCTACGTAATCTTAGATTTCAGCAAATTTCTGCAAAAGAAAGGATACAATTCAGGATCCCTTAACCTCAATATGGAAGGATCATGTACAAGAATCACATTTAAGGATCAGCTATTCTCACCTTAGCAACGTATTCCTCGAACTGATGCTGGATCAGAGGCAGACCTTCAAGGGTATCAGCAGTCTTCCTTTTCTTTCTGCCCTTTCCCTTAGAAGTGGTTGCCTTGGGGATCGTGACGGATGGACTGGCAGCAGGCTTCTTCTTTGCGGATCGGACAGCATCAAGGTCAGTAACACTGAAACGAGTAGCAGACTTCGATGATTTTCCAGCACCTACACATCCAAAACAGATAAGTATCCTTATTTCATTTTAATTTAAACATTTAGTTATGCACAAAATGGGATACTTACTTGACATCGTAACAGAGCCTGAGGATACTTCTTGAGAATCCTGGGTATTTGCTTGAAATGATCTTATTGCAGGATCAAGTTTTCGGAAAGCAGCGAGCCTCTCCTTGGTGGCAGGCGATGGAATAATATGCGAAACAGAGACAGCTGCACAAAAGAAACATAAGGATGTTAGTGATCCTCAGCAGAAACAAGGTTATCCTGTGATCCTTCTAAGGGTCCTCTATCCTACCGTGGATGGCCCACTTTCTTGGTAGATCCTTCCCATCAGGGATGGAATCCCTTCTGACAAAGAAGAATCGCCTTTTCCAGTTGGTGTCATTCTTAGTGGTTTTGAGGATGGGCTTTTCTTCACCGGGTTTGTGTTTGAATAGATATCGATGAGATCCATGGGTCACAAGGTCGTACATTTCTGCTAACTCTGACATTCCCAGATCAATACCTTCATGCTTAATGATTCTTTCAAGGGTATACAAGACCCTCCACATCATTGGCATCGCTTGGATGTAGGAGATGCCGGTGAGAGAGAAGAAAGATTGGGTGAAATCAGGAAAAGGATACGAGTATCCTATCGTAAATGGGGTGACCGAAAAAGCTACCCAGGTTTCAGAAATAAAGTCGCTTAGGACGATGGGGTCAAAAGCTTTAAAAACGGTGCTCGCTGGAAAACAATGGCGAATCCTATCTGTTTTGGTCAAAAAATCTAATGAGGATAATGCAACCAAACTCTTAGTTACGGGGTATGATGCTTTAAATGTAGAACAATGATAAGGATCACTTCAAGGTAAATTGCACAAACGACACAAGGATTTATAAGGGGAAAAAGCCCTTGATCAAGAGTTGATCTCCGGCACAAAAAACCCCGGGTGATGGAAACTACCGATCACCAAGCTCAAATAAATCAATAAATGTTTACAACTTCGGATAGTAACGAGCTAGGTACAAGGAACACTATTGTGAGATGTGTAAAAGTGAGTGAAAACTAATAAGTGTTCGTCGAGAGCTTCAAGAATGCGATTGTATGAGAGTGTGTGTAGCTGAAAATGGCTAAGTGTTCTAATTCTAGCTCGTCACCCCTTTAAAAATAGAAGTTAGCTACAATAACAAACTATCCGACTTTTGTGCCAAGCTCCCACGTTCTCCACAACGTCCATTTCCAGTCAAACGTGTGCGAAATACCCGTGGAATATTCCATAGTAACGTTGCCAAGACCAAGTCAAGCTTGTTACTCCTGCGAAGTAATACAAAACACAAACAAACAATCGTCAGTATGAGGATCCTTAAAGTGATCCATTATCCTGATCCTGAAGCTCTTCTGAGGATCACTATCTGTCACAGAAGTAAGGATCATTAATTAGGATAACGAATAAGGATCACTAATTGTTAGAAAATCCTCCCCTAACAATTGCCCCCAAAATATAAGGAGTGAAATGTTAAATAAGCGAATTATATTTTCGTGATCTTATCCGCAACTAACTATCGTAAATATAGCCGTTATTGTAGAACTATCTGTTGCAACCATGACGTCACAGAAGTGACAACCCTGCACAATCATGATTATAAATAGGAGATAGAGATAGGATCAAATGCATTTAAAATTTCAGAGAGACTCCCTTTATAACTGCATTCCGAAGATAAACAGGTATTCTCTCTTCATCTTCTTCCTTCTCTTGCTCTGTTTTCCGTTTCTTTTCACCATTCTATCAAAGATGTTGCTCCGGAATTCCCCAGCTAAGGATCACCCGAAAAACAGCCCACCGAAAAGCCAGGGGATCATCGAAGATTCCATAAAAGAACGCTACTGTTTCAATGATGCACAGATTGATAGGATCCGCCACTGCTTCCCGGCGAACACCGAGTTCAGACCTTTTGATCCCAATGCCCTGAGTGATCATATTTCCGACAAGTGGGTTGCTTTTCCTGTCACTCCGTTCACCATAGGCTATACATATCCTTTTCCAGCCTTCACCCAATCTTTCTTTTCCCTAACCGGCATCTCTTATATCCAAGCCATGCCGATGATTTGGAGGGTTTTGTATACCCTTGAAAGGATCATCGAGCAGGAAGGGATAGACCTAGGAATGTCAGAGCTGGGAGAGCTGTATGATCTTACTACCTTTGGTTCTCATCGTTATTTGTTTAAACGTAAGCCTGGTGAGGAACACCCGATCTTCAAAGCCACCAAGAACGATGCTAATTGGAAGCGGCGTTTCTTTTTCGTCAAGAGAGATTCTATTGAGGATGGAAAGGATCTACCCAAGAAATGGGCTACCCATGGTAGGGTGGAGGATCCTGAGAAGGATCACCAGAAACTTTCTTTTGATGTAAGGATCACTTATATTTTTGCTTTCTTGTTATGCAGCTATCACCGTCTCACACCTCAGATTGTCTCCTGCTGCTAAAGAGAGACTCATCGCTTTCAAGAAACTTGATCCTGAAGCAAGAACTTTCAAGACAACAACCCAAGATTCTCAGGAGGTATCCTCAGGCTCTGTCACGATGTCAAGTAAGTATCTTTGTTTAAAATTTAAATAAATAGTGAAATATAAGTTAAGTGAAGATACTTATCTTGTTTTGGTTGTGTAGGTGCTGGAAAATCCACCAAGCCTGCTTCTCAATTCGACACGGCTGACCTTGATTCTGTTAGAACCAGGAAGAAAAGGTCCACTACTAGTCCTAGCATCTCCATTCCCAAGGCACCCACTAAAGGAAGGGGTGGCAAAAAGAGAAAGACCTCCGAGGCTGAGGATTTGCAGGGTCTGCCTCTGATCCGTCACCAATTCCTTGAGTACTTCAATGATGTAAGGATCACTGTATCTGCCTGTATATCCTGCTGGCATATCCTGCTGACATATCCTGCTGATTTGAGGATCACTTGGTCCTGACCTTATCTTTTATCTCTTTTGCAGAAATTCGCTGAGATTGAGGACTATGTGGGGAACGTCGAGGAGCAGGACAAGAAGATTGCTGACCTCCAACAGGTTGCAGTGCTTAAGGACCTCAAAATTGCTGATCTTCAGAAGGAACTCCAAGATGCCAAGACTAAGACGGCTAAACTCCTGATTGACCTTGACTATGAAAAGCATGATCTCATAGAAGGTGCAAAGGTCTCTGCTGCCATCACAATGTATCAGACAAAACTGAAGATGGCCCAGGAAGCTCAAGATCCTAACTTTGACAAAAGCAGCTGGGATGTTGAGGGCAGGAAAGCAAGGTTGGCTGATCTTGAAGATGATGAGGAGACTGAGGAAGTTTTGGCGATTGAGGCTGGAGGCAAGGGTGAAGGTGGTGAAGCAAGTGGAGCCGGAGGTGGTGATGCAGGGAAGGTTTAGGATGCATGATTGGGCGATGATGGAAACTTCTAGACATAGCCGGAGCCCAATTTTTTTTTTAGTTTGATGGTTGTTTTGTTTGAACAATTTGATGGTTTGTACTGAACAATAGTTTTTAGGATTAAGGATCATGTATGATCCTTTGGACAATAGGCAGGATTGCAAATGGTGGAGGGATCCTCTGTTTGGGGGATGAAGCCATTGTGATCCTGCCGCCTTTATATTCCTGCACTACTTTTGAACTTATTATCATGGACACCCTTTACCTACCCCAGCGGACGGGCCACGTTTTGCTGGTAGATGCTCGGGGTAGGTAATTTTGATAACCTTTTAAGGGTTAGTCTTTTGTTAATAAATAAAATCTTAACCTTTTGTCGCTTATCTTGTGTTGTTATCCTTTTGTTTCTTTAATTCTCCTTTGTTTTGATGCACATTTATTGAATAAACAATTTTGAATAAGTCAGATTGAAAATGTTTAGGACATGATCCACGATCAAATATCCTATAGTTAAAGAATCCCAAAAAGCAATATATTTTAAGGATCACAAGTCTAGTTGTCAAATTTTAAGGGTTATTCAAATAAATAATGAATAGAATTAAAAATAGTTAAGGATCATACCTGAGGATCCAAGTTAGGATCCTAACCATAATAAGGATAACTATAAGATAAACCTTAGAGAGAAGTAAGGATCAAGGATCCCTAGTTGCTTATCTTCAAGGACCTGAAATAGATCATAACTTGGGACTAAGCCAATATAAGATAAGAGTTAGCAACTGGGGACAAGCCCAAGGATAACTGGGGACAAGCCCAAGGATAACTGGGGACAAGCCCAAGGATCGTATGTAAACTGGAGTATGGCCCTAACTGGCGACTATCCAAACTTAGTGACACGAAAATGTCAAAACCTTAGCTAACGTGAAAACGTTAGAAACCTTAGGAACGGATGTATGGTACATCTACCATTATACGTAGGATCCTAGGTATAGCCAGTACAATGGAATTATCAGCCCCTAAAGTGAGTACTGGTCCCACTGCCTTGAACTATACCAGGATCATCATGCGCTACAGGCGGAACTGGGGTCAAGCCCAAATAACTGGGGTTAAACCCAAAGGACGGATTGCTTCTGCAGATAACCAATACTTTGCTAAGGATTCCTGAACTTTCAAAACTTAAAATCACGTGAGAGATGGATAAAGGATACATGACCCTTATCCTTATATGAGAAAATAAAGAAATGAAATAGTTCAAGATTAGGATATTACCAAAGTAAGGATCACCGACACTTTAAGGATCCTTTAAGGATATCCCTAACGTAAGGATCATCTGTGCTATGAGGATCCTGCTCACATGAAATATTTCTTCAAGTGGACAGCATTCCAAGCTCTTGGTAGCAAATCACCTTCCATGGTTAGCAATCTATATGCCCCCTTTCCTGCTTCAGCTTCAATCAAATAAGGGCCTTCCCATTTTGGAGCCAATTTTCCATCAGCAGGATTGGTGGTATTCTGAAATGCTTTCCTTAATACCATATCTCCAACTTGAAACTTCCTGATCCTGACATTTTTGTTGTAAGCACTAGCCATTCTTTGTTGATAACTGGCCATCCTTATCCTAGCCATATCCCTGATTTCTTCAATAGTATCCAGGTCTTGAGCCAAGTTCTTATCATTTTCTTCAGGATCACGAGTACTTGTTCTAGCAGTTGGAACCACCATTTCTGTTGGGATCACTGATTCTGCCCCAAATACCAAAGAGAATGGCGTTTGACCAGTAGCATTCTTAGGGGTTGTCCTATCAGCCCAAAGCACATAAGGTAGTTCTTCTGCCCATTTCCCTTTCTTGGATCCAAGCTTCTTCTTCAAATTATTGATGATGATCTTGTTGGATGATTCTGCTTGACCATTAGCTTGTGGGTGGACTGGTGTTGATGTTATCATCTTAATCCCCCAACTATCACAAAACTTAGTGGTTCTGCCCCCAATAAATTGGGAACCATTATCACATATAATTTCAGAAGGAATTCCAAATCTAGTTATAATATTTCTTTTAATGAAGGATATAACTTCCTTTTCTCTGACTTGGGCAAAAGCTTCAGCCTCTATCCACTTGGAGAAGTAATCAGTCATAGCAAGCATGAATACTTTTCCACCAGGTGCCTTAGGGAGCTTACCAACTATATCCATACCCCATCTCATAAATGGCCAAGAGGAGGATATAGGATGCAATAATTCAGCTGGTTGATGAAGGATATTACTGTGTCTCTGACAAGGATCACATCTCTTAGCATACTCCACATCATCTCTTTTCATGGTTGGCCAGTAGTATCCTGTCCTCAGGATCCTTGAGAATAATGCCCTGCCCCCAGTGTGGTTTCCACAATCTCCTTCATGGAAGTCTTTTAAAACTTCTTGGATTTCAGGATCCTCAATGCATCTCAAGTATGGTCCTGCAAGAGATCGTCTATACAACATATTATTTAAAATTGTGAATTGAGATACCTTAATTTTGAAAGCCCTAGGGTTTTCTCCTGTAGGAATCTCTCCATGTTGTAAGTATCTCATGATTGCTGAGATCCATGATTCTGATCCTGAATGGGATTGAGTATCCTCACTAGGGATAATTGCAGAATCATTTCCTATCTCCATAGCCACATGATCCTCGATAGCCGGGGTCAGGATATGGATAATAGGGATCTTGATATCCTCAGGGATCTTCAAAGATGATCCTAAGTTAGCCAATGCATCAGCTTCTGTATTTTCTTCCCTTGGTACCTGTGTCAAACTAAAGGAAACAAAAGAGAGTGCCAAATTTTTGACTATGTCTAAATATTTGGTTAGCTTTTCACCTTTAACAGCATAGGATCCATTAAAGTGGTTTGTAATTAACAATGAATCTACATGTACCTCAAGATACCTGATCCCCATATGCTTTGCAATTTGCAAACCAGCAATTAAGGCTTCATATTCAGCCTCATTGTTAGTGGTTTGGAACTCACAAGCTATAGAGTGGGGTATTATGTCCCCCTCTGGCGATTTTAGTAGTATTCCAAGCCCTGTGCCTTTGACATTTGAGGATCCATCAGTATAGAGTATCCAAGGATCCTTGGTCTCCTCTAGCTGCTGGACTTCTAACTCAGCTTCTTTTTGTAAATCACTACTGAAATCAGCCACAAAGTCAGCTAATGCTTTGGATTTGATGGCTGTCCTAGGCTCATATCTTATATCATATGCACTTAGCTTCACTGCCCACTTAGCCATCCTTCCTGACATCTCTGGTTTCCTGAGGACATTCTTAATTGGGAAATTAGTTTTAACAACAATAACATGAGTTTCAAAATAATGTCTCAACTTAGTGGATGCCATAATTAATGCAAGAATAAGCTTTTCAAGGTGTGAATACCCGGATTCGGCATCAAGTAAACTTTTACTTACATAATAGACAGGATGTTGTGTACCTTCGTGATCCTTAACAAGGACCGCACTTACTGCTTTTGAGGATACTGCAAGATACAAGGATAGCACATCGCCTTTTTCTGGTTTCATCAAGGCCGGGGCTGAGGATAGGTAATCTTTGAGAGCTCTTAAGGCATTTTCATGCTTCTCAGTCCACTCAAATTTCTTGTTCTTCCTTAGGATATCATAGAATTCTTTGCACTTCTCTGAGGATTTGGATATAAATCTGTTCAAAGCTGCTATCCTGCCTGTTAGCCTTTGGACATCCTTAGCATTGGCCGGAGATTTGATGTTCACTATTGCTTTGATTTGTTCCGGGCTAGCTTCAATGCCTCTCTTGGTCACCATGTATCCTAAGAATTTACCTGCTTTAACACCAAAGTGACATTTTGAAGGATTAAGCTTCATATTATATTTATCAAGGATATCGAATGCTTCCTCCAAGTCTCTTAGGTGATCCTCAGCTTTTATGGATTTTACCACCATATCATCTATGTAAACCTCCATAGTCTGTCCAATCTGATCCTTGAACATCATATTCACCAGCCTTTGATATGTTGCACCTGCATTTCTTAGTCCGAACGGCATAGCAATATAGCAGTATATACCAGTTGGAGTCATGAACGCTGTATCCTCTTGATCGGATGGTTCCATTTGGATTTGTTGAAATCCAGATGAAGCATCCATAAAAGTTAACAGTTCATGATCCGCAGTTGCATCCACCATGGAGTCAATGTGGGGTAATGGGAAAGGATCCTTGGGACATGCCTTATTTAAATCGGTAAAATCGACACATACCCTCCACTTTCCGTTTTTCTTTTGAACAACAACCACATTGGCCAACCATCTTGGATACTTGACCTCTCTAATCATACCTGCCTGGAGCAATTTCTCTACCTCTTATTGGATAATGGCATTTCTTTCCGGTGCAAACTTTCTTCTCCTTTGATGGATTGGTTTGAAGGACTTATCAATGCCAAGTTTGTGAGTGATTACATCTTTAGATATACCAGTCATGTCTTCGTGTTTCCATGCAAAGGTAGTCTTTCTCCTTTTGAGGAAGGATATAAGGTCTTCCTTCATATCGCCAAGGATCCCTGATCCGATATAGATTTTGGATTCAGGATCATCAGGATCCATGAGGACTTCTACCACATCATGCTCTCTTGCCTCCAAGACATCCCTTGGAGGATACTTTGATTGCTATTGCTCCCCTGACTTCGAGGCTGGTTTCATCGATGAAGTATAGCAATTCTTAGCCTCCTGCTGATCACTATCAATCTTCACTATTCCCCAAGGACTAGGGAGCTTCACACATTGATGGTAGGTAGATGGGACTGCCTTCATATCGTGTATCCAGGGCCTGCCAAGGATAACATTACAACAAGATAAACAGTCAATAACACAAAATTTTTGATATGAGTGTAGGCCTTCGATGTATATTGGGAGTTTAATGTCCCCCAGGGTATTCTTAGTTTCGCCACTAAATCCCACGAGCACGGAGGATCTTGGTATGATATCTGATTCAGGGATACCCATCTTCTTTAGAACATCAAGCTGGATAATGTTCACTGAACTTCCTCCGTCTATAAGGATCCTGCGGACAAAATGGTTAGAAATGAAAAGAGTAATAACTAAACCATCGTGATGAGGATCCTGGATATCAACACGATCATCCTCATCAAAGGTTATGACTTTTCCTTCGGAGACACTTGATGTTCGAACGGGTCTTTCTCCATTATCCATTTTAGTTTCCTTTGCATGCCTTTTAGCTGCTGAGAAGGATGTGCCACAAATGTCTGATCCTCCAGAAATAAAGTTTATTACTTGTGCATCTGCTGGAGGGGCTGGAGCCTTCTTAGGAATCCTTTCAGGATCCTGAGTCCTTGACTTTTTTCTTCCCAACAATTCTTTTAGATGCCCCTTGCTCAACAAGTATCCAATTTCCTTTCTCAGTGCAATGCATTCTTCTGTGAGATGCCCAAAATCTTCATGGTATGCACACCACTTTGATTTATCCTTAGTTGCAGCTGGCCTATCATTTTTTCTGGGCCATCTAGCTTTATCACCTAGATTCTGCATCGCAAGTATTAGTTCATTGTTATCAACAGAAAAACAATATTCAGAAATTGGAGGATAATCCT
The DNA here is from genome assembly GCA_030545235.1 of Helianthus tuberosus. Taxonomy (NCBI): domain Eukaryota; kingdom Viridiplantae; phylum Streptophyta; class Magnoliopsida; order Asterales; family Asteraceae; genus Helianthus; species Helianthus tuberosus. The sequence continues at coordinate 35,575,727 of CM060357.1, read as the reverse complement.
CATCATCCTCTTCTTGATCAACAGCATGCACGTTCTGGTTATCAGATCTGTTGTAGGATCTGAACTTGTTGTTCCTGAATGAGGATCCTTGCTTATCTTGCTTTGAGGATCCTGCTAACCTCTCCTGGATCCTCTTGTCATCCTCTAGCCGAATGAACCTAAGTGCCCGGGTTCTTACCTCATCTAAGTTCCTGCATGGTGTCATAACAAGATCATCATAGAACGACGAATCCCTAAGCAATCCCATTTTAAAGGCCTCAACAGCCGTGGCTATATCCAAGTTGGGAATGTCTAAGGATTCTTTACTGAATTTGGTAAGGTAATCCCTTAATGATTCATTATGACCCTGGGTTATCCTATATAGATCACTAGTTAATCGTTCAAATTTCCTACTGCATGAGAATTGGCTATTAAACAAATTAACTAGATTAGCAAATGAAGTAATAGAGTAAGGAGGAAGACTTAGCAGCCATTTGAGAGCTGATCCAGTAAGAGTGGATCCGAATCCTTTGCACAGGCATGCTTCCTTTAACCTTTCTGGGATTGGATTGATCTCCATCCTCTCCCTGTATTATGCTATGTGTTCTTCAGGATCCGTCGAACCATCATACAGCTTCATAGTTGGAACATGGAACCTCTTGGGTATCTCAGCATCACAGATCGGTGGTGCAAAACGAGATATCCTGTGGCTCCCATCTGCAATCTCTGGGATAGGTTTGACCACTCCTGGAACACTTGATATCATATCCTTCAACTTTTGCAATTCTCTGGCCATGGCATGATTGATACCTGGATCCTGCATAAGGCCATGGTTAGTAGCATAGGAATTATTAAAAGTGTTACCTCCCATTGGATTCAAATTAGGAAGAATGGATGTTAATCCATATTGTTGGGGCTCTGGAATGATCGAAGGACCAGTAGAAGCATTGGTCTGCATTGGAATAAAATCTCCCTGATGGACATCTGAACTTCCTGTTTGCAAACTCCTCAAGGATCCTGGCATCTGGAAGGGTCCCTGAAACTGGGATGATCCTGGAACAAGGGAGGATCCTTGAACCTGGGATGATCCTGGAACAAAAGAGGATCCTTGAACTTGGGATGATCCTGGAACAAAGGAAGATCCTTGAACCTGGAATGATCCTGGAACAAAGGAGGATCCTTGAACCTGGGATGATCCTAGAACAAAGGAGGATCCTTGAACCTGGGATGATCCTGGAACAAGGGAAGAACCTTGAATCTGCTGCGCTCCTGAGTAACCTCCTGAATTCATGAAGGATCCTATATACTGAGGATAGGATCCTGCTGGCTGGAAATAGGAACCCGATGCCTGAGTCACTGTTGTTGTTCCGTAGTGCACTCCTTTTGGTCCACCCACATATTGAACATCTGGAACCACTGATGGCTGAGAAGTAATCACCGGAGTATCAAAATTCAAAGATTTGGGCACCAGTGGGGAATGATCCTCTGCCGTTTTCTTTTGTTTCTTGAGATCTCCGATTTCTTTGAGAATTCTTTCATTGGTCTTATCCTGTTGCTGTATATGATCCTTCATCTGCAAAATCAAAGTAAACATGCCACTAGTAGTGGGAGTGTAAGAAGCAGAAGAAGTTGGAGGTTTGGAGAAAATTGGAGTTGGTTTCTTCTCGGCATTTTTCTGAGGTCCAGAAGGTGGTGGAGGCAAAGGTGGAATGCCCTGAGATGAATTGACCGCAGACATTGCAGTAGAGGTATTCTTCAATGATGAAGCCATGTATTTGTATGCAATGAACCGGAACGACCACCAACAGAAAAACTTCTTAGGAATGAAGCACCAATTGCCCCACGGTGGGCGCCAAACTGTTTTGGTCAAAAAATCTAATGAGGATAATGCAACCAAACTCTTAGTTACGGGGTATGATGCTTTAAATGTAGAACAATGATAAGGATCACTTCAAGGTAAATTGCACAAACGACACAAGGATTTATACGGGGAAAAAGCCCTTGATCAAGAGTTGATCTCCGGCACAAAAAACCCCGGGTGATGGAAACTACCGATCACCAAGCTCAAATAAATCAATAAATGTTTACAACTTCGGATAGTAACGAGCTAGGTACAAGGATCACTATTGTGAGATGTGTAAAAGTGAGTGAAAACTAATAAGTGTTCGTCGAGAGCTTCAAGAATGCGATTGTATGAGAGTGTGTGTAGCTGAAAATGGCTAAGTGTTCTAATTCTAGCTCGTCACCCCTTTAAAAATAGAAGTTAGCTACAATAACAAACTATCCGACTTTTGTGCCAAGCTCCCACGTTCTCCACAACGTCCATTTCCAGTCAAACGTGTGCGAAATACCCGTGGAATATTCCATAGTAACGTTGCCAAGACCAAGTCAAGCTTGTTACTCCTGCGAAGTAATACAAAACACAAACAAACAATTGTCAGTATGAGGATCCTTAAAGTGATCCATGATCCTGATCCTGAAGCTCTTCTGAGGATCACTATCTGTCACAGAAGTAAGGATCATTAATTAGGATAACGAATAAGGATCACTAATTGTTAGAAAATCCTCCCCTAACACTGTCTATCTGCGGATCGGTAAAGCAGCATCGTTCCTTCGCAGAGCCTTCGATGATCCCTTGGCCCTTCAAAGGACTGTCCTTTTTGTGATCCTTAGCAGGTGAAGATCTTAGCATCATCTTGGTCATGATGATGGTGAAGGAGAAGGAACAGAATGAGAATATGAAGAGAGAAAGGAAAGAGAAGTACCTGATCAGATCTTCGAATGAGGATTTAAAGGATGAAACGCACGAATTTAAATGCTTCATAACCCTTATCTCTAACTTCAATTTATAATCATGATTTTGCAGGATAGTTACTTCAATGACGTCAGATTGGCAACGGCTAGTCAGGATGCAACGACTATATATCCGTTGGTTTGTTACGGATAAGAACGAGAAAATATAACTCGTTTATTTACATTTCACTCCTTATATTTTGGGGGCAATTGTTAGGGGAGGATTTTCCAAAGATCAGTGATCCTCAATTACTGTTGGGCTTAGGGATCCTCAATTCTGTTTGGATTGGTGATCCTCAGGGAGTATTGTAGGATCAGGATCATCATAGTGATCCTTACACTAACGATTGTCTGCCTTGTATATGATGTTGTTTTGCAGGAGTACGTGCTTGGACTTGGTCTTGGCGATATTCCTGGAGCATATTCCCTTTTTATTCCGCACGTGCTTGACTAATATGGACGTTATGGAGGTCGTGGAAGACTTGCACGAAATGCGGATAGTTAGTTAGCTTAGATATTTTCCAAATTTATAAGGGGATAACGAGCTAGATTAGAACACTTGGCTATTTTTGGCTAAACACACACACTCGTAACTGTTCTCATCAGTTCTCGACAGTTTGCTCGGTGATTACACACTTTTTTGCACATTACACTCTAGTGATCCTTGTAACAAGCTCGCTATCGTCCAAAGTTGTAATACATTTTCTGTTTAATTTGAGTTGGTGATCGGTAGTTTCCATCACCCGAGGTTTTTTATGCCGGAGATCAAATCTTGATCAAGGGCTTTTTCCTCGTATAAATCATTGTGTCACTTGTTCATTACATTTCTAAGTGATCCCTAATATTGTTCATTGATTCAAGCATCACACCTCACAACAAAAGATTTGGTTGCATTATCCTTGTGTGATTTTTGACCAAAACAGTGGGGAGCTTGCATAATTTACAGATAGTTAGTTAGTTTAGTTATTTCTAATTTAAAATGGGGATAACAAGCTTGAGTTAGAACACTTGGCTAATTTTAGCAAACACACACACTCTCGTAACAGCTCTCAATCAGCTCTCAAACACTACTTGGCGATTTCATACATTTTTTGCACATTGCACACTAGTGATCCTTGTAACAAGCTTGTTATCATCCCGAGTTGTAAACTTCTTTTGATTAATCTTAGTTGGTGATCGTTAGTTTCCATCACCCGAGGTTTTTTATGCCGGAGATCAACTCTTGATCAAGGGCTTTTTCCTCGTATAAATCCTTGTGTCACTTGTTCATTACACTTCCGAGTTATCCTTAACATTGTTCATTGATTCAAGCATCACACCTCACAACAAAAGATTTGGTTGCATTATCCTTGCTTGATTTTTGACCAAAACAGTTTGGCGCCCACCGTGGGGCAATTGGTGCTTCATTCCTAAGAAACTCTTGTTTTGTGATCATTTCGGTTCATTACAACCAAGCAGATGACTTCTTCAACAAAAAACACTTCCAGTTCAATGCCGGCAGTCACTTCTTCACAGGGCGTTCCACCTTTGCCTCCACCACCTTCTGGATCCCAGAAGAATGCTGAAAATGCTGCAAAGAGACAAAGCCCCATTTTTCCAAAACCACCAACTTCTTCTGTTTCTTCCAATCCTACTACTAATGATCTTTTTACTCTGATTTTGCAGATGAGTGATCACATACAAGAGCAGGATAAAACCAATGAAAGGATCCTCCGGGAAATCGGTGACATCAAGAAACAGAAGAGATCGGGGGAGGATCACTCTCCTCTGATACCTAGATCACTGAATTTTGACACTCCAGCCGTAACTGCCCTACAATCTGCAGTTCCAGACATCCAGTACCAAAGTGGACCATTGGAAAGGCGTTATGGAACAACAACTATGAGTCAGGCTTTTGGATCTCACTTTCAGCCTTCGGGATCCTCTTTCCAGCATCAGGGATCCTTCGTCAGCTCATGAGGATATATGGGGGCACACACAGTTCAAGGATCCTCCCAGGTTCAAGGATCCTCCTTTCAGGTCCAAGGATCCTCCCAGGTCCAAGGATCCTCCCAGGTTCAAGATCAAAAAGCTTACTACTAGCTCTAATGGCTAGGGAAGTGGCACAAGAAGGTTGATGATGAATATGAAAGAAAATAGGTGGTTAAAGGCTCCACAAAGAGGTCCTTCAAGTTCCTACACTTCAAGCTTCCTTAGATAGCCTCCATACACCTCTAGATCACCTTGAATTGGTTGTATGAAGCTTGAAAATGGTGGTGGTAGTGTGGTGTGTTTGAGCCGAGACCAAAGGAAGGAAGGAGGAGGTGTGATGGTGAGTTAGGAGATGAAGAATGATGGTGTAATATTAGTTTATGGTTTTTATAAAATTCTTCAAATCTTTAAGGTATATTTGCATGGAATATTCTCAACAAAGGATAAAAAATAATCAAATAAAATCCCCAAGTGGGACCCTTGTCCCTAACCGTCCAAAAAGTAACATTTCAATTATAAGTTACATGATTTAGTTGGAATGTAATGGTGCTAGTTAGGTATTTTATGTATTTAGTGTTTATGAGATGTAATATGATGTTCGGTGACCATAACTAGCTTCGTAACACTAAAACAATTTTTCTAGTGAAAATTTGGTGTTTCGGGTAGTGTCCGGTTGTTCGTTTCGTTACGGTTCATTAAAGTGCTAAATTGCGCAGTTTCACTAAGTATGAAGCACCTTTTGTGGCAGTTTCAATTCCCGACACTTTGCAAGTTATTCTGGACACTAATTCATAAATTTTGCATGATATTTTGGTGTTAAAAGCTGAATTATAGCTGAATTATGGCTGCATTATGCAGAATTCAGCATTTTAAGTAAGTTTCGGGTGTCTTTTAGTGCATAGTTTTGCTTTCGGAAAGTTTATATGTTAACTGATGTGTGCGAGTGTGTATATAAGTTTAAGTATATTTTAAGCCCTTTTACACTTTTTAGTCAAGTTTTAAATTTATAAAACACGATATTTACTAACACTAAACACACATATGGGCAAGTGCACCCATCGTGAGCGTAGTATAGTGTTGGTAAGATACCGAGGTCATCCAAGGACACAAGAGCTTTTAGTACCGGTTTATCCTCAACGTCTAATCAAATCAAAAGTTAGAAAAAGGTTTTTAAATAAGAAAAATAAAACTAACTAAAATGCTGAAAAAAAAATTAAAAATAAAAACAGATAGACAGGATGAATCACTTGGCTCCGACTCGTGTATAGTGTAACCTTTGATTATTTCCGCACTTTTGCACTTTTTAAGAGATTATCTTAGTTATTGTAGTAGGCCCCTCTTTTGAAGGTGACGTTACCCTCAACCCAGTAGTTTGAGTCAGCAAGGATACAAGCCTAAAGGGTCGGGTTATTGAAAGATAATTAATTAAGTTATTAATGCATATTATGGTAGGCCCCTCTTTTGGAGGTGACGTTACCCACGGCTAAGTAGTCTGACTCAGCAGGGATACAGTCCTAAGTAGCCGGATTAAAGTATTAATAGTAGCTTACATATGAGGGGATCAAAGAGTTTGGACCCCCGCCATCCAATACCGGTGGGTATTGAAGGAGGTCCTACTAAATTTGACCCAGGTCCTTGCAGGATCTATACACTGAACAAGGCAAGACTCTTACCAAACCGTTCCCTTAACCCCCGACCAGGTAGCCAACATACCTCCATATAGACCTTGGAGATATGAATGGTGAAAATCTTTTATTTTATATAGACAGTAAAATAATGCCAAGACACCACGGACAAATGATAAGGAAGAATCACCTTCAACATAAGAAACTAGTCATTAAAGTCACTAATACAATACCAAGTAAAAAGTGCGAAAAGATTAAAAATAAAAAGTATTACACTAGACACTTGTCTTCACCAAGTGATCTAAGAGACTTAGGCAAACATGGCCTTTGATTGTCAAGAACTCTTACGATCAATCTTGGATCCCGAGACGACTCACACACTCTATGATGGACAATGGATGATGGTGGTGGATGATGGTGTTGTGATGGTGGTGGGTGGTGGGTGAAGTGTGAGAGAGGTGGTGTGCCAAGGGATGGTTTGCAAATGAGCCAAGCACCCCTATTTATAGCCTGAACAGTAGCTCGGGCACGGCCCCGTGTCCATTGGGCACGGCCCCATGTCCATCCTCTTCTCTGTCTTCATTAATTGTAGTTTGTCTACATTAGTTGACCACGCCCCCGTGTCCGCTGGGCACGCCCCCGTGTGCAGAAGCATATCTGTACTATCAAGATTTGCCTGGATTCTGCGAATCTTATAGTTGACCACGACCCCGTGTCCGCTGAGCACGGCCCCGTGGTGGGCGATAGAAGCTTCTATAGCTTTGTCTTTTATGCTGGCACTTGGGCACGCCCCCGTGTTCACTGAGCACGGGGCGTGTTCAGCCTTCTGTTTTCTTGTTTTGCTTGGGAAGATGCTGTCGGGGAGGTCGGGCATGCCACGTTTGTTCCTTTTCTTGTATTTATGTTAGATTTAGCTGTCTTTTTACTTCTTTTTATTAATTTGAGCTCATTTAATCCTGAAAATACAAAAGGAAGACAAAAACACGCTTTTTCCAACATTAGTACTAAAAAGGGTTAGTTTTATGCCACAATTGATGTAATTTATATGTTGCATTTTGTGCACATCATTAACCCTTGTATCCACACTTGGGTTTTAATGTATTTTAGATGTTGGGCCTACTCCTAGGCCCTAATTCTGTTGTCTGTCTGCTTTCTGCGAAAATGCTGACACAGAGTGTCTTACCGGTGAGTTTACTAGTCTTTCTGACGCAACGCTTAAAGTAATGCACAAAACAATATTTGAAGTACAAAACATGCATGAATTCACATGTATAGCAAGTAATCAGACAATGTTGACGCTTAAGCACATAATTGCAGATATTAAATAATAATTAAAACTGTACGAAAATTACCGGTTTGTGCCAGTTGTCATAGTCTCAGCCCGTAGAAGACGAGGTTGAAAAATTTGTGCCCGAAACACAACCCTAAACCTCCAAACAAAAAAAGGGAAGCAAACGACGTGTGTAGCCATTGATCAAACTTCGAAACCGAAGCCGTAACCTTGGTCAAAAATTGAGGAGGAGACATTAGCTAAGGCGTGGATTAGTATGTCAAAATGCCCAGTTGTTTGTAAGTAAACATATATATTGTTGTTTTTAACTTTTTCATATTATGTTGTTAAAAATTAATATATAAATTTAATTGCATTTTAAAATATAGGCAACAACCAAAGCAGATATGGTTTTTGGAAGGAAATACTAGCAAATTTCCTTGCGATTATGGAAAAAGGTCTGTATGGAGATATCGATTCTGTCTCTTCCAAGTGGCGGAAGATGCATCCTGTCGTCAACCGTTTTTTTGGGTATTATAACAATGTATATACTCATCGTCCAATTGGGTGGAGTGAAGAAAACGTTTTCAAAGAGGCGATGTGCGGATACGAAGATGACCATAGGTATACTTTCCCACACGTCTAGGAGTGGGAAGTTACGAAGAACGTTAAGAAGTGCGCGCCGGTTCCAAATGAGGTTGTAACCGCTAAACGAACCAAAACATGGAGACTTGAAGTTACAGTGTGGGGGGCTCGGACGCACGTTATCAGATAGATATAAACGACGAGCCTAAATTTGACGAGAAAGAGAATGTAGTTCGGGAGGAGGAACGTCCCACGGGAAAGGACAAAGCCAAAAGGGCAGTGGCTCCGAAAAAACAAGCCTCATCAGGGGGCAGTTCGAAAATGGACGATTTGATGGCCCATTTTAAAGCATAAACCGAGGTCACAACCGAAAAGGAAAAAGTGAAGCAACGTGGAGTCGACGAACGACTAAGGTTGAAGCAAGACGCAGCATAAAGAGAGGAATGGAAGATAATGACAACCGATATCAACACGTATCTAGAAGAATACCGCCACATTTTGCGTAAAATGAAAAGAAAAATCTCGAAAAAATGGAATTCTTTGGTTTTATTTTAATGTTTAGCAATCTAGTATTTGTTTAGGTTAAGTTTTTTTTTAAGTTATGTAGTGTTTTTTTAAGTTATGTAATGTTTTTTTAAGCTGTGTAATGTTTTATTTATAAATTATGTAATTTTTCCAATTATATTTAAAAATTTGTTGAAATTTTATAAAAAAAAAAACCAAAACAATAAAAATATAAGGGGAGACCCATCCTCCACACCCTTGGTCCATCCTTGGACAGGCATCCCCCTTGGCCTTCAATTTTTAATTTTTTTTTTTATAAAAAAGTAGTATTTTCCCGCCGTATACTAGAGAGTTAGTCTAAAGGTAAGCCAACTAGGCAATGCGGGCCCGACGAACCTCAAATTTCTTGCTCCAAAACTAATTGATCCTAGAGAATAAAGTTTTGGTCGTGTGTCCGCTCATTTAATATTGGACTCCCTCCGTAGTATAACTAAACAGTTGTAGCAGTCTGGCTCAAAAGTGGAAAAACAACCACCTACGTGATAGAGCGATGAGGCTAGTCTAGCCCTACTTGGCCATCATCGCGACACACAGGGGCTTCCCCTGTGCCCTCCGCGATGCGCCGGAGGTGCCCATTTGGGCTATATAAAGAGGAGCGTGGGACTGAAGTATCTGCTCAAAATCGATCGAATTTCGCGATCATCTTCTCCCTCTTCTTGCTGTTTCTTTACCCGGAGCCCCTAAACCCTGAAACTCTGCCCTGTTATCAGGGTAATAACTCTAATCACTGATACGATACTTTATCCGATCGATTGAAATCGATCGAACGGATGTTTAAGTGCTGCCAGTATACGATTATACTTTATCATTCGTTGTGGGTTTTGATCTAATGATTATCGCTAAAGTTGAATTGAGTTAATACACTAATACGTGTGCATTGTGTATTTAATTAGGTATACAAGCATTAAACCAGTAGGCCAGTACCATCACCCTAAATCTGCATTGTGAGTCATTCTGTTTTTATCAAATTGTTTTCGAAGCCCTAAATGTTTTCAAGTTATATTTACGGTGATTAAGTCTTTGCATTCTGATATTACAGCCGGTATGTGGGGTATTGTATACATTACTTGATAAGCTTTACTATTGGACAACAGGTTAGCCAATAGTAATATGACCACAATCACAGATCCAGTTGACTGACAAGCACTGGGGGTAATTGAAAGATATAAGCAAATATAAAAATTCTTAATGATGTAAATTATAACGAATGTGTTTTTACAACTGAATGAACTCACCAGCATTTTTCGCTGACCAATTGTTTTTAAAACGCGTTTCAGGTGATCTACTATGAAGGGAAGAAAAGTGCATTGAAGCACTTTAGCTTAAATAAGTGGCTATGTAAACCTGAATAAAACGTGTTTTTGTATCAAGGATTTATCCCCGTGAAAATCCTATATGTAAATACGAGTTTTACCCCACAGTTTATGAAATGAAAACTTGGTGTTTTGAAACTCTGATATTTTTTTCCTAACACCCGGTCCTGATGATTTTCGCTGCGAAATTAATAAACACCGGTACCACTCATGTCTGCATCGCGGCTCCCGAACCGGGGTACGAGTCGGGGGCCATGACATCTATGGCCTACTGAACTATTTGCATCACTCTATTCGGTTCAAGAGAAGACTATAATTACAGTTTAGACCGACTTCCTAGCGTACAAATACATAATGGATTCCAAAGCCCCTCTATTTTAGCTTAAGATAACGACACCGATTCCTAGTATTATAATAGAAATCGCCCTTAGAGCGCAAATCAAAGCCCTCGCAACACTCGCTACCTGCTCCTGGAAACTAGACTAAAGTAGCTCGTCAACCTAAAAACAGAGTACTTCCCTTGTTACGAAAGGTGTCACGTGGTTGTCGTACTAATATATCTCCTATTTGTTCTAGATCCACCTGAAAAAGTCCTTTTTTGTTTTTCAACTATTTATTATTTTCTTTATTGAAATTTACGTTATGAATATATTCTCATTTCTTTAATAACTTTTTTCTCAACTATTTTCTTTATTTTTTCCACTTATTAATAACTATTTAGTATTTACTTGAACTTACACAGTGTAAACACATGGATTTTTAACAATAAATTACTAAGATATTTGATATTGAGTGTGCTTCAAATGAAGTGGTTAGTGAAAATATAACTACTTCGACCATGTCGATTATCTACATATTAAATTTTTCTACATATTAAAATTCATCGATAATGAATAGTAAATGTTTTTATATTTATTTTATTATTATCTATGGGGAAGGTTCATTTGAGAAGAAAATTTAATTGAGAAGAAAAAGAACAAAGGGTAATTTTGTAAAACATTAAATAGTTTTTTCACTTATCTCATTTATTATCATTTTTGACTAATTAATTAGATATAAAGACTATTATCCTCCACACTAATTTTTTTTGCCTACATACATCAAAAGTTATTCTACCTATTTTGAAATTCATCCTACACGTTGAAATATATCCAACACAACTCGTAATTTATTCTACACTTTAAATTTTTTTTTTTTTTTTTTTGAAAAAAATGTATATTTTGAAGATAAGTTACAAAAAAATTTAATGTAGTTAGCTATTAAAGAGGAAGATTACAAATTAATGACCTATGTAGATTTACCAATGTACCCTTATAGTAACATTAAATACTTAAATTAAATGAAGTAAAATAAAGCATTCTTATTGGTTGAAATTTCTTCTTTTTTCTTCTAACAAAAAATTTCTTGTCATTTGAACTCTCCACTATTATCTATATCCATATATATACTACCTTATTAAAGAAGTAGAGTTTTCTATCCTTACGGTAATTTTACATTGTGTACCCATTTTGAAGCAACATGTACAAGAGAGCCAAGCTATTTTAGAGGGGGTAAACTTGCGCATTGTCCAAAAATTTAAGACACTTTAGGGGCATTTTAGGGATTTCGGTACCTTTGTAACCTATAATTAAGATGACATGTGAAGAGTCTAAATTAATTGTTATTCTAAATAAATTTATGCATTGTAAAATTGATTAAATGATTATCTATATCTATACTACCTTATTAAAGAAACTAAGTCTTCTACCTTTATGGTAATTTTACATTATGTACACAGTTTGAAGCAACATGTACAAGAGAGCCAAACTATTTTAGAGGAGGGTAAACTTACGCATTGTCTAAAAATTTAAGACATTTTAGGGATTTCGGCACCTTTGTAACCTATAATTAAGATGACATATGAAAATTCTAAATTAATTGTTATTCTAAATAAATTTATGCATTGTAAAATTGATTAAATGATTATCGACCGCAAAATATACGGTATTAATAATATATCATAGTTGTAAATTATCCAAATATATGGTCACATTCAAATTGGTTACGTATCGAACCAAAATTTATTTTAATGGCTAACAAATTAGATGTAAATAAACATTCTATTTAAATTGTTAATTAATAATTAAGTACAAGTAATTTAAAGGATAATTGAAATAACAAAATTTAATGAAATACAAAGTAATTAGATATTGTTTTGATTATTGAGGTTTTGAAGAGATGGGATGCCCACAAGATTGTAACTGCTGAGGAAACACAAACGCAATAGTTCCACACTAATGACGACAATTATGGGACTTCAATGATGGTGAGTAAAGTCAGAAATCTCGATTCAGTGATCATTGAATCATTTCTAACGTTTGAATCCACTTCCATTTAAAGGTCGGTCATTTACTTCGTCTTTTGAGTTCCCACTCCGTTTCAACCCACCCCTACTAACATCTGCGTAATGGAGATCAATGGTCGCCCACAAATCGGATAGTCATCGGCTTGTTGTTCGTTGTGTAGCAGATGGTCACACACGCTACTTTCTGCCTAGACTTCAGGTAACTCTCGATATTTTTTTCTCGAGTGTATAGACTGACCGAAACTTAACACTATTGTTTATTAAAATATATGTTGGAGATGGAACGTAAACTATATCAAAATTTTAGAAGATAAAGTAGACTTTCCACATTTGAGAAATTAAAATTTAGTTGGAATTTCCCCCTTTTTTTAATTTTATGAACTTCGAAATAAACGGGGTTAACTTTTAGTCCCAATTTGTAACTTATATTTTGTTTTTATTATATATCCAAGTAAAACGGTTAACTGGAAAACTAAATGGATTGTAATCAGTGGAATGCCTTTTTCTTTATAAAACCGATGGTATATTCATCAAATAGATGTTAAATGGGTACTGGTATTTTGTTTTTTTTTAAATCTAAACAATAAATGAACCAAAAATAGAACCAATGGTATTTTGCTATTTCTATTATACTTATAAATAATAATACTAATAAGTTGGTTGAAAGAGTAGAATTAAGAAAGTTTGTTAATCTTGTAGACGGATTACTATTAAATCGACTCAAAGAAACCCATAAATAAGAGTAGACTGAAGAAAGTTTGTTAATCTTGTAGGATTTCACTCGCATGATTCAAACTTAGCATTTGATTATGGTTGTTGTTTTTTCGCTATTAAGGTACAGATTATGTGATCTTCTACTTGTAGCAGAATATTTGTCATTCTCATAGCATACGATTAACGAATGTATCAATGGTTGCATAAAGAAAGAATAACCCTTCATTATATTGGTTAAATGAATATTAATTACTCTGCTACAACTTTTTAGTCAAATGGAAAAGTGTTCTTATTATAATAAGTGTTGTCCTTTGTTGTTGATGAAAAATAACGTTATACAGATTTTGCAGAAGCAAATAACAGTAGATGCCAACTAGACAACAATTATAAACGAAAACGTTGATAAACAAACAGGAAACTAGTACAACATTTTAAGTTGTCGAATCCGCCGCAACACGTGGGTTTTCCACTAGTAGTCACTTTAAACATATTTTGTTTTTTTCTCTTATAATTTTTAAATTTCGATGTTTTATAAAATATCAAGCATGTCATTGCGACACACTTATTTTTATCTCCTTCTCGATATGAATTTTACTCAAAACCGAGTTGTGAACAATAATGTATAAATGATCAAATCACAAACAAAAATGTTATCAAAGATGTCCAACACTTTAGTTTTTTACATAAAGTAACACTATCATTTATGTTATTTTAATAATATAATATCAAAAACGTACATATCATCAAAGAAATCTCACGCTTTGGTTTTTTATCTAAAGTAATGTCGTTAACCATTTTTCGTTATTTCAACAATATGATATAATGCTTTGTAAAATTTCAATGTTTTTATTTAAAATCAAACATATCAAATATAATTGTTTTTTTATTCTATAGTATGAATGACATAAATGATTATGACCAAATAACATTGGCACAACTACCGGTATTCGGTTTCATATAATATAACATAATATAATATAATATAATATAATAGTTTAGTTTTTTTTTTATATAAGGTAACACCATTAACTATTTTCTTTATTTTAACAATATAATATAATACTTTGTATAAACTCGAATATAACGTTGCGACTTACATATTTTTATCTATGTTTCGATCAAAGTTTTATTTAAAATCGAATTATTCAAATTTAATTGATTTTTTTTATTCTTTACTGTAACAGACTGAACCTATTATGACCGAATAACATTGGCACCGGTATTCATTTTTATTGTTTTCAATATATGTAAAAGAAGTATCGATATCCTTTTGCATATCTTTTTTGATTGCTATATCAAGTGACGGCATTATACATATACCATAATGAACCAAACCATCACCGACCGACTTTCCGTCACAACGCACACGAAGAATTTAACTAGTTTCAAAAATTCAAAAAAAGTATTATATAACAGCTTCGATAACCATACCGATTTTAAAATAACTAGATTGTTGCCATTGGCCACGCATTGCGGCGACGACGCCTTATTTGTTTATAGCTGGCGACACGTTATATAATGCGTGAACCATTTGAAAACGCGTATTTCAAAGTTTCTAATCTAACTCAGTGTTACCTATATAAGCGTTGCGATTACAAAAGAAACGGAATCGAACCCGGGTTTGTTTGTTTAATGAAGCTTCTACCTAACAACTACACCACCCTTACCTTTGTATGACGTCAAAACCTATAGTAACTCGCATTTATACCGTCGAGTGAAAACATATTATATTTGATCCTGTTAGGACCAGAACACGAATCACACCAACACTAGAATAATAATCAGCAAGCACACACGCTCACACACTCTAAATCACAAGAACAAGAACACAAGATTTATAGTGGTTCGGTCTAATCTGACTTACATCCACTCTCCACAACTAGTTCTTCTTCTTATTAGGGGCTCAAAAGTTACAGTACATCAATGAGAAGTATATATTGGGGTTACAATTAGGGTTGTTGACTTTAAACTACACTAACAGAGAACACTCCTGCTAGCTGCAGAAGGAGTATAACAAAGAACACCCATGCTAGTCAAATCCTCCACAACCCAACAATCTCCCACTTAGAGGCTTTGACAACTTCAAACTGTACTCCATGCAACTTCATATTCATAACTACCTCTGTAAACTCTTCATCTTCACTAGTTGTGGGCAGCCTTCTCATCAATTAACCTGAAGGCTCGTTGAAGCTCCCACTGAGCTTCAACTCATCAGTCACTACTCGTGACTCGTTCTCTGTCCCTATCGGCTCCCACTAACATGAACTGCCTGATCCTGGAACATCCTGAGAATAAACACTCTCTGAATAAAGCAGATAATCAACTGGAGAGACTTTGACAGTTGGAATACTGGTTCTCTTAACCCACTGTCGTCTGGTAACTCTGACTGAAGCACGACCCGTGCTCCCACTGCCACGAATGCCCTTGACTGGTTTTACTGAACCTTTTCTAGCACGTTCAACCTGAATCTGACCTGTGACTCTAGGTTTGCCATCTGCAAAGCAAACCTTTTTCTGTCCACGAGATTCTGTGAACCGGATCTTGGTCTTCTTCTGAACTGGGAGAACCTCTCCCTCAGGCGGTACACTGACCATGTACAATGAGCCTCTCTTCTTGCCATGTGCAACTACTAAATTTCCCTTAATTACCTTCCACTGTCCACTACCGAACTTAACCTCGTGACCCTGATCATCCAGTTGCACGACTGAAATAAGCATTTTCTTCAAGTCTGGAATAACTCTCACGTCTCTTAAAGTCCACGTAGATCCGACTGGAGTAACTACGTCAATATCACCCATGCCTGTGACATCAAAGACTTCATCATTTGCAAGTCGTACCTTTCCAAAATCCCTAATTTTAAGATTCCTTAATGCTTCACTGCTGTGGGTTGCGTGAAATAAAGCACCCGAATCCATAACCCAGGAATCCACATTGCTCTCCACATTACAGATCAAAACTTCATCATCTGAGTGGTCTACTACAGTGTTAACTTCTTTCTTGTCATTTGGACATTGATTTATGAAATGTCCAACCTCTTTACAGTTCCAACAGGTCACATCATTTCGAACCCTAGACTGACTCCTCTTTCTGTTACTACTGCCACTACCTCTATTATTCTTTCTTTCCCTGCCAACATGCATTAAGTCACCCGATGATCCACCTGAATTTCTTCTTTTGACATCTTCGCCAAGAATAAGATCCCGCATCTTCACAAGCGTAAACTTGCTCGTATCTGAAGAGCTCGTAACAGCAGTTACGGTTCCGGACCAACTATCGTGTAATGAGGACAATAACAATAGGGCTTGGACCTCATCATCAAACTTGATGTTGACAGACACCAAACGAGACAAGATCGAGTTTAGGTTATTGATGTGCGCTGTAACTGAATCACATTCCCTCATCCTAGTATTCACAAGCTCTCGAATAAGATAAACCTTGTTCCCTGCAGAAGGCTTCTTATACATGTTCGATAATGCTGCCATCATTCCTCTAGCTGAGGTCTCCTTCTGGATATTGAATGAAACATTCTCCGATAGAGAAAGCGTTATCATTGCCCTGGCTTTCTTATCCAACCTATCCCAATCTGCTTGTGACATTTTTTCTGGCCTTTCATACTCGAGCACTACATCTAAGTCCTTCGGACAAAGTAATGCTTCAAACTGCATCTTCCACCAACCAAACTTTTTCCCGTCAAACTTTTCGATTTGCACCTTCTCGTCTTCTGCCATGATAACAAATAACACGACTAAACGAAACTAAAATCGAAAAAATAGACTAAAAGGAAAATCAGCACTGAAACAACTGATCACTGGCGTACGATTCTGTTTCTCTAAGTTCTTAGGTTGATAAGATCCCTGCCAAAGGTTGGGGGGTCTTTTTGCAAATAAGGGAAACTTGATTTTCCCTTAAAGAAAAAAAAAGAACGCCCAGTTCTTTCTTCTTCCCGCGCTCTGCTCTCTGCACTCCACAAAATCAGTCACCAAAGTGCAAAATCAAAGACCCTAATCTTCGATTTTGGAACCCTAGATGCGATATCTAGCAACAATGGTCTTCAATTTTGTAACCCTAGGCGGCGGCTACTGGGTTATCGAAACCCTAGTCGCAATCTGCAGCAGAGTCTTCAATCGGATCCCTAATCGGAGTTAGGAACTGACGGCGGTGGTGGCGGCTGTACTAGCAGCGGCTGGTTCAGAAACCCTAGACGCTATGTCTGCGACTGTGACTGAAACCCGAGACCACGGCTTGTTCTTTGACAGGTAAGTGTTCTTCTTCACCTCTTACCTAGTTTGTGTGAATCAATCAAGTGCCTGAGCTCTGATACCAGTTGTTAGGACCAGAACACGAATCACACGAACACTAGAACAATAATCAGCAAGCACACACACTCACACACTCTAAATCACAAGAACAAGAACACAAGATTTATTGTGGTTCGGTCTAATCTGACCTACATCCACTCTCCACAACTAGTTCTTCTTCTTATTAGGTGCTCAAAAGTTGCAGTACATGAATGAGAAGTATATATAGGGGTTACAATTTGGGTTGTTGACTTAAACTACACTAACAGAGAACACTCCTGCTAGCTGCAGAAGGAGTATAACAAAGAACACCCCTGTTAGTCAAATCCTCCACAACCCAACAGATCCGACTCGTTTCCGAACACAGTTTATGTCAAAATGTAGACAAATAGAAAACACACAAAAAATAAACATGAAAACATATTATATTTGACTAGACTCATTTTTCAAAAAAAATAAAAATTATGTCCAAATGTGAATTTATATCGTTTACGTTGAAACCTGAATTTATACCGACACGCACACTAAAATAAACACGTTAAAAAATATTGTTTTTTAGTTTACATCAAAACGTAAACCAACTGAAAACGTATATGAAAATTAACTTGAAAACACAATATATTTGACCCTATTCGTCTTTAAAAAAATTAAGTTGAAACGTTAATTTAAACCGACATGTATATAAAAATAATCACGTGAAAAAGTAGTTTAAAGTTTAAGGGTTATTTGCCTGTGAAAGTTTGGAGATTGTTTGTCAGTGGCAAACGTCACCAACCTTTTGTTTTAAGATATTGAAATTAGGGTTAGGATATAATAGGAAATTTATTTGGGTAGGAAGCCTCGGAAGTAATCTTGACCATCTGTTTATTTAATCAAGGGCTAAGATTAAATAAGTGAAATTGAAGGAAAAAAGGAGGCTCGTGGGTTTATCTAGGGGCATTTTAGTCAATCCAAGTCAATAGTTTCTCTCTCCTCCAATTCCCCCTCATTTTTTAAACGGTAATAACTCTTTCATACGACATTATTTTTTTTATAAAAATTGCACCAAAAAACGAGTGTTTTTTTATCTTTAAAATGAGTATACTATTGCTATATTTTCGAAAACCCAGTTGCGTAAAACGCAATGAAAAAAACCCAGTCGCGTAAAACGCAATGGAAAAAAACCTAAAAAATGACATTTTTTTTTTCTAAAACGCAATGCACAAAAAACACAAAAAAAATGTCTTATTTGTAAAATGCAATGGCCAGAAAACACAAAGAAATGTCTTATTTCTAAAACGCAATAGCCTAAAAACACAAAAGAAAGTGTACTTTCTAAAACGCAATGGACTGAAAACACATAAAAATGTGTTTTACCTAAAACGCAATACACAAAAAACACAAAGAAATGTCTTATTTCTAAAACGCAATGGCCAGAAAACACTTAAAAATGTATTTTTTCTAAAACGCAATGGACTGAAAACACCTAAAAATATGTTTTACCTAAAACAAAATGACTAAAAACACTTTAAAAATGTATTTTTCTAAAACGCAATAGCCAAAAAACACATAAAAATGTCTTATTTCTAAAACGCTATGGCCTAAAAACACAAAAGAATGTGTTCTCTCTAAAACGCAATGGACTGAAAACACCTAAAAATGTGTTTTACCTAAAACGCAATAACTAAAAACACTTCAAAAATGTGTTTTTCTAAAACGCAATGACTAGAAAACACATAAAAATGTCTTAGTTCTAAAACACAATGGCCAGAAAACACTTAAAAAATGTGTTTTACTTACGCCAGGGGCAGCTCGACCCCAGCCAGGGGCTCTGCCCCTTGGACCCTGCTCCCAGGGGCGCTGCCCCCGGACCCCCGCCAAGATCGTAAAACGCAATGACTAGATTCAAAAACCCAGATCGTAAAAATGCGATTAAAAAATTTCTTACATAGATCGAAGCCGATTTTTCAGAATTTTTCACCGATTGACGAAATTTGAATGTTAGAAACACTTATTAGCGATCGAATCAAACGAATCGAGTGATTCGCTTCAAAATCACAGGGAAAAAAATGAGATTTTGTATAAAATTAAACTAGGTTTCTTTAAAAAAAAAAATTGAAAAACACGTTGATTGGGTGTTTGAATCATTGATTGGTGACGAAAATCATACTATAATGTAGTGATTATTGAGATAGTAAGTGAAGAAAAGGTTGATGATAGTGGGTTTTGAAAATGGTTGGTTTTGAAGTTACTGGGGAAAAAAAGAAAGAAGATTGGATATGATTGACTAAAATACCCTTTCTCTTTATTTTAAATTTTGCCACATGTTATAATCTTATTGATTTCTATCATTTCTATCTAAAATAAACTTTCTATTTGATCATCTCCCATTGAAATAAATCAATTTTTATATTGGACATTTGAAACTAAAAAAAAACGGTATTACATAATGATCCAATCACTTTCATTAAAAGAAAGAGTTTTTTATTGGCCATGAATTGAATTGTTAGCACCAATATTAAATAAATAACCAGTTTTTTTGACTTTTTATTTAATTTAGATGAAGGCCATGAATTGAATTGTTAGCACTAATATTATTGGCCATGAGTTTTTTATTTTTGACTTTTTATTGGCCATGAAATGAATTTATTTTTGACTTTTTATTAGCCATTAGACCATGTGTAGTGGTTTACCCAAATAATGCCCCCACCATGGGGCGTTTTGCGACACGTGGCAGTCCAGTCAGCATGGGACATTATTGGGGGTTATTGCAAAAGTGCCGTAGTGGGAATAATGCCCAATAACGCCCCTTCAATGATTACCCAATTATTTAAAAAAAATAAAAATAAAATAAATAATATTTGTTGGAATGTTTTTATTGGCCAAACAAGAATGGAATTGGTTTACCCTATGCACAATTCAGCGTTATAATTAAAACGCCAAATCACTTTTTTTTTTTTTAAAAATGCGAAATAACGCCCTATGTAATGGGGGGGGGCGTTTTTGGGCGTTATTTTTGAAATTAAAAAAAAAAAAAAAACGCTTCACTACACATGGTCTTATAGCGTAGTGAAATCTTTTGAGTGAAATAAGACTCATGGATCATTAGGTTCTGAATTTGAGTCTCATAAATAGGGTTTTCTCAAATTTATTGAGTTTACTTTTGAATTAGTGTATAGACATTAAAGCCTAGTGGAGATTGATATGATCGGGTGGTTCTGCTGGTGACATGACGATACTTCAGTGGTCCGTCAGTGATCCAAATTTGTCGTTTAAAAAAAATAAATGAATAAATAAACAATTTTTTGACTTTTTATTTATTTTAGATGAAGTAATTATTTTGATTTATTTATTTTTTAACAGCAAATTTCGCTCATTGGTAGGACTCGAACCCACCTACTTATTTTGGATTTTAACGAAATTCTAGTAATGATCGCTGTCGACTTTAACTGAATAATTACCATATTCACCAAACTTTAAAAAATTAGTAATTGTTATTTTGTAACGATTATGTTTATGTCAGTTACTCATTTTATTAAGACTGTGGGGTATGGGGCGGGGGTTTGGGCGTGGGTTGGGGGGTTTGGCCAGGTAGGTTTGGGTTGGGGCGTGGCCCTTGGGACTTGGATTTCAAGCCGGGCGTGGGGCGGTCTGGTCACATGGCGGGCTCTCACTGGACAAACCAAACTAGCCGTTGGCCAACGGCTATCTTAAAATAAAAATTATTTTTTCACTATAAAACTCACATTTTTCTTCCATTTTTTACCACATTCAACCACATCTTCTATAATCATCTTCAATTCTCCTTCTACAAAACGAAAAAATGCATTCTCATAACCGTGCTTATGACCCGAACAACCCGTATGCATTCCAAGAAAATAATCCTAGCCCACCACCCAATCGTCCAATGCCTCGTCCATTTTTCAGACACTCTTCTATGCCCCAAGAAGGGAGTCATGCATCGTATCTTGGGAATCGTTTGTTTACTAACTTCCCACACACCGATGATTCGATACCTACCCCGTTTACACAAACGCCCATCAACCTTCACCAACCTCCATCGACCTTTCACAAAACGAAACCGTCCCCGAAAGTCAACCACCCAACGATGGTCCTTCCGCATCGAAACCCATCAAAAGAGAAGCCATAAGAAAAAAACCGAGGCGGATAAAGCACTTGAAACCGTCAAACGAAAACAACAAAAATGGACCGTTCCTGAAGAACTTGCATTGGCGAGGGCTTGGTTTCAACAATCTCAACATGCAACTTTAGGTATTCTTAAACTTTGTTTTTATTAATGGTTATTTTTTATATAACTTTGTAATATATTAAATTTTGTTTTTATTAAAATAGGAAATTCTCAACATCGAACCCATTTGTGGGAAGCGGTTAGTAGAGTATTCCATCAAGAATTGGGAAGAGAGGCTTATCGTGAAAACGATAACTTATCCTCGAAGTGGAGCGAGATAAGCACCCAACTTACAAAATATAGTGGTTATTTAAATAAAGCAAAGCAAAACCCAAAAAGTGGTGAAACCGAAACCGACATTGTGACGAATGCATTGGTTCAATTAAAATCAAATGTGGGGACCGACTTCCGTTTCATGCATTGTTGGGAGATTTATAAGTTCCATCCAAAGTGGGCGAATATCTCCAGTGGTAGCGAAAGTAACACGTCTTCCAAAAGGTCAAGGGCCTTGTCCCAAGCCCAATCTGATGCACGAGATCAAGAGTTTGAGGACCTTTTGGATGATTCGCCAAACCCAACCTGAGTATGGAAGAGATGCCGCAAAAAGGCGTGTTCAAAAATCAAGATCTGGTACGGCATCGTCTTCAGCTGGGAGTTCGGGCTCGTGTAGGGGAATATACAGCGATCAGTTGGATGACATTGCATGCAAGTTAGATACATTCAACGTCTTCCAACAACAAAGGGCCGAACAACGAAAGAGCAAAGAAGCCAGAGATACCGCTAGAGATGCCCTGAAACAAAGACGGGATGATTTGAAAATTCTATCCTAGCCGATTGATCACCTACAGGGTGACGAGTTGCAACTAGTCTTGGAGATGAGAGAAGAGATAAAAAACAAATATAAACATTAGGAATTTTTTTTATGTAATTTTCTTTATTTAAAAGTATTAAAAAAATTAAATTTGTTGTTTTAAAACAAACAGCTCAGCGGGTCAGCCTAGCGAAGCCCACCAAACCCACGCCCCAAACCCCCGCCCCACCATACCGTGTTGAATGTGGGTCGCCCCATGTCTGCCCCCCCAAGCCACGTGTCAACTCATGCCCCAACCTAAGCCCAACCCAAACCCCACCATACCCCGCGGTCTAAGGCTAGGCAGTTGGAATACTCATGCTTGACGTGACACATCAAATGGGTGCCTATCATTTAAATTGTCCAACATGACAACCTTTGACTCGATTGAAAAGTTTGTACCTTCGACAAAACATGACGACAATATAATTGTTTGAATTTGATACCAAAATAAGAGTCGTAATGAAGTGTTTTTTGGTGGTCATGATCGAGGACACGACACATTATGCCGACCAAGCGATGAACACTCATGTTATGAGGACCCGTCCTGCCGTCCATGGTTGTTTATAGCAAATGCGTCCTTGGCCATAGACGCGCTAAGTGTTCATGCCAGATTTCAAAAAAAGTAATAATAAACTTTCTTATATTTTGTAAATGTGTAAGTAATTAAATTTTTATAAAATGAAATTACTAATTTATAATAATAAATTTTAAGTGACATGATTTTTAATAAAGTTTAAAATTTAATAGACTTCTATAATATTTCTGTTTTAATTACGTAATACACAAAGTAATTTTTTATATTATTTATACTAGGTTAGAACTTCATGTATTACACGGGTTGAAGAAATGTAATTTTATGTACTAAATAATAAAACAATATATTTTCAAAAAGCCCGTCTATTACACATCTTGAATAAATGCAATTTTATATATTAAATAATAAAAAATGTTATATCATTAATAACATCGTGTATTGTACGGATTTGATAAATATAATTTTATATACTAAATAATAAAAAAGTTGTATCTTAAAAAACCCTGTGTATTATATAGGATGAATAAATTTCTTTTTGTATACTAAATAATAAAAAGAGTAAAATGCACGGATAGTCCCTGTGGTTTGGTAAAATTTCACCCTTAGTCCCTAACTTTTGGAAATTACACCCTTGCTCCCTGTGGTTTGACAGTTTGTTACGCGGTTAGTCCCTAGAGTGGATGGGGGTTAGTTTTCTCAGTTAAGTTGGTGTGAAATGACTATAATACCCTTAATATAAAATAAAATAAACTAATCAAGTATTAAATATATAAAACATATATGTATAGACACACCCTTACTGAACCATCAGATACCTTCTTCTTCATCTTCTTGCAACCATCTTGTCTTTCACAATGCTCCACCACCTGAACGATCTCCCAACCACCACCTCTACTGAACCACCACTCCGGCGTCACTCACTTTGATGTATCACCACCAATTTAAAACTCAAAAACCACTTAAACCCACAAATGACCCACATCCAACGACCACCGGTTAAACATCACCATCCACCATCATCAACGTAATTCCCGTAAAACATCCAGATCTGCCACCCTGCGCATCACGTTCAACTCCACCCAGCCATCCATCGGTGTGCAAATCATCCTGAACCTGCAAATCAGACTTCCATCGGTGTGCATCCTGCAAATCACAGAGCACCACCCCCCTCCCCAATCGTGCACCTCCATAACCCCCAATCGTAGTCGTTTCACACGGTAAAACAATTTGCCCTGATTTAATTGAACCCCAATAAACCCTAAATTCTGAAAAATTTTCATAGAACCTGTATAAAATTGTACAAAATTTGAAATTTGCAGGTGCTGGGAGCTTCATCTTGAAATCTGTTCAGATTATTTGTACGATCGGTGGTGGAGGGTGGTGGGGTTGGTGAAGGCGACAAGGTGAGGTGGATAGGGGTGGTTGATTTGGGGATGGGTGGTTGATGGTGGAGGCGGGTATGGGTTTAGGAGGCGGAGGTGTGGTGGTGGAAGGGGATGGCGGTGGTGGGGAGTGGTGATGGCGGCAGTGGAGGTGACAGTGGTGGTGGTTTTTAGTGAGAGAGAGAGAGAGAGAGAGAGAGAGTAGAAAGAGAGATAGATATATATGGTTCAGTAAAAGTGTGTATATACATATGTGTTTTATATATTTAATACTTGATTTGTTTATTTTATTTTATATTAAGGGTATTATAGTCATTTCACACCAACTTAACTGAGAAAACTAACCCCCATCCACTCCAGGGACTATCCGCGTAACAAACTGACAAACCACAGGGAGCAAGGGTGTAATTTCCAAAAGTTGGGGACTAAGGGTGAAATTTTACCAAACCACAGGGACTATCCGTGCATTTTACTCTAATAAAAAAGTTAGATCTATAAGACTCTCGTGTATTACACGGGTTGAATAAATATAATTTTATATACCAATTAATAAAAAATGTTAACAGATATAGTAAATACACGATAGAATTGGTGATTGCAAAGATAATTATTGAAACAAAGATATTATGGTCAAACATATCATTCAATAATACATAATATTTTATTCGAAAAATGGAAAGATTATATTCAACATTCTAAGTGGGATAAAATTTAATATTAATTTATTATTTATCTAATTAATATGAGATAAGTAGGAAAAGAAGATAAGTAGGAAAATAAAAATTAGATGCCCCAAACAGATGACACGTATCATTAAATATTGTTTGATATAGTATAAAATAAATATAGATATAGAATAGAGTAGTATAGTGTTGGCCCATGTAGTTAAGCCCAAAAGAAAAGATGATAATGAAAGCCAAAACCGGTTCTCTACATTTGGTCATCATAAGCTGTGCTTGTACTAGATTCTCCCCTTGACAGTGGTTATCTACCATTTGATGAACTCCAAGCACTGATTATCTCAACAACTGTTAAGCCAAAGAACTGATGAAGAATAAAGACTAAAGCTCTATATACTGATGTCTCTCAAGTACTGTTGAAGACCAAAGCACTGCCCATTCAAGGACTGATCACCCTTTGAAGAAAGCACTGATTCTCAGTATCAGTGCTTAGGCTACAACAGTGGAAAGCTGAATCAGTGTTTATGTATAATAAGTGTTTATGTAATCAGTGTTTATATGTAACAGTGTTTAGAGTTTGTTAGGAGGTTAGATGTCACTTTCATGGTGACGTCAGCAAAGATGCTCAGTGGTTTCGTTTGTACTATAAATAGAACAGTACCTGTAATTTTCTATTAGCTCATTCTCACCAAGTCATCTTGTATGAACAAATCACTGATCTCAGGCTGAGGGGAGTCTAGTTGCATGCATGCACAGTTGAATTTTGTAATAGATACAATTTTTTGACTGAATGAATCATGTTTGCTCAAAGCTATTCTTCCTTGATTGTGTGTTAAAGTTTATTTCCATTTCCGTTGCACATTAAATCTCTGTTTCATCTTTCATTTCTAATTAAACAACACAATCAAAGAAACTCAGATCCTAACAATTGGTATCAGAGCATAGGACAGTCAAATTCGATCTAACAATCAATTTGACATAAAAGTTCAGCTCAAATTTATTGATACTCAAAATTGTTCGTATCAGTTGAAAAAAAAACAGAGTAAAAGGTAATCACGTACAAAGTTGATTATTCTGAAAACTTTTATAAAATCAACCAAGATGGCATCACAATCACATGACCCTCACAACACCGGGACTCTTTTCAAGCCACCTATGCTTGTCAGATCCGAGTACAACATCTGGCAACGTAGGATGGGTCATGTCCTTGCACAACAAAATACCGGCTATTGGAAGTCAGTCATCTATGGACCACATGTTCCACAGGTGCCTAGTACTGAAGATCCCAAAGGCTTTATGCCTAAAAGCCTTGAAAACTACTCAAAACAAGATTTTCAAAAAATTGAATTAGATGCAAAGGCTTTTAGCATAGTAGCCTCACCTCTTCCAAATGACATTTATGCTGGACTGTTACACTGTAACAGTGCCAAAGAGTTGTGGGAGCTTTAAAAGAGCAGTTCGGTGGAACAGAAGAGGTGATAGAAAATAACAAGGAGGTTTTGAATCAGCAGTATGAAACATTTTGCCATGTGAAAGGAGAATCACTAACACAACAGTTTGAACGTTTTAGTTGTCTCATTAGTGAACTGAAACTTGTTAATGTTGAATTTGCAAAATCAACTCTAAATAGTAGGTTTCTAAGGTCACTACCTGAAAAATGGGACACAATTGCTTTTGTAACCAGAAATTCTGTTGGATTCAAAGAGTTAAGTCTGACTCAACTTCATGGTCGACTCCTCACTTATGAGAGAGAGTTGAACCAGAAAAAGAAGTTAAAAGAGTCTGGGAAGGTTGCTGATGACTACACATTTGGTAGCACAGCCCTTCTGGATCAGGAGGAATCTGGTAGTAGTAAGGATCAGAGTTATGATCATTACATTGACATAACTGCTGGTGGAGCTTTTAACAACTCTGATTCTTACTCAGCTAACTATGCTTTCATAGCTAGTAGTGAAAACCAGAGTTCTGACAACTTATCCTTTGAACTCAATGATCTCCAGCATTTTGATCCCACTGTTCTGGAGGAAATGGACATATTGCATCAATTGGCACTGCTGAGTGTAAGAACTAGCAAGTTTTATAAGAGAACAGGGAGAAAATTTCCAGGGTTACATGGGAACTTAAAAGTCGGGTTGGATAAATCAAAGTTAAAGTGCTACAAGTGTAACAGGCTAGGACACTTTGCTAGAGAATGTAGAAGCCAAAACAGTGGACCAATCATAACACATCCTAGTCCTAGACCTCAAAACTCACAAAACACTGTGCACTATTACCAAAATACCCCTGGTGCTCATGTAGACACTGCTCATTATGCACATCCTGTAACACCTGTTCCAGTGCAATATGTTCAAACCACTGTTCCTCAAATCCAGTATGTCCAAGCCCCAGCCTCTCAGGCCCAAGTGCAACAACCTGCACAACAACATGTTGCACAAACATCTGCTCCAGCAGAGGCTAGTCAGCAAAGCTTCTTTACCCAAGGCTTTGTTGATTGGAGTAGCATGTCTGACGAATTAACTGATGAAAATTTTGCTCTATTTGCTAAGGATGATGCTCCTGTTAATGAATTTTGTTTTGTAGCATTAGATTCAATTCCTGAAGGGCTGGAAACTGAAGAAGGAGAATCCAGTGCTGAAACAGTGGATGAGATTGCTGAAGCAGTGGTTACTGCTGTTGTTGGTGAACAGCTGTTGGAGAAAGAAACCAAACCACTGATAGAACCTCTTGCTGACCCAGGTGTAAGGAAGAAGAGAAGGAGAAAGAGAACAACAGTGCTTGTGAGAATGTTTGTGATTGTGCCATGATGGCTGCAGCTAAGGTATCACTTCAGGTCTTGAAAAACCTATGTTCAGACAAATGCATTATAGCATTTGCTAATGTTAAAGAGGTGAACGAAAACCTTAGAGACAAGATTCTAAAAGATGAAATACAATTTGAAAAGTATGTTAAATAACTGAAAAACAAATTGTTTGAAAAAGAAAGTCAAATCTGCAGTCTTAAACATGAACACAGCATAACCAAGGACCAACTTCAAGCCATGATAGAGAAATATCATGCTTGTAAAAAGGAGTTGGAATCCACCCAAATCACTTGTGAAAAATGAGTGGAATCCTGCAAAGGTTATGAGGTGATGCTAGAGAAACAGATCAAAAACAATGTAAAATTTGGCATAGGTTTCAGGAAATATGACCAAGTTGAAAACACTGTTGTAAATGAGTCTGGGTTGGTTGAAATTATACCAACAAACGAGGATGGTCAAGAAATCAAAATAACTGATAAAAATGGAAACAAAATTGTAAGTCTCGTATAACCGGATCTTTCAATGATATCAAACAATCACCAAGTTTGTGCGGAATCCAAACTTGGTGAGATTCGAGAAAAACTGAAAGTATGAAAACGAAGAACAATACCGAATCACTTTTCAACACTTGTACACGATTCTATTACTATGAAAGCAAAACCGTCTGGTACAAGTGTTCTTCACCAACTCAATCGCCTCTCTCTCTGGTTCTCTAGAATTTTGTAACAATGAAGTTCCAAAGGTTCTAAGAGGTTCAAACCTAAAAACAAGTTAGAAACTTTTTTTTATACTAACTCAAGCCCAAGTCCCTACATGGGCTCCCCTTGGGCCTGCTTGGCCCACATGGCCTAAAGCTTGGCCCAAGTGACCTATAAAGGTCCACAACCTAATATAAACTAACCCAGTAAGGCCCAGTTTGTAACCATAACCCGTTGTGTTAATTTGATGTGTCAGTCTCACACTTTAGGGCCTAACAATCTCCCCCTAGACTGATGCCATCAAATTGTCTTCATAACATGAAATCAGCCACGTCTTCAACGAAGTCTATGGTTGTCACTATGCTGCAGATGTTGTGGAAGTTCTTGACTTCTGAACTCTCAGCACTGGGTCTCTTTTCTTCAGCTCTTGTGGTTAGCTTCATATCAGGATCACGATCAACATTTGCTTGAAAATCTTGTCAAAAAGAATGTGAGAGGAGGATTCTCAGCAGCTCTTTTCTTCTTCAATCTTTGTCTTTCAAGCAAATTCATGGTACTTCTTCAAATGTACTTTCACTGTCAGACGGCGTTTCGTATCCGGTTCTTCTGACTCAGGTACATCTTGTTATTGTGCTGCTTCAGGCTTCTTCAGCAACTAACAGCATATCAGTCTTCATCAACCCTGTTCTTGATTGAAATCAAGTTCTGCACATGCTCACAAACTCATAAGCAAACATTTCTTATGCAACAGGGAAAGTACCATATGAACACTAGGTACATCCAAGTACTTATACTCGGATTTCACAATTTAAATTCTTTAAACTTTTGATGATCAGTCAAATCTTCAAGAACGGTTACATTTTTTAATTTTAATAAAAATAATAAACACTCTATTTTTGGATTTTTGGTTTTATAGAAAAACAAATAAAAACTCAAAATATAAACAACTACCATAATATACAATTACAATTGCAATGGGATCAAAATTCGTTCCCAGGCAGACTAAGGAACACTTTTCAGTACGAGCCTAATCAAACTGGTCTATGCGATCGCCAATATGTTTGTCCACTTAAACTTTAACGCTCAACTTTCAATTTTTCAACTTGGTGATTTGCTTTAGGTAATATTATACTATTATACCTGTGTGTCCCATTCCAAGGCATACCCCGTGATCAAGGTAAGCACAACGATTCATCGTAACAGGTGAGTATATTGATGTCATCCCTTTTTGATTTACAACGTTAGACCATTGGTGACAGGTCAGTACTTTCGTACAGCAGAGCGACCAATGTTTTTGTCCAACGAGGGTGAGGCAAATATCAAATCACGAGGTTTCGGGCTTGACCACACTTATCAACACTGATCTACTACAGAATGATCTAGACGATTGCCAGTATATTTGTCCTTCTAAACTCATCTCCCTAGACCTTTTCCATATAACTGTCTGTAACAAATTTTATCATGTTTTGATTTCTTAACAATGAACACCCAAATAAATACTAATCAAATCCTGGAAATATAAACAGCACACTCTATCATGCAAGTAGCTTCCCTACCACATATTTCACAAGTCCAATCCAGATCTCTGAAATCTTAACTGGGAATAGATTGAGAAGAGAACAGAATAGATCTTAAGCAGAGATGGTATAATATACAGATCAAATGAGTTTTTCTCAATTTGAT
Organism: Helianthus tuberosus; assembly: GCA_030545235.1. Taxonomy (NCBI): domain Eukaryota; kingdom Viridiplantae; phylum Streptophyta; class Magnoliopsida; order Asterales; family Asteraceae; genus Helianthus; species Helianthus tuberosus. Next base: position 35,545,472 of record CM060357.1, on the reverse strand, counting down.
ATAGGTTTCTAGGGTTTCTTTTGGGCACTTGAGGGCCTCTTTCGGGTGTTTAATTTATCTATAGAGCGACAACGTATAGCTAGGTCAGCATGTATCTGGATGCAGCAGAAGCTAACATTGCCTAGCACCTCCAGGTCTTTGCTTCCGCAAAACAGAGGAGATACACGACTTTTTCAGAGAAGATTTCAGAGTCAGACTAAAATTGTGTGTATCGGGACAACATACAAACATTCAAATAGAAATGAGCTAATTCCAAGTGATTTTCTTTCCTGAGGTCATGTACTAATTTAGTTCAGAACAGAACATCCAATGTTTCCAGTCTTTAAGGATAGAGCCTACCAACACATCGTGCTAAAGTCAAACTGTTTCGATACTGGTCTTACATGAGTCAGCCCTTCACCATAATGTGAAAATTCATTTATAGAAGGACAGCCAAGATATCCCCGGATGATTCAACAACATAAAGACCTGAAACCTCAGACGTTGGCTATCTATCAACACAAGATTTAAGACCATAAAATCATACGCCGTTGGTATGTTACCCACATGGTACATAGTTCATTATGATTATATCACTTAGTATCTTTTATCATTTTGAGCGTCAAGCCTACCGACATATCACAGTAGATCCTAGTCTTTTTAGCTATGGCACCTTACATGTGTTAGTCAAAACCCTTTAACACAAACATTTATTTCACTTCCCATATCATGCAATTTTTCTTTTTGGCTTTTTCATTTTTCTAATGTTTTTGTATTTTTCTCATTTTCTCCCCCTAAAGCAATACAGATATATACAGCAAACTCTTTTTGTATTTTTCTTTTCAGAGTTTTCTCCCCCTAAACTCTATATCTATCTATATGTTCCTCTCCCCCTCTAAATTTGTGCATACATCTTGTATTTTTGCGCAAATTTACCATTTACTAGAGAAAGGACACTTTATATACAAAATAATGAACTAAGAAAGAGAGAAAATATTTTTGCTTAACCGTTCTGTCATCAGATTGAAGACTAATCAAATTCAATTCAAAGTACTGAATTTAAACGGTACCTTTTACTAATCTTTTCTTACTTCTCTAATCTCCTCCAAAGGAAACATATCATCTGTAAAAAAATTTTTGAACTTTTTGCAACAGTGAAATGTTACCCTTTTTTATCTCTGGAACAACCGCTATCAACATTCCAGAGATTGTCAACAGCTCCTCCTTGGTTGTTCCTGAAAGGTAAGGAGATTAGTAAGATATGGGAACCCAGGCCATCGTGGTCCTGGGATTTCCTGAAGCATCAAAATAAGACACTTCTTTTAAACATGGGTCCCCTTTGGTTTCAAGGATTGGAAATATTGCTGCTTTGGATTTGGGTTTCCAAATCTGTTTCGGTTTAACAAACGTGTTCGTTGCCTTCAGTTGAGCAACTTTAGCTGATTCAGTTTTAGAAAGACGTTTTTGTTCTTGAACAGCCTTGCGTTTGTTTTTAGCAGCGTTCCAATCCCCATCAGAAGGTTTAACCTTGGGATTCACATTCTTCATTGCCTTAGGTGATGATACCTTCATCGGCTTGGAATGATTGTTATCATTTGGTGTAACCCTCTGATTTCGCATATAATAGGGTACATGGGGACGCCATGTGCAGTTTCGAGCAATGTGACCAGCAGTGCCGCAATTGAAGCATGTTTGTCTCTTCACGTAGAAAGCATTCTGATCAGCTGGATTTGCTCTTGTGGGCCCTGAAGGACGAACCGGTCCTTTCTGTGCTGGATGCCCCTGCACTTTACTTTCAGACGAAGACGAATTTGGGTGCTTGTATTTGTTGGTTGCAGAAGTCTTGTTGCTTTGAGCACCATTCTTCATCTTTTCTCCCTGATTGGAGCTTTCAATCACCTTGTCATGAGCCTTATGGGATCGTGATTGTCCTTGATGAGCAGACTTCTTATATCCTCGACTTTGATATGCTCGTTTTGGCTCCTTTCGTGTGTTGTGAACCGGCTCACAAACACCAGCACAAGAGTGAGTGTTGACTTTTTGTTGCACTTTTGAACGATGAACACAATTTCTAGCAATGTGTCCAGGAATTCCACAGTTGAAACATGTCTGTCGTTTCAATGTATGGAGATTCTGAGATCCAGCAGCCGTAGCTAATCTGATGGGTTTAGATTGCTTTGATTGTTTTGCTTGTGTTTCATGTGCCATTTCTGAGTTCTTCTGTACCTGTTGATCAGAACTAGCACATGTATGAGATTCAGACAGATGATGATTTTTGTCTTTTACAATTTTATCATTATCTTTTTGAGAAGACGATTCAGTTTCTGTCTTAACTTCCTTTTTAGAAATATTCTCTTGTGACTGTTCATTTATAGTGACCCCATCTTCTTTTACAAAATCAGGTTTAGTTTTAATTTCAGAAGATTAAGTTTCATCAACACATGTATCATGTGAATCTACTTGAGGTCTGCTTTCAGTCACGGTTTCCAATGTGGTCCCACTAGATTCAACATTAGGGACATCCAATGAGGCCGATTCAGAAGAAGAATCAGGACATTCTTGATTTTCTTGAGAAGAAGTTTCAGTGGTTTCACTGAATGTATCCTGAGGGACCTCACCTGTCACACTGTCATCAGCTGAAGAGTTAGAAACATTAGAATCACAATTTTTAGCTACTGAAAAACATCCATCATCACACACATTATTCAAAGTTTCATCACAAGCACTCACAGTTTTGCCCAAAACATTAGGCCCAAAAGAAGACGAAACATAACTATGAAACGAGTTCAAAAACGATTGTCCAAACACACAACCAGAATCAGTTTTATCAAAAGTAGGTTTAGAAAGATCAGAATCTAAAGGTGGTTCATTCCCAAACATATCTCCCCATCTTACTTCAGGTACTTCATCTGCACATGATGAAGAAACGTTAGGATCAAAAGTACCCTTGGACACAAAACAAACTGGTTTAACCACTTGTTTTTCAACAGGTCTGACATTTACTGATGGCTTACAGTTTTTGGGACCATAAGTCATTTTGCTTTCATTCATCATCTCCTCCTCAGTCATAGGTAAGTAAGTATAATTGTCATTATAAGGAGGAGGAGCCTGATTAAAACCCAATACCCTTTCCTTTTCTGGTATGCTAGCTGTTGATCACACAGGTGTTTGACTAATTTGCTGGAAGAATCAAATTTTTTAATATTTAGCTCATTTATTTGATATCTATCTCTGATATCCTCCAGTTCTTTAGTCACATTGCATAGTTTTTCTTTAACCATGAAGAGTTGGGCTGTTGTTACACTAACATCATCCTTGAGTTGGATGATGTCTTTTCGCTGAGCTTCGATTTTCTCCTTAAAAAGTTTTTCATTATTTGCCAAAGTGAAATTTTTCCTTTTAATGTCATTATAGTCTTCGATTAGCTCAGCGTTGTGTATTCTATAGGCTTCAACTCGTTCTCTACATTCAGGAGTGCAAAAGACAGAAAGTATATCTTCTTTGGTAATTTCATGAGCCGCGGGTTTGTGAAACACAAATGCCGTAATTTCAGCGGGTGGTTGATACTTTTGTTCTTCTCCTCAAAACACAAGTCAAACGAGAACCCGTGTACTTGCTAACTCAAACCCTTTGCACGCGAATGAACCCGCTTTCTGAATCGCACCTCAAAAATCTGTCAAACCGATTTCACAAAACCAACAATCCCCTATTTTTTTTTTAAAGAAATGTTTATTATTATGATTATAATTAATATTATTAGAAAACCCAAAATAATATATCACGTATGTCGTCTTCTTCTACGCAAGATGAAACCCAATACCCTAATCTAAAACCCGTGATTTGATCCCTGAGCAAATTATGATATTTCCTTATTTTATTTTTGTAAATAATATTTCGATATTATTTAATTTTATGTTTGTAGGTTTTGGTCTAATAAAACATGCTCAGGAAGTTGAAGGGTCAAATAAGAAAATATTGTTCTTAAATTGGATTGCTGAAATAATTGAAAAATTATATTTATTTAATAAATCCAAGTTTCAAATTGTTAAGTGGTCTCGAATCGAGACTGTGGTCTCGGCCCATATCATTAGAGGCCCGGCCCACAGATTTGGGATATTTAATGGGATCTCGACTCGAGACCCCACTGTGCACTCGAAACAAATAGTTGTCACTTTCAAAACTCTCTCTCACTCTCCGGCGACTTCTTGGTTTTTCCGACAATTACTCCGGTCTCAACTTGCTTTTGAAGGTAATTTGATGAACTTGATGATGTTTTAGTTGAAGTTTTGCAGGATTTCTTGAAGATTTGATGAAGATAGTTTGAATATCATATGAATGTTTGAAGATGCTCATGAACCCTAAATTTGGACATATTTTGGTCTTCAAAGAAATCATGGAGGGTTTATGGTGTTTGATCCAAAACTCAGTGGATTAAAGTTGTTTGTGGGGTCTCGACTAGGGTTACGACTGAACACATGTGAAGACTCGAGACATAAAGTTGCGAGTCGCAACCACGTCTGTCTCGATTGGGGTCTCGACTCAAAGTTGAGGGTCTCGACTGAGGTCTCGGTTTAAGTTAACTCAGTCTCGACTGAGGTCTCGGCTCGAAATCTCATGGTTTCGACTCGAAACCTCATAGTCTCGAGTTGATTCATGTGTGTTAATCGATAGCCTATGTTTTGACTGCTGATTCAGTGTGATCTGTTTTTGAATTAAGTTGACTAAAATTTTATTCACATGTCTTTATGCTTAGTGTTTCCGTTTGGTGTAGGATATGGACTTAAAATTTATATCAACGCACAATCAAGCTGGTTATCTAGCAACTCCTCTAGAGAAGCACAAGAGGTTATATACATCGCTGATTAAAGGGTTGAATAGCTGCCGACTTGTTCATGCACTGAGAGATAATCCAGTTGTCTATGAAGATCTCGTTCAAGATTTTTGGAAGACAGCTAGATTTGAAGCACAAGGAGCTGATGGAAAAGGAATGATAGAAGCTGAAATTCAGAAGAAGAAGATCGTCATTACTGAGCAAATGATAAGAGAAGTTCTATAGTTTGGTGATACTGAATCTGATTCGATTGAGCTTCCAAGTGATACTATAGAGGCTATTTTACCTCGTTTGAGTTACGAAGGAAAATATCCATCACTCGTTAAGAAGTTTCTGCACCCGTATTGGCGCTTGTTGGCACACATGTTTATCTTGTGTATGACAGAAAATCGAGGGGGAACAGATCAACTGAACATTACGCAAACGGCTGCTTTTGTTGCACTTATTACGAATGAGTCGTTCAATTACTCGAAGTACATTTTTGAAGGGATGAAGAGGAATGTTACTGGAGTTCGAAAGGATAAATTTATTATGTATCCAAGGTTTTTGCAGATGATTTTCAATGCTCGCTATTCTGATTTGACGCGATCCGGTGATACCTTGGAGCTAAAACCTATGGGTCCTTCTTGTTTTGGTGCTCTCACAACTAAGAAGGGTACAGAAAAGAAGTTTGAGGGGTTAATTCCTTTGGAGAAATTTGGTAGGTTTGCAGAGACTGAAGTTGTAGCTGTTGATCCAGTGATAGTTCAACCAATTCAAGTGAATGCAATGGTTGCTGAAGAACATGATGTTCAGGGGGCTACTGTTAATGAGCCTGAGACAGAGATTTTAACAATTAACTCTGACGATGAGGGCATAGAGATTATGTGTGATTCGGGAGATGATGAAGAGCTTCCTCCTGAAAAGGAAGCTGATGTTGCTGTTTCAACTGTTCCTTCTATGATTACTGCTGAAAATTTGGCCTCGTTATTAAAGTCTGTAACTGATAAGATGGGAAATCCTCCTTCCAATCTTACAGTATCTACTGAAGAGCCTAGTGAAAACCCAAAGGATCCTGATTCATTGCCATTGAAACGAAAAAGGCGGGATCCTCGACTCGGAATATATGTTGAACAAAACAAAGATCAATCTATGAACATTGCTGAAGATGATGATGGGTTGTATGATTTTGATTTTGAGAAGAATGTCACTGACACCACCACCACAACTGAAGATATCTTTGAGTTCAACACTGACACTCAAAGAAATGTTTTGGAGACCACCACTGCAGATGTTCAGGTTACAAATGTTGATACTGATACTGTTGTTGAGACAATGCCACTTGGTGTTTCTGAATCTGCAGGTCCTTCTAGAGTTGTTCTCGATGTACCTAGTAGTTCAAGTGGTAAGAGACCTGAAGAGCCGTTTAGAATGCCATTTGATGATGATTCAAGCGATGATGATGATTTCATTAGTATGAGAGAAATGAAGAAAAGGTTAATTGTGGTTGAGCAAGATTCTATTCATAAAGATGCCAAGATCATCCAACTTGAAGATACTTTAGTACAAAAGAATCAACAAATTGAATAGCTTCAAGGAGATGTTACTTTACTGTTCAATATGGTGTATGATTTACGTGGAAAACTTGAGAAGAAATTTGGGAATGAATGCTCTGATACCACTTGTAAGTCCCGTATAACCGGATCTTTCAATGATATCAAACAATCACCAAGTTTGTGCGGAATCCAAACTTGGTGAGATTCAAGAAAAACTAAAAGTATGAAAACGAAGAACAATACCGAATCACTTTTCAACACTTACACACGATTCTATTACTATGAAAGCAAAACCGTCTGGTACAAGTGTTCTTCACCAACTCAATCGCCTCTCTCTCTGGTTCTCTAGAATTTTGTAACAATGAAGTTCCAAAGGTTCTAAGAGGTTCAAACCTAAAAACAAGTTAGAAACTTGTTTTTATACTAACTCAAGCCCAAGTCCCTACATGGGCTCCCCTTGGGCCTGCTTGGCCCACATGGCCTAAAGCTTGGCCCAAGTGACCTATAAAGGTCCACAACCTAATATAAACTAACCCAGTAAGGCCCAGTTTGTAACCATAACCCGTTGTGTTAATTTGATGCGTCAGTCTCACACTTTAGGGCCTAACAAAAATCATTTTGGAAAAACCAGAGGGGTCATCAACCTTTGAGGAGATTGAAAAATATCAATTCAAACCCACCTGGTCAGATGAGTGTGACATCCTTGAGAATTTCAAACCCATGGATTTTTCCACAGTTGAGGGTGTGAAAGCACCTAAGGCCAAAACCATTTCTCTTAAAGACATCCCAACAGTGGTTCAAAACTCTGTTGCAAAGGAAGTTGAAAAGAGGAAGAAAAGAGAAAAAGTTAAAAATCTGTTTTGTGATTTCTGTGAAAAGAAAAACCATTCCACAAAGGATTGTTTTCATCTAAAAGCATATGACATTAACAAAACAAGCATAATTGAGCCTGAAAACAGTTGCACCATCTGTGGAAAAACCAATCATCTCACTCATGAGTGTGTGTACCTCAAAACTTTTGAGGTTAAAAGAAAAGAGTACACTTCAAAAACACCCATGAGTTCATCAAAGCAACCTGTCATGAAACAACAACCATTTGTGTCTGTCCAAATAGTTGTTACAAAACAACTGAACAAAAACACTGCTCTAAGAGATGTGCAAGTGACAGATGCACCACCTGCCAACCAATTCCAAAGAGTAAAAGGTCAACCACCATATCAAAGGGTCCTACATGTTTATGAGGCCTACAAAAGGCCTTCTAAACCAAAAGTGAACAGGCATCCTTATGGGTTTCAACATCTGACAGGAAATGGTCTACAATAGTGGTTAGAGAAACAATGTTCAAAAACTGTCCAAACCCCTGAGCTAACCACTGTCCATGTTCCTTGACTTGACACTGACAATGTCGTAACCCCATCCAAAGCCTTATTGGCTTTGGAGACCCTCCTGAACTAATTGTTTACTTGATGTGCAGGAAGCTTCTGCATGCTTAGATAGTTTTTGGTATGTAGATAGTGGAGGCTCCAGGCACATGACTGGATGTAGAGCACTACTCAAAGAATTCAAAACTCATGGAGGGGGTAATATATCTTTTGGTAACAATTCTAAGGGTAAGGTTTTGGGGTCTGGAACAGTTCAATCTGGAAATGTCAAGTTTGAAAATGTTAATCTCATTGACAATCTGAAATTCAACCTCCTTAGTGTCTCACAAATGAGTGACAAAGGCTTTGGGTCATTCTTTACTAAGGAGAGTTGCAAGATTGTTGGACCAGAAATGGTAAAAAAGATTGAAGAAATAATAGCCAATGAAAAAACCCAACTGGTTGCTCAAAGAAGTGGCAATGTTTATGTTGTTGATTTGTCAAAAGAGAGCCCTATGACTGATGTATGTCTGTTCTCAGCTGCCTCTAACAAAGAGACAGAATTATGGCACAGAAGATTGGGGCATACAAATCTCAAGACAATCACTGCTTTGTCAAAACAAGGCCTTGTAAGAGGTCTTCTACAAAAATTGTTCGCTTGTCCTGAGCATTGTGTTTCCTGTTTAAAAGGCAAACAACATAAAAGCTCATTTAAGTCCATTGAAGAGTACAAAACAACCAAATGTTTGCAAATGCTGCACATGGACTTGTTTGGCCCAGTAAAAATCATGAGCTTGAAAAAGAAAAGATATTTTTTATTAATTGTAGATGATTTTTCTAGGTTTACATGGGCTTATTTCTTACATTCTAAAGATAAGACTGCATGCATTTTGCAAGACTTTGTCAAACAGGTTGAAAATCAATTTGACTTGCAAGTAAAAGTCTTTAGAAGTGACAATGGCATCGAGTTCAGGAATAGGGACTTGGATGAGTTCTGTGTGTCAAAAGGGATTGTAAGGTAGTACAGCATCCCAAGAACACTAGAGCAAAATGGGGTGGTTGAAAGGAAAAACAGAACATTAATTGAAGCTGCCAGAACAATGCTTACAGATTCATGTTTACCCTTAACTTTTTGGGCTGAAGCTGTAAACACTGCTTGCTATGTGCAGAACAGAGTTTTGATCAACCCTAGGCATCAAAAGACTGCCTATGAAATTCTGTATAAAATCAAACCACTGATCTCATACTTCAAAATCTTTGGTTGCCCATGTTTTATCTTAAATCTAAAAGAATCAATTTCAAAATTTGCAGCCAAAGTAGATTGTGGTTATCACCTGGGATACTCAACCACTGCCAAGGCCTACAAAGTGTTTAACACAAGGACTAGGTGTGTGGAAGAGACTTTGAATGTTAAGTTCAATGAACTTTCATCTCTGAAAATCCCAGCAAACCTGCTGAATTGTTTGATTTAGATAAATTTACTTTTGAAGATGTGTCTGTCAAGACTAACCATGCAGGTACACCACAATCTCCACCATCAGACAATGGATATGAAGTTGTGATTCCACAACAAAATTTAAATCCACCACCAGAGCAGCAGATGTTCAAAATAGATGTCAAAGCTCAACCACTGTTGCATCAATAGTTGTTGACTAAAGTAGCCCTTCAACCTCTGCCACCATATCTTCAACCACTGTTGATAAAAATCTACCAACAGTGGATAAAAATCAACATTGTGCCACACCCATTCCTCCTATCCCTCCATTTCCATTTCAAACAGATGTTGGATCATCAAAGTCACCAACAGATGTTAGCTCAGATGATTCACATCTGCATCCTTCCCCATTTAATGCCATTGTTCCATACAATGGAGATTTAATCTTCCTAAAGTCCCATCCACCAGATCAAATCATTGGCAACATCAATGAAGGGGTTCTCACAAGAAGTCAATCCCAAAACATTTGTCTTTTTGCTGGCTTTCTATCACTCCATCAACCAGTCAAGTACCAAGAGGCACTGAAAGACAAAAGTTGGGTAGAAGCTACGCAAGAAGAGCTCCAACAGTTCAAAAGACAACAAGTATGGGAACTTGTACCACTGCCAGAGGGTGTGAGTCCTATTAGCACAAAGTGGGTCTTCAAAAATAAAACTGATGAAAGGGGCATTGTTTTCAAGAATAAAGCTAGGCTTGTGGTTCAAGGCTTTAGACAAGAAGAGGGTATTGAGTATGATGAAACTTTTTCCCCTGTAGCTAGATTGGAAGCTATCAGATTGTTCTTAGCCTTTGCTGTCAACCACAACATAAAGGTGTTTGAAATGGATATCAAATGTGCTTTCCTCTATGGTAAAATTCAAGAAGAGGTATATGTTTGTCAACCTCCTGGCTTTGAGGATCCATTTAATCCAAATCATGTCTACAAGCTAAACAAAGATTTGTATGGCCTGAAACAAGCACCAAGGGCATGGTATGAAACTCTTTCCACTTTTCTAATCTCTATTGGTTTCACAAGAGGTAAAATTGATAAAACAATGTTTTTAAAATGGAGAGGAAAAGATCTGATGATTGTCCAAATTTATGCGGATGACATCATTTTTGGAAGCACATGTAATAAAATGTGTGAAGAGTTCAGAAAACTCATGACAGCTGAGTTTGAGATGAGTGCAATGGGTGAACTCCAGTGCTTTCTTGGTCTCCAAGTTAAGCAACTGCAAAATGGTACTTTCATTCATCAAAGCAAGTATGCAAAAGAACTGTTAACCAAATTTGAGATGAATGATTGCAAACCATGTAGTACACCCATGGTAACCACCAAGATAGTCATGTCTGATAAGAAGGATGATTTGGTTGATCAAACTCTTTATAGAAGCATGATTGGGTCTTTATTGTACCTAACTGCATCTAGGCCAGACATCATGTTTGTAAAATGTGTTTGTGCAAGATCCCAATCAGCCCCTAGAAAGTCTAATCTTATTGCTGTAAAAAGGATATTCAGATACATAAAAGGTGTTCCCACACTTGGTATCTGGTATCCAGCTGATGGAAATGTCAAGTTTTCAAGTTTCTCAGACAGTGACTTTGCTGGATGTAACACAACATGGAAGTCCACCTCAAGAGGGTGTCAATTCCTAGGAAATTGCTTAGTGTCTTGGCAGAGCAAAAAGCAAGCAACTGTTTCCACATCCACTACTGAAGCAGAATACATTGCTGCTGCAAGTTGTATAGCCCAACAGTTGTGGCTTCAAAATCAACTGCTGGATTTTGGTATAACTGCTTTAAAGACACCCCTTGTAACAACTCTCATCAAAAGTCATATTAATTAAATTAATTTATCCAAAAGGAAACCCTAATTGAGAAACCCAAGTGATTCTACACAAACCCTAAAATTTTCAGAATTTTCAAAATCAGGATTAGGGCCCCTAAAACTCGGGGGGGGGGGGGGGGGGGTAAAACCCTAGTTACGATTATCTAAATAACTCTCTGTCAAATTCAAATTTTGAGAAACTGTCGACTCAGCAAGCCTACCCATGCACGTAGCTACCCTATGAAATTAGGTTAGCAGTCGCGTAGCGCGACGACTATAGGGGTACCCAGTCGCGCTACGCCACTGGGTCAAAATTTCAGTATAAATACTAGAGTTTGGGACTTGATTCTGGGCACTGAAACGACGTAAAAATTCGAAGTATACGCTGAGTTATAGCAGAAACACTATCAAAACACACACGATCACTAATTGCTGCCGCAATACAGGGTAATAACTCGATCGCTGATACGATTCAATGTCCGATCGATTAAACTATCCAATGGATGTTTAAGTGCTGCCCACATTAGGGTTTATGCTTTGTCATTCGTCGTTAAATCGATGGATGTTTAAGTATCGCACTTTGTCATTCGTTGTGAAGGTTGTAATCTCGTGAGTTATCGTAAATGCCGTATTAAGTTACTAACCTAGTTTATGTGCCTGATTATTTAAACTAGGTTATCAAGGCTAATCAGTAGGCTAAGCTCTGTTAAATCTGCAATGTGAGTCATTCTCTTTGTATCTAATTACTTAAAAAATCAGGTTTATTTTCAAAGGTTATAATTACAGGGATTAAGTCTATGTAATCTGAAATTACTGCCAGTATGTGGGGGGATGTGCACATAGCTACTAATTATTTATCACTTGTGGGTGAACGGACCCAGCAAGTGATATGTCCACAGTCACAAGTCCGGTCAAGTGACAACTGGGTCAGTTAATTCAAAAGATAGAGACATTGTAATCGCTCTTAATACTGTAAATTATAACAAACAGGTCGTTTTAGTAAATAGAATGATTCACTCAGTATTTCCCGCTGACAAAACCTTTTTCAAACATGTTTCAGGTGATCTGTTGTGATCCAGGAAAAGTGCCGTGAAGCACTACAAGCTTAAGGAAGTGGCTCAGTGTAAAATAAAGAAATATGTTTTGTAAAATAAAAGATTTCTCCGTGAAATCCCAATATTGTAAATTACCGGGTTTTATCCCGAATTGTGAAATAAAATAATCGGGAAATATTTCAGTTTTTAAAAGATCCTGAAGAAACTTCCGCTGTTAATTAAATACCACGGGATTTCTGTCCCGCGGCTCCTGAAACGGGTAAAACCGGGTCGTGGGCCGTGACAGAAATAAGGTGGTATCAGAGCCACTGATCTAAGCCTATTAAGTATTTAGAAATACTTAATTTTACTGATTGCCAATTATGTGATTATGTGTTTTATTAACTGATTATTTGTTAGTTACAGTATGGGTAAACAAAAGCTGTTAAACATCTATCTTAAATTAGATAGGTCATCCAATGAGAAGGGAAGTTCATCCCAAACAAAACCTTATGTAATTCCTGAAGAAGGAATATTTGTACGAAAGGCAAATTATGAAGAACCACTTTCTCTGGATAAAAGAAGTCTGATTATTAGGAAAAGTAAAGAGAAAATAAAGAAAATCCGAGAAAAGAAAGTTAAACAGGAAACCCAGGAATTAACCAGTAAGACACCCTGGGAGGACAAATTAGATGAGAAATGGGCAGATTTGTATATGCTAGCCACAGTAGCAGAAAATGCAAATCTCTAAATACTCTAACTCAAGTTTTAGCACCTTTATTTATTTACAATCTAGAAACCTTAATCAGTAAATAAATAAGTTCACAGTAAATTGTAGTATATTTTACTTGTCAGTTGTCTTATGTATGGTATGCAATAATATTTAAGGGTTATCTACAAAATTTGGTTATTTTATTTTAACATTTGGTATGTATTTTGCATATATGCTAAACAGCATGAATGAGATGTCTAAAGCTTTAGAAAATCTTAACCTCTATCCCGTTAAGATAGAAGTTTCCGAAGAATTCACTGGTTACTTCGCTGACAAAGAAGAACCCATGGAATTTCAATCCAAACCACTAGCAAAACCTAAACCCAAGAAAAGAAACAGATTTGTGGGCTGGAGGCGTGTACGTAGGAAAAAGCCAGCAACAAGAAAGGTTACCAAAACTGAAGAACCAAAAGACAAAGGAAAAGGGGTAGAAATTGAGGAAAATGTTAATCAAGTAGAGATAGAAGCTGAGAAGAGTTTTAAGCAAATAGAAAGAGAAGTCGGAGAAAGTTCTAGACAGAAACAGAAAATGACTCCCTGGGAAGTTTTAGATCATAAACTAGTAATGAGTGACCTCATCGGACCTGCCGATGGAAACCTTGAAGCGGCTAATCCAAACCTTATATTTACTGAAGAAGATCTTTTTCAGCTACCCACTAGAAGCTCCAATTCCAATCAATCTGGAACCTGCTATTCCAGATCCTATTGTCCAACCTCAACCACTACCAGTAGAATTAGATGAATGGTGGACAACTGATTGGCAATAGCAAAATCTTTTAAACAACCCTGATACATTTTTCCCACAAGTTGACCCAGAACCTCCATTATACCCAACTATGAGCCCGGAAAATCTGACTGAACTTCGTCTCTGGGGCGAAGAGTTAATTAATGCAGGAAATAGGATTAGGGATGTGGGAGAAAGAGTTACTTGGAAGTACGACGAAAGGGAGCGTCGTTTTTAAGAAAGTAGTTGACCAGATAATGGGAGTTTGCAGGAATATTTGTTAATAAATAATCATAAGAACCAGTATGTGTAATAACTTAACAATAAAACGTTGTATGATAATCGTGTGTACGAGGCATAATATAATATATAGAAATGAAAATCGGGAAATCGATAACTTTTGGTTATATATATGTTAATGTGATTACGTGCAAACTGTTTTATTATAATTGTATTTACACTAATTATTTATATAAAATTAATTATCAGATGGCAAACATTGGTAACGAACCAGTAAATAAGGCTAATCAGTCTGAGCAACATCCAGGAGATCAATATATGACTAGGCAAGATATCGAAAATATCGTTGCTCGAGGGATAGCCAATGCTATTCCAGCATTTGTTGCTGCTGTTAAGAATCCAATCGAACCACAACAAATCGTTCCTAGTAAACGAATTTCTGAAGATAACTTCAGCAATAGTGTAAACGGAGGCAATGATCATGTTAATCATAATGAGGAACCACATCAAGCTCCATTTTCTAAGAAAATGAAAGCCACAACGCCTGGTTGCACTTTCAAAGAATTCATTGCTTGTAAACCCACTGAATTTGCAGGCAATGAAGGAGCAACTGCATTATTGCGTTGGTTAGAGAAAACCGAAGCAGTAATTGCAATAAGTAAATGTGCTAAAGATGATCAGGTCATGTACGCATCAAATCTCTTCAAGGAAGGAGCACTCGAATGGTGGAACACTGTGCTACAATCAAAAGGAAGAATAATAGCTTACGCCATGAATTGGGAAGAATTTAAGGGTCATGTAGAAAGAAAATTATGTCCCGAGTATGAAAAGAAACAAATGACAAACAAGTTCCTAAATCATCGGATGATGGGTGTAGATTGTCGCGGTTATACTTCGACATTCTTTGAATATGCTAGAGTGGTACCAATGCTGGCTTCGCCAGAACCGGTACTCATTTCTCTCTACATTTGGGGACAGATTAGTGAAATCCGCAATATCGTTAAAGCTGCGAGACCTCGCACTATTGACGATGCTGTGGAATTAGCTAACACCCTAACTGATGAACTGGTACGTACACAAGATGAAAACAAGAAGAAAGAATTGGCTCAGAAAATTACCCAAGGATTTCGTATGGGTAATAATAACAGCTTTAAGAGAAAAGGAACAGGGCAATCTTCAACTTTGCCGTTCTGTCAAAATTGCAAAAAGAAACATTTTGGAAAATGCAAGGTATATTGCAATTTTTGCAAAACTATAGGACATCGTGAAGAAAATTGCAGGAAGAAATCCATAATTTGTTACAATTGTGGAGAGGCAGGACATTTCAAAACAGAATGTTCTAAAGTGGTCAAACCAGCAGACAACAAAATCAAGGCGACCGACGGAACTAATAAGAAGAATGCCAGGGCATTTCAGCTGACCACTCAAGAAGCAGAACTCATCCCAGATGTGATAGCGGGTACGTTCTTAGTTCACAACGTATACGCAAAAGTATTATTTGACTCTGGTGCAAACCAAAGTTTTATAAATACTTCATTCTGTCAAGCTCTTAATTTACCTTTAACCAATATTAGGCAGATTTTTACAGTTGAAATGGCAGACGGAAATTCAGTTAAAATAGATAAAGTTTTGCAGGAAGAAAATATAGAACTTTTAGGACATAAATTCTCTGCAAACCTATGGCCAATGAATTTAGCTGAATTTGATGTTGTATTAGGAATGGATTGGCTAGTAGCCAACCATGCTAGAATCCTTTGTGATCAGAATTCCATAGAAATTCAATCAACCACCGGAGAAGTAATTAGGATTACAGGAGATAAACCACGTAAGCCCATGAAGTTCATATCAGTAATGAAAGTTGCTAATTATGAACGAAAACAAGGAATAGTATATATGATTTCAGTAATCATTAGTACTAAAGGTAAAGAAATTAAGGAAATTCCTGTAGTCTCAGAATATCCGGATGTATTTCCAGAAGAGTTACCGGGATTACCCCCCGATAGGGAAGTAGAATTTAGGATTCATCTAATTCCAGGAACTACACCGATAGCCAAGGCACCTTATCGGTTAGCACCCACAGAAATGTTAGAACTGAAAAAGCAATTAGATGAATTACTAAGTAAAGGATTTATACAACCTAGTTCATCTCCTTGGGGAGCACCAGTACTATTTGTTAAGAAAAAGGATGGTTCAATGAGAATGTGTATCGATTATAGAGAATTGAATAAGGTTACAATTAAGAATCGATACCCATTACCTAGGATTGATGATCTGTTTGATCAACTTCAAGGAGCTAGATATTTTTCTAAGATAGACTTACGCTCCGGATATCATCAATTGAAGGTACCAGAAGAAGACATACCTAAAACTGCTTTCAGAACTAGCTATGGTCATTACGAGTTTACAGTCATGCCCTTTGGGTTAACAAATGCACCTGCTGCATTCATGGACATGATGAATAGGATCTGTAAACCATATTTGGATAAATTTGTAATTGTTTTTATAGACAATATACTTATTTATTCCAAAAGTCAAACAGAGCATTGTGAATACCTTCATGCACTCTTAACTTTGTTAAGAAAAGAAAAGCTTTATGCCAAATTCTCGAAGTGTGAATTTTGGTTAAAGGAAGTGCAATTCTTAGGACACATGGTGAATCACGAAGGTTGTTAGGACCGGTTTCGACACCGTACAATTGCGTAACGAACGTTCAACGTGCGGAATCCATGAACGATCGAGACCGAAACACACAAGATGTAATATAAACGTGATTCTATTGATAAATCTGAAACGTACAAAGAACCTTGAATCACTTGGAGTACTTTCTCTCTCTAGACTCTCTCTCTAGAATCTAAGCTCTCCAAATATCAAATGTGCAAAAGTCTCTAATGATTTAGCTTGAACCCTATATATAGTGTTGAGGTTTAGCTTGAAAATGTCATGACCATTTCAAGGGAAATCTTGATTTAGCTTGAAATTGTCATGAGACACTTTCAAGGGAAATCACCACGTTCAAGCTAAATTACCTTAAACACCGATAATCCTATTACATGATACAAGACGAAGTCAATAGACATAGTGCACTAACAGACTCCCCCTTGGATATTGACGAAGTCTTCAGTGACTAATCTCTGTTATGACACCTTCTTCAGTCTTGATCATTCTGCCTTTTTACTCAGATTGTAACATTGTACGCATCCATCACTCTCTTCTTCTATCAGCTTCAGGCTCCCCCTTTCATCAAGCTTCCGTGTTTTGGGATCGATGCCTAGCTTTCCATCTACAAGCTCCTCTTTGCTTCAAGCTTGTCTTCAGACTCCCCCTTAGACTCTGCTCTCAGGATCGTAGTCTGGACTATCATCTGCAATTTCTCAAACATTTATAAGTAACAACATTTTGAATTCTCAATCAAATTCTCTAATCCACTCCCCTATCAAGAAACTGTATAGATTTAGCAGCATTAAAGAAACCAACTCCCTCACAGTTTATCATCCAAGTTCAAGTTAATGACCTTGGAGATATCACAAACTGTTTTTGAATTTTTTTTTATTTTACATCAAGTATCAAATTAATGAACTTGTTTTATTTTTCAGAAACACAATCAGCTTACTTAGATTTTGAAACTCAGCGCTCAGACATCGGTTGTCGAAAATAAAGCAGAAATCAAAATCTTTTTGTATTTTCTGAAAATATAAAGCAGTAAAGAAATATGTACAAACATATTTACCGACAATATTTTTGTTTGAGTTTGCGTCAGAGGATCATATCAGTTTATGACAAGTCACAAGTACCGTTGAGCTTAATTTCACTTTAAGAATTAAACAATTCACTTAGATTGTCGATATACTTGTCCACTTAAATTTTCATACAAATTTCAACTGATTCAGGATACGAATTAGGTATATTAAGAACTTAAACCTATTCATGTGTCCCACCTCTTGAATATACTCCCATATCCAGATCCCAATATTCAGTCTTACAGGCAATTATAACACAAATGATATCTGTAAGTGGTTAATAAATTATGAAGAATCATGAGAGCTCAGGTCAGAACCATCGTTCAGCAGAGAGATCATGACTCAACTTGTGGGTGTGTCCCCTTTAGAGGATCTTTTTTACAACAGCATTGCTAAGCAATTTTATTGTCTTATCATATATGCTGAGGGTGATGCTATGTTTCAAGCATTTGCGGAAAGTATTATTCGAGGACTAGGTCAGAACTTCCATTCAGCAGAAGTCCCGGAATAATACCCCAGACATCATTGAGTATAAAAACCTAGTATCTCAGAAAAAGGAACCTTTCAAACGAGATTTCAGGGGTTACCTATATATTCAAGTAGTGTTCCCCACAAAATAAGTAAGTTTGAATTTAGGTTTATATCCCGAAAAAGTTTACTAAATGTATAAAAACCTATCGACACATCCACGGTGAGATCGTTTAACACATTTAAACTTTCCAATTCTTTAGCGTACTGTAACTGTCTACTGATGTACTATCATTTCCTCTTTTTACGCAAAACTCAATTTTTAAATTTTATCATGTTTTTGACTTTTTCAAATTTTCAAATGTTTTTGTATTTTCTAACAATATTACTCCCCCTAAAATGCAAAATCATTTAAAGAAAATTTGACAACCAACACTGATAGCTTTGTCTCGCCATCCATTTTCTGCTTCACATGCTCTGATTTGCAGAAAATATAACGTACCCCCATGATTTACAACCCATTGATCTTAACAGTTTGAAAATCGTTTTTCAATCTGATGAAAGTAATCATGTTTGTTCAGCCGTGAGGGTTTCGGCGTATTCAATCAGAACTCCCCCTTACAACAAACTATTTTCCCATAATGATTTCAAAACACTTAAGTTTGTGTTAATCAGAATGGTTTTTCCGGAAAAATTAGTTTGTTTACCCATCTCTTATGAGTTCGGGGTCATCATATCACCTTGTTCTCTTTTAACCATTTTGAAAAAATTTAACATTATTAGGATTCTACCAACACAAACACTTGTAGAAAATCAAGTACAACTTAATGTCCCTGATTTACCACATGTAAGACGAAATATCACAGTTACCATCCTGTGAATTTCTCAAGAATGATGCCGATACCTGCTTCTCGCTTACCAACCTGGAAGCTCCGGCAAGTCAGGAATTCAACCAACAGATTTTGACACCCAAGCCTGACCAACCTTAGGTGTGTTTTGAACATTTCTCTTTTCTTCATAAAATTCTTTTGCCCCTTTTACCTTTCCATCAGCCATCTTGCTAAAAATATGTTTAACATTGCTATTAAACATTTTTCCAGCATCAACACCTTTTGATTTTAGGTTTGCGGCTTGTAATGGTGGAAAGTTCTCATCATTCATTAATGGAACTGTCTCTTCCTTTTTTACCTCAACTTGTGGCTCCTCTGATTTTGTGGAATCAGATTCATTGCCCGAACTTGGCTTGTCTGACTTGGATGAGTCAGATTCATCGCCAATAACTTTCTTCTTTTTCTTCTTTTCTGTCCTCAGATTTGTATCTGAAGAATTCGATTTGCTTGGCTTTGCAGTCGAGTGAATCGATTCATCAGAACTTTTATTCGAACCAACTGGTGAACCTGAAGACAAAATCTTCTCCAAGTATTCTCTCGCCTTCTTCATATATATATCATTGGGCCGCTAACAATTATTACATCTAGCATGCAGCCAACAATTTTATCAATTTTATCCTTAGTGGGTCGGTGCACAGTATACAAACAGAATCAAACAAGGTATTAAATCGATTTTAATTGGACCTTTTAATCAATTGGTCGGTGACTGTTTAAGCTATGTTTGTCAACATTATCAAATCCGACAACATTATCAATTGACCTGACAACCTTTAATTCACAATTTCAATATGTCAGACAATTCCAAATCTCACAACACTTTGATTAGACCGATGCAATATCGCACAATGATTCAACAATTCACGTGTTTACTCTGTTCAATGACTGATAACTATTTCATCACACAACAGCAATATCCCTCGATATGATAAATGTTCAAGCGAGATCTTCAGAATATTCAATCGAAATCCAGCAGCTTTTTCAAGCGAAATCTGACTTATAAGGATTTCGCTTGAATTTTTCAAGCGAAATCTTGCTGATTGTTACGAAGTCAAGCGAAATCTTGCTGATTGTTACGAAGTCGGACACAAAAACTCGAAATTCTCCTAAACGACTAGGAATTTGAATCTGAAACTTGGCAGGATTATAGAACAACTGTTTTCGCACATCATACTACAAAATCAGCTAATTCGGACCATAGAATCCCGTTCAATTTGTAGAAAATCCGTAGAAAACGTGAAAGAATAAGTAGATGATGAAGAAATGTTGCAATTCAGATCTGAAAACGCTGTAATCTGGTACGAATCTTGTTGTTTGATCAACGCAATCGAGCTCCTGCTCTGATGCCACTTGTTAGGACCTGTTTCGACACCGTACGATTGCGTAACGAAAGTTCGACGTGCGGAATCCGTGAACGATCGAGACCGAAACACACAAGATGTAATATAAACTGTGATTCTATATAAGATCTGAAACTGTACAATCACTTGAATCACTTAGAGACTTTCTCTCTCTAGTTTCTCTCTCTAGAACTAGAGCTCTTCAAATCTCTAAAATGGCAAAAGTCTCTAATGATTTAGCTTGAACCCTATATATAGTGTTGAGGTTTAGCTTGAAAATGTCATGACCATTTCAAGGGAAATCTTGATTTAGCTTGAAATTGTCATGAGACACTTTCAAGGGAAATCACCACGTTCAAGCTAAATTACCTTAAACACCGATAATCCTATTACATGATACAAGACGAAGTCAATAGACATAGTGCACTAACAAAGGTATTCACGTAGATCCTGCTAAGATAGAGGCAATTACCAATTTGAAGGTTCCACAAACAGCAATGGAAATTAGAAGTTTTATAGGTTTAGCTGGGTACTATAGACGGTTTATTAAGGATTTTTCCAAGATAGCCGTACCATTAACTAAGTTAACCTGTAAAGCAGTTAAGTTTGAATGGGGATTAAAGCAAGAAGAAGCCTTTAGAATATTAAAGCAGAAATTCACAAATGCACCAATCTTAGCCTTACCAGAAGGAACTGAAGATTTTGAAGTATATTGTGATGCTTCAAAACTAGGATTTGGATGTATGCTTATGCAACGCAAAAAGGTGATTGCATATGCTTCAAGGCAATTGAAAAAGCACGAAGAAAACTATACGACTCATGATTTAGAATTAGGAGCCGTAATTTTTGCCCTTAAGATTTGGAGACATTATCTTTACGGAAGTAAATTTACTGTCTATACGGACCACAAAAGTTTAAAATATATTTTTGGGCAAAAAGAGTTAAACATGAGACAAAGGAGATGGATGGAAATCTTAAGTGATTACGATTGTGATATTCAATATCACGAAGGAAAGGCAAATGTAGTTGCCGATGCCTTAAGCCGTAAGTATTATGAAAAACAACGACGGGTTCGTGCTCTCAGATTAAATCTACAAATAGATTTAATGGAACAATTGAAGAATGTTCAAACTACAGCAATAGAAGATGTTGCTGAAGGAATGAAAGGACGAATAAAAGAATTAGAACAAGGAGAAGATGGAATTTGGAGATTCCACAAAAGTAGAATTTGGGTACCTAAGCAGGAAGACTTAAGACCTAAGATTTTAGAAGAAGGCCATAAATCTAGGTATACTGTGCACCCAGGAAACAATAAGATGTACCAAGATTTAAGGAAGAACTTTTGGTGGATAGGAATGAAAAAGGATATAGCGCAATATGTTTCTAAATGTCTCACTTGTTCACAAGTTAAGGCAGAACATCAGAAACCTTCAGGTCTACTACAACAATTAGAGATGCCTGTATGGAAATGGGAACTTATAACAATGGATTTTGTTACTAAGTTACCCAAAACAAGAAAAGGTAATGATGCGATTTTGGTAATTGTGGATCGATTAACCAAATCAGCTCATTTTCTACCAATGAAAGAAACCTTTAGCATGGAAAGGTTAGCCAAGTTGTATGTAGATGAAGTTGTATCTTTACATGGAGTTCCACTCTCCATTGTTTCGGATAGAGATAGTCGTTTTACTTCTCATTTCTAGAAAAGTTTCCAAGAAGCTATGGGAACTCGATTAAATCTGAGTACTGCATATCATCCCCAAACAGACGGACAAAGTGAGAGGACGATCCAAACTCTAGAAGACATGCTCCGAGCATGTGTAATAGATTTTGGTGGAAATTGGGATGATCACTTACCATTAATTGAATTCTCCTATAACAATAGCTATCATTCAAGTATTGAAACCGCCCCATTTGAAGCACTATATGGAAGAAAGTGCAGAACTCCAGTTTGTTGGGCAGAAATAGGAGAAAGTCAATTATCAGGTCCTGAAATAGTGCAAGAAACTACTGATAAGATTATACAAATCAAGGAAAGACTGAAGACGGCTCGAGATCATCAGAAGAGTTATGCAGACAGTAGATGCAAGCCATTAGAATTCCAGGTTGGAGACAGAGTAATGTTGAAAGTTTCTCCTTGGAAAGGAGTTGTTAGATTTGGTAAGAAAGGAAAGCTAAGTCCAAGGTACGTAGGACCATTTCCAGTAATCCAACGTATAGGACCAGTTGCTTATCGTTTACAACTACCAGAAGAATTAGTTGGAGTACATGATGTATTTCATGTATCCAATCTCAAGAAATGCTTATCAGATGAATCACTGGTAGTACCTCTTCAAGATATAGAGGTAAATGAAAAGCAAAAATTTGTTGAAACACCTCTTCAAATTGAGGATCGAAAGATCAAGTTTCTCAAACACAAACGACTAGTTTTAGTCAAAGTCAGATGGGATTCAAAGAGAGGAGCTGAATATACTTGGGAGCTGGAATCCGAAATGAAGCGAAAGTATCCTCATTTATTCCAGTAAATCTCGAGGACGAGATTTTATTAAGGTGGGGAGAATGTAACAACTCTCATCAAAAGTCATATTAATTAAATTCATTTATCCAAAAGGAAACCCTAATTGAGAAACCCAAGTGATTCTACACAAACCCTAAAATTTTCAGAATTTTCAGAATCAGGAATAGGGCCCCTAAAACTCAGGGGGGGGTAAAACCCTAGTTACGATTATCTAAATAACTCTCTGTCAAATTCAAATTTTGAGAAACTGTCGACTCAGCAAGCCTACCCATGCACGTAGCTACCATATGAAATTAGGTTAGCAGTCGCGTAGCGCGACGACTATAGGGGTACCCAGTCGCGCTACGCCACTGGGTCAAAATTTCAGTATAAATACTAGAGTTTGGGACTTGATTCTGGGCACTGAAACGACGTAAAAATTCGAAGTATACGCTGAGTTATAGCAGAAACACTATCAAAACACACACGATCACTAATTGCTGCAGCAATACAGGGTAATAACTCGATCGCTGATACGATTCAATGTCCGATCGATTAAACTATCCAATGGATGTTTAAGTGCTGCCCACATTAGGGTTTATGCTTTGTCATTCGTCGTTAAATCGATGGATGTTTAAGTGTCGCACTTTGTCATTCGTTGTGAAGGTTGTAATCTCGTGAGTTATCGTAAATGTTGTATTAAGTTACTAACCTAGTTTGTGTGCCTGATTATTTAAACTAGGTTATCAAGGCTAATCAGTAGGCTAAGCTCTGTTAAATCTGCAATGTGAGTCATTCTCTTTGTGATCTGTTTCAGGTGATCTGTTGTGATCCAGGAAAAATAAAGATGTTTCAGGTGATCTGTTGTGATCCAGGAAAAGTGCCGTGAAGCACTACAAGCTTAAGGAAGTGGCTCAGTGTAAAATAAAGAAATATGTTTTGTAAAATAAAAGATTTCTCCGTGAAATCCCAATATTGTAAATTACCGGGTTTTATCTCGAATTGTGAAATAAAATAATCGGGAAATATTTCAGTTTTTAAAAGATCCTGAAGAAACTTCCGCTGTTAATTAAATACCACGGGATTTCTGTCCCGCGGCTCCTGAAACGGGTAAAACCGGGTCGGGGGCCGTGACACCCCTCTTGTTGGATAGTCAAGCAGCTGAAAATATCATCAAAAATCCAGTTTCACACTCAACCACCTAGCACATTGACATCAGACATCACTTTGTGAGGGATTGCTATGAAAAAGGTTTGATTTCTCTGCATCATGTTCCAAATAAGGATCAGCTGGGAGATGTGCTAACAAAAGCATTAGACACATCCACCTTTGAAAGCTTGATCTCTAGGATTGGCATGCTTAACATGGAATAACACGCAAAATCTTGTTTTTCTATGAATAAAAAGCATTAAAATGTTTTCAGAAAATAAAAAATCCATCCTAAAATAGTTAAAAATGAAATTTTTCATTAATCCTTAAAAGTCTGTCATATCCACTGATTGGTTCAAACATCTGATTGTTGAAAAGTATCCACTGCTGAAAGCCAACCTCTGTGTCTTCATTTCCCTTGTTGACCACTGTTGACCAAACATCAGTGTTTCAATCACTGATGGCTATCCACTGATAGTTAAAATCAGCCACTGCTTTCATTTTCATTGCTGTCAACCACTGATATTGTCTATCAGTGGTTTCCTAAACAACTGTCTTCTACCTTTCATCAGAGGTTGTCACGTGGATAGTTCTTAGCCGTCCGATCTTTGTAACCGCTGCCACGTCAGCATTCACTTTTCCACTCTCATAAAACCCTGATTAAAACCTCAAACAGAGTTTTCACTGCCGTATTGAATTCAAAATTCCTTCAAAAGCGGTTTCCATCTCTCATTCATCTTCCTCCTCCATTCGCAAATTTCTCATATCACCATGGCTCTCGCTCTAAAAAACCCACACAACTACCTCTGTACACTTGAGAAAACAAGTAAAAACAAAAATTTACACTCAATCATTGATGCTCTTTCATCCTCAAAGTATAAAACTTTGTTGACCTGCAACGCACCCATCTACCCAGATACCCTACGTGATTTCTGGAAAAATGCTAAATTGGAAGTTCAAAACAAAAAGCCTTGGGCTATTACATCTAAAGTAGGCGAAATTCTGGTTTCAATCGCACCACAATCCATATCAGAAGTTTTTGAGATGAATGATCTCACAGGTAAAAAGTCTTTCTCAAAGGATGAGTATCAAACAGATTTGATCAAAAGAGGGTATGCAGGACAATTAACAAAAGCCACTATGCAAAAGGGAGAGTTTCCACCTCCCATGAAGTTCCTATTTCATAGCCTGCTCACCTGTGTTTCAAATAAAACTACAGCTTTTAAAGAAATTCCTTTGAAGATACAATACTTGGGGTATGCTATAATGGCAGAAACTGATTTTAATTACTCCCAAGAAATTTTCAATGATTTGGTTAAAAATGTAAATAATATCAAAGAAAAGAAGAAACCCTTCTTGTTGTTTCCAAGGCTTTTGAGCTATTACTTACAGCAGAAAGTACCACAAGACAGTACATAAGTACTTGTCCAAGGTGCTTCTTTTCAAATAAATAGTCTTTCTGCTGAAACTTTTACAAGGTTGTCAAAGTCAAAACCTTCCAAAACACAAAAAGAGGAGTCTGAGCAAACTTTGGATGCATCCACATCTGCTCCTCAGACTTCTGCTGCTGAGCCCACTGCTCATGGTGACCACAGCAGCACAACCACTGTTGTGCATCCCCCACCCAAAGTTCCCAAAAAGTCCAAAAAGAAATCCAAAAAGCCCACCAAACCCTCTAAGAAGGACCTTCTGGAAGATGAGATCCCAGAAGTTAATCCAGTGACAACACAAATGTCACCAATAACCACTGTTGCTACTTCCTCACAACAGTTGGAAAGATCTCTACCAAAAGCCTTAACTCCTCCTGCTTCCTCACAAAAGGAACAGGTTGTATGCACAGGGACACCTCAATATGAAGTATTACCCTCACTTGAGAGTATGCTTACAAGTCCTTCTCCTGGGGCTAATTCTCGTTCAACTCCTATCCTCACGTCATAAATTCCACCATCCATCAAAACACTGTTTGATGCCATTGAGCTTTAGACACAAAACAGCCCCTCTCACTAACTCATTACTGAGAGTACAACCACAACAATGGATGTGTCTGAATCCCCTTAATTGGTTATCCCACAAACAGATGAGGAGGTTACACCACTGGAATTCTATGAAATTCCTATTGGTAGTTCAAGTGGAGCAGCTACTACAGGTGTGGGATCCACTGATCTACACCTGGACAGTAGTTACATTAGTCAGACTCCCTTGAAGGCAACCATTGCTGATGCCATCAAGGTATCCACTGGTGTGTTCAAGTTAACCACTTGTGTGATTTCCATGGTAACTACAGCAGAGGGAGGTCCCCAGTACCAAGACAAAGGGGCATCAGTGGATGAACCATTGGAGACTCCTCCTGGTTCAACTGCTGATACAACTACCACTGGTAGGAAATCGGATGATCCCATTCACTTGGGTGATGGTTTAAAAAAACAAGATTTGACGGAGAGGCTCTCTACTATGGAAACAATTGTTACAAAAATGAATGCATCCATTGAGTTTCTGGTTGAAGCTTCCAAAAGTCAACCCACTCCACAACAATATTCCCAAGAGCTATGGAATGCAGTTCAGCCAATCATTACAGCTCAAAGGGTACTTGCAGAAACTCAGCACAACCATCAAATGGCACTTCTCAGATATATGGTTGATGCAAGATACAAGGATACTCAGGCTGACATCAAAGCCATCAAAGAGTCCTTGGTTAACATTACTGGCACTGCCCCTGCATCTATCTACAAAGATGATGATGATCAAGATGATGCCAAAAAGGGGGAGAAACATGACATGAAAAAGTTTGGCTGACCTACTCCTAGGCAAAAGCCAACCAAAAAGCCAGAGCCTGAGAAGAAGTCTTCTGCAGCCACTGATGAAACATCTGAAAAAGAAAAGAAGAGAAAAGGGGAGTTGATGAAACCCTAAATATTCTAGCAGATGAAGTAGCTGCAGACAAAAAGACTGTTCAAAATCAGAAATAAACCAAGGAAAGGGAGTGGAAGAAGGAACATAAGGCAATGAAGGATTGGGAAATAAAAACAAAGGGTCTTGGCACTTCTGAAAGTAGGAAATCCCACAAACACAATAAACCACCACTTGCCACATATCCTAAATCACCCTCATCACCAAAGACAACCACTGATGGTCTCAAAACCACTGCTGGTTCCAAAAGAACAACCACTGATTCACCCAAACCAACACCACCACCTCAAAAACAGCCTACTAAAAAGCTCAAAACAAAACCATCATCACCAATACCATCCACTGCTGCAGCAAATGTTGACACTTCAATAGTTGTTAGTCAACCAATCACCACCTTCCAATTCCATTCCCAAGCCATACTCATTCATATTTCCAAATCTCCAACAAAAACCCCTTCTCCTAAAAAGGTTTACACCAGAAAAAGAAAGTTTCAAGTGAGTGATGATGATATCCCTGCACCTACTCCTATATCATCTTTACCTTTCATTCAAACCAACCCTGAACCATTCATTCCTCCACCATCACCACCATCAAACCCACTCATCGATTCAAAAATTCTTGAAGGACATGATCCTACAAGAGGGATCCCACTGGCTGTGTACTATCCTCTAGAATTGCATGCAGTTAAAGATGAAAAGAGGCAATTCTATACAGTGGATGATCCTGCAAAGAGAAAGTTCTCATCCCTTCATGGCTTCAGACCTCCAAAGAATACGGAAGAATATCCGAAACTCAAAAGCAGACAAGCTGAGCTACAAGCCAAGTATGAAGGTAAAGGGTAAGGTGATAGTAACATCTCAAGTCGAATGCAGCATGGGCTTAGTAAAGTCAAGAAATTGGAAGACTATGCAAGAGACTTAAGCAAAGAGATGTCTAATCTACCTCCAAATGCCGACCTATAGAAAAAGCTGAGGAAAGATCTCTTAGAGCTGATCATGAGAGAAAAGTTTTATCCTGCCAAAGTTGAACAATTCAAAGACTGGCCACTCATTGCTCTCAAAGTTGAAGTCAATAGAATTGAAAGAATAAAGAATGATCCTCAGATGAAAAGGTCCGCACCAGATTGGAATAAGTACAAAAAGACCATTGCAGAACTTACTCTGGAGTATAAGAGGAAGAAAGCTGAGTTGGTTACAGCTAAATATGGTACAACAAAAACCATTTTGAAATGGTCAAGGCAGTATACAGACATGGTTTATGAGAAGCTGGAGAAACTAAGAGAGACAGATCCTACAACACCAAAGAAACCAGCATACAAGAACAAAAAGGCTGATGAGCCACAGCAGCAGACCCTCTCTCTAAAAACTTTGTTCACATCATCTGACACTTCCATCATTGCCTTAAATCAAAGAAAAAGGCAAAAGCAGATTGATGAAGAAGATGCACAGAGAGAAGCTGACACCATGAAAGTGGCCATCAAGCATATGATTGAAGAGAATCCTGACTCAGCCAAGTTACAAGAAATTGCCAAAAGATTCACGAGCAGGCCTCCATATCCAAACTCTCATAAAATAAAGTCCATCCCCAGAAATCCATTAAACTCAAAAATACTAAAGTAGAAGTCTGATAAAAAGACCCATGTATTGACTCTGCTCAAGTCCAATGGAAAAGTTGAACACATTTCAAGGGAGGATGCATTAGGTCTGGATGCAGCTGATCTCCTAGATCTTTTAGACCTTCAACTTTGCAGGGATGAGGATGATGAAGATTCCCTTAACTTTGAGCTGCAATTCAAGGGCCAAGTTAGGGAAAAGCTGATCAGAGAATAAAGACCAAAAATAATGAAGTGTTTAGGCATCATCTGTTCTAGGGGAAGATTGTTGGCCCATGCAGTTAAGCCCATAAGAACAGATGATAATGAAAGCCAAAACTGGTTCTCTACAGTTGGTCATCATAAGCAGTGCTTGTACTAGATTCTCCCCTTGACAGTGGTTATCTACCATCTGATGAACTCTAAGCACTGATCATCTCAACAACTGTTAAACCAAAGAAATGGTAAAGAATAAAGAGTGAAGCTCTATCTACTGATGTCTCTCAAGTACTGTTGAAGACTAAAGCACTGCCCATTCAAGGACTTATCACCCTTTGAAGAAAGCACTGATTCTCAGTATCAGTGCTTAGGCTACAACAATGGAAAGCTGAATCAGAGTTTATGTAACCAGTGTTTACATGTAACAATGTTTAGAGTTTGTTAGGAGGTTAGATGTCACTTTCATGGTGACGTCATCAAATATGCTCAGTGGTTTCGTTTGTACTATAAATAGAACAGTACCTGTACTGTTCTATTAGCTCATTCTCACCAAGTAATCTTGTACGAAAAAATCATTGAGCTCAGGCTGAGGGGGAGTCTAGTTGCATGCATGCACAGTTGAATTTTGTAATAGATACAATCTTTTGACTGAATGAAATCATGTTTGCTCAATGCTATTTTTCCTTGATTGTGTGTTAAAGTTTATTTTCATTTCCGCTGCACATTAAATCTCTGTTTCATCTTTCATTTCTAATTAAACAACACAATCTAAGAAACTCGGATCCTAACATATAGATAATTTAATTAATGAATTAGAATTTGTAAGTTTATTAATTTAATATATTCGTAGAAATATCATGGCTACATTTAACAAATTAATTTAACTAATTCAATTTGAAATCTAATAATAATTGATAATACAAGTAAAAATCTAAATTTTAACAAACGTTTAGTAATTTAAACAATTTGTTTCTTGTATTTCGTTGGCCAGTTCCTTAAGTGGATTAACGGAGTCTAGAAATCCGATGATAGCAAACCATAATTTTGAAACTAATTTTTGAATAACTGGAATCTAGAAATTCGATAATAGCAAACTATTGAAATTAATTTTTTGAATTAATCCTGACCAAATAAAGTGATTAAATCGTGAGACCAAATAAAGTGAATACCATTTAGGTGGGGAAATATGATTAGAGAGTGGCTGACAGACTGACATGTGTTCTCAATAGAGTTTCTTTTATTATATGTATAGATAGATGGTAGGAAAAACTGAACAAATTATTGCAAATTGGATTTAAATAATCCCAGCTTTCTCAATTTGGCTGATAATAATTCCAACTCAGTTATTGGCCGATAATAATATGAACTGGTCCACTTTTGGCCGATAATAGTCTGACGTTAAAAATAGCTTAACGGAGTTAAGCTTTTTTCCGAATTACAAACTGATGTTTTATGGATTTTGATCAGAACGATGATACGAGTCGATTTATGTAAAACTTACCTCGAAACGATACTTCAAACGGCTTGATTTTTGTTAATTAAAAGTTTAAACACCCGAATTGAAGCACCGTTTCCGTCGATTGGGGTAGTATTTCGAGGTAAATTTTACATCAATCAACTCGTATCCTCGTTCTAATCAAAAGCCCTAAAACATCAGTTTGTAATTCGGAAAAAAAAACTTAACTCTGTTAAGCTATATTTAACGCAGACTATTATCGGCCAAAAGTGGACCAATTCAGATTATTATCGGCCAATAACTGAGTTGGTATTATTATCGGCTAAATTGAGAAAGCTGGGATTATTTATATCTAGTTTTCCTTATATAATAAATAATTTGATTAGGAAAAATAAACGAGGAAAAGGAAAGGATGACAAAAGAATGAAGGAATTGTATAAAAAATGTTGGGTGAAGGATGAATGTGTTATTGATGTGTGAGATGAACATACTAGAGTGGATGAACAACCATGCATTACAAATGGTCTAAGGATATATGATTTAATACAAGACGTACGTAATTTATCATATCAATATATTTATTATACACATTACTACTGTGTGTACTTACACATGTTCTAAAGGTAGCACTTGTATCATTTATAATGAACTAGGTGAAGACCCCGCCGCGTTACGGCTATGGCTAAATGATTTCATACCAGAAGCTAATATATATTTACATGAAGAAGTTTAGTATGTTTTACAACATACATAACTTTTACAAAAGGTGTGTTTATGTAGCTAAGTGTGTTGACATATCGACAAGTTAAGTGACTAACACGTCATGTGGTAGTTTCCTAACATCATGTTATGTTTCTTGAGCTGTAGCTTCTTCTTTCATGGATTCACGCTGCTAGCTACTGTTACATTAGCTTAACCAGCTACCCAAAAAACTGGTTACCAACTGATTCATCCTTCCCGCTCTACGTTAGTTGCAGGGCTAATAGTTGCGCAGATATTTGCGCACACGTTCACTATTGTTAGTAAATTGTTCTAATTGTTTCAAAGGAAGCATTACTGGGCTGCATCTTTCTTAATGAACATGACAATGCATAATTTATATTCGATTAATCAATGTATTGCCTGAGTACCTGTTTCTCTGCAACGACATGCATGGTTAACTCATGAACAGTGATTATCGGATTGTCGTCGTCATTGGGTTCCGCAGGTGGTATTTGTGCCATTTCTGGGTTGATACCAATGATTGTCAAATAGGTTTCCTGGAGTTGACTAGAACCTATAAAAAATATTTTTGACACCTGGCGTCAACTGGTATTGTAAATATGTTTTTATATCAGTAATTTGTGTTTTGGCAAACATACGACAATAGTTGGAAACTTGTGTGGCTAGTATGGTAATTCTTTTGTGAGCTTCAACATGGTCACCAAGTTATCATCATCATACCTTCCATCACCTAAGAAAACCTCATGTTCGATAAACAACACAATCATCCACAACAACTTCACTAAACACAACATCACAACATACAACAATATCTTCCATACAAGCACAAAAGCAATATTACAACATCATAAACACAAAATATTAAAAGTAAACATCAAAAACCTAAAAACAAATACAGTTTTCAAAGGAATTTCAGTAATAAGTTAATACATGAACAATATTTACCGCGTGATTAAGGAAGCAGGGTCTCTAAAAATCCTAAAATCAGGGAAGAAGCATCGCTGCACAAAATTGGGGGATTTAACCCAATGAATGCAGGTGTGAGATTCGGATTAGTTAGGTGAAGCAAAGTGTGAAAAAAAGCTTGAAATGGTTCGATAATGGTGATCGAAGTGTAGTCGTCGGAACCCTGCGCCGAAAAAACTACCACTGAATAAAACTACCGACGTGGTCGTCTTAGTTAGCCTTTTTCGCCGGAGCAGAATCGCCGGCCCACCTTCATCATCACACTTCTAAGTTCTAACTTTGTCTCTATCTCTCTCTCTCTCTCTCTAGGGTTTTGAGTTGTATGGGTAAAATGAAAAAAAAAGAAAAAAAAAGAGCGATAAATGAAAACTATACGTGGCAGCAGATGTGCATCAACGATTTGTACAACATCACAAAACACTCAAAATCAAAATAGCACAACATACAACTTCCTTAACCCACAATATTACAAAATTATAGCATATAATAGATGGTGTAAATAACAATCTAACCAAATCCTTTTGATGTAGCATATATATTAAATACAAACTTGAGCTTCGACTTCAAGAACGATGGTATTGTTTTTATATGAGTTTACATTTTATATTTTTCATATTTTGATTATTGATAAGCTGTCTCTGTTTACAGCAATATGCTTGTATATTCAGTATGTTGTTTATTGATTTTTAGATATACTATTGAACAAAAAGACGAATTTATTTAAAAAATGACATAAATACGAGACTTAAATGAATTTGTCGAAGAATATCCAAAAATCATGTGAAGGCATGTAATGTGATCAAGTAAGTTCAGTTCATCTATATCTATTATTTAAGAAACCTTTCACTTCTCTTTTTGAGAATAATATAAAGCTATATTTTGATAATTTTGGTTCTTCATGAAATTGGATTGATTTTTAACGAAAACAATGAATTTATTAACAGGAAATGGTGATTTTAAAGCTATCGATGGCTTTTGCTGGCCTCCATAGTGGTTTGTCTATGTGTGATTCTAAGTAGTTTATTTTAGGATTACTGGCCACTTCCATTGGGTAATCACTTACCTAACCTTTGCCGGTTTGGGATATGGGGGGGGGGGGACTAAACCCCGGGTTCGAATTGGTTCACTTTTGCATTTGTTAAGCATTATAGGGATGGATTGAATCCTATTTCGAGGCAGTGCCATCTCAGTTTTTCATCATGGCTCTATCGATAAGGTATGCAATTCATCGTTTATAGCTTTGATTCCAAAAGTGGTTAACATGTTAAACCCTCCTTTTGGACTTTAGACCCATCTCTCAAATTGGGGTAGTTGGCAAAGTGATCTCTAAGTTGTTGGGAAAATGGTCCTGGGTCGATTATTGACCCTGAGCAATCGACATTTATACATGGTAGAAACATCCTAGACGGGCCGCTTATTATCAACAAGGTTTTAGCTTGGAATAAGAGATCAAAGAAAAAGGTAATGTTGTTCAATGCTGATTATGAGAAGGCGTACGATAGTGTGTTGTGGAGTTTCTCATCAATATCATGCACCATATGGGTTTCCCCTCGAGAAGGTTGGGTGATGGGGCTCCTTTTTACCGATAGGGCCTCGGTTCTTATAAATGGGTCTCCATTTAAAGAATTTGATTTGGATAGAGGACTCTGTCAAGGAGGCGCTGCAGCAGGACTATCCCTTTGGTCCTGACTATGTGCAGCTACACCTACACCGGTGGTTGCAGTTCCCACTAGCGAGTATATTGCATTGAGTAGGTCGGTTGGTCAGGAGATTTTACCTCTTAGGACCATATATAGATTGCCGTTGTTTGGTTGGTTGGGGATTAGAGAAAGGATTGAGCAGATTTTCACTCCTACGTGGAGGTTGTTGTTAGGATGTACGTCGTAG
Organism: Helianthus tuberosus; assembly: GCA_030545235.1. Taxonomy (NCBI): domain Eukaryota; kingdom Viridiplantae; phylum Streptophyta; class Magnoliopsida; order Asterales; family Asteraceae; genus Helianthus; species Helianthus tuberosus. The sequence continues at coordinate 35,511,867 of CM060357.1, read as the reverse complement.
GTATTTAAAGAGCTTTGTTTGTAGTTTTATTCTACGCTTGCTTTTCAGAGCATGTATTCTGGGAAACAATAGGTGGGAAATAGGTGACCAACCCATAGCTGGGAAACAACTATCTGCGGATCGTGACCTGTGGCGTCACTCGAAGCAAAAGGGGGGAGGAGGTCGCGCGATGCGGTGCCACTATGATCCATCTAAGTTTTATTATTTTTTAACAATATAACCCCTAAACTTCCATTCTTTTATCAATTTATGTCCAAACTTCAATATTTAGTGTGTTTTCGAGCATAGAACGCGTATGTAAGTAAAATTCGTGTATCGTGAATGCATGTATGAGTAATTGCACGTATAACAAGTATCGGCTTGCAAGTAAACACGTATTTAATGATTGATTGTATGTATAACACATATGTATAAAGTATGGAATTTCATTACGATCAAAGTCTCAGATTACAAAGTTAGAATTGGATACGAATACAAGTTTCCAAAAATAGAAATACGATTACATCTTTCTAGATAAGGAAAGTACAAAAATGCAGAGCATTACATTCTTAGGGATACACCATAGGGCCCCCAGGTTGATTGAGGTTAGAGTACCTTTGCCTAGGGAGTTTTCTCCTAGAGTACGTGCTCGTCGCAAAGGTTAGAGTACCTTTGCCTAGGGAGTTTGCTCCTAGAGTATGTGCTTCGGGGTTGTGTTGCTGCTAGAGGTGTTGTTGTTACTAGTGTTGAAGTTGCAGGAGGTATTCATGATTTCACGCAGAGGATGGAGGTTTTTGTGAGCTGGATGATGGATTTAGTTCAGAGAGTTACTGGTCATACACAGACAGATTTAACACCCATGCCTCGTATATACCTGTCACCATCGCCACCACTGTAGTAGTTGTGTGTTTGTTTTCTTTTGGATTATGTATGTGGTTGTTCCCAAAAAATTTTATCTTTCTTTGTTATGGTTGTTCTAGACACTTTTATTATTATTATTATTATTATTATTAGTATTATTATTATTATTATTATTTTTATTATTATTATTATTATTATTATTATTATTATTATTCCCTTAGCATGTACATATTTATACCTAGCCTGTTGGGTTTGACACTATGGATGTATTTTGCTACTTGCTACATTTTGTTTGTTTGTTTGTTTATGTGATATCCCATACTTCATTGATGGATGTTTGTATGGTATGATTTGTGTCTGATATTTGGTATTGCAGTTTATTATCTTAATATCCTTTTAATGCCAATATATCTGTTTAGAATGCAAATAGGTCCATATGGAAGGGATTGTATGTTGGAAGTGCTTTGGACGAATATTAATTAAATATTTCTTGCTTTCTTAGTCTAGGGAAGTTTCACAATTCCCACCTCTTGGTTGCTTTCGTTTTATACATTGGGGACAATGTACATCCTAGGTGTGGGGATGGGGAACTGTGTTGAGCCTAATAATTTATGAATTTGTTAAAAACTTCCTTATGTTTTTAGATAAATCATTCAATTGTAAATCATAATTTGTAAAATGTTCAATCTATGCGATGTTCTAATCTTGTGTTCTAAAAAATTCGTCTTCGATTGTAAGTTTTAGGATAGAGTTTTTCAAAAACAAGTCAGTTTTCGAAAAAAATATATATATAAAGAACGCTGATGTATTGCAAAATACACTCTTTATCGTGTACAATTTGTGTAGTTTTAGTTGGTTTTTATTGAGTTTTTATGTCAGAATGTGATACTGCTGACAGGTTCGTGATTTACAGGTCTCGGGTGTTGAATTTGCTTAAAAGTGCGGAAGATATGCTAAACGATGAATTTGCTTAAAATTTGCTTGAATTTGCTTAAAAGTGCGGAAGATTTACAGGTCTCGGGTGTCAGAATGTGATACTGCGTGACTCGAAGGCAAGTAAAATCAATAAAAAATTAAAGGGACGCCGCGTAGCGCGACGATGATGCCCTATACCCTCCGCGTGACACGGAGGGGCTGTTTACGCAGAAGATTTGCGGATTGGTGCTGGGCAATTACGTGGAAACATATAACTACATATTAAACATGATGTCTAACCCTAATCATGAATTGGAGATATCTTGGGCGAAAATTCTGAAGTTTTAGGAGCGTTTTCGAAGGAGAAGAAGCATCGGTTGAAGGTTGGAAGTGCTAGGATCGTCCGACTCATGATTTTATCATCTGGGTTTACTTGTTCTTCACTTTTAATTCTTAGTCATGTTTTGTTTCTTTGTTAATACTTTTGTTTTGCGTCTATTGTGTAACGTGAGGCTTTTTGTAACTTTCCTTATTTAGAAAGTTTGTTTCGTACTTCTATTTTAGGAAACTTGTATCCCCTTGTAATCGTATTTCATTTCAAATCATTGTAAACCGAGGCTTTAATCGTAATAAAACTTGATCATTTATGTGAATTATACTTTGATTATGCGTGCTTGAAATACATTCAATTCATACACCATACTTGATACTTGTTCGTCATTCTCGTAAACACATACTTATCTTACAAACAAACTATCGTAAATATGTGTTTTTATACACTTTATACATACAAATAATTTATTACACATTAACAACACATAATCTATCCTTTTATATGTATTACATACTTAATTATATGTTTATAATACAAAGAATACCTTAAAATGCACCAAAAACCAAACTGGAGGGACTAATTGCGCCAAAAAGTGAAAGTTGGCTCGGGTGACTGGCCAGGAGACATGCGGACCAGGTCCAGACATCTTCCGTGACCCGCTTGTGATGTCGATCCACAGCCAGCTCTTAAACTCTCACGGATTGGGTCATTTTTACACTCCAACTCTCACCTAACTCTCTTTAAAACATAATTAACTTTTAACCTAACTTCCCCACTATAAATACATCATCTCTAACCCCCATTTTTACTTTCCAAACATCATATTCACTCTCAAATCCTCTCAAAAACACTCAAAGATTCTGATTTTTGGGCAGAAAGTTTCAAGACTTTTAAGTGAGTTCTAGCTCACGTAACTTCTATTTCCTTTGCTAAACTTGGTGGAATCTTGTACCCACCAAGCTCACAAATTAATCTATAGTTGTGTGTTTGTCTTGAGGTTGATTTCCATCAAGTTGTGAGTTTAAAAACTCTTTACTTTAAGTTCATACATGTTACATGTCACACCCAACCAATGGCGGAAACATCGGGGCGTGGCACTGAGCGAAACAGATTGTCCAAGAGAATCCATAATAACTATTAATTACGATATATTTAGCGTTAAAGTCCCATACCAATAACATATAAGGTAAAAACAGTTATTACAGACAAATTTTCTCAAAAACAAGTAAACTGTTCCGACAACTCAGATTTATTTAGTTTGTTTCTAGCCCTCCTACTTCGTTTCATCACAGCATAGCAGGCAAAGCATCCTAATCAACCTGTCACATACGTTAAAATAAAGTCAATACACAGAGTGTAAAGGTGAGTACACAAGTTTGCATAGCATATAGTATAGCGAAAGCGTTTACGCATAACCAGCATGTAACACGTAGAAATGTGAATCAAGTAAGCTATCGACAATGAAGTATGCAACCGACATGACTGCGAGTTGTGAAATGCGCAACACATTATCACCAATGTCACCATGTGAAGTAAAGCCCTTAACAACCCCTGTCCACGACAGGTGCTGAGTCCAAACTATAGTACTATCGTTACTAAGGTGTCAGGCAAACAATCACTCTGTAAACATAACATACTAGCATTCATCGAAACACGTATAACATGTGAGAGCGGTTAGCGTTCATAAAAGAGTTTGCGTTGTGTGTTATTGTGATTTGATATAGAAACGTATGTAACACCCAAAGTGCGTTAAGCGAAAAAGAGTTCGAGTATACTCACAGTATGTGTTTAGTAAATAAACACAGCCTTGGATTGAAGGGAGCGCTTGGAGATTAGCCTGAGTATAGAACAGTAGCGTAAGCGTTGAATAGTGCGCAAAACAGAGTGAAGTGTCGAATGGTGGGTCGATCAGATGGCCATCCGGAAGGATGACCATTCGAATGGTTGGTCATTCGATTGGGTGAGTGTGTTTGTAAATTGTTTCAAAACTTTTGAAGTTTTCGTTGTAGTATAAATCAAGTCATCCGGTCGGATGGTCATCCAGACGGATGGCCATTCTGTCGGATGGCTACTCGATTGGGGATTTTGATAGTGTTGAAAGTTATAAAGGACAAGTCACCTGACCGAATGATCATTCGATCAGATGGTGATCTGGTCGGATGGCCACTCGATTGGCGAGCTGTTGTTTTGGAACTTTCAAGTTTTCAAGTTAAAAGCTTGTGATTTAACGAAGACGGCGTGATGACGTGTCAGACAACGGAAACACACCAAGGACCAGCTCATTTGATCGGATGGGAATCACCCCATTCGATCGTACTCATTGTTCTCTTGATGAAGTTTCATGTTCAACCCGTGAATCGGTCGTCTCTCTGGTGGAAATCCGTTTTCAAGCCGGCTCTAGACTAAGGAACGAGTCTAAAGTCAGACTGAGTCTAGGTTCCATCGGTTTTTTGAGTAGAAGAGTGTAAAAGAGTTGAAAGAAAGTTTGAAAAGTGATGAAATGTTGAAGTAAAGTTTGCGATATCTTTCAACTGATTTCATTTTGTTGAGATTCGTATAAAAATGTGTAGAAATCCTTTAGATCTGAACTGATTTCGACGTGATGATGTCACACCACCAATTGCATAAGCAACCGTGATGATGTCACCTTCAAGAGGTCAAAATCAGGTGATTTCAAGGTGAAAAACAGTGATTTTGATGGAGAAGATGATGAGAAAGTGTGTAGTGATGATGGAAGTACAAGATTTAGAGAGAAATACTTACGAAATAGCCTTGAATCGAGAGAAAAGTGCTTGAGAATGAGCTGGGAGCGAGTTGGGTCGGGTAGAGCTGTCACATCAGTGAACAGTGATGTGACAGGTGGGTATTTATAGTGTGAGAGAAGAGATAAGGCGGTGCAAGTGTGGGTCGGATGGCTAGTCAATCGGATGGCCATCCGATCGGATGGTCATTCGACCAGCCGAGTTGCGTTTTGTTGGTTTCCGACTTCCGTTTCACGCGTTAAGCGTTGCGTTTAAGCGAGTTACGAGTGAGCATTGCGATGAGATGACCACATAACTTTAAACATGTAGTTACACAAATAACATAACACATAATAGCATAAAGTAAGTCTGCGTTTCGAGTTGCGATGAGATTGCGATGCGATAGAGTTGCGATTGCGATTGCGTTTGCGAATAACATCCCAAAACATATATAAGGCACACACAAGTAAAGCACATAATAACACATAAACACACACATAGAACAATACCAATAACTGCGTTTCGAGTTTGCGTTGCATTGTGATAGCGATGTGATAGCGTTTAGTATAAACAAGCGATGTAATATGCGATGCGTTTAAATAGTATGTGTTGCAAAACATAGTTTATAATATCGTCCAAGATAGTTAACATATCGATTACTGTGATGGGTTAGACTATTATCGAATCTCGAGAGTACAAGTCAATTAAGCACGAAATGACAAATCTGAATAATGACATGTCTTGACTTTGACTTGAAAAGTCGGGTTGTTACATTACATTCAAGTGTTGAAAACATTTACGATTCACCATCTTCTATATGGTTGAACTTGTGTCTTCTAAAAGTGTGAACCGTGGGAGCTTTGGCTTTCCAATCTAGTTCCACTACCTCACTTGTGAACCTTGTGTATGAACACTCAAGTAGCTTTCTAGCCTCAAAGTAACATAACCCCGTCTAGCCTCCAACAGTAAGTTAACTCTTTCCATGTTGTGGTGGTTCACCTGGTTTAGGTCTTACTTGGCTACTTGAGAATGTAATAGTTAGTTTTTATTTCTTTTCATTAATGACCCTCCGAATCATCCTTGTGATGATTTGTGTAGTGATGAATCATACAATGAGGTTAATCCTCCATGCTTGACTTGCATGACAATCTATGAAACTCATGATGGACTTAGCGTAGGATTATTATTATTATTATTATTATAACTATATATATATATATATACATGGTTGAATTTATGATGATAATCGGCTTATGATTATTCGTCATGAACTTAGGCTACTTTTTCTATGATCCTAAGTCTCTCGTTGTTGATTCTAATGGGCAAACTAGGACCCATGAAATCACATACAACTTAGTGTCACAACAAGTACTTAGACTAGATATACTTTTATACATGTATACTTTTTGTACTTTAAATTCCAATCCGAATCTTCCATTTATTTCCGTTACTCACACACCTTCGTTTACCCCATGTAGGGTAACCTCGGTGTTCCATCCTCCAACTCTCAAACTCTTCATGGGATTCCAAATGAAAGCTTTGCAAAACCGTGAGTACACTCGAACACCCTTTTTATGTTTTACACTTTTGGGTGCAATATGTTTAATCTATTAAAATCACAATCACCCTTATACTTTAGGCAAACACAAACAATGCATCATACATGCTTAAATACGTGAGACTTGTTTCGTATACTTGGATGATTCTTTTGTGTAATTTACTTGTCATTAACTTCGTACGAGTCTCCCCTTAACATGTATAGTGCTATAGGAGTAACGCACCGCTCGTAGACTTGTGGTCATGTTAAGTTTATTTTATGCGGTAATCAGAGGGTTGACTTGTTAAATTGCATGCCATGATACAATTATCTAGTTAAACTATTTTTGCCATGTGATTCGTTCAAACCGTTTTTTCATACTTATGTTATATCAAACTTATGTACTCGTCAATGCTTTGTGTGTTGAACTATACTTTTAAACATGTTGCAGGTTGATGATGATGATCTTGATGAAATCTAGTAGGGACGACTTTAGAAACACATATCGAAATACTAGATTTTGTACTTATTATGTTGTTGAACTTTGTTGTGTTTTATCTTTTCCATGTTGTACTTTGATTTCCTTTGGTGTAACTTGACAATTATTATCTATGAATGAAATCGGTTTTGAATTAAATATTGTCGCATTAGTATTATGAAGTCTCGAGAAATCTCATTCGTCTCACTCCGATGTTTCCGTCATCGGTTGGGGTGTGACAAATTGAACATGATGTCTGGCTAAAAATCTTGTACTGCCTAGATTGAGATGAACGGTTTGTTAAAGTTTTGATTTTTATTATGGATGCTTTTTAATTATGGATCTTTATGTTAAAGTAACCGACTTGATTATTGATTCGTTGTGTATGTATGCATGCTTAGACTTGTTTAATCATTGTATATTGCTTCGTGTGATCTTTGGTGAATGTCTTTCGCATAATAGGGTCATGCTACATCATTAACTTGTGTTTATGATGTGTTGGGTTAATTGGCCAATATACCTTAGAAGCATTATTCGATAATTGAGTAGGTTTAGGTGTTCTACTAATCTCAATAGCTGAGAGGTGGGAGATTATTGGTAGGTCTAAGTTGGTAAATTGCTAGGTAGGGTTTTCGAGAGAAGTCTGTCTTAGTTTCCTTATTAACCGCCGTCTATCAAGTCGAATCAAGAACCCAAGTTACCATAGGTTTATAGCCCGAGAGGGAGTAGGTCAAATTAGGGTACTTTACATAAAACACATAGATATCCTGAGAGGGGGTCTAGACCAAACATGTGTTCTTAACAGCCTTTAGAGTTCCATAGGTGTCTTCCCGAGAAGGGTCGAGGGTCCTGTTCGGTGTCTCGATAGGTTTAGTATTTTATGATCTTGGTTCCATAATAAATTGCATCCGTTTAAAACATAACTAGTAACATTCCGGGATTCCGGTCTAGGTAGTCCTTCATCATCATCTAAATTTAATCCAAGTCTCCCCGTGTCGTAGTTAACTTAGTTAATTATTTGCAATTCTAGGACATTTAGAACCCCCCCCCCCCCATATAAAAACAGTTAGAGTCGTGTTAGTCTAAGTCTAGAGAGTCTAGTTAACGTAATTAAATAGAGTCATGTGGGTTCGATTTCCAGACTTACTTAGCTTACTAGAGTCGATCGGTCTCACTTGCCGGTTAGTATTTTAGTTAAGTTTTAGAGAGTCTAGGGTATTCCTTAGTGTCTAGATTAGGTTAATTTCGTTAGTTTTAATTAAACTACTTTTAGCACATCAAACGCCTGTTTAGTTAAGGAAGCTCGTTAGTCAAACACGTTAGTTCATATCGGTAACCTTAGTCCTTACTTTTAGGTGGGTGATTTTGAGCCTTATAATATATAATTATTTCGTTTGTTGAGAGATACTAATATAACTATTCATTATAGAACTTGTGCATATTATGCAATTGGCAAATGGAGACGGTAATTTCTATTCATATATGATTAAGGTAAAAGTAGGATAAATATGAGCCCTTGTTTAACCTTTTCGTTTAATATTCCTACCTTATTGATGTGTGAAAAGTGTGTATATCAATTTCAAAGAAGTTTTAAAATGGAATCACTAACTAAAACACACATAATCGGCAAGTGCACCGGTCGCAGTGTAGTGTAGATGGCAAGACCAGATATCAATCCGTGGACACTATAAGCGAATTTTCATTACTAAACCTCTGTCGAAAACTAGCTATTTTTTATGTTGGTTTTAAAGATTTTCTAACAACCTAATTAAACAATTAAACATGAAAAACTGTAAACTGAGATTTCAAGCAAACAACTCAAAACAACAGATTGGACTCAGCAAACAAGCAAACACGGAGAACTGGATCTAAGATCAAATATGATGAGAAAGAACTACCTAGGTGTCGAATCCCTAGACTCATGTAATGATGTCCTGTGTAACGTTCCATATTTTTTTGTAATTATTTTCGCTTTATGGTAATTCGTAATTCAATTTTAATCCTTGTAATTGCGATACTTTGATCATAATGGAAATCATATTTTGTACTATTGTTGTCTAACCATACTTGCATAATACTTAAACAACCACGAGATACGCATTTTAGGTTAAAAACCGAATCATTCAAGGAGAATATATTTTCTCGAAATTATATTCATACTTTACATATATGTATATACATCTTAAAATGCCTAAAACATGCCTAACTATGTAATTATAACATAAAATGACACACAGCCCTACAGGGACTAAAAATGACATTTTTGAAAATTTATTTTTTTAAAGGTCTTACGGACCGTAAGGCGGCGGGCAGAAAGTGGACAACTCGCGAATTTTGGTGTTTTAACTCACTTCCAACCACCTTGACTCCCAACTAACCTCAACAAACACTAAACCCTAATACCCACTTATAAATACACCACCTCTACACCTAATGAAATAACTTATAATGCAACATATGTAATTAAATTGATTCAAACTATGGTCTTCAACAAGAGCTTTAACCGCTTCTTCTTGTATGGTCTGTTGTGTTTTCAATCCGTCGTGTAGGCTTCAACGAGGTCTTGAACCACGTTTTCTTGTACAATAATTTCCTACAAAAGAACAAACAAGTGTTGACGATTGTGGCTGAGGCACGTGTTCAACACGCTTCCCTTAAAATAGATTTCACGCCTCTACTAAAGACGACACGTCTTTCTCCCATGGTACAACAGCCGAAGTAGTCTGTACTGTCGGAGAAGGCCACACACCTGAGCTTACACCGCGTAAAATCATAGTGTTAGAACTTTTGAAAACCAAAAATAGAAATGTAGTTAAATCGTGTAGAGAAACTTATCTCTATATGTTCCCAACATATAGGTCTTCAAGTGCTTTTCATGCATACATCTATTTTTCTTGTATCTTTTTACTTGTATTTTTCTTCTAACCACATCAAAAGAGGCACATAGCCTACTAAGTATGCAAGAGTCATGGGTGGTGAAAAGTCCAACATAGTTAGAGACTTAATTTGACCTATAAATCTCTAATCAATTGTTATAAAAGAAACTCTACTCAAGAGTTGTCTTCAATACACCATATGAAGAATTTAATATTCTAATAGAAAACTAAACAAGTGACATAAACAACTCTACTCAAGAGTTTGTCACTATACGTAGACTTTAATATTAATAATCTCAATAAATTTCCATTCATCACATTTTAAAATTTCCAACAATTATAACTTAAAACTCATTATTCCACATAAAACTTGACTCCAATGGACACTACCACTACTATTGTACCAAATTGTAAGCTAGAAGAACTTACCTTGATCGTGTGTTCCTTGTTATTTCGCGTTGTTTGATCCTTCTTCCTTCACTTCTACACTTGACAAATACATATTTATATTCCATGAATTGTTTCCATTAGCATCCTTATATCATAATATGATATCAAATTACCACATATACTAATTCTTACATTCCAACCATGATATTCAACAAGAATTCATCACAAAAAATCATAATTCACATTAAAGACATTTCATCGACCATTTGATGGGCATTAATTCTAGATACTTGGAAAACTATTATTTTCATGACATTATTCACCATTTTTCATATACATCAAAATCTCAGGTATTCTTAATCATCACAATAACAACATTCTATCATCCTAGCTTCATGTTATCTAACTAACACCACAATTATAACTTAAAGCCCCAAATTTCATGATCATGTCAAAACCCACTTCATCTTACATGAGAATTCTCACATATAACTAGCACGTACATAATTTCTACACATACTTTCATTCATAGAACAATTTTAAACGAAATTACTACTTTAATTAATGTCATGGTACCAAGACCTATTTAAGATTTGGCAACTTCATACTCATTCTTCATACACATTTTTATCAAATGTAAATTACAACTTACTTAGTAAGATCAAGAATCTTAACTCATGCAAGAGATTATCCCTAGAGCTGTCTAAAAAGCTCGCAGCTTGGAGCTCGCTCAATGTGGCTCGTTTTCAAAGTGAGCCGAGCTGGCTCGGCAGCTCGGCTCGGTTAGAAAGTGAGTCTAGCTCGGCTCGGCTCGTAACGAGTCGGATTGGCTCGGTTTGGCTCGCATACCAGCTTGGCTCGGCTTAGCTCGGTTTATTTTACTTTTCATATATTTTACTTCTACATACATTATAATACAGTAGAAACTCTATAAAATAATACACTTGGGACCACCAAAATTTATTAATTAAAAGAGTTATTAATTAATCGATAAATTAATAATTATTAATTTATATATTAATTAATATTTTATTAATTTATAGTAGAATACTTAGTTTACAAACACCTTGCAATGGATGTCGAAGATGTTCTGACTCACCCAGAAGAAAATGTAGTTGCACAGTTGTTGACTGATGAAGAAATTATTGAAAGCGTTATTGGAATTAATAAAGATGATATCGATGAAGAAGATGATGAAAGTTCTAAAATGGAGCCCCCTTCGCGAAACGAAGCTATTAAAGCAGCAATCACATTGAACAATTTCTTGTTAAGCTATGAGAAAACAACACCAGAAGTTCTTACCATGCTAAGGAAAATTAGAGACGAGATTCAAGGGGAAATTGATTTCAACAAAAAACAAAAGACAATTGAGTCATTTTTCAAGAAACCTTCATAAATCATTCATGTAATATGTTATATATAGGGAATTATTAATTTATATTTTATATGGGGTCTAAAGAAATTATCAACAATGTATTATCTTATAATTTTAGCGAATTATTAATTTAGCACCCTATCCCCGAGTCGGGACCGGCAAAAAATATTATCTTAGAGAGTTTATTAAATAATCGAGTATTAATTTATCGAGTTTCAACAGTATATTACAAAATTGATTATTATTTATAAATGATTAGGAGTGTAATTTGATATCTATACCATATTTAAAGGTTGATTACCATGCTAATGAACTTATATTCTATTTCGTTTAAATTAAGATTGTGTCGTTAAACTTAATTTTGGCTTGTAATGTATTAGGTTGAGCTTATATTGGATATGTTCTTTTTAATTATTGAATAATATTTTAGATTACTGAATGTTGAGAGCCATATATTAAGTTTTCTTTTCAAAATCGAGCCAAATCAAGCCGAGCCGAGTCAGCTCGGTTTAAAACCAAGCCGAGTCCAAGCTTAGATTTCTAGCTCGGTTTCAAATCTGAACCGAGCCGAGCCAGCTCGGTTTATAATCGAGCCGAGCCCGAGTTTTGCCCTAGCTCTGCTCGGCTCGGCTCGTAAACAGCCCGAATTATCCCCAATTTCCACTTTAATTGCTGAATTTTGAGTTGTTTGATCAAGAGGATGTTCTCCCTCTCTCTCAAATCTCGCTACACACACACTCTTAATAGTACACTTTCTTTGCTCCTTTTATTAAATTAACTATCACACATGTATACTTCCAGTCCCTACAATTTTAGTTGTTAGTTTGTTTAGTCATAACCCCATACTTTCTACAATAAAAAACTACAATCACACATGTATACTTCCAGTCCCTACAATTTTAGTTGTTAGTTTGTTTAGTCATAACCCCATACTTTCTACAATAAAAAACTACAATACTTAACTTGGTTAGTTAATTATGGTTACTACACCTCATGCTATGACATTTAAATACACAAAATAACCGGTTGTAAATTTTTGGGGCGTTACAATCTTGAATCAAAATAATTTTCGTTTTGTAGGAAATGAAAATGACATGGTATCCTTAGAAGCTATAGTTTCGGATTATGGTGGTCACAGCCGCCAAAAGAAAACTGGAAAACAAGTTCATTACAAGGTGGGTAGTAGGGATAGATACCGGTACATGTCCAAAAAGGGTGAGCCGAAGAACCCTCTCCAGGTCGAGCTGGAGGTGTAAATCGAGGAAATGAAAAGGAGGTATCAATGTGACGGGTATCAGTGATATGAGGAGGAATAGGTGGAACCTCATCATCAGCAGGAATCCACCCACACTGGGCGTGCTCATCTCGTGGGTCAATCTGTGCCTCAAAAAGTGCTCGATCAAACTGAACAGGTATAGGATCAAGGTGAGGTGCAACAAGAGGGTCAACTGGTGCATCAGCAATAAGTGGGGGATCAACATGATCAGCAGCAATAACGTGATCGCCTTCCAACAACGGAGCATCTACTGGGTGATCATCAATAGGTGGGTCAGCAATGACAGGCTCAATAATAGGTGCGTCAGCATGAACTGGGTCGTGCTCAAATGCTGGGTCAGGAGCAGGGTCTAGTGGCTGCTCTGGATCAACGAAGGCCATCTCAAAATCAAACTCAGGGTCGATGTGATCAACTGGGTCAAATGGGTCGACTGGATCCTCCATAGGCTGATCCATGGGTATAAACTCTATATCCTCATCTGGGTCGAATCCTGGGGGAAAGACAGGATCGGAATCCTCCAAATCATCGTGGTCAAAAGCAAAACTAGGAATAGGGGCAACAGAGGATGCCTGGTCAGGATCTGATCCAGGAGAAAAGTGCTGCGCACTCTGAGTATGTGAAGATGCGGAGGCCACAGACTCGAAAGAGTCTGGGACCTGAGAGTGAGCAGGTGACTCCTCGGCGGGAGCATCTGCGATCATCAAAAGATCACCAGCAGCAAGAAGGGCCTCGCCCTGAACATCATCCTCTAAGGGCTCGTCATCAAACAGATCGACGTCGTCATCATCGTCAGCGTCGAGAAGCAAATCGTAAGCAGGATATGAAGCAAGTGGTATGGGAGCAGGGATCACTAAAAGTGGTAGGTCCCCGGCCAAAGGGCCATCAGCGAGCTCATCAGCACCATCAGGTAAAGCAAAGGGCTGAAAGTCATCCTCGTCCGTGCTAGTAACGTCGGATGTGTGAACCTCGCGCTCCGAAGACTCTAGGTTGTCTGATACTATAGGTCTAGGTCCTGTGGTGTCTGAGTCACCTGTGCCAGAGGTGTCCATGGTGTCTGTAACATAAATACAAACATGCACAAACAGTCAATCATACAATCAAATAATCACATAAGTCACCAAGTAAGTATTCAAATAATTCTCCTAGTCCGACTAGCCTCCCAGCCTCTCAGACTGCTCTTCCTAGTCCCACTAGCCAATTCTCCTAGTCCCACTAGCCAATTCTCCTAGTCCCACTAGCCAACTACCTCGATCTCCCAGACCGAGCCTCGGCCTCCAAGACCGAGCCTCAGCCTCCAAGACTGAGCCTATAAATAATAAATGAAATGTGCTCAACATGTGTTTATAAAAGTTTTGGATCTGGACTTAAGTGGTATGCAGTAAAAATGTTTTCGTGAGAGCCCTAGTGATCATAGTCTAGACTCGAGAAGGAATCCTAGTTCGCTATGATCAGAGCTCTGATACCAAGCTGTCACACCCTGGCTTTGCGGAAGCGTGGTTAATTTGGTGTGACTTCTTAATACCATAGCTTAACCATAACAAAGCTATATGAAATAAAACCATGCAAGATCATCCATAGATTTAAGTTTTAAAAACCAAATACAACAACATTGTCTTAGGGACTTACAACATCATAACATAAAACATTGTTTTAAAAGACATAGACATCAACATGAATAAAACGCAGTTTAAGATTTGTGACTCGTCCAGGAAAAAGTCACATTTCCTAAACTGGGATGACCTCGGAACCCATATGCAGCGGGAAAACATAACATACCGCGCCAGATCTTTAGTTCCCTGAAATACATGTAAGTTGAAAAATCAACAATAATGTTGAGCGAGTTCATGTGTAAGTGAGTATGTAAAACACTTGTAAGTATAAAAATCCCTGGTATGTAGCAAATAAGGAAAAAGAGATCACCAATGGCTTGCAAGACCACTGATATGTGTGAAGTGCAAGTAGGAAGACTCAAACCTAGCAGATTTCGCGATGGGTACAAAGTCACCCCGAGGTCCGTTCTGGTTGGGCCTGGGGTTGGGCTCGCTACACCCAGATAGATCTACCGCTTACGTCCCTCGGTCCTACAATGAGGATTAATGGCCTCCAGTTTCTGCCTACCCACTCACATGATCTAAGTAGTAAACCTCCTTACGCTAACCATACCATGTATAAAGTACTTGTAATCAAAGTAACATGTATTTCACCCCCGCAGTTAAAAACTGAAAACAGTTAAGAGAAAAGGGGGACATGAACTCATAGTGGTGCGTCTCTACCAAGTATGTCTCCTGATCAAGCAGCTGTATGACAACCTACACGTACTAATTCTATTAGACGGACGGCCGTGCCTTAGCTTTAAAGTTTAAGTTTTTGGGAAATAGTTAGACAACTATTTCGTGTTTATATTCTGTATTTACTTGGTAGTTATTTTCCTTCCCAAGGATGGGGGATTTAATACATGTGCGTTCGTAACATTCGAATTACACTATTAAGTCTCACTTAATATATTTTATTTCCAATTCCAAAATATAAATATTCTTCTCAAAAATATTATATTTTCTATTACATAAGTTTTCCCAAAATAATACCTTGACAAAAATATGCGTTAAGTCATATTTTCTTAAAATGCGTAAGTTACGTTTTAATGATCGAGTGGTAATAATAATTACCGGTGTAACTTATATATTTATCGTAGAGGCGTTCGTATTATTTTGGATCCATTAACATTCGATAGTATTATTTTTACCCTAAAAATAATACTAGTATTTTCACAAAATAATCATAAACACATACCAAGTGACTTTATGAAAAATATATACTAAATATATATTTACCAAGTTTTATTTTGTGAAAATCCCACCTCCGATGTTTTGTAAATATAGTTGTGGCGAAACTTATATTTTGAAAACATGTCGAAAAGTATTTCTAACACTTATAGTGAAAATATTTCCAAGTGTTAGGTTTTTGGAAAAATTTCGCCAGAGTTTCCTCTGTAACTGGAGGTGGCCACGCTTTCAAGCGTATCATTTTCTTTTATAAATCAAACCAACAATTTCCTTATTCAACCATAAGCATTATTCAAACCATCAAACTAGTTAATAAACATGTAATTTGCAAGGATCTCATGAACTTGTAGTTTTCTAATATTATGAAGTAAATCCCATTACTTTTAGTGGATCTTTATATAAAGCAATACGATTTCGTAAAAGTCTTGTTTTTAAAGAGATTCCATCTTTACAACTTCTTGTCAACTTTTACAAAAATAGTTATTTTGTCGAAACTTTGTGCTACACAAGTGTTTACACACTTGTGTGTTCTAAAAACCATTCGTGTTAGTGTAAGATCCGTCTTTAGAAAACATGATTTCTTTGATACTTGGTTCTTTGAAAATACCGCTTGTAGATCCGTAGATCTACTAGTTTTAAACACTATTTCACAAGTAAAATCGCTTTTACACAAGTTCATGATTCGTGTGTGGTAGAGTTTCATCCTTCAACCCTTGTTACTTCCAAAACAACCTTATGTTATGATCCAAGATCATGACCAACCCGGGTTAAATGATGATCCGAGCTACCACAACATAGATTGGGTCCAAATAGTCACACAAATCAAATACTACATGATTTACACAACATATGAGCTTTTAACCAACATTTTTAGTGTTTTAAGTAGACTTTTGTGTGTCATCTTGTATGTTTACGAGTTTTAACAGTTACAAATCATATTAACCACTTCAAAATAGTTCGAGAAGGTGATTCAAGCAACTTACTACTAGCTCGAGGCTAGGGAAGAATCTAAGCGCAAAATGAGTGGATAAAAGCAATAGAGTGAGGTCCTTCGCCTTCCGATTGCACCAAGGTTCCTTATACGCGATCCTTAACACTTGTATGAGCTTGGAAAGTGATGATCAAAATCGAAAGGTGGTGGTGGTGTTGCTTGTGTCTTCGGCCGAGAACCAAAGAGAGGGAGAGAGAGGAGTGTTGTGAAGTTTGTGGTGAAGGTTATGTGAAGTGATTAGTGTGTTAAGTGATGAACTTATAGACAAATCAAATGAGCATTAACCAATGGACCTTGTGTTAGCTAGATATTAAGCATGGATGATTAAAATAATCATCAAAGGTACAAGGGTGTCCCCTAGGGGACCGAATTCGGTTGGGGGGGGGGGGTCTCCTAGTTCAAATCCAACCATTAGTTAGATAAAAGTTAAGTTAAGTGTAGGTTAACCCGGTTACTAGTGTGTAGTGTGTTATGACGGGTGTTAGGGTATTCAGGGACCCTAACTGGCTCAGAAAAAGACAAATAATGTTATTAACAATATTTTCATGTTCCGGGTATAGTCCGGTTGTTCGGTTGGATAGTAATCCGTTAATGTGCTTAAACAAGCTTTAAAGTGTCGTTGTATTAATTTTAGTGACACAACTTATTCCTCCAAAGTGTCAGGAATATTTTCCTCATGTTCTGGCACTTTATTAGGTAGCTAAATGCTGAATTATTATGTAAAGTGCTGAATTTTGTGCTTAGAGCACGTTTTAGGCACATCCAGTCATTGTGACTTATTCCTAGAGACGCAGTTCTACAACCCTTGTATCCCTACACTCACCACTAGTGTAGCAAAATATTTCTGGCTCATACAGGCCTTAGAGGCAGTGTCTGCCTGATGCTGGCTTATCAGCATGTTCAATAGGTTATCCGTTTATAGTGCTACTGTGCTTTTTGTGCATCATGTTTGTCACTAAGGTTCAGCATGTAAATAATGTAGTGACGGTAAGTAAAGTATGATGCAGGTATATGCATGTATCAGAAATCAAGTAGCAGTTCATCAGTAATTTCAAACAAGCACAGTAATTAAGCAGTAATTAATTATTAATTAAGACGTACGGATACCTGGTTTAGTGAGGGTTGTCACATTCTCCCCCCGTTAGAAAAATTTCGTCCCGAAATTTTAAGTTCTGCTTGTAGATGCAGGGTTCTTAGGAAATAGGTGGGGTTATTTCTCTTTCATCCGGTCCTCACGCTCCCAGGTGTATTCAGGACCATGTCTGGCATTCCAACGAACTTTGACGAGCTTGACACTGCTCCGGCGGGTCTTGTTTACCTTCCAATCCGTAACCTCAACCGGTTCTTCAACGAAATGGAGTGTGTCGTCAACATGAATCTCGTCGATGGGAATGGCAATAGTATCTTGAGTTGGACTTTTCTTCAGGTTGGATACATGAAATGTATCGTGAACTGAATGGAGTTCAGTAGGTAAGTCCAGCTTGTATGCTACTAGCCCTATTCTTTCCAAAACTCTAAAAGGACCAATGTAGCGCGGATTTAACTTCCCACGCTTTTCGAAGCGTGCCACACCCTTCCAGGGTGAAACTTTCAATAAAACCATTTCTCCAACTTGAAATTCCAAGTGTTTCCGGTTTGGATCAGCATAGGCTTTCTGTCTGTGGCGAGCGGCTTCGATGCGTTTTAGAATCTGCGCAATTTTGTCTGTCGTCTCTTGGACGATTTCGGGACCGGCAAGTTGCCTATCACCTGCGTCAGCCCAGCATAGGGTTGATCGGCACTTGCGTCCGTAAAGAGCTTCGAATGGCGCGACACCTATACTGGTGTGGTAGCTGTTGTTGTATGAAAATTCGACCAAAGGCAAATGCTTATCCCAGCTACCGCCCAAATCCATAACACACGCTCTCAGCATGTCTTCCAAAGTCTGTATCGTTCGCTCGCTTTGACCGTCAGTTTGCGGATGAAACGCAGTGCTCAGATTTAATTGTGAGCCAAAAGCTTCTTGGAAGGATTGCCATATCCTTGACACAAACCTTCCGTTTCTATCAGAGATGATTGAGAGAGGTACTCCATGGCGCGTAACGATCTCTCTCATGTAAATTTCGGCCAGCTTGCTCGTATTATCCTTCTCTCTGATAGGTAAGAAGTGCGCTGACTTCGTTAATCGGTCCACTATTACCCAAATAGTGTCGTGACCTCTTGGCGTTCTTGGCAACTTCGTAATAAAATCCATGGAGATTTGTTCCCATTTCCACTTGGGAATCTCAGGTTGTTGCAGAAGTCCTGAAGGCTTCTGGTATTCGGCTTTAACCTTAGCGCATGTTAAACATTTGCTCACATAAACAGCAACATCGCCTTTCATCCTAGGCCACCAATAATAATCTTTGAGATCTTGGTACATCTTATCCGTTCCTGGATGGATTGAGTACCGCGACTTGTGAGCTTCATCGAAAATAACTTTCCTTAAACCTCCAAACAAAGGAACCCAAATCCTTTTCTCAAAACATAACGTTCCTTCCTCGTTTGGTACCAGTAGCTTCTCCATCCCACGGAGATATTCTTCTTCAAGGTTTCCTTCCTTGAGAGCTTCTTTCTGCGCGGCACGAATGCGCAAGGAAAGATCGGTTTGGATAATCATTTCTAAAGCCCTAACCCTTATGGGCTTGATCCTCTCCTTTCGACTTAGGGCATCGGCGACCACATTCGCCTTCCCTGGATGATACTTTATCTCGCAGTCGTAATCATTTAACAACTCAACCCATCGTCTTTGCCTCATATTCAGCTCCTTCTGGTTGAATATGTGTTGTAGGCTCTTGTGATCTGTAAAAATTGTACACTTCGTACCATAAAGGTAGTGTCTCCAGATCTTTAATGCAAAAACCACTGCGCCTAGCTCCAAATCATGTGTGGTATAGTTCTTTTCGTGCACTTTCAATTGGCGTGATGCGTAAGCAATAACCTTTTGGCGTTGCATCAACACACAGCCCAATCCTTGACGCGAAGCGTCACAGTATACCACGAAATCATCTGTACCTTCCGGTAGTGCTAAGATCGGCGCATTGCAGAGCTTATCCTTCAATATCTGGAACGCTTCTTCCTGTTTGATTCCCCAATCAAACTTCTTATCTTTCTGCGTGAGGAGCGTCAATGGTTGAGCGATCTTCGAAAAATCCTCAATGAACCTTCGATAGTAGCCAGCCAGACCCAAGAATTGTCGAATCTCGGTTGGCGTCTTAGGCGTTTCCCAACTCTTGATCGCTTCGATCTTTGTGGGATCAACATGGATTCCATTTCCATTAACCACATGTCCAAGAAATTGGACTTCACGTAGCCAAAACTCACACTTAGAGAACTTGGCATATAACTGTTCCTTCTTCAGCAACTCCAAAATAGCTCTTAGATGTTGTTCGTGTTCAGCCTTCGTCTTCGAATAAATCAAGATGTCGTCGATGAACACTATCACGAACTTGTCCAAATACGGCTTGCAAACTCTATTCATCAAGTCCATAAAGACTGCAGGTGCGTTTGTCAAACCAAACGGCATAACAAGGAACTCGTAGTGTCCATAACGAGTTCTGAAGGCTGTCTTCGGGATACTCTCCTCTTGTATCCTTAACTGATGGTATCCAGATCGAAGGTCGATCTTGAACCTTGCAGTTGGTCGAACAGATCATCAATTCTTGGCAGAGGATATCTATTCTTGATCGTCAGTTTGTTCAGCTCCCGGTAGTCGATGCACATACGAAAACTACCGTCCTTCTTCTTGACAAACAGGACCGGAGCTCCCCAAGGCGAGAAGCTTGGTCGGATAAATCCCTTGTCTAAGAACTCTTGAAGTTGTGTCGACAATTCTTGCATCTCAGACGGGGCAAGTCTATAAGGTGCCTTAGCCACAGGTGCGGCGCCTGGAACTAAATCGATGTGAAACTCTACTTGCCTCTGAGGTGGCAGTCCAGGTAAGTCCTCTGGGAAGACTTCTGGATATTCCCTCACGACAGGGATGTCTTCTATTCTTGGCTCAGCAGCTTTCTTATCCACAATGTGTGCCAGGAAGGCAGCACACCCTTTTTGCAAACATTTCCGTGCTTTCAGGCAGCTGATAATTCTTAACGGCGTATCGCGCTTTTCCCCGTGAACCACAATTGTTTCGCCATCTTCGGTTGGGATACGAACGACCTTTTCGTGACAAACTATCTCAGCCTTGTTGCCTGATAACCAATCCATTCCTACCACCACGTCGAAGCTTCCCAACTGGACTGGTAGTAGATCCAGAGCAAACTCGCGCTCTCCCAATTCGATCACACAACCTCTGATCACTTCATTGGCTTCTACTAACTTTCCGTTGGCCAATTCGATTGAGTACGGAATATCTAACTTACTAGCGGCTAAACCAAGCATATTCTTAAATTCTAATGACACGAAGCTATAATCGACACCAGTATCAAATAGAACGGATGCATAGCGTTGGTTTACCGGGAACGTACCAGTGACAACATTGGGATCCTGGCGCGCTTCCCTTGCTTCGATGTGGAACACTCTTCCACGGGCTTGGTTCAACTCTGGGCAGTTCCTTTTAAAATGCCCAATATCTCCACAGTTAAAGCATCCAAGTCTTTGCCCGTTTCCACCTCCTTGATTCATATTGTTGCCTCGATTCCCGTTTCCTCCATTGTTTCCCTGTGGGCGATTCCCAATACCGCCACGATTATTATTTCTATTCCCAAATCCTCCTTGGCCTCCCCGGCCAGCACTAGCCCAACAGGAATCCTTCAAGTGACCAGTCTTTCCACAAGCTTCACATACTTTTGGCCCGCATCGGCCAGAATGGTGACGTTGGCAGGTGTTGCACTTGGGTTGGGTGCCCATATATCCCTTTCCTTTCTTCCCACTACCAACTGTAACCTGAGCTGGCGCGTTTGGCTCTCCTTTCTTAACAACCACACTGGCGCCCTGCTTAAAGTTCGAGAACTTCCGTTTGTTACCTCCAGATGACTCGACGTGAGTCTCTTTCTTCTTTGTCTCGATCTCACCAAACTTATTCAGGCGGATAGCCTCCACTGTGAGAGCCACGCTCAAATCGATTGCCTCAATAATTGTCGCAGGCTTGGATGAGGTCACCATGCTTATGATTTGAGGAGCTAATCCCCAAATGAAACGTTCAATCCGCTTGAACTCCGGAGTGACCATGTAGGGTACCACATGCGATAAGTCATGGAACCTTTGAACATACTCTGCGATCTTTGGACCTTCCATTTTCAAATGCCAGAACTCAGTTTCCAATCTTTGGATTTCCGCGCAAGAGCAGTACTTCCTGCGCATAAGTTCCTTCAGTTCGGTCCAGGTTAGCGCGTAGGCAGCAGCTTCACCAAGTGTCTGTACTTGCAGATTCCACCAAGATAGGGCTCCATCCAAGAATAGCCCAGAAATGTAGGTGACTTGCTGGTCTGGTGCACATTTGCTCATGCGGAGAACAGATTCAGTCTTCTCGGCCCAACGAACAAAAGCGACAGCACCTCCTGTGCCA
Organism: Helianthus tuberosus; assembly: GCA_030545235.1. NCBI lineage: Eukaryota > Viridiplantae > Streptophyta > Magnoliopsida > Asterales > Asteraceae > Helianthus > Helianthus tuberosus. The sequence continues at coordinate 35,489,807 of CM060357.1, read as the reverse complement.
TCAAAGTTGACCGGTTTGCAGTCTAGAAACTGCTTGTAGGTGCACCCTGCACATACGTTACAACATATGAATGGCATTAGCATCATTGCTATAGATATCCAATTAGGTCATGGTATGTCTAAATGACTTAGTATTACCATGAGGTGGATTGTTGTTGCCATTGTTGTTTGAGCTGCTTCCGCTGGGTCCTCCCTGCGAGGCGGCGTATTGCGCGATGGCAGCAGCGATGACTTGTTGGAGTTCTGCCTCATTGGTAGGCATGCGTGTCTCACGTCTCGGCGGCATCTTCTAAAAGATGTGTTTACGTCGGTCAGGCCATAGTAAAGATCCCATGTTATAATACATACGCTTTATTATGATAGTAATAGTACATAACATCTCATGTTATAATCATATTAATCACACAACATCCCATGTTACAAACATCAATCACACAACATCCCATGTCATAGAATATAAATAACCAAATCAAGCATCAAATATGATGAGAATACTACGATTGCCATATAATGAGACCACATAGTAAGCGTACAAGTACATCACAGTGTCATACAACATCAGTCGACTAAGGGCTACATCACCCTAGTCCAAAAACTATATCAAATCAGTGTCAATACATCAAATACATGTCAACAAAAGTCAGAATCATAATGTAGTCTCCAAAAATGCTGTGCAGTCAAAAGCATTCGCCGTCTTCTCACCAGCGTCTACCCAAACGGTACTGAAGAGCTCTACATGGATGGCGGTGGAGGAGGGGGAAAGTGAGTGTAGAACAAACGACGCAACTGGAGCCAGTCCTCCTCCATGGCTCTCTGGGTACGCAACCAAGAAGCAACCTGCTGCTCAAGTGCCAAAAGGCGTGCAGCATAGTCTGGTGGTAAAGGTCGAGAGGGCTGCAAAGGAGAGTGGGTCTGACCCTGGCACTGACGCGGCGGCGGCTGGGCTCTCTCAAGCTCCTGAATGCGCTGCGTGTGTGCCTCGTGCTAGGCGACAAAAGACATCAAAACATCCTCAATAGTATATCCCATATGGAAAGAATGGTAGGGGTCAGTCGGTGGCATAACAGAAGGTGATGACCAGAGAAACGGCTCACTGGTGGGATCAAAAGGTGCCACATGAAATGGGGAAACAGGGGGAAAAGTAGCAGACGGTGGTATAGCAGGGATAGATACCGGTACATGTCCAAAAGGGTGAGCCGAAGAACCCTCTCCAGGTCGAGCTGGAGGTGTAAATCGAGGAAGTGAAAAGGAGGTATCAATGTGACGGGTATCAGTGATATGAGGAGGAATAGGTGGAACCTCATCATCAGCAGGAATCCACCCACACTGGGCGTGCTCATCTCGTGGGTCAATCTGTGCCTCAAAAAGTGCTCGATCAAACTGAACAGGTATAGGATCAAGGTGAGGTGCAACAAGAGGGTCAACTGGTGCATCAGCAATAAGTGGGGGATCAACATGATCAGCAGCAATAACGTGATCGCCTTCCAACAACGGAGCATCTACTGGGTGATCATCAATAGGTGGGTCAGCAATGACAGGCTCAATAATAGGTGCGTCAGCATGAACTGGGTCGTGCTCAAACGCTGGGTCAGGAGCAGGGTCTAGTGGCTGCTCGGGATCAACGAAGGCCATCTCAAAATCAAACTCAGGGTCGATGGGATCAACTGGGTCAAATGGGTCGACTGGATCCTCCATAGGCTGATCCATGGGTATAAACTCTATATCCTCATCTGGGTCGAATCCTAGGGGAAAGACAGGATCGGAATCCTCCAAATCATCGTGGTCAAAAGCAAAACTAGGAATAGGGGCAACAGAGGATGCCTGGTCAGGATCTGATCCAGGAGAAAAGTGCTGCGCACTCTGAGTATGTGAAGATGCGGAGGCCACAGACTCGAAAGAGTCTGGGACCTGAGAGTGAGCAGGTGACTCCTCGGCGGGAGCATCTGCGATCATCAAAAGATCACCAGCAGCAAGAAGGGCCTCGCCCTGAACATCATCCTCTAAGGGCTCGTCATCAAACAGATCGACGTCGTCATCATCGTCAGCGTCGAGAAGCAAATCGTAAGCAGGATATGAAGCAAGTGGTATGGGAGCAGGGATCACTACAAGTGGTAGGTCCCCAGCCAAAGGGCCATCAGCGAGCTCATCAGCACCATCAGGTAAAGCAAAGGGCTGAAAGTCATCCTCGTCCGTGCTAGTAACGTCGGATGTGTGAACCTCGCGCTCCGAAGACTCTAGGTCGTCTGATACTATAGGTCTAGGTCCTGTGGTGTCTGAGTCACCTGTGCCAGAGGTGTCCATGGTGTCTGTAACATAAATACAAACATGCACAAACAGTCAATCATACAATCAAATAATCACATAAGTCACCAAGTAAGTATTCAAATAATTCTCCTAGTCCCACTAGCCTCCCAGCCTCTCAGACTGCTCTTCCTAGTCCCACTAGCCAATTCTCCTAGTCCCACTAGCCAATTCTCCTAGTCCCACTAGCCAACTACCTCGATCTCCCAGACCGAGCCTCGGCCTCCAAGACCGAGCCTCAGCCTCCAAGACTGAGCCTATAAATAATAAATGAAATGTGCTCAACATGTGTTTATAAAAGTTTTGGATCTGGACTTAAGTGGTATGCAGTAAAAATGTTTTCGTGAGAGCCCTAGTGATCATAGTCTAGACTCGAGAAGGAATCCTAGTTCGCTATGATCAGAGCTCTGATACCAAGCTGTCACACCCTGGCTTTGCGGAAGCGTGGTTAATTTGATGTGACTTCTTAATACCATAGCTTAACCATAACAAAGCTATATGAAATAAAACTATGCAAGATCATCCATAGATTTAAGTTTTAAAAACCAAATACAACAACATTGTCTTAGGGACTTACAACATCATAACATAAAACATTGTTTTGAAAGACATAGACATCAACATGAATAAAACGCAGTTTAAGATTTGTGACTCGTCCAGGAAAAAGTCACATTTCCTAAACTGGGATGACCTCGGAACCCATATGCAGCGGGAAAACATAACATACCGCGCCAGATCTTTAGTTCCCTGAAATACATGTAAGTTGAAAAATCAACAATAATGTTGAGCGAGTTCATGTGTAAGTGAGTATGTAAAACACTTGTAAGTATAAAAATCCCTGGTATGTAGCAAATAAGGAAAAAGAGATCACCAATGGCTTGCAAGACCACTGATATGTGTGAAGTGCAAGTAGGAAGACTCAAACCTAGCAGATTTCGCGATGGGTACAAAGTCACCCCGAGGTCCGTTCTGGTTGGGCCTGGGGTTGGGCTCGCTACACCCAGATAGATCTACCGCTTACGTCCCTCGGTCCTACAATGAGGATTAATGGCCTCCAGTTTCTGCCTACCCACTCACATGATCTAAGTAGTAAACCTCCTTACGCTAACCATACCATGTATAAAGTACTTGTAATCAAAGTAACATGTATTTCACCCCCGCAGTTAAAAACTGAAAACAGTTAAGAGAAAAGGGGGACATGAACTCATAGTGGTGCGTCTCTACCAAGTATGTCTCCTGATCAAGCAGCTGTATGACGACCTACACGTACTAATTCTATTAGACGGACGGCCGTGCCTTAGCTTTAAAGTTTAAGTTTTTGGGAAATAGTTAGACAACTATTTCGTGTTTATATTCTGTATTTACTTGGTAGTTATTTTCCTTCCCAAGGATGGGGGATTTAATACATGTGCGTTCGTAACATTCGAATTACACTATTAAGTCTCACTTAATATATTTTATTTCCAATTCCAAAATATAAATATTCTTCTCAAAAATATTATATTTTCTATTACATAAGTTTTCCCAAAATAATACCTTGACAAAAATATGCGTTAAGTCATATTTTCTTAAAATGCGTAAGTTACGTTTTAATGATCGAGTGGTAATAATAATTACCGGTGTAACTTATATATTTATCGTAGAGGCGTTCGTATTATTTTGGATCCATTAACATTCGATAGTATTATTTTTACCCTAAAAATAATACTAGTATTTTCACAAAATAATCATAAACACATACCAAGTGACTTTATGAAAAATATATACTAAATATATATTTACCAAGTTTTATTTTGTGAAAATCCCACCTCCGATGTTTTGTAAATATAGTTGTGGCGAAACTTATATTTTGAAAACATGTCGAAAAGTATTTCTAACACTTATAGTGAAAATATTTCCAAGTGTTAGGTTTTTGGAAAAATTTCGCCAGAGTTTCCTCTGTAACTGGAGGTGGCCACGCTTTCAAGCGTATCATTTTCTTTTATAAATCAAACCAACAATTTCCTTATTCAACCATAAGCATTATTCAAACCATCAAACTAGTTAATAAACATGTAATTTGCAAGGATCTCATGAACTTGTAGTTTTCTAATATTATGAAGTAAATCCCATTACTTTTAGTGGATCTTTATATAAAGCAATACGATTTCGTAAAAGTCTTGTTTTTAAAGAGATTCCATCTTTACAACTTCTTGTCAACTTTTACAAAAATAGTTATTTTGTCGAAACTTTGTGCTACACAAGTGTTTACACACTTGTGTGTTCTAAAAACCATTCGTGTTAGTGTAAGATCCGTCTTTAGAAAACATGATTTCTTTGATACTTGGTTCTTTGAAAATACCGCTTGTAGATCCGTAGATCTACTAGTTTTAAACACTATTTCACAAGTAAAATCGCTTTTACACAAGTTCATGATTCGTGTGTGGTAGAGTTTCATCCTTTAACCCTTGTTACTTCCAAAACAACCTTATGTTATGATCCAAGATCATGACCAACCCGGGTTAAATGATGATCCGAGCTACCACAACATAGATCGGGTCCAAATAGTCACACAAATCAAATACTACATGATTTACACAACATATGAGCTTTAGTGTTGAAGGACAAAGTTGGGTTTAAATCGGTTGAAGTTTAGTGTTGAAGGACAAAGTTGGGTTTAAATCGGTTGAAGTTTGAAATGATGTGACGGGTTTTAGGGTCAACATAGGGAAGAAGTTTTTGTTCGATTAGGTATTCCTTGTTGTTTTGTTTCAAGTGGGTCTTTCACGTGTTTCATAAGTATTCATTTGTAGGTTTCGGTAGTTTTCCATTGCGTTTATAGTGAAGTCGGTTTTTGTCTAACTTCTTACTAGTCGGGTTTTTATTTTAACAAAGTGTTATTTATTATATTAATAATAAGTTTAAAAATCAATGAAAACATGTTGTCATATTTGCTAATTTTACTGTTTTCCCAACATTACGTCGGTCCATGCGTCTAGCTAACCCAAAATATCTCAATGAGTGGAGCATCTTTTAATTATTTTCATGCATGATGAGTGTACAGATAGAGCCACTCGCTAGATTACCAAATCTACGATGGGGGCTAGTGGGCTACTCGTTACTGTCGTCTGCAAAATCTTGATGGTGATAAAAATTTAGAATAGATATCATATACTATAAATATAAAGAATGTGATATATAAATATAAAGAATATTTCAATGGGCACGCATAGTCGGCATAAAAACTATTTAATATTAACATCAAAAAACATTGAGCGAAGACAATATGTAATGTAAGAGAGGTGTGATCACATTTACACAAGTTATTTTAGATTTACGTGAATGCTAATAAATTAACTATGCATAAACTTTTTAATTTGTTCAATTGAGAGTGTCTAAGAGCATCCATAAGGGGAGGATGTGGTGATCACTCATCACTCATAACATCCAATCAAGTTTCGCCATGTCATCAACCATTATTCCATCACTCACAACCTTTTTTAGTGGAAATGGTCATCAACATCTAACAATAAACCCTCATACCCCCTGACATCCAATTATCACGGAATGCCCATCACGTGTGAAATTTATCACGCAATCCATGTATCATGCGTTAATTTGTTTGAGTGGCGGTGGTTTGTTTGTAAAATTCACGCGTGGAAGAAGTATATCACGTGCAAAAAAGTAACCACCCCGCCTCCCCTAACGCTGGCTAAAGTAAATTCCAAACTGTTACATCATTTCAAACCTCAACCAATTCAAACCCTATTTTTTTCTTTAACATTAAACCATTCCAAATCTCCACATGACACGTTTTCTCTTACTGATATTCCAGAAATAAAAGCTTCTAAAACTTTAAAGATCACTTAAGAAGTTAAGATTTTAATAATTGAAATTTGTTAGCATGGAAGAGGATTACTTACGTGTGGGCCGCAAATTTGGCTAAATATTGAAGAAAAACAATTTTGATACGTTTGTACAAAAGACTCACATTTAACTTATGGTCGAGTCCTGATTCCTGAATCGTTCATTCTTCAATCTGAAACAAATTTTACTTTTTGAAAAACATATTTTGTTGTTTTTGGTCTTGACCTACGTACAAAAGTTTTTCAAAAGATCTTAGAAGGATAAGTTTTGGACTATACCAAACATGTTTAAACATAAAAACTTTTTTTTAATAGTTTGATAAGAAATAAGCAAGAAATTTGTGTTCCCAATTTATTTAAACGTTTTGTTATTTTAGTTCTTAATGCTTCAATCAAGAAAAAAATAGTTTGAATTTATCTTCACATTTAAGATTCCTTTTAATTATTTATTTACTGAGGCATTCTTTTGTATACAAGTAAATATATTTATCATTTGTATTACAAGTATATATTTATGATATTGTTGGCTAAATTTTTATATTTTAAACTGAGAACCTTAATTAAATATCTTTTATTACCTTTTTCTTAATGACTAAACTTGCATATCATAGGAATTAAACTCTCCACCTCTTCTATCCTAAACTCTAACTCAACAATATCAATGGGTTATTCGCAAGTGGATAAATATCTTTTCATACCTAACATATGTTTTATGGGGATAAACTGAAGCTTTAACTTTTATGATTTGTCAACATCATTTTGTTAGCAAAAAATCAACTTCAAAATAAGTATGTATTTGCTTTTCTTGGTGCATTCCATGTGCCCTTTTAACATGGTAGCTACCCACCGGCCACCACCACTATGTTACAATGGATAACATCATAAAATTCAATATAATTAACCTTATAACATAGTGTGGTTATATGTCTTAGGCCTAACATAAGACCGATGTTTGGTACTTTGATTTACTTTGTTGCATTTTTTATGAACAAGTCATAGTCCTCTTTTAAAATGAAGAAAATGCGTTTGTTTTATATGTAATTGACGTTTGATGTGAATACATGTCGATTAGAAGGACCAGGTCGACGACATCTTATTATAGATCGAGTATTTAACAATTAACATTCTTATAAAATATCTGATATAACATCAACCCTTATTTTTAATTACAAATACTTATCAATTAAATAATTACCTAACCTTATCTTTGGTTTACTTTATGATACATTTTATTTGGTTTACTTTGTGATACATTTTATTTTATTTATATATGAGTTATTGAAGCCCAACAATCCATTTAGTGGAATTTAAATAATGAAACGACTTATATTTAATGGTTTTTCTTATTTTTAATAGCCAAATATTCAGAAAGTAATTTATATAATTTTATAATTTTTTGTTTAAAATGTATATGTCGCAGTCTTAGCTATTTAAAATACTGCAAGTGGGTTATATGGAGTTTAGATTAACTTGATGGTGGTTGAATGTTATATAAAAATAAGAAAATGATGATAAAGAATAATATCATGTTAGATTATGTCATTATGACATGTGGCTTGAATAAGGAATCAAATGGTATTGGTAGATCGAAATCAAGGAAGCAACACAGAGGATTGGAAATTTGTTGTTTGTTACTTTGCTTTGTTTAAAAGGCGGGGAAGACGATGAAGATAAAACTCAGGAATCCCTAACATATATTACGGGTATTAAATTTTTTAATTAACAACTTTTACACCTAACTTTATCTAACTTTGTAAACTCTTACCATTTTTATGGGGTATACTACTAGACCACTTGGTATTCATAACACTTATTACGGGTATTAAATCATGTAGGGTGTTAATATAATTTTGTTCATAGTGTTGAGATGGATATATTATTAGGTAGCACCCATATGACTATCTAAAACTGATTATGCTAGAATTATGAAACCATCTCTAATGAAAGTTTGTGAGCTCCATGGACGTAGAAAAGAGAGTGGAGGATGTTGTACACGTGGAGAGAAGAAAAATAGATATAGCGGTTGGTGGAATAGATCAACTATTTTAGTAAGAGGAGATGAGAGAGAAAAGGGTTATGGCCTGTGTGGGGTGAAAGAGCGGGTGATTCGTGGAGATATTGGTTGAATAACGCTAAAGGTGAAAGTGTCACACCCCAACCGATGTCGGAAACACCGAAATGAGACGAAAACGAGATTGCAAGAGACTTCATAACGACTAATTGTGACAATATTTAAGAAATTCAATTTCATTCATACTAAAGTAGAAAATACATTGTTTTGGAAAGAAAAGTACAACAATGAAGAAACAGTCACTACAAGAAATTACCACTTTTAGCGGCGACACTTTTATCGGCGACATCTAAAAAGTCGCCGCTAAAAGTCTTGATCCGGGACAAGGGATTTGCAATTGATCTGGGCTGTTCTTTGCATAACTAATCGAAGGGCTAGGGTTTATCCCTGCATAAAACATGAGTAAAAAGGCTCACATTTGTTTTAGCGGCATTTTTCCCCCTTCCCTCCAAGATGAAATCTGCTCACATCGTTGGAGCACAACCTTGAGTCTGCCGGAGAGCCTCACCGCCTTCAACTCGGTCGTAGCACCTCCATCTCGCCTGATTCTCCGACGCCCTTTGAAAACGGTACGAATATTCCAAATTGCTTTGTAATTTCAGTTGTTATGTTAGTAATTTGAGTAGATCTGTTGTTGATTTCATGATGTTTGACTGTTTTTTAGTCAAATACAAGTATGGTTAGGGTTGCAGGTCTTGGTGCGGGTTGGGTTGGGCTTTTTTTCAGAACACAAGGGTTGGGTTTGGCTATTTATACATGGCAGTAAATGTATTTCCAGTAGGTACCTAAGAGAAGTTTAGATTAGGAGAAGTAGAGGTGCACAAATGGGGTTTTTGGCTCAAACTGGTTCAATTGAAACCTTGTGGGGTTAGCTCAAAGAAAAAGTCAAAACCCAGTTTTTGGTGAAATAGGTTCGGGTTCTGACCTGGCTTTTTAGGGGAAAGGCTCGGGTTTGACCGGTTTGAAATCAGGTACTGGCTTGGTTTGGTTTGGGTTTGACCGGCTTGAAATTGGGTAATGTTTTTTACCGAATCTGCGTGAAAACATAATGTTCATTTGATATTTTGACATATAATAAAGAAGACAGTAATGAAATTGGGTAATGTTTTGACAGGTTTGTTTTGTTTTCATTTTTTCAACCTTTCATACTCATAGTCAATTAACCCGAACAAAAGTGATACTTTTTGAAACGTTTTTTTTTTTTTACCCAGCTCATTTTCACTCAGAGCTGTTCCAAACCTAGTGTGATCCAATTCCATTTAACATGACATCCAATCCAACCCGACTTGACTAGTCAGTTTTGGCACCACAAAAGACCCCATTGGAATAGACGTAGATGTCGCGCTTTGACGACTATATCTTTTCTCATTACATTTGCATCGAATAACTTTTTTTTTGTAACTAGTTTAGGTTCTATCATTTCGATTTGGTAAAACTTGGGGTACTAAGGGCAATAGACGTTAATTTTTCTGTTAAATCTAGGTAAAATGACCAATATACCCTTTTAAAACCACAAGGACCATCTATATAATTAGAAAACTTTTTAATTACAGGAACTGTTTTTGTAAATTTATTTTATAACTAGATCAACCAGTTGAGTTACAGGGACTGTTTTTGTAAATTTATTTTATAATACTTTTTGAAACGTTTTTTTTACCTAGCTCATTTTCACTCAGACCTGTTCCAAACCTAGTGTGATCCAATTCCATTTAACATGACATCCAACCCAACCCGACTTGACTAGTCAGTTTTGGCACTACAAAAGACCCCATTGGAATAGACGTAGATGTCGCGCTTCGACGACTATATCTTTTCTCATTACATTTGCATCGAATAACTTTTTTTGTAACTGGTTTAGGTTCTATCATTTCGATTTGGTAAAACTTGGGGTACTAAGGGCAATGGACGTTAATTTTTCTGTTAAATCTAGGTAAAATGACCAATATACCCTTTTAAAACCACAAGGACCATCTATATAATTAGAACACTTTTTAGTTACAGGGACTGTTTTTGTAAATTTATTTTATAACCAGATCAACCAGTTGAGTTACAGGGACTGTTTTTGTAAATTTATTATATAATACTTTTAGCGGCGACGATTGGATGTATTAGCGGCGACAAAAGTTGCCGCTATTGCCAGAATTCTTTGTAGTGATCTTAGCATGTTCATCAAAGTTAGGCTGTACATGATTGATTTCAGAAATTAACATGTAATGATTCGTATATAACTGATTCTAGAAATTAAGATTTTTAGATTCGCTTTTGATGTTTAGTATAACTGTAAAGTCAACGATAGCAACTTTTTGGATGCTTATCTGGGCTGTGCGAAAAACAACCGAATTTTTGTGAGATTCCTTTTTTTTTTTTGAACGGCTTGTGAGATTCTTTTAAAGGTCACGTTGGCATTTCACTTATCAGTCGACACCTTATTTCGTCTTCTTCTGCGCTGACCTTTACAAGACACACACATATATATCGAGTCTTATAGTTATGAATTGAGTAAGACTAACAAACACTAAAAAAAGATTCAGTAATGATGAAACCTGAATCAGAAAGAGTCTTTCGATGCGGCAACCTTCTGTCTTCGTGGGCATGCTGCCAAGTTCAACTTTCCTAACCAACACCCAACATTCCTGGTGCAATTACTCTTTCTTCATCCGAGATACAAGCTGCTGCGGCTCGCCATGCTTACTCGGTTCCTGATGCGGCTCGCCATGCTTACTCGGTTCCTGATCCGGGACACGGGCTTTGCAAAAAATATATTGTGATTAACTAACTTTTTATTATATATGTAGTTGTCCCAAAGAAGAAAACGAGGGGAAAAGCAAAAAACAAAAAACTTTTGCAGGCGAATAAGACGGGAGGGCTTGTATCAATCCCTTTTGATAGACTCGCGACATATGCCCGGGTTGGTGACGCTTGTGATATGTTCAGTCGAGAGGTGGGGATTTATATGTGGGAAAACCTTGCATTTGATAAGTACTCTTACGCTAATGTTTCTGCTGCTGAAAAGAATGCCATGGAACAACATCTCAGAGTAAATGTTTAATTTAAGTTATTTTATATGTTCTTGGTTTATGATTCTTTTTTAGTTGACTTACTAAATTTTGTTTAATTCCTAGCGGCGCTTCAATTTTGAGGAAATTGATCGGGATTACGAACGTCGTCAACTTAAGGGTGGCATCCGGTCGGTCTACATGAAGCGATACAGAGACCGGAAGAATATGGCAAAAAATGAGTTTATAAAATTAGGAAAGCAACATGATAATTTAGAGACAATAAGGGACAGTCCCCCCACGGGTATGGGTGTGGAAAATTGGAGGAAGACTATAGACCTTTTCGGTGATCCGAAATATATAAAAAGGTGTGAAGTTAACCAAAAAAATCGTGAAAAGCAACAGATCGCAAACCGCGGGGGGTCAACATCATATAGCAGCTGGTCTTTTAAAAAGGTAATGGTTTATACAAAGTGTTTATTCAATATATCATCTAATTTTAAATGTTTGACAGAATGTGGATGCTTTGGAAACGTACGCTCATGCTCATACTCTACCCGATGGGACCTTTGCTAGCCCGTTGGAAGAGGAGAATTTTGTAAGTGTTTATTTAAAGTATAATTCTTATATATATATTTAAGAATTCGAATCGACATATTATATATATATATAATATGACGATTCGAATATAATATGTCGATTCGAATTTTGTAAGTGTTTACAAAGAATTTTCGCAATAGGATGTCGATTCATGTTGTTGCTTTCAACAGTAACGAAACGACCAATCCGCACGCTAGTTATCGAGTTCGTGTATATTCATGGGTTGTCCTTCAATTATCTTTGTAAAATACAGAACCTATTAAAGGAAGAATTTGAAAGACAAAGGACCCAAAATAACCCATTCTTGGAAGATGAGGGTGAACTCGGTGAAAGTAGTGTGCCTGCCATTAGTAATGTTCAAGTTTTTGAAAAGGTGCTTGGTGCTCGGCGCGGAATTTATAGGGGACTTGGGCGTAAACCTTCTTTATCTTCAGCCTCGAGTGACGTGAGTCCTCATGAGAAGGAGAAGACACGTCCGTAATTTTCAGAGGTAACACTAAATTTTTTATTTTTTAAACTTCTTCTATTAATAATAACTTTTAGAGTAAATTGTTGTTTTGGTCCCTATGGTTTATGATAAGTTGTTAATACCGAATGTTTTTTCAGCTGAGTTTTGATGTGATTTTGATCTGTTCTGATCATGTTTTGAACATCCTGTTTGTTTCGATCTGTTTTTCATAAATTCATATCTGATTCAGGACTGATTTTTGAACGTTTTAAGTGATTACAGACTATTTAGGTGGATTTTGATTAGTTTCAGAGTATCGTTTGAGTATATCGAACTGATTCGATTGAGTTTCAGTGTGATTCCGGACTAGTTTCTTTGGTTCGAACAAAGTTGCAATCATTTCGGATTGATCTTATCACTTAAAGATTGTATGAACGACTGAAATTGAAACAAAAACAAAGAATTTTGCTCGTAATAATTTCAGAAAAATTGAAAACAAAATCTGCAACGGATAACAATTTTAAGCGTTTTAAATCGTACGATTGTTTACAAGTGAATCACATAATTTGTTTGAATCATTAACTTCGAGTTTTCAGACTTAGGTTGCAGATCTGAATCTTCAAGCAGTTAGCTTTAATATCAATCTGAATGGCAATATTGATGAAAGAATATAAGGAATTACTGACAAAATGAATCTGGTTGTTGATAATCTTTAATGTGTGTTCTGTTTTCGAACTTTTGGCTGATTTAGAATTTTTTTTGCTGATTACGGACTGATTTCGGTGATTCTCTGATAAATAAACTGATCATTGCAGAACTGTTTCGGTTAAACTGATCAGTTTTAGACTTGTTCAAACTGTTTTACGGCTAATAGATGTGTGTAAATATAGGACACACAATATGATATTAAGCGCTCCGGCAAGTGTTTAAATTGTTAAACTAATAATGTATATCTTATTTTGTAGGAATATTTTGACGAATTGTTTGAAGACCCAAGATTTATGGAACGACTGTACCAAGCTATGGATAAGAGGGAAACAAGAAAAGGCAACGAAAATGAAACGGACGAGGAGGGAGAATGATGTATTTTGTATTGAACTTAGGGGTTTCAAAACTTTAACTTAATCAAACAAAATACTTTTTTTGTAGTTTTATGTTTAAAACTTGGTTTGTTTGAAGAATTGTTTGAACTATTGTTTGCGTATGGAAAATTAAAAGAAACAGCAGGTTACGGTTATCTGCAAAAACCGGGATTAAGCGAGAAAAAAAAAAGAATTTATTGGTTTTTTTTACTTTTAGCGGCGACATTTGTCGTCGCTAATGAGATTTGCTGATGTGTCATATATGGCTTTAGCGACCACAGAAATCGTCGCTAAAAACAAAAGTCGTCGCTAAAAAGTTTAAGGGATTAGCGGCGACATGCCAAGCATTAGCGACGGTTCATTAGCGGCGACTCATTAGCGGCGACAATTGGGAGTATTGGCGGCGACAAAAGTCGCCGCTATTGCCAGAATTCTTTGTAGTGAGTGATCTAAATTGACCGGAATCAATTAGATCTGGGGGTTTTGTTCCTGCATAAAGAGGTTAATCCTCTTGTCGATTCGCTGGTTTGAGAACTACTTCACTGGAGAACACTGCGAAACAGAAAGCCGTTAGACTCGCCACGGGGAGAATGGGGGTTCTCTCCGTAACCACCCTCCGACGTGAGAATAAGTACCGTGATCTCAAAGGGAAAATATGAAGCTGTAAGAGTGAAAGTATGTGAAAGTAGCTTGTGTGATCATACCTGAAGTCCCATATTTATAACCAGATTTTGGCGCCAACACGGTGACGAAGGAGTGACGGAAATTACTTTTTCATTGACAGTTATCTCTTTGCGTCAATTAGTTAACTCCACATCCATGCACACGGATCGTGGATCTTATCAACGGCTGGGGAGATGCCACGTGGAAAGTGGCTTTTTGTAGATCTTTCTTCAAGTTAGTGCCATCATCGTGATTTAGATGAGGGTTCAGGATCATGCCACGTCACATTCGGTTATAACCGAATGAAGCCATGCACGATGAGCATTTAAGGCCTACTAGAAGATCTACAGTTGTAAACCATTGCATTGTTGCCACATGTCCATTCTGTTGCAACAGAAAAGATTCCTTTTGTTCAAGTCCTGATTTCATGCGCGCGGAAATGTTTAGGACTTTATCTTCAAGCCTAACTGTACCCTTGCGCGAGCCCGCTCAGGGGTGTTAGTTAAATATTTGTCTTTCCTTTCCCCGGCGCATGGTTATCGAAGACTAATTTCTCCAAGTATTGTTTTATAAACCGCTGCGCAGCCGCGCATGGTCTTATTCAAGATTATCTTGGAACAAGGTTGTGGTGTGGTCCTATGCGCTTGCGCAAGGTTTTTGGGACCATACCCCTTTAAGTCCCCCCAGTCCAGTGTTGCTCCTATGCGCCGATGGCACGTAGGTGGAGTACTGGACTATATAAAAAACGAAGTGTGCGCTCTTGCTGTTGAGAAGTAGCAAGATTGCTCGGCGCAAGGTATGAAGAAACTTCTTGCAAAGGATATTTCTTGTTTCTTCAAGCTGAGGTTTTCATGATTTCAAATTTTGAAAAACTTGATTCATGGCAGGCAAGTTGGTAAAAGGTACTGTTTTGAGGTTGACATGTGACGGTTAGGTGACAGGCTGTCACTTGTCAGACGTCAAACATTAATTAGGCGTCGTCAAACGTGGTTTCTACGCGCGCGTGAAGTTGTTTCGTGTTCCCCACTTGCCCTTATTATCTTGGTAACCGTGTTTTCCTGAAAAAGGGTTTTTACGGTTTTCGAGAGCATTAATGGCGATGAGTATATAAACCTTTGAGTGGTTTCCTTTTTCATTACTTATCTTCGTATCCTTTCGTCTTCTCCGATTTTCTTTAAAAGAAACCTGCAATTGTGCTTTGTATGCTTTATGTCTACCAGCGATCATCCAGACGATTCTGCATAGGAGATGTCTTCTTCTTTAGCACCTTTGAAATGGTCGAGAGAGATTTTCGACGGTCTCGTTAAAAATTTCAAGTTTCCACAAAGTTGGGGTGTGATGTATCCGGAAGAGGGGCAAACGGCAGCACAAGCTCTGGCCGGTTACATCACCCTGTTTTGGGATTATTTCACTGAGGGTAACTTCCAGTTGCCAGTAACAAGATTTATCCTCGACATTCTTGGTTACTATAAATTTCACATATCACAGTTGAATCCCATGGGAATGGTTCGGATTCGACATTTCGAATTTCTTTGTCGATCGATGCATATTGAGCCCTCAGTCGATCGTTTTTTAGTGTTCTACCAACTTCATTGCTCGCTGGGTTTCTACTCATTTGCTCAACGTCCAACAGCCAAGAAGATTCTGCTTTCTCCTCCAAAGTCTTTCCATGAATGGAAACCCAAGTTCTTTTACATCAAGGCTGGAGTAATTCCGATGAAGATGACCTTCCAAGGGGCAGAGGATATTGTTGTAGAAACCCTTAAGACTCCATAAGCAGAGATATGGTACCAGGATATGAAGGATGTTCCCTCCATTAAACTGCTTGAGATGGCCTTAGTTGCTGCAGGGATGAGTCTACATTGGAAGGCGAAGTGCCATGACAAGCCGGTGTATGTGGAAGATGACAAGAGTAAGTCATCGAATCTTTCTGATATTATGTGAAATTGTTGTTTAATTTTTCCCTTTGCAGTGATTGCCTTGTACGTTGTGGCGTACAAGAGACAAAATGGGAAAATGACAATTGTTCAGAAGGGTACTAATGAGGAGCCATGGTACCATCAAATAGTGAAGAACTTTGCGCTTCTAAGGGATGCAGATTTGAGTGTGCAGCCTTCTAGTGATGTTGGTACGTATCTCTTTTACATCCTTTAGGTAATATTGCAATATTACTCATTGCTGATGTTGCTCTTTGGGTAATATTGCAATATTTCTTCTTTTGAATAGGTGAGTTGACGAATCTAGGCGTAGGAATCGAAGAACAAGAAATGTGCACCGGCTGCTGCTGCTGCGCCTAAGAAGTTTGATATACTGAAGGTGGGCGTTCTCAAGGAAGAGAATAAGAAAGGTACGCGCCTTGTTTCTGACCCTTGGTGTGATTACATAGTGGTGTCTGATACGTTAGAATGTCTTGCGCCTGTAGCTATGAGAAAGCCAAACCGGAGGCTCGAGACACCGCATACATTCTGGTACCAAACTCTGATGATCCCATTGATTTGGAATCAAGTCCTGAGCCCCTGTTGAGGACTAAGGCGGTGAAGAGGAAACAGTCGGAAGGTGGGGCTGCGACGCAACCAGATCGGCAGAAAAAAGATTGGTGAAAAAGGCAATCCTGATGCTTTTGTTGCCATTCTCTCCAGGTGAGTGTCTTCTTCTAGTTTCCGCCTTTATCATTTTATAAAGTAACTTTGTTAATTTCCTTTGCAGAAAAACCTATCCCACTTGCTCATCAAGAGTCATCATATGTTTTTAATGATGACTTTCCGCCATCGCCACCTCGCGCATCTATTAAAGAACAGCTGGAGGGTCCCAAGATTGTAGAAGCAGAGGTGAAAAAGACTGTGGAGGCGGAAGGGGAAAAAACTGTGGAGATTGAGGTGGAGGCAAAGAAGATTACGGAAGTGGAGACGGCTGAGGTTGGTGTTACGAAGTCAAAGTCTCCTGAGGTTGTGGCGCAAGGGCTTGAGAAGAAAGATTCTTTTGAAGAAGAAGTTCCTGTGACACCCATTCCTTCTACTTCTGCACCTACCTCAGAAATTCCCAAAGTTAATGTTCAAGAAAACCCAGTTACTGTTGAGCCGCAAGGTTTCTTTATGCATGATACTGAAGAAGACTCTCCAATCCGCCCAGATGAGACTCCGGGGGATTACTACTATAGGTCATATACTGCAAGGAGAGTGTCTGATATTCACGCCCCTGTCTGGAAGCTGAAACAAGGAGCCACTTTCTCCGACTGGGAGGTATGTCGAGATTGGTTGTAAGGTGCTTTCCCTCCAGCGGAAGTTAAATTCCAGGAAGATCAAACGCATGAGCGTACCTACAGGGCTTACCTCCAAGAGACTGCTAGCTCCACTTCTATGACTCATCGAATAGTGCGTGGGTGGCGCAACATGCATAGATAATGGGATGCTATGGAGGCTTCGAAAACGGAGATTGTTGAAGAGAAGGCGAAGATTGCTGCTTTGAGGACTAAGCTTGAAACTGATCAGACTTAGTTCGAAAGCGAGCAAAAAACAGAAGAATGGCCGGCGATGGGTTGGAAAAAGAAAGCCGAGTCTGAAGCTGCCCTCCTTTCCGAAGAACGCAAGCGGTGGATAGAGATCTGCGAAAAAGATAACAACGAAAAAATTTGAAACAGCGTGAACAATCTTAAGGCGGAGATTGAAAAGCTGAAAAAAGAGAAGGCCGATGTGGAAGCCTCCCGTGATGAAGCTCGTTCTCACTGGGAAAGGAGTGAGCAGAGAGAGGTACAAACCTGCCCCACCCTTGCCCTTAGAAATAAGGAGATAGAAGAACTTACTTCTTTATTAACTGATCAGGAACAAACCAAGGCGGAGCTTGAGTCTGCCAAGAAAGATTTGCAACTCGAAAGAGTTGAGAAAACTGAAGCTGCACGCCACCTCGTTGAGACCGAAGAGAAACTTGAGAGTTCTGAGACTACAAGGGTGACAACGGAAAGTTTGATCGAGCCGTTGCAGAATGATATGCTATGGATGAAACACCATGGGATTATCAATGTAAATATTTTACTCCTTTTGTCATACTTTTTGGATAAGTGTGAATTTCAGTTTATGACTTTATTTGCGCAAGTTGCAAATTCCGTGCTGAACTCTATTGATTTAGATCAGGCTGTTGCTCACTTGATGGTTACCGCGCGCAATGATGGTTGTGCGCAAGGCTATGCTGAGTGTACTCATCATGTTACCAGTGCTCTGAAGGTTGACTGGGACACCAGTAGGTCTGCTACCCGCGGGGTTGATACTAGCGCTGAACATGTTGCAGCTGAAGAAGAATATAACACCATGCGCCTTCCCATGATGGATCTGGTGACCACTGCGCTGCAGTCTGAATATTTTGTTAACCAGCTGAAGGAGATATTCCCAGATGAAGCGGATGCTTCCGATGATGAAGACTTAGAATAGGTTGTCTGTATTTGATAGTGGTTTGTTGGACATGTTTGGGATGTGGATCCCTGTTTTTGTAATGCTTGTTAATGCGCTGTTGCGCAAGTAACTTTTGGAAAGTATGGTATGTTTTAGTTACAATATTTGCATGGGTACAACTACTTTGTTTAGGTAAGACAAATAAAGATGGTATAGAGCTCATGTGAACGTAGGGCTGGACATCTGTGACCGCGGACTGTTCATGAGACTTATATTAGATTACCATAGTGTTTTTGTGCTTACCAAAAGAAATTGCATGCATTTGTAATAAAACATAAAGGCATAATGTAACAGACTTTGTATTGATTTAGATAAGGCACATGGGCCATTTAGTACAAAGCTGTTATTTTTAGGATAAATAAGAAACTTAAATTAATGCGCATGTAAGTAGTCCTTGTGTCATATGTTGACTAGTTGAGGAACCTGCCAAATATGAAGGAAACTACGATTACATACGCGATGCACTCCCCAGGACTCTTAGGTTTGCTTTGCTTTTTTGTTGCTTGGCCCTTCATCTCCCCGGGTGATTTGCTTGATCTCTTTGCGAACGTTCTAAACTATGTGAGTAAGCTCTCCGCTCTTGAGTGCTTTTCTATTTCAGTGCGTAGACTGATACAGTTCTCCGTGGTGTGACCATTATCCTTGTGGTACTCATAATAGAGGTTCAGATCTTGTCCCCACTTGTTTTTCATCTGTGGTGGTGTTTGGAACTGGTAATTTTCGGTGCTCAATAGCTCCATAAGCGTCTTGGTGAGAGGCGTCCATTGCCCTTCGCGGTATTCTTGCTTGATTCCTTTTGAGCTGTGATCTTGTTAATTGTTGCGCGGGCATACTCTGAAGAGTATGGGTTTGAAGTTGAATCTTTCCAGCTTTTCTTGAACTTCCGAAAACTGCTTCTGCTCCTGTCTTGAGGGCGATTCTGGGGCAGTGGTAGTCTGTTGGAGCTTAAATTGCGCTCAGTTTGAGCATAAACCTTGGCTATTGCCATTAACTTCTACCAGCACTTCGGTAACCCTTCAGTCCCCGATAACACCTTGATCATGTCATCGCATCTCACCGCATATTTAAACTGTGCGCGGATTAAGTGTTCGTGTACATCACCAATCTCCAACACTTCCTTATTATAACGCGTGATGAAATCCTCCAAACTTTCATCGTCACTCCGCCAGATATTCATGACATCCGCGGAGTCTCGAATAGATCGGCGCTGCTGACTGAAATGAACCAGAAATTTCTCCTTAAGATCAACCAAGGACGTTAACTTACCTACCGGTAGATTGTCCAACCAAAGGCGCACGGCGCCTATAAGGGTTTGGACAAACAAGTGACACCACATAGGTAGTGTCCATTCGCCGATTAGCCCCGTGCTGGTGAATACGCGCAGATGATCATCAGCATCTGACAATCCATTGAACTTTCCTACGTTTGAAGGTAATTTTGCTCGCTCGAGGGGAGCCAGTGCAATTTCTCTGACAAAAGTGTGAGTATAATCTACCCCTTTTTCGTTTTAAACACTTTGGGTGCAACATATACAATATACAAAAACACGCAACACTTGAAACTTGTTTATTATCACACTCTATCCACATTTAAACATGAAAACATTTTGATACTTGTTAATCTCATATGCTATGTATACATTTGTGTCTATATGCTCATTAACTTCGATCAAGCCTACCTTAACAACTATAGCGCTATAGGATTAACGCACCACCCTTGAGTCTTGGGTATTGTTAAGTAAAACATGTTAAACTCCCTTCGTTTCGACGTTGTGGAAAGTCAAGATTGCGTTGGAAACTTTGGATTGACATATGGTGACACTAGTTCAGCATATTAGTAACTTGTATGTGTTATTCATGTTGGATATGAGCACGTTTAAACATATTATTCTTATTATGCTATGTATCAAACTTGTATACTCGCCAAGACTTTGTTGATCTTTATTTTAATACATGTTGCAAGTTGATAGACAAGATGATGAAGAATCAAGCTAGGGTGAACATAGAAACACACCTTAGAAATAAATAATTGTTTGATTTATGTTTTGATACAATTTGGTTATGTTTGAAACAATGTATGACATTTTAGCATTTTTATAAAATCATGATTAATTTATATTGTTACAATTAGTGTTATGATGCTTTGAGTGATTTGTTTTCGTCTCACTCCGATGTTTCCGCCATCGGTTGGGGTGTGACAGATTGGTATCAGAGCCATAACTATAGGGAATTAGGAAAAGTAGGAATGCTTTTACCTTTTCTATAGTTTAGGAACTTATCCTTATTTGTTGTTTAAGACTACTTGCCTTCTACGTTGCTTGCTTCTATTCTATTCTCTTTGGTCTTTTAATATACATGCCTTTCCTAAGGCTAACACAATACACACTTGGAGGCTTGGTGAAGACACTCTTATTCCACAATCGAAATGACTCATCAAAATACGGGTGATTCCCACATCTGGTGATGACTTTCATTCAGCTATACTTTGTATTTTGCATGAAATTACCCTCAAGTTAGGAGTGATATCCAAATCTTGAAGGAAATTTCCATTTCATAATCTACTAGACCCTTATCATTTGATAAGTAACAACCACACTAGAGTACGAGGTTATCAAGTTAGAGGTGAAACTCACACCTTGATAACTACTCTCACTCTTCGATTTTCAATCTAGCCAAAGTTTCGATTTTCCCAATCGATTAAGGACGTGTAGTAACTGGAAGGACAAATATCGTTAATCGCTTCTCGATGAGAGTATTTGTCTATTAGGCCAAAGCACGTATCCCTAACTCGAAAAGGATTACGGTTTACTTTGGAATAGTCTTATGTTACGTTCCGTGACAATCCAATTTTTACGTTAAACCTCTTTTATGTTATCTCAATTTTAATGTGTTTTACATTGTATGTTATATCATTTCAAGCTTAGAGACACGAGTCACACATTCTTCGCAATCTAAAACAATAATAAGTCTCTTGTGAACAAACTAAATTTATGATGCTTTCCTTTTACATGTTACACTATGTGAAAACTCATGTTATGTTATGTGAAATTATTTGAAACATTATATGCTATGTGATGCGTTCACGAAAACAAAATTCTTTAAAACAAAACATTATGATCAAGTCTCATCAATTCCTTGTTTTGAATCTTTAGATGTCTTCGAGTCGTCTCTCCAACTCGACCAAGAAGTCTAAGACTAGTTCTCAAAAGAAGATGATGGCATTCATGGCTAACCAGATAGCACGTGTTGTACCCAAGATCATCAGTGAGATCAACAAAAACACCTCTCCTCCAAACTCATCAGTTGACTCAAAGGTTGAGCAACCCAAGCCTATGTCGCTCAATTTCAAACACTTTTCAGCTTGCAACCCTAACCCTTTCACTGGAAATGATGGGGTGACTGCTATGCTTGAATGGTTTGATAGCATAGAGGTCACCTTCATCAATAGCGAGCGTCCTGAGAATCTCAAAACTCGTAGCGCTACTGGGGTCTTCCAGGCTAGAGCCTTAGAATGGTGGACCAATGAGAGGAACATCCGCTCTAATGAAGCAGCTTATGCATTGCCTTGGGAAGAAGTTATGCAACTGATAATGGACGAGTTTTGTCTTGCTCACGAGCAGCAAAAGCTCGAGGAAGAATTTTGTGCTCTCAAGCAAATTGGTGATGAAAACCTAGCCTACACCACCCATTTCAAACAGCTGAGTTTCATCGTACCACACCTAGTGTCCACTACTGATCGCATGATCAGGAAGTACATTCATGGTTTACCCTCTGGCATACGTGACACCATTGAAGCCGCCAAACTTAACAACATCGAGGCAGTCTATCACCTCGCAGCTAGCCTAAACAACAATCGCGTTCGCGATAAACAAGTTGCCACACCTACCCCCTCGAAAACAGCCAACCAAATCACCGTACAATCAAGTGGTAGCAAGGGTAAGAAACGAAATTTTCAAAACCCTGGCTGCAACACGATTATACCTGCTGCAAACCCAAACCCTGCTACACCAGAAAACACCAAGAAACCATACACTAGGATTCATCCCAAGTGTACTACTTGCCATTATCATCACCCTGCCAACTCAGCTTGTCGCCATTGCACTACGTGCAACCGTTTTGGTCACACAACCCCTTACTGACATAATAACCCTGCACCATAAGTTCAGCAAGCTCCCCAAAACCCTAAACCAGCAAACAACGTTAGAGCCTACTACAAGTGTGGTGATACCACTCATCTTCGCTAATCAGGTGCAAAACGACAATGAAGTCGTTAATGGTATGTTCCTTGTTAATAATATTTATGCTTCGATACTATTTGATACTTGCGCGGACAAAAGCTTTGTGTCCGTTGAATTTGAATCTTGGTTAAATTGTGCACGTTCTAAACTACCTAAGTCGTTATCAGTCGAGGTTGCCAATGGCAAGTCTATCTCAGTCGATTTTGCTCTTCGTGATTACTTTCTCACTCTTAATGATCATGTTTTCCCTATCGACCTTATACCCATACAACTGGGTAGTTTTGATATCATAGTAGGCATGGATTGGCTTCGTAAGAACCATGCTAAAATTGCTTGCCATGAGAAGTATGTTCGTCTAACTCTTCCTTCTGGTGATACTTTGCACGTCTATAGAGACCGACCTTCTAGAGGACTGAAGCTTATGTCATGCACACAAGCGAACAAGTACTTATGTAAACAGTACTTTGCCTTTTTAGCCCACGTTGTGGAAGAAAAGGGCAAGGGAAAGGGCGTAAGTGATGTTCCAGTTGTGTGTGATTTTCCTTATGTCTTTCCTGAAGATCTACCTGGTCCTCCCCCATCTCGATCAGTTGATTTTCCTATTGATCTCATTCCTGGTTCAACTCCTGTTGCTAAAGCTCCTTATCGTCTTGCACCCTCTAAGATGCAAGAGTTGTCAAGTTAACTCCAAGAGCTCCTCAATAAAGGCTTCATACACCCAAGTACTTCACCTTGGGGCGCACCTGTTTTGTTCGTCAAGAAGAAGGATGGCTCATTTCGCATGTGTATCGACTATCGTGAGCTTAACAAACTCACTGTTAAAAACCGTTATCCACTTCCTCGCATTGATGAACTCTTTGATCAACTTCAAGGCGCGACTTGCTTTTCTAAGATCGATCTTCGATCTGGTTATCATCAACTTCGTGTTCTTGAAGAGGACAATCCCAAAACCACATTTCACACTCGCTATGGCCACTATAAGTTCGTGGTTATGCCTTTTAGCTTGACCAATGCACCAGCTGTGTTCATGGATCTAATGAATCGTGTTTGTAAACCATACTTGGATCGTTTTGTAATCGTCTTCATTGATGATATTCTCATTTATTTGAAGACTCAAGCTGATCATGAACGTCATTTATGCCTCATACTCGAACTTTTGCGTGGTGAACATCTATACGCAAAGTTTTCCAAGTGCGAATTCTGGATCAAATAAGTTCAATTCCTTGGACACGCTGTGAGTGAAAAGGGAATTCATGTTGACCCTTCCAAAATCGAAGCAGTGAAGAATTGGATCACGCCTAAATCTCCTTCTGAAATCCGAACCTTCTTAGGATTGGCGGGTTACTATCGTCGATTCATCTCGAACTTTTCAAAAATCGTTGTTCCCCTCACCATGTTGACTCAGAAAGAGAAACCTTTTGCTTGGGGGGGTCCTGAGCAAGAGGAATCCTTTCAAACTCTCAAGGACTTGCTTTGCAATGCTCCTGTTCTTGCTCTTCCTGATGGGAATGATGACTTTGTTGTGTATTGTTATGCATCGAACCGTGGTCTTAGTTGTGTTCTCATGCAACGAGACAAGGTCATCGTATATGCTTCTAGACAGCTCAAAATACATGAGAAAAACTACACTACCCACAATCTCGAGCTTGGCGCCGTTATTTTTACGTTAAAGATTTGGCGACACTACCTATATGGTACAAAGTGTGTGGTTTTCACTGACCATAAGAGCCTACAACACATCTTTAACTAAAAAGCGCTAAACATGCGTCAACGTCGTTGGGTGGAATTTCTTAACGACTACGACTGCGAGATTCGCTACCATCCTGGCAAAGCGAATGTTGTGGCTGATGCGCTCAGTCGTAAGACTCAGGTTAGTAGCATTCGTTGTTTTCAAATCTCTAGTGATCTTCATACCTGCATTCGTGAAGCTCAATATTCTTCAGCCAACAAAGGAAGCCTATTCGTAGAGATACGTGGTGCTACTAAAGACCAACTTGTGACAAAATCAGATGGACTTCAATACTACCTCGATCGCATCTGGGTGCCAGATCGTGACAATCTTCGTTAGCTCATAATGAACGAGGCACACAAGTCCCGATACTCTATTCATCCTGGTGCTGATAAGATGTACCATGATCTTCGTACGTCCTATTGGTTGCCTGGTATGAAGAAGGACATTGCTATCTACGTTTCGAAATGTCTCACTTGCTCAAAGGTCAAAGCTGAGCATCAGCGTCCTTCTAGTTTACTTGAACAACCCGAAATCCCTGTCTGGAAATGGGATAGAATTGCTATGGACTTGATAACCAAACTTCCTCGCACACCTTCTGGTCATGTGTAACACCTCGTAAAATCACGTCCAATAATGTATTGACACGTGTAATAAACCCTAATAAAGTCAAACGTTGAATTTGAGGGACTAATTTTGCAAAAAATCAAAAACTTTGATTATAGAAGGACTGGAAATGTTAACATGCTTATTATAAGCCTCTGAATAACGTCACATGGTAATCATGTTCACAAATGAGCCACTTGTTGATCAAGAGTAGCCGTTTGTGTAATTAATTGAAAGTTTGCGCGATGAAGGGTTAAAAGCGTCAACATGTTAATTCTTACCTCTGAGTGACCTTTTAACAAACCGAGAGCTTCATGATAATTGATTATACTCTCGGGAATGCCTAATATTGGCCATTAAGGGCTTTTATGCCTATAAGTAAAGTTACGCGCAACTTTGCAAGTTAGAGGGACTAAAAGTGTCAATATGTTTAATTATACCTCTGAATAACCTTTTTACAAACCCGAAGCATCGCAATGTTTAATAATACTCTCAAGAGTGCCTAACATGTATTAGATAAGGCTTCGATGCTATTAAACGATGATATACGCAAGTTTGCGCATTATAGGGACCCAAAAGCGTCAACTTTTGAATGTACGCCTTTTGGTTACCATTTAAGCAAACGAGAGCGTAGTAATATTTAAACACATGCTTGGGAATACCCATTATGGGCCATGGAAGGCTTGGATATCATCAAATGACATTTCGCGCTACTTTGTGCGATTTAAGGGACTATTTACGTCAAACTGCAAAAGTATACCGATTCGTATGGTATCGAACCTTCCGGAATATGATCATAAGTTAAACATGCCCTAAATATCCTTTACATAGCTTAGAAATAGGCTTAGAGGTGTTTGGTGCGCAAAAATAAACTTATTTGATCAACAGGGACTAAAAGCGTCAAAAAGTGCATAAGTTTGCATTTTCGCGCACATCTTACGTTCTGAATATATATCCGGACATTCAAAAATTTATATAATCATTAAAATACTTTATTTTAGTGATTGGCATGATAAAATTCCATTCTTCGCTTAATTTGGATCGTTTTTGCGTTCGTTACGACTTCCGTCGTAATTAACCGAACAACGCAACCGTACGACCAAACGAGCCGACATCCGAGATGTTTTTTAGCATATTTTAAGTTTCCTATAATTTAACTTTATTTTATAGTCTTGAAATAGGGTTAACGGGGCTTAAAAGTGCCAAAAATCAAGTTTTACTAGTGCAGGGACCATTTTTGAAATTTCTGGCAGATACGTTGAACTTGGTCCATTTTTGAGGTTTTGATGGTTTTAACCCATGGTTTTGCACCCTATGGGCTGGTATTTGATGGTTTTAAATGTTCCCATGGTATTCTAAAACCTTGGGCCCAAGTGTAAGGTCATGATTCAAGCACAGTTTACGAGGAACGATCCTAACGGTTTACCGAAATCTATATAAACCCAACACCTTCATTCTCATTCCTCACAATCTGATTCAAATAGCTCTAAGTTGGGGTTTAACACTTCATACCTGAGTAATTTGAATCAAGATCTTCCTAGCTTGGACCCTTTATTTAGGAGACCAGTAAAAGATACTTGCACTTGCTGATTTGTACTGCTGGGATAAATTTATATAATTTGCTCAGGTAAATACTTTTAACTTATTTTCCCTTATACGGGCTTGGGGTACGGTATATAAAATACCGCTTGGTCGGGCATTGAATTGTTAATCGTATGAAGGTTAATTTATTGAGATGACCCGTTTAATCTGTTTTGTTTGCTTAAAGCCTTTGGGGGGTTAATGACCATGTCCCGGATATCCTTGGCATCATTCATTGAAATGGCCACGACCTAAGCACGGGGTGTAGGCATACACCTGTCGGTGCGTATATAAAAAGATATAACCGCCTGTTCGAGAATAACTCGCTGCGGGATTATATTATGTGGTGTGTCAATTAATCTTTAACCCGGTATTCAACCCGGGCTACTGAACGTATAACGAACATGTAATTCTTTTACAAGTTTATATATAAATAATTATCCCAAGTTATAAAAGATATTTTGTGCCTTGTGCATTCAAATCAATTTTCTTAAACATTTTCAAAATGAGTCGGTTAATTGTATTTACCAGTGACAACTGACGTATTTTCCAAAAAGGTTAAGTGCAGGTACTAATCGGAATAGGCTGGCTACTCCTAGCATCAATAAAGAGTCTTGCAAGCTTAGATGTTTATAAATCTGTTGAACAATGTTTCTTTTGTCTTGATCCGCCTGTGGATCCCTTTACAACTGTTTTGTAATAATTGATATTACTTTTATTCGGTTTGTAATGTTTTTATCTTTCGACTTCCGCTGTGTATTAAACTGTGAAAAATTGTCTATGATGATATCAACCACGTCACGATACTCCCCACCGGGCCCACCGGTAATACGTGGAAATATCGGGGTGTGACATCATGATAGCTTTTGGGTGATCATCGACCGCCTGACCAAATCAGCTCACTTCCTCCCTATTTGTGAGGATTTCAAAGTTGAGAAGCTAGCTCGAGTCTACACTGATGAAATCATATGTCGTCATGGTATACCCATTGACATCATCTCTGACCGCGATGATCGTTTCACTTCACGTCTTTGGAAAACATTCCAAACCGCTATGGGTTCTCACTTAAATCTTAGTACGGCCTTTCATCCTCAAACGGATGGACAGACTGAATGTACGATCCAAACCCTAGAGGACACGCTTCGTTCTTGTGTCATCGAACTTGGTGGTAATTGGGTTGTACATTTACCTTTGATTGAGTTCTTGTACAACAACAGATACCACTCCAGTATTCAAATGGCCCCTTTTGAGGCATTATGTGGTCGCAAATGCCGATCTCCCATTTGCTGGCATGAGATTGGTGACACTCAACTTACTGTCCCTGAGCTCATACAAGAAACAACGGATAAGATTCTTCAAATCCGCGACAACCTCCTCAAGGCTAGAAGTCGATGAAAGAGCTATGCTGACAAGAGACGTAAACCATTGGAGTTTAACGTTGGTGATCATGTGTTACTCAAAGTGTCTCCTTGGAAAGGAGTAGTTCGTTTTGGTAAAAAGGGAAAACTTGCCCCTCGCTATGTTGGTACTTTCAAGATACTCGAGAGGATTGGCAATGTGGCTTATCGACTCGATTTACCTCAAGAACTCAGCAACGTACATCCAACATTTCATGTCTCGAACCTTAAGAAGTGCCTAGCTGATGAGGGACTTCAATTTCCTGTTGATGACTTGCAAATAAACGACACTCTCGTTTCGTGGAGAAACCGGTCGAAATCATGGACCGAGGAACCAAGCAACATAGGCGCAGCAAAATACCCATAGTCAAGGTTCGTTGGGAAGGAAAGCGTGGTGCCGAATTCACTTGGGAACTTGAGAGCGAGATGAAGACTAAATATCCACAACTCTTCGTTCAGCCTTACTCATAGATTTCGAGGACGAAATCTCCTAAAGTAAGGGAGACTGTAACGCTCCGCATTTTCGTACTTTCCTGTTTTAGCAAGTCATGTTGTACTTTCCATTTTTAGACACTTGTACTCTTGTTGTAATCTATTTCATTTCAATTTGAAATCTGAGACTATTGATCATAATGAAAACGCAATTATTTTATCATGTTCATGTTATTCATGTTAGACTTATGTGCAAACTTTTAGTCAAAATTCACATGTTGCACACTATATTATGCTTGAATCTTGATTCTTTATTACACATTGATGCTTGTTACTCGTTAAACTGATTAAAACACGTAAAATAATTAAAGTTGGAAATCAAAACATTGAAAACAGGTGGGTTTGTACGAACCCGGCCTCTTCGTACCTAGCCCCTTCGTAGCTAAAATCTAGGAAACCCTAATTTCCCCTGAAATCTATAAATAGACTCCCATTTCTTCAATTCCAACTCGCCCAACTCTTTGCAAACACTCTCAAGTCCCCTGTAACGATCAGAATCTGCTGTAAGAGTCTTGTCTCATTTCAATTACATTGTTCATTTCATTTCTTGAGTTTTCAATCACAAACTCTAAACTTTTTATAAAACTCTTGATCCAACCTATCTCAAAGATGGTTTCCACTTGTTTTTCCTAGGAAACCTATTGTGGAGCATCACTTATATGAGAATTGGATCAATGTTCATAACATTTTACAACTGAATCATAGTTTTCTTTCGATTATTAAATGATCATGGTGGAATCGGGAATCCATCAGACTCTTACCTCATCCCATAGTTAAGGGCCTGCATTAGGATTAATTTCCTTCAAGAAACGGTCTGTTTTGCTAGATCGAACATAACTTTCTCATCAAAGAACAGTGCGTTCGTACGAACCCACCTTGCTTCATACTTCCTGTTTTGATTTCTGTTCTGTTTTCACACATGTTTGTCATTAATTAAACATTTTATCTACTAACTTAAACAAATTAAATAAATACTTTAACACTTTCAACCAAATCAGATAAAAACTAAAAATATTTCGGAACAAACACAGTGGGTCTGTACAAACCCATAATCCCTGTTCGTATGAACCCATAATCCTCGTTTATACGAACCCACAAGGCCGGTTCATACGAACCCACACTTTTACCGAATCATAACTGTTTTAACCTCGGTTTTTACACCCGATCATTTTATTTACTGTTTACAATCATTTACCTTATTGTTTAACATTCAAAATCAATTCGTATCCCCTTTAAATAGCCGGTTCGTATTTACAGAAGAGTCCCCGTTCGTACGAATGGACTATGCCCCTTCATACGAACGAACTGCTTTATGTTCTAAATTTTTTATTTTGCGTATTTTAACAATCTGATCTGACACACTTTCACATCAGTTTACTTATACTCTCGTTCACCTATTTCGGTGTAATCTCAAGACTTCATCAATCTCTCGGTTTTCGTGGAACCCTACGCAAAACTATGAGTATACTCGACCCCTTTTTCGTTTTAAACACTTTGGGTGCAACATGTATAATATACAAAAACCCACAACATTTGAAACTTGTTTATTATCACACTCTATCCACATTTAAACATGAAAACATTTTGATACTTGTTAGTCTCATATGCTATGTATACATTTGTGTCTATATGCTCATTAACTTCGATCAAGCCTACCTTAACAACTATAGCGCTATAGGATTAACGCACCGCCCTTGAGTCTTGGGGTATTGTTAAGTAAAACATGTTAAACTCCCTTCGTTTCGACGTTGTGGAAAGTCAAGATTGCGTTGGAAACTTTGGATTGACATATGGTGACACTAGTTCAGCATATTAATAACTTGTATGTGTTATTCATGTTGGATATGAGCACGTTTAAACATTTTATTCTTATTGTGCTATGTATCAAACTTGTATACTCGCCAACATTTTGTTGATCTTTATTTTAATACATGTTGCATGTTGATAGACAAGATGATGAAGAATCAAGCTAGGGTGAACATAGAAACACACAGAAATAAATAATTGTTTGATTTATGTTTTGATACAATTTGGTTATGTCTGAAACAATGTATGACATTTTAGCATTTTTATAAAATCATGATTAATTTATATTGTCACAATTAGTGTTATGATGCTTTGAGCGATTTGTTTTCGTCTCACTCTGATGTTTCCACCATCAGTTGGGGTGTGACAAGAAAAATGAAGCAAGTCATCGAGGATCATCAAACCGTTGCACATGTAACAAAGTATCATAATCAAATCACTTATTAACTACCTGTACAATCAAACGGTTCATATACGTCACTTACATGGATACTTCAAAAACAAATGGGCAAAGAATTTGGAAACTAAATTAAGTCTCGCCTGTAGTGGGGTGTGGGGTGGTTATATCCTTTGATGTAATTTCCTTAAAAGGCACGTTGGAATGAAAATGGGCAGAGAATTTGGAAATTTAATCAGGTCTCAACTTTGAGTCTCTGTGTTTTTGTCCTTGCTATCTTGGTTAGGAAAATTCAAGAGGTGAACAAGGGATCCAGTGATCTTAACTGGAGGTGTAACTGTAATCGAAAGAGTGAAGTTGTTTTGACCGGAGTTACGATCGGAAGGTGAGTCTGTAACAGTTTGCAACGTCGTTAATATTCTTCAGTTAGTCCAACTACTAGGTGGTGCTCATATCACTCTCTACCTTCAAACTCTTTTTTTTTTTTGCTCCAGGTTGTCTTTCGGTGGCTTTGCGTATCAAGTTGAAGCAGAATTTCATTTGGGTATTTCAATTTTCATTGAATTGTAAGTGGGTTTCGATTCTCATTAAATTAATGTTGCAGTAGTGGGGTGGTCTCTGGTGGAGGGGTGGTCGCCGGTGGAAACGAGGGGGTTGGGGTGGTAAGCGGTGATAAGGGTGGGGGTGGGAACTCATGATGATGAAGAAGATGATGGGGTGGGCCCCTTGTTTTATTTTTATTTTTTTTAAATTACCTTATTTTTAATCTCATGGGTAATCCTGTCATTTCACACACACTTAACTGAGAAATTTAACTTAGGTTAGTAATAAGGACCACCCCAGTGTAAAAATTACAACCACTGGGATCAATTCTGTAATTATTAAAGCTTTGGGACTAACTCTGCAAAAATGGTAAACCACAGTGACAAACCAGGCGTTTAACTCTTAACTAAATGAGCAAATGAAGTATTCGAGTATGGATGAACATTTAACAGCCATTTGAGGGTTGATCTTGTTTATGTTGATCTAAATCCTTTGAATAAGCAAGTTACCTTCAAATCCTTGGGAATATGATTAATTTTAACCCTCTCCTTATACTAGGCAACATGTTCCTTGGGTTCTGTAGTCCCATCATACAGTTTCATATTTAGGGTTTGAAAACGTTTCAGGATTTCTGCATCACAAATGGGAGGAGCAAATCTTGAAATCCTGTGACTTGCCAAGGATACTTTTGGTGTGGATTGTAACACACTAGGTACAATCGAGAACATGTCTTTCAATTTCTTTAACTCATTTGCAAGGTTGGAGAACTCGTTAGTTGTTAGTCGGCCAGTGAGGTGGGGATTAACGACTACTCCGGAATAATCGGATTAGGTTTTTATATGTAATTTCTAGTTTTACGTGTACATATACACATTTTTATAGGTCAATATTTTAAGTAGCTAGGTTTTAACTATTACTCAACTCATTTTTTAAGTATACAAGATTAATTGTTGGAATTCACATGGTTTGGTTGGAAACAGGCTGGAATTTAGAGGTTTTGGCCGAAATATACAGGTTTCTTGCTTGAATCTGGCCGAAATCGATGATTTTTGGCTGGCCGACTTGGTCTGACTAGGTCCGACTAGCGATTAATGGACTGATTAGCGAAAAATTACTCAGTTACTGGCCGACTAGCGATTAATCGCCGACTAGTCGAAATTTTTACAACATTACTCATTAGCCATTATTGGGCAAATCCCCACATCCTGCATGGGCTCAATATTATTAGTGTTTAAAACTTGATTATTAGAATTATTACTAGAATCATAATTTTGTGATGAGAATCCCGGTGTGATTCCGAAATCGCTGGCTGAAGAAACTCTGATAGACTGAGTCGAGTTGGCTATGCTATTTCAAGACTGCATTGGGATAAAGTCTCCCTAATGATTTCCTGAGGATCCCGTAGAATCAAAGTTCAAGATCCTAGGCTGCAACGGGGTGGCAATATCTTCAAGCGGTCTCTTCGAATCCGATTTCATTTTTTGATCTCCCTCGTTAGCATGTTGTTAGTCCTTTGTTGTTGTGCCATATGTTGCCTCATTTGATAGAGTATGGTGATGACTTCATCATTTGAGATCATGATAGGTCCTCAAGTAGGTATCTCGGATCCAGAAGAAGTGTGACCAACCGTTGTAGTCTTTTTGATCTAGTTGTCATTCTTTTTCTGGAACATTGGAGGAGGAGGAAGAGGGTTGCTGACTCTAGAGGGTGAAGATGGGATCAAAGAGGAGGTAGGTTTGGACTGAGATACCATTTTTGAAAAAATTTGATGACTTGCCCCATGGTGGGCGCCAAATTGTTTTGGTAAAAAATTAACAGAATAATTTAGTGATCAAACTTAGTTGTGAGGTAGTGTGTTTTTCAGGGTATTGCAATTTGAGTGAAATAATGCAATAAACAACTCGGGATATTGTGAGGAAGGCCCTTGATCCTTGGGGATCTCCGGCATAAAACCTTGGGATTTGCAATTTTATTAATATGAAAAACAAGTACAACTCGAGAGCTTGATTGCAATGGAATGCTAAGTACACAGAGTGTGAGTGTTGTGTGTTTGTCAGTGTCCTATCCATCGAGATTAGCCTCTATTTTATACAAAACATAAACAACAAACTTTCCATTATTCCCGGGATATAGAGAATATCCTTTTTTGAACGTTATCGACCGGTTAAGCTTGTTCTCCACGTGCATGTCAACTGCAAGTCCAAGTCTTCGGGTGAGACTAAGGGGCTGTTTGGTAGCCTCTTAATGACCATTCAGATGCTACCTCTTAATGGTTTAAAACCTCTGAATGAATAAGAGGTAACCTCAAGTCTGAATGATTAAGAGGTAACCTCTGAATGGTAAATCATCACATGTCACATTCTTTTACCTTCTCATTGATAAAATTCTTAACGGTTCCATTAAGAGGTAGCCTCTTAATGACCATTCAGAGGCTACCAAACAGCCCCTAAGTCGTATAGTTGTTCCTGGAAGTATTAAACAAAACAAAGCAGGATAAATGTTAGTATCGTGTCCCATACAAGTTCGGGATACTGAACCTATCCAGGATCACTAACCAAAGCTCGGGATACCGGACATGAATTTTGACCCATAACAATGATGTTTAGTGATAGTATAAGGACTCAAAATATTGTGGTATATATAAATCACACATCATTTAACCCTAATTACATCAACACAATCTAATATAATCACAATTCTTAGTTTATACAGTGATATTTGTAATGATTGAAGCATGATTCGAACATCTAGTGAATTCTTCTCATGTTATTAACTAATCTGAATCTTGAAGAAATTCATGATAGTAACTATTAGAAAAGTAGAAAATCAATTCGTTCAGGATCAACTCATTTTATTTTGTACCTTGAAGAAGCCGAAAGAAGGCAATCATTGTTAGGTTTTTATCATGTCTTTTAGGCCACCCGGGACGCAGCGCGAAGAAGCAAGTATCACGCGTGGACTTGCATGATACACCACCGCCACCATCGAACAAAACGCGTGAACTTTATAACGAGTGGCCACCATGACGTGTGAAGAATTGAAGGTGCCGCACACCACGTTCGATGGAGATGAGTGTGTGGTGAATGATGGGCACCCCCACTAAAATCCATCACTAGCAATGGAACCAAATTCGATGACGTGGCGTTTGATGATTGGGTATGGTGAATGATGGAAAGTAGAGCACCCCTACCCCCTTATAAAATATTTATAGTGAAAGCTAGAAGCATTTATAAGTTTTAAAACTTGTAAACAAACCCGTCAAGGATTCATATGTGTATAGATTGAACTCTAGAACCATACATTGGATGTTTTAGTAACATGGTTGTTGAACTTTGGTGAAGATGGTTGAACAAAGATTCAGAGGGCGTTTGGTTCATGGAATGATTTGGAATTGGAATTGGAATTTGTATAGGAATTATAATTTGAAGGAATTGGATTTGGAATTTAAACATTTCAATTGGAATTGGAAATTGTTGGAATTGGAATCTCAATTCCATTTTTGTTGTGTTTGGTTGTCAAATAAATTGGAATCCATCACCCCAGCACCCACAACCACCAGTTCGGGTCGAAACGGTTCGCGTCGAAACGGTTTGTGTCGAAGTGGTTCGATTCGAAACGGTACGGGTCGAAACGGATACGGGTCGAAACGGTTGCGGGTCGAAACGGTTCGTGTCGAAACGGTTCGAGTCAAAACGGTTAGCGTCAAAACTGTTCGATTCGAAACGGTACGGGTCGAAACGGTTCGATTCGAAACGGTACGGGTCAAAACCGTTCGCGTCGAAACGTTACGGGTCGAAACCGTTCGCGTCGAAACGTTACGGGTCCGTTCGCGTCGAAACGGTACGGGTCAAAAGTTGCGGGTCGAAACGGTCGAAGATTCCAATGAATTTACTTTAATTCCTTCACATATAGGAAGGATTTTGAATTCCTTTAGTTAAAGGAATTTGAAGGAATTCATGCCTAATTCCAATTCCAATTCCATTGTCAACCAACCACATGAAGATTGGAATTGGGATTCCAATTTCATAAAATTCTGTGAACCAAACATCTTAAGAGATGGAATTCAAATTCCAATTCCCTTAAATTCCATTGAATTTCCTGCGAACCAAACGCCCCCTTGATAGTCTTGAACAGGCTAAAATGTCAAGAATAAGAACAAGAACTCTTATCTTTTGTTAATATATTGCAAGAGAAAGAGTGGTATATCACACAAAAGCTTGGAAGAACTACATTATTGATCATTTAGTTACTGTAAGTTCTTTGTAGAATGGTTTCTCACATTCAACCACCACCAAAACCTCGATTCTTCATTCCCTTCAAAAGCTCTTGGAAGTAAGTTCTTTGTATTTACGGTGTGTACTTAAGATAAGACGTCATCAAGTACTATAAAATGCCCAGATTGGTGATTGTCCTATATAAAAGTGATGTAAGTTCAACTCGTTAAAAATGGTATACGTGCAAACTCTATTATTATATTATATTATATTATATTATATTATATTATACATATGATTAGAAACTCATGATGAATAGTGTAGCAATAAAAAAACAACAAAAGTGTGTGGTAAATGGAAAAGTAACCGGTAAAAGGATAATTAATTTTCTCATTTCATGAATTATAAAAAAACATCTGATTGGCCAGTGCTTCTCCTCACTTTGTATTTCCTTCTTTTTTTCTAATTTGTTTTATTTCTAGAGTTTTGGTTAAGTTTTTCATTTTTTTTAAATAAGGATAAAATTATTTGGACATTAAATACATCGACATATAATCTTGATATGTTTTCTAAAACCATAATTATTAGAATTGATTTTTTGTTACATCAATAGTGTTTGAGTGAAAATTTTCATTAATTGTAAAAATTATGGATGTGTCACGCTTTGCGTACTTTTACATTAGGTTTTTTCTTTTTGTTTTTTATTTACGTTTCAATGTTAATAATGTAGCCGTTGCAACGAACCGAACATGTGTAGATATTGTTTTGGTCGTATACATATGCTCTTTCGCTTACTGTAGCACGCGACAATACCGTAACAAATGAATCGATATCGACCGAACTTCTGTCGAGTCCCCGCAGCAACGCGCGGGGTGGAAACCTGCTAGTTATAAATTATCTATATTAATTCAAAGTCACGATGAACAGTAATTTAATTTTCTTTTCTCAATATTGTTTTTCTAAGTTTTCATATTCTATTGTTTTATTACATTAATTGATTTTAAACTTAGTTTTCTCATATAACTTTTAACGTATGACGATCAAAGTAACCGTTATCGAACAGAAAACCATAAAAATAAATGTGAACCGGTACCGAGGTTGTTTGGTTTAGTTCGGTACGGTATGATAGTGACACAGTGTAAATTTATCAAAAGCAAAAAACCATAAAAATAAGGTACCGATACAATGTTGTTCAATCGGTTTCGATTCGATTTGCTACTATAGCGGTACAATATCCATTTTTGAAAAGAATATCGCAATGAACTAAAATAAACATAGGATGCAAATGAACCAAACCGTTATCAACTAAACACCATTGCTACCAGTACCAGTATCGATATTCATTTTTATAGTTTTCAATCGATGTATTTTTTCTTTTTCGATTACTATATCGAGTGTTAGTACCATACCGAACCAAATTGATACCGACTAAATTCTCGCCACGAAGCGCGGGGAAATCTTACTAGTTATAATTAAGTGGTAACTAGGAGTAAAAAGTCTTGCTAAAAATATCTATAAAAGATACCACATCCACTGCCTATGCACATGAGAAATTGGTATTGGCACGAGTCCAACACTCCCACTAGGGGGTCCGCTTAAAAAAATGGGCGGCCAACAAGTATTATTTCATGGGAACACATTGTCTAAAGGATATTACAAATAACAATATGTATGTAGTCTTGATTTGTGCCAACTCTTGCTTTATATGACACACTTAGAACTTTATAAACTTTTATCTAAAAGGTGTGTTATCAACATTGAAATAATTCAATACTTTGATTAGAAAAATCAAATTCCAAAGCTTATAATAAAACAATACGATATGCAAAATCCCACTTGCATTCAATCATTAATCAGTAAACATTTATATCTTATATTATTATATAGTTTCATGTTGCTTCATAAAAATATATTAACTATGTAATGATTCTTTTTCTTGTAATATACTTAATAAAAATATGCTTGACATCAGTCTAGTTGAATAAGTTACAATTAAAACCAAGTTTAAGCGTGTAATTAGAATAATTGGTAAAATTAAAACCGAGTTTAAGTGTGTACTTAGAATAATTGCTTAGTGTATGACCATTTAGGATCATATGTCACATGTCAACCGCAACATTGTCATATGTTGTGTCTTGGGTATATGAATATAATGTTGGTTCGGTTCTGTTCAAACATGAAAGAAATCATGAAATCATACCTGTTATTGCATTCAAAGCAGTGGAGAATCCAGTCAGAGAAGATGACATCGAGTTCGACATGATTGTCAGAGTGATCCGGTTCCTCCTTAGGGTGCTAACTGATGATGGGGCTAAGAGAACCGATAAGGGAATCGGTGTAGGAGAGGAGGTTGATTATGATGTTATGACTAATGGGATGTGCAACTGAGTAACCCATTCAACCTCAACATAAGACTCCTTTATATAGGCACCCAGGAGGAAACCTAATTAGTTACTAAGGGTAATATGGTCCATCAACAATTACCAACTAATTTAAATAATAGGTTATTATATATTTTGATCTATATTATGTAAATGATTATGATGGCTATAGATTAAATATTGTTACATAATATATTTAATCTTACATTCTCCCACTTAGCCGAGTAATCATTTACTATGAGTATTAGATAAGCCTGATCAGGAGTTAACACTCATTTTAGCTTTAAACAAGTACTATAGCAGAGAAATACAGCCGTTGAATCATTATGCGACTCAGGACCCCCATTAATCATACTATAGCCTTAATTTAAAACCTAATCGTTATGATCAAAATACGCGTAAGCCCTTTGTTTGATTTGCAACTTTATTTGTCTATATGCCATTATACCAGTTGAACATATTCTAAGAGACACACAAAATCAAACTGAGGAAATCTCATTAACATAAAACATAAGCTAGTACAATATGCTCAAATAAGGTCTTTACTAAATCCCATATTACGAACATGTTCTTCATAAACCTTAGGAGGGAGACCTTTAGTCATCGGATCCGCAAGCATATCCTTAGTACTAATATACTCGATACAAAGATTATTTTCCTCAACTCGTTCACGTACGAACAGATATTTTGTATCGAGATATAAACCAGCTCCAGTCGAACTGTTACTGTTCGAGAAACTAACGGCAGCTGAGTTATCACAATAAAGCTTCAATGGTCTAGAAATGGAATTAACGATTTTGAGCCCAGCGACCAGATTTCTAAGTAACATTCCATGACAGGTTGCGTTATAAACAGCAATGTATTCTGCCATCATTGTGGAAGTTGTGGTCAACTGTTGTTTATGACTCTTCCATGAGATAGGGCCGCCTGCTAACATAAAGATATAGCCCGAAGTGGATTTCTTGTCATCTTTGCACTTTGCAAAGTCAGAATCAGAATAGCCCACCACTTCTAAATGATCACTTCTTCTATAAGTCAGTTTATAGTCTTTCGTCCCTTGCAGATATCGAAGTACCTTCTTAGCTGCTTTCCAGTGATCTAGGCCAGGATTAGTCTGATAACGTCCTAGCATTCCAGCAATATAAGCGATATCTGGACGAGTACAGACTTGAGCATACATCAAGCTCCCGACTACTGACGCGTAAGGTATCTGGCTCATTTGCTCCTTCTCAACCTCTGTTGTCGGACACTGAAATGAACCGAAAACATCTCCCTTAACTACTGGAGCGACGGAGGGTTTGCACTGTTGCATGTTGTAACGCGTAAGGACACGATCTATGTAGGACCTTTGGGACAATCCTAAGATCCCTTTGTGTCTATCTCGGTGAATTTCGATGCCAATGACGTAAGAAGCCTCTCCGAGATCCTTCATGTCGAAGTTATGCGAAAGTAACCGCTTCGACTCATGCAACATGTCTAAACTATTACTTGCCAATAGAATGTCATCAACGTAAAGGACAAGAATAGTAAAGTTGCTCCCACTCATCTTGAGGTAGGTGCATTGATCCACTTGATTCTTCATAAAACCTTGCTTCTTCATGACTTCATCAAACTTGAGGTACCACTGACGTGATGCTTGTTTTAACCCGTAAATGGATTTCTTCAACTTACAGACTAGATGCTCCTCACCTTCAGGTTTGAAGCCTTCAGGTTGCTTCATGTAAACATCCTCGTCCAAATCTCCGTTAAGGAAAGCGATTTTAACGTCCATCTGATGTAACTCCAAATCAAAATGAGCTACTAGGGCCATGACGATCCTTAATGAATCTTTACGAGAGACAGGTGAAAACGTCTCTTGATAATCAATTCCCTCTTTCTGAGTGTAGCCCTTTGCAACCAATCTCGCTTTGTAGCGTTCAACGTTCCCATTCGGATCCAGTTTTGTTTTGAATACCCATTTACATCCTACGGGTTTGGCTCCGTTGGGTAATTCTACCAAATCCCAAACGTCATTTTTCTTCATGGATTCAAGCTCATCAATCATTGCTTTATTCCATTCAGAAGACTGATCACTGCTAATGGCTTCATTGTAAGAGATAGGATCATTGAGCTTTCCGGGATCCATTTCAGTCAGGTAGGTAACATAATCATCCCAATTAGTAGGCCTTCTTTGCCTAGATGACCTCCTGAGTGGATTAGCGGGTTCAGCGTTGTCTTGGTTTTGAGCGTTTGATGTGCCTTCGTCATGAGGTATAATTGGTTCTGATTGTAGAGGTGAATTTGGAGTTGGTGCAGTAGCTTCAGGTACAGTAGTTGCATTGGGTACAAGAGGAGTAATCGGAGTAATGGTAAGCGACGAGTCTCCCCCCCCCCCCCCCCGCGTCTTGTACTTCTTGCAATTCTTCGTAAGGGTTGGTACTGCTCCCACTGACCTTGAAATCCTCCAGGAACGCGGCACGCTTGGTTTCAACAATACGGGTGACATGGGAAGGACAATAGAAACGATAACCCTTAGAATTCTCAGGATACCCGATAAAGAAACAGGTAACTGTTTTAGGGTCAAGTTTCCTTAGGAAAGGATTGTAAAGCTTCGCTTCAGCAATGCAGCCCCATACTTTCATATATTTAAGACTCGGTTTCCTTCCTGTCCAAAGTTCATAAGGAGTTTTAGGGACAGACTTAGAAGGAACTCTATTGAGTATATGAACGGCTGCTTTTAACGCTTCAGTCCAGAGGAATAATGGTAAATTAGTGTTGGCTAACATACTGCGCACCATGTTCATAAGGGTACGGTTTCTTCTTTCAGCGACACCGTTCTGCTGAGGTGTACCAGGCATGGTGTATTGGTTCACAATCCCCTGGCCCTTACAAAACTCATAAAATGGACCAGGAGCTTGACCCACATCAGTATGTCTTCCATAATATTCACCGCCTCTATCTGATCTCACAACTTTAATCTGACGATCTAATTGCTTTTCAACTTCAGCCTTATAATCTTTAAAAGTTGTTAGAGATTCAGATTTCTCCTTAATAAGATACAAGTACATGTAACGAGAATAATCATCAATAAAAGTGATAAATGAAGTATGTCCTGTTATGCCAGCGATTTGGTAGGGACCACTAATGTCAGTGTGAATGAGTTCTAATAAATTAGAGCTCCTAGTGGCACCTTTCTTATTCGCTAATGTCATCTTACCTTTAAGACATTTGACACATGTTCCAAAATCAGAGAAATCGAGAGGAGGTAACACTTCATCCTTTACGAGACGATTTAATCGTTCTCTTGAGATGTGGCCTAAACGCTGATGCCACAACATGGATGAAGTTTCTAAGTCTCGTTTCTCTTTCATCTTTGTGAGTGATTCATTAATGTTATATGACAACAAAGATTTGGAAAAGTCATCTTCTAGTTCTAATCTATAGAGACCACCATCCAGAATGCCAGTACCATAAAGAACAGAATCATAGAGGATAGAGAGTTTGCGATGACCATGGGAAACAATAAAACCGTCCATGTCTAACTTTGGTCCTGATACAAGGTTCCGAGTTACCTCAGGAACATATAAGGTATCATAAAGTTTAATACATAAACCAGTTTTCATAACTAATTGTAATGTTCCAATGGCCTTCACTTCTAATTCTCGATCATCCCCAACCTTAAGCGTTCTTTGGTTTCTTTCCAGCTTCCGGATTGAAAGGAATCCCTGAGTAGAATTGGTAACATGAACCATAGAACCAGAATCAAACCACCAAGAATTAGCAGGAACACTTAAATTATAGGACTCAAGTATCATAAAATAATCGTTACCTTTCTTAGCCAGCCACTCCTTGAAGTCAGGGCATTCCTTTTGCATGTGTCCTGTCTTTTTACAGAACTTGCAGCGGATACTGCCTAAGGAGTTCTTAGAGCTGGAAACTGCACTTGTACTAGGATTAGAATTAGGCCTTTGGACTTTTGAAGCATCCTTCCTCTGATAATTGTTCTTCCTTTTCTTAGAGTTGGAGGTAGTAAAGTTGGCAACATCAGTATGGCGATCCATCCTCATACGCTCTTCCTCCTGTACGCACATGGCGACCAGCTCACTCATCGTCCATTTATCCTTCTGAGTGTTGTAATTGATCTTAAATGCTTCAAATGACGAAGGAAGCAAAGTAATGATGAAATGAACAAGGAAACCATCACTGATCTCCATTTCCAGCCCCTTCAACTTATTGGCCATGTCGTTCATCATCATGATGTGCTCGCGAATGCCACTCCTCCCATCATACTTAGTTGTCACCAGCTTGAGAATTAGAGTACTAGCGTGTGCTTTAGACGTCCCCTTGAACTGAGACTCCACAGAAGCCAAGTAGGTTTTAGCATCTTCAGAATCAGGAATAGCTCCCCTTATAGCATTGCTTATGGACTGCTTCATAAACATGAGAGACATGCGGTTACTCCTAGTCCACTTGTCATGAAGTAACTGCTGAGGAGCAGTACTCTGTGGAGTAAGGTCCGCTGGCTTATCCTCTCTTAGAGCATAATCAAAGTCCAGTATTCCAAGTGTAAGCATGAGAGCATCCTTCCATGCAGCAAAGTTATCACCAGTCAAGGGAGGAATTCCCTGATTGGGTGCTGATAGTGGAAATAAGATGAGCAAGTTATGATACTAATGAAGAAGTCCTAATGTGATCTAAGGGCATGTTAAACTAAGGCAGGCATAAATAATGACCATTTTACATGATGAAGCTGTGATATTGTCTATTACTAACATCAAAATAATAGACTTAGCTAAAAAATTCTACTTAAACGAAAACAAAACAGCTTTGGCCAGAAGTGTAATCATTTAAGCATATGTGCAAAGTGTTTGTAACAAATCAGCGGCCAGAAAATGAAACAATCACTTTAGTTATGCACTTGTTGAGTATGCCATCTATGAATGAATTAAATCAGCTTTGGCCAGAAATTAAGACATTCATGCTTATGATGCACACACAACATAGCTTTCATAATACTTGAACGATAAGTAGATGTATCAAGTCAGCTTTGGCCAGAAATGATATATCAGAAGCTCATTCAAGTTAAGCTATTCTGGTTTTGCAAAACATTATCTGATTCTGATTAAATTAACTAAGTAAATTACAAAACCATTTATTTAATAGCAAACCACCCGTTAGTTCACATTAAACACTCATGATTTCGGATGAATCCATTTCGGACGCATTTCGAATGATTTCGGATGAGGCTTAGTCCGAAATTTATCCGAAATGTTGATATTTGCTTCGAAATGATCCGTGATGGATGTTTAGTTTAAAAGGAATCCGTAATGAGTCCGAAATGGTCCGTAATGAGTCCGAAATGGTCCGTAATGAGTAACTTATGATGAACCCTAAATCGAAAATTCAAACATTTGTCCGAAATGCATCAGTAATGATCCGAAATCATCCGTAATGACCGATGATGATCCGTAATGATGGAACTTAGATCCGAAATCGTCCGTAATGATGAAACTTTGATCCGTAATGATCAACTTTGATCCGTAATGATCAAACTTTGATCCGAAATCGTCCGTAATGATCACTGATGATCCGTAATGATGAAGCTCCACATCCGAAATCATCCGTAATGATCAAAATTGATCCGTAATGATCCGTAATGCATCCGAAATGATGAAACTTAGATCCGTAATCATCCGAAATCATCCGAAATCGTCCGTAATGATGATTTCGGATGGCAAAACGTAATCTGCTATGAATTTTTCAATTCCGTTTTCCAGATTTTTTTGGATTAAAACAGAACCGACTGATCAACATATGCTCTGATACCACATGTTGGTTCGGTTCTGTTCAAACATGAAAGAAATCATGAAATCATACCTGTTATTGCATTCAAAGCAGTGGAGAATCCAGTCAGAGAAGATGACATCGAGTTCGACATGATTGTCAGAGTGATCCGGTTCCTCCTTAGGGTGCTAACTGATGATGGGGCTAAGAGAACCGATAAGGGAATCGGTGTAGGAGAGGAGGTTGATTATGATGTTATGACTAATGGGATGTGCAACTGAGTAACCCATTCAACCTCAACATAAGACTCCTTTATATAGGCACCCAGGAGGAAACCTAATTAGTTACTAAGGGTAATATGGTCCATCAACAATTACCAACTAATTTAAATAATAGGTTATTATATATTTTGATCTATATTATGTAAATGATTATGATGGCTATAGATTAAATATTGTTACATAATATATTTAATCTTACATATAATAATTGATTTTCTTGTAAGAAATCAAAATGTGTAAGGGTTTGATATTCAGAAAGGGGTAGTGACGCAGTTTGTTGCCTGTTTACCTAGCATTAGTCTGTAATGGTCTCTGTTTTAGTGAAATTCTTATGATTAACAAAAAAAAAAGATAAATAGCATGTTAAATGAAAAATGATTGAACAACCAAATGTTATCATACTTAGATTCAACTACGTTGTAACACCATATTTCCAAACCATTACACATAATTTAGAAGTTACTTGTCAACATAATAAACATACACACTTCAAGACAAGCTCCATTATTTCCCTTATATAGAGTTTTTCCATTGTCTTTATAAACCCGAAATCTAGTCACATGTATCACATACGATTAGCAACCTTGCTAAATGAATGCGCGAGTTTTATAAACGACAAAACCACCATTGAATATTCTAAT
This sequence comes from Helianthus tuberosus, assembly GCA_030545235.1. Taxonomy (NCBI): domain Eukaryota; kingdom Viridiplantae; phylum Streptophyta; class Magnoliopsida; order Asterales; family Asteraceae; genus Helianthus; species Helianthus tuberosus. The sequence continues at coordinate 35,445,292 of CM060357.1, read as the reverse complement.
GAATGCGCAAGTAATCGAAGTACAAACGTACATTTCATCAAAACTACCTCACCGTTTAGTTTTTGTTATATACGATGCATATTTTCATCATATTAATAATATGATATAATGGGTTACAAAGTTCGTATAAACCGTTGCGACGAGCTTGCTTTTTTCTATGTTTCGATAAGAGTTTCATTCAAAATTGAACGGGTCAAATATAATGTTTATTTTTTTATTAATTATCATAACGAACCGCATGTTTGAACAACATCGGTACCGGTATTCATTTTTATGGTTGTCTCGACATTCCGGTGTATATTCTATTGAAAACAAAGTTGTATTCACACTTCTATTACTTTTTATCTCTTTCGGTTGCTATAACGAGTTTCTATTTCGTACCGGTATCTTAACGTACTAAACCAATGCCAACCAAAAAAACCCGCCGCAAAGCCGCAGGAATCACACTAGTTTTAAACATTTGTGACTATAGGTGCAATAATTTGTGTATTTTATGGCTATAGAATAAAATTTCGTGTGACAACACTAACATATAAATATTCTTTAAAAATATTATTATCGTAATTTTGTTTATTATCTCTTTATTCATTTCAGTATGTTCTTAAGTGAAGTAAAAATTGTGCGTTGATTTTAGAATTGGGCCTAGCCCGGTTTACGATTGTAAGGCTGGGCTTTTGTTTTTATAGGCTCAAGTATGCTGAAATTGAATTAATAGTTAGTCAAAATAAGCTACCATTAAACAAACTAAAGCCTGAAACCACTTCCATCAAATGATAATAACTGGTATTTTGATCCGTCGCGCGTTGCGGCAGCGTCGAAACTTAAAATAACTCGAATTTATATCGTCAAATATTTGACCCGACTCGTTTTCGAACAATATTTATGTCAAAACATAGACCAACTGAAAACACACATGAAAATAAGACAAAAACATATCATATTTGACCTGACTCATTACAGAGAAAATTTACGTCAAAAAATAAGCACGTAAGAAAATAGTGTTTTTTTACGTTAAAGAATGGTACCACACGTTGTGGAGGAGTCGAAACGTAAAGTAACGCGAATTTATACCGTCTAGTGAAAACGTATTATATTTGACCGGACTCGTTTCTGAACAATACATAGACTAACAAAAAAACGTACATAAAAATAAGCACGTAAAACTCGAGGGGTCAAAATGACATTTTTCAAAGTTTATAGACAGTGGCGTCTCTGAGAATTCATGTACCCTGTTCGAGGTAAAAAAATGTGCCCTTATATCTTAACGATAAACAAGGCATTTACGAAAATGACAAAATCGTATTATTCGATAAACAATGTGTAACATCCGCCAAAAACGGATCTCCGATACCCATCCGTTTTGAAAACCGGATCCTAAACGAACCTTTTTTATTTATATTAGATGTCGCGTATTTAGAAACTACTATAACTAGTTTTTTCAGGTTTAAAATATTAATTTTATGAATGAAACTTGTTAGTCCCGTTAATAATTACAAAAGAAATAACTAACCTAGTTATAAATTTTAGATTAAACTAATTTCCTAATTGAAGGGACTGATTTGGTAATTCTTTAGAACTTTTAAGTGCAGGGACCAGTTGTGCAATTATTAAAAATTGTTAAATGAAACTCAATAAAAAAAAAAGTGGACCAAGGGACTCGAACCCGGGTCTCAGGCCCAAAGAACTAACCAAAATCATTGGCGAAGCTTCCCCCCCCCCCAATTTTTCCGAAACCGGGGGGGGGGGGGGGGTGGAAACGTATATACCTAAAAATTTTCTATACGAAAGTACTATTCATAACACTACGCATCGAAAAGTTCGAGGGGTCGGGCGCCCCCTCGGAACTCCACTAAGCTGCGCCACTGACCAAAATACGCGCGCCACTGCACCAAAGACCATTTTATGTATATTTTTTGATTCGATTTCTATTTATTAACATATATATATATATATATATATATATATATATATATATATATATATATATATATATATATATATCAGTTTAAAAAAAACACGTGCCCCTCGAAACCACGGGCCCTGTGCGGAAGTCCTCCCCGCACACCCTCATAGCCGCCCCAGTTTATAGAAAGCTGAGGAGGTGTAAGTGATAATACTAATAGTTGAAGGGTTGAATACACAAAAGAGGTTGTGTCTTAGGCACTATTCCTAAGACACCTTCTTCTCTTATATTATTATTAATAATAACAACAACAACAACAATAATAATAATAAAATAATCAACATTTATATTTTTAAGTTTAAATCAAATAACCTTTTTTCCCAGTTTTGCGAGATTGTGATTAGCATAAAGGGGTAGTTCAGGAAACTGATATGAGTTCAATGTTTTTGAAACAAGATACACATCCAAATGTCCAACATTTTTAGTCTTACTTGTATATTATGTTCACAATTTCACATACCATATGATTATGCTATGACACGAACATAATAACGCAACACGAATATGATCTTGTACTCTTTTACGCGCATGAGATGTATCCATGGTTCATTAGGACAGAAACACACCTAATGCGATTGTCCATACGCGCATGAGATGTATCCATGGTTCATTAGGACAGAAACACACCTAATGCGATTGTCCATAATAAAACGAACGATATGATGAAAGTTGACACATAACCTTTTTTAGACTAGGTCTTATACATTGAGGGTGTGGGTTTGGTGCAATGGTGAAGTGTGGACTGTTATTTGTAGGGGTGTGCACGGTTCGGTTCGGTTCGGTTATTAGCATTATCCGTAACCGTAACCGAAGTCATCGGTTAATCGGTTCGGTTAATTCGGTTAATTTGTCGGTTTTCGGTTCGGTTCGGTTAATTTTCGGTTAATAACCAATTCAAATAAGGGCTAATTTTTTTGCTTAGAAATACATGTAATGGAGGTATAAATACATGAAATAGATGTATAAATACATGAAATGGATGTATAAATAAATGAAATAGAGGTATAAATGCATGAATAGATGTTTAAATATATAAAAATGAGGTATAAATAGATGAAATGAAGGTATAAATAAATGAAATAAAGGCATAAATAAATGTAATAGATGTATTATTACATGAAATACATGAAATAGATGTATAAAAGCTAGAAATATATAAAAAATAAATGGTTCGGTTCGGTTAATTTCGGTTAACCGATGGTAAAAACAAATATCCGTTAACCGACTTTCGGTTAATTCGGTTTTGGTTAATTTCGGTTCGGTTTTGTCGGTTTTCGGTTCGGTTTCGGTTAACGGTTCGGTTATTGCACACCCCTAGACTATCGATCTAAAACAAAAAAAATTAATACAGATAATGACTCTAATAATACTAATATCGGTATCGGTGTTCGTTTGAAATAAGTTCAGTTTAATACTGACATGCCTGCGAACACTCTTATAATTTTTAAATGGGTTAAAGATGAATTATAGTATATGAAAATTGGTTTTTAATAAACCAACCTTTGTCCCGTTGGTAAATGATAATCTTACCTACGTAATTGGTATACAATAATCCTACCTATCAACATGTTGGTACTCAATGAACTTCTGTTAATTTTTTTAACTAAGGTTAGTTTTTAAGTTTTATTTATTATACAAAAAGTCCCTGTAGTTGTAATTTACTAGTTTTAACTATTTTATAAAACAAAAAAACCTCAAGGGACTATAGTTTACTAGTTTTAAAATAGTTAAAACACAAAAAGGCACTTGCGGCCATATAGAGCTTCGAATGGTGCGACTTTTATGCTCGTATGGTAGCTGTTGTTATAGGAAAACTCAACTAAAGGTAGATGAGTATCCCAGCTGCCGCTTAGATCCATAACACATGCGCGAAGCATGTCTTCCAGAGTTTGTATGGTCCGTTCGCTCTGGCCGTCTGTTTGCGGATGGAAGGTCGTGCTTAGATCCAGTTGAGATCCAAAGGCCTCCTGGAAGGATTGCCAGATCCTTGAGACAAAACGTCAATCTCTATCTGAAATAATCGAAATAGGCACTCCATGACGTGCCACAATTTCCTTAAGATACAGCTCAGCAAGCTTTCCAGTGCTATCATTCTCTCGGATTGGTAGGAAATGCGTAGACTTCGTTAATCGATCAACTATCACCCATATCATGTCATGCCCTCTAGGGGTCCAGGGTAATTTCGTTATAAAATCCATCGATATTTGCTCCCACTTCCACATGGGTATCTCTGGTTGTTGCAGTAGTCCAGACGGTTTCTGATATTCGGCCTTAACCTTAGCAAAGTTATTTATTTAAATTCTAATATTTACCACGTTAATGTTTACCACTAACGGTATTTTACCCGTTGTCACTATTAACGTGGTTTGATTACCAAACTCATTTTTGGAGTGTTACAAATAATTTTTCTCAACCCCAGCCAGGGGCTCTGCCCCTTGGACCCCGCCAGGGGCTGCCGCCCCTTGGACCCTGCTACCAGGGGCTGCCGCCCCCGGACCCCCGCCAAGATCGTAAAACGCAATGACTAAATCAAAAACCCAGATCGTAAAAATGAAATTAAAGAATTTCTTACATGGATCGAAGCCAATTTCTTCAACGATTGACGAAATTTGAATGATAGAAACACTTATGAGCGATTGAATCGAACGAATCTAGTGATTATCTTCAAAATCACGGGAAAAAACGAGATTTTGAATGAAATTAAACTGGGTTTTCATCAAAAAAAACTGAAGAACACGTTGATCGGTGTTTGAATCATTGATTGGTGATGAAAATCGCACTATAATGTAGAGATTATTAAGATAGAAAGTGAAGAAATAGTTGAAGATGGTGGGTTTTGAAAATGGTGGGTTTTAAAAATGGTGGGTTTTGAAGTTACTGGGGAGAAGAAGGAAGAAGAAAGGATATGATTGACTAAAATACCCTTGCTCTTTATTTTAAATTTTGCCACATGTCATAATCCTATTGCTTCCTAACCTTCCTAGCCAAAATAAACTTCCTATTTAATCCTTTCCCTATATTTTGATAACAAAAATGTATATTTATCTTTCATGATATAATTCGGTTTTCTGAAAGAAAAAATGGATTATATGACATATTCATGCGTTAAACAAATGTGTATTACTTTGCTACATATGTATGTGTTTGTAATACTTCTTATGCGACATATATATATATAGGGTCGAGTTCATTTCAGAACTCTAAATAACTACAAAACTTTCAGAACTCCTAATAAACAATCATTTTATATATAAGTTTTTGTATTTAGAATCTTTTTATCATCTATTATATGTATTTCTTTGATTACATACATGTTAAAAGTAGTTTACATATGTTTAATTGCCAAAACTATATATATGTGTCATAACTAATTACATATATGTAAAAAACTAGTTTACATATGTGTAATTATAAAATTACATATAAAAAATGATAAAATTACTCTTAACATGTATGTAATCGTAAAAATACACATAATAAATGATAAAATTATCCTAAACAGAAAAATATATAAATAAAAAGATTGTTTATTAGGAGTTCTGCGAGTTCCGTAAATATTTATGGTTCTGAAATGATCCTGGCCCTATATATATATATATATATATTCTTGTATAGAAAGAGTAGAATACAACAGTACCATATCGTGTAAATATACGTGAGCAGGAGATTGAGACGCGTGTCATTCCTTATTTTTTGTATAACTTGTGTGATTGTGTATATAGCATGCGTAATTAGGGTTTTGAAACAACCAATGCGCAATTTTGAGTTTAACATGCGTAATTTTCATGATTGGTGGCATGTGGGTTTTGATTTTTTTTTAACGTGCATAATTAGGGCTTAGCCCAACCCGTGCGTAATTATGCAATAACGTGTGTAATTATGTCAAGTTGATTACTATGTGCCACTGCGTTCAATTGAAGGCCTATGGTAGGTCATATGTGTGGTTGAGATGCTCGCGTACGCTTCGCACGATAAAACAGTCTTATACGTTAACCAACATCTATGCTTCTAATACTACTTCTATGACATAAATATACCGCTTCTAATACATTGCTATTGTTTGATTTCTAACTTAATGAAAAAAAACTTGTAATACTTGCTTCGTAATTCAATAATATAGTATAGATAAACTAAATAAATATACAAAAAAATATAGACGAAAGAAATACTGATTTTATGAACAATTGGTTTTGTTTAACTTATACATCTTGGTAGGGGTGAGCAAATTAACCACCATAACCGATAACCGAACCATAACCAACATAACCGAACCACTAATAACCGATAACCAATATAACCAATGGTTATGGATATGAAACTTTGTATAACCGCTCAATCGGTTATGGTTATGGTTATGCTTATGGTTATGAAGCTTTGGTTAACCGATATAACCGAAACCGAACCGAATTTGTGATGTTAACTTTATATAATGGATTTGTGTTTTACAAAACCATATAGAGGGTTTTTACTAAGATAAAAGTATGTTAGTAACAAAATGATCTTGATGTAGATGTCATTTATTTTGATAAAGAACTAAGGTGTTATGGCGATAATTGTTTTTGTTTGAGAATTACCTTATTAAAAAGAACTCTAAATCGGTAGTTTAACCAAAAAGTTTAGTCTCCGTTATTTTATAAAATAGGCTCAAGCTAAGTTCAAATCGTGCACAACACTATTTATTTCAAACCTTGCTTGGTTACTTAACCGAAATTAACCAAAACCGAACCATAACCGACTTCATAACCGATTAAACGTAACCGAAGTTTGGTTATGGTTATGGTTACCAAAACTCCATAACCGAACTAGCGGTTATGGTTATGGTTAATAGTAAAAACCGAACCAAACCGACCCATGCACACCCCTACATCTTGGTATCATATTTTGTTTTGTTGCATTTCTTTTAACTGGCAAATTTGGATCACTGACGAATCGTTGGAGTATCATTGTGTCACCGGCAAAACCATCTGAGCATATTCATCTGTACTAGATAATAATGCATATACATTAATTTAGGAGGAAACCCAATAAATTTAGGAAAAATCCATTTGTGGGAATCAAGGGCGTAGCTTTGTGGGGGGGGGGACCCTCTAAACTTTTCGCTCAGAGTGGAGAGTAGGTAGTTTTCGTATAGAAATTTTTTGGGTATATACGTTTTTTATCCCCCGGTTTTATAGAAATTTTTGGTATATACGTTTTCAACTCCCGATCAGAAATCTCAAGCTTCGCCACTGGTGGGAATCGAACCCAGGACCTAATAGTCCCTAAGATGCTCATTCCCACATACTCCTCTTCTATCATCATCATCATCATCATCATCATTATCATACTCACTAAATCCCACCAATAGCAAAGCTAAGGTAGGGTCTGAGGAGGGTAAGATGTAGACAACCTTACCTCTACCCCGTAGGAATAGAGATGCTGCTTCCAGTGAGACCCCCCGGCTCGATGGTAGTTTTGTATCAAGCCTTGGACATAAGACACATAACACTCGGCAATTAAGACAAATGCCAATTAGTGCATGTACTCCCTTGTCTTTCGGCTATCAACGCCACCACATGATGCATGATTAAGCATTCCTCTCTTTCAGCATTATTTTCACGAAATTAGTAAAATAACGTTAAAATTAGGGCATTTTCACTTTGCCCCACGAGCGCCCACACATATGTACATTATATGTGCATACCGCAAGTGGGGATAGTTAATTTCCCACCTCATATTTTTTCCTTTTAACCATTTTGAGACTTATAGTTTTCCTATAGGGTGTGCACGGTTCGGTTCGGTTATTAGCATTATCCGTAACCGTAACCGAAGTCATCGGTTAATCGGTTCGGTTAATTTGTCGGTTTTCGGTTCGGTTCGGTTAATTTTCGGTTAATAACCAATTCAAATAAGGGCTAATTTTTTTGCTTAGAAATACATGTAATGGAGGTATAAATACATGAAATAGATGTATAAATACATGAAATGGATGTATAAATAAATGAAATAGAGGTATAAATGCATGAATAGATGTTTAAATATATAAAAATGAGGTATAAATAGATGAAATGAAGGTATAAATAAATGAAATAAAGGCATAAATAAATGTAATAGATGTATTATTACATGAAATACATGAAATAGATGTATAAAAGCTAGAAATATATAAAAAAATAAATGGTTCGGTTCGGTTAATTTCGGTTAACCGATGGTAAAAACAAATATCCGTTAACCGACTTTCGGTTAATTCGGTTTCGGTTAATTTCGGTTTGGTTTTGTCGGTTTTCGGTTCGGTTTCGGTTAACGATTCGGTTATTACACACCCCAGGTTATTTGTGTTCCTTCACCAAGTTAGAGATAGTTGGCACACTCCCACTCGGTTTATTGTTTAATGAGGTTGGCTCCTACGTAATACACAATCGACAAATGGACTATACCCCACACCGAAAATGATATGAAACAAAAAGAAAAGATTATGGTTGGCATCACTTGAGTGTTGCATTTATCACATGTTGTTAGTTAGCAATGTTATGATGAATTTATAAGAGTAAACTGCCAAAATGGTCTCTAAGGTTTGGTCACTTTTATCACTTTAGTTCAAAACTCAAATCTTTTGAATCTGAGTCCATGTGGTTTCAATTTTGTTGTCATTTTCATCCAAAATCAAAATCTAATCAGATTTATCAGTTAATATTCAGTTTTTTTTGTCTTTTTCCTCTCTTTTAATGAAGGGCAAAATAGTCTTTAATGTTTAATTATAACAAATTAAAAAAATCTGACATTTTGCCCTTCATTAAAAGAGGGAAAAGACAAAAAAAAGTGGATGTTAATTGAAAAATCTGACCAGATTTTGTTTTTTTATGAAAATGGCAACAAAATTGAAACCACAGGGACCCAGATTCAAAATGTTCGAGTTTTGGACTAAAGTAGGGGTGTAAATAATGCGCAACGGCTCGAGAGCTACCGGGGATCGGATCGGTAAAAAGCTCGAACGAGTCGAGCTTTAACGAGTCCGAGCCCGAGCTCGAACCTGAAATATGACTCGTTTAGCTATCGAGCCCGAGCTCGAGGTTTGCATATAAAGATCATTTAGGCTCGCGAGCCCAAACGAGCCTAAATATAATTTTATATTAATTATATATATATATATATATAGGGAGGAGCTCATGCGAGAACCACCTTTATTGTGAGAACCGCGAGAACCAACGTGAACACAACCTAAAATAGCTAAAAAAAAACCTAACCCCCACCCCCCCCCCCTAAAAAAAAAACCTACCCCCCCCCCCCCCAAGCTAAAATGCTAAAAACTAAACCCCAAAAAACCTAAAAAAATCAAAAAAAAATCTAAATTTTTTTTTTGAATTTTTAATATTTTTTTATAAAAAATTGCTACTTTTCGAAGCCAAAAAAAAATTTTTTTTTTTTGGCTTCGAAAAGTAGCGATTTTTTTATAAAAAATATTAAAAATTCAAAAAAAAAAATTTTGTCTGATTTTTAGCTATTTTTAGGCATTTTTGGTTGTGTTCACATTGGTTCTCGTGGTTCTCGCAATAAGAGGTGGTTCTCGCATGATCTTCTCCCTATATATATATAGGGCTTGACTATACAAGAAACCCCATCTTTTTTAAAAAACTATGCAAACCCAATACCATCCATTGATTATGTTTCATCACACTTGATCAATGGCTCTCATAATTTTGGTAACAATTAGATTTAAAAGAAATGTAATAATACACATTAGTCAACTAGAAGGGGCATTTTGGGTAGTATATTCCTTCTCTTTCCACTGTCTAGTCCTATCATCTTTAATGCACCTCTCTTTCTCTCTCTTCATATCCAATTCAAAATCACAATCTCAGCTCTCTCAATTCCCTCTTTCCCATGACTTTCCCTTCTCTCTACACAACACTTACAACCTGCAAGCCTAAAGAGAGAGTGAGAGCCGTGAGAGAGAGTACCAGAGAAATCGAAAGAGAAAGAGAGGTCCAGAGAAATCGAAAGAGAGAGAGAGAAAACTGGTGGGTTTCCAGCCACCCACGGCAGCAGCAGCGCTGTGGCGGTGGTGTTGTTGACCGTTATGGTTGGGGCAGGGGAGGCGGTAGATGCACGATGAGTGAGGCACGATGGTGGTTGGTGGAAGGTGGTGGCTGGTTCATTCTGGGTTGTTGGTAGTTGATAGCGGCGACAGTGGGTGGTTGTAGAAGGTGGTGGAGGGTGGGTGGTTGGTGGCGCCGGAGTTCGAAACGTCGTCGGAGTCAAGATCTAGTAATGGTTAATGTTCTCTATCTCTCTCTCGTCTCCTCTGTCTTCAATCAAGATCTAGTAATGGTTAATGTTCATGTATTTTAAATAAATCGAAAACTTTAGGATGAGATTTTTGAACGGGATTTTTTGTTGGTTTGGTTGCTTGTTTGGGGATTTTGATCTTAACAATAATTGTTTTTTTTTTGTTGGTTTGGTTGCTGGTTTAGCCTTTTGATCTCAACAGTAAGTGTTTTTTTTGTTGGGTTGTTTGATTTGCAGAAACAGACCCATAACATGTGTTAAGCACCTGTTAGAATAATATATAACGTGTGTTGATTTACAGAAACAGATCCATAAAGATATTCAATTGACAAGCTGGATGGATGCGGGGATATTGAATAAGTCAACTCTTTTGGGAAAGAAGTTTTCGTTCGTTTATAACATGTGTTAGTGGTTCATGCTGTAACAGACCCATAAAGAAGTTTTCATGCTGTAACAAGTTTTCGTTCATTTATAACATGTTTAGCACATTTTGGAATGTATAACATGTGTTAAGCCTCTGTTATAATCTTTTTGTAACCTGACATGTATTTATGTATAAGCTAGTGGTTTACAAAACACCATGATGTGTATATACTGATCTAACATGTGTTACAATTTGTCTGTTCGGAACATGTAATTGATTAACATGTGACAAGGGTGAAAACAGTCGACGGGGGGGATGAGTTTAATGGTGAGCTTAGTTAATATCGTAATCTTGTTGTAACCCCACTTGTATACATATGATAACATGTAAGCATCCATTATAACCCGACTTGTATTCATGTATATCAAAAGTGGTTTGCAAAAACACCATGATGTGCATATACTGATCGTAACACGTGTACAAGTTAATATGGAACATACAAGTTAATATTGTAACACCGTATACCTGGGATAACATGTGTTAAGCCTCTGTTATAATCTTGGTTTAACCCAACATTGTGTCATGTATAAGCTAATGGTTTCTAAAACACTATTAACTTGTATAATCTTGGAACATACAAGTTAATATTGTAACACCGTAACCCGACTTGTATTCATGTATATGAAAGTCACATCCTTTGGGAAAGAAGTCTTCGTTCATTTATAACATGTGTTGGTGGTTCAAGCTGTAACAGAACACCATGATGTAACCTGACATGTGTCATGTATAACATATGTTAAGCCCCTGTTAGAATGATATATAACGTGGGAAAGAACTCTTCGTTCGTTTATAACATGTGTTTGTTTTGCACATTTTGGAATGTATAACATGTGTTAAGCCTCTGTTATAATCTTTTTGTAACCTGACATATATTCATGTATAAGCTAGGGGTTTACAAAACACCATGATGTGTATATACTGATCTAACATGTGTTACAATTTGTCTGTTCGGAACATGTAATTGCTTAACATGTGACAAGGGTGAAAACAGTCGACGGGGGCGATGAGTTTAATGGTGAGCTTAGTTAATATCGTAATCTTGTTGTAACCCCACTTGTATACATATGATAACATGTAAGCATCCATTATAACCCGACTTGTATTCATGTATATGAAAGTGGTTTGCAAGTTAATATGTGTACAAGTTAATATGGAACATACAAGTTAATATTGTATAACGTGTGTTAAGCCTCTATTATAACGTGTGTTAAGACTTCCAGAATGGATGCATAAACTCCAATAGTAACTTAATAACATAGTATACCTGATATAACGTGTGTTAAGCCTCTTTTATAACGTGTGTTAAGACTTCCAGAATGTGTTAAGTCCATACCGTTTTAACATTATGTACTAGACAAAACAAAATAAGAGTCTCACATTACATATTACTAGTAAACGAAAATACATAGCACTAAGAAAATGGCGGAGCTTCCTTTGAAAATCTGCCTTAGCTTTTCAGCGGCTACCTTTGCTGCCTTAGCTTTTCAGCGGCTACCCTTGCTTTATTGTTTGGGCCGGTCTTGAAACGGTTTGTAAACATGTGGGTGTGCGTATGCCAGGGAAGTTATAAAAATGTGTTTTCATGTCACACGTAACACGTGTTACGTTGTACATGGGTTTCATGTCACATGTAACACATGCATGTCCGAGAAGTTCAAACTACAACACGTGTTAGTTGTGTTGTGCTGCAACATAAACATGGTCATGATCCTTGAGTATCTGATCCACGTTTGACGAAACCAACGGTCCCGAGAATTGGATCTTATATCCCTTGTATCCATCACCGTCCTAATAAACAAAAAGATAAGATAACCGTTAAGTCGTTAACCAGACATAAATATTAACACATTCATAGCCAGAAAATCTTTTTTCTCAAATAACATCACAAAAACAGTTACTATTCAGATCAAAAGCCCCAAACATAGCAACCAAACCAACAAAAAACAGTTACTATTCAGATCAAAAGCCCAAAGAAGCAACCAAACCAAGCATAACTTTTTAACACAAAAATAAAAACCTGCAAATTAATCTTACACAACTGAAACAACAACTAACAAAGTACACAGAACTAAAAACCTGCAATTAATTCGTCATACCCTAATACATGTCTCTAATACATCGTCATACCCTAATACATGTCTCTATAACATGTTACTATGGTTTAGCTGTGAAACAGGAGTTCAGACTATAACACGTGTTACGTTGGTTGTGCTGTAAGACAAACTTGGCTTAGCTGTGAAACAGGAGTTCAGACTATAACACGTGTTACTTTGGTTGTCCTGTAAGACAAACTTGGCTTTTCGTTTCTAAAAACAGATGTGCCGATTATTAGACGTCTAAAAATAAAAAATGACAACCATAGATCTAGTTAATAAAACATAATCAATGGTTGATGTTTGGCTTCATAGAATTTCACAATGATTTCGAATGTCAATCTAGTCAAATGAAATAAAATACATGGTCTACATTTATCCACATGGTCAAAGAAGTAACCATGTTCTTTTTGTCCTTTGTACATACTTTTTAAATTAACAAAGGTTAACACACGTTATATATCATTCTATCAGGGGCTTAACACATGTTATACATGAACACATGTCAGGTTACATCATGGAGTTCTGTTACAGCATGAACCACTAACACATGTTATAAATGAACGAAGAGTTCCTTCCCAAAAAATGTGACCTGTTGAATATCTTTTTTTTTTAACACATGTCCCCGCATTAGCGTCGCCTACATCCATCCAGCTTGTCGATTGAATATCTTTATTGTTCTGTTTCTGTAAAGCAACACACGTTATATATCATTCTAACAGGGGATTAACACATGTTATGGGTCTGTTTCTGTACTATAACGCACAAAAACAGTTACTATTCAGATCAAAAGCCCAAAACAAAGCAACCTAACCAACAAAAAACAGTTACTATTCAGATCAAAAAGCACCAAACAAGGCAACCAACCCAACAAAAAAACAGTTACTGTTCAGATCAAAATCCCCAAACCAACAAACACATTTTTTTAACACAAAAATAACTAATCCATGGATCAAAATCAAACGAGTTTGAAACCAAAACAAGTAATCCATGAATCAAAATCAAAATTTATAAACACCAGGAAAATGAAAACCAAACTAAAATCAATAGTATTGAAATTTATTACCTATAAACGTCATTTTTTTTTTTGAAACAATAATTAATGGTATTGAAAAATAATTAATCTTTTGGCAACATTCTTAATTCTGGAAAAAATAAAACCAATTGTGAAGAACGAAAATCAAAGTAAATGACAATTAAAAATCAAAACCAACTTATTATTGACATGATCTTGATTCTTCGACAGTATCTTGGTTCTTCGATTTCTTTTAAGAAATTAACATGTAAAGTTGAATTAGGGGTGTAAAAAAGAAAAAAAAAACTCGAACCCATAAAAAAAAGGATGAAAAACCTTGATCATTCTTGTCCTCGTCAGTAGGGAACTCGTTGTGAATGACGTTCCCGTCAGCGGGGATCTTGAAATGGAGGTTTTGAAATGGTGGATCTTGAAACCGAAATGAAGTTCATGGAAATGGATGTTGGGTAGAACTTGAAACAGATATGAAGTTAATAGAAAATGGAGGTTTTGAAAGGGTGGATCTTGAAACACAGAGATGAAGTTAATGAAAAAATGGAGGTTTTGAATGGTGGATCTTGGGTTTTGAAAGTAGATTTGGATGTGATGGGTATTAATTATTGTCAAATCAAATAGGGGAAGATATCTAAGATAGATGTGAAAATACCATAATGCCCTCAAGGACAAAAAGAATATGATATTTACTATGGACACGTGGCAAAATCTAGACCATGCATTGGGTTTGCAAAGTTTTCTAAAATTCAAGGGTTTTTTATAGAGCATTACCCTATATATATATATATATATATATATATATATATATATTTATATTTATATTATATAACATTGGTTGGCCCAGCTCGAGCCGAGCTTTGACTCGTTTAAGCTATATTGAAGCGAGCTCTAGCCAAGCTCGGAAATCGTTTAAAATTGTTCTCAAATAATCTCGAGCCGAGCCGATCCGGACTCGAGCTTTGGATTTTACTTACGAGCCGAGCTCGAGCTCAAAATTTTAGGCTCGAACCGAGCTCGAGCTTCACAAAAACATCATGTGCCGAGCTCGAGTAGTGGAAGGCTCGGGCTCGGCCCGACTCGTTTACACCCCTAGACTAAGTGACAAAAGTGACCAAATCTCATTGACCATTTTGTCAGTTTTCTCAATTTGTAAAAACTGTTTAGTTTCTTGTTAACTCATTGTATCATTTAGCTCAAGTTAGCACTTAATTTTCAAATGTGCATAATAGATGCACAATTAGGGAAGTGATGAGAATATGAAGTGAGGTTGGCTAGCTAGCTAACAAAGAATATCTTAAGAATTTAGAGCTTATCTCAGTTATATACTGTCATGCTCCTTTTCTGAATACCTGTTTGCTTTTAATTGTTCTATGAGTTACACCTATTTTTATAAGTAGTGGTTGTCTTTTTACAATTTGTTAATAGGACTTTCGTTTTACTTTACAAAAATGATATACCTCTTAGTCTTAACAACGGGATAGTAAGACATGCCAGAATGAAAGAGAGGAGTTGGCGATGGAGAAAAAAATGTGTTATATCTAATCTAACTTATAATAAAAGACTTTAAATAATGCCATATGTCATTCTCTCCTTCAACCTCATAAATTTTGTTTATATTTATTTAATAAATTTCTTTTAATACTAATATTAATTTTTTTTGAAGGATGACTTTCTATGTACTGACCAGTAATAGGTCAATGAGAGCTTGTCGATAACAAGCTCCCATCAGCCCCGCTTACCGAATGCGATGTTCTATCGGGCCCCGGCCGGCGCGCTAGCTGACCTTCACCCGTAAACCATACCGCCCCCACACGAGAGACTCGTTGGGGTAACAGCTCGATGAAAACCGGGTTGCCCTCAGGACCGCACCATGCCTCGGTAGGTAACGATTCATCATTGGGACGTCCCGCACCATAAGCCACAAGTTGGAGTCGAACCGGCGACCTCCCAAAGGGAAGAAGCCGGCCTAACCAATTGGGCTATGGTGGGGGATAATACTAATATTAATTAATAACCAATGTATAGATATCACTTATTTTTATCCTTATCTAAAATTAATAAATAACTTTAATTTTGCAATCTAGACCCTTTATTTTTTTTACTTTTAACCCAAAGTCTTTCATCTTTTGCAATTTAATCCAAACTCTTTTTTATTTTCAATTTTGGTCCACGATACTTTTCATCTTTCCCAAGTTTTTCGCTTCGTTCTAAATTTTGTGAGTTAACGCACCGCAACGTGCGTGTGTGGTTCAACATTTTTTCGTATATTTTTTTCCCGTTTGACTAGCCCGTCGCGTCACATCTATTTTTCTACGTTTGACAAGTTCGTCCAACACGCGGGTCCTGGATGGACTTAGTTGTTTTTTTCTATGTTTTACGTTTCGGTTTAATTTCTCAGCAACGAGCGTGCTTGATTCAAAGATTTTACGTCTGTTTTTCGCTAGACGTTATTTTTCCCGTTTTTTATTTATTTTGTTTTTACGAGCTTTTCCGGTGTTGGTGGTTGCTGACAATGGTATAGTATTGCTACTACTTAACATAGTTTTATGACAATCGCTGCAACGCAGGGGCTTAATACTAGTTAGACAATAAAACTAAGAGGATACAAAATTACTCTTTACAAATATGGTGATCATTTTGGAACTAATTGATTTATGGGATTTAGGGTGTTGCATATCGATATTGTTAGGGCTGTAAACGAACTGAACGAACACAACCAAGGCCATGTTCATGTTCGTTCGTTAAGGAAAACATGTTCGTGAACTGTTTACGAACGCATACCGAACATAAGTTTATGTTCGTGTTTTTTTGCTAAGGAAATTCAGTTGTTCATGAACACTAGTCCAGAACACAAATGGATGCAAGCAAATAAAAACGAACGCAAACGAACATTTAACTTGGCAATAAAAAATAAAAACATTGCTATCCTTAAACATTGGATGTAAGGAGTTAAATACAACCAAAACGATGAATCAAGTTTAACTAACTTAGACATAATTACCAAAAATGTCTTAGAATGTCCAAATATTAGCAAACTTAGAAAAAAATAGGGTTTCAAATTTCCAATATGTTTACATAAAAGGTCTATTATTTTTTTAATATAATCAAACGAACATGAAGGAATGTAAACGAATGAACATGAACGAACGTAACCGAACATATTATCGAACGCAATCGAACGAACGAGACCTGTGTTCGTGTTCGTTCGCTAAGCTAACCGAACGAAATTTTTTGTTCATGTTCGTTCGCTAAGCTAATCGAACGGACATAAACGAACTTCCCGCCGAATGGTTCATGAATTGTCCGCTGAACGTTCGGTTCGTTTACAACCCTACATATTGTTATCAACCATTCGTATCTTAAGTGTATGTTCTCCAAGTAAAAGGTTGGGAGTTTAAATCTGGCGGGGTGTAGGTATTGATGCTTTTATAGTATAGGTTTGCTATTTAAAAAACATTAGTAACATAAATATAAGTGTTGAGCGTGTTAACTAGTGGTTAGTTATTTCAGTAGCGAGTTATTTAGTAAATAGTAGTTCATTAGCTTTTGTATAGATTATTCCGGCAGTGAATTGTTTTATTCTGATTATATATAAACTACTTATGTAATAAATACCCCCCCCCCCCCCCCCCCCCCCCCCCCCCCCCAAAAAAAAAAAAAAATTTGTCTAGAGGTTGTATATTTTTAGAATAGAACTCCAATACTCAACTATAACGTCACATACACTCCCATATCCCCATTAACATAATTTCCATGATTCTTGGGATTCCAAGAAGAATCGACATTCTCCCATAAGCACGCGATCGACTCGAAGAAGTCCAACCCGATCAAATGTGTGTCTAGGATTGATGAGATCTTGGAGTTTATGAGATAATACGTGAAGAAAACCTCACATATATCATAGTGATATAGACTAGTTGTTTAAGTATTTAGTCTACTTAAACACATGCTTGCATGTGTGGGTTCTTGGTCATTTCTGCATGTCTTTTGAGAGTGCCACAACGGTTAAGAAAAAGTGTGCCATAAGCATTTGCACTTATTCGTACCACACTTTCTAAGTATCACAATTTCTTGATATCACACATTCTCGGCAAGACATTAGTCATTAGGCTAGAGTTGGGGCCACCCATAATGAATCCATGGCAAGATGATACCAGTAGAGCTTGATCATCCGTGAGATGGAGAGGTTATTCCTTGGAAATCAAGAACTTCAAGGGCAGCTCGCCGCTCATTCGAAAATTGCTCGGAAAATGCTCGTTCGATTTGACGCTCGGTTGTAAACGAGCCGCTCTGCTAAGTTCGGTTTATAAACGAGCCAAGCATGAGCAAAGGTTCGCTCGGCTCGGCTCGGCTCGAATTATTATTTTTAATTAGTATATATATACATATAAATACACACATACATATATAAACATGTATATACACAAATATAAATTATACGTATATATACACACACACACCTATATATATACACACATTACACATACCTATATACTTGAATATAAATTAGATTTATATTTTTAAATATACCACTCTATTAGATTTTGGTCCGCTATATACAAATTTACAA
Organism: Helianthus tuberosus; assembly: GCA_030545235.1. Taxonomy (NCBI): domain Eukaryota; kingdom Viridiplantae; phylum Streptophyta; class Magnoliopsida; order Asterales; family Asteraceae; genus Helianthus; species Helianthus tuberosus. Next base: position 35,426,947 of record CM060357.1, on the reverse strand, counting down.
CTAAATCTATACGTACTAGCCCAACCACGCCAATAAAAAAAAATTAATATCAAATCTAAAAGTTAAACCATAAACCGATAAACGACAGACTGCTCATCGCCTCAATGTTTCATGTCGTTACCTTAAGTCGATCGCCCCCTGCTCTCAACGTAATTGTTCGTGCAATATGATCATCGCCTCGTCGGCCACAACATTGTAATTTATAAGAAAAATATTATACCATGAAATGTGTATGTTTTTAAAGTTTTTAAAGATATAAAAACTTGAGACCAAACATTATTACTATCTCTCTCAGCAAATTTAAATCGGGCAACACGGTTGTCCAAATCGCTCGAACTTCGCTCGTCGCTCGCTCGGAATATTTACTGATCGAAAAATGCTCGCTTGATTTGAGGCTCGGTTTTAAATGAGTCGCTCCGCTCGGTTCGGTTTGTAAACGAGACAAGCACGAGCAAAGGTCCACTCGGTTCGGCTCGGCTCGTGAACAGCCCTACTTCACACCATGCTTGTAGGAGGAGTTCATGACAAGTGGCATCATAGAAAGTTTTACGCTTCGAGCAATTTGGCATTGTAGGAAGAAGAGTACAAGTGATTTAGGGGTTGTTTGATAGCTTCTTAACGATCAATTAAGAGACTACCTTTGAATGGTCTGAAATGGAGTTTGTTTGATTTACTTAAAAAACACATCTTAATGGTTTATGCAACCTCTTAATGGTAAGGTTTAGAAACGTGCTAACCAATCCTCTTAATCGGCTAGGCGTATTAATGACTCAACAAAGCCAAACTCAAGTCGACTAGTCACACCCCTATATTCTATTCTACCTCTGAATGCGTTAGAGGTAGAGTGTGTTTGGTTCACTTAAAAAAACACATTTTAATGGTTCATGCAATCTCTTAATAAGTAAGTTTTAGAAGCCCACTAATCGATCTAGGGCTAGTCATTTTTATCCAAAACCCGAAAGCCGACCCGAATTCTGAGCCACCCGAACCTGAATTAGCGAATACCCGAAAAACCCGAACCCGACCAAACCGAGCTTTAAATGGTTCGGTCATCAGATCACTTTTTCCTGGCAGAAAACCCGAAAAAATCCGAAACACGAAACCCGAACAAACCCCGACTTTTATTTTTTTCTTAAGTGTTTTGGTTTGGAGCCTTTAATATATGGAACATTAAGTTTTTAGGGCTTTTAAATATTATAATAGCATGTTGTCAAACAAGGTTTGAACTTTGATGATATTTTTTAAAGTAGATAATGAATTTTGATGATATTTGGTAAAAAAAAAACATTTATTTTCATTTTACATCTAAACCCGAAAATCGAACAACTCGACCGTGACCCAAACTTTAAATAAATCGATTATTGCCGTTAAAAAAAAACAATCATTGGATCAATTTTTTCAGACAAAAACCCAAAGAAAAAACCCGATAAACACCCTGCATTAGGGATGAGCAAATACCGATACCGTCCCAATACCGTCCCGATCCCGACCAATACCGATCCCGAATTTTGTGTAAACTTGGTACCGATACCGGTACCGAAATACGTCGGTTCGGGACGGTATCGGTATTTTAAGGGTAAAGGTCGGTATTTTACCGATACCGTACGGTGCCGATACCGAAAAATCACAAAAGTGGATACTGTTTCCGGTACCAAAAACGGATCAGAATCGGGATCGGGACGGTATTTTATACCCTTTGCTCATCCGTACCCTGCATCGATCCTCTTAATTGGCTTGGCCTGACTCAACAAATCAAACTCAAGTCTGCTACTCACACCCCTAGACCCTATTCCATATGGATAATCAAAATTTCTAGGGTTAACACGTATTTCTTCAATTTTGCACTGCAAACAAAACAATGGAGATGAAGAATGTGTATTACAGAAAGAGAAAGAGGAAGAACACCAAACAAATCGATCGCATTCCCAAGTTTTCTCAGCTTCCTAGAACCGCTTCTGCCCCCAAATCACGTTATCTTCCAATCTGTTCCATCAAAGGTAGCTATTCTTTCAACTTTAATTCCAACTTATCTCTTCAATTTCACATTCGAATCACATTTTCTTCATTTATGTATGTATGTATGTATGTGCGCCTTTACATGTTCCTTAGGGTTGGGGTATCTTTTCTTTTTTAAATTTAGTTAATGCAAATATTAGTTTAGTTTAGTGAGTGGCGATAGTGAAAATTTGTGAAACAATTACATATTAAAAGTGGAAAAAAGTGAGTGAAAAGCCCATGCCTACGTGACAGGGAAAGCTTGTGAAACATTACACACTAAGCGGCTGTTTGTTTTAGCTCTTAATGGTTCAAACCTCTGGTTCAACTCTTAATGGTTTAGACTGTTTGTTTCGCGAGCAGATAGCTGAATGGTTCATTTGCCTCTGAATGGTTAAGTACTGTACTGGCTCTTAATGGTTCGGGCCTCTTGCTGGTTCAGCACTTAATGGTTCAGACCTCTTACTTACCCATTCAGAAGTTGCCAAACAACCTCTAAAAGTGGAAAAAAGTGAGAGGGGCTGTTTGGCAACATCTGAATGGTTAAGTGCTAAACTAGTGCTGAACTATTAAGTGCTGAACCAGTAAGAGGTCTGAACCATTAAGAGCCTGTATAATGCTTAACCGTTCAGAGACAAATGTCTGACCAATTCAGTTTAGAGGTCTTAACCATTCAGACTCTGTATAATGCTTAACCATTCAAACATCTGCTCATGAAACAAACAATCTGAACCATTAAGTGCTGAACCAGTAAGAGGTGTGAACCATTAAGAGCCTCATTAAGAGGTAAACAAACAGCCTCTGAGTGAAAAGCTCATGCCTATGTGACATTGATGTGACAGTGAAAACTTATGAAACGGTAACACATAGCCTAAGGAGAATTGAGGCTTCACCCTCACCATTACATGCATGAATCTCTATTAACGCTCTATATGACTAGGAAAAATGGGCCCCTAAAATATATACTTACATCTATACTATATAATAAAAGAAACCAATTAGGGGACACATGGTTATTCATTGAAGCCATCTATTTTTATAGATAATTAATATCAATTAAAAAATAATTATAAAATTAAATTTAATATAAATTTAAACAATTTGTATAGGAGATAATATAATATATTATAATATTTATAACTTTGTTATAGTTTCCTTCTTACCCCAAAACTTTATCAAATTTTATTTTTACCCTTTCTTAGCCCCTAAGTTCATGAAATGCAATTTTTAACCACTAACTTTTTATGAACTTTGTAAATGCCACTTTGACCCACTCGAGAGTTTTTGCCTTGACGATATAAATTCGAGTTAGTCGGGTCGCATATAATACGTTATGATTGTACGATACAAAATTTGATTTACGTTTTGATCCAATCGCAATGCAACTATAGGATATATTGAGTTCGATCGGATACGTCAAAACATGTGTTTTCATATGGTTAACACATCACATAACGCTTGGACTAATCCCTTCGATATAAACTAATATAATGTTAATGATTTATTTATTTTATTAAACTAAAGTAGTTAAGGATATAATCTATTTCAAAAATGTTTATAAGGGGTAAACAAAAATATTAATCAATGTTTATTGGTTATATACTTTTATTTCCGTGTTCAATTCTCAACTCAAATACGGTAATCACTATGTTTACGTGACATTTATAAGAACCATCACCGCAATCACCCCATCCATCGTATATCGAGTATATCCGTCAGTTTTTTTAAAGATATTACTACACAAAATTACATTTATGCAACTCGTGTAATATACGAGGTTTTTAAAAAATATAACTTTTTTATTATGTAGTATATAAAATTAGATTTATTCAATCCATATAATACATAGGGTTTATAAAGATATAACTTTTTATTGTTTGGTATATAAATTACATGTGCTCGACCCGTATAACACATGAGGTTCTTAAAAATGTAACTTTTTTCATTATTTAATATATAAAGTTAAATTTACTCAACCAGTACAATACATGGGGTTCTCAAAGATATAACTTTTTTTAATTATTTAATATATAAAATTACATTTATTCAACCCGTGTAATACACGGGGTTCTAACCTAGTATGTATATAAAAGAGTTAGTAATGCGACAAAACCTATGGCCCGTATTGTCGCCCGCGGTCGCAGATTACTAAGTTGAATGCCATTTTTGATTGATGAAATCTTGAATGTCCGATGTCGTGTGAACCGAATCGGCAATCAAATACTCCTCAACCTCCATATTTTCTAATCTTCCTTTGCCACTAGCTAGTTTTTTAGTTTTGTTTAAATGTTTATTTTTTAATTGGGTTAAATGAGTTTAGATGTACTAAAAATTAAAAGGTTATTGTGTTTGTTTAAGCTGGTTAGTTTTTAAAAAGGTTAATGGGTATAAAATGATTTTGGGTATTAAACTTTATAGGTTTTTGTATTAAAATAATTTTACATATAACTCCTGTTTTATCTTCATTCTTGTATTGTTTTCTTTATGTATCTTCTGATCTTTCATGTCATAGATGTCGAACTGGACTCATACAACAGCAAAGATATCCAATCAAGTGTCACTATAGCGTGTTCAGATATGTCAAACGACACCATTAAGGTTACCCTTGACCCGTTATCAAGCAGATCCACCGGGCCTGAATGTAGAAGAAGAAAAACACAGACAAACGACTTACAACTGGCAGTCACGGATGATAAGTTGCCCGGGCAAAAAGCACAAGTAATGATCGTTTACCTTGCATTCTATTTTAAATTAATTTTCTAGCTTTCATAATTATCTGAGTTTTTTACAAATTGCTATGTCCTGTTGTCATTTGTTGCGAGTGCAGCCATTGCAGTATAAGGAATGTTCTATATTATGTAAGGGCTCGTGTGGTCTCCCAGAAGTAGCTGATGGTGTAAATCACCATGACCAAGTACATGGTATGTTCCTCCTGAAAATATCGGTGATATATATCAGTTATCGGTCCTCATGTAAAATATCGGTGTCAAATATCGGTACCGATATTATCGCTGATATTGGACCGATATTTGACCGATATATCACCGTTTTTCCCGATATCAGTACCTTTCTTCTTGATTCTACCATTCGTCTTTCTTCTTATCGCTGCTATTAGTGTTTTAAGTTCTAATTGTTAAATGTTTGTGTTTTAAGTCTTAATCAGTTCCTACTTGCTACAATTGTGGTGGCATTAATCGGGTTTGTCATGGGTTGCAGGTCACAGTTCGTTAGTAATTGGTCGATAGTTTGCATGGAATAAGAAATCTTCATGTGTCACGTTGCATGTCTGTGGATGGATCATGGATAAATGAAGACTTAGGTTTCATTATTTTAGGAGAGTATAGTGTTAAATTGCTATATATATAAATTCTGCATGATATTAAAATTACCGATATCCCACCGTGATAACCGATATCTCAAATATCGATCGTTGACTGATATCTGATATTTTTACCGCAGTATGCACATAGATATTGATGAATGTTTTCTATTTAGTCAGCACCTGTTTTTTGTGTTTATTTGCTGCTGGATTAGTATATATACTTTAATTTATGTATTTAAGAATTAAGTCTTTAATTTCTGTTATTCTGTAATAAATTATTGTAGTTAAGATTAAGATAAGCTTGTTTCTGTTTTCGTATGCTGGTGTTTCTTTTGTCTCCATTGACTATATGATGTTTTTTTTTATATTTAATACGGTTCTATCTTATGATTTAGAAATCAGAACGATTTCAGCTTCAAGCACCCCCTCGTCTACATCCATATCAACCGATCCAGCCCGAAAGTACGGAACTCAAGATCCGACTAACAGGAATAACATTAGTTGTAATTTTTGTGGGAAAGTAGTTAAAGGAGGCGTTTATAGGCTGAAACAACATTTCGTAGGAGGTTTCAGGAACGTAACTGTATGTTTAAGATGCCCGGAGCACGTACGCGAGGAGATGAAGATATACATGCAGAAAAAAGAAATGTCAAAAGTCGAAAACGTCATGAACTCAAGGATTCGAGTTAACGAGTATGATCTTGATGACACTGAGGAAGATTGTAGTGAAGCAGGCGGTAGTACGTTGCCTCAACGTAAAAAAACAAGGGTAAAAGGTTTTACGGATATACAGTTTACTCAAAATAGGAAACAAACCTTCAACGAAGTTTGTAATAAGGAGCTAAGGGACAAGGCGTGTACAGAGATAGCGAAGTGGTTTTACGATGCGGGCATTCCTTCGAATGCGGCTACTTACGATAGTTTCAACGCAATGATTGAAGCTGTCGGACAATTTGGTCCCGGGATGAAACCACCGAGCATGTATGAACTCAGAGTTCCGCTACTTAATGAGCAAGTAAAAGAAGTTGATAACCAAGTTAATGAGCAAAGGAAAGAATGGGCAAACAAAGGTTGTTCAATTCTATGCGATGAATGGCATGATCCGGTGGTAAAAAAGGATATCATTAACTTTATGGTCAACTCTCCAAAGGGTTCTGTGTTTATAAAATCCATTGATGTTTCCAATGTCTCCAAGGATGCAAGTGTATTGTTCAAGATTCTTGATGCAATGGTGGAGGAAGTCGGAGAGGATAATGTAATTCAAGTTGTTACAGATAATGCATCTGCTTATGTTGAGGCGGGTAAGAGTTGCAATCTTATAATCTTAGCATGTAGAGTAAAATGTCATTTTCGTTCAAAGGTTTGTTTTTCCGCATCCGAATCCAAAAGGTTTGAAATCTTGCCATTTTCATCCGGCTTGTTAACTCCATCCATTTTTAACGTTAAATCATGGGTATTTTCGTCTTTTTAGACATTTTTTATGATGATTAAAGGGTTTGGGTGGGGGAGAAAGTCAATAGAGGTGGATCTTTATCTCTTATAGTGTTTTTTATTTTAATAAAAAATGTCTAAAAAGACTGAAATGCCTCTCATTTAACGGAGAAATGGATGGAGTTAACGAGTCGGATGAAAATGGCAAGATTTCAAATCTTTTGGATCCAGATGCGGAAAAAACAAACCTTTGGACGAAAGTGGTCAAACCTTAGGGACGAATGAACAAATCAGAATATCACACATGGGGGTAGCCCAAATCACGCATGTTATATTTTGTTCATGCGTGATTAAGGTTTGAATTTTATAACATGCGTGATTTAATATTGTACGCATTGCACGTTAAGGACTATTGTATTTTGAAACTTTTTTTTTCTCTCTCTCTCTCTCTCTATATATATATATATATATATATATTATGTTTGATCTAATGCCATATTATTTTGATTTTTTTAGGGAAGATGTTGGAAGCCAACAGGAAACATCTCTATTGGACTCCATGTGCCACACGTTGCCTAGATCTTATGTTGGAGGATATCGGGAAACAAATACCGAGAGTGAAAAGTTGTTTAAAGAATGCAATGTTTGCAAACGGATACATACACAACTTTGTTGGTCTAGTGAACTTGATGAGGAAGTTCACAAATCAAAGAAACTTGCACAGGCCCGCAATTACAAGATTTGCTGCTTCCTTCATCACTCTTCTTCAATATCACAAGCAAAAAAACAATTTGCGAAAGATGATCATTTCTCAAGAATGGGTAGATAGCAAGTGGTCGAAAAACCCAAAGGGCATAAAACTTGAATCTATCTTTTTACAAGAATCATTTTGGAGGAATATAGTATATACTCTTAAGTTAACGGGACCTCTCGTTAGTCTCCTTAGATTGGTTGCCGGTGAAAAAAAGTTGGCTATGGGTTACATGTACAACGCCATGGATAAAGTTAAAGAGACGATTCGAAAGAGTTTTAACGAAAAGAAGGAATTCTATGATAAAACTTTTGATATTATAGATAATAGATGGGAATGTCAACTTAACCGACCGTTGCATGCTGCGGGACATTACTTAAACCCGTCTATCTTTTATGATGATGTGAAACTTATTTTAGAGGATGAAGAAATTATGGATGATTTATATTCTTGCATCGAACGGTTGTCTCCAACTGTAGAGGATGAAGACTTGATCCTTGAAGAACTAAGTAAATATCAAAATGCTGAAGGGCTGTTTGGTAAAAATGCGGCTATTAGGCAAAGAAAGCAAAAAGCTCCAGGTAATTACAATTTACAAACACACATTATTTCTAATATATTACGATATGCATTATGCGCATAGTTGTTAATAGCGCTATAGCGAATGGCGTAGCGAAGCCCTCATTCATTGCTATTTGATTTTGGCGCCTCCATAGCGAGTAAATAGCGAAATTTCAGGTTTTTTTTGGTTTAAATATAGCTGGATTTTAGGTTTTTTATTAAATATACGTATAGGAACACCGTATTTGGATATAATATACATATAAAATACTTCTAAAGTTTTCTTCTAGTGTATCGTTAAACATAAAATAGTGCCCGCTATTTCATCGCTATCGCTACGTAGCGTATACGTTGCTTGTTGCTATCGTCCGCTATTCGCAATTAACAATTATGATTTTGCAATATATGCTCATTATACTTTTTTTATATTTTGTTATCTTTTAGTGGAGTGGTGGGCATCATTTGGATATTCGGCTCCTAAACTGCAGCAATTTGCTATACGAGTTCTCAACCTCACTTGTACCGCTACAACTTGTGAAAAGAACGAGGGCCTTTTTCAACACCTTCACACCAAGAAGAGAAATAGATTGGCACAAGAGAGATTAAATGACACGGTGTATGTGAAATTCAACCGTGCTTTGGAACGCCGACATAGAAGTGAGGGACCCGCGGATCCAATCCTTGTGCAAGACATTGACGAAAGCAATGAATGGTTGATGGGGAGAATGGAAGATGATCTTGAAGATGATGATTTGGTGTTTATCGGTGATGATTTGACATGGAGTAACGTAGGTAGAGCATCTAAAGTTAGTAGTGATGACGGGTCTGGGCAGTCAAAAGATGATAAAGGAAAACGTCGTGTTGAAGATGAGATTGAAGAAGATATTGGAGCGTCTGGTGATGAGGGAGATGAACCCGTGCTCGGTTCTGACGACGAAGACTGATAGATAACTAGAATTTTAGATAGACTGGTATTTGACCACCTGCATGTATACTAATATATAACTACTTTTTTTTGGTTGTACTAACAAGTTCAAAACTGTCATGTGTAATTAGTTAATTAGTGTTTTTTGAACTTAGGTGCTCGTGCCTCCGCATTTCAGGACCCACAATTCGAGAATCTAGCAGGTTTCATCAAGAGCAGCCTTTCTATCACCTGAAATAGAGGTACAATCCATTACTGGACCAACTGTTGATTTGGTTAAAGCACCGTGTCTTTTTATTGGTTTCGAACCTCGTATACTTATTTTGTGCTCACATGAAAGGGCTGACTCAACAGATTCAGGCATGCCAAGAAGCAAGGGCGAAAGAAAAAGGAAAGTTCATTTTGTTGTGAGCACCATTTGTACATTCGTTCTATTATTTTGATAAAAGTTGTAGAGTTTGGCAACTTCAACCTATTACTTTTGCTACTTATGAATAGGTTGGTTGATTCGGATTGTACGAGTAAACAAACAAATAATGAAACACGTCAAACATGTTGAATCGGTTAACCAAAGTGAAAATTTTAATGCATAAACACTCTTAAATCATTCTATTAAAAACTAAACTATAATTGAGATGAAATAATTTCTTTAAGCATATTTTTGCACCTGAAATTGCTATAAGACTAGTTGCATTCATCTCAACTCAACACCTGAAATTGCTACAAGACTACCTGAAATTATTTTCCTTTTTAAAGGGATATTGGATTTAAATAACCCAAACTTTCATCAACTGGGTTAGGGTTCAGTTAGTTAGGGAGTTTTATGGGCTAATAAGTTGAAAGTTGCGAGTGGTGGTGTACAAATCAAAAGTTGGGAGTGTTATCGGCCAATTGGTGAAAGTTGGGGTTATTTAAATCCAATATCCTTTTTTAATCATTTGCTCGACCGATTGACTCCAAAGGTCACTGCCGTAGACAATCTAAGATTGCCCATGGCATTATAGCAGTGGCATTTTGGGGGGGGGGGGGGGGGGGGATAAAGCTTAGGAACTATTAGGAGAAACTTGTGCACTATTCAATGGCTCGAGTTATGACTATCGAAGCTAACCTTCTTTCTAACCATTTTTCATACTCCGGTTGTTTCGTATATGAGTGTATCTTAAAAGATAATGATCATATAACAGTCCTACGCAAGCCAAAACATTTTACGAGTATAATGTGTTTTGGTGTAACCTAAACTAATCTACTAACACATGTTAAGGTCCATTAAGGCCCGGTAACGTGAAATGTACCTGAAATGACTTGTTATAATCTAATGTGTTTTGGTGTAACCTAATCTAAACCTAAACTAAGCCACATGATAGCAGTAGACTAGATTGGAGCTCAATTCAAGAAAATGACCAAACAAGATACTTTCTCATAAAAAAATCAAGGGGAAACAAAACAACACATGTTCCACTTACATGAGTAATGGAAGAAAAAGCAAGTCCACGCATTCGCATCCATGCCATCAAATTATGTGTGTTGAGTTTTTATAATATAAAGAGTATAAAAAGTGGTTGTGAGTGGAGGAGAGAGAAAAAGTTACTGTTCCTCTGTATGTTTGGAGGGACGCTGTTCACCCCCTATAATTTTTTTAATATATTTTGAAAGTAATTGTGAGTGGAGGAGAGTGAAAAGGCAATGATAAAGCTATAAAAAATATTATTTAATTGAAAAGGGGAGAGAAAATGTAGTGTTTTTTTAGTGTAATTTAGGGTGAAAATATGATGGAATGGATGTGAATGCTCTTAAGAGTCAAAATTTATTATATCAAATAAAAATCTTTAATTATGAAGTTATGATTGTCTTTAACACAATTTTAAGTAACTACAAATCAGTGATGGATTTAGAAAATAATTAGACCATTGGGTATGGGGAGGATAGTCTCCAAAGGGACTATCCTCCACATAAGCGCCACGTAAGCATAGGAGGAGGACCCTCCCCTCGGAGACTATCCAAGGGTGTGGTGGATGCTCTTCCTCTATTTTTTTATTATTATTTATTTGATTTAATTAATTAATGAAAACAAAGTAAATAAAAATAAAAAAGTTACATTTAAATAAAACCTAAAAAAACAACAACCTAAAGTTACATTTAAATAAAAAAAAGAGTTAAATGCCATTTTAGTCCCTGTGGTTTGGGCCATTTTGCCAGTTTAGTCCAAAGGTTTCATTTTTAACTTGTGGGTCCAAAAAGGTTTCACAGTTGCCATTCTAGTCCACTTGGTTAACTTCATCCATTTTTTCTGTTAACGAGAAGGCCAATTTAGTCATTTTGTATGTAATTTTGTTAACTAAAAGGGCAATTCAGCCATATAAAATGACCGAATTGGCCTTCTCGTTAACAGAAAAAATGGATGAAGTTAAACCAGTGGACTAAAATGGCAACTGTGAAACCTTTTTGGACCCACAGGTTAAAAATGAAACCTTTGGACTAAACTGGCAAAATGGCCCAAACCACAGGGACTAAAATGGCATTTAACTCTAAAAAAAAAACACACCTAAAAAAAACCTAAAGTTACATTTAAATAAAAAAAACACACTTAAAAAAAACCTAAAGTTACATTTTAAAAAACTACACTCCCCCACTCCATTTTTTCCTAATTTTTTTCTTCATCATTTGTAAAATGGGACGGTCTTCCGGTGGATATTCGCTAAGGTCGGTGGTCATTATTTTCCATTCCTCCAACTCCTGCGCTTCTTGTTGCTTCTTTAGCTTCTCCTCGGCTAGTTTTTTTTCATCTTTACCTTCTCGGTTTGCATGTCGTTAAAGATTTGCTTGAATGATTTCAACTCGGCCATAACACCTTCCAACCTCGAACCACCACCACTTCCTGATGTGGCTTGTTTTCTTTTTTCAGCCGCTATTTTTTTACTTTTGTCCCTTCCTGGGGGACGTTCTCCATCTTCAATCGGCTCCTCTTCATAGTCGGGCTAGTCGTTGATATTTATTTGGCAACGACCGGTTGAGCCTCCAACGCTATAACTTCCTGACTCGGAAGTTTTAGACCGTTTCGTTGCTCGTTTCGCGTGTGCAACCTCATTTTGACATCCCTTCCATTTTGGTTGATCCTTTACAACTAGCCAAGCACGGACATGTGGGAAAGGAGATTTGCTCTCATTTTCGTATAAACGCACCGCTTCATTGAAAACATTTTCGTGGTTCCACCCACTCGGTTTGTTGGCGAGCGTTGTGTTATAAAACCCACAAAAGCGTTGGATCAACGTATTCATCTTGCGCCACTTCGAGCTGATAGAATCAATGGTTCTGTACTCGCCTTGTTCCATAAGCCCGTGGAATATATCAAGGGCTTCTTGCCAAAACGAATCGCTTAGTTGATTGTTACCTACAAGTTAGTAACAATAATAATAATATTTTGTAAGAAAAATATAGTGTACAAATAAATATTTAATAACAACAATAATAATATAATGTACAAATAATATTTAATAACAATAATAATATTTTACCGATTATAGGAGACGTTGAAGAGTTAATATATGCTTTCGCCAACGCCTCTTCCTCAATTTTTGTCCATTGTTGTTGTTTGGCCGTTGCGTCTTCCTTTTTACCCTTTCCCCTTTTATTTTTCTTTTTTGAAGGTTCTGGTTGCGTTTCTGGCACAACCTCTACCTCATCATCTTGTTCCTCGATTTGTGTTCGAGGTGCTTGTGGCATGTTGGGTTGTTGCATTTGCATTGGGTTGAACGGGTATTGGTTGAAAGCGTTTGGCATTTGTTGGTAACCCGCAAAAGCGTTGTCCATTACGGGTGTGTAGCCGGATGACGAAAACGGGTGTGAACTTGAGTTGGGATTATTTGGGTTGTAGGGATCCATAATTTTTTTAAGGTTGGGAGAGGTTTTTTTATAAAAATGGGAGAAAAGTGGAAGTATTTTGGTAAAAAAGTGGGGTGAAAAGGGGTTTAATTTATAGTGGTGGGGTGAATTTTTTTTTTTTTTTTAAAAGTATGCAGGTTACCGTTTGGGGGGCCCACCCCATTCAAATTTCTTGGCCCGTCTCCATCGTCACAATTGTGACGGAAGTGACTCGACGCCCCTAAGGGGGCCGGTGTGTGACGGCCCAAAATGGGGGGGACGGCCCGGTGCCGAGCCCCATACCCATTGGTCTTATAGGGTGAATGCTTAAAAAAAAAATCCATAAGGGTAGCAAAATCGAAAAAACGTCAAATTTTATCTTTTTTACACTACCGCCGTAGCATTACCCCTTGATATAAGGTAGCTCTGCCCCTGCTACAAACTAAACTGGTCCGGCCGGACCAACTAGTTTACTAGTTTAGTGGATTTACAAAACAGTTTTGACAGTTTGAACCACTTTTCTAATTCTTTCAATTCATTAAAATTAGTAACAATAAATGTAAAAACTATAAATAAATAATAAAAAATTAATAACGCCCTGGTTAGTTTACATGTTGGATCCCAAGTTCCAAACTAAAGCATTAAATCGGATATATAAACCTCCGAAACCAAACCATTTGGATCTGAAAACGACCAAACGGGTTAACTTGCTTCGGTTTAAGCGATTCGATGGATTTCAATGCTTTTATAAACACCCCTAATTGTTATAACTTAAATTAGACCCATTAGCTATCTTGTCACTATCATAAGATTACTAGTCTTTTAACAAAATGTCACACTTCAAAGTTTCAAGTAAAACAACATACATAAACTTCTTTTCCCAAACCCTATCGACTACGAACCATGTCTCTTGACACGAGTCATGGATCATGTACACATCCGTTAGAGGGTTTGCGAGTTTCTTGGCTGGTAACAAGAAACGCGAAAAAAAGTTCAACTTTATTGAAAATAGTAGTACATAATCATAAAAAGAACAAGCACACTAAAATCTTTGAAATTAGACCAACATCCTATCAAGTTCTTGCATACTTCTTGATATCTTCGATCAATCGAGTCATATTCCGGTACGACGATCCTCCCTCTTCTACTGCGTTTCGCGCCATCTTACTGAGTTCTTTAGCCCTCTTTCTTATATCTTCTCCTCCTTCAATAACCATCTCTATCGCTTTCTTAACGTCATCACTCTTTATTGCCATTCCAGACTTGTGTTGATCCCTAACACTTACTCCAGTCCTTAACACTTGCACAATTTGCTTCTCATTGTAAAACTGCTCTTGAAATAGAGGCAATGTGATAAATGGAACACCCACAGCAACCCCTTCAAAAGCTGAGTTCCAACCAGAATGTGTCAAAAACCCTCCAATTGCATGGTGTGACAAAACTAGCAGTTGTGGGGCCCATCCATGGATCAACAAAGCTCTATCTTTGGTTCTCTCAGCATACCCTTGTTCATCAATCCATTGTTCTACCTTTTTTGTGTTGAGACCTGCTCTAATCACCCAAATGAAGGGTTTGTTAGTTGATTCTAGACCTAAAGCCAGCTCTATGAGCTGTTCAGGCTCAACCCTACTTATGCTTCCTAAACACACATAGATCACCGACCCGCTTTCTTGAGAATCCAGCCACTCCAGACATTCGTGTTTGCTAATCGACGACTTGTTACCTCTCTGGACCTGAAACAATTCAACCAGACAATATTGGTATAAAGCTAACAAACTAATGATAATAGTAAAACGTCAATAACTATCTTAATATTTAACTATATAAAAAAAATAATCGTAATATGTTGAGAAAAGTAACATTTCAGTTATATCCACTGATGAGTTCTGAATAAACAAGCAAACCACTGTTTGAGACTATATGAGACAAACAACTGATGGAATTCTAAGCACTGCTTGTGATCAAACAGTGATAGTGGTTAACAGCTGATAGTAACAACTGATGATGGTAAACAACTGCTATTGAAATAAGCAGTATATAGTGAATCAGTTGATTAAAATGCTGTTGTAGAGTGAGTCAGTGGTTGAGGTGTTGGAGAGCAGCTGTTTAGATATAAGGTCTGATACTTACATTCTTGTAAGTTCAGGGGGTGTTTGTGGAAATTCTTACAACGGATAGTTGTAACTAAATTTAGGGCGATTAGTATAAATAGGGGTTTGCAGTAGTGTGTAATTAGTTCATTACTTTAAATTTCTTTGTAATTTCTTTCTTGTAATTCAATTTCTGATTCAATAAGATTCAATCGTTAATAATTGAATTTAGGGCGATTAGTATAAATAGGGGTTTGGAGTAGTGTGTAATTAGTTCATTACTTTAAATTTCTTTGTAATTTCTTTCTTGTAATTCAATTTCTGATTCAATAAGATTCAATCGTTAATCGTTGATTCAATTCTCTGGGTCAATTTCTGGGTTGTTTTCTAACAAGGGGTATCAGAGCCATTGGTGGCTCGATTAAAAGAAATTGACGTTCAATTCCGCAATCAGAGATCAAAGATGGTGTCAACGAAGTTTGAATTGGAGAAATTTGATAGGAGGAATGATTTCAGTCTATGGCGTGTGAAGATGAGGGCTCTTCTGGTTCATAATGGTGTGGTAGATGCGCTGAAAGGAGAAGATAAACTTCCTGAAGGCTTAACTGATAAAGAGAAGAAGGATATGCTCGAGAAGGCTCATAGTGCAATCATATTGAGTCTTGGTGATCGAGTTCTTCGTGAAGTATCAAAGGAGACGTCTGCTGCAGGGATTTGGGCAAAGTTGGAGTCATTGTATATGACTAAATCTTTGGAAAATCGGCTGTATTTGAAGAAGAGGTTGTATACATTTCACATGTCATCTGGAAAGAGTCTTGAAGATCATACAGATGAATTCAACAAGTTGATCTTGGATCTTGAAAATATAGAGGTGGTGTTGGATGATGAAGATCAGGCCATAATATTTCTCACTTCTTTACCATCATCATATGAACACTTTGTGGATACATTGATGTATGGTAGAGATTCTCTATCTATGGAAGATGTATTGTCTGCCTTGAATTCAAAAGAATTGAAGAAGAGGTCAGATTCTAAAGAAGAAGGTGGAGATGGTTTGTTTGTGAGAGGAAGGTCAGATCAAAGGAATTACAGCAGTGGCAGCAGAAATTCCAGGTCAAAATCCAAGTCAAGATTCAAGAGGAGATGTTTTGTTTGTAATTCAGAGAATCACTTCAAGAAAGACTGTCCAGAATTCAAGAAAAGAAAAGGTGAAGGCAGTTATTCAAGAGGGCAAAGTAGTAATTACTCAAAGGGGCAGAGTAGTCATGTAGATTCTGATGATCAGTCAGAAGGAGGTTATGACAGTGCTGATGTTCTTGTGGTCACAAGTGAATGTAATCAAGAAAAATGGGTAATGGATTCAGGGTGTTCATTCCATATGACACCTCTGAAAGAAGCCTTCAAAGAATTGAAGATGGTGGACATGGGGTCTGTAAAGCTTGGAGATGACAGGCCTTGTCAGATTCTTGGCATTGGTACAGTCACAATGAAGACAGAATCTGGCATCACATTTGATCTCAAAGATGTGAGGTACATCCCTGATCTTAAGAGAAGTTTATTATCTCTTGGTACTTTAGAGAAAATGGGATATCATGTTAGTCTTAGAGAAGGAAAGGCCAGGGTCATAAAAGGGTATATGGTGGTGCTCAGTGGTACTAGAATCAAGAACAACATTTACATGTTGGATTGTAAAGTTGTTGATGGAGTGGCTGCTGTGGCAAGTGAAGAAGGTGATGATGAAGCCCTGAAGTGGCATAAGAGACTTGGTCATATAAGTCAACAAGGCCTGATTGAGTTGTCCAAACAACAAGTTCTTGGTGATTTAAAGAACTGTAATATAAGCTTTTGTGAAAGCTGTGTTTAGGGCAAACAGAAAAGAGTAAAGTTCAGTAAGGGAAAGCATATTTCTAAGGGAGTCTTAGATTATGTTCACTCTGATCTGTGGGGGCCAGCAAGAACCGAAACTTTGGGGGGTGGAAGATACTTCTTGTCCATCATAGATGATTACTCAAGAAGAGTGTGGGTTTATGTGCTTAAACACAAGAGTGATACTTTCAAGAAGTTTCAAGAATGGAAAGTACTGGTAGAGAATCAAACTGAGAAGAAAGTGAAGAAACTCAGAACAGATAATGGGCTGGAGTTTTGTAATCATGAGTTTGATCAATTTTGCAAAGAAAATGGTATATCCAGACACTTAACCATTCCTGGTACTCCACAACAGAATGGTTTGGCTGAAAGAATGAACAAAACTTTGTTAGAAAGGGTGAGGTGTATGTTAGCAACTTCAGGAATGCCAAAGAAGTTCTGGGGTGAAGCTGTATCCACTGCAGCTTATTTGATCAATAGATGTCCTTCATCAGCAATTCAGATGAAGACACCTATGGAGATGTGGTCTGGTACTAAACCTGAGTATGAAGATTTAAAAGTTTTTGGGTCTTTGGTGTATTCTCATGTGAGTGATGATAAGTTGGATCCAAGATCTCAAAAGTGTGTAATGCTGGGATATACTGAAGGTGTAAAGGGATACATGCTTTGGAGATTGCAAAATCCAAAGGTGATAGTGAGCAGAAATGTTCAGTGCAGGGAGAATGTATTATACAAAGATGTTATGGAATCAATGAACAAAAGTGTATCCAAGAAAGATGATCTTCAGTTTGAGGTGGAGCCAGTGTTAAACAGACCAAAGGTGAATGTTGAAAGGTCTGATGCAACTCAGGATGAAACAAGTCAAAGTGGTCCTGGTTCAAGTCAGGATGAGACAAGTCAAAGTGTACCAAATTTGGAGGATTACATTTTGGTGAGAGACAGGTCAAAAAGGAGAGTTGTGAAACCACTGAGATACAGAGATCAAGAAGATATTTCTGCAGTTGCCTTTGTAGCAGCAGAGAATGAAAGCATTTATGAACCACTAACTTTTGAAGAAGCTGTTAATTCAGAAGATAATCAAAAGTGGTGTCAAGCAATGGATGAGGAGATGGATTCTTTGTACAAGAATGGTACATGGGAGTTGGTAAACAAGCCTAAAGACCAGAAGTTGGTGTCTTGCAAGTGGATCTACAAGATTAAGGAAGGTGTTAAACCAGGAGAAGATCCAAGATATAAAGCAAGATTGGTGGCAAAAGGATTTACTCAAAAGGCAGGTGTTGATTACAATGAGATCTTTTTCTCCTGTAGTCAAACATGTCTCAATTAGAGTTATCTTATCCTTGGTTGCATCATTAGATCTGGAATTGGAACAAATGGATGTGAAAACTGCATTTTTGCATGGTAATTTGGAGGAGCAGATCTATATGGCACAACCAAAGGGGTATGAGGTCAAAGGCCAAGAAGATAAGGCATGTTTACTGAAGAGGTCCTTGTATGGACTAAAGCAGTCTCCCAGACAGTGGTACAAAAGATTTGATGAAAACATAGTGGGCAGTGGTTTCAGCAGAAGTCCTTATGACAGTTGTGTGTATCATAGGGAGTATGACAGGGGTAAATTTGTCTATTTACTCTTGTATGTTGATGATATGCTGATAGCTTGTGAAAGCAAAAGCCAAATAGAAGAAACCAAACAACTGTTGATGAGAGAGTTTGAAATGAAGGATTTGGGGAAAGCCAGGAAGATACTTGGTATGGAAATCCACAGAAACATGGCAGA
Source organism: Helianthus tuberosus (assembly GCA_030545235.1). NCBI lineage: Eukaryota > Viridiplantae > Streptophyta > Magnoliopsida > Asterales > Asteraceae > Helianthus > Helianthus tuberosus. The sequence goes on along the minus strand of CM060357.1, from coordinate 35,408,371 downwards.
AAAGGTGTTAACACTGTCTCAATCTTCTTATATTGAGAAAGTGTTGAAGAATTATGGAATGGGAGAGTGTAAGCCTGTTACAAATCCTCTTGCAGCTCATTTCAATTTGTCAAAGAAAGATTGTCCTCAAACAGATGAAGAGGAAGAATACATGAGCAAAGTTCCATATGCAAACACTGTTGGAAGTCTGATGTATCTCATGGTCTGCACAAGGCCTAATATTGCATATGCTGTTAGTGTGGTGAGCAGATACATGGCAAATCCTGGTAAAAATCATTGGGCAGCAGTGAAGTGGATTCTCAGGTATTTGGCCGGTACAAAGAAACTTGGTTTAAAGTTTGAAAATCATGCTGAGAAGGAGAACATGGTCAGTGGTTATGTTGATTCAGATTATGCAAAAGACAAATACAATGGCAGATCAATAACTGGGTATGTGTTCTCAGTGATGGGTAATGTGGTTAGTTGGAAGTCTCAGTTGCAGCATGTGGTTGCATTGTCCACAACTGAGGCTGAATTCATATCTTTAACAGAAGGCGTAAAAGAGTCTTTATGGTTAAAGGGTATGGTTGCTGATCTGGGAATCAGGTTGGTTGGTGTGGAGGTGAATTGTGATAATGAAGGTGCTGTTCAGTTGTCAAAGAACAGTGTTTTTCATGAGAGAACCAAACACATCAATGTGAAGATGTTTTGGATCAGAGATGTGGTGACTTCTAAAGAAGTGGTGGTCAAGTGGGTTGGAAAAGATGTTAATCCAGCTGATGTGATGACCAAGGCTTTGCCAGGTGCAAAGTTTACATTTTGCTTTAACTCATTAAGTTTAGGTTAAACTGAATTGTTACTTAGGTGGAGATTGTTGAGAAAAGTAACATTTCAGTTATATCCACTGATGAGTTCTGAATAAACAAGCAAACCACCGTTTGAGACTAAATGAGACAAACAACTGATGGAATTCTAAGCACTGCTTGTGATCAAACAGTGATAGTGGTTAACAGCTGATAGTAACAACTGATGATGGTAAACAACTGCTATTGAAATAAGCAGTATATAGTGAATCAGTTGATTAAAATGTTGTTGTAGAGTGAGTCAGTGGTTGAGGTGTTGGAGAGCAGCTGTTTAGATATAAGGTCTGATACTTACATTCTTGTAAGTTCAGGGGGTGTTTGTGGAAATTCTTACAACGGATAGTTGTAACTGAATTTAGGGCGATTAGTATAAATAGGGGTTTGCAGTAGTGTGTAATTAGTTCATTACTTTAAATTTCTTTGTAATTTCTTTCTTGTAATTCAATTTCTGATTCAATAAGATTCAATCGTTAATCGTTGATTCAATTCTCTGGGTCAATTTCTGGGTTGTTTTCTAACATAATAGATAATAAACTCGGCTAACAGGACCTTCTCTGATTCACCGTTATGGCATAGTGATAATGGCCCTATGCACCAAACTTTACCTCCTCTCACTTTTTTAAACTCATCAACATATGCTTGCTCCAACTCTTCAAAACTGTTTACAACTACTCCATATGCTTCGGATTCAGATACCCGAAGCTTTTCGAAAAAATCATTCGCATAGTTAAGGTTTGGATTTAATGCAGAAGGAAGTTGGGATCTTTTTAGTTCAAACCGGTCAGGCAAACCGGGCACAACGAAGGAGTCTTCGCCCACATTTTCATACACCTTTGATTGGTATAAAACATGGTTACACATCTGTGTGAAGCAGCTCATTCCATCAAATATAACCCTTGGAATCTGAAACTTTTTTGCTGTATCACCTGTCAATAGAATTCTAATTAGTAATTTTAGTAACTTTTTGGTTAGTTTTGCCTAGCCACACTATATGATATTTGTATTTATAAAGGGCCAAACTATCTGCACACCTTGGTTGGCTATCTACACACTTAGGGTTTACCTACGCTGCGTATAGGTCTATACGCAGCGTATAGGGTTACCTCTATACGCTGCGTATAGAGCTATACTCAGCGTATATAAACCATGGATTTCAGAGCCTTATCAGCAATCATTGCACAGAAAACAAGGGTTTATATACGCTGCATATAGAGCTATACTCAGTGTATATAACCCATCAATTTTTTTTTTGCTATTTTGATGTGTTTGTGGTATAAATTCTCACCCAGTTCCAACGTTAAATCGCTTAAAATATATAATCGTTAATGTTAAACGTATATACGGTTCGAATATACTACACTATACGATACGATACGAGACTTATACTACACTATACGATACGATACGATATAACGGCCGTATAAGCCTATAGGTGTTGTATATGTCCCGTATAGGCCTATAGGCCTATACGATACGATGCAACACGATACGATACGATGCAACACGATACTATACTATACGATACGATATAACACCTTTATAGGCCTATAGGTGTGGTTTAGGTCCCGTATAGGCCTATTGGTGTGGTTTAGGTCTCGTGTAGGCCTATAGGCATATACATGACCTATATGAGACTTATACGCGGCTTATACGGGACTTATACTATACATTATACGATGCGATACGATGCAATACGATACGGCACTATAGTATAGGTCCCATATAGGCCTATAGGCAAATACAAGACCTATATGAGACTTATACGAGGTTTATACGAGACTTATACTATACGATACGATACTTAAAAATATTTTTTTAAATTCACCATTTATATACGCTGCATATAGGCCTATACGCAGCGTATATAAAGGGTCAAAAAATATATTTTTTCCAGAGGTTTGGGGTTAAAAATAAAAATTACCCTTTATATACGCTGCGTATAGGTCTATACGCAGCGTATATAAAGGGTCAAAAAGACAATTTTACCCTTGCATATGGCTGCGTATAGCCCCAAATGCAGGGGTAAAATGGTCTTTCCCACTATACGCTACGTATAGACCCATATGCAGCGTATATAAAGGGTCAAAATACAAGTTTACCCTTGCATTTGGCTTCGTATAGCCCCAAATGAAGGGGTAAATGGTCTTTTTGACCCTTTATATACGCTGCGTATAGACCTATACGCAGCGTATATAAAGGTTTTTTTTATAAACATTTATACATTATTGGTTTTAGTAAATTTTATAAAAAAAAGTTATATTGAATCGTATAGGTGTAGCATAGGTCACGTATCGGCCTCGTATAAGCCTATAGGTGTGATATCGTATCGTATAGCGTAGTATATGTCACGTATTGACCTCGTATAAGCCTATAAGTGTGATATCGTATCATATACCGTATAGGTTTCCTATAGGTCTTGTATATGCATATAGGCCTATACGAGACATATACTACGCTATACGATACGATATCACACTTATAGGCTTATATGAGGTCAATATGTGACATATACTACGCTATACGATACGATATCACACTTATAGGCTTATACGCGGTCAATACGTGACCTATACTACACCTATACGATACGATATCACACTTATAGGCTTATACGAGGTCAATACGGGACCTAAACCACACCTATACGATACGATATCACACTTATAGGCTTATACGAGGTCAATATGGGACCTAAACCACACCTATAGGCCTATACGGGTGTTATATCATATCGTATAGTATAGTATAAGTCTCGTATAGGTTCCCTGTAGGTCTTGTAATTCATAATATTTGTATTATTTTTAATTTGTATAATTTTTATAATTTATATATTTGTATTATTTACCAATAATATTGTTTGTTTTATAAATAAACATGGAAATACCCCAAAATACACACAATTAATTTTTTTTATAAATAAACAAAGGAATACACAAAAAAAAATACAAAAATGGAGCTTTATATACGCTGCGTATAGATCCTTACGCAGCGTATGCAACAAAAATGACACAACTACCCTTGTATTTGGCTTCGTATAGCCTCAACACAAGGGTATAAAGGACATTTTCTGACCTTTATATACGCTGCGTATAGCTCTATACGCAGCGTATATAAACCTTGTGAAAAACTGATGCTTCAAACCCACCAAAATGACCCCAAAAATTCAGATGGTTTATATACGCTGCTTATTGAGCTATATGCAGCGTATATAAACCCTTGTTTTCTGTGCAATGATTGCTGATCAGGCACTGAGAATCAGGGTTTACCTACGCTGAGTATAGGTCAATACGCAGCGTAGAGGGTTAAACCTATACGCTGCGTATTGACCTATACGCTGCGTATATAAACCCTAGTTTTGCTAGGGTTTGGTGTGCCAATAGGCACACCCTTTATAAAAAAATAGTTGAGATGGGAAAATAAATTGACGGATGAGCTTGGTACGGTATTCGAAGGTAAATCAACCCAAATACCGATGTTTTGTAGTTCCTTAAAATTGTGGTTAAAGACAATCATAACTTCAAGTCATAATTAAAGATAATGTTTTGTAATTAACTGATTTGCCTATCTCTCCCTTACCACTCCACCACAAGATTATTGGCAACATGTATACATTATTAATGTGTTTTTTAACTTTAATTTTTCAAAAAAATAGTTATTTCTTGCATTTTGTACCCCGACAATGATTACAAATGCTGTCAGTAGGCCTAAATTTAAAAAGTGATTGTTGTGTTATCATAGATCTAATATGATACCATGATACCTAAAACAACAAATTCTAACAAGATATCATCATCCAATTTTTTGATTTTTTTTACGTATGATCTACAAAATAGAACACGAGCAACAACATTTACCAAAAAAACAATATTCACAAATTTATGAATTCTTTGTATATTTTTTAATGCATTTATATTCTCTCTTAGTCCGTGTCTTAATTCTAATAAATTTTATGTATCTCAATTATTTAAATTTTTGTGTAATTCACACTTATAGCTTTAAAGTTTATACAAGTTTGATTTGTTACACCCGTGTATTACACGAGAAATAACCTAATATAAGTATAAAGCTTTAGGTGGAACCCAAATTGTGATATTTAGTTACCTCTAATTCTTTTTTATTGCAGCTCTTGAGGATTAGTTACCTCTAATTCTTTTTTATTGAGACACGGTTGAAGCACTCCCGCCCAGTGTGCTTCTTTCACTATTAAATAAAGTTCAAATAAAATATAAGTATAAATTTATTGCTTGAAAGAGACAATGTCACACTATAACATGACATTAGATTTTCAAAAATAATAAAGTAAAAAGGTCCTCCACACTCCCTAGTCCTCAAAGACCCTACACATATAAATAGGATTATACCGGCTACGTTTGTTTTACCTGGCCATAGGATAAACGAGTCAGCTACTATGCAATCAGGCATGCGATCAAGCTTTTCGATATAGTGTACAACTTCTTGCTGCAACGAATTATAGGCGCTGGTAAGCGCGGGGATCAATGCGTAATTAGGAAGATCATCAACACTCACAGCCTTCTGGTAAGCCAAACTCCGCATACGGAAATGGGAATTCGATAAAACGGATGGGCAGACCTGATTGGATTGCTTGATCAAGAACTGAACCATATCTTCGGGTGTTGACCGGGGTGCTCATGATGGTGACTCTAACACCATGTTGTGCTAGTAACTTGGCTATGTCAATGATGGGGATGTAGTGGCCTGGAGACCCAATGGGTACAACAAGAAAGTGAAGCTGGTTGTGTTCACTTGATTCTTCTGAACCCATAGTTGGAGTTTGTTTGATTGGTTGGTTTGTTAGTTAGTATGACTGATGGAGTGAATGAATGTGAATGATAATATATATATAGTGGAAGTTTCTACTTATTTGAAGGTGGATGGATAGATACATCTGAACTACACAATTATGGTTATTGTAAAAATGATCTTTTTCGTGAGAAGTGTGAAAAGACATAGAAATTGACATGTAGACATCATGTTTTGAACTTAGGCATGATGTTTTGGCAAGAAAAACACCAAACACAACAATTTAAAACACAATACAACATATTATGGACGTGAAATTTAAAACACACCATTTAACACTTAAAACACACTACTTAACGTTTTTGGCATGGTGTTTTAAATTTAAGCCTAGAATTCATTGCATTGTGTTTTAAATTGTTATGTTTAGTGTTTTTCTTACCAAAATAACCCAAAACATTATGCCCAAGTACAAAACATGATGTCTACATATGATTTTTTATGCATTCTCACACTTCTCACGAAAAATGTTCTTTTTACAGGGTCCTAAGTGTGACAACCCTCACTAAACCAGGTATCCGTACGACTTAATTAATAATTAATTACTGCTTAATTACTGTGCTTACTTGAAATTGTGGATAAACTGCTACTTGAATACTGATACATGTACTTACTTGCATCATACCTTATTTGCTGTCACTCTACTATTTACATTCAGAACTGTAGTGACAACCGTGATGCACAAAAGCACAGTAGCACAATAACGGATAACCTACTAAACGTGCTGTTATAGCCAGCACCAGGCAGGTACTGCCTCTAAGGCCTGTAAGAGCCTGAGATAGTTTGCTACACTAGTGGTGAGTGTAGGGATATAAGGGTTGTAGAACTGCGTCACTAGGAATGAGATTACAGTGACCGGATGTGCCTAAAACGTACTTTAAGTACAAAATTCAGCACTTTAATTAAAATTCAGCATTTAGCTACCTAATAAAGTGCCAAAACATGAGGAAAACATTACTAGACACTTTCCAAAGTGTCGGGAATAAGTTGTCACTAAAAATAATAATAACGACACTTTAAAGCTTTGTTAAGCACTTTAACGGATCTCTATCCAACCAAACAACCGGACTTTACCCGGGACATAAAAATATTGCCAATAACATTGTTTATCTTTTTCTGAGCCAGTTAGGGTCCCTGAATACCCTAACACCCGCTATAACGCATAACACATCAGTAACCGAGTTAACCTTCACTTAACTTAACTAATACTTAACGTTTAGTTGAAAACCAACCGGATAACCCCTCCCCCCCCCCTAACCGAACTCGTCCCCAAGGGGACACCCTTTGTACTTTGATGATTATTTAAATCATCTTTGTCTAATATCAATAAGACATGAGGACCATTGGTTAATGAACTTAATATTGCCTATAAGATCAAGACTAAGCACAACATAACATTCTCACCACAAAACTCTCTCTCCCTCTCTTTCACTCTCGGCCGAAGACACAAGCACCCCCACCGCCACCTTTCGATCTTGATCTTGCCATTCCAAGGGTATACAAGTGTTAAGGATCTCACATAAGGAAGCTTGGTGCATTCGGAACGTGAAGGACCTCACCCCATTGCTTTTATCCACGCATTTTTCGACTAGTTTCTTCCCTAGCCTCGAGCTAGTAGTAAGTGGCTTTAAACACACTCTCGATCTATTTTAAAGTGGTTAAAATAATATATGACGGTTAAAACTCATGAACTTACAAGATGAAGTGTTAAAAGTCTACTAAAATGTTAAAAATGATGGTTAAAAGCTATGATGTTGTGTAAATCTAGCAAGACTTGTTTTGTGTAATTATTTAGTGCCGATCTATGTTGTGGTAGCTCGGATCATCGTCTAACCCGGATTGGTCATGATCATGGATCATGACATAGAGTTGCTTAAGTATAAAAAGGGTTAAATGATGAAACTCTACCACACACTAAACATGAACTTGGGTAAAATCGATTTTTCTTACGAAATAGTGTTTTAAACTAGTAGATCTACGGATCTACAAACGGTATTTTCAAAGGACCAAGTGTCAAAGAAATCATATTTTCTAAAACCGGATCTTACACGAACAAGAACGATTTTTAAACACACAAGTGTGTAGACACTTGTGTAACACTAAATTTCGACAAAGAACTAGTTTTGTCAAATTTTACAAGAAGTTGTAAAGATGGAATTCCGTTAAAAACGAGACTTTTACGAAACCGGATTGATTTATACAAAAGATCCACTAAAAGTAATGGGATTTACTTCATATTTTTGGATAAACTTCAAGTTCATGTAATTTTTGCGATTTATATATATTTTGACTAGTTGATGCTTTGGATATTGTTTTGGTTGAATGAGAAAATTGTTGCTTTGAATCTTAAAAGAAAATGATACGCTTGAAAGCGTGGCCACCTCCAGTTACAGGGGAAACTCTGGCGAAATTTTCTAAAAACCTAACACTTGGGAATATTTTCACTACAAGTGTTGTAAATCTATTTTTGACTTGTTTTCAAAACGTAAGTTTCGCCACGACTTTATTTACAAAATATCGGAGGTGGGATTTTCACAAAATAAAACCTGAAATATATATATTTAGAATATATGTTTTCATAACAACACTTGTGAATTTCTATGATTATTTTGTGAACTATACAAATATTATTTTTAGGGTAAAAATAATATTACCGAATGATAATGATTCCAAAAATAATACATACGCTTTCATAATTAATAATAAGTTACAACGGTATAATTATTACCACCCGATCTTTATCCGTAACTTACGCAATTCAGAAAATACCAATGAACGCGTATTTGTCAAGAATATTATTTTGGAAAAGTGTATGAAATAAAATATAATATTTTTGGGAAAAATGATTATATTTTGGGGTTAGAAATAAAATATATTTTTAAGTCAGACTCAATAATATATTTTGAAGGTATACGAACGCACATGTATTAAATCCCCCATCCTTGGGAAGGAGAATAATTACCAAGTATTTACAAAAATATAAACATGAAATAGTTGTCTAACTATTTCCCAAAAACTTAAACCTTAAGCTAAGGCACGGCCGTCCGTCTAATAGATTTAGTACGTGTAGGTCGTCGCACAGCTGCTTGATCAGGAGACATACTTGGTAGAGACGCACCATTGTGAGTTCATGTCCCCCTTTTCTCTAACTGTTTTCAGTTTTCTAAACTGCGGGGGTGAAATACATGTTACTTTGATTACAAATACTTTATACATGGTATGGTTAGCGTAAGGAGGTTTACTACTTAAGATCATGTGAGTGGGTAGGCGGAAACTTGAGGCCATTAATCCTCAGGGTAGGACCGAGGGACAGGAGCGGTAGATCTACTTGGGTGTAGCGAGCCCAACCCCAGGCCCAAACAGAACGGACCTCGGGGTGACTTTGTGCCCAATGCATAAATCCGCTAGGTTTGAGTCTTCCTACTTGCACTTCACACATATCAATGGCCTTGCAAACCATTGGTGATCTCTTTTTCCTTATTTGCTACATACCAGGGTTTTCATACATACAAAGGTTTATTTACTCACTTACACATGAACTCGCTCAACATTATTGTTGATTTTTCAACTTACATGTATTTCAGGGAATTAAAGGATCTGGCGCGGTATGACACGTTTTCCCGCTGCACTAGTTTCGAGGTCATCCGAGTTTAAGGGATGTGACTTTTTCCTGGACGAGTCACAGTTCTTAAACTGTGATTATTTCTTGTTGGTGTTGTGTCTTTTGAACACTGTTTATGTTTGTTAGGATGTGATATCCGTTAAGACAATGTTGTGGTTCTTTACTCTTCAAACTTATTTTAATGGATGATCTTGCATGGTTTTTATTTCATATAGCTTGTTATGGTTAAGCTATGGTATTAAGAAGTCACACCAAAATAACCACGCTTCCGCAAAGCCAGGGTGTGACAGCTTGGTATCAGAGCCTCGATCATAGCGAACTAGGATTCTTTCTCGAGTCTAGACTATGATCACTAGGGCTCTCACGAAAACATTTTTACATTGCATACCACTTAAGTCCAGATCCAAAACTTTTTACAAACAAATGTTGAGCACATTTATTTATTATTTATAGGCTCAGTCTGGGAGGTTGAGGCTCGGTCTGGGAGGCTGAGGTAGTTGGCTAGTGGGACTAGGGAGTCAGTCTGGGAGGCTTGGAGGCTAGTGGGACTAGGAAGAGCAGTCTGGGAGGCTGGGAGGCTAGTGGGACTAGGAGAATTATTTGATTGCTTTCTTGGTGACTAATGTGCTTATCTGATTATATGATTGATTATTTGTACATATTTGTGTTTGTGTTACAGACACCATGGACTCGTCCGGCACAGGTGATTCGGACACCACGGACCCTAGACCCATAGTATCAGATGACTTAGAGTCTTCAGAGCACGAGGTCCACACATCAGATGTTACCAGCACAGAAGAGGACGACTTTCAGCCCTTTGCGCTACCCGACGCTGTCGATGAGCCCGCTGATGGCCCTTTTGCTGGGTACCTACCACTCGTAGAGATCCCTGCTCCCATACCTTTGGCCGTTTATCCTGCTTACGATATGCTCCTCGACGCCGACGTTGACGACGACGTCGATCTGTTTGATAATGAGCCCTTGGAGGACGATGTTGAGGGCGAGGCCCTTCTAGCTGACGGTGGTCTTTTGTTACTCGCAGATGCTCCAGCTGAGGAGTCACCTGCACACTCACCCGCTCCAGACTCCTTCGAGTCTGTGGCCTCCGCACCGTCACACACTCGGAGCGCACAGCACTATTCACACGGTTCAGATCCTGACAGGGCATCATCTGCTGTCTCTGCTCCTAGATTTGCTTTCGATCACGACCTCGATGAGGATTCAGACCCTGTTTTTCCCCCTGGATTTGACCCGGACCAGGAGATAGAGTACATCCACTTGGATCAGCCCATGGTTGACCCAGTAGACCCAGTTGACCCTGCATTCGCTGATCATGCAGATTTTGATATGGAGTTCGTTGACCCCGAGCCTGCCATGGCCCTTGAGCCAGTAGCTGCTCCTGACCCAGTGTTTGAGCATGACCCTGTTCATGCTGGCATGCCCATTGATCCTGTGATTGCTGACCTACCCATTGATGATCACCCTGCCGATGCACCACTACTGGATGGCGACCATGTTATTGCTGCTGACCATGTTGATCCCCTACTTATCGCTGATATACCTGCTGACCCTCTTGTTGCACCTCACCTTGACCCTATGCCTGTACAGTTTGATCGAGCACTTTTTGAGGCACAGATTGACCCACGAGATGAGCACGCCCAGCATGGGTGGATTCCTGCGGATGATGAGCTTCCACCTTTTCCTCCTCATACCACCGATGCACGTCACGTTGATTTCTCTTTTTCATTTGCACAGTACACACCTCCAGCTCGACCTGGAGAGGGTTCCTCGGCTCATCCTTTTGGACATGTGCCGACATCTATTCCAGTTATGCCACAGTCTTCATCTGCTATTCCCCCTGTACCACCATTCTTTGTGCCACCTTTTGATCCAGCCAGCGAGCCGTTTCTCTGGACGTCACCGTCTGTTATGCCACCGACCGACCCCTACCATCCTTTCCATATGGGGCATTCTATTGAGGACGTTCTGATGTCGTTTGTTGTCCAGCAGGAGGCACTCACACGGCGCATTCAGGAGCTTGAGAGAGCTCAGCCACCGCCGTGCCAGTGTCAGGGTCAGACCCACCGTGCTTCTTCGCAGCACCCTCGACCATTGTTACCTGACTATGCTGCACGCCTTTTGGCACTTGAGCAGCAGGTTGCTTCTTGGTTACGTACCCAGAGAGCCATGGAGGAGGACTGGCTCCATTTGCGTCGTTTGTTCTACACCCATTTTCCCCCTCCTCCACCGCCATCAGTGTAGAGCTCTTCAGTACCGTACGGGTGGACGCTGGTGAGAAGACGGCGATTGTTTTGACTGCACAGCATTTTTGGAGACTTCATTCTGATTCTGACTTTTGTTGATCATGTATATGGGATGTATTGACACTGATTTGATATTCTTTTGGACTGGGGTGATGTAGCCCTTAGTCGATGATGATGTATGACACTATTATGTACTTGTACACTCTACCATGTGGTCTCGATTTTGGCAATACAATCGCAGTATTCTCATCATATGTGATGTTTTGATTGATTATTTATGTTTTATAACATGGGATGTTGTGTGATTGATATGATTATAACATGAGATGTTATGTACTATTACTATCATTATATACGTACGCTTTATTATGGTCTGACCGACGTGAACCCATCTTTTAGAAGATGCCACCGAGACGTCAAACGCCGATGCCTACCAATGAGGCAGAACTCCAACAAGTCATCGCTGCTGCCATCACGCAATACGCCGCCTCGCAAGGAGGACCCAGCGGAAGCAGCTCAAACAACAATGGCAACAACAATCCACCTCATGGTAACACTAAGTCATTAAGACATACCATGATCTAATTGGATATCTCTAGCAAGGATGCTAATGCCATTCATATGTTGTAACGTATGTGCAGGGTGCACCTACAAGCAGTTTCTAGACTGCAAGCCGGTCAACTTTGATGGCACCGGAGGTGCTGTCGCTTTTGTTCGTTGGGCCGAGAAGACTGAATCTGTTCTCCGCATGAGCAAATGTGCACCAGGCCAGCAAGTCACCTACATTTCTGGGCTATTTTTGGATGGAGCCCTATCTTGGTGGAATTTGCAAGTGCAGACACTTGGTGAAGCTGCTGCCTACGCACTAACATGGACTGAACTGAAGGAACTAATGCACAAAAAGTATTGTTCTCGCGCCGAAATCCAAAGATTGGAAACTGAGTTCTGGCATTTGAAGATGGAAGGTCCGAAGATCGCGGAATATGTTCAGAGGTTTCACGACCTGTCGCATGTGGTACCCTATATGGTCACTCCAGAATTCAAGCGGATTGAACGCTTCATTTGGGGATTAGCTCCTCAAATCATAAGCATGGTGACCTCCTCCAAGCCTGCAACAATTACTGAGGCAATCGATTTGAGCGTGGCTCTCACTGAGGAGGCTACCCGCCTGAACAAGTTCGATGAGATCGAGACAAAGAAGAAAGAGACTCACGTCGAGTCATCTGGAGGTAACAAACGAAAGTTCTCGAACTTCAAACAAGGCACTAGTGGTGTTGTTAAGAAAGGAGAGCCAAACGCGCCAGCTCAGGTTACAGCTGGTGGTGGAAAGAAAGGAAAGGGATATATGGGCACCCAGCCCAAGTGCAACACCTGCCAGCGTCACCATTCTGGCCGATGTAGTTTGAAGGTGTGTGAAGCGTGTGGGAAACCTGGCCACTTGAAGGATTCTTGTTGGGCCACTATTGGCCAGGGAGGCCAATGAGGATTTGGAAACAGAAACAGAAACAATAACCGGGGTGGAATTGGAAATCGCCCACAAGGAAACAATGGAGGTAATGGGAATCGAGGCAACAATGTGAATCAAGCGGGCACTGTGAATCATAACCAAAGGAATAACCAAGCTGGAAATGGAGGTGGAAACGGGCAAAGACCTGGATGCTTTAACTGTGGTGATATCGGGCACTTTAAGAGGAACTGCCCAGAGTTGAACCAAGCCCGTGGAAGAGTGTTCCATATCGAAGCGAGGGAAGCGCGCCAGGATCCCAATGTCGTTACTGGTACGTTCCCTGTAAACCAACGCTATGCATCCGTTTTATTTGATACTGGTGCCGACTATAGCTTCGTATCGTTAGAATTTAAGAATATGCTTGGTTTAGCCGCTAGTAAGTTAGATATTCCCTACTCAATCGAATTGGCCAATGGGAAGTTAGTAGAAGCCAATGAAGTGATCAGAGGTTGTGCAATCGAGTTGGGAGAACGTGAGTTTGCTTTGGATCTACTACCAGTCCAGCTGGGGAGCTTTGACGTGGTAGTAGGGATGGATTGGTTATCAAGCAACAAGGCAGAAATTGTTTGTCACAAAAAGGTCGTTCGTATCCCGACCGAAGATGGCGAAACAATTGTGGTACATGGCGAAAAGCGCGATACGCCGTTAAGAATTATCAGCTGCCTCAAAGCGCGAAAGTGTTTGCAAAAGGGGTGTGCTGCCTTCCTGGCACACATTGTAGACAAGAAAGCTGCAGAACCGAAGATCGAAGACATCCCTGTCGTGAGGGAGTATCCGGAAGTCTTCCCGGAGGACTTGCCTGGACTGCCACCTCAGAGGCAAGTGGAGTTTCACATCGATTTAGTCCCAGGCGCCGCGCCTGTGGCTAAGGCACCTTATAGACTTGCCCCATCTGAGATGCAAGAATTGTCGACGCAACTTCAAGAGTTGTTAGACAAGGGATTTATCCGACCAAGCTTCTCGCCTTGGGGAGCTCCGGTCCTGTTTGTCAAAAAGAAGGACGGTAGTTTTCGAATGTGCATAGACTACCGGGAGCTGAACAAGCTGACGATCAAGAATAGATATCCTCTGCCAAGAATTGATGATCTGTTTGATCAACTGCAAGGTTCAAGCTTTTACTCAAAGATCGACTTGCGATCTGGATACCATCAGTTAAGGATACAAGAGGAAAGTATCCCGAAGACAGCCTTCAGGACTCGTTATGGACACTACGAGTTCCTTGTTATGCCGTTTGGGTTGACAAACGCACCTGCAGTCTTTATGGATTTGATGAATAGAGTTTGCAAGCCGTACTTGGACAAGTTCGTGATTGTGTTTATCGACGACATCTTGATTTATTCAAGGACAAAGGCTGAGCACGAACAGCATCTAAGAGCTATTTTGGAACTGCTGAAGAAAGAACAGCTGTATGCCAAATTCTCTAAGTGCGAATTTTGGCTACGTGAAGTCCAATTTCTTGGACATGTGGTAAATGGAGATGGAATCCATGTGGATCCAACCAAGATCGAAGCGATCAAGAGTTGGGAAATGCCAAAGACGCCAACCGAGATTCGACAATTCTTGGGTTTGGCTGGCTACTATCGAAGGTTCATTGAGGATTTTTCGAAGATCGCTCAACCATTGACGCTCCTCACCCAGAAAGATAAGAAGTTTGATTGGGGAATCAAACAGGAAGAAGCGTTTCAGCTGTTGAAGGATAAGCTCTGCAATGCGCCAATCCTAGCACTACCTGAAGGTACTGACGATTTCGTGGTATACTGTGACGCCTCGCGTCAAGGATTGGGTTGCGTGTTGATGCAACGCCAGAAGGTTATTGCTTACGCATCACGTCAGTTGAAGGTACATGAGAAGAACTATACCACGCACGATTTGGAGCTAGGCGCAGTGATATTTGCTTTAAAGATCTGGAGACACTACTTATATGGTACGAAATATACAATTTTTACAGATCATAAGAGCCTACAACACATATTCAACCAGAAGGAGTTGAATATGAGACAAAGACGATGGGTTGAATTGTTAAATGATTACGATTGCGAGATAAAGTATCATCCAGGGAAGGCGAATGTGGTTGCCGACGCCCTAAGTCGAAAAGAGAGGATCAAGCCTATAAGGGTTAGGGCTTTAGAAATGATTATCCAAACCGATCTTTCCTTGCGCATTCGTGCCGCGCAGAAAGAAGCTCTTAAGGAAAGAAATCTTGAAGAAGAATATCTCCGTGGGATAGAGAAGCTATTGGTGCCAAACGAGGAAGGAACGTTATGTTTTGAGAAAAGGATTTGGGTTCCTCTGTTTGGTGGTTTAAGGAAAGTTGTTTTTGATGAAGCTCACAAATCGCGGTACTCTATCCATCCAGGAGCGGATAAGATGTACCAAGATCTCAAGGATTACTATTGGTGGCCTAGGATGAAGGGTGATGTTGCTGTTTATGTGAGCAAGTGTTTAACGTGTGCTAAGGTGAAAGCGGAATACCAGAAGCCTTCAGGACTTCTGCAACAACCTGAGATTCCCAAGTGGAAATGGGAACAAATCTCCATGGATTTTATTACAAAATTGCCAAGAACGCCGAGAGGTCATGACACTATTTGGGTGATAGTTGACCGCCTAACAAAGTCCGCACACTTTCTGCCAATCAAAGAGAAGGATAACACCAGCAAACTGGCAGAAGTATACATGCGAGAGATCGTCGCACGTCATGGAGTGCCTCTCTCGATCATCTCTGATAGAGATGGACGTTTCATATCAAGGATTTGGCAATCCTTCCAAGAAGCTTTTGGCTCACAATTAAATCTGAGCACTGCGTTTCATCCGCAAACTGATGGGCAAAGCGAGCGAACTATTCAGACCTTGGAAGATATGCTGAGAGCATGTGTTATGGATTTGGGCGGTAGCTGGGATAAGCATTTGCCACTGGTCGAATTTTCATACAACAACAGCTACCACACCAGTATTGGAGCCGCGCCATTTGAAGCTCTTTACGGACGCAAGTGTCGATCACCCCTATGCTGGGCTGACGCAGGTGATAGGCACCTTGTTGGTCCCGAAATCGTCCAAGAGACGACAGACAAGATTGCGCAGATTCGAAAACGCATCGAAGCAGCTCGCGAAAGACAGAAAGCCTATGCAAATCCAAACCGGAAACATTTGGAATTCCAAGTTGGAGATATGGTTTTATTGAAAGTTTCACCCTGGAAGGGTGTGGCACGCTTCGGAAAGCGTGGGAAGTTGAATCCGTGTTACATTGGCCCTTTCAGAATTTTGGAAAGAATAGGGCTAGTAGCATACAAGCTGGACTTACCTACTGAACTGAATGGAGTTCACGATACATTTCATGTATCCAACCTGAAGAAAAGTCCAACTCAAGATACCGTTGTCATTCCCACCGACGAGATTCATGTTGACGACACGCTCCATTTCGTTGAAGAACCTGTTGAGGTTACGGATTGGAAAGTAAACAAGACCCGCCGGAGCAGTGTCAAGCTCGTCAAGGTTCGTTGGAATGCCAGACATGGTCCTGAATACACCTGGGAGCGTGAGGACCGGATGAAAGAGAAATACCCCCACTTATTTCCCAAGAACCCTGCTTCTAGAAGCAGAACTTAAAATTTCAGGACGAAATTTTTCTAACGGGGGAAGAATGTGACAACCCTCACTAAACCAGGTATCCGTACGACTTAATTAATAATTAATTACTGCTTAATTACTGTGCTTACTTGAAATTGTGGATAAACTGCTATTTGAATACTGATACATGTACTTACTTGCATCATACCTTATTTGCTGTCACTCTACTATTTACATTCAGAACTGTAGTGACAACCGTGATGCACAAAAGCACAGTAGCACAATAACGGATAACCTACTAAACGTGCTGTTATAGCCAGCACCAGGCAGGTACTGCCTCTAAGGCCTGTAAGAGCCTGAGATAGTTTGCTACACTAGTGGTGAGTATAGGGATATAAGGGTTGTAGAACTGCGTCACTAGGAATGAGATTACAGTGACCGGATGTGCCTAAAACGTACTTTAAGTACAAAATTCAGCACTTTAATTAAAATTCAGCATTTAGCTACCTAATAAAGTGCCAAAACATGAGGAAAACATTACTAGACACTTTCCAAAGTGTCGGGAATAAGTTGTGTCACTAAAAATAATAATAACGACACTTTAAAGCTTTGTTAAGCACTTTAACGGATCTCTATCCAACCAAACAACCGGACTTTACCCGGGACATAAAAATATTGCCAATAACATTGTTTATCTTTTTCTGAGCCAGTTAGGGTCCCTGAATACCCTAACACCCGCTATAACGCATAACACATCAGTAACCGAGTTAACCTTCACTTAACTTAACTAATACTTAACGTTTAGTTGAAAACCAACCGGATAACCCCTCCCCCCCCCTAACCGAACTCGTCCCCAAGGGGACACCCTTTGTACTTTGATGATTATTTAAATCATCTTTGTCTAATATCAATAAGACATGAGGACCATTGGTTAATGAACTTAATATTGCCTATAAGATCAAGACTAAGCACAACATAACATTCTCACCACAAAACTCTCTCTCCCTCTCTTTCACTCTCGGCCGAAGACACAAGCACCCCCACCGCCACCTTTCGATCTTGATCTTGCCATTCCAAGGGTATACAAGTGTTAAGGATCTCACATAAGGAAGCTTGGTGCATTCGGAACGTGAAGGACCTCACCCCATTGCTTTTATCCACGCATTTTTCGACTAGTTTCTTCCCTAGCCTCGAGCTAGTAGTAAGTGGCTTTAAACACACTCTCGATCTATTTTAAAGTGGTTAAAATAATATATGACGGTTAAAACTCATGAACTTACAAGATGAAGTGTTAAAAGTCTACTAAAATGTTAAAAATGATGGTTAAAAGCTATGATGTTGTGTAAATCTAGCAAGACTTGTTTTGTGTAATTATTTAGTGCCGATCTATGTTGTGGTAGCTCGGATCATCGTCTAACCCGGATTGGTCATGATCATGGATCATGACATAGAGTTGCTTAAGTATAAAAAGGGTTAAATGATGAAACTCTACCACACACTAAACATGAACTTGGGTAAAATCGATTTTTCTTACGAAATAGTGTTTTAAACTAGTAGATCTACGGATCTACAAACGGTATTTTCAAAGGACCAAGTGTCAAAGAAATCATATTTTCTAAAACCGGATCTTACACGAACAAGAACGATTTTTAAACACACAAGTGTGTAGACACTTGTGTAACACTAAATTTCGACAAAGAACTAGTTTTGTCAAATTTTACAAGAAGTTGTAAAGATGGAATTCCGTTAAAAACGAGACTTTTACGAAAC
The DNA here is from genome assembly GCA_030545235.1 of Helianthus tuberosus. Classification (NCBI taxonomy): domain Eukaryota; kingdom Viridiplantae; phylum Streptophyta; class Magnoliopsida; order Asterales; family Asteraceae; genus Helianthus; species Helianthus tuberosus. The sequence goes on along the minus strand of CM060357.1, from coordinate 35,389,984 downwards.
CGGATTGATTTATACAAAAGATCCACTAAAAGTAATGGGATTTACTTCATATTTTTGGATAAACTTCAAGTTCATGTAATTTTTGCGATTTATATATATTTTGACTAGTTGATGCTTTGGATATTGTTTTGGTTGAATGAGAAAATTGTTGCTTTGAATCTTAAAAGAAAATGATACGCTTGAAAGCGTGGCCACCTCCAGTTACAGGGGAAACTCTGGCGAAATTTTCTAAAAACCTAACACTTGGGAATATTTTCACTACAAGTGTTGTAAATCTATTTTTGACTTGTTTTCAAAACGTAAGTTTCGCCACGACTTTATTTACAAAATATCGGAGGTGGGATTTTCACAAAATAAAACCTGAAATATATATATTTAGAATATATGTTTTCATAACAACACTTGTGAATTTCTATGATTATTTTGTGAACTATACAAATATTATTTTTAGGGTAAAAATAATATTACCGAATGATAATGATTCCAAAAATAATACATACGCTTTCATAATTAATAATAAGTTACAACGGTATAATTATTACCACCCGATCTTTATCCGTAACTTACGCAATTCAGAAAATACCAATGAACGCGTATTTGTCAAGAATATTATTTTGGAAAAGTGTATGAAATAAAATATAATATTTTTGGGAAAAATGATTATATTTTGGGGTTAGAAATAAAATATATTTTTAAGTCAGACTCAATAATATATTTTGAAGGTATACGAACGCACATGTATTAAATCCCCCATCCTTGGGAAGGAGAATAATTACCAAGTATTTACAAAAATATAAACACGAAATAGTTGTCTAACTATTTCCCAAAAACTTAAACCTTAAGCTAAGGCACGGCCGTCCGTCTAATAGATTTAGTACGTGTAGGTCGTCGCACAGCTGCTTGATCAGGAGACATACTTGGTAGAGACGCACCATTGTGAGTTCATGTCCCCCTTTTCTCTAACTGTTTTCAGTTTTCTAAACTGCGGGGGTGAAATACATGTTACTTTGATTACAAATACTTTATACATGGTATGGTTAGCGTAAGGAGGTTTACTACTTAAGATCATGTGAGTGGGTAGGCGGAAACTTGAGGCCATTAATCCTCAGGGTAGGACCGAGGGACAGGAGTGGTAGATCTACTTGGGTGTAGCGAGCCCAGCCCCAGGCCCAAACAGAACGGACCTCGGGGTGACTTTGTGCCCAATGCATAAATCCGCTAGGTTTGAGTCTTCCTACTTGCACTTCACACATATCAATGGCCTTGCAAACCATTGGTGATCTCTTTTTCCTTATTTGCTACATACCAGGGTTTTCATACATACAAAGGTTTATTTACTCACTTACACATGAACTCGCTCAACATTATTGTTGATTTTTCAACTTACATGTATTTCAGGGAATTAAAGGATCTGGCGCGGTATGACACGTTTTCCCGCTGCACTAGTTTCGAGGTCATCCGAGTTTAAGGGATGTGACTTTTTCCTGGACGAGTCACAGTTCTTAAACTGTGATTATTTCTTGTTGGTGTTGTGTCTTTTGAACACTGTTTATGTTTGTTAGGATGTGATATCCGTTAAGACAATGTTGTGGTTCTTTACTCTTCAAACTTATTTTAATGGATGATCTTGCATGGCTTTTATTTCATATGGCTTGTTATGGTTAAGCTATGGTATTAAGAAGTCACACCAAAATAACCACGCTTCTGCAAAGCCAGGGTGTGACACTAAGACTCATTAAACATATTTTATAATTATCAAAGTGTGTTTATAAAGTGGAGTTCTTTATAAATTAGATATAACTTGTTGAATACTTTTGTAAAACAAATTGAATATGTATGTTAAGTTATGTAAGTAGGGTTATGATAAATACAAATTCTCCTAAAAACAAGAAGTCGTAAGAAATGTATCAAACGGACTCCGATTGACCTCATTCAAGCGACATTAGAACCCTCTCATCGAACTCTACGACATGAGATTTTAGGTATTTGCTTTTAGATGTTTAGCTTCTAGATTTTACATTTTTTTTACGTCATTGTGTCTTTTTTTTCGACATTGTGCTATATTTTTCGGTATTGTGTTATATTTTGCGATCCATTATATTTTTGTACACTTCTTATTTTTAGAAGTCTTTATAAAATAACTTTATCATATGTAAGTAAAAAAAATAATTAATTATTAATTTTGTAACTTATATATTTTCATCAGATACTCAAGTCAAAACGTGAAAATGTTGTTTAGAAGAGAAAAACGTTTAAAGTGAGTTTGGCACGCAACATGCGGATCTGCTCAAAAAAAGAAGTGGGGCCGACGGTGGGCCATGTACAAATTGGCCTATGTTTCCACAATCTCACAAACCCATCCCATCGGCCTATAACATACATCTTTTGCAAGTATAAAATTCAATATAGTATACCGCGTGATTCAGATAAGAACATAGACACTTTTAATCACCTAATATATTATTATTTTTTATTTAAAAAAACTATAGCAATATCATATTCAAGTTAAAAAGAATAAAATACTCGTTTTTATGGTTTGGTTTTATTTAAAAAAAAATAATTAATGAAAAAGTTACTACCGTTTAAAAAATCGTGAGAAAAATTTGGTTTAAAAGCAAAAACATGTTTGAAAGACTCAGTACTATATGTTATTAAAGTTTTATTAGTCTTAAAATTATATAGCGTACCTTTTTGTCCTCCTTATATTGTATCATAATATAGTACTTGATCCAAGCGGCCGAGCACCCGCTGAATAATCACTATAAGGTATGGTGCCGAGACGATTTTTTTCAACTTCGTGTAAGACCCTAAACCGTTTTAAACAAAATGTACGCAACGGAAATACGAACCGAAAAATTTCTTTCTTTATAATTGTTCTAACATATTAGAAAACCGTTTAAAACGACTTCTTTAAAATAAATACATCATTTATCCTTAGTTAATGTAACCCTTATAACCTATGAATATACGTGACCATTTCTTCGTACAGTCCATGATCTTCAACTCGATCCTCGTCCCCAATTTTAGGGTGTTCCATTCCTTTGTACATGTATTTGTTCCTTTATACATGTATATATTCCTTTGTGTAAATATTTATTCCTTTATACATGTATTTGTTTCTTTGTGTAAATATTTGTTCCTTTGTACATGTATTTCTTCCTTATTATAATAATGATGATCCGAATAACATGCGGTCACCATAAACAACCGACACATTAGTAAATGGTTACACCATACTTATATTATAAACATATAGCTAAAGGACCATATTGCATTCTAACGATGCAAGATATCTTATTAGATCATCTTTCCAAACTCATCCACTACTTCCCGACATCAACTCACTTAGACCCAACGTTAACATACCTGCACTTTTCAGTCCATTCTCAATGATAACATGATTAACAACATGTACCCTTAAACATATTGAAAACCCACAACTCCACATAAACACATTCTATTAATCTGCATTCATTAGATTACATCACATCACATGCGTACACGTTCATATATCCAAGCATATACTTACGTTTCCCATACACACGTATACACCTATAAGTTCGTACTACATACACTCACTATGAATTCTTATTTGTATGCACACATACAATCACATTCACTTAATTTCTTTCAAGCACATTACTTTGTTAGGCACACAATTTTCCGTATATGAACATGCTTATGTACTAGTTATGTCCATTCACACGTGTGTTACATCCAAGTACAATCATTCCTATGAGAATCAGTCACATACATAATAAAATCCACATTTACAGGCACCAACATACATGCTACATCTTCGTGCAAGCTCCCGTAAGGGTTCCGTCCTTACTTGTACCCCACAAAACTCTATAGTAGGCTTGGGGTACATTTAGGAAGCTTAACGGGACCTTGGGTACCAAGAAAAACGTGAGAAACTAGCTTCCGACGTCGGACCCGCGTATGCAGCAACTTAAGGCGTCGGCTGAAAAGGGGCATGGCGTCGGCGACGCGACCTGCAGTTCGACGTTGAATTTCGTTCTTTTGAGCATTTCGACCCCTTTTCTGTGACAACTGGTAATTTACGCCTTTTAATTACGTGATTAGCAAATGTTTAAGGCGATAATAAATAGTGTTTAAGGCACGAATTAACTTAATTAGGCTTTTGGTGCCTAGGAACGCCTATTCGACTTTACAGTACGCGAATGATGATTTGCGGAAAAACTGCTGAACGATAAGCGGTAACGAACTGACACCGGACAAAATACTGACAACGTCGACAAATTCGAAGTTTACACGCATAATTAAAACATATGAATTTGGTTTTGTGAAATTATTACACTTTCGAATGTCACAAAACACAAACGTGAAAGAAGAACGCGACTGCAGGAACGCACCGACAACGAAACGGAAGCATCGGACTCAAGTATTACCTTCAATACTGAAATATTATGACATATTAAGCTTCGTAATCGAATTCTATTATCCGTAGTTGAAATCGGATCGAAAACGGATTAGAAACGACAACCGAAACGTTTTATATATATACATATATACATGTACATTCTACTAAAATCGCGACGAGTCATGTTATTGTTCATTGGCGTATATGACGACTATTTGGAAACCGCGTGAATACATTATACGAGTTAACCTAACACGCACGAACGTTGGTGATGATTGTCTAAATACTTGGGAAATCACTCTATAGTATTATTATGTGTGCAATACTATAAATATATATTTAGAAATAGAGTAAATTACAAGTTTTGTCCTTTATGTTTACATCAAATTGCAGGCGTTGTCCTTTTGGCCAAAAGTTTACAGGCGGTGTCCTTAACCTTTCAAAATCTTGCACGTTTTGTCCTTTAGGCCAAACCTGGTTAGAAATCTCAGTTAAAAATTGTCATGTGCAATGCACATGAGGGTAAAATGGTAATTTCCAAGACCCTTACACTTTCCCTTCTTCTTCAAATGGCAAATATAATCATGTTCTCTCTCTAACACCACTTGCCTTATTCTTACCCCAATTTCATCTCTCCACACAATCATCACCAGGAACAATTCCTTTACATATCCTCATCAACAAAGAATACCTTCAGGGGTTGTGGTGGTGGTGGTGGTTGTGACCGAAGAAGACAGTGGCGAAGGAGGTCCCAACTACAACTATGCCGGGCTTCCTCCATGTGCTTCCACAACCGTGGCAGCCGGAGAAATGGTGTTGTGGATTAAAACCGGTATCGACGGTTTTGGATCTACGATCTGGGTAAACATTAAAACTTCTTGATGTAATTGGAGTTGGAATTAATCGCCGGAGACGGTTTCTTTGAAAAACGGATAAAACATTGATCTTTACCCCATTAGCTGGACCTCACCCGTGCCCAAACAAGCGTTTGATTTATTCGATTACTGTCTGATTTCTTGTTTCATTTCTAATTGTTATCATCTACAAGTTGAGTTTTTTTTAAAAGTGGTGTATTTTGAAAATATTTTTAGGATAATGGGGAAGTAAAAAAAAAAAAAGGTTTTTGGTGTATCCGCTATTGCTAATAGCGGATTAGGAAGGAAAGTAAACTGTGTTGCAGCCATGCTCAGGAAGGTGTCAGATGTTTTTCTAATCCTCTATTGAGAATAGAGGATTAGGAGGAAACACTTAACCATGGTTCCAGCCTCACCCGAGACCAAACATAACCCACTTAAAAACCTAAACCCAGTTACAAAACTTAACCTAGTTAAGTTTTTAAGTTATACTTCCAGCTAACAACCTTGGATTCCTCCTCTATTATTAAAGAGATTCTGGCACATCACATGCAACCTGAGTAGTCTGCCTTCTTCTGACCATGAACATGCACCATTCACATCCATTGCAGAACATCACATGCATATGTTGAATGGTTTTAATTGAGTGCTTTAACTTTACAGCTTTTGCAGGTTGTTTGATGGTTGCTAGATGATGTTGGTGGGTTTGATGTTGAACATGGTTATAGAGGGTTGAATATGATACAGGGGGTTCTCATGTTGAACATGGTTATGGAGGGTTTAAGTGGAGGAGGGGGTTCTGATCTTGAACATGGTAAAGGAGGGTTTAAGTGGAGGATGAAGATGACGATGTTTTAATTTATAAAAAAATATATATGGCCTAAGCCGTTATTCAGAATAGCGGATTAGGAAAAACACAATATCTCCTAATCCTCTATTACAAATAGCGGATCACCTTATAAAAAATTAAAACCCATTTAATAATATTTTGTTAAATAATATTATATTGTACTCTAATTAATTTATTTTAATCTTTCAAACCCTAACTAATTATGATTAGAATATTATCATTAACAATAATAAAATAAAATGATAAATAATAATCAGATGAAAAACGTGAAACATGAAACAAGATACAACGAAAATCACTACTAATATTAAAAACATAAAATGAAACAAACAGAAACTCAAATACATAATAAAAAACCCACAACAATTAATGTTGTCGGTTTGGACAAGCGTTGATCCTGTGACCCGTTCTTTTACAACCAGAACACCTACGACCCGTCCTTTCCTCAGCATAGCTGGCGTCCATCTCGTTATGCATCCTCCTCGCACGCCGTCTTCCCCTTACAATATTTATCTTTGATGGGTCCCCATGAATTTGCCAACCGGCGTATATCCAATCTTCCATATGGGGCACTGGAAAATACTGGTTGCTGTATTGTGCACGGTATGTTTCTGTATAAAACCTTGCATCTGCAGTTTTTCTTGGACTTTCACATAAGTGGTGGCAAACTGCAATTGCATGGCTACACGGGAACCGGTAAATTTGCCACTTACCACAGGAGCAGGTTTTTTTCTGGAATTCTACCGTATAAGGACTATGGCCAGATTCGTCCGATGTTTGTAGGCGTGTCTCCACCATGAACCTTTGATGGTGTGCTGAATATGGGTATACCCTGTGTTGTCGAGCCCTAATTTCACGATCATGGAAGATCTCCCACATGCGGTGAGGAAATCCGTTGAGCAATCATAGGCGGTTCTGTAGTGTATGGCGTATTGGTCAACTTCTCTCTTAAAGGTATATTCAATTAATGCCTTTATTGGGAGCATCCTGGCACCACGTAACACATTGTTCATGCTTTCCGATATGTTCGTGGTGAGGTTACCCCATCGCCGATTCCCACGGTCATACAAGGTTGCATGTGATCTGCCAGAATCTCTTTAATAATAGAGGAGGAATCCAAGGTTGTTAGGTAGAAGTATAACTTTGGTTTGAAAAAAGTTAACTCGGTTAAGTTTTGTAACTGGGTTTAGCTATTTAACAGGGTTATGTTTGGTCTCGGGTGAGTTTGGAACCATGGTTAAGGGTTTCCTCCTAATCCTCTATTGAGAATAGAGGATTAGCAAAAAGCTCCTGAGAAAACTGACACCTACCTGAGCATGGTTGCAACACATTTTACTGTCCTTCCTAATCCGCTATTAGCAATAGCGGATACACCAAAAACCTTTTTTTTTGTTTGACTTCCCCATTATCCTAAAAATATTTTCAAAATACACCAATTTTAAAAAAAACTCTCTACAAGTTGTTGTTTAATCTTAATCGGTGAAACAAAACAAATTGTATGAGTATGAGTTCGATTAATCAGAGCGTTGAGACGGTTAACACTGCTGCAACCGCTATCAAAACTCCTGTTCAACCGACTTCCGTACAGGTTTGTTGTTCGGTTTATTATGTTCAGATTCGTTTTAATACGATTTGATGATGTTATGGATCGTGTGTGAGGATATGTATTGGCAGTTGTTTCATGATATTTTTGTGATTTTTTGGATCTGTTTGTGTTTATTCGATTCCTGATATGTTTGTTTTAGGTTTTAATAAGTTTGATGACTGGATGATAAACTATTTAGGGCATTTGTGGTTAATTGATTGCGTAGAATTTAAGAGGATGTTGCTGTTGAATCGAGTCTAGAGATGTACTGATTGTTTTACATGATCTGTGAATTTATTGTTCATGGACCACTGGATGTGAAATTAGGTTTTGTTTGTTTTTGTGTTGGTGTTGAAGACTTGCAGCATTTGTGGTTAATTGATTGCGTAGAATCGAATCTATGTTTATGTTTGGGTTTAAGCTTGATGATGATTGATGATAATGTTGTTGCTGCTCTTATTGTTGCCCCATTTAAGAATTTGCAGATCACCAATGTTGAAGAAAGAGGGGTATAAATTGGGAATTGAAAGTGTTGAGAGGGAAATTAGCATTTTACCCTCATGTGCATTGCACATGACAGTTTTTAACTGAGATTTCTAACCAGGTTTGGCCTAAAGGACAAAACGTGCAAGATTTTGAAATGTTAAGGACACCGCCTGTAAACTTTTGGCCAAAAGGACAGCGCCTGCAATTTGATGTAAACATAAAGGACAAAACTTGTAATTTACTCTTAGAAATATATGTGTTATTTTAAGTTTTCGATGCGTAAATTGTATTTGCGCTAAGATGTTAACGCAACATTTAACAAGCATATACAAATTATTATACACCTGAAACATTCATATTTTATTACGGATCTATTTTATATTGTATGAAAAACGAGTAACTAGTGAGTTTAATTAAACGGGTATTTTATACATCAACCAAAACCCATATTCACACTCAACCTACCACCTAAACTAATTAAAAAAAACAACCATCATGACACGTGTATGAACATCACCAACACTCCCCATATCTTATGAGATTTGATTTTTAAATCTCATCCCATGCTTTCTAGTTGACTTGTTAAGTAACTTGGTTTGTTCCATGTGATCCTACTTTACACACATTAAAAGCTAACACTTACATACATATCTTAAACCCTTGAAAGCTCACAAGAATTTCCTAACTCTCCCTCACCCCTCACGGCTTCACACCTCCCTACACAAACCAAATCAAAAATCTAAGTCTCAAGTTTCAAGTGTGATTCAAGTTTAAGTCTCAAATCCTTCAATTCCTCGCTTGATTTGAGTGAGTAGTAATCTCTTAAATACTTATTTTCTTATTTATGTTACAAGTATAGTTGTGTAGATAAGTTCACCCCAACTAGTGGTTGGTTAGCTCTAAATTATGATTTTTAAGGATCATATCAGAAAGAACTAGTTTCTTAGAATACATGATTTTCTCAGGGGATTACAAAGATGATAAAGATTTATATATAAAGTTCATGACCTTATAACTTGGTATATGGAATTTTATGGTATATTCATTACTAATTCAAAATTTTATGACGGATCTTCATTATGTATTTTTAATAGAAAATAATTAATGAAAACTATGAAGTCATTGTTAATTAGTATTTAAATTCCAAGAACATGTTTAAGCATACAAATATGTATATACATATCTTAAATAAGTTACCCAGTTGTAAATAAATAGGTTATTCTTTTAAGACTCTACAACTAAGTATCTTTTACTAAACTAGTGGGAATGCCCGCACGTTGCTGCGGGTGCAAACGTTTTGTTTTCTCGTAATTGTTGTTTGGGTTTGTGGTGTGTGTTTGGCATTTGTGGATGATACTTATGGTGACGTGAAGTACGTAGGAAGAAACAACCATACCATACCCTATTCAAATACATCTCATTTTCATGAAATTCAAAATCTATTGAGCATCATTGAAAAAGCCGCGATCCATATAAACATGTTATTCTACAAACATCAGATTAGAGAACTCATAGCATATTTGCAAATACAATTGCAGTAAAAAAGACTTGCAAGCAATATATCACACCCCAAAATTTAAGCATTTGACTTTTATTCGAATTACCAAACAAATTATAAGCAAGTCAATCATCTCAGATCGGAAATCTAAATTAAAATAAAATACGTACTAAGTTTAAAAGCATTTAAAGTTTCAAACACTCATCAAGATCAATGGAACTCCAAACGTTCATCCGAACAACTTATGCCAAGGTCTATCACCTATCAAACAACCAATCAAATGTCACCGGTCATGCAAGACCCTTTCCTTTGTTACTCAATGCATTATACCAGCCCCAAAATACACGCTTAAACATGTTAGCTTACACGTCAGTGAATTCTAAGCTAATATTTCATAATACATTCATTCATCATGTTTAAACTCATGCCATTTTAAGTATTCTAACACTAACATGTTTACTTAGAACTCAAAGAACATATCTACCAAATTATTAAAAAGAGAGAGAAAAAAAAGACATTATTCATGATAAAACGCCTTACAATAATGTGATTACTCTGAAAAAACATAATGAGAAAACAAACAAACTAGTTTTGGCAAAAAAAAAAAAAAAAACAAAGAATCGGTTAAGATCACATGGCCATGGGCTTCATTCTTGAGCTTGTCTACAAGTTCATCCACAGAGGAAAGTGTAGTCCCCACCTTTCTTACCGGGTTCAATCACTTACATGACCTCCAAATCAGATCACGGCTCTACGTTTAACTCTGCTAGGATCATTTTCTTGATCGGTATTGATTTTGCCTTCATTATGTTGGGGAGTGTGGCATACCTTGGCTTGTTCAGCCTCAGATCCGCACTGCATTCACATCAAAAAAACATTGAGTACCTTTTTATTCTTCAAGAATCGCTAGGTTAAGTAGTAAGAAAGAAAAAATTACGTGATGACTGTGAGCAAGTCTAAACAGAAAGTTTCTAGGTGATATTATCCATGCTAATATGGTATTACTTTGTTGTCTGAGTTGAAAACAACAAGAATTTGGATTGGGTACTGCATAAGGTTTGTAATGGGATATTAAATGATTTTATTTTAATAATAAACAGTTAAACACCATGAGAAAAAAAACAAGTTCATTTGACAAGATGGTATGATAAATTCGGATAGAAACAGACCAGACTGGCCAGCATTGGCCCAAAAACACTTTTTCCTCCATTTTCTAAGAAGATAATGTGTTCAATATGATTACAAAACAACATTATTACAATCACAATCAAAATTTTTGAAAAAATATGATTTAGGAGGTTGCATGCCATAAAAACAGACTTTAGGGGACGTTCAACCCGTTATACCAGTTTCCCTTTTAGTTGATGTTTTTGATTTAACCCGTTTGAGATCAAACAGAACCCGGATCGACCCATTGACAAATAAACGGATCATACATACCTTTAGATTATTTGTTCCAAATCGAATCATTTGCTGCAACTGAAATAAGCCATTTAAGCATAAACACGACTACATGCGATGTAATTAGCTAACTGAAATATGGAGAACTCAATTCAATTTGATTTGTAGAGATAACTTCCTTTTCATTGCATAGGCATTCCCTACATGTGGTAATTTGGTTTTTCTCTCTCAAATTAAATACTTTATTACCCTATTAATATCCTATATGGGTAAGGATAGTGTAAAAAGGGCCTAAAGTGTGAGAAGTGTGAGAAGTGTATTATAACACTATATATAATACTATATAACACCATATAAACACCGTATAACAATATGTAACACCATATAATACCATATAACACTATGTAACACTATATATCATTATATAACAAATATAACACTATACATCTATCATAGACATGCTATCAGACAACCTATAGTGTTATATTTGTTATATAATGATATATATTGTTACATAGTGTTATATGGTATTATATGGTGTTACATATTGTTATACGGTGTTTATATGGTGTTATATAGTATTATATATAGTGTTATAATACACTTCTCACACTTTGAGCACTTTTTACAGGATCCTCTACCTATCCTATATTAACATATCTAATATTATTTCACAATGTGAAGACATGATTAGTTCTATAAAAAAAATAAAGATAAAATAGTTTAAATATTACAGACATATCGTATTCCAAAATTAAGGATATGCTAGACAACTCCAAACACAATAAAGCTACACTCTTCTCAGATGCGGCTTTAGATGAATTAATGACCTTAAATCTACTCAAAGATGATATATGCACAAAACTTTGTTAAGATGACACAAAACTAAAATTTGTCTACATTTTACCTATATAAAAATGAAGACACATAATCAGCTGCATCACAGTTGCTCATTATTTAAGTTAGCCTTCCTTTCAGCCGCTATAACTCATCAACTGACTCACTGCAACATTGTAATTCAGGTTAGTTGTTTAAAAATTTGAAAGTAAAATTTAACTAAAGTTTTCCAATATGTGACGTGGCCAGTTAATAAACCTCTAGATAAATGAGTTGATGCCTTCAATGCTGAGAAAGAGTAATTATACTGTTGGCTTGACCCAGAATGGTTTTATCCAAATTTAAAAAAAAAAAAACTGTTTGTTTTAACCCATTACCCGGCGCACTAACACAGAGGGGTGTTTTTAAGCACATTCTATATTCAACTTCTATATTACTTTCATAAAATAAACATGGCATTATTTTTAGCAAGCTCTAGAAAAAAACTGCCCAATCTTTTCAGCTCTAGCAGTGTCTTTTGCATAATCTTTTGGGTTAGTTCCTTCGTATTTCTCAAACAAGAGTGATACATAGGCTCCCATCTGAATATTTGACATCTGCCCATATTTTTGTTGCCAAATGAAAGAAGTACCTAATTTGATTCCACAACCAATTTGTTCAACCAACCACACATTCAGTCACCTCCACTTGAATCTAGGAACTAATTAAAGTAATAGGCCTCATCATCTGCAAAAATGTAAAATAAGATTTAAAACAAAAATCAAGATCTATATCCTCACACCCCAAAAATCAAGAAAGATCATAAAACTTTATTCTATTTTTTAAGTTTTCACCGAAAATATGCGAAGAATCATAAGGTGGCTGATGGTTGGAGAAGGAAATGGAACTGAATTTCATTATTATAGCTCACCATACAAGGAAAAACATGATGGAATGCAAGAACGACAATACCTTATGTTATCATTCACCAATCACATTTTGAACGAAAACAATGATAGTTTTCATATGCAACCCAATTTTAGAAAGTAAACAAATATAAATTGGTTGATAAAACATTGGTTCGGCGTCTGCTAATATCTTTATTTATCTTCCAGTATGCAAATCGATACAACAATATGCTTCCCCATGTCAAACGCCGCCGACCTACCATCATCAACATATAGAAATATCAGCCACAATTAGCCAAAACACTTTCGACATAATCTAATATTGTCTGTAAGCATGGCGGTTTCTGGACCATCACTACCATGGATGATGTTCCTACAAACCACAACATAAAGTAATTTACGTATTTAAAATGGAATTGCCTATTAGTCACATACAGTGACATCTAGAGCATTAAAAATGGATAATCCAACATGTAACTTGAAACATCTTACCTAAATAACTCGCATTCGCCGGTACCCTGTCCGCCATTGGCCGGAGGCGGCGACTAGGGCTTCTATCATCTCCCTTCGTCTGATGGGTTAAAATCCAATATAAAGAAGCAGAAGATTAAATGGATTGGATTTAATGGGTGGCGGTTGATGTCTCATTTGCTTCCGGTTTGCGTCGTAGGGTTAAAGGGAGGAAGATGATGCGCCAGATGAAGAAAGAAACGGACTCTGGATCTTAAATGCGTGCGGGAGAAGGATTTCTCAATTTTAGCCCTAGAGTGTCTTAAAACTTGGGTGAATATACAAATTTTACCCCTCTAGAAAGGCTTCATTTTCTTGTACATGTTGTTCTAAAGCTTGTACGTGATGTAAAATTACATTTGAGTACATCACATTTCCTTTATATAGTATTATAGATATAGATACTAGTTAGTAAATATTAAAGGATCCAAAATATGATTTCAGTGATATTACTTTAAGTTCATATAAATATATTTAGTTGGTTGAAAACCCAAAAAAATGATGTATGGTTTAAACTACATATTTTTCTAAATTTCATCACATCTTACGACAAAATGGTAAATGTTATATATTTTGGAAGGGAAGATATAAATTTGGTATTAAGTATGATGTTTCACAAAGATAGTCTTTAATAGATTATAATTATAATTTACAATTTTTTTTTACTTAAATACCAGACGTATTTCATGGTGTATTTTGCTACAGGAAATATATAATTAAATATATATTTATTTACCGTATGAGACGAGTTACGACTCAGGTTAAAATGATTATTTATTCTATAAACCCGAACACGGTTTTCTTGATAGGAGAATACTAGAGCGAAATATGATGTGTATACATCATCTATATTTATATAACTTATATAAATATACTTTCTAGAAATCAAGGGCATATCACCAATGGTTCGTCGAGTCTAAAACATTAAAAAAATATATATTTTCAAGTCCAACTAGTTTGGTGAATTTGACACATGACCAACCTGCACATTAGAAACATTGTATAGACCTTAAGATGTCCTTTATGATTTAGGGCACGAGTAGGTCGGTTCACGTAGACGCGGACTTTGCTATTTCCTATTTGCTTGTCATTTGTTCTATTTGGAGCTTACGCCTGCTGACCAGGTGAGTTCATAACCCCCACTTTTTATGATTTTACATTTTTATAAATGTTTTCGGGGGTAGAAAGACATGCAAGTTTTGCAAAAACGTACAATATTTCGATGAAAGAAAACTCGTATTTCTAGACCATGTTGCAAATTAATTTCTACGAACTCAAATGGTTTACGAAAGATTTATGCTAAACATACCGGTTTTTACAAAACACACGCGTATTTTCGAAACGTGCATGATTTTTATGACTAGTGACAGGATTGTCCTAGTAACAACAATGGGACTGGGTTGGTTTGCATACGAACAACTAGACAACCCAATGGGTTTATGTCCCCCTTTTTCTTTTGAAATACATGTTAACTATGGTATGGTTAAGCTATGGAATGAATTCTCGGATCACGTGTAAATAGGTGCTAACTTAGGCACCATTAATCCTTTTAAGGACCATGGAACAAAATAGGTAGATCTATCGGGTACGGGCGAGCCCCACTCACCGGTCCTTGTGAGACCACTTAGAGTGCTTTTATGTCCCAGTAGAGGTTAATCGACACTTAAATCGTCTACCAGGTTGAGTGCTTCCAATGTCAGCACACATATTAATGTCCTAGCTACACATTAATGATCAATAGGTTCATAGACGCTGACATACCAGCTTTCGATACTCAAATTTTCAAATGTTTTAAGATGCATTTGATGCAAACTCACAAATACATGGATTTACGAACTTTGGTAACGTTTTCAACTTATGTACAAGTAAGAGGACGGATTGGTCCTGCTTACAAAGACTCTTTTGGTCTCGGCCCATTCTCTCTCGTGCAAGGCATAAAGATTCTCGTAGGCTAGACTCACAGTTTTCATATAACATGCCGAGAAAAAAAATGATTTTATTATGTTTTCTCAACAACTTTTAAACTGGTTAACAAAAAGATTTGTTTTTAAATCTTTCTCAAACAAACTATGAACACGCCAAACTTTATGTTGATTTTTCGCATGTTCTTTCTTATGTTACATTTTCAAAACTATAGAACGGTTGGAATAGGAAAACCCATGGGGATTCGAGTACTTAGCGGGCGTTCATTTCTAGAAGTCTTAGTACATTATACTTCCGCCGTGCAATGAAGATACCAGTCAGATCACACCCGGCTCTAATATAATCGATTTATCGGGGTGTAACATTTTCGCGCACCCCGAGGGTCCCGAAAGATGAATTGACATTTTTCCCAAGCCCCCAAATCATTTTTGTTCTAATTCTCATTTCCCATCATTCAATTTTCACAACTTGGTTAATTACTTTCGTATTTGTGACCCGTTTACTTATTCCATATGGTTTCAAACATAATCAACTACATATAATCAATTTCCATCATACTTACCTTGATACTACCATTACATACCCATCTTTATATGGTTCCCAATAATCAAGCATACATAACTTCATTTAAATAACAAGAAGTGAGCTCGGGCACACTTACCTTAAACGTCCGTACTCGTGCTTGCTTCCTTGCCTTCTCTTGACCCATTAGCCTTCCGTGATTGAGCCCATGCTAATGTGGTTCATCCTTTCATGTCGTCATGTTTATAACATAGTTAGTATGTATGCTCATTCATATCAACATCCATTTCACCTCTTAGTTACATCGACTTTTATTAATAGTTCATTCACATGCATAAGACATGAATTGACAAGCACATTGTTCAACATCCACGAAACCCAATTTCATCATCATACATAATACATATTTGTTCTAACACATGTCTCATGATCTCTCTAATCTTACATTTGTGTTAACATGCCTAACCATGCTATTTATACATTGTTGACTTTCAAAAAGTCAACTTTCTAGCATATATCTTCTAACTTATGAACACACACTTATCTTGATATGGTAGACCATTGTAATAATGTCACACACATTTTATATTCATGTTGTGTGGCCCGTACAACTACGCGATCACTTGATTCCATACACGATATACACAAAAATCATTTCATATATTAATGCTTTCATGATTCTACATTTGACAACCACATGCCAAGTTAGCCAATTTAGTGTAATCATAACATCATCCTTTACTAGTAAGTCTAAAAGCTATACATTTAATACACATTCCTTTCTAAATCACCATTAAGCAAGTTGTCTTACACATGATGTGCACCACCCATTGAAACATAGAGTACAATCCCCTACAACATACTTCTTACAAAAATCATTTCAGCAAACTAGATAACCACATGAAATCCATCCAAAGAACATTTCTCATGCTAACCTGTCATTAATTACTTTATTGGTACATTCTATACACATTCACACATTACTTACATACGTTTTCACATAATATTGTCATTTAGACCTTTCATCAAACACTTGGCGTGCGTACTACTATCTAAGCATAATGTAAAAGTATTTCATGCCTATCTTCCTACTTCTTCCTTTCATTCATCAAATATAATCAAAACGTTAACAATTTCGTATCACATTTAATCTACCTACAAGAATCCATTACATAGAACATGACACATAAAGATTGAACAAGGATTGGACATGGGTGATACACCTATGTCACCATCTTCACCACTTCTAGTGGGTTTCACCTTCAAACATCAAATTACTTAAAATCATTCATAACACAAGTTCTATTTGGTGATTCTAACACATACTCATGCTTAATTTCATACTAATTCATGGATTAATCATAACCCCACTTCTTGCAAAATCACCAAATCAAAAAATAAAACTTAGTTCATGATTGTTAGAGCTAGATGGTGAGGAATCTTCGTTCATGCAAGGTTCATCATTCAATTTAACCTTGATTTGGGGCTGATTTTGCATTCTTCTTTTGAGAGGATTTCTCCTCCATCTTTATACACGACACACACACACACACTAAACACACCAAATTATGAACTTTCTATTTAATCCAAACTTCATCTCAAATTTCTAAGTTCAGCCCCTCATGTTTGTCACTTGATCCAAATTGTCCCATATTTCATCCCTTACATGTTTAACTAAGTAAATAACTAGGTTAAAGAGCCTAGTTAATTTATTTCATGTTATATCATATGGAAACATATTACCGAAGATAAACATTCGAATTTTGGGGCGTTACAAGTCTACCCCACCCTTAAAGGAGGTTTCGTCCCGAAACCTTTCTCATTCCTACTAGACCAATTCTACTCTTACTTTTTCATTCTATTCATTCAAGATACTTACTACAACAAAACACTTGTGACTCATTGAAGAGGTAGTATTCACGTACAACCATAAGTATATGTCTTGTTCTTGCCTTCTTAATTAAGCGTAAGACTTTCATACATTGTAACACCTCTTAAAAATCATGTCCAATGATGTGGTGACACGTGTAATGAACCCTAATAAAGTCAAACGTTGACTATGAGGGACTAATTTCATCAAAAATCGAAAACTTTGATTATAAAAGGACTGAAAGTGTCAACATGCTTAAACTAAGCCTCTGAGTGACCTTATACGATGTCCGTATTCTCAAATGAGCCATTCGTTGGACGAAAGGAGCCGTTTGTGTAATTATGTGGAAGTTTGCGTTTCGAAGGGTTAAAAGTGTCAACATGTAAATTCTTACCTCTGAGTGACCTTTTAAAAAACCGAGAGCTTCGTTATGCTTCATCATATTCTCGGGAATGCCTAATATTGGCTATACAAGGCTTTTATGCCAATATGTGAAGTTTCGCGCAAGTTTGTAAGTTAGAGGGGTTAAAAGCGTCAACATGTTTAATTACACCTCTGAATGACCTTTTAACGAACCTGAAACATCTTGATGCACTTCCATACCCTCGAGAATGCTTAACATGAGCTACATAAGGCTTTGATGCTATTCAATGACGATATGCGCAAGTTTACGCATTAGAGGGACCAAAAGCATCAACTTTTGAATAATACACCTTTGGGTGACCTTTTAAGGGAACTGGAGCATCGTAATATTTCAGCATATGCTCGGGATGCCTCATATGAGCCACGGAAGGCTTTAACGTCGATAAATGGTATTATACGCAACTTTGTGCGTTAAAAGGACTAAATGCGTCATTAGGTGAAATCACGCATCGAGTGACCTTTTAAAAGAGCCGAGAACTCCGCAGTGATTGATCATGCTTCTTGGTGTGTCTAAGACTGATCATTTACGAGATGGTACCTTATTTTTATCAATATACATGTATAGATGAAGTCTTGGGCCATTTGCGTCACATTTGAAAGTATAAAAAGAGTTCAGAAAGAGATAGGGACTGAAGTTCTATTTATCTGAAACATGTTTGGGGCTGTTGGGCTTGAACTCGGACCATAAGCCCAATGGGCTGCAAATTTCGTGGCCCACTTAAGAAATCAGCAACATTTGTTGCTGTTTAAAGAAACAAATGCAACAACAGGGACTGGTTCTGCACATGCGCCAAACTTATTTGCTGGGCCTGACATCCAGACGGGCCGCGTGGGCCTGGGCCACCTGGTTACGCGGGCCGTGTAAACAAACAGCAGCCTTTTAAGCGCTGTTTTGAAGACAAGCATGGATCGGGGACCAGAACTGCATAAACAGCAAACTGGAGCTGGGCCGGATCTTCAAGCGGGCCGCGTGGACTTTGGGCTGTCCCTTACGCGGGCCGCCTGGGCCATATCTGCAGAATTTTTTTTTATTTTGTTCTTGCTTGCCCACCACTCCTATCAACCTCCAACCAATCAAAACGATTTTCTTGGGCATCAAGACAATTATAACAGCTGTAACAACAGATGTTATGATCTGAATAACCCTCCTAACACATGTCTTGATCCAAATTCTCACCCAAAACCTATAAATACTTAAAGCTTTCATTCATTTCTAGACACCACTTTCATTCTATCATTCTTTTTTTCAAATCTGGACCTTCCTAAGCTGAAGTGGAACATAATCTTAGTAGAAAAGATAGCATGGACCCTTTGTAAGTGCCTTAGCCCACTCATTAGTTCAGTTTTATGATTTAGGAACCGAAGAGTCAAATATCGCAAATAAACTTTGACTTTCGGTTTATACTCTCATGGTCCAGCCACTGATCGAATTGAAAGTGAGTATAAGACCATAGTTAGGTAGGTGATTAACCCCTGAAAGGGCACCTCCTAATTCCTTCATTTGCTTAGTTAATTGTCGGGTCAAACCGTTTAGGTAAAAAGTCAAACTTGGCAGAGTTGTGCATATGAATTAAAACCATAGATGCAGAGGTTATAAATTATATTTTAACACTCTAATAACTTAGTAATAATTATTAAAACATGTCTAAGCATGTTCAACCCGACAATTCTGAGTTTAGGGTCGGTTCGCAACCGAAAGTCGCAAAAGCTTGACTTTGCTTTGACTTTTCAGTTCTGACCCGATTAAGCTTGATTCTTCCATGTTTTAAGCTTCCATTAGGACCGTATTATGTTGTAGTATAACCCCGTGAGGTTATATTACCTGGTCCTTAGTAGTTTGAAGTATATGCTAGTTTCCGTTATTATGCTTATAAACGCCCATTTTGCCCTTTTGACACTTGAATGAGATTTTTAGAAATGTGAGAGGACAAAAACCTTTGTTACTGATATTTAAGCTTGTCCTGAAGATTTGACATCAGCTCTTGGTCCCAAATAGGAGTTATGCTCGATATCGTAATTAGAAGCTTTTAATTAAGTAAATTGCGATATCTTGCATAAGGCATGTTTAAACTTAAATTTTGAACCAAAACTCATTACCTACTGTTAAGATATTATTTTTAGGGATTGTTGGAATTATTGATCAGATTATAAACTGATCATATCATAGAGTTCTCGTATTATTCGGTAAAGGACGATAATACCCTTTTCAAGCATAAAATGAGATTTACAAATGATTTGAATGCCAAACCTTTTCCTACTGAATTCATATATTAAATAAATTATTTTGGGCATTCAAAACTGATCAAAATCTCAGATTTCCATAAAACCCTTTAATTATCGTTAATTAGCGATTTTATGCTAATTAGGTGCATAGTATGGTTCTTAAACCATATTTAACATCTAAGACTCGTTACCTACTGATTTATAATTAAAATTTTAATATCATTACAGTAGGTAAAGGTCATGAACTCAGACTTCCAAAAATGTCCGTAAAAGCATATGTGAAATGACCAAAATACCCTTTCGGGGCATAGTTTGGCCATGAATGGTAAACCTCACATATGTATGATATCTTACTGATGTAATGTGATAAAATAAACATTTTTACTGATTACCAAAGACCAGAACCTCGGTTTGTTTTAAAACCTCTTTTATAAAGGGTAAAATGACCAAAATGCCCCTACGGGACTTAATTTGGTTTTAAATACTTTTTGGGCATATATGTTAACATCCTACTGATGTATTAACATATTCTAAGCATTATAACATATGGGACTTGTATATGGTTCATTTGGTTGCCCGTTACGCATTTACGCGTTCGGATCGGTTTATGTAACTAGTTTACGTAAGTTTGCCGAAACGGGTTCAACCTTATCGTTTTTATCTCAAAATCCGGAATGTGTTTAGTTTACCCATATTATACAAGTATCCAAACTTGTTGGGTCTAAATAACGTTCTATTCCGGTCATCGCTTAATCTAGCGTATCGAACCGTTTTAGATACTTTAAGCTAGCCGGTCTAAGTCTACGACTTAAATAAGACCATTAGCATTCTGAATTGGTTATATATTACCATCACTCCAGACTAGAGCCACCCGGTAAAAGCTACCTGCATTTAGCTAGATTGGATACGATAGAGTTATTACGCTGTGAATCAAGTATTAGCTCAGGTAAATACTTTTAACTTATTTTCCCTTATACGGGCTTGGGATACGGTATATTTATACCGCTTGGTCGGGTATGAGATTATTTAATCAGATTGTGATTTAATAAATCTGCATAACCCGTTTTAATCTGTTTTGTTTGATAACATAAACATTGGGGGTTAACGACCGTGTCCTGGATATCCTCGGCTCATTTAAGTTATTAGTGGCCACGACCTATGCACGGGGTGTAGGCATACACCTGACAGATGCAAATGCTAAATATTAAATTACCCACAAGTTGGGGATAACTCCTCTGTGGGTTTTATAAGTGGTGAGTCGGTTAATCATGACCGGCTTCCAAACCGGCCCCATATGTATGACAAACATGTAAAACTGCATACAAGATTTTATTAAAGATTGTCCCAAGTTATAAATGGTTTGTGCCTTGTGCGCTTAAATCAATTTTCATAAACTCTTTTCAAATGAGTCAGTTAATTGTATTTACCAGTGAAAACTGACGTATTTTCCAAAGACTAAGTGGCAGGTACTACTCGTAATAGGCTGGGGGATTGCTCGGTGTCAAAATAGAGGATCTTGCAAATCCTTAAAGATGCCTTAAAGTCTGCTGAACTTCATTTTATACATTCTGTAATGATCCTCCTATGGATTTGATATTACAGACTCGTCTATAATAAATACTTTGATATTTTCAGACATTTGAGTTTGTAATAATATTTTATATTCCAAGACTTCCGCTGTGCTATTCTGTGTATGTTTGACCATGATGATATCAATTACGTCACGATACCCCCACCGGGCCCACCGGTAATATGTGGAAATATCGGGGTGTGACAGGTTGGTATCAGAGCCAACATTGAGTGAATTAAACACTAGTCTTTTTTGTTTAATCTCAATGACACAGTAGCATATTCCTTAGACCTTTTGAGTCTAGACTTAACATAGGAATGCTCTCATCCCTATTATGTAAACATTGTTTTCGATTTTATGTTTTTTAAATAAGTCGCCAAGCAAGGAAGCCGTTGATAGGGATTCTCCTCATCCGAAGCCAAGGAATGCCAAGCTTCACAATACGGCTAAAATAAGCGTGCGGCCGGTTTGGAGGAAGACCTTTATGGATTCATTCCCAAAACCAAACCCATATGAATTGGAATCAGACTTCAGAGTCCATACCGAAGGTCCCTGAGGCTCAAATTTTAAAGTCTGCGCCAGTAGAGTCCATACTAGGTGGTCCCTGAGGCTCCTGTATTGAAAATAATACCAGTGGATCCTAATGATCCCTATTTCTTGCCTTCAAATTTTGAAATTCCAGATTTGGATTATATCAGTCAAAACCCAATCCGTGATCCATATCATTCTTTAACCATTGAATCCTTAAATTCTACTTCTATAACGGATTCTGATTGAAATACTTACCTTATTCATTAAGATCTTCAGTATCTCTACCATGTACGGTAAACAAAAAAGAGAAACATCTGAAATGGAGCAAGGAAAGCGTTAGAGAATCCTTCTTTCATAATATTCTTTAAAGTCCTTATAAGGACCTATCTCTTCTATTTAGTCCCCATGTGGACATACCTTTTTCGAATTAAGACCCCTTAAGGGCATTTGCTATATAGTCCTTTTATGGACATTATCTTTCAATATAGTCCCTTGTGGACATTATATTTTCAATAAAGTCCCTTGGTGGACATACTATTTTAATACAGTCCTTCCATGGACGTATGATTTTATTAAAATCCCTTTTGAGGATACACTATTTTAAAATAGTCCTCTCATGGACTTGACGCTTCAATATAGTCCTCTCATGGACATAATAATTCATTATAGTCCTTTCAAGGACATATTATTTCATCAAAGTCCCTTTTATGGACAAATTATTACATTAAGATCCTTTGTGGATATGATATTTTATTATAGTCCTTTCAAGGATATGTTATTTCATTAATAAGTCCCATTGAGGACGTATCTTTCAATATAAGGTCCCTGTGAGGACATCTGTACAGCAAGGCCCTTTTGTGTGCGCACTGTACCAATATAGTCCTTTTATGGACATGTTATTTTATTAAAATCCCCTTGGGGATACGTTATTTCGTAATAGTCTCTTTGAGGACATTGATATTTCATTATAACCCTTATATAAATTTGTAATATTTTATAGTCCTTATACGGACTTATAATTTTTCCTCTTAGTCCTCTATGGACAAATATATTACTAGAAGTCCTGATTAAGGCACTATTGTAAACTCCTAATAGTCTAGGAAAGTTTTGAAAATTTTATGTAGGTATTCATTTCGTCCTTTATCCAACAATAGTTCTGAAATTTTTCTCGAACTTTATTGATCAGCTGAAAATTTTCAAAAGATCCTCTTAATGGTATAACCTAGCCTATATGTCTAAGAACATGGCTGTGATGGTAAAACCCTCTTAAGATAATTAATCCTTGTTAACATCTAAGAACATGTTAACATTCCCGGCTGTGTGACTTGAGAGACCACAGTAGTTTCCAAAAGTACTTGGACTTTTCCAAGCCACCTTCATAGCCTATATGATCGATACGAATCACGGCTATCAAACAACAGTATGAAGTATACATCAAAACATCCAATTAAGATGTATGCCATTGGGCGAAGATGTGTTCATGACAATGATAGTTTTATTTTATAAACTTCTTGTCAAAGGGCGATGAACTATGTTCGACCCTTAAAAAAATCACTGATCCAAGAAATCATTGATTATGTTTTAATTATCCTTATGACAAGGCCTTTTGTGCCATCTAACTGCCCTTCGAGACAATGCCTTATGCTATATGAGGACGTCTCTATGACATTGACATTGTGATCTTTATGATCCCCTGTCCAAGGTAATGAGCTGTGCTCAAGCCTAATAGTCTACATGGTCAATGCGATCATGACTAAAATCATCAGTACGATGATTAAATCTGACATCCTTAATGATGTTTGGCCTAAGGGCTATATTATATTGTCCATCTGAGACCAGGAAAATGTAATCTTTTGTGATTCTTTGCCCAAGGGGGTGAGCCATGCTCAAATCCCATAGTCTGCATGATCATTGCGATCCTGACTAGTATCATCAATATGATAATCATAATATTAACATCCCTTGTGATGGAATGCCTACGGGCTACACTTTACTCTATTGTCAATAAGACAAAGATAGTGGTGATCCTCATAATCCCCTATCCAAAGGGTGGGTTATACCCAACCCTAACAATCTATATGATCAGCGTGGTCATGACTGATATCATCAAATGCAATGATGATATATGAACATCCATTAGTGATGTCAATTAGTTTACCTTTGTGCCATATAATCATTTATGTCCTTCATGACTAGGCTTTATGCTATATATTGTTACGTCCTTCGCGACGGGCATTTATGCCATATATGTACATAATTGTAATAAAAGTCATGTAAGGCTAGCCTTCGAGCTATTCATAATCATCCATGTGACAAAGACTGTTGTGACATTGTGATCCCCTGTCAAACAGGTAATGGACTCGCTTCAAACCTCAAATGCCACTGATGGTCCTTTTGTGACCTAGACTAAATGTAATGGATATGCATCCAAATAACATTCGTTAGGAATGTTTGAAAAATAATAGCCTATACGGTTTAAGGATGCCGTGGCTGATCTATGTCAGGTCATCAGGATGATGACTAATAATTGCTTAACATGATGGTTAGTACCAAGTTTCGAGTATGACAAACTCGAATGAAGGGGATAGCAGTCGCGATACTATTAAGGTGACAAAAGCTAATAATGCTACAACATAAACCTCAATATTAATGGAGTTAGTCTCCAAGCTGTGATTTACGCAGCAGTTTGAAAGACCATGGAAAAGGTCATGAAACAATTCACAGAGTCGAATGCTTCTCACTCTAAATTTCATTCAAAACCACGTTCAATTGCTCATGAAAAGAGTTTCGTTCACACTTCGAATGTGAGGGATGCATAAGGGAGGAGGATAACTCCCAGAAATCGAAGAAAAAGAGCAAATTACGGGCTTAATAAGAATCATCAAAAGTTCAGTAAGAAGCCTGTATGTAAGAATTGTTATAAAAGACACTAGGGACAGTGTCGAATAGGATAAAGACCAAAGCAGTGCGCATCTGCAAGGAAACAGGTCATCAGTCCCATGAATGTAGGGACATAAAGAAAGCAGTCTGTTACGACTGTGGTGAGTAAGGCCACATCAGAATTAGATGCCATAAAGCTACCAAAGAAGGTGCAGCTAAGCCTTGAAAAGCTAAGAAAGGAAATGCCTGAACTCGTCTGATAAATGCCAAAAGGCAGTACATGATGTCATCAAGTACATTCCTTATCATGTACCAATGATAATCTCTACTAAGTGTCCTGTTTTAATACAGGCAATAATAAGTCTTTCATAGACCATAAGCTTAGCAAAACCTTGATGATATTCATAAGAACTCCAGATTCTTAGTCAGGTAGAACTTACCAATGAAACCTGAGAGACCGATTCTCCTATTATCGGCAATGAATCCTTCTGTAAAATCTAAGAGTACTCTTTCTTTGAATAGAGTACGACCATATATGTTATTTTAATTATTTTCTTTCTCATTGATTTTATCAACTGCGAGTGCCAACTATGATTGACAAAAGCGCCATATGAGGATTTGCGTATCCCAGTGCGTCCCATAGATTATGTCCATGCCTGATCAGTATGGAAGTTTAATGCATGGAACCACTAAGATATACCAATGGTCATATTGTACTAAAGTCAGCTAGTGGTATTCAAAGAAGATATCCATAATAGAAATGTCTAAGTAGGCGTCTCTACTTTAGGCATCTGTGCACTCGTAAAACAGATGTGTCATTTACATGGCACGAGCAAGGATAAGTGGACCAAGGTCGAAGATTTAAGCTACCTCTATCATATTTGGATAACTTGATTCCTTCTTAGTAGAACTACCTTGTTTGACCTCTAGAGAGGCAAGATGGAATTAGGATTTACACCCTATTAAGAGCTGTATCTGTTACAGAAGCTCTATATCGGTCGACATCAAAGGAAATGGAAGAACTGAGGGCTAACCAGATGAGTTAGGAAGAAAGGCTTGTACAGCCTAGCTCATTGTCTTAAGAGCTCCGACTATTATTGTTGATAAAGGAAAGCACAATGCAATACGCTTGTGCATTGGTTATTGCAACCTAGCTAAGAAACGATTAAGAATCGTTATCAACTGCCCAGGATCGTCGATTGGTTCGACTAACCATGAGGGTAATTAATTCCTTAAGATTGATTCGGGTAGTAGTTGGAATAACTACCTCAGCCTGAATAAGTTCTTATATAACCAATAGCGTTATATAAGCATAAAAGTTGCTCCATTAGAGACCTTGTTTGGAATAAATAGTCAACACCCAATTAGTGGGCAGGAAATTGAGAAAAGGCCAATTCTCAGGATCTGAGATTTGTCTTAAAGACAATGGATAGGATATTAAGAATCCGTAATCGTCTGAAAACTGACAGTAATCGGCAATAGAGCAATGCGAAAGAAAGGGCGCAAATCTCTTAAAGTTCCAAATAGAGAACAAGACTATATTGAAAATACCAACATGGTTGGGTACCATACGCTTCGGAATAAAGGGCAAGTTAAGCCCTGGATATATGAAACCATTCGAGATTATTGAATGCGTTGGCAGTATAGCTTATAAGCTAAATTTGCCTAAGGAGCTTAGTGGAATTCATAACGTGTTCCACATTGCTAATTTAAGGAAATGCCTAGCTGATAAATCGCTAGCAATATCTTGTAAAGACGTATAGATTGATGAAATCCTGAGGTTTATTGAAAGACCTATATCGATCAAGGATCGACAAGTTAAGAAACTCCGAAAAGGAGCATGTACCTAATGAATAGGTCAACTGGAATACCCGTAAAGGTCCCTAAATTACTATGGAAATTAAGTTCATTACACGACAGAAAGTACTTCCATCTTTTTGAGCAAATCTCGGGGTCGAGATTTCTTTTAAGGGGGTGAGGATGTAACACCTCGTAAAAATCTTGTCCAATGATGTGGTGACACGTGTAATGAACCCTAATAAAGTCAAACGTTGACTATGAGGGACTAATTTCGTCAAAAATCGAAAACTTTGATTATAAAAGGACTGAAAGTGTCAACATGCTTAAACTAAGCCTCTGAGTGACCTTATACGATGTCCGTATTCTCAAATGAGCCATTCATTGGACGAAAGGAACCGTTTGTGTAATTATGTGGAAGTTTGCGTTTCGTAGGGTTAAAAGTGTCAACATGTAAATTCTTACCTCTGAGTGACCTTTTAACAAACCGAGAGCTTCATTATGCTTCATCATATTCTCGGGAATGCCTAATATTGGCTATACAAGGCTTTTATGCCAATATGTGAAGTTTCGCGCAAGTTTGTAAGTTAGAGGGGTTAAAAGCGTCAACATGTTTAATTACACCTCTGAATGACCTTTTAACGAACCCAAAACATCTTGATGCACTTCCATACCCTCGAGAATGCTTAACATGAGCTACATAAGGCTTTGATGCTATTCAATGACGATATGCGCAAGTTTACGCATTAGAGGGACCAAAAGCGTCAACTTTTGAATAATACACCTTTGGGTGACCTTTTAAGGGAACTGGAGCATCGTAATATTTCAGCATATGCTCGGGATACCTCATATGAGCCACGGAAGGCTTTAACGTCGATAAATGGTATTATACACAACTTTGTGCGTTAAAAAGACTAAATGCGTCAATAGGTGAAATCACGCATCGAGTGACCTTTTAAAAGAGCCGAGAACTCCGCAGTGATTGATCATGCTTCCTGGTGTGTCTAAGACTGATCATTTACGAGATGGTACCTTATTTTTATCAATATACATGTATAGATGAAGTCTTGGGCCATTTTCGTCACATTTGAAAGTATAAAAAGAGTTCAGAAAGAGATAGGGACTGAAGTTCTATTTATCTGAAACATGTTTGGGGCTGTTGGGCTTGAACTCGGACCATAAGCCCAATGGGCTGCAAATTTCGTGGCCCACTTAAGAAATCAGCAACATTTGTTGCTGTTTAAAGAAACAAATGCAACAACAGGGACTGGTTCTGCACATGCGCCAAACTTATTTGTTGGGCCTGACATCCAGACGGGCCGCGTGGGCCTGGGCCACCTGGTTACGCGGGCCGTGTAAACAAACAGCAGCCTTTTAAGCGCTGTTTTGAAGACAAGCATGGATCGGGGACCAGAACTGCATAAACAGCAAACTGGAGCTGGGCCGGATCTTCAAGCGGGCCGCGTGGACTTTGGGCTGTCCCTTACGCGGGCCGCCTGGGCCATATCTGCAGGAATTTTTTTTTATTTTGTTCTTGCTTGCCCACCACTCCTATCAACCTCCAACCAATCAAAACGATTTTCTTGGGCATCAAGACAATTATAACAGCTGTAACAACAGGTGTTATGATCTGAATAACCCTCCTAACACATGTCTTGATCCAAATTCTCACCCAAAACCTATAAATACTTGAAGCTTTCATTCATTTCTACACACCACTTTCATTCTATCATTCTTTCTTTCAAATCTGGACCTTCCTAAGCTGAAGTGGAACATAATCTTAGTAGAAAAGATAGCATGGACCCTTTGTAAGTGCCTTAGCCCACTCATTAGTTCAGTTTTATGATTTAGGAACCGAAGAGTCAAATATCGCAAATAAACTTTGACTTTCGGTTTATACTCTCATGGTCCAGCCACTGATCGAATTGAAAGTGGGTATAAGACCATAGTTAGGTAGGTGATTAACCCCTGAAAGGGCACCTCCTAATTCCTTCATTTGCGTAGTAAATTGTCGGGTCAAACCGTTTAGGTAAAAAGTCAAACTTGGCAGAGTTGTGTATATTAATTAAAACCATAGATGCAGAGGTTATAAATTATATTTTAACACTCTAATAACTTAGTAATAATTATTAAAACATGTCTAAGCATGTTCAACCCGACAATTCTGAGTTTAGGGTCGGTTCGCAACCGAAAGTCGCAAAAGCTTGACTTTGCTTTGACTTTTCAGTTCTGACCCGATTAAGCTTGATTCTTCCATGTTTTAAGCTTCCATTAGGACCGTATTATGTTGTAGTATAACCCCCTGAGGTTATATTACCTGGTCCTTAGTAGTTTGAAGTATATGCTAGTTTCCGTTATTATGCTTATAAACGCCCATTTTGCCCTTTTGACACTTGAATGAGATTTTTAGAAATGTGAGAGGACAAAAACCTTTGTTACTGATATTTAAGCTTGTCCTGAAGATTTGACATCAGCTCTTGGTCCCAAATAGGAGTTATGCTCGATATCGTAATTAGAAGCTTTTAATTAAGTAAATTGCGATATCTTGCATAAGGCATGTTTAAACTTAAATTTTGAACCAAAACTCATTACCTACTGTTAAGATATTATTTTTAGGGATTGTTGGAATTATTGATCAGGTTATAAACTGATCATATCATAGAGTTCTCGTATTATTCGGTAAAGGACGATAATACCCTTTTCAAGCATAAAATGAGATTTACAAATGATTTGAATGCCAAACCTTTTCCTACTGAATTCATATATTAAATAAATTATTTTGGGCATTCAAAACTGATCAAAATCTTAGATTTCCATAAAACCCTTTAATTATCGTCAATTAGCGATTTTATGCTAATTAGGTGCATAGTATGGTTCTTAAACCATATTTAACATCTAAGACTCGTTACCTACTGATTTATAATTAAAATTTTAATATCATTACAGTAGGTAAAGGTCATGAACTCAGACTTCCAAAAATGTCCGTAAAAGCATATGTGAAATGACCAAAATACCCTTTCGGGGCATAGTTTGGCCATGAATGGTAAACCTCACATATATATGATATCTTACTGATGTAATGTGATAAAATAAACATTTTTACTGATTACCAAAGACCAGAACCTCGGTTTTTTTAAAACCTCTTTTATAAAGGGTAAAATGACCAAAATGCCCCTACAGGACTTAATTTGGTTTTAAATACTTTTTGGGCATATATGTTAACATCCCACTGATGTATTAACATATTCTAAGCATAATAACATATGGGACTTGTATATGGTTCATTTGGTTGCCCGTTACGCATTTACGCGTTCGGATCGGTTTATGTAACTAGTTTACGTAAGTTTGCCGAAACGGGTTCAACCTTATCGTTTTTATCTCAAAATCCAGAATGTGTTTAGTTTACCCATATTATACAAGTATCCAAACTTGTTGGGTCTAAATAACGTTCTATTCCGGTCATTGCTTAATCTAGCGTATCGTACCGTTTTAGATACTTTAAGCTAGCCGGTCTAAGTCTACGACTTAAATAAGACCATTAGCATTCTGAATTGGTTATATATTACCATCACTCCAGACTAGAGCCACCCAGTAAAAGCTACCTGCATTTAGATAGATTGGATACGACTGAGTTATTATGCTGTGAATCAAGTATTAGCTCAGGTAAATACTTTTAACTTATTTTCCCTTATACGGGCTTGGGATACGGTATATTTATACCGCTTGGTCGGGTATGAGATTATTTAATCGGATTGTGATTTAATAAATCTGCATAACCCGTTTTAATCTGTTTTGTTTGATAACATAAACATTGGGGGTTAACGACCGTGTCCTGGATATC
Organism: Helianthus tuberosus; assembly: GCA_030545235.1. NCBI lineage: Eukaryota > Viridiplantae > Streptophyta > Magnoliopsida > Asterales > Asteraceae > Helianthus > Helianthus tuberosus. Next base: position 35,359,112 of record CM060357.1, on the reverse strand, counting down.
CTCGGCTCATTTAAGTTATTAATGGCCACGACCTATGCACGGGGTGTAGGCATACACCTGACAGATGCAAATGCTAAATATTAAATTACCCACAAGTTGGGGATAACTCCTCTGTGGGTTTTATAAGTGGTGAGTCGGTTAATCATGACCGGCTTCCAAACCGGCCCCATATGTATGACAAACATGTAAAACTGCATACAAGATTTTATTAAAGATTGTCCCAAGTTATAAATGGTTTGTGCCTTGTGCGCTTAAATCAATTTTCATAAACTCTTTTCAAATGAGTCAGTTAATTGTATTTACCAGTGAAAACTAACGTATTTTCCAAAGACTAAGTGGCAGGTACTACTCGTAATAGGCTGGGGGATTGCTCGGTGTCGAAATAGAGGATCTTGCAAATCCTTAAAGATGCCTTAAAGTCTGCTGAACTTCATTTTATACATTCTGTAATGATCCTCCTGTGGATTTGATATTACAGACTCGTCTATAATAAATACTTTGATATTTTCAGACATTTGAGTTTGAAATAATATTTTATATTCCAAGACTTCCGCTGTGCTATTCTGTGTATGTTTGACCATGATGATATCAATTATGTCACGATACCCCCACCGGGCCCACCGGTAATATGTGGAAATATCGAGGTGTGACATACATGTACCAATCGTAGTGGATCAATTAATTTCCATCTCACGCATGTATCATACATGATATTCCATTCTATCAATTCAGGACGAGTTTGACTTTAAAAAAATATAATTTTTATGTCTATAATATTAACGAATGAATATCATTTTTCAATGAATGAATATCAATTTTTAAAATACTTTAGTATTTGAACATGTATTTTTTATTTATATTGATATTCACGTATTTTGTTATATATATTAGTAAAATTATGATATTTGACATCTATATAATTTTCCAAAAATTATTATAATTTACCATGTCCGAATACTTCCCGAGTATTCTCTGACTAGAATGAGTACTCACAACTCCCTAGTCGACCAACCTAAGAGCGTCTAACGACTTCTGCAACCCTGATTATTGTAGGATCGTTGATTCGATCGATACGAGTCAATTAGAAGAGTTCTTGACCAAATCAAAGGCGGAATTCAATGACTTGATCTTCATTCTGCTTGTTTTGCACATAGAATCACATTAATTGTCTCTTGTATTGATTTGACAACGTTTACAGACTTGGAGACACTTCGGCAGAGCTTCGCTACCGGAATCACACCCACACAAATGAGACACCAAGACCTAGTATTTATAGGGAACTCCACTTCACATGAACTGGACACTCCACTTCACATGAACTGGCACATGCCACTTCACATGAACTGGACCTGCCAGTTCGCATGAACTGGTCAGTTCGTGTGAACTGGCTTGTTCAGCTTTGTTTCCCGAATCTTTCGAACTATGTGTCTTGGTCTATCAAACCTATTACATGACTCGATACAAGACGAAGTCAATAGACATATGCACCAACAAACTCCCCCTTGGATGTTGACAAGTCTTCGGCACACTGTTCTTCAGTCTTGATCAGTCTTCTCATGCTCTTCCAAAGTGTTTGACAATTTAAGCATCCATCAACTTCTCTCTTCTTCTCTTTCTCTTCCATAACCATAACCTGTCTTTCCAAACTCTTATCTAGAATTGTAACCTGGCTCTTTGAACTTCCAGGAGCTATTTCAGGATCAGAATCTGGCTCTTATGCTTTCACATGTTCAGAATGGTTCTTGGCTCTTTCACAACTTTAGGAACATCACCTGACTTTCCGTAGCAACAGGATCAGGAACCTGGCTTTAGCGACTTCAGACTCCCCCTATCAACAAGCAAGGATCATAGTCTGGAATTCTTTATCTATAGCTTAGGATCGAAAACCTGGAATTAATCCTCAGGAATCGAAACCTAGCTTTCTCAACGTTTCCTGCACATTCTCTACCCAAAACATAAGTTTTTAATTTTCAACAATTTGAACAACTTACTGGTAGAAATCATACATCATCAACATTAATAGTTACATCAAGTTCAAATGAATGGCCTTGATTAACTAATCATAAAATCCTTCTAAAAACCCTTTGTATATGTAACATTAAACATTTTCAACAAACTATCCCAACCCAAAGTTCATCATGTTTAGCACTTGGAATTTTTGAAAATCAGCTTTTCAACATCAGTTGTCGAAAATAATATGAAATAAAATCTTTTTGAATTTTCAAAAGTTTATGCTAAAACACACTAAAATCTTTTTGGATTTAAGGAAATTAACTATATACAGACATATTTTTGTGAGTTCGTGTAAGAGGATCATATAAGTTTCTGACAAGTCACAAGTACCGTTGAGCTTAATTACACACTAAGAATTAAACAATTCACTTAGATTGTCGATTTACTGATCCACTTAAATTTTCACACAAATTTCAACTTATTCAGGATATGAATTAGGTGTATTAAGAACTTAAACTTATTCACGTGTCCCACCTCTTGAATATACTCCCGTATCCAGATCTCAATATTCAGTCTTACAGGTGAGTATACCTAGATGATATCTCTAAGGGGTGAATTACGAAACCTTGAGAGCTCAATTTTTCTTTTGCTGAGATGAAGGCTCGACTTTGGTGTGTCCCCCTTGGGGATCTTCTTTACAACAGCATATGATTTAATCTTTTCGATTTTTATCATTTTTTATGCTGAGGGGGGTGCTTTTATTTTAAGCATGCAGAAAGTATTATACGGGGACTAGGCCATTGCTTCCGCATTATCAGAAGTCCCGGGATAATACCCCAGATATCATTAAGCATAAAGACCTAGTATTTCAGAAAGAGGGATCTTTCAAACGAGATTTCAGGGGTTACCTATATATCCAAGTATTGTTCCCCACAAAATAAGCAAGTTTGAATTTTAGTTTATATCCCGAAAAAGTCTACTAAATGTGTAAAAACCTATCAGCATATCATCAGTGAGACCGTTTAATGCTATTTAATCATTACATTTCTTTAGCATACCATAACTCTCTAACTGATGTACTATCATTTCCTCTTTTTCACAACAAAACTCATTTTTGATTTTTCAACTGTTTTTGGATTTTATAGATTTTATCATGTTTTTGTATTTTTCAAATTTTCAAAATTTCTAAATTTTCTTACTCCCCCTAAAATCAAAATTGAAACATATTTTGATTTTCTTGAAAATTTGAAAATGAAACTGAATAAACTTGTACAAATAAATTTGACATACTGACATGAATCGCTTCAATTCGCCATCCTCCTGGCGTAAACACTCAGAACTCCCCCTGACAACAAACTATTTTCCCATTATGATTTCAAAACACCTAAGTTTGTTTTAATCAAAATGGTTTTTCCGGAAAATTAGTTTTGTTGAAACCACTTGTAGAACAGGGGTTTTCATTCATCACCTTGTTTTCACAAATACTTGTAAAAATTTTACACTTGTAGGTTCTATCAATCAAACATTTGTAAGACAGTTAATTCAAGTACAACTTAATGTCCTTGATTAACTTCTTGTAAATCGAAATATCACCGAAGTGAATTTCTCAAGAAAGATGCCGATTCCTACTCCCCAATTACCAACCTGGGAGTTCCGGCAAGTCAGGATTTTTATTTAAAGAGATCCACCCTAGCCTGACGAACCTTGGGTTTACCACTTTTTTGTTTTAAATTTCTGTTTGACAATGATGGAAAGTTTGCATCATCCATTGTCGTAACGAAATTGTCATTTTTTACCTCAATTTGTGGCTCTTCTGACTTTGACGAGTCAGATTCATCGCCAGAATGTGGCTCCTTTGTCTCCATAGAAACAAATTCATCGCCAGAAATTGGCTCCTTTGTTTTCGAAGAAACAAATTCATTGCCAGAAAGTGGAACCCAATCCTTACTGAATTTAGGTTTTCCAAGTTCATTGACATATGTCATGAACAACCTTTCACAATTTCTTTTGTATTCAAACACTTCTATAAAAATTTTGTATGAAAATTTAACTTTCTTTGACTATTTAAGTGTTTGATTTACCAATTTTTCTTTCTTTATACCCTCTTTTGTCCTTAGATTTGTATCTGATGAATTCGTTTTGCTTGACTGACCATTTTTTGTTGAGCAAATCGATTCATCAGAACTATTATCTGAATTACCAGTTGTACCCGAGGACAAAATCTTAGCAACATACTCCCTTGCTTTCTTTCTTTTCAATCTCAGTCGATTTTTCTGCCCTTGTGACAATTTCACACTCTGTTCTTTGGGCTTTTCATCAATTTTGACTGTTTTCTTCACCTTTCTTTGAGATTCAGCCCTCGATTTTCCCTTTGATCTCATTGGGCAATCTCTTGCAATATGGCCTTTGATATGACATTCAAAGCATTTTCTTGTCTCAGTCCTCTGACTCTGGCAGTTAACAGCAATGTGTCCTCTAAAACCACATTTATAACATACCCTGTTATCATACCATTCACCACTTTCATACCAAACATTTAAATCATAACATTGTTTAGCTTTGTGGTAATCATGACTTTTCCTCCTTCTATCCTCACAAGTCTTTGAGGAATCTTTATCCCCTCTTCTCCCATAAGCTTGATTTGACTTTTGAGCACTGTGGTCAAACCTGCACCACTTATTACCAACTTTTTGTGAGTTTAAATTTTCAAAATTTTGTGATTTTTGATTACGATTGGATAACTGAATTGATGATCTTTTATTGTTGTTTTGAAACTTTTTCGAATTTTTGTTTTGTTTTTGTTCCACAATCTTCTTAAGAGGTTTTTGCGTTGAGCATTCACCTTTTTCAGTAGACTGTAAAACGGTTTCTTGAAATTTTTCTTTTAATTTCAAAAATATTTTCTTTCTATCATTTTCATCATCAGTTTTATCATCACAATCTTTAATTATGACTTTGTCATAATTTGTGACATCGTCACTTATTGGAATTTCCTCTTTATTTTCATTGACAGGTTTTGGACATATATAATCTGGTATTAACGACGAGGTCACAAAACCGTTCAATTTCTTTTCTAAAACATCAATTTTATTTTTATCACTTTCAACTACTTTTTCAAGTTGAATGATTTTCTCAAGATGAGAATTTATTTCCTTTTGTTTTTCAATATTATTTTTACTAAAAACAGATTTTTCATTTTCTAAAACTTTTATTTTATTTTGGAAATCTTTTTCGTTTTCTTTTAAAGTTTTGTTTTCTAATGTCAAACTCTCCACATCTTTTAAGAGTTTGACATTATCTGATCTGGATTTATCACAAATTAAGCACATCTCAGGCATTTTATCAACATCAGCTTCCTTCTCCATCTTGAAAACTAGAATTTCTTTAACCTGTTCCTTTACTATTTGAACTTTTTCTTCATGTTTGACTTCACCGTTCTGTGACAACTCAGTTGTCTCATCTTGTTTAGATTTTTCTTGATGAGCACTGTCAACCTGTTTCTTCTCGGATTTGACATTTTCTTTAACAATTTCTGCCTTATGATTCTTCTTTTTCGCAGCTTGTTTATTTTTGAGTTTTTCCATTTTATCTACAAAAAACATATTATATAAATCAGGTGAAAATTCTCTTTTATAATATTCAAGTTTTTCAATTTCTTCACTGTCATCGTCACTCTCTTCATCTGATGAGTGATCAAAGATTGGAGCTTTTTCTGAAACACTTTCTGAAGCCTTTTCAGCTTTTCTGAACCAACTTCTGAAGCCTTTTCAGGTTCTTCTAAAATAATTTCTGAAGCCTTTTCTATCAAAACTGGTTCTTTTGAAACTAGTTCTTCTGAAACTGGTTCTTCTTCGATCTTTATAGGACTATACTGTTCAGATTCATAATAAAAGTACGCTATCTCCTCTTCAGAATCCATGTTTCGATGTCAAATGTTCACAAAATAGACTTTTCAAACGAACTGGGATCACTTTTAAATGAACTGACAAATCACCCTTCGTGCGAACTAGACTGTTTTCCAACGATCTGAACTTGTTCACACGAACTGGTCTGAAGTTCAAGTTCAAACGATCTGAAGTATTAACAACTCGTGCGGACTGAAGTTCACTTCGTGTGAACTGGTCTCACAAATCTCAAACGAACTGACACTTTTCAACCGGTCTGGACTATATCTCAAACGAACTGAGGTCCAACCTATGCGACCTGGACTGATGACTAGCTTCAAACGAGTTGGGGTCACTCCGTGTGACCTGGAATGATTTCACGCGAGCTGAACCTTTCAAACGACCTGATTGCAATTGTCAAATTACACGACCTGATCTCAAAAGAACTAGATTAGATTTCAAACCACGCGAACTGAAATTCAAACCTATGCGAACTGAAACCTTTTCACACAACCTGGTCACTTCGTGTGACCTGGATACAGTATTCCAAACGAACAGGTTGAATGTCAAACGACCTGATGTCACTTTCACGCGAACTGGGTCATTTTTCAAACAATCTGACCTGTTTTCCGAACAGTTTGAACTGATTTTAAGCAAATTTGTCTGAAATTCCAACGATTTGGTCCGAGAATCAACCAATACGGTCCATTTTCATGCAAATTGAACAATATTTCACTTCGTTTCAACTAGAATTCACCTCGTCCGAAAGATCTTGGTCCAAAATTCCATGAATTCATCAAATTCGATCAATTTTAGGTCGATTTTACCATGTAATTTGTTTATAGATTGATTAAAACACAATTTTACAGGTTATTTGTGAAAATCAGACCACTTTAACCGACGAATCTCGAAAAATTTTGAAAAAAATGTGAAAGAATGGTGAAAGAATGGAGTAGAAATCAGAAATCTCGGTGAAAACAAGCTAAATGGTAAGAACTCCTCCTCCTGAGCTCTGATACCACTTGTAGGATCGTTGATTCGATCGATACGAGTCAATCAGAAGAGTTCTTGACCAAATTAAAGGCGGAATTCAATGACTTGATCTTCATTCTGCTTGTTTTGCACATAGAATCACATTAATTGTCTCTTGGATTGATTTGACAACATTTACAGACTGGGAGACACTTCGGCAGAGCTTCGCTACCGGAATCACACCCACACAAATGAGACACCAAGACCTAGTATTTATAGGGAACTCCACTTCACATGAACTGGACACTCCACTTCACATGAACTGGCACATGCCACTTCACATGAACTTGACCTGCCAGTTCGCATGAACTGGTCAGTTCGTGTGAATTGGCTTGTTCAGCTTCGTTTCCCGAATCTTTCGAACTATGTGTCTTGGTCTATCAAACCTATTACATGACTCGATACAAGACGAAGTCAACAGACATATGCACCAACAATTATTTTACCTAGTTACTAAATTATGTGGCATATAAGTCACCAAAGAACATAGTGTGGAGGTCATTAATGTACCACAAATTGTAATAAAACCAAACAAAGAAAAAAACTAAAAACCAAAACCTCACATAGGCCCCAAATGTCTCCATCAGATACTCCCTTTAATACAGGCTTCTTTTAGTATGTCCATCGTCTCCAACGTTGCCCTTGTAATGGGCATTGCAACATCAGTCATGAGTTGTGTGAAGGGCAGCATAGCCTTATAAAATTTAAGATGATGAAACGTTTTATAAAGAATACAACTTATATAAAGGACCATGATATTCATACACCCTTGTCTTATTTACACGCACCCTTATACGTTGCTCTTTGGCCAAAGAGCAGCTTATAGGTCCGGCCGACAGACAAACACTGGCAGGTGTCAGTCTTTGTCTCGTTGACCTCCTACCTATATGTTGCGCTTTGGACAAAGCGCAACGCATAGGGGGTGTGGAAACCCATATGCTGCACTTTGGCCAAAGAGCAATGCATAGGGTTGTGGAAATAAGCCAAGTGTGTGTGAACATGTCAAAACAGCCGAAGGGGTGTGGGAATAAACCGAACTATTTTTTTCACATGTCCACTTATTTTGTCATGTAACTAAGTATACACGTTGTTGCGGTGGTGACTCTAGATGGTACGAAACCCACATTATTATGATTACGATGGTCTTCTAAGCTTTCACAATATACGTAAGTTATGAAATGATCTAATATGTATATGTATATAAAGATAAAAAATAGGGAATGTTGAAACAAACCTGAGAATGGTGCCTAACATTAGGATGCTAATTGCATTGTTTGGGTTCTTTAGCATGCTAATTGCGTTTCAATAGCCACTATGTCTCGATGACTTTTTTTAGCATTGTTGGGAACATGGAAACGGTTTTCTAATAGACGAAGAGAATGGTGCATAACATTAGGGTTTGAAGGACCAACCAACAAGATTGGTGTTGCGATGGTGACTCTAGATGGTACGAAACCCACATCACGCCTATACAACCCCCCCTGAAACTACACATCACTATTTACAAATATGTTCTTCCCGCCAATAAAAGCAAATTGCTAGCGAATATATATTGAAAGTTTTAAACTTGATATATAATGAGTTTGTAGATTTTCCATACTTTTGAAAAATGGACACTACTTCACATGTGAAGCGACACCATCTTTAAAGTGTTAGGTCAATTAATATGTGAAGCTAATGTTGAGTTCACCTGTGGAACAAAATCTTAAAACTTAATAAATGAAATTCAATAAATTCTATATAAAGTGAAATTTGACAAATTCTATACAAATTCTAGGTTTTTAAGAGTTGATATATGTATGTCGAAAATAAACAAAGTGTATAACTGTGTGCTCGAATTTTTTTTACCGTTACATAAGGTTTTATTTTAAGTGTGTAATAGCAAATACAACGGCGTGTCAGCCTCGTGTGGTTTTGCTGTCAAATTTAACTATACACATACATAAATGTTATTAAAAAGCAATAATCGACATTAATTTTTTTTCATAAGGTTTTTAATTAATTATAAATAAAAATTGTTTTTAACCCTATACGCAACGTTTAGGTCAATATGTTGCGCATACAGGATGAACTGTTGCGTATATGCTACTCTTAGCCCATAGCGCATCATTTAGGTTTAAAGTTGTTGAGTTTAAGTTCATGCCTCCCTGATGTGCTAAAAGTAGTTTAATAAAAATGACCTAAATTAACCTAATTTAGACACTAAGTAATACCCTGATATGCTATGGTTTAACTTTTATTATAATTTAATGTCGCGGGGTCACGCGAAGACTATTCAGTTTTGTGGTGGCGTGACGCGACGACATACTTTTCCAGCTATTCTTTGTTCTTTCAGTTTCCGTTCAGCTGCTTCTCACCCGATTCTCGGTAATTATTCTCGTTTAACATATTTTCCTCGTTTTCAACACTTTCAGCACCCGAGACCTGCAATTAACAAACCTATCAATCGTAGGTAATTCTAACCTAAAAAAACGACACAACTGACTCAAAATATATACAAACTTTACATGATAAATAGATGTATTTTACAATACATCACTCCCCCATTTTGTCAAAAAATGTACAACTTTTTAAATATATATTTAAAAAAAACCGGAGAGGGACCCCAAAGGTCACAATGGATGAGATCAAGCGGGTGCAAAGCCCGTTTATTATTAAGGTCAAACGGTAAACATTGACTTTTAGCAAGTTGACAAGGCAAACAAGTGCCCGGTTTAGGTAAAAGTGCGGAAATAGATAAACAACCAAGTTTTTGTAAATTAGCTATAGTATCAAAATGGACATGTCCCAAACGGGAATGCCAAACTTCAAAGGATGCTTTGGGTTTTAAGGATGCAACAAGAGCAAGACTTTTGGGTTGTAAAACGTAGAGACCATTTTCACATTGACCTTGGGCTAGGACCTATTTTGTGTGGCGATCCTGAACATAAAAAGAAGGGTAAGAAAATAAAACATCAACAAAATTGTCCCTTGTTAATTTACTAATGGACAGTAGGTTTTTGGTGAGATTGGGGACCACCAAAATATCATTTAATTTTATGTTCTTTGAGATGTATGAGTGACCCTTGTGTGTGACAGGGAGCGACTTACCGTTCCCAAACATAACCGATTGGTTACTGAAGTTGGAGAAGGGTTGGTGATGTTGTGAGTGGAATGTGTCAAGTGGTCAGTTGCACCCGTGTCCGCAATACCAATCGGGTGTGTTGGGTGAAACATGGCATTGCGAGAGAAACGCCCGTGCAAGGTTGTCTTTGGTGGGAATCGGTTGAGATGCAAAGGATGTGAGACTTGGGCAAACATTAGCATAGTGTCCGTCTTGGCGGCAAAGTTGACAGTGGGGAGGTCGACGACCACGACCCCGACCACCACGCCCACCGGGGCTGTTAGAGGCACGAGAAAAATGACCACCACATCCCCGAGTAGACCAGGGGTGGCAAGGCGATTGGCAAAAGCAACAGTCGGTGGGTTATTGCCATAGAGGGAACGAGCAAATAATTCATGGCCTTCGGCCCTAGCTAAGAGATCAGCAAATGAAGGGACGAGCCGGGTGAATGTCACACCCCGAATTTCCAACACAATCCCGGTGGGCCCGGTGGGGAGTATCGTGACGTAAGTTGATATCATCATAGTCAATAAACACAGAATAACACATCGGAAGTCTTGGAATAAAATTACTATTACAAACCAAAGTGTTCAAAGTTCAAAAATAATATACAGACGGTTGTAATAAAAAGATCCACAGGCGGATCATAAAATGTACAAATGATAAATGTTCAACAGACTTTAGGCAATCTAAGGATTTGCAAGATCCTCTTATATACCAAGCAGCTTCCAGCCTATTTCGTATAGTACCTGTCACTTTGTCTTTTGAAAATACGTAAGTTTACACTGGTAAATACAATTAACTGACACGTTTTGAAAACCATTCAAATTGGTTTAAGTGCACAAAGCACATGAAAATCTTTTATAACTTGGGACAATTAAGAATTTTAATCTTGTACACAGTTTTACATGTTTGCCAATACATATAGGGCCCAATATAGAAACCGAGACATGATTAACTGACACGCCACTTATAAACCCACAAAGGAGTTATCCCCAACTTGTGGGTAAAATATATTTTTAGCATTCGCACCTGTCAGGTGTATGCCTACACCCCGTGCTTAGTTCGTGGCCATTAGAAACTTAAATGAGCCAATGATATCCAGCACACGGTCGTTAACCCCCAATGTTTAAGTTATCAAACAAAATAGGTTAAAAAGGATTATGCAGATTTGATAGCCACAATCTGGCTAAGTGATCACATACCTGACCAAGCGGTAATAATTTACTATATCCCAAGCCCGTATAGGGAAAATAAGTTAAAAGTATTTACCTAAGCTATAACTCGATTCAAATGCAAGATATAAATAACTCAGTCGTATAATTCTCTAGACAAGTGTAGGTAGCTTTTACCGGAAGGCTCTTGTCACACCCCAACCGATGGCGGAAACATCGGAGTGAGACGAAATAGATTGCAAGAGACTTCATAACACTATTTGTGACAAGTATTTAAATAATAAGTTTTACATTTCATTTATAAACAGTCAATTACAAAGATTTGAAATAAATACAACATGAGTAGCGAAATACAATAAAATAAGAATACAAATTTAAAGTGTGTATCTAAGCATCCTACTAGATTCCATGCATCACCAACATCATTGCTAAACCTGCAACATGTTTTAAAAGTGTAGTTCAATACAAAAAGTATTGGCGAGCACACAAGTTTGGTGCGTACTATATAAGTATAAAAAATGATAAGGAACAATCCACATGACAAACCTAGTTATCAAGATTAATGTATAAACTGGCATGCGATTTACAAGTCAACCATCTGTTTACGCAAGTATGAATGAAATTTAACATGAACACTAGTCTACGGGCGGTGCGTTACTCCTATAGCGCTATACATGTTAAATGGAGGCTCGTATGAAGCTAATGACAAGTTCACCACATAAGTATGGTCCAGAAACACGAATCAAGCATAACAAATAGTAAGCATGTATTGGATTGTTTGTTCACGTATTTGCATAAGAATATGTATAATAAGTGTGTTTTGTATATAAAAACATGTTACACCCAAAAGTGTGAAAACGGTAAAATGGGTCAAGTATACTCACAAAGTTTGCATAAGCTATCCGATTATCGAATTGTTGATAAGCAATGAGTTTAGGAGACTAACGGTAGATTAAGGATTTAGAAAATTAAAACACAAGAACATATGTATACGAAAGTAATCTTCCTTTGACACCAAGTACTTGTTTTTGACACTATGAAACCTCAAGGGTTAATGTTTTCATGAGTAGTATACTCATTAGAATTGTAACAAGTCTTATGTCTTAGATGATGTTATTCTAACACTTTGACGAATGAACACAAGTTCATCATCAAGAGTTCGAATGTTGAATAGTATATATATAAGTATTATATGTATTATTATGTCCAATAGTCAAGCGTGAGGTAGAAGATTAAATCTTCATTTAGGTACCTCTAGGCATCATGGAAATCATGTAGGAGGTAGGAAGAACAAGCTTCCATTTAGGTACCTCTTATGGTTCACCACTACACTTGATGTAAAAACATATAAGGAGGGTCATGAACTATGAAATATACAAGAATACAAACAACTACACTATGAGAAATCATCAAGTAATGTGGGGATTCTATGTTGGACAACCCAAGTTAGTCCATAATCACACCTTCATCAAGCTTGAAGCTTGAACATCACTTGTGAGTTAAAAACCCCAAACAAAACAGAATATATGTGAAGTTTAACCTCTGATTTCATATGTCTCAGCCCCGTTTTTAATTCCAACTAACCATACAAGTGGTTATGCGCATAAGGACGTGGGTTTGAGTGAGTTAGACTCAAGTTTAAACAAGTATAAACAAAGTTTGATTCAAAACAAAACAAACAGTGAACTTTGGAGCCTATTTTTCAGAGTTCTAGTGACTTATTCACTGTGAAATACCCATGGAATCGAAGCTAAGGTCGATCCAAGTGTTCTGGAAAAAGAAAGAGCTCAAAAGGATAAGAAATGAGTGAGTTATGCTCACTTTAGTGGAGAAGGATGCTTTTGTCCTAACTTGAACTTGCAGCTATGATTTTGAGTGTTTGAGAGAGTTGTGAGGAGGTTTGTAAAGTGTTTAGGACTTGGATTAGTGTGGTATTTATAGGGGAAGGGTTGTGGGTAGTGGTTGTGGGTCATAAATGCAAGAAACGCACTTAAAACCAATCAAAACTCACCAAAATCGAGACCAATCCAAGGCTGTTAACGAGCTGGCTCTGGATCCACTATTCACACGGGCCACGTAGGGAACAGGGTTAGTTTACGTAGGCCGTGACAAGGGGGGAGGTAGAAGTTTCATTAAATTGCAATTTGGTCCCTGAAGTTTGTTAATTAGGGTTTTTAGGTGTTTCAAGGACTATTTTCACCATAAAAGCATAGTTTAAGAGCAAATCAAGTATGAGGAACATAAACCAAGTATAATTAAGCGTATGAAGGATGTATTTAAGTATTGTTTACGATCAAAACATGTTTTATGCATAAGTTTCACGTATTTACAATTTTAGCACGTAGTTTCCAAGAATTACGAATAAGCATAAATTGTTTCACGAAATTGAATGTATGAGCATGTATAAGGTATGTACAACATGTATTTAACAAAATACGAGTTTTATTTATGATCCAAGTCTCGTATTTTACAACGATTACAAGGAAAGAACGATTACAAGAATGCAAGATTTCTAAAAATAGAGTTTCAAGCAATGGTTTCTAAATATGGAAAGTAGGAAAACGCAGGGCGTTACCGTCTCCCCTCCTTTAGTAAATTTCGTCCCGAAATTTATTCAAGAGGTAGACTTGAAGAGTTTTGGTAAAAATTTGAGACTTGGAAATTTTGAAACGTTTTGAAAAGTACGAAACTTTGGGAGGATAGCAAAATAGCTTTGTAAGAGGATTTGTTTGGCTAAAATGGTTTTGAGGCATAAGCATGAGTCAAACATTGTAACACCTCAAAAATTTATGTCCAATATTATATCGACACGTGTCATGAGCTTTAAACGTGTAAAAGATCACTTTAGAGGGACTAAAGTTGACAAACAAGGAAAGTATGTGAATAAAAGGGTTCAAAGTGTCAACAATGGATAAATATACTTTACAATAGCCCTGCATAATGTTTATACCCTTAAACGAATGAATTATGGATCATACGAAGCTAATTGTGAAAGAAAGTGAGAGATTACAAACTACAGGGGTTAAATGTGTCAACATGTTTAAAGTGTACCTCTGAGTGACCTTTTAGCAAACTCGAAGCTTTGTAACGGTTAATTAAACTCACTGGAATAAGTGATAAAAATTTCATAAGGTTTCGATAAAGTATGAGAAAGTTATGATAATATTCGTATACGAGGGGTTAAAAGCGTCAATGTTGAAATTCAAGGCTTTACGGGTGATCACAAAGTTAACCAAGGACTTAACGGTGTTTAGTTATGCCTTGGAGCCCTTAAAAGTCAAGTTAGAGGGTTGAAATTGCAAGAAACAAAGTTAAAACCACGTTTGGAAGGACCAGGGACCTAAAATGCAAATATGGGAAAGTTGTGACCGGAGATCAGCCTTCACACGGCCCGCGTAAAGGCAAGCCAATCCTTACGCGGCCCGCCTAAGAGTGCCAGCGACCAGATTTGTTGACAGGTGCCTGTTTCAGCAAGTTTAACCGACTTGTGGAGCTTGTTTTTGATACCAGGGGCTTGTTTGATGGTTTAGAAGGGCCTAGGGACACTTGGGATGATCAGGAATCATCCCATAGACCTATTTGTCATGATCCTAAGTGATTAAACTCACTATATAAGAAACCCATTGTTGCAACAATTGAGCACCTCACTTGAAACTCTCACAACTTCAATTCTGGAGGTTCCTGGAGCTCAAGACCTGTTCCTAGAAGTCATTAGTCGTGCATAGGACTATTGTAAGCTTCCTTAACTTTCTTTAATTCAGTTTTACTTAGTTAATTAGCCTAAAGTCAAACCGTCGTAATTAGAGTTTGACTTCGTAATTAATCTTACTTTATCCAGTCAAATCTCAAATTGAAAGTACCTATGTGTGGGTAATTATGTGAGTAATAAACCCTTAAAAGGGCACTCTCTGATTCCCACTCTAACTAGGTCAATTGTCGGGTCAAAGCTAATTATAAAAAGTCAACAGAAAGCTTATTTTAGCATAAATGCATAATTAACAATGTTGAAGCCATACAACCTGTTTTATCACTAATATAACTTGGTAATTAATGTAAGAACATGTCTAAACATGTTCAACCCGACAATTTTCAATTTAAGCTCGGTTCGGAGCCGAAAGTCGCAAAAGTAGACTTTTGCTTTGACTTTCAGTTCTGACTCATTAGAGCATGGTTTAGAATTACCTTAGAGCTTTATTTGGACCAGGTTTCATATAAGTATAACTCTCTGAGATTATACAACTTGGTTCATTAGTTATTCGATTCATATGCATATTTCCGTTAAATGCTTAAATGTTGACCATGTCCCGGATATCCTTGGCATCATTCAAAGAAATGGCCACGACCTAAGCACGGGGTGTAGGCGTACACCTGACAGTTGCATTATGTAAAAACTGGTAATCCACTTAAAGGAATCAACCTTGTGGGCATTATACTTGTGGCGTGTCAGTTAATCTTGTCTGGCTCTACCAACCGGCCCTGACGGACGACAAATAAGTAAAACTGTATACAAGATTATTTTTAATAATTGTCCCAAGTTATAAAAGATATTTTTGCCTAAGTGCATTCAAATTAATTTTCAAACTCTTTTCAAAATGAGCAGTTAAGTTGTATTTACCAGTGTAAACTGGCGTATTTTCCAAAAAAGGCTAAGTGCAGGTACTATACGTAATAGGCTGGCTACTCCAAGCATCAATAATCAAGTCTCGCAAGCTCTAGATGTTAAAGTCTGTTGAACAATTTCCTTTTTCTTTCGATCCGCCTGTGGATCTGTTTCAACTATTTTGTGATACTTAATATTACAATTTATTCAGTTGAAATAAGTCTATCTTTTGCTTCCGCTATGCATTTAATTGTGTTGTTTGACTATGATGATATCAACTACGTCACGATACTCCCCACCGGTAACACGTGGAAATATCGGGGTGTGACAGGTTGGTATCAGAGCCAACACTGAGTGAATTAAACACTAACCTTTTTGTGTTTAATCTCAGTTACACAATTGCATGTTTCTCGATTCTCGAGTCTAGACAAAGAACTTAGGACTAATTCTAGTTCGTTTTATTTTGTCCTTTATTTGTTTCCTTGTTATTTTCTGTTTAGCCCCTGCATGGGCAAGTCTTTTCAGTTAGAAGTCCCGTTTAGGGCAACCATGTACTTGTCTAAATATTAGTGAAACGGTTAGATTTAAAATATCATTCCTTTTATAAGATCTACCATTATAACAAAATGGCAAAATCTAAAAAGAACAAGACCTAGCTCACGTGTCATCTTAAGACAGGGCCAAGATGGTAGTTCCTCAATTAGATTCAGATCCTTGTTAACATCTAAATTTAGGATTGTTCTGCGTCCATATTAAAAAGAATCTTAAAGGAAAAACCTAGTCTATATGTCGTTGCAGACATGGCCAAGATGGTAAAACCAATTCAAAAGATTCCAATCCTTGTTAACATCTGAAAACATGTTAACACTCTTGACAAAATGTGATTCGATAAAATCGCATAAGTCATCTCTAAATTGGGTTATTCCAATTTCCCTTAATTATATAATCATCCCTTAAGGATAAAGTGCCTACGGGCTATAATTAACGTCATTTGGGACTAAAGACAGTGGTGGCCTACAACTCCCTGTCAAGAAAAGGTAATGAACTATGATTCAACCTTAATACCTCGATTTTGTAAAATCCTGGTTTATAAATTAAATATGTCCATGTGACTAGGCTTTAGTGCTATTATTAAATTGTAATTAGGGATTATAATAAAGATCCTGAATATATGCATGCTTAACAAATTAACCAAAATAATTATTAAAGACAATGGTTAATAAATCGTCAAGAACGATAGTACTGTATAGGCTTCTAAATAAACCTTGTCATTTAATTTTCTTTTATGTAGCAATTAAAGCTACATGGCTAGGTCGGATGAGGTAAACAGTCATTCCTTGGAAAACCATGAGAATACTAAGATACATGTAACCGGTGCGAAACTGCAAGCATTAATAGATGATGCTGTTACAAAAGCTATAGAGCGGCAGTATAATGAATCTAGCGGGACTCGAAGCAGGACCCTATCCGCACCGCATTCCAAACCCAAGACTCATTCAGAGGCTCACAGCAAGCCACCCTCTAAGAAAGATGAACCAAAGAAAGATGATGATCGACACTCATCCAATCAACACAGTGTCCCATCCAAAAGGGTAGTATTGGATAATGAACCACGTACCAAGTCCTGTACTTACAAATATTTTGTCTCATGCGAACCCCGTGATTTCACTGGGGAGAAAGGGGAAATCGACTGTATGACTTGGTTAGATGAAATGGACACCGTGGTCGATATCAGCGGTTGTGCTGAAAGGGATGTGGTAAAGTATGTATCTCAATCATTTAAAGGGGAGGCACTGGCATGGTGGAAGTCTCTCATTCAAGCTGCTGGAAAGATCCCACTCTACAATCTGACATGGGATCAGTTTGTTGCTCTCATTAAGGAGAATTACCGCCCTCAACACGAGGTTGAGAGGATTGAATCAGACTTTTTATCATTGGTGATGAAGAATTTAGATTGTCAAGCTTACCTCACCAGTTTCAATACCCTGTCTAGGCTGGTTTCGTATCTAGTAACACCGGAACCCAAACGAATAGCTCGCTTCATTAGGGGTTTAGCCCCAGAAATCAAGGCCAGTGTTAAGGCATCTAAACCTGCTACTTTTAGGTCAGCAGCTGATCTATCTCTGTCTCTTACTTTGGACGCGGTCAGGCTGAGATCGCTTAAGAATTCGGAAGAAAGTAAGAGAAAGCGTGAGGACGATAACTCACGACGATCTGAGAAGAAGCATAAGGGTTACACGGACCACAAGAAGGAGTCTGGGTCCAACAAGGGTAATCAGCAGACAGAGGAAAAGCCAAAGTGCAAGACTTGCCAAAAACGCCACTTTGGAAAATGCAGGCTTGAGACCAAGTCTCAGTCAGGACCACCTGCATGTGGGTTATGCAAGTCTAAGGAGCACAAGATAGTAGACTGCAAGAAGATTAAGGATGCTACGTGCTACAACTGTAATGAAAAAGGGCACATTAAGACCAACTGCCCTAAATATGCTAAAAAGCCTGAGGTAGCAAAGAAGACCAATGCAAGGGTCTTCCGTATAGATGCACGAGAAGCTGTTCAGGACGATAATGTGATCACAGGTACCTTCCTCATAAATGATGTCTATGCAAGAGTACTTTTTGATTCAGGCGCTGATAAGTCGTTCGTAGATAATAAGTTTTGTGAATTGTTGAAATTGCCTGTTAAAACCTTAAGTGTGAAATATGAGGTGGAATTAGCTGATGGTACCTTAGAAACCGCCTCAACCGTGTTAGATGGATGTTTCATATCCATTAGGGACCACTCTTTTCCATTATCCCTACTTCCCTTGAAGTTAGCCGGTTTTGATATAGTTATAGGAATGGACTGGTTATCGCATAACCAAGCCCAGATCGTCTGCAACAAGAAGCAAGTGGTGATCAAGACTCCGTCTGGTGAGCCACTTACCATTCAGGGAGATACCCAGTATGGATTACCTGAGCAGGTGGCTATGCTCAAGGCATCCAGATGTCTGAAGAAGGGTTGTGTCATTTATATGGCACAGGTAACCATTGATGAGCAGAAGCCCAAGATTGAAGATATTCCAGTCAATTCTGAATACCCTGAAGTTTTCCCTGAAGAACTACCTGGTTTGCCACCAGATAGGCAAGTAGAATTCAGAATTGACATCATCCCTGGAGCAGCACCTGTTGCGAGAGCACCTTATAGGTTAGCACCAACAGAGATGAAGGAATTGAGGACGCAGCTAGATGATTTACTAGCCAAAGGTTTCATTAGACCTAGTTCGTCTCCTTGGGGAGCGCCAATCCTATTTGTCAAGAAGAAGGATGAGTCGATGCGTCTGTGCATCGATTACCGTGAGCTTAATAAGGTTACTATTAAAAATAGGTATCCTTTGCCCAGGATCGACGATCTGTTCGATCAATTGCAAGGGGCAAGCTACTTTTCTAAGATCGATTTGAGGTCAGGCTATCATCAATTGAAGGTTAAAGATGAAGATGTGCACAAGACTGCATTTAGGACTCGTTATGGTCATTACGAGTTCCTAGTGATGCCTTTTGGGCTCACTAATGCACCTGCCGCGTTCATGGATCTCATGAATTGCGTCTGCAATCCTTACTTGGATAAATTTGTCATCGTCTTCATCGATGACATTCTCATCTACTCGAAGAGCCAAGCTGACCACGAGAAGCATCTCCGTTGCATTCTGAAACTGCTTCATCAAGAAAAGCTCTGTGCCAAATTTTCAAAGTGTGAATTTTGGCTTCGTGAAGTCCAATTCCTTGGACATGTTGTTAGTGAGCGTGGTATCCAAGTAGATCCCGCTAAAATTGAAGCTATTATGAACTGGCAAGAGCCAAAGACGCCTACGGAGATTCGCAACTTTCTAGGACTGGCAGGATACTATAGGCGATTTATTGAAAACTTCTCAAGAATTGCAGCACCCCTGACTCTACTCACCCGCAAGAATAGCAAGTTTGACTGGGGGCCTAAGCAGCAAGAATCTTTTGATATTTTAAAGCAGAAGTTGAGTAACGCTCCAGTACTGACGTTGCTAGATGCAATTGATGAATTTATAGTTTATTGTGATGCATCGCACACAGGTATGGGATGTGTGCTTATACAGAAAGGCAAAGTTATTGCCTACGCTTCTCTACAATTAAAAGTGCATGAAAAGAATTACACCACCCATGACTTGGAGTTGGGTGCCGTTGTATTTGCACTAAAACTGTGGAGGCATTACTTGTATGGTACCAAGTGCGTGATCTATTCAGATCACAAGAGCCTTCAACACTTGTTCAATCAGAAAGATTTGAACATGAGGCAGCGACGATGGATGGAAACTTTGAATGATTATGACTATGAGATAAGATACCATCCTGGCAAGGCGAATGTGGTCGCCGATGCCTTAAGTAGAAAGGAAAGGGTGAAGCCTATAAGAATCAATGCCAAGAGCATTGAATTAAGGAATAGTTTGAATGAAAGATTATTAGCTGCGCAGAAAGAAGCTGTATTAGAAGCTAACTATCCTGATGAAAAGCTAGGAGTAACTGAAGAACAGTTATCCTATGGCAAGGACGGAATCCTGAGACTAAATGGACGAATATGGGTTCCAGTGTATGGAGGACTTCGGGATGTCATCCTCCAGGAAGCCCATAGTGGAAAATTTTTGGTGGATAGGCTTGAAGAATTCTATAGCTACCATGTCCCGGATATCCTTGGCATCATTCAAAGAAATGGCCACGACCTAAGCACGGGGTGTAGGCGTACACCTGACAGTTGCATTATGTAAAAACCGGTAATCCACTTAAAGGAATCAACCTTGTGGGCATTATACCTGTGGCGTGTCAGTTAATCTTGTCCGGCTCTACCAACCGGCCCTGACAGACGACAAATAAGTAAAACTGTATACAAGATTATTTTTAATAATTTTCCCAAGTTATAAAAGATATTTTTGCCTAAGTGCATTCAAATTAATTTTCAAACTCTTTTCAAAATGATTCAGTTAAGTTGTATTTACCAGTGTAAACTAACATATTTTCCAAAAAAGACTAAGTGCAGGTACTATACGTAATAGGCTGGCTACTCCAAGCATCAATAATCAAGTCTCGCAAGCTCTAGATGTTAAAGTCTGTTGAACAATTTCCTTTTTCTTTCGATCCGCCTATGGATCTGTTTCAACTATTTTGTGATACTTAATATTACAATTTATTCAGTTGAAATAAGTCTATCTTTTGCTTCCGCTGTGCATTTAATTATGTTGTCTGACTATGATGATATCAACTACGTCACGATACTCCCCACCGGGCCCACCGGTAATACGTGAAAATATCGGGGTGTGACAAACGTGTATAGGTAAGACGATTTTGAATGGTTAAATTTGGAGTTGTTTTACAAATGTATTGTATTTACGAAGGAGACCTTTATAAAACAGTTTGTAATCATTACGAGTGAGGTAGGTTGTATAGGAAGTTTTAAGGGTAGTATAAAACCACATATTCATAAAGATTGCTTTTCGAGTGGAACGAGAAAATTTGGTAAAATAAAGTATTAACGGCCTACTAAATACGTTTACACAAGAATAAAGAATAGAAAGACAGTTTTAAAGGTAATGAGATAAGTTAGGATTCGAATGTTTAAACAAGCTTGATTGTGAATGAGGTTTGTATGAAAGAGAAGGATAATGGAGAATAATAGGAGTATGGAAGTGAACGATTGACTCTTTAAAGAATGCAAGCATAAGAATAGCCTAAGTGTTGGATAAATGAAAACGATGTGTTAAGAATGAGGTCTCGTCATGGATAATCGGATATAATGCATTCGTGAGTTGTCTAAAGTTTGTATTAGGTCCAAAGGTGTGCAAAGCACTGAATTTCTCATGGCACGTTTTACAAAAGTTTAGTAACACGGTGAAAACACTTATATATATGAAGTACCAGCGGCGTATCCACCATGTTTGACCACATTACATCCGTTTCGTATTCGGTGTCATGTTACGTTCCGTGTCTTACCATACACAGTAGTACACTCTATGGTTCTCATACGCCTATCACTATAATCTCGTGTGCACCCGCGATTATTTTGATCGTCGCATGATCCGCATTGCTTGTACCAGTTGTGTATGAATCAGGGTATACATAAAAAAATAAGAATGTGTACGTATAAGAATATAGTATGTAAGCAAGTCCATGCTTAAGTATGTATGGGACCCACGTAAGCGAATCCCTCAGATTCCGCTCACGACGGGTACAAATGTATGAATCATGAGTATATATGAAAGTATGAGCATAAATATAAGTATAGGTATGAGCATAGACATAAAACGTATGAGTATACGTATAAGCATGAAACGTATGAATATAAGTATAAGCATGAAACGTATGAGTATAAGTAAAAGCATGAAACGGATGAGTATAAGTAAAAGCATGAAACGTATGAGTATAAGTGTAGGTACGAATAATAAAATTACGTATATAGTGTGCGTTGGAGCATAACGAATTTGGGCATATAAAATGCTTGAGAAATTTGAATATGTAAAACGAATTATATAAGCGAGTTAGTCGCGAGGTATAGATTAAAACGTGTATGATGATTTACATGTATCGTTGTTTAAGCGAAACGTTGAGTTTATTGAATCAAAAGTAGCTTGAGTTTGATTTGGAAGGTAGAATATAGTTTGTAAATGTAAAGGAACATAAAGTACTCACTGGTTATACATAACGTATTTTGTAATGGTTGAAATGCTACTTTTTTTTTAAAAGGGAGTTTACGTATGTTGAAGATTGTCGGTCCCCATGAAGTCTTCTAGCCCACGTGTTTTGAAATTTGAATGACGAATTAAGCGGTGTAGAAAAGGTTTTTGAAAATAACGGGTTTGTTTCATTTGCATCAAAACAAGAAATTTTGAACTTTGAAGGTTCTTGTGAAAACGTCGTCCCCTAGAGAAGAACTTTAGTAAAAGGACTTAGTGATTGTTGTTTTTTTTAAATAATTTTAACAAATGATTTATTGATGTTGGAAAGCGTCTTTGGTAAAACGGTCGTATAATATCTATAGTATCCTACAAGTATGTGAGAAGGTTGGTCTGGATTCCGTTTGAGAATGGAAGTCCTTAGTATGGTGATATAACGTGAGTGTCTGTTTTAGTGGTTAAGTCGAATATGAAGTTCTTGGGCAAGAGATTCATTGGACCGATTAAATTGATATGTAGCATTTCGTAAGGTTTTGAAATTTGGGAAATAAAACGTTTTAAGACATGATTAAGAATCTCGTGTATATGAGTTGACTGAAAATGGATTATAGGATAGAAAGTACGCTTGATAAAACAATGTATTTTGAAATCGGTATAAGTAGGTATTTTGAATAATGATAAACAATTTAGGTATAAAATATGATCGAGTTTGCATAATAAGATATTTTAAAGGAAAGTTTTGGTAATGATCACCTAGGTAAGGGAATCACCCCTAACTCGTTGGTGAGGTCGTTTTAAGAAAGAGGGAGTGGAGTTAATCGTCAAGGTAAGGAAATCACTCCTATCTCGATGATATGTCTCCATTTGATGTTACAAAGAATGTAAACAAAATTGAGTGACATTTTGAAATCATGCATATGTATAAATGTAGGAAAGAGATTTAGTATAAGATAAATAATAGAGACGCATGTTTGATTAAAATTTGGATGGTTCGAAAACGGAACTTTGACTAACCAAAGTAGTAGAAAAGTCTTTCGAATTCGAGGAGCATGCTTTGGCCTAATAGGTGGAATACTCTCGCCGACAAGTCGGTTAACGGTATTTACCCTTCCGGTTACTACATGTCCCAAATCAATCGAAATTTCGAGACTTGGCGGGATTTATGAAAATCAAGGAGTGGAACTAGTCGACAAGGTGCGGGTTTCACCCATAACTTGGCGATTTCGTATCCTAAGTGTGGTTGGTACTTGTCGGGTCAAAATTTAATTTAAACACTTTGACGAGGGTCCACTAGAATTTGAAATTTGAATTTCTCCATCGAGGTGAGGATCTCACTCCTAACTTGATGGTGAATTTCATGTAAAAAGGAAAGGTAGATTGAGAATCGTTCACCAAACTGTGGGTTTCACGCCTATTTTGATGAAGTTGTCTCGTTTGTATGATACGAGTGTTTGTGAATTTAGAATAGTCGAGTAAAATGTATGAGGAAAAACGTATATTGAAGATTAAACAAACAAGTATAAACATGTCAAGAATGGCACATAAAGAATGACATATTAAAACAAGTATTAACACATAATAAAACATGTATTAACACATAAGAATAGCATGTCAAGTATGATACATAAGGATAAAAATGACATATATGTTTAAAAGGCTCAAAGAGAATAAATAAGAAACACATAAAGTGGCATACATGTAGTTTCAAACAAAACATAAGAATAAGGCTCTAAAAGTATAGACTAGGTAAAAGCATTCCTACTTTTCCTAATTCCCTATAGTTATGGCTCTGATACCAATCTGTCACACCCAACCGATGGCGGAAACATCGGAGTGAGACGAAATAGATTGCAAGAGACTTCATAACACTATTTGTGACAAGTATTTAAATAATAAGTTTTCCATTTCATTTATAAACAATCAATTACAAAGATTTGAAATAAATACAACATGAGTAGCGAAATACAATACAATAAGAATACAAATTTAAAGTGTGTATCTAAGCATCCTACTAGATTCCATGCATCACCAACATCATTGCTAAACCTGCAACATGTTTTAAAAGTGTAGTTCAATAACAAAAGTATTGGCGAGCATACAAGTTTGGTGCGTACTATATAAGTATAAAAATGATAAGGAACAATCCACATGGCAAACCTAGTTATCAAGATTAACGTACAAACTGGCATGCGATTTACAAGTCAACCCTCTGTTTACGCAAGTATGAATGAAATTTAACATGACCACTAGTCTACGGGTGGTTCGTTACTCCTATAGCGCTATACATGTTAAATGGAGGCTCGTACGAAGCTAATGACAAGTTCACCACATCAGTATGGTCCAGAAACACGAATCAAGCATAACAAATAGTAAAAATGTATTGGATTGTTTGTTCACGTATTTGCATAAGAATATGTATAATAAGTGTGTTTTGTATATAAAAACATGTTACACCCAAAAGTGTGAAAACGGTAAAATGGGTCAAGTATACTCACAAAGTTTGCATAAGCTTTCCGATTATCCAATTATTGACGAGCAATGAGTTTAGGAGATTAACGGTAGATTAAGGATTTAGGAAATTAAAACACAAGAACATATGTATACGAAAGTAATCATCCTTTAACACCAAGTACTTGTTTTTGACACTATGAAACCTCAAGGGTTAATGTTTTCATGAGTAGTATACTCATTAAAATCGTAACAAGTCTTATGACTTAGATGATGTTATTCTAACACTTTGACGAATGAACACAAGTTCATCATCAAGAGTTCGAATGTTGAATAGTATATATATATAAGTATTATTATGTCCAATAGTCAAGCATGAGGTAGAAGATTAAATCTTCATTTAGGTACCTCTAGGTATCATGGAAATCATGTAGGAGGTAGGAAGAACAAGCTTCCATTTAGGTACCTCTTATGGTTCACCACTACACTTGATGTAAAAACATACAAGGAGGGTAATGAACTATGAAATATACAAGAATACAAACAACTACACTATGAGAAATCATCAAGTAATGTGGGGATTCTATGTTGGACAACCTAAGTTAGTCCATAATCACACCTTCATCAAGCTTGAAGCTTGAACATCACTTGTGAGTTAAAAACCCCAAACAAAACAGAATATATGTGAGGTTTAACCTCTGATTTCATATGTCTCAGCCTTGTTTTTAAGCCCAACTAACCATACAAGTGGTTATGCGCATAAGGACGTGGGTTTGAGTGAGTTAGACTCAAGTTTAAACAAGTATAAACAAAGTTTGATTCAAAACAAAACGAACAGTGAACTTTGGAGCCTATTTTCCGGAGTTCCAGGGACTTATTCACTGTGAAATACCCATGGAATCGAAGCTAAGGTCGATCCAAGTGTTCTGGAAAAAGAAAGAGCTCAAAAGGATTAGAAATGAGTGAGTTATGCTCACTTTAGTTGAGAAGGATGCTTCTGTCCGAACTTGAACTTGCAGCTATGATTTTGAGTGTTTGAGAGAGTTGTGAGGAGGTTTGTAAAGTGTTTCGGACTTGGATTAGTGTGGTGTTTATAGGGGAAGGGTTGTGGGTAGTGGTTGTGGGTCATAAATGCAAGAAACACACTTAAAACCAATCAAAACTTTCCAAAATCGTGACCAATCCAAGGCTGTTTGTAACAACCCTCAGTAAAACCGACATTCTCAAATTATTTCCGACACCCTATTATATTTTAAAATATCTTAATATGTCTTTAAATACACCCCGTATGTGAAAACCGAGCCCGAAATATAGTATAGCATTAAAAATAAAATTTAAAACTTGAATATTAAGCTGAGGCGGGCCACGTAGGACCCACCTCAATCTTCACGCGGGCGGTATCAAGGCTCAAAACTGACTTTGTTGATTTCTTAAGTTAAGGCGGGCCGCGTAAGACCTCGTTTAAGCTAACGCGGGCCGCGTAAGATCAACAACGCAACGACACCAGAGGCCGACACGTGTCGACATCGTGGCGAAGCTAGGCGATGACCCGGATCACCTAAACCCTACCCGGGCTACGACGCGGGCAGCGTAAGCCCTGTCTTTGTTTTACGCGGGCCACGAGAGGACGAGATATCAGCACTATATAAGCAGGCAATCGGATTTCATTTCAACTCGTTCATTTTCTTTTCTGTATCTCGAATTCTCACATTATAGGCATAATTTTCAAGTATAATACCCCCTAATTAGCAAGGTTCTGCTCCGTTGTAAGTTTTATAAACCCAGTTTCGTAATAGATACGCTGCCCGATTGATTTAGGGTTCCGTAATAACTGTCGTGGTTCTGCCCGACGTAGTTGTTGGAATGTCGTCTCGGGGAGGGTATCATTAATATTTTCAAAGGGTTATGATACTAACCAATGTACATTTGTATAAATTATAGATTATATCCATGAAACCCTTACGCGAAGTCTAAGATAGCAATGTAAGTTTATCCTCTTTTTGTTAACCTTTTTGTAATATTTTACAAAACCTTAATTGTTTTACAATGTGATTAAGCGGTGATTGAGTCTTTGTAATTCTTCAATTACTGCCGGTATGTTGGGGTTTTGTATACAAAATTTACTACACTGTGAGTAGTAAGTCGGGATGACAATACGTTACCATTGGACAATGAGTTAGCCAATGTGTAATATGACCCACAAGTCAGGTTTGACAGTACTAAAAGGAGTAATTGTGTAGAAATAAACAATGTGATTGCTCTCAATACTGTTTTAATTGATAAAATGTTTCTTGATTAAACTGGGATTCACTCACCAGTATTTCCCACTAACAAATGTTTTTAAAACGCGTTTCAGGTAACACAATGTGACAACCAATTAGTAAAAAGCCAGCTGGAGAGCACTGAAGGCTTGGGAAAAATGTGGCTATAAAAGTTACCTAAAAGACGATGTTTTAAATTCAATAAAATAGGGTTTATCCCTATAAACGTATTGTAATAAGAAACTTGGGTTTTGCCATGTGATTATTAATATTAAATATGGTGGTTTTAGTCTGATAAACATTTCCTAACTACGGTCCTGATGTAATTTCCGCTGCCAAATTAACAAGCTGATACCACCGAAATTCTGAGTTCGCGTCCGCCCGTTCCCGGGGATCGGGGATCGGGGGTTGTGACAGGAGGTGGTATCAGAGCCTAGCCACTGGTCTAAGCCAAAGAAGTGTTCTGCTGACACTTAAATTCTAAATTTTGTGTTAGGAAATAAATTACGGAAATACGTGCATAACTGTATTTATTTGTTATGTGTTATTTGACTATTTGTTAGTTTACAGTATGAGTGATCAAGGACCCTCAGACATGTGTCGTCAGTTGTCTGATTCACCTAGGAGTGAAGGTACCTCATCACAGCCTGCCCTTTCTGGGTATTCTGCTGATCAGGAAGAAGGGATGTTTGCCTTTAAAGCTCAGTCAGAAGAGCCATTCCCTCATAAGAAACGAGGATGGTTCAGTAAGGAAGCCTTTGCACGTAGGAAAAGAATGCGAAAGTTGCAACAGCAAAGAGTTTTAGCAGCTGCTAAGCGAAAGACAGATGCCCATACACAGGATATGCTTAATAGAAGCCTAGCCAATTTCCATATCCTAGCTACAACTGCTGCTGACCCAAGTCTGGAACAACTAGTAGCCCCACAACCACAAATCCCAGACCAACCCATGGAGATAGAAAACCCTGAAAACCAAGTGGAGATGCATGACTTCAACCCAGAGGAAATCCCTAGGGTACCTGCACCAAACCCTCTAGGCCCAAATTACGACCCCTGGTGGGACGATAATAGGGACTTTGTGCAACGTTACCCGATACATGAAGACACACCCATACAGAACATAGGAGCCTATCCAGGTATGGACCCTTTAGATCCCTATTACCATGATGAATATATTAGGGAGATCTTAGAAGATCCTTACCGATTTCAGGCACTTTCACCCCCATATAAGGAACCCGCACCCCAGATTCCGAACCCAGTCCTAGAACCTGCACCCCCAATGAGTGCAGAAAACGTGCAAGAACTTAGGACTTTTGGAGATGAAATTTTAGAAAGCAGTGAGAGAATGAGACAGGTGGGAGAGCGTCTCGTAGGGAAATACGATGAACGTAATATGGATTTTTGGATAAATCCATATCCGTGATGTGATAGAGGAGACGGTAATAGTAAAAATAATAAAATATAATAAAATAAAAATAAAATAAAATATGTGTGTACGGATGCCTATTACTATTAGTGTGATTCTATTTCTGTTGGTATTGTAATTTTTATTTCAGTACTAGAATGTAATAGATGCATAATAGTATATGAAAATAGAGTAAAAGTCGCAATGATCGACGTTTTTGGCTAGATTGCGTATCATGTGATTAACTATATTAAATATTATCTTGTGATATTAATATGGGATAAATGTTTAAAATTCAGATGGCCGATGAAGGAAATCAAGGAAATCTGAATAACGATAACCAGAGTAACATTAACGTGGTTAATGAGAATCCGAGCATCAATAACAATGGAAACCAAATGGATAATAGTGCCGTTCAACACATAGTGGCGCAAGGAATCATAGATGCCATGCCATTTATTATTCAAACTATTCAAGAAGCGAATAATAAAAGTAAACATAGCAGTAAGCGACCAATAGAACCAGAACACAGCATAAACAATGGCCCTGTACTTCAAGTGCCCATTCCCAAAAGAAGAAGAACCATGTCTTATGGTTGTTCTTATAAGGAATTCTGGTCTTGTAAACCGATAGAGTTCTCGGGTAATGAAGAACCTATTGCAGCTCTACGCTGGATAGAAAAGACTGAGGCAGTCTTAAGAATAAGCAAGTGTGCTGAAGAAGATAAAATAATGTTTGCTTCTAATTTGTTTAAGAACTCAGCTTTAGAATGGTGGAACACTATCCTCCAGTCAAAAGGAAGTGATAGGGTATACAATATGGAATGGGAAGAATTTAGGAACATGGTAGAAAGGAAATTCTGCCCTCCTAATGAAAAAGAACAAATAGCAAACAAATTCCTAAACCTTAGGATGAATGGAGTGGATAGTAAGGGGTACACCAAGTTATTCTTTGAATATGCTAGAATAGTACCAACTCTTGCTTCACCAGAACCAGTATTAATCTCTCGTTATATTTGGGGATTAATTGGAGAGATTAGACATGTAGTCAAGGCAGCTAGACCTCAAACCATAGAAGAAGCTGTAGAACTAACCAATACCTTGACAGATGAACTAGTCCGTACTAGAGAAGAAGACCAGAGGAAAAACCTAGCCCAAAGGCTTACTTAAGAATTCCATTCTGGGAATTACAACCGTAGGAATATGGGTTCTACCTCTGCACCTTTCTGCAAGGTCTGCAAGAAAAAGCATTCGGGAAAATGCTCCACTCTTTGCAATTATTGCAAGATGCCAGGGCATAAGGAAGAAAATTGCAGGAAGAAATCCAGTAATGGATTATGCTACAACTGTGGAGAAAAAGGTCATATCAGACCAAACTGTCCAAAACTAGCCCCAGCTGCAAACAACAAGAACACTAAAAATGCTAGAGCATTTGTTCTAACTGCAGATGAAGCCAAGATGATTCCAGATGTCATAGCTGGTACGTTTTTAGTTAATGATGTTTTTGCTAAAGTATTATTTGACTCTGGTGCAAACCAAAGTTTTATTAATACATCATTTTGCAAATTTCTAAATCAGTCATTAACTAAACTACCACAAGAATGTTTAGTAGAGACAGCTAATGGAGAAACCGTTAGAATTTCTGAAATCTTGCAGGGAGCAAGAATAGAAATTTTAAATCAGAAATTTATTGCAAATCTTTATCCCATGAATCTGGCAGGATTTGATGTTGTTTTAGGAATGGATTGGTTAATAACCAATAGAGCCAGTATTTTATGTGATCAAAAGTCAATTCAAGTAAATTCACCAAAAGGTGAAAAGATCACAATTAAAGGAGATAGATCATCTAGATCCACAAAATTTATCTCTGTGATGAAAACTGCAAGTTATATAAGAAAAGGTTCTATAGTGTATTTGATTTCTATAATCACTAACACTGAAGGAAAGGATTTAAAAGATATTCCAGTAGTATCTCAGTTTTCAGATGTATTTCCAAAAGAATTGCCAGGGCAACCTCCAGATAGAGAAGTTGAATTCAGGATCCATTTGATACCAAGAACTGCACCGATTGCCAAAGCACCTTACCGTTTGGCACCCGCAGAAATGCAGGAACTGAAGAAACAATTAGACGAATTGTTGGAAAAAGGATTCATACAGCCAAGTTCATCGCCGTGGGGAGCACCAATCTTATTTGTTAAAAAGAAGGACGGATCAATGCGTATGTGCATTGACTACCGTGAATTAAACAAGGTCACGATTAAGAACCGGTACCCATTACCAAGAATCGATGATCTGTTTGATCAACTGGAAGGAGCTCGATTTTTCTCTAAAATCGATTTAAGGTCAGGATATCATCAATTAATGGTACAGGAAGAGGTCATTCCTAAAACCACATTCAGAACAAGGTATGGCCATTATGAATTTACTGTCATGCCATTTGGTTTAACCAATGCCCCAGCTGCATTTATGGACATGATGAACCGAATATGTAAGCCATATTTGGATAAATTCATAATCGTCTTTATAGATGATATTCTCATTTACTCTAAGAATAAAGAGGATCATGCAAAGCATTTGCACGCACTTTTAAGTTTATTAAGAAAAGAAAAGCTTTATGCTAAATTTTCTAAGTGTGAATTTTGGTTAGAACAGGTACAATTTCTCGGACACCTAGTCAATCATGAAGGAATTCATGTGGATCCCACAAAGATTGAGGCAATTACCAAATGGAAAACCCTTGAGTCACCAACTGAGGTTAGAAGTTTCTTAGGATTAGCCGGGTATTATAGAAAATTTATTAAAGATTTTTCTAGAATAGTCGTTCCTTTAACTAAGCTAACCTGTAAATCTGTTAAGTTTGAATGGGGATTAAAACAAGAAGAAGCCTTTAGAATCCTTAAGCAAAGATTAACCCATACACCCATACTAGCATTACCCGAAGGAGCTGAAGACTTCGTAGTACATTGTAACGCTTCTAAATTAGGCTATGGATGTGTATTAATGCAACGTCAAAAGGTTATAGCTTACGCATCTAGACAACTAAAGAATCATGAAGAGAATTATTCAACCCATGATCTAGAATTAGGAGCTATAATTTTTGCTCTTAAGATTTGGAGACATTACCTTTATGGTAGGAAGTTTACCGTATTCACTGATCATAAGAGTTTAAGGTATATTTTCAAGCAAAAGGAGTTGAATATGAGACAACGACGCTGGATGGAGATGCTTAGTGATTATGATTGTGATATCCAGTATCATGAAGGAAAAGCAAATGTAGTAGCAGATGCTTTAAGCCGAAAGTATCATGAAAAGCCAAAAAGGGTACGTTCTCTTAAATTAAATCTGCAAGTAGATTTAAATGATCAAATAAGAGAAGCACAAGAATCAGTAATCAAGGATGATACTGAAAAATTAAAAGGTATGCTAAAAGAATTAGAACAAGGAACAAATGGAATTTGGAGATTCCATGAAAAGAGAATGTGGATACCTAAATTAGGAAACCTACGTTATCGTATTTTAGAAGAAGCCCATAAGTCTAAATATATGATGCATCCAGGAAATGATAAAATGCACCAGGATTTAAGGAAAAATTTCTGGTGGATAGGAATGAAAAAGGACATAGCAGCCTATGTTTCTAAATGTTTAACCTGTTCACAAGTTAAAGCTGAACACCAGAAACCCTCAGGATTTCTACAACAGTTAGAAATGCCAGTTTGGAAATGGGAATTAATAACAATGGATTTTGTTACTAAATTACCCAAAACAAAGAAAGGCAGTGATACAATCTGGGTGATTGTAGATAGGCTAACCAAGTCAGTTCATTTTTTACCTATGAAAGAAACTTTCAGTATGGAACAGTTAGCTAAATTGTATGTAAATGAAATTGTTTCTTTACATGGAATTCCTTTATCAATTGTTTCTGATAGGGATAGTCGATTTACCTCTCATTTTTGGTCAAGTTTCCAAAAGGCAATGGGAACCAAGTTAAAATTGAGCACAGCTTATCATCCTCAAATGGATGGACAAAGTGAAAGGACAATTCAAACAATGGAGGATATGTTTAGAGTTTGTGTAATTGATTTCGGAGGTAATTGGGATGATCATTTACCTTTAATAGAATTTTCTTATAACAATAGTTATCACACAAGTATCAATGCTGCACCATTTGAAGCACTTTATGGACGAAAGTGCCGAACCCCAGTCTGTTGGGCAGAAATTGGGGAAAAGCAACTATCTGGGCCCGAGATAGTGCAAGAAACAACTCACAAAATTATTCAAGTCAAGGAACGACTGAAAGCAGCTCGTGATCGACAAAAGAGTTATGCTGATAACCGACACAAGCCATTGGAATTTCAAACAGGAGATAAAGTATTGTTAAAAGTCTCTCCTTAGAAAGGAGTAGTAAGATTCATCAAACGGGGAAAGCTAAGTCCCAGATATATTGGACCTTTTGAGATTATTAAAAGAATAGGACATGTAGTCTATCAGCTACAACTGCCAGAGGAAATGGCAGGGATACATAATGTATTTCATGTATCAAACCTCAAAAAGTGTTTAGCTGATGAGTCACTGATAGTACCTCTTAAGGATATAGAGGTAAATGAACAACTCAAGTTTGTAGAAAGACCTCTACAAATTGAAGACAGGAAAGTCAAGAACCTCAAGCATAAGAGACTAGTTCTGGTCAAAGTAAAGTGGGAATCCAAAAGAGGACCTGAGTACACATGGGAGCTTGAATCGGAAATGCAAAAGAAATATCCGCACTTATTCCAGTAGATCTCGAGGACGAGCTCTAAAACAAGGCAGGGAGAATGTAACAACCCTCGGTAAAACCGGCACTCTCAAATTATTTTCGACACCCTATTATATTTTAAAATATCTTAATATGTCTTTAAATACACCCCGTATGTGAAAACCGAGCCCGAAATATAGTATAGCATTAAAAATAAAATTTAAAACTTGAATATTAAGCTGAGGCGGGCCACGTAGGACCCACCTCAATCTTCACGCGGGCGGTATCAAGGCTCAAAACTAACTTGGTTGATTTCTTAAGTTAAGGCGGGCCGCGTAAGACCTCGTTTAAGCTAACGCGGACCGCGTAAGATCAACAACGCAGCGACACCAGAGGCCGACACGTGTCGACATCGTGGCGAAGCTAGGCGATGACCCGGATCACCTAAACCCTACCCGGGCTACGACGCAGGCCGCGTAAGCCCTGTCTTTGTTTTACGCGGGCCGCGAGAGGACGAGATATCAACACTATATAAGCAGGCCATCAGATTTCATTTCAACTCGTTCATTTTCTTTTCTGTATCTCGAATTCTCACATTATAGGCATAATTTTCAAGTATAATACCCCCTAATTAGCAAGGTTCGGCTCCGTTGTAAGTATT
Source organism: Helianthus tuberosus (assembly GCA_030545235.1). NCBI lineage: Eukaryota > Viridiplantae > Streptophyta > Magnoliopsida > Asterales > Asteraceae > Helianthus > Helianthus tuberosus. The sequence goes on along the minus strand of CM060357.1, from coordinate 35,325,191 downwards.
ATAACCCCAGTTTCATAATAGATACGCTGCCCGATTGATTTAGGGTTCCGTAATAACTGTCGTGGTTCTGCCCGACGTAGTTGTTGGAATGCCGTCTCGGGGAGGGTATTATTAATATTTTCAAAGGGTTATGATACTAACCAATGTACATTTGTATAAATTATAGATTATATCCAGGAAACCCTTACGCGAAGTCTAAGATAGCAATGTGAGTTTATCCTCCTTTTGTTAACCTTTTTGTAATATTTTACAAAACCTTAATTGTTTTACAATGTGATTAAGCGGTGATTGAGTCTTTGTAATTCTTCAATTACTGCCGGTATGTTGGGGTTTTGTATACAAAATTTACTACACTGTGAGTAGTAAGTCAGGATGACAATACGTTACCATTGGATAATGAGTTAGCCAATGTGTAATATGACCCACAAGTCAGGTTTGACAGTACTAAAAGGAGTAATTGTGTAGAAATAAACAATGTGATCACTCTCAATACTGTTTTAATTGATAAAATGTTTCTTGATTAAACTGGGATTCACTCACCAGTATTTCCCACTGACAAATGTTTTTAAAACGCATTTCAGGTAACACAATGTGACAGCCAATTAGTAAAAAGCCAGCTAGAGAGCACTGAAGGCTTGGGAAAAATGTGGCTATAAAAGTTACCTAAAAGACGATGTTTTAAATTCAATAAAATAGGGTTTATCCCTATAAACGTATTGTAATAAGAAACTTGGGTTTTTCCATGTGATTATTAATATTAAATATGGTGGTTTTACTCTGATAAACATTTCCTAACTACGATTCTGATGTAATTTCCGCTGCCAAATTAACAAGCTGATACCACCGAAATTCTGAGTTCGCGTCCGCCCGTTCCCGGGGATCAGAGATCGGGGGTTGCGACACTGTTAACGAGCTGGCTCCGGATCCACTGTTCACGCGGGCCGCGTAGGGAACAGGGTTAGTTTACGTGGGCCATGACAAGGGGGGAGGCTGAAGTTTCATTAAATTGCAATTTGGTCCCTGAAGTTTGTTAATTAGGGTTTTTAGGTGTTTCAGGGACTATTTTCACCATAAAAGCATAGTTTAAGAGCAAATCAAGTATGAGGAACATAAACCAAGTATAATTAAGCGTATGAAGGACGTATTTAAGTATCGTTTATGATCAAAACATGTTTTATGCATAAGTTTCACGTATTTACAATTTTAGCACGTAGTTTCCAAGAATTACGAATAAGCATAAATTGTTTCACGAAATTGAATGTATGAGCATGTATAAGGTATGTACAACATTTATTTAACAAAATACGAGTTTTATTTATGATCCAAGTCTCGGATTTTACAACGATTACAAGGAAAGAACGATTACAAGAACACAAGATTTCCAAAAAATAGAGTTTCAAGCAATGGTTTCTAGATATGGAAAGTATGAAAACACAGGGCGTTACAGCTCTAATCTGGAATGATGGTAATATTAACCGATTAGAATGCTAACGGGTCCTATTTAAGTCATAGACTTAGACCGGCTAGCTTAAAGAATGAAAAACGGTACAATACGCTTGATTAAGCGATTACCAAAATAGAATGTAGTTTAAACCCAACAAGTATAAAGACTTGCATAATATGGGTAACTAATTACATTCTGGAAATTGAAGTTTAAATGATAAGGTTAAACTTGTTTCGGTGAACTTATGTAAACTAGTTACATAAGTCGAACCGTACGCGTATAAGTATTAACGGGTGACCGGATGAGTCATATACAAGTTCCATATGTTATTATACTTAAAACATGTTATATTATCAGTAAGATATCAATATGTATGCCCATTAAGGTTTTAAAATCGAATTAAGCCTCATAAGGGCGTTTTGGTTATTTTATGACTTATAAAAGGAGCTTGCAAGTAAACTAATGTTATGATCATAAACATTCTAGAAAATATTTAATTTATGATATAATATCAGTAGGTTATCAAATATATGTGTGGTTTATGCTTTAAGACCAACTATGCACCGTAGGGGTATTTTGGTCATTTCACACATAGTTTTGAGAACTTATTTGGGATTCTGAGTTCATGACTTATACCTACTGTAAAAATATTTAAAATGATTTATAAAATCAGTAGGTAACAAGTTTTGGTTAATAAATATGGTTTAAAACCATACTATGCGCCTAAACGGCGTAAACATCGTTAAATGACGATTTATGTGATGGTTTAAGAATTCTGATGTTATGACCAGCTTTAAATAATTAAAATATGTTATTTATTATAACATATCAGTAATCAAAAGGTTTGGTATGAATACTATGCTTAAAAACCATTTTAACTGCCATAAGGGCATTATCGTTATTTAAAAGCATTATACAAGAACTTGTGCATAAACTCAGTATGTAATCTGACTTGACATCCCAAATAATCCTAAATATGATATTACATCAGTATATAATGAGTCTTGCCAAGAAATTATGTTTAAAACTCCTTTTAGATGTAAAAGGGCATTTTGGTCCTTTTAAAAGCATGATTTACGATAACATAAGTAATCTCAGTTTATGACAAGAATGTTAATGTCAAAATATGCTAAATATGTTTACTTATCAGTACATAACTCATTTTCATGCTTGTTTATGTTTAAAACCTTATTTTTAACAATAGGGCATTTTAGTCAAGCATAATAACGGAACTTGCAATATAAACTCAGATTACTATATGACCATGTAATATAACCTCTGAGGGTTATACTACAATATAATACGGTCATAAAGGAACCTTAAAACAGAATGAAACTATTCTAATTAGGGTCAAAACTGAAAGTCAAAGTAGAAGTCAAACTTCGTGACTTTTGTTTACACATGTTCTAATAATTATTACCAAGTTATTAAAGTGATAAAACATATTTTCTAACACCTACATTATCAGATTTGAATTATTTTAAAAACTGACCCGTTTGACTTTTTAAATTAATAACTTTGACCCGTCAATTGACCAAGCAAACCTGATTCTTAGGGGAGTGGGGGTGGTCACAAGTGATGAAATTCTATCATTCACAAACATCTAATCAAGTTCCGCCATTTCATCAACCACTATTTTATCACTCACAAGCTTTTTTTAGTGGCGGTGGTCATCACTAGTGATGGAATTCCATCACTCACAATTTTTTTTTATTTTTTAAATTAGAAAGTAACAATAAAACACTAAATTATAAATTTCATTAAAATAAAAAAATATATTACATAGCAAAATAAAAAACAACTAAACATTGGGAAAAAAAAACTTAAATTAAATGGGTGGCATCTCCCAACCCCACCTTTCGCAAATCTCGCGTTTTTGTTGAATTACGACCGACTTAAACGGTTCGTCGAGATGGGCGTGCGGCTCACACAAGATTTTTAAATCATTTTGTCTTTCTACCGTTTTCAAGTGTCCCATGTACGTGTGCACGCGTTCAAGTTTTACGGACACAAGTTTTTCTTTTCTTTGTTTGGCGTTGTTGTATTGCGCCAATTTCGCCTCTTCGATTCTGAAGATCGACTCCGCCACCGCTTCCTTTCCTTTGTTTGACGATTCACCACTTTTCTTGCGGCGTGGCCTTGTAGGTGTATCTTCTTCAACGGGGTCGTCAACGGGTTGATCGGGTTCGTCAAGGGGGTCTTCGTTTAAATTCATTTGGGGCAAGTTATCCGACGCGGAAGTCGTGTAGTTTCCCGAATCGGACGTCTTTGATCTTTTCAGACCTCCTCTTTTTTTTGGAGCAGTAGGCCCACGCATGTCGACCAAATCAACCGGGACCCACTTCGGGTGACGTCTCGCAATCTCCCATGCCGCCACGTGTGGAAAACTCCTCTTATGGTTAAGTTGGCAATACTCTTCGGTGGCTTGTTGCATGATTGTCGCCTCGCTCGCTCCACTTTGTGGATTTCGGTTCTACAAAAAATATAAAAAGTTATCTATTTTCAAAAAAAAATTTGTTTTCTGTTTTTAAAAAAAATAACTGTTTTCAGTTTTTTATAAAAAAAATTACTGTTTTCTGTTTTTTTATAAAAAAACTGTTTCTGTTTTTTTATAAAAAAATACTGTTTTCTGTTTTTTTTTTTAAATTGTTTCTGTTTTTTATAAAAAGTTGTTAGTGCATTACGTCTATTGACTTCGTCTTGTATCATATAATAGAATAGAATAGGATAGGATATCTAGTGCACGAGGTTCGAAAAACAAAAGTTGGTGGATTAGCAAGTAGGTCCGCTTATATGGACATTGTCCATAAAAGTGAACCATAAGCTAATAGGTCCGCTCATATGGCACGTCCATATAAGCGAACCTACCTCACCTATATATAGTGCACATGTTGTTCATTTGGTAACGGTTCTGAAACTTGTAACGAAGTGCTGCCAGATTGCTTTCAGGTTGTAAACGTTGTTAAATCAATCAAAGAAGCATTATAATTAGTTTGAGCTTCTGTATCTTTGATTCCGCCTTTAAATTGGATAGAAAACTCTTCTATAGGATCGTTTTGTGACCCAAACGAGTCGTTCAGAAGAGATTTTATCAGGTTCAGAGGCGGAAACTAAGAAACCGACGTCGAAACAGCTTGAATATCACTTTAAACACTGATTTGATTGATATAATATCGTTTACAATCAGTCTTCACACCGGCAGCACCTCGGTATGGAATTCTCAAACTGTTACAAATGAATAAGCAACTAGCCTATTTATAGTAATCAAGTTTCGCTTGAATATGACAAAACTTGTTCAAGCGAAACCCACTAAATCATGTTCAAGCGAAACCTATGACATTGACTTTCAAGCAAATCCATGCAATCTGTCTTCAAGCGAAAGCCCATACTCACAACTTTGTTTTGTCTTCTTGTGTGATGATGCAATTTATGATGTCATAATATGATGTCATCATTCAATATGATGACATCATGCTTGAACTGATCCGCAATGAACCCGAGACTCGATATAAGACGAAGTCGACAGATGAATGCACCAACAGACTCCCCCTCAGATGTTGACGAGTCTTAAATGTCGAGTATTCTCAATCTTCAGTCTTTATCAGTCTTTTTTTCTTTCTTAGCATATACCAGGATCTTCTCTTTGGCTCTAACTTCGTCAGACTCCCCCTCTCATCATGATGGGATCGCTGTCTGGAATTAGCTATCACCTTGAGATCAAACACTGGCTTTATCTCTTGTTCAGCACATCTCCTGCACACTTCTCAACAAAACATAAGTTTTTACTTAAATCAATAAGAAAAACTTACTAGTAATAGTTACATCAAGTTCAAATTAATGATCCTGATTAACTAAACAAACTTTTCTTTCTCAAAACAAATTTCTTCTGTTAAACTCACACTCCCAAACCTGTTCATCATGTTTAGCACTTGGAATTTTGAAAATTAGCTCTTCAACATCAATTGTCGAAAATCTTTTTGTATTTTTCAAAATTTTTGCTAAAACACACTAAAAATCTTTTTGGAATTTTTTATAATAGAAATGCAGAAAAGAAATATTTACATACAATATTTTTGTGAGCTTGTGTAAGAGGATCATATCAGTTTATGTGACCAATCACTAGCACCGTTAAGCTTTAAACATTTTAAGCTCTAAACGATTCACATGGATTGACGATATTGTTGTCCACTTAAACTCAATCTAAAAACTTTCGAAATGCTACCGATACGTTAAAGTATATTTTTAGCACTAAATTCTTATGGACCCCACGATCTCAGCATATCCCCTCATCATGCAATACACTGACTCAAGTAATGCCTTTAAACTTTTATCGACTGTGATTTGTGCGAAAATAAAGCAGAATGTTTAAACATTAACAATCAGGTCGATACTTCCGTATACGCAGAGAAAGTCCAATGTTTAAACAAAATAAGAAAAATAAAACAAGTTGAAGTTGTTTAGGCTTTAACCACCAGGTCGATACTCCCGTATACGCAGAGGTGATCCAAAGCTTAAACGAAACACCAAAGAAAATAAAGCAGAACGTTTAGGCAACAACATCCAGGTCGATACTCACGTATACGCAGAGGATGTCCGATGCTTAAACAAAATAAAGAAATAAAACAAGTTTAAATCTTTGCAAAATAAAATACACAATCACAGTGACTTTTCAGCAAAGTTGTGAAAGTTCACAAACTTAACCAGTTTTATGTCTTTCGACAATCAGCGATTACTGAGTAGGCACATAGTCAAGAAGGACAAAACTAAGTACTATGCTTTCGACCATGTTTCCCACTAGAACTAGGCTTTTTCATTTAAGTTTGTATCGTTATCGCAAATCTACTAGTCTAGCTGAGCCTACCGTCACATCTTTAGTAAGATCGTTTATCACATTTTATCTCTCCATTTCTTTAGCATGCTGTGACAGTCGCACTGATCTACTTTCATTTCCTCTTTTTACAACAAAACTCATTTTTGCATATTACAATGTTTTTTACTTTTCAAATTTTCTAATTTTTTTAAAATTTTACTCCCCCTAAAATCAAAATATGTCTCAATTTTGATTTTCTGGGAAAATTTGAAACACAAACTGTACAAGAAATGTGACAACATGATGAGAATCACTTCAATTCTCCATTCTTTTGGCATGAACAATCAGAACTCCCCCTAACAACAAACTATTTTCCCATCGTGATTTCAAAACACTTAAGTTTGTTTTAATCAAAATGGTTTTTCCGGAAAATAAGTTTTGTATGTCTTTTTCACAAATTCGGGGATCTTTCATCACTTTGTTTTCTTCAATCACTTGTAAAAGCTAACATTTTTAAGATCAATCCACAAACATCACTTGTAGAAAATCAAGTACAACTTAATGTCCCTGATTTACCACTTTTAAATCGAAATCACTTTCGTGAATTTCTCAAGAAATGTGCCGATTCATGTTCCACGCTTACCAACCTGGGAACTCCGGCAAGTCAGGTTTTTCATTTAAACAGATTCACCCAAGCCTGACGGTCCTTGGGTGATTTTGAATTCTTGTTCAACAATGGTGGAAAATTTGCATCATCCATTGTTAGACCAGAATTCTCAACTTTTACCTCAACACATGGCTCCTCTGGTTTTAACAAACCAGAATCATTGCCTGAATGTGGCTTGTCTGACTTTGATGAGCCAGATTCATTGCCAACATGTGACTCCTTTGTTTCCGAAGAAACAAATTTATCACCATCAACTTTCTTCTTCTTCTTATCCTCTTTCGTCCTCAGATTTGTATCTGATGAATTTGTCTTGCTGGACTTTGCAGTTGAGGGAGTTGATTCATCAGAACTCTTATTCGATCTATCCGGTGAACCTGAGGACAAGATCTTCTCTAGATACTCTCTAGCCTTCTTTCTCTTCTTCCTCAGTCTGTCTTTCTGCCCCTGAGAAAGTTTCACTTTCGTTTCTTGAACTTTAGGTTCTTGAACCTTCTGTTCTTTGGGCTTGACATTGACTGATTTCTTTGCCATCTTCTGAGAATTAACCCTCAATCTTTCATTTGATCTCCTTGAGCAATCTCTAGCAATATGGCAAATCATGTTGCAGTTAAAGCATCTTCTCGTCTCATAATTCCAACTTTGGCAGTTAACAACAATGTGTCCTTGATAGCTGCATCTGTAACACACTCTGTTATCGTACCATTCACCATTTTCAGTCCAAACATTCAGATCATAGCACTGCTTGGCTTGGTGATAATCCTTGCTCCTCTTGTTTGCTGGATTTGGCTTTTGAGCTCTGTGGTCAAACCTGCACCACTTATTACCAACTATTTTAGAGTTTTCATTTTTCAATTTGTTTAAATTTTTGTTTTGATTGGATGATTGAACTGATGAGCTTTTATTTTCTTTTTGAAAATTTTTTGGTTTTTTATCTTTTTGTTTTTGTTCCATATTCTTCTTTACAGGTTTTTGCGTTGAGCATTCACATTTTTCAGTAGAATGTAGAACAATTTCTCGAAACATTTCTTTTAATTTCAAAAATGTTTTCTTTTTCTCATCATCATCAGTTTTCTCATCACAATCTTCAACTTTGACATTGTCAAATTTTGTGACATTGTCACTTATTGGACAATGTCACAAACTTTGACATTGTCAAAGTTTGTGACATTTTCAGTCTGTTTAAACTGATTGAGTTTGTTTGATTGTTTTCAGGTAATTGAAGATGTCAAGCAACGCGGAAGAATTTTACAACACATTCTACAAAGCGTTCACTTCCGAATCGTCAGATAGAAGATCTGAGATGAAAGAATATTCAAGAGAGATTTCGGAGAATTTGAAGTTTGAGAACATGTACGGAAGCCAACAGAAGCCACCAAAGCTAATGAAAGTGGAAGATTATCACTGGTGGAAAAACAGATTTGAGGGTTGGGTAAAAGCTTACGCTCCTGAAAGTTGGTTAAAAATGACAGATGGATACACTGAACCAGTAAAAGAGGGAGGAGAGTTAATAGATCCAAAAGATTTCTCAGACATAGATGTAAAAAATGTTGTGGCTGAATATAAGATGATCACATTAATCAAACAGTCAGTGAGAGAGGATATTATCTCGTTACTTGAACAAGAGAAAACTTCAAAGAGTTTGTGGGAAGCGTTAGGGAGAAAGTGTGTAGGAAGTAATGAAATTGTCAAAAACAAAAAGAAATTGTTACGTAAAGAGTTTGATTTATTCAGTTGTATGAAAAATGAATCTGTTTGTAGAATGATCGAAAGATTTGGGCATCTGAAAATGGAGTTAGCCAGACATCAAATCACATATTCTGAAGAGGATTTGGTGGATAAATTGTTTGATTCATTGCCAAATGATCAAGAGTGGCAATATTTCGCTCTAATGTTGAAAAATACAATCAAGCCTGAAGATTTAAAAGTGGATTTGCTGATTGAAAGGCTTGAAAGTCATGAGTTGGAGATAAAAAGATCTAAAGTCAACAATCCAGCTTATCAGCAGAATGTAGAGCTTTACTACAGAGGAAATGTACCGCAGGCTGGGTCTCCAAGAACAGCATTTTCTGCAGAAAGTTCAAATTCAGTGAACAATGAAAGTCTTCAAAGTGGTTTTCACAGTGGATCTTCTTCAAACACTTCAAGTCAATCTGCTTCCAAGAATTTGTTTCAGTGTAATATCGCAGTGGTTCTGAAGAATGGGCAGAATTTCAGTGAAGAATCGGCGAAACAACAGATGGTTTTCTTGGCATCTGTACTTGAATCGTATGAAAGCCTCGTTGCAGGGAAGATTGGTAATACCAACTTGACGAAAGAAGATTATGACCAATTAGACCCCGAGGAGATGGAACTCATGGATATAAGATGGTGCATGGCCAGTGCAGTTCGTCGGGCACAGCGGTTCATGGAGATCACGGGGAGAAAGTCAATTGGTGGACCATCTACCAAACTGGGATTTGATAAATCTAAGGTGACATGCTTCAAATGCAAACAAAGAGGTCACTTTAAGCGCGAGTGCAGAAATGCGTATGCTGATGATGATTCTGCAAACCCGTTCAACGAAGATTATTACAAGAAAGCGATTTACCATCAGAACAAGTCTGAGCCACCAAGATTGAAACAGCCTGAAGAAAAATCAAGGGCTCTTGCAGTTATATATGATGATGAAGGTTACGACTGGAGTCAAGTATGCCCTGAAGAAGATGCTGTTAGGTATGCATTTGTGGCTGATGCTGATTCTGATAGATATTGGAAAGCAGATTATGCAAGATGGGAAATCGGAAAATTAAATGAACCATTCAAAGAAGCCCAGAGAGCAAAAAGATGGAATGAAGAGTTGGAATGTTACATGGATCCACGGGGTAATCCAGTTGTTGATCCATCAAAAGTGGATTTCGAAGCTGTAACAAATTTGGTTCCAAGGCAGGCTACTTTCAACACACGAAGGTTATCTGATAAAGCATATTTGCCTGATTTGGAGAAAAAGATAAGAGAGGTTTGTGAAGCAAGTCTACCGAAGGTGGTAGAAATGAAGAAGAGAAAAGAAGAAGAATTGAAGAAGATGATTGAAGAAGTAAAGAATGTTGTGAAGATTGCTGCTGAAGAAGATCAGAAAGCTGAAAAAGAACAGAAGATAGAAGAAGCACAGAAAGAAGAAAAAGTGGAGAACAAAGAGCAAGATCAGAAAGCTGAAACAGAAGAACCGGTGCTTAATGAGACTGAGGTTAGAAAATCTTCTGATCTATCGAATGTTGAATTGGTTGATGAAAAAGAAAACAAATGCAGGAATTGCATAGAAATGTGCAAAGCCTGTACTGAAAAAGATGATATTATAAAAACAAAAGACAATGACATAGTTAAACTTGAAAATGTTTTCACAATAAAATGTAAAGAAATGATTGAAAAAGAAGAAATTTTGAAATTAAAAGTTGAAAAATTGACAAAGAAATGTCAAGGTCTTGAAAAGGATAATGATGTTTATAGACAACTGTGTTCTGCAAAATGTGTCGATTGTGTTGAAAAAGAATCTAAATTTCAAGATTTACAAAAACAGTATGATTCTTTAAAGTGGTCAAGTCAGAGAGTACAAGAAGCTTATGATACTTTGAAAAGCCAAGTCAAAAGTTTTGATCAAAGATTGTCAGAAACTTTAGTCACTAAAGAAATGTATGAAAGAAAATTTAAAGAAAAGCAAATTGAATTGAACAAACGTGTTGATGAAATTGCTAGTCTTAAACAAGTCTTGGCTGAAAAAGAAAAGGTTGTTACAAAACTTCAAAGTTATCATAACTCTTCGTACATTCTCGAACGCATTTTCAACATCACACCAGATGACAAAGATACTGAAAATTGCAAAAAGGGTATTGGTTCAGAGTTTCATCAGGTACCACCACCATTGAGAAACAATTATACTTTTTATGATGAGGAAAAGGTGGCAAAGGGTTTAAACATAGCTGACCAGTTACCTGAAAGTATCGATGTGACTTACTCCAAATCTGATGATGCTAATGATTCAGAGGTGGTAAGTAAGGTTGTTGAAAGCGTTTTGAAAGACGAGTCTACTAAAGGTAAGTCTGAATCACAGGATGAAGATGAAGGAAATTTTCATGATGGTTATCTGAAAAACACAAAATCCGAGAAAAATTTAGATGATGATTCAAAGGGATTGGTCTATACCATGATTGGATCGGATAAACTATTCTTAGATGTTGTTTTCCCGATTCAGAATGTGATTTCAGAAAAAGTTGATAAAGTTTTTAAAATGGTTCAGATTGAGAAGTCTGAGATTCCAAAGTTTGCTGGTAAAGGTCATAAATGTTTTTATAACAAACCTGGTTTTAAGAAGAAAAACATGAAGGCTGGTTTGGGTTATAAAAAGAAACAGAATCGAAAACAAAATGAAAAACAGGATTTGCAACAAAAATTGAATTTTGTTCAAGGAAAAAGTTTGAAAGAAGAGGAAAAACTCAAATTTGGACAGCAGTCTAATGAGGAGTTTGAGACTATGAAAAAGAAACAACAACAGGCCAAGGACGTTTCAAAGAAAGTGTGTTTTAAATGTGATCAGATTGGACATGTTGCACGAAGTGTCCAAATCTAAAGCCTGTTGATGTTGAAAAACAGAAATCTGAGGATGTGAAACCAAGGTCAACCAGATTTGATTCGAAACAAACTTGGAGGTACAATACAAACAAGTTTGCTTCAAATCAAAATTGGAAATCAAACCCGAACAGGCTCGATTCAAGACAGACCTGGAATTCTCACACACCCAGATTCAGAACAACACAGAGTTGGAGAACATCTGTTGATATGACAAAACCTCAAGAGTTTTGGAAACCTAAAAATGTTATTCAAAATCAAAAGGTTCAAAAAGAGACAAACTTTTACAAAAGAGGTACTCCGGAAGGTCAAGTGTGGAGTGCTAAGAAACAAGTGACGTCGGAAAAAGATGAGAAAGTTGAAGTCAATGCTGAAAAAGTTTTAAATGACAAAGAGTTTCCGAAATTAAATGAACATTATTGTGTTGAAATGCCTAAGGTCCAACAGACCTGGGCTAAATTGTTCAAATGATTGATAAAGTTTGAATGTGCAGGTGCTCAATGAAGCTGAAGATTGTGAGAATGGTAGATGGAGCAGCCGGGCACAGGAAGAGGGTGCAGGACCCTGGTTTGGTTGAACAGGGAGTTTAGTTTGATTGTTTTCTGTACATAAATAAACAATATTTTCAAAATCCTAAAAATTGAAAAATTAAAAAAATATATATATATGTTTTTAGTTTGTTAAAATTTGAAAAATAAAAAATATGTTGTTTTTAATATTGTTTTGTATGTATGTTGATTGAATACGCCGAAACCCTCACGGCTGAACAGACATGATTACTTTCATCAGATTGAAAAACGGTTTTCAAACTGTAAAATATCAATGTGTTGTAAATCATGGGGGTATGTTATATTTTCTGCAAATCAGTGCATGTGAAGCAGAAAATGGATGGCGAGACAAAGCTATCAGTATTGGTTGTCAAATTTTCTTTAAATGGTTTTGCATTTTAGGGGGAGATATATTGTTGTTAGAAAATCCAAAAACATTTGAAAATTTGAAAAAGTAAAAAACATGATAAAATTCAAAAATTGAGTTTTTGCATAAAAAGAGGAAATGATAGTACATCAGTAGACAGTTACAGTACGCTAAAGAATTGGAAAGTTTAAATGTGTTAAACGATCTCACCGTGGATGTGTCGATAGGTTTTTATACACTTAGTAAACTTTTTCGGGATATAAACCTAAATTCAAACACTTGCTTATTTCGTGGGGAACACTACTTGGATATATAGGTAACCCCTGAAATCTCGTTTGAAAGGTCTCATAATCTGATATACTAGGTTTTTATACTCAGTGATATCTGGGGTATTATTCCGGGACTTCTGCTGAATGGAAGTTCTGACCTAGTCCTCGAATAATACTTTCCGCAAATGCTTGAAACACAGCATCACCCTCAGCATATATGATAAGACAATAAAATTGCTTAGCAATGCTGTTGTAAAAAAGATCCTCTAAAGGGGACACACCCACAAGTTGAGTCATGATCTCTCTGCTGAACGGTAGTTCTGACCTGAGCTCTCATGATTCTTCATAAATTATTAACCCCTTACAGATATCATTTGTGTTATACTTACCTGTAAGACTGAATATTGGGATCTGGATACGGGAGTATATTCAAGAGGTGGGACATATGAATGGGTTTAAGTTCTTAAAATACCTAATTCGTATCCTGAATCAGTTGAAATTTGTATGAAAATTTAAGTGGATCAGTATATCGACAATCTAAGTGAATTGTTTAATTCTTGATGTGAAAATTAAGCTCAACGGTACTTGTGACTTGTCAAAAACTGATATGATCCTCTAATGCATACTCAAACAAAAATATTGTCTGTAAATATGTTTGTACATATTTCTTTACTGCTTTATATTTTCAGAAAATACAAAAAGATTTTGATTTCTGCTTTATTTTCGACAACCGATGTCTGAGTGCTGAGTTTCAAAATCTAAGTAAGCTGATCGTGTTTCTGAAAATAAAACAAGTTCATTAATTTGAAACTTGAAGTTTTAAAATCAAAAATTCAAAAACAGTTTGTGATATCTCCAAGGTCATTAATTTGGACTTGGATGATTAACTGTGGGGGATTTGGATGCTTATTTTGTTATAGAGCTAGTTTCTGATACAATTCGATGAAACTGCCAAATTCATGAGAAGTGATTTTGAGGAGATTGGATTGTTAGATTACAATATCTGAAAGATTAAAATGTTGTTACTTATAATTGTATGAGTGATTGCAGGAAAAGTCCAGACTACGATCCCGAGAGCTGTGTCTAAGGGGGAGTCTGAAGACAAGCTGAAAGTTAGGAGGAGCTTGTAGCTGGAAAAGCTAGGTGTCGATCCCTAAAAGCACGGAAGCTTGACGAAAGGGGGAGCCTGCTGATGATAAAGCTGTTGATGATAGAACCAGTGATGAGATCCTGGTGTAAGAGTCAAAGTGTGAAGTTGATAAAGAGAAGTGATGGATGCTTACAATGTTACAATCTGAGTGAAGATGCAGAATGATCAAGACTGAAGAAGGTGTCATAACAGAGAATAGTCACTGAAGACTTCGTCAATATTCGAGGGGGAGTCTGTTAGTGCATTACGTCTATTGACTTCGTCTTGTATCATATAATAGAATAGAATAGGATAGGATATCCAGTGCACGAGGTTCGAAAAACGAAAGTTGGTGGATTAGTAAGTAGGTCCGCTTATATGGACATTGTCCATAAAAGCGAACCATAAGCTAATAGGTCCGCTCATATGGCACGTCCATATAAGCGAACCTACCTCACCTATATATAGTGCACATGTTGTTCATTTGGTAACGGTTCTGAAACTTGTAACGAAGTGCTGCCAGATTGCTTTCAGGTTGTAAACGTTGTTAAATCAATCAAAGAAGCATTATAATTAGTTTGAGCGTCTGTATCTTTGATTCCGCCTTTGATACAGAGAAAAGACTCTTCTGATTGACTCGTTCGGGTCCAACAACGATCCTACAAAAGTTATTGTTTTCTATTTAAAAAAAATAACAGTTTCTGTTTTTTTAAACTGTTTTCTGTTTTTTTTTTAAATAACAGTTTCTGTTTTAAAAAAAAAATACCCCCAACGTTCAAAAATCCCCCCCAAACGGTCACAACCAACGTTCACTTTTTGATTTTTCAACGCGTGATTGTTTCACGCGTGATGTGTGAGGTGGCGGCGGTGTGCTATAAAAAATAACGAGTGATGGGGGTGCCATCACGGACCACCCCCACTCCCCTTAGGAGGTGCCCATTTGAGGGATTAACACCTACCTAATTACGATCACGTAGCCATGTTCGCCCCGAACAATGGCTGGACCATAATGGTCTAAACTGAAAGTCAAATATTTTATCGAAAAAACTTTGACTTTCGGCTTTTAAAAGCCTATAAACTGAAAAGGAGGAGTTAGGGACACTTACAAAAGGTCGTAGCTCGAAAATGGAATTGAGGTGGAGTCTCCATTCAGCTGGGAATCTCCTTAAGAGTGAGAAGAGTGAATTTTGAAGGTGCAAGGAATTATGATGGATGAACACTCCTATTTATAGTGCAATGGGGTGTTCTTGGATCAAGCCAAGTGTTATGGAAGAGCTAGAGACCACTCTAGGTGTCTTAGCAGGTGTTGAAAACCATCAATGAGCTCATGGTATCGAATTCAAGTGTGCATGGTGGTTTGAGTGGTGGCCAAGGCTGCAAACATGCAGCTGGCCTTTTCTTTCTGTGCAAATAGCGCCCTCGCGGCGCGCGACGGGAGATTGGGGGGGGGGGTCGGTCGCGGCACGCGACCCCTACCATTTTCAGCAAAACAAGTTTAAAACTTGTCACAATCAGTCCCTCAACGTTATAACTCATAATAACTTTCATATTTAACATATTTAGCCCTTCAAGTCAGGTTGTAGGTAGTCTCGGAAGTATAACCAAACGTCGTTAAGCTCTGGGTTCGTTAAAAGGCCACTCAGAGGTATAATTAAACATGTTGACGCTTTTAACCCTTACATTCACAAACTTTTGATTTAATTCACAAACGGTTTCGTACGTCCAACATGTGGCTCGTTAAAAGATACGAAAACCATAAAAGGTCATTTAGAGGCTAAGTTTAAGCATGTTGACACTTTTAGTCCCTCCACATACATCTTTGCATTGTTTGGCAACCATAGTCCTTCCTAGTCAACGTTTGACTTAATTAGGGTTAAGGATACGTGTCAACACATCATTAGACACGATTTTACGAGGTGTTACAGTGGAGACGATGGTGGTGGAAAAGTTTTCAAAGGAGGACCCAGTCCACAAAGAAACCAATGAATCTGATCATTACTATCAACCGGGTAGCCGATAGCAGCTAGTTGATCACAAACAGATTTGAAATGGCGACTATATTCGGCCACAGATTTCGAACCTTTTTGGGTCAGACGGAGTTGATCACGCAAGTTGTGAACACGTTCAATTGAGGAATTGCCATAAGCCGCTTCCAAAGCCACCCAGATATCATGGGAAGTAGGAAGGCCGAGGACAACAGAAACGGCTTTTTCGGACAAGGTAGCATTGATAAGAATAATTGTATCTTGCTCATCAGCAAACCATGTTGCATAATCTAGGTTGTCAACCAGTTTGTCATTGGCGGGTATGGATTTGGGAGGGGCTAAAGATGAGCCATCGACATGAGCAATAAGACCTTGATAATTCAGGAATGGTTTCATTTGATAGGTCCATAACAGATAATTATTGGAGCAGAGTTTCATAGGGATGAGATTGGAGAAGGAGTGGGGAAGGGCAGAGATGGCTGAGGAAGATGGGGTTGCCATGAGATGAGGAGGGAAACGAGATGGGAGATGAAGGAAAAGAAAGAAGATGAATGGTGGGATCTATAGGCTTGATACCATGTAAGTGAAACTCATTGTGTTCTCCTCAAATGGGAGGAGACAAATAATTTATAGAATACAAAATGAAAACTGATGATACATGAAGGGACTATGAGTAAATACAATCATAAAGAATAAGAGTAAATGAAACTATAAAGATGATAGACTAATAACTCTCTGTTAAGAAAACATAGTCTGGTCGTAGTGCGGCAACAGAGCTCTCCAATTTAGACAGTACGATAGCCTAATTCAAAAAATTCACCGTTAAAAAAAACAAAACAAAACAAGAACACATTTCTAAGCCCTCTTACGTAAGCACTTACCTCATTAAGACTCATGATCAGAGACTACATGTCACGTCGTCCCTAATGACCAAGTTGTTTCAAATAAAACATCGACTAACGACTTGAAAGATAAGATTGTTAGAACTTGAAAACTAGACCAGTTCACTTTTTTAACACAGATTCCTAGAGGTCTCAGTTTTCAATTTTGCTTCGAACTGTTTCCTATCATAACCTATTGAAAGCCACTTACTCAACGCAAGCTACGATTTACCTCATCTCGTTGGTTAGTTATTGACGACATGAACCTGATTTTAGCTACATAAACGCGAGATAGCTTAACTTTACTGCAATTAGTAACGTAGATCATATAAAGAACAAGCTGGGATTGAACACATCTTCTTAGCTAGATAAAGTTTCTAGTTCTTGCATGGTTCTTGATATCTTCGATTAGTCGAGTCATATTCTGGTGGGATGATCCTCCGTCTTCGATTGCTATATGAGCTATATCGCCGAGTTCTTTAGCTCTATTTCTTCTAACTTTCCCATCTTTACCATCTTCCATTACCATCTCTATTGCTTTCTTGAATTCATCACTCTTTACCACCACTCCAGACCCATGTTCATCACCCAAATGCACAACTTTTTTAGCACCAACACTTACTCCAACCCTTAACACCTGCACAACTAACTTCTCATTGTAGAACTGCTCTTGAAACTGAGGCCATGTGATCATAGGAACACCAGCAGAAACCCCTTCAAGAATTGAGTTCCAACCACAGTGTGTCAAAAACCCTCCAATGGCAGGGTGTGACAACACTAGCACTTGTGGGGCCCACCCATGGATCAGTAGAGCTCTATCTTTGGTCCTCTCAGCAAACCCTTCTTCATCGATCCATTGTTCTATCTTGTCGGTGTTGTGACCGGCTCGAACCACCCAAATGAAGGGCTTTTTGGATGATTCTAGAGCTAAAGCAAGCTCTATGAGCTGTGCAGGCTCGGTCTGACTAATGCTTCCCAAACAAACGTAGATCACCGAGCCGTTTTCTTGAGAATCAAGCCACTTGAGACATTCGTGTTTGTTAATCGACGACTTGTTACCTCTCTGGACCTGAAAGAATTCACAGAGAGAAATAAGATATGTTGGCGAATAACATTTTCTATGTCTACTGAAAACCAAATGATAGAACAAAAAATAATAACTATAATAGATAATAAATTCCGCTAGCAGAACCTTTTCTGCTTCATCCTGGTGGCATAATGATAGTGGCCCTATGCACCAAACTTTATCTCCTTTCACTTTCTGATATTCATCAACATATTCTTGCTCCAACTCCTCAAAGCTGTTTAAAACTAGTCCATATGCTTCGGATTCCGATACTCGAAACTTTTCGTTAAAATCAAGCAGTTGGGATCTTGTTAGTTCGATACGGTCAGGCAAACCAGGCACAACAAACGAGTCAGACTCGCCTACATTTTCATACACCTTTGACTGGTATAAAACATGGTTACACATCTGTGTGAAGCAGCTCATTCCATCAAATACAATCCTTGGAATCTGAAACTTTTTCGCTGTATCGCTTGCCCATATGAGAAACGTATCGGATACTATGCAATCCGGCTTGCAGTTAAGATTTTCGATATAGTGTTCGACTGCTTGTTGGAGTGAATTATAGGCACCCGTAAGGGCACTGACCAATCCGAAACTAGGAAGATCATCGACACTTTCACAGCCTTGTGGTAAGCCAAACTCCTCATATGGAAATGGAAATTCAAGAAAAGTGATGGGCAGACCTGATAGGATGGCTTGGTCGAGGATTGAACCAAATCTGAGGGTGTTGACTGGGGTGCTGATGATGGTGACTCTAACACCATGTTGAGCTAGTAACTTGGCTATGTCTATAGTGGGGATATAGTGGCCTGGAGATCCAATGGGTATAACAAGAAAGTGAAGCTGGTGGTGTTCTTGTGATTCTTCTGAAGACATGTTTTAGAGTTTGGATATTGGTTAGTTGGTTAGTGTGTGACAAAATATATAACTTTATCAAACAGTCAAACACACAAGTTTTGACCAATAGGACCATTTTTAGTATGGAAAATATTATTTTAATAATTGGTAGTTTTTATTGTAAATATTTGTCATATATGTATTATTTTAGTCTTTAGATAAAGATAAGTTGTTCGTGCACTTATATATATATATATAGGGGTCAGTTAACGTACAATAGGGCTTATCATACGATACGTACGCGATCATCCCATCCGTACGATCTGGTGCGAATTCAATCTTCCATATGCGATTTTGTCCATCTACACACCCCATGCCATTTTTCATATTACCCCATGCTAGCCATTTTTCACATGCGATATTCAATCTTCCACATGCGATTTTGTCCATCTACACACCCCATGCTATTTTTCACATTACCCCATGCTAGCCATTTTTTTCACATACGATTTTGTCCATCTACACACCCCATGCCATTTTCACATTACCTCATGCTAGCCATTTTTCACATGCGATTTCATTTGCATGGGATTTTAAAACATGCGATTTCATTGCATTTTCCAGCCATGCGATTTCATTTGCCTTTTTATAACATGCGAAGATTGAATTCGCACCAGATCGTACGTCTGGGATGATCGCGTACGTATCGTACGATAAGCCCTATTGTATGTTACACTTTTTCTATATATATATATATTAAGTTAATTGTAAAATATCTCTTAACGTACAAGTTTTGACCAATAGGACCATTTTTAGTATGGAAAATATTATTTTAATAAATAGTTAGTTTTTATTGTAAATATTCATCATATATGTATTTTATATATATATATATATATATGGGATGGATCATGAGAAAACCAAAAAACTAACTAAAAAAAGCCCAAAAAACATACCAAATTTTTTTTTTAATTTCTATAAAAAAAATCGCAGGTTTTTACACCTAGAAAAAAAATTTCAAAAAAAAAAAAAATTTGGTTGTATTGCACATGTGCACTATTACGGATATAGTGCACATGTGTAGTACACATATAATCACATATATTACACATGTGCAATACAACAAAATTTTATTTTTTTTTTTAATTTTTTTATGCATAAAAACTAGCAATTTTTTGTTAAAAAATTATAAAAAAAAAATTGGTATGTTTTTTAGTTTTTTTTTAGTTAGTTTTCTAGTTTTCTCATTTATATCTAGTTTTCTCATGATTCTCTCCCTATATATATAATACATATAAAGAAAGAAAGTGTATTGTAAAACATCCTTTAACGTACAATGCGTTGGTCTTTGTCTTTTCCTATGTCGTTTTTGCTTTACTTTCATGGGGCATGTCTCAAGATTGAACTAGTGTGGTTATCTCCTCACTACTTGTATTATTTGGTTGTTGATATATAGAATCACCGAGGTAACCATTTACCCAAAAAATGCGTATGCATCGTACGTTAAGACCAATTGTACGTTAATATATATATATATAGGGAGATGTTCATTTGAGAAGAATCTTCTTAAAAGAAGAAAAAAAAATTAATTTAGACCCTATATTTTTTTATCAACGGCTGTGAATCAAGATATCATTTTTGTCCACTTTTAATTAATGTTTTAATTACTATGGGTAGTATAGACATTTTGATGTAGAATATTAATAAATATTTTAAAGAGTTACTCAATTCTTATTAATGCAACCATAAATTTCTCATTCACTATCATTAATGTATTGGTTCCAACACAAATTTTATTAGAAGTGACAAAATTATTTAAAAATTTTGTGTCCTACAAATATTTTATTATGAGTTGCAAAATTATTTAAAAGTGTTTAAGTCCTACACATTTTGTATCCTACACCAAAATATTGTTTTAATAGTATAGGAAACGTTGAAAATGTAAGATCATGTGAATGATTGTTTTTATTGTGTAAGGTGCACACCTATTTTATAAGATAGACTCATTAAATTATTAGAGTTCATTAATTTGAATAGCAAAAATAAATAATACTCATTAAATGATTTGTTCAAATTACCTTTCTATCATTTATTCTTTTTATTCTTAATTTTTAATTCTTCTCATTTGAACTCTCCACTATATATATGGTTTTGTGAAAATTAATTTTTAGTTGGATTTAATCAGAGTAGTTTTGATTAAATTAAATTAAAAATTAATTTTCACAAAACCATTTCTTAAATTATCTCATCTTTCATCCTCGTGAGTTTAAAGCTAAATCTAATTCATCTTGTACTATCTGTCATTATCGTATTCTTTTGAGAATTCTAATTAAAATTTTTGAAGTATTAATCAACACTTACCCATTTGTCATGTTTGAAAAGTTAGGCAAAGGATGCTATCAACAAAACAAACAAAATTGAAATTCCATTCAAAGTATGATTTATCTGATTATCCTCCGCCAACCAATATTGAAATATTAAGAACATACGAGTTGATTCACTAAATTTGTAGATTTTTTCGTATTGAAATATGAAAAAGCATATGATTTCATTGGTTAGCTTTATAGAACGACTATTAATATTTATAGATGTATAACAAATTCTCATCTGATGCCAGTGAAGAATACTAATGAAGCCTACTTTGGGATGGGCAATATTGTTACGGAATGGTTTTGTGAAAATTAATTTTTAATTGGATTTAATCAAAACTACGTAGCTATGATGAATTTTACATACAAGTTAGATGTGTACCAGTCTCATATCCACTTTTCTCGTAATATAATAACAAATTTTAAAATATAATAGCATGCATGTATTAGTAAGGCATATTCTAGAAGATCCCACGATTTCAGCCCAAAGAAACCGAATTGCTTGATTGTTGTATTCTCATATATTATGTTGTTATTCCCTATGATGCACTGGGACGGGTACGGGAACGGGGTACGGGGACGGGAAACGACAAAACTAAAAAATTCAAGAAGCGGGGACGGGACGGTTACGGGAATAAAATCATATAAAAAATAAATAAATATTAAAGATAATGTAACACAAAACCCCAAAATAGTTATATATTGATGTAAAGATAGAGGGGGTAAATGTTAAAATGCACAAATTAATTTCACTCTTTTTATGTAAAAATTTACAAGTTAGAGAATAAATGTAAACTACAGAAAGATTGAGGGGTTAAATTGTAAAACTAAAAACTAATTTAAACCTAAAATAGTTGGATCGTCAGCCTAATTGTAACCTCCGCCGTCTAGAACTCCAAATTTGTATACGACGACCATGAAATTACAGAAAAGCACTAGAAAAACTACTATGAACGCCATCAAAACAAGGTATCTCTTCTTTCTTTCCTATCAATTTGAGCCTTCGGTTTCCATCTTCCTCGTTTCCGGCAGAAGTTGCAACACCGGCGCCAGAATTCGCCGCCGGAAACTTGACGGAAACGTTTCCTGCACGTCCCCAAACCCCGTCCCCTTCTGCAGCACGTTTTCAGGCCGTACCCAACATGCCAGGGTCGTTTCCCGGCCGTCCCCGTGCCGTTTCCGTCCCCTAGCAGTCCCCGAGACGGGAGACATCACCTCAATGGCGTTTCTGTGCTTCCGAGGTTTTTACTTTCCATCCGGTCACAAATCAACGCATCGTTTTACAGTTAATCGGGGGCCTCACAAATGCGTATAACGGCATTGCCATGTTATTCAACAAATCAAACCGTTACCCTGTTTTTACGAAGTTCCCTCCCATCTGTGTATGGAAGAAACCCGAGCCAACCATGAAGCCGTAGCATCCAACACGGCCTTAAATGTTCAACATCAACGCACCACTGGCGATAACCGAAACAACTACCAGCGTGGTCGTGGTGGTCGAGGTTACCGAGGGCGCGTTGGCCGTCATGGTGGCAGAGGACGAGGTGACAATGGTTCTTATGGTCGTGATTATTCCTCAACTTCCAATTATACTACCCAACCTTGGACACCAAATTACACTTCATCTCCAAACTCTCAGTGGCCTAATTCACAATATTATTCACCCACCCCATAATACCCACCCTCCCCGTACCAACCCAACATAACCCAACCGACCCACAAAATGGTCCAGGTATTCTTGGCCCACGACCTCAACCACATCATGCATATGCCTCGTCCGAACTCTCCTATGCACCCACCGACATTAAACAAGCCTTTCATGCAATGTCTCTCCATCCACCCGAGCAACAAGGAATTTTTGACACCGGTGCCACTTCACATATGACCAACGACACATGTATCATTTCCTTTTATTTCAATAATGGCAATTTTAATAAGGTAATTGTTGGGGATGGTTCAAAATTACCAATCCTTGGTATGTGGCATCAAACTTTACCTCCATCTTACCCACCCCTAAAACTAAATCAAGTCCTCCATGTTCCTAATCTTATAACCAATTTAATATTCGTTCCCCGATTAATTAACTCATGATAATAATGTAACGGTTGAATTAGATCCTTACGGTTTTGTTGTGAAGGACTACCAGACGCGGACACCTATCCTACAATGTGGTAGCACCGGAGACTTGTACCCGCTTATGTTCAACTCTCTTCGGCAAATAAAGGGTCCGCTTGCCTTGACGACCATTTCTCAAGACATTTGGCACCAACGTCTCGGGCACCCTGGGACGCCGACTTTCAAATTTTTACGTTCAAAATTACCTTGTATTTCTAGTAAACCATTATCTAATGTTTGTTCTTCTTGTGTTCTTGGAAAACACATGACATTGCCTTTTAATGAATCTTGGCCATCCGGGCAAAGTGCATCCGGGCGAAAATCTAGGAAACCCTGGGTGCCCTCAAATCTATAAATAGAGACCTTGTGTCTCCATTTCAACTTGCCCACTCCTCTTGCAAATGCTCTCGAATTGCTATTGCGATCAGGATTATTGTAAGAGTTCCTCCTTCTCCTTCCTTGTTCATTTTCTTTCATTTCTTGAGTTTTATTCATGAAACATTTAAGTTTTTACAAAACCTTTGATTCTAACTATCTCGAAGATGGTTTCCACTCGTTTTGCCTAGGCAAACTGTTGTGGAGCATCACTCAAACGAGATCGAATCAAAGTTACACTATTTTACAACTTAATTACAATGTTCTTTTCAATTATTATGCAAACTTGGTAGAATCGGGAATCCATCAGACTCTCAACTCATCTCATAGTCAAGAGCCTGCATTAGGGTTAATTTTCATCAAGAAGTGATCTGTTTTAATGGATCAAACAAGTTCCATCTAAGAACAGCCCATCCGTCCGAATGTACTGCTCCTACAAATTTTGTTTGACTTTTGTTATCACACTTGTTGTGGTTAAAATGTTTTATCTACTAAAATAAATAAATTAAACGAATACTTTGACATTTTAAAATAAAATCAGTTTAAATCAAAACACTTCGTTACAACAGCAGGCCATCCGTCCGAATGGGCTATGCCCATCCATCCGAATGGACTTTGTTACCAAACCAAACCAAACCAAACCATTTTCCCTTCTGTTTAACATCAAGTTATTACTTCAGATCATTTTAGTTGCTGTTTAAATCATTTACATTATTGTTTTAACATTCAAATCAGATCGTATCGCACTTAAATCGGTCCATCCGTCCTTAACAGAAAGCCATCCGTCCGAATGGACATAAGTGCATCCGTCCGAATGGACTGTTAAGCATTTAATTCATTTTATTTCGCATACTTTAAACAATCTGATCCGTTATACTTTCACTTCAGTAATCTTACACTCTCGTTTAATTATCTTAGTGTGATCTCGAGACTTCATCCACTCCGCTCACGGTTTAAGTGTACTACTTACGCAAAACTGTGAGTATACTCGATCCCATTTTAAGCTTTAAACACTTGGGTGCAACATGTATTCTATACAAAACACGCAATACTTGAAACTATTTTAATCACACCTATCCACATTTAAACATGAAAACATTGTGATGCTTGTTAACCTCATATGCTATGTATACATTTAGTGTCTATATGCTCATTAACTTCGATCAAGCCTACCTTAACAATTATAGCGCTATAGGATTAACGCACCGCCCTTGAGTCTTGGGGTATTGTTAAGCCAAACACGTTAACCTCCCTTGAGTCTTGGGGACAGGAAAATTGGCGTTGGAAACTTGGGATTGACATATAGTTTACACTCGTTTCAGCATATTAGTAACTTGTATTATGTTATTCGTGTTGGATATGAGCCCTTTTAAACATTTTATTGTATTTATGCTCTGTATCAAACTTGTATGCTCGCCAACATTATTGTTGATCATTATTTTAATACATGTTGCAGGTTGATAGACAAGATGTTGAAGAATCAAGCTAGGGTGAACATAGAAACACACCTTAGAAATAAACATTATTTAATCTAGTTTTGTTTGATACAATTTGGTTTTTATTTGAATCTTGTATGACATTTTAGTATTGTTATGAAATTCGATTTAAACTATATTGTCACAATAGTGTTATGACGCTTTGAGCGATTTGTTCGTCTCATCCCGATGTTTCCGCCATCGGTTGGGGTGTGACATACAAGGCGCATACCTTTCTTCATTTCCGCCTTAGGTGCATCCGCCTTTGGCATATCCGCTTTCTTGGGCACAGTGGTGGCAGCAGTTACACGCTTCTTTTTCTTCGACTCAGGGCCTACGCCTAAATTTATCAACTCACCTAACCAAGAGGAAGATAAAAGTCATATTGCAATATTACCCAGGCGCAACATCAGCAACGAGTAATATTGCAATATCACTCAAACATATAAGGGCAAGTACTTACCAGCACCAGGAGCAGGTTGCGCCTACAGATCTTCATCTTTGGGAAGTGCAAAATTTCCCACAATTTGGTGGTACCATGGCTTCTCACCGGTTTCCAATTGAACAATGGTCATCTTTTCCTTCTCCCTTTTATACGCCTATACATACAACGCAACCCCTGCAGGAGAACAACTGTTATCAAAAAATTCATACAACATAAGCAAGATATTTTTATGAATTACTGGCTTTCTCTTCTACGTATACTGGATTGTCAAAACGATTTGCATTCCACAACAAGCTCATCTTCGCAGCAACCAGTGCTCTTTCCGGCAGTTGGATGGAGGGGATTTCTTTGATATCTTGATACCATATTTCATCAACCGGAGCTTCCATGGTCTCTAATGGAATCTCATCCGCACCTCGAAACTCCATTTTCATCGGTATCACCCCCGATTTGATGAAGAAGAATTTTGGCTTCCAGTCATGGTATGATTTAGGGGGTATAAGCAAAATTTTCTTCGCTAAAGAACGTTGCTGAAATGAGTAGAAGCCCAATGAACAGTGCAGTTGATAAAATACCCGGAATCGATCGACCATTGGTTTGATACCCATCGATTGGCAAAGGAATTCGAAATGACGTATTCGAACCATTCCCATCGAGTGTAAGTGCGATAAATGGAACCAATAATGACTTAGCACTTCAAGTAAGAACTTTGTGACCGGTAACCGGAAGTTACCGTCGGTGAAATATTCCCAAAATAGAGTAATGTAGCCAGCCGGTGCTTGTGCCGCCGTCTGACCTTCTTCAGGGTATTTAGCACTCCAACTCGGTGGGAATTTGAAGCCGGTAACAAGCCCATTAAAGGTCTTTTCTGACCATTTTAGTGATGGTAAGGATGAAGACGTTTCTTCTACGGGAATCTCTGGTTTTTCACTGGTCGACATGGTGATCTTGAACGGAAATAAAATTGCAGAACTCAACGAAGATGAAAGGGTTTTGAGAAAGCAAGTGCTTGAAGAAGAGGCAGCATTAGGGTATATATACCCATCGTAATTAATGCCCTTGGGAACCGTACACCCCCTTTTCAAAGAAACACGATAACCAAGGCGACAAAGGGGCAAGTGGGGAAGCGGAAAAAGGCCTCACGCGCGCGTGACAGTCACGACTGACGACGTCCCATTAATGCTTGACATCTGACACTGTTGACAGCCTGTCACACAAACCATCAGACGTCATCATTTGCACAATACTTTTTCACCAATTGGCCAGTCACAAGTCAGCTTTTTCAAAATTCAAATCATGAAAACCTTATCTCGAGGGAAAAGAAATATCTTCTTTAAGAAGTTTTATGGGTACCCTGCGCCAAGCAACTTTGTTTACTTCTCAACAACAAAAGCGCTCATTCCACTTTTTATAATCCAGTGCTCCACCTACTTGCCATTTGCGCATAGGAGCACCACTTGACTAAGGGGACTTGAAGGGGTATGGTCCCAAAACCCTTGCACCAGGGCAGTAGACCGTACCATTATTATACTTCAAGATCATCTTTAGCAGGTCTTGCGCTCCCCACATAATCGGTCTAAAACAGGTCTGGGAGGATCAATTCTTAATAATCATGCGCCGGAGATAAGTGAAGGCAAATATTAATTTAACACCCTTGCGCGGGCACGCGCAAGGGTACAATTAAGCTTGAAAAGTGTAACGACTAAGGACAAGTCTCAAACAGATCCGAACATATGAAGGAATAAGGACTTAAGAAAAAGGAATCTTTTCTGTTATAACAAACTGGACACGTGGCAATCGAACAAAGGCTCATAGCTATAGATCTTCTAGAAGCATTAAATAGCCATCGTGCATGGCCTCATTCGGTTATAACTGAATATGACGTGGCAGCATCTAGAGCATTCATCTAAATTCATGAAGATGACACAATTTACATGCAGATCTAGATTAAGTCACTTTCCACGTGGCACCTCCCCAGCCGTTAATCAACTCACGATCCGTGTGCATGGATGGGGAGATAATCGCAAACGAAAAAGAATATTCCGTTAACTTCTCTTTTACATTTTGAGCGCCTAAACCTTCGGCTATAACTAAGAGAATCCAGGTACAAGTCGTTCATTCACTTTCACTTACTTTCACTCTTACTACTTCATCATCTTCATATCACTGTACTGATTCTCACGCCGGAGGGTGGTCACGGAGACAACCCTCATTCTCCCCGTGACGAGTCTAACGACGTTGTTTGTTTTGCAGTGATTCCGGTGAAATATTTGTCCGACGAAGTCATCAACGAGGAGATTAACCATTTTATGCAGAAACCTTACCCTCAGATCTAGATTGATTCCGGTCATTTAGATCTGGTGTTTCTTTAAAAACCTACTCCACAAACATACAATTTCCTCTCAACGGACCCACAACCCTTAACGCGGGTTCCCCACTCGACCTACTCTTCTTCCACCCCACCTTCAGTCCCATCGGCCCAGCCCACATCAACCCCACCTTCAGCCCAGTCCACTTCAACTCAACCTTCGGCCCAACCCCATCCTCAATCACCTACGGCCCACCCCCTTAATTCCACCACAACTTCTCCTTCCCTTATATAATCATCTCCTCAATCACCTCAAACCTCCTCTACTTTTGCCAGCTACTATCCCGAGCAGACCCTCACCTCACAAAATCCCGGACCATCTGTCACACCCTGACTTTTTCGGAAGCATGATTATGTGTGACTTGCTTAATATCATTACATTCAACCATAACAAACAACTATATGATAAAACCATGATGTTCATCCATAATTAAGTTTCAAAATATTACAACCATCATTGTTTAACAACAACCCAAGACTTCAAGTTTATAATACAACACAAACTGAATTTTAAGTTCCAGAAAGGACTTCCCAAAAGACACTAACAAACTAGGCTTTGATCCATGTATCTTATCCAGGATAAGATACATAATCCAATACCCTTCGACACTGGATGACATCTTTTATTCGAAGACACAACTTGAAAATCTTGAACGCCCGCCAGATCCATAATTAGTTTCCTAGAATACATGTAGTTTGAAAACATCAAAAAAAGTTGAGCGAGTTCATGTGTTTTGTATGTGTGCACGAACATCCTTGTAAACATTTGTAAGTATGTATGTATGTATGTATTGTAAACCAGTATGAAAGCAACAAGGAACAGATCAATTAATGATTTGCAAGGTCCTTAATATGTGTGCAACGGTGTAGGAAGGCTCAATCCTTTGCGTATTTCGTACCGGGCCTCCCGGCTGGAACGACATAGTCACCACATGCGGTCAACTCGCGGACCCATGGGTGGGCCTCGCAACACCCAAATAGATCTATCACTCATGCCCCACGGTCCTTAAACAAGGATTAATGGTCTCAAGTTAACGTCTACCCATTCACATGATCTAACAGTATTTTCCTTTGCTAACCATACCATTCGAAATCATTGTAAACATTTGTAACGTGTATTTCACCCCCGAAGTTATAAAACTGAAAACAGTTAAAAGAAAAGGGGGACATGAACTCACAGCCTTGCGTCTCGAATTCCGGTGTAACTCAAAGTTGCTACTCAATCACACGACTACCTACAAATGTAATACGGTTTATTAGACGGATGGGTCGTGCCTTGACTTTAGTCTTAATTAGTATCTTTGGGTTACGTTTCTTTGTGTCATAATGTTATCCCAAAGTATATAATTATTTGTTAAAATAATAAATATTTTAGCTTAAATCATATTTATTAATTTTTGGAAAATTTGTTAAAATAATATATTTTTAACTTGTCACGTTATGTCTCTATACCTGTATATCTTCCCCAAGGATGGGTGTATTCATACTCGTATTCTTAAACTTGTATATTTTGCCAAGTATCGGTAGCGTATTCCGGTGTGTATTTATACGTACAAGAATACGTACTTCCTTGTATTTATTAAGTATTCTTATACTTAATTTTGTATTCATACTTTCCGGAATAATATTTTTATCCAATAAAAATCACCAACATATATATATTCTTAGAATGTATATATTTTAAGAAAGCTTGTATAGAAAATCATTTTTAACTCTTCCTTGGCAAAAATAATTGTATTTTCATATAATCCTCTAAAATAATACATTTTCAAGATTAGCTTAGAAAATATTTATAAATCCATTTTTCACTCAAAAATAATATATTCTAAATTTGTTTGAGAAAATATATATTTTCTTCCAAAAATAATATATCTTCTAATAATTCAAGAAAACATATATATTTTTCTTTACTCATAAATAATATATTTTCTTCTTGTCAAAAATATGATATATTTTTGTAACACTTGTAGAAATCATATTTTTGTTCCCTTGGTTTCCAAAATACCGTTTACTAAAATATACTTATGAATTTAATTCCGGAATATTCATGTAAGTTATATTCCTTGTTCGGTTTCTCCAATCTTTGGGTAAAAATTATATATTTATTTCTTGGAATTTTGGTAATATTTTGTGTTATAATTTCTTGGTATTTTGGTGAGTTATATTATTTAAAGTCCTAAAATAATATAACTAATACACATAATGTACAAGTAATCACACACATTGTGACATCTAAATATATATTTTCCTAAATACATATTTAGTCACTTTTATTTATTAAAAACCAACCGCCATCATTTGTAATTTTTGTAACAAAAATTATGGCAAACTCTATATGAAAAGTCATGGTTAAAAATACACTTGTAAACACTTGTTTAAAAATATTTTCTAAGTGTTTAATTTTTAGAAATTTTTTTACCATAGTTTCCCCTTAAAAATGGAGGTTTCCATGCTTTCAAAGCATATCATTTTCTTTTAAAAATCTTCACAAATCATCAACAATTCAACCAATACTTACCAAGTGCCAAAATCATGCATTTTACACTACTTCATGAACTTGAAAATTTATAAAAATTTGTAGTAACTAAATAGAGTGTTTAGTAAGCATAGTTACCCTTTAAAGTGTGGTTATTTGTTTAAAAACATCATTCTTGAAGATTTTAGATCTTTACAACTTGTAACTTGATTTTCTAAAAATGTTTCTTCTTGAATTTTTCTTGATAATAATATGTTTCTACACTTGATTAACCACTAAAAATAGGATTAGTTCTTTTAAGAACCATTTTTATGTAAATCTCATAAGTAAACTTAGTTTCTTGAGAAAATCATTCTTGAAATCACACATTTACAAGACTTATATTACACTTTGATCATCATCTCTCAAGAGAACACTTCATATTTCAAGTTCATGCTTTCACATAAGGATGATCATCTTGTTTTATATCATAATCATCCTCTCACTTCCTAGATCATGTGTTTAATCACAATCTAGCAAGTTTCATATGAAGTTTAACATCATAATCACAAACAATCAACAATCAAGAAACACATAAACACTTAAACAACATAGATTATCATGATTTGGAGCTTTATGTTAAATATTATGTTCTTGATCCTTAGTGTTCTTCATGGTTAGTGATTTACATATACTTTTAACCAACATAACAAGATGTAAAATGAGATTAGGAAGGTCTTACTAGTAGCACAAGGCTAGGGATGATGTTCAAGAAGATGAAGATGATGAACTTGGTGGTTAATAGCTTGTGAGAGAGGTCCTTCCACTTCCAAAGGCTCCTAGTTTCTTATCCTTGCTTCTTACACCTTTGTATCACTAGGGACTGGATGGATTAAGCTTGAAAGATGATGGTGGGGGTACCCTTGTTCTCTGCCGAGACTAGAGGGAGAAGAGGGAAGAAGTGAAGTGTGTTGGTGTGTTTGAGAATTGAGAGTGATGGTCTTTTGGTTTCTTTAAATAAACTTCCAACAACATTTAAACTAATGGATAATATGTTTAGTAAATTATGGAACATGTATATTCAACAAATAAGAAAAATCAAGGTGGGGTGGCCCACCTTGTAACCGTGAGGATGGGGGGTGTAGTTAGGTTGTAATTGGTAGTTAGTTTATCTAGTTAGATTATAAGGAGTTTAGTTAGGTTATAAGTTGTTATGATGTTATATAGTATGTTATGATGTTCGGGGACCATAACTAGCTCGAAAATTATAAAACAATGCTTCTAGTGAAAATTTGGTGTTTCGGGTAGTGTCCGGTTGTTCGGTTGGTTACCGGTTCGTTAATGTGCTAAACTATGTAGTTTAGTGTGCTTTATGTTACCCATTGTGACAGTTTTGATTTCCGACACTTAGGAAAGCATTCTGGACCACTTAACCATAATTCTGCATAATATTTAGTTGTTTAAATGCTTATTTTTGCTTAATTCTGCAGTTTATGTGAGTTTTAGGCACTTTCCGGCACTTAAACTATCACTAGGAAGGCAGTTTTATGATCCTTTCTTTCCTACACACTATACTAGTGTAACTCTTGGTTTCTGGCTCATTCTGTGTCCCAATACCATGTATGTCTAAGTACTGAACTCCGTCAGAAAATTCTGATTTGTCTGGTAACTGTGCTAACTTTGTTTCGTGCATCATTTGAATCAATAAAGTGTTGCATGCAATAATGATATGACATTATGCAATATGTGATGCACATATATGTATATGACAATAATCAGAAAGCATTCACGTCATTAATTTAAATCAGCACAGTCATTAAAGCACTAATTACTGTTTAATTATTATACGGATACATGAAATTTTGACAGTTGTCACATTCTCCCCCTGTTAAGAAAATTCCGTCCCGAAATTTTAAGCTTCACTAATAGATGAAGGGGGGTTAGGAAACAAATGCGGATACTTTGTTTTCATACGATCTTCACGCTCCCAAGTAAACTCTGGGCCGTGACGTGCGTTCCATCGAACCTTGACAATCTTAACACTACTTCTCCGAGTCTTGTTAACCTTCCAATATGTAACCTCAACGGGTTCTTCAGTGAAGTGAAGTGTGTCGTCAATGTGTACTTCATCCGCAGGGATGATAACAGTTTCCTGAGTTGGACTCTTCTTCAAGTTAGATACATGAAATGTATCATGAACACCGTATAGTTCCTCTGGTAGCTCCAACTTGTATGTTACGGTACCAACCCTTTCCAGTATTCTGAATGGCCCGATATAACGTGGGTTTAACTTCCCCCGCTTTCCAAAACGCGCCACACCTTTCCAAGGTGAGACTTTCAGCAAAACCATATCACCCACTTCAAATTCCAAGGGTTTTCATCTTTGATCCGCGTAACTCTTATGTCGATCACGAGCCGCCTTGATGCGCTCTCGGATCTGTACGATCTTATCAGTTGTCTCTTGGACCAGTTCAGGACCAACCATCTGTCTGTCACCTGCATCTGCCCAGCACAACGGCGAACGGCACTTAAAGCCATAGAGAGCTTCGAATGGTGCAGCTTGAATGCTTGTGTGGTAGCTGTTATTGTAGGAAAACTCAACCAAGGGTAGATGAGTATCCCAACTGCCACCTAAATCCATTACGCAAGCGCGAAGCATATCTTCTAACGTCTGAATAGTTCTTTTGCTCTGTCCACAGTCTGCGGGTGAAAAGTTGTACTCAGATTCAACTGAGAACCAAAAGCTTCTTGAAAGGATTGCCAAATCCTTGACATAAACCGTCAATCTCTATCAGATATTATCGAGATAGGCACTCCAAGTCGTGCCACTATCTCCCTGAGATAAAGCTCTGCTATCCTTTTCTCTAATCAGTAAGAAGTGCGTAAACTTTGTCAACCGATCTACGATTACCCAAATCGTATCATGTCCTCTAGGGGTTCTGGGTAACTTTGTTATGAAATCCATAGAAATCTGCTCCCACTTCCACATGGGTATTTCCGGCTGTTGCAAAAGACCTGAGGGTTTTTGATACTCGGCCTTCACCTTGGCACAAGTTAAGCACTTCCCAACGTAGATGGCAACATCACCCTTGAGTCTTGGCCACCAATAATAATCCTTCAGATTTTGGTACATCTTGTACGATCCCGGATGGATCGAGTACCTCGATTTATGAGCTTCATCAAAAATAACCTCTCTAAGACCACCATAAAGCGGAACCCAAATACGCCCCATGAAATACAAGGTTCCTTACTCGTTAGGCTCCAATTTCTTCTCCATTCCTCGGAGATATTCTGCCTTAAGGTTTTCTTTCTTAAGAGCTTCTCTTTATGCAGTACGAATACGAGAAGTGAGGTCCGTCTGAATAATCATTTCTAAAGCCCTAACCCTTATGGGCTTGATCCTTTCTTTTCGACTTAAGGCGTCTGCTACCACATTCTCCTTTCCGGGATGATACTTGATTTTGCAGTCATAATCATTTAGCAACTCAACCCAACGTCGTTGTCTCATGTTAAGCTCTTTCTAATCGAATGTGTGCTGAAGGCTCTTGTGATCCGTAAAAATAGTACATCGAGTACCATACAGATAATTTCGCCAAAAATTCAAAGCAAGCACCACTGCGCCTAGTTCCAAATCATGCGTGGTATAATTCTTCTCTTGGACCTTCAGTTGGCGAGAAGCATAAGCGATAACCTTCTGGTGTTGCATTAGCACACAACCCAAACCCTGACGCGAGGCGTCACAATATACCACGAAGTCGTCGGTGCCTTCGGGTAGGGATAATATAGGTGCATCGCATAGCTTATTCTTGAGTAGCTGAAAAGCTTCTTCTTGCTTGTCTCCCCATTCATACTTCTTGTCCTTTTGAGTAAGGGGGGTCAACGGTTGAGCTATCTTGGAGAAATCCTCATTGAATCTGCGATAATACCCTGCTAAACCCAAAAACAGTCAAATCTCGGTCGGCGTCTTCGGAGTCTCCCAATTCTTGATTGCCTCGATCTTTGTGAGATCCACATGGATTCCCTTCTCGTTTACCACGTGACCGAGGAACTGTACTTCACGTATCCAAAACTCACACTTTGAGAACTTAGCGTAGAGCTTCTCCTTCTTTAGCAGCTCTAGAATGGCTATGAGGTGTTGTTCATATTCTTCCTTCATCCGCGAATAAATCAAAATATCATCGATAAATACGATCATGAATTTATCGAGATATGGCTTGCAAACCCGATTCATCAAGTCCATAAACACTGCCAGCGCATTTGTTAACCCAAACGGCATTACTAGAAACTCGTAATGTCCATAACGAGTTCTAAAGGCAGTCTTTGGTATACTTTCTTCTTGAATCCGCAGCTGGTGATAACCCGATCGAAGATCAATCTTGGAATAGTAACTTGATCCCTGAAGTTGGTCAAATAAATCATCAATCCTCGGCAAAGGGTACCGATTCTTGATGGTTAGCTTGTTCAGCTCCCGGTAGTCAATGCACATACGGAAACTACCATCCTTCTTCTTGACGAACAACACTGGAGCTCCCCAAGGCGAGAAACTTAGTCTAATGAATCCCTTATCCAATAACTCCTAAAGCTGCGTTGATAACTCTTGCATCTCTGAAGGCGCAAGTCGATAAAGTGCCTTGGCTACAGGCGCGGCGCCTGGAACCAAGTCAATGTGGAACTCGACTTGTCGTTGAGGAGGTAATCCTGGCAAGTCTTCGGGGAAGACTTCAGGATGTTCCCTTACCACAGGGATATCTTCGAACTTCGGTTCTTCGGCCTCTTTATCAATGACATGAGCTAAGAAGGCAACACGTTCCTTTCATACAAACTTTTGCGCTTTCAAACAGCTAATAATTCGTAGAGGCGTATCATGCTTCTCTCCGTGTATCACAATCGTCTTTTCTCTAGCCATCGGAATGCGAACAATCTTCTCATGGAAAATAATCTCTGCACGATTACTCGACAACCAATCCATCCCCACCACAACGTCGAAGCTTCCCAATTTGACCAGCAGAAGATCTATCAAAAACTCACGCTCTCCAAGCTCTATAACACATCCTCTAATTACTTTATTGGCTTCTACTAGCTTTCCATTAGCTAGTTCTATCGAGTACGAGATGTCTAACTTACTTGCTACTAGGCCAAGTATATTCTTAAATTCTAGAGATATGAAGCTATAATCGGCACCAGTATCGAAGAGCACAGATGCATATTGTTGATTGATAAGAAACGTACCAGTAACTACGTTCGGATCCTGGCGAGCTTCCCTAGCACCTATGTTAAACACCCTTCCGCATGCTTGATTATTCTTTGGGCAATCCCACATAAAATGCCCTATTTCACCACAACCAAAGAAACCTTGACCGCGTCCATTGTCATTTCCGTTTCCGCCCTGATTGTTGTTTCCACCACGGTTTCCGTTACTAGCTTGATTTCCAAAACCACCACGATTCTAGGGGTGAGCAAAAATAGGGTCGGACCGAAATTAACCGAGAACCGACCCTAAAAAAAACCGATACCGACCCGGACCTAAGCTAGTAGGTACAAAGTTCGGTTCCATGTATTCTTGGTAAATCGGTCTCGGGTCGGTTCCGGGTATATATGACTAAAAAACCGATTTGGACCTAGGAACCGAATTTGAGTTATATTTCATATAAGTATGGGCTAAAAGCCCAACAGCAGCCTTTGATATTATAATCCCTAAACAAATATTGTATCATTCATAACAAAACAGGACGTATCATTCATAACAAAACAGGACTCGCTGATCATTCATCTCATCTGCAAACAAATATTGTAGAAGATATTATTAGACCTTAGATTGAAATTAAAGCTACTTAATTATAAAAGTGTAAGGCATCTTATCTGTTGAGGCAATATATTGCTTTAATGCAAACTTTATCTGTAGTAGCATAATGGCAAACTTAGAATCATTTTAACTTGTTGTAGATTTTTAAAGTAGGCAGCTAACAGACCAGAAAAAAATAAACCAGTCAAACTAGACCATGAATGCCATTACTTGCTTAAAAATAAAAACACATTCAGGTATCTTTTAACCAGTCAAACTAATGGTCTGTTAGCAGTTAGCTGACCCGACAACACCTTTAATCTACTTTCTTAAACTGTAAGAAAATAAACACACATTCAGGTACCTTTTAACCAGTTTAATTCTTCTTTCATTTACATGCTGGTTACAGTCATAAAAAATGACAGTTATACCCCTGGTGACAGATAACAGACCAGAAAATATGTTCGCACATGAAAAGAATTATTGGCAACATTAAGCTTGTTTTATTCCTTAAATCGCCTTTTTTCATGCAGCCGACACTAATACCATTTATGATACACTGACCCATTTTCTGGTTCGTAAACTGTAGATGGATTCACCAAATGTCGACATTGAGTTATGGTACTTATTTCACTTCGACATTCTATCGAACACCTTGTGTGCGAAAAAGTGCAACCTTAGATACTAGCCTATTCAATGGATAATAATCAACATCAACCCACCAATTTGATGATAACTATCAAACACTACAATAGTGGTTTCATACCAATCAAACAATTAATAGTAATACCAAGTAATAACAGAATTTTAAGTGAGTAGAACATACCTTCAAATTTGTGATATAATCCACCAATTTCGAAATCTGAAATAGTGATTGCATATTGAAGTGGGATGAATCTTCATACGTATAAGTGTATAACTGAAATTACATCTTCAATTTATCAATTTCACTTGAAATGAAAATCGGGTACGGGTAGGGACTTGGAACCGATAGGACCGACACACTGCAGAACCGATACCGACTTATTTAAGTAGGTCCACTGATCGGTTATTGTTTTTATGATAGATCGGGTATCGGGTCGGGTCAGGTAAAAGTCGGGTCGGGTCGGGTATTAACGTTTGCTCACCCCTACACGATTCCCATTTCCACCAAAATTACCATTTCCTCCTTGATTTTGATTCCCAGTCTGATTCCCATTACCATTGCAGTTTCCATTACCATTACCACCAGATCCTCCATTTCTTCGTCCAGCACCATACCAGCACGCCTCCCTGGCATGCCCCACTTTGCCACGGTTCTCACACCTTCCATACTTACACCGTCCGGTGTGATGGTGCTGACAGATATCACACTTAGGCAGAGTGCCCATGTACCCCTTCCCTTTGAGTTCAGTATTTGCAGCGCCAGTCCTGACCTCGGCTGGCTGGTATCCCTGCGCTTGTTAGCACTGTTGTTGTTGTTGCTCGCTTGAGTGCCCTTCTTGAAGTTAGTGAACTTTCTCTTGTTTTCCCCAGATGACTCTACATGAGTCTCTTTCTACTTTGCCTCAGAAATCGAGAACTTTCCCAACCTGATCGCTTCTTCAGTCAGTGCCAACTCAAGTCAATAGCCTCAGTAATCGTTGGAGGCTTAGAAGCTGTCACCATGCTTAGAATCTGAGGTGCCAAACCCCGGATGAAACGTTCTATCCTCTTAAACTCCGGCTCTACCAAGTAAGGGATAACACGAGACAAATCATGAATCTCTGCACATATTCAGCCACCTTTGAACCTTCCATTTTCAAGTTCCAGAATTCAGTTTCCAACTTCTGGATTTCTGCCCGGGAACAATACTTCTTACGCATCAATTCTTTCAATTCATTCCATGTCAAGGCATACGCAGCAGCCTCACCCAACGTCTGAACCTGAAGGTTCCACCATAACAGAGCCCCATCTAGAAACAGTTCAGAAATATACGTGACTTGATGCTCTGGTACACATTTACTCATCCTAAAAACAGAATCCGTCTTCTCAACCCAGCGCACAAAGGCTACGGCACCCCTAGTGCCGTCGAAATTTAGGGGCTTGCAGTCCAAGAACTGCTTATAGGTACAGCCTGCAACACATGCAACATCATTCACAGATAGCATTAGCAAAGCACACTTAGAAATGTCCAAACATATCGTAATGTGTCTTAGATGACTTAAACATTACCGTTGGGTGGGTTATTCCCTGAGGTACCCCCGCTCTGTTCAGAATGAAGGGCTTCATGTTGTGCGATGGCCTGTGAGATGCGCTCTTGTAATTCCGCTTCTGTCGTCGGCAGCGGGTTGTTGGTACCGGTGTTCCTTCAAGGCGGCATCTTTCTTCTAAGAAGAAGATCGGATGGGTCAGGTCTTATTCGTTAAATAAATAAATAGTTGTCTAGAGGTCGTATATACATATATATATATATATATAAGCATTCATCATAGCAAACAATCATGTGATATCGCAATCACAGCATAAACATGTAATCCAACAACGTGTTTAGTGAGAACATGACGATTGAGCTTTCATTAATTACCGACCACAGTTACATTGCTTACAAAGTGTATCACATCAAAAGGGACATAGGGTCACACTACCCTTGTCCAATAAGTCTGTCAATATACAAAAATCACATAGTCAAAAGTGGTCTTCAAAAGGCTTCATAATCTCGACTCAATAGTAGTGCTCTCACCAAAAGTAATGCAATCTGCATAAAACCAAAAACCTACTGTGCTGATGGTGGAGGAGGAGGAGGGAAGAAAAGAAAACTGCGAACATGCGCGAGCTCCTCCTCGAGCTCATACACACGACGAAGCAAATAATTGATCTGCTGCTCGACAGTAAGGAAACGAGCGTCAAAACCTGAAAAAGGTGTAAGAGCAGCAGGTGGATGTGCAAAAGGAGATGATGAAGAAGGTGGAGGAACAAAAGTAGACTGACAGGGGCAAGGTGGAGGACGCGGAGTCAGCTCGAGCTCCAAAACTCTGCGACTCATGATCTCAAACTGTAACTGAAGTGACAGGAGCAACTCATCCCGTGTGTAGCCAACGAAGTGTGAGGGATGGTAGGGATCTGAGATCAGCATAGAATATGGTGGAAACCACCTGAAAGGCTCATCTAGCGGTGCAGATGAAAAGGGAGCAAATGGTGCAGTATGAGAAATCGGAGGAAAAGCTGCAGAAGCAAAAGGATCATAACTCAAGTACTGGCCCGAAGTACCTTCCCCTGGACGGGGTGCAAGGATGTCCTGGAGGAAAACAATCGGTAAATCAGTGCGGTGGACATCAGACACTACAGGAGGGAGAGGGGTAACATCAGCGGGTGCGGGTGGAGGAATGAATGGCTCAACAACTGGAAGATCAACTGGTGCAGGTACCGAGTCTGGAATAAGAGGTGCGATATCAGGTAATCCAAACGAGACAAAATCAGGATCAGGATCAATAGGTGCATCATCAGGCTGACCAAAAGGAACAGGAGCTAGCTCAGGGGTAGGCTCTGGATCGCATGGAGGTGTGGGGTCTCGAGTAGGAAATGGTGCAGCAGACATAGCTGTCACACCCCGATATTTACAGCTCAGCCCGGTGGGGAGTATCATGACGTAAGATTGGTATCGTCATAGTAAAAAATACACAGAATAGCACAGCGGAAGTCTTGGAATATAAAATATTATTACAAACCCAATTGTCTGAAAATACTGAAATGATAATTACATACGAGCTTGTAATATTAAATCCACAGGCGGATCATTATAAAATGTACAAATGAAGTTTAGCAAACTTTAAGGCATCTTTAAGGATTTGCAAGATCCTCTATTTCGACACCGAGCAACTCCCAGCCTATTACGAGTCGTACCTGTCACTTAGTCTTTTGAAAATACGTCCGTTTACACTGGTAAATACAATTAACCGACTCATTTGAAAATATTTAATGAAAATTGGTTTAGGTGCACCAGGCACGAAAATCTGTTATAACTTGGGATAATTTCATTTATAATCTTGTATACTGAATTACATGTTTACCATACATATAGGGCCTAGTACAGAGACTAAGACATGATTAACCGACACACCACTTATAAACCCATAAAGGAGTTATCCCCAACTTGTGGGTAATTAATATTCTAGTATTGGCATCTTTTCGGTGTATGCCTACACCTTGCGCATCGGTCGTGGCCATTAGCAGTTTTAATGAGCCAAGGATATATCCAGGACATGGTCGCATTAACCCCCAATGTTTAAGTTATCAAAAAACAGTATCAAAACGGGTTATGTGGATTTACTAGCCACAATCCAGCATTTGATTGATCCCACACCCGACCAAGCGGTAATAATTTACCGTATCCCAAGCCCGTATAAGGGAAAATAAGTTAAAAGTATTTACCTGAGCTAATACTTGATTAACAACAAAATAACTCAGTCGTATCCAATCTTAACTAATTGCAGGTAGCTTTTACCGGGTGGCTCTAGTCTGGAATGATGGTATTATATAATGTAACACCTCATAAAACCACATCCAATGATGTGTTGACACGTGTATTAAACCCTAATAAGGTCAAATGTTGACTATGAGAGGGACTAATTTTGCAAAAAATCAAAAACTTTGAGTGCGAAAGGACTAAAAGTGTCAACGTGCTTAAATTAAGCCTCTAAATAACCTTACACGGTATTCGTATTCACAAATAAACCACTTGTTGATCAAGAGGAACCGTTCACGTAATATTTGAAAGTTTGCGCGTCGAAGGGTTAAAAGCGTCAACATGTTAATTCTTACATCTGAATGACCTTTTAACAAACCGAGAGCTTCATGATATTGATTATACTCTCGGGAATGCCTAATATTGGCCATTTAAGGCTTTTACGCCAATAAGTGAAATTACGCGCAAGTTTGCAAGTTAAAGGGGTTAAAAGCGTCAACATGTTTAATTATACCTCTGAATGACCTTTTAACGAACCTGAAGCAATTCGATGTTTGATAATACTCTCATGAATGCCTAATATGGGCTACCTAGGGCTTTTACGCAATAAAATGCTAATACGCGCAAGTTTGCGTGTTAGAGGGACCAAAAGCGTCAACTTTTAAATCTACGCCTTTGGGTGACCATTTAAGCGAACGGGAGCATCGTAATATTTAAGCACATGCTTGGGAATACTCAATATGGGCCACGAAAGGCTTAGATATCGTTAAACGATAAAACGCGCAATTTTATGCGTTAAAAGGGTTAGGAGCGTCAACGAACGAAACTACACCTCAAGGTGACCTTTTATGCAAACCAAGAACTCTGTGATGCTTGGTTATACTCCCGGATGCGCCTAAGATCGGCCATTTGAAGCTTTGTACCATATATAAACGTAACTTAATGAATATGAACATAATGTGCCGATTATGTCATTACCAAAAGTTTAAAACATGCATATCGAAGTCAGGGACTGATCTGGTCATTTCTGAAAGTCAAAAAGGGATTACAAAGAATGCAGGGACTGATCTGGTCATTTTTAGAAGTCTAAAAAGGGATTAACAACCTGCAGGGACTGATTTGATCACTTCTGAAACTGAATGTATGCATTAATAAAGGACAGGGACCAAAACAGCAATTCTGCCAAACTAGTTGGCTGGGCCGGACACCTGATAGGGGGTCGCGAGACCCTGGGCCATGTTTGGTCGCGGGCCGCCAGGATATGTACAGCATATTGTTTTTTTTTTTTTTTTTTTTTGCTTTTTGTTTTATTTCATTACTTGTTCCCCACACATATTATTAAAACCATTTGGCAATTCTATGGGAGTTACCTGATTTCAACAGCTGGATTTACACCTGTTGTGATCTTAAGGATCCCTCAACACTTGTCAAAGATCCAATTCAATTCCAAACACTATAAATATGTGTGTTCTTCTTTCATTTCATTTGCACCTTTCTTCATAACTTTCCATCCTTCTCATTCTGGAGACTCCTGGATCAAAAGAGGACTCCACTTCAGTTTATAGTTGGAGCTTGGACCCTTTATATGTGTTCATAGCCACTAGTTTCCTTTTTATAGGCTTTAAAGCCAAAAGTCAAGCGTTATCGTAATAACGCTTTGAATTTTAGATAGACCTTAAACGGTCGAGCCATTGTTCGCAACGAACATGGCTACGTGATCGTAATTAGGTAGGTATTAAACCCTCAAAAGGGCACCTAATTATCACGTTTACTTAGTTAATTGTCGGGTCAAAGTAATTAAAATAAAAGTCAAACGAGTAAGTTTTTAAATAAAATTCATAACTAATGATATAGAAGCTATAAAATCAGTTTTGTCACTTTAATAACTTGGTAAATATTAATTGAACATGTCTAGGCATGTTCAACCCGACAATTCCGAGTTTAGGATCGGTTCGCAACCGAAAGTCGCAAAAGTAGACTTTTGCTTTGACTTTCAGTTCTGACCCGAATTAGCTTGGTTTAGTTATGCTTTAAGGTTCCTTTGTGACCATATTATATGTTAGTATAACCCTCTGAGGTCATACTACATGGTCCCTTAGAAATCATAGTTTATTTGCATGTTTTCGTTATTTGCTTAAAAGTTGACTATTATGCCCTTATGTTATAAAAACGAGATTTTTGAAATTGTGAGAGGACAAAAAGCTTTATTACTGATATATAAGTATGTCACAAAAATTTGACATCAGTTTCTGGTCTCAAACTAAAGTTATGCAAGATATCGT
The DNA here is from genome assembly GCA_030545235.1 of Helianthus tuberosus. Classification (NCBI taxonomy): domain Eukaryota; kingdom Viridiplantae; phylum Streptophyta; class Magnoliopsida; order Asterales; family Asteraceae; genus Helianthus; species Helianthus tuberosus. The sequence continues at coordinate 35,282,497 of CM060357.1, read as the reverse complement.
AAAATGGAACTTTTTGTTAATTAAATTGCATTTTTAGCATAAATCATGTTTAAACACAAATTTTGGCACCAACCCCATTTCCTACTATTTTAATATAATTATTAGGGATTTTTGGAATTTTTGGTCAGATTTTATACTGACCTTAACATAGAGTTCTTGCATGAATTCGGTAATTGACGATAATGCCCTTTTCATTAATAAAATGAGATTTACATATCATTAACATGCCAAACCTTTTTCTACTGATGTTATATGTTAAATAAAATATTTTAAACAGTAGAGGCTGATCAAAATCTCAGATTTCCATAAACATCTCAAATATTGTCAATTATCGACTTTTACGCAAATTAGGCGCATAGTATGGTTTAAAACCATAATTAGCACCTAAGACATGATACCTACTGATTTTAAAAATAAATTTTAAACTTTAATAGTAAGTATAAGTCTTAAACTCAGACTTCCAAATTTGACCTTAAAAGCATATGTGAAATGACCAAAATGCCCTTACGGTGCGTAGTTTGGCCATAAATAGTAAACCTCACATATGTATGATATCTTACTGATGTAACTTGATAAAATAAATATTTTTACTGAATTTTTTAGACCAGAACCTAAGTTTACTATTAAATCTCTTTTATAAACTTTAAAATGACCAAAATACCCTTACAGAGCTTAAATTGGTTTTATTTTTGTATTGGGCATAATTGTAGATATCCTACTGATATCACAACATATTTTAAGCATAATAACTTATGGAACTTGTACTTGACTTATCCGGTTACCCGTTATGCATATACGCGTTCGGTACGGTTTATTTAACTAGTTTGCATAAATTAACCGAAACGGGTCAAGCCTTATCATTTCTACTTCAAAATCCATAATGTATTTAGTTTACCCATATTATACAAGTCTTTATATTTGTTGGGTCTAAATTACATTCCATTCCGGTCATCGCTTAATCTAGCGTATCGTACCGTTTTCATATTTAAAAACTAGCCGGTCTAAGTCTATGACTTAATTAAAGACCCGTTAGCATTCTAATTGGTTATTTATACCATCGTTCCAGACTAGAGACGTCTGGTAAATTGTACCTACGCTTACTTAATTGAATACGGCTGAGTTATTATAAATCTTGCTATTTAAGACAGGTGCTAGCTCAGGTAAATACTCTTAACCTATTTTCCCTTATACGGGCTTGGGATACGGTAATATAATTACCGCATGGTCAGGTATGGGATTCGAAGTCCAATAAGTTAGGAAATTCAAATAACCTATTTTAATTCGTATTGCTTGACTGAAACATTGGGGGTTAATGCGACCGTGTCCTGGATATCCTTGACTCATTAATTGCAAATGGCCACGACCTAAGCATGGGGTGTAGGCATACACCCGACAGATGCGATTTGGTTTATTAAATAATTTTATACCCAATATGGGTTTCCCAATAAGGGAATAAGTGGTGTGTCGGTTAATCATGAACCGGCATAGTTCGGGCCCCGTATGTAGAGCAAGTTATGTAAAACTGATAACATGAGATATAGTTTGTCCCAAGTATAAAAATATTTTCGTGCCTTGTGTACCTAAACCAATTTTCATAAACATTTTCAAATGTGTCGGTTGATTGTATTTACCAGTGAAAACTAACGTATTTTCAAAAGTCTAAGTGACAGGTACAAATACATAAATAAGCTGGAAGCTGCTCAGGATTGTTAGACGAGGAACTTGCAACTTCGCATAAGCCATTAGTCTGATAAAATTCTTTTGTTATAATGATCCGCCTGTGGATTATTACAACCTTGTCTGTACTAAAATACTTTGATATATATTTTAGACATTTGTGTTTGTAATAATAATTTATATTCCAAGACTTCCGCTGTGCTATTCTGTGTATGTTTGACTATGACGATACCAATCTTACGTCACGATACTCCCCACCGGGCTGAGCTGTAAATATCGGGGTGTGACATATAACCAACTCAGATTGCTAACAGTCTTATTTAAGTCGTAGACTTAGACCGGCTAGCTTAAAGTATCTAAAACGGTACAATACGCTAGATTAAGCGATGACCGGAATAGAATGTTATTTAGACCCAACAAGTATGAAAACTTGTATAATATGGGTAAACTAAGTACATTCTGGATTTTGAAAATTTAATGATTAGGTTAAACCCTTTTTGGCTAATTTATGTAAACTAGTTACATAAACCGAACTGAACGCATAAATGCATAACGGGTAACCAAATGAACCATATACAAGTCTCATATGTTATTATGCTTAAAATATGTTAAGACATCAGTAGGATGTTAACATATATGCCCAAAGAATATTTAAAACCGAATTAAGTCCCGTAAGGGCAATTTGGTCATTTTGAGATTTATAAAAGAGGTTTAAAAGTAAACTGATGTTCTGGTCTAAAACATTCTGTAAAAATATTTATTTTATGATGTTATAACAGTAGGATATCATACATATGTGTGGTTTACCATTTATGGCCAAACTATGCCCCGGAAGGGTATTTTGGTCATTTCACATATGTTTTTAAGGACATAATTGGAAGTCCGGGTTCATGACGTATACCTACTATAAAAATATTAAAATTTATTTCTAAATTTAGTAGGTAACAAGTCTTTGGTGCTAAATATGGTTTTAAACCATACAATGCACCTAATTAGCGTAAAAATCGATAACTGACGATATTTGCGATGTTTATGTGATTCTGAGATTTTGACCAGCCTTGGATGGTCAAAACATTTTATTTTTCATAATGAATTAGTGGAAAAAGGTTTAGCATGTTATTCATATGTAGATCACATTTTATTTGCTAAAGGGGCATTATCATCAATTATAAAATTTATACATGAACTCTATGTTAAAGTCAGTATCTAATCTGACCCAACATTCCAAAAATCCCTAAAAATGATATCATTACAATAGGTAATGAGTTTTGTATAAAAACTTTTGTTTAAACATGATTTATGCATAAAATGGTAATTTAGACTTTATAAAAGCTAAATTTACGATATCTAGCATAACATCAATTTGAGACTAGAAAACAATGTCAAATTAATTTAGACATGTTTATATATCAGTACTTAACTTATTTGTAGGCTCACATATTCAAAAATCTCATTCTTAGACCATAAGGGCAAAATGGTCAAAACTAAGCATAATAACAAGAACATGCATATAATTCAGAATATTAAGTGACCAGGTAATAAAACCTTAGAGGGTTATACTACAACACTATATGGTCCTAATGGAAGCTTAAAACATAAAAGATTTAAGCTTAATCGGGTCAGAACTGAAAGTTAAAGCAAAAGTCAAGCTTTTGCGACTTTCGGTTGCGAATCGACCCTAAACTAAGAATTGTCGGGTTGAACATGCTTAGACATGTTCTTATAATATTTTCCAAGTTATTTAAGTGACAAAACATGATTCATAACTTCAACATTATCAGTTTTCATTATTATTTGAAAATCTAACTAGTTTGACTTTTTGACTAGTTACTTTGACCCGACAATTAACTAAGCGAACGTGATAATTAGGACTTTTGAGGGATTAACACCTACCCAATTACGATCACGTAGCCATATTCGCCTCGTACAATGGCTGGATTGTTTAGGTCTAAACCGAAAGTCAAAGCGTTATTACGACGACTTTGACTTTTGGTCTTTAAACATATAAAAATCAAACTAGAGTGGCTAAGGGCACTTACAACAGGTCCTTGCATGACAATTGAACTATGGTGGGCTCCCTCTTGATCAGGAATCCTAGAGAATGCTCAAGCAAGGAGATGAGAGTGAAAGTTGTGAATGAGCAAGGATTATGGCAACCCAATAGCTCTATTTATACTAGAAGGGAGTGATCCTAGATCATGCCAGATGTTAGGGAGGTGTTAGGATCTTCACAAGTGTCCATGGTGGTTTTAAAAACCATCAAAAGGCCCTATTTTTCGAGTTTAACTTGTTTGGAGACCAAGGAAGAAGATAACCTACAGCTGTCCAAAGGATTCTGCCCAGATAAGGGTGTCGCCGCACGCGACAGCAACATGGGAGAGTGGTCGCGCGACGCCACCACCCCAAATCTCAGCAAACAAGTTTTTAAACTTGTCACCTATAGTCCCTGAACCTTTTAATGCATATTATCTTTCATTTTAGGCATCGTTAGGCTCGATTTCATTAAATGATCACCGAATACACTAGTTTCTTCTCGTTGACGCTTTTAACCCTTCTTCTTGAAAGTTTTCGTAATTAGCACCTAACGATATCGAAACCTTGTGAATTTATTATCACTTATTCTTGAGAGTATAATCGAACATTACGAAGCCCCGGGTTCATTAAAGGTCACTCAGAGGTAAGAATTAACATGTTGACACGTTTAACCCCTTTGTCTTGTAAACTTTCAATTTCTTTCGCAAACGGCTTCTTACGTCCGAATATTTACTCGTTTAAGAATATGTTCATTGTGTGTGGTCAATCAGAGGCACAATTTTGGCATGTTGACACTTTTAGTCCCTTCACATTCATAGTTTTCGATTTTTAACGAAATTAGTCCCTTATAGTCAACGTTTGACTTTATTAGGGTTTATTACACGTGTCAACACATCATTTGACACAGTTTTACGAGGTGTTACATCCTCACCCCCTTAAATGGAATCTCGACCTTGAGATTTGCTCAAAAAGATATGAGTACTTCTGTCACGTAGTGAACACGACCTCCCATGTATAATCGGGGCCTCTACGGCATCCTACTTAACCTTAATAATAGGTATATGTTTCTGTTGGAGTTTCTTAACCTTATCGATCCTCGATCGATTTCTGGTTTGTCAATAAACCATAAGTTTTCATTAATCTATACATCATCATGTGATAATATTATTGACTTAATGGCTAGACATATTCTTATATCACAAGTGTGGAACACATTGTGGATACCAACAAGTTCCTAGGTAAGTTTTAGCTTATAGGCTACTGATCTTGACGTATTCGATTTTCTCGAATGGTTCTATATACCCAGGGCTCAACTTTCCCTTTATATTGAAATGTATCACACCCTTCCATGTTGGTATATATATATTTTTTTATAGATTCTTATTTTCAACTTTGGAACTTTAAGTGGTTTGCGCCTCTTGTTCGCATTGCCTTTCTGCCGACTACTGGCAGCTTTTAGACGATTACAGATTCGTATTATCTTATCCGTCGTCTTTTAGGACAATCTCAGATTCTGATAATTGGGTTTTCCCCACTCCTGCCCAACACATGGGCGTTGGTCACTCTCTCCTATACAAAGTCTCCAAAGGAGCAGCTTGATGCTTATATAATAATTATGAATTATAGGAGAACTTAATTTGGGTGAGATGATAATTCCAATTACCATCTAAATCAATCTTAAGGAATTAACCACCCTCATGGTTAGTCGAACAAATCGACGATCCTAGGCAGCTGATAACGATTCTCAATTGTTTCCTAGTTAGGTTTGCGGTAATCAATGCACAAGTGTATTGCACCGTTTTTTCTTTTATCAAGAATAATCAGAGCTCCCAAAACGATGAGCTAGGCTGTACCAGCCTTTCTCCATAAACTCATCTGATTGGCTCTCTGTTCTTCCATTTCCGTCGGTGCTAATCGATATAGAGTTTCTGCAACAGATATAACTCCTAATAGGATGTCAATCCTAACTTCACTTGCCTCTCAGGAGGTAAACAGGGTAGTTCTACGGGGAAGAAATCAAGTTATTCAAATATTATAGAGATAGCTTCAATCTCCGGCTTTGGTTAAATTACCGTCACTTGTGCCATGCAATTGACACATCTGCTTTATGAATATATGGATGCCTTAAGTAGAGACGCCTACTTAGGCATTTCTATAATGGATATCTTCTTTGAATACCACTAGCTGACTTTAGTACTATATGACCATTGGAATATCTTAGTGGTTCCATGCATTAAACCTCCATACTGATCAGGCATGGGAGCAATCTATGGGACACACTAGGATACGCCAATCCTCATATGGCGTTATTATCAAATATAGTTTGGCATTCGGAGTTGATAGAAATCAATGAGATAATAAATAAAATAACATATACTGTCGTACTCTATTCGGAGAAAGATTACTCTAGATTTTATGAATGAGGATTTTTCGATGAGAATAGAAGAAACGGTTTCTATGAATTCGCTGGTAAGTTCTACCTTATACTTAATATCTGGATTTCTTATGGGTATATCTAAAAGTTTGCTAATCTTATGATCTATGAAAGACTTATTAGTACCTGAATTAAAACGGGACACTTAGTAAAATACCCTTGATTCACGATGAGGAATGTACCTGGTGTCATTATTGATATGAACTGCCTCTGGCATTCATCAGGAGAGTTCAGGCGCTTCATTCTTAGTCTCTTTATACTTAGCTATACCTTCCTTGACAGTTTTAGGGCAGTTAGTTCTGATGTGGCCTTTCTCGCCACAGCCGAAACAGACTGCATTCTTTATGTCCCTACATTCATGGGACTGATGACCGGTTCTTTTACCGATGCCATATTGCTTTGGATTTTGGTTTGATCGACACTGTCCCTAATGCCTTCTGTTGCAGGCTTTTCATGTAGGCTTTTTGTTGGAATCCTGTTGGTTCCTATTGAAATCGGATTTGCCCCTTTTTCTTAGAATTCTGGGAGTCATTCCCCTCCCTCTTTCTTTTCTTATCGGTTTCAGTTTTGTCTGATTCTTGTCTCACTACATCTAGAGTGAGAGACAATGATAGGTCCATAATTGACCTAAAAGTAGTAGGCTTAGAAGCCTTCACTATACTTTGTGCTAAACCACCGATAAATCACGCAATGCACTTATGCTCAGGGGTAATTAAATAAGGTACTAACCTAGACATGGAGTTGAAGTTGGTAACATACTTACGACAATCTAGGTTTTCCATTGTGAGAGTCGGAAAAATTTGTCTCTACTTTTTCCACTTCATGTTGTGGACAATAAGTTTCTCCGATAAGATCCACAACTTGGACCATCCCATATTGTATAGGGGAATTTTCCCCGTGGACTTTATTAATGTCTTCCACCAAGTAAGGGCATCGCCCTTTGAACGACTGTGATACATACTTTACAGTGTCTTCCTTAGCACAACCGCTGGTCTCCACAACGGTTTCCATTTCGTCCAACCATTTCATGAAATCAATGGCTCCTTTCTCGCCATTGAAGTCTCTTGGCTTGCAAGAGATAAAGTACTCATAAGTACATCCTTTAGGGGAACGAAGCTCCTCATTATACATTATATCCTTTGGTTCGTCCTTCACATTCGAAGTGTGAACAAAGCTCTCTTCATGAGCAATTGAATGTGGTTTTGAATGGGATTTGGAGCGAGTAGCACTCGACTCTTTGAACTTTTTCATGACCTTTTCCATGGCCTTTCCAACTGTTGCGTCAATCGCAGCTTGGAGATTAACTTCATTAATATTGAGGTTCACCTTTGTAATATCATTAGCATTCGTCGCATCATTAGTTTCGCGACTGTTGTTTGCCTCATCCGAGTTTGTCATACTCGAGGCTTAGTACTAAACATCAAATTGAACAATAGTTAGTCATCATCCTGACGACCTGACATAGATTAGCCACGGCATCATTAAACCGTATAGGCTATTAATTTTCGAACATTCCTAATGAATGTTATTTAAAAGAATATCAATTTCATTTAGCCTAGGTCACAAGAGAACCATTAACGGTATTTAAGGTTTGGACCGAGTCCATTACCTTTTAGACAGGGGAATACAATGTCACAACTGTTCTTGTCACGTTGACGATTATGAATAGCTCGAAGGCTAGCCTTAAAGGGCTTTTAATATATATGGCACAGAGGCCCGTCACTAGGGACATAAAACGATATGTCAATTGAGCCTAGTCATGAAAGACATAAATAATCATATGGCATGAAGGCCTTGTCGCAAAGGACATTTAGATATGGCACAAAATGGCCTTGTCACATGGACGTTATAAGATATGGCACCAAGGACTGTCATGGAGGACATTATAAAATCTGGCACAAAAGGCCTGTCACTAGGGATGTTAACATTTAGTATGTTAACTTGTCACAAACGACAAATTATAGCATATTGTCTTGTCATGAAAGACTTTTAGAATATGGCTCATTGGCCTGTCATGAAAGGCATTAATTTATAAGCCGTGATCTTATTAGATCAGGGGCTTTAAGGCTTGAACATAGTTCTTCACCTTTGGACAGGGAGTCATAGACTACAACTGTCATCGTTTTGAATTACGATTAACTTTGGCACATAGGTAAATCAATTGACATCACTAATGGATGTTTATATAATCATCGTATTGGATGATATTAGTCATGATCGCATTGATCATATAGACTATAAGACTTGGACATAGTCCAACATTCTTAGACAGGGGGTCGTAGACCACAACTGTCGTTGTCTTATTGGACAACAAGTATAGCCCATAGGCACTTCATCACTAAAGGATGTTAAATGATATGATCATCATTTTAGATGATATTAGTCATGATCGCATTGATCATATAGACTATGAGGCTTGGACATAGTCCAACATTCTTAGACAGGGGGTCGTAGACCACAACTGTCGTTGTCTTATTGGACAACAAGTATAGCCCGTAGGCACTTCACCACTAATGGATGTTTATGGTATGATCATCAAATTGATGATACTTACCATGATTTAATTTGATCATATGGGTTTTAAGGCTTGGACGTAGTCCAAATACCTTGACGGCTGGTATGGTTTCTCAAGTCACACGGCCAAGAGTGTTAACATTTTCTGAATGCTAACAAAGATTTATTGTCTTAAGAGGGTTTTACCATCATAGCCATGTTCATAGACATATAGGCTAGGTTATACCATTAAGAGGATCTTCTAAAATTATTTAGCAGATCGATAAATTTTGAGTAAATCAAGACGATCGTTTTGAACAAGGATGTAGGTAATACATATATAATAGATTTCAACATACTTTCCATCTAGATGATAGAAAAATTACTATATGTCATTAATTAGGACTTTAGTTATCTTAAACTAGCTAGTCCACACAGGGACTAAAAAGAAAAAAAAATAAGTCCGTATAAGGACTATAAGATTTTTATAAGTCCATATAGGGACTGTATTGAAACAATATGCCCACGAAGGGGTTACCAAGAAATATCACGTCCACAGAGGGACTTATAATGAAGTAACGTGTCCACGAAGGGACTATTCTGAAATAGCATATCTACAAAAGGGATTTTAATGAAATGACGCGTCCATGGAAGGACTGTATTGAAACGTCATGTCCACAAATGGGACTTTGCTGAACGGATGTCCTCTCAGGAACTTTGTCACACCCCGATATTTCCACCTTTTGAGTATCGTGACATAGTTGATATCATCATAGTCAAACAACAAAATATATAAATGCACAGCGGAAGCAAAAGATAAATATATTACAATCCGAATATAAAGTAATATCCAGTATTACAACGGAAAGTAAAGGATCCACAGGCGGATCAAAAATGAAAAGGAAAACTGTTCAACATACTTTGATATCTAGAGCTTGCGAGACTTGAGTAATGATGCCTGGAGTAGCCAGCCTATTTCGTCTAGTACCTGCACTTAGTCTTTTTGGAAAATACGTCAGTTTACACTGGTAAATACAACTTAACTGACTCATTTTGAAAAGAGTTTGAAAATTGATTTGAATGCACTTCGGCAAAATATCTTTTATAACTTGGGACAATTATTAAATAATCTTGTATACAGTTTTACTCATTTGTCGTCCATTAGGGCCGGTTTGTAGGGCCGGACTTAAGTTAACTGACACACCACAGGTATAATGCCCACAAGGTTGATTCCTTTAAGTGGGATACCAGTTTTTACATAATGCATCTGTCAGGTGTACGCCTACACCCCGTGCTTAGGTCGTGGCCATTTCGTAAAATGATGCCAAGGATATCTAGGACATGGTCATTTAACCCCCAAGGGCCATACACCAAATAATACAGAATAAAGCGAGTTATGTAAATACATTAATCACAATCCAATTTAAATGACTACATACCCGACCAAGCGGTACTTTTATAGTACCGTATCCCAAGCCCGTATAGGGAAAATAAGTTAAGAGTATTTACCTAAGCAAAGTATAAGTCCAATACAGTAAGGGCACGTAGCTTTTACTGGGCTCCTAATCTGGAACGAAGGATTTTAATATCCTATTAGAATCCTAACGGGTCTTTAATTAAGTTTAGACTTAGACTGGTTAGTTTTCAAAAGGAAGACACGGTTCAAACGCATGATAAAGCGAAGACCGGTTTAGAATGTGGTTTTGACCCGACAAGCTTGTATGCTTGTTTAATATGGGTAACTTAAACACACTCTGGATTTTGAGATAAAAACGATATGGTTTGACCCGTTTCGGCTAATATATGTAAACTAGTTACATAAGCCGATCCGAACGCGACAAGTGCGTAACGAGTAACCAAAAGAGTCATATACAGGTTTCCTAAGTTAATATGCCTTAAATATGTTGTGATATCAGTAGGATACTTTCCATTATGCCCAAAACGAGTTTAATCACAATTTAAGCCCCGTAGGGGTATTTTGGTCATTTTAAAGATTATAAAAGAGGTTAATTGAAATTCTGAGATTCGGGTCCGAATACATCAGTAAAATAACTTATTTTATTAGGTCATATCAGTTGGTAATAAGTCTTATATGGCAAAATGGTTTTAAACCCAAACTATGCGTTTAATACGGGTAAAAAGCTATTTTAAGTGATTTTCAGGTTATACTGGAAATCTGAGTTTTCTGGATAGGTTATAAAGTTCAAAATACTTCATTTATTAAATAAAATCAGTAGAGACTGGATTGGCGTCAAAATACTTTGTAGAACTCATTTTATAACCAAAAAGGGTATATTCGGTATTTACCGAATTAATGCCATAACCTTAGGTTATGAGCAGGTTAAAAATAATTAAGAATCTTTAAAAATCTCAAAATATTATATTACATCAGTGGGTAAAAGGTTTTGTGTCAAAAATTGGGTTTAGATAGGCTTTATGCTAATTGCGCCTTTTAATTACTAAAAGGCGTTATAATTACGCTAATGAGCATAACTCCTAATCTAGACCTCCAACTGATGTAAAATTTTAGGGACATGTTTATAAATCAGTAACAAAGGTTATTGTCTTTTCACATATCCAAAATTCTCGTTTTATGGTCAAAAGGGCATATTGGTCAACATTTAAGCAATTAACGGAAACATGTAAACGAATCGGATAATCAATGAACCAACCACAGAGGGTTATGCTAACATGTAGCCTGGTCCTAAGGAAGCTCTAAGGCATTTCCAAATCATACTAAATCGGGTCAGAACTGAAGTCAAAGCAAAAGTCAAAGTTTTGCGACTTTCGGTTCCGAACCGGGTCTAAACAGAAAATTGTCGGATCAAACAAGCTTAGACTAGTTCTTATACTTATTAACAAGTTATATGAGTGATAAAATAGGTTACATGCCTTCTACATTGTTAATTAGGCGTTAATTTGCAAATTAAGGTTCTGTTGACTTTTTCTAATCAACTTTGACCCGACATTTGATCTAGTTAGAGTGGGAATCAGAGGGAGCCCTTTTAAGGGTTTAATGCCCACATAATTACCAACTTATAACTACCTTCAATTCGACTAATTACTAATGATTAATTGCTAAGTCAACCGTTAATTACGACGGTTTGACTTTTAAGCTAAAACTAAGTAAAAACTCAACTAAGAAAGGTTAAGCATACTTACAGAAGTCCTATGCACTATTTGGGATGCTTAGAGTCTGATCTTATGCTCCAGGAAGCTCCCCAAATGCAGATGGAATGAGTGATCACAATGTTGCAACTATGAGGGCCTTTTATAGTGTTCTTGGTCCATTTTGATGATGACAACTAAGTCTAAGGGGTGATCCAGATCATTAACAAGTGCCCCTAAGTCCTAGGAACAATTAGGGGTCGCCCATGGATGAGGAAAATTGTTTTTAAGTCGGTTAAAAGGCATAACAGGCTGCTGTCCCGTTTTTCTGTCGCTGGGCGAGCCTTACGGACCGTAAGGCTTGACCCTTACGGTCCGTAAGCTTGTTCCAGAGGCAAAAAGTTGTTGCCCTTTCAAGCTTCGAACGGGTAACTCATGTTATACGATTTTGGACCATTATTTTCAGTATGGGGCCTTTTGTTTGGGTCTTGACCAGTTTACACCCCTTGCTATGATATAAAGTTCCCTTGGATCCTTTTGAAAGTGCCGTAAATGAAGGTTATCGTGCACATCCTCGTAGGATCCCATTCTTATGTAATTCGAATCAATCATTGATAGCATTTACCGGATTTGAGTATACCAGATGTTTATAATATATATTAGGGTCTTGGGATTTATAATTAGGTCGTTCAGAGGTGTTTAATTAACATGTCGACGCTTTAAATCCTACCATACATCTTTGACTGGATCCGGGTTTATAACGCTTTTGTCTTACATGACACGTGTCGTTATTTTATTGAACACGAATTTTCGAGGTGTTACATCCTCACCCCCTTAAAAGAAATCTCGACCTCGAGATTTACTGAAATAAATGAGGGTACTTTTCTTTCATTGTGGACTCAACCTCCCACGTGTACTCGGGACATCTACGGGCATCCCATTTAACCTTTACTATTGGCACATGCTTCCTTCGAAGCTTCTTAACCTGTCGATCCTCAATCGACAAAGGTTTTTCAACAAACTTTAAGCTCTCGTCAATGTGCACATCTGTATGTGGTATGACTAGTGATTCATCAGCGAAACACTTCTTCAGATTGCAGATGTGGAATACATTGTGAATACCATTGAGCTCTTCAGGTAAGTTTAACTTATAGGCAACTGATCCGACACATTCGATGACCTCGAATGGTCCTATGTATCTCGGGCTTAACTTGCCTTTCTTACCAAATCGCATCACTCCCTTCCAGGGTGATACTTTAAGTAACACTTTATCACCTACCTCGAATTTCATAGGTTTACGCTTTAAATCTACGTAGCTTTTCTGCCTATCCCTGGCAGCTTTCAGGCGATCACGAATCTGGACAATCTTGTCCGTCGTTTCAAAGACTACTTCAGGTCCTGACAGTTGGACATCTCCAACTTCCGCCCAACAAACGGGCGTTCTGCATTTCCTACCATATAATGCCTCAAAAGGCGCAGCCTTAATGCTGGTATGGTAGCTATTGTTATACGAGAACTCGATTAATGGTAGGTGGTTATCCCAACTACCACCTAAGTCAATCACACATGCACGAAGCATGTCTTCCAACGTTTGGATAGTACGCTCACTCTGACCGTCTGTCTGAGGATGGTAAGCCGTACTAAAATTTAAGCGCGTGCCCAGATATTGTTGGAAACTTTTCCAAAAATGTGACGTGTATCTTGTATCTCTATCAGAGATAATAGCCACAGGTACGCCATGTAGAGATACCATCTTATCTACGTACAATTGGGCTAACATGTCGGAGCTATAGGTCTCCTTAATGGGTAGGAAATGTGCTGACTTAGTCAGTCTATCCACTCTCACCCATATCGTATCATTTCCTTTCCTTGTTTTTCGCAACTTGGTGATGAAATCCATTGTCACCATTTCCCACTTCCACGTGGGAAGTTCAGGCTGTTGTAGCAAACCTGATGGCTTCTGATGTTCAGCTTTAACTTGTGCACATGTCAAGCATTTAGCTACATAGGTGGCTACAGACTTCTTCAAGCCTATCCACCAAAAATTTGCCTTCAGATCCTGGTACATCTTATCAGCTCCAGGATGAACGGAATATTTAGAACTATGGGCTTCCTGGAGGATAACATCCCGAAGTCCTCCATAAACCAGAACCCATATTCGTCCATTTAACCTTAAAATTCCGTCCTTGCCATAGGATAACTGTTTTTCGGTTACTCCTAGCTTTTCGTTAGAATAGTTAGCTTCTAGCACAGCTTCCTTCTGCGCAGCTAACAACCTTTCATTCAATCCATTCTTTATCTCAATGCTCTTGGCATTGATTCTAATTGGCTTCACTCTTTCCTTTCGACTCAGGGCATCGGCGACTACATTCGCCTTGCCAGGATGGTATCTGATTTCACAATCATAATCATTCAAAGTTTCCATCCAACGTCGTTGCCTCATGTTTAGGTCTTTCTGATTAAACAGGTGCTTGAGGCTCTTGTGGTCAGAATAGATCACACACTTGATACCATATAAATAGTGTCTCCATAGGTTCAGTGCAAATACAACGGCACCCAACTCCAAGTCATGGGTGGTGTAATTCTTTTCATGCACCTTTAACTGACGTGAAGCATAGGCAATAACCTTGCCTTTCTGCATAAGCACACACCCCATGCCAGTGTGTGATGCATCGCAGCAAACTACGAATTCTTCGGCACCTTCAGGCAATGACAGTACAGGTGCACAACTTAGCTTCTGTTTAAGGATATCAAAGGATTCTTGTTGCTTAGGTCCCCAGTCGAACTTAATCTTCTTCCTAGTTAAGGAAGTTAGGGGTGCAGCAATCCTTGAAAAGTTTTCAATAAATCGCCTATAGTATCCTGTTAAGCCTAGGAAGCTTTGGATCTCTGTAGGTGTCTTTGGCTCTTGCCAGTTCATGACAGCTTCCACCTTAGCGGGATCCACTTGGATTCCATGCTCACTTACAACATGTCCAAGGAATTGGACTTCTCGAAGCCAAAATTCACACTTTGAAAATTTTGCGTAGAGCTTCTCATGATGTAGAAGTTTAAGAATACCACGAAGGTGTTTCTCATGGTCAGCTTGGCTCTTCGAGTAGATGAGGATGTCGTCAATGAAGACGATGACAAATTTGTCCAAGTAGGGCTTGCAGACACGATTCATGAGATCCATGAATGCGGCAGGTGCATTAGTGAGCCCAAAAGGCACCACTAGGAACTCGTAATGACCATAACGAGTCCTAAATGCAGTCTTGTGTACATCTTCATCTTTAACCTTCAATTGATGATAGCCTGATCTCAGATCGATCTTGGAAAAATAACTTGCTCCTTGAAGCTAATCGAACAAGTCGTCGATCCTGGGTAATGGATACCTATTCTTGATAGTGACCTTATTAAGCTCACGGTAATCGATGCACAGATGCATCTATCCATCCTTCTTCTTGACAAATAAGATTGGTGCTCCCCAAGGTGACGAACTAGGTCTAATGAAACCTTTAGCTAGCAAATCATCTAACTGCGTCCTCAACTCCTTCACCTCTGTTGGTGCCAACCTATAAGGGGCTCTCGTAACAGGTGCTGCTCCGGGGATGATGTCAATTCTGAATTCTACTTGCCTATCTGGTGGTAAACCAGGTAGATCTTCAGAAAAAACTTCAGGGTATTCAGAAATGACGGGAATATCTTCAACCTTAGGTTTCGGCTCATCAATAGTTACCTGTGCCATATAAATGACACAACCCTTCTTCAAACATCTAGACGCCTTGAGCATAGACACTTGCTCAGGTAGACCATACCGGGTATCTCCCTGAATGGTAAGTGATTCACCAGACGGAGTCCTGATCACCACTTGCTTCTTATTGCAGACAATCTGGGCTTGGTTATGAGATAACCAATCCATGCCTATAACTATGTCGAAACCGGCTAACTTCAAAGGAAGTAAGGACAATGGAAATGAGTGGTTCCTAATGGATATAACACATCCATCTAACATGGTTGATGCAGTTTCTATGGTTCCATCAGCTAATTCCACCTCATATTTCACACTTAAGGTTTTAACAGGCAATTTCAACAATTCACAAAACTTATTATCTACGAACGACTTATCAGCGCCTGAATCAAAAAGTACTCTTGCATATACATCATTTATGAGGAAGGTACCTGTGATCACATTGTCGTCCTGGACGGCTTCCTTTGCATCCATCCTGAAGACCCTTGCATTGGTCTTCTTGACCTCTTCAGGCTTCTTGGCGTATTTAGGGCAGTTGGTTTTAATGTGCCCTTTCTCATTGCAGTTGTAGCATGTGGCATCTTTAATCTTCTTGCAATCAACAGTCTTGTGCTCCTTAGACTTGCATATCCCACATGCAGGTGATCCTGACTTAGAATTGGACTCAAGTCTGCACTTTCCAAAGTGGCGTTTTTGGCAAGTCGTCCACTTTGGCTTTTCCTCTGTTCGCTGACTATTCCTTCCAAACCCAAACTTCTTAGAATCAGTGTTTCCCTTGTGCTTCTTCTCTGACCCTCGTGAGTTATCATCCTCACGCTTCCTCTTACTTTCTTCAGAATTCTTTAGCGATCTCAACCTGACCGCATCTAAAGTAAGGGACAGAGAAAGATCAGCTGCTGACCTAAACGTAGCAGGTCTTGAAGCCTTAACACTGGCCTTGATTTTTGGGGCTAAACCCCCAATGAAGCGAGCAATTCGCTTGGGTTCTGGTGTTACAAGGTAAGGAACTAGTCTGGACAGGGTATTAAAACTGGTGAGGTAAGCTTGACAATCTAAGTTTGTCATCACCAATGATAAGAAATCCGATTCAATTCTTTCGACCTCGTGTTGAGGGCAGTAGTTCTCCATAATGAGAGCAACAAACTGTTCCCATGACATGTTGTAGAGTGGGATCTTCCCAGCAGCTTGGATGAGAGACTTCCACCATGCCAGTGCCTCTCCCTTGAATGATTGGGATACATACTTCACTACATCTTTTTCAGCACAACCGCTGATATCGACAACTGTGTCCATTTCATCCAACCAGGTCATACAATCAATTGCCCCTTTCTCCCCAGTGAAATCTCGGGGTTTGCAGGAAACAAAGTATTTATAGGTACAGGACCTGGTACGCGGTTCATTATCGAACACTATCCTCTTGGATGGAACACTGTGTTGATTAGATGAATGTCGATCGTCATCTTTCTTTGAGGGTGGCTTGCTATGAGCCTCTGAATAAGTTTTAGGGACAGACTTAGAGCGGGGTACAGATGAGGCTTTACTATGCGTCCCACTATACTCCCTAAATTGCTCCTCTATAGCTTTAGATACAGCTATATCAATCAGTGTACGAAGCTCTCCTCTGGTTATATTAATCCTATCATCATCGCGGTTTTCCAGAGGATGACTGTTCTCTTCCTCTGACCTATCCATGTAGCTTTAATTGCTACAAAAGAGAATAAGGGCAAGGTTTATACGGAAGCTTATACAGTTTTATCGTTTTAAACGATTTATTAACCATGTTTTTAATACACATTTTAGTTAATTTGCTAAATATATAATTGTTCAAGATCTTTATCATAATCCTAAATTATAAGTTAATAATAGCACAAAAGGCCTACTCACGTAGACAAGTTTAATTTATAGGCCTTGATTTTACGGAATCGAGGCATTAAGGTTTGAATCAAAGTTCATTACCTTTTCTTGACAGGGAGTTGTAGGCTACCACTGTCTTTAGTCCATAGGACATTAATTATAGCCCGTGGGCACTTCATCCTTAAGGGATGATTATATAAATAAGGGAATTTTAGAATAACCCATTTAAGAATGACTTATGTGATTTTATCGTATCACATTTTGTCAAGCATGTTAATATGCTTTCATATGTTTAACAAGGATTTGAATCTTTTGAATAAGTTTTACCATCTTGGCCATGTCTGCAATGACATTTAGGCTAGGTTTTACCATTTAGACTCTTTTTAATATTTAACGCAGAACAATCCTAAATTGAAATGTTACCAAGGATCTAAATCCAATTGTGGAACTACCATCTTGGCCCTGTTTTAATGTGACATATGGCTAGGTTTTGTCCTTTTTAGATTTTGCCATTTTATTATAATGGTAGATCTTATAATGTAGGAATGATATTTTTAAATATAATCGTTCCATTAAAATTTAAACAAGTATATGGTTGCCCTAAACGGGACTTCTACAGCAAATGACTTGCCCATGCAAGGGCTAATCAGAAAAATAACGAAGGAATCAAATAAGGACAAAATAAAACGAATTAGGATTTGTCCTATGTTCTTGTCTAGACTCAAGAATGTGCAACTGTGTAACTGAGATTAAACACAAAAGGCTAGCGTTTAATTCACTCAGTGTTGGCTCTGATACCAACCTGTCACACCCCGATATTTCCACGTTTTACCGGTGGGCCCGATAGGGGAGTATCGTGACGTAGTTGATATCATCATAGTCAAACAACACAATATATAAATGCACAGCGGAAGCAAAAGATAAATATATTACAATCCGGATATAAAGTAATATCCAGTATTACAACGGAAAGTAAAGGATCCACAGGCGGATCAAAAATGAAAAGGAAAACTGTTCAACATACTTTGACATCTAGAGCTTGCGAGACTTGAGTAATGATGCCTGGAGTAGCCAGCCTATTTCGTCTAGTACCTGCACTTAGTCTTTTTGGAAAATACGTCAGTTTACACTGGTAAATACAACTTAACTGACTCATTTTGAAAAGAGTTTGAAAATTGATTTGAATGCACTTCGGAAAAATATCTTTTATAACTTGGGATAATTATTAAATAATCTTGTATACAGTTTTACTCATTTGTCGTCCATTAGGGCCGGTTTGTAGGGCCGGACTTAAGTTAACTGACACGCCACAGGTATAATGCCCACAAGGTTGATTCCTTTAAGTGGGATACCAGTTTTTACATAATGCATCTGTCAGGTGTACGCCTACACCCCGTGCTTAGGTCGTGGCCATTTCGTAAAATGATGCCAAGGATATCCGGGACATGGTCATTTAACTCATGTTATACGATTTTGGACCATTATTTTCAGTATGGAGCCTTTTGTTTGGGTCTTGACCAGTTTACACCCCTTGCTATGATATAAAGTTCCCTTGGATCCTTTTGAAAGTGCCGTAAATGAAGGTTGTCGTGCACATCTTCGTAGGATCCCATTCTTGTGTAATTCGAATCAATCATTGATAGCATTTACCGGATTTGAGTATACCAGATGTTTATAATATATATTAGGGTCTTGGGATTTATAATTAGGTCGTTCAGAGGTGTTTAATTAACATGTCGACGCTTTAAATCCTACCATACATCTTTGATTGGATCCGGGTTTATAACGCTTTTGTCTTACATGACACGTGTCGTTATTTTATTGAACACGAATTTTCGAGGTGTTACAAACTTAAAGCAACTCTAGTCCACGCAGAGACTAAAAGGAAAATAATATAAGTACGTATAGGGACTATAAGATATGTCCGCCGCATTGGGGTTATAATGATATAGCATGTCCATGAAGGGACCTTATTAAACAATTGTCCTCACAGGGACTTTAAGTTGAAAGATACGTCCACATTGGGACTATTAATGAAACAATATGTCCTTGAAGGGACTATAATGAAATGTCATGTCCATAAGGGATTTTAATGGAATAATATGTCCATAAAGGGACTTTGATGAATTAACATGTCCACGAAGGGACTACGATGAAATAATATGTCCTCGAAAGGACTATAATGAATTATATCATGTCCACAAGGGACTTTAATAAAATAACATGCCCATGAAAGGACTATAGTGGAGTATAATGTCCACGAATGGATTATTTTGAAA
Organism: Helianthus tuberosus; assembly: GCA_030545235.1. Lineage (NCBI taxonomy): Eukaryota > Viridiplantae > Streptophyta > Magnoliopsida > Asterales > Asteraceae > Helianthus > Helianthus tuberosus. The sequence goes on along the minus strand of CM060357.1, from coordinate 35,262,888 downwards.
GGTAATGTCCACGAAGGGACTATATTGAAATATAATGTCCATGAAGGGACTACGATAGGCAAACTCCTATACCGGGTCTTATCGGAAGAGGTAGGTCCACACAGGGACTATAATGAAATAATATGTCCACAAGGGACTGTAATAACAAATGCCCTTACAGGGACTTAAAGGAAAATGAAATACAATTGAAAGAAGGATTTTCTAATGCTTTCCTTGCTTTATTTCAATTGTTTCTCTTCTTTGTTTACCGTACACGGTAAGAATGCTGAAGATCTCAGTGAATAAAGTAAGTATTCCAAATCAGGATCCATTGTAAAAGTAAAATTCAAGATTTGATGGTCAAAGAATAAATTGGATCACGGACTGGAGTTTGACAAGCATAGTCCGAGTTCGGGATTCCAAAACTTGGAGGTAAGAAAATAGGGATTTTAGCATCCACTGGTATGATCTTCGATACGGGAGTCTCAGGGACCTCCGGTATGGACTCCAAAGTCTGATTGAAAGTTTCAATAGGCTTGGTTTTAGGAATGAATCCATAAGGTCTTCCTCTAAACCGGTCGCACGCTTATCCTAGCAATGGTTCGAAGCTTGGCATTCCTTGGCTTTGATGAGGAGAATCTCCATCAACGGCTTCTTTGCTTGGCGACATATTCAAAACACATAAAATCAAAAGCAATGTTTACTTAATAGGGATGAGAGCATTCCTATGTTAAGTCTAGACTCAGAAGGTCTAAGGAATATGCTATTGTGTCATTTGAGATTAAACACAAAAGGCTAGTGTTTAATTCACTCAAACATTGGCTCTAATACCAACCTGTCACACCCCGATATTTACAGCTCAGCCCGGTGGGGAGTATCGTGATGTAAGATTGGTATCGTCATAGTCAAACATACACAGAATAGCACAGCGGAAGTCTTGGAATATAAAATATTATTACAAACCCAATTGTCTGAAAATACTGAAATGATAATTACATACGAGCTTGTAATATTAAATCCACAGGCGGATCATTATAAAATGTACAAATGAAGTTTAGCAGAATTTAAGGCATCTTTAAGGATTTGCAAGATCCTCTATTTCGACACCGAGCAACTCCCAGCCTATTGCGAGTAGTACCTGTCACTTAGTCTTTTGAAAATACGTCAGTTTACACTGGTAAATACAATTAACCGACTCATTTGAAAATGTTTTATGAAAATTGGTTTAGGTGCACCAGGCACGAAAATCTTTTATAACTTGGGATAATTTCATTTATAATCTTGTATACTGAATTACATGTTTACCACACATATGGGGCCCAGTACAGAGACTGAGACATGATTAACCGACACACCACTTATAAACCCATAAAGGAGTTATCCCCAACTTGTGGGTAATTAATATTCTAGTATTGGCATCTTTTCAGTGTATGCCTACACCTTGCGTATCGGTCGTGGCCATTAGCAGTTTTAATGAGCCAAGGATATATCCAGGACATGGTCGCATTAACCCCCAATGTTTAAGTTATCAACAAAACAGTATCAAAAAGTGTTATGTGAATTTACTAGCCACAATCCGGCATTTGATTGATCCCACACCCAACCAAGCGGTAATAATTTACCGTATCCCAAGCCCGTATAAGGGAAAATAAGTTAAAAGTATTTACCTGAGCTAATACTTGATTAACAGCAAAATAACTCAGTTGTATCCAATCTTAACTAATTGTAGGTAGCTTTTACCGGGTGGCTCTAGTCTGGAATGATGGTATTATATAACCAACTCAGATTGCTAACGGTCTTATTTAAGTCGTAGACTTAGACAGGCTAGCTTAAAGTATCTAAAACGGTACGATACGCTAGATTAAGCGATGACCGGAATAGAATGTTATTTAGACCCAACAAGTATGAAAACTTGTATAATATGGGTAAACTAAGTACATTATGGATTTTGAAAATTTAATGATTAGGTTAAACCCTTTTTGGCTAATTTATGTAAACTAGTTACATAAACCGAACTGAACGCATAAATGCATAACGGGTAACCAAATGAACCATATACAAGTCCCATATGTTATTATGCTTAAAATATGTTAAGACATCAGTAGGATGTTAACATATATGCCCAAATAATATTTAAAACCGAATTAAGTCCCGTAAGGGCAATTTGGTCATTTTGAGATTTATAAAAGAGGTTTAAAAGTAAACTGATGTTCTGGTCTAAAACATTTTGTAAAAATATTTATTTTATGATGTTATAACAGTAGGATATCATACATATGTGTGGTTTACCATTTATGGCCAAACTATGCCCCGAAAGGTTATTCTGGTCATTTCACATATGTTTTTAAGGACATAATTGGAAGTATGAGTTCATGACTTATACATACTGTAAAAATATTAAAATTTATTTATAAATTTAGTAGGTAACAAGTCTTGGGTGCTAAATATGGTTTTAAACCATACTATGCACCTAATTAGCGTAAAAATCGATAACTGACGATATTTGCGATGTTTATGTGATTCTGAGATTTTGACCAGCCTTGGATGGTCAAAACATTTTATTTTTCATAATGAATTAGTGGAAAAAGGTTTAGCATGTTATTCATATGTAAATCACATTTTATTTGCTAAAGGGGCATTATCGTCAATTATAGAATTTATACATGAACTCTATGTTAAAGTCAGTATCTAATCTGACCCAACATTCCAAAAATCCCTAAAAATGATATCATAACAGTAGGTAATGAGTTTTGTATAAAATGGTAATTTAGACTTTATAAAAGCTAAATTTACGATATCTAGCATAACATCAGTTTGAGACCAGAAAACAATGCCAAATTAATTTAGACATGTTTATATATCAGTACTTAACTTATTTGTAGGCTCACATATTCAAAAATCTCATTCTTAGACCATAAGGGCAAAATGGTCAAAACTAAGCATAATAACAAGAACATGCATATAATTCAGAATATTAAGTGACCAGGTAATAAAACCTTAGAGGGTTATACTGCAACACTATATGGTCCTAATGGAAGCTTAAAACATAAAAGATTTAAGCTTAATCGGGTCAGAACTGAAAGTCAAAGCAAAAGTCAAGCTTTTGCGACTTTCGGTTGCGAACCGACCCTAAACTCAGAATTGTCGGGTTGAACATGCTTAGACATGTTCTAATAATATTTACCAAGTTATTTAAGTGACAAAACATGATTTGTAACTTCAACATTATCAGTTTTAATTATTATTTGAAAATCTGACTAGTTTGACTTTTTGACTAGTTACTTTGACCCGACAATTAACTAAGTGAACGTGATAATTAGGAGGTGCCCTTTTGAGGGATTAACACCTACCCAATTACGATCACGTAGCCATATTCGCCTCGAACAATGGCTGGACCGTTTAGGTCTAAACCGAAAGTCAAAGCGTTATTATGACGACTTTGACTTTTGGTCTTTAAACATATAAAAATCAAACTAGAGTGGCTAAGGGCACTTACAACAGGTCCTTGCACGACAATTGAACTATGGTGGGCTCCTTCTTGATCAGGAATCCCAGAGAATGCTCAAGAAAGCTCAAGCAAGGAGATGAGAGTGAAAGTTGTGAATGAGAAAGGATTATGGCAACCCAATAGCTCTATTTATACTAGAAGGGAGTGATCCTAGATCATGCCAGGTGTTAGGGAGGTGTTAGGATCTTCACAAGTGTCCATGGTGGTTTTAAAAACCATCAAAAGGCCCTAGTTTTCGAGTTTAACTTGTTTGGAGACCAAGGAAGAAGATAACCTACAACTGTCCAAAGGATTCTGCCCAGATAGGGGCGTCGCCACACGCGATAGCAACATGGGAAAGGGGTCGCGCGACGCCACCACCCCAAATCTCAGCAAACAAGTTTTTAAACTTGTCACCTTTAGTCCCTGAACCTTTTAATGCATATTATCTTTCATTTTAGGCACTTTAAACCCTCATAGTTAGTTTGTGAGTGATCTTAGGAGTATAACCAAACACCTTTAGTCTCGGTTTCGTTAAATGATCACCGAATACACTAGTTTCTTCTCGTTGACGCTTTTAACCCTTCTTCTTGAAAGTTTTCGTAATTAACACATAACGATATCGAAACCTTGTGAATTTATTATCACTTATTCTTGAGAGTATAATCGAACATTACGAAGCCCCGGGTTCGTTAAAAGGTCACTCAGAGGTAAGAATTAACATGTTGACACGTTTAGCCCCTTTGTCTTGTAAACTTTCAATTTCTTTCGCAAACAGCTTCTTACGTCTGAATATTTACTCGTTTAAGAATATGTTCATCGTGTGTGGTCAATCAGAGGCACAATTTTGGCATGTTGACACTTTTAGTCCCTCTACATTCATAGTTTTCGATTTTTAACGAAATTAGTCCCTTATAGTCAACGTTTGACTTTATTCGGGTTTATTACACGTGTCAACACGTCATTTAACACGGTTTTACGAGGTGTTACAATAGCAGTGTCATCGTCGGAGTCAGTAGCAAAAAGTTGCAATCTGGCCGCCCGTAAAGCTGAAGAAGTCACAGACTCAAAGGAGTCTGAAACCGAGTGCAAACTGGAATCAGAAGATATCTCAATGACAGGAACAACAGGAGGTGGTACAGCAACAACATCCTCATCTATCTCCCCACCGCCCTAGGCGTCAGCTGGGGGATCAACTACAAACAAATCGACATCGTCATCGAACAAGTCATCGAGCGGCCAATCCTCGGGAGGAATGACCATAAGAGGAACAACATCGAGGATCGGAGCCACGATGTGCTCACCATCAGGGTGACCAATGATGAGGTGATTGTGAACTGGAGCAGGAATATCGAAAGGATCCTCAATAGGGAAACCATCAGCAATAGGTAAATCATCGCCAAAATCTGGTAGCGCAAATGGCTGGAAATCGTCCTCGTCCTCGGACAGCATGTCGGGATCACTCTTAGTGTCCGACGTAAATATCTCTGGCGCGAGCATAACCTCGTCGTCTGAAACGACTGCCATCGGGTCTTGGGCATCCGATAACCCACTCTCTGAAGAAGACATGATGCCTGTAACATAACAATCATAACATGTACACATATATTAACCATTATCACAGTGCATGAAAACAAAACAATAATTTCTTAGACACGTGTTCATGTTACCCTTCGTAAAACCTTTCTATCTCAACTAGTCTACCCCCATGCAGACTAAACCACCAATGTGACCTTGCAATCATGTTTTCTTGTCTTTCTTTGTAAAACGTTTGTTCCATGGATCTTAGCGTTTTGTGTATGCAAAGAAAAATATGTTGTAAAAATATTTTCATGAGAGAGCCCTAATGATTGTAGTCTAGACTCGAGAAAGAATCCTAGTTCGCTACAATTGAAGCTCTGATACCAAACTGTCACACCCTGACTTTTGCGGAAGCGTGATTATGTGTGACTTGCTTAATATCATTGCATTCAACCATAACAAACAACTATATGATAAAACCATGATGTTCATCCATAATTAACTTTCAAAATATTACAACCATCATTGTTTAACAACAACCCAAGACTTCAAGTTTAGAATACAACACAAACTGAGTTTTAAGTTCCAGAAAGGACTTCCCAAAAGACACTAACAAACTAGGCTTTGATCCATGTATCTTATCCAGGATAAGATACATAATCCAAAACCCTTCGACACTGGATGACATCTTTTATTCGAAGACATAACTTCAAAATCTTGAACGCCCGCAAGATCCATAATTAGTTTCCTGAAATACATGTAGTTTGAAAACATCAACAAAAGTTGAGCGAGTTCATGTGTTTTGTATGTACGTATGTATTGTAAACTGGTATGAAAGCAACAAGGAACATATCAATTAATGATTTGCAAGGTCATTAATATGTGTGCAACGGTGTAGGAAGGCTCAAGCCTTTGTGTATTTCGTACCGGGCCTCCCGGCTGGAACGACATAGTCACCACATGCGGTCAACTCGCGGACCTATGGGTGGGGCTCGCAACACCCAAATAGATCTATCACTCATGCCCCTCGGTCCTTAAACAAGGATTAATGGTCTCAAGTTAACGCCTACCCATTCACATGATCTAACAGTATTTTCCTTTGCTAACCATACCATTCAAAATCATTGTAAACATTTGTAACGTGTATTTCACCCCCGAATTTATAAAACCGAAAACAGTTAAAAGAAAAGGGGGACATGAACTCACAGTCTTGCGTCTCGAATTCCGGTGTAACTCAAAGCTGCTACTCAATCACACGACTACCTACAAACGTACTACGGTTTATTAGACGGATGGGTCGTGCCTTGACTTTAGTCTTAACTAGTATCTTTGAGTTACTTTTCTTTGTGTCATAATGTTATCCCAAAGTATATAATTATTTGTTAAAATAATAAATATTTTAACTTAAATCATATTTATTAATTTTTGGAAAATTTGTTAAAATAATATATTTTTAACTTGTTACATTATGTCTCTATACCTGTATATCTTCCCCAATGATGGGTGTATTCATACTCGTATTCTTAAACTTGTATATTTTGCCAAGTATCGGTGGCGTATTCCGGTGTGTATTTATATGTACAAGAATACGCACTTCCTTGTATTTATTAAGTATTCTTATACTTAATTTTGTATTCATACTTTCTGGAATAATATTTTTATCCAATAAAAATCACCAACATATATATATATTCTTAGAATGTATATATTTTAAGAAACTTGTATAGAAAATCATTTTTAACTCTTCCTTGGCAAAAATAATTGTATTTTCATATAATCCTCTAAAATAATACATTTTCAAGATTAGCTTAGAAAATATTTATAAATCCATTTTTCACTCAAAAATAATATATTCTAAATTTGTTTGAGAAAATATATATTTTCTTCTAAAAATAATATATCTTCTAATAATTCAAGAAAACATATATATTTTTCTTTACTCATAAATAATATATTTTCTTCTTGTAAAAAATATGATATATTTTTGTAACACTTGTAGAAATCATATTTTTGTTCCCTTGGTTTCCAAAATACCGTTTACCAAAATATACTTATGAATTTAATTCTGAAATATTCATGTAAGTTATATTCCTTGTTCGGTTTCTCCAATCTATTTATTTCTTGGAATTTTGGTAATATTTTGTGTTATAATTTCTTGGTATTTTGGTGAGTTATATTATTTCAAGTCCTAAAATAATATAACTAATACACATAATATACAAGTAATCACACACATTGTGACATCTAAATATATATTTTCCTAAATACATATTTAGTCACTTTTATTTATTAAAAACCAACCTCCATCATTTTTAATTTTTGTAACAAAAATTATGGCAAACTCTATATGAAAAGTCATGGTTAAAAATACACTTGTAAACACTTGTTTAAAAATATTTTCTAAGTGTTTAATTTTTAGAAAAAAATTTGCCATAGTTTCCTCTTAAAAATAGAGGTTTCCATGCTTTCAAAGCATATCATTTTCTTTTAAAAATCTTCACAAATCATCAACAATTCAACCAATACTTACCAAGTGCCAAAATCATGCATTTTACACTACTTCATGAACTTGAAAATTTATTAAAATTTGTAGTAACTTAGTAGAGTGTTTAGTAAGCTTAGTTACCCTTCAAAGTGTGGTTATTTGTTTAAAAACATCATTCTTGAAGATTTTAGATCTTTACAACTTGTAACTTGATTTTCTAAAAATGTTTCTTCTTGAATTTTTCTTGATAATAATATGTTTCTCACTTGATTAACCACTAAAAATGGGATTAGTTCCTTTAAGAACCAAGTTTATGTAAATCTCATAAGTAAACTTAGTTTCTTGAGAAAATCATTCTTGAAATCACACATTTACAAGACTTATATTACACTTTGATCATCATCACTCAAGAGAACACTTCATATTTCAAGTTCATGCTTTCACATAAGGATGATCATCTTGTTTTATAACATAATCACAATGTTAATCACAAACAATCAACAATCAAGAAACACATAAACACTTAAACAAAATAGATTATCATGATTTAGAGCTTTATGTTAAAGATTATGTTCTTGATCCTTAGTGTTCTTCATGGTTAGTGATTTACATATACTTTTAACCAACATAACAAGATGTAAAATGAGATTAGGAAGGTCTTACTACTAGCACAAGGCTAGGGATGATGTTCAAGAAGATGAAGATGATGAACTTGGTGGTTAATAGCTTGTGAGAGAGGTCCTTCCACTTCCAAAGGCTCCTAGCTTTTATCCTTGCTTCTTACACCTTTGTATCACTAGGGAATGGATGGATTATGTGACAACTGTCAAAATTTCAGGTATCCGTACAACTATTAAACCATGATTAGTGCTTAATGACTGTGCTGAATTGCAATTAACTGCTTACTGATTATTGCCATATACATACATGTGCATCATATATTGCTTAATGACATACCATTATTGCATGAAAGCTTATTTAACTCAAATGATGCACGAAACACAGTTAGCACAGTTATCAGATAAATCAGGAAAATGCTGACGGAGTTTAGTACATAGACAGACAGTGTGTTGAGACACAGAATGATCCAGAAACCAAGTATTACACTAGTATAGTGTGTAGGAAAGTAAGGATCACAAAACTGCCTTCCTAGAGATAGTTTAAGTGCCAGAAAGTGCCTAAAACTTACATAAAGTGCTGAATTCAGCAATAATCAACATTTAAACACACTAATATTATGCAGATATATGGTTAAATGATCCTGAATGCTTTCCTAAGTGTCGGGAATCAAAAGTGTCTCAAAAGGGTACATAAAGCACACTAAACTGCATAGTTTAGCACCTTAACGAACCGGTAACCAACCGAAAAACCGGACACTACCCGAAACACCAAATTTACACTAGAAGCACTGTTTTAACATTACCAAGCTAGTTATGGTCCCCGAACATCATAACACACCATACAAATATCTAATAACTAAAACACTTAACTTACACTTGGATTTCAACTAGTAACTAACTAGTTTAGTTTACACCTATGTCTAGACCCCCCCCCCCATATCTACGGCCCCAACAAGGACCCCACTTACTTGATTTGTTTCAATATTTAATTGGATCATGTTTCTCCATTTAGAACATAGTAACCAAGGGTTAAACTGTTAAATTGGATTATAAGTAAACTTGGAAGACATAAGCTCTCATTCTACACACATCGAAACACACACTCTTTCTCCTTCTTGCTCTCGGCCGAACATCAACACACATACACTCACCATTTTCGATCATCCCTCATAAAATCCAAGCTTGTACAAGTGTGTTAGAGGTTATACAAAGGAGCTAGGAGCTTACGGAAGTTCAAGGACCTTGTTCATTTGCTTTTATCCACTTGTTTTCTTCTCTTGATCATCCCTAGCTTTGAGCTAGTGGTAAGAACCTTGATCTTGGTATTTTACATCTTATATTAGTGGTTAAAAGATGTTACATAATGATAATCTTGAAGAACACTAAGAATCACAAGAAAGAAACTTGAACATAAGCTTGAATAATGAAGAAACTAAGTTGTTTATGTGTTGAAATACTTGTTGATCATTGTTTGTTTGTGAAAATAATGTTGATCATCATATGATCTTGCTAGATCATGATTAAAAACATAATCTAGCAAGATGAGAGGATGAACATGATAAACGTTAATGGATCATCCTCATGAGAAACATGAACTTGAAAGGATATGATGTTTTCTTGTAAAGTAATGATCAAAGTGAATTGTTAATCATGTAGATCTAAAATTTCAAGAGTGATTTCTCAAGAAACCAAGTTAAAAATACAAGCTTTACTAAATCTTGGTTCTTACACAAATAAACCTTATTTTTAGTGGTTAATAAAGTATAGAAACACTTATGTTACAAGAAAAATCAAAGAAGAAACATTTTTGAAAAACATGATTATAAGTTGTAAAGATCTAAATTCTTTAAAAATAATGTTTTTACTAAGAACACTAGTAAGTTACTACAAATTTTTTGTGAAATTTCAAGTTCATGAAGTAGTAGACTATGCTTGTTTTTGGCAAAATTGGTAAGTAAAGATTGTTTGTTGTTGATTAGTGATTGATTGTGTTGATTTTTACAAAAGAAAATGATATGCTTGAAAGCATGGAAACCTCCATTTTTAGGGAAAACTATGGCAAAATTTTTATAAAAATTAAACACTTGGAAAAATTTTTATAAACAAACACTTACAAGTGCATTTTGAACCATGGGTTTTCACATAAACTTTGCCATAAATTTTGTTACAAAAATTACATTTATTGGAGGTTGGTTTTTATAAATAAAAGTGATTAAATATGTATTTATGAAAATATATATATTTAGAAGACACTATGTGTGTGATTATTTGTATACTTTGTGTATTAGTTATATTATTTTAGGACATGAAATAATATAGCTTATTTAAATACCAAAAGTTACCATCCAAAATATTACCAAAATTCCAAGGAATAAATATACAACAATACACAAAATATTAGTGAAACCAAACCAAGGAATATAACTTACAAACTATCCCGGAAATATTATTCATGAGTATATTTTGGTAAATAATATTTTGGACACCAAAAGAACAAAATATGATTTTTACAATTATTACAAAATTTTATCATATTTTTGACAAGGAGAAAATATATTATTTTTTGGAAGTAAAAATATATTTTCTTGGAATTATTAGAAGATATATTATTTTTGAGAAAAATATATATTTTCTTGAGTAAACTTGAAATACATTATTTTTGGATAAAAATAAGTTATTATATATTTTCTAAGTTAGACTTGAAAATATATTATTTTTGGAACTTATACGAAAATACAAATATTTTTGCCCAAGGGAAAAATTATAAATAATTTTTCTAAGAAGTATTTCTTAAAATATATATTTTTGGAAATATATATGGATTTACTAAGGAAATTATTCCGGGAAAATTAATACGAAATTAAGTATAAGAATACTTAACAATCACAAGAAAATACGTATTTTCGCACGTATAATTACACCCCGGAATACGACTCAAATACATGGCAAAAATATACAAGTATAAGAATACGAATACAAATACACCCATCCTTGGGAAGGAATACATGTATAAATACTTGAGAAGTATTAAGTTAAAATATATTGTTTTAACAATTATTCCAAAATTTAATAAATATAATTTAAGTTAAAATATTTAATACTTTAACAAATAATTATAACTTGGAATAATATCGAATACACAAGGAAACGCAACTCAAAGACACTAAGTAATACTAAGTCAAGGCACGACCCGTTCGTCTAATAGATCATAGTAGGTTGTAGGTAGTCGTGTTCATCCGAAGGAGCTTTGAGTTACTGTGATACGAAGACACAAGACTGTGAGTTCATGTCCCCCTTTTCTCTAACTGTTTTCGGTTTTATAACTTCGGGGGTGAAATACGTGTTACAAACTGTTTACAAACATTTTATTTGGTATGGTTAGCTAAGGAAGGGTACTGCTTGATCATGTGAGTGGTGGGTATAACGCTTAAGGCCATTAATCCTCGTTGTAGGACCGAGGGGCATGAGTGATAGATCAATTTGGGTGTAGCGAGCCCACACCCATGTGGACCAGGGTGGCCCATGAGGTGACTATGTCTTATTCCCAGAGACAAATTTGCTAGGTTTGAGTTTTCCTGCATCACTTCACACATATCAATGGCCTTGCAAACCATTGGTGATCTGTTTTTCTTGTTGCTTTCATACCAGGGTTTACAAACATACTTACATACTTTCAGTGATTTCAAGGGTTTATTCTTACACACAAACAAACACATGAACTCGCTCAACTTTTGTTGATGTTTTCAAACTACATATATTTCAGGGAATTAGATGTGGATCTAGCGGGCGTTTGGAAGTTCCAAGTGTTGTTTGAGAATAAAAGATGTCATCCACGGTCTTAGGGTTTGGTTAGTGTGTCTTATCCTAGACGAGACACGTCTTCCTAAACCTGGTTTTATTTAATGTCTTTTGTCGAGTCTTTGTGAACTCTTAAACAAGTTGCATGGTTTGTACTCAAATTTGATGTCTATGTTTCAAAACAATGTTGTTATGTTTTTAAACTTATTTAATGGATGATCATCTCTGGTTTTATCATATAGTTGTTTGATATAATTGAATGCAATGATATTAAGCAAGTCACACATAATCTCGCTTCCGCAAAAGTCAGGGTGTGACATATTAAGCTTGAAAGATGATGGTGGTGGTGCCCTTGTTCTCGGCCGAGACTAGAGGGAGAAGAGGGAATAACTGAAGTGTGTTGGTGTGTTTGAGAATTGAGAGTGATGGTCTTTTGGTTTCTTTAAATAAACTTCCAACAACATTTAAACTAATGGATAATATGTTTAGTAAAGTATGGAACATATCTATTAAACAAATAAGAAAAATCAAGGTGGGGTGGCCCACCTTGTAACCGTGAGGATGGGGGGGGGGGTGTAGTTAGGTTGTAATTGGTAGTTAGTTTATCTAGTTAGATTATAAGGAGTTTAGTTAGGGTATAAGTTGTTATGATGTTATATAGTGTGCTATGATGTTCGGGGACCATAACTAGCTCGGAAATGATAAAACAATGCTTCTAGTGAAAATTTGGTGTTTTGGGTAGTATCCGGTTGTTCGGTTGGTTACCAGTTCGTTAAGGTGCTAAACTATGCAGTTTAGTGTGCTTTATGTTACCCTTTGTGACAGTTTTGATTTCCGACACTTAAGAAAGCATTCTGGACCATTTAACCATAATTCTGCATAATATTTAGTTGTTTAAATGCTGATTTTTGCTGAATTCTGCAGTTTATGTGAGTTTTAGGCACTTTCCGGCACTTAAACTATCACTAGGAAGGCAGTTTTATGATCATTTCTTTCCTACACACTATACTAGTGTAACTCTTGGTTTCTGGCTCATTCTGTGTCCCAATACCATGCCTGTCTAAGTACTGAACTCCGTCAGAAAATTTTGATTTGTCTAGTAACTGTGGTAACTTTGTTTCGTGCATCATTTGAATCAATAAAGTGTTACATGCAATAATGATATGACATTATACAATATGTGATGCACATGTATGTATATGACAATAATCAGAAAGCATTCACGTCATTAATTTAAATCAGCACAGTCATTAAAGCACTAATTACTGTTTAATCATTGTACGGATACATGAAATTTTGACAGTTGTCACACAATCTCCTCCTCACTCTCCTATAGCCGACCCACCCTCCGCGACCTCCACCTTACATAATACCTCAAACGTTCCACCCGTCCAACTTGCCCACATTATCCACACCTAAAGTATGTCTGGTATTTCCAAACCCAAACAAATATTTAATCTAAATTGTTCGATTTTTAAAATAGGATATATAGTTGGTCCCACTTGTAAACCACGTGGTTTTTTTATTTTGAACGGTCAACAGAATCAATCCCGAGCACTCTCGGGGCACCCACTGGACCAAACGGAGTACTCCGAGAGTAACCCGGGTCCACCACCAATTCCAGGGAAAACCCGATAACCCACCCGCCCATAAGCACGACGATGAAATTACCAGTAAAACCCGTTTGACTCAAGAATCCAACCCAGGTTTCCTTGAATCTTCTATCATTACCCACCAATGTCTCACTCTACATCAAGTGAAAGTTGAACTTGCATCTCTCAAATGAAATACAAGTCTTCCACCACTTGATCTAGAGATCATTGGCATTGTAAACAACGTGGTTTATTTTAGTTTTTCTCTTTATTATTATCTTTTATTTTATTTATATTTGAAGTTTACTTTAAAAATTAACTCATTTTTTTTTTAGTTTTTTCTCTTTATTATTATCTTTTATTTATATTTTATTTATATTATTATCTATAACTCTTTTGTTCATCTTCTCAGGTTTAGGGTTTACAGAAACAGCTAAACACAGACGACGATGAAAAAAGGGTTTAGGGTTTCAAACCTAATCTCCTTCAACATTTCAAATCATTATCATCATCATCATCATCATGTAGATTCACCATTGATGTTCAGATTGTTCTCCTCCTCATCATCATACAACAACAGCAACAGATCTAACGACGGTTACTCCGGCGGCCGCCCACCGCCACGCCGCCGCTCCGGCGACAATTACACCTCCTCAAATCGCACCTCACGACTCTCCGGTTTCATCGACGATAACGGTGGCGGAAGAAGAGATTATGAAGAGCAAAATTCCCAATTTACCCCTGCAAACCCTAGCAAAGGTAGAAGAGATTTTGATACTAATAGAAAACTTAATAATTATCATTCTATTAATGATGATAGTAAGTATAGAGTTAGTAATAGATCAGATAACAGAAAATCTGTAGGTAATATCAATAGTAATAGCTCTTATATTCCATTTGGTGATGATGATGATAATATTAATGAACAAAATTCCAAGTTTACCCCTGGAAACCCTAGGAGACATGTTGAGGATAATAAGATGCAGGATGTTGATGGATTTCTTGATAGGTTTAAGCTAGGGTTAGATCAGGACAAGAATAAGGTCAATTTCGACAATTTGAATGGTGGCACGGTGAATGGCGATAGGGGTGCCGGAGAGGGAGAAATGGCGGCGGAGGAGGATACGAGGGTGCGGCCGCCGGAAGATGCGGACGAGATTTTTAAGAAGATGAAGGAAACCGGGTTGATACCGAATGCGGTGGCAATGCTGCATGGTTTGTGTAGTGACGGGTTGGTTCAGGACGCGATGAAGTTGTTTGGCATAATGCGTGAGCGAGGGTCGATTCCGGAGGTGGTGATATACACGGCGGTGGTGGAAGGGTTTTGTAAGGCGCAGAAGGGGGACGAGGCGATAAGAATATTTAGGAAGATGCAGGGGAATGGGATTGTGCCGAACGCGTTTAGTTATGGGGTTATTGTTCAGGGGTTGGTTAAAGGGAAATGGTTGGATGATGGGTTTGAGTTTTGTTTGGAGATGGTGGAAGCGGGGCATTCGCCGAATTTGGCTACGTTTACGGGGTTGGTTAGCGCGTTTTGTAGGGAAAGGGGTCTGGAAGCTGCTCAGATCGTGATCAGTAAGTTGAAAGATAAAGGGTTTGGATTTGATGAGAAGGGTGTTAGAGATTTTATGGAGAAGAAAGGTCCGTTCTCGCCTATGGTTTGGGAAGCTATCGTTGGGAAGAAGAGTTCACAAATGTTATGAGCATTTTATATGTGTGAGTTCTTATCTACATAACCTTTTGTTTGTGTTTTTGATCAATAAATACTCTACTCGATTGGGTTGAGTTGACTTGATCTATAATGACATGATAGTTGTTTTAGTTTTTGTATGTATTAACATTCTGTTAGTTTTCTTCATATTAGTTTTCTTGATATATTAAAAACTAATTAATAATAAACTAATAATATAATAAACATAAACATAATATATTCCCTAGTTTATTTCATCATCTTCACATATAGGCATCAAAATACAACATACTTCACTTGGTGAAATTTGCATCTTACAATGATAAATTAACAATATACACATCATGAGCATTTAGTTCACATATGCATATATGTATATACTCTCAGTGGCGAAGCTTGAAAAAAAGTTCGGGGGGTTGGAAGGTAACGGACCTAAAAAAAAAATTCTATCGCGTAGTTTCGAGGTGTATGTTCGGGTTGGACGTCGGTGATTCGATTCGGGTCGGGTCGAGTCGGGTCAAACATTAATATCAATTAAAAAACGTTCTTAAACATTAAAAAAGAAGTTATCATTTTATTCTTCCCCATAACATAATCTAATAAGAAAACAAGTTAACAAATCACCCTAAATTTCAAAATCTAATTTCTATCTAAATCTAATCACAATAAGATTAAACAAATAAAATTAGACATAGTTACAGAAAGATTCAACAAGTTTATGGCAAAATTTCGGACCAATTTCACCCCTAATTTCAACCTAAATCACATAAATTGCAGCCTTAAATTAAACCTAAAGATAAAAAACACATACCTTTAACCTTATGAAGATTGAAGAAGTCGAACAAGAGTACCAGACCACAACAACGAGCAGCGTTTTGGCTTCTGTTCTCGAACAAGAAGCTGAAGTCGAATAGTTCTAGAACTTGCGTCCCCCCCCCCCCCCCCCTTTCTGCAGTTCTGGCTTGTGGCTTCTGTTCTTCTGGTTGATGTCACAAAGTAAACGAATTTGCTTTTTTTTTTGGATATGGTGGGCTTTTATGTTGGGCTATATAATGATTTGATTTGGGTTATATAATATACATTCTAGTATTCTACCAAATATAATGATTTGGGCAAATTAAATATTTTATTTGGGCTATATAAATAAAAAAATTAAAACAGGGGGGGTCAAAAACGTATATACCTACTTTTTTTTATAAAACCGGGGTTGAAAACGTATAAACCTACAAAATCCTATACGAAACGTACATATATAACACTACTGCGCGAAAAGTTCGGGGGATCGGGTGTCCCTCCCCGCCCCTTAAATCCTGCGCCTCTGTATACTCTGCTACTCAAAAGGGTAATAATAGGGTTGCAGACTAGAATATAAGTAATGAACAAATCTTAAAATAATATCATCTTATTATGTAAAAGTGGCAACATGTTCTCACGATTTAAGCCAACCCATGGTGTGATGATTATTTAGTGTTCGAGTTTAAAGAATATGAAGTTATGAACTATTAATCTTTTTATAATATAATGAGTTCTTTGTACTTATCACGGGTTTTCAAGTAATTGAGATCATTTCTTTGCACTGTTTGTTTTTAACTGCATCACAAGATCTCCTCTTTCGGCCTCTACTTGAGCATACTTGAGGCTCATTTCAAGGTAACGGTCACGAAGGTCTTTTAACTCCGTCTCCAAAGATGATTTCGTCTTTTCAAACAGCTCTTTTGTCACCACTTCACCTTCAGCCTTTGATTTCCCTGATGAATGACTATTACGCCCCTTAGACTTTTGCCTGAACAAACGTGCAGACCAGTTAGACTATCAATTTATTATAAATGCGAAAACTCATGTTGACATTTGACTCTTAAAAGTCAACAGTTGACTCACTTCTGAAGTTGAACTCTGTACTTGTGATTTGCATTGAGAGCCTCATCAAGCTCAGCTTCAAGCATCTTCATCTTTGCAGCATAGTCAGTATCTTCTTGAGTAGGAGTCTCATGAACACCCTGATACAGAATAAATATTCAGCAAAAAGATATTGAGTAAAGTACATGGATGGTCCCTGTGGTTTACCAAAGTTTTGGATTTGGTCCCTAGCTTTCTAAAAGTACACAGATGGTCTTTGTGGTTTGCACTTTGTAACGCATTTAGCTATGCAGTTAATATCGGTGAGATATCGGTTATATCGGTCTTTTAGTAAAATATCGGTCAAAATATCGGTACCGATATTATCGGCGATATTGACCGATATTTGACCGATATAACCGATATATCACCGATATTTGACCGATATAACCAATATATCACTAATATATCACTGAATTATTGGTGTTAGATTGCTATATATATAAATTCTGCATTATATAAAAATTACCGATATCCCACCAGTATCTCACCGAGATAACCTATATTTCAAATATCGGTCCTTTACCGATATCCGATATTTTACCACATTAACTGCATAGGTATTTAGTCACTAGATTCTTTGAAAAGTACATGGATGGTCCCTGTTGTTTGCACTTTGTAACGCATTTAGTCCCTAACTTGGACATGTTAAAACCTTTAGATTTGTTAGATGCGGACTAAATGCGTTACAAAGTGCAAACCACTGGGATCGTTCGTGTACTTTTAGAAAGTCAGGGACCAAATCCAAAATTTTGGTAAACCGCAGGGACCATCCATGTACATTACTCAAATATATTTTTGCTGTCAAAAGATAAGACTACGGAACACAAACCGTTAGATCGTCAACTTTTTTCAGCAATTCTTTCTTTTCGCCTTCAAGTTGTTGAATTTTCAGCCGATATTGCAAATTCGCACTCTTGATCCTGCTTATTTCATTTTTCATATCAGCATCCTGCAAACGTGATGCATTTTTAGCCGTTAGATCGCCCTCCAGTCTCGAAAGCTTTTCTTCTAATGCATCTCTTTCGCTTTTACAATCCTCAAATTCCGACATCTTGTTGAAAAACGACATCTTCTCAGCTTTAAGCTTTTCGAAACTGTTGGAAACCGAATGAAGAGAAGCTTCTAAATTACTTTTTTCGTTCTTTAATTTTTCGAGCTTTTGCTTATAATCCAATACTTTGTCTTTTAAATTTGCAGCTTCTTCAACGAGTTGTTGATGTTCGTGTTCTGAATCAGTCCTCTTTCGTTCTTCTCTTATTCTGTAACTAGTCAACAACTTTGACTTTTTCTCGTGTTCTGCGATCAGCTTCTTGTGGTTTTTTTTAACGACAGCAAGCTCGGTTGTTAGTTCTTGAATCTTACGTTCAGATTCTTCACGAACAGTGTGAACATCGTTTTCTTTGAGAGAAGATTCTAAGTTCAATTTTTCAAAAGTCAGCGTTGACTTTTGTTCATCAAGCCGAGAAATTTCATGTTTGAGACGTTCTACTTCTTTCTGGTTTCTTTCAGTCTCGGATGTTAGTTCGATCACTAAACACGAATATTGATCATACAATTCAGCGTTTCCTTTTGTCATATCTTCGTATGATTTCTGGAGAGTGTTGCATTCCTCAATGAGATTTTCAGCAGATTCTTGCAATTTTTGCTTTTCAGATTCAGATTTCTCTAACTCGTCTTTGACCCGCGCTAGTTGACTTTCTAGTTCAGACACATGTTCCACTAACTTGTTGTTTTCTTCTTCCATTTCAAACAAATAAAGCTCCATTTCACGCTTGTCTTTTTCGAGCTCCATTGCTTTCTGTTCAAGTAACTTATTAGCGGAAACTTGTGAATCAAGATTACCGCTAAGCACCATTTGATCATTTCTTAAATTATCTAAACATATAGATGTTATATGATTTTCTTCAATAGTCTTGTTTCGTTCTTTAAGCTCACAAGCGAACTCGAGGTTCTCGTTTGTTAGCTCGTTACATTCATTTTCCACCTCGCTAACTTTCATTTTCAGCAGTTCGATTTCTCTCATTTGATTCTTTTCAATTTCTTCTGTTTCTGATAATTTTGACTCTATATTGTTGATATA
This sequence comes from Helianthus tuberosus, assembly GCA_030545235.1. Taxonomy (NCBI): domain Eukaryota; kingdom Viridiplantae; phylum Streptophyta; class Magnoliopsida; order Asterales; family Asteraceae; genus Helianthus; species Helianthus tuberosus. Next base: position 35,243,737 of record CM060357.1, on the reverse strand, counting down.
TTCTTCTTTCTTTTCAAGATCTGATCGAGTTTGACTATTTGAAATTCGCTCGTTTTCTAAAGCTTGTTCGAGAACTTGTATGTTTGCTTGTAAAGTCTTCTCTGATTCCTCCGTTTGTTTCAGTTTAAGTTGTAAGCTTCTGGTTTCCATTAAATTGGAATTGAAAGATTTTTCTAATTCAGTCAACGTTGACTTAACTGCCAGAAGTTCTTCAATTTCCGTTCGTTGTGTTTCTGTAGTTTCTTCAAGCTCTTGAAGAATACACACGAGCTCAATATTCGATTCTTGACTTTTCTTCAGTTGTTGAGACAAGTCAATATTTGATTCTTTGTGAGCTTTTAGCTCGTTTTCAAGTTCTTTTAAACGTTGACTTTGACCTTTGGAGTTGTATGTTGACTTTGACTCCATTGGTGTCTTCTGTTTGACAACTGATTCCTCGAGTAACATCTTTATATGATCAGCTTCTTTCTTAATGCCATCACGTTCCGCCATTGCTGATGAAATCTCTATTTGAGACTCCGCCAAAGTTTTTGACTGGTCGGAGTATTTCTCCCTTAAAATCTCCAAACCGTACGTTAGTTTTTGTGTTTTTTTCTCCCACGTTCTGGCTTCGTCACGAAGCTCTTCAATGGTTTCTTCGGCTGCTTCTAAAAGATTCTTTGAAGAGCCAACATTTATCACAGATGATGAGGGAGGGACATGTGCAGAGCTTTTGTTGTACTCTTGTTCTTGGTCGTCTTGAGTTATCATTGATTTCAAAGATGATTTGTTTGATTTTGAAACACTATTTTTGGAATTTGCATCAATATTGTGCTTGATTCCATTTATATGACTTTCTTGATAAAATGTTTTCTTTTCTAAAGAGTGTTCAGCCGAATCGTTGTTCTGATTCGAACTAGATGGATTATAACTCGGTTCCTGCATTTATGGAAACACATCAAAATCTATAGTCATGGACGTTTCAGGTCAAAGTCAAACTAAATTATATAGATTCAGCTTATCAATCGTTGCAAAACTTCGTATGTAATCGTCTAATGTTTCTTGAAAATTTGAAGTAAAGCGTGTCGATTTTGAAGTAAAATTTTATGTTTTGAACAAAAAGGTCAAAGTCGAGAATCCGGATCATATGAAACATACCATGATTTTAATTTGTTCAAGAAGTGAAGTGGGAGCCAAATCTTGAGTTGGAGGGGATTTAGATTTGGGATTAAGTGAGGCAGCTGAGCCATTTGATCTGCTGCTACCTGCATGATCATTATCTTCATCCACAAACATGTATCTTAGTTTTGTTCTTGGTGTCAGGCATTGGATTTTCACCTGAAACCATAAAGCATCACTTTTCTTTCCTATGCAGTTGTGTAACGGGAAAGAAAAATTTGCTTACAATCAAAGTGATGAAAGCCGTTCAATGTGTATTGTAAAATAAAGTCGGTACCGATGTCCAAACACCATCGGACAAAGCCTAAATGGATACTAACATGTGTTTTTCATCGATCAACAACAACAGTACCCAGTAAGTCCCACAAATAGCAAAGCTATTGGTGGAGTCTGGGGAGGGTGGAATGTAGACAAACCTTACCTCTATCCATATGGATAAAGAGGCTGCTTCCAAAAAGACCCCGGGCTCGAAACCAAACATCAAGCAAACAATGCGAACTACAAATATAGCAATAGGAATCCACCAATCATAGAATAAGTGGTAACCGACTAACATAGTAGAATAGATACAACTATAGCCCCTAAAGCAATATATATATATACACACACACACAAGATGATAAACACATGTAAAGTCCACCTGAAAAGTAAGAAATATTAACCCCTAACCCAAAAATCCTAGACACCTCATTACTCTCTCCTAAAAATCCTTAACCTTAATCCTTAACGTGTTTTTCATCGATCGAAAATCGTAATTTACTTTGAAATAGTCATATACCGGCATCGGGTCCTATAATACCAATAGCAGTACCTCTACAACGATTCTATTTAACTATTAAAAGAAAATAAATAAAAGAAAGCACTATTGTAGCTAATGGTTGCAAATAAGGAATTGTAAATTAATATAAGGAATAATGTATTCGTATTCTGTTCTATATAATAAGGATAATTGACGAATAAAGGGATAAAATATGTGAAGCTAGTATAATATTTAATATTATACATGTCATTCATATATCAAAAAAGTATCATATATCCTTGTATCTCATATGGGCGGATGTGATTGTGACTGTGAGTAACCTACATGTCACTTTAATATATATTTAATATATGTTGTAGCTAACAACTTCTTCAATTATATATTTAATAATTTCATAGCTAATTTATGTAAACCATATTTTTGATACAACGTAAATAAATTTAATAAATTATAATCAGCATTTGTTATATAGGTTGCAAGTACATATATATAATAATTTCATAGCTAATTTATTTAAACCATATTTTTGATACAATGTAAATAAATTTAATAAATTATAATCAGTATTTGTTATATAGGTTGCAAGTACATTTACATATTTATATAAATATAAAGGGTGAGGATCAAATAGGAAGTTTATTTTGGCTAGAAAGAATAGGAAGCAATAGGATTATGACATGTGGCAAAATTTAAAATAAAGAGGAAAGGTATTTTAGTCGATCTTATCATTTCTTCTTCCTTCTTCTCCTCAGTAACTTCAAAACCCACCATTTTCAAAACCCACCATTTTCAACCATTTCTTCACTTTCCATCTCAATAACCACTACATTATAGTGCGATTTTCATCACCAATCAATGATTCAAATACCCGATCAACATGTTCTTCAGATTTTTTTGAAGAAAACCCAGTTTAATTTCATTCAAAATCTCGTTTTTCCCGTGATTTTGAAGATAATCACTCAATCCGTTCGATTCGATCGCTGATAAGTGTTTCTATCATTCAAATTCCGTCAGTCGTTGAAGAAATCGGTTTCGATCCATGTAAGAAATTCTTTAATTTCATTTTTACGATCTGGGTTCTTTGTTTTTAGGCTATTGCGTTTTACGATCTTGACGGGGGTCCGGGGGCAGCGCCCCTGGGAGCAGGGTCCAAGGGACGGCAGCCCCTGGCGGGGTCCAAGGGGCAGAGCCCCTTTAATAAAAACGCATCAGAAAAATTAATTTTCCAGAAATTACCTCATTTTCGTAGACAGTTTCTGGTTCTGTGAATAACAGTTTCTTTTTTTTTTTTTTTCTGCTCATTGCGTTTTAGAAATAAAACATTTTTGAAGTGTTTTTAGTCATTGTGTTTTAGGTAAACACATTTTTATGTATTTCAGTTCATTGCGTTTTAGAGAGAACAACTTCTTTTGTGTTTTTAGTCCATTGCGTTTTAGAAATAAGACATTTTTATGTGTTTTTTGGCTATTGCGTTTTAGGAAAAAGACATTTTAAGTGTTTTCTGTCCATTGCGTTTTACAAAGACATTTCTTAGTGTTTTTGGTGTATTGCGTTTTAGGTAAAACACATTTTTATGTGTTTTCAGTCCATTGCGTTTTAGAAAGTACACTTTCTTTTGTGTTTTTAGGCTATTGCGTTTTAGAAATAAGGCATTTCTTTGTGTTTTCTGGCCATTGCGTTTTAGAAATAAGACATTTTAAGTGTTTTCTGGCCATTCCGTTTTAGAAATAAGACATTTATTTGTGTTTTTTGTGCATTGCGTTTTAGGTAAAACACATTTTTATGTGTTTTTAGTCCATTGCGTTTTAGAAAGTACATTTTCTTATGTGTTTTTAGGTTATTGCGTTTTAGAAATAAGACATTTTTTTGTATTTTCTGACCATTGCGTTTTAGAAATAAGACATTTATTTGTGTTTTGGTGCATTGCGTTTTAGAAAAAGTCATTTTTTACGTTTTTTTTTTCATTGCGTTTTACGCAACTGAGTTTTTTTCCATTGCGTTTTACGTAACTGGGTTTTAAAGATAAAAAAACGCTCGTTTTTTGTGCAATTTTTATAAAAAAATAATGTCGTATGAAAAAGTTATTAACGTTTAAAAAATGGGGGGAAATTGGAGGAGAGAGAAACTATTGTCCTGGATTGACTACAATACCCTTACACAAACCCACGCGCCTCTTTTCTTCCCTTCATTTTCCCTCATTTAATCTTAGCCCTTGATTAAATCAATTGATGGTCAAGATTACTTCCTAGCCTTCCTAGCCAAATAAATTTCCTATTATATCCTAACCCTAGACATAAATTATTTCTAAGTTCATTAATACAATACCATTTTAATTAAGGGGATAGGTGTCTTTTGGGACACCATTTTCTTCTCCATCAAATCAGGGCCCGACCTATATACAAGTAATCTAGACTTGGGTCTAGGGCCTCGATTTAAAAGAAAATTAATATTCTAACTATTAATAATAATGCAAACTTATCATTTTAGATTTGTTTGATTCCTTATACAAGCAAACACTCTATGTCATAATTGTGTTAGATTTTTGCTTGGTTCCAAACATGGATAAAGGAGTAGCGTTTATAACAACTTGCTTGGTTCTAAACACAGATAAAGGAGTAACGTTTATAACAGTCAAAGGAAGAAAAGGGGCCCCGGAATTTCATTTCGACTCGAGCCTCTAAAAAAGTTGGAACGGCCCTGCATCAATTTTTGGCAATGCATGATATCTAGCACCCATCCAAATGGTCTTAGTATTTAAGTAAAAATATTTAATTGTTTTTCTAATCATAATTTGTACTATAGAGATTTACTAAAAGAAAGGTAATTTAGCCATTTAAGTCGACCAAAATCCAACTCATGGCATGTTACCCAACTCGTCCGACCCCTCTAGATTATCATCTCTAAAGTCATCCATTCATGCCCTAACAAGAGATCTTAATATGATATAGTTCTCTACTTTGGTTATGTCATATTAATCAAAGTAACAACTTTCTATTCTTAAGTTTGTATAAAATTATAGCATTTTATTCACAAGGCTAGGTGTCTTTTGAGACATCATTACTTTCTCCTAACAACAAAATTTGGCAATACACGACATCTAGCACCAGACTTAAGTTCACGTACAAACATGCTTATCGTACAAGACGTTCGAAAGGCATAAAAAAAAACACGGTGGCATTTTGGTAATTATTTGCTCGTAGGGTAATTATCAAAATTACTCTACAAATAATCTTGTAGGGTAATTTTGTAAAATGTTCTTGTAGAGTAATTTTGAAACTATCAGAGCAATTTTGATACACTTGTAGAGTAATTATGATACTCTACAAAATTACCCTACAAGATCAAAATTACTCTACAAGATCAAAATTACCATACAAGATCATTTGTAGAGTAATTATGATACTCAGGGGCGGATTTAGAGCCTTTTTACGGGTTCCCAGGAACCCAGTCGATTTGGAAAAAAACGTTTTTTTTGTAGTGTAAACCTTGTATGATTTGGAAAAAAAAAAACGTTTTTTTTTGTAGTGTAAACCTTGTATGATTTGGAAAAAGGAACCTAGTGAAAAAACTGGTTGGATCCGCCACTGATGATACTCTACAAAATTACTCTACAAGATCAAAATTACGCTACAAGATCAAAATTACCCTACAAGATCATTTGTAGGGTAATTCTGATAATTACTCTACGAGTAAATAATTACGAAAATGCCACCGCGTTTTTTACCTTTTCACCATATTCGTACGTTTTGTACGATAAGGGTATTTGTATTTGATGTTTTGTCTCTAGCGCCATGGTCTTTAGTAGCAAGTATTGAAGTGATATTATTTTTCTAATCATAATTACTTTAAAGATTTAATATATTGAGTAACATTTTGAAATTAAAAAAAAAGTTGATTTTGGTGTACTAAAATCCAACTCAAACCAAAAGGTTACCCCTTTTGACATGTTACCCAACTCGTTTAACCCTTCTACATTATCAACTTTTTTTTGGGTAACATGTCTTGATTTTATATAGCTCTCTACTTTGATTCTGATAATTACACTACTTTGATTCTGTCATATCAACTAGAGTAGTAACTTTCTATTCTATCATCAATATTCCATTCGAAACATACGAATTACCTGCAAAATCGTGCCATAATTGCATTTCTTCAATGGCAATGACACCGGGGAAGAAGATTTTGAACTAGTATAGTAACGCGCCATATTGACCATTGCCTCCCCAAGAATGCCACATCTAGCAGACCCCTACAACAAAATTAAGTTTTTCTTTTCTTTTTTGCTAAACTCAAACTGAAAATTCGCATAATGAAATGAAAGATTGAGATCAAGTGATTAATATTGAAATGTTTATGATGATGATCATTCATACCATAGAAACAACAAATTTGAATAGATGTTCTTCAAGCTCTTTTGAAGAATTGTTGTGTTGAATCCAGATAGATTCTGATAGAGTTTCTGTCCATTGACAATTCCCATTTCGCACCAATGCTTTATTTGTTCTTGCAATGGTTTTTCCAGTTTCTACAGATATTATCGACACTGAAAGCTTGTCCCACACCTTTGGTACCTGTGACAATAAAATCTAAATATCATACAGTACTATACAATATGATATGATATGATATGACATGATTACTGATCAAGTTATTGACAAGTTTTTTGACAGTCGGGGTCAACAAAAGTAAAGACTCATCAAACCTTCAAACACACACAAGTAAATTTGCGCAAAAAGACATTTTTACATCAAAAATTGTAATGAAATCAACAAATATCACAAATAAGTTCATTAGTTTGAAAACAAAATCACAAAGATGAATAATGGGTTGTCATTGATCACCTGAAGAGCTTGAAAATTTGAAAATTTGAAATCAATCTTCTCCCCTGAACTTGGTGACTTTCCATTTCTTTGTGCTTTAAACATCTTGATCAAGAAAATAGTTCACCAATTAATGGTGTGTTTTATAAAATTGTGTCATCAGAAACAAAATCATTTTTGTTTTAAACAGAATACATTAAAATGATAACAGGATTGTTTTTCATCTTTCATGTTAGTTTATATATGGTGATCTAACTATGAACAACAAATGCACCCCTTGTAGTTCATTAATTGGCAATTTTTACACTCAACTTTCTTTTTATGGATTGATATTATTTCTTCATTTGAATGCTTATGATTTTTCCTTATTAATGTGCTATTTTTCTTTTCAAAAATAGACTTGTTTACCAGCAATCATTACACCTTGATATGTATTGTAAGATGTATCAAAATTTTCATGTAGATTATTAATTAGAATGTTGAAGGGTGGTTTTTGCGGATTATCATTTTGCATAAGGTCATATTCTTTCCCTTGCATACATGTTCAATTTTCATTGCTTTGTCATATATCCATAAATTATTATTAAAAATTAAATCATTTCACCAAAAAGAAAACAAACTTACTGGCTTCAAAGAGGGGCATTGTGGTTCTTCTTTTGGCAAAATAAATGTAAAAATTGTTTTAATATGTTTGTTTTTTTTTTTTTGGCAAATTGGATTTAAATAATCTCAACTTTTTCAATTGAGTTAATTACTGTTTTCGTCCATGTGGTTTGTCAAAAATCACTATTTCAGTCCAGTAGTTTAAAAATTGCGATTCCAGTCCCTGTGGTTTCACTTTCGTAACCATTTCAGTCCCTGTGGTTTCACTTTCGTAACCATTTCAGTCCATTATTCTGTTAAGTACAGGGACTGAAATGGTTACGAGGTGGACTGAAATTGTTACAAAATGGAAACCACAAGGACTGAAATCACAATTTTTAAACTAATTGACTGAAATAGTGATTTTTGACAAACTATAGGGACGAAAACAATAATTAACTCTTTTCAATTTGACTGATAATAATCCAACTCAGTTATTTGTCGATAATAATCCGAACTGGTCCACTTTTGGTCGATAATAGTCTGCGTTAAACATAGTTTAACGGAGTTAAGTTTTTTTTTTCCGAATTACAAATCGATGTTTTAGCGCTTTTGATTAGAACGAGGATACGAGTTGATTGATGTAAAATGTACCTCGAAATACTGCCCAAACGACGAAAACAATGCTTCAATTCGGGTGTTTAAACCTACAATTAACAAAAATCAAGTCGTATGGAGCACTGTTTCGAGGTAAGTTTTACATAAATCCACGCGTATCCTCATTCTGATCACAATCCCTAAAACATCGGTTTGTAATTCGGAAAAAACTTAAATCCGTTAAGCTATTTTTAACGGCGGACTATTATGGGTCAAAAGTGGACCAATTCGGATTATTAACGGCAAATAACTGAGTTGAGATTATTATCGGCCAAATTGAGAAAGTTGAGATTATTTAAATCCAATTTGCTTTTTTTTTAATGGCTAATTTTTTCCCCTTAAATACTTACACTTCCCAAGTATTAAGCCTAGATAATTTCTCTTGACCACTAGTCTATAGCCTAAGTGGCTTAAAATGTTTGATTTAGACGTAAAATATAAGAAAAATGATGAGTTATCAACTAAATTTTGATTAGCATACAAATCTGTCGGTTATAACCAACATAACAAATAAAATCTAAAATGAAAAAAAAAGTTGAATTGCAAAGTTGAAACGTAACCTTAGAGGATTTTGTAACCACCTTAACCAAATGTACATGTGGTTTGCACCTAATGCACCCACAAAGGTAGGAGCATGATGAAGATGATGCTTTGAAGGTAAATATGAATGTAATAATGACTTCATGAGTGCTTATGGTTAGACATATGTATTGCCATGCCGGTTGTTCAAGATGCCATAAATATTTTACTCTATTTTTATTTGAAGAAATTAGCTTAAATGCATGCGCTAATTATAAGTTGGACGAGTTTTATGATTATTTTAAAGATGCTGACCATAATTAGTGTTAATGTGAACCTATGTCTTTATTTGCATTCTTACTTTAACGTCATTCGTAATGGTTAATGCCCCTTAAGGGGTATTTTCTGCAACATCAGCATCATAATGCCCTTTCAAAAAGTGTGTAATTGTTAACGCCTTTAATGCCCTTTTAATTATTGCTTTTCATTTTTTTCTCCCCATGTTGCATTATACTAGAAATACTCCTCACTCTTTAGCCCCAATAATGCGGGGTGGTGTTGTGAGCGTTATCAAACCCCTAAATGTCCATTACACATGATCTAAGACTTTAAGTAAATTTTTTTGAAAAGAAAACTTTATAAAACCACACTCCCCGCTAGCAAATCACTGGCCCGGAGAAATAAACTAAACATATGCAAACAAAATACCATAGTTCATATATATTTATTGTGCTAGAGGTTTTATATGCATAAACCAAACCATTGAAAATGATCAAAACGAAGTGATTTTACACCCAAAAGAAGCAAACTAAGAATACTTGTGTTTCCTACACTTGTACCAAATAAACATCGGAAGATGGAAAATCTTGAAGAAGGTGGAGCAAGGAGAAATGTATGGCAAAAGCTACTTGCTTCATAACCATTAAAAGATAATTCAAACCTTTCTTTCTTGTTTCAATCTAGGAACGAGAAAAATGTTCGGATAGTCCTTGTGGTTTTCTCGGTTTTCACATATAGTCTCTAGTCTCTACAATTCTAATTACAGCTATAGTCTCCAACTTTTGCACATTCGTTCTTGGATAGTCCTTGAAACGGATGGAGGTTAGTTTTTGATGTTAAATAAATGTGAAATGACCAATTTACCCTTAATGTAAAACAATATATATATATATATAGGGGGCCGCTAGAATGAGAACCACCCCGAGTTATGAGAACCGCGAGAACCACACCGTACGGAGCGAGGTGGACCAATTTTTTTTTCGAAAACGTAGATTAGTGTATCACAAAAACATTCGAAAAAAAAAATAAAAAAAACGCCGTGTGGGTAGTTTTTTACACCACAAAAACGTGGTTTACGAGTTCCGTAAATTTACGGAACTCGTAAACCACGTTTTTGTGGTGTAAAAAACTACCCACACGGCGTTTTTTTTTTAAAAAAAAATTTACGAATGTGTTTGTGATACACTAATCTACGTTTTCGAAAAAAAAATTGGTCCACCTCGCCCGGAATCAAGTGGTTCTCGCGGTTCTCATAACTCGGGGTGGTTCTCATTCTAGCGGTCCCCTACCCTATATATATATATATAGGGTTGAGTTCATTTCAGAACTCTAAATAACTACAGAACTTTCAGAACTCCTAATAAAAATCATTTTATATATAAGTTTTGGTATTTAGGATCTTTTTATCATCTATTATATGTATTTCTTTGATTACATACATGTTAAAAGTAGTTTACATATGTTTAATTGCCATAATTATATATATGTGTCATAACTAATTACATATATGTAAAAAAACCAGTTTACATATGTGTAATTATAAAATTACATATAAAAAATGATAAAATTACTCTTAACATTTATGTAATCATAAAAATACACATAATAAATGATAAAATTATCCTACACATAAAAATATATAAATAAAAAGATTGTTTATTAGGAGTTCTGCGAGTTCTGTAAATATTTATGGTTCTAAAATGATCCTGGTATATATATATATATGTATATATATAGGACAAAGATCCGTTAGGAACCACCCTTTATTGCGAGAACCCCGAGAACCAATGTGAACGCAACCAAAAATGCCTAAAAATAGCTAAAAAAAAAAATTAATATTTTTTATAAAAAAATCGCTACTTTTAGTAGCAAAAAAAAAAAAAAAAATTTTTGCTACTAAAAGTAGCGATTTTAACATAAAATTTTTTTTAGATTTTTTAAGGTTTTTTGAGGGTTTAGTTTTTAGCATTTTAGCTTGGGTGGGGGGGGGGGGGTTAGGTTTTTTTAGGGTTTTAGTTTTTAGCATTTAGCTAGGGAGGGGGGGTTAGGTTTTTTTTTACGTTTTTTTAGCTATTTTAGGTTGTGTTCACATTGGTTCTCGCGGTTCTCGCAATAAAGGTGGTTCTCGCATGAACCTTACCCTATATATATATATATATATATATATATATATATATGATTTTGGATTTTTGGGTTATAACGTGCGTGATTTTAAAATGAACGTGCGTAATTACATGTCGTACGTGATGTACGTTAAGCCGTAATGTACGTTAACCTTCCTCTCTATATATATATATGGGACCCACTTCTTATAATATTATATATATCACATACATACAATACCAGACACATCTCTCTCTACTCTTTATCCTTTAAAAAACCACAACCACAACCACATCCACCGTTGCCATCACCACTCAGCCGCCACCACCAACACCTCTGCCACAACCACCACCGCCACCATCATCACCACTGCCGCCATCATCACCACTGCCACAACCACCACCAACGCCATCATCACCACCCTCCCCCAATTACCACCAGCGGCGCCATCATCACCACCACCATCACCACTCGTCTGGCTTTATCGCCGTGAAAATCAGCTCCGGTGTAGGCCGCCGTGAAAATCGCCCCCAACCCGCGGTGAAAATCGCCCCCACCCATCCACACTACCATGGAAATCAGCTCTGGTGCAAGTCGTCTAGCTTCTAATGTTGTTGTTTCGAATCAGAAACTTAAAACAAATTTCAATCGTTTGAAATTATGATTTTGATTGGGTGGGGGTTATTTGGTCGTGGTTATTTAATGGTGGGTGTTTGAAGGCAAGAAAGAGACGAGAGGGAAGAAGCAGAGAGAAAGAAAGAGAGAAGGGGGTGGGGGTGAGGTTTTTTTTATAGTTGTCTAGTGTTTTTTTACTAAAGGGCATTAAGATAATTGAATAATTATATTATTTATGAAAGATTTTATATCATAATAATAAAAGGCTATTTTTATGGAAACTATATGTCTATTAATTATTCAAAATCGGTAGTTACATCCTTCGTATCCACGATTAATTCATCCGAAGTTCGAAACATAAAACAAATTCATCATTTCTTGACATTGTTTTTTTTATCAGTTTAGGGTTTCTTCTTATTATGTTATATCAATTTTCACAATTAAACACACCCCTCATATATTTCAAAACGTAAAACACATTCATTATTTCTTGATGTTGTGTTTTATCAGTTTCTGATTTCTTCACATTGTGTTATATCAGCTTTCACAATTAAACACACCTCTCTCACACACAATAGTGTCCTAAATACACAATATAAAACACACTAGTGTCTCTGATTCAATGTAGACAAAATACACAATATAAAAACGCAGACACTATATAAAACACACTAGTGTTGGCATTACTTGAATCGTAATTTTGTAGATATATAACAATATGGTACTCATATTAAAGATAAAAAACGCTCATTATTATGGTATAACTTTTTTTAAAAACAAATTATGTATAAAAATGTTATTGATGTTTTAAAAAGACGGTGAGAAGTTGCATGTGAGTTACATATGGTTCCTAAATTTAAGGCACACAAAATTACTTTTACACCCTTAATCCAATAAATCAATCAATTTAATTAAAACAAATATTACAAATTTACCACTCATTTAATCTCATCCATCAATTACCAAATCTAGTGGTCATGATCACTTCTTACACTTTTTAGAAAAAATATACACTTTGTAGAGGAACTTCACCCTATATATGTGTGTGTATTTAATTAATTAATTTTGTTTTACATTAACGGTAAATTGGTCATTTCACACCCACTTAACACCAAAAACTAACATCCATTCGCTTCAAAGACTATCCGAGAACGAATGTACAAAAGTTAGGGACTCTAGCTGTAATTTTAGAAGTGTAGAGACTATAAATGAAAACGAAGCAAACCACATGAACTATCCAGACATTTTTATCTTTAGGAAATTTAAAAAAGGATTATGTTTGAGTTCACTACAATTATGAGATGTTTGGTGGTCTTATCATGAAGTTGAAAGCAAGATCGTGAGAAATGAAAAGATAAACTTCACAAAATAAATCTTTATTTTGTAATCAAAATGAAATGTTACGATGAAAAGGTAAAATGATTTCATAAACTTTAAAGATAAGTCACAAGAATGTTTCTCTTAATGCCGTTTAAGACAAATAATTTTTAAAATGAGTCAACTTTGAGATTTGCAAACAAAATACGTATATGTATATCTATATCTATATCTACCTATCTATAATAAAAGAAAATCATAAGGGACACATGTCAACATACTTATTATTTAACTAGTTTTTTTTATATCGCGTTTTACGATGAAATCGAGCAAAAGATAATATAAAACAAACGTGATTTGAAAATAAAGCATGTTGTTTTGAAGTCAACCTATTAGAACGATTTACTTTATTATCGTACCGTTTTATGATACCAAACAAATACTTTATTTTGAGTACAACTTTGTTTTTAATAAAACTTATAACGGAATGTTAGAGAAAAAAATCAAGTACAACTATGTACTTAAAGTTTTTAGAAAAAAAGTTAAAAACGTAAATTATGAAAGAAGTATCAAATTAATCAATTGATAAATTAATATATGTTCAAAAAAAGAAAAAAACAATTATAAAAAGGTAAAGGAAATATATGTTTGAAAAAAAAGAAACAATGTTATTAAAAGTAAGTATATTAATAAACTATTATAATATATTAAATAATAAAAAACTATAAATTATTATAAAAATAAAGTTACTATTCATCATCGCTCGTCAACAATATATATATCATTATGAATACTTATTATATCACCGAATAAATATAATATAAAATTAATTATGAATTTCTAATTACGCTTGTGTATTTTTTGTACTTAAAAGGCTTCTTAAACTCCAAATATCACTAAGTTCAAAAAAAAAAATTTGTTAAAGATAACTTAATAAAATATATAACTGTCATATCAAAGTTCATTATTTTCAAAACATATCTTGATGATTATACGTGTTAACAGATTACATTATATTTTATTCAACTTCTGTAATACACAGTTTTTATCTATATCTATCTATAATAAAATAAAATCATAAGGGACACATGTGAAGATACTTATTCTTTAATTATGAATACTTATTATATCACCAAATAAATATAATATAATATAAAATTAATTATGAATTTCTAATTAAGCTTATGTATTTTTTTACTTAAAGGCTTCTTAAACTCCAAATATCACTAAGTTCAAAAAAAATTTTGTTAAAGATAACTTAACAAAATATATAACTGTCACATCAAAGTTCATTATTTTCAAAACATATCTTGATGATTATACGTGTTAAGAGATTACATTATATTTTATTCAACTTGTGCAATACACAGTTTTTTTTAAAGACACAACTCTTTTATTGCTAAATATATAACATTATATTTAATCAACCCACATAATACAGGTGATATAACCTGGTACTTATCATATAATAACAAATAAAAAAGATCACCAAAACTATTATTGATGACGTGGGTAGCTCAAACCTTAATAAACTGATTAGAGTACACAACAGCTTAAAAGGTTAAAGTGTTCGGAAATGGTCAGCTGTTATGAACAGTAAAAAGGACGAGTCAGAGCCTTTTCACATCACCCTTTGCGTGTGAAACCTCCTTCCCAGCCGCAACCAGAGCATGTGGGAGAGCACACTCTTTTACCCGCAGGCCTAAACCCCTCAACCTTCCAAAATGGGCAAGTCCCTCACTGCAGACAAGATCACTGGTCAAAGGTTTCCTTTTAGGGAGAATCACTTCCCTATAAATCACAACCTCTTGATATGCAGGAGCCCTAACTCGAGATCACCTGAGATTGCTCTCAATCTCTGATCTTTCTTCTCCTCTCAAGAACTCGCTTTACGCTAGTTCTTTTCTTCACTTAGCACAACATCATAACATTTGATACTAGCTTTCTGGGTTGAATACCTTTCAATCCAGAAACAACAAGTGAATAACAACAATAAAAACAGTGATCTCTCTCCACGTTATGCAAACATGGGGGCAGGGGCGAAGGTTTGTTGGTGCCCGGGGGTGCACCCGCCCACCCCAATATTTCGGTTAGAAATGTATAGGTTTCGATTTTTCGTCCGTAAATTTTAAAAATTATATAGGATCGCCTCCCCCTAGGTAACAAACTTTACTTTAATTTATATATTGTATAAAAATTTAGGAAAAATTATATAGGATTGCCTCCCCCCAATTATTTTTCCTAAATATTTATACAATATATAAATTAAAGTAAAGTTTGTTACCACTTTGTATATAAGTGATGGGTAGTTTTGTAAATATATTTTAACTCCTATTTGTTTAACCCTAAGTTACCCACCACACAATAAAATTAATCACAAATTTTTATGTCTAAGAACGGATCCTTTGAATGAATGATTTTTTTTAGTTTTATTTGGAACTATTATTATTTGACTTGACCCGAATCGATAGCCGACCCGACCCGAAACATAACGATAGGAAAAAAATTTTGGGTCCCATCACTTTACGCCCCCTCGAAACTTTTGGTCAAGTTCCGCCACTGCGTGGGGGGACCCCACGACCTGCGTTAGGCTAATCGAAACCTTGAACCCTTTTACCCCTGAGATATCGCTACAGTCCTTGGTCTTGTATTTGTTGTAACAACAAGTTGGCACCCACCGAGGGGCTACGCCGTTTACTTTATCTTAAAGATCAGTTGTGTAGCTCCATTTTCTCTTTACATCAGGTCTGAAAGCGAATCTCCCGGCGAGGTAAATCAGGAGCCCAACAACACCGATCTAACACCAAACTCTGGTCACCTTTCTCTACTCCCGGAGGTACTCCAACGGGGACTATGTTCCCGTAGTTCACTTCTTTTCAAACACCAACCCCATCTCGACCAGGGGTTGCATCTCCTCAAATCGGTGCAATGCGTACACCGGAACACATAGGTCTAACACCCGAGGGAGTAGCTAGAAATTTCTTACAACTGAGATATCTTCTCAACTAGCATGTGAGCCTAGAAAGGGAAAAATAGGTGAGAATAAGACTAAATTATGAGGAGTCTGAACCCTCATTGTCACCTGGCCATCCATCTCTTCCTTTTAGCAGCTCATGTTCAGCCACATCTTACCTTTAAGCTGGTCCTAGTGTGACAGACCAACCACTCAAGCCCTTGAGCTTTTGGGAGGCCAAGTCCAACCGCTTTTCCCTAATTTACCTCCCATCCCGTTACAACCGGTGCACCTATTGGGCATGAAACCACTCTTGATCAATTATGGCAGTCACCAGCTTCAAGTGTTCCCCCTCCCATTGCTACTTCATGGGATTAAGCCATGGCCACCCTGCCTTTGGCTCGAGGTGCGGTCATGAGCACATCCATGGGAATGCCTTATACAGTACCATCAGAAAGCCTTCAAGGATTTAACCTTATGCCCTAGCTGATGACACAAATGATGGCACAATTTCCTTTGCAGCACTTCATCAACCAAGTGCCAACCACTCACCAGGGTACCTCAAGCAGTAACCCAGCTTCAAGGGTAGTAGAAGACCTCTCAAAACCCTACAAGCCCAACAACTTGTCTTGCTTCTCCCAACAAATCGTTGATTACGAGTTTCAAACCCAGATAAAGATGCCATCACGGTACTGAAGACCACCTCCAAATCTTCGTCGAGGCTGCTAGAATTGAAAAATGGCCCAACCCCGGTTGTCTCATGTTCATGCGAACCCTTGAAGGGTCTTCACACATATGGTTCAATGACCTTCCTGAACGAAGCATTCAGACCTTTGATGATCTTAGCAAAGGTTTCCCATAACAACGTGATGATGAAAGTCTCAGAGACTTCATCGAAAGGTACAAGAAGGAAGGTTTAACTTACACTGATGAAAAGATTAGGGTTGTAGGGTTCATGAATGCTATAAATTCCAAATATCTCATAAGAGACTTCAATAAATTCCTGCCCAAAACCCTTGAAGAAGCACTCGAAAGGGCTGAAGCCCACATTTGAGGAGAATAAGCTGTAGACATCAAAGAACAAAAAAAGATAGAACTCTTAACTGGCGAAACGATAGTCCGAACAGGAAAAGAGAAAACTATGGCTCTTATGACAAACGGTTCAAAGGTTCGGATTCCAGAGGCCTGAAGGCTGGAACTCTCCAAGCAGAGAAAAAACCATAAACTTTACAGCCTTAACCAAGACTCCATAAGAGATCTTGGCAACCGAAGAGGTAAAACACAGCTTTCGCCCTCCTCAACCTTTGCCAAAAAAACAAAAGATTGGAAAAATCAAGCCAGTATTGTGAGTTTCACAAAGAGAAAGGTCACCATACAAATGATTGCTTCCAACCCAAAAAGAGGATCGAAGAAGCCGTCAAGTTCGAACTGGCTCACTTGGTTAAAGGGGTCAAGGACAAGATGGTTGAAGAAAAAAAAGTAGTAGGAAGTGAACATGGTCGACCTTGAAAACAAAGCTTCCCACAAACGCCATCATTTCAAGGCATGGGAACGTCAATATGTTTGCTTTCCACCACCGGAAGAAGAGTTGCTTTCAAACCCCCTGGTAATGGAATCCAACATAGGAACCATCAAGACACAAAGGGCTTACATTGACACCGGTGCAACCACCGAAATCATGTTTGAGAAATGCTTTAGCCCTCTCAGCGATGATGAACGGTCGAAGCTTCAACAATCTGAATCCTCCATCGAAGGTATCGCAAAATACCTATCAAGCCTTTAGGCTAAATAACCCTTAATGTTTGTTCAGCTAGAGAACAAACGGACGAACCGAACAACTCACTTTTGCGGTGATCAATATCCCTTCTAATTATGATATCATCATAGGAAGGCCAGGGCAAAGTGTGTTTGGGATGACAGTTTCAGTTGGTCAAGGCACTGTGAAGTTTCCCACTGAAAAAGGGATAGCAACCCTTCAACCTACCTAAAAAGCTTTCGTGGTTGAAGGGAAAGTCCAAAAAAAGGACGAAGACGATGAACAAGGGTTGGTCATAAACCCAAAGCATCCTCAGCAGAGGATAAGGGTAAACACTAACCTTTCCAAAGAAACCCTCTCATACCTTGAAAAGTTGCTCTTATCAATGTCTTTGCATGGTGCCCGGAAGATACGACCAACAACAGTCGTAGCATTGTTGAACACGAGTTAAGGATCCCACCTGACAAGTCTTGGAGGATGTGTATCGATTTCAAATATTTAAACAAGGCTTGCCCAAAGGATTGCTATATGTTGCCAGAAATATATCTCAAGGTTGACTCGCTCACAGGCTTCCCGTTCAAGTGTTTTCTTGATGCCTAAAAGGGTTGCCATCAGATCCTAATGAAAGAAGAAGACGAAGAAAAAACCGCATTACACACCGATAAAGGTATATTTTGCTATAAAAAATGCCTTTTGGTTTAAGAAAAGCAAGTGTCACTTATCAACGTCTGGTTGACAAAGCGTTTACCGGACAAATTGACAAGAACATGAAAGCTTATGTTGAAGATTTGGTGATCAAGAGCAAAATGGAATACCAAATGCTTGATGATATATAAGAAACCTTCCAAAAATCAAGAAAGATCAACATGAAGCTTAATCCAGTCAAGTGCTCGTTTGGTTTCTAGGGCACATCGTGGGGAAACAAAGCATAAAAGCCAACCCTCAAGGGATGTGCTAACAAGAAAGACTTTCGATGGAAAGCTTACAGCTTTGAAGCGTTTTACCTCAAAAGGAAGATTTCAACCAAATGAAGCAACACTTGGCTTCACTCCCAGCCATTTCGGCTCCGGAAACAAGAGGAACGATCTCTGTCTACCTTTCGGTTGCTGAAAAGGCCATAAGTACGGCTCTGATTGTTGAATGAAACAAAGTTCAGATACCCGTTTACTTTTTCAAAAACTTTAAAATTAGCAGAAATCAAGTATCGTCCTTTGGAAAAACTTGCTCTAGCCCTAGTCTAAACGGCTAGAAGGCTTCGAAGGTACTTTCAGGCACACCCGATACAAGTGATCACTGACTAACCTATTAAGAGTTAAAGCCCAAGTCCCAGCTGACTTCATCGTAGAAGTCTCTAAAGAAGTCACAACGGAAGTTAACACAACTACCGCTGAACCGTCTGACCTTGATACCTGGAAGCTTTTTACCGATGAGGCTTCCAGTATCGAAGTGTCAGGGGCTGGTCTAGTCTTAATCGACCCCGAAGGGTTAGAATTTACATATGTTCTTCGGCTTGAATTTCAGACCACTGATAACGAAGCCGAGTACGAAGCATTGACTGATGGGCTGAAGCTAGCCAAAGAAATGGGGGTTCAAAAGCTTCAAGTCTTCACAGACTCTTTACTTATCTCAAGCTAAGCAAATGACAGCTACATAGCAATAAAGCCCAACATGAAGAAGTAACGAGAGAAATCAAAAAAATTAATGAACACATTTCAAACATGTTCCATCAAACAAGTTCCGAGATTTCAAAACAAGAGAGCTGATGCACTAAGCAAGCTTGCATCTCTTACATTTGCCCACCTCACCAAGAAGGTACTAGTTGAGGTATTAAAAACCCCATCCATCTAAAAACTCGAGGTTCAAGATGTGATCACTAAAAAAGGGCCAAATTGGATGACTCCCATTGAAAAGTTCCTAAAAAATGGTGAATTACCTGATGACCAGACTGAGGCTGAAATGGTTCGTATCAAGTTAAGGCAGTGTGTGTTACAAGGAGATATCCTTTACAAAAAAGGATATCTTGCACCAATACTTCAATGCGTTGGCCCAGAACAAAGCCAATATCTGATCAAAGAGGTTCATGAAGGGATACGTGGGGCTCATTGTGGCCCAAGATCGGTAGTGTCAAAGTTGATGAACCTCGGACACTTTTGGCCTTCCATGCATCGAGATACCTCCGAAAAATTGCGAAAATGTGAAGCATGTCAATTACATGCTCCGGTACCCAAAAGCCCTAAACATGACCCCGTTCCCATCTCCTCGGCTTGGCCATTTCACAAGTGGGGAATGGACATTGTTGGTCCATTCCTACCAGCCAAAGGAGGAGTCAAGTTCTTATTGGTAGCCGTGGATTACTTCACAAAGTGGCCAGAAGTAAAACCATTGGCAAAAATCTCAGGGAAACAAGTCACTGATTTCGTTTAGGAAAGCATAATCTATCGTTTTGGGCTCCCAGGGGTACTAGTCACGGATAACGGGAAGTAGTTTGCTGAGAAACCTTCTAGCTCCTAGTGTAAGGAGTTCAGAATAACTCAAGTATTCAACTCGGTAGCTTACCCACAATCCAATGGCCAGGTTGATAGGACAAACCGCATCATTGTTGAAGGGATTAAATCTCGATTGGGAAGATATGACAACAACAAGCTCGAAGAACTTCCCAATGTGCTATGGGCAATTGGAACAACCAAGAAGACGAGCTACAAGAAAACACCCTATAACTTAGTGTTTGGATCAGAGGCTGTAATCCCAGCTGAAATCAGTGTATGTAACAACACTCAAAAACACATTACAAGGAACCCTAGTGAGACCCCAAAACATGTACGACGCGAACCGAAACGAAAATTCAGGATTTAGGGTTTGGGGGGGTGGGTCATGGAGGGGGGGGGGGTACCCCTAAACCTTCCGCGACAAGCGAAAGGTACTTATACGTGTCAAAACCCGAAGTCATCGACACCACAGAGCTAGAAACACAGCAAGGCAGGCCTAGGTAAACTAGGTCTCTCAGGCGACACGCGGAAGGTGTCCACGTTTCTGTCGCGACAAGCGGGAGCGAACCATTTTGGGTATATAAAGCCTGGCCTGGGACTTGAATTTATGTACCATTTCGATCGAATTTTGAAATTTCCATCTCTCTGAATCTCCGTTTCTTTCAATATAGTGCACCCCTAATTCGCGAAGCTCTGCCTCGTTGTAAGTATTATAACCCCCGGTTACATATTAGTTACTATACCCGATTGATCTAATGCTCCATAACGCATGTCAAGGCTCTGCCTGACTCAGTCGTTGGAGTTCGGTCTCAGGGTTATGGCTAATGTAAATTGGGTTATCTTACTAACACGTATGCATTGTGTAATTTTAATAGATTATAACCAGGAAGTCACCAGAAAGCAGTAGTATTATCTAAAACAACAAAGTGAGTACATCTTACTTTTGTAAACTGTTTTTACAAAACCCTAATTGTTTTAAAATATAATTAACAGTGACTGCGTCTATGTATTCTACAATTACTGTCGGTATGTTGGGGTTTTGTATACATTACTTGTTACTACACTGTGAAGAGTAGCATAACCACAAGTCAGGATTTACAGTACCATGGGTGGTAATTGGGTAGATAAAAACATTGTAATCGCTCTCAATACTGTAAAGATATAGAAGCTTGTTTTGATTAAACTGGGATGCACTCGCAAGTATTTCTTGCTGATAAAACTTTTTAAAACGCGTTTCAGGGAACAAAATGTGAAATCCAAATAGAAGCCAACTGGAGAGCACTGATGGCTTGGAAAAGTGGCTATAAAAGTTACCTAAATAAGAAAGAAGTTTTATTTCAATAAATTAGGGTTTATCCTTATAAATATATTGGAACGGAAACTTGGGGTTTTTCCCATGTATTTACTATTTATAAAAGTGTGGTGTTTGAACTCTAATAAACTATTTCCTAACTACGGTCCTGATGTATTCCGCTGCCAAAATTAATAAACACCGATACCACCCATATGAGCTCGCGACACCCACTTTCGGGGTAGGGGTCGGGGGTTGCGACAGAGAGTGGTATCAGAGCTACAGCCACTGGTTTAAGCCACAGAAGTGTTCTGCTGACACCAAGATTTTCATCAATTATGTTAGGAAATAATCTATGTGATTATGTGTATATATGTATATTATTGTTTTGTGTTATTTGACAATCTGTTAGTTTACAGTATGAGTGAGCAAGGTACGTCTGACGCTTATCATCACCTAGCTAGTTCTCCCAAGAGTGAAGGAACTTCATCACAGCCTACTCCTTCGGGGTATTCTGCTGACACTGAAGAAGGAATCTTCATCTTTAAGGCGCAATCCGAGGAACCATTCCCTTCGAAAAAGAGAGGATGGTTTAGTAGGGGAGCACATGAGAGGAGAAAGCGAATGAGAAAGTTACAACTGCAAAGAGCGTTCACAGCAGCCAATAGGGAAGTAAATTTCGTGAGGAATAAGTGGAAGAAGGAGAGAGAATATGATAAATAGGAGAAAAGCTCATGTGGAAATACGACGAACGGGAAATGAAGTTCTGGATGAATAACCCATGATAATAATAATAATAATAATAGTAACATATATATATATATATATATATATAAATGTGTGTAGTTGAAAGAAAAAATCAACTAAAATAGATAACTTAATATCTAGCGATGCATAACTAATAGTGTGTTTTAATTTCCGTTGTAGATTGTAATATATATATATATATATATATGAAAAGAGTAAAAGTCGCA
Source organism: Helianthus tuberosus (assembly GCA_030545235.1). Taxonomy (NCBI): domain Eukaryota; kingdom Viridiplantae; phylum Streptophyta; class Magnoliopsida; order Asterales; family Asteraceae; genus Helianthus; species Helianthus tuberosus. The sequence goes on along the minus strand of CM060357.1, from coordinate 35,221,467 downwards.
ATGCTCGACGATTTTGATCAATTTGTTTGCCTGATTGTTTGCATTTTATTCTGTGATATTGATACCTGATAAATGTTTATAATTCAGATGGACAACGAAGTAAATCAGGAAAACCAGAATAATGATAATAATGGAAACCAAATAGATAACAGTGCCATCCAACATATAGTAGCACAAGGAATCATAGACACTATACCATATATTATCAAGACTGTTAAAGAAGCAGAAAATAATAAAACTATCAGTGGGAGTAAATGACCACCTACTGAACCCAGTCACAGCGTAAATAATGGACCGCTACTCCAATTACCTATTCCAAAAAGAAGAAGAACCATGTCATATGGTTGTTCTTACAAAGAATTCTGGTCTTGCAAACCAATAGAATTCTCTGGCAATGAAGGAGCCATTACCGCCCGACGTTGGATAGAAAAGACAGAGGCAGTCTTAAAAATAAGCAAATGTGCAGATGAAGATAAAATTTTGTTTGCTTCTAATCTTTTTAAGAATGCAGCTCTAGAGTGGTGGAATACCATTCTCCAGTCTAGAGGGAGTGATAAAATTTATAATATGGAATGGACTGACTTTAAGGACATAGTTGAAAGGAAATTTTGTCCTCCTCATGAAAAAGAACAAATCGCTAATAAGTTCTTAAATCTTAAGATGACTGGAATAGACTGCAAAGGTTACACTACCAAATTTTTCGAATATGCTAGAATAGTGCCAACCGTAGCCTCACCAGAACCAGTATTAATCTCCCGTTACATCTGGGGATTAATCAGTGAAATCAGACATGTAGTCAAGGCAACTAGACCACAAATAATAGAAGAAGCAGTATGTGACAACTAGCACTTTTCCATGTATTCCGTACAATAATGAACAGTAAATTGTACTTTAATGACTGTGCATGATTGAATTAACGAGATGAATGATTTTCTGATTGCTGTCATATACATACAAGTGCATTACATGTTGCATGATTTCTTATTATTATTGCATGCAACCCGGTATGATTCAATTAAGTGCACAGAACAAAGTTAGTACAGTTATCAGACAAACTAGAAGTACTGACGGGAGTTCAGTACTCAGACAGACATGATGTTAAGACACAGAATGAGCCCCGAGACCAAGAGTTACACTAGAATAGTGTGTAGGAAAGTAGGAATCCTAAAACTGCCTTCCGAGTGATGATTTAAGTGCCGGAAAGTGCCTGAAACACACTAAAACTGCAGAATTTTGCAGAAAACAACAAAATTCAGCAATTTTCAGCATTTTAACATCAAAATATAATGCAGAATTATGGTTTAATAGTCCAGAATGCTTTGATAAGTGTCGGGAATCAAAACTGTCATAAAAGACATCATATTGCACACTAAAAGCGCAATTTAGCACCTTAACGAACAGGAAACCAACCGAACAATCGGACACTACCCGAAACGCCAAAATTCAACTAGAAGCATTATTTTCATGTTACCAAGCTAGTTGTGGTCACCAAACATCATAACTCATCCTAAAAACCCTAAACACATTAAACACTAACCAAAACCTTTGAAATCTAACTAACTTATTTAACTTAGAGTTGAAACTCAACTAGGACCCCCCCCCCCATACAAGGCCGGTTACAAAGGGGGGCCTACTTGGTGGATTTCTTTTGAATAATAAATTAGATTTGTTGTGTAAATTGTGAACATAATGACCTTCATGTAATCTAATGTTGGAAGGACTTTTATAAAGACCACAAAACCTTAACTCTCTTATCATTTTCATCACTACAAGCTACATATCTCTTCTTCTTCTTCCCTTAATCTACGGCCCAAACACCCCTTCATAATCCCATCATCTTCAATCAATTTCCAAGTATTCTAAGCATTAACAAAGGTGTCTTAAGCATATCTAAGAAGGTTGCAAGCATTGGAATTGGAAGGACCATCTCTAGGAGCTTTTAACCACTCTATTTCTTCATCATCTTCATACTTGTTCTTCCCTAGCCATAGTGATAATAGTAAGCTCCTTTAACCATGATCTTACTTCTAATTTTATTGGTTAATGTATCATGTAACTTGTTAATCTTAATAAACTCAACAAAACATGAAGATGATCTTGAACATAAAGCTTAATAACATGAAGATCAAAGTTGTTTTAGTGTATGTATGAAACTTGTTTGTTGATTTCTTGTGATTATGATGTTGATCATCATAAGAAGCTTGCTAGATAATGATGAAACACATGATCTAGCAAGTATAAGGATGGATCTTGTGAAATTTGTAATGATCATCCTTTATGTTAAACATGAACTTGAAAGTGAACTTGTTTTAGTGAATGATGATTATTGATACAAGTTATGTGTCTTGAGAATAAAAGATTTCAAAAATAATATTTTCAAGAAACCAAAGTTTATAACAAGGATTAACATGAACTTGTTTTTTAAAGAAAGTAATCATGTTTTAAGTGTTAAAACAAAGCTAGAAAAATGTTGGTAACAAGAAAAATACAAGAAGAATTATTTTTGAAAAATCATCATACAAGTTGTGAAGAATCCAAATTCACAAAAATGAGTTTTATAAACTAAAAACCATGTTTTTTGAGGTAACTAGGCTTACTAAACAACATGTGAAGTTACTACAATTTTTTACAAACTTTCAAGTTCATGACATATTGTTAAAATGCTTATTTTCGATCATGGTAAAACTTTCAAGTTCATGACATATTGTTAAAATGCTTATTTTGGCTCATGGTTAGTTGTGTGTAAATTGTTGGTGATTGATGATGAGATTTTAAAAGAAAATGATATGCTTTTAAGCATGGAAACCTCCATTTTTAAGGGGAAACTATGGCAAATTTTTTGTAGAAATTAAACACTTAGAAAAATATTTTTAAACAAGTGTTTACAAGTAAATTTTGATCATGGTTTTCATATAAAAGTTTGCCATAATTTTTATTACAAAAATTACAAATATTGGAGGTTGATTTTTGATAATAAAAATGACTAAGTACATATTTAGGAAAATATATATTTAGATGTCACAAATTGTGTGCTATTTGTATATTGATTGTATTAGTTATATTATTTTAGGAACTTGAAAATAATATGACTCACCAATATACCAAAATTGTATTATGAAAGTATTACCAAAATCCCATGAAAATAAATATATAAACTATACCCGAATATTGGACAATCGGACGAACGAACGAACGAACATATGGACTATAAATATATATATATTCCGGAAATAAATTCATATTTCGACAAATGTGTTAAACGGTATTTTGAAAACCAAAGAAACAGTAAAATACGTAATTTTTAAAACTACCACAAAATATATCATATATTATTTCAAATAGAAAATATATTATTTTTGAGTGGAGAAAAATATATATTTTCTTAAACAATTTGAAGATATATTTTGAGTGGAGAAAATATATATATTTTCTTAAACAAATTAAAACTATATTATTGTGGGTGAAAAACTAGAAATATACATTTTCTAAAGTTAATCTTAAAAATATATATCATTTTTGAGATATATATGAAGGTATATTAGTTTTGCCAAGTAAAGTTATAGATATTTTTCTATAAAAATTCTCTTAAAATATGAATATTTTAAGAATATACATTGTTGATTTTTAGTTGTCTAAAAATAATATTCCGGAATATTAAATGAAAATTTAAGTATAAAATACTTAATAAATACAAGAAAATACGTATCCTCATACGTATAAATACACACCGAAATACACCACCAATACTTGGCAAAATACACAAGTAAGAAAATACACAAGTACAAGTACACCCATACTTGGGAAAAATACATATGTGGAAATACATAATAAACCAAGTTAAAATATATTATTTTAACAATTTTCTAAATAATTGGATAAATATAATTTAAGTTAAAATATTATTATTTTAACCGATAATTATATACCTTGGAATTATATAATGATGTAACTCAAAGTATACCAAGAATTCCAAAATAAGTCTTAATGAACAACTAAGACAAAGAGTCATTACACGACCTAAACGTCTAATAAAACATGGCACGTGTGTAGGTATTTATACCACTCATAGAAGGACCTTTGAGTATACGAGACAGTAGGACGCAAACTTGTGAGTTCATGTCCCCATTTTCTCTTAACTATTTTTGGATTTATAACTCGCGGGGGTGAAATACATGTCAACATGGGTATGATTTGGCTATGAAATGAACTATTAAATCATGTGAGCATAGCCTGAAACTGAAATGCCATTAACTCTCATAAGAATCATGGACAAGGGTTAGATCTAACGGGTACGGCCGAGCCCCACTCATGGTCCATGTGTGACCACTTAGAGTGTTGTTGTGTCCCAGTCGAGGTGATTCGGAAACAGTCAAGGTGATTTGACACAGTCAAGGTGATTTGATACAGTCAAGGGGATTTGACACAGTCAAGGTGATTTGACATACTCGACGGGATTCGACACTGAAAATCGTCTACTCGGGTTGAGTACTCCCTGTGTCGTCACATATATTAATGTCCTTGCAAAACATTAATTGATCTGTTCATAGACGCTTTACATACCTGTTTTCAAAGGAATCACTCAAATGTTTACAACTCTATTGGAACTCATACAAAACACATGAACTCGGTCAACTTTTGTTGATGTTTTCAAAATTACATGTATTTCAGGAAACAAGATGGATCTTGGGCGCTGGTGTTGTTTCGGGATGTAAATTTCAAGTTTAGATATCATCCACTTTTGTTGGTTTGTAACTTAATCAGAGGTTGTGTTGTTTGAAACTTAAATGACTGGTGTTTGTAATGTTTTAAACTTTATGAATGGATGAACATCATTTTAATCATGTAGTTGTTTATTATAATCGAATGTAATGAAAACTGATCTAGTCACACGTACACGCTTCCACAAAAGTCAAGGTGTGACAGTTTGGTATCAGAGCTTCGATTGTAGTGAACTTAGATTACTTCTCGAGTCTAGACTACAATCACTAGGACTCTCTCACGAAAACAATTTTACAAAAAGGTTTTTCATTGCATTTACGAAAGCGCCGAGATCCATGAATCAAATATTTTTCAAAGGAAAGACAAAGCAAGGACATTAGTAGGGAGGAGAATACCCCAATTATAGTGCCAATTGAGGCATAGTCTACGTGAGATAGACTTGCCAAAGACGAAATGACCCCCGAAAGAACAAACGAGAGTTATATGTGACATGATGCATTTACTTGCCTGTGTATACTAAGTAACATATTTATTCATTAATATATATATTTGCATATATGTGTACCGAAAAATTATTGACGGGAACGAGATACCTTTGACTTCGAATTCCATTATTGTTCTTGACTTGCACAATGAGACTATCGACCTCGCGTTTATTGCGGAGCTCGTGGCTGAAGTGATTACCAAACGAGATCCTGAGCTTGTTTCCATAGAAGATGGTTGTTCTTCCCTCTCGAATGCGAAGGTGCCTAACTACGGTAGTGACGATGAGGTAGAGGAGGCAACCTTGGACAACACCCTCATCAGTGGGACGAGGTCCCTGTGGCTTTTGCGAAACAAGATTGACGACACTCTTGTCCAAACAAGGAAGATGAGGTACTCATCTTGAAGGTGTCCCTCCAACTACTAGGAATTCTCCTTATTCCTGTTACGTCTAAGCATTGTGCCTATTCGCGCGTAGCGATAACGAATGATAGCGCGTGGACCACCATAATGGTCCTTTCCATGTTGAATCTCTGGTTGACCATCTGCTTTGAACGAGGGAAAATTAGGGTGACCATGCAAGATAATTTATTATTACAGGGGCCCACGTAATAACGACTTGTAGTGCATGGAAATCCTGGTGGACTCTACGGGTCAAGCTAATGATCACCACCCATTCAAAATTTCTAAGTGTTCAAACCTCCATCTAATGGAACAATACTGAGGTAGTTGCTATAACACTCTATAAGGTAGGAAGTCCGTCTTTGCTTACTTCGTGCCTAACACTTCAACCCATAATATCAGTCGTTTGAGAACCGATATCTAAGCAAGTGGAGATGGCTAACACTCAGGAAAGATTATTCTCATCCTTCATCTCACATGCACCCTACCACCCACTACCTATACCCCTATCAGCAACTCTACACCCTTTATTCCGTAATGCACCCCATCGTTTGCGTAGTGCATTCGCGCCCTGGAAACCGCCTGCGGTTGCTACCAGGCACAATTTGGTCCCGAGGAAGAAGTCAAGTACCCTCACGACCTTATCTCTGCATTTTCACTATTACTCCCTATACGTGGTAGAAATGCACAACTCCCATCCCTTGGGAAGTATACCCATCTTTGTGAAACTAAAGACCTAAGAAGACCAATGTAGAAGGAAAATAACTACTACTTTCATATTATGGAACTTGTATCACCGAGGTGATGTAACCTCGAGTCCATTTTGTTTTCCTCTGTTAAAAACAATGTGTCAAGTTGTCAAACATATATGAAAGCTCAGTGGTTGTTTTCTTACTTATACATTGTTGACTATATATGCATGTGATGTTAGGTGATTACATGTTTTCTTGTGGTGATATATACCTCATAGACAATTATTGGTGAATGTTGTCTAACCTACCCAATACCTTTTGCCAGAAGAAAATGCTGCCCAGACGTGACACATACACTGTTACGTTACCAAGGACAGAAGTCGAGCTTCAAGAACGCATCTCAGAGGCAATTGCACAGCACGAGGTCAACCGCTCAGAACACAGCGGTGGCACTTCTGGAAATAACCCTCCAACTTGCTGTACTTACAAGCAATTTCTGGATTGCAAGCCTCTAAACTTTGATGGCACGGGAGGTGCCGTCGCTTTTGTTCGCTGGGTTGAAAAGACCGATTCCGTGCTGAGGATGAGCAAGTGTGCACCTGAACACAGAGTTACTTATATTTCGGGGTTATTTATGGATGGAGCAATCTCATGGTGGAACCTCCAAGTTCAAACCCTTGGCGAAACCGCTGCATATGCGCTAAGCTGGGATGAGCCTAAGGAACTGATGCGTAAGAAATACTGTTCAAGAGTTGAAATCCAGAAATTGGAAACCGAATTCTGGAATCTAAAGATGGATGAACCAAAGATAGCTGAGTATATTCAGCGTTTCCATGATTTATCAAGGGTCGTTCCCTATCTTGTCGAGCCAGAATTTAAGAGAATCGAGCGGTTTATTTGGGGACTTGCTGTCACACCCCAAAAACGGGTTTGGTAGTCAAACCACGTTAATATTAATGACGGGTAAAATACCGTTAGTGGTAAAAATTTACCCGATAAATATTAGGATTTAAATAAATCAACTAGATGTTAATAAAAAAAAGAGAAAGAAGAAAATAAATACTTTGATAAAAACAAAGTATGTAAAAAGGACCAAGTTAACGGGACTTAAAATAAGACAGGTTAGGAACTTCCCGAACCCACTAAGTTAACTAGGAATAATAAACCTAGTTAATTAGAGGGAATATTACTAGAAATAAGTAGGTTGTTGCCTACTTAATAACAAACCAATACATGAGGGGCTAAAGATGGGTAAATAGGAAAATGTTTTAGTTAAAACATTTATAAAAAAAAAAAATTAAAACACACACATACGTGTGTGTTCCAGTTCGATCGACCAGGGGAGAAGAAAAAGGGTCTAACCCTAATTTCAACAAAAGCATCAAATTGAATGTCAAATCCAGCCCGAATCAGATGCATGAATAGATAGAAACGATCACCTAGTTGTGGGGATCGTAAGGTATGTCGAATTATTGATATTTATGAAGTTGAGATTTTTGATGAACTTATAAAAATCGAAATTCAAGCTTGAATGATTGATGTTTGGCTGAAACTAGGATGAATTCATGTTTAGAAACAAACCCTAGTTGAAAAATTGATGAATCAGTATTAAAGACTAGGGATTTGATGATTACTCTTTCATGTGCTAAGTGGGTTTTGACTAAATTCGTTTATCAGATGCTTTTAGAGGTTTTGATTGCTAAGAATAAGTGTTATAATGTCATAAACATGTTCAAAATTGAAAGTTGAATTCTGATCAGAATTTACAGCCGACTTGTATCGGCTGTAACCTGGACAAAACATGACAAAAACATGTGTTTCTTGAGTCTAAAATGTAATTCCATGAAATATCTTTAAAACCCCACTGGAATCGCATTTTTTCGATGAAAATTGAGCGTTTTATGAATTTTTCCGTATCAAAGGTTAAAGCTGCGTTTTCTGGCAGAATTTGCAGCCCATTACGAATGTCATAACTCGAATTAGGGATTGAGTTATGATCTCAAATTCTTACTGTAGAAAGCTTTAAGTGATTAAAAGAATCTCCAATTGGAATTTCGTCAATCGGATAAACGAGGAATTTTAAATGAATTTTTCCGTAAGCTGCAGTCAGAAGTGACGAATCTGATTGCAGCTTAGTAAATGAATTTTTACGAATTTTTGGTAAAGAGTTAGATCTTGAAATTTTAATACAAGGCCTAACCCTCCGAGAGGTACGTCACATAAAAAAATCATAATTTTTGAAGACTTGTAAACAGGTTAAACAGGTCACCAAAAACAACCTATTTTCAGTGATATGAACTTGCTTAATGTGACGTTGATATTCAAGAGCTAAGATAACTTAGTATTAAAAATAGCATGAACTCGGATTACTTATTAGTTAAAATGGTGGCCTAAGAATAGTGCTATCGAGTAAAGGGCGGAACGCCAACATGAGTTTGTCAAATTAGTTGCTTTATTTCATATGCTATAAGGCGATTTGACTTTTAAAAGTCAAACCGACCTATGATAGAGTTCGGTAAGAAAAGTGGTATAAAAGTTCATAAGGCGTAAAGGTTATGATCTAGAACGACTAACCTAACTACCTTGTGAATACTATATGATAGTTTGACGCTTGACGAGCTAGGCGGCGGCTTAGGAAAAGAAGCGGGTCAAACGGATTGAATACGCGAAGAAAGGGCGAAATCGGACGAAAGGTAAGTAAAGCTTACGCCTTTTTATTTTTATTACAAAAATACTTATCTGTGAGTATTGAATATGAATTATGTTAAGTAAATGAAACGTGATGTTCCGGCACGATATAATGCGAGTCGAAATAAGTGAAAATGGTAAGAAACCATAAATTATGGTGAAAAGGGTAAAAACGGTAAAATAGTAATCCGGACATGGATTAACCAATAGATAAAGGGATTTGAAAGGAAACTATTTGGCATGAGTCATAACGGGTCAAACAAAACGAGAAACGATTTTTAAGTAAGATGAATTCAAAAAGTAAACCGGGATAGGTTAAAGAGGCGAAATGGTAATTAGATATCCAAAAAGTAAACCGGGATAAGTTAAAGGGGTGAAATGGTGATTAAATACCATCTCATAATGAAATTTGGTCATTTCGACTAAACGGGTCAAATGGTGTTGTTAACACCATTTGTCAATAATATATGATGATCGCTTGTTGAGTTTTTTTATCACAGGAATTAACACATGGTTCGCGTTGCTATTAACTAGAAGTTAATAGTGAAAGATAATTAAACGGGTCAATCCTATGACCCGAGCCAGGTATGCATGTTTAGAATTATAGCTAAAAAAACGATATTTTGGTCAAATATTAGCGAAAGTCCTTCCTCATAAAATGAAGGACTAAAATTGACCAAAAAGCCCTTGAGCGGTAAATCGGACAAACAACCTTTAAGAGTTGTTTAGAAATAAGCATTTTGATAAATTGAATCCTTGGGATAAGTATAAAAATGGAGATAGGATGTAAACTAAAAAGAAGCGTGATTTAAGCTTGTAAGTGTTAAATACCCTTAACGGGTCAAAATGAGTAGATATGCCAAACGGGTTAAGATTTGCTTAAGAACCCGTAATCTGAACCTTAAATATTATTAAACTGATATAACGTGTTATGCATGACATTTTAAAGGTAACCAATAAGTTTGTTTGATCAAATCACTAACGGGACAAAAAGTGTCGTAATTGAATTTCAAGCCAAGGAAGCCTCTCGCGTGGCGCGAGAGGCATGAATCCGGAAAAATTATTTTGTTTTAGTTGGTTTGATGCTATGAACTTGATTAAACTCTTTTTTTACGCTATCAAAACTAACTTTCATGTTGGTTTTGATCATAGGTATAATTCGGGATGCCGGATGACGATCAAGCTCAACGAGGAACCTAACACGATAAAGATACAAGCTTCCGCACGTCGTTTTGTCGTAACCTTTAAACGACAAACTCAAATACATTAAGTTATATTATTTTTAAATTGTAAAAGTTTTATTATACCCGTATTTTTAGATGTATGTGTACTCGTAAATACACATTTAATTGTCATTATTTGTACAAAAACCGTCATTTAATAGTAAGGGTGTTACAAGTTGGTAATCAGAGCTCACGCTTAAAAGAATAAAGTGTTCGGTTCGAGGCTTGATCGCAAATCCGGTAAGTACATATATATTAATGGTTCTATATGATTAAAGTGTTGTGAACAACACATAAAGTTATTGTGTAATTCAAGTTACACCAATCAAATCGATAATTGATAGATATAGCTAACCAAATTACGCGCGTTGACACGTATAGTAGAAAAGCCTTGTATTATAATACGAGCGTTTAGTGAAGTTGACATTACTAATCTTTGTAAATGTTTTAAATAAAAGGATACTCGCATCTGAAGATGGCGATGGTGTAACAAGTGACGGATAGGATAGAAGAACGGTTCGAAGTATGACAAGTGGAGCATGCTCACTTAGTACCAAATTGCTTAACAATCGCGAAGAGGAATAATGGCAAGGAACGCCCATTGGGGCAAGCATAACCAGGTGCACACTTTTAAATATAGTCGCACAAATAACAATATGCAACAAACATGTAAAGAATAATTGTTGCATATGTAAATTAGAAACTTGAAAAACCTGAATAGAATCCCTATCCAGGATATTATTTCCAAGAAAACTAAATAGAGGTGTTAATTACATAGGGCGTGATGTGAAAACTATAAAAAGGTCATGTATGTCATGTGTTAATCGCTTACTCTGGCCAAGTAAGTAGTGGCATATGATACCATGAACTTTTTATAGCGGACACATTTACATCCAATGTAGTAAGGACGGGGTTAATGGGACAAATTAAAAAAGGTACCCAAATGAATCAAACAAGTAAGATGTTTGATAGTAAACGTAAACGCAAGTCGGATGACAGAAGCGTATTACGTTAGAATAACGAACCCGAGAGAAGGGACAAAGATCAAGGTAAATGAAAATACAGACTGACTAATAGGAATGCTAAGGTATAGGGATAAAAGTTTGACTGTCACAACTGATGAGATTCACACGGACAAGTCAAACGAATTAAATAAAGAATAAAGGATTTGATTGAATAAAAGCGATGGGTTTCGCTAAGACGACCAAATAAATTAAAATGAAGTCTTAATACATACCGGGACGGTGGCTTTAATAATGACTTCGGTAAAATACCCGATAGATGGGTAGGATTTTGAAAGTATGCGTAAACTAAGAGATGGGAACGCGAAATAGAAAGTCAAAAGACTCGGATTTTGAGTCATGACTAAAAGACGATGAGAAATTGTAAACAAAATTTTTTATAATTACGTTCAACTATTTTAAAGTTGAACGGGTCGAATAAAGAATGAAGTTTGACGTTCACAAGTGATGAAATTTCACACGAACAAGTCAAACGAGTTAAACTAAGAATAACGCTTGGTAATTTAGACAGGAAAAACGCAAATTAGCAAAACAAGAATGTTAAAAACATTAAGATAAAGAACCTGGGTAACAGGTCGTAAGGAAGTATAAGTAAGAACTGAGTAACGGTAAGCGTAGGACAAACCGACGTGTAAATAACGTTGGAAGTTATAGAGTCGGAAGGATCATTCGGAAGAAAACAAATGTAGCCTTAAACTATGGTCAAGGTCCATAGAATTCAAGAATGAAAACGAATAATTTCTAAACTTAAAAGGGGTGCATTGACACTGAAGGTATGTTTTAGAACAACATGAGTAAAAGATGAATCTATGGGATCATCACAACCTTCAGGAATCATAAGAAATGTTAAGGACTACAAGACCAAAAAGACCTTTGGGTCGCAAATGGAAAGAAACGAATTGTTGAGTCTCACCTTAAAAAGGTGGAAATCTAAAGAAATAGTCTACGAGACTAAGCGAAAGGACCTACAGGTTATTTGGGTTAAGCGTGGGAACTAGTTGAAATTCCCCGCATCAAATGATAATGGAAAGGAACAAATCCTCGGATGTAAAATTCCTAGATAAGAAAGAAAGACGTAAAAAAAAAAAGAAAACGTGAACTAAAAAAATTAAATTTTTAGTCAAAAAAAACAACGTTTTAATAAACATAAGTAGTATGAGGTGATTTAGGAAACCGTAAACACACATAAACATGGATATACACCCGAGTAATGGAGTATAAGGTAACCGGCGGCTAACAAGTCTAACCGCAAAAATAGATAATCAATAAAGATAACGGATACGAGCTGAAAGTAACGGCCCACGAGGCCTTACACATGAAAAACGTACGCGTCAATATAGATGAAAACTTTTGACCAAAATAAACGGGTGCCGTGAAAACGAAACTTGGATCTTTTGATTAAACCAATGAACTACGTAAATAAGGTTTCGGGGACGAAACCTCTTTAAGGGGGGTAGACTTGTCACACCCCAAAAACGGGTTTGGTAGTCAAACCACGTTAATATTAATGACGGGTAAAATACTGTTAGTGGTAAAAATTTACCCGATAAATATTAGGATTTAAATAAATCAACTAGATGTTAATAAAAAAAGAGAAAGAAGAAAATAAATACTTTGATAAAAACAAAGTATGTAAAAAGGACCAAGTTAACGGGACTTAAAATAAGACAGGTTAGGAACTTCCCGAACCCACTAAGTTAACTAGGAATAATAAACCTAGTTAATTAGAGGGAAAATTACTAGAAATAAGTAGGTTGTGGCCTACTTAATAACTAACCAATACATGAGGGGCTAAAGATGGGTAAATAGGAAAATGTTTTAGTTAAAACATTTATAAAAAAAAAATTAAAACACACACATACGTGTGTGTTCCAGTTCGATCGACCAGGGGAGAAGAAAAAGGGTCTAACCCTAATTTCAACAAAAGCATCAAATTGAAGGTCAAATCCAGCCCGAATCAGATGCATGAATACATAGAAACGATCACCTAGTCGTGGGGATCGTAAGGTATGTCGAATTATTGATATTTATGAAGTTGAGATTTTTGATGAACTTATAAAAATCGAAATTCAAGCTTGAATGATTGATGTTTGGCTGAAACTAGGATGAATTCATGTTTAGAAACAAACCCTAGTTGAAAAATTGATGAATCAGTATTAAAGACTAGGGATTTGATGATTACTCTTTCATGTGCTAAGTGGGTTTTGACTAAATTCGTTTATCAGATGCTTTTAGAGGTTTTGATTGCTAAGAATAAGTGTTATAATGTCATAAACATGTTCAAAATTGAAAGTTGAATTCTGATAAGAATTTACAGCCGACTTGTATCGGCTGTAACCTGGAAAAAACATGACAAAAACATGTGTTTCTTGAGTCTAAAATGTAATTCCAGGAAATATCTTTAAAACCCCACTGGAATTGCATTTTTTCGACGAAAATTGAGCGTTTTATGAATTTTTCCGTATCAAAGGTTCAAGCTGCGTTTTCTGGCAGAATTTGCAGCCCATTACGAATGTCATAACTCGAATTAGGAATTGAGTTATGATCTCAAATTCTTACTGTAGAAATTTTTAAGTGATTAATAGAATCTCCAATTGGAATTTCGTCAATCGGATAAACGAGGAATTTTAAATGAATTTTTCCGTAAGCTGCAGTCAGAAGTGACGAATCTGAGTGCAGCTTAGTAAATGAATTTTTACGAATTTTTGGTAAAGAGTTAGATCTTGAAATTTTAACACAAGGCCTATCCCTCCGAGAGGTACTTCACATAAAAAAATCATAATTTTTGAAGACTTATAAACAGGTTAAACAGGTCACCAAAAACAACCTATTTTCAGTGATATGAACTTGCTTAATGTGAAGTTGATAATCAAGAGCTAAGATAACTTAGTATTAAAAATAGCATGAACTCGGATTACTTATTAGTTAAAATGGTGGCCTAAGAATAGTGCTATCGAGTAAAGGGCGGAACGCCAACATGAGTTTGTCAAATTAGTTGCTCAATTTCATATGCTATAAGGCGATTTGACTTTTAAAAGTCAAACCGACCTATGATAGAGTTCGGTAAGAAAAGTGGTATAAAAGTTCATAAGGCGTAAAGGTTATGATCTAGAACGACTAACCTAACTACCTTGTGAATACTATATGATAGTTTGACGCTTGACGAGCTAGGCGGCGGCTTAGGAAAAGAAGCGGGTCAAACGGATTGAATACGCGAAGAAAGGGCGAAATCGGACGAAAGGTAAGTAAAGCTTACGCCTTTTTATTTTTATTACAAAAATACTTATCTGTGAGTATTGAATATGAATTATGTTAAGTAAATGAAACGTGATGTTCCGGCACGATATAATGCGAGTCGGAATAAGTGAAAATGGTAAGAAACCATAAATTATGGTGAAAAGGGTAAAAACGGTAAAATAGTAATCCGGACATGGATTAACCAATAGATAAAGGGATTTGAAAGGAAACTATTTGGCATGAGTCATAACGGGTCAAACAAAACGAGAAACGATTTTTAAGTAAGATGAACTCAAAAAGTAAACCGGGATAGGTTAAAGAGGCGAAATGGTAATTAGATATCCAAAAAGTAAACCGGGATAGGTTAAAGGGGTGAAATGGTGATTAAATACCATCTCATAATGAAATTTGGTCATTTCGACTAAACGGGTCAAATGGTGTTGTTAACACCATTTGTCAATAATATATGATGATCGCTTGTTGAGTTTTTTTATCACAGGAATTAACACATGGTTCGCGTTGCTATTAACTAGAAGTTAATAGTGAAAGATAATTAAACGGGTCAATCCTATGACCCGAGCCAGGTATGCATGTTTAGAATTATAGCTAAAAAAACGATATTTTGGTCAAATATTAGCGAAAGTCCTTCCTCATAAAATGAAGGACTAAAATTGACCAAAAAGCCCTTGAGCGGTAAATCGGACAAACAACCTTTAAGAGTTGTTTAGAAATAAGCATTTTGATAAATTGAATCCTTGGGATAAGTATAAAAATGGAGATAGGATGTAAACTAAAAAGAAGCGTGATTTAAGCTTGTAAGTGTTAAATACCCTTAACGGGTCAAAATGAGTAGATATGCCAAACGGGTTAAGATTTGCTTAAGAACCCGTAATTTGAACCTTAAATATTAGTAAACTGATATAACGTGTTATGCATGACATTTTAAAGGTAACCAATAAGTTTGTTTGATCAAATCACTAACGGGACAAAAAGTGTCGTAATTGAATTTCAAGCCGAGGAAGCCTCTCGCGTGGCGCGAGAGGCATGAATCAGGAAAAAAATATTTTGTTTTAGTTGGTTTGATGCTATGAACTTGATTAAACTCTTTTTTTACGCTATCAAAACTAACTTTCATGTTGGTTTTGATCATAGGTATAATTCGGGATGCCGGATGACGATCAAGCTCAATGAGGAACCGAACACGATAAAGATACAAGCTTCCGCACGTCGTTTTGTTGTAACCTTTAAACGATAAACTCAAATACATTAAGTTATATTATTTTTAAATTGTAAAAGTTTTATTATACCCGTATTTTTAGATGTATGTGTACTCGTAAATACACATTTAATTGTCGTTATTTGTACAAAAACCGTCATTTAATAGTAAGGGTGTTACACTTGCGCCTCAAATCCTAAGCATGGTTACTGCCGCAAAGCCTCCAACCATCGCAGAGGCTATCGATTTGAGCGTTATACTTACTGAAGAAGCTCTTCATATGGGAAAGTTTTCGAAATCTGAGGCAAACAAGAAAGAGACTCATGTGGAGTCTTGGGTGACAACAAAAGAAAGTTTTCAAACTTGAAGAAAGGCACTCAAGTAAGTCATGACAACTCAAATGCAAACAAAAGAAGGGAAGCGAACCCGCCTTGTGGCATGAAAGCTTATGGAGCCACCAATAAGGCCAGTGGTAAGGTTTATTTGGGAACTAAGCCGAGATGTGACGAATGCAAGTTTCACCATGAAGGTCGATGTCTGAGACCTAAGTGCGACAGATGTGGAAAAGAAGGACACAACAAGGATGCCTGTTGGGCAAGATATCCTAACCAAGGAGGAAATGGTAACTACAACCAGGGCGGAAACGATAATGGAAGAGTTCCAGGTTGCTTCAACTGTGGTGACGTGGGGCACTTTAGGAAAGATTGCCCTAGGAAGAACCAAGCGAGGAAGTGACTTCACGATCGAAGCTCGTGAAGCACGCCAGGATCCAGAAGTGGTTACGGGTACGTTCCCTATTAACCAACACTCTGCATCCGTTTTGTTTGATAGAATTTAAGAATACACCTGGCCTAGTTTCAAGTAAGCTAGACATCCCATATTCTATAAAATTGGCAAATGGAAAGTTAGTTGAAGCAAATGAGGTGATTAAGGATTGTACTTTGGAACTTAGAGAGCAGGAATCTTTTATTACCTGTTGACTTGGGAAGTCATGATGTTGTAGTCAGCATGGATTGGCTATCCAAGGATGGAGCCGAAGTTGTTTGTCATGAGAAAATCATTCGCATCCCTCTTGCGAATGATGAAACTCTAGGTCCACGACCTTCATAAAGTTGATGTGAGGATGCCGGGCCCTATAAGGCGGTGGATTGAGACATCCCACATTGGTCATAGAGACACAGAAATGCCTCCGAATTGGGTTGCATAGCCCTCCTTGCTCATATTATCGATAAGGAGACCAAGGAGCCGGAGTTAGAAGACATCCCCGTTGTGAAGGAAATTCCAGAAGTCTTTCCCGAAGACTTGCATGGGTTACCTCCACAGGGATGAGTGGAGTTTAGGATGAACCTAGTGCTAGGAGCGGCACCAATGGTGAAGGCACCTTATCGATTAGCTCCGACCGAGATGCAAGAACTTCCGATTAAACTGCAGGAGCAGCTAGTCAAGGGATTCATAAGGCCGAGCTTCTCGCCTCAGGGAGCTCCAGTGCTGTTTGTCAAGAAAGAGGATGGTAGTTTCCGTATAAGTAACGACTATAGAGAGTGAATGAGTTAACCATCAAGAATCAGTATCCCTTGCCGAGAATTGATGACTTGTTCGACCAACTACAAGGCTCCAACTACTACTCCAAGATTGACTTGAGGTCGAGATATCATCAACTGTGAATACAAGCAGAAAGCATCCCTAAGACGACCTTTAGGACTCGTTATGGACATTGCGAGTTTCTTGTCATGTCGTTTGGCTTAACAAACACACCGGCAGTATTCATGGATCTTATGAATCGGGTGTGTAAGCCTTATCTGGATGAGTTCGTGACTGAACTTATTGATGACATCCTTATATACTCGAAGACCAAGGAAGAACATGAGCAACATTTGCGAGTTATCCAGGAACTTTTGAAGAAGAAGCAGTTGAAAGCAAAGCTGTCGAAATGCGAACTTTGGATTCACGATGCGAAATTCTTAGGTCACGTGGTGAATGAGAATGGAATTCAGGTTGACCCTGCCAAAATCGAGGCAATCAAGAACTGGGAAGCCCCAAAGACGCCAACTGAGATACGACAATTTCTGGGGTTTGCGGGCTATAACAGACGATTCATTGAGAACTTTTCTAGTACTGCTCAGCCGCCAACATCCCTAACCCAGAAGGATAAAAAGTTTGATTGGGGCGAGAAACAATAAACAGCTTTTCAGACATTGAAGGATAAACTCTACGACACACCGATTCTATCCTTGCCTGACGGTACCGATGGATTTGTGGTGTACTGTGACGCTTCTCGACAAGGTCTCGGTTGTGTGTTGATGCAACAAGACAAAGTCATCGCGTACGCGACACGTCGAAGATTCTTGAGAAGAGCTACACAACACACGACCTTGAGTTAGGAGCTGTGATATTCGCGTTAAAGATTTGGCGTCACTACCCGTATGGAACTTGTTGCACGATCTTTACAGATCATGCAAGCTTGTAGCACATTTATGATCAGAAGGATTTAAACATGAGATAGCGAAGATGGGTAGAGCTGTTAAATGATTACGACTGTGAGATTAAGTATTACCTGGACAAGGCGAGCGTTGTAGCAGACGCCTTGAGCCGCAAGGAGTTCGCAAAACCACTAAGGATGCGAGCCTTAGAAATGACCTTACAGACGAATCCTGCTACTCGGATTTATGGAGCTGAGCAAGAGGCGCTCAAACCAGAGAACCTACAAGCTGAAGCATTACGTGGAATGGGAGCGCAATCGTTGCCCAAGGAAGATGGAATATTGTACTTCCTGAAGCAAATTTGGGTTCCATTCTTCGGCGATCTACGCGCACTTATTATGGATGAAGCTCATAAGTCAAGGTACTTTATCCATCTTGGATCTGATAGGAGGTACCAAGACTTTTATTGGCGACCTAAGATGAAAGCCGATATTGCTACATATGTGGGTAACTGTCTTACTTGTGCCAAAGTTAAGACACAATTCCGGAAACCATCTAGGCTGCTGCAACAACCTGAGATTCGCATGTGGAAGTGGGAACAAATCTCAATGGGCTTCATTACGAAGCTACCAAGAACCCAAAGAGGTCATGATATGATTTGGGTAATTGTTGATCGACTCACAAAGTCCTTGCACTTCCTACCGATCCATGAGGAAGATAGCACGAAGAAGTTAGCAGAGATATATCTCAAGGAAATTGTGGCACGTCATGAAGTGACTGTTTTTATCATATCCAATCGAGATGGTCGTTTTGTGTCAAGGATTTGGCAAACGTTTCAGAAGGCATTTGGATCACAGATGGATCTTAGCACAGTCTTTCACCCTCAAACGGACGATACAGACCTTGGAAGACATGCTACGTACTTGTGTGATGGACTTTGGTGGAAGTTGGGATACTCACTTGCCTTTAGTGGAGTCTCCTTACAATAATAGTTATCACACCAGCATTTAGGCCGCCCCGTTTGAAGCTTTATATGGACGTAAGTGTCTGTCCCCGTTGTGTTGGGCGGAGACTAGAGATAAACAATTTATTGGCCCCGAGTTGGTTCAGGAAACTACAAACAAGATCGTTCAGATACGTGATCATATCAAGTCAGCACGTCATATATAGAAAAGCTACGCCGACAAGCGGTAGAAACCGTTGGAACCTTGAGGTTTGAGATATGGTCTTAACGAAAAGCCTCGCCTTGGAAAGGCGTGCTACGGTTTGGTAAACGAGGAAAGTTGAACCCACGGTACATTGGACCCTTCGAGATCCTGGAAAGGATCGGAACTGTTGCATACAAACTAAGACTTCCAGAAGAACCTAGCAGTGTTCACGACACGTTTCACGTGTCTAATATCAAGAAGAGTCCTACTCAAGAAACAGTTGTCTTTCCCGCAGACGAGATTCACATCAACGACAAACTCCAATTTACCAAAGAACCTGTTAAGGTTACGGACTGGAAGGTCCACAAAACACGGAGAAGTCGTTTTAAACTTGTCAAAGTTCGTTGGAATTCACGTCATAGCCCAGAGTTTACTTGGGAAAATGAAGACCAAATCAAGTCTAAGTATCCACATCTATTTCACAACTCCCCTGCAACCGATAACACAGCTTGAATTTCGGGACAAAATTCTTTTAACGGGGGGAGAATGTGACAACTGGCACTTTTCCATGTATTCCGTACAATAATGAACAGTAAATTGTACTTTGATGACTGTGCATGATTGAATTAACGAGATGAATGATTTTCTGATTGTTGTCATATACATACAAGTGCATTACATGTTGCATGATTTCTTATTATTATTGCATGCAACCCGGTATGATTCAATTAATTGCACAGAACAAAGTTTGCACAGTTATTAGACAAACTAGAAGTACTAACGGGAGTTCAGTACTCAGACAGACATGATGTTAAGACACAGAATGAGCCCCGGGACCAAGAGTTACACTAGAATAGTGTGTAGGAAAGTAGGGATCATAAAACTGCCTTCCGAGTGATGATTTAAGTGCCGGAAAGTGCCCGAAACACACTAAAACTGCAGAATTCTGCAGAAAACAACAAAATTCAGCAATTTTCAGCATTTTAACATCAAAATATAATGCAGAATTATGGTTTAATGGTCCAGAATGCTTTGATAAGTGTCGGGAATCAAAACTGTCATAAAAGACATCATATTGCACACTAAACTGCGTAATTTAGTACTTTAACGAACCGGAAACCAACCGAACAACCGGACACTACCCGAAACACCAAAATTCAACTAGAAGCATTGTTTTCATGTTACCAAGATAGTTGTGGTCACCAAACATCATAACTCATCCTAAAAACCCTAAACACATTAAACACTAACCAAAACCTTTGAAATCTAACTAACTTATTTAACTTAGAGTTGAAACTCAACTAGGACCCCCCCCCCCATCCAAGGCGAGTTACAAGGGGGCCCCACTTGGTGGATTTCTTTTGAATAATAAATTAGATTTGTTGTACAAATTGTGAACATAATGACCTTCATGTAATCTAATGTTGGAAGGACTTTTATAAAGACCACAAGACCTTAACTCTCTTATCATTTTCATCACTACAAGCTACATAACTCTTCTTCTTCCCTTCAGCTACGGCCCAAACACCCCTTCATAATCCCATCATCTTCAATCAATTTCCAAGTATTCTAAGCATTAACAAAGGTGTCTTAAGCATATCTAAGAAGGTTGCAAGCATTGGAATTGGAAGGAATATCTCTAGGAGTTTTTAACCATTCAATTTCTTCATCATCTTCATACTTGTTCTTCCCTAGCGATAGTGCTAGTAGTAAGCTCCTTTAACCATGATCTTACTTCTAATTTTAGTGGTTAATGTATCATGTAACTTGTTAATCTTAATAAACTCAACAAAACATGAAGATGATCTTGAACATAAAGCTTATAACATGAAGATCAAAGTTGTTTTAGTGTATGTATGAAACTTGTTTGTTGATTTCTTGTGATTATGATGTTGATCATCATAAGAAGCTTGCTAGATGATGATTAATCATATGATCTAGCAAGTATAAGGATGGATCTTGTGAAATTTGTAATGATCATCCTTTATGTTAAACATGAACTTGAAAGTGAACTTGTTTTAGTGAATGATGATTATTGATACAAGTTATATGTCTTGAGAATAAAAGATTTCAAAAATAATATTTTCAAGAAACCAAAGTTTATTACAAGGATTAACATGAACTTGGTTTTTAAAGAAAGTAATCATGTTTTAAGTGTTAAAACAAAGCTAGAAAAATGTTGGTAACAAGAAAAATACAAGAAGAATTATTTTTGAAAAATCATCATACAAGTTGTGAAGAATCAAAATTCACAAGAATGAGTTTTATAAACTAAAAACCATGTTTTTAGAGGTAACTAAGCTTATTAAACAACATGTGAAGTTACTACAAAATTTTATAAACTTTCAAGTTCATGACATATTGTTAAAATGCTTATTTTGGCTCATGGTAAGTTGTGTGTAAATTGTTGGTGATTGATGATGAGATTTTAAAAGAAAATGATATGCTTTTAAGCATGGAAACCTTCATTTTTAAGGGAAAACTATGGCAAAATTTTTGTAGAAATTAAACACTTAGAAAAATATTTTTAAACAAGTGTTTACAAGTAAATTTTGATCATGGTTTTCATATAAAAGTTTGCATAATTTTTATTACAAAAATTATAAATATTGGAGGTTGATTTTGATAATAAAAATGACTAAGTACATATTTAGAAAAAATATATTTAGATGTCACAAATTGTGTGATATTTGTATATTGATTGTATTAGTTATTGTAGGATCGAGATTCGATCTAAACGAGTATATCAGAAGAGTTCTAATCCGTATCAAAGGCGGAATTCAATGATACAGACTTGATTCACTCTTTAATTGTCTTGTTTATTGATTTGACACGAATACAGTTCAAATGACACGTCGGCAGCACCTCGGCACCGGAATCAGAATCATTACAAATGAACTGGCAGCTCGGGTATTTATAGGGAAGGCATTTCGTACGAAATGGTTAAGTGGCATTTCGTGCGAAATGGACAATGTCCATTTCGTGCGAAATGAACTCTTCCATTTTGTGCGGAATGGTCCATTATACCCAATTCCCTCTAAACTAGCCTACCGAGCTCCATTCTATCCAATCTAGACACAAGACTCGATACAAGACGAAGTCGACAGACATATGCACCAACAGACTCCCCCTTGGATGTTGACGAAGTCTTCAGTGTCGAGTCTTCGGCATGACACGTCTTCGATCTTGATCTGTCTCTGTGTATCTGACAGTGTAAGCATCATTCAATCTCTTTCTTTTCCAGAATTTCAAACTGGCTTTCAATCATTCAAACTCCCCCTTGAATGTTGATCTAACAATCTTCAGTCTCCTCTTGTCATCACAATTTCAGAATTGCAAACTGGCTCTTGAGCTTTCTAATTCTCTTGATCAGATCTCTTGATTTCTTAAGTTCTTCAGCTGCGTGATCTTTAGGATTCGAATCTGGCTCTAAGCAGCTTCTATTTTGAATGTTATCCCAAGATCTGTAGCTGGCTCTTGATCTAGGATCGTGACCTGGCTCACACTCTGCTCAGGTTTAGCCATGGGAACCCTGCATAAATCTCTACCTAACAATAAATTTCACAAATTTAAAATTTGACAAATTTATAGTCCACCTGCAGATATTGATCAAAATGATTTAACATTTTATAGTCTCTGATGATCACTTGTAGGAACAACATTCAAATTTGACATTTTCATTTCGAAATCTTTTCCCATTTCCAACAAACTCTCCCAAACCACTTGTTCATCATGTTTTGCACTCGGAATTTTGAAAATCAGCTTTCCAACATCAGTTGTCGAAAATCTTTTTGAATTTTTCAAAAATTTAAGCTAAAACACTCCGAAAATCTTTTTGGATTTTTGATTTTAAAGAAATGCAGTAAAGAAATATATACAAGCAATATTTTTGCGAGTTTGTGTAAGAGGATCATATCAGTTTATGAGACAAATCACTAACACCGTTAAGCTTTAAACATTTTAAGTTCTAAACGATTCACTTAGATTGTCAGTATACTGATCCACTTAAATTTTCACACAAAGTTCAAATTGTTTCGAGATACGAGATTAATGTTTTAAGCACTTAAACTTATTCGTGTGTTCCACCTCAGAATGTACTCCCGTATCCAGACTCCTATATTCAGCCTTACAGGTGAATGTACACTAATGATATCTGTAAAGGGGTAAATGCGAGACCATGAGAGCTCAAGCTATTGCTTCCGCAAAATCTGAGAGATGATGGTTAGACTTTCGGTGTGTTCCCTTTAGAGAATCTTTTCTTCAACAGCACATGATTAGCATTTTTCAATGTTTCATCATTTTTATGCTGAGGGCGAGCTTTAAGATTAAAGCAATGCAAAGTATTATACGAGGACTAGGCTATTGCTCCCGCAAAATCAGAAGTCCAGGTATAATACCCCAGATATCACCACGCACAAAGACCTAGTATGTCAGAAATAGAAAGCCCTTCAAACAAGATTTCAGGGGTTACCTATATATCCGAGAGATGTTCCCCACGAAATAAGCAAGTTTGATATTTAGGTTTATATCTCGAACACAATCTACTAAGCGTGTGAAAACCTACTGGCATATCATCAGTGAGACCGTTTATCACATTTGACTTTCCAATTCTTTAGCATGCTGTGAATGTCCACTGATGTACTATCATTTCCTCTTTTTCACAACAAAAACTTAATTTTGAATTTTCTCATGTTTTTGGCTTTTTAGATTTTATCATGTTTTTGGATTTTTCAAATTTCTAAAATTTTTTACTCCCCCTAAAATCAAAATATGTTTCAATTTCGATTTTCTGGGAAAATTTGAAAACAAACTATACAAATAAAATGACAACTGATTCGAATTGCTTCAATTCGCTATCCACTTGGCATAAACAATCAGAACTTCCCCTGACAACAAACTATTTTCCCATTATGATTTCAAAACACTTAAGTTTGTTTTAATCAAAATGGTTTTTCCGGAAAATAAGTGTTGTTGAAAACACTTGTAAGTTAGGGGTTTCATCACATTGTTTTCTTAATCACATGTATGAAAGTTAAATCAAGTTCAACTTAATGACCTTGATCAACCACTTGTAGGTGAACTTATCAACCATACCACATGTAAATCGAAATATGACAATTTCCAGAATATTACCACTTGTAGGTTTACCAATCAAACATTTTCAAGAATGATGCCAATTCCTGCTCCACGATTACCTACTTGGAAGCTCCGGCAAGTCACACTTGATAAATTTTCACATTTTTAGATTTTTTCACAAAAACAATTTTTTAAGAATGATGCCGATTCATGCTCCACGATTACCAACTTGGGAGCTCCGGCAAGTCAGGGTTTTAAGTAGAAAATGCTGTCACCCAAGCCTGACCAGCCTTGGGTGATTTTGATTCAACTCTATCCCACCATCTTTTTGATTTGTAATAATATTTCACATCCTTTACCTTCCCATCAACCATCTTCCCAAAGATATGTTTGACTTTTCCATTAAAAGCCTTTTCAGCATCAAATTCTTCTTTACCAGAGAAGAATTGATCTGAAATCTCAATATTTCCCACTTTTAATTTCAAATTATCTTTTGACAATGGAGGAAAGTTTTCTTCGTTCATTTCTGGAACGAAATTTTCATCTTTTTTTCTCAACAAATGACTCCTCTGACTTTGACGAGTCAGATTCATTGTCAGAACTACTCTTTGAACTTTTAACAACCCATTTTTGTTTGTTTAAATCAACTTTTCTTTTGTAAAAACGTTTCGAACTTTCACCAATTTTGAAAGTCGAATCCTTGAACATTTTGACCTTTTTTGTTGGTTGTTTTGTTTTGTTAACACATTTCTTTTTCATCTTTGAGTTAGAGGAAACTCCCTGTTTTGTGTTGTTGGGCTTTGAACAGTTCCATGCAATGTGTCCAACTTCTTGGCATTTGAAACATGTTCTCCTCTCAACTTTTTTCTCAGTTTCTTTCACCACAATCTTTTTCTTCTCAGCAAGAAACTCTTTGTTTGTCTGTCTCCAGAATTGTTTCTTTTCTTCTTCTACTGAGCTTGTACCTGAAACAAATTTAGTTTTTGGTTTATAAGTTTTCTCATTTTTATGATTTTCTGGGGGAATGAAACCTAAACCTTTCTTTTTGAAATTACTGTTATGGTTTGGTTTCTTTTGAAAACCAGAACCAGAACTGTAAGTTTTTTTCTTGTTCAATCTCTGTTGAACTCTTGAAGTGTACTTTTTAGGTTTTTCATTAAGATTCACATCTTTTATTTCAGAAATATTAATTTCTGTTAATTTGAAAACCTGTTTGATCATTTCAGTTTTGACACTTCTTATTGGAAATTCTTCATCAGAAAATAATTTGTCAGAATCATTCAAAGTATATGCTACTTTGAATGTTTCGTCATTCAAGTTATTCTTTGATAACAGAAAATCTTTATTGTAAACCCGTTTGACCGGTGAACTCGGACTCTTGTCTGATGAACTCGAACTTTCAGATTTAGACTCCGACTTTGACTCTTCATCCATATCCAACACCTGATCAACCACTTTCTTTAATAACTCAGACTCATGATCAGTGTCAGACGCTGTGAATGTGACGTCAATGTTGTCTGGTAACTCATCAATGGTTTCAGACTTTAACTTTATGTTGAGTGCCTTTTTTAATTGTTCCTCATTCGTTTTTCTGGGAGAATAACTTTCATAGATCGGAGGCGGACACGCGTTATACTTGACACTTTGTTTCTTACCAGTATCCGTATCTTCCTTCTTTTTATCTTGAAAAGCTTCAAGACCTGCAACAGTAGGATAAACTCGATCAATCAAATAATCACAAGTTGTATAACTCAACAGCAATCGTTTGATTCTTTCACTTTCAATCTTTTCGAGTTCCAAATCCTGCGTTAGTTTTGCACAATCTTCAATATACTCATTGATGACCTTCTGCTTTGTCATTAAAGTTGAACTCATCATCGTCTGAGCAGCTCCCATTTCTAGGTTTGTCTTGTTCATACTATCAACCGTCTTGTTCAGCACATCATACGACTCTTTCACATACTTAACATCAAATAACAATTTTTCTTTCAATTCTTCTAGTTCACGATACTTCTTGTCTTTTTCCTCACAATCTTTGCAATGTTCCAAACATTTTAGACAAGGTTTCGTGACTTCAACAATCTTTTCAACTTCGATAATCTTTTCAACTTCGACTATCTTTTCAACTTCGACGATTTTTCAACTTCGATGATTTTTTCAACTTCAACAATTTTTTCAACTATTTTCTCCAATTCAACAATTTTCTCTACCACCTTCTCAATCATTGGTTCTTCATCGAATTCTACTTTTACTTTGCACTCTTCAACTTCAACCTTCTCTGTTGAACTTTCTACAGTTTTTGCTTCCACAGCTTCCAATTTTTCCTTTTCTTCAGCAATTCTTCTTGCTTCCAACTCTCTCTTCAATCTAGCAGCCTTCTTTTCATTCAACATCTCGATCTTATCTGCAAAAAACAAATTAAATCTGAATGAGTCAAAGCTTTTTCTAGCATTATTAATGTACTTTTCCTCATCATCAGTATCTTCATCACTTTCTGATGATTTGAAAATCTTCGTTCTTTTTGGCTTAGATTTGACTGCTTCTTTTTCCAAGATTTGAGCAATAAAAGTTGATTTTTCTATGAATTCTTTATCAGGAATGTATTTATCCCAGCTAAATCCCTCTGCCAATCTTTCATCATCTTGATTTACAAGATAAGCTTTCTTCTTTCCATCTTCAATAGCACGGGATGATGACGGTTGTTGAGCAAGCTGATGATAAATTGATTTTCGATGATAATCGTTGTTTCCAAATGTATCTTGTCTTCCAGTTGCTTCTTTATTTTTACATTCCCGTTTAAAATGCCCCTTTTTCTATGCAACGAAAACAAGTAACCTTTGATTTATCAAACCCTAATGAAGATGTAGCAACGTCACGAAGATCATCTCTACCGGTGATTTGTGTAAATTTTTCTGCTCTTCTTACAGCACTGGCTAAACACCACTTGATGTCCATCAACTCAAGTTCTTCAGCATCAATTTGGTCATAATCTTCTTTGGTGAGCATCGGATTCCCAATTCTACCAGCAACTAAGCTTTCATACGATTCTAACATAGTGACAAGCGATGCCATGTGTTGCTTAGCCACTTATGGAGAAAGATTTTGACCATTTTGAATATTCAGTGTAACATTACATTGCAGATTTGTTGAATTCTGTCGTTGAGGACTTGGTGTTGTGAAATTCGGATCAAAACTTGAATACGACGACGAATATCCACCACTCTGAGTTACAGTACTAACATTTGTTCCAGAAGAACTATCAGCACTGAAAGCAGTCTTAATAAAAAGGACTCGGAGTAGTCTCAAATTTGCTTCCTCTGTAGTATAGACTAACATCTTATTGAGCATTTGGATTATTCATGATAGCAGTTTTCTGAATATCCAATTCATGTTCTTCAATCTTCTGGATGAACTTACTCAAATTCATATTTTCAGATTTTCTCATATGTTTCAAAATCAACAAATATGTTCCCCATTTATTCTGTGGTAGAGCATCAACAAGTTTATCAACCAATTCATCGTCTTCTTTCTTGATATCCAATCTTCTCATTTCCTGAACAAGATGACAATATCTATCAATAGTCTTCTTAGTCGTCTCATCTTCAAAAGCTACAAACATATCAAATGATTTCTTTAGTAAAGCCTGTTTGTTCTTTATCATATCAGCACTTCCCTTAAACTTGTTAATCAACGCCAACCAAATTGATCTAGCAGTTTCTTCATGTTGAAGTAACACGAAAATATCTTCTTTTACGGATTGTTGGAGAAGACTAATCATCATTTTTTCACAGGGGTATTTCAATTTCTCAACCGCTGAATAGTCACTTAAAGCTTTTTCAATCCCATGTTCATTTTTCGGTTTAACGTAATCTACATCTAACGAACACCATGCATCAAATTTATAGGCTTGCACCCAGTTTTCAAAACGATTTTGCCATCCTTTAAAATCCTCGATGTACATAAGCTTTGGAGGCTTTTGAGACGTTCCCGTTTCATTTTCGATTTCTATTGTTTCTGTAGCTGTGGCTGGGGCAGCTGGAGTAGTAGCAAACGCGTTGTAAAATTCCTCTTCCATGATTCGGTCAAAAGTTTCAAAATATCTCAAAGCTCACGCGAAATGCAAGTTCAAACGAAATGGGATTCTCAAACGAACTGACTTTGGTGCGAAATGATCTTTTCAAGCGAAATGGATCAACAGTGTTCAATCCGTGCGAAATGGAGATATCAAAATTCACTTCGTGCGAAATGGGGGTCCTTCAAACGAAATGACATAGTTCACGCGGAATGGCACACTTCACGCGAAATGGAAATCTATTTCGTACGAAATGGACCAATACTGTCCAATTCGTGCGAAATGAAGGTGCTTTCAAACGAAATGGGCCGAATCAAGCGAAATGGACACCTGAAAGTCCAATTCATGCGAAATGAAGGTGCTTTCACACGAAATGCTGCTGATGTCATACATTCGGACAGATTTTTGTCAAATTGATTAACTTTTAGATCGATTTTAGGTCCAATTCTTTCAAGGATTGTTTAAAACACAGTTTTGCTTGTTATATGTGAAATTCAATCCATTTTAACCGTGAAATCTTGTTGATTTTGAAAAAGAAGGTGTAGAAGTCAGAAATTATGGTGAAATCAAGCTGATTTGGTAAGAAGTCTTCCTCCTAAGCTCTGATACCAATTGTAGGATCGAGATTCGATCTAAACGAGTCTATCAGAAGAGTTCTAATCCATATCAAAGGCGGAATTCAATGATACAGACTTGATTACAGCTTGATTCACTCTTTAATTGTCTTGTTTATTGATTTGACACGAATACAGTTCAAATGACACGTCGGCAGCACCTCGGCACCGGAATCAGAATCATTACAAATGAACTGGCAGCTCGGGTATTTATAGGGAAGGCATTTCGTACGAAATGGTTAAGTGCCATTTCGTGTGAAATGAACTCTTCCATTTCGTGCGGAATGGTCCATTATACCCAATTCCCTCTAAACTAGCCTACCGAGCTCCATTCTATCCAATCTAGACACAAGACTCGATACAAGACGAAGTCGACAGACATATGCACCAACAGTTATATTATTTTAGGAACTTGAAAATAATATGACTCACCAATATACCAAAATTGTAATATGAAAGTATTACCAAAATCCCATGAAAATAAATATATAAACTATACCCGAATATTAGACAATAGGACAAACGAACGAACGAACATATGGACTATAAATATATATATATATATTCCGGAAATAAATTCATATTTCGACAAATGTGTTAAACGGTATTTTGGAAACCAAAGAAACGGTAAAATACGGATTTTTAAAACTACCACAAAATATATCATATTTTGTCAAATAGAAAATATATTATTTTTTAGTGAAGAAAAATATATATTTTCTTAAACAATTTGAAGATATTATACATATATATATATATATATATATATATATATGTTCTTAAACAAATTAAAACTATATTATTGTGGGTGCAAACTAGAAATATATATTTTCTAAAGTTAATCTTAAAAATATATATTATTTTTGAGATATATATGAAGGTATATTATTTTTGCCAAGTAAAGTTATAGATATTTTTCGATAAAAATTCTCTTAAAATATGAATATTTTAAGAATATACATTGGTGATTTTTAGTTGTCTAAAAATAATATTCCAGAATATTAAATGCAAATTTAAGTATAAAATACTTAATAAATACAAGAAAATATGTATCCTCATACGTATAAATACACACCGGAATACACCACCAATACTTGGCAAAATACACAAGTAAGAAAATACACAAGTACAAGTACACCCATACTTGGGAAAAATACATATGTGGAAATACATAATAAACCAAGTTAAAATTTATTATTTTAACAATTTTCCAAATAATTGGATAAATATAATTTAAGTTAAAATATTATTATTTTAACCAATAATTATATACCTTGGAATTATATAATGATGTAACTCAAAGTATACCAAGAATTCCAAAATAAGTCTTAATGAACAACTAAGACAAAGAGTCGTTACACGACCTAAACGTCTAATAAAACATGGCACGTGTGTAGGTAGTTGTACCACTCACAGAAGGACCTTTGAGTATACGAGACAGCCGGATGCAAACTTGTGAGTTCATGTTCCCCTTTTCTCTTAACTGTTTTCGGATTTATAACTCTCGGGGGTGAAATACATGTTAACATGGGTATGATTTGGCTATGAAATGAACTATTAGATCATGTGAGCATAGGCTGAAACTGAAATGCCATTAACTCTCATAAGAATCATGGACAAGGGTTAGATCTAATGGGTACGGTCGAGCCCCACTCATGGTGCATGTGTGACCACTTAGAGTGCTGGTGTGTCCTAGTCGAGGTGATTCAGCAATGGTCAAGGTGATTTGACACAGTCAAGGTGATTTGATACAGTCAAGGGGATTTGACACAGTCAAGGTGATTTGACACAGTAGAGGGGATTCAACACAGTCGAGGGGATTCGACACTAAAAATAGTCTACTCGGGTTGAGTACTCCCTATGTCGTCACATATATTAATGTCCTTGCAAAACATTAATTGATCTGTTCATAGACACTTTACATACCTGTTTTCAAAGGAATCACTCAAATGTTTACAACTCTATTGGAACTCATACAAAACACATGAACTCGCTCAACTTTTGTTGATCTTTTCAAAATTACATGTATTTCAGGAAACAAGATGGACTTGGGAGCTGGTGTTGTTTCGGGATGTAAATTTCAAGTTTAGATGTCATCCACTTTTGTTGGTTGGTAACTTAATAAGAGGTTGTGTTGTTTGAAACATAAATGACTGGTGTTTGTAATGTTTTAAACTTTATGAATGGATGAACAACATTTTAATCATGTAGTTGTTTATTATAATCGAATGTAATGAAAACTGATCTAGTCACACGTACACGCTTCCGCAAAAGTCAGGGTGTGACACAGTAGAACTAGCCAATACCTTGACTGATGAATTGGTACGTACGCAAGAAGAAAACCAGAGAAAGAACCTAGCCCAAAAGCTTACCCAGGAATTTCGCTACAGTAATTCCAACCGTGGGAAAAATAAAGGTTCTACTTCTGCACCTTACTGTAAGTACTGCAAGAAAAAGCATTCAGGAAGATGTTCTATATACTGCAACTTTTGCAAAATGTCTGGACACAAGGAAGAAGACTGTAGGAAGAAACCCAACAATAAGCTATGCTTCAGCTGTGGAGAGACTGGGCATATCAAACCGAACTGTCCGAAACTAGCTCCAGTAACGAACAGCAAAACTACCAAGAACGCTAGAGCCTTTGTTTTAACTGCTGAAGAAGCCAAGATGATTCCGGTTGTGATTGCCGGTACGTTTTTATTTAATGATATTTTTGCTAAAGTATTATTTGACTCTGGTGCAAACCAAAGTTTTATTAATACTTCGTTCTGCAAACTTCTCAATCAACCATTAACTAAACTTCAACAAGAATGTCTGATAGAAATGGCAAACGGAGAATCCATTAAGATTATTGAAATCTTGTAGGGAGTAAGAATAGAAATTTTAAATGATAATTTTATTGCTAACCTTTACCCGATGAATCTGGCTGGGTTGGATATCGTCTTAGGAATGGATTGGTTAGTAGCCAATCATGCCAGTATTCTATGTGATCAAAAGTCAATACAAATAAGTTCACCAAGGGGTGAAAAGATCACAATTAGAGGAGATAAGCCAACCAGATCCACAAAATTCATCTCTGTGATGAAAACAACAAGTTATGCAAGGAAAGGATCCTTAGTGTATATGATTTCCATAATCATTAACACTAAAGGAAAAGAATTGAAAGATATCCCCGTAGTATCTCAATTCTCAGATGTTTTTCCAGAAGAATTACCTGGACTGCCACCAGATAGGAAGGTTGAATTCAGAATTCACCTACTACCAGGGACAGCACCGATTGCTAAGGCACCTTACCGTTTAGCACCAGCAGAGATGCAGGAACTGAAGAAACAGTTGGACGAACTACTGGAAAAAGGGTTCATACAGCCTAATTCATCACCATGGGGAACACCAATCTTGTTTGTCAAGAAGAAGGATGGATCAATGTGTATGTGCATTGATTATCGAGAATTGAACAAGGTTACGATTAAAAATCGGTACCCACTACCGAGAATCGATGATCTGTTTGATCAACTGCATGGAGCTCGATTCTTTTCTAAGATCGATTTACGCTCAGGATATCATCAATTGAAAGTACAGGAAGAGGACATTCCTAAAACTGCTTTCAAAACAAGATATGGTCATTATGAATTTACAGTCATGCTATTTGGTTTAACCAATGCCCCATCCGCATTTATGGACATGATGAACATAATATGTAAACCATATCTGGATAAATTCATAATTGTCTTTATAGATGATATTCTTATTTACTCTAAGAGTAAAGAAGAACATGCAGAGCATTTGTTTATACTTCTGAATTTGCTGAGAAAAGAAAAGCTTTATGCGAAATTTTCAAAATGCGAATTTTGGTTAGAGGAAGTGCAATTCCTCGGACACCTGGTTAATCATGAAGGAATTCACGTGAATCCCACAAAAATCGAGGCGATTACTAAGTGAAAAGTCCCTGAATCACCAATGGAGGTGAGAAGCTTTCTTGGACTAGCAGGCTATTATAGACGTTTTATTCAAGATTTTTCTAGAATAGCCATTCCCTTAACAAAACTGACCTGCAAATCAGTTAAGTTTGAATGGGGACCAAAACAGGAAGAAGCTTTTAGGATTCTAAAGCAAAAGTTAACCAACGCACCCATACTAGCGTTACCAAAAGGAACTGAAGACTTTATAGTCTATTGTGATGCTTCTACGTTAGGTTATGGATGTGTGTTGATGCAACGTCAAGAGGTTATAGCTTATGCCTCTAAACAACTTAAGAATCATGAAGAGAATTATACAACCCATGATCTAGGGTTAGGAGCCATAATTTTTGCCCTTAAAATTTGGAGACACTACGGGCTGTTTGGTAGCCTCTGAATGGTCATTAAGAGGCTACCTCTTAATGGAACCATTAAGAATTTTACCAATGAGAAGGTAGAAGAATGTGACATGTGATGATTTACCATTCAGAGGTTACCTCCTAACCATTAAGACTTGAGGTTACCTCTTATTCATTCAAAGGTTTTAAACCATTAAGAGGTAGCATCTGAATGGTCATTAAGAGGCTACCAAACAGCCCCTACCTGTATGGTAGCAAGTTTACTGTTTTCACCGATCATAAGAGTCTAAGATATGTTTTTGGGCAAAAGGAGTTAAATATGAGATAGAGACGCTAGATGGAAATTCTCAGTGATTATGATTGCAATATCCAGTATCATGCAGGGAAGGCTAATGTAGTAGCCGATGCTTTAAGTCGGAAGTATCATGAGAATCCAAGACGAGTACGTTCTCTCAAATTAAATCCGCAGATAGATTTAAATGAGCAAATTAGAAAATGCAGGAAACAGTAATCAAAGACGATACTGAAAAGTTAAAAGGAATGATTAAGGAATTGGAACAAGGAACAGATGGAATTTGGAGATTCCATAAGAAAAGAATCTGGATACCCAAACAAGGAAACCTACACCATCGAATTTTAGAAAAAAGCCCATAAGTCTAAGTACACGATACATCCTGGTAGTGATAAAATGTATCAAGACTTAAGAAAGAATTTCTGGTGGATAGGAATGAAAAAGGATATAGCATCCTATGTCGCCAAATGTCTAACCTGTTCACAAGTTAAAGCTGAACCTCAGAAACCCTCAGGTTTATTGCAGCAACTAGAAATGCCAATATGGAAATGGGAATTGATAACAATGGACTTTGTTACTAAATTACCCAAGACACGAAAAAGTAATGATACAATCTGGGTGATTGTAGACAGATTAACCAAATCTGCTCATTTCTTACCAATGAAGGAAACTTTCAGTATGGAACAATTAGCCAAGTTATATGTAAATGAAATAGTTTCATTACATGGAATTCCTTTATCTATTGTTTCTGATAGAGATAGCCATTTCACTTCTCATTTTTGGACTAGTATCCAAAAAGCAATGGGAACCAAATTAAATCTGAGCACTGCTTATCATCCTCAAACGGACGGACAAAGCGAAAGGACAATTCAGACAATGGAAGATATGCTTAGAGCTTGTGTAATTGATTTCAGAGGAAATTGGGACGATCATTTACAATTAATAGAATTTTCCTACAATAACAGCTATCATACCAGTATCAATGCTGTGCCATTTGAAGCACTTTATGGACAAAAGTGCCAAACTCCAGTCTGTTGGGCAGAAATTGGAGAAAAACAACTGTCTGGACCAGAAATAGTACAGGAAACAACGGAAAAGATTGTTCAAGTCAAGGAAAGACTAAAAGCAGCACACGATCGTCAAAAGAGTTATGCTGATAACAGACGAAAACCATTGGAATTTCAAGTAGGAGATAAGGTATTATTAAAAGTTTCTCCATGGAAAGGAGTGGTCAGATTCATAAAAAGAAGAAAGCTAAGCCCCAGGTATGTCAGACCTTTTGAGGTTATTAGAAGAATAGGACCAGTAGCTTACCAGCTACAACTGCCAGAGGAAATGGCAGGAATACATGATGTATTTCATATATGTAATCTCAAGAAATGTTTAGTAGATGAATCATTAATGGTACCTCTTAAGGACATAGAGGTAAATGAGAAGCTTAAGTTTGTAGAGAAACCCGTTCAGATTGAAGACCGAAATATCAAAAACCTCAAACACAAGAGATTAGTTCTAGTCAAAATAAAATGGGATTCCAAGAGAGGACCAGAATACACTTGGGAGCTTGAGTCAGAGATGCAAAAGAAGTATCCACACCTATTCCAGTGAATCTCGAGGACGAGATTTAAAACAAGGTGGAGAGGATGTAACAACACTCAAAAACACATTACAAGGAACCCTAGTGAGACCCCAAAACATGTACGACACGAACCAAAAGGAAAAATCAGGATTTAAGGTTTGGGGGGGGGGGGATCATGGGGGGGTACCCCTAAACCTTCCGCGACACGCGAAAGGTACTTATACGTGTCAAAACCCGAAGTTGTCGACACCACAGAGCTAGAAACACAGCAAGGCAGGCCTAGGCAAAATAGGTCTCTCAGGCGACACGCGGAAGGTGTCCACGTTTCTGTCGCGACACGTGGGAGCGAACCTTTTTGGGTATATAAAGCCTGG
Organism: Helianthus tuberosus; assembly: GCA_030545235.1. Taxonomy (NCBI): domain Eukaryota; kingdom Viridiplantae; phylum Streptophyta; class Magnoliopsida; order Asterales; family Asteraceae; genus Helianthus; species Helianthus tuberosus. The sequence continues at coordinate 35,185,898 of CM060357.1, read as the reverse complement.
CCTGGGACTTGAATTTTTGTACCATTTCGATCGAATTTTGAAATTTCCATCTCTCTGAATCTCCATTTCTGTCAATATAGTGCACCCCTAATTCGCGAAGCCCTGCCTCGTTGTAAGTATTATAACCCCCGGTTACGTATTAGTTACTATACCCGATTGATCTAGGGCTCCGTAACGCATGTCAAGGCTCTTCCTGACTCAGTCGTTGGAGTTCTGTCTCGGGGGTATGGCTAATGTATATTGGGTTATCTTACTAACACGTGTGCATTGTCTAATTTTAATAGATTATAACCAGGAAGTCACCAGAAAGTAGTAGTATTATCTAAAACAACAAAGTGAGTACATTTTACTTTTGTAAACTGTTTTTACAAAACCTCAATTGTTTTAAGATATAATTAACAGTGATTGAGTCTATGTATTCTACAATTACTGTCGGTATGTTGGGGTTTTGTATACATTACTTGTTACTACACTATGAGTAGTAGCATGACCACAAGTCAGGATTGACAGTACCGTGGGTGGTAATTGGGTAGATAAAAACATTGTAATCGCTCTCAATACTGTAAAGATATAAAAGATTGTTTTGATTAAACTGGGATGCACTCGCCAGTATTTCTTGCTGATAAAACTTTTTAAAACGCGTTTCAGGTAACAAAATTTGAAAGCCAAATAGAAGCCAGCTGGAGAGCACTGAAGGCTTGGAAAAGCGGCTATAAAAGTTACATAAATAAGAAAGAAGTTTTATTTCAATAAATTAGGGTTTATCCCTATAAACATATTGTAATGGAAACTTGGGTTTTTCCCCATGTATTTACTATTTATAAAAGTGTGGTGTTTGAAATCTGATAAACTATTTCCTAACTACGGTCCTGATGTATTCCGCTGCCAAAATTAATAAACACCGATACCACCCATCTTAGCTCGCGGCGCCCGCTCCCGGGGTAGGGGTCGGGGGCTGCGACAGTGTAACAACACAAAGAATATGCAACATCGACCTCGAGTCAAATAAGAAAGAGACGATGTTGAAACAATGAGGCCAACAAGAAAGAAAGCCAAGGAAAGCTTGGCTCTAAGTGGGAAGGGCCATACATTATCCTTGAAGCCCACAAAGGGGAATCATACAAGCTGGCAGGTCCACAAGGCAAAAAGCTTCCCCGCCATTGGAATGACAAAAACCTCAAAAGGTTTCATGTTTAGTCAAAAATGCATTAGAAAGAGTTCCAAAACGTTGTTCAATTCCCTTTGTAACCGAAGAACTTTGAAATGAATGAATGATGAAGTTTTTATCAAAATTTGTCTTTCTATCCTATAATCAGGTTGAGAACCTAGCAAGAAACTCCATGGCAAGGGCCATGTAAGGGAATGAGCTCCCAGGCCACATCGCTCAATAGGTTCAAGGGTTGAATGGACCTATATAAGGGGTGAGTTCCAAATCAATACAACTCCATGAGACGTAAAAAAAATTTCAACAAATATATGTCTCATAGACGGGTTTGAGCAGCCTACACCAAATGTTCCTTAGGCCTTAACATTGGCCTACGAACCAAAAAGACTCTAAGTGAATGTCATACATAGGATAGAGGTTGTATCTTCTTGTTAAAAATATCCTAAGGCTAAGTGACTGCAGCACTGAACCCTTTAAGGTATAAGTAACATAAGATGCACCACCCAAAACAAAGACAACATACAAAACCAATGAAAACACAAGGGAGTAAACATAACAACACAATAAACATAGCAAGATAAATTAAAGATAGCAAGGGCCATACTGGCCATCAAACATAAAACATTATCCACAAGCCTTCCAGGCTTTAATCACCAAGGGACCTAAATGGTTCCCTTAAAATAAAAGGATGTTCAAACAAACAATACATAACATTGTTCGACATGCTAAGAATGCTACGAATTAAAGTTTATTCTTCACTTGGCAGCGTCAGGGATGGTTGTAACACCTCGCAAAATCATGTCCAATATAGTATCGACACGTGTCATGGACTTTAAACGTGTAACGGATTGATTATGAGGGACTAAAATTGACAAACGAAGAAAGTATATGTTTATAAGGATACAAAGTGTCAACATTTGATAATTATGCCTTTCAACAACCCTACATGATGTTTATACCCTAAAACGAATGTATCATGAAGCGTATGAAACCGTTTGTGGAAGAAAGTGAAAGTTTACAAGACGCGAGGGTTAAATGTGTCAACATGTTTAAGTTATACCTCTGAGTGACCTTTTGGCAAACCCGGAGCCTTGTAACGATTAATTATACTCCCAAGAATAAGTGGTAAAAATTTCACGAGGTTTTGATATCGTATGAGAAAGATATGCTAACTTTCGTAATTAAGGGGTTAAAAGCGTCAACGAGGCAAAACTTGTGTTTTCGGTTATCGTTTAACGAAACCGGACCTAATAATGATTGGTTTTATCTCATGGATCATAGAAATATAAATTTCAAGGGTTAAAAGTGCCTAAAATGGAAGAAATTACGCATTTGAAAGTCCAGGGGGGTGAAAATGACATTTGTGAAACTTGGATTGTTGATAAGCCAGGTGCTGGCGCTACGCCACCAGCTGGGGTCCTCCCCGTTGCGTAGCGCGACGGACTGCCAGCTAAGAAAAACCTGTTTAAACGTGGCAGCTTGCATGTTTACGCGATTTAGCGAGTTTGCCACCCTCTAGCTCCTTGAAACACGTCCCTAGGCACTTGTCTTCCTCCCTGGAGTTGCCATAACAATTGGATCCATCTGCATGATCTTCCTTGGCTATATATAGAGCCCTTGGTTGCGCTTATGAACTCACACTTTGAGCACATCACTTGGAAAGCTTCCAAACACTTATTCTGAAGATTTCTGGAGCTCAAGGGAACTTCCCAAGCATTCTTAGTCATGCATAGGACTTCTGTAAGTGTCCTAAACCTTCCTTAATTCAGTTTTACTTAGTTAATTAGCCTAAAGTCAAACCGTTGTAATTAAGGTTTGACTTTGTGATTAATTAAAATTTGTCCAGTCAAATCACGAATTAAAAGTAGCTTTGAGTTGGTAATTATGTGGGTAATAAACCCTTAAAAGGGCACCCTCTGATTCCCACTCTAACTAGGTCAATTGTCGGGTCAAAGTAAATTTTAAAAAGTCAACAGAAAGCTAATTTTCGCATAAACACATAATTAACGATGTAGAAGCTATGAAACCTGTTTTATCACTAATATAACTTGGTAATCAATGTAAGAACATGTCTAGGCATGTTCAACCCGACAATTTTCTGTTTAAGCTCGGTTCGGAACCGAAAGTCGCAAAAGTAGACTTTTGCTTTGACTTTCAGTTCTGACCCATTAGAGCATGTTTTAGAAATTCCTTAGAGCTTTATTAGGACTAGGTTACATGTTAGTGTAACCCTCTGAGGTTATACAACTTGGTTCATTAGTTATCCGATTCATATGCAAGTTTCCGTTATATGCCTAAATATTGACCAATATGCCCTTTTGACCTTAAAACAAGAATTTTGAAAATGTGAGAGGACAATAATCTTTATTACTTATTTATAAACATGTCCCTAAATTTTCACATCAATTGGAGGTCTAGATTAAGAGTTATGCTCAATAGCGTAATTAGAAAGCTTTTTATTAATTAAACGGCGTAATTAGCATATAGCCTATCTAAACCTAATTTTTGTTACCAAAGTTTTTACCTACTGATATAAAATAATATTTTGGGATTTTTGAAGATTTTTATTTAATTTTAGGCTTAGCATAACATAGAGTTCTAAGCTTGATTCGGTAATTGCCGGTTTTGCCCTTTTGGCCTATAAATTGTGTTTTACAAATCATTTTGATACCAAACCTTTTTCTACTGATTTTATATGATAGATAAACTATTTTAAGCCTTCTAGAATGATAAAAATATCAGCTTTCTTTATAAAACCCGGTAATCGCTTAAAATCGCCTTTTTACGCGTTTTAAACGCATAGTATGTACTAAAACTATTTTAAATATATAAGACTTGATACCTACTGATATTTTTAGTAATTTTTTATACTTTAACAGTAAGCAAAAGTTTTAAACTCAGATTTTCAGATTTGACCCTTAAACCTTATGTGAAATTACCAAAATGCCCCTTCGATGCATAGTTGATTATAAATGGTAAATTTCACATATATGTAATACCCTACTGATATAACCTATTAAATTAATGAATGAGAAAGTTGAATGTTTAAAGGTAGAAGTGGAAAGGGTTCAATCTGAGATGGAGAAGCATCCAAATGCGGAAGATTTAAGATTTGAAGAAGTGGCGTATGTAAAAGCGTTTAAAGAGGTTGTGCTGGATCAGGAATATATGATGAAGCAGAAGTCTAGAGTCCATTGGTTGAAAGTTGGTGATCAGAACACTAAGTTTTTCCACCAGGCAGTTAAGCATAGAGAAACCAGGAATCACGTGGGTCAAATTGCGGATTTGGAGGGTAAGGTGTATGAAGGAAAGGTTGTGGGGGATGCTTTTGTAAATTTTTTTACTGGTATTATGGGTAAGAAATATAAGGTTGAACCTGTCAGGGAGCCTGAATCTTTGTTTTTGAATAGATTGGATGATAATCAGGATTTGGCTATGGTTTTAAACATTTCTAAAGAAGAAGTTAAGGAGGCTATGTTTCAGATAAGTGATGAGAAAGCTCCTGGATCGGATGGTTATAGTGCTAAATTTTTTAAAGAAGCTTGGGATATTGTGGGCAAGGATGTGACAGATGCTGTGTTGGAATTTTTTGAAAATGGGAAGCTGTTAAAAGAAGTTAATGCAACAGTGCTGTCCATGGTTCCTAAAGTGAAGGCTCCTAAGTCTGTTTCTGAATTCAGACATATAGCCTGTTGTAATGTCCTTTATAAGTGTATAAGTAAGGTCATTTGTAACAGGTTGAAGGGTTATCTGGATAAACTTGTGTCCCAAAATCAGAGTGCTTTTATCCCGGGGAGGTTAATTAGTGATAATATTCTTCTTTCGCAAGAATTGGTTAAGGGGTATGACTGGAAAGGGGGATGTCCGAGGGTGGCCTTAAAGATGACCTGCAAAAAGCCTATGATTCTGTTGATCATGGTTTCTTGGAGAATTGTTTGATTTGGTTTGGGTTTCATAAGAAATTTATCGGATGGGTTATGGGCTGTATGTCTTCTATTTCTTATTCGGTGGCTTTGAATGGTGAATTTTATGGTTTTTTCAAAGGAGAGAGGGGGTTAAGACAAGGGGACCCGATGTCCCCTTATTTGTTTACTTTGGTTATGGAAGTACTTAATCTGATTATAAAGAAAAGAATTGGAGAGTGTGGCAGTTTTAGTTTTCATTGGAGATGTGAGAAAATTGGCTTGACTCATCTTTGTTTTGGTGATGATTTATTACTTTTTTGTGGGCCGAATAAAGATTCGATTAGGGTTATTAAATCGGCTGTTGATGAGTTCAGTAGGGTATCAGGTCTGGTTCCGAATATGCAAAAAAGTGAAATCTTTTTTGGCAATGTTAAGGAGGAGCTGAGGAGGGAGATTCTTACTGATTTGCCTTTTAGAGTTCGGAAGTTCCCTATGAAATACCTAGGTATTCCCTTATCTTCCAAAAGATTATACCAGAATGATTGCAGAGTTCTTATTGACAGGGTGAAAAACAAGATTTCTGATTGGAAGGTTAAATTCTTGTCTTATGCTGGGAAAGTACAACTAATAAAGTCTGTTTTGTCCTCTCTGACAATTTATTGGTCATCTTTGTTTATTTTTCCTTGCAATGTGGCTGAGGACATTGAGAGATTGATTAGGGGTTTTTTTATGGAATCATTATGATGGGAGTAGGGGGCTGGCTAGGGTTAAATGGGAAGAGGTTTGTATGCCGAAAGCTTGTGGGGGGTTAAACATCTTGTCTTTAAAGCATCAAAATTTGGCTTTAATGACAAAGCATATGTGGAATTTATTATCTAATAAGGAGTCGTTATGGGTATGCTGGGTTAAAGCCTATAAGTTATCTGGTAGAAGTTTTTGGGAAATTGGGGAAAATAGATCTGATTCTTGGAGTTGGGGTCACATGTTGCAAAATAGGAGACTTGTGAGAGATAATTTTGTTGTTAAAGTGGGTAGTGGTTCAAATACCTTTGCTTGGCATGATTTATGGCATGGGAAGGGTATTTTGGGACATTTTATTGATAGGAGGGATATCAGAGGTGCTGGGTTTGATCAGAACACGAAAGTTGCTGAAATTTATGGCTCTAATGGCTGGATGGTTCCTGAAGAGTGGCATAGTAAATATCCTTGGTTGATATCCAATGATAATGGGAGTTTTAGTAGTGTTAGGGCTGATATTGTCAAGTGGAAAGGTAAGGATGGGAAGTTGGTTGATTTTTCTGTAAAACAGGTATATAATACGCTATGTTTTGGTGGGGAAGAGGTGAAGTGGTGTAAATTTGTTTGGTTCAGCCAGTGTATACCAAAGCATGCTTTTATTGTTTGGTTAGCATTTAGATGTAAGTTGCTTACACAGGACAGGTTGCTAAATTGGGGTTGGGAGGGAGAGCTAAAATGTGTTTTTTTTTTTTTGCAAAAGGTGTCCAGATAGTCATGGCCATTTATTTTTTAACTGTGAATACACCAAGGCTATTTGGAAGAAAGTTAAAGTTCAAGCGAGAATGGTAGATGCTCCAATAACCTGGCAAGAGTTTGTGATGTATATAGAGGAGAAAGGGGTTGGTAAATCAGTTTGGGATGTTTCAAAGGCTGGTGGTTGCTGCTACTGTGTATTTCATCTGGCAGGAGAGAAATGGGAGGCTGTTTAGGGAAAATAACAGATCACCTAAACAGCTTTTGGAGAGGATTGTTGAAGTGGTCATATTGAGGCTTATGGGGCTAAGGTTTAGAGAGAGTTTTGGGGTGAAGGAGGCTGCAGATGTTTGGAATTTTAAAGTTTGGATTGGTGGGAATGATGTCAGGAATTAATAGGTGGTGCAGTAATTGGGTTTGGGCTGGGATTGGGTTTGGTTTGTTATCAGGGCTTTGGGTTGGATTTGGGGACTTTGGAGGGTTGGGAATTGCAGTAATAAGGAGACTATATTGTACGTGGGTAGTAATCTGGCCTTGTGGGCTTCCTTTGTTCTCTTTTTTCTTTGGTATTTCCTTGTACTGGGATCAGGGTGCGTGTGTTTCCAATAGTCCGAATGTTCATTTTGAACTATGGACTATTTCTGCGATTATGGTGAGGGGTTGTAGGTTTTTTGAGCTAAGGGGATGCTCTAGATTGGGAGTTATAAGGATGGAGGCTGTTGCTGCTGGTAGGTCATTAACTTCTTCCTTTTTTTCTTTTTTTGTCATTTTGTAGTACTTTGCAGTAACAGTCAAACCTGGCCAGTTGGGGTTATATGGTTTTTTTTCTAAACTGTTTCTTGGTTTTGTGTTGAGTCATTTGAGTCTGAGTTCTTCTTTGGGTAGGGTTTTTTGGGGTATTGATTGGAAATCAGGAGATATAAGGGGTATGTTTTCAGCCTGGGTAGTCATCTTACTTAAACCCTTACCTTTTAGATCTGTTTATATTTTTTATTCTCTTTTATGTTTCTGTTTCATAGGAGATTTGAGCCTTTTTTGTGTTTTTGTGGCCAGTCTAAAGGGTGTTTTTACCATTCTGGTTACATCTGTGGTTATTGTTGGTGGATTACGTTTTTCTATGCTTTGGGGATGCAATAACCTGGGAGTTATAAGGAAGCAGATTACCACTGGGTTTAGGACATCATTATCCTCCCCTTGTTTTTGTTTATATTTTATAGACCAATGCAGTGGTAATCAAACCTGGATACATATACTGATTAGTTTTTTTCTGGAACCTTTTCTTGCTTTCCTTTTGAGTCTGGTGAGTCTGTTTAGCAGGATGGGAAAGGGTCGGTTGCAGCTTGGGTTGGGGCTGTTTGATGGTTTTGGAGTGGGATGGTGCTGGTTATTTGGGTTTAAAAAGGTGTTTCTGATATGTGATATTGGGTTGGGTTATGTGAAGTTTGCTATTGGATGGGTTAGAAGATTCTATCGGGGTTGGGTGCTGCAATTTTTAAGAGTTTTTGCATTTTTAGAAGGGGTGGTTTCGTGGTTGGGCAGTGTGGTCCTATGGGTTGGGCACAGGATCAGGGTGAATTGTTTGTTTGATTGTTTTAAAATCTGGTATGGAATACTATGGAAATGGGGTATTTTTAGAGGTGTTTTGAATTTGGGTTATTTGGCACATGGGTTTTGGGGAATGGATTTTGAGAAGAACTTAGATATGAAGCTGTCTTGGTTGCTGAAGGGTACTATTCGAAGAGGTTGCTGTTGGAAGGATGCTGGATTGGAAGCCTTGTCTTTTGATATTTTTTGATATGTAACTAATAGATAGGTGGGTTCTTTTGATAGATAGGTGGGTTCTTTTGGTAGTCTGTGTTAGAGTAGGTTGTTTTGTTTAGTGAGGGGCTTGGTATGTATGGTCTTTTTGATAGGTTCCCTTGCTGTGATGTATATATTTTTATTTTTAATAAAATTTACCAGAGGTGCTGTCCTCTTTTACCAAAAAAAATAACCTATTAAATTAAGTATATTTACTGATTATAACAGACCCGAAACTCATATTTATATTTAAACCCTTTTATAAGCTTTAAAATGACCAAAATGCCCCTACGGGGCATAGTTTGAGTTTAAATTCGTTTTGGGCATAATGGAAGGTATCCTACTGATATCACAACATGTTTAAGGTATATTAACTTAGGAAACCTGTATATGACTCATTTGGTTACCCGTTACGCATTATTCGCGTTCGGTACGGTTTATGTAACTAGTTTGCATAAATTAGCCGAAACGGGTCAAACCTTATCATTTTTGTCTCAAAATCCAGAATGTGTTTAGTTTACCCATATTACACAAGTTTCCAAACTTGTCGGGTCTAAATCACATTCTATTCCGGTCTTTGCTTAATCGTGTGTTTGAACCGTATCTTCTTTTAAAACTAACCGGTCTAAGTCTAGGCTTAATTAAAGACCCATTAGGAATCTAATAGGTTATTAAAAACCTTTGTTCCAGATTAGGAGACCCGGTAAAAGCTACTTGCACTTGCTATTTGTGACACCTGTGTCACTTCAACCATTAAACAAATACCAAACCAATGAAATATTGTATTTCATACTTGGGATTTGTATAAATATGTGTATCATTTACACATATCAATTCTTGTTCGATTTTGGGCTTTAAATCGCTTTCTGGAAGGTTCTACGCGATCTGATGCATAAATATAACCAGTTTAATGCAACAAACACTCCGGAATAGTGACATAAGCTTAACATACCTTAAATAACCTTTATATAACTTTGAAATAAGTTTTTGGAAGGTTCGGTATGCCGAAATCAAGTCTATTCGCTTACAGGGACTAAATTCGACAAACTGCGAAAGTATGTCAATTTGTACTGTAACGGACATTCCGGAACATGGCCATAAGTTAAACACACCTTAAATATCCTTTTCATAGCTTAGAAATGGGCTTTGAGAGGTTCGGTGTGTTAAAATAAACTTTATGCTCATTCAGGGACTAAAAGCGTCAAAAAGTGCATAAGTTTGCATTTTCGCGCATAACTTACGTTCTGAATACATCCGGACATCCAAAAATTTATGTAAGCACTAAAATATTTTATTTTAATGTTTGGCATAAGAAAAATCCATTCGTCGCGCAATTTGGATTGTTTTTCGCGCTTATGCGCATTCCGTCGTAATTAAGCAAACATCGCGATCGTACGACCAAACGAACCGACATCCGGCATATTTTTGAGCATGTTTCATGTCCACAATGTTTAGGAATCATTTTAGGGCCTTAAAGATGGCTTAACAGGGACTGAAACTGACATTTTGCAAACTGTTGCTGAACTGGGACACTCAGGCGGGGCGCGTAGACCCTCCCTTGGCTCTTACGCGGGGAGTGTGGCCCTCCCAGATATGCAAAAATCTGTTTTTCCAGCTGTTAACAACTGTTATACCCTTGTAATCCACTTGCAAACGGTTTTTAGCAAACAATGGGCATAATCTAGGGGCTCCCATGGTTTTGTAAAACAATGGGCCCATGTGTACGGCCTAGATCTAAGCACATTTCCCGATGAACGATCCTAACGGTTGTACGAAAACGATATATACCCCTTGCTCTCATTTGTTGCAACCCACATTGATCTAAGATTTTCTCTAAGTGGTTGTGATTATTCACTACCTACCTGAGAAATACTTGGAATCAATCTTGCGGGGACCCTTTGTAAGTATTCCTTCGTTCTTTTTATGGGTTTTTAGCTTGAAAGTCAAACTGCATTTGACTTTCTGCATTGACCAGTTTATGGTCAATGCGAATTTTGTTTGAACTTCATAACGTGAGCGTAATCACAATGGTTATAGTCCCTAGTGACTATACCTACTGATTACCACGTTATCTAGGCTCAGTGACGAGTCGTAGTTTCGGGCAAAATGCGTATTCTTGCGTATTTTGTAACCAAACTACTCTAGGGTATCAAAACCGTTTGTTTTGATATCAAAACCTGTTTTCTAACTTAACTAAACATGTTCTAGCATGTTTACCTCGTCACTTTTAGATTTGTGCTTGTCTAGGGTCGTAAAGGTAAGCGATCTAATTAATCGCTTATGTTTTCGAACCCGACCCAGTTGGTCGATTATTAGGATCCGACCAAACACTTTAGGTGACCATAGTAGTATAGGGAATAACCTTTCCGAGGTTATACCTTATGGTCACATCGTTTGAGTAGTTGTATGATAGGTAGTATATATGCCTTAGGTAATTTACCAAAATGCCCTTTTTACGCCAAAATTCATTTTAAGCATATGTAACATAACTTTTGACATCTAAACTGATTTAGCAACAATATTAAACATGTTAAGGCATATCTTACTTGTCATAGGGCTAGTTAAGCTGTCTGAACGCGTTTTACGCGAACGACGCGTTAAAGTAGCATAAGCTACCTAAACGGGTCGTAATGGGTCGTAAGCCCTTAGGTTAGGTTTCCTTTTAGTATGTAGACTTTGTTAAACCATATCATATGAGTTCCAATACTCATTTGGTTTACGAAACCTCATACTATCCGATCTACCGAGTTAGGTCCGGTTATTTATGTAGTTATTTATATAGGGTACCGTTTGATTCCGTGATCCCTCTAGCTTTGCTTGGTTATTGTTCAAGACTTCTAAGCATCCTCAAGTGAGTACATAGACCCCTTTTTTATTGTTTTCCAAACGTTTTGGGGTGAAACACATGTGCCTACTTGTTATTTTCATGCTTTCCATGTTTTCATATCATATACTTGCTATGTTTATTAGTACACTATTAGTACATGTTTTACATTACATTTTCTGCTATGTATGATGACTTGGCATGCTAGCATATTGTTTTACATTGCATCTCTGTTGCATATGTTCTCGTAACATATGGACACATTATTTACATCTCTACCTTGTATGTTCACTTAAGCATACTAGGTACATTACTTTCATAAAACATGCTTACATTTGATATATCATTTGGTTTGTTTAACGGGACTAAATTACATTCATTAACACCGATCATGCCGCTCGGTAGTAGGTAATGGTACCATAGGACTTGACAAATCCCGTTCCTAAAACCCTAGGTTTGTTTGGGTGGAAGGAATGACCGAATCCGAAAACATTTCTTTTGATAACCTTCACTCTAAGGTTATCCGTCTGTCTCAAGGCTTGAATGTAGGCGTTTAACATTACCGCATAAATGTTGTATCAGTAAAGCATGCATTATTCTACAAAGCATAACTTTTGATTTATTCAAATACTTTGTTTTGTACATTTTTGCTTGTGGTTTAAGTAGTCTCATTTTACTTACCATACATGACTTTTGGTTTATATTGACAATAGACTTGGTTTTCTCATAAACATTTGACAATTGGTTTAAACATTACATTTTGATGGTTTTTACATAAACATTTGACATTTGACAAATGGTTTAGACATGGGCAATTTACATTGGTGGTTTGTTTGGGTAAAATGATTTGAGTAGCGAGGCGTGTGTAATATGATACAAGCATGGTGGATACGCCGCTGGTACTTCCTGTATATAAGTGCTTGTATGGTATTACATATCGTAGCGTTATTAGAATCATTTCAATTTAGACATATAACATTTTATACAAATAACATATTTTTCAAGACAATGTTTTACAAACAACTTATCTTATACAAACTCATTTTACTTGGTTATTCATTTAAATTTACATTATTCTTTTACATATCATCTACTTTATCATCGTTTTTCAAATGATTTATAAAACAAAACATTTTACAAGGATCATGACTGACTTTTGTTAAACAACCTTTTTTTTTTAACTTATAAGTCATGAATCCTATTTTCACAAAACCTATGTACTCGCCGGCATTTTTATGCTGACGTACCTATTTTCTCATGTGTTTCAGGAAATGATGCATAGGATTGTTCAAGATACACTTAGGCGGACTTGGGCCTTAGTGACAATAAAAGATGGAAGACTAGTTAATTTTGTTATACTTCTTTGTTTGTTAAGATATTGTAACTCTTTTAATCAATAAAACAATATTTCAATTTTCCATGTGTTATGAAACAATGATTCTGTTACAACACTCCCCGACGATTCCGCCACGTTTTGTTGTTTTACGTGGTCGGGGTGTGACAGAAAAGTTGGTATCAGAGCCCATGGTTATAGGGAATTAGGTTATTAGTAATGCTTTAACCTAGTCTATAACCTTCCTAGGACCCTAACGCGAGTTTACTTGCGTTTAGTCATAAAACAATACCGTCACCTATCCTTAGGCGACAACCACAACAAAAACACAAATTTCAAAACCACTTTGAAAATCAATCATCTGTTCTAGGATGATTTATTGTAAGGTTTTGAACCTTCAAAGTTTTCAAAATCTCGTCAAAGTTTGGGTCTTTTAATGTGAACACGTGCAAACTGGAAGGGTGAATGCCTGTATTCTGAGTTTTCTGTCTAAGGCTAGAGTGTTCGTACAAATCCGCAGAATCGGACCAGTCACTCTTACCTGGGAACTCTTGGGGTGAGTGTTCACTTATAGGCATGCATGTCTTCAGTGATACATTAATATGACCCATTTACTTTGATTAGTCACCGTCTCATTTGTTTGCCTTAGGTACCAAAACAAATGATCCCAAATTCTATGCGTTGCCATTTTGTTTTGATTTTCCGAAAACCTTTCACTTGTTTCTTCCTATGTCTTTCATTTTCTTCTAGAATGTCTCTTCCTCTCAGCAACGGTCAAATGTCCGAGCAGACTGCCAAATTTGCCCAGCGAATAGGCGAAGTGATCCTGAAGACTGTCGAATTAGCTACTGCCATGTATCGACTCCAGAATGAAGCCACGCAGGAGCCATCACAGAAAACAGAAGCCAAGCCTTCACCAAAACCAAAGAAACGTAAAGCTTCAAAGACTTCTCTAGTCGTTGCACCAAATCAAGCAGGACCTAGCCAAGTGGCAACACCGTCTGCTAAGAAGCAATACAAGGGAACGACACCGTTATGCGACAAATGTACGGGGCATCACCAAGCTCACTTACAGTGTCATTTGTGTGTATCATGCGGGTGAGTTGGTCACCTGGCAAGTGTTTGTCGAACTAACCCGAACCAAGGTGGTCCAAATCAACCACAAGCCAACCCTGTCCAAGCTCGCTTTCCACCTGGATCGTGCTACAACTGTGGCAAGATGGGTCATTTCATGAACAAATGCCCAAAGCTTGCTAATGCAAATCTGACCCTCGGATGAGCAGTTGGCTGAGTAGAAGACGTTGCTGTCTTATGCTTTTGTTTTCTTTTGTTTTCTTGTAATGTGAAACAATCTGTTTTGTTCATAAATAAATCGTTGATCACAAATTCCGATATACAAGTGTAGTTACATGTGTGTATGGCATTTCCCTATAATACCTACATTAAGGAACTATGTTCCTTACAAACTACTCTTGTGAATATTTCCCATTCTTGTGTTTACTCATGATTCCCATAGAAAATTCTAAGTACTCGTTTCATTCTAAGATACGAAGTACAAAAAATAAAGTGACATTATGAGTAATCATACTTCTGCACATCTGTGCCTTTGAATCCTTGGTTAGATAACTAAGGGTATTTTCAAATCTCATACCCATTACGTTTTGATTTTTCAACATACATAGTATGAGTATTTCAAAAACAACCTTTATGATTTCAAAACATCTCATATAATCTGAAAACAATTTTTCAAAAACATTGTCTATGTTTTCAAAAACGATCTCCATGATTTCAAAAATATTGTCTATATTTTCAAAAACAACCTTCATGATTTCAAAATGTTATTAATATAGTATAATTACTTATATCAAGTGCATGATTTCAAAAGCATCGATCATGTTTTCAAAAACCTTATACATAATTTCAAAATTCATCTCGCATGAGTTTAAAACATTTTTATAAATAGTCTTACCTAATACCCCTACTTTATGATTTCAAAAGTATTATATATAGGGTTTCAAAAACATTAAACACATTTTTAAAGAAACCCCATGCATAGTTTTAAAAATATTTTCCTCATACATTGACTTAACCTTCAAATTCTGCTTCATATGTCGCCTTGACATATCTAGCATCCCAACTTCATAAGCATTTTTTTCACTTCATGTTTTTACTTAAGCACATCCAGTGCAAGGTTTCAAAACATCTTCAACTTCTAAAATCCATATAGGATCTTTTTTATCTTCACAATTAGACCCTTGTGGATGATTATCTTTCAAATCAGAGTCCTTAATTGGATTCCTTGTGTACTTTAATTCGAACATTTCGGTTCCTTATAATCGAAATCGAATCTTCTCTTTAAGATCTTTCTATCTTCATAGTTAGATTCTTGATAATGTTTAAAGTACCAAATGAAATCCACGGAATGGATTCCTAATGTGCTTTAAATGCATGTGCGCTATTAACAAAACAAATTAACAATTAAAGATCTAAGTAAACAATTTTGTGGTTATGTGACTATGTGTTTTCTTTTTATGCATTTTTATGTTTTTGTATACTCTGGATATTCGTTATCCAAATCCTCGTAGAATCTTTCATATCTTCATATGAGGGATTCGTAGAAGGATATTCAAAAAGGTACTACCTTAAATTATTGGGCTTCTACGTGATAGTCAAGACCCTTGGATTATATAGTACCACTCCATGATACATAAGAGACCCTTTTAGTGGTCTAGTAAAAAAGATTGATTTAAAATCTGGTTAAGAAAGACATGTGGTGATATAGCTGAACAGACTCCTTGGTAGTCTATTTAAATCATTTATTGATTTAATTAAAAAGGACCCTATGGTGGTCCAGTCACAATCATCACCGGCTCGTTCATTGTTTTCTTCCCCTACACATTATAAGATGCACTACGTGACTATGCAAGGAATGACGTAATTATAGATGCATACATAATTACGAAGTTCAGTGCACGGAAACCACAATAAGACTTATTATGTGTAAGAACCGATAGTGGCAACCATAACGAAATGTGAACAATGTAATAGAGGTACGGTGGACGCACCAATAACGCTTTATATACTTGTATATAAGTGTCCCTCTCACATTGCAAGCATGACGTTATTTAAAGTTACTAGAAGTTCAGGACTTTAACCAGTGTTGTTTGATCTTTTCAACTTCATGTTTCAAGCACTCACAAGTTTCCTCTAAAATAAATTTCGGGACGAAATTTCCTGAAGTAGGGGAGACTGTGACACCTGTGTCACTTCAACCATTAAACAAATACCAAACCAACGAAATATTGTATTTCATAGTTGGGATTTGTATAAATATGTGTATCATTTACACATATAAATTCTTGTTCGATTTCGGGCTTTAAATCGCTTTCTGGAAGGTTCTACGCGATCTGATGCATAAATATAACCAGTTTAATGCAACAAACACTCCATAATAGTGACATAAGCTTAACATACCTTAAATAACCTTTATATAACTTAGAAATAAGTTTTTGGAAGGTTCGGTATGCCGAAATCAAGTCTATTCGCTTACAGGGACTAAATTCGACAAACTGCGAAAGTATGTCAATTTGTACTGTAACGGACATTCCGGAACATGGCCATAAGTTAAACACACCTTAAATATCCTTTTCATAGCTTAGAAATGGGCTTTGAGAGGTTCGGTGTGTTAAAATAAACTTTATGCTCATTCAGGGACTAAAAGCGTCAAAAAGTGCATAAGTTTGCATTTTCGCGCATAACTTACGTTCTGAATACATCCGGACATCCAAAAATTTATGTAAGCACTAAAATATTTTATTTTAATGTTTGGCATAAGAAAAATCCATTCGTCGCGCAATTTGGATTGTTTTTCGCGCTTATGCGCATTCCGTCGTAATTAAGCAAACATCGCGATCGTACGACCAAACGAACCGACATCCGGCATATTTTTGAGCATGTTTCATGTCCACAATGTTTAGGAATCATTTTAGGGCCTTAAAGATGGCTTAACGGGCCTTAGAAGTGTCGAAAATGGCTTTAAACACCAACAGGGACTGAAACTGACATTTTGCAAACTGTTGCTGAACTGGGACACTCAGGCGGGGTGCGTAGACCCTCCCTTGGGTCTTACGTGGGGCGCGTGGCCCTCCCAGATATGCAAAAATCTGTTTTTCCAGTTGTTAACAGCTGTTATACCCTTGTAATCCACTTGCAAACGGTTTTTAGCAAACAATCGGCATAATCTAGGGGCTCCCATGGTTTTGTAAAACAATGGGCCCATGTGTACGGCCTAGATTGTCACACCCCCAAAATCCACCTGTGGAATACTACCGCTTGGAGGCGTGACTGACCAGGATCCAGCCACCAATCATATTGAACAAGCATGTAAGTGATTATAAAAATCCAACCAATACGATTGGTGTCCAAACAAAACATAGTTTAAGTTGCAAGCGGAAGCATAACATTTAAAACCAAAACATAAGTTTAATTGTTTCAAAGTTTAACATGGCACACAGCTGTCCATGTCCCACAATGACTCTCTTCCATGCAAGCTCCAGCTAAGTACCTATTGACCTGCAAAGCATGTAGTAACGAGTCAACAATAATGTTGAGCGAGTTCACAGTTGGGTGTTTGTTTTAAGTTGTTCTGAAAACAGTTTCCTTTATCTGGCATCCTGCCGTGGGGGTTACCCCATAGTTGAAAACGTGATTTGTTTAACCCAATTACTCTGGCTATCCAGCCGTGGGGGCTACCCCATGTTTAATTATCTGGCTCTACGGTCGTGGGGGCTACCCCATGTATGTTACTAGACTCGTTACCATATCAACTACTGACGTTAGTCATGTTTATGTGCCCTTGGCATCGGTGTCTATCATCACCGACGTGCCATAGTCCATTAGTTCACGCCCGTCCTCTGCGGCACGGTGTGAGGTTTGTCAAACCTAAATAGCGCTATCTAACTAATGACCCGCTCGCCATTGGCCCGGCGATTAAGTCGATATAAAAAGGAGGGACTTCGTGATAGAGTTTTGGTCTAGTACGAGTTATCTGTCCATGAGGACGAGGAATTATATTCCTGAACCGATGTTGTCCTACCCAAGAAAGGACGAGGAATCCATGTTCCTTAACCCCAATGCCCAACCCCTGGGAATCCCATGCTTTGTAGAAAGTGTGAACTCACCTTGGGTTGCTCGGCAGTTAAACGAAGGGTCAAGTCAAGCTAATTATGGTCAACCACGTCCTAGTATGGTTACCACACAAGTCAGACACAAACCAAGTAATGCACGTACATTTTCTACACGTATACTAGCACATTGCAAACAGGTGTTATTCATGGCAGTCCAATCAACAGTGCACAATATACACAATTAACAATACTCATAAAGTCCATATATTCGGCCCAATTACTTAGGCCTGTAACCATGCAGCCCATACAGAATGTACAAAATCAGGTGGTCTCGAGTCGAGACTGGAGATCTCGAGTCGAGACGGTGTTGTCTCGGTTTATAGCCTTCATCACTCGAGACCTGGTGGTCTCGAGTCAGGTCTCGAGTCGCAACAAGACCAGCAACCTGGTTTCGAGTCATGTTGTTTGTGTGCTGGTAATGTGTGATCTCGAGTCGAGACTAGGGGCTCTTGACTCGCAACCTGTGTCGCAACCGTGGTCTCGAGCTGTCATGGGTTGGTCTCGAGTTGCAATCACTGCGGTCTCGAGTTGTGGCTCAATGGTCTCGAGTCGAGACCGGGGGTCTCGACTGGCACACCTGCTAATTGCCAGCGCATGTACTAACCAATAGAATTTTGATTTCATGTAATTGTGTACTATCCAACCAAAACACACAAACATGTTTTCTTGTCTAATACATAATCAAAACAGATCAAAACACAACATTTCAAATATTTTTAATAACCTTCATGTTGTTCTTCACGTATTCAAATTGTTCATCATGATCATTCATCCGAATCCGACCCGAAACATGCTATACTAGATCTATTCTTGCCATTTCCGAAGCATTTAAAGCAACTTTTTACCATTACTGTTTCATAAATCATGTTTGTATCATGTAACACACTAGTCATGTACTAAACCCCATAGCTCATCATTTTATTCTCTTATTACTATGAAGGATTATTTTATTCACTTAAATCAAGCAAAACACACTACTCATATTATCAAGCAAACACCTTCATCATGGATAACAACAATCTTAATACCGATTATTCAAGAAGGATATATTCATCATGCATAAAACTTAACAAGCAACATATTATCAAATAACTTCATCATACATCATCATCAACCGAAATACAACACATAACATGAATCACTAACCGGTTAGGTTTTCAAGGTGCGAGGATATGAAGAAATCGATGAATAAGCTTCCAAAGGAGATCCTAAGCTTGAACCGAGAGCTCTTGTTGTCACCGGTTGAATCCGAAAGAGAGGAGAGAAGGTTTGTGCTTCTAGGGTTTTAGTGAGAGAGAATGTAGGAGGGTGTGTGTAGGAGAGTGTGTGTAGGTTGCCCAAAAATGGTAATGTTGGCTATCAACAAGGGTTATATACTAGCTTCAAGTTGATGCACCCTAATGGGTTTCGGATGGATTAAATGGCCCAACCGGCCCAGCTGTTACTGTTTACTCGAGACCGAGTGGTCTCGAGTCGGGTCCTTGTGTATCGGGTCACATAAATACACGCATACATATAAGCATAGTACATATTCACATAATATTCTCTTATATCATCAATTAAACCAACATGTCAACTAGTCACATAACGTTCAAGCATGTTACACCGAGATACAAAGAAGGGTTCTAAATTCCGAGTTGTCACATAGATCGAAGAACGTTTCCCGATGAACGATCCTAACGGTTGTACGAAAACTATATATACCCCTTGCTCTCATTTGTTGCAACCCACATTGATCTGAGATTTTCTCTAAGTGGTTGTGATTATTCACTACCTACCTAAGAAATACTTGGAATCAATCTTGCGGGGACCCTTTGTAAGTATTCCTTCGTTCTTTTTATGGGTTTTTAGCTTGAAAGTTAAACTGCATTTGAATTTCTGCATTGACCAGTTTATGGTCAATGCGAAGTTCGTTTGAACTTCATAACGTGAGCGTAATCACAATGGTTATAGTCCCTAGTGACTATACCTACTGATTACCACGTTATCTAGGCTCAGTGACGAGTCGTAGTTTCGGGCAAAATGCGTATTCTTGCGTATTTTGTAACCAAACTACTCTAGGGTATCAAAACCGTTTGTTTTGATATCAAAACCAACATGTTCTAGCATGTTTAGCTCGTCACTTTTAGATTTGTGCTTGTCTAGGGTCGTAAGGGTAAGCGATCTAATTAATCGCTTATGCTTTCGAACCCGACCCAGTTGGTCGATCATTAGGATCCGACCAAACACTTTAGGTGACCATAGTAGTATTGGGAAAAACCTTTCCAAGGTTATACCTTATGGTCACATCGTTTGAGTACCTGTATGATAGGTAGTATATATGCCTTAGGTAATTTACCAAAATGCCCTTTTTACGCCAAAATTCATTTTAAGCATATGTAACATAACTTTTGACATCTAAACTGATTTAGCAACAATATTAAACATGTTAAGGCATATCTTACTTGTCATAGGGCTAGTTAAGCGGTCCGAACGCGTTTTACGCGAACGACGCGTTAAAGTAGCATAAGCTACCTAAACAGGTCGTAATGGGTCGTAAGCACTTAGGTTAGGTTTCCTTTTAGTATGTAGACTTTGTTAAACCATATCATATGAGTTCCAATACTCATTTGGTTTACGAAACCTCATACTATCCGATCTCCCTAGTTAGGTCCGGTTATTTATGTAGTTATTTATATAGGGTACCGTTTGATTCCGTGATCCCTCTAGCTTTGCTTGGTTGTTGTTCAAGACTTCTAAGCACCCTCAAGTGAGTACATAGACCCCTCTTTTACTGTTTTCCAAACGTTTTGGGGTGAAACACATGTGCCTACTTGTTATTTTCATGCTTTCCATGTTTTCATATCATATACTTGTTATGTTTATTAGTACACTATTAGTACATGTTTTACATTACATTTTCTGCTATGTATGATGACTTGGCATGCTAGCATATTGTTTTACATTGCATCTCTGTTGCATATGTTCTCGTAACATATGGACACATTATTTACATCTCTACCTTGTATGTTCACTTAAGCATACTAGGTACATTACTTTCATAAAACATGCTTACATTTGATATATCATTTGGTTTGTTTAACGGGACTAAATTACATTCATTAACACCGATCATGCCGCTCGGTAGTAGGTAATGGTACCATAGGACTTGACAAATCCCGTTCCTAAAACCCTAGGTTTGTTTGGGTGGAAGGAATGACCGAATCTGAAAACATTTCTTTTGATAACCTTCACTCTAAGGTTATCCGTCTGTCTCAAGGCTTGAATGTAGGCGTTTAACATTACCGCATAAATGTTGTATCAGTAAAGCATGCATTATTCTACAAAGCATAACTTTTGATTTATTCAAATACTTTGTTTTGTACATTTTTGCTTGTGGTTTAAGTAGTCTCATTTTACTTACCATACATGACTTTTGGTTTATATTGACAATAGACTTGGTTTTCTCATAAACATTTGACAATTGGTTTAAACATTACATTTTGATGGTTTTTACATAAACATTTGACATTTGACAAATGGTTTAGACATGGGCAATTTACATTGGTGGTTTGTTTGGGTAAAATGATTTGAGTAGCGAGGCGTGTGTAATATGATACAAGCATGGTGGATACGCCGCTGGTACTTCCTGTATATAAGTGCTTGTATGGTATTACATATCGTAGCGTTATTAGAATCATTTCAATTTAGACATATAACATTTTATACAAATAACATATTTTTCAAGACAATGTTTTACAAACAACTTATCTTATACAAACTCATTTTACTTGGTTATTCATTTAAATTTACATTATTCTTTTACATATCATCTACTTTATCATCGTTTTTCAAATGATTTATAAAACAAAACATTTTACAAGGATCATGACTGACTTTTGTTAAACAACCTTTTTTTTAAACTTATAAGTCATGAATCCTATTTTCACAAAACCTATCGCCGGCATTTTTATGCTGACGTACCTAATTTCTCATGTGTTTCAGGAAATGATGCATAGGATTGTTCAAGATACACTTAGGCGGACTTGGGCCTTAGTGACAATAAAAGATGGAAGACTAGTTAATTTTGTTATACTTCTTTGTTTGTTAAGACATTGTAACTCTTTTAATCAATAAAACAATATTTCAATTTTCCATGTGTTATGAAACAATGATTCTGTTACAACACTCCCCGACGATTCCGCCACGTTTTGTTGTTTTACGTGGTCGGGGTGTGACACTATTTGTGAATTATACTTTCTCAGGTAAATACTTCTAACTTATTTTCCCTTATACGGGCTTGGGGTACGATATATAAAATACCGCTTGGTCGGGCATTGAATTTTTAATTGTATGAAGGTTAATTCATTGAAATGTCCCGTTTAAATTGTTTTGTTTGCTTAAAGCCTTTGGGGGGTTAATGACCATGTCCCGGATATCCTTGGCATCATTTTAGGAAATGACCACGACCTAAGCACGGGGTGTAGGCGTACACCCGACAGTGCATATATAAATAATGAGGTATAACTGCAGGTTTCGGGAATAACTCGCCGCGGGACTATATCATGTGGTATGTCTATTAATCTTTAACCCTGTGTCAATCCGGGCTACTGAACGTATAGCGAACATGTAATTCTTTTACAAGTTTATATATAAATAATTATCCCAAGTTATAAAATGTTTTGTGCCTTGTGCATTCAAATCAATTTTCTAAACCTTTTCAAAAAATGAGTCAGTTAATTGTATTTACCAGTGTAAACTGACGTATTTTCCCAAAAAGGCTAAGTGCAGGTACTAATCGGAATAGTCTGGTCTCTCCTTAGCATCAATAAGAGTCTCGCAAGCTTGGATGCATTTTAAGTCTGATGAACTATGTTTCCTTTTTAATTGATCTGCCTGTGGATCCGTTTCAACTACTTTGTGATACTTAATATTACAATTTATTCAGTTGAAATAAATCTATCTTTTGCTTCCGCTGTGCATTTAAAATTGTGTTGTTTGACTATGATGATATCAACTATGTCACGATACTCCCCACCGGGCCCACAGGTAATACGTGGAAATATCGGGGTGTGACAGGTTGGTATCAGAGCCAACGTTGAGTGAATTAAACACTAGCCTTTTGTGTTTAATCTCAATGACACAGTTTGCACATTTCTCGATTTCCGAGTCTAGACAAAGAACTTAGGACTAATCCAAATTGTTTTTATTTCTAATTTTGTCCTTTATATTTCTTTGTTGTCCTTTTGTTTGTTTTGACAGGACCAGCTACAATGCCGCCAAGATTCCGTGGTAGGGGAAGAGGTAAGGGGCCATTCGTCGCCCCTAGTGATCATGAAGCCGGGCCTTCACACCGGCGAACACCATCCGACACCCAAAGCAGAAGTCCTCAAGAAAACAGGAGGACCCATATAGAACCTGCAAGGCGCTCAGTCTCGCTGAGCTCCTCCCCCTTATACCTAAACTCTTACGGGCCTCATTCGGAAAATGAGCCCCACAACTCCCACCAATCCTATATACCCCTACAGAGCCACAACTCACACCACTCACCCTTCGATGACCTGACGCCTGTCTTCCAAAGCCGGTTCAACCCGGCAAACTTCATCGAAGAACCAGTGGGTTTTAACCTATTAGGACCTGAAGACCACTTCTCGGGCGACCATGCGATGGACATGGACGAAGACACGGATCCCGCCGAGCTTCAAACCGGGACCCCTAACCACCCCATCGAGATTTCGGATGGGTCACCTTTTCTCGGATCACCTTATAGCGGTCCCGACAGCTATGAGGCGAGGTTTAACCAGATCGACTGGGTGTTTACTCCCAGTTACCACAACTCACCGCAGCAGCAGCAGGATCCCTCCGAGGATTCCCGTTTTGTAGCGGTCACTCTGCCACCACCACCAGTGCAGCAACAGCCTCCGGAGCCACCGAGGCGCAGGAGAACAACCGCACGGATGTCCGTGCGAGGGGGAGTCCGCATCAGCACTCCTCAACATTCGAGTGGCAGCCATTATCCGCCACTATACGAAGACCCACAGATGGGTGTGCCTTCGAACCCTGTATCTGAGGTGCAGTCTGCGCCGGTTGCACCGCCACCAGTGGGTTTTGATAACCAAATACCTACATATACCAGTGCAGCGGCTTTCAACCCAATACCTACATACGCCGGTACAGCGGCGTATAACCCATTTGAGCAGTCGGCCCACACCAATTACAACTACGCCGAGGCCGACCCTTACCTGGTAGCAGCGGCAAACTACAATGCCCTTCATCCGGAAGGATCCTTTGGGGTCCCGTATCAAGCTGGATACCTACACTATGGGTACCCACCTTATGGGTATCATTAACCGCCACCTCCTCAACCTCCGCTATATCAGCAACCCTCGCAGCCGCCAGTGATATCGCCACCGCAGCATCAAGAGATTCTTCAAAGGTTGAATCTGGTTCAGCAAGAGGTTCGGGAAGACCGTAGGCAAAACCGAGGAATGTTCAAGGGTCTGGTGAACTTAATCAAGGGGAAAAGCAAAAAGGATCATTAAATCCTTTATTTGTTTAATTGTATTTCTTTAATTTTTAATCAGTCCCTGCGTGGACATCTGTTTCCATATTCAGTCCCTGCGAGGACTTGTCTTTTAGTTGGCCCCTGCGTGGGCATGTCCTTCTGTTAAGTCCCGTTTAGGGCATTATTGTACTCCTTTGATTTAAATTATGGAATGTGTTAAATTTTAATTTCATGCATGAATATAATATGTAAAATAAAAAAAATAAAGTACCATTCCTTTTAAAAATAAATCTGCCATTATATATTAACTAAATCTTAAAGGCAAAACCTAGTCCACGTGTCATATTAAGACAAGACCAAGATGGTAGATCCTTATTAAGATGCAGATTCTTGTTAACATCTGAAAACATGTTAACACTCCTGGCATAATGTGATTCGATAAAATCGCATAAGTCATCCTTATATTGGATTCTTCCAAATCCTTTTAATTAATTAAGGCATCTATTAGGGATGTAATGCCTATGGGCTATACTCATTGTCATATAAGACAAAAGACAGTCGTGGTCTTCGACCCCCTGTTAAGAAGAGGTAATGAATTAAAATTAAAACCTCAATACCTTGATCCTGTAAGATCATGAATAAAAATTTAAAATTATCCATGTGACTTGGCCTTTCTGCCATTAATATATTCTAAATTATAACTATGGATTATTATAATGAAAAATCCTGAATATATATGCTTAACAAATTAATCAAAATGGTTTCTTAAAATACCATGATTAATAAATCATCTAGAATGATAAAACTGTTATAGACCTCTGAGTAAAATTAAAATCATTTATCTTATGTAGCACTCAAGCTACATGGCTGGGTCAGACGAGGTTAACAGCCACCCCAGAGATAATCATGACACTTCCAGAGTTAATGTAGCAGGAGCGGAACTACAAGCATTAATAGAAAATGCTGTTACACGAGCTTTGGACAGACAGTTCAATGAATCCAGTGGTACCCAAGTAAGGACCCAGTCTGTGCCACACTCAAAACCACCCTCAAGAACTCATACCGCTCACAAGAGTGATTCTCATCACTCATCAAACCAGAGGAGTGTTCCATCTAAGAGAGTTGTGTTAAATCAAGAACCACGTGCTAAAGGTTGCACCTATAAATACTTTGTCTCCTGCAAACCCAGGGATTTCACCGGGGAGAAAGGAGCAGTTGATTGCTTGTCATGGTTAGACGAGATGGACACTGTGGTAGATATCAGTGGTTGCGCTAATAAGGATGTGGTAAAGTTTGTATCTCAGTCATTCAAAGGCGAGGCACTAGCGTGGTGGAGGTCTTTGATTCAAGCCACTGGGAAGATTCCATTGTACAATCTGACATGGGATCAGTTTGTTACTCTCATTAAGGAGAACTACTGCCCTCAGCATGAGGTTGAAAAAATTGAGTCTGATTTCTTGTCTTTGGTTATGAAAAACCTAGATTGTCAAGCCTACCTTACGAGCTTCAACACAATGTCAAGGTTGGTTCCTTATCTTGTGACACCGGAACCCAAGCGAATAGCTCGTTTCATAGGGGGTTTAGCCCCAGAGATCAAGGTGAGTGTGAAAGCCTCTAGACCAGCTACTTTTAGGTCTGCAGCTGATATATCATTATCTCTGACTCTGGACGCGGTCAGGCAGAGATCGCTGAGAAACACCGATGCTGAAAAGAGGAAGCGTGAGGATGATAACTCACGGCGTTCAGATAAGAAACACAAAGGGAATTCCGACCACAAAAAGAGTTCTGGAACTAAAAAGGATGGCCATCAATCGGGCGATAAGCCCAAGTGTAAAATCTGTAAGAAGCACCATTTCGGGAAGTGCAGATTTGAGTCGAAATCCCAATCGCAGCCGAGGCCTTGTGGGATTTGTAAGTCAAGTGAGCACAAGACCTTAGACTGCAAGAAAATGAAGGACGCAACGTGCTACAACTGCAACGAGAAAGGGCACATTAAGTCCAATTGCCCAAAGTTTGCAAAGAAGGCTGAGGATGGGAAAAAGACCAATGCTAGGGTCTTCCGAATGGATGCACGAGAAGATGTTCAGGACGATAATGTGATAACAGGTACCTTCCTTATTAATGATGTTTATGCAAGGGTGTTATTTGATTCGGGAGCAGATAAGTCATTTGTTGATAATAAGTTTTGTAAGCTGTTATATCTACCTGTTAGAACCCTAAGCATAAAATATGAGGTTGAATTAGCTGATGGAACCATAGAAACCGCATCAACCGTGTTAGATGGATGTTTCATATCCATTAGGAACCACTCTTTTCCATTATCCTTGCTTCCTTTAAAGTTAGCCGGTTTCAACATAGTTATAGGCATGGATTGGTTATCTCATAACCAAGCCCAGATCATTTGCAACAAGAAGCAGGTGGTAATCAAGGCTCCGTCTGGTGAGCCACTTACCATTCAGGGAGATACCCAGTATGGACTGCCTGAGCAAGTGTCTATGCTCAAGGCATCTAGGTGCTTGAAAAAGGGTTGTGTCATTTATATGGCACAGGTAACTATTGATGAGCAGAAGCCCAAGATTGAAGATATCCCTGTCATTTCTGAATACCCAGAAGTATTCCCTGAAGAACTACCTGGTTTCCAGGAGCAGCACCTGTTGCAAGGGCACCTTACAGGTTAGCACCGACAGAGAAGAAAGAGTTGAGGACTCAATTAGATTATCTGTTGGCAAAGGGTTTCATTTGCCCTAGTTCATCTCCTTGGGGAGCTCAACAAGGTTACTATCAAGAATAGATATCCATTGCCCAGGATCGAAGATCTGTTCGATCAACTTCAAGGGGCGAGTTACTTCTCCAAGATCGATTTGAGGTCAGGCTACCATCAGCTAAAGGTTAGAGATGAAGATGTGCACAAAACTGCGTTTAGAACTCGTTATGGTCACTACGAGTTCTTGGTGATGCCTTTTGGGCTCACTAATGCACCAGCAGCGTTCATGGACCTCATGAATCGCGTTTCAAACCCTACTTGGACAAGTTTGTCATTGTCTTCATTGATGACATTCTTATTTATTCGAAAAATCAGACCGATCACGAGAAGCATCTTCGTTGTATTCTGTCACTACTTCAACAAGAGGAACTTTATGCCAAGTTTTCAAAGTGTGAATTTTGGCTTCGTGAAGTCCAGTTCCTTGGACACGTGGTTAGTGAGCGTGGTATCCAAGTGGATCCCGCTAAAGTTGAAGCTGTCATGA
The DNA here is from genome assembly GCA_030545235.1 of Helianthus tuberosus. NCBI lineage: Eukaryota > Viridiplantae > Streptophyta > Magnoliopsida > Asterales > Asteraceae > Helianthus > Helianthus tuberosus. The sequence continues at coordinate 35,158,462 of CM060357.1, read as the reverse complement.
ATTGGCAAGAGCCAAAGACGCCCACTGAGATTCGCAGCTTTCTAGGTTTAGCAGGGTATTATAGACGATTTATTGAAAACTTCTCAAGGATTGCTGCACCCCTAACTTCGTTGACTAGAAAGAATATTAAGTTTGATTGGGGTCCTAAGCAGCAAGAGTCTTTTGACATTCTTACGCAGAAGTTGAGCAATGCACCTGTGTTGACATTGCCTGAAGGAATTGAAGAATTTGTGGTTTACTGCGACGCATCACACACGGGCATGGGGTGTGTGCTAATGCAGAAAGGTAAAGTTATTGCCTACGCTTCTCAACAGTTAAAGGTGCACGAGAAGAATTACACCACCCATGGTTTGGAGTTGGGTGCCGTTGTATTTGCACTAAAACTGTGGAGGCATTACTTGTATGGAACCAAGTGCGTGATCTATTCTGATCACAAGAGCCTTCAACACTTGTTCAATCAGAAGGACTTGAACATGAGACAGCGTCGATGGATAGAGACACTGAATGACTATGATTGTGAAATCCGATACCATCCAGGCAAGGCAAATGTAGTCGCCGATGCTTTGAGCAGAAAGGAAAGGGTGAAGCCCATAAGAATCAATGCCATGAGCATTGAATTAAAGAACAGTTTAAATGAAAGATTGTTAGCCACATAGAGAGAAGCCGTAGTAGAAGCTAACTATCCTAATGAAAAGCTAGGAGTAACTGAAGAGCAATTATCTCAGGGCAAGGACGGAATCCAGAGATTAAATGGACGAATATGGGTTCCAATTTATGGAGGACTTCGGGATGTTATCCTCCAAAAAGCCCACAGTTCTAAGTATTCCGTTCATCCTGGAAGTGATAAGATGTACCAGGATTTGAAGGCAAATTATTGGTGGATAGGCTTGAAGAAGTCTATAGCTACTTATGTAAGCAAATGTTTGACGTGCGCGCAAGTCAAAGCTGAACATCAAAAGCCGTCCGGTTTGCTACAACAGCCTGACCTTCCCACCTGGAAGTGGGAAATGGTGACTATGGATTTTATCACCAAGTTGCCAAAGACGAAGAGAGGAAATGATACTATTTGGGTTATAGTGGATAGACTGACTAAGTCAGCCCACTTCTTACCTATTAAGGAAACACACAGCTCAGATAAGTTAGCTCAGCTGTACGTGGACGAGATTGTATCTCTCCACGGAGTGCCAGTGTCTATCATTTCTGATAGGGATACAAGGTATACATCGCATTTCTGGAAAAGCTTTCAACAATCCCTAGGCACTCGATTAAATTTCAGCACTGCATATCACCCTCAGACAGATGGTTAAAGTGAACGTACTATACAGACACTCGAGGATATGCTACGAGCTTGTGTTATTGACTTAGGAGGAAGTTGGGATGATCACCTTCCATTGATTGAATTCTCATACAACAATAGCTATCATTCCAGTATTCAAGCTGCACCTTTTGAAGCTTTGTATGGGAGAAAGTGTAGGACGCCCGTTTGTAGGGCAGAAGTTGGAGATGTCCAACTAACAGGACCCGATATAGTCCTGGAGACGACATATAAGATTGTGCAGATACGAGATCGTCTCAAAGCTGCCAGGGATAGGCAGAAAAGCTACGCAGATAAAAGGCGTAAACCACTAAAGTTCGAGGTTGGTGACAAGGTTCTACTTAAAGTATCACCTTGGAAGGGAGTGATGCGATTTGGTAAGAAAGGCAAGTTAAGCCCAAGGTATATAGGACCATTCGAGATTATCGAATGTGTCGGAACAGTGGCTTATAAGTTAAAGTTGCCTGAAGAGCTCAGTGGTATTCATAATGTATTCCACATCTGCAATCTGAAGAAATGTCTAGCCGATGAATCATTAGTCATACCACATACGGATCTACACATAGATGAGAGCCAGAAGTTTGTTGAGAACCCTTTGTCAATTGAGGATCGACAGGTTAAGAAGCTTCGAAGGAAGCATGTACCGATTGTAAAAGTTAAATGGGATGCCCGTAGAGGTCCCGAGTATACGTGGGAGGTAGAGTCCACAATGAAAGAGAAGTACCCTCATTTATTTCAGTAAATCTCGTGGTCGAGATTTCTTTTAAGGGGGTGAGGATGTAACACCTCGCAAAATCATGTCCAATATAGTATCGACACGTGTCATGGACTTTAAACGTGTAACGGATTGATTATGAGGGACTAAAATTGACAAACGAAGAAAGTATATGTTTATAAGGATACAAAGTGTCAACATTTGATAATAATGCCTTTCAACAACCCTACATGATGTTTATACCCTAAAACGAATGTATCATGAAGCGTGTGAAACCGTTTGTGGAAGAAAGTGAAAGTTTACAAGACGCGAGGGTTAAATGTGTCAACATGTTTAAGTTATACCTCTGAGTGACCTTTTGGCGAACCCAGAGCCTTGTAATGATTAATTATACTCCCAATAATAAGTGGTAAAAATTTCACGAGGTTTCGATATCATATGAGAAAGATATGCTAACTTTCGTAATTAAGGGGTTAAAAGCGTCAACGAGGCAAAACTTGTGTTTTCGGTTATCGTTTAACGAAACCGGACCTAATGATGATTGGTTTTATCTCATGGATCATAGAAATATAATTTTCAAGGGTTAAAAGTGCCTAAAATGGAAGAAATTACGCATTTGAAAGTCCAGGGGGTGAAAATGACATTTGTGAAACTTGGATTGCTGATCAGCCAGGTGTTGGCGCTACGCCTAGGGCTGTAAACAAACCGAACGAACACGAACAAGGCCTTGTTCGTGTTCGTTCATTAAGGAAATGAGTGTGTTCACGAACGGTTCATGAACACTTACCGAACGAGATTTTATGTTCGTGTTCGTTCATTAAGGTGTTGAGAGTGTTCGCGAACGGTTCACGAACACAAATAAATTTGGCGAACGCGACAAAGGATAAAGATAGATGGCCCATAGAGTAGCACTCGAACTTGAATCCCTTATTGTGGAACGGAGGTCGATTGTATTCACGGATTTAAATAATGAGAAATGAAAGGGAAATGATGCATAAACAAGGTAAAAGTGGGTTTCCTAGTTTAATTGTTAGGGAGATAAAATAAATCAAAGTTTAATAATACAAAAAGTACAAATAAAATATAAGAAAGTACAAAGATCTTCAATGAAAACACAAACATACGAACATAAACGAACGCAAATCAACGAATGTTCACGAACACGTTCACGAACACCTTACCGAACGTTCACGAACACAATCGAACGAACAAGACCTTTGTTCATGTTCGTTCATTTAACTAATCGAACGAAACTTCTTGTTCATGTTCGTTCGTTTATTAAACGAACGAACATAAACGAACTTCCCGCCGAACGGTTCACGAACTGTTCGCTGAACGTTCGGTTCGTTTACAGCCCTAGCTACGCCACCAGCTGGGGTCCTCCCCGTCGCGTAGCACAACAGACCGCCAGCTCAGAAAAACCTGTTTAAACGTGGCAGCTTGCATGTTTACGTGATTCAGCGAGTTTGCCACCCTCTAGCTCCTTGAAACACCTCCCTAGGCACTTGTCTTCATCCCTGGAGTTGCCATAACACTTGGATCCATCTGAATGATCGTCCTTGGCTATATATAGAGCCCTTGGTTGCACTTGTGAACTCACACTTTGAGCACATCACTTGGAAAACTTCCAAACTCCTGTTCTGAAGATTTCTGGAGCTCAAGGGCACTTCCCAAGCATTCTTAGTCGTGCATAGGACTTCTGTAAGTGTCCTTAACCTTCCTTAATTCAGTTTTACTTAGTTAATTAGCCTAAAGTCAAACCGTCGTAATTAAGGTTTGACTTCGTGATTAATTAAAATTTGTCTAGTCAAATCACGAATTAAAAGTAGCTTTGAGTTGGTAATTATGTGGGTAATAAACCCTTAAAAGGGCACCCTCTGATTCCCACTCTAACTAGGTCAATTGTCGGGTCAAAGTAAAATTTAAAAAGTCAACAGAAAGCTAATTTTCGCATAAACACATAATTAACGATGTAGAAGCTATGAAACCTGTTTTATCACTCATATAACTTGGTAATCAATGTAAGAACATGTCTAGGCATGTTCAACCCGACAATTTTCTGTTTAAGCTCGGTTCGGAGCCGAAAGTCGCAAAAGTAGACTTTTGCTTTGACTTTCAGTTCTGACCCATTAGAGCATGTTTTAGAAATACCTTAGAGCTTTATTAGGACCAGGTTACATGTTAGTGTAACCCTCTGAGGTTATACAACTTGGTTCATTAGTTATCCGATTCATATGCAAGTTTCCGTTATATGCCAAAATATTGACCAATATGCCCTTTTGACCTTAAAACAAGAATTTTGAAAATGTGAGAGGACAATAATCTTTATTACTGATTTATAAACATGTCCCTAAATTTTCACATCAATTGGAGGTCTAGATTAAGAGTTATGCTCAATAGCGTAATTAGAAAGCTTTTTATTAATTAAACGGCGTAATTAGCATATAGCCTATCTAAACCTAATTTTTGATACCAAAGTTTTTACCTACTGATATAAAATAATATTTTGGGATTTTTGAAGATTTTTATTTAATTTTAGGCTGAGCATAACATAGAGTTCTAAGCTTGATTCGGTAATTGCCGGTTTTGCCCTTTTGGCCTATAAAATGTGTTTTACAAATCATTTTGATACCAAACCTTTTTCTACTGATTTTATATGATAGATAAACTATTTTTAGCCTTCTGGAATGATAAAAATATCAGCTTTCTTTATAAAACCCGGTAATCGCTTAAAATCGCCTTTTTACGCGTTTTAAACGCTTAGTATGTACTAAAACTATCTTAAATATATGTCACACCCCGATATTTCCACGTATTACCGGTGGGCCCGGTGGGGAGTATCGTGACGTAGTTGATATCATCATAGTCGAACAACACAATTTTAAATGCACAGCGGAAGCAAAAGATAAATATATTACAACCCGATATAAAGTAATATCAAATATTACAACGGAATGTAAGATGGATCCACAGGCGGATCTAAAATAGAAAGATAACACTGTTCAACAGACTTTAACATCTAAAGCTTGCGAGACTTGATTATTGATGCCTGGAGTAGCCAGCCTATTACGTATAGTACCTGCATTTAGCCTTTTTGGAAAATACGTCAGTTTACACTGGTAAATACAATTAACTGACTCATTTAAAAAGGTTTAATAAAATTGATTTGAATGCACGTGGCACAAAACTCTTTATAACTTGAGATAATTATTTGAATATAATACTTGTAAAGAATTACATGTTTCTTATGCGTTCAGTAGCCCGGTTCGTGCCGGATTAAAGATCAATAGACACACCACATTATTTATTTAGGCACTGACGGGTGTACGCCTACACCCCGTGCTTAGGTCGTGGCCATTTCGTAAAATGATGCCAAGGATATCCGGGACATGGTCATTAACCCCCCAAAGGCTTTAAGAAAACAAAACATATTTTTAAACGGGTCATCTCGATAATACTTAACCACCAATCGATTAAGGTCGAATGCCCGACCAAGCGGTATTTTATATACCGTACCCCAAGCCTGTATAAGGGAAAATAACTTAAAAGTATTTACCTGAGCTAAATATAAATTCAATCCCAGTCGTATATCAATTCAGCAAGTACAGATAGCTTTTACTGGGCTCCTAAATCTGGAACGAAGGTTTTTAATAACCTATTAGAATCCTAACGGGTCTTTAATTAAGCCTAAACTTAGACCGGTTAGTTTTAAAGAAAGATACGGTTCAAACGCATGATTAAGCGAAGACCAGAATTGAATGTGATTTAGACCCAACAAGTTTGAAGACTTGTATAATATGGGTAAACTAAGCACATTCTGGATTTTGAGATAAAAATGATAAGGTTCGACCCGTTTCGGCTAATTTATGCAAACTAGTTACATAAACCGAACCGAACGCGAATAACGAATAACGGGTAGCCGAAAGAGTCATGAACATGTTTCCTAAGTTAACATGCTTTAAATATGTTGTGATATCAGTAGGATACCTTCCATTATGCCCAAAACGAGTTTAATCTCAATTTAAACCCCGTAGGGGTATTTTGGTCATTTTAAAGATTATAAAAGAGATTAATTATAGTTCTGAGATTCGGTTCTGAGATAATCAGTAAAAAAACTTAATTTAATAGGTTATATCAGTTGGTGATAAGTCTTATACGACAAAATGGTTTTAAACTCATACTAGGTGTTTAATACGCGTTAAAAAAAACCGTTTTAACCGATTTCCGGGTTATACAGGAAATCTGAGTTTCCTGATCAGGTTATAAAGTTCAAAATACTTTATTTATTATATAAAATCAGTAGCAATTGAATTGGTGTCAAAATATTATGTAAAACTCATTTTATACACAAAAAGGGTATAATCGGTATTTACCGAATCAAGGCCATAACTTTAGGTTATGATCAGGTTAAAAATAATTAAAAATCTTCAAAAATCTCAAAATATTATATTACTTCAGTGGGTAAAAGGTTTGGTGTCAAAACTTGGGTTTAGATAGGCTTTATGCTAATGACGCCGTTTAATTTAATAAAAAGCGTTCTAATTACGCCATTGAGCATAACTTCTAATCTAGACCTCAAATTGATGTGAAAATTCAGGGACATGTTTTAAATCAGTAACAAAGATTATTGTCCTTTCATATTTCCAAAATTCTCGTTTTAATGTCAAATGGGCATATTGGTCAACATTAGGCATTTAACGGAAACGTGTAAATGAATCGGACAATCAACGAGCTAATCACAGAGGGATATACCACCATGTAACCTGGTCCATAGGAAGCTCTAAGGCTTTTCTAAACCCATCTAAATCAGGTCAGAACTAAAGTCAAAGCAAAAGTCAAAGTTTTGCGACTTTCGGCTGCGAACCGAGCTTAAACAGAAAATTGTCGGGTCGGCCATGCTTAGACATGTTCTTGTATTGATTACCAAATTATATGAGTGATGAAATAGGTTACATGTCTTCTACATTGCTAATTAGGTGTTAATTCGAAAATTAATATTTTGTTGACTTTTTACAAACCACTTTGACCCGACAAATGTCTTAGTTAGGACGGGAATCAGAGGGTGCCCTTTTAAGGGTTTAATGCCCATATAATTACCAACTTATAACTACTATCAATTTGACTAATCACTGGACCATTAGTGATTAATCGATAAGTCAAACCTTAATTACGACGGTTTGACTTTTAAGCTATAAACTAAGCAAAACTCAATTAAGGAAGGTTGAGGATACTTACCAAGGTCTAATGCATGATTAGAGATGCTTAGGGAAGGTCCTTGTGCTCCAGAAATGATCAGAATTGAAGAGTGAATGATTGATCAAATGGTGCACAATGTGGGTCTTTATATAGTGAGTTTGATCTCACAAGATCATGCCAAACAAGTCTAAAAGTGATCCAAGATCAATTACAAGTGTCCCTAGGGCCTACTAATCCATTAAACAAGTCCCTATAATCAGGAATTGGCAAAATGAGGCGGTTACATGGGCTAAAAAGCCACCTTACGAGTTTCTGTATCTGGGAGTCGCTTACGGACCATAAGTGTCCTAGCATACGGTCCGTAAGGACCAGGCCAGCATGACATAACTTTCAAAAGTTGACAGTTTGGCCCCTGAACTTCCGAACTTGATTTTTAACATGGTTTCTTGCACTTGTAACCCCCAAACTTGACTTTTAAGCACCCCAATTCATAAACCAACTTTGTTAAGTCCCCGGTTATTCATACGATCACCGAAAAGTCTTAAATTTCAACGTCGACGCTTTTAACCCCTCGTATACGAATTCTATCATAACTTTCTCATACGATAACGAAACTTGATGAAATTTTTATCATGCATTCTAGTGAGCATAATTATTCGTTACAAAGCTTCAGGTTTGCTAAAAGGTCACTCAGAGGTATATTTTAAACATGTTGACACATTTAACCCCTGTAGTTTGTAATCTCTCACTTTCTTTCACAATTAGCTTCGTATGATCCATGAATCATTCGTTTAAGGGTATAAACATCATGTAGGGTTATTGTAAAGTATTTTTATCCATTGTTGACATTTTGAACCCTTATATTCGCATACTTTCCTTGTTTGTCAACTCTAGTCCTTCTAAAGAAATCCTTTACACGTTTAAAGTTTATGACACGTGTCAATACATTATTGGACATGAATTTTCGTGGTGTTACATCCTCACCCCCTTAAAAGAAATCTCAACCTCGAGATTTGCTAAAATGCTGGAAGTACTTTTTGTCGCATAATGGACTTAACTTCTATAACATATCTGGAGTCTTTCCAAGCTCCCAAAGTGGCCCCTATATTAGGTACATGTATCCTTTTTGGAGCTTCTTAACCTGTCGATCCTCAATCGATACAGGATGCTCATCACATCATAAATCTACATATCATTATGTGGTAGTACTTCTTGACTTATTGGCGAAACACACCCTTCAGTCACTAGTGTGCAATGTATTGCGAGCTCCGCCAAGCTCCTTAAATAGGTTTTAGCTTATAAGCTACTTGATCTTGATACATTTGATTTCCTTTGAATGATTCTATATATTCAGAGCTTAACTAGCCTGATAATTTAACAAATTTGGCACACCCTTCCTGGGTGATATCTTTTGTTGCACCTTATTCCTTAACAAGAATTTAGGAGGGTTGTTACTTTCATTAATTCTTGATTTTCTGCCGAATACTGGCAACTTACAGATGATTAGGGATTTGTATGATCTTATTCGTTGTTTCCAATGCAACTTTCAGATCCTGATAAGTGGACTTCCCAAAGTCTCGTCCATCCAACGGATGTTTTGATATTTCATCTATACAAGGTCTCCAAAGGAGCCACCTTGATACTTATATAACAACTATTATAGAAAAGCTTATCTTAAGGTGAGATGGTTATTCCAACCATTGCTCAAAACTAATCTTTAGGAATAGCTAATCCTTACAGTTAGTCGAACAAATCGACGATCCTGGGCAGTTGATGGCGATTCTTAATCGTTGCCTAATTAGGGTTGCGGTAAACAATGCATAAGCAAAAATGAACCGTCTTTCATAATTAACTATACCGAATTCTCAGGATATTGAGTTAGGCTATATGAACCCTCTATTTTAAAACTTAGTTAATCAGGGTTTCGATTCTTCCAATGATGGTACTAGCCGTCTTGGATATTTCATAATAATACAGCCCTAAATGGGATATAAACCTTAACTCTACCTGCCTCTCAGGGGTAAACAGGGTAATCTTAGGAGAAGATAATCAAGATACAAGGAGGTTACAAAGATTTTACAAATCTCAGGCTCCAATTCATCCATCATTGCTTGTGTCAATAAGTTACACATTTATGTTACAAGTCCACGAATTCCTTAATCGGGAACATTTACTTGGACAATTCCATTCTGGATATCTTCTTTGAATACCATTAGTTGACTTTAATACCATATGACCATCGGGATATCTTTGTGGTCCCATGCATTAAACCTCCATACTGATCAGGAATGGAAGCAATCTATGGGACATATTAAGATACACTAATCCTCATATGGAGCTTTTATCATACCGTCTGGTATTCACAATCGATAGAGATCAAAGAGATATCAATTATGTATGCTGATGCACTTCCTCTAGAGAGAGGATACTTCTAAAATTCTACGATTAGAGGTTCTTGAAAGGAACAGAAGGAATGGTTCTTATGATTTTGCCTGTAAGTTTTACCTTATATTTAACATCTGGGGTTCTTACAGGAAAATTCCAAAAGTTTGCTAAGCTTAAGATCTTATGAGAGACTTAGCAGCACCTGAACCCAAACGTATCTCCTAGCAATCAAATCACAATAAGGGATTTATCTGCTGTCATTATTAACGTGAATTGCCTCTAATCATTCATCAGGAGGGTTAAACGCCTCCATTCTTAATCCTTTTAAACTTAGCTGCAAAATCTTTGACAAATTTTTGGGCAGTCTCAGCTTTGACTGGTTATTTCTTAATCTATGTAACATGAGTAGCTGAGGTAGATCCATAATGGATTTATAATAAGCAGGCTTTGAATCCTTAATGTACCCTCTTATTGTCGTTGCTAACCACCAGTAATTATCGCATTAAGCTTAGATTTTTGGGTAAACTGGATAGGGCACTATCTCAGTCAATGAGTTAAAATTTGTAACATATTGTCGACAGTCTAGAACCTTTTATGGTGAGGGTCATAAAGTTCTTATTCCATCTTTTCCCATTTCGCGAAGCGGATACTAGGTTTTTCTAATAAGGTCCTTAAAACTTGGACCATCCCACAATGTATAAGAGGATCTTTCTTGAGGATTTCATTAATGTCCTCACTAATTAAGGGTATTGGCATCGAATGACTGTGATGTATACCTTACCATGTCCTTTCCAGCATAACCACTGGTATACCTAATGGTTTCTACTTCATCCAACAATTTCCTGAAATCGATGGCCCCTTTTTACTATTGAAGTCTCTTGACTTCCAAGAGACGAAGTACTTTTAAGTACATCCTAAAAGGAGAGGGGCTTCTTGCCACATATGATTATGTTTGGGTTATTCTTCGCACTTGAAGTATGAACATAGCTCTTCTCATGAGCAGCGACATGTGTTTTAAAGCGAACATCATTCGGCTTCTTAAACCTTTTCATCACTTTTCTCATAGCCTTTCTAACAGCTGCGTTAATTACAATTTTGGAGATTAACTCCTTCAACAATGAGGTTCATATTTGATGCACCATTGGCATTTGTCGCATCTCTAGCATCGCGACTGTTGTTTGTCTCATCTGAGTTTTCCATACTCGAAGCTTTGGTATTAAATACCAAATTCAACAAGTGCTTAGGCACTCCATGCCCAGTATCTCCTTGAATGGTCAAAGGCTCACCATAAGGAGTCTTGATAACTACTTGCTTCTTATCATACACAATATGGGCTTGATTTTTAAGACGACCAATTCATTCCTATCACCATATCGAGTCCCTCTTATTTTAATGGAAACAAGGATAGCAGAAAAGAATGATTCCTAATGGATATGAAGCATCCATCTAATATTGATGAAGCAGTCTCTGAGGTACTATCGGCCAATTCTACTTTATACTTAACGCTTAGAGTTTTAACAGGCAGATTTAATGATTTACAAAATCTATTGTCTATGAAAGACTTATCTGAACCTGAATCAAATAATACTCTAGCATGAACGTTATTGATAAAGAAGTACGTGTTGTTACATTGTCATCCTGAATAGCCTCTTGAGCATTCATCTGAGAGCTTCCAGCTTTGGTCTTTTTAGCCTTGCTAGAATTCTTGGCTTTATTAGGGCAATTAGTTTTGATGTGCCCTATTTCATTGCAACCATAGCATGTTGCGTCCTTTATGTCTTGGCACTCCAAAGTCTTGTGCCCCTCCTAATTACAAATTCCACAAGGCTTAGCTTGCGCATTTAAAGTGCCTTTTCCTTTAGTCGCCTTCTTTGGGCAGCGGGTCTTTATGTGCCCTTTTTCGCCACAACCATGGCAGGTCGCATCTTCCAACTTCTTGCAATCCAAGGTCTTATGCTCCTTGGACTTGCAGATTCCACAAGGTGAAGGCTGAGCTTCAAATCTGCATTTCCCGATGTGGTATTTCCTACAGGTTTTGCATCTCGTCTTTTCACCGGTCTGCTGGTTGTCCTTCAAATCTTTGCATTCATGGGTCTTGTGATCCATCTCCTTACAGATGACACATCCCCTGGTCTGATCATAGAAACATTTTCCGAAGTGCTTCTTCTCGCAGGTTTTACATTCGGGTTTTGCCTCCTTTGGTTTGGACTGGTTATAGCTTGAACCGGTCTTACCCTTTTTGTAACCCTCCTTTGGGGTATTATCGCATTTTCGCTTATGATCCTTTAATACACGGTCCACAGCGTTGTTTACAGCTGTATCTATCATAGCTTGTAACTCGGTGTCCGTTAAGTTCAGTCTTGCATTATCATTCTGATCAACTGGATGATTGTGAGCTTCAGAGGAGTCAGCCATGGTGAAGCTTTGAAGGCTACAAACCAAGTAGTAATAATTGGTTTAATTGTATGGTGAATTGTCGAATTTGATGATTAAATAGCTATGGTGTAAATAAACCATATAGGCCAATAGATAGTATTTAATTTATTTGATTATGTTTTGCCTAGGTTGTTAAATAAACCATCCTTGGCGTATAAACGGAATATAATCCTTCATATTTGTTAGACAGGGGACATAAATCACGACTGTCAATGTCGTACCGACATTTTATATAGCACAAGCTTTTTCCAAAGGACTTTTGATGGCACAGGGGCCTTGTCACTAGGGAAAAATTTAAAGCATAATCGATGATTCCTTTGGATCGGAAAATTTCATAGTTCATTGTCTTGACAAGAAGTTATGAAATAAAACTATCTTTTTCATGCATTCATCTTTGCCCGTAGGTATACATCCCAAAATGGATGTTTTGATGTGTACATCATGTTCGACGTTTATTAGCCATGATTCCTATTGATCGCTTATGCTAAAAGGGGTTTGGAAGTTCCTAATATAAAGATGACAAGTGTGATTTTATTACATCACCTTTGTCAGGAGTGTTAACATGTTTTCAGATGTTAACAAAGATCTAAATCTCTTTTAAACAGGTTTTACCATCGTAGCCAGGTCTTTAATGACATTCAAGCTAGGTTATACCTTTTAAGATTCTCTTTTAACATGTATACTGGCAGGAAAGGAATGATACTTATTTTATTCAGGATTTCATTATAATTATCCTAAATTTAATTAAAATATAACTATGGCACAAAAGGCCAAGTCACTAGGGCAACTTTAAATTATAGACCATGATTTTGTAGAATCAAGGTATTTAGGCTTTGAACGTTGTTCATTGCCTTTTCTTGATAGGGAGTTGTAGGCTACGACTGTCTCTTGTCTTATATGACAATGGATATGGCCCGTATGCTTTATATCCGTAATGGATGTTTAAATCACAAAATAAGAAAGGATTTCGGGAGAATCCAGTATGAGGATGATTTATGCGATTTTACCGAACCACGTCTGCCAGGAATGTTAACATGTTACAGATGTTAACAAGGAATTGAATCTTTTGAATAGGTTCTACCATCTTGGCCTTGTCATACAGGCTAGGTTTACCTTTAAGATTCTTTTAATATTTAACGCACAACAATCCTGAATTGAGATGTTAATACGGATCTGAATCTAATTGAGGAACTGCCATCTTGGCCCTGTCTTAAAATGACACATAGGCTAGGTCTTGTCCTTTTTAGAATTTGCCATTTTATTATAATGGTAGATCTTTTAAAAGGAATGTTACTATTCATATTTTATGTTCATATATAATGATGTAAATAACCTTTAGATAAAACGTTCCAAGGATTTCTAAAAGAGGTACAAAATTGCCCTGGACGGGACTTGAAAGGATGATGTTGTCCATGAAGGGGCTGAAAGATAAGTATGCCCTTATAAGGACTTACTAAGGAAACGAACTTTAGTAAAAGGAGTTTCTTCTTCATATTATTTCTGAATGTTTTCTCCTTGGTTGCACGTTTATCCTAGTCGTAGCATGAAGCTCGGCCTTCCCTAGGCTCCAATTGGGGAGAAATTCCACTATGGCTTCTTTGCTTAGCGACGTATTAAAAAATAGAATTTAAAGCAAAAATTTCTCAGAATAGAGATGAGAGTATTCCTATGTTAAGTCTAGACTCAGAAAGTCAAGGAATGTGCTACTGTGTCACTGAGATTAAACACCAAAGACTAGTGTTTAATTCACTCAATGTTGGCTCTGATACCAACCTGTCACACCCCGATATTTCCACGTATTACCGGTGGGCCCGGTGGGGAGTATCGTGACGTAGTTGATATCATCATAGTCGAACAACACAAATTTAAATGCACAGCGGAAGAAAAAGATAAATATATTATAACCCGATATAAAGTAATATCAAATATTACAACGGAATGTAAGATGGATCCACAGGCGGATCTAAAATAGAAAGATAACACTGTTCAACAGACTTTAACATCTAAAGCTTGCGAGACTTGATTATTGATGCCTGGAGTAGCCAGCCTATTACGTATAGTACCTGCATTTAGCCTTTTTAGAAAATACGTCAGTTTACACTGGTAAATACAATTAACTGACTCATTTAAAAAGGTTTAATAAAATTGATTTGAATGCACGTGGCACAAAACTCTTTATAACTTGAGATAATTATTTGAATATAATACTTGTAAAGAATTACATGTTTCTTATGCGTTCAGTAGCCCGGTTCGTGTCGGATTAAAGATTAATAGACACACCACATTATTTATTTAGGCACTGACGGGTGTACGCCTACACCCCGTGCTTAGGTCGTGGCCATTTCGTAAAATGATACCAAGGATATCCGGGACATGGTCATTAACCCCCCAAAGGCTTTAAGCAAACAAAACATATTTTTAAACGGGTCATCTCGATAATACTTAACCACCAATCGATTAAGGTCGAATGCCCGGCCAAGTGGTATTTTATATACCGTACCCCAAGCCCGTATAAGGGAAAATAACTTAAAAGTATTTACCTGAGCTAAATATAAATTCAATCCCAGCCGTATATCAATTCAGCAAGTACATATAGCTTTTACTAGGCTCCTAAATCTGGAACGAAGGTTTTTAATAACCTATTAGAATCCTAACGGGTCTTTAATTAAGCCTAAACTTAGACCGGTTAGTTTTAAAGAAAGATACGGTTCGAACGCATGATTATGCGAAGACAGGAATAGAATGTGATTTAGACCCGACAAGTTTGAATACTTGTATAATATGGGTAAACTAAGCACATTCTGGATTTTGAGATAAAAATGATAAGGTTCGACCCGTTTCGGCTAATTTATGCAAACTAGTTACATAAACCGAACCGAATGTGAATAACGCATAACGGGTAGCCGAAAGAGTCATGAACAGGTTTCCTAAGTTAACATGCTTTAAATATGTTGTGATATCAGTAGGATACCTTCCATTATGCCCAAAACGAGTTTAATCTCAATTTAAACCCCGTAGGGGTATTTTGGTCATTTTAAAGATTATAAAAGAGATTAATTATAGTTCTGAGATTCGGTTCTCAGATAATCAGTAAAACAACTTAATTTAATAGGTTATATCAGTTGGTGATAAGTCTTATATGACAAAATGGTTTTAAACCCATACTAGGTGTTTAATACGCGTTAAAAAAAACCGTTTTAAGCGATTTCCGGGTTATACAGGAAATTTGAGTTTCCTGATCAGGGTATAAAGTTCAAAATACTTCATTTATTATATAAAATCAGTAGCAATTGAATTGGTGTCAAAATATTATGTAAAACTCATTTTATACACAAAAAAGGGTATAATCGGTATTTACCGAATCAAGGCCATAACTTTCGGTTATGATCAGGTTAAAAATAATTAAAAATCTTTAAAAATCTCAAAATATTATATTACACCAGTGGGTAAAAGGTTTGGTGTCCAAAATTGGGTTTAGATAGGCTTTATGCTAATGACGCCGTTTAATTTAATAAAAAGCGTTCTAATTACGCCATTGAGCATAACTTCTAATCTAGACCTCAAATTGATGTGAAAATTTAGGGACATGTTTATAAATCAGTAACAAAGATTATTGTCCATTCATATTTCCAAAATTCTCGTTTTAATGTCAAATGGGCATATTGGTCAACATTAGGCATTTAACGGAAACGTGTAAATGAATCGGACAATCAACGAGCTAATCACAGAGGGATATACCACCATGTAACCTGGTCCTAAGGAAGCTCTAAGGATTTTCTAAACCCATCTAAATCGGGTCAGAACTGAAGTCAAAGAAAAAGTCAAAGTTTTGCAACTTTCGGCTCCGAACCGAGCTTAAACAGAAAATTGTCGGGTCGGACATGCTTAGACATGTTCTTGTATTGATTACCAAGTTATATTAGTGATGAAATAGGTTACACGTCTTCTACATTGCTAATTAGGTGTTAATTCGAAAATTAATATTCTGTTGACGTTTTACAAACCACTTTGACCCGACAAATGTCTTAGTTAGGACGGGAATCAGAGGGTGCCCTTTTAAGGGTTTAATGCCCACAAAATTACCAACTTATAACTACTATCAATTTGACTAATCACTGGACCATTAGTGATTAATCGATAAGTCAAACCTTAATTATGACGGTTTGACTTTTAAGCTATAAACTAAGCAAAACTCAATTAAGGAAGGTTGAGGATACTTACCAAGGTCTAATGCACGATTAGAGTTGCTTAGGGAAGGTCCTTGTGCTCCAGAAATGATCAGAAGTGAAGAGTGAATGATTGATCAAATGGTGCACAATGTGGGTCTTTATATAGTGAGTTTGATCTCACAAGATCATGTCAAACAAGTCTACAAGTGATCCAAGATCAATTACAAGTGTCCCTAGGGCCTACTAATCCATTAAACAAGTCCCTATAATCAGGAATTGGCAAAATGAGGCGGTTAGATGGGCTGAAAATCCACCTTACGAGTTTCTGCATCTGGGAGTCGCTTACGGACCGTAAGGGTCCTAGCATACGGTCCGTAAGGACCAGGCCAGCATGACATAACTTTCAAAAGTTGACAGTTTGGCCCCTGAACTTCCAAACTTGATTTTTAACATGGTTTCTTGCACTTGTAACCCCCAAACTTGACTTTTAAGCACCCCAGTTCATAAACCAACTTTGTTAAGTCCCCGGTTATTCATACGATCACCAAAAAGTCTTAAATTTCAACGTCGATGCTTTTAACCCCTCGTATACGAATTCTATCATAACTTTCTCATACGATAACGAAACTTGATGAAATTTTTATCACGCATTCTAGTGAGCATAATTAATCGTTACAAAGCTTCGGGTTTGCTAAAAGGTCACTCAGAGGTATATTTTAAACATGTTGACACATTTAACCCCTGTAGTTTGTAATCTCTCACTTTCTTTCACAATTAGCTTCGTATGATCCATGAATCATTCGTTTAAGGGTATAAACATAATGTAGGGTTATTGTAAAGTATTTTTATCCATTGTTGACATTTTGAACCCTTATATTCGCATACTTTCCTTGTTTGTCAACTCTAGTCCTTCTAAAGAAATCCTTTACACGTTTAAAGTTTATGACACGTGTCAATACATTATTGGACATGAATTTTCGAGGTGTTACAATATATAAGACTTGATACCTACTGATATTTTTAGTAAATTTTTATACTTTAACAGTAAGCAAAAGTTTTAAACTCAGATTTCTAGATTTGACCCTTAAACCTTATGTGAAATTACCAAAATGCCCCTTCGGTGCATAGTTGATTATAAATGGTAAATTTCACATATATGTAATACCCTACTGATATAACCTATTAAATTAAGTATATTTACTGATTAAAAGACCCGAAACTCAGATTTATATTTAAACTCTTTTATAAGCTTTAAAATGACCAAAATGCCCCTACGGGGCATAGTTTGAGTTTAAATTCGTTTTGGGCATAATGGAAGGTATCCTACTGATATCACAACATGTTTAAGGCATATTAACTTAGGAAACCTATATATGACTCATTTGGTTACCCGTTACGCATTATTCGCGTTTGGTACGGTTTATGTAACTAGTTTGCATAAATTAGCCAAAACGGGTCAAACCTTATCATTTTTGTCTCAAAATCCAGAATGTGTTTAGTTTACCCATATTACACAAGTCTCCAAACTTGTCGGGTCTAAATCACATTATATTCCGGTCTTCGCTTAATCGTGTGTTTGAACCGTATCTTCTTTTAAAACTAATCGGTCTAAGTCTAGGCTTAATTAAAGACCCGTTAGGAATCTAATAGGTTATTAAAAACCTTTGTTCCAGATTAGGAGACCCGGTAAAAGCTACTTGCACTTGCTATTTGTGAATTATACTTGCTCAGGTAAATACTTTTAACTTATTTTCCCTTATACGGGCTTGGGGTACGGTATATAAAATACCGTTTGGTCGGGCATTGAATTTTTAATTGTATGAATGTTAATTCATTGAAATGTACCGTTTAAATTGTTTTGTTTGCTTAAAGCCTATGGGGGGTTAATGACCATGTCCCGGATATCCTTGGCATCATTTTACGAAATGGCCACAACCTAAGCACGGGGTGTAGGCGTACACCCGACAGTGCATATATAAATAATAAGGTATAACCGCCGGTTTCGGGAATAACTCGACGCGGGACTATATCATGTGGTGTGTCTATTAATCTTTAACCCGGTGTCAATCCGGGCTACTGAACGTATAACGAACATGTAATTCTTTTACAAGTTTATATATAAATAATTATCCCAAGTTATAAAATGTTTTGTGCCTTGTGCATTCAAATCAATTTTCTAAACCTTTTCAAAAAATGAGTCAGTTATTTGTATTTACCAGTGTAAACTGACGTATTTTCCCAAAAAGGCTAAGTGCAGGTACTAATCGGAATAGGCTGGTCTCTCCTTAGAATCAATAAGAGTCTCGCAAGCTTGGATGCATTTTAAGTCTGATGAACTATGTTTCCTTTTTAATTGATCCGCCTGTGGATCCGTTTCAACTACTTTGTGATACTTAATATTACAATTTATTCAGTTGAAATAAATCTATCTTTTGCTTCCGCTGTGCATTTAAAATTGTGTTGTTTGACTATGATGATATCAACTACGTCACGATACTCCCCACCGGGCCCACCGGTAATACGTGGAAATATCGGGGTGTGACAATGGTAGAATTTGTTGCATCATCCTTCTTCAAACCTCCATCATCTTGGGTCTTTTTAGCCTTCCTCTTTTTCCTCCCTGCTGCACCCGCTGCCTCGGAAGCTTCAAGGCTTGAACCCTTTGAGCCCTCACCACCTTTAGAATACGTTTCCTCGCTATCTCCAGAGCAATGACATTTCTTCGAGAGGGACTTCAGAACTTCGTTATAAACAACCTCATTAAGGCCCTGAGGTTTTAGCTCCTGCAAGATAGGAAAAGGTTTACCAAAACACTTGGAGACTTCACCCACATAAGGGTAAATCATATGCTCACTCTTAAATTTTTTTTCCTTGAAGACTTCAAAGGCTTTGGGTTGAAAAAGAAAAGACTTTTCCTGAGGCTCCCCAGGTTCACAAAGCTTTGTAACCAGCAAACAAACCTTGGTGTCTCCCATGAGCAAGAAGCTCGGTGTACACATCACCCAAGACTTTGTTGAACTCCGACGAATGGAGAAGATAGGTAACCACTTGCTGGAACCCATGCTCAATGAGCCATTTATTATCACCAGTTGCCTAGGCAAGTGAACCCTTTAACCCTTCTTTAAGCTCAGGTAAATACTTTTAACTTATTTTCCCTTATACGGGCTTGGGATACGGTAAATTATTACCGCTTGGTCGGGTATTGAATATTTAATCGATTAGTGGTTTAATCATTGAGATAACTCGTTTTAATCTGTTTTGTTTGATACAAAGCATTTGGGGGGTTAACGACCGTGTCCTGGATATCCTTGGCATCATTTAAATGCAAATGGCGACCTAAGCACGGGGTGTAGGCATACACCTGACAGTTGCGATACGGTTTCTTTTCCCCAAAAAAGGGAATTAAGATATAAGATATAACCACACGTGAGGGTAACTCCTTGTGGACTATATTAGTGGTGTGTTGATTAATCATGACTCGGCTTCTATCCCGGGCCCTGAACGTACGACAAACATGTAAATCTGTATACAAGATTATTTTATATAATTGTCCCAAGTTATAAAAGAATATTTGTGCCTTGTGTACCTAAATCAATTTTCTTAAATGTTTTCAAAAGAGTCAGTTAATTGTATTTACCAGTGAAAACTGACGTATTTTCAAAAGGCTAAGTGACATGTACTACTCGTAATTGGCTGGGAGCTTCTTGGTGTTAATAAAAGATCTTGCAAATCCTTAGGATGCCCTAAAGCCTGCTAAACTTCGTTTTGTACATTTTTTAAAAGATCCGCCTGTGGATTTAATATTGCAAGCTCGTATGTAATTATCCTTTCGGTATTTTCAGACATTTGGGTTTGTAATAATATTTTATATTCCAAGACTTCCGTTGTGCTATTATGTGTATGTTTGACTATGACAATACCAATCTTACGTCACAATACTCCCCACCGGGCTGAGCTGTAAATATCGGGGTGTGACAACGCACGAAACGAAAAGTCAGAAACTAACTCGCTCGAACCATCCGATCGAAGGACCATTCGATCGAGTCCGGATGACCATCCGATCAGCTGGCCATCCGATCGGAAGACCCTCTGATCGCACAAGTACACAACCTTTCTCTCATCTTCACCTATAAATAGCACCTGTCACATCACTGTTCACGTGATGTGACAGCTCTCCTTCGACCCTTCGACTTCTCAGCCATTTTCTCTCGATTCCTCACGATTCTTGTAAGTTTTCAACTCAAATCTTGTACTTCTTTGATCTACACACACTTTCTCATCATTTTCACCATCAAATCTTAACTTTTCACCATGAAATTGACTGATTTGGGCTGTTCTAGGATGATGTCATCTAGGTTCTCGTGAACTTCAAAGTGTGACCATTCCACCAAGAACAACTCAGATCTAAGAGATTTCAACATGTTTAAGAACTGATTTCGTCATAATCTAAACATTTTCCAACTGATTTCCACTTTTCTTCAATGATCTTAACTTTTCACATAAAACCGATAGAATCTGACCTCGTTCAGGCCTTCTACTCATTCTCTAGTGAAGTGCCAGTTTGAGAACTGATTCCTATCAACGAGATGACCGACTTAATGGGTTGAACATGAACAACCGTCAAGAAAAGTTAACTGATCGGATGGGGTGGTTCCCATCCGATCGGATGACTTAGACTTGATGGGGTTCCCGTTGTTTGACACGAAGTCATACTGTCTCGGTTCAAACGCAAAACTTTCTAAACTTAACAAATTCCACAAGTTTTCAGAATGAACAAGTCACTGAGCGGATCGCCGTCCGATCGGATAGCCATCCAATCGAACGACAATCCAATCGGATGACTTAAGACGTTCAATACTTGTGATATATTCCAACACTTTGACTTTTTGCAAATTTCAAAGTATTATTTCCAAAGAATAGTCATCCGATCGGATGACCATCCGATTGAATGACTATTCTACCAAGAAACTTAAAACTGAGAAATGTTCGCTTGGACGGATCACCATCCGACCGAACGGCCCTCCGTCCGGATGACCGTTTGACCAGACGACCTGAAAGGCAGGGATACTTCTTATTTTATAAAATGCTACAACGAAAACTTCAAAGTCACATCATACACAAACACATCCATCCCAAACAGATAACCCTCTGACCGAATGGTCATCCGTTCGGATGACCATCCGTCCGGAAGGTCATCCGATCGGATGACTCTTCGTCACTCAGTACACCAACACGCCATTTCACGCACTGTTCTTCGCTTATGCTATCGTTCTGTAATCAGGGTAACTCTCCAGCGCTCCCTTCAATCCAAGACTGTGTTTACTCATTAAACGGGATCTGTGAGTATACTCGAACCCTTTTTGGCTTTACGCACTTTTGGGTGTTACATACGTTACTTATTTCAAATCACAATCGACACACAACGCAACCACTTTTATATGCTGGCCATTAATGCATGTTAAACGTGTTACTCGATGAATTCTTGTACGTTATGTTTACACAGTGATTGTTGCTTGACACCTTAGCAACGATAGTACTATAGTTTGGACTCAGCACCTGTCGCGGACAGGGGTTGTTAAGGGTTTTACTTCACGTGTTACGGTGGTGATATGTGTTTCACATTCTACAACTCGCGGTCATGTCTGTGCATATTTCATTGTCGATAACCTGCCAGCTTCACTTTTCAACATGTTACATGCTGGTTAAGTGTAAACCGCTTTCGCTATCTACTATACTATTAAACCTGTATGCTCACCTTTACACTATGTGTATTGACCTCTTTTTTAACGTATGTGAGAGGTGTTTAGGATGCTGTGCTATGCTATCTTTTGTGGAATCAAGCTAGGAGAGTCTAGAAACATCACTTAATAAATTATGAGTTGTCGGAACAATTTTTATCTGTCTTTGAGAACAATTTGTCTGTAATAACTTTGTTACTTTATGTGTTACGGTATGGGACGTAATGATTAAACATTTGGTAAACTTTAGTTGTTATGGAATCTCTTGGACAATCTGTTTCGCTCAGTGCCTCACCCTGATGTTTTCGTCATCGGTTGGGGTGTGACATGTGGGAACAAAAGAAAAGGCTATTTATAACGCAAAAGCTTAACCAAGTAATTCTAGTCTTATGACATGTTTTACCACAAGTCCTACCCGCGTGCGCACGGGGTGTGCAAAAAATGGAACCGAAATTAGTTGAACTCGCGTGTGCCCACACGTCCACCAGACACGAATGCAGTTCCGAAAACCCGGGTCCGCGTGGAGTGGTTGTTGCACTCGAGACTCTTGACTACTGTTCTGTTTTTGAAACTGAAATAAATGAATGATCATTATTTCATTTTTAAATTCTAACAGTTTTGGTCATGATTATCAGTTTCGTAACCAATATACTAATGACCATTATTTGGACTTTAATTCGTTGCAATCAAGAGTAGGATTTCGGTTATGGTTCTGGCATTATAAAATGAAGGCTAGGCAAATCGAGACACACCGAAAACCATCTATTCTCTCTCGATCTCTCTGCAGCATTCTGCTGTTTTCTTTCAGGCAAGTGTTCAAGTCCGCCAGTGCGCTGTTGCTGCTTCGGACCGGCGTACCCTGGGAACAGATCGAAAACCATCCCTTCTCTCTCGATCTCTCTGCAGCATTCTCCTGTTTCTTTCAGGCAAGTGTTCAAGTCCGGCAGTGCGCTGTTGCTGCTTCAGACCGGCGTACCCTGGGAACAGACGACGAATTTGTTTAAGGGAATTGTGTCAAACACAAGCCCGATTCACTCGTTTACTGTTTCTCCATTTTATTACTTTCAGTCCAGATTCTATTCAGTTCTTTTATACGGTTTTACTAACATTCTTGATGTTTATATAACCACTGCCACCAACACCACCACCATGGCTTCCGGCCAGCCACGACTCCACACACCACCGACAACCACCCCATACGCATTGCTTCAAACACAATACAGAAACAATCTAACACAAATTCACATCCAAAATTTATAAAACCACAATGCAGGCATATAACAACCCTTCCTAAAATATTTATAACACCCCTATACGCCCTAAAATACACCCCGTACACGAGAATGGACCCGAAATACCTAAAAAATTAACAAAAATCAAGAAAAATCGAATCCAGGGGCGCTCGTGGGCCGCGAAGACCTTGTCTTCGGCTTACACGGGGCGCGACAGCTGGCCACCCGCCCACACCCCCTGCTGCCACGTGTCAGGTGGTGTGTCGAAGCTATGTGTATGACCGAGAAAAGCTAGGCCCTACATACCCTATGTCGCGGGGCGTGAAGACCCCTTGTGGATCCTTCGCGGGGCGCGAGGGACTACCGAAGCAGCCCTATAAATTGGGAGCTCAGGCAGTTCATTTTCGTCGTTCAATTCTCATGATTCTCTCTCAATTTCTGAAGTGTAGAAATTATATCGGGCATAATACCTGTTTTGGTCAAAAATTACCGAAGCAATTAAGTGATCAAATTAGTTAAATGAGGTAGTGTGCTAGAAACGAGTGTCGAGAATATGTTAATCAAATTATTTGCAAAAACAGTTTCAGGATACGGCTCAGGATATAAAGTTGTATCTATGATCAAACAATGAGAAAAAATGTAAAGGGTGACACGATATGTACGAGGAAAGCCCTTGATCAATCTAGATCGCCGGCACAAAACCTCGGGAGCTGACAATCGCAGCTGCTTTGTTCTTCTATTACTTCAAATATCAGGATACAGTGCAGGATGTGATGCGGATCAACTAGGTGTTACAAGGTAATTCGAGTACAAGTGTTTGTGTGTAGTGTTTGCTAGAAGCTAGAGAGCAAAGTGTGCGAAAGGGAGTGTGTGAAAAATTGCGTGCCTTAATTTGATCCGCCCCATCTATTTATAGTAAAAGAAATTCAACAAACTATCCTATTAAACTGGGATTCGGCGGATATTCCCTACTTGAACGTTGTAGACCTGGTCCTTCGGGTTCAACGTCTCTCACGTAACTGCTTTGCTAGAGTCTTAAGGAGAAGAGGTCCATGCGACTGTTAGTGACCCACAGCTTCTAACCTGCACGTGGTTAATTTAGTTAATACCAGGATATCGCACCAGGATGTTACCAATATCCTGATCCGGTATCCTGATCACAAGTAAACAATCAAAAGCAGAATATTAGTCAGGATATATATATGCTCAGAAAATGACCCATAACAATTGTCCCCAAATATATCTGTTGGTATACCAATCCAACGGATATATTTCAAAAACCCTGTCTCGCGGATCAAGGCAATTAAATCGAGATGACGGTCAAGATTACACCATACAACTTCCAACGCGCTTTTAACTCGATGGACATCTACAACGCTCCTATATCTTCCCTCTTCTTGTTTGAAAAGCAGATATCATCAACGGAGTCTCCAGGTAATTCCTTACTTCTTATTCATTTCCTGTCAATCTCTTTTCCTTTACTTGCAATGGCTACTAGAACTTTTTCTCAAACCGGCGAATCATCTGAGACCTTCATCCAGCAAAATCTTCTTAAAAATCCCGAGAAGGAGATCTGTGCTTTTGATAACGCGGACATTGCAGCATTGAGAGCTTCCGGTGCTTTCCCCGATGGCACGGTCTTCAGACCGTTTAATCGATCAATTCGATCGGACGTTTCTTATGCTGATTGGGTCTGCTTCCCGGCATACCCTTTCTCGCTAGGTATTCGGTACCCCTTTCCCGAATTTATGATGCAATTCTTCCGGACTACCGGTATTTCCTTTGCCCAAACCATGCCCATGGTCTGGAGGGTATTAATCGTACTCAACCAAATTAAAAACCTTCACTGTCCCGACCTTTGCATCGAAGATATGCCAATCGCTTACCGCCTCCGATCCTACGGTTCCAGTCGGTTTCTACTTTTTTCAACTTCCAGCAAACCCCTTATTCTTAAAGCCACCAAAAACGAAGATGGATGGCAACGCAAGTTCTTCTTCATCAAACGAGACTCCATTCGTGAGGGTGCTAATCTTCTGGTGGAGTGGTTAACCACCGGTAGGATCATGAATGTCCCCATGTACTTCTAAACTTTTATCTTGTGCTAACATCTTCTTATTTGATCTTTTCGCAGTGAATTTTAAGGAAGTAGCTCCCCCTACTGCGGAATCAGAAAAAAGAATCAAAGCAGTTTACCAATTACCTGCAAGTGACAGGAGTTTTACCACACATATCCCGATTTCCAGCCAATATTCATCATCCGAAATGTCCTGTAAGAGTTACTTTTGAAATGACTAATTATTGTAATATAAAGAGTAATAAGGGTGGAGGACTTTTCCCTTTATGCAGCACCAGCCAAGATCCCTGAGGTTTTCGACCTTGAAGAGCTGGACATTTATTCTGATCAGGTCTAGATTAAGAAGGAACCTAGTCCCAAGGCCACGGCCTCATCCAAGCCCAGCATCTCCAAGGCTATCATCATTCCCAAACCTTCGCCAGCTACTAAGCCCCGGAGTTCAAGTTCCCGTAAAAGGAAAGAGCCTGATTCTCCTGTTATCTTTGATACATTCCCCTATGAAAATCACGGGTTCATTGAGGCAAGCGGATTCATGACTTCTTTTCTTAACCAGGTTAATATCCTCGAGCATATCCTGCACCTTATACCGCTTATAAGTATTTATTAAAACCAATACATGTCCTCTTACTTTGCAGGGTCTCGAACGTCTGGTTCATTTATATCAAGAATCCTCTGTGCTCAATAAGACGCTTGAATCCAAGTTGAAGAAAGTCGAGGTTACCATCTCTGATCAGGGTATAATTGCAGCCGCCAAATCTCGGCATTACGAGGACAAGTTCAAGGCTATGACCCAAGAACACCAGGACGCCCTCAGCAAAGCTGCTCTCCATGATCAAACCGATCTTGATACTGCCCATGCTCAACACGAACAGGATATGATCAGCTACCAGGAAAGCCTTAAAAGTTTCGTCATCACTTCTCTTCTCCAGTCCAGGCTAAAGATGGCCCACGAAGCCAAAGCACTGGGCTTCAAATGTCCTTCTTGGGACATCAATGCCTGGGAAACAAAGCTGAAGAGTCTCGGCGGCACTTCTGCTAAACCTGCAGCTGAAGGATCTTCAAAGGCAGTCGAAAAACCAACTGATGCTGAGAGAGAAGCCCAGGTTGATCCCGAGACGGATGCTGCTGAAAATGCCATGAACGAAGAAGGCGCTGCCTCCTAAAACTTATTTCCCTTAAATTTGAGAGTTATGCTTATGTTTGAACAATTTTACTTCTTGTCCTATGAACAGTTTCTATTTCTGCATTAAAACAACTTGATAGCCGAAGGTGGATGGGTCCTAGGTTTTAGGATGAAGCCTTCGGTTACCAACTGGTATTGCTTATTTCAGATAATTTCATCTTTCAGTTGGTTTGCTATTGCCCTCTAATGCATTTCTCACTGTAGATTTTAGCTTTGCAAAATTTGTGCAACTATCTTTTGAAAATATCCTGATCAATAAACTCAGTGATATATTATGAAGACCTTTATAAAATTTCCAAACAATTTTAGACAAAATTTTTAAAGAATAAAAGATAGTCTATTTTCTAAAACCTGTTTTGACAACACTTGTTTGATCAAAGTTTTAATTTTCAATCCAAGTATCATTTCCCAAATATTTCAATCAAATATCCCGAAACGTATCCCAAAAACACATTTTGAAGACATATCCTAAAGATATATCCTTTTCAGGATATTTGAGCCTTAATCAGAGTTAAACAATTCATGTAAGGTTCACAAAGGAAAGACCATACTAGGAATTGAGTGTAACCCTAGTATTAAACTCCAACCCCTTTTGCGACTTCTCGTACTAAGATGTCCCCAGTCCGAGACACTTAGCCCAATTTTGATCTTTTGAGCTTCACACAATTGCTTTAGAAGGAATGTCCCCTGTGCATGAAGTCTTTAAACACTTTAGAAAATTTTTGAACATTAGTTCCAACTGTTTAGACAATTCTTGTGTTATAGGGGTAAAACCCAAAAATATACTGGAGATAAATCCTTAGTATCCTGGGGAAAATCCCAAATTTTCATGCGCTACAGGCGGGAGTGTATAAACTCCAAGACTTAGAAAGGTGATAACATTTAAACCTTAGAGTGTATGAAAATACCCTTTCGTGAGAGAGGGTGATCAATCCTCATATACCTTTAGGATTCAGGATATAGCCAACAGTAACGAAATTGTCAGCCACTTTTACATGAACTGGTCCCGCCACTTTGAACTATTCCTGAATAACTTGCGCTCCAGGCGGGGTGTTTAAACCCAATTCGGAAGAAAGGTGAATACCTTTAAACCTGTGAAGGGATCAGGATCCCTTAGACGTGAGAGAGGGGGCCAATCCTCTAATCTTCCGAAGTATCCTGAATGTGTATCCTGGTGCTACATCCCGAAGCATATACTGCAAAACACTCGTAAGCTAAGGTGGGTGTTAGCCTGGCTAACACCCCTCCGATGCTTAAGTCAGTAGTGGGTTCAAAACAGTAAATAATATCAAAATTTTAATAAAAGAGACAAAATCCATACCATCCTGAGTTAGAATTTAAATTCCATACTCACTTGAAATAGAGTTTTAGATGTATAGCATTCCAGCATCTCGGTAGCATATCCCCCTCCATATTCTTGAGTTGGTATGCTCCTTTTCCTGATTCTGATTCAACCTCATAGGGTCCTTCCCATTTTGGAGCCAACTTTCCATCAGCAGGGTTAGTAGTATTCTGAAAAGCCTTCCTCAATACCCAATCTCCAACTTGAAATCTTCTAGTCCTTATATTCTTGTTATATGCTTTAGATATCCTCTGTTGATATGCTGCCATCCTTAGCCTTGCAGCGTCTCTTGTCTCATCAATAGTATCCAGTTCCTGGCATGGGACTTCAGGATTCTGCTCAGGATCCCTGAGGTTGGATCTCGCTATAAGTACCACCATTTCTGTCGGGATCACTGCTTCTGCTCCAAACACCAAGGAAAACGGGGTTTGGCCAGTTGCACTCTTCACCGTCGTCCTATCAGCCCACAAAACAAAGGGTAATTCTTCTGCCCATCTTCCTTTCTTAGCCCCTAGTCTCTTTTTCAAGTTGTTGACAGTTATCTTGTTCGAGGATTCTGCTTGTCCATTTGCTTGAGGATGTACCGGAGTAGACGTGATCATTTTGATTCCCCAACTCTTGCAAAAGTCAGTAGTCCTTTTACTTATAAATTGAGATCCATTGTCACAAATTATCTCAGCTGGTACTCCAAACCTAGTCAGGATATTCCTTTTTATGAAGGATACCACTTCCTGATCTCTAACCTGAACAAATGCTTCAGCTTCGACCCACTTAGAGAAATAATCGGTCATTGACAGCATGAAGACTTTTCCTCCTGGAGCCTTTGGCAATTTTCCTACTATGTCCATTCCCCATTTCATGAATGGCCAAGGGGAAGCTATAGGAAAAAGTGGTTCGGCCGGCTGATGTAATATGTTACTATGTCTTTGACATGCGTCACATCTTCGAGCATATTTTGTAGCATCTTTTCTCATCATCGGCCAATAGTATCCTGTTCTCAATACTTTTGAGAACAATGACCTGCCCCCAGTATGGTTACCACAATCCCCTTCGCGTATATCCTGAAGCACTTCTTTGGTTTCGGGATCCTCCAAGCACCTCAGATATGGTCCTACAAGAGATTTCTTATACAAAACATTATTTATAATAGTGAATCGTGATACCTTCATTCTAAAGGCCTTAGGGTTCTCATCCTTTGGGATGTGTCCTTCCTTGAGATATCTCATGATTGGAGTCGTCCAGGACTTAGGATCCTCCTCGGGATACTCATCATCAGGATCCTGAATATTTATTACTTCCTTATCCTGAGGATTCGTCGCAGGATATAGGATATGTAATATTGGTATTCGGGTTCCTTCCGGTATCCTGACCGATGATCCCAGATTTGCCAAGGCATCAGCTTCAGCATTATCCTCTCTTGGTACCTGCTCAAGTGTAAAAATATCGAAATATCCTGCTAATTTTTTTAGAATTTCGAGATACTCGATTAACTTCTCACATTTAACTGCATAGGTTCCATTAAAATGATTAGTGATTAACAAAGAATCAACATATACTTGCAAATTCTTGATACTCATATTTTTAGCCAACTCTAATCCTGCAATTAAAGCTTCATATTCTACCTCATTATTAGTAGCAGGAAATTCACACCTAATAGCCTGGGGTAATATGTCCCCCTGTGGCGATTTTAGTAGTATACCTAGACCTACACCTCTTACATTAGATGCACCATCAGTATATAATGTCCAGGATTCTAAGTTTTCTCCTAGCTGCTGTACTTCTAAGTCTACTTCATTTTGAATGTCACTACTGAAATCAGCCACAAAGTCAGCTAAAGCCTGAGACTTTATGGCATTTCTAGGCTCATATACTAGATCAAAAGCACTTAATTTCACTGACCATTTAGCCATCCTACCAGACATCTCGGGTTTCCTAAGCACGTTTTTAACAGGATAGTTGGTTTTAACATGAATCCTATGTGTCTCAAAATAATGTCTAAGTTTTGTTGATGCCATAACTAGGGCTAATATCAATTTTTCTAGATGAGAATATCTAGTTTCAGCATCTAATAAACTTTTACTAACATAATAGACAGGATACTGCTGACCTTCATGATCCTTTACAAGGACAACACTTACTGCATTCCCTGATACTGCAAGATACAGGGATAATGGTTCGCCATCCTCAGGCTTCATCAATAAGGGTGCGGTTGAAAGATAGTGCTTCAAATCCTGCAAGGTTGCTTCATGCTTTGCTCCCCATTCGAACTTCTTATTCTTCTTGAGGATATCATAAAATTCCTTGCACTTCTCCGAGGATCTTGAAATAAATCTGTTCAATGCTTGTCACACCCCGACCACGTAAAACAACAAATCGTGATGGAAACGTCGGGGAGTGTTGTAACAGAATTATTGTTTCAAACCATGGATACAAGAGTTTCGTTTTATTGAATATTAAACATTGTCTTAAAGTTAAACAAGCAATTCAAACATAGTTTATCATCGTTATTAAATCACTAAGGCCTCGTCCGGTCCTAAGTGAGCATGCATCCTATTCGCAATCAACATTAAGCAACATCACCTGAAACATATGTAAAAACAAAGTCAGCAAAGAAATGCTGGCAAGTACATAGTTTTTGTGTAAGTATCAGATTCATGGCTCGTTTGTATGTTGAAACAACTTGTACAACTTCGTTAATTGATATTAGAAAACCTTGTTTTGTAAAATGTTTGTACTGTAAATGAATAACCAAGCCAAAATAGGTTGGTCATAATTTATAAACCTCGATGCCATGAATCTTAACCCAAAACAATTGTTTATGTAAACTAAATCATAAATCGTTCTTGTAATAAAACTCGTATGGTTTATATAGTTTCGTAAACATTGTTGTGTAATATTGTTTAACTCGTTCTCGTTATAGAACATCGTTCATTCGTTTAAATCGTTCAAATCGTTCCAAATCGTTCAATTCATTCACTCGTTTAAATCGTTCTCGTTTTAATTGTGAAAACTACTTTTGGTCGTCTTGCTAATAACATTCAAACCTTCGTGACTCGTTCATCGTTCAACTCGTTCTTGCATTAACAATCCTCCAAAGGGTAAGTTAACAATCATCAGATTCAGTCGTTACCCACTTAACCCACACATAACCATGGGTCTAGTTGATAACGGGATTTGTCGGATCCTATGGTACCATAACCTAATACTGGTCGGTTTGGCCGAAATTAATAAATGTCATTCGTTATGTAATTACAGCCAACAAGCTCGTTCACATTATCGAAATCGTTATTAGTTTAGTATAAACCATCTCAATCGTTTTGAAACCATTGTTAGAATATCGAAATCGTTTTGATACATATGAATCACCCCAAAACAATCGAAAACAGTAAAAAGAGGGGATCCATGTACTCACTTTATTTTGTAGGCGATTCCGAATACGCAAGTCAAGATTAAGGTGTCTGATAATAAGGAAACTCAAGTTGTCCTAATGAATCGTACAAGAATAATGTATCAATATTGAGGTCGTATAGTGTTGACGGGATTTGTTGAGTATTTATTGTATTTGATAGTGTTTAGATTAACAGAAGGATCTTGTGAATTATATGTTTAGAGGGCTCGAAAAAATGATCATGATATAGAGGAATTATTTATGAAAAATATTTATTTATCATAAATAATTAAATTGCAAAAAAATGTACAATCGATTTAATATAAACATTTGTAATAATAAATCAAATATATTTAACTAGTAACATAATTAAATATAATGATTATTGGCAAAATATTGTACAAGTGATATAATTAATTTATATCATAATAATTAAAAATAACATTTTTAATTATTGAACTTGAATATTACTGATTTAATTATATAAATATTGAAATTATATAAAATATCAGTAGCAACATTATTTTTGTAAAGATCAACACTTAAAATAATTAATCTGAAAATTTCAGAATTTAATTCCTAAAAATCGATTTATTATTAATTATTTAATAATAAACTGTTTTAATATTGTAAAAATTAGTTTTATAACTAAATTGACTAATTTCATATTTTTAATAAAAGCAACATTGATTAATAATCTTATAAAAATTATTGGAATGTTGAAAATATTAAAAATTAATTGATTAAAAAGAAATGCAGACCCCTGGGTTTGAACCTGGGTCTGTATTGTAACCAAACAGAGTCTTAACCACTGGGCTAAGCTTCTGTTTGTGTTTGGTTTAGAACTGCTACATTTATAACCAAACAGAAACTGGTCATCTTCTCTAATTGGAGTCAAACAGAAAGTCAACTCTTTCAATTCTACGGGAAAACTGTGTTATATTCAAATTAACTTTGGAGAAACATTGTATAAGCATAAAAGAATTAATTGAAACAATAAAAACGAACCAGTATTGAAAGGATGATCGGATTGAAAACTTCCGGCGAAAAAGTGAGTATTCCGGCGAGTTGCAGGTTTTAATCCGACGATTTCGGGTGTTTAAGTGTTTGTAAATGGTGTGGAATGTTGCTAGGAATGTAGGGAACTTAAATACATGAAGTTTAGATCTCAGATTCAACAAAACTTAGTGGATTTGATCTACTTTAAATTCTTTTTTTTTTTAATAAAAAGTTCCGATTCATAGTGGTTATAGCACGAATTTGTGTCGTTTGAATGATTGGAACGAGTTGGGATAGGTTGGGTATCATGTGGGTAGCTTTACAGGTCGAAATAATGGATTAAAAATCGTTTTTGGTGATTTTTTTTGTTCAAACCGCGACCTGCAGTGCTGGGTTTATAATTCAGCTCGAAATTAAAATTAACATAAATATAATGCAAACTTAAAACAAACACATGTGAGCTGGTAGACCAGCTGGTTGTTGCTCTTGTTTGTGGGCGGAGGGACGCGAGTTCGAATCCCATATGCGACCGGTCCAACTCCATTTTTTTATTAATTTTGAAACATTTACACTTTGGCCCCTCAAGTTTCATTTTTTACAAAAACAGTCCCTCAAGTTACAGAAATTTATAAAATCAGCCCCTGAACTTTCGAAAAATATATTTTTTTATTAATTTTGAAACATTTACACTTTGGCCCCTCAAGTTTCATTTTTTACAAAAACAATCCCTCAAGTTACAGAAATTTACAAAATCAGCCCCTGAACTTTCGAAAAATATTTAAAACAGACCCTGAAGTTTCGAAAATATGCAACTGTGGTCCCTGAAGTTTCCGAAAATGTCATAAATGGTCCCTGTAATAGTCAGTTAGTTAAACTAACTGGGTTAGGTTTTAAAGAAGGATTTATTATATGAGGACTAACTCAATTAACATAATTCAGTTAAAATGAGTTTCTAAAAGTTAGTTTTAGTCCATAGAGTTTAAGTTTCAAGAATGACCCAATGAACCTTGTACTTTTAAAACAAAATAAACTATATTTATTTCTTTTTATAAGTGAGTTTCAATAATGACCAAAAGGACCCTAAACTTGTAGTTTTCAATAATTGCGCTTTTAACCCTTGTATTTCTAAAGTTTCAAAGAATGACAAGTAGGTCCTTTAGATTGTAGTTTCACAAAATGTCACAATAGGCCCTTATAGTTTATGTAACCTTGTTTAATAGCATAAAACTCAACAAATTTGCAATTGTTTCACGTGTTTGTATTGGTATAAGCATGTATAAGCACAAAGCAAGTATGTTCAAATAATTTTTATTCCAAATACGGTATTTGTTACAATGAAAGTCAAACAAATACGAGTGTGAAAACCAAGGTGGTCACAGTCTCCCCTACTTTAGGAAATTTTGTCCCGAAATTTTATTTAGAGGAATCTTGTGAAAACAAATGCGGATATTTCGCCTTCATCTGGTCCTTACGTTCCCAAGTAAACTCGGGGCCACGTTTGGATTCCCAGCGAACTTTGACCAAATGAATCCGTTTGTTCTTCAACTATTTGTATGTACGTTCCACTATCTCCACAGGTTTCTCGACAAAGTGCATCGTTTCGTCGATTTGAATCTCGTCGAGAGGAATGTGAAGATCACCATCAGCTAAACACTTTCGCAAATTGGACACGTGAAAAGTCGGATGAACATTTCCAAGCTCTGGAGGTAGTTCTAGTCGATAGGCAACCTTTCCAATTCTTTCAACAATCTTAAATGGTCCAACATATCGTGGTGCAAGTTTTCCTTTCTTTCCAAATCTCACCACTCCCTTCGAAGGTAAAACCTTGAGTAGGACACGGTCTCCGATTTGAAATTCCATGGGCTTGCGTCCCAAATCTGCATAAATCTTTTGACGGCTTCTAGCGGTCACAAGATTATCGCGGATTTTCTTGATTTTGTCCGTTGTTTCCAGAATGAGCTCAGGTCCAGTAAGCTGAGCTTCACCGATCTCATTCCAACAGACGGGTGAACGACATTTTCGACCGTAGAGAGCTTCGAATGGTGCCATCTTAATGCTAGCATGATAACTATTATTGTATGAGAACTCGATCAATGGAAGATGAGAATCCCAATTACCACCAAAGTCTATCACGCATGCTCTAAGCATATCCTCCAAAGTTTAAATCGTCCTCTCAGATTGACCATCTGTTTGGGGATGATAAGCAGTGCTTAGATTTAGTTGGGACCCCAAAGCAGATTGCATGGTCTTCCAAAAATGAGACGAAACCCGAGCATTACGATCGGAAATGATATCTAAAGGAACACCATGTCGTGATACAATCTCGTCTACATAGATCTTGGCAAGCTTTTCAGCACAGAAATCCTCACGGATTGGTAAGAAGTGAGCAGATTTCGTTAAACGATCAACTACGACCCAAATAGCATCATGACCTTTAGACGTGCGCGGTAATTTAGTGATGAGATCCATTGCAATGTTCTCCCACTTCCAAACCGGTATCTCTGGTTGTACAAGCAAACCAGAAGGTCGTTGATGTTCAGCCTTGACTTTGAGACAAGTTAGGCATTTTGATACATACAAGGCAACATCCTTCTTCATACCAGGCCACCAGAACTTAGTACAAAGATCCTTGTACATTTTATCAGCACCAGGATGGATAGAATATCGAGACTTGTGAGATTCATCCATTACTAAGGTGCGAAGATCATCCTGATTCGGAATCCACAAACGATTCTCAAAATAGAGTAAACCATCGTCTTTCCTTTCGAGTTTAAGCTCAAGTTGAAGCGGTAGCTCATATTTCAATAAGTCATTGATCACACAATATCGTTGAGTTTGAAGAACACGAGATTGAATATCAGATAGAGTTCGAACAGAATGAAGCTTGACTCTTTCCTTTCGACTAAGCGCATCTGCTACGACATTCGCCTTACCAGGATGGTAGCGGATATCGCAATCATAATCGTTTAAGAGTTCAACCCAACGTTGTTGCCTCATGTTCAGCTCCTTCTGATTGAGAATATGCTGGAGACTTTTGTGGTCTGTGAAAACCACACACTTCGTTCCATAGAGGTAGTGTCTCCAGATTTTAAGCGCAAAAACTACAGCTCCTAACTCAAGATCATGAGTCATATAGTTCTTCTCGTGAATTTTCAACTGTCTAGACGCATAAGCTATGACTTTACCTCGTTGCATAAGAACGCAACCAAGTCCTAGATTCGACGCGTCACAATAGACAACAAAATCATCGTTTCCCTCAGGTAGAGATAAAACAGGAGCATCACAGAGCTTTCGTTTCAGCGTTTGGAACGCTTCTTCTTGCTTAGGTCCCCACTCAAAATGTTTATTCTTCTGAGTCAAAGCAGTGAGTGGAACCGCGATCTTCGAGAAATTAGAAATAAATCGTCGATAATAACCAGCAAGACCAAGAAAAGAACGAACTTCTGTAGGTGTCGTCGGTGTATTCTAATCCTTAATTGCAACAATCTTGGATGGATCTACGTGAATACCCTGCTCATTGACAATATGACCCAAGAACTGAACTTCTTTAAGCCAGAAGTCACACTTGGAGAATTTAGCAAAAAGTTGTTCCTTCTTTAGAAGTTCCAATGTCAAACGAAGGTGTTGCTTGTGATCGGCTCGAGACTTTGAATAAATGAGAATATCGTCGATGAACACAATGATGAACTTATCTAAATAAGGTTTACAAACCCTATTCATTAAGTCCATGAAGATTGCTGGGGCATTTGTCAAACCAAAAGGCATGACAGTGAACTCATAATGCCCATATCTTGTACGGAAAGCAGTTTTGGGAATATCTTCCTCGAGAACAGGAAGTTGATGATACCTAGATCGCAGATCGATCTTGGAAAAGCATGAAGCACCTTGTAGCTGGTCGAAGAGATCATCAATTCTAGGTAGGGGATATCGATTCTTGATGGTAAGCTTATTAAGCTCACGATAATCGATACACATTCGAAAAGATCCATCCTTCTTTTTCACAAAGAGAACAGGAGCTCCCCAAGGCGAATAGCTCGGACGGATGAATCCTTTATCAGATAACTCTTGAAGCTGTTTTGATAACTCTTGCATCTCTGACGGTGCAAGACGATAAGGTGCTTTCGCAACTGGGTTGGCATTGGGTACAAGGTCAATATGAAACTCGACTTGACGAACTGGAGGCAAACCAGGCAGTTCATCAGGAAACACCTCTGGATAATTCCGAACAATCGGAATATCCTGAACACTCTTGCTCTTACCTTTCTCCTCGGTGACATGTGCCAGGAAAGCAACATATCCTTTTCGTAAATATCTTTGGGCCTTTGTACATGACATAAGCTTCAATCCGCCAGATGGTTTTTCGCCACGAACTTCCAGAACATCGCCAGACGGAAGAGGAATACGAACAATCTTATCAAAACAAACCACCTCAGCATGATGTTTGGTTAACCAATCCATCCCCACGATAATATCGAAACTCCCAAGTTGCAACGGTGTGAGGTCAATGGGAAAAAGATGGTTATCAAGGTTTAACCGACAATCACGAATAACAGAATCGAGAACGAGAGGTTTACCAGTAGCAACTTCGACAGATAAGGGTTTCCTCAGTTTAGTTCTAGGTATCGCAAGCAAAGGTTCAAAAGATAATGAAACAAAACTTCTATCGGCGCCAGAATCAAAAAGAATATATGTAGGTCGATTGTTAACAAGAAACGTACCATTAACCACCTCGTTGTCAGCCCTTGCTTCGTTAGCATTCAGATTGTACGCTCGCCCACGAGCGGGATTCGCATTCGCATTGACATTGACATTCACGTTTGGATTTACATTTGCATTTGCCAACCTCGGACAGTTGTTGCGGTAGTGACCAAGCTCTCCACAATTGAAACATGTACCCGGTGGGAATCTAGCAGCATTCCCCTGAACTGGAGCTTGATTCCGAACAATCTGATTCTGACCCGAACGACAGACGTTGGCCAGATGCCCAAGCTTACCACACGTTGTGCATTGCCTACAAGCTTGTTGTGCAACATGATGACCATTGCAGCGAGCACAATGAGGTGCGGTACCAGCATACGCTTTCTTCGCAGGAGGTTGAACTGGTGGGTTCAGAGCAGTTTGTGCAGTTACTGCAAAATTCTGGGAACCCTTTCGCTTTCTCGACTTCTTCGATGACTCACCCTCTTTACCGTTACCTTTATTCTTGTCCTTCCCAGAATCAGTCGCCTTCTTTTTATCACCATTGCGGGTGAGTTTACCCTTCCTGACTTGAGACTCAGTCAGGGTAGCAGACAACTCGATTGCTTGGCGAAGGGTGGTAGGATTAATACAGGTCACTATATCCAGAATAGAATCGGGTAGACCATCGATATACCTCTCTATCGCTTTCTCCAACGGGGTAACCATAGTAGGACACAAAAGACTGAGCTCCTCAAATCGATCCGTATACGCACGGTGTTCTCCCCCGTCTTGTTTCAGATCGTCAAACTCTCGTTCCAAAGCTCGAATTTCGTGACGGGGACAGAACTCTCTCATCATGAGAGCTCGAAGTTCTTCCCATGTTTGTGCCAACGCCACTTCGGCACCCCTGTCACGCATCACTCCGTTCCACCACGTAAGAGCACGCTTCTCAAACACACTCGAAGCAAATTCAACCTTACGCCCATTCGGACATTGCACTTGTCTGAATGTGTTCTCGATACTCTTGAACCATTGAAGGAGTGCAGTTGCTCCTTGCGACCCAGAAAACTTTAGCGGCTTAGCAGAATTGAAATTCTTGAAATTACACGGTGCATTATTGTTGTTGTTATTATTGTTGTTGTTGTTATTATTGTTGTTGTTGTATATCTCGTGAACTTGGGTCACAACATCGGGAAGCACAGCAGCCACTTGCTGAGTGACCAGGGCTGGGATTTCTTCAATAGTAAAAGATTGTGCTTCACGTCGAGGAGACATTGTCTAACAAGGAAACAGGAGAATCGAGTGAGATTGAAAATTAGGAAAAACAAAAGAGGTATCGACAAAACACAAGGAAGGCGATCATTTGTTTGTTACCTCGAACAAACAAATGACACGCAGTGACTAATCAAAGTAATGAATCAAAATAATGTATCGCGAAGACATGCTCGCCTATAAGTGAACACTCACCCCAAGAGTTCCCAGGTAAGAGTGACTGGTCCGATTATGTGGATTTGTACGAACACTCTAGCCTTAGACAGAAAACTCAGGGTACAGGCATTCACTCTTCCAGTTTGCACGTGTTCACATTATTTAAACCCAAACTCTGACGAGATTTTGAAAACTCAAAAGGAACTAAGCCAAAAATGAGTCAAACTGAAAGGGTTCAAAACCTTACAACAAAGGGTTCAAAACCTAGTAATCAATCATCCTAGAACGGATGATTAATTTTCGAAGCAGATTCGGATTTTGTTTTTTTTTTAATTCTAAACACAAATCAACTTGCGTTGGGGTCCTAGAAAGTTATAGTCTAGGTCAAAATTTTACTAATAACCTAATTCCCTATAACCATTGGCTCTGATACCAACTTTTCTGTCACACCCCGACCACGTAAAACAACAAATCGTGGCGGAAACGTCGGGGAGTGTTGTAACAGAATTATTGTTTCAAACCATGGATACAAGAGTTTCGTTTTATTGAATATTAAACATTGTCTTAAAGTTAAACAAGCAATTCAAACATAGTTTATCATCGTTATTAAATCACTAAGGCCTCGTCCGGTCCTAAATGAGCATGCATCCTATTCGTAATCAACATTAAGCAACATCACCTGAAACATATGTAAAAACAAAGTCAGCAAAGAAATTTTGGCAAGTACATAGTTTTTGTGTAAGTATCGTATTCATGGCTCGTTTGTATGTTGAAACAACTTGTACAACTTCGTTAATTGATATTAGAAAACCTTGTTTTGTAAATGTTTGTACTGTAAATGAATAACCAAGCCAAAATAGGTTGGTCATAATTTATAAACCTCGATGACATGAATCTTAACCCAAAACAATTGTTTATGTAAACTAAATCATAAATCGTTCTTGTAATAAAACTCGTATGGTTTATATAGTTTCGTAAACATTGTTGTGTAATATTGTTTAACTCGTTCTCGTTATAGAACATCGTTCATTCGTTTAAATCGTTCAAATCGTTCCAAATCGTTCAATTCATTCACTCGTTTAAATCGTTCTCGTTTTAATTGTGAAAACTACTTTTGGTCGTCTTGCTAATAACATTCAAACCTTCGTGACTCGTTCATCGTTCAACTCGTTCTTGCATTAACAATCCTCCAAAGGGTAAGTTAACAATCATCAGATTCAGTCGTTACCCACTTAACCCACACATAACCATGGGTCTAGTTGATAACGGGATTTGTCGGATCCTATGGTACCATAACCTAATACTGGTCGGTTTGGCCGAAATTAATAAATGTCATTCGTTATGTAATTACAGCCAACAAGCTCGTTCACATTATCGAAATCGTTATTAGTTTAGTATAAACCATCTCAATCGTTTTGAAACCATTTTTTTTAATAAAAAGTTCCGATTCATAGTGGTTATAGCACGAATTTGTGTCGTTTGAAAGATTGGAACGAGTTGGGATAGGTTGGGTATCATGTGGGTAGCTTTACAGGTCGAAATAATGTATTAAAAATCGTTTTTGATGATTTTTTTTGTTCAAACCGCGACCTGCAGTGCTGGGTTTATAATTAAGCTCGAAATTAAAATTAACATAAATATAATGCAAACTTAAATCAAACACATGTGAGCTGGTAGACCAGCTGGTTGTTGCGCTTGTTTGTGGGCGGAGGGACGCGAGTTCGAATCCCATATGCGACCGGTCTAACTCCATTTTTTTATTAATTTTGAAACATTTACACTTTGGCCCCTCAAGTTTCATTTTTTACAAAAACAGTCCCTCAAGTTATAGAAATTTACAAAATCAGCCCCTAAACTTTCGAAAAATATTCAAAACAGACCCTGAAGTTTCGAAAATATGCAACTGTGGTCCCTGAAGTTTCCAAAAATGTCATAAATGGTCCCTGTATTAGTCAGTTAGTTAAACTAACTGGGTTAGGTTTTAAAGAAGGATTTATTATATGAGGACTAACTCAGTTAACATAATTCAGTTAAAATGAG
Source organism: Helianthus tuberosus (assembly GCA_030545235.1). Lineage (NCBI taxonomy): Eukaryota > Viridiplantae > Streptophyta > Magnoliopsida > Asterales > Asteraceae > Helianthus > Helianthus tuberosus. Next base: position 35,118,142 of record CM060357.1, on the reverse strand, counting down.
TTTCTAAAAGTCAGTTTTAGTCCCTAGAGTTTAAGTTTCAAGAATGACCCAATAAACCTTGTACTTTTAAAACAAAATAAACTGTATTTATTTCTTTTTATAAGTGAGTTTCAATAATGACCAAAAGGACCCTAAACTTGTAGTTTTCAATAATTGCGCTTTTAACCCTTGTATTTCTAAAGTTTCAAAGAATGACAAGTAGTTCCTTTAGATTGTAGTTTCACAAAATGTCACAATAGGCCCTTATAGTTTATGTAACCTTGTTTAATAGCATAAAACTCAACAAATTTGCAATTGTTTCACGTGTTTGTATTGGTATAAGCATGTATAAGCACAAAGCAAGTATGTTTAAATAATTTTTATTCCAAATACGGTATTTGTTACAATGAAAGTCAAACAAATACGAGTGTGAAAACCAAGGTGGTCACAATGCTGCTACTCGGCCTGTTAACCGTTGAACATCCTTCATATTTGAAGGTGATTTTATATCCAGGATAGTTTTAATATGCTCCGGGCTTGCCTCTATCCCCCTTTTGGTCACCGTATATCCTAGAGACTTTCCTGCCCCCACTCCGAAATGGCACTTAGCAGGATTCAGTTTCATGTTATATTTATCCAGGATATCAAACGCTCCCTTAATATCCTGGAGGTGATCCTCAGCCTTTTTAGATTTCACCACCATATCGTCAATATATACCTCCATGGTGTCCCCCAGCTTGTCTTTAAACATCATGTTTACCAACCTCTGGTATGTTGCACCTGCATTTTTCAAACCAAAGGGCATAGCAGTATAACAATAAATACCTGTGGGTGTCATGAAAACAGTATCCTCCTGATCAGGGGGTTCCATTTGGATTTGCTGAAATCTTGAAGAGGTATCCATGAAGGTTAACATCTAGTGGCCGGCGGTAGCATCTACCAATGAATCGATATGAGGTAGAGGAAACGGGTCTTTGGGACAGGCTTTGTTTAAGTATGTGTAATCTACACAAACTCTCCATGTCCCATTTTTCTTTTGTACCACGACTACATTCGCAAGCCATTTAGGAAACTTCACTTCTCTAATCATCTTGCTCCTTAGTAGTCTTTCAACTTCCTCTTGGATGATCACATTTCGCTCCGGAGCAAATTTCCTTCTCTTTTGTTGGACCGGCTTGAATGACCTGTCAATACCGAGCTTATGTGTTATAATATCCTTGGAAATACCTGTCATATCCTCGTGCTTCCATGCGAATGTTGACATCCTGCATTTCAAAAAACTAGTCAATTGATTTTCAATATCCTGTGGGATATTGGTTCCTACGAGCACCGAGATATCCGGATTATCCTGATCCAGGATTATTTTCTTTACATCCTGCTCTGAAGCCTCCACAATATCCTGGGTCCGCATCTTTAATTGCTATGCTGCATTAGGCTTGACTGAGGATTTCATTGAGGATGGGTAACATTCCTTCGCCTCCTGCTGATCACTATCAACCTTGACAACCCCCAAGGGGTAGGGATCTTGATGCACTGATGATAAGTCGATGGCACAGCCTTCATATCATGGATCCATGGCCTGCCTAGTATGATGTTGTAGCAGGATAGGGAGTCCATCACACAGAAACGTTGTATTGAGTTAACCCCTTCAACATATACTGGTAACTTTATCTCTCCCACTGTGTTCCTGGCCTCTCCACTGAACCCAACAAGCACGGTGGATTTTGAAGTAATATCCATTGGAGATACATTCATTTTTTTCAAAGTTTCTAGTTGGATTATGTTGACGGAGCTGCCATTATCCACCAATATCCTGCGTACAAAATGGTTAGCAACATATAACGTTATTACTAGAGCATCATGGTGAGGATCCTGGACAGTATCCCTGTCATCACTGTCGAAAGTGATCACTTTATCAGTTGTGAGGGTAGTCATCCTGGCTGGTTTATCTCCCCTTTCAGTCTTAGCCTCCTTTGCATGTCTCTTGGCCGCAGAATACGAAGTCCCACAAATGTCGGATCCTCCTGAAATAAAGTTAATTATTTTAGCATCTGCTGGGGGTGATGCTGCTCGTTCAGGATCCTTCTCAGGATCCTGCCCTTTATTCTTCTTTCTTCCCAGCAGATCCTTCAGATATCCCTTGCTCAATAGGTAGCTTATTTCTTTGCTTAGAGCAATGCAATCCTCAGTTACATGTCTGAAATCTTCATGGAAGGCACACCATTTGGATTTATCCTTCCAATCAGCTTTTTGTTGATTCTTTCGAGACCACCTAGCTTTGTCTCCTAAACCCTGCATAGCATACATTAACTCAGGTATGTTAACAGAAAAGCAATATTCAGATAATCAGGATATTCTTCAGGATCCTCGTCTTCAACAGCATTCACTTTCTTGTAGTCATTTCTGCCATATGGCTTAGAGCGATATGGTTTATACGAGGATTCTGATTTCCTGTTGGTTGATTCATAGGTTGAGGTAGAATTCATCCTCTCTTGCATCTTTTTGTCATCTTCCAAGCGAATATATCTCAAGGCCCTGTTACGAGCTTCGTCAAGATTCCTGCAGGGATTCATTACAAGATCCTGATAAAACTGAGATCTTTTTGTAATCCCATCTTAAAAGCCTGCACAGCTGTTGCAACATCAAGATGTGGGATATCCAAGGATTCCCGGCTAAACTTGTTCACATAATCCCTCAAGGATTCCTGAGGTCCTTGAGTTATCCTGTAAAGATCACTGGTTAGTTTCTCAAAACTCTGGCTGCAAGAAAACTGACTATTAAATAAATTAACCAAATGAGCAAACGAAGTAATTGAGTGAGGAGGAACATTTAACAACCATTTTAAGGCTAATCCTGTCAAGGTAGAACCAAAACCCTTGCAGAGACATGCTTCCTTGAGATCTGGAGGGATAGGGTTGATCTCCATCCTTTCCCTATACTGGGCGATATGCTCTTCAGGATCCGTGGTTCCGTCATAGAGTTTCATGTTGGGGGTTTGAAATCTTTTCAGGATTTCAGCATCACAGATAGGATGCGCAAACCGGGATATCCTGTGACTGTCTTGGGATACTTCTGGAATCGGCTGGACCACTCCAGGCACACTGGATATCATGTCTTTCAGCTTTTGAAGCTCCCTAGTAAATATTGACGCCATACCTGCATCCTGCAAAGATCCAACACCATTAGTAGCAAGAGTGTTATTATTATTAGATACATTACCAGTCTGGGGATTCTGGCCATATCCTGAAGCATATCATGAGCTTCTCACGGTTGATACTCTTATTGAAGAGGGTATCTCAGGAGTATGATTTTGGGAATGGCTTGGCACGATATTCCCCCGGTTATCTTCAGTATAAACTGCAGAACTGAAGTTCAAAGCCCTGGGTTGCAAGGGAATAACAGTTTCTTCCGCAAGCCTACTTGGGCCGGATTTCAAGAGTTGTATCTCTCTCATCAGCATCCGATTAGTTTCCTGCTGCTGCCTCTTCTGTTCCTGTACACTACCAAACAAATTCAAAATTTCGTCATTAGAAGCCAAAACAGGACCAGATCCCTGGGCACTGGGAGCGGGAATAACATCCCGAGCCACATGACTTTCAGCTCCTTGTGAAGAGGCTTGCATTCTTGGAGGAGGAGGTGGAAGCACCGAACCAATTGTTACAGAGGTTGTAGCAGATATGGTGGAAGAGCTCATGTTTGATCTCGAGGCCATTGAAAACAATGTAGCAAAAAGTTTTGACAATAGAAAACCGAGTAATGATTTTACTAAAGTTTTTAGTAAAAATAGCACCACTTCCCCCACGGTGGGCGCCAAATTGTTTTGGTCAAAAATTACCGAAGCAATTAAGTGATCAAATTAGTTAAGTGAGGTAGTGTGCTAGAAACGAGTGTCGAAAATATGTTAATAAAATTATTTGCAAAAACAGTTTCAGGATACGGCTCAGGATATAGAGCTGTATCTATGATCAAACAATGAGCAAAAATGTAAAGGGTGACACGAGATGTACGAGGAAAGCCCTTGATCAATCTAGATCGCCGGCACAAAACCTCGGGAGCTGAAAATCGCAGCTGCCTTGTTCTTCTATTACTTCAAATATCAGGATACAGTGCAGGATGTGATGCGGATCAATTAGGTGTTACAAGGTAATTCGAGTACAAGTGTTTGTGTGTAGTGTTTGCTAGAAGCTAGAGAGCAAAGTGTGCGAAAGAGAGTGTGTGAAAAATTGCGTGCCTTAATCTGATCCGCCCCAACTATTTATAGTAAAAGAAATTCAGCAAACTATCCTATTAAACCGGGATTCGGCGGATATTCCCTACTTGAACCTTGTAGACCTGGTCCTTCGGGTTCAACGTCTCTCATGTAAATGGTTTGCCCGAGTCTTAAGGAGAAGAGGTCCATTCGACCGTTAGTGACCCACAGCTTCTAACCTGCACATGGTTAATTTAGTTAATACCAGGATATCGCACCAGGATGTTACCAATATCCTGATCCGGTATCCTGATCACAAGTAAACAATCAAAAGCAGAATATTAGTCAGGATATATATATATATGCTCAGAAAATGACCCATAACAATACCCACTAAAATAGCGAAGTTCAACCTCGATGTAAGTATCATAACCCCCGGTTATGTATTAGATACGCTACCCGATTGATCTAGTGTTCCGTAACGGCTGTTGAGGCTCTGCCCGACGTAGTCATTGGAGTTCTATCTCGGGGAGGGTATAACTAATGTAAAATTGGGTTATTATACTAACGCGTGTGCATTATTTATAATTTATAGATTATAACCAGGAAGCCACAGGAAATTACCTAAGATATCAATGTGAGTAATCCTCCTTTTTGCAAACTGTTTTACAAAACCTCAATGTTTTAAATTATATTTCATAGTGATTGAGTATTTGTAATTCTACAATTATCGTCGGTATGTTGGGGTTTTGTATACAAAATTTGTTACTACACTGTGAGTAGTAACATGACCACAAGTCGGGTTGACGGTACCGTGGGTGGGAATTAAAGTAGAAAAATTAACAGATGTAATTGTGACATCGCCCTCAATGCTGTAAACTGATAAAACCTGTTTTGATTAAATTGGGATTCACTCACCAATATTTCCCACTGACAAAATGTTTTTAAACGCGTTTCAGGTAACAATATGTGAAAGCCAAATAGAAGCCAGCTGGACAGCACTGAAGGCTTGGAAAAGTGGCTATAAAAGTTACCACAGCTGCAGACCCAAATTTGGAACAACTTTTGACCCAGCTGAAATCCCTAGAGTTCCAGCACCCCATCCCCCAGACTATGACCCATGGTTTGACGACCACAGGGATTATCAAGAACTTTACCAAATAGAGGAACCCATGCAAAACCCAGTAGCACCCTATCCCAACCTGGACCCTCTAGATCCATATTGGGATAATGACCAGTATATCAGGGAAATCCTAGAGAACCCATAGCCACACGAAGAACCGATGCCCCAGTTTCCTGACCCGATACCAGCACCAGCCCCACCCATGAGTACTGAGAATGTGTAGGAACTTCGAACATTTGGTGAGGAGTTGTTAGATGAAAGTGAAAGGATAAGACAGATAGGTGAGAGGCTCGTTTGGAAATATGACGAGCGCAACATGCAATTTTGGATGAACCCTTATCAGTAATAGTAATAATAATAATAATATATACATATATGTTTGTAAGTTGAAAAAAAAATATATATAATATATATCCTCTAAAATAGATAATAGCTACGGATGCATACTAGCATTGTACTTTAGATTTCAGTTACAGTTTGTAATAGACGCATATATATATATATATATAATAGTAAAGGTCGCAATGTACGACGATTTTGATCAATGTGCTTGTTGTGTGATTGTTTGCATTAGATATTGTCCTGTGATATTAATACGTGGTAAATGTTTATAATTCAGATGGACAACGAAGTGAATCAAGAAAACCCGAATAACGACAATAATGAAAACCAAGTAGATAACAGTGCCATCCAACACATAGTGGCACAAGGGATTATAGACGTAATGCCATAAATTATCAAAACGGTTAAGGAAGCGGAAAATAATAAAAGTAATAGTGGAAGTAAAGGACCACCTACCGAACCCGATCACAGGGTAAACAATGGACCCTTACTTCAATTGCCAATCCCAAAAAGGAGAAGAATCATGTCTTATGGTTGTTCTTACAAGAAATTCTGGTCCTGTAAACCAATAGAATTCTCTGGCAATGAAGGAGCCATTGCAACCCTACGCTGGATAGAAAAGACTAAAGCAGTCTTAAAAATAAGCAAGTGCGCAGAAGAAGATAAAATCATGTTTGCTTCCAACTTATTTAAGAATGCAACTCTAGAATGGTGGAACACTATTCTCCAGTCTAGGGGAAGTGATAGAGTCTATAATATGGAATGGCATGAGTTTAAGAACATGGTGGAAAGAAAATTATGTCCTCCCAATAAAAAGGAATAGATAGCTAATAAATTCTTAAACCTTAGAATGACTGGAGTAGACAGCAAGGGTTACACTACTACATTCTTTGAATATGCTAGAATAGTGCCAACCCTAGCATCACCTGAACCAGTATTAATCTCCCATTACATCTGGGGATTAATTAGTGAAATTAGACATGTAGTCAAGGCAGCTAGACCACAAACCATAGAAGAAGCTGTAGAACTAGCAAATGCCTTGACTGATGAACTGGTACGTACACAAGAAGAAAACCAAAGAAAGAACCTAGCTCAAAAGCTTACCTAGGAATTTCGCTACGGTAATTCCAACCGTGGGAAAAACATAGGTTCTACCTCTACACCTTACTGTAAAGCCTGTAAGAAGAAGCATTCAGGAAGATGCTCCACCTACTGTAATTTCTACAAGATACCAGGACACAAAGAAGAAGATTGTAGAAAGAAACCAAGTAATGGGGTACGCTTCAATTGTGGAGAAAAAGGTCACATCAAGCCAAATTGTCCGAAACTAGCTCCGGCCATGAACAACAAAACTACTAAGAATGCTAGAGCATTTGTTCTGACAGCAGAAGAAGCCAAAATGATTCCGGACGTGATTGTCTGTACATTTTTAGTTAACGATGTTTTTGCAGAAGTATTATTTGACTCTGTTGCAAACCAAAGTTTTATTAATACTTCATTTTGCAAACTTCTCAATCAACCATTAACTAAACTTCAACAAGAATGTCTAGTAGAAACAGCAAACGGAGAATCCATTAAGATTACTGAAATCTTGCAGGGAGCAAGAATAGAATTTTTAAATCAAAAGTTTATTGCAAATCTTTACCCAATGAATCTGGCAGGATTTGATATTGTATTAGGAACGGTTTGGTTAATAGCCAATAAAGCCAGTATTCTATGTGATCAAAAGTTAATACAAGTAAATTCACCAAAAGGTGAAAAGATCACAATTAAAGTAGATAAGCCAATTAGATCCACGAAATTCATCTCTGTGATGAAAACATCAAGCTGTGCAAGAAAGGGTCACTAGTGTATATGATTTCCATAATCATTAACACTAAAGGAAAAGAATTGAAAGATATTCCTGTAGTATCCCAATTTTCAGACATATTTCCAGAAGAACTACCAGGACTACCGCCGGACAGAGAAGTCGAATTCAGAATTCATCTGCTACCAGGAACAGTACAAATTGCCAAAGCACCTTACCGTTTGGCACCCGCAGAAATGCAAGAACTGAAGAAACAATTGGATGAACTTCTGAAGAAAGGATTCATACAGCCTAGTTCATCACCATGGGGAGCACCGATCTTATTCGTCAAAAAGAAAGACGGGTCAATGTGTATGTGCATTGATTACCGAGAATTGAACAAAGTCACGATTAAAAATCGGTACCCATTACCGAGAATCGATGATTTATTTGATCAGTTACAATGAGCTCGATTCTTTTCTAAGATCGACTTACGCTCAGGATATCATCAATTAAAGGTACAGGAAGAGGACATTCCTAAGACCGCCTTTAGAACAAGGTGTGGCCATTATGAATTTACTGTCATGCCATTTGGTTTAACCAATGCCCCAGCCGCATTTATGGACATGATGAACCGAATATGTAAGCCATATTTGGATAAATTCATAATTGTCTTTATAGATGATATTCTCATTTACTCTAAAAGTAAAGAGGAACATGCAGTACACCTACATGCACTCCTAAGTTTATTAAGAAAAGAAAAGCTTTACGCTAAATTCTCGAAGTGTGAGTTTTGGTTAGAAGAAGTGCAGTTTCTTGGACATCTAGTTAATCATGAAGGAATTCATGTGGATCCCACAAAGATCGAGGCAATTACTAACTGGAAAACCCCTGAGTCGCACACAGAGGTTAAAAGTTTTCTAGGACTGGCCGGTTATTATAGACGGTTTATCCGAGATTTTTCTAGAATAGCCATTCCCTTAACTAAGCTAACCTGTAAATCTGTTAAGTTTGAATGGGGACCAAAACAAGAAGAAGCCTTTAGAATTCTTATGCAAAGATTAACCAACGCACCCATATTAGTGTTACCAGAAGGAACTGAAGACTTTGTAGTCTATTGTGGCGCTTCTAAATTAGGTTATGGATGTGTGCTGATGCAACGTCAAAAGGTTATAGCCTATGCGTCTAGACAACTTAAGAATCATGAAGAGAATTATACAACACATGATTTAGAGTTAGGAGCCATAATTTTTGCCCTTAAAATTTGGAGACATTACCTTTACGGTAGTAAGTTTACCATTTTCACCGATCATAAGAGTTTAAGATATGTTTTTGGGCAAAAGGAGTTAAATATGAGACAGAGACACTGGATGGAAATTCTCAGTGATTATGATTGTAATATCCAGTATCATACAGGAAAGGCTAATGTAGTAGCCGATGCTTTAAGTCAAAAGTATCATGAAAAGCCAAAAAGAGTGCGTTCTCTTAAATTAAATCTGCAGATAGATTTAAATGAACATATTAGGGAAGCACAAGAATCAGTAATCAAGAATGATACTGAAAAATTGAAAGGAATGATTAAAGAATTAGAACAAGGAATAGATGGAATTTGGAGATTCCATAAGGAAAGGATTTGGATACCTAAACGAGGAAACCTACGCCACCGAATTTTAGAAGAAGCCCATAAATCTAAGTATACGATACATCCTGGAAGTGATAAGATGTATCAAGAGTTAAGAAAGAATTTCTGGTGGATAGGAATGAAAAAAGGATATAGCAGCTTATGTTGCCAAGTTTCTAACATGTTCACAAGTTAAAGTTGAACATCAAAAACCCCCAGGTTTATTGCAACAATTAGAAATACCGATGTGGAAATGGGAATTGATAACATTGGAATTTGTTACCAAATTACCCAAGACACGAAAAGGTAATGATACAATCTGGGTGATTGTAGATAGATTAACTAAGTCTGCTCATTTCTTGCCAATGAAGGAAACCTTCAGTATGGAACAGTTAGCTAAGTTGTATGTAAACGAAATAGTTTCATTACATGGAATTCCTCTATCTATTGTTTCTGATAGAGATAGCCGTTTTACTTCTCATTTTTGGACAAGTTTCCAAAAAGCAATGGGAACCAAGCTAAATCTAAGCACCGCTTATCATCCTCAAACGGACGGACAAAGCGAAAGGACAATTCAGACAATGGAAGATATGCTTAGAGCTTGTGTAATTGATTTCGGAGGAAATTGGGACGATCATTTACCATTAATAGAATTTTCTTACAATAACAGCTATCATACTAGTATCAATGCTGCACCATTCGAAGCACTCTATGGACGAAAGTGCCGGACTCCTGTCTGTTGGGCAGAAATTGGAGAAAAACAACTATCCAGACCCGAGGTAGTACAAGAAACAACAGACAAAATTATTCAAGTCAAGGAAAGACTAAAAGCAGCACGCGATCGACAAAAGAGTTATGCTGATAATAGGCGAAAGCCATTGGAATTTCAAGTAGGAGACAAAATATTATTAAAAGTTTTTCCTTAGAAAGGAGTGGTAAGGTTCATTAAGAGAGGAAAGCTAAGCCCCATGTATGTTGGACCTTTTGAGATTATTAGAAGAATAAGACCAGTAGCTTATCAGCTACAACTGCCAGAGGTAATGGCAGGAATACATGATGTGTTTCATGTATGTAATCTCAAAAAGTGTTTAGCTGATGAATCACTAGTAGTACCTCTAAAAGACATAGAGGTAAATGAAAAGCTTAAATTTGTAGAAAAGCCTCTACAGATTGAAGAAAGAAAGATTAAGAATCTCAAACACAAGAGACTAGTTCTAGTCAAAGTAAGATGGGATTCCAAGAGAGGACCAGAATACACGTGGGAGCTTGGGACGCTATAGATGGCTCCGACGTGATATGCAGCCCCACTACGGAGGGCCTTATGAATTAAAAGACTCGTATACATATATACAAGTCGTATATATACACCTCGCCTAACAAAACCGACTCGTATACATACAAGCCATACATTATATACTATCCTAAAAGACAAAGTAGGTGGGTTTTCCACCGGTTTTGCCTCCTCATACTTTTACGATATTAAAATGTTAGCCCTGACTTTGGTACCTTCAAAGCATCTTCAAATGAACACAGTTGCGATGGAACGACAGAAGTGGTATGTGTACAAGCAACGGTTACAACGACTTGATTCGTCCTCAAATATTTACTACGGAGATCAAGGTTTGGTGTTGTGTCTGTCAGCTTTCACTCTCTCTTCTCTCCTACTGTCGTCTGAGCACCCAAGACCACCACTAACGTCATCACCTTCTCTGTGCATCTTCGTTGTGACCACCACGTTAACTACATGCCGGAAGCCGGCTCACCTGAAAGGCGCACTGGCTGAGTTTAACCTTAACTATTTCCGATCTACACGAGTCTACAACATGCATGATGAAGGATTGCTTGGTTGTGCCTCGCCGGAAATTTGATCGCAACTCCAAAACTTCACCCATTAACAGATCGGTTGTAGGTCTGGCGGGGCCATTGCTACGTTTTTAGAGAACCTAAGCGAACTATAAAGTGGGGGCCCTAATTTCTACGACAAACTCTCCTCCAATCCTGATGCCGTGAGTGATTACCCTTACTTTTTCGGCTAGTGATAGCCGATAGCCTAGAAATTGAAAGCAGGTTGATATGGGAAATGGGAACGATGATTGCGGCTGTATTTTAGGGCTTTAGGCCACTAAATAAAGATGATTAGGTTGACGGTGGTTGTATTGTAATAGCTGGAAATCAAGGCGAAATGGGCTTTGAAACATGGCCTTTTTTGCCAAACAATATTTATTTTGGACTCCTTCAATGAAAAAACCTGTTTAGTTTTGAAATAAACGTATTTATTTGGGCCTAATTTCTAAAAATTCAAAGGCCCTAATTTTTGGTGGCCCTAGGCCCATGCCTAGGTTACCAAACCTATGGAGCCGGCCCTAGGTCTGGACATCCCAAGTCCGATGACACAACACCGCCGCTTCCGGAGAAAAACGGGTGTGGTGGTTGTGACAACCGGTAATTAACGTCTTTTAATTACGCAATTAACGAATGTTTAGACAATAAAAAATAGTTTCTAAGCCACAAATTAACTTAATTAGGATCTTGGTATGCCTAGGAATGCTTATCGGACGTTACAGTACGCGTATGAGGATTTTCGGGAAACCTGCTGAGCGTTAAACGATAACGAACTGAAACCGTACGAAATACTGACAACGCCAACAAATACGAATTTTCTACGAATATTTTATATTTATGAATTTAATTTTTGCGAATTTATCGTGCTACCGTACATCGCAAACGCGAACGAGAAACGCGATTGCAGGAACGCATCGGCGACGAAACGGAAGCAACGGAGACGCGTATCACTTCAGAACTGAAACTTTACAATATATTTAGTTTCGTAATTAAATTTTAACAACCGTAGTTGAAACCAGATCGAAAAACGGAATTAAAACGGTCAACGCAGTATTTTATGCGATTTTTAGTTAATGCGACGAACGGACGCGTCAATAACGACTACCGACACCATTTTTCATAATTTTAAGTCTAAACTTTTAGTTTATGGAGCTACAGAGAGTTCAGTTTTGAAAACGGGTCTCGTAGGAATTACGGGCTACTTAACATGAGATTGGGCTTGTGGGCCTTGGGCCCAAGCCCGTTAGAGATTTAACCTAGTATATAATACTAAGTGTTAATGTCAAACCATATAATCTTTTTTTTTATGCAACCGCTACCCATCTCCTTCCTGTCAAAATTGTTCTCTGCACATACAAAACCACACGCATACAAAGATATGAGAACCTTATCCACTCCAATCCCCTTATTCTCACTATCAAAACACAGACAATATATACACATATATCTCTCGATCCCCCTTTCATCTCTGCAACTCAACAAAATCACACCCTCACACAACTCTCTCTCTCCCTGATCAATAAACACCGGCAACCGGAGCCGGGTTACGGGGAGCTCCGACGCCGTTCGAGCCGGCGAACACCCAACCCCCACATCATCCGACACCTCAAACACCTTATTCCCCCTTGTCTGTTTCGTCACCGGTTAGACCACCGATGGTGCGGCAGTGGTGTCGGCCACCATCTCCAGCGACAACCACACATCACGACCCCCCCTCTCGGCTACATGGTCCGAACGGTGAAACCGGCTCCACCGGCGATGTCGGAGATGATGACGCGGACTGATGTCGAAGTTGATGATGATGACGACGCTGATGATGAACCGGGTTAGATCTGGCCGGAATTGGCTCCAGCCGCTTCATTCCTGTTGACGACGATTATGTTTTTCGATGATTGCGATGATGTTGACGAGAAGATGCTGATGGTAGGGGGCGACGCCAGTGACGGCTGCACATGGTGGCAGCGCCGCCGCTCACATCGGCGGTGGTATCTTCTCCAGTCAAGTTCTCCCGTAAATCCTCGTTCCCTTTCATTTTTTGTTTCTACTGGAGACTAATGAAGTTGATGGATAGTTGTGTCGCTGATGATGATGATTTGATTTTTTATCTGTTTCGTGGGCACGGTTCAACACTTGGGTTCGGTTCAACACTTGGGTTCGGTTCAACATCAGGCTCGGATTTCGTGTCGGGCTCTGGTTCAGCAAGTTCAAGTATGTTTCGGGTCAAACCTGGTTGACTCGGTCAACACCTGAGTCAACTTGGGTCAACAGACGGTCAACTGTTAATCAACAGGTCAACAACAGGTCAACGCCAGTCAAACATCATCTCGGGTCAGTTTTGTGTATGCAGTTTAATTTTGGTTCGGTTTCGATTCACCTCAAGTTTGTTCGGTTCGACAGGTTCGGATTCAATTCCAAATGGGTCAGAAAGTCAACAAAAGTCAACTCTGGACAACCAGTCAACTGTCGGGTCAACTGGTCAAGCGCAAGACGCGGTAAAGTTAATGACGTGAAAATTAGTTTGGATTGATAGTTTATAGATTTTTAGTCTACGCGAAACCGAGCTCGACCGATACCGTTAGTGATTAACTACGTTCTATTTTTGTCGTATTTGATAAAATTTTAGTATATATTGGTTGAATTGATTGAATTATTGTTGAGTTTGACAAAATACGACAACTTTTATGGTTTTACATTTTTATAAATGTTTTCGGGGGTGGAAAGACATGCAAGTTTTGCAAAAGTAAATAAATTTTCGATAAGCGAAAACCCATATTTCTAAACCATGTTACGAATAAATTTCAAGGAACTGAAATGGTTTACGAATGATTCATACTAAATATACCGGTTTTACAAAACAAATGTGTATTCTCGAAACGTGCATGATTTTCATGATTAGGGACGGGATCGTCCTAGTTATAACAACGAGACTGGGTTGCTCTGCTTTTGAAGAATGGGACACCCAGTGATTTCAAGTCCCCCTTCTCTCTTAAATGTTTTCGGATTTATAACTCTCGGGGGTAAAACACTATCTCAATGGTATGGTTTAGCTAGGGAATGGAGTGTTAGATCATGTGAGCGAATAGTAATCTCTCTTAAGTGTCATTAATCTTGTATAAGACCGAGGGCAAAAGTGGTAGATCTATCGGGTGTAGCGAGCCCCACTCTTGGGTCCTTGTGTGGCCCATGTAGTGCTTTTGTTGTTCTAACCGGGTGGACTGGGGGAAATTCGCTAGGGTTGAGTGCTTCCTATGTCGCCGCATATATTAATGTCCTTGCTAAACATTAATGATCTGTTCATAGACGCTTACATACCAGCTTTTGATACTCAAATTTTCAAATGTTTTTAAGATTCATTTGAAGGAAACTTACAAATACATTGATTTACAAACTTTGGTAACGTTTTCAACTTATATACAAGTAAGAGGACGAGTTGGTCCTGCTTACAAAGACTCTTTTGGGCTCGGCCCATTCTCTCTCGTGCAATGCACAAAGACTCTCGTGGGCTAGACTCACAGTTTTCATATATCACGCTGAGAAAATGATTTTACTATATTTTCTCAACAACATTTAAACCGGTTATCAAAAAGATTTATTTTAAATCTTTTCAAAACAAACTATGAACTCGCTCAACTTTATGTTGACATTTTCGCATGTTCTTTCTCAGGTTGCATTTTCAAAACTATGGAACGGTTGGAATAGGAGAACCCATGGGAATTCGAGTACTTAGCGGCGTTCATTTATAGAAGTCTTAGCTTATTTGCTTCCGCTGTGCAATGAAGATACCGGTCCAGTCACGCCAGCTCTGATATTTCGGGGTGTGACAGATTGATATCAGAGCTATAGGTTACAGCGAATTAGGTTTTCTGTAGAGATACCTAGCCTCTAACCTCAGTTTTCTCTGGGGACTTAGATCATTAAGACATTAAATACATACCGAACACCTAAGACTCGAATATGGTCTCCAATCATTACCAAAAAATAATGAGTCAAAATTTTGTTTTCAAACATACGCTAACGTTGTGTTTTATACACGGTACACAAAATAAATACATGAAGTGCAAAAAACTCTGAGAGTTTAGTAAACATGCATATGGAACTTTTGGAAACTTATGTTGAAGTTCATTAAAGGTCATCACGTAGGAACCATGTCTGCTAACTCGGGCAAACGCCAATATTATGTCGTCTATGCTATTTTAGTTAACCTAGCAGGTAACCTACGCAAAACGATGCACAGGCGTGCAAAGTACACGAAACTCAATCTATACGTCAACGGAGATTGAAGTATGTCACACCCGACTATTGAGGCGAGGCCTTTGAAAAGACACGATGGCATAATTCAACGACGACGCTAGATTCCGTCAACAGGGGAACGATCGATCAGGATGCGACGATTTGTCACACGGTCCTGCAAACGACACAAATCACGCCAAGGAGAAGACGCATGTCTCCGCATTCCCCCTATCCCATTAACGACGAATACGCTATGTTCGACATTCCATGGTAATGTCACCTAACAACCGGTAATCACATGAAACCCAGGTAAAGTCCTTAAATTTCTTTTATTGAAATTCTGACTTTTGCATCTAGTGAGTAGATTTTCACATCTCTACTCCTCTTAATGGTTGTTGCATCACGAGTTCACGAAAACTTCTTTCATTATAAGCGAACACTCATTCGCTTCAATTCTTGAAAAGTTCATATGTTACACATGCATCGTTTGTTACGCATGTGGTTTCACTTCGAATGATCGTTTTCATCAAACTTTCAAATATCATTTCGCTATATCTAATTATTGCCTTGCGATTTGAATGACCTGCATTATTGTAAATGTTGACTTCTTGACACCGAGTCAACGCACTTTCTTAAAACTCCTCTTCCTTTTCAAGTTACATACATGGTTTATCTTTGTAACCATGCTGAAATTTCCTTGTCGATACGTGTATTTATTGTCGGATTGCGCTGAAATCAAGTTCGATTGTTTGAACTTGTCCATTACACATATTCAAATCAGGACCCCATATGATGTATTGAAAACATCATATTCAAATTCGTTTTAAGAAGCGTTTCATTTGTTCCGAGTCGTAGTAGACTTGTTTGGTCTACGACTCCATTAAGTTGTTTGTTGATTTTGACACCATGTGATGGTGTTTTCACTAATTTGAAGCTAGCGCTAATCTCATTTACACCTCTCATGCACGGATTTAATTATTTATTATTGATTTGCTTTAAATCCGCTTTGATTTATCGTATTACAGCAGTCCTAACACAATCGTCTGTTAAGATAATGGTACACAAATTCGTTGTATATTCCGGTGTACCTACCAATGGTTCTTTCATCATCGATCGAATGTTTTTCGATATTCATTGCTTCTTCATCTTCGATCGAAAACAATATTTCTTTAATGTTCCGTCTTCAATTGAAAATCCTTTCATGTTTGTTTAAAACAAACGTTCAGATTTACTTCGTTAAACCTTCAGTTGAATTAAAAAACGATGAACTTGTTTGATTACCGCTACTATTGAACTATTCCATTCACTACGACACCTTGTGGCGTCGGTATAAACTTGTAGCTTGGGCTAATCATGATTGAGCGTTTCATGCAAAACACGGTGATACTTGTTCGGTCACCACTATTATTGAATTATTTCAATCACTACGACACCTTGTGGGGTCGGTATAAACTTGTAGCTTGTGCTAATCATGATCAGCCATCTCATGCGAAACTATATATCCTTTTCGTTTGACACCTCATTTAAATAGTCTTAATGCAACTATGTATTAAGACGATGATACACCAGGTTCGGCTGTATTTCAATTCGGTGTACTCTTGCAACTCAACAATGACAACACGTTGATTTTATCTTATTCATTTATTGGTTCAATAGACAAATCATTTCATGATTCTATCCATTTGAGATTATTGATTCTAAGTTTCAACTATATAACAACCAACACAAGATTTCGTTGGTAGTAAATTCCGTGGTTTCAAAAATTGATTCGCAGTTTGTGAACGTTCATTTGGAATTCCATTGGTCGAATTTCCTCTTTTGTTGAACCCAGTAAACCTAGTCACATTGGTGATAGTATCATAACATCTCGTTCACTTGACATCGATTTCTGGAACAAACTCAGTTAAACCGTTAGGTTCCTATTGATGCAAGATGTTCTTGCAATCACGTATTCTGAACAAGTTTTGGTTCGATTACATGGTCGTTCACTTTGGTATTATTCGGACTTACCTAGGAACGTCATATCTCCAAGGAGATAACAAAGTCTAAATTTCGAGGACGAAATTTCTGCAACAGGGGGAGAATGTGACAACCGATAATTAACGGCTTTTAATTACGCAATTAACAAACATTTAGACGATAATAAATAGTGTTTAAGGCACAAATTAACTTAATTAGGCTCTTGGTATGCCTAGGAATGCTTATCGGACGTTACAGTACGCGTATGAGGATTTTCGGGAAACCTGCTGAGCGTTAAACGATAACGAACTGAAACCGTATGAAATACTGACAACGCCGACAAATATGAATTTTCTACGAATATTTTATATTTATGAATTTAATTTTTTCGAATTTATCGTGCTACCATGTAACACCCCGTAAAATCACGATCAATATAATGAAGACACGTGTCATGAACTTTAAATGTGTAATGAATTGAATATGAGGGACTAAAGTTGACAAAGATAGAAAGTATGTGTGTAAAAGGATTCAAAGTGTCAACATTGGATAATTATACCTTTCAAAAACCCTACACGATGTTTATACCCTTAAATGAATGAATTATGAATCATACGAAGCCGTTTGTGGAAGAAAGTGAAAGATTGCAAAACACAAGGGTTAAAAGTGTCAACATGTTTAATTTATACCTCTGAGTGACCTTTTAGCAAACCCGAAGCTTTGTAACGATTATTTATGCTCACGAGAATAAGTGATAAAAATTTCACAAGGTTTTGATGTCGTGTGAGAAAGTTATGCGAACATTCGTAAGTAAAGGGTTAAAAGCGTCAACGTTGAAATTTAAGACTTTTTGGGTGATCATAAAACTAACCGGGGACTTAAAAAAGTTTGTTTATGACTTGGAACCCTTAAAAGTCAAATTAGAGGGTTAAAAGTGCAAGAAATCATATTAAAACCACAATTCGAAGGACCAGGGACCTAAAGTGCAATTCCTGAAACTTTATAACCTGAGTCTGGGCCTCATACCGGCCGCGTAAGACCCTTGTGGTCACTTACGCGGGCCGCTCAAAACTGCCAGCGACAGAAAATCAGGACAGGTGCCTGTGCAGCCTGTTCCACCGCCTTTGAAGCCTTGTTTTACATACCAGGGGCTGTGCAAATGGGATTTCATGCAATAGGGACAGTTGTGATCATCTGGTAGCAACAATAGACTTGTTTGGCATGATCTTATGAGATTAAAATCCATATATATAGAACACCATTTGTAACATTTTGGGCACTTCACTTGGAATCATTCATAACTTATTTTATGGAGTCTCCTGGAGCTCAAGAGCATTCCCTAAGGGTCATTAGTCGTACATAGGACCTTTGTAAGCTTCCTTGACCTTTCTTAATTCAGTTTTATTAGTTTAATGGCCTAAAGTCAAACCCGTCGTAATTAAGGTTTGACTTAGTGATTAATCACTAATGGTCCAGTCAATTCTCGAATTAAATGTAGCTTTGAGTTGGTAATTATGTGGGTAAAAAACCCTTAAAAGGGCACCCTCTGATTCCCACTCTAACTAGGTCAATTGTCGGGTCAAAGTTAATTATAAAAAGTCAACAGAAAGCAAATTTTTGCATAAACACATAATTAACAACGTAGAAGCTATGGAACCTATTTTATCACTCATATAACTTGGTAATCAATGTAAGAACATGTCTAAACATGTTCAACCCGACAATTTTCAATTTAAGCTCGGTTCGGAACCGAAAGTCGCAAAAGTAGACTTTTGCTTTGACTTTCAGTTCTGACCCAATATAGCATATTTTAGAAATGCCTTAGAGCTCTATTAGGACCAGGTTATAAGTTAGTGTAACCCTCTGAGGTTATACAACTTGGTTCATTAGTTATTCAATTCATGTGCATGTTTCCGTTATATGCCTAAATGTTGACCATAATGCCCTTTTGACCTTAAAACGAGATTTTTGAAAATGTGAGAGGACAAAAAACTTTATTAATGATTTATAAATTTTTCCTAAAAATTTGGCATCAGTTTGAGGTCTAGATTAAGAGTTATGCTCAATAGCGTAATTAGAAAGTTTTTTATTAATTAAACGGCGTAATTAGCATAAAACCTATCTAAACCCAAATTTTGACACCAAACTTTTTACCCACTGATGTAATATAATATTTTGGGATTTTTGAAGATTTTTAATTATTTTTAAGCTGAGCATAACATAGGGCTCTTGCTATAATTCGGTAAATGTCGGTTATACCCTTTTCATGAATAAAATGAGTTTTACATAATATTTTGACACCAAACTTTTTGCTACTGATTTTATATAATAAATAAAACATTTTGAACTTTATAAACTAATCAAAAACTCAAATTTCCTATTTAAACCCGAAAATCGCTTAAAACCGACTTTTACGCGTTTTAAGCGCATAGTATGAGTTAAAACTATTTTTGGCATATGAAACTTAATAATTACTGATGTTTTAAGTAAAATTTTATAATTAAACAGTAAGCAAAAGTTTTGAACTCAGCATTCTAATTTTGACTTTTAAAGCTTGTGTGAAATTACCAAAATGCCCATACGGTGCATAGTTTGGTTATAAAAGATAAATTTCACATATATGCAATACCCTACTATTATGACTTATAAAAATAAATATTTTTATTGATTATATCAGACCTGAAACTCAGATTAGTATTTAAACTCTTTTATAACCTTTAAAATGACCAAAATACCCCTACGGGGCATAATTTGAGTTTAAATCCATTTTGGGCATAATGGAAGGTATCTTAATGATATCACAACATATTTAAGGCATGTTAACTTAGGAAACCTGTTCATGACTCATTTGGTTACCTGTTACGCATTATTCGCGTTTGGTGCGGTTTATGTAACTAGTTTGCATAAATTAGCCGAAACGGGTCAAACCTTATCGTTTTTATCTCAAAATCCAGAATGTTTTTAGTTTACCCATATTATTCAAGTATACAAACTTGTCGGGTCTAAACCACACTCTAATCCGGTCATCGCTTAATCGTGCGTTTTGAACCGTATATCTTCCTTTAAAACTAACCGGTCTAAGTTTAAACTTAATTAAGACCCGTTAGGAATCTAATAGGTTATTAAAACCTTTGTTCCAGATTAGGAGACCAGTAAAAGATACTTGCACTCGCTGATTGTGATATATACTTGCTCAGGTAAATACTTTTAACTTATTTTCCCTTATACGGAATTGGGGTACGGTATATAAAATACCGCTTGGTCGGGCATTGAATTTTTAATCATATGAAAGTTAATTTATTGAGATGACCCGTTTAAACTATTTTCTTTGCTTAAAGCCTTTGGGGGTTAATGACCATGTCCCGGATATCCTTGGCATCATTCATTGAAATGGCCACGACCTAAGCACGGGGTGTAGGCACACACCTGCCAGTGCATATATATATATAAAAGGTATAACCGGCGGTTTGAGAATAACTCGCCGCAGGATTATATCATGTGGTGTGTCTATTAATCTTTAACCCGGTATTCAGCCCGGGCTACTGAACGTATAACGAACATGTAATTCTTTTACAAGTTTATATATAAATAATTATCCCAAGTTATAAAAGATTATTTTGTGCCATGTGCATTCAAATCAATTTTCTTAAAAATTTTCAAAATGAGTCGGTTAATTGTATTTACCAGTGTAAACTGACGTATTTTCCAAAAAGGCTAAGTGCAGGTACTAAACGGAATAGGCTGGCTACTCCTAGCATCAATAAAGAGTCTTGCAAGCTTAGATGTTAATAAATCTGTTGAACAATGATCTTTTGAACTTTGATCCGCCTATGGATCCTTACAACCGTTTTGTAATACACTTGATATTACTTTTTATTCGGTTTGTAATGATTTTATCTTTCGACTTCCGGTGTGTATTAAACTGTGATAATATAAATTGTCTATGATATCAACTATGTCACAATACTCCCCATCGGTAATACGTGGAAATATCGGAGTATGACAGGTTGGTATCAGAGCCAACGTTGAGTGAATTAAACACTATCCTTTTGTGTTTAATCTCAATGACACAGTTTGCACATTCCTCGACTTTCGAGTCTAGACAAAGAACTTAGGACTAATTCTGACTTATTTTGTTTTGTCCTTTATTATTTCTTTTGTTGTTTCTGTTGTTTGTTTTGACATGGCCTACAAGAATGCCGCCCAGAATTCGAGGAAGAGGTAGAGGCAAGGGGCCACTCATCGCCCCCAACGATCACGAGGCCGGGCCTTCACACTGGCAAACTCCATCAGACTCTTTAAGCAGAAGTCCTCAAGAAGACTGGAGGACCCATTTAGAACCCGCGAGGCGTTCAGTCTCGCTGAGCTCCTCACCTTCTTACCTCAACTCTTTCGGGCCTCAATCGGAGAATGATCCCCACAACTCACACCATTCCTTCAACAACCCAACACCCTACTTTCAAATCCGGTTCAACCCGGCAAACCAAATTGAAGAGCCAATGGGTTATAACCCGTTGGGACCGGAGGACCATTTCTCCATGGACATGGACGAGGATCTGGAACCTGCCCAACCGCCAACCAAAACGCCTACTCACCCCATCGAGATTTCGGATGGGTCACCCTTTCTTGGATCACCTTATAGTGGTCCCGACAGCTACGAGGCGAGGTTTAACCAATACGACTGGGTGTTTACTCCCAGTTACCACTCGTCACAGCAGCAGCAGGATCCCTCAGAGGATTCGCGTTTTGTAGCGGTTACTCCACCGCCACCACCGCCAGTGCAGCAACCGCCTCCGGAGCCACCGAGGCGTAGGAGATCAACCGCACGGATGTCCGTGCGAGGGGGAGTCCGTATCAGCACCCCTCAGCATTCAAGTGGCAGTCATTACCCGCCACTATACGAAGACCCACAAATGGGTGGGCCTTCGAATCCCGTTTCTGAGGTGGAGTCTGCGCCAGTCGCACCGCCACCAGTGGGTTACGATAACCCAATTCCTACATACGCCAGTGCAGCGGTGTACAACCCCTTTGAGCAACCTGCCTACCCGGGGTATAACTACTATAATGCCCCCAATGTTGACCCATACCTTGTAGCAGCCAACTACAATGCCCTTCATCCTGAAGGACCTTACGCATCCTCCTACCAAACCGGGTACCCACCTTATGGGTATCAACACCCGCCACCTCCTCAACCTCCGCAGCATCAACAGCCCCCACAGCCACCACTGTTATCGCCACTGCAGCAGCAGGAGATTCTTCAAAGGTTGAGTCAAGTGGAGCGGGAGGTTCAAGAAGAACGTAGGCACAACCGAGGATTTCTCACGGGTTTGGCAAGCTTAATCAAGGGGAAGAGCAAAAAGGATCATTAAATCCTTTATTTGTTTATTTTGTATTTCTTTAATGTTTAATCAAGTCCCTGTGTGGACATCTGTTTCTGTAATCAGTCCCTGCGAGGACTTGTATTTCCTGTTAGCCCCTGCGTGGGCATGTCATTTCTGTTTAGCCCCTACGTGGGCATGTTATTTCAGTTAAAGTCCCGTTTAGGGCAATCTGTAATCTTTTTAAATTTTTAGTGGCATGTTATAATTTGAATATCATTTTTGTCATTATATGCATAAATGTAAAATGTATGAAATAAATAAATAAATCCAAAATATGTCATTCCTTTTACAAGATCTGCCTTTAAATATTAAATAAGAATCTTAAAGGGTATAACCTAGCCTGCATGTCATTATAAGACCTGGCCATGATGGTAAAACCTGTCTAAAAAGATTCAAATCCTTGTTAACATCTGGAAACATGTTAACATTCCTGACTGATGTGATTCGTAAAATCACACGTGTCATCCTTACATTGGATTATTCCAATTCCTTCTTTATTATTTAAACATCCATTTGTGATGTAATGCCTACGAGCCATAATCATTGTCATATAAGACAAAAGACAGTTGTAGCCTATAACTCCCTGTCAAGAAAGGCAATGAACTATGATTCAAGCCTTAATACCTCGATCCTGTAAGATCTTGGCCAATAATTTGAAAATGTCCATGTGACTTGGCCTTTTGTGCCATTATTATATTTAATTAAAACTAAGGGTTATTAATGAAAAGTCCTGAATGAAATACTTAACAAATTAACCAATATGGTTCTTTAATACCATGGTTAATAATATAATAAGATGACAAATCTATTATAAACCTCTAAGAAATCATTGTCATCATTTTATGTAGCAATCAAGCTACATGGCAGAGTCTAAAGAAGTCAACAGTCATCCAAGGGAGAATCATGATACTACTAGGATCAACGTAACTGGTGTGGAAGTTCAAGTATTGATTGATAATGCTGTTACCAAGGCCATAGATAGACAGTTTAATGAGTCAAGTGGTACTCGAAGCAGGACCTTATCAGTACCCCATTCTAAACCTAAGACTCACTCTGAGGCTCCTAGTAAGCCACCTCTTAAACATGATGGATCAAGGAAGGATAACGATCATCACTCCTCAAATCAGCATAGTGTTCCGTCGAAAAAGATCGAGCTCAAACGAGAACCACGTGGTAAGTCCTGTACATATAAGTATTTCGTCTCCTGCAAGCCTAGAGACTTCACAGGGGAGAAAGGAGCCGTCGATTGTATGACTTGGCTCGATGAAATGGACACTGTGGTTGATATCAGTGGTTGCACTGATAGGAACGTTGTGAAGTTTGTATCTCAGTCATTTAAGGGAGAAGCGCTAGCTTGGTGGAGGTCTCTGATCCAAGCTACTGGAAAAGTCCATTTGTATGGCATGTCTTGGGAACAGTTCGTTACTCTCATCAAAGAAAATTACTGCCCTCAACATGAGGTTGAGAAGATCGAGACAGACTTCCTGACATTGGTTATGAAGAATTTAGACTGTCAGGCGTACCTTACGAGTTTTAATACCATGTCTCGATTGGTTCCATACTTGGTGACACCGGAACCAAAACGGATTGTCCGTTTCATTGGGGGTTTAGCCCCGGAGATCAAAGCAAGCGTGAAGGCATCCCGACCTACTACCTTTAGGTCTGTAGCTGATTTATCCTTGTCTCTCACCCTTGATGCGGTCAGGCAGAGATCGCTGAGAAATTCTAATATTGTAAAGAGGAAACGTGAGGATGAAAACTCACATTGTTCAGACAAGAAGCGCAAAGGGAACTCTGACCACAGGAAGAGTTCAGGGTTCAAGAAAGATGACCAACAGTCGGGCGAGAAGCCCAAATGCAAAATCTGTAAGAAGCGCCATTTGGGGAGGTGCAGATACGAGTCAAAATCCCAATCACAACCGAGGGCTTGTGGGATTTGTAAGTCAAGTGAGCACAAGACGATAGAGTGCAAGAAGATAAAGGATGCAACGTGCTATAACTGTAATGAGAAAGGGCACATCAAGTCCAACTTCCCTAAGTATGCCAAAAAGCCCGAAGAAGCCAAAAAGACCAATGCTAGGGTCTTTCGAATGGATGCACGAGAAGCCGTTCAGGATGATAATGTGATAACAGGTACCTTCCTTATAAATGATGTTTATGCAAGGGTGTTATTTGATTCGGGTGCGGATAAGTCATTTGTAGATGATAAGTTTTGTAAGTTGTTGAATTTACCTGTTAAAACCCTAAGCGTGAAATATGAAGTAGAGTTGGCCGATGGTACCTTAGAAACTGCCTCAAGTGTGCTAGATGGATGTTTTATATCCATTAGCAACCACTCCTTTCCGTTATCCTTACTTCCTTTGAAATTAGGTGGTTTCGACATAGTGATAGGCATGGATTGGTTATCTCATAACCAATCCCAGATTGTTTGTGAGAAGAAACAAGTAGTGATCAAGACTCCGTATGGTGAGCCACTTACCATACAAGGAGATACTCAGTATGGGTTGCCTAAGCAAGTGTCTGTGCTTAAGGCATCAAGGTGTATGAAGAAAGGTTGTGTCATTTATATGGCACAAGTAACTATTGATGAGCCAAAACCCAAGATTGAAGACATCCCTATCATTTCTGAATACCCTGATGTATTTCGTGAAGAACTACCCGGTTTACCCCCAGATAGGCAAGTGGAGTTTAGAATTGACATTATACCTGGAGCAGCACCTGTTGCAAGAGCACCTTACCGGTTAGCCCCAACTGAGATGAAGGAGTTGAGAACTCAGTTGGATGATTTGTTGGCAAAAGGATTTATTAGACCTAGCTCATATCCCTGGGGAGCACCAATTCTGTTTGTAAAGAAGAAAGATGGATAGATGCGTCTATGCATCGATTATCAAGAGCTGAACAAGGTTACAATTAAAAACAGATATCCATTGCCCAGGATCGACGATCTGTTCGATCAGCTCCAAGGAGCAAGTTACTTCTCCAAGATTGACTTGAGGTCAGGTTACCATCAATTAAAGGTTAGAGATGAAGATGTACACAAGACTGCATTTAGAACTCGATATGGTCACTACGAGTTCTTAGTGATGCCTTTCGGGCTCACTAATGAACCAGCAGTGTTCATGGACCTCATGAATCGCGTTTGCAAACCCTACTTGGACAAGTTTGTCATCGTCTTCATTGATGACATCCTCATTTATTCAAAGAATCAAGCTGATCATGAGAAGCATCTTCGTTGTATTCTTAAACTTCTTCAACAAGAAAAGCTTTATGCCAAGTTTTCAAAGTGTGAATTTTGGCTTCGTGAAGTCCAATTCCTTGGACATATGGTTAGTGAGCGTGGTATCCAGGTGGATCCCGCTAAGATTGAAGCTATCATAAATTGGCAAGAGCCGAAGACGCCCACAGAGATTCGCAGCTTCTTAGGCCTGGCAGGATACTACAGGCGTTTTATTGAGAATTTCTCAAGGATTGCAGCACCCCTAACTTCGTTGACTAGGAAGAATATTAAGTTTGATTGGGGTCCTAAGCAACAAGAATCCTTCGATATTCTTAAACAGAAGTTAAGCAATGCTCATGCGTTGACATTGCCTGAAGGAATTGAAGAATTTGTGGTTTATTGCGACGCATCGCACACTGGCATGGGATCTGTACTAATGCAGAAAGGTAAAGTTATTGCATATGCTTCCCAACAACTAAAAGTGCACGAAAAGAATTATACCACCCATGACTTGGAGTTGGGTGCCGTTGTGTTTGCACTAAAACTTTGGAGGCATTATTTATATGGTACCAAGTGTGTGATCTATTCTGATCACAAGAGCCTTCAACGTCTGTTTAACCAGAAGGATTTGAACATGAGGCAGCGACGATGGATGGAGACACTGAATGATTATGATTGTGAAATCCGATACCATCCAGGTAAGGCGAATGTGGTCGCCGATGCTTTGAGCAGAAAGGAAAGAGTTAAGCCCATAAGAATCAATGCCAAGAGCATTAAATTAAGGAATAGTTTGAATGAAAGATTGTTAGCCGCTCGAAAGGAAGCGGTACTAGAAGCTAACTATCCTAATGAAAAGTTGGGAGTAACTGCTAAGCAGATATCTTATGGCAAGGATGGAATCCTAAGATTAAATGGACGAATATGGGTTCCAATCTATGGAGGACAACGGGATGTTATCCTCCAAGAAGCCCACAGCTCTAAGTATTCCGTTCATCCTGGAAGTGACAAGATGTACCTGGATTTGAAGGCAAATTATTGGTGGATAGGCTTGAAGAAGTCCATAGCTACTTATGTAGCCAAATGTTTGACATGCGCGCAAGTTAAAGCTGAACACCAGAAGCCGTCAGGTTTGCTGCAACAGCCTGAACTTCCCACCTGGAAGTGGGAAATGGTAACTATGGATTTCATTACTAAGTTACCAAAGACGAAGCGAGGAAATGACACTATTTGGGTTATAGTGGATAGATTGACTAAGTCAGCCCACTTCTTACCTATTAAGGAAACACACAGCTCAGATAAGTTAGCTCAACTGTACGTGGATGAGATTGTATCTCTCCACGGGGTACCAGTTTCTATTATCTCTGATAGAGATACAAGATACACATCGCACTTTTGGAAAAGTTTCCAGCAATCATTAGGTACTCGATTAAACTTCAGCACTGCATATCATCCTCAGATGGATGGCCAAAGCGAGCGCACAATTCAAACGCTGGAGGATATGTTAAGAGCTTGTGTTATTGATCTAGGTGGAAGTTGGGATGATCATCTTCCATTAATCGAATTTTCATACAATAATAGTTATCATTCCAGTATTCAAGCTGCACCTTTTGAAGCTTTGTATGGAAGAAAGTGCAGAACGCCCGTTTGTTGGGCAGAAGTTGGAGATGTCCAACTAACAGGACCTGATATAGTCCTGGAGACGACAGATAAGATTGTTCAGATACGAGATCGTCTCAAAGCAGCCAGGGATAGGCAGAAAAGTTACGCAGACAAAAGGCGTAAACCTCTAAAGTTCAAGGTTGGTGACAAAGTGTTACTGAAGGTATCACCCTGGAAAGGGGTAATGCGATTTGGTAAGAAAGGCAAGTTAAGCCCAAGATACATAGGACCATTCGAGATCATCGAATGTGTCGGAACAGTGGCTTACAAGTTAAACCTGCCTGAAGAGCTCTGTGGTATTCATAATGTATTCCACATCTGCAATCTGAAGAAATGTCTAGCTGATGAATCACTAGTCATACCACATATGGATGTGCACATAGATGAGAGCCTGAAATTTGTTGAAAAACCTTTGTCGATCAAGGATCGACAGGTTAAGAGGCTTCGAAGGAAGCAGGTAC
The DNA here is from genome assembly GCA_030545235.1 of Helianthus tuberosus. Classification (NCBI taxonomy): domain Eukaryota; kingdom Viridiplantae; phylum Streptophyta; class Magnoliopsida; order Asterales; family Asteraceae; genus Helianthus; species Helianthus tuberosus. The sequence goes on along the minus strand of CM060357.1, from coordinate 35,090,353 downwards.
CAATTGTAAAAGTTAAATGGGATGCCCGTAGAGGTCCCGAGTATACGTGGGAGGTAGAGTCCACAATGAAAGAGAAGTACCCTCATTTATTTCGTATAAACATCGTGTAGGGTTGTTGAAAGGTATAATTATCCAATGTTGACACTTTGAATCCTTTTACACACATACTTTCTTTGTTTGTCAACTTTAGTCCCTCATATTCAATTCATTACACATTTAAAGTTCATGACACGTGTCTTCATTATATTGGTCGTGATTTTACGGGGTGTTACATCCTCACCCCCTTAAAAGAAATCTCGACCTCGAGATTTCCTTAAATGAATGAATTATAAATCATACGAAGCCGTTTGTGGAAGAAAGTGAAAGATTGCAAAACACAAGGGTTAAAAGTGTCAACATGTTTAATTTATACCTCTGAGTGACCTTTTAGCAAACCTGAAGATTTGTAACGATTATTTATGCTCACGAGAATAAGTGATAAAAATTTCACAAGGTTTTGATATCGTATGAGAAAGTTACGCGAACATTCATAAGTAAAGGGTTAAAAGCGTCAACGTTGAAATTTAAGACTTTTTGGGTGATCATAAAACTAACCGGGGACTTAACAAAGTTTGGTTATGACTTGGAACCCTTAAAAGTCAAATTAGAGGGTTAAAAGTGCAAGAAAACATATTAAAACCACTATTAGAAGGACCAGGGACCTAAAGTGCAATTCCTGAAACTTTATAACCTGAGTCTGGGCCTCATACCAGCCGCGTAAGACCCTTGTGGTCACTTACGCGGGCCGCCCAAAACTGCCAGCAACAGAAAATCAGGACAGGTGCCTGTGCAGCCAGTTCCACCGCCTTTGAAGCCTTGTTTTACATACCAGGGGCTGTGCAAATGGGATTTCATGCAATAGGGACAGTTGTGATCATCTGGTAGCAACAATAGACTTGTTTGGCATGATCTTATGAGATTAAAATTCATATATAGAGAACACCATTTGTAAAATTTTGGACACTTCACTTGGAATCATTCATAACTTATTTTCTGGAGTCTCCTGGAGCTCAAGAGCATTCCCTAAGGGTCATTAGTCGTGCATAGGACCTTTGTAAGCTTCCTTGACCTTTCTTAATTCAGTTTTATTAGTTTAATGGCCTAAAGTCAAACCCGTTGTAATTAAGGTTTGACTTAGTGATTAATCACTAATGGTCCAGTCAATTCTCGAATTAAAAGTAGCTTTGAGTTGGTAATTATGTGGGTAATAAACCCTTAAAAGGGCACCCTCTGATTCCCATTCTAACTAGGTCAATTGTCGGGTCAAAGTTAATTATAAAAAGTCAACAGAAAGCAAATTTTCTCATAAACACATAATTAACAACATAGAAGCTATGGAACCTGTTTTATCACTCATATAACTTGGTAATCAATGTAAGAACATGTCTAAACATGTTCAACCCAACAATTTTTAGTTTAAGCTCGGTTCGGAACCGAAAGTCGCAAAAGTAGACTTTTGCTTTGACTTTCAGTTCTGACCCAATATAGCATATTTTAGAAATGCCTTAGAGCTCTATTAGGACCAGGTTATAAGTTAGTGTAACCCTCTGAGGTTATACAACTTGGTTCATTAGTTATTCAATTCATGTGCATGTTTCCGTTATATGCCTAAATGTTGACCATAATGCCCTTTTGACCTTAAAACGAGATTTTTGAAAATGTGAGAGGACAAAAACCTTTATTACTGATTTATAAATTTGTCCTAAAAAATTGACATCAGTTTGAGGTCTAGATTAAGAGTTATGCTCAATAGCGTAATTAGAAAGTTTTTTATTAATTAAACGGCGTATTTAGCATAAAACCTATCTAAACACAAATTTTGACACCAAACTTTTTATCCACTGATGTAATATAATATTTTGGGATTTTTGAAGATTTTTAATAATTTTTAAGCTGAGCATAACATAGGGCTCTTGCTATAATTCGGTAAATGTCTGTTATACCTTTTTTCATGAATAAAATGAGTTTTACATAATATTTTGACACCAAACTTTTTGCTACTGATTTTACATAATAAATAAAACATTTTGAACTTTATAAACTGATCAAAACTCAGATTTCCTATTTAAACCCGAAAATCGCTTAAAACCGACTTTTACGCGTTTTAAGCGCATAGTATGAGTTAAAACTATTTTTGGCATATGAAACTTAATACCTACTGATGTTTTAAGTAAAATTTTATAATTAAACAGTAAGCAAAAGTTTTGAACTCAGAATTCTAATTTTGACCTTTAAAGCTTGTGTGAAATTACCAAAATGCCCCTACGGTGCATAGTTTGGTTATAAAAGATAAATTTCACATATATGCAATACCCTACTATTATGACTTATAAAAATAAATATTTTTATTGATTATATCAGACCTGAAACTCAGATTAGTATTTAAACTCTTTTATAACCTTTAAAATGACCAAAATACCCCTACGGGTATAATTTGAGTTTAAATCCATTTTGGGCATAATGGAAGGTATCTTACTGATATCACAACATATTTAAGGCATATTAACTTAAGAAACTTGTTCATGACTCATTTGGTTACCCGTTACGCATTATTCGCGTTCGGTGCGGTTTATGTAACTAGTTTGCATAAATTAGCCGAAACGGGTCAAACCTTATCGTTTTTATCTCAAAATCCAGAATGTGTTTAGTTTACCCATACTATACAAGTATACAAACTTGTCGGGTCTAAACCACACTCTAATCCGGTCATCGCTTAATCGTGCGTTTTGAACCGTATATCTTCCTTTAAAACTAACCGGTCTAAGTTTAAACTTAATTAAGACCCGTTAGGAATCTAATAGGTTATTAAAACCTTCATTCCAGATTAGGAGACCAGTAAAAGATACTTGCACTCGCTGATTGTGATACATACTTGCTCAGGTAAATACTTTTAACTTATTTTCCCTTATACGGGCTTGGGGCACGGTATATAAAATACCGCTTGGTCGGGCATTGAATTTTTAATCATATGAAGGTTAATTTATTGAGATGACCCGTTTAAACTGTTTTGTTTGCTTAAAGCCTTTGGGGGATTAATGACCATGTCCCGGATATCCTTGGCATCATTCATTGAAATGGCCACGGCCTAAGCACGGGGTGTAGGCATACACCTGCCAGTGCATATATATATATATAAAAGGGTTATTGGATTTAATCACCCCCAATTATTGGCTATTGGCCGTTGTCACCCTCAACTATCACTTTGACACCCGTCACCCCCAACTTAACACTTAGTGTGTCCTGTCACTACGTCGTTAACTGATCACTAATTTCTAAGCTTGTTACTATACTTTTAGGGGTGTCCAAAGATCCTAAAAACCTTCCTAAGATCCATATGACACCCCCAAAAGTATAAAAACAACATCAAAAGTTAGCGATCAGTTAACGATGTGGTGGCAGAACACACTAAGTGTTAAGTTGTGGGTGACGGGCGTCAAAGTGATAGTTGAGGGTGGCAGCGGCCAATAGCCAATAGTTGGAGGTGATTAAATCCAATAACCCTATAAAAAAGGTATAATCGACGGTTTGAGAATAACTCGCCGCGGGATTATATCATGTGGTGTGTCTATTAATCTTTAACCCGGTATTCAGCCTGGGCTACTGAACGTATAACGAACATGTAATTCTGTTACAAGTTTATATATAAATAATTATCCCAAGTTATAAAAGATTATTTTGTGCCATGTGCATTCAAATCAATTTTCTTAAACATTTTCAAAATGAGTCGGTTAATTGTATTTACCAGTGTAAACTGATGTATTTTCCAAAAAGGCTAAGTGCAGGTACTAAACGGAATAGGCTGGCTACTCCTAGCATCAATAAAGAGTCTTGCAAGCTTAGACGTTATTAAATCTATTGAACAATGATCTTTTGAACTTTGATCCGCCTGTGGATCCTTACAACCGTTTTGTAATACACTTGATATTACTTTTTATTCGGTTTGTAATGATTTTATCTTTCGACTTCCGCTGTGTATTAAACTGTGATAATATAAATTGTCTATGATATCAACTACGTCACAATACTCCCCACCGGTAATACGTGGAAATATTGGGGTGTGACATACCGTACATCGCAAACGCAAACGCGAACGAGAAACGCGATTGCAATAATGCATCGGAAACGAAACGGAAGCAATGGAGATGCGTATCACCTTCAGAACTGAAACTTTACAATATATTTAGTTTCGAAATTAAATTTTAACAACCGTAGTTGAAACTAGATCAAAAAAAGGAATTAAAACGGTCAACGCAGTATTTTACGCGATTTTTAGTTAATGCGACGAACGGACGCGTCAATAATGACTACCGACACCATTTTTCATAATTTTAAATCTAAAATTTTAGTTTACGGCGCTACAGAGAGTTCAGTTTTGAAAACGGGTCTCGTAGGAATTACGGGCTACTTAACATGAGATTGGGCTTGCGGGCCTTGGGCCCAAGCCCAAACCCAAGAATCTTTTTTTTATGCAGCCGCTACCCATCTCCTTCCTGTCAAAATTGTTCTCTGCACATCCAAAACCCACACGCATACAAAGATATGAGAACCTTATCCACTCCAATCCCCTTCTTCTCACTATCAAAACACAGACAATATACACACATACATCTCTCGATCCCCCTTTCATCTCTGCAACTCAACAAAATCACACCCTCACACAACTCTCTCTCTCTCTCTCCCTGATCAATAAACACCGGTAACCGGAGCCAGGTTACGGCGAGCTCCGGCGCCGTTCGAGCCGGCGAACACCCAACCCCCACATCATCCGACACCTCAAACACCTTATTTCCCCTTGTCTGTTTCGTCACTGGTGAGACCACCGGCGGTGCGGCGGTGGTGTCGGCCACCATCTCCAGCGACAACCACACATCACGACCGCCCCTCTCGGCTACATGGTCCGACCGGTGAAACCGGCTCCGCCGGTGACGTCGGAGATGATGACGCGGACTCATGTCGAAGTTGATGATGATGACGACGCTGATGATGAACCGGGTTAGTTCTGGCCGGAATCGGCTCCGGCCGCTTCATTCCTGTTGACGACGATTATGTTTTCCGATGATTGCAATGATGTTGACGAGAAGATGGTGATGGTAGGGGGCGACGCCGACGACGGCTGAACATGGTGGCAGCGCCGCCGCTCACAACGGCGGTGGTATCTTCTCCCGTCAAGTTCTCCCGTAAATCCTCGTTCCCTTTCATTTTTGTTTCTGCTGGAGACTAATGAAGTTGATGGATAGTTGTGTCGCTGATGATGATGATTTGATTTTTTATCTGTTTCGTGGGCATGGTTCAACACTTGGGTTCGGTTCAACATCAGGCTCGGATTTCGTGTCGGGCTCTGGTTCAGCAAGTTCAAGTATGTTTCGGGTTAAACCCGGTTGACTCGGTCAACACCTGAGTCAACTCTGGTCAACAGACGGTCAACTGTTAGTCAACAGGTCAACAGCAGGTCAACGTTAGTCAAACATCATCTCGGGTCAGTTTTGAGTATGTAGTTTAATTTTGGTTCGATTTCGATTCACCTCAAGTTTGTTCGGTTCGACAGGTTCGGATTCAATTCAAAACGGGTCAGAAAGTCAACAAAAGGCAACTCTGGTCAACCAGTCAACTGTCGGGTCAACTGGTCAAGCGTAAGACACGGTAAAGTTAATGACGCGAAAATTAGTTTGGATTGATAGTTTATAGTTTTTAGTCTACGCGAAACCGAGTTCAACCGATACCGTTATTGATTAACTACGTTCTATTTTTGTCGTATTTCCTAAAATTTTAGTATATATTGGTTGAATTGATTGAATTATTGTTGAGTTTGACAAAATACGACAACTTTTATTGTTGGATTATTCCAAAAACAGAGGAAACTCTATCCGTTTTTCGTAAAAATTCGAAATACGAAACGTTTGTATCTTATAAACGACATTTATCAACGAATTACTAATCAACGAAACCCGAATACTTTTATAAAATAATATAATGTCTATATTTATATCAAACGTCGAGACTTCCGAACACTTTTATAAAATAAATACAACGTTTATATTTATTTTAAAATGCCGACTTTAAACTCTCGTACTAACTAAATATAGTTTTTATATTACTTTAAACGCTTAACATTCGGAAGTCATATAAATCAATATAATTGTTTATATTTATTTCAATAAATATAGTTTTTATATTACTTTATACTTCGGATTCGAATATTCTTATAAAATGAATATATTTGTTATATTCGTTTCAAACGTCAAGTTTTCCAATATATATATATATATATATATATATATATATATATGTATATGTATATATATATGTATATATATCAATTTGTTTCCATCCTACTACGAAAACTACAACGATATATTACCGAATCATATACGACGTTCCGAATACGTACCATTTCATCTCCGCCTTCTAACCACGACGACTAACACGACTACGTAAATATATTTATATTTATACATATAAATATATATTCTAAATCATTCGAAAACTAAGTCGTTTTCGAGACTTAGTTTTACCCCGATTATAAACGGGATCAAACAATGATAGATTGCTTAATCTAAGTCAAGATAACACTACCTTAGAGTCGTTTAGTTAACGACTCGGTAGAGCTCGGACACGTAGTTTAACTACGTCGTTATAATAGAAACTTATATCCTTGATTAGGAATGCTTTAGTTGCACGCTAGCGAGTTCACATTCTTGGAATGACATCACGGAATCACTTGTAGCTAGCTTTGCACAAGGATGTCGAGGTAAGTTCATAACCCCCACTTTTTACGGTTTTACATTTTTATAAATGTTTTCGGGGGTGGAAAGACATGCAAGTTTTGCAAAAGTAAATAAATTTTCGATAAGCGAAAAGCCATATTTCTAAACCATGTTACAAATAAATTTCAAGGAACTCGAATGGTTTACGAACGATTCATACTAAATATACCGGTTTTACAAAACAAATGCGTATTCTTGAAACATGCATGATTTTCATGATTAGGGACGGGATCGTCCTAGTTATAACAACGGGACTGGGTTGGTCTGCTTTTGAAGAACGGGACACCCAGTGATTTCAAGTCCCCCTTCTCTCTTAAATGTTTTCGGATTTATAACTCCCGGGGGTAAAATACATGTCTCAATGGTATGGTTTAGCTAGGGAATGGACTGTTAGATCATGTGAGCGAATAGTAATCTCTCTTAAGTGCCATTAATCTTGTATAAGACCGAGGGCAAAAGTGGTAGATCTATCGGGTGTAGCGATCCCCACTCTTGGGTCCTTGTGTGGCCCATGTAGTGCTTTTGTTGTTCTAACCGGGTGGACCGGGGGAAATTCGCTAGGGTTGAGTGCTTCCTATGTCGCCGCATATATTAATGTCCTTGCAAAACATTAATGATCCGTTCATAGACGCTTACATACCAGCTTTTGATACTCAAATTTTCAAATGTTTTTAAGATTCATTTGATGGAAACTTACAAATACATGGATTTACAAACTTTGGTAACGTTTTCAACTTATGTACAAGTAAGAGGACGAGTTGGTCCTGCTTACAAAGACTCTTTTGGGCTCGGCCCATTCTCTCTCGTGCAATGCACAAAGACTCCCGTGGGCTAGACTCACAGTTTTCATATATCATGCCGAGAAAACGATTTTACTATATTTTCTCAACAACTTTTAAACTGGTTATCAAAAAGATTTATTTTAAATCTTTTCAAAACAAACTATGAACTCGCTCTTTATGTTGACTTTTTCGCATGTTTTTTCTTAGGTTGCATTTTCAAAACGATGGAACGGTTGGAATAGGAGAACCCATGGGAATTCGAGTACTTAGCGGCGTTCATTTATAGAAGTCTTAGCTTATTTGCTTCCGCTGTGCAATGAAGATGCCGGTCCAGTCACGCCAGCTCTGATATTTCGGGGTGTGACAGATTGATATCAGAGCTACAGGTTACAGCGAGTTAGGTTTTCTGTAGAGATACCTAGGCTCTAACCTCAGTTTTCTCTGGGGACTTAGATCATTAAGACTTTAAATACATACCGAACGCCTAAGACTCGAATATGGTCTCCAATCATTGCCGAAAAACAATGAGTCAAAATTTTGTTTTCAAACATACGCTAATGTTGTGTTTTCGAGCTTGGGGTTTAAAGGGGTGTAGAGAAATAGATGGGTTGGGTTCGGAGGTTTTGTGTCTGAAAAGTGATAATAAGTCATAATTATTACCAAGTTGCTTATTAGATATATCTAATACCAAGTTTCTTGTACAAAAGCTCAATGCATTACTTTGCAAATACCAATTTGCATTGTGTTTTACGAAATGCTTTAGTTATTGTGTTTTACACTTAATGTCTACCTTTGTGTTTTACTCTTTTTTTTAGTAATTGTGTTTTATGCATTATGTTTCACACTTTTTTTTAATTGTCTGTTACACATTGCGTTTTACAAATCGTGTACTATCTTACTACATGTTTTCACCTGCCAAATACTGCCGCAACGCGCGACGGGCAAAAATTCTAGTTATCTCTCAAAAGATCCAATTGAATGTACGGGTGTCAAAATATTTTTTTATACTATTTTATTAAGGAATATTTTAAGCATTTAATTATTCTTTAAATCATATTAAATTCAGAAGTGGATGTAAATTCACTTTCTTTCTTGGAATCAAGACTCAAAAAGTCCAACTTTAAATAAAGCAAACAGTCAGAGTCAACAATCATCATCACCGACCTCAACTCTCTCTCCACAAAACACAGATACACACTCATGTATCTATCTATCTGTATACACACATTCAAGAATCAATCAATCAACCATTACAATTCACAATCCACATTTCCATAAACACAAAGTTCACATTTTTATTATTGGGATCCCAATTCTACCACACCCACAAAAACTAATCAACAATCACATTCTTTTGATTAACAAATTTGTGAAAAAAGAAATTTTCTTGATAAAGATTGAAATGGGGTTCTTCTTGATCGTTTTATTGGTGGCTGCCGGAGTTGTTGCGATGGTGAACGGCGGTGTCGGTGGGTTTCCGGCGAGGGTTTTGACTCTTGAAAGGGTTTTTCCGGCGAACATGACGACGGTTGATGTTGAAGTACTCAGAACACGAGACCGTGTGAGACACGCGCGAATCTTGCAACGGTTTTCTGGTGGTATTGTTGATTTTAATGTTGTTGGTACCTCTGATCCTTACTATGGCGGGTAATGTTGTTAAAGTTTTGATCTTTATCAAGATTAAAATGCCTTTTTTTATTTTTTTTATTTTTATAAATATATTTTCTTGTTGTTGTTGTTGTTATTGAATGTGCATTATTGTGGGTGACCATGTTGTTATGAATGTGGTGGTCTTTTTTAGTTTGGAATTTTATTAGAGGGTTTATCTTAAATTAACTTCTTTTGGTAGGACAATGAATGTTGTTACAGGCAAGTGCGTAGCTTTGTGGGGGCGGGAGGGGGCGGCCGACCCTCCGAACTTTTCGCTCAGTAGTGGAGAGTTGTAGTTTTGTATATAAATTTTTGGGTATATACGTTTTTGACCCCCTGGTTTTATAGAAATTTTTGGTATATACGTTTTCGACCTCCCGGTCGGAAATCTCAAGCTTTGCCACTTATAGGATGCTCATACACTACTGATGCTATTATACAGTTGCTGGCGGAATCATACGGGCCGCATGAAAAAATGATCATATGACATTGTGTTGGTGTATCATATTATACGTGGAGTGTAATATGACGACACCAACTCATACGGCCCGTATTAAAAATTATGGCTTGTATGATGTAAAGTCTAACACGTTATACGACCCTGTATGACCGTTTTCACATGTCCATTGACGTAGCTTAGTGGAGGCGGGAGGGGGCGGCCGACCCCCCGAACTTTTCGCTCAGTAGTGGAGAGTATGTAGTTTTTGTATAGATTTTTTTTGGGTATATACGTTTTTAACCCCCCGGTTTTATAGAAATTTTTTGGTACATACGTTTTCGACCCCCCGGTCGAAAATCTCAAGCTTCGCCACTGCACATGTCATACTCATATAAAATATTATACACATTATACGTTATGACCATTTTCCCCGTGTCATGCATAGCCTAATCATGCTTGTATGTCGATGGTGTTTGTATAGTGTGTCAGTGGTGTTCCTTTAGACTCAACCCTTTTATATGTGTATATCTGCATAGCCTAATCATGCTTTAAAAAAAAACTTCAAAATATTAGATCTTGATGGATTATGACCTATTGATTACTAATTTACTGAATTACTGGCAGTTGGATACATTTGACCTTTTGATTTCAAACCTACTAGTCTCCAGCAACAAGATTTATTATAATTTTGTTACTGATTTATCGCGTACTTTTTTCAATTTGTGCTGCTGGTTGTAAACTAGAATGTGGTTATTAATTTTCCTACATAATTCAGAACAATTATGAAGATTTGAAAAAACTGTTTGACTAAAAAGTCAAAAGTGTATAATTTCTTGATTTTCTTCCGTGTTATAGGTTGTACTTTACGAAAGTGAAGTTGGGTTCTCCAGCAAAAGAATTCAACGTTCAAATCGACACCGGAAGTGACATTTTGTGGGTTACTTGCAGTTCTTGCAGTGACTGTCCTCGATCAAGTGGATTCGGTGTATGCTTCTTTTCACAGTTCTCAAATTTAAATAAAGCTCATACCAAATTCCTACTAAAACCGTTCTCTATTCGTGGTTTACAGATCGATCTCAATTTCTTTGATGCTGGAAGCTTATCAACTGCTTCTACCGTATCATGTTCAGACTCTATATGTTCATCAATCATTCAAACGTCGGATGCATCGTGTTCCACAGGCAATCAGTGTGGTTATAATTTTCAGTATGGAGATGGTAGCGGGACATCGGGTCATTACGTCACGGATTTGTTGCATTTCGACACAATTGTGGGCCCTTCCTTGATTGCTAACTCTTCCTCTTCCATTACCTTCGGGTGAGCTCCATGTCATTTCTTTAGAAGATTTCTTCCACTTGCATGGTGATTTAATCACATAACGGGAGTATGCAAACGTCTACGTTAGTTTAGAACATTATGTAATCGTTTCAGCGAGCAAGTCCATATCATTGATAAAAAAAGGGAACTTTACAACTTTATAGGAGTGTTTGGATGTACATTTCCAAAGTGCTTATCTGATATCATATTACCAGAGTAGGGTTGTAATCGAGTCGAGCCGAGCTCAAGCTCGAACTTAAACGAGCCACCTTGGCTCAGCTTGTTTGTTTTGTCGAGCTCGAGCTCAGCTCGTTAATTTTTTTACAAATTTTTATAACTAAAAATATAAAATTTAAACATATATCTATATGTATTATTCTTATTTTTCTAATATTTTAAAGACCGAAAAGCATATTAAGGTATTATATAATTTTTGTTTATTTTCCCATACTTTTATATGTTATTGATTAATTAAACTTAAAATGTTAACACTTAAAGCCCCTCCTACATATTATTTTTATTTTAATACATTTAAAATTAAAGTTAATTTATATAAAATAAAATAATTCGAGCTGCCTCACGAGCGAGCCGAGCCAGCTCGTTTACAACCGAGCTTTTTTCAAGTGAGCTTCTAGAAAGCCGTGAGCTTTTTGAACACCCCTATACCAGAGTCAGATAATTATAAGAAAACGGGTTGTAGGGAAGAAGTTTTTGGATGCTTTTGTATTGATTTTATTCAATTATGCGAAGGACATGTGGAAATTTAATAATGTTTTTTTTATTCTTCTAATGATAGGTGTAGCACGTATCAAACTGGTAGCTTGACTAAACCGGATAAGGCGATTGACGGGATTTTCGGTTTTGGTCAACACCGTCTGTCTGTCGTGTCACAACTCGCTTCACGAGGAATTACTCCAAACGTATTCTCGCATTGCTTTAGAGGCGACGGAACGGGTGGTGGCAAGCTTGTTCTCGGTGAGATTTTGGACCCCAATATGGTTTATAGTCCCCTTGTCTCATCACAGTACGTATTACCTCGAGCACTAAAACTTTTTAACTTGTTTCACTCTTTAGAAATAAACCCGAATCGACGTATTTATAAGTGGGTAGAAAATGGAACTTCTAATTGTGTCCTACATGGTTTTCTTGATTGTAAAGTTACAAAATATGAAAGGATTGTGATGGTACTTGATCTCAAACTTACAGGCCTCATTACAATCTGGATTTACAGAGTATTGCTGTCAATGGACAGATGTTGCCAATTGCGCCGGCTGTTTTTGCCACATCAGATAACCGAGGAACCATTGTTGATACCGGAACGACTTTGACATTCCTTGTTGCAGAAGCATTTGAACCTTTTGTCAATGCTGTAAGTTTTAGATTTTTCCGGGGTCGTATCTAGGGGTGTTTAGCATTTGATTCGGATTCGGAAAATTTGAAATTTGGGTCTATTTGAATTCGCTTATCAAGCTTTGAAATCAGTTTTCAAAACTTAAAATTCGATTCGATTCAAATTAGAGTTCAGTAATCGAATTCAAAGCGAATACGAATTTATGATTTTTAGTTCGATTCGAAATTCGAATTCAAATTATACATATATATTTTTTATATTAGTGTATACATTAATATATATATATATATACACACACACATGGAAAAAAACCTTCTAAATTTGGGTCAAATTCGAAAAGTTCTTATACTTAGTTTGTAGTAGTTACAAAAATTAAAGTAAAATTATTTATTATTTAGAGTGAACTTGAATTAAATCGAATTTATTCTAATTCGAGTTTCAAATAGGAATCAAATTTCGAATTGGGCATAAAATTCGAATGGAATAAATCGAATCTAAATTGAATTCGAACCGGATACGAATTCAGGTTAAAAAAAATTCGAAAAATTCAATTTGATTAACTCGAAAAATCGTTATTTGATTCGTTGAACACCCGTACTCGTATCACATCCTATGTTTTTTTAGTTTTGTTGGTCAAACGAATTGTTTGTCGTCTTTGTTCAATATTTATGAAATTTTGTACAATTAAATGCTGTCCCAGAATTTCAAAAATATGAGTCCAGAATCCAAATATTACGATATAAATAATTTTCATTGTGAAATGCTTATGTAACAACTTTTCTAGAGGTAGCAAAATTTACCTAAAACTGGATTAATTCTAGTCATATTTTATCTTGAAGCGATCAAATAAGTCCAACAAAAACTTTAGCTAAAAATAAAATGGGTAATAAAACCACTAAAAATGTATTCTTATGCTTTTGCCCTCGTCAGCCTATTGAATAAATAGATCTTTATGGAAATAATATAGTTTTTCGGATCATTATCTAGTAAAATTTTAAGAACCTACGGGGTGAATATGTTACGTGTCTTATTTTTATTTTTTATTGTCAAGGGATTAGTATGCTATTTTGGTTTAGTGGGGGGGTGTCTTATGTAAGTTTTTTATCTATTTATGTGGATGTTACGTATGGAATGAGAATAAGCAGAATTTGAGTCAAGATTATTCCCTATCTCTTAGCTTCTTTCTCTACAATTTAGTTATATCCCTATCAAGGGTATCAGAGCTCCATTCGATTCCTCATCGGAATTCCTTACCGCCGCCATGACTAACACCCGCAATAATGAAATCGACAACACCCTCAAGTCCCATGGTAAGGCAATCAGCGACATCCAAGCTGCGTTAGCGGCCCTGATGAAGCAACAGGAACAATCTTCGAAGCAGCAGGAAGAGATTTTGAAGGCGGTGCGTGATAAAGCCGTGCAGTCGTCGGGTAGTTCCTTCGGGTCCTTCTCCGGCCCAGATGGTGACTCACGAACATCCAAACCATTCCGTATCGGTAAGATCGACTTCCCTAAATTTTCGGGGGACGATGTTGAGGGGTGGGTTTATCGCTGCGAACATTTTTTTTTCGATGGATGACACTCCCGATGACTCGAAATTACGCTGTGCTGCGGTTCACTTGGAAGGCGATGCCCTCCAATGGCACCGTGCCTACTTGAAGACCCGTAATGCCACGGTTGCCGAGGTCCCATGGGCGGACTATGTTCGTTCGATCTCTGCCCGTTTTTCTGATGCAATGTTTGAAGACCCTATGGAAGAGATTGCTTCTCTCGTTCAACTTACTGATGACGCCAAGGGTCTACAAGAATATAATTCAGGTTTCGATCGTTTGCTTAACAAGGTTACCGTTAGCGAACTTTATGCCGTTAGCCTATATTTGAAGGGTTTGAAGCCGGAAATATAAGGGCCGGTAAAGATGTTCAAGCCTCAAACACTACGTGAGGCGTATGGGTTAGCAAGAATTCAAACTATGAACAACACATGCTTGATGAAGCGTTTCAACGCTGTGGAGGATGGGCTGCAACCCGAAGATGTCAAAATAACACCTCCCGTTAATGGTTCAAAACTACCCTTGCTGCCAAGTCCAACAACCGAGCCATCAAGTTCTACACCAGGAATCTTTAGATCGAGGCGTTTGACGAGTGATGAACTTGAGCAAAAAAAGGGCAAAGGGGGAATGTTTCTGGTGTACCGAAAGGTTTGTTCCGGGGCACAAGTGTAAGAAAAAACAACTCTACATACTTGAAGTGGTAGATGATGAAAAACAAGCAACGGAGGAGGATGAAGACAAGGTTTCTTGAAGTACTTTTTGAGGGCAAAAAGTAGGTTAAGGGGGGAGTATTGTTACGTGTCTTATTTTTATTTTTTATTGTCAAGGGATTAGTATGCTATTTTGGTTTAGTGGGGGGGTGTCTTATGTAAGTTTTTTATCTATTTATGTGGATGTTACGTATGGAATGAGAATAAGCAGAATTTGAGTCAAGATTATTCCCTATCTCTTAGCTTCTTTCTCTACAATTTAGTTATATCCCTATCAGAATAAGGGTTTTTTTTTTTTTTTTTTTTGTGATGAACACAATTACACAAATAAGGTGTATTTGTGATCAATGACGAGTTTTTTTAAAGATCTTTATTTGTTAACAAAATTTTTGATCAATGACGAACTGTTTGTGTCTTGATTGCAGATAAATTCTGCTGTTTCGCGAGTAACAACACCTGTAATCTCCAAGGGCACACAATGTTATTTAGTTACATCAAGGTACCCCTGAAATGTCTGTTTTGTTTGTTTGTTTTTATTCTTATTGCCATTTTGAACATCCAAATGATTGTCGTTTTTGTATTTTTTTTCAATCATAAACAGCATAACTGGAATTTTCCCGGAGGTTTCCTTAAACTTTGCTGGCGGTGCAGCCATGATCCTTAAGCCGGAAAACTATCTTGTACATGGGGACCCCGTTGTGAGTTTTTTTTTTTTTTTTTAATATTGTCTCTTAATTTACCTATTTTTTCAGAATTTATCGATATACGTGATCGATTTTGACTTCCTCACTGAATTTATGGTTACAGGAGGGAGGTACACCGTGGTGCATCGGCTTCCAGAAAGCTCAAAACGGGGTGTCAATTCTTGGAGGTTAGTTACGATATAGCTTGGATATGACATGGCAGTTTGTACTTTTAGAGATAGATTTTAGAGTAAAATGCTATTTTCGTCCCTGAGGTTTGACCAGTTTTGCGACTTTCGTCCAAAGGTTTGTTTTTCCGCATCTGGATACAAAAAGTTTGAAATCTTGCCATTTTCATCCGGCTCATTAACTCCATTTGTTTTTCTCTGTTAAGTCAGGGGTGTTTTCGTCTTTTTTGTTAACTTAAAGGGCAATTTGGTCTTTTTCACTTTATGTACTAGATTTAGCATAATGTACAAGTATTCAAAACCTTTTAAGTTAACAAAAAAGACGAAAATACCCCTGACTTAACGGAGAAAAACGGATAAGAGTTAATGAGCCGGATGAAAATGGCAAGATTTGAAACCTTTTGGATCCAGATACGGAAAAACAAACCTATGAAAGTCGCAAAACTGGCAAACCTCAGGGACGAAAATGGCATTTTACTCAAGATTTAATATCTTTCATTTTACATCTTTGTACATGGTAAAAGACTATTCTACCCTTCAAACCGACCATGTGTTTGTCTTTGGACTCACACCTGTGTTCTGTCATCCCTCGATGCAATAGTATTTGACTATTCTACCCTTGAGACTCGACTGCATCATTTTGACTTCGGTAGAAACCTTGGCATAACATTACAATTGTTTCTATAACAAAGGCATACTATCATTGGATATAAGATTTGAAATGATTAAATCTCTATGGTTTATTTTAGACGTGACGTCTTGGGTCGATTTGGGTTATGTTATATTTCTAACGGGTCAAATGGGGGAAAGTCATCTAACATGTATTTAAATACATATCTTGTAGATCATTTTATTAAGTAAAAGTTTAGGTTATTGTTAATTTGTTATATTAACATAGTTTTTGTAATCATACTTGCACATCATTATATATGTGTATACACAGTGGCGGATCTTGTCCGTTGAACGTGCCAGGGCCGAAAGACACGGACACTAAAAAAAGCCCAGACAAGCCCGGGCCAAACATAGTATATATAAAAAATTTCGATCGAAATGCGGAAAATTAGCACTACGGCCGAAAAACTTGCCCGAGCCGTGGCCCTGCCACTAGCCTACTAAGAACCGCCTCGGTGTATACACACACGCAATTAGGGCAGGTTCTTATGAATGGTGTTTTGATTTTTTATTTTGATTTTTTGTTTTTTGTTGTTTTTGTCTTAGTGAGGTTATTTTTTAATTTATCATTTTCGTTTTTTAGGGTAGGTTCTTATGAATAGTGTTTTGATTTTTTTTTGTCTTTTGTTGTTTTTGTCTTAGTGAGGTTATTTTTTAATCTTTTATCGTTTTCGTTTTTTTAGTAAATGTGGCTAACATTTTTCAGTCCCCTAGGTTTGTACGTTTTACTTTTGGCCTTTCAAGTTTTGTATTTTTTTTTGTCTTTAAGTTAAAGCTTTCTTGGTATAAGTTCGAGTTTGTCTACGTTTTACGTCACATGGTGGTATAAATTCGTGTTTTTGTTTTACGACTTTTTTTGGTTTTGGTCGTTGTTTGCTTAATACTTAGCACGGTTTTACGACCCATGCACCCGCAACGCAGGGGTTAAAACACTAGTTAGTTATAAAAGTCAAAGATAAAAAGTATTTGTGGGTCGGCCCACCCGCCCCGCCCCATCCTTTCCGCCACCCCTAGTTTACTTTTCATGGTTTACTTCTTGATCACTTAATACATTTTTTTTCGTTTGCAGATCTTGTTCTTAAAGATAAGATATTTGTTTACGATCTATCAAAGAAACGAATTGGATGGACAGATTACGATTGTAAGCATAATATTCTCCCTCATATATTCGTTTATAACAATCGTATAGGATAATCTGTTACTGCTTCACATCGTCTTTCAGGTTCAAATGATGTAAACGTCTCCATAACCTCAAGCAAGGATGAATTGAGCGACAACGGTTCATCTAGAACCACAAGTGTTCTTCAAGCTCTTTTGCCCCATATAGTAGCGGTGGCTCTTGGTTCTTCACTATGGTAAAAAGTTAAAAAAAATATACGGTTTGCAAGATTGAACGGTATCAATCGAACTTTGGAAATGTAGATGCACGAAAGGAGATCGTTCAGTTTTGTATTTTTTGAAAAGAAAAACAGTGTTTATAACGAAAAGTTAAGTGCAACGACTCTAAAAGATCTGAACCGCGGGTCATTCGCTCTTTTAGGTTCAGGTTAAGGGGCCAAATTCGAGTTAGGAGGTCCAACATGTTCTGTGGCTGGTAGTTAACTTGGTTTTTAGATCTTTTGGTTCATTTGGGTTTTATTTTTATTTTTTATATTTTGGAGTCGATTCATTTCAAATTGTAGCATATTATATAAATAATCAATATTACCATTAGATGATATTTTTATTTTTATTATTTTTATTTATTTATTTATTTATTTTGGCCGCATTTGAATACGGTCAACTAAAACTAACATCACCAGTCAACCCAACCCGTTTAGATCCGTATTAAAATTTTATTAGTTTGACATGTTACACTACTCGTCCTGCTTGCCTTATGTAAGCATATAAATTTCACATGTTCCATGGTTTTATATCTTAAATTTCAACATATAAATGAAATGCAATTTCTTGTGTTAATATACTTTGGTTTTCATTATTTGCTAAGTTAAGAGCTATTAAAAGCATACATATAGAATAAAAAACATACCACATGGTTTATATTAATGCGGATCTTCAATGGCGATGTTTGAAAATTTTCCCCGGGGGGTCGGAAGTCACCGAACCTAAAAATTCTATATAAGTAAATTTTTTTCTTATAAAACCGGTGGGTCGAAAACGTATATGATCTTGCTATTTTGTGTACTTGTTCTAGAGAGAATTCCCTCCCTAATCTTGATAACGCACGCGTGCACACACATACGATGTTTTTATTTTTTGCATCTTTTATTAGACTAAACTGCAATTTTACCCACTGGGGTTAGAGTCAATTGGCACTCGGACCCCCTCCCTGGAAAAAAATTGCAATTTGCCCCCCCCCCCCCCCCCCCAACATTGTTGTTCTGTCGCAAAATTACCCCCTGCCGTCA
The DNA here is from genome assembly GCA_030545235.1 of Helianthus tuberosus. Taxonomy (NCBI): domain Eukaryota; kingdom Viridiplantae; phylum Streptophyta; class Magnoliopsida; order Asterales; family Asteraceae; genus Helianthus; species Helianthus tuberosus. The sequence continues at coordinate 35,071,800 of CM060357.1, read as the reverse complement.
GTCAACAGTTGTTTGACTGTTATATGTAAGAGTATTTTGGTAATCTTACCCTATATTTATTATTATTATTATTATTATTATAAATGAGAATCAATCATAGCCAATGACCATCGTGCATACTGCACACCAACCCCATCAATATTCAAAACATCCCCATCAATGGCGTAATATCAAATCCCAGATTCTTGTAATCTTGCGTGCTCAAAATAAACCCCAAAATGAGATTCTAATCATTTAATTATTGCTACAAGAAAGAAACACACGAACGTAGTGACTGTCAAACTGTGTTTTTTACTTTCTATACGAAACAGAGTATAAACCTTAAACGACACCCTGGGAAAGCACGACAGGATTCCCTTTCCCCCTTTTTAAGATTTCATCATCATCGTTACCTTCTCACACCTAAATCTCAATCTCAATCTCCATTGAAATAGACAAATTACCCACTGTAATCAACATTGAAACCCAGATCTGGAATAGGAACCATCTCACTCGGTTTGAACATGATTTCATGATGGAAATCTAAGGAACACACACAAACACTATAATCAAGCAAAACACTAATAATCAAACAACAAGTTCAGAATAAAGAGCACAAATTCATCGATTTGCTGGTGACAGTAGTGGCTCCGGTAACAAGCGTCGTCTTCTCCATCTCCGACCATCATTGTTGTCTCCACTCATGCACCAACCTACTCCAGATCTGAAAGTCGAAGAGAAATGGGGAGATGCGGCTGGAAAAACGATATACAGGTGGGGCTTAATTCGAGCTTACGTTCAAATCAAGAATTCTTGGAGTCACTTGCGATGGGGGAATTGTTGCAGCAGAGGAAATTTATAATGACAGCATATGGTTATTGTTAAAGATGAAGAAAATGATTGGAATGGGTGGGGGTTATTTTTGTTTTTATTAAGGGCAAAAAAGTCATTTCACATGCATCTTTCTCTCCCTCTCAAAATCTCCGGTCACCGGAGATCCTTAATCCGGCGATGAAACCGGCCGGTTCCGGCCGTCTTTCAGGCAAGCCTACAGGGGGTAATGTTTGCAAGAAAATATAACACTGGGGGTTAATATTGCAGAGTACAGAAAACCATAGGGGGTAACAAGAAAGGGTAATATAGTCATTTTACTTCAGGGGTAATATTGCAGAGTAGAACAAATCATAAGGGGTAATATGAAAGGGTAATATAGTCATTTTACATACCATTTAACAGTTAAACAACTGTTGACTGACGGCAGGGGGTAATCTTGCGACAGAACAACAATGTTGGGGGGGCAAATTGCAATTTTTTCCAGGGAGAGGGTCAGAGTGCCAATTGGCTCAAACCCCAGGGGGTAAAATTGCAATTTACTCCTTTTGTTAATTCAACTTCCTAAGATGTGCAACTTTAGTCCCTTAAGTTTTATTGTGTACTTTTTTAACTAGAAACCCACTTAACTTTCTTAAAGGAGGATAACCTTTCACACATTTAACTAGGTTAATCATCCTTAGTGAATTATTTCATTCAAATTTACTACAATTAACGTAACTAATTACGTAAAAGAGTTTACATAACCACATTTATAATTGTTCTGAAAATAAGACATATTACATAATCATGTAATAGTACGTAATTACATAATCACGTAATGATATGTAATTTACCATGTTAAAAAAAACTTCGACAACATCATACTCAAATTAAAGCCAATAATTTTATAGTGTAATTTTGTTTTAGCATTAACATAGAAAAAAATATGGATAACAAAAACGAGATGATACCGGTTAGTGGGGTGGCTACTTACCTTTTAGTATATTTTTTGTCCTGACAAGATAATCTAGTGGTTAGTTATTTGGTTTCTCTCTTTGAGGTCACAAGTTCAACTGCTACTAGCATCACTTTGAAGGACATTAGTGCTGACAATAGAGTTTAGAACTAGCTCTCTCTGGAGGTCGCCAGTTTGAAACCGAGCCAAACCGGGTTTTACAGCCTTCGGGCGAACGGGTTTCCACGAAATTGATGACTTGGTGGCTCGTGTATGCTGACTATGTAATTGCTTGATTGAGGGTTTTTCAGCATGTTTTTATGGTGATCGTTAAAAAGAAAGTGAACGGTGGTTAGGTATGCCGTCCGCCCGTCCTTACAACTCGCAAACAAAATTTGTGTAAAAACATCTCACATGCTTGTTGTCAACATGCGACAAGCCGACAACACTTTTTTATATCATACAAAATGACAATAAAAATAATATATTTTAATCAACCAAAAGACCCACCGTCACCTTTCACTAAACATCGTGACAACTGACGGTCACTATCTGACGTGGATCTGTTCAATTTATTCCACACCATCACCTCCCTGTCACTCTAACAAATCTCCCAAAACCCTAATTTCATTCCCGCCACCGCCACCGCCACCGCATTCCGCAGCCGGTAACCACCACAAACTCTCTAATGCAAGGCTTGTGCTTCACTCCACAACTCAAAATCCCTAACAATGGCGTCATATTGCACAACATCACCACAAACAGAAGCCGAAAACCGTCAATCGCCGCCACAATGTCCAAATCGAAACCGGAGATCGATATATTATCCACGGCAGAGGCTAAATCGATGACCACGGTGTTGCAGACGCGTGAACAACCACCGGCGGTGCTGCGAGTGAGTCCGTCTTCGTTGCAGTACGAATCAGGTGAGTTAGGAGCTGTGCCGGACCATAAGGTGGAGGAAGGTAACAGTGGGATGAGTGAGATGGAGTATTTGACGAATATATTGTCGTCGAATCGAGTTTATGATGTGGCGATTGAATCGCCGTTGTCGCTTGCGCCGAAGCTTTCGGAACGGTTGGGAGTGAATGTGTGGCTTAAGCGAGAAGATCTGCAGCCTGTAAGTACAGTTTTGGATTTGTGTTTTGTGTTTGTTTTGATTTGATTTGAATTAGTTGTGATGATTGTGTATGTATGTAAGTTTACTCTGTTTGTTAAACAGAAACTGGATTTTGATTTTGATACTTGATGTTAAACTTATACATGAAGTTGTTAATAACTGAATTAGTGAGTGAATAAATTGTGTCACGTCATTATAGGGTGTTTATATAAGGTGAATTAGGGTTTCGATGTTACTATCGTGTGGTGGTGGGCATAGTTGTCAATAGCGGTCGCTATAGGAATAGCGTAGCGTGTAGGTCGAAGGTTGCTACAGGGGCCATAAATAGCGGGATTTTAGTATTTTTTTAAAATATAAATAGCGATTAAATATAGCTATAAAATAGCTGGATTTTAGGTTTTTGTTAAATATACATGTAAAATAGCGTATATACGAGGGTATTTTGATATAAATTTTTTCTAGTGTATTGCTATTCGCTATGTAGCATATAGGTAACTTATCGCTATTTGTCGCTATTCGCCATTAACAACTATGGTGGTGGGGCTGGATTGAAGGCATAACCGTTTATACAATGATATCTTTTTTTTTTTAATTGGAGGAGGCATTGTTATTGATAGCGCATATAGCGTTCGCTATCGCGCGCTTCGTAGCGAAGCGCCAAGGTCTCGCAATCTGTATGTAGCGACTGAATAGCGTGATTGTAGCGGATTCCGGCGACGAATTCCGGCTGGAAACCTGCAATTTCTGCCCATAGTTATCGATAGCGCTTATGGCGGCCGCTATAGCGAATAGCGTGGCGTGGCGGCCATATGTCGCTACAAGGTACATATCGACCTTATATCGACGATATAGCGACTTCCGACGTGAAATCCGGCGACAAAATCCGGCGACGGTGTTGCTTTCAGCCGGAAACCAGGAAGAAGGGGGAAGAAGAAGACCAGCAGCTGCGTATCTGTGTCTACAAAATCCGGCGACGGTGTTGCTTTCAGCTGGAAACCAGGAAGAAGGGGGAAGAAGAAGACAAGCGGCTGCGTATCTGCGTTTTTAGGCTTTTTATAAGTTTAAGTTTTTAAACATTTAACCCCTCTATCTTTCATTAGTTTAAATTCAGTCCCTATAACTTGTAACTTTTTACTTAAAAAATGTAAAGATAGTTTGTCTATATAAACATTTAACCCCCTCTATCTTCAGAAGTTTACATTTGGTCCTTAAACTTTTTCATTTATACATAAAAATACAAAATTAACATTATAAAATACATATATATAATATGGATAGCTATTTTTATTTTTTAATTTATCTACTACCTTATCGCTAAACACGAAATAGCGGGCGCTATTTCATCGCTATCGCTACGTAGCATATAGGTTGTCTATCGCTATTGACCGCTATTCGCTATCGATAACTATGTTTCTGCCGGAAACTTGCTGGAAAATAGGAGAAAGAAGAGCGGGCTGCGTTTTCTTGCATTTTAGTCTTTTTAGGGTTAAAAAACTTTATGGATTTTAACATTTAACCCCTCTATCTTTCATTAGTTTTCATTTAGTCCCTAAAACTTGTAAAAAAATACATAACAGTGTAAAATTAGTTTGTGTATTTTTAACATTTAACCCCCCTATTTTCACTAGCTTACATTTGGTCCTTAAACTTCTAAATTATACATAAAAAGGTATAAAATCAACATTATATATGTATAAAAAATTTATAGATAGCTATTTTTTATTTCTTAAATTTTTAACTACCTTATCGCTAAACACGAAATAGCGGGCGCTATTCCATCGCTATCGCTACGTAGCATATAGGTACCTTGTCGTTATATGTCGCTATTCTCTATTGATAACTATGGGAGGAGGAAAACATTCTTTTTGTCATGCTGTACTATCTTCATGGGGTGTTTATATCTGGTGAATTAGGGTTTTGATGTCACTATCGTGTGGTGGTGGGTCCGGATTGAAGGCATAACTGTTTTGATAATGACATCTTTTTTGCTGATGGAAGAGGAGTACATTCTTTTTGTCATGTTGTACTATCTGCTATGTAGGCCCCAAAGGAATTTGGGGCCAGATTGGACATAGCGGGTATATGGATCAAATCTGGGTCATACTTTTTCAACAATAAAACTAAGATGCTCTTATTTATGATACTTATTCCTGTTAATAGAGTTGTAAACTTTAAATTGGTAGCATCATTTTCACATTCTAAAGTTAGGCTGTTGTATTTTATCGAAAAGCTGATCGCTATTATTCAAATTCTATTACCTAATTACTTATCACTCTGCTTGATGCCTTGATTGTATTGGTAAATCGAAGACTTGTTTTCGTGTTAATGTTTATGTAAACTGTATAAAAGTATCTTTATTAACATACAATATGATAATTGAGTATGCAGGTCTTCTCATTTAAGCTTCGCGGAGCATACAATATGATGGCAAAGCTCCCAAAAGAACAGCTGGCAAAAGGTGTCATATGCTCGTCAGCCGGCAATCATGCTCAAGGGGTTGCATTATCAGCCAAGACACTCGGCTGTGATGCTGTGATTGTCATGCCAGTTACCACACCCCGGATCAAGGTTAGCTTGATAAATCATAAACACACGTAACTTATACAGCCTTCATATACTTTTTTGTTCGTTACTTGACCTTACGGTTACTTTAAATGATGCATGTAGTGGGAGTCGGTTAAGAGATTAGGTGCAACAGTTGTCCTTGAAGGTGATTCCTATGATGAAGCACAGGCATATGCTAAAAGACGAGGTGAAAGTGAGAACCGAACGTTCATCCCTCCTTTTGATCACCCGGATATTATAACGGGTAAGGGGACCGTTGGAATGGAGATTGTGCGCCAAATGCAAGGTCCAATTCACGCTATATTTGTTCCTGTTGGTGGTGGTGGTTTGATAGCTGGTCTTGCTGCCTATGTGAAGAGGGTATCACCAGAGGTAAGTGTCTTTTGCTGTAAAGTACCTTGTACTCTATTCAATCAAAAGATTCTTTTTTCTTTTCTCAAAAAAGTAGCGCGTTAAACATAATTAGGGCTGCAAACGAAACGAACGAACACGAATCTTGTTCATGAACACTTACCGAACGAAATTTTATGTTCGTGCTCGTTTGTTAAGGAATTGAACTTGTTCGTGTTTGTTTGTTAATTTTAGGCAACGAACGGAAACAAACGTTGATGAACACAAATGAGCACAGACTAATGTTCATGAACAAAAAGGGAAACAAACGAACACAAACAAACGTTCATGAACAAAATATATAATACGCTGACACTTATTATATATTTTATTTGTCGGAATATTGAAGTATTTAAATCAAATAAAAACTAGAACACTAATGAACTATCGAACACAAACGAACACGTTGCCGAACGTTCACGAACATAAATAAAGGAACACGGCCTCTGTTCATGTTCGTTCATTTAACTAAACGAATGAAATTTCTTGTTCATGTTCGTTTGTTTAATAAACGAACAAACACAAATGAACCTCCTGCCGAACGGTTCACAAACTGTTCGCCGAAAGTTTGGTTCATTTGCAGCTCTAAACATAGTCGTCGGTAAATAATTGTCATGATTGAAAATACCTTTTATTCTTGCCTTAAATTTAATTATGACATACGTGCAACCTGTGCAGGTACGGATTATTGGAGTAGAGCCTACTGATGCAAATGCAATGGCATTGTCATTACATCATGGGCAACGAGTAGTGCTTGATCAAGTTGGAGGCTTTGCAGACGGTGTTGCTGTTAAGGAGGTTGGTTTGGAAACTTTCCGTTTATGCAGGGAACTGATTGATGGTGTGGTTCTTGTCAGCCGTGACGCCATTTGTGCATCCATAAAAGTGAGTCTCTTTTGCGTGCTGTTTGGATATTCACTCATTTCTTCAATCTTCGTTAGTTATTTTTTAGAGTAAAATGCCATATTCGTCCCTGAGGTTTGGCTAGAGAGTAAAATGCCATATTCGTCTATGAGGTTTGGTTAGTTTTGCGACTTTTGTCCAAAGGTTTGTTTTTCCACATCTGGATCCAAAAGGTTTAAAACCTTGCCATTTTCATCCAGCTTGCTAACTCCATCCGTTTTCTCTGTTAAGTCAGGTATTTCCGTATTTTTTGTTAACTTAAAGGGCAATCTAGTATTTTAAATATTTGTACATTATGCTAAATGCTTGTACATAAAGTGAAAAAGACTGAATTGCCCTTTAAGTTAACAAAAAAGAAAAAAAATACCCCTGACTTAATGAAGAAAAATGGATGGAGTTAACGAGCCGGATGAAAATGGCAAGATTTCAAACCTTTTGGATCCAGATGCGGAAAAACAAACCTGTGGACGAAAGTCGCAAAACTGGCCAAACCTCAGGGACGAAATGGGATTTTACTCTTTTTTTTTATCATTGTAAGGGAGTGTATGGGATTTGCTTATTTAGTTAGCTTATAAGCAAATAAGGGTAAACTTGTAATTATGAATCTGCTAGGAAGAATCAAGTTGAAAATCTTAGTAGATTCATATTGGTTTTGTTTATTTATTTTTTTTAATATTAGAAGTTTTTTGGTTTTGTTTTGTTGTAGGACATGTTTGAGGAAAAAAGGAGCATTCTAGAACCAGCAGGTGCCCTTGCTCTTGCTGGGGCAGAAGCATACTGCAAATTCTATAATCTTAAGGATATAAATGTTGTAGCTATAACTAGTGGGGCCAACATGAATTTCGATAGATTAAGATTGGTTACCGAACTTGCAAATGTTGGTGGACAACGGGAGGCTGTACTCGCAACTTTCCTGCCTGAAGAACCTGGAAGTTTTAAACAGTTTGCTGAACTGGTCAGTTTTTTCCTTAAAAGCTTTTAATAAAAAAAGTTCAAACTCGTCAAATGTTAACTTTCTAAATACCAAATGAATTTTGACATGTTTTGGCAGGTTGGGAAGATGGATATTACCGAGTTCAAGTACAGATATGAACATGAAAAGAAACAAGCTCTTGTTCTGTACAGGTAAGAGCCTTTTAGTATTATTATGAGTAAAATGCCATTTTCATCTTGAGGTTTGGTTACTTTAGCGACTTTCGTCCAAAGGTTTGTTTTTTCGCATCGGGATCCAAATGGTTTGAAATCTTGCCATTTTCATCCGGCTCTTCAACTCCATCCATTTTTCCGCGTTAAGTCAGGGGTATTTCTGTCTTTTTTGTTAACTTAAAGGGCATTTTGGTCTTTTTCATTTTATGTAAAAAGACCAAATACCTCGGAAAAAAACTGAATTGCCCTTTAAGTAACAAAAAAGACGGAAATACCCCCGACTTGACTTAACAGAGAAAAATGGATGGAGTTAACGAGCCAGATGAAAATGGCAAGAATTCAAACCTTTTGGATCCAAATGCGGAAAAACAAACATTTAGACAAAAGTCGTAAAACTGGCTAAACCTCAAGGACGATAATGACATTTTACTCTTATTAACCCTGAGAAAGGGATGAAAATGGCATTTTACTCTTATTATTTTTATAACCCTGAGAAACTGTTACCCAAAACTCATTGGGCCCTACCAATACCCTGCTAGCCGATGGGCACCGTGTAAAACGCAGCTTGCGCTGGACATTTGTTTTGAGAAAGTTAAAATATATTTTTTTTGACATATTTTATTTAAAACTGATGTTTGTTCTCTGTTTTGTAGTGTCGGTCTTCATACCAAGTTTGAACTCCAAGAAATGGTGGAGAGAATGGAGTCGCATAAACTAAAAACCATTGAATTTACAAACAATGACATGGTTAAAGATCATTTACGCCATCTGGTAACATTCTTCTCTATTTTGTATTATTCTGTAAAACATTTAATAATCGCGTTCTTGGAATAATAGCGATATAGCATGTTGCATGCCTTAAGAACTTACCAAAAACCGGTGTCAATAATCAGATGGGAGGCAGAACTAATGTAGAAAACGAGCTTCTTTGTCGGTTTGTATTCCCCGAGAGGCCAGGGGCTACGATGAAGTTCTTGCACGCTCTTAGTCCACGTTGGAACATCAGTTTGTTTCACTACCGTGCACAGGTTTGAGTTGCATGATACGATTTTCTTAAAATTCCTATTTTACCCTTTGGATTTTGGTGATTTTAAATTTCTAATGCCTGCTTACTGTCATTTTTCAGGGAGGAATGGGGGCAAATGTTTTAGTTGGTATTCAAGTTCCATCAAATGAATTAGATGAGTTTCGGTATCATGCGAATGATCTTGGATACGAGTATGAACTTGAGACCGATAATGAAGCATTCCAGCTTTTAATGCGTTAAGTTATCGATCCCGAAGCTTGACCGAACCATTAATTAAGGGTTGGAGCAATAAGGTTTGTTTTATAGAGAAAATTGTACTAGTATCCACGTCACAGGAGCACTTTTGTAGGTCAACAATGACTTCCAGTTCTAGCTCCCACTTTTAAAGCAACCAAATTAATATTATATGTTAGTATGGGTGTTGAAAAAAACCGGAACCAAATAACTTGGCGCGACATAAATAAAGTTTGGGTTAAACGGTTTGGTTTAGGATCGAAATAAGCGTTGCTATGTATTATATGCTAGAGCGTTTCTTAGCATTAGAACCGAAGTTATTACTCAATCAATTCTAGTATTTCTAATTTATTAGGGTTTGTAAGTTGTAGTGCTTCCTCACAATAAGGACAGGTGATCAAATTGAAGTTACCTGTTAGGGTTTAGGTAACCGTTGGTTGTTTATTACAATATAGTTTGATATGCATTGAGCTTTATTGAGCGTTTCTGGTTATACATAATGTGAGAAAAAAGCTAATAAATAGGGTCAATTCGTGGTTTTATATTATTCATTTGTGTGTACTTTTTTCTTATCCTATTTTTGTTATTCAAAGAATAATGTGGTAAATATCGTATCATCTTAACTATGTTTATAACTTTGTGTCAAGGCTCCTTCAAGCATGCGCCTAGGCCCACTTTCCAGGCACATCCTAGTCTTCTTGTTTCGCTTCAAAAGCCCCACTTCAGGCCCTCATACACTTTTTCAGGCCAATTTCCAATGAAATTCCAGCAAAAAATCGTTTGAACAGGTTTAAACATGTTTGAAACAATTATTAGAACCCTAAACAAGCATGGAAACAATCTAAAACAACTTAAACTAGCCCTAAAAAGCCTAAAATATGTCTAAAATCCTTAAAAGTTGTATTTTTATACTAAATGACTCGTCTAAAAAGTCCTCGGTTTTTAAACGCCTTGCATTGAGACCCAAGGCTCACCCTTTGTGTATTGAGTGCGCCTTTAACAACTATGGTTTATAGCAACTTTATAATACTTTGCACCTCGCGTATGTTTTGAGCGTCTCACATTTGCTTGCAGTTTTTTTTAAACCAAACTGCATTTTGTCGTCACAAGCCGTCATAAAAACACATTAAAACAATTATGGCTGGTGAACCTATTTTACATTTTTTATTCTAGAACAAATTATTTCAAAGCAAATTCATTTTGGTCAAACCTCGGTTTAACCTAAAATGGTACCTTATTAAAAGGTTCGTTTTAACCCGTTACCCAAAACAGCTGCCGTATTACTTAACCTAAGGGGGGACAAGGTGCCCAGACTCTTGCCACAGGTCATGCGGGTAGTGCCCTACAGGTAGGGGGTGGTCTTTGTGGTTGCGGATGGTTTGTGTAATTGTGTGTGAAGGTATGAGAGAGTTGTGTATGGAGAGAGGGGTCCATATTTTAGGGTCGTGGTCACACTAAATCGGGTAGTTTAGGGTAGTGGATGGTCTAAAGGACGTCGTGGCACGATATGATTGGTGTGAGTTAGGGTAACAGGTACCCTTCCCACTTCATTAAAGTAACAAAAAATGCAATTAATCAACCTAATGAATAAGAACAAATATAACAAACATCAAATGCTGATCTAGATCACATTTTCCTAACTTTCACTCACTGTAACAATAAATAAAAAAATATTATTTGATTGATATCCGAGGCAGTAAACAAATTAAATAGGTAGCAACTACTTTAAGGATACGATGGAAGAACAGGCCAATTAGAGTAAGATGGAGCAGGCACTGATGAGGCTGGATCATAATTTATCATGAAGTTGTTGTCGTCGGCGACCATGGCTGTTGTAGTGGCAACAACCGCCTGATGTTGACCGAGGCTCAACTGATGATGAGGGTGGTTGTTGGTGGTACGAATGGTGGCCGCCGATGTGCTCTCAACCGTCTCTTCACCAGACATGTAAGTGTACCCCGTGCTAGAGCCTGCCCCCTGTCTCTTGCTAACTTGTTCTTTGAGTATTGTTCTCAATGCTAACACCTTTAAGAATTAGTTAAAACTATCAGAACCATATGTAAAAGTAATCATAAAAACTTGAAATTTTAAAAATGTTGGGACTGAAAACGGTCACGCTTACAATGGTGTAGATACAAATTTTCAAATTTAGCCAATTTTTAGAATTTAGACCCGCGTGTTGCGGCGAGACTATTATACCAAATCAAAAAATAAACGTAAAAATGTTGAACCACAAGATTTATACCAAAACGTAAAACGAAAAAGATTTCCACGCGCTATAGCAAAGACGTTGACAATATTGAAATCTTAGGTAAAAAGTGTAGAGGATTGTGGCGATACCGTTAAACCGAACCAAAATTAGATGTAAAAACGTTGAACAACGCACGTGTGTTATGGCGTGTTAACTTGCAAATCAATCGGATTTGAATTTATAAATACTACTACTAATAATAATAGTTAAATAAATTTATAAAGTATAAGATTTATTAAAACTAAAAGTAAACTACTCTAAGAAAAGATTTTTGATTTTAGAAATAATCCAAAGGAAGAAAGCATAAATGTTTAACTTTATATGCAACAGAGACTTAAACACATAGTTTTAAGACTTGTATATATAGATAAAAAAATAGTGATCCATCCATTGGCCTACAAATTTCACCAACCAATCAAAATACTAAAAATGAATCGTGAAACTTCCTCACATACAATTTTTGATAAATAATAGAGAGGAAATTTATAATTAAGAAAATTCAAGTAATATATTCCACATTATAAATGTACTGTAAAGATCAAATACATATGAGTCTTTAATATACGAAATATTCTTAACATGAGCAATGAAGGAAGCTTTTATTTTTTATTTTTTTCCCATCTATTAAGTATGATGTTTAATTACAAAATGTAAAAAAAAATCATTCTTTTACCCTAATAGAGTAATTATATAATTTTTGTAGAGTAATTATAATTACTCTACAGTAATTACATAATTACTCTACTAGTGTAAAATCATGATTTTTTTTATTATGAGACTAAAATACGTACTTAATAAGATGTGAAAAAAAAAATCCCTCATTCACTTCTCATGTTAAGCCAATTTATATGTTAAGACCCATTAGTACAATATTTTTTCTCTATAAACGTAAAGGTTTAATTATAAGTAATTTATTATGACTCATGCATAGGACCGCAAATGAACCGAATGAACACGAATAAGACATTGTTCGTATTCATTTGTTAAGGATATATATGTGTTCACGAACGGTAATCAACACTTACTAAACAAGATTTTATGTTCGTGTTCGTTCATTAAGTAAATAAACATGCTCACGTTTGTCTCTGTTCGTTTGTTAATTTTAGGTAACGGATGCAAACGAACGTTCATGAATACAAACTAATGTTCATGAACACAAACACGCATTTATGAACATAATATATAATACATCGATACTTATTAAATATTTTATTTATCGAAATTTTGAAGTAATTAGATAAATACAAAAATTAAAAACACTAATAAACTATTGAACACAAACGAACACGTTATCGAACGTTCACGAAGATAAATGAACGAACACGGTCTCTGTTCATGTGCGTTCATTTAACTACATGAACAAAATTTATTGTTCGTTTTCGTTCATTTATTAAACGAACGAACACAAATGAACTTAGTGTCAAACAGTTCACAAACTATTCGCTAAACGTTTGGTTCGTTTGCAGCACTACTCATGCTCTCATTATGAGTTCATGATTTTAAGGGATAGCTATATATATCTTAAAATATAAGAGCATTCATTTCCATTAAAGTGGGAGCTTTTTAAATTATAAAAGGTGATTGTAAGTGGAGGAGATAGAAAATGTTATCGTTCATCTGTATATTTGAGGGGATACTGTTCATCCTTTTATAATTTTTTTTTATATATTTTGAATGTGGTTGTGAGTAGATGAAAGAGAAAAGGTAATGATAAACGTATAAAAAATATTATTTAATTAAAAAGAGAGAAAAATTAATTGTTTTTATTGTAATTATAGGGTATATTTAATGGAAGGGATGTGAATGCTCTAAAAGCATTCACAATAGAGTCTCCATATCAAAATTATAAGGAATATATTAGATTTTGTTGATTTTTTCTCTTACATTGGAGAGTCCCTATCCTAAAACTCCATCCTCAAAATTATATGGACAACTAAAATAAGCCCGGGGTTCACTTTCATTCCATCTCTAATATTTTAATATGGTTGTGAGTGAAAAAAAAAATATTATTTAATTGATTATGAATATATATATAGTGAATCGGATGACGCCCTGCTTGCGGTATGCGCATATAATGTATATATGTGTGGGCGTTCGGGGGGCAAAAGTGAAAGTGCAATAATTTTAACGTTATTTTACTACTTTCATGAAAATAACGTTAAAAGAGGGGATGGTTAATCATGCATCATGTGATGGCGCTGATAGCCGAAAGACAAGGAGGTACATGCACTAATCGGCAGTTGTCTCAATTGTTGAGTGTTATGTGCCTTATGTCCAAGGCTTGATGCAAAACTACTATCGAGCCGGGGGTCTCACTGGAAGCATCCTCTCTATTCCCACGGGGTAGAGGTAAGGCTGTCTACATCTTACCCTCCTCAGACCTTGCCTTAGCTTTGCTATTGGTGGGATTTACTGAGTATAATGATGATGATGATATAGTGAATCGGATGTAAGAATTTTTTAAAGTGAATAATTTTATGGATAAATATGTATTTTAGTAAAATTATATAAATAATTATATATTATATTATATTATATTATATTATATATATATATATATATATATATATATATATATATATATTAAAAATCATCATGTTAGCTACAAGAGCTTTTTTAAATTTATCTTTTTAGTCACAAACTTTTTTTTACTACACCATGTTAGCTATTATAAGAGCTTTTATGTTTTATTTTTTTAGTCATAAACTTTTTTACTTTTTATTTTTTTTATTTTACCATTAATATTGTACCAACATGTTTGATATGCGTACTATATTAATAAATGTCACCAATATTGTACCAACATGTTTAGTTGTTTACTATATGTATTGTATTAATTAAAAGTCATATACTTATATTCTTAGATTCATATAGTATGAAATCTTTTCTGCTTTAGATTTATTATGATAATTATTATCAGTTGACCAAAATACGTGGTTAAAAGTTAAATATGTAATTTTATTATGATTTTGCGTTGTCTATATTTAACTTTTTACACTTTTATTTATTAAATCGTCTACTTTATTTTAGTATATAAAATACTTTCTGAATCTTATATCCAGTCCAACGAGTGAACCGGTTAGCTTTCTTGAATGTAAACCACATCTTACTTTACTTTATATCAAATTAAATTAACTAGTAGTTTTTTTTGGTTTGGTTTGGTTTGGTTTTTGTTTTTGTTTTTTATTGTTTATTTGCTTTACATTTTTGATCTACTGAGATAACTTTTTTTTAACTATTTACTCAATATTTCCTTAAATTAAGCTTTATCAATTTCATTTCTAAAAGTATTCATTTTTTATGTATATCTTAGGCCATGGGGTATACTTTCACGCCCCTTAACTACACGTAGGCGCTACATCATCCACTTGACCCTCTTTCACTTCACCTCATACCAAGGAATTGGTTTAACCACCATTAACGCCCTTAAATTAATTAAAATACATATATATAGCATGTTGTGTGTGTGCAAATGTTCCTATGCTTGATTCCCTCACTCTCCCTCCTAGTTAACATCTTAACACGTGAAACTTTTAATGCCCCTTAACACTCTCCAGGAGCGGTATGACAAGTGTTAACGGATGCCAAGTAGGATTAACACCTATGGGTGTTAGAGTATACCAGACGGCCTTAGAGTACATCATGAATTTCACTATAGTAGCTGCATGAGGTATGTTTGTTGTTGAGTTTTTTTAAGTAGGTTTGTTTGTTTGTTGTTTTAATTTTAGTTTACCGCTCTTATAATATAAATAGTTTACGCCTTTAATAGTTTAATTTTTCATTTATAACTTCCATTTGTTAGTTTTGTTTACATAAACTATATTGTTTACTTAATATTTCCTTAAATTAACCTTTATCAATTTCATTTCTAAAAGTATTCATTTTTTTATGTATATCTTAGAGTACATCATGAATTTCACTATAGTAGCTGCAAGAGGTATGTTTGTTGTTGAGTTTTTTTAAGTAGGTTTGTTTGTTTGTTGTTTTAATTTTAGTTTACCGCTCTTATAATATAAATAGTTTACGCCTTTAATAGTTTAATTTTTCATTTATAACTTCCATTTGTTAGTTTTGTTTACATAAACTATATTGTTTACTTAATATTTCCTTAAATTAAGCTTTATCAATTTCATTTCTAAAAGTATTCATTTTTTTATGTATATCTTAGAGTACATCATGAATTTCACTATAGTAGTTGCATGAGGTATGTTTGTTGTTGAGTTTTTTTAAGTAGGTTTGTTTTTTAAGTAGGTTTGTTTGTTTGTTGTTTTAATTTTAGTTTACCGCTCTTATAATATAAATAGTTTACGCCTTTAATAGTTTAATTTTTCATTTATAACTTCCATTTGTTAGTTTTGTTTACATAAACTATATTGTTTACTTAATATTTCCTTAAATTAAGCTTTATCAATTTCATTTCTAAAAGTATTCATTTTTTTATGTATATCTTAGAGTACATCATGAATTTCACTATAGTAGTTGCATGAGGTATGTTTGTTGTTGAGTTTTTTTAAGTAGGTTTGTTTGTTGTTTTAATTTTAGTTTACCGCTCTTATAATATAAATAGTATACGCCTTTAATAGTTTAATTTTTCATTTATAACTTCCATTTGTTAGTTTTGTTTACATAAACTATATACAAGATATAATTTCTTTTCTTAACAGACCGACCCAGTATCCACCGAAAAATTTATTAACTTTTTTTTATAATTACTCTATAAATGATATATGCCTTTAATAGTTTTATTTTTCTGTTATAACTTTTGTTTGTTAGTTTTGTTTACATAAAGTATATACGAGATATAATTTCTTTTGTAAATAGACCGACTCAGTATCATTGAAAAAATTTATTAACTTTTTTTTTACAAAAACTAAATATGTTTCCGCTTTAAATTTATTAAAAATTGGGCCAGCCCAATCACTATATATAAATAGTGAATTTTAAAATATAACTTCCTGTTCAGCGAACCCTGCCAGCCACAACCGCGAGTTGCGGAGGTGGACGTCTTAGCCTCTTAGGTACCATGTCATCATTTTTCTTGTATTTGTTACATTTTATTTCGTTTTTTACACATTTATATTTTGTAGTCTGATACTTGGTTCGTATGCGGATTCCCGCCGCAACGCGTGGTGAGGAAATCCTAGTATATATGTTTAAAATTCGAAGTTAGTAATAGTAGCTTTTTTGTCTTTTTGTGTGTTTTTTTATATTTTTATTTTTTTTCAAGGCAAAGAAGACATATTAACTTTAGGATTTTTTTACTTTTGCAATAAAACTTTAACTTTTTTTTTTTAAAATTTAGTCACAAAAGTGCAACGTTTTTTTTAAGTTTCATATACATATGATTTTGATGTTGTAGGCTATAGCGAATGTATTTAGCCTTACGGTACCGTGATGAACTGAACCAGATATGAGCAAAAGCATCATCGTTTTTGGTATTGACATTATCAGAATCGGTATCGGTATTTGTTTTGATAGTTTTCGATGAGCCGAATCAATAACAAGTAACAACCAAACTCCAGCCGCATAGCCTGGGCACTTGGTCCGTATGCGGATTCCCGCCGCAACGCGCGGTGACGAAATCCTAGTATATATTATTATTATTATTATTATTATTATTATTATATGTTTAAAATTCAAAGTTAGTAATAGTAGCTTTTTTGTCTTTTTGTGTGTTTTTTATATTTTTATTTTTGATATATTTTTTTATTTTTTTTTTCAAGTCAAAGAAGACAAACTTTAGGATTTTTTTTACTTTTGCAATAAAACTTTAACTTTTTTTTTAAAATTTAGTCACAAAAGTGAAATGTTTTTTTTTTAAGTTTCATATACATATGATTTTGATGTTGTAGGCTATAGCGAATGTATTTAGCCTTACGGTACCGTGATGAACTGAATCAGATATGAGCAAAAGCATCATCGTTTTTGGTATTGACATTATCAGAAGAACCGGTACCGGTATTTGTTTTGATAGTTTCCGATGAGCCGAATCAATAACAAGTAACAACCAAACTCCAGCCGCATAGCATGGGCGAAAAACGTAGTTAATTATAATCTATCATATGACTATTATACGTATCTTTTCATTGCACTTCAAACACTCATGTCCTAATCAATGCAAGTTTTAAGTTAAGGGTATAAATATCATAAAATGGTATATCTGATATTACTATCTTTTATTAAGTTGACAATATATAAAGTTTTGATGAAGATAGATGGAACTAAATATCCCAATTATAAAGTATGTAATTATTTACATAAAAAGTTTTGATGAAGATAGATGGAACTAAATTGCCTAATTATTAAGTATGTAATTACTTACAAATACATATACAAATATTAGATATTATTGTACTTCATCAATTTCAACTCCTAAACCTATCAATCCATTTCAACCTTACATGACCTATGAGTAACACCATGGTAACATTACCCAAAGCCCCTAGTCGTTGGCCTTAATAATTCTAGACCCAAGTTATAAAGACGAATAAGATAAGTTTGGCTTATATATGTAATTACTCAAAAAGTTGTATTTAGAGTAAAGAATGTAATTGTTGTTAGGAGTAATAACTTTAGGATTAGGGTGTGCACATGAAACATCATGTCGGTCTGTAGAATCGGTATATGTACAGATTATATGTAAAAGTGGACGAACCCTATTGTGATTGTTGGTGCAAGAACATGGCTTGTAAGTGTCGCTATATAAATTGTGCTGCAGGTGCACTTAGTTGTAGGTGGCGTACTTAGTTGTAGGTGTAGTTAGCCTAACTACACTAGCCACTAACCAGCGCAGTTGACTAACTGGAGCACTCAGTTGCGCACCTTTATATTTGTGTGTTTATGTCAATTTTAAGAGAGCAAAATAGAGTGTTTAGAGAGCTTGTTAGTAAGAGGGAAACTTTACTATGTGTTATTATTGGTAGTGAATCTCCAACCCTAGGGGAGCTCACATAGGGTTGGAATGGTACTTAAACATTGAAGATGTGTACTCTTTCACTATTATAACTTTGATGATTATAATGAAGCAAGTTTTCTACATCTTCTAATATGTTTGTTTGTATGTAAGATTGACTTACACGCTCCCGTCTGAAATAAGAGTGATGTTCTTGTTAGTTTTATCGATCCGTGAGGGGTCTTGGGGACTTTCAGGTGGTATCAAAGCATGATGCTTGATGTGGAAGGATTAACCGTCTATCCAAATCACCATTGCTATTGATTCAATGTTTATCTCCGTTAAACACCATGAGACATTTAAGTTGGGGTTAAACTGAAATTTGTTAGATGATATCTGATAAAAACGAGTTAATTACAGTTGTTTGTTTGAGTTTTTGAGGTCAGTTTCGAAAACAATAACTTCAGCGCAGTTATTGACAATTGGGGTGCAGTTATCAGATATAGTGCAGTTGAGGCACAGTTACCATTAGCACAGTTACTGTCTTGCGTAGTTATTACCTAGCACAGTTACTTGGTTCACGCAGTTGTTCTAACTACGCTTGTTGTCAGGCTCAGTTGTCTATTTCTTGGTGTGGTTATGTGCTATTTGACCTCAAATATTTCAAAGTTGATATCCCCAAGTACAACAAGCTCATCAAGCGTACTTATTGATGGTAAAAAACAGATAGTATTTTCAGGAATTTTTCTTGAATGAAATTTTTAAGGAAATTCTGAATAAGGTGATAAATGTTGAGGAAAAGTTTTTGAGGTAATATTTTTGGGAAGTTTTGTTTGGTAATGGTGGACCTTGTTTGTTTTAAGACTTCCATTATTCGAATCAAACGTTTTGGGTATTCTCAACTTTCCATAGCCTACGAGTATCCCCAGGGGAACTTCATTACTAAATGGGAGAATTACTTGAAGATTTTGGTTCTTAGAGGGTTTCTGTGCAATTTTGGTCTATGTTTAAGACTCTTCTTGGGCCTGGATTTCTACTTGCTTTTTGGTCCAGATCAAGTTTAGAGTTTGAAGATTGTGAATTAGAAGATAAAAGTGAGAGATTTGTTGGTTTTGGATTTTTTTTGAAGAAAAAAGGGCGATAAAGTTTTCCAAGAAATGATGTTTCTTTGAAAATTTTCAAAATGCTTAGTGAAAGTTAAAGTGACCAAGATCATGTTAAAGTTTTGGTTTGATTTCTCATTTGGGATCTCTGTGATGATAAATTAGGAAGATTTCCTAATTTGGATTTCTCAATATAGACAAGCTAATTTGGGTTCTCACTGCGAATGATGATTAACTAGGCTGGTCACCTAATTTGGGTTCTCACCATGGGTGATGATAAATTAGACAAAGATTAATCATTTCGTTTGAAGATTGGTGGTTACATGATGATTAGTATCGAGCTTGTGTTCATGATTTTGTCAAGTGTGTTTGTGATGAAGCTGATAATTCATTCGGTGATTAGTTGAAAATTGAACCTTTATCATATGCCGATTATAGTAAGGATGATTGATTTGCCGTAAAGCTTACTCAGAGGGGTGAAGTTGCTAATCGAGTTGGATTCTCAAAATATCATGAGGTGCTTACCAGGAGGGGGATGTAGAGTAATGAAGATATGAGATGGATTCAGACACTTCTGGTTGAATGTGATGATGACGTAAAAATGATTATGGTAGTTGCATATGATATTAGAAGTTGAGTTTGTTATTAGCTTATCAAACATAAGTTTTTATCTTTTTGGAAGCTGATTCATTCGATGTTGATCGTTGGAAATTCAAACTGTCTGTCATACATGTCTGATACAACTAAAGTCTTGGAATTTCAGAATTGATTTCAGACAAAAGATTCTTTGATTGCTGAAAGATTAGGAGGTAGTTACAGGGGGAGAACTACAATGTTTGGTGTTGGATTCATCAAGTTTCATAAAGTAGCCAAACAAAATTGATCTATAACAAGTCTTAGGATTTAAGGTTGAAGATCACAGTGCAAACCAGAAGATCAAGTCTTACTAGAGAGAAGACCTGATATCATTAGTCAAGGGGCGTCCCCGTTGATACATGACTTGTGACTAATGATTTTTAGTTTTGGTCAGAATTGATAGCAACAATTAACGGGGAGTCTGTTAGTGCAAGATCAAGGCTTGTAACTGTCGATATGGAATTTTGTTGTGTAGTAGAGAGTGTTTGGAGAGCTTATTGGTAAGAGTTAAAACCACACTATGTGTTAGTGTTGGTAGTGAGTCTCCAACCCTAAGGGAGCTAACCTAGGGTTGGCATGGTGCATAAACGTTGAAGATTTGTACTCATTCGGTATTGTAGTTGTGATGATTATAATGAAACGAGTTTTCTATATCTTCTATTATGTTTGTTTGTATGTAAGATAGACTCACACACCTATAGACTCACACACCTTCGTCTGAATCAATAATGATGTTCTTCTTACCTATATTAGCCCGTGAGTGGTCCTGGGGACTTTCACTGATTTCGCTCTTGTCTTTTCACCAGAGAAAACCAAAGAACAAGAAACTATGTTCGTGGGTTTTTACATCGGTCACACAAGAATACAAATTGAAATTGCAAACTTGTTTGGGTGATCAGATACGATAAGATATGAAGGAGTGTTTTCTCACTTTTGTTAATATGATTTTATGTACAAACGTTTTCAAAGTAGCCACAAAGAGGTTGTGGTCAGGATTCTCGTTTGACCTAGAATCACACATACAAAGGGTCACGATCTCCAAGTTTTTACCTTCTATTTGACTCTTGTATTTGAACTATACCTACAATTTGAGGTCTACTTTTACTATTTTCGATTCCATGTTAGAAGTTATGAAATTTCTGTAATCAAACAAGTTACAATCATGTTTTTAAAAGTTAGTGTTTTTTTGAAGAACACCTAAGAAAACATGGCTAACATGAGCGGTTCCGACAATTGCGATATGCGAGGGACCGTCAAGGATATCCGTGTGAGACATATTTAATTTGCGAGATATGACTAGTGTGACATTGTTGTGCGATACGACTGTGAAATTTGGTGAACTCGTGTGAAATAGACTAGATCGATCAAGGATCTTGTAAAATGATTAAATTCATTTGAGAAGAACAAATCTAATTATTGAGAGATTAATCAAAGGTTTACGTGATGCAACCTGTGGAAGAAGGTAGTCGATTTGTGAGGAAATGGAAGTAACTTGTGAAGGGTGCAATCAAACGATCACGTGATACGATAAAAAAATAATTTTGGGTTATATATGTAATTACTAGAAGGTTGTATTTAGTGTAAAATATATAAATGATATTAGTTAGGGGTTCATTATGTAGAGTTAGAAAGATAGAAACTGATGAAGATACGTCGTTTAGGATTCAGGTGTGTCTTTCATGAAATGTTGCGTCGATCTATAAAATCTGTAGATAAACCAATCATATGTGGACGAAACCTATTGAAATTCAATGGAATGATGTGTTTCTTTCTTCCATGTTCTAGATATATAGATCCTATGGATTCATTGGGAATAGCCCAATGGTATTGGTGAGTTAGATACTGTGTATGATAAGTGGATGTCATAGGTTCAATCCTCATGGTATGCAATACAAGTTTAGTTATTAAAAAAATATAGATCCTATGGAATCGTAATCAGTGTTCCACACTAGTGTTACGCCACCCTTGACTAGATGGTTATGATAGACTTGATTTTTAGATGGTAACCCTACTACTAAATTCATAATTTATGATGGAAACATCCAGGCCCATCTCCGAGGATTCGGGTGCCAAATCGTCGGATCTCCTAGCATTTTTGGAAGCAAAGTTGTTGATTAAAAGGTCCAATCGGCATGAAATTTTGAATGGGGAAGTGAATCTTCGTTCATTCAGTAGCCGAATTAGGATCGTGATCGAATTCTATTGGCGCTAAAAGTAAAAGAATTTTAAGTTTTATTTATTAAATGCTCAGATAGTCCCTGTGGTTTTGCCCTTTTTAAGGAAAGGGTATTTTAGTCATTTCACACCCTCTTAACTGAGAAAACTAACTGATGTTAGGCGCAGGGACTATCCGGGAACGAGAATTGAAAAGTTGGGGACTATAGCTGTAATTTTAGAAAGTTAGGGATTAAAGGTGAAAAAATGGCAAACCACAAGGACTATCCGGGCATTTAACTCTAATAGGTATTTGGGTTAAATGAATTTAGTTGGGCCAAACATAATTGGTTATCAGGTTTATTTAATTGGTTTAGCTCTTTTCAAAAGGTTCGTTGTTTATTAATGTTATTGCATTTTATTTATTAGGTTAACGTTTTAAGTTTTTAATTAGGTATTTGGGTTAAATGAATCTAATTGGGCCAAACTTAATTGGTTATCAGGTTTATTTAATTGGTTTAGCTCTTTTCAAAAGGTTCGTTATTTATTTATGTTATTGCATTTTAAATTTATAGATTTTATTCTTAAAATAATTTTGTGATTAATGTTTCTGTCACAACATTAAGGACTAAGCGTCACAATATGTCGCCCCTAACACTAAATTTGTAGTAGTGTATAAACCTTAGAATATTATAGGATGAAGTGATCAAATTACCCAAAAGGCGTAACATTATGCCTCTTATAACGTTAACTATTTTTTATAAACAACATGGTTTTATATAAATGCAGTGCAAAGGTATCATACCTCTTCTTGAAGCTTTTGTTTCTCCCTAGAGACAGCATCAAACTCTTGTTTAAGGGTATCATACATGCACTCAAGTTGCTTAGTCTTCCATCGAGCGCGTCTGTTTTGGAACCACACCGCAATCTGTCTGGGCTGCAACCCGAGGTCATGTGCTAGCTTCATCTTTGTTTCAGGGTCAAGTTTCTTCTCTTCTTGGAAAGTGTTTTCAAGTGCCTCTAACTGTTCACTTGTTAACCTTTTCTTCTTATCTTGATTATTGTTTTCATACTCATTTTGGTTCATTTCCATCATTGCTAATGGTGCTTGCATCATTTGATGATGCTTCATTTCACCCATTCCTGTTTAAATATAGTTTTCATAAAAATATATAATACACACTTTTAATCAATATGAATGTATGCATGTATGTATACAGTTAAAACCATATGCACTTGATACCGTAGAAGTACCTTTCGTTATTAAAAATGATATAATATAATATAATATAATATAATAAAAAGAGTCACTGTTTCCATGCTTT
Organism: Helianthus tuberosus; assembly: GCA_030545235.1. Classification (NCBI taxonomy): domain Eukaryota; kingdom Viridiplantae; phylum Streptophyta; class Magnoliopsida; order Asterales; family Asteraceae; genus Helianthus; species Helianthus tuberosus. Next base: position 35,048,307 of record CM060357.1, on the reverse strand, counting down.
ATAGTACACTGCTTTTCTACGTAAATAATATAATATAATATAATACAATATAATATGATATATATATATATATAATATAATGCAAAAAGCCACTATTTCGATGCTTTGTAGTACACATGCCATGTAAATCATGATATCGGAACTTATTAAATGTTTTCCCAAGATATATCTTATATATAACACGTGGAATAACAAAACATGCGGAAAAGTATTGTCTGCATGCATGATACTATGTCCTTGATAAGACATTTTCTACGCATGATACTTTAGATAGATTGATCAATGCTGTTATGTCTTTTCGTTTTATATATACACATAGGATCCGGATTAAGAAACAACTCCTAGTGACAATTTAGAGAACTTCGACTTCCCATGCGATGTTTGCCCATATTTTTTTGCATATCCCTAGATTAAAATATTAAAAACACATCTGTAAAAAATTCGAAGTGATGTTTCCAGCCTGTTACAGCTGCTGTAAAAAGATGCTGATATTAAATGCTAGCATGAATCGGCATTTAGAACAACTGGATGTGTTTTTTAAGGGTGGTGTAAATAAAAAAAAAACATTTTTTTTCGGAAAAGTTGATTTTTAAAGATTTTTGGTAAATTGTTTTTTTCGAAAAAAACATTTCGTAAGACCGAGTTCTCTAAGTTCTCACAACTCGTAGGATTTTTCATTTTACCCGAACATGTGTGTGTGAAGAGATACTAGACTAATAATTATTACACTATAACATTTACTCTAGTTAATTTTGTTCTAGTGTAAAAATTGATACCCTACATGCTACATATAGGTCGTGTTATAGCTAATCTTATAATAGCTTAATAGAATAAAGATCTGTGTAGGATATTAGAATACCAAATTATTGTGAGAAAAAAAAAACTAAAATTCTTTATTTTATATTAGTGGTTTTATCTATATTATTATATAAAATATTTTTTTTTGAAAAATTTGGATCACTGGAAACCCAACAAATCTGAGAAAAACCTCCCATGTAGAAATCGAACCCGAAACCTAATAGTCGCTAAACCTTATCCTACCTCTAAGATGCCACTAGATTATAATATCATGGATATATTATATGAAACATATTAAAAAAGATTGTATGATAATTTCCACTGAATTTCAAGATGTCATTAGGAACAGCTAAAGCTTTGTACAACTCTTAGATGCACACTGTCCATTGTAAATTACAATTTTGTCAAGAGTCATCGAAGGGACACCATTATTTTGGTATCTAATGACATATGTAATCATTTAATTTTACAAATATAATTCTAAAAAGTATTAAATTTTACAAATATAATTATTATCTATTTTTATTCATAACCTAACCATTTAATTGAAAGAGAACCTAAAAACTAAAGTTATGATACGCCCAAAAAGATAACAACACTTATTTTACATCGATTGAAAACTATAATATCGGTATCGGTACGGTACCAACCCTCGTATAGATTAAAGTTGTGATACGCGGTTGTATTTAAGTTTTTTCTCGACATTACGCTATAAATTGTATTTGAAAAAAAGTTGTATCGAAATAACAGTAAAATGACAAACTGAGTCGGTATACTAATATTTACAATAGTTTTATTACACAAAAGTTGTTTGATGTAAGTCAAAATATAATATCATCTTTTACATCCATCGAAACCATAAATACGAATACCGATACCAGACATTGTTGGTCAGTAAAGACTTCGTTCGTCAATGCACCATTATTTCAAATACAGCTCCGTTTTAAATATAATTTTTATCGGAATATCGGAAATTTTTTAACACAAACACGTATTTAGTTTTAAAAAAAATAATAAAAACTAACTTATGAAAATTATAAGAAAAAAATAAAAGTATTTGATTAAATATGTATATTATTTATTGTTTAAGATTAGTAATCAAAATTTATAATAAAAAAGGAAATACAGAAAAAGAAAGTCAAGACAAATATTAATTGAAACTTAAAAAAATAAAAAGTCAAAAAGAAATTCAGTGTTCATCAACTTTGCAAATGTTATATAGATAATGTGTATGTTATGTACATAGAAAATACTAAAGTAATTTGTTTGAATTTCAACAGTAATAATTAAACATTGTATACCAGTCAATTTCTTTTGCTAAAAAAGTTTTAAATTAGAAAAATGACTGATTTATTTTTGTTTTTGTATGTTCTTGCCAAAAAAAACTGATTCCGCAAAGTGGTAAGGTGAGTCTCCTCTATCTTAAAGGTGTAGGGTTCAGATTCCGCAAAGTGGAGATATTTGTATATGAGTAGTTTAGGAGTATGCTAGTTTGTGATTAGAGACTAATGGCAGGTAGGTGGCAACAAACTGCGCCGCTAGTTTGTGGTTAAAAAACAAAAGAAACTTGTCAGGATGAAAGGCCAACATCACATGAGATCTAAACAAAGACTGATTATAAAAGGGAGTATAAAAGTAAGAATTACCAGGAGGGTATACAAAGTGATCATTGTTATAGTTGTAAAGAAAGGCAAAGGAACTTTGTGCTGTGGGTCTAGGAATAAATGGTCTGGGATTCCCACCATTCCAGTCCATGCTGTCTTCTTCTTCTTCTTCTTCTTCTTCTTCTTGTCTGCAGGTAGTCTCCTAAAAGATCAACCTACCAATTGTAAAGTGAAGTAGTAGTGTGTGTTTTTTATGGTGCAAGAAAGGTGTGATATGTATATATATAAAGGAAAGGTAAGTTTGAGTTGAGTTGTTGAAGGGTGAGAGAAGCAAAAAGTTGTACTGGTCTTAAAAGAATATGTTAGAAGGGGCGTCATCATCTGGTCCTAGAGAGAAGGGAAGGTTTAACATGCCTTATCTCTTTCATCACTCTTCTGACTCACTGCATCTATATATCTATCTAACTCTCTAAGATTGTGTCAAGAGCTCCAGAGATAAATTAAAGTCTTTTATTTCATATGAAAATATTGTTTAGTATATATACACACTCTTAAAACTATTGTTAGTTTCTGTATTGTGTAGACATGGGTGTATAGAAAGGGTGGGGTGCATTAAAGTGACACAACATACTCCCACTACATGCCTATTTAGAAGGTTATATCTATACTTACATGGTATATGCATAGTTGGTGTGTGTATGTTCTATGAAGACAAACAGCTGAACAGAGATCCGTATTCCTCGTGATATTAACTGGTCCTTATGCAGACAGCTGAAAAGCTATCAACCCTGATAAATGATATATATATATATATGTGACGTATAGTACTAGTTTCAGATACTTTGACATGGTCTGCATACAAATATATAACACTCACATATTTGTAAAACTAATTTACTAATCATTTTACAATATAAAACTTCATTTATAAATGGTTCAAAGCTTTTTCATTTTTAGAACATGTTAACTGGAAGTGATTAAATGAAAATCACACTTTAGTAACATACTAAACCTTGTTCAAGAGTGGGGGTCTAGTTGTTGGTAACTATCACATTAACAAATACAAAATTACACTTAACATATAAAAGGTTATTTCCAATATACAAAAGCTTGTCTTCGAACCCGAAACTCAATACCCTCTAACTATCCATTCATTTTCCAATATACAAGCTAGCTTGTCTTCAAGACTTCAAACCCGAGACTTGTACCCTCTAGCTATCCATTTATATTGTGTTACATGAAATACATTAAAACTTAAATGAATTAGATTATAAAGCTACCTAAGATCAACTTAAGTTAAATCATCATTTGAAAATGTAATCCACAACGTACACAACATGTTGTGTAATGTTCATATAATCCAAATTGTAAACACAATAAACCAAAAATAACACTTCACTTCCTAAAAGTCAAATTAGTTACTCGTCATGAGCGCAATTTGCATATCACATTCATGTTCGATTAATTTCACTGAACTTCTAAACATAATAAAACTATATTTACTTAAGTGTTGGGATTCATTTGATCCCAACTTAATACCTATTATAGAATATGAACCCCTTGTTTTTTCGTTTGACATGTTCAGCACTAAAACTTGAATAGCTAGTGTAAATCAGTGAAAAGGATCTTTCAAAACCAACGTAGATTAGTGAAACATGCCACTTTACAATTTTAGCCAAATATGAGGTAAAAGAATAGTATAGAATATTAGTGGAGGTTCCAAATAAGAAAAAAAAAAATCTTTGTAAGAAGAAAAAAATTCAACCAATAATTAAGAATGCTTAATTTTGCTTTATTTCATATTTGTATTTAACTAGTAAGTTGCCCCGCGAATTGTCATGCGTTAAAATATAAAGTAAGGTTATTGGATTTTATCACCCCTAACTATCGGCTATTGGCCGCTGCCACCCCTACTATCACTTTGACGCTCGTCACCCCAACTTAACACTTAGTGTGTTCTGTCACCACGTCGTTAGCTGATTACTAACTTTTGATCTTGGTACCATACATTTGGGGGTGTGATAGGGATCTTAGAAAGGTTTAGGGATCTTAGGACACCCTAAAAGTATAGTAACAAGATCAAAAATTGGTGATTAGTTAACGATGTGGTGACAGAACACACTAAGTGTTAAGTTGGGGCCGGGGTGACGGACGTCAAAGTGATAGTTGAGGGTGGCAGTGGCCAATAGCCAACAGTTGGGGGTGATAGAATCCAATAACCCTGTAAAGTACCTCGAATTTATACTGTCTAGTGAAAATGTATTATATTTGACCCTACCGGTTTTCGAAAAAAAAATAATGCAAAACGTAGACAACTAACATACTTACAGGGGTGTGCAGAATTCGTTTCGAATTCGAAAAACGAGAAGTCGGGAAAAAAGTAAATAGGGGGGGTCAAAAAAATAAGCATGAAACATATTAGGGGTGTGCAGAATTCGTTTCGAATTCGTTTAAATTCGATTCGATTATTAAGAATTCGTTTCGATTATAAGAATTCGAATTCGAATTCGATTCAATTCGAGTCAAGTAAATCGAATACGAATTTATAATTTCAAATGTGAGTGGAATTTTAGACTTGCAGTACTTTATTTGGAACTTTTAAATGTGATATCGTGCTTTATGGCTGCTTTAAAATTTATGTTTTATTTTGAAAGTTTTTTACATGTTTTTAAAGAATCTGAATTAAGTCGAATTTATTCGAATTCGATTCGAATTCGAATTTTTAATCAAATACGAATTGGGTTTTTTATTCAAATACGAATTCGAATCGAATTCTGTAGGTTTTAATCGAATTCGAATTCAAGGAAAAATAAAAATTATTCGAACAATTCGATTCGAATAATTCAAAAATTCGATATTCGATTCGATGAACACCCTAAAACATATTATATTTGACCCCGACTCATTTCTGGAGAAAAAATAAATTTTACGTCAAAACGTAGACTAATAAAAAACGTACATAATAATTAGCATAAAAACATATTATATTTGACCCAATTCATTTTCGTGAAAAATTTACTTCGAAACGTAAATCAACTTAAATTTATGGCGACACGTACATAAAAAAACGCGTAAAACTCGATTACAAAGTTTTTAGAAAGTTAATGAGTTGTAAATGTCAATCCTAAAAGTTAGGGTAAAAGTATAAAAAAAATCAAAAGTCAAAACACTATTCACACAAGTTGTTAATTGTAACATATACAAATACAAATGTTATTGTAAGGGTATATTGGTAAACTTACATAAATAATTGATTTTTAGTTTTTCTTTTTAATAGCTAACTATATTAATTTTGTAACTTATTTTCAAATTAGATATTTTTTCAATAATAATAATAATAATAATAATAATAATAATAATTATTATTTAGTGAGGATGATAAATTACGAGTTGTGTAGGATAAAATTCAATAATGTGTATGATATATGTAATATAAACTTTCATGTGTGCAGGATAAAATGAAATTGACTACTTAAATAGTGAGAGAATAATTAATTTAAGAAGTTATAAACTATTTAATTTTTTACAATTATACATTTTAATTCTTTTTCTTTTTAAATTCATTTTTACTCATTTGATCCTCCCCAGGCTTACCAAAATTAATAAATTTTCCTTTGACAACCGATTCTATGAATCTAAACACATCTCTTATGTTTGATAATATATGATCATCCTCATTGACTTGTGACGATAAAAACTCAGTTTTACGAAAAATCTTTTTTTTGGGTTAACTAGGTTAAACTTTATTAAGAACTTAATAGCTAATGAGACTTTTCACCTTGTTATCGTATTTACTCACATAAAAAAAAGGGAGTGGTTAGTAACTTAAAAAAAGTGGGTGAAGAAACATCGGTTCTAATCAATGACTGATGATGTTCTGAGAATAGATCTGCAAAACAAGAACACTTTGAAGCTCGTTACAAGAAGGAGATGTGAAGGTTTTTCTCGTAACCACCCTTCTGCGTGAGAATAAGTAATCGTTTTAAGGAATAAAAAAAGTGTGTGTGTTAATTGTGAGATAGTGAGAGAGCCGATCCTTAAATATGTGGTTGAAGGTTGGTATTTATAGCCGAAGAGTGTGGAGAAGGATATGAGTTGATGGGCCTTGGGCCCAACAAGGAATATCCAGTTTGTCCCATCTGACACAATAGATAGTGTTTAGTGAGGTAGAGGGACATTAGTATAACAACTCTCCCAAAATCCTTAAAATATCCCTATACGTCATAAAATACACCCCGTATACGAAAAATAACCCTAAATACCTTTATATTTAACAAAAATCAAATATAAAAAAAATTTTGGTTCCTCGCGGGGCGCGAAATAGACAAGCTAAGTCTGTCGCGGGCCGCGACAGCTTGACACCAGGCGACATCCTGGTCTGCCACGTGTCCCAGTCGTGTCGAACCTACACCGTCGATTCATCAAGGCTAGGGCCTAGCCTAGGTCCCTCGCGGGCCGCGAGGGAGATAAGAAGAGGCGTCACGGGCCGCGAGCCGCCATCAGATCAGCCCTATAAATTGAGAGTTCGAGTTCAGTTCACAAATCGTTCAAATCAATTTTCTCTCTCAAATTTCTTATAAGTAGAAGTAATACTCGGGTAGTATACCCCTTAAAAAGCGAAGCTCTGCCTCGTTATAAGTATTATAACCCCCGGTTACGTATTAGTTACGCTGCTCGATTGATCTAGAGCTCCGTAACACATGTCAAGGCTTTGTCTGACTCAGTCGTTGGAGTTCTGTCTCGTGGATATAACTAATGTAAATTGCGTTATCTTAGTAACACGTGTGCATTGCTTATTTTAAATAGATTATAACCAGGAAGTCACCCGAAAGCAGTAGTAGTATCTAAAATAGCAATGTGAGTTTTTCCCCTTTTTGCAAACTGTTTTTACAAAACCTCAATTGTTTTTAGTTGTAATTAACAGTGATTGAGTATTTGTGATTCTACAATTACTGTCGGTATGTTGGGGTTTTGTATACATTACTTGTTACTACACTTTGAGTAGTAGCATGACCATAAGTTAGGATTGACAGTACCGTGGGTGGTAATTAAGTAGATGTAAACAAATGTAATTGCGGATGCCCTCAATACTGTAAAGTGATAAAACTTGTTTTGATTAAACTGGGATTCACTCACCAATATTTCTTGCTGATAAAACTTTTTAAAACGTGTTTAAGGTAATAAATTGTGAAAGCCAAATAGAAGCCAGCTGGAGAGCACTGAAGGCTTGAAAAAGTGGCTATAAAAGTTACCTAAATAAAGAAAGAAGTTTTATTTCAATAAAGGGTAAATTACACTTTTCGTCCTTTATGTTTGTAGCGGGTTGCAGTGGATAGACTTTAACTTCAATAATTACAGTCACAATCCTTTATTTGGAAAACGCATTACACCTTTCGTCCTTTAGTACTAACCAAGTTAAAATTTCCAGTTATGTCTATCCACTTAAGGGTATTCTGGTCATTTCATGTTTTCATTTAAAATATTCATTAATAAATAAAACCAAAAAATTCACACATGTATATAACATCTTCTTCCCCAATTCAATCATCCTCCCATAATTCCCAAACCCTAAAACATCATAAACCTTCTTTCTCCCAATTCAGTCGACCGCTGAACCCTAACTAACCACCAAAACGTCGCTGTTAAGGTCATGGACGCCGGTTCTCTCCAAGGCGAACGTGAGTTCCAAAACGAGATCTTATTCGCCGGAAATTCGAATCGGAATACATCGTCGCAGTAATCGGAAAGAAAGACCGATCGGAAACGACGCCGTATGGTGCTGGTGTACGAGCTTATGGTGAACGGAAGCTTACAGGATTGCTTGCTTGTGAAAAAGTGTGTGGAGTTAAAAGAGTGGAAACGACGGCATTTAATAGCAACTGATATTGCTAACAGTATTGAATATCTTCATCATTATTGTGATCTGCTTATTATTCATGGTGATATTAAGCCTAGTAATATACTGCTGGATTGTGATTTCAATGCGAAGATTGGGGATTTATGTTTAGCTAGGTTAAAATCTCAAGATGAGTGTCGAATTGATGTGAATTGTAAGGTTGTTGAGGATAATGGATCTGTGTTTGAGGAGACTGAAAGTGTGGTTACAACTACTACTGTGTGTGAGGAGTTTAGTGTCTGCGGATAATCGGTCACCGGAGAGTTGTTTTACCGTTCCGGTAGCTGAAACCTCGCCCGAGACGGTTACGCAGTCACCGGGGATGTACGGAGGAGCGGATTTGAGTCCGTCTGAACGGAATGTTGATGCGATGATTGTGGAGAGTGGGAGGAGGAGGAAGAAGAGTGTTTCGGGGAAGGATTGGTGGTGGAAACAGGATAACGGGATGTCGGAGTCTGGAAGGATTGGTGGATTGCGACAGGGGCGTCGTTTAGTGCAGGGCAGACGGGGAAGTGAATGTTACGAACATTCCCTCTCCCAATACAGGTTTATAGACTGTAATTTGATTACCTTTGTGACCATGGTTAAAGTGTGAGCTGATTGAATTGGGAGAAAGAAGGAGAGGGATGGCTGAGGAAGAAGAGACAGGTTTATGGTGTTTTTTAGGGTTTGGGAATTGAGGAAGATGATTGAATTGGGGAAGAAGATGTTATATACATGTGTGAATTTTTTGGTTTTATTTATTAATGAATATTTTAAATAAAAACATTAAATGACCAGAATACCCTTAAGTGGATAGACATAACTGAAATTTTTAACTGGGTTAGTGCTAAAGGATGAAAGGTGTAATATTTTTTTTCAAATAAAGGACTGTGACTGTAATTATTGAAGTTAAAGGCTATCCATTGCAACCCGCTACAAACATAAAGGACGAAAAGTGTAATTTATCCTTCAATAAATTAGGGTTTATCCCTATAAACAGATTGTAATTGAAACTTGGGTTTTTCCTATGTATTTGTTATTTATAAAAGTGTGGTGTTTTACTCTGATAAACTATTTCCTAACTACGGTCCTGATGTATTTTCCGCTGCCAAATTAATAAACACCGGTACCACCAGCTCTGCGTGCTCGTGGCCGCCCGCCTCTCAGGGCAGGGGTCGGGGGTTGCGACAGAAGGTGGTATCAGAGCTACAGCCGCTGATTTCAGCTACAGAAGTGTTCTGCTGACATCAAAATTTTATCAATTATGTTAGGAAATAATCTATGTGATTATGTGTATACCTGTTATAACAACTCTAAAGAAAACCGACACCCTCGAATTTTTTCGACACCTTAATATATTTTTAAAATATCCCAATATGTCCCAAAATACACCCCATACGAGAAAACGGGCCCCGAATACCTTAAATATTATTAAATTTAATTAAAAATTTAATTTTTGGGTTTGTCGCAGGCCGCGTAAACCTCTTAAGGGTCTTACGCGGGCCGCTAGAGATCAAAGGTGTGGCGCAGCCCGGTGATGACACGTGTCATCATCGTGGCAAGGCGAGACAATGATCCGGACAAGCTAGCCCGTTGACCAGAGTTGACGCGGGCCGCGTAGGCCCTTGTCTTCTCTTACGCGGGCCGCGTAGAACCCGAAGTGAGGCCCTGTATAAAGGAGGTATCGGCCTTCAGTCGAGAATCGTTCAAATTCGAAATCTTTCTCTCAATTCTTAATAGTAGGCATAATATACGGGCATAATACCCCCCTAAATAACGAAGTTCTGCTCCGTTGTAAGTATCATAACCCCTGGATACGTATTAGATACTCTGCCCGATTGATCTAGGGTTCCGTAACGGCTGTCGTGGTTCTGCCCGACGTAGTCGTTGGAATGCCGTCTTGGGGAGGGTATTACTAATGTTAAAATGGGTTATTATACTAACACGTGTGCTTTTGTGTAAATTATAGATAATTCTCAGGAAACCCTAAAGGATAATCTAAGACAGCAATGTGAGTTGATCCGCTTTTTGTAAACTTTTTGTTAACTGTTTTTACAAAACCTCATACGATTAATTATATATTAAACATTTATTGAGTATTTGTAAGGATACAATTATCGTGGGTATGTTGGGGTTTTGTATACAAAATTTGTTACTAGAGGGGTAACGTTTCCACAAGTCGGGTATGATAGTACCACGGGTGATAATTGATATGACTCGGAAACAAATATAATTGTGAGACCGCCCTCAATACTGTACAATGGATTTTATTTAAACTTGATTAAACTGGGATTCACTCACCAGTATTTCCCACTAACAAATGTTTTTAAAACACGTTTCAGGTAACAAAATGTGAAAGCCATTTAAGAAGCCAGCTGGACAGCACTGAAGGCTTGGAAAAGTGTCAATAAAGTTACCTAAAATAAAATAGCTGTTTTTATTAAATAAAATAGGATTTATTCCTATGAAAATGTGTGTACTGCAAACTTGGGTTTTACCTCATGTGTTTAATATTATGAAAATGTGGTATTTTACTCTGATCCAATATTTCCTAACTACGGTCCTGATGAAAATTTCGCTGCCAAATTAGACAATACGTGATACCACCGAAACTGGCTCGCCGCCACCCGTTTCGGTGATTTGGGATCGGGGGTTGCGACAGAAGGTGGTATCAGAGCTAAGCCACTGATTCAGCCACAGAAGTGTTATGCTGACATCAAAATTCAATCTGTTAGGAAATAAATTACGGGAATACGTGCATAATTGTATTTCTTGTTATGTGTTATTTGACTATTTGTTAGTTTACAGTATGAGCGGCCAAGGACCATCTGATGCGTATCGTCAATTGTCTGGTTCGCCTAGAAGCGAAGGCACCTCCTCTTCTCAGCCTGCCCTCTCAGGGTACTCTGCTGATACGGAAGAAGAAATATTCATGTTTAAGGCTCAGTCAGAGGAGCCATTTCCTCAGAAAAAGAGGGGATGGTTCAGTCGAGGGGCACACGAGTGTAGAAAGCGTATGAAAAAGTTACAAGACCTGAGAGCACTAGCAGCAGCCATAAGAGAAACCGATGCCTATGCCCAGGATATGATTAATAGGGGTATAGCCAACATCCACATCCTAGCAACCACTGCAGCTGACCCTAACCTGGAACAAATGATAGCACCCCAACCACAACTGCCAATCCTTGACCAACCAATGGAAATAGAAAACCCTGAAAATCAAGTAGAAATGCATGACTTCAATCCGGAAGAAATACCCAGGGTACCAGCACAACACCCATTAGACCCAAATTACAACCCATGGTGGGACGATAATAGGGACTATGTGCAACGATACCCGATACATGAAGACATGCCCATGCCAAACATAGGAGTCTACCCAGGTTTGGATCCTTTAGATCCCTATTACCACGATGAATACATTAGGGAGATTTTAGAAGATCCTTACCGATTCCAGGAACCTACACCCCTGATGCGTAGTCGAGTGTTATATATATTAGGTGTATATTTTAAGCCCCTTTAACACTTTTTAGTCAAGTTTTAAATTTATAAAACACGATATTTACTAACACTAGACACACATATGGGTAAGTGCACCCATCGTGAGCGTAGTATAGTGTTGGTAAGATACCGAGGTCGTCCAAGGACACAAGAGCTTTTAGTACCGGTTTATCCTCAACGTCTAATCAAATCAAAAAGTTTAGAAAAATGTTTTAAACTAAGAAAAATAAAAACTAACTAAAATGCTGAAAAATAAAAATAAAAAGAAAAACAGATAGACAAGATGAATCACTTGGTTCCAACTCGTATCTAGTGTAACCTTTGATTATTTCCGCACTTTTGCACTATTTTAAGAGATTATCTTAGTTATTGTAGTAGGCCCCTCTTTTGAAGGTGACGTTACCCTCACCCCAGTAGTTTGAGTCAGCAAGGATACAATCCTAAAAGAGTGGATTATTGGAAGATAATTAATTAAGTTATTAATGCAAATTATGGTAGGCCCCTCTTTTGGAGGTGACGTTACCCTCGACTAAGTAGTCTGAGTCAGCAGGGATACAGTCCTAAATAGTCGGGTTATAGTATTAATAGTAGTTAACTTATGAGGGGGTCAAAGAGTTTGGACCCCCGCCATCCAATACCGTTAAGTATTGAAGGAGGTCCTACTAAATTTGACCCAGGTCCATTGCAGGACCTCTAAACGCTGAACAATGGCAAGACCTTTACCAAACCGTTCCCTTAACCCCCGACCAGGTAGCCAACATACCTCCATATAGACCGTGGAGATATGAAAGGTGAAAATCTTTTATTTTATATAGACAGTAAAATAATTTCAAGACACCACGGACAAACGATAAAGAAAGATCACCTTCAACATAAGCAACTAGTTATTAAAGTCATTAATACGAAACCAAATAAAAAGTTCGAAAAGATTAGAAATAAAAAGTATTACACTAGACACTTTGTCTTCACCAAGTGATGTAAGAGACTTAGGCAAACATGGCCTTGATTGTTAAGAACTCTTACGATCAATCTTGGATCCCGAGACGACTCACACACTCTACGATGGACAATGGATGATGGTGGTGGATGATGGTGTTATGGTGGTGGTGGGTGGTGGGTGAAGTGTGAGAGAGGTGGTGTGCCAAGGGATGGTTTGAGCTTTAGCCAAGCACTTCTATTTATAGGCTGAACAGAAGCTCGGGCACGGCCCCGTGTCCACATCCTTCTCTTTCTTCATTTAATGCAGTTTTGTCTTTTTAGTTGACCACGCCCCCGTGTCCGCTGAGCACGACCCCGTGGTGCAGAAGAATCTTTGTACTATGCAGATTTGCTAGATTGTGCGAATCTTATAGTTGACCACGGCCCCGTGTCCGCGGAGCACGGCCCCGTGGTGGGCAATAGAAGCTTCTACCACTTTGTCTTTTCTGCTGACACTTGGGCACGCCCCCGTGCTGGCTGAGCACGGGGCGTGTTCAGGCTTCTGATCTCTTGTTTTGCTTGGGAAGATGCTGTCGTGGGGTCGGGTATGTCACGTCTTATTCCTTTTTTTGTATCTATGTTATATTTTGATGTCTTTTTGCTTCTTTTGTTAATTTGAGCTCATTTAATCCTGAAGATACAAAAGGAAGAAAAAAGCACACTTTTTCCAACATTAGTACTAAAAAAGGGTTAGTTTTATGCCTCATTTGATGAAATTTATATGTTGCATTTTTAACACATCAAATACCCCCACACTTGAATCTTTGCTTGTCCTCAAGCAAAACTCTTTAATATGTGGCTATTACACTCCCAAATGGAATGGGTAGAGAAGAAGGTTTTTGGGCTTGTCGTAGAGTGTCGGGATTTCCAAGATTCTTTATTTAATTTTATTTTTATTTATTTACAATCCTATTCGTCATGATTTATTTAAAACTTTTCATAAGATAAATTAGTTATTAGGGCATAACATGCCTCTTTAAAATTCTATTTATATACAAGTTCACATACCTCACGGGGATCACTCAACACTCGGCCGAAAATGTATTTTTGTGGATCACTCGAGAGCGGCATGGAACTTACTCCTACCATAGGCTTGCCAAGCAATCAATCCTCCTCCTTTTTAACTTATATACCTTTGTAAATATCAAGAGGACTTTGTGGGTGAAGGGTTAGGCTTGGGTTAAAGGTAGGTGGTTGGGTTGGTGGTTAGTGGTTAGTAGAAAAAGGGCGAAAAGCGTAACAAGTGTCGGTTTTCGTAAGACTTTCTATTTTTGTAACTTTTATTTTGATGAAGCTATTATTCAAACAAAGTTATTTTTGATGAACTTGTTTGTTTATTTTCTTTTGCTTCATCATCAACAAAAATACATTTTTTTTTGAAAGTCATACGAAAAACTGAACTTGTTACTAAAACAAAGGGTTAAAAATAAAAAGGTTTTGGTGGGTAAAAGGGTGTTTGGTTTGGGTTATGAAATGAAAAGATTTAGGCTCAAAGGGGCTAACTAGGGGGATTTTGGGTAGGTGGTAAAAAAAAACTAATAATGGTGTAGAAATAAAAAGGGTTAGTCCTAATGCCTCCATCATTTACTTACTCGGGTTTAAGTCGGTAAGGACCGGGAATGTATCGTCATGGCAAGTTCTAGAGTCGTAAGAACCAAGCGGCTATTCACACAAGAAACGAAAAATGAGCATTTAGTCTAATGATATGCAATTGTATGCTCAATAAAGGCTCAAAACTCACTTTTGTGGGAATGGGGTTTTATGTGATCAAGTATATATAATCAAATTTTAACTAAGCTTGTCATGCCTTTTCATAATTTTCTTATGTTGGTTCTTTTTATCACGACGCTATCGGTTGTAAATTCGTAAAAATATAACCTTTTTAGAACTTGAAATTCCCGAGTTAAACCTAGACAAGAAAAAAAAATGAAAATTTTTGAAAAAATTTGGGGTGATTAGCGATTCCAATAGAGTTTTGTGTAAGGCTTGTATTTAGGACTTGCAAGATTCAAGGTTTTAGCATCCCCCCCACACTTAAATTACACATTGTCCTCAATGTGTCCCAAAAATAAGTTTTTAGGTTGATTGAATGTGTAAAAGGTGTGAAAAAGCAAAAATTTTTGTGTTACTGGTTACCTGGGCACGACCCCGTGTTGAGTGGACACGACCCCGTGCTCAGGTGCCAGTAACGAAAACTTACAGAAGGTGAACACGGGGGCGTGTTGGTTGGACACGACCCCGTGTCTGTCAAGGTCTGCAGAAATAAAACAATCAGCAGGTTCAGGGGAGTGGGCACGGGGGCGTGTCGGCTGGACACGACCCCGTGTGGACAGTCTGCAAAGTTGAAAAACAGGTTTCTTTCTTCGTTTTCCCTGTCCCGGCTTTAAGAGTACTAATGCTTAGTACTTTAAGCCTCGTTTGTACCTGTTTAATCAATAAACACTCCACCAAAACATAGCAAACATCCTACTTTTACCAAAGTTAACATCCATGTCAAAGTTAAAAGAAAAATAAATGCAGAAAATAAAAGAAGTTAGGGAAAGTAAATTGTTCAACACTTGGCACGCAGGCCATCAATTGTTCACGAGTGAAAAAGGGTTAACCTGGGAAACCATCAAACAACCTCCTCTTCCTCCGCTCCTCCCGCCTATTCCATGGCATCGTCATCGTCATCATCATCCCCTCCATGGCGTGCAATGTGGTCTCGAATATATCCAATATCATCTTGGATATCGGATATGTTTCTTTCGATAGCTCCGACCCGGTGGTAGGTGTTGCTTGCCATGTTATAGGTGTTCCTGGTGCACATAAGGTTTTCCTGCAACAAATCATGCAAACTTTGAAAGTTAGGAAAACCGCCTCCCGAGGAGGATGATTGGCCCGGATCACCATGGGGTTGGTATTGGTACTGATGATGTTGCGGAGCTTGGAGGACAAGTGCTTCTTGCGGATTCCATGCATGACCTTGCATCCTTTGAAAGCTTAACGTCCCGTCTTCCGCCTCATAAATCAGGTTCATTGAGCGGCATATGTGTATATCCACCATACCCGACCATGGGCTCCTCTCAAATGACCTAGGTATGTGGGCGAAGTGCTTGAAGAGACGGTACACCCATCCCCCAAAGAAGATAGGAGTCGGTGCACTAGCAAGGCGGTTGTGATGCATGTTTCGGAGCATGAGGAACGGAACATCGAGCGGCCTGCGGTTGTGGATGCAGTGGAGGACAACCAAATCTCTTAACCCAACGACGCCACTACTATCATGCCTTTGGCTAAGAGAGTAGCCGAGGAGCCTATGAATGTATCTGTATAGCGGATCTCTCAACTTCGTACTCTTAGTGCTGCTCGGATTGTAGTACCCTTCACCAATCTAAGCCCAAATGGCTTGGCGTTCGTTCTCACCTATCTCTCGCATTCCTCCAGTATTTTCCTTGTTTCCCGCATCCTCTTCCGCATACAACCCGACAATTGACCCAAATTGTGCCATAGAGATCGAATACCTTGTTCCGCCACATCGGAATGCCACCCCATCATTGTCGAATGGGTCACACCTTGAGTTGAATGTGAATGTGCTATGGAATTCCAAAGTACATTCGTGGACGGAACGGAGTCGAGTTGTTAGAGCGACTCTGAGTGGTCCCGTGACAATGTTGTTGAAACGGTCGATTTGATTCACCATAGTTAACAGTTCCGTGCATGCTTGCCTCGGGTATTCCTCCGGCCTTGTTTGAAGTATCTCGTATCGAGCTCTAGCATCGAGCTCATTGGCGTTAAATCTTGTGAACTTCCTATCCATCTGAAAGAATACACCAAAAGTTAGCACGAAACAGAAGTATTTTCGGACAAAACTGCAAACAGTGGGCTGGACACGACCCCGTGTTCAGCGGACACGGCCCCGTGTCCAGGCGTCTGTTACTCAAAAATTTCATTTTTCGACCCGGTTTCGAAAACTTGAAAATTTTTGGTCCAATAGGTGCGGTTTCCCCCGAAAATGAAACCCTAAGTGCCGTTTTTCCCAAAATATCCCGTTTACCCCTTCAATTTTATCTTTTTCGGGTCAAGAACAAGGGTTTGGGGTTTTTGTGTGAAATCGGACGAATCTATGAACAATACAAGTGTATTTACTTCCCATAACACTAATCTAACTAAATGCAAACAGATCTAAACAAAAATTTGAGGTTCGATCCGGATGAACTTCAAGAACCCTAGATTTTTCCCCAAATTTTTGGAGTTTTAACTACATGCAAGTAACTAATCTAACTACTAGAAGTGATAGAATCATACCTTGATGTTGTTAGAGCGATAGGAGACGTCGAAATTTTGCGAAAAATCGCCTGGAACCAGAGTGTTTTTGGGGAAACGGGGCGTGTGGAATGAAGTGACTGTTTTGGAAAAGGGGATTTATCCCGACTGCAGCGCGGACACGGCCCCGTGTCCAGCGGACACGGCCTCGTGCCGAGCAAAGTTTTAAATTTTTTTTTTCAGTGCTCGTGTGAGTGCCCTTGTTTCCCAAAAACTTAGGTTAGAAAACTTACCGCTTAAGATGTCGTCTCAATCGTTCGTAACTTACCAGGTATGATGTTTTATTCTTCCACCGTTTGAAGCGAGATCTCTTCTTCTTCATCCTCAATTAATCCTTGATAGAGTTTCAGCCGTTGGCCATTGACTTTAAATGGCGGCCCATTTCGAGATTTAATTTCTACTGCACCGTGTGGGAAAATATGGGTGATGGAAAAAGGTCCTGACCACCTAGACTTTAATTTACCAGGAAATAATCGAAGTCGTGAATTAAACAAAAGAACTGGATCTCCTACCCGAAATTCATTAGGTTTAATGTGTTTGTCATGCAAATTTTTCATTCTTTCCTTATAAATTTCAGAGTTTGAGTATGCAAAATTCCTAAGCTCATCTAATTCATTTAATTGACAAAAACGATTTTTACCAGCAAATTCTAAATCTAAGTTTACATTTTTAATTGCCCAGTAGGCTTTGTGTGCAATTTCTACTGGCAAGTGACAACTTTTTCCATAGACTAGCTTATATGGGGTTGTACCTATTGTTGTTTTATAAGCAGTTCGAAAAGCCCATAAAGCATCATCTAATTTATCTGCCCATTCCTTTTTATTTAACCCTACGGTTTTTTCGAGTATTCGTTTTAAACCTCTATTAGTCACTTCGGCTTGTCCGTTTGTTTGAGGGTGATATGCTGTTGAGACCCGGTGATAGACCCCATATCTTGTTAAAAATTTTTCAAGTTGATGGTTGCAGAAATGGGTACCTCTATCACTTATTAAGGCTTTAGGTGTGCCGAAACGAGAGAATAATTTTTTCAGAAATCTTACCACAACTCTTCCATCATTTGTTGGAAGCGCCTTGGCCTCTGCCCATTTAGACAAGTAGTCTACTGCCACAAGTATGTATTTGTTTCCTTTCGATGGTGGGAAAGGTCCCATAAAGTCGAGTCCCCACACATCAAAAATTTCACAAACAAGAATGCCATTTTGTGGCATTTCGTTTTTGGAAGAAATATTACCTGTTATTTGGCAAGCATCACATGTCTTGACAAGACTTTGGGCATCTTTGTAAATGGTTGGCCAATAAAATCCTGAATCAAATACCTTTCGTGCGGTACTAGCGGCACCATGATGCCCTCCGTATGGACCTTCATGACAATGGCGGAGAATTCTTCGTGCTTCGTTACCATGTACGCATCATCGGACGAGTTGGTCGGCACACATTTTGAAAAGATATGGATCTTCCCAAAAATAGTGTTTCACATTGGCAAAGAATTTTTTTCTTTGATGATGTGACCATCCCTTTGTGACTATACCGCTAGCTAGGTAGTTAGCATAGTCGGCGTACCATGGTTCTTCCTTGTATTCCACCATTTCCAGGGACTCAGTTGGAAATTTTTCGTTGATTTGCTCGTCCCTGGTCGCCTCCAAAGCTGGGTCTTCTAAGCGCGAAAGATGATCTGCTGCGGTATTTTCTGCTCCTCTTTTGTCTCTGATTTCAATGTCAAATTCTTGGAGGAGTAGAATCCACCGAATCAAACGTGGTTTTGCGTCCTGCTTCTTGAAGAGATATCGAATGGCTGCATGATCTGTATAGACTATAGTTTTAGAAAGAACAAGATAAGAACGAAATTTATCAAAAGCAAATACCACAGCTAGTAATTCTTTTTCAGTTGTTGTGTAATTTTCTTGTGCATCATTAAGTGTTTTACTAGCATAATAAATTGGGTGGAAATGCTTTTCTTTTCTTTGTCCCAAGACAGCTCCAACTGCAAAGTCACTAGCATCACACATGATTTCGAAAGGAAATTTCCAATCAGGCGCTATCATGATAGGTGCATTGACTAACATTTCTTTTAAGGTTAGAAATGCTTGATTGCAATCCTTGTCAAAGATGAAAGGGGCATCTTTTTCAAGTAATTTTGTTAGAGGCCTTGAGATTTTTGAAAAGTCTTTGATAAACCGTCTATAAAATCCGGCATGCCCTAGGAAACTTCTGATAGCTCTTACGGAGGACGGAGTTGGTAATCTAGAAATGGTATCTATTTTGGCTCGATCCACCTCCATTCCTTCGCTTGAGATCTTGTGACCGAGTACTATTCCCTCCATTACCATGAAATGACATTTTTCCCAATTAAGGGCGAGGTTAGTTTCCTCACATCGGGATAGCATTCGTTCAAGGTTATCGAGGCATTGGTCGTATGAATCCCCAAAGATAGAAAAGTCGTCCATGAAGACTTCCATTGTCTTTTCTATCATGTCATGGAAGATGGCTACCATGCAACGTTGGAATGTTGCGGGGGCATTACATAGACCAAACGGCATGCGTCGATAAGCAAAAGTTCCATAGGGACATGTGAAAGTTGTCTTTTCTTGGTCTTCGGGTGCTATCGGGATTTGAAAGTAACCTGAAAAACCATCCAAGAAACAATAAAATTTATGACCGGATAATCTTTCTAACATTTGATCAATGAAGGGCAAAGGAAAGTGATCGTTTCTTGTTGCTTCATTTAATCGTCTATAATCTATACATACTCTCCATCCTGTGACGGTTCTCGTTGGTATTAATTCATTCTTTTCGTTAGTTATTACCGTCATACCTCCTTTCTTTGGAACTACTTGGACGGGACTCACCCAAGGACTATCGGAGATAGGATAGATAAGTCCGGCGTCAAGTAGTTTGATGACCTCGTTTTTAACCACTTCTTGAACATTTGGATTTACTCGACGTTGTGGTTGTATGACCGATTTGTAGTCATCATTCATCAAAATTTTGTGTGTGCACATAGAAGGACTAATTCCTTTTATATCTACAAGTTTCCAAGCTATTGCATTTTTATGTTTTTTCAAAAGACTAATTAATTTTTCTTTTTCTAAGCTGTCTAATTTAGATGAAATAATTACAGGTAAATTACCCTCTTTGTCTAGAAAAGCATATTCCAAACCTTTTGGAAGTTCTTTGAGCTCAAGTGGTGGGTCTTTAGGAGACTCCTTATTTGGTTGCTCATTTCGATCAAGAACTTTAAAAGTTTGTTCTATGGCGACCTCTTCTTCAACAAAGTGGTCAATCTCTTCACTTGTATCGGGTGGTTCATCTTCATCTTCAATTAGGGGGTCATTATTGCCGAATGGATATTTCATTGACCGTTCGAGATCGACACTTCTTTTAAATGCCCCTAATTGAAGAGGTAGATTGTTGAACTTCCGGTTTTTCAAAGCTTCGTGAGTTTTTACAAATGGTCGTCCCAACATTAGAGGACCGTCATCGAGGATGACAAAGTCGGTCGGGATTACCAATTGATTTGTTTGAACCAATACATCCTCAACTATACCGATTGATTTTATTACTTTCTGATTGGATAGAAAAATGGGTATTTGAAGTGGAGAAAAATCACTAATACTTAATTTTTCGAAAATGTAGTTAGGCATTATGTTAACACAAAGATCTTTATCGATTGTGACATTACTAATAAACGAATTTTGAAAGAAACATGGAACTGGTGTAATGTTAATTTCAAATGGGTCTTCTTTTATTAGCGAAGTTTGATCATTAGTTAACTTAACACTTACCGTTTCGTCAATTTTAGTGTTAGTGTTTAACTCTTTTAAAAACTTAGCATAAGTGGGTACTAAACAATGATTTTCAAAAGAAGATGACAAGAGATTAATTTCTTCAAAATTAGACTCTTCTTGAATTTTACCTTTGTCGGACTCACCTTTTTCGTTGTTTAACTCATGTGTCGGTTTTTCACTTATTTGTTCTTCCATTTTTACACTTTCAGTTATCTCTTCCTTTTTTAATTCTTCTCTTGCGCGGGACTCCTCTTCCCTTGCGCGAGATTCTCTTATACAGTGATCGATAACTCTTATGTGTTCTAATATCCTATCGGTTACTTCGGTTATAGAAAAAGAATCGGGATTTTCTAAGCTTGAATCCGGTTGTTCGATCATTTATTCCTCATAATACCCATATGAAGTAGATGGTTCGCACCATTGTCCTTCATTGTAAGCATATGATGGATAAGGTTCGTAATTTTGTTCTTCATAATACTCATATGAGGTGGTTTGTTCACGCCATGGTTCCTCATAATAAGCATACGAAGGTGGTGGCTCATATCTTGGTTCCTCAAAGTATGAGTACGAAGGCTCATACCTTGGTTCATCAAAATATGAGTATGAGGGAGGAGGTTCATACCTTTGGTCTTCATAGGATGTGTATGAAGTCGATGGCTCATACCTGGGTTCCTCATAGTAGGTGTATGAATTGGATGGTTGATATGAGCGATTATTTTGAACCGAGCGTGAGTTACGACAATTAGTGCAATAATTACCCTTATAATCATCCTCCTCATAGGTGTAGTTGTAACCTCCTGAGTATTGATCCATAAGAATCACTCAGCAGACCACAACCAAGTCTCGAGACCAGAAAACAAAAATAAAAATGGAAACAGAGGCTGGACACGGCCCCGTGTTCAGTTGACACGGCCCCGTGTTCAGGATCTGTATCTGGGCGTTTTAATTAAATTTACTGATTTCGTTGAGCACGGGGCGTGTTCAGTGAGCACGGCTCGTGTTCAAGCTACTGTTACTGGGTGTTTTTATGAAAATGTGCAGCACGGCCCCGTGTTCAGTGAACACGGCCCCGTGTACAGGTTACTGTAAATGCAAATCTAAACTAAAATGCAGAAAAAGTGCGCGCGTTTTTAAAAAGGTTTTGAAAAACTGACTAGGCCGTCGATTTTAAGCTTTCTTAAAATCCTTGTGTCCCCGGTAGCGGCGCCAAAAACTTGATGCGTAGTCGAGTGTTATATATATTAGGTGTATATTTTAAGCCCCTTTAACACTTTTTAGTCAAGTTTTAAATTTATAAAACACGATATTTACTAACACTAGACACACATATGGGCAAGTGCACCCATCGTGAGCGTAGTATAGTGTTGGTAAGATACCGAGGTCGTCCAAGGACACAAGAGCTTTTAGTACCGGTTTATCCTCAACGTCTAATCAAATCAAAAAGTTTAGAAAAATGTTTTAAACTAAGAAAAATAAAAACTAACTAAAATGCTGAAAAATAAAAATAAAAATAAAAAGAAAAACAGATAGACAAGATGAATCACTTGGTTCCGACTCGTATCTAGCGTAACCTTTGATTATTTCCGCACTTTTGCACTATTTTAAGAGATTATCTTAGTTATTGTAGTAGGCCCCTCTTTTGAAGGTGACGTTACCCTCGACTAAGTAGTCTGAGTCAGCAGGGATACATTCCTAAATAGCCGGGTTATAGTATTAATAGTAGTTAACTTATGAGGGGGTCAAAGAGTTTGGACCCCCGCCATCCAATACCGTTAAGTATTGAAGGAGGTCCTACTAAATTTGACCCAGGTCCATTGCAGGACCTCTAAACGCTGAACAATGGCAAGACCTTTACCAAACCGTTCCCTTAACCCCCGACCAGGTAGCCAACATACCTCCATATAGACCGTGGAGATATGAATGGTGAAAATCTTTTATTTTATATAGACTGTAAAATAATTTCAAGACACCACGGACAAACGATAAAGAAAGATCACCTTCAACATAAGCAACTAGTTATTAAAGTCATTAATACGAAACCAAGTAAAAAGTGCGAAAAGTTTAGAAATAAAAAGTATTACACTAGACACTTTGTCTTCACCAAGTGATGTAAGAGACTTAGGCAAACATGGCCTTGATTGTCAAGAACTCTTACGATCAATCTTGGATCCCGAGACGACTCACACACTCTACGATGGACAATGGATGATGGTGGTGGATGATGGTGTTATGGTGGTGGTGGGTGGTGGGTGAAGTGTGAGAGAGGTGGTGTGCCAAGGGATGGTTTGAGCTTTAGCCAAGCACTTCTATTTATAGGCTGAACAGAAGCTCGGGCACGGCCCCGTGTCCAGTGGGCACGGCCCCGTGTCCACATCCTTCTCTTTCTTCATTTAATGCAGTTTTGTCTTTTTAGTTGACCACGCCCCCGTGTCCGCTGAGCACGACCCCGTGGTGCAGAAGAATCTTTGTACTATGCAGATTTGCTGGATTGTGCGAATCTTATAGTTGACCACGGCCCCGTGTCCGCTGAGCACGGCCCCGTGGTGGGCAATAGAAGCTTCTACCACTTTGTCTTTTCTGCTAACACTTGGGCACGCCCCCGTGCTGGCTGAGCACAGGGCGTGTTCAGGCTTCTGATCTCTTGTTTTGCTTTGCTTGGGAAGATGCTGTCGTGGGGTCGGGCATGTCACATCTTATTCCTTTTTTTGTATTTATGTTAGATTTTGATGTCTTTTTGCTTCTTTTGTTAATTTGAGCTCATTTAATCCTGAAAATACAAAAGGAAGACAAAAGCACACTTTTTCCAACATTAGTACTAAAAAAGGGTTAGTTTTATGCCTCATTTGATGAAATTTATATGTTTCATTTTTAACACATCAACCCCCATATCAGGAACCCGCACCCCAGATTCCGAACCCAGTCCTAGAACCTGCACCCCCAATGAGTGCTGACAATGTATAAGAACTTAGGACATTTGGTGAGGAAATTTTAGTGAGTAGTTAACGAATGAGACAAGTGGGAGAGCGACTCGTCTGGAAGTATGACGAGCGCAATATGGATTTCTGGATGAATCCGTATCCATGAATGTGATGGTGGGAACGGTAATAGTAATAATAATAATAATAAAAATAATAAAATAATAATAAAATATGTGTGTACGGATGCCTACTACTATTAGTGTAATTTTATTTCAGTTGGTATTGTAATTTTAATTTCAGTAATGGTGTGTAATAGATGCATACTATATGAATAGAGTAAAGACGCAATGATCGACGCTTTTGACCAAAATGCGTGTCATGTGATTAACTATGTTAAATATTATTTTGTGATATTAATATGTGGTAAATGTTTAAAATTCAGATGGCCGACGAAGGAAATCAAGAAAATCTGAATAACGATAACCAGAGTAACATTAACTTGGTTAATGAGAATCCAAGCATCAATAACAATGGGAACTAAATGGACAATAGTGCCGTCCAACACATAGTGGCACAAGGAATCATAGATGCAATACCATTTATTATTCAAACGGTTCTGGAAGCGAATAATAAAAGTAAACATAGTAGTAAGCGACCAATTGAACCAGAACACAGCGTAAACAATGGACCCGTACTTCAAGCGCCCATTCCCAAAAGAAGAAGAACCATGCCTTATGGTTGTTCTTACAAAGAATTCTGGTCCTGCAAACCAATAGAATTCTTGGGCAATGAAGGACCCATTGCAGCTCTACGCTGGATAGAAAAGACTGAGGCAGTCTTAAAAATATGCAAGTGTGCTGAAGAAGACAAAATAATGTTTGCTTCTAATTTATTTAAGAACTCAGCCTTAGAATGGTGGAACACTATCCTCCAGTCAAGAGGAAGTGATAGGGTATATAACATGGAATGGGAAGAATTTAAGAATATGGTAGAAAGGAAATTATGTCCTCCCAATGAAAAGGAACATATAGCAAATAAGTTTCTGAACCTAAGGATGACCGGGGTAGATAGTAAGGGTTATACTACTACATTCTTTGAATATGCTAGAATAGTACCAACCCTTGCATCACCTGAACCAGTATTAATCTCCCGTTACATCTGGGGGTTAATTGGAGAGATTAGACATGTAGTCAAGGCGGCGGCTAGACCTCAAACTATAGAAGAAGCCGTAGAACTAGCAAACACCTTGACAGATGAATTAATCCGTACTAGAGAAGAAGACCAGAGGAGAAACCTAACCCAAAGGCTTACCCAAGAATTCCGTTCTGGGAATTACAACCGTAGGAATATGGGTTCTACCTCTGCATCATTCTGCAAAATCTGCAAGAAAAAGCATTCGGGAAAATGCTCCACTCATTGCAATTTCTGCAAAGCACCTGGACACAAGGAATAAGATTGCAGGAGGAAATCCAGTAATGGATTGTGCTTCAACTATGGAGAAAAAGGGCACATCAAGCCAAACTGTCCGAAATTAGCTCCAGCTGTGAACCACAGGAACACTAAAAATGCTAGAGCATTCGTGCTAACTGCAGATGAAGCTAAGATGATTCCAGACGTGATAGCTGGTACGTTTTTAGTTAATGATGTTTTTGCCAAAGTATTATTTGACTCTGGTGCAAACCAAAGTTTTATTAATACTTCGTTTTGCAAACTTCTAAATAAGTCATTAACTAAAATACAAAAGAATGTTTAGTAGAGACAGCTAATGGAGAAAATGTTAGGATTTCTGAAATCTTGCAGGAAGCAAGAGTAGAGTTTTTAAACCAAAAGTTTATGGCAAACCTTTATCCCATGAAGCTGGCAGGATTCGATGTCGTTTTAGGAATGGATTGGTTAATAGCCAATAAAGCCAGTATTTTATGTGATCAAAAGTCAATTCAAGTAAATTCACCAAAAGGTGAAAAGATCACTATTAAAGGAGATAAGCCATCTAGATCCACTAAATTCATCTCTGTGATGAAAACTGCAAGTTATATAAGAAAAAGGTCTATAGTGTATTTGATTTCCATAATCACTAACACTAAAGGAAAAGAATTAAAAGACATTCCAGTAGTGTCTCAGTTTTCAGATATATTTCCAGAAGAATTACCAGGACTACCGCCAGACAGAGAAGTTGAATTCAGAATTCACCTGCTACCAGGAATAGCACCAATTGCTAAAGCACCTTACCGTTTGGCACCCGCCGAAATGCAGGAAGTGAAGAAACAATTAGATGAATTATTAGAGAAGGGATTCATACAACCAAGTTCATCCCCATGGGGAGCGCCAATTTTATTCGTTAAAAAGAAAGACGGATCAATGCATATGTGCATTGACAACCGTGAATTGAACAAAGTCACGATTAAGAACCGGTACCCATTACCGAGAATCGATGATCTGTTCGATCAATTGCAAGGAGCTCGATTTTTCTCTAAAATCAATTTAAGGTCAGGATATCATCAATTAAAGGTACAGGAAGATGATATTCCTAAAACCGCCTTCAGAACAAGGTATGGCCATTATGAATTTACTATCATGCCATTTGGTTTAACCAATGCCCCAGCTGCATTTATGGACATGATGAACCGAATATGTAAGCCATATTTGGATAAATTCATAATTGTCTTTATAGATGATATTCTCATATATTCTAAAAGTAAAGAGGATCATGCAAAGCATTTGCGCTCACTTTTAAGTCTATTAAGAAAGGAAAAGCTTTATGCTAAATTTTCAAAATGTGAGTTTTGGTTAGAACAGGTACAGTTTCTTGGACACTTAGTGAACCATGAAGGAATTCATGTGGATCCCACAAAGATCGAGGCAATTACTAAATGGAAGACCCCTGAATCACCAACAGAGGTTAGAAGTTTCTTAGGATTGGCCGGTTATTATAGAAGATTTATTCGAGACTTTTCTAGAATAGCCATTCCTTTAACTAAGTTAACCTGTAAATCCATTAAGTTTGAATGGGGACCAAAGCAAGAAGAAGCATTTAGAATTCTTAAGCAAAGATTAACCCATGCACCCATACTAGCGTTACCAGAAGGAACTGAAGATTTTATAGTATATTGTAACGCTTCTAAATTAGGTTATGGATGTGTATTAATGCAACGCCAAAAGGTTATAGCATATGCGGCTAGACAACTTAAGAATCATAAAGAGAATTATTCAACCCATGATCTAGAATTAGGAGCTATAATTTTTGCTTTGAAAATTTGGAGACATTACCTTTATGGTAGTAAGTTTACCATATTCATAGATCATAAAAGTTAAAGGTATGTTTTCGTGGAAAAAGAGTTGAATATAAGACAAAGAAGCTGGATGGGGATGCTTAGTGATTATGATTGTGATATCCAGTATCATGTAGGAAAGGCAAATGTAGTGGCAGATGCTTTAAGTCGAAAATATTATGAGAAGCCAAAAAGGGTACGTTCTCTTAAATTAAATCTACAAGTAGATTTAAATGATCAAATTAGAAAAGCACAAGAATCAGTAATCAAGCATGATACTGAAAAACTAAAAGGTATAATTAAAGAATTAGAACAAGGAACAGATGGAATTTGGAGATTCCATGAAAAGAGAATATGGATACCTAAATTAGGAAATCTATGTCATCGTATGTTAGAAGAAGCCCATAAGTCCAGATATACGATTCATCCTGAAAGTGATAAAATGTATCAGGATTTAAGAAATAATTTTTGGTGGATAGGAATGAAAAAGGACATAGCAGCTTATGTTTCAAAATGTTTAACATGTTCACAAGTTAAAGCTGAACACCAGAAACCCTCAGGATTGTTACAACAGTTAGAAATGCCAGTGTGGAAATGAGAATTGATAACAATGGATTTTGTTACCAAATTACCCAAAACAAGGAAAGGTAATGATACAATCTGGGTGATTGTAGATAGGCTAACCAAGTCAGCCCATTTCCTACCAATGAAGGAAACTTTCAGTATGGAACAATTAGCTAAATTATATGTAAATGAAATCGTTTCATTACATGGAATTCCTTTATCAATTGTTTCTGATAGGGATAGCCGTTTTACCTCTCATTTTTGGTCAAGTTTTCAAAAAGCAATGAGAACCAAGTTAAATCTAAGCACAACTTATCATCCTCAAACGGACGGACAAAGCGAAAGGACAATTCAGACAATGGAAGATATGCTTAGAGCTTGTGTAATTGATTTCGGAGGTAATTGGGACGATCACTTACCTTTAATAGAATTTTCTGATAATAATAGTTATCACACAAGTATCAATGCTGCACCATTCGAAGCACTGTACGGACGAAAATGTCGAACCCCAGTCTGTTGGGCAGAAATTAGGGAAAAACAACTATCTGGACCTGAGTTAGTGCAAGAGACAACCGACAAGATTATCCAAGTCAAGGAACGACTGAAAGCAGCACGTGATCGACAAAAGAGCTATGCTGATAACCGACGAAAACCATTGGAGTTTCAAGTAGGAGACAAAGTATTATTGAAAGTCTCTCCTTGGAAAGGAATAGTAAGATTCATCAAAAGAGGGAAGCTAAGTCCCATGTATGTTGGACCTTTTGAGATTATTAGAAGAATAGGACCTGTAGCCTATCAGCTACAACTGCCAGAGGAAATGGCAGGAATACATGATGTATTTCATATATCTAATCTCAAGAAATGCTTAGCTGATGAATCGCTAATGGTACCTCTTAAGGATATAGAGGTAAATGAACAACTCAAATTTGTAGAAAAGCCTCTACATATTGAAGACAGGAAAGTCAAGAACCTCAAGCATAAGATATTAGTTTTGGTCAAAGTGAAGTGGGACTCCAAAAGAGGACCTGAGTACACATGGGAGCTCGAATCAGAAATGCAAAGGAAGTATCCACACTTGTTTCAGTAGATCTCGAGGACGAGCTCTAAAACAAGGTGGGGAGGATATAACAACTCTAAAGAAAATCGACACCCACGAATTTTTCCGACACCTTAGTATATTTTTAAAATATCCCAATATGTCCCAAAATACACCCCACACAAGAAAACGGGCCCCGAATACCTTGAATATTATTAAATTTAATTAAAAATTTAATTTTTGGGTTTGTCACGGGCCGCGTAAACCTCTTAAGGGTCTTACGCGGGCCCCTAGAGATCAAAGGTGGGGCGCAGCTCGGTGATGACACGTGTCATCATCGTGGCAAGGCTAGGCAATGATTCGGACAAGCTAGCCCGTTAACCAGAGTTGACGCGGGCCGCGTAGGCCCTTTTCTTCTCTTACGCGGGGCGTGTAGAACCCGAAGTGAAGCCCTATATAAAGGAGGCATCGGCCTTCAATCGAGAATCGTTCAAATTCGAAATCTTTCTCTCAAATTCTGAATAGTAGGCATAATATACGGGCATAATACCCCCCTAAATAACGAAGTTCTGCTCCGTTGTAAGTATCATAACCCCTGGATACGTATTAGATACTCTGCCCGATTGATCTAGGGTTCCGTAACGGCTGTCGTGGTTCTGCCCGACGTAGTCGTTGGAATGCCGTCTCGGGGAGGGTATTACTAATATTAAAATGGGTTATTATACTAACACGTGTGCTTTTGTGTAAATTATAGATAATTCTCAGGAAACCCTAAAGGATAATTTAAGACAACAATGTGAGTTGATCCGCTTTTTGTAAACTGTTTTTACAAAACCTCATACGATTAATTATATATTAAACAGTTATTGAGTATTTGTAAGGATACAATTATCGTGGGTATGTTGGGGTTTTGTATACAAAATTTGTTACTGGAGGGGTAACATTTCCACAAGTCGGGTCTGACAGTACCACGGGTGATAATTGATATGACTTGGAAACAAATATAATTGTGAGACCGCCCTCAATACTGTACAATGGATTTTATTTAAACTTGATTAAACTGGGATTCACTCACCAGTATTTCCCACTGACAAATGTTTTTAAAACGCGTTTCAGGTAACAAAATGTGAAAGCCAAATAGAAACCAGCTGGACAACACTGAAGGCTTGGAAAAGTGGCAATAAAGTTACCTAAAATAAAATAGCTGTTTTTATTAAATAAAATAGGATTTATTCCTATGAAAATGTGTGTACCGCAAACTTGGGTTATACCCCATGTGTTTAATATTATGAAAATGTGGTATTTTACTCTGATCCAATATTTCCTAACTAAGGTCCTGATGAAAATTCCGCTGCCAAATTAGACAATACGCCATACCACCGAAACTAGCTCGCGGCCGCCTGTTCCCGGGGATTTGGGATCGGGGGTTGCGACACCTGTATATTATTGTTTTGTGTTATTTGACAATCTGTTCGTTTACAGTATGAGTGATCAAGGTACGTCTGACGCCTATCGTCACCTAGCTAGTTCTCCCAAGAGTGAAGGAACTTTATCACAGCCTACTCGTTCGGGGTATTCTGTTGATACAGAAGGGGGGATCTTCATCTTTAAGGTGCAATTTGAAGAACCATTCCCTTCGAAAAAGAGAGGATGGTTCAGTCGGGGAGCACATGAGAGAAGGAAACGAATGAGAAAATTTCAGCAACAAAGAGCGTTAGCAGCAGCCAATAGGGAGATGAATGCCCAGATCCAAGACATAGTTAATAGGCGGTTGGCAAACTTTCATATACTAGCCACCACTGCAGAAGATCCAAACCTAGACCAGATAATTGCACTACAACCACTGCCACTATTCCTAATCCAACCAATGGAAATAGAACCTGACCAAGGAGACCAAATTCCCATACCAGCGTTTTACCCAAACGAGATACCTAGAATCCTAGCACCTAATCCTCTAATGTATGACCCATGGGAAGATGACCATAGGGATTACCAGGAACTCTATCCACAGGGAAACCCGATACCAAACCCCCATAGCCCAGTATACCAATCTTAACCCTCTAGATCCGTATTGGAATGCTGATCAGTATGTTAAGGAGATACTAGACAACCCATACCCATACGGAGAACCTATACCTCAGTACCTGTCACACCCCGAATTTCCACGTATTACCGGTGGGCCTGGTGGGGAGTATCGTGACGTAGTTGATATCATCATAGTCAAACAACACAATTTAAATGCACAGCGGAAGCAAAAGATGAATCACATTACAAACCGAATAAATAGTAATATCAAGTATCACAACGGACTGTAATGGATCCACAGGCGGATCGAAAGATAAAAAGATTATTGTTCAACAGACTTTAACATCTAGAGCTTGCAAGACTTGATTAATGATGCCAGGAGTAGCCAGCCTATTTCGTCTAGTACCTGCACTTAGCCTTTTGAGAAAATACGTCAGTTTACACTGGTAAATACAATTAATTTACACTAGTAAATACAATTAACTGACTCATTTTGAAAAGAGTTTAAGAAAATTGATTTGAATGCACATGGCACAAAATATCTTTTATAACTTGGGACAATTATTTAAAAATAATCTTGTATACAGTTTTACTTATTTGTCGTCCGTCAGGGCCGGTTAGTAGAGCCGGTCAAGATTAACTGACACGCCACAGGTATAATGCCCACAAGGTTGATTCCTTTAAGTGGATTATCAGTTTCTACATAATGCAACTGTCAGGTGTATGCCTACACCCCGTGCTTAAGTCGTGACCATTTCTTTGTGTAGGATCGTTTTCTGACCCGAACGAGTCGATCAGAAGAGTTTTTACTCAATACGAGAGGCGGAAACACTTCGGCAGCAGTTCGGTACTGAAACCGGAAAATTACAAATGACAAGGCATCAAAGGTATTTATAGGAGAGCTAATTTCGCACGGAATAGCCCAAACGAAATTAGTTTCATACGAAATCTAATTTCGTGCGAAATTACCACTTAATTTCGTACGAAATAACCTATGTGTTATTTCGTGCGAAATACCCACAAACACACTTTTCTCGTTTTGCGTGCCCTGATCTATCTAATACAATACAAGACTCGATACAAGACGAAGTCGACAAACATATGCACCAACAGACTCCCCCTTGGATGTTGACGAAGTCTTCAGTGTCGAGTCTTCAATCTTCAGTCTTTATCAGTCTTCTCGACTTCTTCCAAAATATATAACAATGTAAAACATCCTCAATCTTTTTCTTCTCTTCATCTCCAGAATCTCGATCTGGCTCTAACTTTGTTGGTGCATGCGTCTGTCGACTTCGTCTTGTATCAAGTCTTGCATTGTTCATGGCACAAAGATCGAGAAAACAAGACTGAAGTTAATTCCGCATGAACAAGCTAATTCCGCTTGAAGATGTCAACTTGTAATTCCGCACGGAATTAACTAGTTAATTCCGTTTAAACATTGTAATTTCGCTTGTATGTAATTCCGTGTGAGCTTGTTTGGAGCGGAATTAGTTGCCTATATATAGGTGCTAGGTCTGTTTCATTTGAAACGGAATTAGGAAGAGGTTTTCCGACAACGAAGCTCTGTCGAAGTGTCTACAGATCTGTAATCGTATCAGAATCAATATTAAAGACAGTTAAAGTGAACATCTTGCTGAATCACACATAATATGTCTGTTTCCGCCTTTCATATTGTGTAGAACACCTCTGATCGACTCATCTCGGGTCCGTACACGATCCTACATGTGGTATCAGAGCTCAGGAGGAGGAGTTCTGCAGTTTTCATCTTGATTTCATTGTGTTTTCTTACTTCTACACCTTCTTTTCTCAATTGAATAAGTTTCAGCGGTTAAAATGGCTTGAAATTTATATATCATAAGCGAAACAGTATTTTAACAAAGCCTTGAGAGAATTGGACCATAATTCAATCTTAAACTGATAAAACTTATAATTCCACTTTAAAATCAGAATTGAAATGCTGACATCATCTTAATTCCGCTTGGAATTACATCTTAATTCTGCACGGAATTACAGTTCGTAGTTAATTTCATTTGAATTAGCAGCTAATTCCACACGGAATTAGTATTCCTCTTGAACTTGTTCACACAAAATTATAATTTCGTTTCAGATTCATAATTCCATTTGAACTGGTTCCTTATTCCGCACGGAATTAAGTTTCATTTGGAAAGTTCAAACGAAATTAGGTAATTTCATTTGAACAGTTTAATTCTGTTTGAAAGTCTTGTGCAGGTTAATTTCGCTCGAGGTGGTAATTTCGCTTGGGAGGAATTTTGTTTTGAAAAATCTAATCTCGTTTGAAATTGTCTGGTTTAAGAAACTTGTTACTGAATCATGAGTGAAGAATTTTACAACGCATTTGCAACATCCCCGACTACTCCGGCTACCATTGCTCAAAACATGAACTTGGAAAATGAGAATGGAACTATGCAAAAACCCCCGAAGCTAATGAGCATTGAGGAGTATTACGGTTGGAAAGATCGGTTTGAAAACTGGGTTCAAGCAAATCATTTAAGATCTTGGGAGTGTATTTTGAAAAAATATGTACTACCACGTACTGATCTGCAAGTTGAGAAAACAATCTCTGAATTCACTGATAAAGAACGAGACATGTACAGAGCTGAAAAGATGATGATTAGTCTACTTCAGCAAGCTATTAAAGAAGACATCTTTGTATTGCTTCAACATGACAAAACTTCAAAATCAATTTGGGATGCTCTTAAAATCAAATTTGAGGGAAGTGAGAAGATGATCAAAAGTAAAAAGGCATTGCTTAAGAAAGAATTTGATCTGTTCACAAGTCTGCCAGGGGAAGATACAAAGAAATTGATTGAAAGATATTGCCACTTAGTGCATTCTATGTCGTTGTTAAGCATAACCAAAGAACGAGAGGAATGGGTCGACAAATTAGCTGATGCTTTACCTCAAAAAGAATGGGGTACATTTTTTATGATCTTAAAGAACACCGGAGAATATGATGGGTTCACGATTTCTCAGTTCATCGAGAAGATTGAGGGTCAAGATCTTGAACAACAGAAGATTGCAAGGATGAGTAATCCGAGTGGTCAACAAGATGTGAAAATGTACTACAAAGGCAATGTTCAAGAGGTTGAAATGAGTTCGAAGATTCAAACTGCTTTTAGTGCTGGAAACTCATCTGGAAATGTTGATCAAAGTTCAAACAGTGGCAGTGGTTTTTCTTCATACCCGAATGTTAATCCGAAGAGTTCATCTTCAAGATTTCATTCTCAAAGTTCAAAAAGTGGGAATGGTTGTGTGATACAGTGCAACATTGCATTGAATCTTCCAGATGGTCAAAGCTTTTCTGAAAAAGTTGCAAAAGATTACATGGCGAAAGGTCATTTCAAAAAGAGAATGCAAAAATCAGGAAGCGAGTGGAACAAAGAATCCATTTGGAAAAGATGATTACTATCGGAAAGCCATATATCAACAAGTTGCTCATCAACCGCATCAACAAAAAGATTCACAAACTGCTCATGGGAAGATGATCGAAGATGTAAACAAGAAAGCTTATTATGGTATCATTGATCAAGACGATGAGAAAATGGCTCCAAGATTTAGTTGGGATAAGTTTGTGGATGAGAATGGGGAGTTTAAAGCTTTCATTGCAAAGATAGTTCAAGAACCTGATTTGTTTACAGAATGGATGAAACTGATTGGTGTTCATGATAAGAGTCAAGAAGAAGAATCTGGTTCTTCAGATGAAAATTCAGAAGAAGCAACTGTTTTTGATCAAACATCATCTGATTCTGGTTCTTCAGATGATAGTTCTGAAAAGACATTAGATTTTGATCAAACACCATCTGATTCTAGTTCTTCAGATGATAATTCTGAGAAGACAATAGATTTTGATCAATCACCAACTGGTGACAGTGGTGATGATGAGGAAGAAAGACATATTAATGTTGCAAAAACTCATCTATCTCCTGAAAGTTTTCAATTTTATTTTGCAGATCGCTTGGAGAAGCTGAAGGAGAGACAAGCAACAAAAGAGTTGAAAAAGATGAAGGAAGTTAATGTTGTTGAGAGGAATGATGAAGCTGAGAAGGTGATTGAAATTGAGAAAGTTGTTGAAGTGGAGAAAATAATCGAAGTTGAAAATATTGTGGAAGTCATCAAGCCTTGCTCAAAGTGTTTGGAATCTTGCAAGCAATGTGCAGAAAAAGATGAGAAGTTGAGTGAGCAAGATAAGATGAAAGAACAATTATTGTTCAATCTAAACTACATGAAAGAATCATATGATGTGCTAAATAGAACAGTATCTGGTCTTCAAAAGACAAATTCTGAAAGAGAAGATGCATTGACCATGATGAATGTTGTGATGATGTCGAAGCAAAAAGCCATAAATCACTACATTGAGGAATGTGCCAAGTTGCAGCAGGAGTTGGAGACAGAAAAGATAGAAAATGAAAGAATTAGACGATTACTGCAAAGTTATTCTAGTTCTGATTATTTGATTGATAGAATTTATCCAACTATTGCAGGTATGGAAGCTTTTCGAGATGAGAAGACTGACAAGAAGAATACTGGTAAGAAACAGAGTGTCAGTTATAACAAGTGTCCGCCTCCGATTTGGGAAGGGTATTCTCCTAGAAAACCGAATGAGGAGCAAGTCGAAAAAGCAGTCAATATAAAGTTAAAGTCCGATATAACCAATGAATTACCAGAAAACATTGACGTCGTTTTTACATCGTCTGACACTGATCATGAGTTCAAGTTTATAAAAAAGGTGGTCGATCAGGTGTTGGATACAGATGAGGAGTCGGAGTTAAAGTCTGAGTCAAAGTCCGAGTCTGGGTGTTCAAGTTCGTCCGTCAAAAGTCCGAGTTTGTCGGTCAACATTTCAAAGTCGTCGGTTAAACGGGTTTACAATAAAGAATTCCTGTTATCAAAATCTAATTTGAATGACGAATCAGTCAAAGTGGCATATACTTTGAAGGATTCAGACAAATTATATTCTGATGAGGAATTTCCAATAAGAAGTGTTAAAACTGAACCACCAACTGAAAAATTCAAAATTTTTGAAAATTCAACATATGAAGTTGGTGAATGTTCAAAGACACATTTTTTACAAAAAAGAGAGCCAAGAATGACAACCAAGTGTGGGTTGTTAAGAAGGTTCATGAGGATGTTAAAAAGTTTGATGTGAAATCTGGCGATGAATCTAATTCCACAAAGTTAGACGAGCCACAAGTTGAGGTTAAAGAAGAAAACTTAGTACCTCCAATGGATGATGTTCATTTTCCACCATTGAGGGCTGAAAACTTTAAATCAAAAGTTGGGAAAGTTGAGATCTCGAATCAGTTTTATTCTGAGAAGAAAGGATTTGATGTCGAGAAAGAGTTTAATGGAAATGTTAAAAAGATTTTTGAAAAAATGGTTGAGGGAAAGGTCAAAGGGGTAAAGGACTTTTATGAAACAAAGAAAGCATCTTACTACCCTAGTGCAGATAAGGAGAAAACATCCAAGTTTGGTGAAGCTTGGATGTCTGTTTTTCATAAGTGAAAAGTATGACTTGCCGGAGCTCCCAGGTTGGTAAGCGAGGAGCAGGTATCGGCATCTTTCTTGAGAAATTCATGAAAATGATTTCGTCTTGCATGTGGTTGAAAAAGGTTTTCACCTACAAGTGGTAAATCAGGGACATTAAGTTGTACTTGATTTTCTACAAGTGTTTGGGTTTAACATTGGGAAAGGTTATATTCCTACAAGTGGTTAAGGAACAATATGATGAACCCCTAACCTACAAATGGTAAAATCAATAAATCAACAAAACTTATTTTCCGGAAATATCATTTTGATTAAAACAAACTTAAGTGTTTTGAAATCATAATGAGAAAATAGTTTGTTGAAAGGGGGAGTTCTGATTGTTTATGCCAATTGGATGGTGAATTGAAGCGTTTCGATATCGGTTGTCAATTTACTTGTACAGTTTGTTTTCAAATTTCTTTAAATGTGTTTGCATTTTAGGGGGAGTAAGAAATTTCAGAAAATTAAAAAACATTTGAAAATTTGAAAAAGTCTAAAACATGATAAAATTTAAAAATGAGTTTTGTTGTGAAAAGAGGAAATGATAGTACATCAGTGGACGATCACGGCATGCTAAAGAATTGGAAAGGTAAAATGTGATAAACGGTCTCACTAATGATGTGCCGGTAGATTTTTACACATTTAGTAGATTGTGACGAGATATAAACCTAAATTTCAAACTTGCTTATATCGTGGGGAACATCTCTCGGATATACGGGTAATCCCCGAAATCTTGTTTGAAAGGTCCCTCTTTCTAAGATACTAGGTCTTTATACTCAGTGATATCTGGGGTATTATCTCGGGACTTCTGATTTTGCGGAAGCAATGGCCTAGTCCCCGTATAATACTTTCTACTTGCTTGAAATATAGCACCACCTTCAGTACAAAAATGATGAAACATTGCAAAATGATAATCATGTGCTGTTGAAACAAAAGATCCCCTAAAGGGGACACACCAAAAGTCGAGCCGTCATCTCTCTGCTGAACGGAAGTTCTGATCTGAGCTCTCACGGTTTCGCAATTAACCCCTTACAGATATCATCTGTGGTATACTCACCTGTAAGACTGAATATTGGGATCTGGATACGGGAGTATATTCTGAGGTGGGACACGCGATTAAGTTTAAGTGCTTAAGACATTAATCTCGTATCTCGAAACAGTTGAACTTTGTGTGAAAATTTAAGTGGATCAGTATACTGACAATCTAAGTGAATCGTTTAGAACTTAAAATGTTTAAAGCTTAATGGTGTTGGTGACTTGTCTCATAAACTGATATGATCCTCTTACACAAACTCACAAAAATAGTGTGTGAAAATATTTCTTTACTGTATTTCATTTCATTCAAAAATCCAAAAAGATTTTAGTGTGTTTTAGCATAAAATTTTGAAAAAAAAAATTCAAAAAGATTTTCGACAACTGATGTTGGAGAGGTGATTTTCAAAATTCCAAGTGCTAAACATGATGAGCATTTCTTGAGGGGGAGTGTGTGTTTAAATAAGAAAAGATTTTGAATATGTGCCTTCAAATGATCATCTGAATTTGTTTAAAATGATAAATCTTTCTGGAAAGATACCTGTAAGTAGTTTATAAATTTGTCAAATGTTAAATTTGTGAAATTTATTGTGAGGTAGAGAATGTGCAGGATATCTGAGTGATAGAGAGCCAGGTTCCGATACCTGAGGACTCTGTGATCTAAACAAGCCAGACTGCGATCCCAGCAAATCGAAAGGGGGAGTCTGAAGAC
Source organism: Helianthus tuberosus (assembly GCA_030545235.1). NCBI lineage: Eukaryota > Viridiplantae > Streptophyta > Magnoliopsida > Asterales > Asteraceae > Helianthus > Helianthus tuberosus. Next base: position 35,010,361 of record CM060357.1, on the reverse strand, counting down.
ATCCAAGTAGAGATTATTTGTTCGATAGGAGTATGTTGGTGCTGATGAAGAAAGAGAAAGAGATAAAGTTTGAGGATGCTTACTGTCAGATACTTCAGAGAGCGATCAGACTGATAAAGATGGAGACGTTGAAGACTCGACACTTAAGACTCGTCAACATTCGAGGGGGAGTCTGTTGGTGCATGCATCTGTCGAGTTCGTCTTGTATCGAGTCTTGCATTGTTCATGGCACAAAGATCGAGAAAACAAGACTGAAGTTAATTCCGCATGAACAAGCTAATTCCGCTTGAAGATGTTAACTTGTAATTCCGCATGGAATTAACTAGTTAATTCCGTTTGAACATTGTAATTCGCTTGTATGTAATTCCGTGTGAGCTTGTTTGGAGCGGAATTACTTGCCTATATATAGGTGCTAGGTCTGTTTCATTTGAAATGAAATTAGGAAGAGGTTTTCCGACAGCGAAGCTCTGTCGAAGTGTCTACAGATCTGTAATCGTATCAGAATCGATATTAAAGACAGTTAAAGTGAACATCTTGCTGAATCACACACAATATGTTTGTTTCCGCCTTTCATATTGTGTAGAACACCTCTGATCGACTCATCTCGGGTCCGTACACGATCCTACAAACTTCACACTAATTCTCTTGATCAGATCTCTTGATTCCTTAAGTTTATCAGCATCAGCAGATTGCGTGATCTTCAGGATCTGAATCTGGCTCTACTATCTTCAGACTCCCCCTTAAATTGTGCTTGGGATTGCAGTCTGGCTTCCACAGATTCAAGATCTTGACCTGGCTCACATCCTGCTCAGGATCAAAACCTAGCTAACCTGCACAATCTCTACCTCACAATAAATTTCACAAATTTAAAATTTGACAAATTTATACATCATTTGCAGGTATTAATCAAATCAATAAATGATTTTACAATTTTAATCTCTGATGAACCATTTGTATGAATAGAATGATTTATCATTTAAAAACTTCTAATGACCACTTGCGGACAAGATATTCAAATCTTTTTCTCAATTTAAACAGACTCTTCCAAACCTGTTCATCATGTTTAGCACTCGGAATTTTGAAAATCAGCTCATCAATATCAGTTGTCAAAAATCTTTTTGAATTTTCAAAATATTATGCTAAAACACACTAAAATCTTTTTGGATTTTGGATTTTTGATTTTAACGAAAAATAGTAAAGAAATATTTATAGACAATATTTTTGTGAGTTTGTGTAAAAGGATCATATCAGTTTTTGAGACAAAACACTAACACCGTTAAGCTTTATACATTTTCAGTTCTAAACGATTTAGATTGTCAGTATACTGATCCACTTAAATTTTCACACAAATGTTTCGAGATACGAGATTAATGTTTTAGATACTTAAACTTATTCGCGTGTCCCACCTCAGAATATACTCCCGTATCCAGATCCCAATATTCAGTCTTACAGGTGAGTATACCTAGATGATATCTGTAAAGGGTTAAATGCGAGGGCCATGAGAGCTCAGGCTATTACTTCCGCAAAATCAGAGAGATGATGGCTTCGACTTTTGGTGTGTTCCCTTAGACAATCTTTTCTTCAACAGCACATGATTAACATTTTGCAATGTTTCATCATTTTTTATGCTGAGAGGGGTGCTATATTTCAAGCAAGCAGAAAGTATTATACAGGGACTAGGCCATTGCTTCCGCAAAATCAGAAGTCCCGGGATAATACCCCAGATATCACTGATTATAAAGACCTAGTATCTCAGAAAGAGGGACCTTTCAAACAAGATTTCAGGGGTTACCCATATATCCGAGAGATGTTCCCCACGAGATAAGTAAGTTTGAAATTTAGGTTTATATCTCGAACACAATCTACTAAATGTGTAAAAACCTACTGGCATATCATCAGTGAGACCGTTTATCACTTTTTAACTTTCCAATTCTTTAGCATGCTGTGATCGTCCACTGATGTACTATCATTTCCTCTTTTTCACAACAAAATCATTTTTGATTTTATCATGTTTTTGCCTTTTTCAAATTTTCTAATGTTTTTGGATTTTCTGAAATTTCTTACTCCCCCTAAAATGCAAAAGCATTAAAAGAAATTTGAAAACAAACTGTACAAACAAAGTGACAACTAATATCGAATCACTTCAATTCGTCATCCACTTGGCATAAACAATCAGAACTCCCCCTTACAACAAACTATTTTCCCATTGTGATTTCAAAACACTTAAGTTTGTTTTAATCAAATGGTTTTTCCGGAAAATTAGTTTTGTTGATTTTACCACTTGTAGGAATGGGGATCAATTCATCACTTTGTTTTCTCAACCACTTGAATGAAAGTTAAATCAAGTTCAATTTAATAACCTTGATTTACCTCTTGAAGATGAAAACCTTCTTCAACCACTAGTAGGTTCACTTACCAACCTTACCATTTGTAAATCAAAATATAACAATTTTAAGTTCAATCACCAAATACCACTTGTAGAAAATCAAGTACAACTTAATGTCCCTAATTTACCACTTGTAAGTTGAAATATCACCAAAGTGAATTTCTCAAGAAAGATGCCGATTCCTGCTCCACGATTACCAACTTGGGAGCTCCGGCAAGTCCTGGTTTTCAATCATAATTGGTTCCATCCCAGTCACAAACCTGGGATGACCCATCTTTACCTGGTTTCTTCGTTTTCTTCTCATAAAATTCCTTTACCCCTTTGACCTTCCCGTCAACCATTTTTCCAAAAATACTTTGAACTGTGGGGTTAAAGGCTTTTTCAACATCAAGTTCTTTCTTTTCTGAGAAAAATTGATTTGAAATCTCAATTTTACCAACTTTTTGTTTAAAATTCTCAGCCCTCAATGGTGGAAAATTGACATCATCCATTGACGTTACTGATGTTTCCAATTTTAACTCAACATGTGGCTCCTCTGACTTTATGGAATCAGATTCATCGCCTGAAAATAGCTCCTCTGATTTTGATGAATCAGAATCATTTCTAGAACTATCATCAGATTTTTTAACAACCCACTTGTGGTTGTCAAGATTTGCTTTTCTCTTGTAAAACCTTTTTGAACATTCACCAACCTCAAACTTCGAATTTTTGAAAACTTTGAATTGTTTAGTTGGTGGTTCATTCTCAACCATCTTTTCTTTTAGTTTAAGAGAAACTCCTTGTTTTGTTTGAATTGCCTTTGGACAATTCCTGGCAATATGACCAATTGTTTTGCATTGAAAACAAGTTCTTGTTTCCTTTTTCTAAGCAACTTCCTTCTTCATTTCTTCTTGCTTTTTAGCAAGGAATTCTTTGTTTGTCTGCTTTCTGAATAATTGCTCTTTTTCTTCTTCAGTTGATATCCCTGAAACAAAAACAGTTTTTGGTTTATAAGTTTTTTCATTTTTATGATTTTTCGGTGGAATAAATCCAAGACCTTTCCTTTTGAAATTACCATTATGGTTTGGTTTCTTTTGAAAACCAAAACCAGAACCAGAACTGTAACCTTTTTTCTTGTTTTCTCTTTGTTGAACTCTTGAAGTGTAATTTTTAGGTTTTTCAGAAAGATTTACATCTTTTATTTCAGAAATATTAATTTCTGTTAGTTTGAAAACCTTTTTTATTATTTCAGTTTTAACACCTCTTATTGGAAATTCTTCATCAGAATATAATTTGTCAGAATCATTCAAAGTATATGCTACTTTGATTGGTTCGTCATTCAAATTAGATTTTGATAACAAAAACTCTTTATTGTAAACCCGTTTGCCCTTTTTGACTGTTGGACTTGATGTTTCAGACTTTGACTCTGAATTTGACTCCGACTTTGACTCCTCGGTTTCATCTTTATCCAACACCTGATCAACCACTTTCTTTATTAATTCGGACTCATGATCAGTGTCAAACGATGTGAAAGTGACATCTATGTTGTCTGGCAAATTTTCTGAAGACTCAGACTCCCACTGTAAATTGGTTGCCTTTTTAACTCTTTCTGAATTTGGATTTCGTGGAGAATATCCATTTTTAAGCGGGGGTGGACACTTGTTGTAACTGGCATCTTGTTTCTTACCAGAAATCTTCACTTCAGTATCCTTCTTCTTTTCAGAACTCTTGTCTTCAGATACTTCATCTTCATCAAATGCCTTCATGCCTTCAACGGTTGGATAAATCCTGTCAATAACATAAGAAGTACATGAGTAACTTTTTAACAACCTATTTACTCTCTCTGTTTCAATCCTCTGGGTTTCCAATTTTTGTTCAAGCACAACACATTTCTCAATGTAATTGTTGACAACTTTCTGCTTTGTCATGAAAGCTCCTTGAAGTGTCTTCATTGCTGTTGCTTGTTCACTGCTTGTTTGATTGTACAGATTCATTGACTTATTAAGAACATCATAGGATTCTTTCAATCTATTCATGTTGTGAATCAAAGTACTGTTTTGCTTTTTCACTGCTTCACAATTCTCACATTTCACCTGAATCTTTTGTGCATCAGCTTCTGTATCAACTTTAAAAACTGGAACTTCTTTTACTTTTCTTTTGATCACAGGAACTTTTTCATCATCACTGCTGACTTGTTTCTTAGCTTTCTTCTTTTTCTTTTTAACTTTTCCATTATCACTGTCACTCTCTTCCATCATTCTTAAGTGCTCTTCCATTCTCCTTGCATAATAATCATCATCATTATCACCGTCTTCAGCAACTCGAGCAACAAAAGCTTTGTGATTTAGAGTTTTGTTAGGATCATAGTCATCCCAACTGAAATTTTTCCAGCTAAAACCTTCTGGTAGTCTTTCATCATCTTGATCTATCAGACATGCTTTGCTGTCAACTGAAATATATTTATCCCAACTGGATCCTTTTGTTGATTTTTTATCATCTTGATTCACCATACAGTCTCTCTTTGATGATTCTTCAATCTCCTTCCTGGCATGAGCAGTTTGTGGTTGTTATTGATGTGGTTGTTGAGCAACTTGATGATAAATTGCTTTCCGATAGTAATCATTGTTGTTAAACGGATTTTGAGCTCCACTTGCTTCGCGATTCATACATTCTCTCTTGAAGTGTCCTTTTTCCCTGCAACGAAAACAAGTAACTTTAGATTTATCAAAACCTAAAGTAGAAACATTTGCATCACGGAAATCATCTCTTCCCGTAATTTGTTTAAACTTTTCGGCTCTTCTCAAAACACTTGCCAAACACCACTTTATATCCATCAATTCCATATCCTCAGCATCAATCTGATCGTAATCCTCTTTTGTCAACATTGGATTCCCGATCCGTCCTGCGACTAAGCTCCCATATGACTCTAATACAGTTATTAACAAAGACATGTGACTTTTTGCAACTTCTTCTGGGTAATCTTGATCATTTTCAAGATTTAATGCAATGTTGCATTTAATAACTTTGCCATTCTTTGTGGTTGACAGGTTTGAATCAAATGATGGATATGAAGAAAAACTTGTTTTACTGTTTGATCCTTTAGATGACCCTCCAGACGAACTCTTAGCATTGAATGCAGTTTCAACCTTTGGTGACATGTTGGTCTTATCACTAATACCTTCTTTGTAATAAAGACCGATATCTTGTTCTCCATCAAAATCTTTCATTCTTGAAATCTTTCTTTGTTCCATTTCCTGAGCTTCAAGTTTTTCAATGAACTTACTCAGTGTCAAATTGCTAAAATCTTTCTTATTTCTTAACATCATGAGATATGTGCCCCAAGTTTCATGTGGCAATGCATCGGCCAACTTCTCAATCAACTCTTCATTATCTTTTGTGATGCTCACCCTCTTCATGTCGACTAACAAATTGCAATATCTTTCTATGATCTGCTTAGTGTTTTCCGTTCTCAAACCACGAAATAGATCAAATTCCTTTTTCAAAAGTGACTTTTTGGTTTTAATCATCTCTTTACTTCCAACAAACTTTGATTTTAATGCTTTCTAGATAGAGTATGCAGTTCCATTGTGTTGCAATAAAACCAAGATATCTCCTTTCACAGCTTGATGCAAAAGACTCGTCATCATTTTTTCATCTTTGTATTTCTTTTTATCTTCAGCACTAAGATCTTTAATTGCAATAACCTCTTCATCATCATTCATCGGTCTAACATATTTTGTTTCAACACATTCCCAAGCATCCAAGTAATTTTCTTGAACCCAATTCTCAAATCGTTCCTCCCATCCTTATACTCCTCAATGTTCATGAGCTTTGGCGGTTTTTGCATGGTACCCGTTTCATTTTCTAACATTGTGTTTTGTGCAATACTGATTGGAGTAGCAAAGGCGTTGTAAAATTCCTCTTCCATGATTCGGTTTTCAAGAATTCACAAACAGTCAATTTCAAACGAAATCAACTTTCACGCGAAATAGCCTTTGGTGCGAAATACCCTTTCAAGCGAAATAACCAATCCTGTGCGAAATCACTGTTTTCGTGCGAAATAATACCCTTTCAAACGAAATAGGTGATTTCGTGTGAAATACTCAAACGAAATTCCACTTTGATGCGAAATAACTGATTTCGTGTGAAACTCTCAAACGAAATTCCAATCTGGTGCGAAATAAGGCTTATTTCGTACGAAATACTGGTGATGTCATAATCTCGAGCTGTTTTTGCCAAAATTGATTAAGTTTTAAGCCGTTTTAAGAACTAAAACTTTCTAGGATTTGTTAAAATACAATTGCGCGCATAATGTGTAAAATTCAAGACATTTTGACTGTAAAATCTTGTTAATTTTGAAAAAGAAGGTGTAGAAATCAGAATTTCAGCTGAATTGGTATGAACTCTTCCTCCTAAGCTCTGATACCACTTGTAGGATCGTTTTCTGACCCGAACGAGTCGATCAGAAGAGTTTTTGCTCAATACGAGAGGCGGAAACAAACGTATCAAGTCCAATTCAGCTAGATATTCACTTTAAACTGTCTTTTGATTGATTTGACAACGTTTTACAGCGAGTAGACACTTCGGCAGCAGTTCGGTACTGAAACCGGAAAATTACAAATGACAAGGCATCAAAGGTATTTATAGGAGAGCTAATTTCGCACGGAATAGCCCAAACGAAATTAGTTTCATACGGAATCTAATTTCATGCGAAATTACCACTTAATTTCATACGAAATAACCTATGTGTTATTTCATGCGAAATACCCACAAACACACTTTTCTCGTTTTGCGTGCCCTGATCTATCTAATACAATACAAGACTCGATACAAGACGAAGTCGACAAACATATGCACCAACACTTTGAATGATGCCAAGGATATCCGGGACATGGTCATTTAACCCCCAAAGGCCATACACCAAATAATACAGATTAAAACGAGTTATGTAATTGCATTAATCACAATCTGATTTAAATGACTACATACCCGACCAAGCGGTATTAATATAATACCGTATCCCAAGCCCGTATAGGGAAAATAAGTTAAGAGTATTTACCTGAGCAAGTATAATTCACAAATAGCAAGTACAGGTAGCTTTTACTGGACTCCTAATCTGGAACAAAGGTTTTAATAACCTATTAGATTCCTAACGGGTCTTAATTAAGCATAAACTTAGACCGGTTAGTTTTAAAGGAAGATATACGGTCCAAAATGCACGATTAAGCGATGACCGGATTAGAATGTGTTTTAGACCCGACAAGTTTGTATACTTGTATAATATGGGTAAACTAAACACATTCTGGATTTTGAGATAGAAATGATAAGGTTTGACCAGTTTCGGCTAATTTATGCAAACTAGTTACATAAACCGCACCGAACGCGAATAATGCGTAACGGGTAACCAAATGATTCATGAACATGTTTCCTAAGTTAATATGCCTTAAATATGTTATGATATCAGTAGGATACCTTCCATTATGCCCAAAATGGATTTAAATTCAAACTATGCCCCAAAGGGGCGTTTTGGTCATTTAAAGGTTATAAAAGAGTTTAAATACTAATATGATTTCAGGTCTGATATAATATGTAATAATACTTATTTTTATAAGTCATAACAGTAGAGTATGGTATATATGTGAAATTTACCTTTTATAACCAAACTATGCACCGTAGGGGCATTTTGGTAATTTCACAGAAGCTTAAAAGGTCAAAACAGGGAATCTGAGTTTAAAAACTTTTCTTTACTATTAAAATGTATAAATTTACTTAAAACATCAGTAGGTATCAAACCTTATATGTTAAAAATAGTTTTAACTTATACTATGCGTTAAAAACGCGTAAAAAGACGATTTTAAGCGATTTCCGGGTTTTATATAAAAGCTGATATTTTTATCATTCCAGAAAGCTTAAAATGTTTTATTTATCATAATGAATCAGTAGAAAAAGGTTGGGTGTCCAAATGTTTTGTAAAACTCATTTTATAGGCCAAAAGGGCAAAACCGACAATTACCGAATCAAAGCTATAACCCTATGTTATGCTCAGCCTAAAAATAAATAAAAATCTTCAAAAATTCCAAAATATTATTTTACATCAGTAGGTAAAAAGTTTGGTATCAAAAATTGGGTTTAGATAGGCTCAAAGCTAATTACGCCGTTTAATTAATAAAAAGCTTTCTAATTACGCTATTGAGCATAACTCTTAATCTAGACCTCCAATTGATGTGAAAACTTGGGAACATGTTTATAAATCAGTAATAAAGATTATTGTCCTCTCACATTTTCAAAATTCTTGTTTTAAGGTCAAAAGGGCATTATGGTCAATATTTAGGCATATAACGGAAACATGTACATGAATCGAATAACTAATGAACCAAGTTGTATAATCACAGAAGGTTATAATAACATCTAACCTGGTCCTAATAAGGCTCTAATGCATTTCTAAAATATGCTCTAATGGGTCAGAACTGAAAGTCAAAGCAAAAGTCTACTTTTGCGACTTTCGGCTCCGAACCGAGCTTAAACTGAAAATTGTCGGGTTGAACATGCCTAGACATGTTCTTACATTAATTACCAAGTTATACAAGTGATAAAATAGGTTTCATAGTGTAACACCTCTAAAATTCACGTCCTATAATGTGTAGACACGTGTCAAAAGTTTGAACGTGTGAAAGAATGTTATAAAAGGACTAAAGTTGACAAACATGGGAAGTATGTGATTATACGGATTCTAAGTGTCAACAGTGAATAAATATACTTCATAATAACCCTACATGATTTTTATAACATCAAACGAATAAATCATGGATCATACGAAGCTAAAAGTGAGAGATTACAAACTACAGGGGTTAAATGTGTCAACATGTTAAAGATATACCTCTGAGTGACCTTTTGACAAACCCGAAGCTTTGTAATGGTAAATTATGCTCACTAGAATGCACGATAAAAATTTCATAAAGTTTCGTTATCGTATGAGAAAGTTATGATCAAATTCGTATGCGAGGGGTTAAAGCGTCAATGTTGAAAGTTATGACTTTTCGGGTGATAACAAAGTGATCAAGGACTTGGCAAAGTGGGTATAAGTCCTAAAGCCCTTGTGGGTAAATAAGAAGGGGTCAAATTGCAAGAAATAAGCTTACTTGCCCTTTCGAAAGGCCAAGGGACAAGAAACAACAAATTTTTAAGCCTGATGTCTGCCTTGAGGACCTCAAAGCTGGGGACCTTGAGGTCCGTATGGTAACTGCCAGCACCAGAATACCTTCTGCAGCCGGTTTCTCGCATTTCTGACCAATCTAGCTGGTTGTTCTCATTATTAAAAGACCTCTAAAATGTTCCTAGACCCTAGGACACATGTGGGAATGTTGTGGTGTGTCCTAGACATAGTTGTCAATCAATTGTGGTGCCTAAATCCAATATATAAGGCCATGGACTTGCAACAAACATTCCTCACACATTCTCCTGCATAATTGGATCAATTCTGGAGCTATCAACAGCCTCAAGTGATCATATCTTGTGCATAGGACTTCAGTAAGTGTTCTTGTCCTTCTCTTATTGGGTTTAGCTAGGTTAATTAGCTAAAAGTCAAACCGTCGTAATTACGGTTTGACTTCGAGATTAGTCAATAATGGCTCAGTCATATCTCGAATTAAAAGTAGTTATAGATTGGTAATTATGTGGGTAATAAAACCCCAAAAGGGTTTCCCCTGATCACCATCCTAACCAGGTCAAATGTCGGGTCAAACCTTTAATCAAAAAGTCAACAGGATGCTTAAAAGGTCATTTATGCATAATTAGCTATCTAGAACCTATATAACCTGTTTGATCATTGTAACAACTTGGTAATAAGTGTAAGAACATGTCCAAACATGTTCGACCCGACTATTTCCTATTTAGACCCGGTTCGGAACCGAAAGTCGCAAAGCTTTGACTTTTGCTTTGACTTCAATTCTGACCCGTTTAGGTAAGTTTTAGAAATACCTTAGAGCTTCATTTGGACCAGGTTACATGCTAGTATAACCCTCTGTGATTATACACCTCGGTTCATTAGTTATCCGATTAATACGCATGATTCCGTTAATTGCTCATATGTTGACCATTATGCCCTTTACACCTTAAAACGAGAATTATGAAAATGTAAAAGTGTAGAAACCTTAGTTACTGATATATAAACTTGTATGCAAAGTTTGACATCAGTTTGACTTGTAGATTAAGAGTTATGCTCAATATCGCAAAACTAATGCTTTATGTTAACATAATGGCGTAATTAGCGTATAGCCTAGTTAAACATACTTTTTGGTATCAAATCTTTTACCCACTGATATAATATATTATTTTAGGATTTTTAAAGATTTTTAATTAATTTTAGGCTGAGCATAACTCATAGTCGTAGACTTAATCCGGTAATTGTCGGTTTTGCCCTTACGGGCCATAAAATGAGTTTTACTTATCTAAACAACTCCAAACCTTTTGCTACTGATCACATATGATTAATAAATTGTTTTAAGCCCTCTGGAAATATAAAAATATCAGATTTAAGTATCGAACCCGGAAATGGCCTTTAATCGCCATAATTAGCATTTTTAACGCATAGTATGTCTTAAAATCATATTGGACATACCCGGGTTGATACCTACTGATATATGAGGCAAATTAGGATATTTTAACAGTAAGCAAGGGTTGATTAACTCAGACTTCGTTTTTGAGCTTTTCGGCTTATGTGAAATTACCAAAATACCCCTACGGGGCATAGTTTGGTTAAAGATGATAAATTTCACATATATGCTTTAGCCTACTGTTATAACTCATCAAATTAAGTATGTTTGCTGTTTACATCAGACCTGTAACTCAGTTAAACATTTAAACTCTTTTACAAACCTTAAAATGACCAAACTACCCCTACGGGGCATAGTTTGTGTTTAAATTAGTTCGGGGCATAACGAAAGACATCCTACTGATGTCACAACATATTTGAAGCATATTAACTTAGGAAACCTGTATATGGCTCTTGCGGATACCCGTTACGCTTATTTCGCGTTCGTGCGGTTTATGTAACAAGTTTACATAAATTAGCCGAAACGGGTCAAACCTTATCGGTTTTATCTCAAAATCCAGAATGTGAATAATGAACCCATATTAAACAAGTCTTCAAACTTGTCGGGTCAGAATCACATTCTATCCGGTCTTCGCTTAATCGTGCGTACGAACCGTATCTCCCTGTAAGACTAACCGGTCTAAGCTTAGGCTTAATTAAAGATCCGTTAGCATTCTAATTAATTATTTATACCATCATTCCAGACTAGAGCATTTCGGTAAATGGTACATACGCTTACTTAAGCGAATACGGCTGAGTTATTAGATTCTTGCTAATTAAGACAGGAGTTAGCTCAGGTAAATACTCTTAACTTATTTTCCCTATACGGGCTTGGGATACGGTACTATAAAAGTACCGCTTGGTCGGGTGTATGTAGTCATTTAAATCGGATTGTGATTGATGTACTTACATAACCTGTTTAATATGTATTATTTTATTATTATTTGGTGTATGGCCTTTGGGGGTTAATGACCACGTCCCGGATATCCTTGGCATCATTTTACGAGATGGCCACGACCTAAGCACGGGGTGTAGGCATACACCTGACAGATGCATTATGTAAAAACTGGTAATCCACTCGAAGGTATCATCCCTGTGGGCATTATACCGGAACTGGTAATCCACTTAGGGGATGATAGCCTGTGGGCATTATACCTGTGGCGTGTCAGTTAATCGAGTCCGGCCCTACAAACCGGCCCTGAATGGATGACAAATAAATAAAACTGTATACAAGATTATATACAAATAATTTTCCCAAGTATAAAAGGTTAATTTTGCCTCTGTGCATTTTAATCAAAGTGTCAAAAGGTTTTGTGCCTGGTGCATCTAAATCAATTTTCTTAAACTCTTTTCAAATGAGTCGGTTGAGTGTATTTACCAGTGAAAACTGACGTATTTTCCAAAAAGGTTAAGTGACAGGTACTAAACGAAATTGGCTGGAAGCTCAGGGCGCTAATAAGGAATCTTGCAAGTTCTAGGCGTCTAAAGTCTGTTGAACAAATGATATGTTTTAAGATCCGCCTGTGGATCCTGTACTTCCGTTGTAATACTGAATATTACTTCATATTCGGAATGTAATAATAAATATCTTTTGCTTCCGCTGTGCATTCATATATATTGTGTTGTTTGACTATTACGTTGCCAACCACGTCACGATACTCCCCCACCGGGCCCACCGGTGACACGTGGAAAGTCGGGGTGTGACAGGTTGGTATCAGAGCCAACACTGAGTGAATTAAACACTAGTCTTTTGTGTTTAATCTCAGTTACACAATTGCACATTCTTGAGTCTAGACAAGAACATAGGAAAAATCCAAATTTGTTTCATTTTACCTTATTTGGTTCCTTTGTTATTTTTCTGATTAGCCCTTGCATGGGCAAGTCAATTGCTATAGAAGTCCCGTTTAGGGCAACCATATACTTGTTAAATTTTAAAGGAACGATTATATGTAAAGTATCATTCCTATATTATAAGATCTACCATTATAATAAAATGGCAAAATTTAAAAAGGACAAAACCTAGCCATGTGTCACATTAAGACAGGGCCAAGATGGTAGTTCCATAATTAGATTCAGATCCTTGTTAACAGTTCAATTTAGGATTGCTCTGCGTTAATTATTAAAAAGAATCTTAAAGGTAAACCTAGCCTAAATGTCACGGCATACGAGGCCAAGATGGTAGAACCTATTCAAGAGATTCAAATCCTTATTAAACATATGAAAGCATAATAACATGCTCAACAAAATGTGATATGATAAAATCACATAAGTCATTTTGGGATATACTAAATTCCCTTAATTATATAATCATCCCGTATGGATGAAGTGCCCACGGGCTATAACTAACGTCCTCTGTGACTAAAGACAGTGGTAGCCTACAACTCCCTGTCAAGAAAAGGTAATGAACTTTGATTCAAACCTTGAAGCCTCGATTCTATAAAAATCAAGGCCTATAAATTAAACTTGTCTAAGTGACTAGGCCATTTGTGCTATTATTAAAACCTTAATGCCTCGATCCTCTGAAATCATGGCTTATAAATTAAACTTGTCTACGCGACTAGGCCTTTTGTGCTATTATTAACTTATAATTTAGGAATATAATAAATATCCTGAATAATTATATATTTATCAAATTAACCAATATGTGTATTAAAAACATGGTTAATAAATCGTTCAAAAAGATAAAAACTGTTTAAACTTCCGTAAAAACCTTGTCCTTGTTTAATTTTTATGTAGAAATTAAAACTACATGGCTGGGTCGAAGGAAGGGAACAGTCACCCTCTGGAAAATCGCGATGATGAAAGGATTAATATAACCAGAGGAGAACTTCGTACATTGATTGACTCAGCTGTATCTAAAGCTGTGAAGGAGAAATTCCAGGAGTATAGTGAGACATATAGTAAAACCTCATCTGTACCCCACCCTAAATCCATCCCTAAAACTCCTCCAGAGCCTGATAACAAGCCGCCCTCAAAGAAAGATGAGTTAAAGAAAGATGACGATCGACATTCATCTAATGAACACAGTGTTCCATTCAAAAGGATAGTGTTCGATAATGAACCTCATACCAAATCCTGTAACTATAAGTACTTTGTTTCCTGCAAGCCCCGAGATTTTACTGGGGAGAAAGGGGCGGTTGATTGTATGATTTGGTTGGATGAAATGGACACAGTTGTCGATATCAGCGGTTGCGCTGAAAGGGATGTCGTGAAGTACGTATCCCAATCGTTCAAAGGAGAGGCACTGGCATGGTGGAAGTCTCTCATTCAAGCTGCTGGGAAGATTCCGCTCTACAGCATGTCATGGGAACAGTTTGTTATTCTCGTTAAGGAGAATTACTGCCCTCAACACGAGGTTGAGGGGATTGAGTCAGATTTCTTATCTTTGGTGATGACAAACTTAGATTGTCAAGCTTACCTCACCAGTTTTAATACCCTGTCCAGACTGGTCCCTTACCTTGTAACACCAGAGCCCAAGCGAATTGCACGCTTCATTGGGGGTTTACCCCCAGAAATCAAAGCCAGTGTTAAGGCTTCAAGACCTACTACATTTAGGTCAGTAGCTGATCTCTCTCTGTACCTTACTTTAGATGCGGTCAGACTAAGGTCGCTAAAGAAATCTGAAGAAAGTAAGAAGAAGCGTGAGGATGATAACTCACGAGGATCTGAGAAGAAACACAAGGGAAACACTGACTCTGAGAGGTCTGGGTCTGGAAAGAATGGTCAGCGGACAGAGGAAAAGCCAAGGTGCTCTACTTGCCAAAAACGCCACTTTGGAAAATGCAGAATGGAGTCCAATTCTAAATCAGGACCACCTGCATGTGGGATATGCAAGTCTAGGGAGCACAAGACTGTTGATTGCGGGAAGATTAAAGATGCTACATGCTACAACTGCAACGAGAAAGGGCACATAAAGACCAACTGCCCTAAGTACGCGAGGAACCCCGAGTAGGCCAAGAGAACAAACGCACGAGTTATCAGGAGGAACGCCCAAGAGAGGATGCATAATAATAATAGTATAATATGTACCTTCCTTATCAAACAGTTGATGCAGAAACTTATTTGATGTTGGCACATGTAAATACATTATGAATGATAAAGGTTGAGAACTGTTGTCTCCACCTGATTTAAGACTCCGGTCATTTAATGCCCGGTAGAAAGTGACGATGTTACGTCGAAAATGCTCCAACAAATCCTATATTGATATTAATATCTATTAGAAATCATTTTTCTAATATCCTTATAGCAAACTTTTGGTTGCATACATAAGGACTCAATATAGTGATAAAAATCGATGGTTGCCTCGAAAAATCAAGCCCATATCGTGGGTGATAAGAAGCAATTAATTATCAAGACTCCTTAAGAGACAACTCTCATAATTACAGGTATCTGTACGAGTGATTAAAATTAAAAAAAAAAATGGTGGAACTGGCCGTCCCCGGATTCGAACCTGGGTCTAGGCCGGCCGCACCCTTTCGCGCGCCTAACCAACTGAGCTAGGTGCCTAGTTTGTGAAAATCTCCATTCTAATTAAATATAAACACTTGCACAATAAACTTACTTATCATTTATCAATAATAATTTCTGCTAAGTGTCCTGTTTTAATACAGGCAATAATAAATCTTCATGAACCATAAACTTAGCAAAATTTTTATTAACATCCACAAGGTATAACTTACCAAGGAAACCATAGTAAACGATTCTTCTAGTATCGGCAAGGAATACTTCCGAAAATCTAAGAGTACTCTTTCTTCGCATAGAGTACGACAACATATGTTATTTTAATTATTTTTCTCATTGTTTTCTATCGCCTGCGAATACCAAATTATGTTTGATAAAAGTGTCATATGAGGATTGGCGTATCCTAGTGTGTCCCATAGATTATTTCCATGTCTGATCAGCATGGAGGTTTAATACATGGAACCCTAAGATATCCCAATGATCATATTGTACTAAAGTCGACTAGTAGTATTCAAAGAAGATATCCAAAAAAATGGAAATTTTTCCAAGTAAATGTTCCCGATTAAGGAATTCGGGGACTTATAACATAAAAGTGTCACTCATTTGACACGAATAATGATGGATGAACTGGAGCTTGAGATATGGAAAATCTCTGTAGCCTCCTTGTATCTTAATTATCTTCTCATAAGTTTTCCCTGCTTACCTCCTGGGAGACAGGTAGAACTAAGATTAACATCCCGCTGTGGGCTGGAGTATTATGAAAACTCCATATCGAATATGGAAAAATCGAAACCCTGATTTAGTAAGTTTTAAGACATAGACTCATATAGCCTGACTCAATATTCTGAGGATTTTATGTTATTAAATAAGAAAGACGGTTCATATTGCTTATGCATACATGCCGCAACCCTGATTAGGCAACGATTAAGAATTGCCATCTGCTACCCAGGATCTAAGGGCAAATTATTGGTGAATAGGCTTGAAAAAGTCCGTAGCCACCCATGTAGCTAAATGCTTGACATGTGCGCAAGTCAAAGCCGAGCATCGAAAGCCATCAGGCTTGCTACAGCAGCCTGAACTTCCTACATGGAAGTGGGAAATGGTAACTATGGGTTTTATTACCAAGTTACCCAAGACAAGGAAAGGAAATGATACGATATGAGTTATAGTTGACAGACTGACTAAGTCAGCACGGTTCTTGCCCATTAAGGAGACTTATAGCTCCGATATGTTAGCCCAGTTATACGTTGATAAGACTGTAGCCTTACATGGCATACCCGTAGCTATTATCTCTGACAGAAATACTAGATACACGTCCCATTTTTGGAAAAGCTTCCAACAATCTTTGGGCACACGTTTGAATTTAAGTACGGCTTACCATCCTCAGACAGACGGTCAGAGTGAGCGTACCATTCAAACGTTAGAAGGCATGCTACGTGCATGTGCGATTGACTTGGGTGGTAGTTGGGATAATCACCTACCCTTAGTCAAATTCTCCTACAACAATAGCTACCACACCAGCAATAAGGCTGCGCCTTTTGAGGCATTATATGGTAGAAAGTGTGGAGCGCCCATTTGTTGGACAGAAGTTGGAGATGTCCAGTTATCAGGACCAGAGATAGTGTTCGAGACGACGGACAAGATTGTCCAGATTCGTGACCGTCTCAAAGCTGCCCGGGATAGGCAGAAGAGATACGCAGATCCAAAGCGTAAGGATTTTCACTTCGAAGTAAGTGACAAAGTCCTACTGAAAGTGTCACCCTGGAAAGGAGTGATGCGGTGGAATTCACAATGTGTTCCACATCTGCAATCTGAAGAAGTGCTTCACTGATGAATCACTTGTTATACCGCATACAGACGTGCATATAGATGAGAGCTAAAAAAAGAAAATATGTGGAAAAACCTTTGTCGATTGAAGATCGACAGGTAAAGAAGCTTCGAAGAAAGCATGTACCTATTGTAAAGGTCAAATGGGATGCCAGTAGAGGTCCCGAATTCACGTGGGAGGTTGAATCCACGATGAAAGAAAAGTACCCTTACTTATTTTAGTAAATCTCGGGTCGAGATTTATTTTAAGGGGGTGAGGATGTAACACCTCTAAAATTCACGTCCTATAATGTGTAGACACGTGTCAAAAGTTTGAACGTGTGAAAGAATGTTATAAAAGGACTAAAGTTGACAAACATGGGAAGTATGTGATTATACGGATTCTAAGTGTCAACAGTGAATAAATATACTTCATAATAACCCTACATGATTTTTATAACATCAAACGAATAAATCATGGATCATACGAAGCTAAAAGTGAGAGATTACAAACTACAGGGGTTAAATGTGTCAACATGTTAAAGATATACCTCTGAGTGACCTTTTGACAAACCCGAAGCTTTGTAATGGTAAATTATGCTCACTAGAATGCACGATAAAAATTTCATAAAGTTTCGTTATCGTATGAGAAAGTTATGATCAAATTCGTATGCGAGGGGTTAAAGCGTCAATGTTGAAAGTTATGACTTTTCGGGTGATAACAAAGTGATCAAGGACTTGGCAAAGTGGGTATAAGTCCTAAAGCCCTTGTGGGTAAATAAGAAGGGGTCAAATTGCAAGAAATAAGCTTACTTGCCCTTTCGAAAGGCCAAGGGACAAGAAACAACAAATTTTTAAGCCTGATGTCTGCCTTGAGGACCTCAAAGCTGGGGACCTTGAGGTCCGTATGGTAACTGCCAGCACCAGAATACCTTCTGCAGCCGGTTTCTCGCATTTCTGACCAATCTAGCTGGTTGTTCTCATTATTAAAAGACCTCTAAAATGTTCCTAGACCCTAGGACACATGTGGGAATGTTGTGGTGTGTCCTAGACATAGTTGTCAATCAATTGTGGTGCCTAAATCCAATATATAAGGCCATGGACTTGCAACAAACATTCCTCACACATTCTCCTGCATAATTGGATCAATTCTGGAGCTATCAACAGCCTCAAGTGATCATATCTTGTGCATAGGACTTCAGTAAGTGTTCTTGTCCTTCTCTTATTGGGTTTAGCTAGGTTAATTAGCTAAAAGTCAAACCGTCGTAATTACGGTTTGACTTCGAGATTAGTCAATAATGGCTCAGTCATATCTCGAATTAAAAGTAGTTATAGATTGGTAATTATGTGGGTAATAAAACCCCAAAAGGGTTTCCCCTGATCACCATCCTAACCAGGTCAAATGTCGGGTCAAACCTCTAATCAAAAAGTCAACAGGATGCTTAAAAGGTCATTTATGCATAATTAGCTATCTAGAACCTATATAACCTGTTTGATCATTGTAACAACTTGGTAATAAGTGTAAGAACATGTCCAAACATGTTCGACCCGACTATTTCCTATTTAGACCCGGTTCGGAACCGAAAGTCGCAAAGCTTTGACTTTTGCTTTGACTTCAATTCTGACCCGTTTAGGTAAGTTTTAGAAATACCTTAGAGCTTCATTTGGACCAGGTTACATGCTAGTATAACCCTCTGTGATTATACACCTCGGTTCATTAGTTATCCGATTAATACGCATGATTCCGTTAATTGCTCATATGTTGACCATTATGCCCTTTACACCTTAAAACGAGAATTATGAAAATGTAAAAGTGTAGAAACCTTAGTTACTGATATATAAACTTGTATGCAAAGTTTGACATCAGTTTGACTTGTAGATTAAGAGTTATGCTCAATATCGCAAAACTAATGCTTTATGTTAACATAATGGCGTAATTAGCGTATAGCCTAGTTAAACATACTTTTTGGTATCAAATCTTTTACCCACTGATATAATATATTATTTTAGGATTTTTAAAGATTTTTAATTAATTTTAGGCTGAGCATAACTCATAGTCGTAGACTTAATCCGGTAATTGTCGGTTTTGCCCTTACGGGCCATAAAATGAGTTTTACTTATCTAAACAACTCCAAACCTTTTGCTACTGATCACATATGATTAATAAATTGTTTTAAGCCCTCTGGAAATATAAAAATATCAGATTTAAGTATCGAACCCGGAAATGGCCTTTAATCGCCATAATTAGCATTTTTAACGCATAGTATGTCTTAAAATCATATTGGACATACCCGGGTTGATACCTACTGATATATGAGGCAAATTAGGATATTTTAACAGTAAGCAAGGGTTGATTAACTCAGACTTCGTTTTTGAGCTTTTCGGCTTATGTGAAATTACCAAAATACCCCTACGGGGCATAGTTTGGTTAAAGATGATAAATTTCACATATATGCTTTAGCCTACTGTTATAACTCATCAAATTAAGTATGTTTGCTGTTTACATCAGACCTGTAACTCAGTTAAACATTTAAACTCTTTTACAAACCTTAAAATGACCAAACTACCCCTACGGGGCATAGTTTGTGTTTAAATTAGTTCGGGGCATAACGAAAGACATCCTACTGATGTCACAACATATTTGAAGCATATTAACTTAGGAAACCTGTATATGGCTCTTGCGGATACCCGTTACGCTTATTTCGCGTTCGTGCGGTTTATGTAACAAGTTTACATAAATTAGCCGAAACGGGTCAAACCTTATCGGTTTTATCTCAAAATCCAGAATGTGAATAATGAACCCATATTAAACAAGTCTTCAAACTTGTCGGGTCAGAATCACATTCTATCCGGTCTTCGCTTAATCGTGCGTACGAACCGTATCTCCCTGTAAGACTAACCGGTCTAAGCTTAGGCTTAATTAAAGATCCGTTAGCATTCTAATTAATTATTTATACCATCATTCCAGACTAGAGCATTTCGGTAAATGGTACATACGCTTACTTAAGCGAATACGGCTGAGTTATTAGATTCTTGCTAATTAAGACAGGAGTTAGCTCAGGTAAATACTCTTAACTTATTTTCCCTATACGGGCTTGGGATACGGTACTATAAAAGTACCGCTTGGTCGGGTGTATGTAGTCATTTAAATCGGATTGTGATTGATGTACTTACATAACCTGTTTAATATGTATTATTTTATTATTATTTGGTGTATGGCCTTTGGGGGTTAATGACCATGTCCCGGATATCCTTGGCATCATTTTACGAGATGGCCACGACCTAAGCACGGGGTGTAGGCATACACCTGACAGATGCATTATGTAAAAACTGGTAATCCACTCGAAGGTATCATCCCTGTGGGCATTATACCGGAACTGGTAATCCACTTAGGGGATGATAGCCTGTGGGCATTATACCTGTGGTGTGTCAGTTAATCGAGTCCGGCCCTACAAACCGGCCCTGAATGGATGACAAATAAATAAAACTGTATACAAGATTATATACAAATAATTTTCCCAAGTATAAAAGGTTAATTTTGCCTCTGTGCATTTTAATCAAAGTGTCAAAAGGTTTTGTGCCTGGTGCATCTAAATCAATTTTCTTAAACTCTTTTCAAATGAGTCGGTTGAGTGTATTTACCAGTGAAAACTGACGTATTTTCCAAAAAGGTTAAGTGACAGGTACTAAACGAAATTGGCTGGAAGCTCAGGGCGCTAATAAGGAATCTTGCAAGTTCTAGGCGTCTAAAGTCTGTTGAACAAATGATATGTTTTAAGATCCGCCTGTGGATCCTGTACTTCCGTTGTAATACTGAATATTACTTCATATTCGGAATGTAATAATAAATATCTTTTGCTTCCGCTGTGCATTCATATATATTGTGTTGTTTGACTATTACGTTGCCAACCACGTCACGATACTCCCCCACCGGGCCCACCGGTGACACGTGGAAAGTCGGGGTGTGACACATAGTTTCTACATTGTTAATTATGTGTTTATGCGAAAATTAGCTCTATGTTGACTTTTTAAAATTAACTTTGACCCGACAATTGACCTAGTTAGAGTGGGAATCAGAGGGTGCCCTTTTAAGGGTTCATTACCCACATAAATACCAACTCAAAGCTACTATCAATTCGTGATTTGACTGGACAAATTTTAATTAATCACGAAGTCAAACCTTAATTACGATGGTTTGACTTTAGGCTAATTAACTAAGTAAAACTGAATTAAGGAGGGTTAAGGACACTTACTGAAGTCCTATGCACGACTAAGAATCCTTGAGAAGTGCTCTTGAGCTCCAGAAATCTTCAGAACAAGAGTTTGGAAGCTTTCCAAGTGAAGTGCTCACAAGTGAGTTCATAAGTTGCAACAATTGGTTGTCACACCCCGATTTTCCACGTGTCACCGGTGGGCCCGGTGGGGGAGTATCGTGACGTGGTTGGCAACATCATGGTCAAACAACACAATATAATAATGCACAGCGGAAGCAAAAGATAATTATATTACATTCCGAATATAAGTAATGTCAAAGTATTACAACGGAAGGTAAAGGATCCACAGGCGGATAAATAAAAGAAAACTGTTCAGCAGACTTTAGGCATCTAGAACTGGCAAGATTCCCTAGTGACGCCCTGAGCTCCCAGCCAATTACGCATAGTACCTGTCACTTAACCTTTTTGGAAAATACGTCAGTTTTCACTGGTAAATACAATTAACTGACTCATTTTGGAAAAAGAGTTTAGAAAGTGATTCGAGTGCAAACGGCACAAAATATCTTGACACATTGATTAAGATGCACAGAGGCAAAATTAATCTTTTATACTTGGGGCAATTTTATTAATAAAAATCTTGTATCCGATTTACATGGTTGTCCAACATTTAGGGCCGGTGATTATACAATACAAGCCGGACAAGATTAATCGACACACCACAAATATAATCTCACAAGAAGATACCCTTACGAGTGAGTATACGTTATACATATGCAACAGGAGGTGTTTTGCCTACACCTTGTGCTTACGTCGTGGCCATTCACTTTTTAAAATGAGCCAAGGATATCCAGGACACGGTCATTAACCCCCAATGTTATTTGTTATCAAGCAATACGAATTAAAACGGGATTATGCAATTCAATCATCTCCGATTAAAAGGTTTCTACACCCGACCAAGCGGTATTTTTATAATACCGTATCCCAAGCCCGTATAAGGGAAAATAAGTTAAAAGTATTTACCTGAGCTAGCAATGCAATTTATACTCAGCCGTATATTCTAATCAGCAAGCACGAGTACTTCTACTGGGGCTCTCAATCTGGAACGAAGGTTTTATTAACCTATTAGATTACTAACGGGTCTTATTTAAGTCGTAACTTAGACCGGTTAGTTTTAAGAGAGGTTTACGGTTCAAACGCATGATTAAGCGAAGACCGGAATAGAATGTGATTTAGACCCGACAAGTTCGAAGACTTGTATAATATGGGTAAACTAAACACATTCTGGATTTTGAGATAAAAAGGATAAGGTTTGACCCGTTTCGTCTAATTTATGCAAATTAGTTACATAAACCGAACCGAACGCGCCAGAGGCGTAACGGGTAACCATAAGGGTCGCGAACAGGTTTCCTAAGTTAATATGCTTTAATATGTTGTGATATCATTATGATATCTTCCATAATGCCCAAAACGAGATCAATCATTAATTATGCCCCGTAGGGGTATTTTGGTCATTTTAGAGATTATAAAAGGGATTTAACGTAACCCTGATGTTCGGGACTGAAGTAATCAGTATACAACTTATTTTTAACAGATTATATTAGTTGGTAATAATCCTTATGTGTCAAAATGGTTTTAAGCCTAACTACGCGTATAATACGCGTATAAACCCGTTCTAAGCGACGTACGATTAAAAATACGATTCTGGGTTTTCTGATTAGTTAAACAGGCTCAAAACATTACATTTATTATTTAAAATCAGTAGCAATTGGATTCGCGTCAAAATTCTTTGTAGAAATCATTTTATGACCGAAAAGGGTAAATTCGGTATTAACCGAATTAAGGCGATAAGCCTAGCTTAAGATCAGTTTAAAAATAATTAAAAATCTTCAAAAATCCCAAAATATTATTTAACATTAGTGGGTAAAAGTTTTGTTACCGAAAATCGGGTTTAGATAGGCTATGCGCTAATCGCGCCGTTTAATTAATAAAAAGCTTATTATTTACGCTAATGTGCATATCTCTTAATCTAGACTTCCGATTGACGTGAAAATTTACGTACATGCTTAATAATCAGCAACTAAGATTATTGTACTTCCACATTTTCAAAATTCTCGTTGTAAGGTTATAAGGGCATTACGGTCCATTTTAAGCATTTAACGGAACTGCGCGAACGAATTGGATAATCAACGAAACAAGTACGGAGACTTATACTATCATGTAACCCTACTCTAATGAAGCACTAAGGCATCTTCGAATCAAACTAAAACGGGTCAGAACCGAAGTCAAAGCAAAAGTCAAGGTTTTGCGCCTTTCGGTTCCGAACCGGGTTTAAACAGAAATTTGTCGAGTCGGGCAAGCGTAGACAAGTTTTTATACTTATTACCATGTTATATTAAGGTTAAAATAGGTTACACGTCTCTCGGATTGCATTTCGTGCATTAAATCATGTTTTTCATTTCTGTTGACTTTTTCGGTCAACGTTTGACCCGACAAACGACCTAGTTAGGTCTGGATTCGGTACGTGCCCTTATAAGGGTTTAATACCCACATAATTACCTATCTAACGGTACTTTTAATTTGACATACGACTGAGCTATCGATAACTAATCCCGAAGTCAACCGTAAGTTACGATACATTGACTTTTAAGCTAATTACTAAGCTAGAATTAATTTAGAAGGGTTAGGCAACTTACAAGGTGATTATTGGATGATTAGGAAGGCAAGGGGCTGCTTGGAAGTCCCACAAATGATCAGAAATGAGTTTGAGAATGAATGATCAAAGTGTTGCACCTTGTGTGCTTTATATAGTGGATTTACTCACCTTAGATGATTGACAAACAAGTCTAGGACATCCCACAACTTATTGACACATGCCCTAGTGTTCTAGGGGGTGTTTTAGGGGCCATTGGGTGAGTTATGATCGATCAAAGTGCATCCAAGTTCAATGTGCAGACAAAGAATCAAACAAGATAAGTTGCTGTCCAGATATAGCAGTAGTGTAGCGCTACTGCCTGAGCTTATAAGCTCGCGCTACGCGAGCCCCTAAGATCATCCAACAAATTTTTGTGAATTTGCAGTTTAGGTCCTTGGCTCTTCAAGCTTCGCACAGACACTTGTTTATTGCGATATGGACCCTTAATATTGATCTATAAGGGCCTTAAGATATATACCCACTTCGTTAAGTCCCCGGGTAACCTTATTGTTACCCGAAAAGGCCTAACTTTCAACGTTGACGCTTTAACCCCTTACACACGAATTTGATCATAACTTTCTCATACGTTAACGAAACTTTACTAAATTTGAACCGTGCATTCTAGTGAGCATAATTTACATTTACAAAGCTTCGGGTTTGTCAAAAGGTCACTCAGAGGTATATCTTTAAACATGTTGACACATTTAACCCCTGTTGTTTGTAATCTCTCACTTTTAGCTTCGTATGATCCGTGATTTATTCGTTTGATGTTATAAACATCATGTAGGGTTATTATAAAGTATGTTTATCCATTGTTGACATTTTGAACCCTTATTTTCACATACTTTCTATGTTTGTCAACTTTAGTCCCTCTAAAGTATACCCTCTCACGTTCAAGCTGACGACACGTGTCAATACATTATAGGACGTGAATTTTCGAGGTGTTACATCCTCACCCCCTTAAAAGAAATCTCGGCCCGAGATTTACCGAAATAAAGGAAGTATTCTCTGCCTAATAATGGCAACTTACAGATGATTAGGAATTTGTATGATCTTATTTGTTGTTTCCAATGCAACTTTCAGATCCTTAATATTGGACTTACCAATCTATTGTCCTAACAACAGATGTTTAACATTTCACCTATACAAGGTCTCCAAAGGAGTGGCCTTAATACTTACATATCCATTATTAAAGAAAAGCTTATCTTAAGGTGGTTATTCCAACCATTACTTATCTAATATTTAAGGAATAGCTAATCCTTGTCGTTAGTCGAACAACTCGACGATCCTGGGTAGCTGATGGCAAATTCTTAATCGTTGCCTATTTAGGGTTGCGGCATGCATGCATAAGCAATATGAACCGTCTTTCTCATTTAATAATATAATACCCTCAGAATATTGAGTCTGGCTATATGAGCCTATGTCTTAAAACTTACTTAATCAAGGTTTCATTTATTCCGTAATTAATATGGAGTTTTCACAATACTCCTGCCCACGGCGGGCTACATATCTTAATTCTACCTGCCTTCCAGGAGGTAAGCAGGGACATCTTTTGAGAAGATAATTAAGATACAAGGAGGCTACAGAGATTTTCCATATCTCATGCTCCAGTTCATCCATCATTGTTCGTGTCAAATGAGTGACACCTTTATGTTATAAGTCCTCGAATTCCTTAATCAGGAATATTTACTTGGAAAAAAAATTTTCCATTTTTGGATATCTTCCTTGAATACTACTAGTCGACTTTAGTACAATATGATCGTTGGGATATCTTAGGGGTTCCATGTATTAAACCTCCATGCTGATCAGACATGGAAATAATCTATGGGACACGCTAGGATACGCCAATCCTCATATGACACTTTTATCAAAACATAGTTTGGCATTCGCAGGCGATAGAAAACAATGAGAAAAGAAAAATAATTAAAATAACATATGTTGTCGTATTCTATGCAAAGAAAGAGTGCTCTTAGATTTTCGGAAGGATTCCTTGCCGATACGAGAAGAATCGGTTACTAAGGTTTCCTTGGTAATTATACTTTGTGGGTATAATAAAAATTTTGCTAAGTTTACGGTTCATGAAGATTTATTATTGCCCGTAATAAAACAGGGCACTTAGCAGGAATTATCATTGATACATGATAAGGAAGTCTATTGTACAAGTGCTTATATTAAATCAATAATGGAAGTTTCACAAACTAGGCACCTAGCTCAGTTGGCTAGGCGCGCGAAAGGGTGCGGCCGGCCTAGACCCGGGTTCGATCCCGGGGACGGTCAGTTCCACCATTTTTTTACGAGGGTTGTCTCATAAGGAGTTTTGATAATTAATTGCTTCTTATCACTCACAATATGGACTTGATTTTTAAGGCAACCAATCTATTTTTTATCACTATATTGAGTCCTTAAGTATGCAACCAAAAGTTTGCTATAAGGATATTAGAAAATGATTTCTAATAGACATTAATATCAATATAGGATTTGTTGGAGCATTTTCGACGTAACATCGTCACTTTCTACCGGGCATTAAATGACCGGAGTCTTAATCAGGTGGAGACAACAGTTCTCAACCTTTATTATTCATAATATATTTATACGTGCCAGTATTAAATAAGTTTCTACATAAACTGCTTGATAATGAAAGGTACATATTATACTATTATTATTCTGCCCCATCTCTTGGGCGTTCATCCTGACAACTCGTGCGTTTGTTATCTTGGCCTACTCGGGCTTCTTCTGTTTCCTAGGGCAGTTGGTCTTGATATGCCCCTTCTCGTTGCAACCATAACAGGTTGCATCTTTCAACTTCTTGCAATCCATGGTTTTATGTTCCCTAGATTTGCAAATTCCGCAAGCTCTGGGCTGCGATTTGGATTTTGGTTCGAACCTGCATTTCCCATAATGGCGCTTCTTGCAGGTCTCACATACTGGTTTCTGGTCGGACTTTTGTTTGTTCTTTTTCTTAGAACTCTGGGAGTTATCTACCTCCCTTTTCCTTTTTAGTTCATCCTTTGCATCAGAGGCATGAACGAGATCCTTCTTACAAGTGAGGAAATGTGGTCCTAGGTAAAATTTGGACCGAACTGCATGGGTCTCCTTTAACTTTTTCACAGCTCTCTTCACAGCTTTTCCAACGGCTGCGTCTATCATAGTTTGAAGAACCTCTTTGGAAATTCTAAGGTTTAAAATTTCAGCATCATTAGCATGCGTCGCGTCATCAATGGCGCGATTGACTGTTGTCTTATCCGAGTTTGCCATTACTTTCTATTGGTTCCTAACACCAATAAAAACAATTTCTTAGTTGAAATCCAACAACTACCATATTTTATTCTGATGGCCTTAATATATACTAGCCATGGTGTCAATAACCTATACAGGCTATTAAAGCACTAACATTCTTAATGAACATTATTTAAAATATTTTAATATTACTTAGCCTAGGTCGCAAGAGACCATTAATGGCATTAAAGATTTTGGACCTAGTCCATCACTTTTCTGACAGAGGATCATAACATCACATCTGTCTTTATTACATTAAAGAATTTAGGTAGCTTGAAAGCTTGCCATAGGAATATCAGAAAAGAGTGATTCCTATTAGATATAAAATATCCATCTAAGGTTTGTTGGTGCATTTTCTAAAGTATCATCGGTAAATTTCTACTTCGTATAAAATGACCGAAGTCCTACAAGACGGAGACGACAGTTCTCAACAGTGATCGTTCATTATTGAATCACATGTGTCAGTATCAAGTAAATTTCTGCACAACTGCTTGATAAGGAAAGGTACCTGCTATATAGTTATTTTTCTGCACCATCTCCTGGCGTTCACCCGGAAGACTCATGTGCTTATTTCCCTGGCCTTTCCCGGCTTCTTTATAAGCTTTGGGCAGTTGGTTTTGATGTGCCCTTCCTCGTTACAATTGTAACATGTGGCGTTCTTCATCCCCTTGCAATCTAAGGTTTTGTGACCCTTGGTCTTGCAAATTCCACACAATTTAGCGCGTGGGTCTATTGTACATTTTCCAAAATGCTGCTTTTTGCAGTTATTGCATTTGGGTCTGTTATCAGACTGACTCGAGTTCTTCCTAAACTCGGAATCCTTCCCTCGCTCCAAGCTTCCCTTCTTCTTCTTGTTAGCTTGATGAGAGTTTTCCTCCTCTCTTTCACTTCTTCTCTCGCCAGAAGCCTTAACAGAATTAATTCTGATTGCGTCTAAGGTGAGAGATAAGGATAAGTCCACCACGGACCTATATGTGGTTGGCCTAGATGCTTTAACATTCCCTTTTATTTCTGGTGCTAGGCCTCCAATGAAACGCGCTATGCGTTTAGGCTCAGGGGTGACTAGATAAGGAACCAGGCGGGACATAGTGTTGAAACTTGTCACATATGCCTGACAATCCAAATTCTCCATGACCAGAGTCAAGAAGTCTGATTCTATCTTTTCTACTTCATGCTGGGGGCAATAGTTTTCCTTGACTAATGCAACAAATTGCTCCCAAGATAAGTTGTAGAGTAGAACCTTTCCCGTGGCGTGGAGCAATGATCTCCACCATGCCAATGCTTCCCCTTTGAATGATTGTGAAACAAATTTCACAACATCTTGCTCCGCACAACCGCTGATGTCGACAACAGCGTCCATCTCATCGAGCCATGTCATGCAATCGATGGCTCCTTCTTCTCCTGTAAAGTCTCTGGGCTTGCAGGAGACAAAATATTTATATGAACAGGTCTTAACTGGTGCCTCTTGATGAAACACAACTTGTCTAGACAGAATACTCCTTTGATTTGACAAGTCATGAACATCGTCCTCCTTTGACTCATGTGTTTTAAGAGGGGGCTTACAACTAGCCGCAGATAGAGTCTTAGAGTAGGTATCATTAGACTCATCATACTGCCGATCAAGTGCCCGAGCAACAGCATAATCTATTATTGCCCGTAGTTCTGCTCCAGTTACATTAATTCTGGTAGTATCATTGCTCTCCTTCAAGTGACTGTTAACTTCATCTAATCCAGCCATGTAGCTTGATTGCTACATAAATATTAACAATGATTTATTCAGAGATTAATATGGAATCATCATTTTTGACGATTTATCAACCATGGTAATATAAACCATATTGGTTAACTTGTTAGTTATATTAAATAAGTATTTTCCATTATAATTTATCCTAGTTATAAAACATTAAGGATATTAAAGTGGCGCATAAGGCCTAGTCACAAGGACAGTTCTAAATTTTTATAAGCCATGATTTCAGAGAATCGAGGCATTAAGGTTTGAATCACGTTCATTACCTTGACAGGGAGTTGTAGACTTCAACTGTCTTTTGTCTTTTAGGACAATAGATATAGCCCGTGGGTATTTCCCTTCTGAGGGATGGTTATAATATGATCATCTTCTCAGATGCTATTAGTCGAGATCGTATGGATCCTACCGACTATTATGCTTGGACCTAGTCCAACATTTTTGGACAGGAGGTCAAAGACCACCACTGTCGTTGCCTTATCGGACAACAAGTTTAGCCCGTAGGCACTTCATCCCTACTGGATGTTTATAATGTGATCATCTTATAGGATGACACAAGCCATGATTTCTAAATCACTAGGCTAGATAAGAAAATTGGAAGAATCTAATAATAGGATGACTGTTGTGATTTTCTCGAGTCACATTTGTCGAGAGTGCTAACACGTTCTTAGGTGTTAACAAGGATTTGAATCTCTTGAGTAGGTTTCTCCATCTTGGCCGCGTAGGCTAGGTTTCACCTTTAAGATTCTCTTTAAAATGCATACTGGCAGGAAAGTAAGGATATTTATTTTATTCAGGATTTTTATCATAAATCCTAATTTATAATTTAATGATAGCACAAATGGCCTAGTCGCGTAGACAAGTTTAATTTATAAGCCAAGATTTCAGAGAATCAGGGCAATTTATGAATTTGTAATGGCACAAAAGGCCTAGTCACGTGGACAAGTTTAATTTATAAGCCATGATCGTCTGGGATCGAGGCATTTAGTAATAGCACAAAAGGCTTAGTCACTTGGACAAGTTTAATTTATAAGCCATGATCGTCTGGGATCGAGGCATTTAGTAATAGCACAAAAGGCTTAGTCACTAGGACAAGTTTAATTAATCCATTATATGAAAATAAAAGTACAGAGTTGCCCTAAGCGGGTCTTTGAAGGGATAATGTGTCCTCGAAGGGACTGAAAGATAAATATGTCCTTATAAGGACTATTAAGGAAACGATCTTCTGCAAAAGGAGTTTCTTCTTCATTCTATTTCTGAATGCTTTTTCCTTGGATGCTCGTTTCATTCTGGCCGCGGTACGAAGCTCAGCATCTCAGGGCTCCGGGTGTGGAGAACTCCTATTACGGCTTCTTCGCTTGGCGACGTATCCAATAAAAATTTTGGAAGTAAAAATTTCCAGATTAGGATTGAGAATAATCCTATGTTAAGTCTAGACTCAGAAGATTTAGGAATGTGCAATTGTGTCATTGAGATTAAACACAAAAAGCTAGTGTTTAATTCACTCAATGTTGGCTCTGATACCAACCTGTCACACCCCGATTTTCCACGTGTCACCGGTGGGCCCGGTGGGGGAGTATCGTGACGTGGTTGGCAACATCATGGTCAAACAACACAATATAATAATGCACAGCGGAAGCAAAAGATAATTATATTACATTCCGAATATAAGTAATGTCAAAGTATTACAACGGAAGGTAAAGGATCCACAGGCGGATAAATAAAAGAAAACTGTTCAGCAGACTTTAGGCATCTAGAACTGGCAAGATTCCCTAGTGACGCCCTGAGCTCCCAGCCAATTACGCATAGTACCTGTCACTTAACCTTTTTGGAAAATACGTCAGTTTTCACTGGTAAATACAATTAACTGACTCATTTTGGAAAAAGAGTTTAGAAAGTGATTCGAGTGCAAACGGCACAAAATATCTTGACACATTGATTAAGATGCACAGAGGCAAAATTAATCTTTTATACTTGGGGCAATTTTATTAATAAAAATCTTGTATCCGATTTACATGGTTGTCCAACATTTAGGGCCGGTGATTATACAATACAAGCCGGACAAGATTAATCGACACACCACAAATATAATCTCACAAGAAGATACCCTTACGAGTGAGTATACGTTATACATATGCAACAGGAGGTGTTTTGCCTACACCTTGTGCTTACGTCGTGGCCATTCACTTTTTAAAATGAGCCAAGGATATCCAGGACACGGTCATTAACCCCCAATGTTATTTGTTATCAAGCAATACGAATTAAAACGGGATTATGCAATTCAATCATCTCCGATTAAAAGGTTTCTACACCCGACCAAGCGGTATTTTTATAATACCGTATCCCAAGCCCGTATAAGGGAAAATAAGTTAAAAGTATTTACCTGAGCTAGCAATGCAATTTATACTCAGCCGTATATTCTAATCAGCAAGCACGAGTACTTCTACTGGGGCTCTCAATCTGGAACGAAGGTTTTATTAACCTATTAGATTACTAACGGGTCTTATTTAAGTCGTAACTTAGACCGGTTAGTTTTAAGAGAGGTTTACGGTTCAAACGCATGATTAAGCGAAGACCGGAATAGAATGTGATTTAGACCCGACAAGTTCGAAGACTTGTATAATATGGGTAAACTAAACACATTCTGGATTTTGAGATAAAAAGGATAAGGTTTGACCCGTTTCGTCTAATTTATGCAAATTAGTTACATAAACCGAACCGAACGCGCCAGAGGCGTAACGGGTAACCATAAGGGTCGCGAACAGGTTTCCTAAGTTAATATGCTTTAATATGTTGTGATATCATTATGATATCTTCCATAATGCCCAAAACGAGATCAATCATTAATTATGCCCCGTAGGTGTATTTTGGTCATTTTAGAGATTATAAAAGGGATTTAACGTAACCCCGATGTTCGGGACTGAAGTAATCAGTATACAACTTATTTTTAACAGATTATATTAGTTGGTAATAATCCTTATGTGTCAAAATGGTTTTAAGCCTAACTACGCGTATAATACGCGTATAAACCCGTTCTAAGCGACGTACGATTAAAAATACGATTCTGGGTTTTCTGATTAGTTAAACAGGCTCAAAACATTACATTTATTATTTAAAATCAGTAGCAATTGGATTCGCGTCAAAATTCTTTGTAGAAATCATTTTATGACCGAAAAGGGTAAATTCGGTATTAACCGAATTAAGGCGATAAGCCTAGCTTAAGATCAGTTTAAAAATAATTAAAAATCTTCAAAAATCCCAAAATATTATTTAACATTAGTGGGTAAAAGTTTTGTTACCGAAAATCGGGTTTAGATAGGCTATGCGCTAATCGCGCCGTTTAATTAATAAAAAGCTTATTATTTACGCTAATGTGCATATCTCTTAATCTAGACTTCCGATTGACGTGAAAATTTACGTACATGCTTAATAATCAGCAACTAAGATTATTGTACTTCCACATTTTCAAAATTCTCGTTGTAAGGTTATAAGGGCATTACGGTCCATTTTAAGCATTTAACGGAACCGCGCGAACGAATTGGATAATCAACGAAACAAGTACGGAGACTTATACTATCATGTAACCCTACTCTAATGAAGCACTAAGGCATCTTCGAATCAAACTAAAACGGGTCAGAACCGAAGTCAAAGCAAAAGTCAAGGTTTTGCGCCTTTCGGTTCCGAACCGGGTTTAAACAGAAATTTGTCGAGTCGGGCAAGCGTAGACAAGTTTTTATACTTATTACCATGTTATATTAAGGTTAAAATAGGTTACACGTCTCTCGGATTGCATTTCGTGCATTAAATCATGTTTTTCATTTCTGTTGACTTTTTCGGTCAACGTTTGACCCGACAAACGACCTAGTTAGGTCTGGATTCGGTACGTGCCCTTATAAGGGTTTAATACCCACATAATTACCTATCTAACGGTACTTTTAATTTGACATACGACTGAGCTATCGATAACTAATCCCGAAGTCAACCGTAAGTTACGATACATTGACTTTTAAGCTAATTACTAAGCTAGAATTAATTTAGAAGGGTTAGGCAACTTACAAGGTGATTATTGGATGATTAGGAAGGCAAGGGGCTGCTTGGAAGTCCCACAAATGATCAGAAATGAGTTTGAGAATGAATGATCAAAGTGTTGCACCTTGTGTGCTTTATATAGTGGATTTACTCACCTTAGATGATTGACAAACAAGTCTAGGACATCCCACAACTTATTGACACATGCCCTAGTGTTCTAGGGGGTGTTTTAGGGGCCATTGGGTGAGTTATGATCGATCAAAGTGCATCCAAGTTCAATGTGCAGACAAAGAATCAAACAAGATAAGTTGCTGTCCAGATATAGCAGTAGCGTAGCGCTACTGCCTGAGCTTATAAGCTCGCGCTACGCGAGCCCCTAAGATCATCCAACAAACTTTTGTGAATTTGCAGTTTAGGTCCTTGGCTCTTCAAGCTTCGCACAGACACTTGTTTATTGCGATATGGACCCTTAATATTGATCTATAAGGGCCTTAAGATATATACCCACTTCGTTAAGTCCCCGGGTAACCTTATTGTTACCCGAAAAGGCCTAACTTTCAACGTTGACGCTTTAACCCCTTACACACGAATTTGATCATAACTTTCTCATACGTTAACGAAACTTTACTAAATTTGAACCGTGCATTCTAGTGAGCATAATTTACATTTACAAAGCTTCGGGTTTGTCAAAAGGTCACTCAGAGGTATATCTTTAAACATGTTGACACATTTAACCCCTGTTGTTTGTAATCTCTCACTTTTAGCTTCGTATGATCCGTGATTTATTCGTTTGATGTTATAAACATCATGTAGGGTTATTATAAAGTATGTTTATCCATTGTTGACATTTTGAACCCTTATTTTCACATACTTTCTATGTTTGTCAACTTTAGTCCCTCTAAAGTATACCCTCTCACGTTCAAGCTGACGACACGTGTCAATACATTATAGGACGTGAATTTTCGAGGTGTTACATTGGTCCTATTTATAGCCAAGGAAGTTCAAGGAGGTGGATACAAGTGTTATGGCAACTCCAGAGGTGATAACAAGTGTTAAGGGACGTGTTTCAAGCAGCTAGAGGGTGGCAAACTCGCTGAATCGCGTAAACATGCAAGCTGCCACGTTTAAACAGGTTTTTCTGAGCTGGCAATCCGTCGCGTCGCGCGACGGATGAGGGTCTCACTGGTGGCGTAGCGCCAGTAGGTGGGGGGGGGTCAGCAAACAAGTTTCAAAAAGTGACACTTTCACTGCCTGGACTTTCTAATGCGTAATTTCTTCCATTTTAGGCAACTTTAACCCATGAAATTTATATTTCTATGATCCATGAGATAAAACCAATCATCGTTAGGTCCGGTTTCGTTAAACGATAACCGAAAACACAAGTTTTGCCTCGTTGACGCTTTTAACCCCTTAATTACAAAAGTTAGCGTATCTTTCTCATACGATATCGAAACCTTGTGAAATTTTTACCACTTATTCTTGGGAGTATAATTAATCGTTACAAGGCTCCGGGTTCACTAAAAGGTCACTCAGAGGTATAACTTAAACATGTTGACACATTTAACCCTCGCGTCTTGTAAACTTTCACTTTCTTCCACAAACGGTTTCACACGCTTCATGATACATTCGTTTTAGGGTATAAACATCATGTAGGATTGTCAAAAGGAAAAATTATCAAATGTTGACACTTTTTATCCTTATATACATATACTTTCTTCATTTGTCAACTTTAGTCCCTCGTGATCAATCCGTTACACGTTTAAAGTTCATGACACGTGTCGATACTATATTGGACATGATTTTGCGAGGTGGTACAGTACCCTGACCCAATACCCGTACCACTGCCAACCATGAGTGAGGAGAATGTGCAGGAACTCCGTACATTTGGTGAGGAGTTAATAGAAGAAGGAGAGGGGATAAAACAAATAGAAGAAAAGCTCGTGTGGAAATACGACGAGCGGGAAATGTATTTCTGGAACCACCCATAGCAATAATAATAACAATAATATATAAATATATATATGTATATATAAACGTGTGTAGTTTGAAAAAAAATATCAAATCAACTAAAATAGATAACCTAATACCTACTGATGCATAACTAGTAATGTGTTTCAATTCCTGTTGTAGATTGTAATATATATATATATATATATATATATATATATATATATATGTGTGAAAAAGAGTAAATGTCGCAATGCTCGACGATTTTGATCAATTTGTTTGCGTAATTTTTTACATTAAATCTTATTCTGTGATATTAATAGCTGATAAATGTTTATAATTCAGATGGACAACGAAGTAAATCAGGAAAACCAGAATAACGAGAATAATGGGAACCAAATAGATAACAGTACCATCCAACATATAGTCGCACAAGGAAATATAGACGTTATGCCATATATTATCAAGACTGTTAAGGAAGCAGAAAATAATAAAACTAATAGTGGAAGTAAACGACCACCTACTGAACCCAGTCACATCGTGAATAATGGACCGTTACTTCAATTGCCTATTCCAAAAAGAAGAAGAACCATGTCATATGGTTGTTCTTACAAAGAATTCTGGTCTTGTAAACCAATAGAATTCTATGGCAATGAAGGAGCCATTGCAGCCTTACGTTGGATAGAAAAGACAAGAGCAGTCTTAAAAATAAGGAAATGTGCAGAGGAAGATAAGATTATGTTTTCTTCTAATCTTTTTAAGAATGCAGCCTTAGAATGGTGGAATACTATTCTCCAATCTAGGGGAAGTGAAAGAGTTTATAGTATGGAGTAGATCAACTTTAAGGAAATGGTTGAAAGAAAGTTCTGTCCTCCCAATGAAAAGGAACAAATTGCTAATAAATTCCTAAACCTTAGAATGACTAGAGTAGACTGCAAGGGTTACACTACCATATTCTTCGAATATGCTAGAATAGTGCCAACTCTAGCCTCACCAGGACCAGTATTAATCTCCCGTTACATCTGGGGATTAATTAGTGAGATCAGACATGTAGTCAAGGCAGCTAGACCACATACCATAGAAGAAGCAGTAGAATTAGCCAATACCTTGACTGATAAATTAGTACGTACGCAAGAAGAGAACCAGAGAAGGAACCTAGCCCAAAAACTTACCCAGGAATTTCGCTACGGTAATTCCAGCCGTGGGAGAAATATAGGCTCTACTTCCACACCTTACTGTAAGTACTTCAAGAAGAAGCATTCAGGAAGATGTTCCATATACTGCAACTTCTGCAAAATATCTGGACACAAGGAAGAAGACTGTAGGAAAAAACCCAATAATGGGATATGCTTCAATTGTGGAGAAAAAGGGCATATCAAACCGAACTGTCCAAAACTAGCACCAGCCACGAACAACAAAACTACCAAGAACGCCAGAGCATTTGTTTTGACTGCTGAAGAAGCCAAGAGGACTCCGGACGTGATTGCCGATATGTTTTTAATTAATGATATTTTTGCTAAAGTATTATTTGACTCTGGTGCGAACCAAAGTTTTATTAATACTTCGTTCTGCAAACTTCTCAATCAACCATTAACTAAACTTCAACAACAATGCCTGGTAGAAACGGCAAATGGAGAACCCATTAAGATCACTGAAATCTTGCAGGAAGCAAGAATATGAATTTTAAACCATAATTTTATTGCTAACCTTTACCCAATGAATCTGGCTGGATTTGATATCGTGTTAGGAATAGATTGGTTAGTAGCCAATCGAGCCAGTATTCTATGTGATCAAAAGTCAATACAAGTAAGTTCACCAAAGGGTGAAAAGATCACAGTTAAAGGAGATAAGCCAACTAGGTCCACAAAATTCATCTCTGTGATGAAAACAGCAAGCTACGCAAGGAAAGAATCACTAGTGTATATGATTTCCATAATCACTATCACTAAAGGAAAAGAATTGAAAGATATTCCTGTAGTATCTCAATTCTCAGACGTTTTTCCAGAAGAGCTACCTGGATTGCCACCAGATAGAGAGGTTGAATTCAGAATTCACCTACTACCAGGAACAACACCGATTGCCAAGACACCTTACCGTTTAGCACCAGCGGAGATGCAGGAACTGAAGAAACAGTTGGACGAACTATTGGAGAAAGGCTTCATACAGCCTAGTTCATCACCATGGGGAGCACCAGTCTTGTTTGTCAAGAAAAAGGACGGATCAATGCGTATGTGCATTGATTACCGAGAATTAAACAAGGTCATGATTAAAAATCGGTACCCACTACCAAGAATCGATGATCTGTTTGATCAACTTCAAGGAGCTCGATTCTTTTCTAAGATCGATTTACGCTCAGGATATCATCAACTGAAAGTACATGAAGAGGACATTCCTAAAACTGCTTTCAGGACAAGGTACGACCATTATGAATTTACAGTTATGCCATTTGGTTTAACCAATGCCCCAGCTGCATTAATGGACATGATGAACAAAATATGTAAACCATATCTGGATAAATTCATAATTGTCTTTATAGATGATATTCTCATTTACTTTAAAAGTAAAGAGGAACATGCAGTGTATCTGCATACACTTTTAAATTTGCTGAGAAAAGAAAAACTTTATGCTAAATTCTCAAAATGTGAATTTTGGTTACAAGAAATACAATTCCTTGGACACCTGGTCAATCATGAAAGAATTCATGTGGATCCCACAAAAGTCGAAGTGATTACTAAGTGGAAAGTCCCTGAGTCACCAACGAAAGTAAGAAGTTTTCTTGGACTGGCAGGTTATTATAGACGATTTATTCGATATTTTTCTAGAATAGCCATTCCCTTAACAAAACTGACTTGTAAATCAGTTAAGTTTGAATGGGGACCAAAACAGGAAGAAGCTTTTAGAATTCTTAAGTAAAGATTAACCAACGCACCTATACTCGCGTTACCAGAAGGAACTGAAGACTTCGTAGTCTATTGTGACGCTTCTAAGTTAGGTTATGAATGTGTGTTGATGCAACGTCAAAATGTTATAGCTTATGCCTCCAGACAACTTAAGAATCATGAAGAAAACTATACAACCCATGATCTAGAATTAGGAGCCATAATTTTTGCCTTTAAAATTTGGAGACACTACCTGTATGGTAGCAAGTTTACTATTTTCACCGATCATAAGAGTTTAAGATATGTTTTCGGGCAAAAAGAGTTAAATATGAGACAAAGACGTTGGATGGAAATTCTTAGTGATGCTTTAGTAGCTGATGTAGTAGCTGATGCTTTAAGTCGAAAGTATCATGAAAAACCAAGACGAGTACGCTCTCTTAAGTTAAATCTGCAGATAGATTTAGATGAGCAAATTAGAAAAGTACAGGAATCAGTAATCAAAGACGATACTGAAAAATTAAAAGGAATGATTAAGGAATTAGAACAAGGAACAGATGGAATTTGGAGATTTCATAAGAAAAGAATCTGGATACCTAAACAAGGAAACCTGCGCCACCGAATTTTAGAAGAATCCCATAAGTCTAAGTATACGATACACCCTGGTAGTGATAAAATGTATCAAGACTTAGAGTTAATTGCCAAAATCGTCCCTGAGGTTTTTTCGTCCAAAATGACACTTTTTTACCAAATTGCCCCCAACGTTTGTAACTTTTTGCCATTTTCATCCAAACCACTAACTTAGTTTATTTTTTCAGTTAAGTTGAGGATATTTGGATGAAACTGGCAAATATAAAATCATAGGGACGATTTTGGCAATTTACTCAAATCCTTTTTAATTTCTTTTATTTAATTATTTTTGTTACATATATAATAAAAAGAATATACATGGAGTTTTTAGAAAAAAAATTAATAGTTTTGTCACATAATTTGTATAAATTTTCATCCAAATCACTAACTCAGTTTATTTTTTCTGTTAAGGTGAAGGATGTTTTAAGTTTTATAAATTAAGACAGAAATTAATTTACAACTTCTTTATATAAATCAGTTTTATAAAGAGAAAACGTCATTGGTGTGCAACACATAACAATCGATTACAACTTTTAGTATTTATCAGTTGTGGAGATAGAAAAAAATTGTAAAACGTTACATATTTTTTAAATATATTGAGCACCTAGGAAATATGTTGGTAGAAATAAAATATTTATTTAATTGAGATTATGAGGGTAAGTAACTAATACTTATTCTAAGTTGCTTGAGTAAAGAAACTTTTGGTTCATAGCATTATAATTACAATTTGGTGGGTAATTTTAAGATTTGGTAACGATACGTTGTTTGATAGGGAGGGGGGCACTGGCATCTGTTTTTCCTTAGGAGCGAGTTTAAAAGAGTAGAAGATGAATTACAAACTTGATACATATGATAAGGTTTTTTCTATTTGACATTTTTCAATAAGTTCACCAGCATTTTAGTTTTACAAAATTTAGAGGTTTAAGTAGATTTTATTTTTATAAAACTGATCTATATAAAAAATTAGAAATTAATTTCTGTCTTAGTTTATAAACATCCTTCGCCTTAATAGAAAAATTAACTTAGTTAGTGGTTGGATGAAAATTTATAAAAAAAATATGTGGCAAATCTATTATTTTTTTCATATAAAAATTGCATGTATATTGTTTTTTATTATATATGTGACAAAATTAATTAAATAAAAGAAATTTAAAAGAGTTTGAGTAAATTGCCAAAATCATCCATGTGGTTTTATATTTGCCAGTTTCATCCAAATATTCTCAACTTAACATAAAAAATAAACTAAGTTAGTGGTTTGTATGAAAATGGCAAAAAGTTACAAACGTTGAGGGCAATTTGGTACAATAGTGTCATTTTGGACGAAAATGACAAACCTGCCCAAACCTCAGAGACGATTTTGGCAATTAACTCCAAGACTTAAGAAAGAATTTCTGGTGGATAGGAATGAAAAATGACATAGTAGCCAATGTTGCCAAGTGTCTAACCTGTTCACAGGTTAAAGCTGAACATCAGAAACCCTCAGGTTTATTGCAGCAACTAGAAATACCGATATGAAAATGGGAATTAATAACAATGGATTTTGTTACCAAGTTACCCAAGACACGAAAAGGAAATGAAACAATCTGGGTGATTGTAGACAGATTAACCAAATCTGCTCATTTCTTACCGATAAAGGAAACTTACAGTATGGAACAATTAGCCAAGTTATATGTAAATAAAATAGTTTCATTACATGGAATTCCTTTATCTATTGTTTCTGATAGAGATAGTCGTTTTACTTCTCATTTTTGGACTAGTTTCCAAAAAGCAATGGGAACCAAGTTAAATCTAAGCACAACTTATCATCCTCAAACGGACGGACAAAGCGAAAGGACAATTCAGAGAATGGAGGATATGCTTAGAGCTTGTGAAATTGATTTCGAAGGAAATTGGGACAATCATTTACCATTAATAGAGTTTTCCTACAATAAGAACTATCATACCAGTATCAATGTTGCACCTTTTGAAGCACTTTATGGATGAAAGTGCCGAACCCCGGTCTGTTGGGAAGAAAAAAGCAACTGTCTGGACCAGAGATAGTACAGGAAATAGCAGACAAAATTATTCAAGTCAAGGAAAGACTAAAAGCAGTACGCGATCGTCAAAAGAGTTATGCTGATAACAGGCGAAAACCGTTGGAATTTCAAGTAGGAGATAAGGTATTATTAAAAGTTTCTCCATGGAAAGGAGTGGTTTGATTCATCAAGAGGGGAAAGCTAAGTCCCAGGTATATTGGACCTTTTGAGATCATTAGAAGAATAAGACCTGTAGCCTACCAGCTACAACTGCTAGAGGAAATGGCAGGAATATATGATGTATTTCATGTATGTAATCTCAAAAAGTGCTTAACAGATGAATCATTAGTGGTACCTCTTAAGGACATAGAGGTAAATGAGAAACTTAAGTTTGTAGAGAAACCCCTACAGATTGAAGACAGAAAGATCAAGAATCTTAAACACAAAAGATTAGTTCTAGTCAAAGTGAAATGGGATTCCAAAAGAGGACCAGAATACACTTGGGAGCTTGAATCAGAAATGAAGAGGAAATATCCACACCTGTTCCAGTAGACCTCGAGGACGAGATCTAAAACAAGGTGGGGAGGATATGATAACTCTCCCAAAATCCTTAAAATATCCCTATACGTCCTAAAATACACCCCGTATACGAAAATTAACCCTAAATACCATTATATTTAACAAAAATAAAATAAAACAAATATTGTTGGTTCCTCGCGGGGCGCGACACAGACAAGCCAAGTCTGTCGCGAGCCACGACAGCTTGACACCAGGAGACATCCTAGTCTGCCACGTGTCCCAGTCGTGTCGAACCTACACCGTCGATTCATTAAGGCTAGGGCCTAGCCTAGGTCCGTCGCTGGCCACGAGGGAGATAAGAGAATGCATCGCGGGCAGCGAGCCGCCATCAGCCCTATAAATTGAGAGTTCGAGTTCAGTTCACAAATCGTTCAAATCAATTTTCTCTCTCAAATTTATTATAAGTAGAAGTAATACTCAGGTAATATACCCCCTAAAAAGCGAAGCTCTGCCTCGTTGTAAGTATTATAACCACTGGTTACGTATTAGTTATGCTGCCCGATTGATCTAGAGTTCCGTAACGCATGTCAAGGCTCTGTCTGACTCAGTCGTTGTAGTTCTGTCTCGGGGATATAACTAATGTAAATTAGGTTATCTTACTAACACGTGTGCATTGTTTATTTTAAATAGATTATAACCAGGAAGTCACCCGAAAGAAGTAGTAGTATCTAAAATAGCAATGTGAGTTTTCCCCCTTTTGCAAACTGTTTTTACAAAACCTCAATTGTTTTTAATTGTAATTAACTGTGATTGAGTATTTGTGATTCTACAATTACTGTCGGTATGTTGGGGTTTTGTATACATTACTTGTTATTACACTGTGAGTAGTAGCATGACTACAAGTTAGGATTGACAATACCGTGGGTGGTAATTAAGTAGATGTAAACAAATGTAATTGCGGATGCCCTTAATACTGTAAAGTGATAAAACTTGTTTTGATTAAACTGGGATTCACTCGCCAGTATTTCTTGCTGATAAAACTTTTTAAAACGCGTTTCAGGTAATAAATTGTGAAAGCCAAATAGAAGCCAGCTGGAGAGCATTGAAGGCTTTGAAAAGTGGCTATAAACGTTAACTAAATGAAGAAAGAAGTTTTATTTCAATAAATTAGGGTTTATCCCTATAAACAGATTGTAATGGAAACTTGGGTTTTTTCCCATGTATTTGTTATTTATAAAAGTGGGGTGTTTTACTCTGATAAACTATTTCCTAACTACGGTCCTGATGTATTTTCCACTGCCAAATTAATAAACACCGATACCACCAACTTCGCGTGCTCGCGGCCGCCCGCCTTACGGGGCAGGGGTCGGGGGTGGTGACAATTAGCGCATGGTGGTTGGTACCACGTGGATTGCCGAGTATACTAGGTGTCGAGTCTGTCATCAGTTGCGAGCGAAGATCATGGAGCAGTGAACGGCGCACGCTGATTGGCTACACGTTACTGTCCTTTTATACTTCTTGTCTCCTGCACGATTGATCATCGTGAGAATTGTATGGGCAGAGCCTGGCGCACGCTGATTGGCTGCAAGCGCCTACCACTTGTACTGTCTGTTCTTGCATTTGCTGTGATTATTGTGTGTGCGCAAATTGAATCCGCACGAGAACTCCGGAAATGACTGAGTTTTGTGTTGATCAAGTTTGAGTATGGTCCTTTGCGCGCATGGTTGTAAGCCCTTGCGAAGAATTTAGGACCTTACCCGTTGAGTGGGAGAGCCACAAGCCTACAAAAGTACAAAATGTTAAACAATATGTTAATTAATTAAGGTTATTTCTCAAGTACAATTTAAAGATCATTATGTGTTCAAGCTAGCAAGCAGTGGCGGATCCAGTCCTATTTTGTGTGCTTACATGAACCTATTCGGTTTGAAAAAAATTAGTAAAAAATTTGTATGATTTGGAAAAATAGTGAAAATTTACCAAAACGAACCCACTAAAAAGTTTCTAAATCCGACGCTGCTAGCAGGTAGTCTCTTTTTTAGCTTGCTTCTTACTACAATATAAAATTCCTAACATTTGAATAGATTAGATAGGTAACGAGATTCTAAAAATTTAGTTATGATACTTATGATCAATAACTTTTCTTATAAATTTAAGATATAATCTAAAACATTTATAGTTATAAGGCTACTTGGTGTGGGGAGTGGCCTAGGACCGGCGACGCCCCAGCACACTGCCCCCTAGGGTCGTCCCCGTCCTCACCGTCTTCCCCAAGCCGTTCACGCCGGGCCCCTCTCTCTCTCTTTCTTTCTTCTTCTTTATACACACACCAACACATATACATACATACATACACACACACATGTATATATATATTTAGGCTCATCCTCCACACCCTAGGTCCATCCCTTTTAGACCCATCCTCACACCCGCTTACGTGTACGTGTACGTCTACGTGACGAAACATCCTTTGAGAACTACCCTCCTCCACACCCTATACCTCCAATACTGTATGCAAAACATATAACATAAAATCCAAAAGAATTTAAACCATCTAATCTTTCCTAAATTTATTAACTAAAAGAAATGCTTGCAGACCACTGCCATCGAGTTTATCGATTATATGTAAAGCATCATATTCATTTATTTTCATAGTTTACTAGAGGTTTACGATTGCCATGATACAGATGCTTTTTACAGTGTCGCCATATGCAAATCAGAAACAGTTATGACGTTTACTTCTCTTACTTACTGGCAAATCTGTCCATGGTTAAGACTTATGATTACAGAAAATATTATAATATAATAGCACATAGTTGCATTGTTACATGTTTATATGAGATAATAACTAGTCAGATGTTTGTATTTTCTTAAACAATAAAATATATTTGTACTTTCTTTTCTTAAACAATAATATATATATATATGTATATATATATATATATAGAGAGAGAGAGAGAGAGAGAGAGAGAGCCGCTAGAATGAGAACCACCACGAGTTATGAGAACCGCGAGAACCACACCCCATGGGGGGGCGTTGACCACGATTTTTTTTTACAACTAGATGTGTATATTTTAAACACATTCGTAAAAAAAAAAATTTAAACGGCGCGGCCGAGGGGGTAGTTTTTTACACCACAAGTTTGGTGTAAAAAAAAAATAAAAACACCAAACTTGTGGTGTAAAAAACTACCCTCTCGGCCGCGCCGTTTAATTTTTTTTTTACGAATGTGTTTAAAATATACACATCTAGTTGTAAAAAAAATTTTGGTCAACGCCCCCCCGTGGGGTGTGGTTCTCGCGGTTCTCATAACTCGTGGTGGTTCTCATTCTAGCGGCTCCCTATATATAGTGGTTCTCATTCTAGCGGTCCCCTATATATATATATAGG
This sequence comes from Helianthus tuberosus, assembly GCA_030545235.1. NCBI lineage: Eukaryota > Viridiplantae > Streptophyta > Magnoliopsida > Asterales > Asteraceae > Helianthus > Helianthus tuberosus. The sequence continues at coordinate 34,965,810 of CM060357.1, read as the reverse complement.
GAGCCGCTAGAATAAGAACCACCTCCAGTTGTAAGAACCGCGAGAACCACTCTCCACCAATCAGATTTTACCACCTCAAAGGGTATATTGGTCATTTACTTAAAACCTGTCATATTCACTCTCTCTCTTCATTAAAGTGTCTGACTTTATAAAAGCTCTCTCCTCTCTCATTTACATTTATCTCTCCTATCTCAAAACCCGGTTTCACCATTTCAGACATCACAGCCCACCTTCATCGATTTCCACAGTCCGTCATCCCTTCCGTTCCTCATCACCATCATCGACATAGTGGTGGTGATTGGTTTATGCCGCCCCTCCCCCCCCCCATGTACCCCTTCCTTCTCCGGTCATAGTGGTGGTGATCGATTTCCACAGTCCATCAAACTTTTTGGGGGGTTGCTCAGATCTGAACGGTTGTGGCGGCAGTGGTTAGAAATGGGTTATGGTTGCTCAGATCTGAACCGGTGGCCCCAAACAGAGGTGGAAGGCGGTGGTGGGGGCGGTGGTTTGGTGGGAGTTGTGCAGAGGCGGAAGGTGGGTGGGTGGCTGGAGAGGGCCGGCGGCGGTGGCTGAGCCGGTGAAGCCGGTGATGCCCATGGTTTTTTTGGTATGTGTTCTTGATTTTTCTGGGTTTGATTTTTGGGTGTTCTTGAATCTGGGTTTGATTTTGGGTGTTCTTGAATCTGATGGGTGTTCTTGATTTTTCTGGGTTTTTTTGAATCTGATGGGTGTTCTTGAATTTGATGGGTGTTCTTGAATCTGATGGGTGTTCTTGAATCTGATGGGTGTTCTTGGGGGTTTGACTTTCTGGGTTTGATTCCGTTGAATCTGGGCTTGAATGTTGTTCATGTTGAATCTGGGTTTGAATGATGTTATTGTGACCTTTTTTGATCCTGTTGAATCTGCGTTTGAATGATATTCTGTTTTTTGAATGATGTTCATGTTGAATCTGGGTTTGAATGTTGTTCATGTTGAATCTGGGTTTGAATGTTGTTCATGTTGATCTGTGGGTTTTGATTTGTGATATTTAAATCTGTGGGTTTTTATAAGATCGACGGGGTGGCGATGATGCAAAAAAAAAAAAAAAACCGTAGATTTTGATGACGATGGCGCGGCAAGGACGGCGGAGGGTAGGGGTTTTGATCCTGCAACCCCACTTTTGCAGCCTCTTGATTATCGGATAATCTGAGCCAAACCCCTTTTTTTTTTCGAGACACCCTTTGTTTTTTATGTTTGTTGGGTTTTTATATTTTTTTTAGGCGTCGATGATGATAACAATATATCTGAGACACCTCCTGAGTTTGCGATTTCTGGGTGCGTTCGTTTTTGCGTAAAAAAAAATTTGTAAAAAAAAATAACCCGTAAACTTTTTTAACGTAAAACGTAAAAAGTTCTACGTAAAACGTAAAACGTAAATTTTTTTTTTACTAAAACGAAAAAAACGTTAACGTAAAAACGTTAACGTAAAAAACCGTTAACGTAAAAACCGTTAATGTAAAACGTAAAAGGTTTTTCGTAAAACGTAAAAAGTTTTAGGTAAAACGTAAACGTAAAAATTTTAACGTAAAAAACCGGCGCGTAAAACGTAAAAAAAACATTAACGTAAAAAACCGGCGCGTAAAACGTAAAAAAACGTTAACGTAAAAAACCGGCGCGTAAAACGTGAAAAAATGGCGTTAAAAAACGACGCGTAAAATGTAAAACATTAACGTAAAAATTGGCGCGTAAAATGTAAAAAAAACGTTAACGTAAAAAACCGGGGCGTAAGACGTAAAAAACCGACGCGTAAAACGTAAAAAACCGACGCGTAAAACATAAAAAACCGGGGCGTAAAACGTAAAAAACCGACGTGTAAAACGTAAAATAACGTTAACGTAAAAATTGGTGCGTAAAATGTAAAAAAAAACGTTAACGAAAAAAACCGGGGCGTAAAAAAAACAGATCTTCTAAACGTTTTTTTTTAAACAAATCTTTAAAAAAAATATACTAAAAATTTGATTTCAAAAAATTTGTTTAACAAAAAAAATCAGTTTATAAAATAAAAAACAATTAAGTAAAAAATGTAATTAATGAATATGACAAAAAAGTAATTTAAAATTAATATATACAAAAAGACAAAAAAGACAATTTTACTTATATACCCTTTAAGAATAAAATATTAAAAACATAATAAGACAAAAAATACTTAATATTATTTTTTAATACTTTCAATCTCATCCATCCAGAAAGTGGTTCTCGCGGTTCTTATAACTGGAGGTGGTTCTCATTCTAGCGGTCCCCTATATATAGGGGACCGCTAGAATGAGAACCACTCCGAGTTATGAGAACCGCGAGAACCACACCATCCGGGGCGCCGTTGACCAAAATTTTTTTTTACAACTAGATGTGTGTATTATAAACACATTCGTAAAAAAAAAATTTAAACGACGCGGCCGAGGGGGTAGTTTTTTACACCACAAGTTTGGTGTTTTTTTTTTTTTTTTACACCAAACTTGTGGTGTAAAAAACTACCCCCTCGGCCGCGCCGTTTAATTTTTTTTTTTACGAATGTGTTTATAATACACACACCTAGTTGTAAAAAAAAAATTGGTCAACGGCGCCCCGGATGGTGTGGTTCTCGCGGTTCTCATAACTCGGGGTGGTTCTCATTCTAGCGGCTCCCTATATATATATATGTATATAGGGGACCGCTAAAATGAAAATCACCTCCAGTTGTAAGAACCATGAGAACTTTTTGATCTGGGGCGAGTTGGACCAAATTTTTTTTTCATAAACGTAGATGCGTGTATTATAAACACATTTGTAGAACAAAATTCAAAAAAAAAAAAATGTCGTGTGTGTAGTTTTGAGCACCACAAGTTTGTGTTTACGGGTACCGTAAAAAAATCATAAAATTTACAGTACCTGTAAACACAAACTTGTGGTGCTCAAAACTACACACACGACATTTTTTTTGATTTTTTTTTTACAAATGTGTTTATAATACACGCATCTACGTTTATGGAAAAAAAAAATTGGTCCAACTCGCCCCGTACGGTGTAGTTCTCATGGTTCTTACAACTGGAGGTGGTTTTCATTTTAGCGGTCCCCTATATATATATATAAGGGAATGCTAGACAGAAAACCCTTAAATTTTTAGAAAACTCTAGAAACTCAAATCTCCCCTCATTTTTACCCAACCTCCCGACATTTTTTTTTTGAAAAAAATAACACATGTAATATATATGTTTTAAAGTGTTTTGGGCCAAAAAAACAAAAAAGCGCCGAAGGGATTTAAAAAATAAAAATAAACAAATTTCAGCAATGTCCGGTTGCCTAACATGTGTTAGGCACAAAAGACAGAAATTGCTGAATTTTTTTTTTAAATCATTCCTTCGGCGCTTTTTTGATTTTTTTGGCCCAAAACTCTTAAAAACATGTATATTACATGTGTTATTTTTTTCAAAAAAAAAAAATGTCGGGTTGGGTTTTCTAGGGTTTTCTATATATATAGGGTTTTCTATATAGCCCTACCCTATATATATATATATATATATATATATATATATATATATATATATTTGTACTTTCTTAAGGTTCAACAATAACATGTACATACCTCTTTGTTAACATGGTATTCGAGACTTAAATTGAACACAAAAATTGAACTTGGACGAGTTCGACTCTTTTATTAATGTAAAACTTGGACGAGTTTGACTCTTTTATTAATGTAAAACAAAATTACAATGCATCAAATATACAATTCCAAACCCTATTTATAACTAACCTAACTTGCCATGCAAGTCTTACTAGTTTAATACATAATTACATATACAAACAAAAATTCAAATACTAGATTAGCTAAACTTAAAGTACTAATTAACCATGTTTAGTCTTTTAATTTTTAGTCTCGTCCAAACCACCCTTTCGAAACCATTAGTACCTCCCTAGCTAACGAGCCCCTCGAATTTTACCGACTCCACTTTGTGTTGGTATATATCGCAAGTATATTCACAGTGTGCACCATTAAAGTGGTAAAACAAATCCTCAAATCCACAAAACCATTAAAGCAATAAGCTTGTTTCAATTCAAAATAAATTTGGTTCTTTTATTTCCTACAAAATCCAGAATTTGCGGTTTTAAGAACAAATTAGCAAAAAGTGGCCATGTTTTTAATTTCAAAGATTTTTTTTGATGATCTATAAAATGATAATGGATTTGTAACTTGTTTGATATTTTCCTTGCTTAAGAGGTATAACTAATTGTAAAACATATATACACCTAATAAATAAAAAATCCTGACGGATACGTGTAGTCTCTAGTCTCTGGTGCATTTTTTTTTTGGAACGACCAACGGATCCTACAAATATGATACTAGTGTAATTCACCACATCATGATACACTCGCCTCTGAATCGGGGAAAATCCTCACCTAGGGTCGAAGCCCGTGAACACTCGCCCGGGCATGACAGTATGGTGAGGTAAAACCCACTCAGTTCAAGGATCGAACTAGCGATCTCCACATATTTGCCTAGTCTCCCATCATCATCATCAGGTGCCCACAGAAATAGTAGGGAGGACAGGAATCAAACTTGGGTCTCTTAGAACACCAAGTCTCTTCCTACCACTCCTCCACCACCTCATTGGCTCTGATGCATCCTCAATATGTAATTTTTTCGTCTTCATCTCATATTAAATAAGGTATTAAATAATAATGATATTACAAGAAAAATATTTAGATATTTAATATAAGTTTAGTTATGGATAGTTATTATGTCATTAACCAAATAAATTTAATATAAAATTAATCATTGATAATTAGAAGTTTTGAATTTACTTAACAATTTAGAAAAATAAATTTGTTTTATGAATTGTTAGCATATTTCAAATAATAAAAAAATAGGTGGTATTAAAAAAATCCAAGTTTTAGTTGTTAATTTTTTATATGTATTTTTATATTTATAATTGTAATTTAAGTTAACTTAATTGTGCTAAAATGATACTTAAAGGACTAAGTACCCTTTATTTGAATTTAACATTTATCAATTACATAAAAAAATAATACCCAATTGAAAAAAAAATGTTTTGAAAAATAACTTTACACAATTTTATAATTGTCACGTCAAGGTACATTATTTTAAAACACATTTGAGTCTTGATGACTGCGTGTGTTCATAGATTATATTATATCTAATTCAACATTATATTATATCTAACTAGGTTATAACCCGCGAACTTCGCGGGTAGGAAAATTTACTTTATATTAATCAAACTATGTCAGAAACTTGTTTTATAATTGTTTTGAATTAAAAGTTGTAGTCATTAGGGTTGCGAACAAAATTGTTCTATAATTGTTTTGAATTGAAAGTTGTAGTTATTAGGGTTGCCAGTAAGGTTAGAAACTTTGGGCAAGAACCGGAGGCAGAAATTTGCCTCACTGAATGACTCACGACACAAAAAAATACTTTTATTTATTATAACAGATTATTAGAACTTTATTAATATTGTGTCCGTTCTTTATTATAACACTTAACATGTACAAAAACTAAAAAACTATAATCAATTCTCCAAGGCTTTAACACCACCACTGTCACCAACCTTTGAAACACACAAACACAATATATTTTGATATGCACAATCACATTAGTTGACTACCACACATATGGGCCAGACAGGTTGAAAGTTGACTGTAGTGCAATCCAAATTTCAAATGCATAGTCTTCAAATCTATTTATTATTGTTATAATCTTATTTACGTAACTATATTTGACCTATTAATTACATATTATTTACGTAACATACTAAAAGTGGTTTTTGAAACTTTAAAAGTTAAACATATGAGGTAAAATCTTACTTCATAATAATAGATTGTCAATTTGTAAACATAATTATTACCTCAAAATTAAAAATAAATCTATGGATGGAGTATGCATTGGTAAACATACACGGCATTCTCAAAATTACAGAGACAAATTTCAATAGTTTGTTTGATTTACAAAATATTTTATAAATTGATATTAACAAAGGAAAAAAATTAAAGATAAAATATAAATTATTAATGTTTAGTTTATTAACAAATTCGAAACCTTAAAGATATATATACTTTCATTTTAAAAATATAAGAAAGTACTAAATTTTACATTATTGATGGTTTTAAATTCAATTTGTTTGTTTTTAAAAATAAATTAATTTGGAAATTCAAATTGTTTGTGTAAAAAAATATTCATGTGTCTTTATTGATCAAATAAAACATTGTATCCAAATGACTTGTTTCCCAAATATAATTTTAAAGTATGTTATAAAATTCTTAGGTGGATTGTATGTAAAATCAGAGATGTTTACATTGCTTAGATTTATGCTTATAATTATACTGTCTTTACATAAATTAGAAAAACTTTTTTTAAAAAATAATATGTAGTGGATAGATTAAATTGATTTCCAAAAGCAATGACATTTAATTAGTACCTTTAAATAACATGGGTTGATATTATGATTGCAACTTAATCTTTACTTTGATAAGTCACATTTAGAAGATATATATTAGTATCATAACAAAATCCAATATAGCTTCATATAGACAAAATGGTCTAATTAAGTTATAGACATACATATTGAAAACATTAATGAGTAGCATAACAACGGATACGGCAATAAACATAAACAAAGGTACTTGTTCAAAACACAAACGTTAACCAACCAACAAAAGCTTAGTTCATATCAACCACCACTTAACTACGAATTATAGATATATAGAGTTTTACTAACCGGATCGGACGTTTTTCAAGATTATGGTGTTTTTTGAAGTAACAAAGGTGAAATCAAGCATCACACCATCAATCAAGTTGTTGTCAGCCATAAATTGACGCCAGTTCTCGACCGAATAACGTTTCGCACATCCGTTTTTTCGGTCTTGGCTGTGTAAACAACAACATGTCCTTCCAAGTTCTGAACTTTCAATGTATGTATCTTCTTCGTAAACCGGGCTCGATTAGCAACTTCGACAGGAAGACGCTGCATTTAACAACATACATTAAAAATCAAAGCTCTTTAAAATTATTTAATAATTACTAAAATGTAAATCGAAAGTTTAAGAAACGAAAAATCATACCAGCCTATATTCTCCTTTTCGTGTAAAGTCAAAAAAATTCAGCATCTACGGGAACATTCCCTGTTTGACCTTTCTTGGCAAGGCTATGCTTCTTCAATCTGGAAGTGCCAACCGAGGGTACATTTTGCTTTACCTATATGATTGGTTACACATATAAGTAATATTATTCTAATGACAATCATTAGGATTAAAAGTTTAGATGATGATGTGGCATTTATAATACAAAGTAAATCATTACCACATGCTTGTCTTCAGTTTCACAAAACTTTGAAACAATTGATGTTTTAAAGTTGATGGTACTATGAAATCCTTTGCTTATATCTTTATTTGTGTGAAACAATTATTTGCCCTTTTTATCCTGCTGGATGTTTAAATAATAAAGTAAATAGTTATGATGGTAAAAACAAAAATTTTTAGTATAATACCCAAAAAATAGCCTATTGTAAGACATGCTGATACTTAACACGGGTACATACCTTTGGAATGCAATCAACAACATCTTGTTTCCTTTTCATTGGTTTCACAACTTCTTCGTTAATGATGATACCTTTTTTTTTATGAATGTCAGGACGCTGTGTCTATACACATTTCAAAGTAACATAAATAAACCACTTGATTATGTGACATCGTTAAATTTCATAAGAATTGTAACCATTATAAAAATTTATAGCAATATAAGATTACCTTGTTGACTGTTGTTTGTTCATGTCGAAAGGTGTGGCCAGAATGTATATCAAATGCCTAACAAAAAAACATTGAAGTGAATTATGGGTAAGTAATTAATAAAATCTTGTGTATATAAGAAAAATAGATAATTACATTGTCTAACTTATCAACAAACTGATCATGACTTATTTGAACGACCTCGTCATCATCAGAATCAACTATGTCACTCAAAACAACAGGAATACAATCTCGATAAACTGATAACTGAAAGGCAACGTTATCAATCTTATTAAAGATCATTACATCTTCATCAAAGATTTTAAGCCTTTAGCAAAGAGTCGGCCATCCGTCTGTGAATGCATAACAGTTATGTATTTTAGCAGATTCCACATTCCAGCGAGTACCAGCAGCTAGTATTTGATAGGTGCCGTTTAGTGTGTGTTTTTTATAAAACTTTTTAATAAAAGCATCAGGAATTACCTGCATTAAATGAAACATGTATCATAAGTTACTACGCATGTTGTTTCGATATAGTAAATAGAACTAATACTATACTATTACATAAATATATAATAAATAAAATGTATACAATTAGATTAGTAGTGTGCAAAAGGAAAAAAAATATACATACAGTTAAGCCCAATTGTGTGTATCACTGATATGTGAAATACGATTCACCACATACACCGTCAACAAAACACGAAAGTTCAAACACATCATGTTGAATAGGTTTGAAAAGCAACAGTGAATCCTTTGACAATTGAAGGCCTTTAACAACTGCTGCCCAACCATCAGCCAAAGCCGGTCTAGACTCTAATGTTTTCATCATTACGGTCCAAGACTTACCACATTCATGACGGATCTGGAGATCAATACGTGGCCATGGTCGACCCCAATGGTTATAAACAAAAGTGAGAGGTAACTCCTGAATACAAAGATAGTACTATTAAGTATATAATGAAGTTAAATAAATATTATATGAATTAGGCTATTAAACATCAGATTATTCAGTCAAACATAAATAATCATACTAGCTTTAAAGATTTTGGGTCTTCTAGAATCTTCACAAACGATAAATTCATGATTTCACCTGAATTAATAACATAGATATATTAGATCTTACATTAAATAACATACCCGATTGAACTGAAAGGTTAAGAATAAAAAAAATTACAGATTCTTGAATTATCATTCATATATCAAACAAATAACACATCTACAAATCAAAAAATACTTTCGGCTTCATGGTGAAAAATAATATTAAATATATTTATAAACTATAATGGATATCAAAATCGGCCTAAAACACCAATGAAATTCCTTGTGGAAGTACACAAACTCTTATTGAACATAGAAACTACACAAACTCTTCAAAGAAAGAAACATGGAATTATACAACATTCATACTTGTGGAAGTAAAATTAAAAATAAATATGGTTCATTTACTTTGTGATTAAACATTTTATAGCTATTGAAATTCCAATACAATCATAACAACAGAGACGTTTGAAGAGATCGAAGGTGTAGATACTTACGGTTGTGGAATATGATGCGATGAAGGAAGATTGATGACTTGATTTTGATTTGAGCAAATGCTTGTTTGAAACCCTAAGATGGATATAAGCTAATGAGGAGAAGATTGTAAGAAAATGGCTAAAAGGAGAAACGGTGATGATGATTGAAGTAAGTTCGAGGATGGTGATGATGAATTCAGGTTTCCAATGCAAATCAAATCAACTTTAAAAATTCAACTAATTATAAAATACAATATTAATATTAATATTATAATATAATGAACGGAAATTACATGTCATTTAATTTTAGGATGTTTATATTTATATTTTTCTTTAAATTTGTATATACAAACATAACAATTTCACAGGATCGAGATTTTAGAAATATACAAAGTTTTTATATAATTTCACAGGATGTCCACTCCCACATACAATCTTAAAATTATAAAATGAATAAATATTTAAATCCTTTTTTAAAAAAAGATTTGGGAAATATGACACTTTACAAAAGTATTAAGTTGAAAATTGTATTTAAATCCTAACAAGTGTGCGAAATTAATAATTAGTTGTTAGCTATGTCTATCTATTACAGTTTTACAGTTAGTATATATACATGTTGATTTATAAATGTAAAATGACAATAAGGATAGAATTGTTAATTATTATCAAATTTGGATAAAAATATATATCATAAATAACATAAGATGATGAGTATTCCATTTGATAGTAAATAAAAATGTTACATATTAAATCACAATAAATTTGATATGAAAAACATATTAATGCTAAACTGTAGGTGACACAACGGTCTCTTCAAAAGATGCTACGTTATATAGTCCTTGAAAGGTCTCAGCGTCTTGTAAGTATTGAAAATCTTTCGTGCCAATTTTTATTTCAATCATACTACCCCAGTCGGTCATAAAAGACCAAGTTTCTCCTCCTTTCTCAACTAACTTCTTAAGCCATGACTCGAATGAAATTAATTTTAGCTTTGTAAAAGAAGACACTTCTGACCATCCTTGATCATGAAATTTAAATAGCTTCACATTTATAGCATGGGTCTTTACAACAACAAACATATGAAGTGTGTTGCGGATTTTGAAAAACCTGCTTTGGCGAGCAACAACATGAGTACATTGTGGTATTGAAACCTTTGAGAAAGTTTCAGAAACCACATCAAAAGCAATCATATAATTTTAGCAGGCGCCCAATAGTGTGGAGATGCAAAATATAAAACATTGTTGCATAAAGTGCCGGGAGACCACAAATATAACCTTGAAGAGTAATCTGGTCCTTTGAAAAAAGTTAAAGTTTTCCATTAATGTGTGTTTCGAGAATACACACGAGGTACAACATCATCCATACGACGTTGGAGATGTAATATTTTAACATCGTTAAATGAGTCTAGATAAATCCCAACTGCATCTGCCTTGACATCGAAAAAACTTTTAGGTTTATTATGACACACATTCAAAAATTTATTGGTGGTTGGATTCCACAGAATTAATTGGTCTGAAGGACCTTGGATGCACATCAGTAAAACGAACCTATGGCTATCTTAAACGCAAACCTCCTATTTAGCAATGCCTTCAGCTCCTTGGGAAAGTTACCTTCTTTGGCTAACTGTTTGATACACATTATTATAAAGTTAACAATGTAACATAAAAACATTAAAACGTATAAAGCAATTAAGGAAATGGTATTTGGAAAATATCAGTTACCTCCATGTTTTTATCCAACAGCTGGTTTGCGTTAACCTTTATAAGTTTAACACCTTCACGTTCAAACAACGTCAAAGTAACAATCCCGGTACAATCCTGAACACGTATTAGAACTTTTATCCAATAAAAATTTCAAATAAGATTTTATTAACGATCGATCATGTTTCATAATATGGACAATAAATGAATCAAGTAAATTAACCTGGGAACAGACACAACAGTCCTTTTATTGCACCGATCAATTTGGCACTCCAAGACAGTTACTTCATCATATCCTTGACTTCCATCTTCCTTGTCCTTGCAAATAGTGTTCGTAAGAACCTTTTTGCTGCAAGTTTTACATGCATTGTAAAACCATGAGTCTTCTGAAGCAAAGCTCTTAATTGTTCCCAGGATAATAACAAACTTTTCCTATATAGATAGTATATAATTTACTACATTATGAAAGTTAAAAAAATACGTATAATAAAAAATAATAAAAATTGTAAGAATACTTGGGATATTTCTCTTAATTCTCCAATCGTACTAAAGGAAATATTAGATAGATACTCATCAGACATTGACTTCATAAAAGAGGAACTCAATCCAGAGGAACCGGAAGACGTTGACGCAGTAAGCTGAGCAAGGAAAGTGTACAGAAATAATAACGTTCTCTTGATATTTCGCTTAATGTTCAAGTTCTCTTGAAGTTTATCTAATTCTCGTAATTTTCTCTGTAAATTTTACATTCAGAAGCAAAGTACTTGAAAAGCGAACTAATTCACAACTCCTCAAGAAAGAGAAAAAAAATCCAACATAGTTAATAAGAATATCTTAATATCTTGAAGTAAAAATAAAAATTTTAAAAACTTACTGAGGACTCAACATAACTTGAACCATATGACATACTCGTACATATAATATACCTATAACAAACCAAACAAAAATAAGGCTTAAAATAAAAAAAAATACATTTTTTAAACATCTATGAAATTCTTTAAATGGCTGGAAATAATGTGATTGTGTGTTTTCAATTATTGTGTGTTTAATAGGCATGTGCGTCAACAACAGAACCTAGTTTGACATACAGAGAGGTCATTTAGGTTTAAAACAAATGCTATATATCTTTCCAAATTCTGAGAAACTTGAAAAATAATGGGATTGTCGTAAATTATGGAAACTAACACAAAATTTGGAAGCAATTAAACTTAATATAAGTTATGTTGATAAATTTGGAAATACGTTACAATTTAGACAACTTTGATAAGTATCCATAATTGATATAAATTTCAAAAATTCAAATTTTGAAATAATCCAAAAAAATCCAGCATAGTTAATAAGAATATCTTAATATCTTGAAGTAAAAATAAAAATTTAAAAAGCTTACTGAGGACTCAACAGAACTTGAACCATATGGCATACTCGTACATATAAAATACCTATAACAAACCAAACAAAAAATAGGCTTAAAATAAAAAAAAATACATTTTTTTAACATCTATGAAATTCTTTAAATGGCTGGAAATAATGTGATTGTGTGTTTTCAATTATTGTGTGTTTAATAGGTTTGTGCGTCAACAACAGAACCTAGTTTGACATACAGAGAGGTCATTTAGGTTTAAAACAAATGTTATATATCTTTCCAAATTCCGAGAAACTTGAAAAATAATGTGATTGTCGTAAATTATGGAAACTAACATAAAATTTAGAAGCAATTAAACTTAATATAAGTTATGGTGATAAATTTGGAAATACGTTACAATTTAGACAACTTTGATAAGTATCCATAATTGATATAAATTTCAAAAATTCAAATTTTGAAATAATCAGTCAAAACAATTTACTTAAATAGTTAAATATTATTCAAACTTAAATTCAGAACCAATGAGCTTAATATATTCATAATATAATCAATATCTAGATGATTGTGAAAAAAAATCAATCACATTCATTGACCTGAGAAGAAGCTCGAGACCACTGATTCAATTCATACCTTAGTTGTCGAATGAAGAATGTTGCCTGGAAAAAAATCTAATCTTCACAATCAGTACATTGCTAGAAAGCCTTAATAAACCCTTACCTTCTTGTCGGATGAAATACGAAGAATATCAAAATAGAATACGAAAAATTGAAGAACGCAAATCAAATAACAAATCAGAACACTGTAAATCATCATCAACAACAAACTAAAAGACTGTAAATAAAAATATGAGTAACATAAGAACACAATCAAAACATCAACAAAATATCATTTCATATGATTCGAATCGGATAATGCAAAATCATCGTCAACAACAAACAACAGAAAAATCATAAAAAATTATTGTATTTGTAACAAAACATCATTTCATATGAATCATGATGAAAAACAAACAAAACATCATTTCATATGAATCATGATCGAACAACATAAAGAACCAGTATTTAACCTTAATCATGTAGTTTTACCTTAGATCTTTTTATAGATTCTTGATTAAACTTACCTATAACATGTTCGATCTATAAAAAAAAAAAAAAACAGAAAAATCATAAAAAAATTGACATTAAACATTTACAATACATAAATATCTAATATAGATTACATACCTGCAAATTATGTGGAATGGTCTACAAAAAAATAACAACAAAAAACATTAGGATCTGCCGAAAGGGTTTTGAACCAAAAAAAATTCCTATAAGATCTAACAACATAAATAAACAGTATTTAGGTTTGATCAAGTACACACCTAACAATCAAATTTACACACTCTTTTGACATTGTGATTCAAACACCTGCAAACACTGATTCAAAAGTCAAATTAAAAAAAAAAACTGTTTTACCAGGCTTCAAAGAATGCGTAAATTAAAACCATTGATGGTTAAGTATGGTGAACACGCGCCAACACAAACATTCAATTCTTCCAAACATTCAATTCTTCAAAATCTGGGTAAAGAAAAACCATTGATGGTTGCAGAGACTGAGCAGAGATGGCACTAAGATACCTTATTTGTAAGCCGCCACCGGTTACACCTTGTTGCAATTGATGAAAAAAAAAACAAATCGATGTCCAATAAACAGCCATAATCTGAACTGATTTGTAAAAAAAACGTAATCTGAACAAAAATAAACCCTAATCTCATAATCGAATTCGTGAAAAAACTAAAAACAAAACAACACAATTGTAAGATATACTCACCTTGTAGTGGAAGAATTAAAATCCCTAAGAATTTCTTCTTGATGATGTGCAAGACACCCTTGTTTAGATTGTTTTGGAATCGCTTGTCAAAGAAGAGAGAAACAGGAGCTTCAGATCTAGGGTTTGTGAAAACATGGAATTGTGTCAAGGAAGAAAGCCGAGGTCTCACTTATTCATCTTCACAACTTCAAACACATCTTGTCTAATACCTTATGCCAATCAACAAAATCTCATATATCAATCAGCAATACAATGCACAATCAAAGACCTCACAATCAATTTCAAACATCAATCAATATACAAAATTTCTCAAGACACAAATTCTAATATCACTAACCTAATGCGGTACTACTCAATAATGTGTGGGTGCCATGAAAAACTTCATAACCCTAACTAATGTGTTAATTTACCAAGGCTCAAGGCTGTATCTTTTCCCAATGTTGTTTGTCCGACACATCGTCACAAATCTAACAACTGAGTCAATCAAATTATTAGTTAAAACCCAATAAACTAAGTATACTAATAACCAGTCCCATAAATCAAGCAAACTTATTAGGAAAGTCTAATTTTTCAAATTTAAATTCAATTTACAGATTCGAAATTTAAAATCAAACACATTAATGGAAAACTTTCAAATTTAAATTTAACATAATAATTGACTTCGAAATTGAAAATTTAAAATCAAACACAATAATGGTTTACTTCAAAAATTAAAATAATGATTGACTTCAAAATTTAAAATTTAAAATCTGAAAATCAAATCACTAATATCTAATCTCGTAAATCAAGCAAACTTATTAGGAAAGTTTAAACTTGCCAAGCAAAACCAACCGACATGGTACCAATTTCCAGCCATAGCAAGCATATCTCTGTCCAACATAGTTGCAGCCAAAAACACCAGACCATCCAAAATAAACACCTAATGAATCAAAATAAAAACACATAAACCTTGAATATTACTCAATTTATGACTACTATCCCACAAAACAAAACTTTGTCAACAAATTATACCAACTTATGCAATGGTAAACCATAAAAATAACAAATTAATTTAGATGATTAGCCTTGCAGAAAACCCAAATCGGGAAAGTTTACCTGAATCGTTAACGAAAAAAATCAGACTCAGATTGGGTTACTCAAGCGGATATTAATCACTGGAATAAGATCTGGTATCAAACATAAGAGCACACATGAGTTGATTAAGGGAACAAAATGGTGAGGAAGAGAATATACATCAGTTAATCGTATAGAGATCAATTTCCCATAGGATCCCATTCAAGATATATAGATATATAGACATAGATAAAGAAATGCGCAAGATATACCTTTCCTTCAACTTCTCATAAGATCCCATTCAAGAGTTCCTTGTAGGGGAAGGAGTCTGAAAGAAGTTTATCACCAAAAATTACAAAACACAGTTTGAATTAGATATGCAACTCGAGTACAAAAACAATAGTCGAAGACTCGAAGCATTCCTAAAATTACAAATAATATAGTCAAAGCATCTCATAAAAAACATCAAGATTTCAAAGCATTCAAAATTTAAAATCAAACACAATAATGGTTTACTTCAAAATTTAAATTTAAAATAATGATTGACTTCAAAATTTAAAATTTAAAATCTGAAAATCAAATCACTAATATCCAATCCCATAAATCAAGCAAACTTATTAGGAAAGTCTAACCTTTCAAATTTAAATTCAATTTACAGATTCGAAATTTAAAATCAAACACATTAATGGCAAACTTTCAAATTTAAATTTAAAATAATAACTGACTTCGAAATTGAAAATTTAAAATCAAGCACAACAATGGTTTACTTCAAAATTTAAATTTAAAATGATTATTTACTTCAAAATTTAAAATCTGAAAATCAAATCACTAATATCCAATCCCATAAATCAAGAAAATATATTAGGAAAGTCTAACCTTGTCAAGCAAAACCAACCGGCATGGTACCAATTTCCAGCCATAGCAAGCATATCTCTGTCCAACATAGTTGCAGCCAAAAACCCCGGACCATCCAAAATAAACACCTAATGAATCAAAATAAAAACACATAAACCTTGAATATTACTCAATTTATGACTACTATCCCCTAAAACAAAACTTTGTCAACAAATTATACTAACTTATGCAATGGTAAACCATAAAAATAACAAATTAATTTAGATGATTAGCCTTGCAGAAAACCCAAATCGGGAAAGTTTACCTGTATCGTTAACGAAAAAAATCACACTCAGATTGGGTTACTCAAGCGGATATTAATCACTGGATTAAGATCGGGTATCAAACATAAGAGCACACATGAGTTGATTAACGGAACAAAATGGTGAGGAGAAGAATATACATCAGTGAATCGAATAGAGATCAATTTCCCATAGGATCCCATTTAAGATATATAGATATAGATAAAGAACGGTGCAAGATATACCTTTCCTTCAACTTCTCAAAGGATCCCAT
The DNA here is from genome assembly GCA_030545235.1 of Helianthus tuberosus. NCBI lineage: Eukaryota > Viridiplantae > Streptophyta > Magnoliopsida > Asterales > Asteraceae > Helianthus > Helianthus tuberosus. Next base: position 34,949,205 of record CM060357.1, on the reverse strand, counting down.
TCAAGAGTTTCTTGTAGGGGAAGGAGTCTGAAAGAAGCTCTTCACCTAAAATTACAAAACACAATTTGAATTAGATATGCAACTCGAGTACAAAAATAATAGTCGAAGACTCGAAGCATCCCTAAAATTACAAATAATATAGTCAAAGCATCTCATAAAAAACATCAAGATTTCAAAGCATTCAAAATTTAAATTTAAAATAATGATTGACTTGAAAATTTAAAATTTAAAATCTGAAAATCAAATCACTAATATCTAATCCCGTCAATCAAGCAAACTTATTAGGAAAGTCTAACCTTTCAAATTTAAATTCAATTTACAGGTTCGAAATTTAAAATGAAACACATTAATGGAAAACTTTCAAATTTAAATTTAAAATAATAATTGACTTCGAAATTGAAAATTTAAAATCAAACACAATAACGGTTTACTTCAAAATTTAAATTTAAAATAATGATTGACTTCAAAATTTAAAATTTAAACAAAAATCATCTTTAACAACAGTAATCTGTTTATAGAAACAAAAACTACTTTAAAATCTGAAAATCAAATCTCTAATATCCAATCCGATAAATCAAGCAAACTTATTAGGAAAGTCTAACCTTTCAAATTTAAATTCGATTTATAGATTCGAAATTTAAAATCAAACACATTAATGGCAAACTTTCAAATTTAAATTTAAAATAATAACTGACTTCGAAATTGAAAATTTAAAATCAGGCACAACAATGGTTTACTTCAAAATTTAAATTTAAAATGATGATTGACTTCAAAATTTAAAATTTAAAATTTAAAATTTAAAATCTGAAAATCAAATCACTAATATCCAATTCCGTAAATCAAGCAAAGTTATTAGGAAAGTCTAACCTTGTCAAGCAAAACCAACCGGCATGGTACCAATTTCCAGCCATAGCAAGCATATCTCTGTCCAACATAGTTGCAGCCAAAAACCCCGGACCATCCAAAATAAACACCTAATGAATCAAAATAAAAACACATAAACCTTGAATATTACTTAATTTATGACTACTATCCCCTAAAACAAAACTTTGTCAACAAATTATACTAACTTATGCAATGGTAAACCATAAAAATAACAAATTAATTTATATGATTAGCCTTGCAGAAAACCTAAATCGGGAAAGTTTACCTGAATCGTTAACGAAAAAAATCACACTCAGATTGGGTTACTCAAGCGGATATTAATCACTGGATTAGGATCGGGTATCAAACATAAGAGCACACATGAGTTGATTAACGGAACAAAATGGTGAGGAGAAGAATATACATCAGTGAATCGAATAGAGATCAATTTCCCATAGGATCCCATTTAAGATATATAGATATAAATAAAGAACGGTGCAAGATATACCTTTCCTTCAACTTCTCAAAGGATCCCATTCAAGAGTTCCTTGTAGGGGAATGAGTCTGAAAGAAGCTCTTCACCTAAAATTACAAAGCACAATTATTAATTAGATATGCAACTCGAGTACAAAAATAATAGTCGAAGACTCGAAGCATCCCTAAAATTACAAATAATATAGTCAAAGCATCTCATAAAAAACATCAAGATTTCAAAGCATTCAAAATTTAAAATCAAACACAATATTGGTTTACTTCAAAATTTAAATTTAAAATAGTGATTGACTTGAAAATTTAAAATTTAAAATCAGAAAATCAAATCACTAATATCCTATCCCGTAAATCAAGCAAACTTATTAGGAAAGTCTAACCTTTCAAATTTAAATTCAATTTACAGATTCGAAATTTAAAATGAAACACATTAATGGAAAACTTTCAAATTTAAATTTAAAATAATAATTGACTTCGAAATTGAAAATTTAAAATCAAACACAATAATGGTTTACTTCAAAATTTAAATTTAAAATAATGATTGACTTCAAAATTTAAAATTTAAAAATCAAATCACTAAGGAAACATACCAAAAATATAGGATCATATTCCTCAATCACCTTTAACAACGAATGAGAGTTGTTTTTAGGATCCATAACTGCAAAGTAAGTAACCACTGTTTTAAAAAATATATAATGGTAATCTATTTATAGAAATAAAGTCTATTTACAGAAACCGAATCATAATTCCGAATACAAAAATCATCTTTAACAACAGTAATCTGTTTATAGAAACAAAAACAACTTTAAAAATGAAATTAACGGCATCTTATTAGGATTAACAACTAACTAAATAAAAAAATTATAACTAAATGACTCACGATAAATCATCATTAATAATGTTAAGACATTGACATATGGAAGTTGTTCTCCCCACAATAAGGTTGCAAAATCATACGGTATTTCCTATCAATCGAAACAAAAAAAACATATAAGTTACAATAACTTATTGTGTGCACAAAACTGAAAACTTAAGAAACATACCAAAAATATAGGATCATAGTCCCCAATCAACTTTAATAACGAAGGAGCGTTGTTTTCATGATCCATAACTGCAAAGGAAGTAACCACTGTTTTAAAAAAAATTAACGCTAATCTATTTATAGAAACAAAGTCTATTTACAGAAACGGAATCATAATTTCGAATACAAAAATCATCTTTAACAACACTAATATATTTATAGAAACAAAAACAACTTTAAAAAAAATTAAAGACATCTTTAAAGAATTAATAATTAACTAAATACAAAAATTATAACTAAATACAAAAAATTATAACTCACAAAACAAACCATAAGAACTTCAAAAGATAATCACATAAAATTTCAAATTAACGCATCAAGACAAAAATAAAAAAAGAAAGACTATACATATCAAAAAACAAACAACACTAACAAAACTGAACTAACCTAGTTTTGGTCGACGAACAATTCGAAAAATATAGGATCATAGTCCTTAATCAACTTTAACAACGAAGGAGGGTTGTTTTCATGATCCATAACTGCAAAGGAAGTAACCACTGTTTAAAAAAAATATAACGGTAATCTATTTATAGAAACAAAGTCTATTTACAGAAACCGAATCATAATTTCGAATACAAAAATCATCTTTAACAACACTAATCAATTTATAGAAACAAAAACAACTTTAAAAATAAATTAAAGACATCTTTAAAGAATTAACAACTAACTAAATACAAAAATTATAACTAATTACAAAAAATTATAACTCACAAAAAAACCATACGAACTTCAAAAAATAATCACATAAAATTTCAAATTAACGCCTAAAGACAAAAATAAAAAAGAAAGACTATACATATCAAAAAACAAACAACACCAACAAAACTGAACTAACCTGTTTTGTTCGACGAACAATTCGAGTCCGATTGTCACAAAAGATTGAGGGTTTACCATGAGAAAAACAAACCATAAAACATTCTAAACATTTGTTATTAATTTTTGAAAAAAAAAATACCGAACAGAAAGGATAAATAAAGTAGATTTAGGATCGATTGTGTAGATTACAATCGTAAAACAAAAAATCAGAAACAATAAAATCAAAAACATAGAAACATACATTTGATTGGTTAATAGGATTGATTTGTGTGAAGAAGATGATGTTGCAGAGGTTTAGCTATGGTTTGGAACTGAGGATCTTGGTGGTGGCGATAGGAGAGAGGCTGCAACTTAGTTTTTTTAGGGTTTGTAAAGTGTGTGCAAGAAGAATGAGAAAAAAAGGAAATATATACTATCTGTCATGGTTGACCCGAATTCAAAAAAAGGAAACATAAAACCCGACCCAAAACATTTCGGATCCCGCTTCTTTTTTCTTGGAATCGTGATTATAGAACCAAAATGTGATTTCCCTCCTAAACTAAATTGCCACATCAGTCAAGATGGCCAAATACAAATGCCACCTAGCCCAAATCCATCTCATTTATATATATATATAGATATAGATATAGATTCAACCGGTGTGATACTCCAGATTCTAACCAGTAACTAATGTATGATAAACCCAATAACTAAACATATATTATGATTTTCTATTTCTTTTAATCATATCAAATGCTTAAGATTCATATATGTTAGTTGTTTGTTTCTCGTTATTTTATTTGAGAGTTAATTATACGGTTAGTCTCTTTGATTTCTCAAAAGTAGCAGTATAAGGTAGTAAGAGTTTTAAGTAACATGTTAAGGTTTCTTGTTTTATTTTTGTAACAATGTTGAGTTCTAAGACTAACGCTCGTTAATTTTCCTGTTGAACTTAGGCAAAATTACTAAACTATCCTTGACCAACTAGATAGATATTTTTTAATTTATGCAAATCTAACTACATATAATATTAAGTGCAATTATATATATATATTATATATTATATATATTGTTGACGAGTGTTGATGAATAGTAACTTTATTTTTATAATAATATATAGCTTTTTATTATTTTTTATTTAATAACATATTATAATAGTTTATTACTATATTTACTTATAATAACATATTTTTAATATTTTTTACCTTTTTAAAACCATATATTTCCTTTACCATTTTTTAATAATTCTCTTTTCTTTGTTTAGAACATATATTAATTTATCGACTAATTTGATACTTCTCTAATAATTTACGTTTATAACTTTTTTCTAAAAACTTAAGTACGTAGTTGTGCTTGTTTTTTTCCCTAACATTCCGTTATGAGTTTTGTTAAAAACGAAGTTGTACTCAAACTAAAGTATTTATTTGGTATTATAAAATGGTACGATGATAAACTAAACCGTTTTAATGGTTTAACTTTATAAACAATATGCTTTATTTTCAAATCACGTTTGTTTTACATTATCATTTGTTCGGTTTCGCCGCAACGCGCGACTTCAAGAAAAACTAGTTTACATTAAAACTACAATAATGAAAATAAAGTCAAAATATAAAGATAAAAATACCACCCATGTTGATCATCTCTAAAATCACTTCCCTGCAACCCTAATAGATGGCGCCACCACAATAAAATATAGGAAAAAAAACTAATCTATTAGATACTCAAGTAAACATGTGAGGTGGAAGCTGCCACACCCTCAAAATTCACATGTTAAGTTTTACCGCAAGACGTACGACTGGTCAGGATCAAGGCACTAATTATGTTGAACAATTAATTAATATAACAAAGTTCATAACCATTTTACACGATTAGTGATTAAGTTTTTAAACGTTTAAAACAAAGTCTAAGTCAACAGTGGAAGCAAAATGTTTAAAAATCCTGACAATAGTTAAAACCATAATTGGTTAATAAATCCAAACAAATAATTTATCGCAATCACGACACTCCCATAGTGCAAGCTCCTAAGCTGTACCTAACGACCTGCAAAGCATACACAAGTGTGTCAACATAAAGTTTGCGAGTTCACAGTTTTTAGTGTTGTTACAAAAAACAAGTTCGTTTTAAATACTTAGTTTATAAAACATGTCATGGGTAGCTAACCCATCGCTAAGCTACTAAACTGTCTAGTACCGAAAACTTGACTGTTGTAGTTGTTGTGCCCTGTGTCAATATCTATCATCATTCACAAGATGTCAAGGTCAATAGTTCACGTCCGGCTCCCAGCATGGTGTGAGGTTTATCGAACCTAATAGCGCTATTAACTAATACCCATTTGCCAAACCCGACAACTAACCGGTATAATGCGTGGGAACTTTCAGATAGAGTTTGTTTAGTACGCTAAAGGCATGAAATATAAATTACAGTATTTAGCAGTATTCCAATCCAGGAATACTAGGTGGTCCCAATCCAGGGATAGTGTGGTTCCCAATACCCGGGAATGCATGCTTTTAGTATATGTGTGAACTCACGTTAGCTTAGCTCGGCAGGTTAAAGGTACACGAGCTAGAATGGTCAACCACATCCTAAAATGGTTACCAAGACTATTAGGGTTTGCGTGTGAAATTTCACGTATGTTCTACACGTATCTAACAAGTAGCACACAAGCAAGCTATCACATAGCACGTAAATCATGTGCGATCATACATAGGTTCAAAAGATTAGATTTTCATCCACTTATCAAAACAATAATGAATTTTAAGTTCCTTTTTAAGTAGTTCATGCATAGAACCCCTACCGTAGGCTACGGTCCTCTACCGTACCTTATGGTATTCAGGTTCCGTTTTACGGTTCTCCACCATAACTGACGGCACATGGGTGTGCGTTGTGCAGTGTGCAATGTCAACATAACCCCGCCGTAAGCTACGGTTCCCAACCATAGCCTACGGTGCACACTTTTGGTTCAAATCAGCAAACAACCCTTGGCCGTAGCTTACGACATGTTCATTAATGTTGCCGATTCATAATTTCCAGGTTTCATTAATCCCCTTATGTAGTTTACATGAACATAGCCAAAACCTCTAAGCATGTTATGATTCATTTAACAAAAGTTCATCATACTAAAACAACAATATTAACAAGAATGTCTAAGTCTCGAGATCATAATCCTAATCCACATGTAATTGCTTATACGAACATATTCAGGAATTACGAAGCATTATATTTGACTTACATGAACCCTAGATCATCAAATAACATCATGACTAACAACTAAAATAGATCTAGCAATTCCACATCACAAGAAATCATCAAAACACTGTTATCATACAAACCCTAGTTACTAAATCAGCATTCATACGATCCAAAATATACTGAAACATGATCTCTAGAAAAACCTTAGATCATAATTATTCTCATATCACCAAGTATCAATCATCAAGCAAGAACACAACCAAATACATCGAAGGAACTCAAATCAAAACAGTGATAAACACACTAACCGAGAGAAGGAGTGCGAAAGAGAGTGCTAGAACGAGTGAGAGAGAGAGAGTTCCAAGTGGAAGAGGGTTGTCGTCGATCACCAAAGAGAAGAGAGGGAGTGCTAGGGTTAAAGATTCTGTGTTTGAAACACAAAGGAAGTCGCACACACATATACATGCATGTGTGCGTCCCAATTAGAAGGGGTTTGGGCCCAGTTGGGCTTGGCGAAGTTTGGGACGAGAACAAGGGGTATAAGGGTGTGCGGCTGGGGTGTATGAGTTGGTTATGGCCGGGCAGCACACATCGTCAAAAGAGAGTGGGGTGTCGCACACACCTCCAAACGTAGAAAAACATCTGGTAAATAATATTGGCACATATAACAACTCTAAAGAAAACCGACACCCTCGAATTATTTTTGACACCCTAATATATTTTAAAATATCTCAATATGTCCAAAAATACACCCATACATGAAAACGGGTCCCGAATACCTTAAATATTATTAAAAATAATCAAAAATCAATTTTTGGGTTTTGTCGCGGACCGCGCACACCCCTTAGGGATCTTACGCGGGCCGCTAGAGATCAAGAACGCGGCAAATCCCTGTGCTGACACGTGTCCGACTCGTGTTGAACCTATAAGCTGACCCGGATCACCTACGCCTTTGACTGGGTTTGACGCGGGCCGCGTAGCCCGTTGTTAACCTTTACGCGGGCCGCGTAAAAGTGAAAGTCATGCCCTATAAGTAGATGGCCTCGGATCTTCAGTCTGTTCGCTCACTTTCTTTTCTCAATCACGAAAATCTGATAGAAGGCATAATATACGGGTATTATACCCCCTAAATAACGAAGTTCTGCTCCGTTGTAAGTATCATAACCCCTGGATACGTATTAGATACTCTGCCCGATTGATCTAGGATTCCGTAACGGCTGTCGTGGTTCTGCCCGACGTAGTCGTTAGAATGCCGTCTCGGGGAGGGTATTACTAATGTTAAAATGGGTTATTATACTAACACGTGTGCTTTTGTGTAAATTATAGATAATTCTCAGGAAACCCTAAAGGATAATCTAAGACAGCAATGTGAGTTGATCCGCTTTTTGTAAACTTTTTGTTAACTGTTTTTACAAAACCTCACACGATTAATTATATATTAAACAGTTATTGAGTATTTGTAAGGATACAATTATCGTGGGTATGTTGGGATTTTGTATACAAAATTTGTTACTGGAGGGGTAACATTTCCACAAGTCGGGTCTGACAGTACCACGGGTGATAATTGATATGACTTGGAAACAAATATAATTGCGAGATCGCCCTCAATACTGTACAATGGTTTTTATTTAAATTTGATTAAACTGAGATTCACTCACCAGTATTTCCCACTGACAAAATGTTTTTAAACACGTTTCAGGTAACAAATTGTGAAAGCCAAATAGAAGCCAGCTAGACAGCACTGAAGGCTTGGAAAAGTGGCAATAAAGTTACCTAAAATAAAATAGGATTTATTCCTATGAAAATGTGTGTACTGCAAACTTGGGTTTTATCCCATGTGTTTAATATTATGAAAATGTGGTATTTTACTCTGATCCAATATTTCCTAACTATGGTCCTGATGAAAATTCCGCTGCCAAATTAGACAAGCACGCGATACCACCGAAACTGGCTCGCGGCCGCCCGTTCCCGGGGATTTGGGATCGGGGGTTGCGACAGCACACATAACCAATTATGACATAACCAAGTTTAAACACCATAATGAAGTTCAACACAATAAACAAGTTCAAGATAACATAAGAATGCGACGTATAGCGGAACGTGAAGGGTAATGATACGTAGTTAAAGATCATGAAATTAGACGACGCTAACCTCGAAAGGACGGGTTGTCACAGAAGCTACGGTGATGCCAATGGTGGTAGCGTGGCTATGATTTTTCAATCGTATCATTGTGTTTCATTTCGCGATGGTTATGGATCTCCTGCATAGCCCAACAAAATCACGTCATTTTCGCCATCAATATCTGCCGCACATGACATTAATTTGAACCAATACAATCATGCATCGAGAAGGCTCATTCCACTCTCAAATTCCACTAGCAACAACTTCATATTACATTGAATCACTTCTCAATTGGTATTCCATTCATCCAAATCGAGTGCAGAAACTTTTCACTCTTGCTAATTGTTGATGATTTGCCACTTTTTGTAGATTATGATTATGTATGCTAGATGAATTGTTCACCTCGTTGTCATTATTCGTTCACACAAATGAGCGATCATTACATAAATGGCCACTCTGATCATAAAAAGGCATTTCAGTTGTTTTACCTAAATTTAACAGAAAAACTAATGAAAGTTAGTCTTAAAACCCATCATTGTTGCAAAATAAAACATGAAACCCTAGACTATTACTTAAAACTCTTAATATCTAACATTGTTACTTTTAAGAAACCACAAGGATTAACTATGTAATTAACTCTACTTTAAACAACACTATGAAAGTGAAGTGATAAGCATGAACCCAAAATTAATTATTAAGAAAATGGATAAACCTGATAGGCTTATACTTTAATAAAATATAAAATTCGTATTAAGTTAAAATATGATATGCTTAGAGATGTTGCTTTTAATTTTGTTCAACTTATAATGAAAATCTCAAAATGTCAATTTTGATTTAGTTTTTCCTCAAAATGACCCTTCTTACTTTTAATCCTCACAAAATTTTCCCTTAAACATGGGCGGCGTCATCCATGTATTATGATTTGCTGCCTGTTTTTAAATTCAATGAAATCATACCACGTTAACGGAAAAAATGGATGAAGTTAACCCAGTGGACTAAAATGACAATGGTGAAACCTTTTTAGACCCACATGAGAAAAATAAAATCTTTAGACTAAACTGGCAAAATGACCTAATCCACTTGGACTAAAATGACATTTAACTCTATTTTAATTAATTGAAAACACAAAAGGTTATTAGGGCAATCTCAACTCACTTTTTTTGTGGTGTGTTTTTGCACCATTTGGATGGTCTGAAGTGCCACATTGAAAACCTATATATAGACATAACCCCCTGGCCCCTACAATCAATAAACTACAATTAAAACTTTTTTCAAATAATTTACAATTCATACTTAACAATTAAGAGTCACTTAAGTCCAAGATATTGTTGTGGCTTAACCGCTTAACCTTATCAGCTGGTTAACAAATCTCGAACCTCTAACGTATGGTATGATGTGATTGAGCCCCGCCAATTTATATCCTGTCTTTTCATAAATTTATGTGATCGAAGGACTTTATGGAGAGAAGAAATTATATAAATGGTTTAAAAGAGATCAACTCTTGTGACACAAGGAACAGATAACTAAAATTGTTTTATGTGCATTACTTATTATTATTATTATTATTATTATTATTATTATTATTATTATTATTATTATTATTTTGCATTTTTGGTATCATTTGACTATCCAAAACAATATGTATATGTTAAGCCCTGATAGACAAAAACACAGGAAGATGGCAATAAAGAAAGTGCTTTGTCTTATTGTACTTTGAATCTCATAAATGCATGAGTTGGTCATCAATTTATGCAATTAATAGCTAGCTGAATCTAGTAATGGATCCACAAAACATAATACGCAAGCTGCTACTGTGATCTTGACCAAAATTATTGATGGAATTCAAATTTTCATCCAGGTTTTATTTCAAAAGCACCTTAACTTTTATTAATAAAGCTGGCAACTTTTCTCTCAAGTACCATGCTAGCTTGTATTTTTAACTAACAAATGGGGTCAATTTGGTCTTTTTAAACCGACCAAGTTTGTACCGTAAAGCTTGTTAGACTGCGAGGTATGGAATGGAGCCCTAGGGGCTCCATTAATACAGGCGTCACGTAGGACAAATGGCTCCATTGCCTTTTACGAATAAAGCCCATGGTATGGGTTAAACCCCCCAATACCCCTCCCCCCTCCCCAATAAAATTGAAGTGAGGCCCACAAGTGTAATTGCTCGCTATTGTAATCACTTGCCTTCAATAGCGTCCCTGGTATGGAAAGGGGGGGGGGGGGGGGGGGGGTTGCTATTGATGAAATTTGGCTGAGGTGGCATGGCAAAAACGCCCCACACCGTGTAGCCTTAAGATCATGCGAAAACTAATTCCAAGCCTTATCAACCGAGTTCTTACTTGCTCGGTTGCTAGCAACTCGTGGCCTACTAATAAAAGTGACCATGGATTACCCATGAGGTAAGCTAACCAATTGACCAAACATGCTAGAAAGGGGGATATAAGAAACAGTTTTTCTTTAAAAAAAATATATTTTCTAAAGAGACAGAAGTGGTCCATAACTAGTAGCTTTGATCATAAATTGTCAGCAGGCCACATTGGGAGCATATGCAGCATTGTACTAGTGGGGCTGTTAGCTTGCTAGTAGTTACAGCTCCATAAATATTGAACTAGGGTTCATGATAATTGTAAGATTATGATGATTATGATGATGATGATGCGGTCTGCGCCGACCAACGCCTAGCTTTGCAGTGCAGAATTTATTGCTCTACTCACCACCACCAAATAGGCAGAAGTACTAGATTTTAAATATCATCATCCTAAACTCCAGCTTCAACTGCAGTTTTTGCATCCATTATTGCAACATTTAATTGAGATTAAAGCCACATGACACCTCTCTCTCATGCAAAACTGTAAATGATGATACTAGTGAAAAACCTGTTCCTGAAAAACTAATGAAAAGGTTAAACTTTTCAAGGCATAGACAGGAAGAGACTGTAAGACTGAATTACTGATCATGATTGTAAATCTTATTAATTTGCATCTTTGAGTAAGAATGATGTGACATAGCTATATGTTCCTATGAAAGAGATGCATTTTCACAACTTTTGGAAGTCTGTGAAATAATGGAAACAGATGTTTTCCTATACTATCAACCTCTTTTTGTCTCTCTGCAGGTGCTTTTTTCATCGCATAAAAATTGTCCATTTCGTATGAACCAAATGAGTTTTATAGGAAACGCGACGTGACTCTCACCAAAAACAGCCCGTCCTATTTCCCATTTTTTTAGTTACATGGCATACCTTTTATTTTGGGTCTGCATATTGGCACACCAACATGGCTATTTGCACACCAAACCCTACCTGTACCTACACTGCGTATTGTGTAGGTACAGGGTACATACACGACCAGTTAGTCAACCTCAATCATGCATATATACGTTGTGTATAGAGCCATACGAAGCCCGCATACAAGGTACCTATATGCTGCGTATAGAGTTATATGCAGCGTATGTACAGGGTAGGTACATGACCAGTCAGTCAACATTGTACAATGTCAAATCTGTCTAACATACGTTGCGTATAGAGCCATACGCAGCCAGTATATGAGGCACCTTACGTAGCGTATAGAGCTATACGCAGCATATGTCAGACAGATTTGACATTGATACGATGTTGTCTAGTCACGTGAATAAAGGTATACGCCGAGTATAGAGCTATACGAGGCTGATAATTGTGAATTCAAATTAGTATTTAGACCTCCATCTGCCTACGAATTCAAAACAATATACATTCTTCATTTCACCGGTTATAATTTCTCGCACGACTGTGGAGCTAAAATGACATCATTTTAGGACAACAATTATTTCTTTAAGTAGTATTCTAACGACTCGTGGAAAGTGAATGATGCTAATGAGAAGGAGGAGGTTATGTCTGGCGTCCCTGTTGATCAAAAGATACAGTTGCCAGACTTGAACGAGTCTCCGACTCCACCTGTTGATGAACCATATTGCCCGACATATCAAGTTTATCCTAATTATGGATACGGGTTTGAATCTTCATATGTGCAACAAGGTAATCCGGATGGATACGTAGGATACGATGCTGAGAATGCCCCTGTTGATGAACCATATTACCTGGCACAACAATCGTATCCGGATTATGGATACGGGTGTGAATTTTTTTACGTGCAACCAGATAATTCGGATAGATACGGTGACGAGCCTCCGAACACACCACTGTATGATGATTATCAACCCTCTAACTCGGGCAATCCTTTTCAAATTAATCAGGTATCACATTAATATTTGTATTATTATTGTTGTTGTTAATATTATAATTTGGATAATTGTTAAAATATTATTAATATTTTTGTTAATATTATATTTGTATAATTGTTAAAATTTGTATTATTGTTAAAATATTATTAGTGTTGTTAAAATTATTATTAATATTTTTAAAATTATAATTATTATTATTGTTTTTAAAATTATAATAATTATTATTATTGTTAATATTTGTGTTATTGTTAGAATTCATAATATTATTACTATTGTTAAAATTATAATTATTATTATTATTATTGTTAAAATATTATTATTATTATTTAATATTTGTATTATTGTTAAAATTATAATTATTATTAATTTTTTAATATTATATTTGTATAATTGTCAAAATATGTATTATTGATAAAATTTGTATTATTATTAAAATATTATTATTATGTTAATATATATTTGTATTGTTGTTAGAATTCTTAATATTATTATTGTTGTTAAATTTATAATTATTAATTTTTTAATATTATATTTGTATAATTGTTAAAATATGTATTATTCATAAAATATTATTAATTGTTAAATAACATAACTGTTTTTTAGCATTTCATGTCTTTAATTGATATGAAGAATTGGGTACAAGCAACGGGAAAGGAGAATGGTTATGTTATTATGACCCGTCGATCGAAGAATATAATTGATGGTAGTACGGGGATGGTATGGGTTGTGTGCGACCGTGGTGGTAAGCACCGTAGTAAAGCAACAGTTAGGAAAGCTGGCAACAAAAAAATTGGTTGCCCATTTTCATTACTAGTTATGCGGGACGTGACTAATGACACGTGGGAGTTAGTAGTGGACAACTCGAAACATAACCACGAACCTGCGCAGAGTCTGTTGGGCCACGCGTTTATGCAAAGATTTACTGAAGTCGAATACATGCTAGTGGAGCAGCTGACAACTCAAAACATGGATCCACGTAACATATTTCAAACCCTAAGAAAGCAGTTTCCCGACAGCCTTCATGTTTAGAAAGTTGTGCAAAATTCGGTCCAGAAAATTAAAGCATCACAGATGAACAGAAAGACTCTTATGTAGGCACTGGAAAACATGTTGCATGAAAACCAATTCATTTACGAAACCCGACAAAAACCCAAAACAGATGTCGTAACAGAGATTTTATTTGTTCATCTCCATTCGATTACTATGTGGCGTGCATTCCCGTACGTGCTGTTGATCGACGCGGCGTACAAAACAAACATCTACAACATGCCATTTGTCAATATGAAGAGGTGTAAAACATTTCATTGCTTGAATCCATTTTGGGAAACGAGGCCCTAGCTTGCAAGAGTTCAAGTTAATCTCTTTTACATTGGAAATGTTTTACATGTGAGTTTCAGACAGAACTCCTTCGAGTGTGTAGTTCGAGTTATCTTTAGTCAAAATCTTTGACTTTCCAATGGTTTTGGAGATGACACCTCTAAGAAAATTGGAAGAAATGTCTAGAAGTTCAAGCTTGGTAGTAGCCACACTTTTTCACTTATAGTTCCATTCAACTTATTATCATATAGGGTTAAATATCATAGGGATGAAAACTTTTGGATATCATCAGACATGACCCTGTGAATTGATTTCTTGAAGCAATTAACACTTGTAATGTAACTGATGTGCATCCAGACACGTTGTTCAGGAAATCAAAAAAAATTGATTTGCATTGAGTTGTTATATAAGTATAAGGATGTCAAACTACAAATATTTCCAAGATATTTGGGAAACCATTGTAACTTGTTGCTAGAGAGATCCAGACTTTCCAGTCTATTGCTAGTTAATAGGAACAACCAATTTCCAAGACTAAGGGAAACAATAGATGAAGAAGAAGAGCTAGATGAATAAGAATATGGATAATGACTTGCGAGAGATTTCATCCATCTAAGGATAAACTTGATAGCTTTTTAAGACATAGAATAGCATTTACCATTTATTTGCTTTACCGAGAGAAATGCTATCCAAAATAAGCTCCTCCAAATGAGACACATGATACAACCAATCTAGGTTTTCAATTGTACAATTGTTGAGGTATCTAAGTGAAAGCTTTTGCAAGTTTGTGAGTTTTCCAAGTATTGGAGTAATATTCCCTTTTAAAAGAGAATTGTTGGAAAGGTTCAGGTGTCTTAATTCGGACAAAGAACTAATGGACCTGGGAATGGTTCCACTAAAATAATTGTAGGAAAGGTCAAGGTACCACAATTTTGTCAAGGAACTAATCTTACCTTCAAGATGTCCATGGCTTAAGTCAAGGCTTGTGACATAACCTGTTTAGTTATCGCACGTGACTCCTTCCCATTTACAACAATCATTGGTTGCTTCTTCTTCAGTTGTCCATGAAGGGAGAGGATCAATGGGGTTTTGACTAATGTATGATTTGAAATGAAGAAGATCGTGCCTCTCCTTATCGACGCACTTATGATTAGCAGCTCCTTCTGCTGCTATCAGTTGATGGCCAAAGGAAGTGACAGTTGTAGTCGTAAACCATATCAACTCAATTAGTGACAGAATAAATAAAACATTATTCATGAATTTATACCAAGTCTACATTATTAGCTATGTTGTATCAAAAGTGTTGATCTTATATGATATATAAACACAAGTTTAGGATGAAGAACTGTAGTAGCCAGGTGGCTTAGGCATAGATGTCTACATCAACCCAATGTCATGGTGTCGCAACCCCGACCCCTTGCCCCGAGGGGCGGGCGGCCGCGAGCAGCACAGAGCTAGTGGTATCGGTTTTTATTAATTTGGCAGCGGAAATTAAACATCAGGACCGTAGTTAGGAAATATTTTATCAGAGTTAAAACACCACACTTTTATAAATAATAAATACATAGGAAAAACCCAAGTTTCCATTACAATATGTTTACAGGGATAAACCCTAATTTATTGAAATAAACCTTCTTTTTTATTTAGGTAACTTTTATAGCCACTTTTCCAAGCATTCAGAGTTGGCTTCTATTAGCTTCATATTAAGTTACCTGAAACGCGTTTTAAAAATATTTTATCAGCAAGAAATACTAGCGAGTGCATCCTAATTAATCAAAACAAGCTTTTATATCTTTACAGTATTGAGGGCGATTATAATGTTTATATCTATCCAATTACCACTCACGGTAATGTCAATCCTGACTTGTGGTCATGCTACTATTCACAATACAGTAACAAGTAATGTATACAAAACCCCAACATACCGACAGTAATTGTAGAATACATAGACTCAATCACTGTTACCATAATTTAAAACATTTGAGGTTTTGGTAAAACATAGTTGGGTAGAAAAGAGAATGACTCACTAAAAGAGTTTACAAAAAGAGAATGTACTCACTTTGCTGACTTAGATAATACTACTGCTTTCTGGTGACTTCCTGGTTATAATATATTAAAATTAAATAATGCACACGTGTTAGTAAGATAACCCAATTTACATTAGTCATACCACCGAGACAGAACTCCAACGAACCGAGTCAGGCAGAGCCTTGACATGCGTTACGGAGCCCTAGATTAATCGGGTAGAGTAACTGAAGAAACGCTGACCTTATGGGTAAGCTCCGGCTATGACTTCAACTCTTTGGCGATCCAAACAGCTGACTGCAAAACAGAACACCGTTAGGACTCGTTACAGGAATGGGGTTATTCCTGTAACCACCCTCCAGCGTGAGAATAAGTCTCGGTTTGGGAGAAAGAAAATATGAATGTAGAGAGAGAGAGTAAACGAGAGTAAGATGGATCGTACCTTTGATGTTTACATCTATTTATAGTTTACCATTAGGGTTTCCCCTAACTTAGGATAGGCTCCGACAAGTTAGGGATTTGCATGATATTCCCAAAAGTTTGGGGATTTAGTTACGTGGTGTATCCATGCAGAATGGAACATTCTCGAATAAACATGTGTAATTAATTATTTATAATAAAATAATAGGTAATGACCGGGTCGGGTTAGCCGATCCGGGTCATGCCTCGTCATGTCCCCCCAGTCCGAAGTTATGAAGTGAAGTTCATGAAATCGGACTAGAAAAGGAAAAAGTCAAACTTCCCCCTTTGAGTGTAAGTTTCTCGAGTGGGGTACCATTAGGTTTTTTTTTTTGAAAAATGGCGGCGATGGGAAATGATGTGACAGTTAAGTCATCATTAGGATGACAGTTGTACCTCCCCTGTCTTGACGCGTGTTCCCATCCGTTTGCCTTTTCGAATTCGAAAGGTTGTGATCCCTATAAATAGGTTTTCCTTTTAGGGTTTGGGATTACATTTCCATCCTTGTTCATAACCACTTTCTTCCATTTCTTGATTCCGAAAATGGCTTACAAAACCGGCGAGTCCTCTTCTTCTGCCCCAACAAGTTCTGATGCCCTATAAGTCAAATGGAGTCTTGTTTCGTTCAACAATCTTATGCAAGATTACGGTATAAGGGCGGATTGGAATCCGGTGCTGCCGTCAAAGACAGACACGGCATTTCCGTTGAAAAAGGGTAAAATCACTCTGTTTAGTGATTTTTTCAAATTTTGCAACTTCCAATTGCCGATCACCAAGTTGTGTAAGTTGGTTCTTGATCATTATCCCATTCACATTTCTCAATTGCATCCGTTAGGGTTGGTCAAACTTCAACAGTTTGAATTTGCTTGTATAGCCATGGGTCATATCGCTGAACTTACCGTTTTTAGGGTTTTTTTCGTTCTCGTGTGGAAATCCCCTTTTTTCACCTTTGATAGGCGAGATATCGATGTGTCTTTCTTGAGAGACATTCCTACCAGTTCCCGGGATAAAGATTGGAAGAAGAAGTTCTTCTTTATTGATGCCAGTGTGATCCTTGGTGAAATCCAGTGGAGGGAAATGGGACCCAAGGATAAAGACGATGGTCCCCCAAAAGATGCTTATGTGGCAAACTCTCTTTTTAAGAGATTGTGTGAGTGCCCCTTCGAGTGCACGGTGATCCCGGAGGGAGCCTTGGTGATGGCGGGAATGAGTCTGCTATGGCGTGACATCAGGTTGTATCCTTCCTTCCAGAGGGAAGATGAAGGTATGTGTCTCTTTGCCTTGAATTTACTCTGTTAATTGTTTCTGTATTGACATGTGTAAATGTCAAACAGGTAAGTGGAGTTTGTTTGACTTTGTTGATCCTCCGCGGAATGCTGCTTTGAGGGTTGCGGACTGCGTGATTAGTGAACGGGAGCTTGATGTACTGAAGATCCACCTGGAGCAGTTTTTGCTGCCTGCTACGCCTGCGAATCTGGCTGCTTATATTTCCCAGTCTCCTCCAGTGGAGGAGGTGTGTTTCTGTCGCAGAGGCGAAAAAACCGACCCGGGTGAGAGTCACCGGGAGGAAGTACATGGCCGCGGGGGCCGCTACTTTCGCTGTTACGGTTGGTGTTGCTGTGCCCGCTGAGGATGTTGCAGTTACATCCGCTGCTGCTGAGTTGGTGAGTCCAACTCGAGTGTTGAAAAAACGCAAAATTGTTCCTGCCCTGACAGCTTTTGAGGCTATTCAAACTGCCTATGCCATACCCACTGGTAAGTAATTTTGTTTATGGGTGTTATTGTGGACTTTGTGTTCCATGTTGCTGAAAATCTGATTTAACACAGGTTCTACTGCTGGGGTTCAAGTTGAGGGTGTGT
The DNA here is from genome assembly GCA_030545235.1 of Helianthus tuberosus. Classification (NCBI taxonomy): domain Eukaryota; kingdom Viridiplantae; phylum Streptophyta; class Magnoliopsida; order Asterales; family Asteraceae; genus Helianthus; species Helianthus tuberosus. The sequence continues at coordinate 34,930,784 of CM060357.1, read as the reverse complement.
CCTTTACCCCTTTGACATCTGTGGAAGTTATACCTTCCGCTGCTATCACAGGCAAGTGCTGCCGCTACTGTCAGTTGTTCTATGCCTCCCCCTATGCCTACAAATGTTGTGGCTGTGACAACCAGTCCGGTTTCGACACCGCTGCCTTCAAGTGTTACCCCCACATCTTTGTTCGACTCTCCCTTCAGCGTTTTTTCTGCGACTGGGAAGCAGGTGCCCATAGTGTCTGCTGCTCACGAGGCAACCAGTGCCGGAGATACCGCCGTGAGCGATGCCGGGGGATCTAGCAGCGGGATTGCTGATGATGGGGCCCGTTTGGGTGATGATCTTTATCTGCCTACTATTAATTGGGATCCGAATGTGTAAGACAAGCGTTATCAGCCCACGTGGAAGATAGCAGAATCATCCAGGTTGATCTTCCCCCCAGTGGTACATCATTGGATCGAGCGTGCATATACCCCAGCTGAGTCAGCCTATGTTGAGGGGTTAAACAATGAAAATTTGATGACTGCCACAATGGTGGACTCCGTTAGTCAGCCCTGGAGATTAGGAGAAATCCAACGCCGGTGGATGCATGATAACAATGAGCTCCACCAGGCGCGAGTTGCTATTCAGGAGCTGAAGGATGAGAAATATCGCTTGGAAAGTCAACTCCAGGCTGCTGGTTTGAGGGAGAGCAGGTTTGTTTCTGAGAAAAACAAGGCAGAGGATGACTTGAAGCGTGTGACTACCAACCTTTCCGAGGAGATGATATTTTGGGCCCGTGACATAGCGGAAAAAGACCGAATCCTTGCCCATGCTAATAAGGTTCAAGAGGAGCTGGAGTGTAAAGCTGTTGCCGAGGCTCAAAAGGTGATATCTGAGCTATCTGCTAAGATGGAAAAGTTCCGAATTGACACTGATTTTTTGTCTCAGGTGCAAGAGCGGTACTAGGCTTTGACTGTTGAGGTAGAAGCGTCTAATGCCAAGGCCCGAGCCAAGCAAGTTGAGTTGGAGGAACGGGAGGATCAGCTTAGAAAGCTTCAGCAACAATGTGATTACCTTGTCTCCGAGAAAAATAAGCTTGTCCAGTCTTCCGCCACCCACCAGGCACGCCTTAAAGAGGCGGAAAGTGCATTGGAGCAATCAAACGCCGAGGTGGATAGCCTGACCAGCCAACTGGCGGGGTTACGTGGTGATAGGAATTGGTTAATAACCAATGTCCTGGTTGGGGCGTTTGAGTATCTACGCCAATCGGAATCTTTTACAGCTTTGTTGGATCGTCTTTCTGCCGCCGCTTATCAATCAGGTCATCATGATGGCGTTTACAAGGGCTATTTTGAATGTCAACAATCAGATAAGATTACTCCCGCATTCCACACAGAAAGAGGCAAACTGCAGGGAGATATGGCTGATGCTCTTGAAGCGGCGTGCAATGATCTGCTGCCCTCGTATGCTGACTTGATGGATAAAGTAACCGAAGATGGCGTGGACTCCTTACGCCTAATGTTGGTTCCAGCGGAGGAGTCTGGAGAGGAATGAGTGTTTTGCTTTATTTGTGTTGTACGCTATTCCTTAGATATTTTGTGTAAACACTGTTTTGCTTGGTTTACGTGCAAATATTTTATTTTCTGTCAGACATTTAATGCTAATGTCATGATGAATGATGCCGCCAGTTGCCTAAGTGTGGCGATTTGACGTGCAATGATGACTTTTTATTAATTTTGCAATCGTCATCACTTTCAAGTCTTTTAAACTTGTATAAATTGAGTCATTTTTCCAAATTTGGTAATTCAAAAAAATGAGCCGGAAGTGCTATAAACAGAAAATTTCTGAAGTTTTCCGACACTTGGATGGGGCTGATGGTTTGATTCATCTTCAAGTTCTGGTGACGGAGGGGATGATCAAAAGACGGGAAGTGAGCTCCAATGATGTCGTACCCCGGGTTAGTCGGTCTTGCAAGAGTGTCGTATATGAGGGTCCTTCAAAAGCTGATGCAAGTATGGTTTCTCTATCAGCTGACACTCTGATGGAAGCCTTTCCTCTTGATCGTGTTCAACGCTTTATACTGGTGTATGAACGACGCCGTAGTGGCCGTCGTTGTTCAAACCTGGTTGATGATCGGGAGGTGCTGGCTCTACCGATAGATGAGGATAATGTCGATGACTTGATCGTTGATCCTCTTCCGTTGGAATATTATGGTGTGGCATTGTACACCCCTGCAGAGGTGAGGGCAATGCTTTCCCAGAAGTAGATATTTAGAACATGTTCGTTTTTTGGTTCCCGTATGTTGGTATGTAGCAACAGGGACAAGTACTTGGTTTTTTGTAAGATAGTTGTATTTATTTATTACCAAAATACCTATCTTTTTTTGTAGTGGTTAATGTATCTATTACCAAGATACCCACTCTTAGGGCTGTATATTTTTTTATCCTTTGACTTATATACGAAAAATATTTCGTGTCCAGGATGCTTTTTTACCATTATGTGCAGTTTAAATGTGATGGTAATTGTTTGTACCGTAAAGTGCAGTATGAATGCAATGGTAAATGTGATTGTGCATGTAAGTAATGAGAGAGAGAACTTTTATTAACTCAATACTTAAAGAAAGAAAAGAGACATCGTTAAAGATGAATTACACTTGTTTGTAAAAGGAAAAACAATCTGACCCGCCGTTAGGGGCGGGGCTTTACATATAACATTTTTTCAATTGAGCCGCGTTCCAGCTACGTGGAACCGCGGTGCCATCTAGCCAGGATAGGTGGTAAGCCCCTTTGCCTAAGTCTTCTTTGATAACATAGGGGCCTTCCCAGTTGGGTCCCAGTTTGCCTGAGGGCTCCGCTCTACAGGCTTCATTATCGCGCATGACATACTCGCCTTCCTTGAAAGTATGCTGAGCCACGCGCTGGTTGTAGTACTTTTTCCAAAGTTTTCTTGTACTTTGCCTCACTGATGGCGGCTGCCTCGCGCCGCTCTTCGAGTAGGTCTAGGCCTCCCCTTAGGAGCTTGTCATTGTCATCATTGGTAGTGAGGCGCCCCAGCGATGGTAATCCAACCTCCGCGAGTATCATGGCCTCTGCGCCATAGGTCAGGCTGAAAGGAGTTTCGTTGTTACTTGTCTTAGGCATTGTTCGATGTGCCAAGAGGACATTTGGCAACTCTTCTACCCAAGAACTTCCGTCGTAGCCCAACCTTCTTTTAATTCTATCCAGCAAACTCCTATTCGCCCGCTCCACCTTGCCGTTTCCCTGTGGGTGTGCTACTGACGTAGAGATTTGTTGAATCTGCAACTCTGCGCACCAGTCTTGCAAGACCCTGTCGGTGAATTGCGTTCCATTATCACTCACCAAGTATAGCGGCAGTCTAAATCGGCACACTATGTGCTCCCATAGGAACTTTTTAGCGTTTTTAGCAGTTATTTTAGCCAAGGGCTTGGCTTCAACCCACTTGGTGAAATAGTCAATTGCCACGATTAGGTACTTTACTTCCCGGGGGCTAGCGGGAATGGCCCCACGATATCGACTGCCCATTTTTGAAAAGGCCAGGCCGCCGTGAAAGTAATTGAATTGTTCTTGGGGCGGAGTGTTTGAGGAGCAAACTTTTGGCAACTTCAGCATCTTCTGAGTTCATCTACCGCATCTTCATGCATTCCAGGCCAATAGTACCCGGCGTTGTGGATTTTGGCGACCACTGCTCGGGGTCCAGCGTGAATGCCACATATGCCAGCGTGTATTTCTTGGATTAGGTACTTTGCCTCTGCTGGGGATACACACCGCAGTAGTGGTCCTAAGTATGACCTCATGTACAGGACGCCTGTTGGGATTGAACCCTACCAAAGGAACAGATAATTAAAGCCAAAACTGGATCAGAGCAGTGGATCCAGAATAAGCAGATGTTATGTAAACAAATCTCTCCCCTTGAAAGTGGTTTCAACATCTGCTGACCTCCTATCTACTGATCGTACAAACTGCTGACCTACAAACTGCTGATCAAGTAAAAGACTGATGAAAGATTAAAGCTCTGCTGTTCAATCTACTGCCTTGAGTCAAGCTCTGCTGATCATGACAAGTACTGTTGGGTTCACATCAGTGGAAGGATGCAGCAGTAGTTTAGTTATCTTTATGTAATGAAATGTAATAGCAGTAGTTAGCATAGCAGAGGTTGTATAGATAAGGGGTTAGAGTTTGTTAGGAGGTTAGATGTCACTTTCATGGTGACGTCAGCTTAGATGCTTCAGTGGTTTGCTCCTGTTTGATTGTGAAAAGTTTGCTTCCATCTTAATTCTGCTGCACAATTCATTCATCTTCATCTTAATTCAAATGTAAACACAATCAAAACCAAACTCAGATCCTAACAACACCGGTGTTTACTTCGTATTGCAACGCCTTGGGTTGTATCTTTTGAGCTTCGCCTCGAGCGGGGGGTAATTCGCCCTTTGTAAGGAACTTTAGAATTGGGGTGTACCAACAGGGATCTTCCGCCGTGATGGCAGATACTTCCCTGGGTTCAGTGGAAGGCGTTTGTAATGTTTCTACCCTTACTTCTCTTTCCATACCCGAGGTAGCGAGTTTGCTCAGGGCGTCTGCTATTTGGTTTCTTCCTTGATGGACATGATTAAGCGTGACACTGTCAAAGGAAGCTATGAGCTCCTTGGTCTTAGCCAAATACTATGCCATTGATTCATCCTTGGCTTCATAAGTTTTGTTTACTTGGTTATTGACTAGAAGAGAGTCAACGTTTGCGTCGACTCTTGTTGCTCCCATAGATTGCGCCATTCTTAAGCCCGCGAGTAATGCCTCATATTCTGCCTCGTTATTGGAACATTCAAAGTCAAACCGCAAAGCGTACATCAGCCTTGTCTCATATGGGCTTATTAACATGAGACCTGCCCCGGACCACCCTTTTCCACTAGACGATCCGTCGGTGTACAACTTCCAGGTTGCCTGGCTGTGCTGGATTCTGGTATATCTTGGACCACGGGGTCCTGTATTACTTCTCCATCAGGAATCTCAGCCAAGAAATTGGCGATTACCTGCCCTTTGATTGATGTTCGCTTTCGATATTCAATATCTAGGGCTTCCAACTCAATTACCCATTTAGCCAATCTTCCGGAGATCTCTGGCTTGTGCAAAATTTGCTGTAGTAGGTAATTTGTTAAGACCTGTACGCGCTGCCCTTGAAAATATCTCCTGAGGCGCCGGGTAGTGTGGACCAATGCCAGTAAGTACCAATTTTTCAAGTGTTGGATACCGCGTTTCGGGTCCCGCCAGAACTCGGCTGATATAATATATGGGCGTTTGTTTTCCATCTCTTTCCACCATAAGTACCGCACTTACCGCATTACGAGCGGGCGCCAGGTACATTTTTAGTAGTTCTTCTGGTTATGGCGCTGTCAACATGGGCAGTTTTTCGATAAACCGCTTCATGTCTTGCAAAGCTTCTTCCGCTTCACTGGTCCACTTGAAGTTTTTCTTGTTAAGGAAATCTTTCAACGTCTTTATGAATGGCAAAGATCGTTCGACGTGTCTCGCTAAGAATCTGTTTAACGCCACTAGACGTTCGTTCAATGCTTGTGCCTCTTTTAAACTTCTGGGGGAGGGCATTCGTGTTATATCGGCTACTTTTTCCGGGTTAGCTTTAAAACCATCCCGGGTGACCACTACCCCCAAAAACTTACCTTCTTCTACCCCAAACGAACACTTTTTGGGGTTAAGTTTGATGTTATATTCTCTTAGCTTCTGGAAGGTCTCCTCGATGTCTTCGAGCATTTTCTTTTCCTCTCTGCTCTTGATCACCAAGTCGTCGACATATACTTTCAAGTTTATGTCGATTTGTTTTTCGAAAGCCTTGTCCATGAGCCGCTGATAAGTGGCTCCAGCGTTTCGTAGACCAAAAGGCATTTTGGTATAGTAGAAAATGCCCACATCGGTATGAAACGCCTTTTTTTCTTCGTCTTCTCTTGACATCTTGATCTGGTGGTAACCTTTATAGGCGTCTAAGAAACACTTATACCTGTAAGGGACCAGAGAGTCGACCTTGAAGTCCATCTCAGGCAGCGGATAAGCATCTTTGGGGCATGCCTTGTTCAAGTCTTTGAAGTCGATGCACATCCACCATGTGCCATCTAGTTTCTTAACCATTACAGGGTTTGATACCCATGTGTAATACTTCGTTTCTCTAAGAATTCCAGCTTCTACCAGCTTTTGTACTTCTTTGACTACCGCCGCTTTTCGATCAGGATCCATGCTACGCTTACCCTGTGCGACTGGTTTAATACCCGGGAGTGTTGCTAACTTGTGTTCTGCCTTATCCCGGGGTATCCCAGTCATGTCAGAGTGTTCAAAAGCAAAGATATCGACATTCCTTCTCAGCAACTGTTTTAGGTTGTTTTTAACCTCAGGGGAAAGACTATCCCCTATTGTCACTGTTTGCTCTGGATGGCGTGTGCTTAAAACCCACCTTTCCGGGCCGATGGCGCCAGTAGGTCCTTGAAAACATCTTTTGGTATCCAATATTTCTCCCAGCTTATCCCGGTATACCGTTGCAATCCCCCGCGGGGTGGGGAACTTCATGAAACCTCGTGCTGTGGAAACTACAGCGTCAAGTTTTCCCAGGGTAAACCTTCCAATGATAACATTGTGATAAGACTCAGCGCGTACGACGAGAAACGTGAGGAGTATGGTTCTTTCCCGGGGGGGGGGGGGGTTGTCCAAATGTGATTGGGAAAGTAATTTGGCCGATTAGATCAACCTTTTCACCGGTGAAACCTTTGATAGGGGCGTGTACTGACTCGAGCAATTTTCTGTCTTCTGGTTGCATTCTATTAAAACAGTGCTCATAGATGATGTCTTCAGAACTCCCGGTGTCTACCAGGATTCTTCTCATGTTATTGTCGCCTACCGCAGCAGATATGGTTAGGGGGTTGGTGGTGAGGTGCAAGGCCTCTACGCGTGGTTCAATTTTCATGGTTGCCAGCATCCAGGGTTCAAGCGTGGAGAAACTCCGTTTTGCTCCCTTTTCCTTATAGACGTACACCATATTTAGCTCCCGCTGTCTCTTGCCCACCCCTTTGTCAATTTCTTCTTTGGCGGGGGGTGGGCCCTGCTTTATGTCACGAACCAGGTGAGCCAATTTACCCGCCTTTACGAAATACTCGATCTGCTTCTTCAATTGAAAACAATCGTTAGTATCATGGTCGTTGCCCTTGTGGTATTCACAGTACTTGCTGGTGTCTTTATTGGGAGTGTCCTTCAACGGCTTGGGAGGATTAAATTTGAGGTTTTCGGAGGCCAGGATTTCTGCCAGTTTTTACTTAAATTGGGATAATCAGACCGTAACTTAAAGGAGGATTCGCTTCTCGAATGTGAACTCCGGGATCTATCATACCGCGAGTCTGATCTATCGTTCTTCTGGTACCTGTCATATAACAACCATCGAAATATTTTCGACACCCTAAAAATATATTAAAATGTCCCAATATGTCTTAGAATATAACCCGTATGCGAAAACCGAGCCCAAAATGCGTTAAAACATCAAAAAAATAAATAAAAACAAAAATAATTGGGCTGTCGCGGGCGCGACACCCCTAGCTAACATCGTCGCGGGCCGCGACGAACCTGGCCACCCGCCCTCCTCCAGACGCCGCCACGTGGCAACACGTGGCGAAGCTAGGCCCTACGCACCTAGGTCGCGGGCAACGAAGGCCCTGGCTGTGTGCTACGTGGGGCGCGACGAACCCAATAATCAGCCCTATAAATTGTTTTGCTCGGCCTTCAGTCGAATTCGTCCCAGATCTTTCTTTCTCTCTCAATTTTCACATTGTAGGCATTATACTCGGGTATAATATCCTCGTAAATAACGAAGTTCTGCTCCGTTGTAAGTATTATAACCCCTGGATACGTATTAGATACTCTGCCCGAGTGATCTAGGGTTCCGTAACGGCTGTCGTGGTTCTGCCCGACGTAGTCGTTGGAATGCCGTCTCGGGGAGGGTATTACTGATGTTAAAATGGGTTATTATACTAACACGTGTGCATATGTGTAAATTATAGATAATTCACAGGAAATCCTTACAGAAAACCTAAAACAGCAATGTGAGTAATCTCCTTTTTGTAAATTGTTTTTACAAAACCTCACACGATTAATTATATATTAAACAGTTATTGAGTATTTGTAAGGATACAATTATCGTCGGTATGTTGGGGTTTTGTATACAAAATTTGTTACTGCCTTGCGAGGAGTAACATTTCCACAAGTCAGGTTGACAGTACCGTGGGTGGTAATTGATATGACTTGTAAACAAATGTAATTGCGAGACCGCCCTCAATACTGTACAATGGTTTTTATTAAACTTGATTAAACTGGGATTCACTCACCAGTATTTCCCACTGACAAATTGTTTTTAAACGCGTTTCAGGTAACAAAATGTGAAAGCCAAATAGAAGCCAGCTGGACAGCACTGAAGGCTTGGAAAAGTGGCTATAAAGTTACCTAAAATAAATAGATGTTTTTATTAAATAAAATAGGGTTTATCCCTATGAAAATATGTGTACTTAAACTTTGGATTTTCCCATGTGTTTATTATTATAAAAGCGTGGTATTTTACTCTGATAAAATATTTCCTAACAGCGGTCCTGATGTAAACTCCGCTGCCAAATTGAATAAACACGCGATACCACCGAAACTAGCTCGCGGCCGCCCATTCCCGGGAAATAGGGATCGGGGGATGCGACAAAAGGTGGTATCAGAGCTAAGCCACTGATTCAGCCACTGATTCAGCCACAGAAGTGTTCTACTGACACCAAAATTCAATCTGTTAGGAAATAAATTACAGAACTACGTGCATAATTGTATTTTATTGTTGTGTGTTATTTGACTATTTGTTAGTTTACAGTATGAGCGACCAAGGACCATCTAACGCGTACCGTCAATTGTCTGCTTCACCTAGAAGCGATGGCGCCTCTTCTCAGCCTGCCATCTCTGGGTACTATGCTGATAATGAAGAAGGAATATTCGTGTTTAAAGCTCAGTCAGAAGAGCCATTCCCTCATAAAAAGAGAGGATGGTTCAGTAGGGGAGCACATGAGCGTAGGAAACGTATGAAAATGTTACAAGGCCAGAGAGCACTAGCAGCAGCCAAAAGAGAAACCGATGCCCATGACCAGGACATGATTAATAGGAGTTTAGCTAGTTTCCATATCTTAGCAACCACTGCAGCTGACCTTAACCTGGAACAAATGATAGCACCCCAACCACAACCTCCATTTCCCGACCAACCAATGGAGATAGAAAACCCTGAAAATCAAGTAGAAGTGCATGATTTTAACCCGAAGGAAATACCTAGGGTACCAACACCAAATCCCTTAGACCCAAATTATGACCCATGGTGGGACGACAATAGGGACTATGTGCAACGTTACCCGATACACGAAGACATGCCCATGCCGAATCTAGGAGCCTACCCAGGTTTGGACCCTCTAGATCCCTATTACGATAACGATGTATACATTAGGGAGATTTTAGAGAATCCTTACCCGTTTCAGGCAACTACACCTCCATACCAGGAACCCGCACCCCAGATTCCAAACCCAGTCCTAGAACCTGCACCCCCAATGAGTGCAGAAAACGTACAAGAACTTAGGACATTTGGTGAGGAAATTTTAGAGAGTAGTGAAAGGATGAGACATGTGGGAGAGGGACTCGTCTAGAAGTACGACAAGCGCAATATGGATTTCTGGATGAATCCATATCCATGAATGTGATGGTAGATATGGTAGTAATAATAATAATATAATAATAAATTATGTGTGTATGTGTAAAAAAAAACTACGGATGCCTACTACCATTAGTGTAATTTTATTTCAGTTGGTATTGTAATCTTAATTTCAGTACTGGTTTGTAGTAGATGCATATTATATAAAAATAGAGTAAAGTCGCAATGATCGACTCTTTTGACCAAAATGCGTGTCATGTGATTGGCTATATTAAATATTATTTTATGATATTAATATGTGGTAACTGTTTAAAATTCAGATGGACAACGAAGTGAACCAGGAAAACCAGAATGATAACAACCCGAATAACGATAATCTGGATAATGAGAATCCGAACAACAATAACAATGGAAACCAAGTGGACAATAGTGCTATCCAACACATAGTGGCACAAGGAATTATAGATGCAATGCCGTTTATTATTCAAACTGTTAAAGAAGCGAATAATAAAAGTAAACATAGCAGTAAGCGACCGACTGAAACGGAAAACAGCGTGAACAATGGACCTGTACTCCAAGCGCCCATTCCCAAAAGAAGAAGAACCATGCCTTATGGTTGTTCTTACAAAGAATTCTGGTCCTGTAAACCGATAGAATTCTCGGGCAATGAAGAACCCATTGCTGCTCTACGCTGGATAGAAAAGACTGAGGCAGTCTTAAAAATAAGCAAATGTGCTGAAGAGGACAAGATAATGTTTGCTTCCAATCTGTTTAAGAATTCAGCCTTAGAATGGTGGAACACTATCCTCCAGTCTAGAGGAAGTGATAGGGTTTATAATATGGAATGGGAGGAATTTAAAAACATGGTAGAAAGGAAATTCTGCCCTCCCAATGAAAAAGAACAAATAGCAAATAAGTTCCTAAACCTTAGGATGAATGGAGTGTATAGTAAGGAGTACACTAAGTTATTCTTTGAATATGCTAGAATAGTGCCAACCCTTGCATCACCTGAACCAGTATTAATCTCCCGTTACATCTGGGGATTAATTGGGGGAAATTAGGCATGTAGTCAAGGCAGCTAGACCTCAAACCAAAGTGGAAGCTGTAGAATTAGCAAATACCTTGACTGATGAATTAGTGCGTACACGAGAAGAAGACCAAAGAAGGAACCTAGCACAGAGACTTACCCAGGAATTTCGCTATGGTAATTCCAACCGTAGGAATGTAGGTTCTACCTCTGCACCCTACTGTAAGACTTGCAAGAGAAAGCATTCAGGAAAATGATCCACTCACTGCAATTTCTGTAAGTTACCAGGACACAGGGAAGAAGATTGCAGGAGGAAATCTAGTAATGGATTGTGCTTCAATCGTGGAGAAAAAGGTCACATCAAGCCAAATTGTCCAAAATTGGCTCCAGCCACGAACAACAAGAACACTAAAAATGCTAGAGCATTTGTTTTGACGGCAGATGAAGCCAAGATGATTCCGGACGTGATAGCCGGTACATTTTTAGTTAATGATGTTTTTGCTAAAGTATTATTTGACTCTGGTGCGAACCAAAGTTTTGTTAATACTTCGTTTTGCAAATTTCTTAATCAGTCATTAACTAAACTTCCACAAGAATGTCTAGTAGAGACAGCTAAGGGAGAAACTGTTAAGATTTCTGAAATCTTGTAGGGAGCAAGAATAGAAATTTTAAACCAAAAATTTATTGTAAACCTTTACCCAATGAATCTGGCAGGATTTGATGTTGTATTAGGAATGATTGGTTAATAACCAATAAAGCCAGTATTTTATGTGTTCAAAAGTCAATTCAAGTAAATTCACCAAGAGGTGAAAAGATCACAATTAAAGGAGATAAGCCATCTAGATCTACGAAATTCATCTCTATAATGAAAACTGCAAGCTATATAAGAAAAGGATCATTGGTGTATTTGATTTCTATAATCACTAACACTAAAGGAAAAGAACTAAAAGACATTCCAATAGTGTCTCTGTTTTCAGATATATTCCCAGAAGAATTACCAGGACTACCGCCAGATAGAGAAGTTGAATTCAAAATTCACCTGCTACCAGGAACGGCACCAATTGCCAAAGCACCTTACCGTTTGGCACCCGCAGAAATGCAGGAACTGAAGAAACAGTTAGACGAATTGTTAGAAAAAAGATTCATACAGCCAAGCTCATCGCCATGGGGAGCGCCAATTTTATTCGTTAAAAAGAAAGATGGATCAATGCGGATGTGCATTGATTACCGTGAACTGAACAAGGTCACGATTAAGAATCGGTATCCATTACCAAGAATCGATGATCTGTTCGATCAATTACAAGGAGGTCGATTTTTCTATAAAAACGATTTAAGGTCAGGATATCATCAATTAAAGGTACAGGAAGAGGACATTCCTAAGACCGTTTTTAGAACAATGTATGGCCATTATGAATTTACTGTCATGCCATTTGGTTTAACCAATGCCCCAGCTGCATTCATGGACATGATGAACCGAATATGTAAGCCATATTTGGATAAATTCATAATTATTTTTATAGATGATATTCTTATTTACTCTAAGAGTAAAGAAGAACATGCAAGGCATTTTCACGCACTTTTAAGTTTACTAAGAAAGGAAAAGCTTTATGCTAAGTTTTCAAAGTGCGAATTTTGGTTAAAACAGGTACAGTTTCTTGGACACTTAATCAATCATGAAGGAATTCATGTGGATCCCACAAAAATCGAGGCAATTACCAAATGGAAGACCACTGAGTCACCAACCGAGGTTAGAAGTTTCTTAGGATTGGCAGGTTATTATAGAAGATTTATTCAAGATTTTTCTAGAATAGCCATTCCCTTAACTAAGTTAACCTGTAAATCCATTAAGTTTGAATGGGGACCAAAACAAGAAGAAGCATTTAGAATTCTTAAGCAAAAATTAACCCACGCACCCATATTAGCGTTACCAGAAGGAATTGAAGACTTTGTAGTCTATTGTGACGCTTCTAAGTTAGGTTATGGAAGTGTGTTGATGCAATGCCAAAAGGTTATAACTTACGCATCTAGACAACTTAAGAATCATGAAGAGAATTATTCAACCCATGATTTAGAATTAGGAGCTATAATTTTTGCCCTTAAGATTTGGAGACACTACCTTTATGGTAGTAAGTTTACCATATTCACAGACCATAAGAGTTTAAGATACGTCTTCGGGCAAAAGGAACTGGATATGAGGCAAAGACGCTGGATGGAAATACTTAGTGATTATGATTGTAATATCCAGTACCATGCAGGAAAAGCCATTGTAGTGGCTAATGCTTTAAGCCGAAAGTATCACGAAAAGCCAAAAAGGGTACGTTCTCTTAAAGTAAATCTACAAGTAGATTTAAATGATCAAATTAGAAAAGCACAAGAATCAGTAATCAAGGATGATACTGAAAAATTAAAAGGAATGATTAAGAAAGAATTTTTGGTGGATAGGAATGAAAAAAGATATAACAACTTATGTTTCTAAGTGTTTAACCTGTTCACAAGTTAAAGCTGAACATCAGAAACCCTCAGGATTGCTGCAACAGTTAGAAATGCCCGTGTGGAAATGGAAATTGATAACAATGGATTTTGTTACCAAATTATCCAAAACAAGGAAAGGTAATGATACAATCTGGGTGATTGTAGACATGCTAACCAAGTCAGCTCATTTTCTACCAATGAAGGAACTTTTAGTATGGAACAATTAGCTAAGCTTTATGTAAATGAAATAGTTTCATTACATGGAATTCCTTTATCAATTGTTTCTGATAGGGATAGCCGTTTTACCTCTCATTTTGGACAAGTTTCAAAAAGGCCATGGGAACCAAGCTAAATCTAAGCACAGCTTATCATCCTCAAACGGATGGACAAAGTGAAAGGACAATCCAGACGATGGAAGACATGCTTAGAGCTTGTGTAATTGATTTCAGAGGTAATTGGGACAATCACTTACCATTAATAGAATTTTCTTATAATAACAGTTATCACACAAGTATCAATGCTGCACCATTCGAAGCACTTTATGGACGAAAGTGCCAAACCCCAGTCTGTTGGGCAGAAATTGGGGAAAAACAACTATCTGGACCTGAGATAGTACAGGAGACAACCGACAAGATCATTCAAGTCAAGGAACGACTGAAAGCAGCGCGTGATCGACAAAAGAGCTACGCTGATAACAGACGCAAGCCGTTAGAATTTCAGGTAGCTGACAAAGTATTATTGAAAGTCTCTCCTTGGAAAGGAGTGGTAAGATTCATCAAAAGGGGAAAGCTAAGTCACAGGTATGTTGGACCTTTTGAGATTATTAGAAGAATAGGACCTGTAGCCTATCAGCTACAACTGCCAGAGAAAATGGCAGGAATACATGATGTATTTCATGTATCTAATCTCAAGAAATGCTTAGCTGAAGAATCTCTTGTAGTGCCTCTTAAGGATATAGAGGTCAATGAACGACTCAAGTTTGTAGAAAGGCCCCTACAGATTGAAGACAGGAAAGTTAAGAACCTCAAGCATAAGAGATTAGTTCTGGTCAAAGTGAAGTGGGACTCCAAAAGAGGACCCGAGTACACATGGGAGTTTGAATCAGAAATGCAAAGGAAATATCCACACTTGTTCCAGTAGATCTCGAGGACGAGCTCTAAAACAAGGTGGGGAGGATATAACAACCCTCGAAATATTTTCGACACCCTAAAAATATATTAAAATGTCCCAATATGTCTTAGAATATAACCCGTATGTGAAAACCGAGCCCAAAATGCGTTAAAACATCAAAAAAATAATTAAAAACAAAAATAATTGGGCTGTCGCGGGGCGCAACGCCCCTAGCTAACATCGTCGCGGGCCGCGACGAACCTGGCCACCCGCCCTCCTCCGGAAGCCGCCACGTGGCAACACGTGGCGAAGCTAAACTGGTGACACAGCGAAGCTAGGCCCTACGCACCCAGGTCACGGGCCGCGAAGGCCCTGGCTGTGTGCTAAACAAGGCGCGACGAACCCAAGAATCAGCCCTATAAATTGTTTTGCTCGGCCTTCAGTCGAATTCGTCCCAGATCTTTCTTCCCCTCTAAATTTTCACATTGTAGGCATTATACTCGGGTATAATATCCCCACTAAATAACGAAGTTCTGCTCCGTTGTAAGTATTATAACCCCTGGATACGTATTAGATACTCTGCCCGATTGATCTAGGGTTCCGTAACGGTTGTCATGGTTCTGTCCGACGTAGTCGTTGGAATGCCGTCTCGGGGAGGGTATTACTAATGTTAAAATGGGTTATTATACTAACACGTGTGCATTTGTGTAAATTATAGATAATTCACAGGAAATCCTTACAGAAAACCTAAAACAGCAATGTGAGTAATCTCCTTTTTGTAAATTGTTTTTACAAAACCTCACACGATTAATTATATATTAAACAGTTATTGAGTATTTGTAAGGATACAATTATCGTCGGTATGTTGGGGTTTTGTATACAAAATTTGTTACTGCCTTGCGAGGAGTAACATTTTCACGAATCGGGTTGACAGTACCGTGGGTGGTAATTGATATGACTTGGAAACAAATGTAATTGCGAGACCGCCCTCAATATTGTACAATGGTTTTTATTAAACTGAGATTCACTCACCAGTATTTCCCACTAACAAAATGTTTTTAAACGCGTTTCAGGTAACAAAATGTGAAAGCCAAATAGAAGACAGCTGGACAGCACTGAAGGCTTGGAAAAGTGGCTATAAAGTTACCTAAAATAAATAGATGTTTTTATTAAATAAAATAGGGTTTATCCCTATGAAAATGTGTGTACTTACACTTGGGATTTTCCCATGTGTTTGTTATTATAAAAGCGTGGTATTTTACTCTGATAAAATATTTCCTAACTACGGTCCTGATGTAAACTCCGCTGCCAAATTGAATAAACACGCGATACCACCGAAACTGGCTCGCGGCCTCCCGTTCCCGGGAAATAGGGATCGGGGGTTGCGACATGTCTCCTCTACCCTTGCCCTTAGAGATCCACTGCTCTCTATCATCTTGATTTTTCTGGGGTTCCTTTTTCCTGTTAGCCGCGTGACTGGCTGCCACAGTTTTTTCTTGTGTAACATACACTTTGGCTATCCTCAAGATTTCCTCTATGGTGGAAGATACGCCATCCCTTCCATAGAGTGTCCTTAATAGCTCATCATCATTTACTCCTTGTAGGAAAGCGCCGTAGGCCAGATCGTTTGTGACACCTGGGATCGCCAGGATCTCTTTATTAAATCTGACGATGAAATTCTCTACCGTTTCATTGTCTCTCCGACGAATGTGGAGTAGTTCGTTTCGATCCTTTGTGTGTCTTCTCTGTTGACTGAATTACAACGTAAATTTGGCCTCTAAGTCTTCAAAGCTATCGATTTCTCTGATTGGTAGACTGTCTCACCAGACCCGTGCTGCCCCTACCAGCGTTTGGACGAACATTTTGCACCTAAGGGGCATGGGCCAGCAGGCTACTTCCCCGACACTTTTAAACATGTTAAGATGGTCATCAGGGTCACCTAGACCATCGTACTTACCCACTGTCTGAGGCATATTTGGTTTTTCCTTGATTGGGGCTTCAGCTATTCTCTTTGTGAACTTAGACTTGAAGGTAGCGTCCACAGGTTTATAAGGTCTGGTGAGATCGTCATCTTCAACGTTAATGGGTTGTACTGGAGGGATTGCTCCACCCTGGCCAATTCCTTGAGTGACAGGGGGTTGGGCCGAGGTAATATTTAATGTGGAACTGGGACCCCCGTTTGGAGAAAAACGAGGCCTTGATGTGTTTTCTCTGTCATAAACTGGTTCCGCCGTAGGCGGGGGTTGACTATAAGCCGGTAGTGACGTTGGGAAAGTCCACCAAGGTGGCATATAAGCCGCGTATGGTGACTGATGAGTATAGATTTGTGCTGTCATCTGTGGAGTATACGTTTGAGCATTATACGGGGGTAAATACCAGTATGGGGGTGCATAGTAATAACCTGGGAAGTAAGCTTGGTTCCCCGGCGTGACTGGGGCATTCATAATCCCTGGAGGCATGATGACCGGCTGGTGTGATGGCATGGACAACGCCGCCGTTAGTGCTACTGAGTATAATGGCGGCATGGCGTATGTAGCCGAGGGCTGATAGTATTGAGCCATGCTTATCTGCGGTGTAGTGATACCTGGGCTTGCGGATGTGATAACCGACATAGTGCTATGACGTATAGTCTGTGCACTCATGATTGGCGCGGTGGTGGAGACGCTGGTGCCTATTGTAGTTGGTGTCACTGACCGCAACAGGAGGTGTATGGAAAAGGGTCTGCTACTGTTGTACCAGAAGAAACAGCAGAGGTGCCTGCAAACCTTGGTGGTGGTGCTTCTGCTTCAAATTCCAAGTCCAGGGACCTGGTTACAGCATGTGAAGTCGGCATGGTAGTGATGGGATTCGTCTCCAGCAATGGGTTGCTAGTTATCATTGCCTGACTTGGTGTTACTGCCGTGTTCTGATCGCTTGCCATTGGGTTTACTCTTGCTGTTGTTACCAAAAGGTCCCACGGATGGCGCCAATGAAGAAACACTGACCTTATGGGTAAGCTCCGGCTAGGACTTCAACTCTTTGGCGATCCAAACAGCTGACTGCAAAACAGAACACCGTTAGGACTCGTTACAGGAATGGGGTTATTCATGTAACCACCCTCCGGCGTGAGAATAAGTCTCGGTTTGGGAGAAAGAAAATATGAATGTAGAGAGAGAGAGAGTAAACGAGAGTAAGATGGATCGTACCTTTGATGTTTACCTCTATTTATAGTTTACCATTAGAGTTTCCCCTAACTTAGGATAGCCTCCGACAAGTTAGGGATTTGCATGATATTCCCAAAAGTTTGGGGATTTAGTTACGTGGTTTATCCATGCAGAATGGAACATTCAAGAATAAACATGTGTAATTAATTATTTATAATAAAATAATAGGTAATGACAGGGTCGGGTTAGCCGATCCGGGTCATACCTCGTCAGTAACCAATACGTAACCAGGGGTTATAATAGTTACAACGAGGCAGAGCTTCGCTTTTTAGGGGTATAATATCCGAGCAATATTACACTATTACTTTGAGAGAGAAAAGAATTTTGAGCGACGAATAACTAAAACTTCGTTTCCCATTTGTAGGCCTGATTATGGTCGGCTCTCGCCCCGCGAGAGTTACTAGGACGGCCTTTGTGGCCCACGAGAAGGTTAGGTTAGGACTGATTGTGGTTTTATTTTCATCTTTTTTTATATTTTTGGCCGAAAATAATGTGATATACAGTTAA
This sequence comes from Helianthus tuberosus, assembly GCA_030545235.1. NCBI lineage: Eukaryota > Viridiplantae > Streptophyta > Magnoliopsida > Asterales > Asteraceae > Helianthus > Helianthus tuberosus. Next base: position 34,912,775 of record CM060357.1, on the reverse strand, counting down.
AAGACAAACTAACTTTCCAAAATGATAGTAAGCTTTATGATAGACCGCTATTTTAAAAAGGGTTAGCTTTTTTTTTTAAAGGTAAATTTTATAAAAAACGACCGGCCTGACTCAAAAAAGCAGGACCGCACCCCCCAAACTTACAACATGTACATAGGGAAATTACACCACTCTAACCAATCTAAATGTTTAAACTTAGATCTATTCTTAAACCAAAAGAAACTGTAAGATTTAACCAAACCAACAACCTCTAGCCAATCCCCTTTACCGTTATCGAATATCTTCTCATTCCTAGCCTTCCAAATGAACCAACAAGCCGAAAAGATAATACCACGAACAATCTCCTTAGCAAGAGCTCATCCACCCAAGTTCAAATAAAAGTCCATAAGATCTTTAAAACTGAACGCGAAGATAGGATGAGATTTGATCCACGAACTGATGCCGCTCCACACTCTCATGGAAACAATGCAGCCGGTAAAGATATGATCGACAGATTCCTGCGATTCATGACAAAACACACACTCATCCAAACCGGAGATGATGTTTCTACGAGCAAGAGCCAGTTTGGTTGGAATCCGATCAAGACCCGCTCTCCATGCAAAGATTTTACACTTAAACGGCAACCACTTACAGCCGTTAACCAGACACACCGGGACCGGATCCGGCTTCACCATGGACAACTCTTTGAAAGACTTTAACGAATACAGACCCGAGGTGTCAGCATCCCACCTCCATTTGTCTTTAGAGGCCGACAACTCCACCCCCGATAGCAAAGCAGCACTCTCAAATAATTCACTAACCTCCAAATCTGAAGACGGGCTTCTAATCCAACTCCACATCACCGAACCTCCTCCCCCCCCCCCCCGGGTTGCAGCCGCTGATTTACCAAACAATATTTGTGCTTCTCAATGGCAAAGAGGCTCGGCCATTTGTGCATAAGAGGGGTGTCTCCGAGCCATCGGTCGATCCAGAATCTAATGCAACCCCCATTTCCTACCACCCCAGAAATAAAATTAGAAAACTTTTTACCATTCAGCTTCAATTTAGCTTCCATCCTCACTATATTGAGCCACACCCCCGTCAGACCTTGCTTAGAAGGAATGCAAGACCACCTTCTTCTAGAACCATGAATTGCCAAAATAACCCTTCTCCAAAGGCTGAGATCCTCGATCTTAAACCGCCACACCCACTTAGCGAGAAGAGCTTCGTTGACAATTTTCAACCTACTAATACCGAGGCCGCCACAATTTTTCGGTTTCGATACCACCTCCCAAGCCACCCAATGAGTTTTTTTATGCCTTCCGACCCTCCCAAAAGAAAACTTCTCATCAATGATTCCAATTTCTCCAAGACTTTAGAAGGGGCTTTAAAAATAGAGAGGAAATAGATAGGGAGGCTCTCCAAAACCGATTTCACCAGAACAACCCTCCCCCCCCCCCCCCATCGAAAGAGTATGGGCTTTCCAAGACGCAAGACGATTTTTAAACAAAGACACAATAGGGTCCCAATTGGAAACCCGGTTCATATTGGCTCCAAGAGGAATACCCAAATAAGAAAAAGGAACATTACCTTTGATACAACCCAACACCTCCGCCATGCGAGAAATTTCCCCGCCTTCCACCCCCTCCCCCATAAGACTAGACTTGTGGATATTAATTTTGAGGCCCGAACAAGCGTAAAAGATTCTTAAGATTCTTGCCACCACCAAAATGTTGTCTTCCTCCCATTCTCCAATAATTAAAGCATCATCAGCATAAAGAAGGTGAGAAATGGATGGCCCCTCATTGGGCAGTTTGACTCCCTTAAATCTCCCGGTTTCACAAGCCCTAGAAATCAATCTGGAAAGAGCTTCCATCACGATTAAGAAGAGAAAGGGGGATAACGGATCACCTTGCCTCAAACCTTTTTGGCACTGAAACTCGAATGTGGGAGACCCATTGACCAGAACAGAAGATCTAGCAGAAGAGAGAATCCCTTTAACCCATTTACACCAATCCTGAGAGAAACCCATTTGAGACATAACTTCCACTAGAAAGCCCCAGTTGACGTTATCGTAAGCTTTCTCGAAATCAATCTTGAAAATGAAAGCTTTTTTCCCCGATTTTTTCAACCAAGACCAGATCTCACTTAACATTAACGGGCTATCCAGAATAAACCTTCCTTGAACAAAAGCTGATTGGGAATCCGAGATGACTTTGCCAATGAAGTTCTTCACGCGAGAAGCTAACACCTTTGAAATAACTTTGCTTATGATCTCAACTAGATTAATGGGCCTATAATCCTTCAGGCTTAAGGGGTCTTTCTTTTTGGGAATAAGGGTGATAAAGGACGTGTTGCATCTCTTGTCAATAGTACCCGATTCATGAAAAAAACACATAATCTCTTTCAAATCATCTTCAAAGAACCTCCAAAAGAACCTCAGAAATTTAAAATTAAAGCCGTCAGGACCAGGGGCTTTATCGGCTCCACATTCAAACACTGCCTCTTTAATCTCCTTCGAGGAGAATTGACCTGATAAAGCTAATGCATCCTCTTCGGATAGTTTATTCACCCCATAGAAACTTCCAACCGGCCTGGAGGTAACAGTCCCAGAAAAATGGTTTCTGAAGAACCTGAGAACTTTTTTTTTAATGAGCTCGGGCTTCGAAATCCACTGACCATCAACACTCAAACCCAGAATACCGTTGGTGCACTTTCTGTTATTGATCAATCTATGGAAGAAGGCAGAGTTTTCGTCCCCATCAATGGCCCACCTGCACCGGGACCTTTGTTTCAAGTCCATATTGTCATGACGGACCGACTCGCATATGTTCTTAAAACATTCAGCCTTTATCCAAACCTCCTCTTCAGACAGATCCCTGGTCTCACAAAACGAATCTATCATCTCCATTTCCTCTTTGTTTCTATTGAACTCTTCCTTTTCTTTAGAGACATGATCTCTCCTCCATTCCTTTATTTTATCTCTGATATACTTGAATTTATAGGTTAGAGTGACATCCGGACGGCACCCCACTTTCTCGTAAGACCCCCACCTCATTCTCCACAACACCCACAAAACCCTCTTTTTCAAACCACGAATTGAAAAACTTGAAAGGTTTAGCTCCAAAATTCTTACTATCCACAACTAACAGTAAAGGGCAGTGATCAGAGAACAGTCTAGGGAGAGCCCTTAGACAAGCGTTAGGCCACGCGTTAAAAAACTCTTTAGAGACAAAAACCCGATCAATCTTACTCAATTTGTTGGAATTAGGGGCAAGAAAGGTAAACCTGCGGTCCCTCATGAAGTACTCAACCAACTGAGCCGAATCAATAAAACCGTTGAAATCAAATGCACAAGAACTATTAAAGACCAAATTTTTCCTCTCTTCCGGGGTTCTAACAGCATTAAAATCACCCAATAAGACCCACTGACCGGTTCCCAAACCCATAACCTCTAATAAGGAATCCCAAACCAGCTTTTTGTCTGTGACCCGATGAGGGGCATACACGTTGATAATGTTCAGCGCCTGATTACTGCCCACCAAATGACCTTGAATAACAATATAATGTCTATGTTTAGACACACCCAGGGACCTAAAAACTGAAGGATCCCATAAGCAAATCAAACCCCCAGATATGCCCGAAGCCCCCACAAAGTCCATAGAAAAATCATTGCTACCCCAAAAATTATAAACCCGAGCCTGACTAACCTCTTCGAACTGGGTCTCCTGAATGACGATGAAGCTAACCTTGTTTTCCTGTCTCAATCTTTTTATCCACCCAACTTTGCACTCGGACCCCATACCTCTGATGTTTATAGATAGGAAATTCATAGTCTCTTGGATCAAACACCTTCTTCTGAGATTATTTCCGAAATCAGATCCTGATGCCGCCCAAGATCCACACCTACTTCGCAAGCCAATTCAATAGTATTCTCTGCTTCCTTTCTAATCAGCTCTTCTAAGGAAAAGGGATCACTCCCGAGATCCACCCCAGTATCGTTGCCATCCGCAAGGGTGTCATCCCGGGCCGAATTCAAAACACCATCAGGGGGAATGGCAGCCTCCTCCTGGGTTCAACATTCAAATCCAAAGGGTTTCCCATGTCGCCAAGTCTGGTATGATGATGAAGAGCCTCCTCAGTTACAGGTTCCACCGAATCCAGATTTCCAAGGGGATACGACAACTCCTCCACCGATCTCCTCCTTTTCTTAGTCTTGGGCTCCCCAGATATGATACCTGAGTTATCTTGGGCCTGAGCATTACCCCCATTTTTCTTTTTAAAACCCCTGGCCCTTTTAGATGATACACCAGACTTAGAAATAGTAGGCCCAACACCATCTTTAAAACCCAAAAAGTCATTTATACCAAATGCCTTGGCCCCACTGTCCCTAAGACTATTATTCACCAAAACGGGGCCCACTCCAACTCCCAAAACCGCCCCATCTTCATCATTCCTCTGAACCGGAGTCCCAATATTCGCCGCTTCCCAAGAGGGTCCCACCACCTTCTCATTATTAACGACATTAAGGTGAGAATCCCCATACCCAATCACCTCCTCTTGCATGGGAAAAACACCCGTTGCATTAGCAGGCGACTCTTCATCATCCTCCACCCCAAACGTCTTCTGAGCCTCTCCACCTTCCCCTAACTCGGAACTAGCCATGCCCACTACCGGAGAAAACATCAACGGAGAGTCGTCCGACGGGAAATCACACACCTCTCCTTCCAAACAATCGGGGACCCAAACATCTTGGTCTTCTTCCACCCAAACCCTAAAATACCTATCTTTCCACTTAAGAGACACAACTTCTCTGATTCTCTGAGCCTCACCGGCTAACACCCCAACCTTAAAAACAGAAAGATCACTATCCTGACCCAGAGATTTAGGAACATGTAGAACTTTACCGAATAATTCTCCGATCTGCATCAAAACTTCGGGCTCTAAAAGGTGAAGGGGTATGCCATGTAAACTGAGCCATGCCACCCTTTCCATTGGTAAAGACTGACCTCCCCAAGCTTCTAATTTAGAAAACCAAGGCCCCCATACTTGACTAGACTCCAAAAACTTGTTGGCCGCTTCCGCATCGGAGAAAGAGATAATCATGGTAAGGCCTCCCAAGTACTAAAAACTGACCACATCCACCTTGGCAATTCTGAAAAGTTTGTCGAGATCCACTAGGGTCTCCAAATCTGCCGTTCTACCAATGACCGCACAGCCCACCACCTCATTATAAGCAGATACGCGATCGGGAATAACCACCATCTTCTCCTTAGAAACCGAACCATCCCTTCCATAACCTCCCACCCCGGTAGTTCTAACATGATCAATCTGATCTTTAGCCTTGCCCAAAACATCACTATACGATCTCAGGTCTCTAAAATTAAAACCCTTTGAAGCAGTCTGATTGGGAGGAAACACGTTGGAGTTACAGTCTTTCTTCAGGCCAGAAGAACCAGAGTTCTCCATCGCAAACTTCGCCACATTAACTCTAAGTTTAGACGATCCCATCTTGATCCCCATTAACCTACCTTCCAACTCCTTCGGGTCCCTCACCCCCTTAAAAGAAACAAAACAGAATTTGTTACCTTTCTTGTCTCTCTTCCTCGCCACATAGACACCCGTCACCTCCCCAAAAACACTAAAAAAATCTCCAATTTCCAAAGAGCTAGAACGCTCCGGCAAGTTGGCGACGAAGAACTTCGTCAACCCTAAGGACGGTTCCCCCATAACAAGACCAAAAAGCAGAAACAGGAACAAGAACGAAAACCGGCTGCGAATGGGAGTTCCTAAGGACAAAATAGGAAGAAAGGTCAAAACTAGAAACCGGCGACCTCGCTTACTATGTTGACTTCACCCCTCCGTCGAGCCAACCGGCAGAAGAAAAAGGATAACGCAGAAAGCTCGCCCCATCGACGAATGGGAGTTTCCGAAGGACAAGATAGGGAGAAAGGTCAAGCCAATGATCGGCGACCTCGCTCACTATGTCGATCTTCTCTGCTCCGTCAAGCCATCGGCGGTCGGCAAAAGAGAGAGAAAGTTTATAACAAAAAAAGGGTTAGCTAAATACACTCTCTTTTTTACTGATTGTACTCTATTTCCTTTAATAATTACTTTAAAAGTTGCCAAATTAGCCCTCTTTAAAAACCTTTATATTTTAAAAAGGTTTCTTTTTAATTCTCATATACATAAATTATATGTAATTTTATTTTAATAATAAATAAAATTAGTCATTTCATTTCTTATATTGGACACGTCAAAAAAAAAATTTGTTAGTAAATATATCTTGTATCAACATATCGTGCCTAAACCCTTACAACAAAAATTATACATGTTCGATAAAAAATACAAAGCATCTTTTTGTGTGACTTTTGATGTCATACACGGTGATAACAACTCGCCTTTGATTGTAATATACGGTGATAAAAACTCGCCTATGATTATAATATACGGTGATAACAACTCGTCTATTATTGTAATATATGATTTGCCATAACAATTAATACTAAATTCAATCGGTGATTTGGTGATAATAGTTCGAACTGTAGTACAAAAGGAATCATATGAGTATATAAATAATAAGATTTAACGGTGATAACAATATTGGAATAAATTCAAACTGATAAAAAGATTCATAAATGATAACAGTCTTGGTGAAATTGAAATTGAAATTGAAATTGAAATTGAAATTAAAACAAAAATCATAAACATAAACAGTTAATATAAGTTTGAACGGTGCTAACCATTTTTGGTGAGAAATTAAAATTTACAAATATACATATATATATATATATATATATATATATATATATATATATAGGAGTAGGATCCGTTAGGAACCACCTTTTATTGCGAGAACCGCGAGAACCCAACAAAAAATACTTAAAAATAGCTAAAGAACACAAAAAAATTAATATTTTTTATAAAAAAATCGTTGGATTTCGTTACCAAAAAAAAAATTTTTTTGCTACTAAAAGTAGCGATTTTAATGTAAAAAATATAAAAAAAATTGTGTGTTTTTTTTATTTTTTTAGGTTTTTTAGGGGTTTAGTTTTTAGCATTTTAGCTTGGGGGGGGGGGGGGGGAGGGAGTTGTGTTTTTTTTTAGATTTTTTGGGGGGTTTAGTTTTTAGCATTTATCTTGAGGGGGTTAGGTTTTTTTTTTGGGGGGGGGGGGGTAAGGTTTCTTTAGGTATTTTTTGGTTGTGTTTCACATTGGTTCTCGCAATAAAGGTGGTTCTCGTATGAACCTTACCCTATATATACATATATATATATATATATATATAGGGCTCAGTTCAAATGAGAACCACCACGAGGTTGTGAGAACCGTGAAAACTGTTCTTTCTCGCGCGAGTTAGGCCAATTTTTTTTTTGCACAAATATAGATGAAAATATTACAAACACATTTGTAAAAAAAAGTAAAAAAAAAATTGTCGTGCGCTGGTGTAAATTTTTGTACGAAAATAAATATTTTTTTACACCTCATGTAAATTGTGGGTATGTGGCTTTTTTATTTTGCTGAAAACAAGTGTTTTTTTTTTATGACTTTTGAGAAAAAAAAATATTTCGGAGAAAACCTTTTTTGCCGATGACCTAGTTCTTACGGTTCTCACAACTCAAGTTGGTTATCATTTTAACTCATCCCCTATGTATATATTTTTAGAGTTTAATTACATAGTTTCCTGTGGTTTGCACAAAATAACATACTTTAGGTACTAATAATTTAAAATCAACTTCTTGGGTATTAACTTTTCATTTTGTAATGTTAACTTTTCATTTTGTAACGTTTGGGAGGTATTAACGTTAATTGTTTGTTTAAACTATTAGTACCTAAGTACGTTATTTTGTGCAAACCACAGGGACTAACATATGTGAGATATTAAAATTTTCAAAAAATAAAAAAAATCCCATACATAAAGAGTTTAATTATGATTTTTCATCAGTACTCAATTGGATAAATTTGGTTATAAACTATTAATAAGTTTCATCAATGATAAATTCTTTTAAACTTGAAGCAGATGTAAATAAAAAAAATAAAAAGTTTATTTGTATTTAGGAGATGAGGACAACCTTGCAAAGTTGAGCCAAAAGGGTGCACGACTCATGGTGGCAACCTTGCAAAGTTTAGCCAAAAGGGTGCACGGCGCATGGTGGCAACCTTTCTTTTTGCCGGTTCCTTCTGATGGAAGTTTCTTTTCTTGGGATGAGGACAACTGACATGACTGGAGTGTCGCCTGGTGTCGCTGTCTTTTCGGGGATGAACAGTCGCCTTTTCAGAACCGTCAGTCGCTTTTCAACCGCCTGTCAGACGCGTGTTGTCCACTTCCCCGAGATTCGAGGCGACGATTTATTTCTCTTCTGACGTGTCTTCTTTTCATTGGGCGTCCTTCTGTTTTCCTGACGGCCCACTACCCATCGCATTAAATGCGATAGGTATAAATAGTTGGCGGTTTATACTCTTCCTTCACTTTTCAAAATTCAAAGTCTTTTTCTCCTCTCATCTTCTCCGTATCTCGCCTTTCTTGTTCCTTAATATCTCCTTCCACTTCTCAAAATTATGTCTACCAGTGGCAATCCTTCGAGGAAAAGGAAACACAAGCCTCGTAATCCTCCTGGTCCGGATCGAGCGGAAATAAACTGGAAAGAAGAGGAATTCCAAAATCTTGTTAGAGATATGGGTTTTCGGCCGGAGTGGGGTGCCTAGTTTCCGACTCAGAATTCGACTGCATTGGATGCTCCTCCTGGGTATATAACGTTGTATGCTGCTTTCTTTCGTGAAGGTAACTTTCGTCTTCCCATGACGAAGTTCACCGGAGAAGTGCTGACCAACTATGGGCTTCATATTTCACAGATAAACGCTTTGGGGTTGCCCCAGATTACTCATTTTGAGTTTATATGCAGAGCCAACCGTATCGAACTGACTTTCGAGATATTTAACGTGTTTTATTTCGTGAGTTATAGTGGTGGTTTCTATTCTTTCAATTCTCGGCCAGGTGGAGTTAATCCTTGCAGTACAAACCCCCCAAAGAGTCTGCATGACTGGAAACAGAAATTCTTCTATATCCGTCGTGGAGTCGTTCCCATTGATATGCATTACCGTGAAGAAGGGGTTCCTCGTGTGAACGTGTCCATAGATTATGCTGAACAAGAGTGGTACAAGGTGTTGACCCGGAAGGTTACCTCTATCACCCAACTCGAAGAGATGGAGCTGGTGGGGGCTGGTATGAGCATGTTGTACCCTAAGGGTGTCCCTTTCTATGGCTATCAAGGGAAAGGTATTAGTGTTGTTAATTTGTGTTTGTGTTCTTCCTTAATTTCGTCATGCGCTAACTCATGTTGTTGTGTCTTACAGTAGGGTATAGTTTGCTGAATATCCTTGATCCTAAGGCCGCTGGTGCCATGGTTGAAGCAATATTACCTGAGGGAAAGCCTGTGTGGTTGGATCAGATACGGGACCGTTTCTTGCACCCTACCAGTGACAGCTTTCCTGCTTATGCCAATGCTATCCTAGGTGAAGATGACGGGGATGATCTTAACGATACTACTGACCCTACTCGAGAGGAAGTTGTCGTCCTTTCGAGTGGGGGTTCCGACGGATCACATGAAGGTCTAACTTTTCGTCCCACTCGTGCAGGTCCACCACAAGGGACTGTAACCGAGCCAGTGAATGAGCTTGCTGTTGATGATGATGTTGAAACTGCGGTTGATACTGCTGAACAATTGGAGACCAGGAAGAAGAAGAAGAAGAAGAAGAAGAAAAAGAAGGAAGATAAGTCTGAGGAAAGGAAGGCTGAGGAAACAGCGGTTAAGGCACCTCGTAAGCGTCCTTCTACTTCCTCTTTCCTGAGTTATGTTGATATTCACCAAATTACACATACTTTATTCCCCCATTTTATCCCCAATTTACTCATTTTTGGTCGTAAAACCGAGAATCGGATACTTAATCGGGTTTACTTTTTTTTACAGGCCTAAAACAGCGTGCCAAACAAGAAGTTGATGAAAACGATAATTTCCCGGGCGAAACGGCAGAGCTGGGAAGATTCTGTGAAGAAACTGACCTGGGTGAGGTGCACGGTCGTGCGTCTAGTGGCACCCCCGTGCGGATCCGACAACAGGGCTCATCCCGACATTGCACAGCCAGTGCGATCCAACGTGCAAGCCATCTCGGAGTCGCACCACCGTGCGACTCAAGGAACACCCGTGCAAATCCGACACCAAGCCCAGCCCGCCACTGCACTGCCGGTGCAGTTGGTCATGCCATTCTAATCTCGGAGATGCACGCTCGTGCAACAAATGGCACGACCGTGCCAATGCGAAGACCGGACAAGACTTGCTGATGTCACACGGTATGGTGAACAGGGCCATAAAGTGAACGATCGTGTACTTTAATCGCACGACTGTGCGATCTGAAAAAGTTATAAAAAATAGAAGACAACATTTTGTTCGACATTCTGGACTTTTGGGAGCTAATTAGGCGAATTCACAGGCTCCGGAGGCACTTGCTTTCACCCGGATTCAAGCCACTTTGTGCCGATTAGCTCCGTTACTATCCGGATACTCAATCTTGTGCTTGTTTATGGTTTGATTCTTCAATCCGTCCATGTTTTTGTTCATGTTTCAAGCATTTAGATTGATGATTATGTATTATTGTAAGCCTAAGGGTAAAAACACTAGTGTCCCTTGCTTAATAACAACCATTAGTATGTTAATTATGTTTGTAATGACACTTTGAAGCCTTTTATATGTTAATCTTTGATGATTAGCTTGCAACCTTGTTTATTGATGTTGAATTCTTGATTATAGTTAATTATCTTGGATGATTGGTATGTGGTTAGTTAAGATGTTTGCAAGAAGAAGCTTAATTAATCATGTATTAGTAGACTTTGAACTTGCTTAACTAATTTAACTTGTTTAAATTGTCTGCACCATGATACTAGAAATGGTTAGTGGTTTAATAAGGGATAATTATTGTTAATCAAGAAGGCTTTCCCTCACGGGAGGACCTTAACGGGTTAAATAGTGTTGTTATGAATTCTTGACATGAATTGTTAGCTTAGTAGTTTAGGCCAAAATGCTTGCTTGGTGAATTTATGTTCAAGATTTGTAAAATGAACTCGGTTGTGATTTAATCTAGCTTATGCTTGTCTTGGTGGTTGCATTGTGTTTAATCGGTGTCACTTTCCTTGATTAAGTGAGGTTAGAAAACTCCTAACGGATGACTAACTTATCTTTAGGGGATTTTCATAGACATTTGTCAATTTGGGCATTAAAGAACAATTTTAGGTGGTTAAAGTGTGTTTATCGTTTTAGCTTTCCAAATAATTGTCATGTTAGGATTCCCGAAAGGGATACTAATTGTCTTGAAAATGGAGAATTGACCAAGTGTTTTAAGTGACAAAACCGACTTAGTTCGCATGCTTTGGTTGTGCATTAAGCAAGGCTATATATTTATTTTCTTATTTGGAGTCTATTATGTTTTTATAAATATTTGTTTATGCTTATTTTAGCTTTTAGAAAATCACACACTTATCCTTCTACCGATAATTTATGGACAAAGGTTTAGTATTATTCCTCCGCCCACATCCTTGGATCGACACTTGGTTCTTACCAATACTTTACTACATATATGACGGGGTACACTTGCCCTTTCATGTGTGTTTTAATTTTGAAGTATAAATCATTTTTATAAATTTAAAACCAAATCGTGTGTACAATTCATTGTAAAAACATGTATATACGCGCACATGTCAAGTTTTTGGCCCCTTTGCCGGGGATGTGGTGAGCTTTAGGAACGACCCGAGTCATTATTTTATCGATGTACATATTTGTGAATATTTTCTGGATTATTTATTCGTTTATTTATTTGTCAATATTTCTTGTTTTTAATTTAATTTATTCGTTTTCAAGTTCATTTTTAAACACTTGTGAATTTTTGTTTCATTTATTTGTTCGAATTCAAACTAATTATTCATTTATTCTTTGAGTTTTCGGCTCTGAAAAATCATTTTTATACTAGCTGATTCGATTACTTTACTTTACTTATTTAGATTTTTATAAAATTCCGGGCCTGTTTTTGAATTTTTATAAAATTTTTCAGCCCTATTTACAGAAATTTTGTTTTAATTCAGCAAAAAAAATAAAAAATAATAAAAAAATAAAAAGCCTTATTATAATAATAAAATATTCATTGTGTCAACTTTTCGTTTGTAGGTTGATGTCCTCAACCCGCGCTCCTGACGCTGTTGAGCATTCAGACGAACCCGAGCATGATCTGGGTAGACGTCTTCGTGAGAGATCCCGCGCGGTTGCACTGCTACTCGCAGCAGGTGAGGACGAGCAGGTGGTACCCGCTTAAGCCGAGGGCTCAGGGGACGCGGGAAATATAATCATGGCGGACGACGAGCGACCACTGAATGAGTCGAATCAGCCCGGAGGAACAGGCCTGGAGCCGAGCATTATTCGACCTACTATAGATGCACCTACTTTTGAAATTAAATCTAGCATTATAAATATGGTGCAGAATTCGGTGCAGTTTGACGGACGCGAGCATGGGGATCCCGGAAGACATATCACTGCTTTTCTCGAAGTATGTTGGGCGTTCAAGATTAGGGATGTTTCTGAGGACGATGTTCGGTTGAGGTTGTTTCCATTCTCGCTGCGTGACAAAGCTAGAGCTTGGCTTATGTCACTTCCTGCAGGGTCCATTAGGAGCTGGAATGAGCTGGCGGAGTTATTCATGCAGAAATACTTTCCGCCTGAGAAAACAACCAAGTTACGGAACCGGATTGTGACTTTTCGCCAAGACGAGGGAGAGTCGTTGCACGTGGCCTGGGAGCGGTTTAAGGATTTGTTACTTGATGTTCCACATCATGGCTTCTCCAAAAGACAGTTGGTCTTGACGTTTTAACAAGGGCTTAATTACGACAAGCAGGAGAGGTTAGATGTGAATGCAGGAGGCGATCTAGGAACGAAGACGTCAAATGAAGCCTATGCTATCATCGAAAAGTCCGCGTTAAAGTCTAGCTCGCGTCGAGAAGGAGAGAGAGGTCGGACATCATCATCATCATCTCGCCCAGGAGTTCACGATGTGGACGACTACATAGCCATTACTGCACAAATCTCGGCTCTTTCGGCGAAGTTTGACAAGTCCCAGATAGCTGTGCAAGCTAGTTTAGTGTGTGACCAGTGCGGAGTGTCACACGAGCTTGGTGCATGCTTTCAGGGGGTTATGTATGAGGGCCAAGAAGAAGTGGATTTCGTGAGCAACCAGGTGTGGCCGCAGAACAACCCCTACAGCAATACATACAACCCGGGATGGAGGAATCACCCAAATTTTGGATGGCGAGTAAATGTGGGTAATCAGAACCCATTAGGATTTACCCAGCGGGCTCCAGCGCTGCAGCACGCTCACGGTCAGCAATTCCAGCCGTACAACCAATCTTACCAGCCACGTCCATACTCGTACCAGAATCAGGGCACCGGGAGTAGCTCCTAGCAGCAAGCCCCTCAGTCAAGTTCCAAGTTGGAGGATATGATGGCTCAACTTCTCACTAGCTCCACTAGTGCAAATCAGTTGGCTGAAAAAACGATATCAAAAAAGCGAAGATCGTTTTCTAGCCCACGAGGGAGAAATGAGAAGTTAAAAAGACTCGATTCAGAATATCGAGAACCAGGTTGGTCAGCTGGCGAAGATGATGTCTGAGAGACCCCCAGGTGGTCTTCCAGGCAACACAGAGCCAAATCCGCACGGGCATGTAAATGCTGTTATGACCAGGAGTGGCAAGACTACCGGACCCAACATATCAGACTCACCACCGATCACTGAAGCGGTCCCGACTGATACACCGGATGAGGTGCAAGCCAGGTGTGGCCCAGCAAGTACAACACAAGTTCAGGAGCCAGTCAAAGAGTACACTCCTCTTGTTCCATATCCGGGAAGGCTGAAGAAACAGAAAAATGAAGAACAATACGGTAAGTTCCTTGAATTGTTTAAACAACTGCACATAAACATACCGTTTGTTGAAGCCCTGGCCCAGATGCCAAAGTATGCGAAATTCTTAAGGGACATCCTCTCGAATAAGTAGAAGCTCGAGGATATATCCTGTGTGGTGATGAATGAAAGTTGTTCTGCCATTCTACAAAACTGTCTGTCCATGAAGATGGGAGATCCGGGCAGTTTCATGCTCCCTTGCTTGATTGGAAACATGTATGTTAGCCATGCATTGGCTGATTTGGGAGTTAGTATCAACCTTATGCCTTATAAGGTTTTTACTAAACTGGATCTGGGTGAGCCTTCACCCACTAGAATGAGCATTCGACTTGCAGACTGTTCAATCAAATATCTGCGTGGATTCGTTGAAAACATGCTTGTTAAAATCGATAAATTTGTTTTCCCCGTGGATTTTGTTATTCTTGACATGGATGAAGATTCAAAAGTTCCATTGATACTTGGATGCCCGTTCCTCAATACTGCGAGGACGATTGTTGATGTGGCAGCTGGCCAAATCACGCTCCGAGTAAATGACGAGCACGTGACATTTGATATTAAAAGATCAATGCAACATCCGCAAAGTCACGATGACATGCTTTATTATGTCGACATTGTCGACACGTGTGTGTGCTCTCATTTCCAAGGCACTATTGAAGAGATTGATTCAGACACACATCTGTTATGTGGGGACCTAATTGGCATTACGTAGGAGGGCCACGATTTCAAGCAGCCAGTCTATCAGATTAGTGATGATGGTTCCCAGAGTCCGGATCAGTTTATAGAAATTGGCCATGTAGATGATGAAAAAGCAAAACCTTCGGTTGAAGATCCACCGTCTTTGGAGTTAAAAGAACTCACACCACATCTCGAGTATGCATTTCTTGACGAGGAGTGTCGCTTGCCGGTCATCATTTCAGCATCATTGGTAAAAGAGGAGAAGAAACAGCTTCTCGAGGTTCTAAGACTTCATAAGAAAGCCATGGCGTGGAAGATTATGGATATCAAAGGCATCAATCCTTCTTTTTGTACTCATAAGATTCTGATGGAAGATGAGTACAATCCCTGTGCACAGCCTCAGAGGAGGTTGAATCCGAATATGCAAGACGTGGTGAAGAAAGAAGTGATTAAGTTGTTAGATGTTGGGTTGATTTATCCTATATCTGATTCTGTGTGGGTGAGTCCAGTGCAAGTAGGACCCAAGAAAGGTGGTATTACTGTAGTTTCAAATGATAGGAATGAACTTATTCCTACCCCTACCATCACTGGGTGGCGAGTTTGCATCGACTACCGCAAACTCAACGATGCTACTCGTAAGGATCACTTCTCGTTTCCATTCATCGACCAGATGTTGGAACGTCTGTCGGGGAAGTCGTATTACTGTTTTCTGGATGGGTTTTCTGGATACTTTCAAATTCCTATTGCTCCCGAGGATCAGGAGAAGACTACCTTTACCTGCCCCTTCGGCACATTCGCCTACCGGCGTATGCCTTTTGGGTTGTGTAATGCACTGGCTACCTTCCAAAGATGCATGGTTGCGATTTTTCATGACATCATCGAGGATTCTATGGAGGTATTCATGGATGACTTTTCGGTATTTGGAGATTCCTTTGATCATTGTTTGGAAAAATTGAAGAAAATGTTGAAGAGGTGCGAAGAAACGAATCTTGTCCTAAACTGAGAAAAGTGCCACTTCATGGTAAGAGAGGGCATAGTTCTGGGACATAAGATTTCACAAGCCGGTATGGAGGTCGATCCAGCTAAAGTTGACATAATTTCACGACTTCCACCTCCCACCTCTGTGAGAGCGATACGGAGCTTTCTTGGTCATGCAGGGTTTTACATGCGATTCATCAAGGCTTTTTCAAAAATCGCCAGGCCCATGACCCGTCTGTTGGAAAAAGACGATCCGTTTATCTTTGGAGATGATTGCTTGAAGGCTTTTGACCTTCTCAAACAAAAGTTGATTGAGGCCCCTATTTTGGTTGCGCCTGACTGGAGTCTGCCATTTGAAATTATGTGCGACGCGAGCGATTTCGCTATAGGGGACGTTCTGGGACAAAAGAAAGAAAATCACTTTCACCCGATCTATTATGCGAGCAAGACTCTTCACGACGCACGGGAGAACTATACCACGACAGAAAAAGAGCTCTTGGCGGTAGTTTTCGCATTTGAAAAATTTAGATCGTATTTGGTGCTTTCGAAAACAATTGTGTATACTGATCACGCAGCCATCAGATACCTATTCAGCAAACAGGACGCTAAACCGCGTCTCATCAGATGGATCTTATTGCTGCAGGTGTTTGATATCGAAATTCAGGACAAAAAGGGTGCGTTGAATGTAGCGGCTGACCATCTTTCTTGGTTGGTGCATGGAGACATCAAGGACACACGTTGGGATCCAATCAATGACAATTTCCCACACGAGTCGTTGATGAGCGTCGAGGTATGCGATGAGTCACCTTGGTTCGCCGACTTTGCGAACTATCTTGCTTGCGGGATTCTGATTAAAGGGTTGACTCACCAACAAAAGAGGAAATTCTTTGCGGACGTCAATCACTACATTTGGGACGACCCTTTCTTGTTTAGGGTTGGTGCTGATCAGGTGATTAGGAGATGATTTTCGGGAAAGGAGGCGACTGCCATTCTGCGCCACTATCACGAGGGACCTACCGGAGGTCACCATGGAGCCAATTTCACCGCTAAGAAGGTGCTTCATTCGGGGTTTTATTGGCCCACAATATTTCATGATGCACAGAATTGGGTCAGAGCGTGTGATGCCTGCCAGAGGGCAGCAAACATATCGGCACGCGACGAAATGCCGCAAAATTGGATACAAGTATGTGAAGTCTTTGATATCTGGGGGATAGACTTCATGGGACCATTTCCCCCCTCATGAGGAAACAAATATATCCTGGTTGCCGTTGATTATGTATCGAAGTGGACGGAGGCCAGGGTAGTCGTGAGATTTCTGAAGAGTTTGTTTGCCCGGTTTGGTGCACCAAAGGCTCTTATCAGTGACAGAGGGAGCCACTTTTGCAATACTCAGCTTGAGAGAGCTTTGTCCCGTTATGGTGTGCATCACCGTTTATCCACGCCCTATCATCCACAAACAAGCGGGCAAGTGGAGATCACGAACCGGGGGGTTGAAAAGAATCATTGAGCGGTCGGTGGGTGCAGACCGCAAGGATTGGTCAGACAAACTGGATGAAGCACTTTGGGCTTTCCGTACGGCGTACAAGACGCCTATTGGGACTACTCCCTTTAGGCTTGTTTAAGGAAAGGCGTGCCATTTACCTGTGTAGTTGGAGCACAAGGCGATGTGGGCTCTAAAAACTGCAAATTTGGACCTAAAACCGGAGGTGAAGCTCGGTTCCTTCAGATTCACGAATTAGAAGAGCTACGGAAACACGCCTATGAAAGCTCCGTGTTATACAAAGAGCGCACCAAGAGATTGCATGAAAAACGCTTGAAGGACCATAAACAATTCCAAGCGGGAGATCTTGTCCTACTTTACAACTCGAGGTTGCGTCTATTTCCAGGAAAGTTGCATTCGCGTTGGACGGGTCCGTACACGGTAAAGGAAGTATTTCCGTATGGGACTGTCGTGATTGAGAACGCGGACGGCGTAATTTTCAAGGTAAATGGTCATCGCTTAAAGCTCTATGTTGTCGGGCCGATTGAGTCGGCGGTGGAGGTTATCGAACTCCACACCCCGCATACATCATAAGTGTGGGGAGGAGAGTCTACGCTACTGACTCGAGGATAAAAAATGTAGGAAGAGCGTCTCGTGCGCTTTAGGGGTAAAATTGTCCAATTTTTTTTTGTTTTTGCCGCTTTTTCGTATTTTTGGTGTGTTTGGTAGTTTTCATAGAACCGTACAGTTTTTAATCATGCCGGACGAAGGATCTATGTTAGAAAATTGTTAAAACAGTTAGTGTAGTGCAAAAATGGTGGAAAATGGTCGGAACGGCTGCTGAAAATGGTTTCTGCAGCAAACAGGTTGTTATTCAGATATGGCACGACTGTGCCACCTGTCGCACGTCCGTGCCAGGATCAGCTTTTGTCGGTGACGCACGACCGTGCGACTGGCCAGGGGCAGTTTTGTCCTTGCACTATATAAAGCCCTTATCTGCACCCCATTCTCACATTCACGAAACTCTAACAGCACTCTCGTTCCTGGCCGACTTCTTTTCCAAAAATCCACCATTTTTTGCACGGTTTCTCAGATCCTTCAAGCGCGGTATGTATTTCTTCTTGTTTTTCGGTTTTAATCTTGTTCTAGGCTTAGATTTCCATATTTCTTCAAGGGTTTTTAGGGTTCCCTTCATAAACAAAATTGAAACCCTAACCCTTGTAAGATTCATGTGATTCGTGAACAACCAGTCGGTTTCCTAACCCCCGTTTGCCAGAAATTCGTTGATTTTCGAAAAAATTTTGTTGTTCTGATCTGGGGGTTAAAAATCTGCAGAAAACTGCGTCGCACAGTCGTTCCATGGGTCGCACGGTCATTCAGTTGCGGTTGTTCACGAAGTTTTATGTCATGTCAGAGTCGACCGGTCGTTCTAATTTGGCACGGTCCGTGAATTGCCGACAAATTCCGATCATGGTCACTGGTCTCGGAGACGCACGACCGTGCGTCCGGTCGCACGCCCGTGCGGTTTGCCCAGATCAGTTGGACAAAAGCTTCATAATTGTGTGATTAGGCTGTTTTGTTTAGAATTTTTCCTGCTCCTCTTATTCTAACAGTAATCCTCATGCAGATGGACCATCCTTTTTTTTCAATTCGATCCAAACATCGCGCGGGACAATCTTTGCATTGCAAAACTCAATGCGCTATGGCAAAGACGGAACCAATTCGGCATCCCTAGGATATTGGATTGGGATGTGATGACGGAGCTGAACCAACGCGACCGGCTTGAAAATATGTTAACACTTCCGTTCTCACGATTGGTCAACATTGACCGGCCAATTTATCTGGAGCTCACGTTGGAGTTCTTCGCTACATACTCTTATGAAAAGCCCAAAGCGAGCAGAGATCCAGACTTCCGCTATAAGAAACGAATAAATTTCAGGTTAGGCGGTCGTTGGCACAACTAGACCGTCAGAAGGTTACGTTACCCAACGCCTACGCCCTGGGTATTATGACTGACGAAGTGGTTGAAGGTCTAACTTTGGTTACTGAAGGTATGTATGTTGATATCCGTTCTTTGAAGGCCATGGGGATTATCGCGGAGATCGACCACGGAGATAGGTTGAAAGGGCTAGACAACGAGGTCTGGGACTCGTTGCCTCCAAAGCCGGCAGATGATGAGGATGAGGTTATGGAGGAGCAGCATGAGCAGCCGCCATACACACCACCACACTCACCACAGCAGGCACACTCCCCGCAGTACCAGCACTGGCCTCCCGGCATCCCTTCATATCCTGAGTTTTATGGTCAATTCCAGTAGATGCAGATTAACCAAGAGCAGTTGAGGGCTAACCAGGATGCGATGCGGGCGAACCAGGAGTTCATGCGCCAAGAGGTGCATGCTGGGTTTTCATACATATTTGGGGGTCTTCAGAACGCGTACCCCAACTACTTTGGCGAGCCCCCACAGTTCCCATTCGGGAACCAAGGCGATTATGGCGGGGCTGGCACATCCGGCACAGGAGGAGGTGCCGATGACGAGTAGTAGTGGGAGTTCTGAGCTGGTGGTTATGGTATTATGTTAGTAGTTTATTTTGGGTGTTCATTTTGGTTCTTATTGCAGACACCCGCGGTTATGTATTTTGTTTTTCAGACATTATGGTTTATTTGCTTCGTTTATGTATGGATATTTAGATCATGGTTTGTGTTGCCTGTTTTGTTTTTGTTGTGCCTTGTGACATCCATACAGATCTTGGAAGCACATCTTGGACCGGAACACACAACAGAATCGGTTTTGGAGCCTCGTTTCATATACAATCATCTTCAGGGGAGTGTTATTCTCCTTTTTCTCTATATTCTGGGTTTCGCATTGGGGACAATGCGAAGTTCAAGTGTGGGGAGGGGGTTTAACATTTTGACTTTGTTTGTCCTAAAAAATAAATAAATAAAAAATCAGTAAATTGTATATATTTTTAGTAAATAAACCGGTTAGTTGTTGTTTTAGAAAGCTTCAGATATGATAAAAACCCGACAAGCTAAATAAAATTTGAAAAAGATAACTAGAAAACGTGACAAACAAATAAAGATTTGCATGATAATTTTCACACTTTTACCCATTCCTTCCGTTATGTGAGCATATTTGAGCCTTAAATTTGTTATATGTTTGTTCATTTCGGAGTAGGAGTGAGCCGGATGTCACGTGTAGTTTAGAATTTGTCACTAGCATGCTTTTCAAGACCATAAACGTGTGAAATTGTGTAGAAATGATAGAGGCACCTAGAAAACCCCTTTGTTGTTAGCATTTTCCTTTGTGTTGTGTTTCCCTAAACCCTACATTACCCACTAGGATTAACCATGTTGAGCCTTTCCCGTGTTTTCCTTCGTTTACCCAACAAATTAACCCACTTAGCCAAATTTAGCCTTTTTTATTTTTAAACCTTTTGTGTTAACCCTCGGTTAAAATCATCGTTTAACTAGCGTTTCTTATAGTTAGCCGTTCATTGTACAAAGCCATTAGATTATATATATAAACACAGAAAATCAAAAAATAAAACACCCTAAAATAGGGTGAAGTCGACAAAATTCGAGCAATTTTAAGTGCTAAAATGATGAAATCTCGTTGATGAGCTCGATAGCACAAAAGTCGCCTTTTTAAGGCATTAGTATATGTAGTTTAGTTGTTTTTCGCTTGTTATACGTGATTACCGAGTTTTAACCATTTAGTCACTTTAAAATTCCCATTCCATACCCTTCACCCAAGCCTTTCGTTACAACCCGTAAAGACCTCTCGAGTTACACTTTTTCGCATGTTAGTTGGTGGAGATAAGATCTTGTGACAAGCTTATGATATTACACATTTCATTGTCGAGGCATTGAGTGTTTACACATACACATTTTATGTATGTGTTCCAAATATAACCGAGTGTCTGTGAACATTGTGAGGTGTGTGAAGATTAGCGTGCTAAGTCAATCGAAAGTAAAATCACGGCTTTTTGGTTATCTATACATATATTTGCATGTGCTTGTTTGGTTTGAATCAAGTGATGTTACGTTTTGAAAAACCGGCTAACCGTTTGTAGATGTATTAGTAGGTAGTTTGTAAATTCTTGTTCTCGTTAGAAATAATTTCTTATTGCATTTTAATTTTAGCTTGCTTGAGGACAAACAAGGTTCAAGTGTGGGGAGGTTTGATATTCACCAAATTACACATACTTTATTCCCCCATTTTATCCCCATTTTATGTATTTTTGGTCGTAAAATCGAGAATCGGATACTTAATCGGGTTTACTTTTGTTTACAGGCCTAAAACAGCGTGCCAAACAAGAAGATGATGAAAACGAGGATTTTCCGGGTGAAACGGCAGAGCTGCGAAGATTCTGTGAAGAAACTGACCTGGGCGACTTGCACAGTCGTGCGTCTGGTGGCACCCCCGTGCGGATCCGACAACAGGGCTCATCCCGACATTGCACAGCCAGTGCGATCCAACGTGCAAGCCATCTTGGAGTCGCACCACCGTGCGACTCAAGGAACACCCGTGCAATTCGGACACCAAGCCCAGCCCGCCACTGCACTGCCGGTGCAGTTGGTCATGCCATTCTAATCTCGGAGATGCACGCTCGTGCAACAAATGGCACGACCGTGCCAATGCGAAGACCGGACAAGACTTGCTGATGTCACACGGTATGGTGAACAGGGCCATAAAGTGAACGGTCGTGCACTTTAATCGCACGACTGTGCGATCTGAAAAAGTTATAAAAAACAGAAGACAGCATTTTGTTCGACATTCTGGACTTTTGGGAGCTCATTAGGCGAATTCACAGGCTCCGGAGGCACTTGCTTTCACCCGGATTCAAGCCACTTTGTGCCGATTAGCTCCATTACTATTCGGATACTAAATCTTGTGCTTGTTTATGGTTTGATTCTTCAATCCTTCCATGTTTTTGTTCATGTTTCAAGCATTTAGATTGATGATTATGTATTATTGTAAGCCTAAGGGTAAAAACACTAGTATCCCTTGCTTAATAATAACCATTATTATGTTAATTATGTTTGTAATGACACTTTGAAGCATTTTTTATGTTAATCTTTGATGATTAGCTTGCAACCTTGTTTATTGATGTTGAATTCTTGATTATAGTTAATTATCTTGGATGATTGGTATGTGGTTGGTTAAGATGTTTGCAAGAAGAAGCTTAATTAATCATGTATTAGTAGACTTTGAACTTGCTTAACTAATTTAACTTGTTTAAATTGTTTGCACCATGATACTAGAAATGGTTAGTGGTTTAATAAGGGATAATTATTGTTAATCAAGAAGGCTTTCCCTCACAGAATGTCACACCCCGATTTCCACGTGTCACCGGTGGGCCCGGTGGGGGAGTATCGTGACGTGGTTGGCAACATAATAGTCAAACAACACAATATTTAATATGCACAGCGGAAGCAAATTTAAAAGATATAATACAACCGAATTTAATTATTGTAATATCAAGTATCACAACGTTCGATTGTTTATCCACAGAACGGATCGAAATAAAATATGAGACAATAGTTCAACAGACTTCGTGCATCCTAAGCTTGCGAGACTCTTATTGATGCTAAGGAGACAATCCAGCCAATTTCGTTTAGTACCTGCATTCAGTCTTTTTGGGAAAATACGTCAGTTTACACTGGTAAATACAATCAACTGACTCATTTTGAAAAATGATTGAAAAATTGGTTTGGATGCACATGGCATAAACATTTTTATAACTTGGGAGAATTATTTAATATTATAATCTTGTGAACGAATTACATGTTACTTGTGCGTTCAGTAGCCCGGATCTTGTCCGGGTTAAAGATCAATAGACACACCACATTATTGAGTTATACACAGACAGGTGTACGCCTACACCTCGTGCTCAGGTCGTGGCCATCTCGTAAGATGATGCCAAGGATATCCGGGACATGGTCATTAACCCCCCAAAGGCTTTAAGTAACAAGACTGTTTAAACGAGCCGATCAAATTATTCAACTACCCACTTAATGGTGGAGATTTGATGCCCGATCAAGCGGTATACTATATACCGTCACCCAAGCCCGTATAGGGAAAATAAGTTAAAAGTATTTACCTGAGCAAGTATTAATCACAATAAGCAAAATGCACGTAGCTTTTACTGGTTCTCCTAATCTGGAATGAAGGTTTAATATAACCTATTAGAATCCCAACGGGTCTTTAATTAAGCTTAAGCTTAGACCGGCTAGTTTCAAAGATACGGTTCGTACGCACGATTAAGCGAAGGCCGGATAGAATGTGATTTAGACCCGACAAGTTTGAAGACTTGTTTAATATGGGTTTATTATTCACATTCTGGATTTTGAGATAAAACCGTTAAGGTTTGACCCGTTTCAGCTAATTTATGTAAACTTGTTACATAAACCGAACCGTACGCGTAATAAGCGTGACGGGTATTCATGAGAGCTATATACAGGTTTCCTAAGTCAATTATGTCTCAAATATGTTGTGACATCAGTAAGATGTCTTTCGTTATGCCCGAAACGTGTTTAAACACAAACTAGGCCCCGTAGGGGTAGTTTGGTCATTTAAAAGTTTATAAACGAGTTTAAGTAATAACCTGAGTTACAGGTCTGATTTAATCAGAAAATATACTCAATTTTCTAAGTTATATCAGTAGGTTAAAGCATATATGTGAAATTTATCATTTTTAACCAAGCTATGCCCCGTAGGGGTATTTTGGTAATTTCACATAAGCCGAAAAGCTCAAAACTGAAGTCTGAGTTTATCAACCTTAGCTTACTGTTAAAATGTTATAATTTGCCTCATATATCAGTAGGTATCAACCCGGGTATGTCCAATATACTTTTAATACATACTTTGCGCTAAAAACGCTTAATAAGGCGATTAAAGGCCATTTCCGGGTTCGATACTTAAATCTGATATTTTTATATTTCTAGAAGGCTTAAAATAATTTATTTATCATATGTGATCAGTAGAAAAAGGTTTGGAGTTGTCTAGATATGTAAAACTCATTTTATGGCTCGTAAGGGCAAAACCGACAATTACCGGATTAAGCCTACGACTACTAGTTATGCTCAGCCTAAAATTAATTAAAAATCTTTAAAAATCCCAAAATAATATATTACATCAGTGGGTATTAAGTTTGATACCAAAAAGTAGGCTTAATTAGGCTATACGCTAATTACGCCGTTTTATTAACATAAAGCTTTAAATTTGCGATAATGAGCATAACTCTTAATCTACAATTCAAACTGATGTCAAACTTTGCATACAAGTATATATATCAGTAATTTAGGTTTCTACTCTTTTACATTTCCAAAAATCACGTTTTATGGTAATAAGGGCATAACGGTCAACATATGAGCAATTCACGGAAACATGCATATTAATTGGATAACTAATGAACCAAGGTGTAATATCACAGAGGGTTGTACTAACATGTAACCTAATCCAATTAAAGCTCTGAGGCATTTCTAAAACATGCCTAAACGGGTCAGAACTGAAAGTCAAAGTGAAAGTCAAACTATGTGACTTTCGGTTCCGAACCGGGTCTAAACAGGAAATTGTCGGGTTGAACATGTTTAGACATGTCCTTGCACTTATTACTAAGTTATAATAATGATACAACAGGTTGCATATGATCTACAATGTTAATTATGCATAAATGGCATTTTAGACTTCCTGTTGACTTTTTAATTATAAGTTTGACCCGACTTTTGACCTGGTTAGAGTGGTAATCAGGGGGAACCCTTTTAAGGGTTTATTACCCACATAAATACCTACATATAACTACTTTTAATTCGAGATATGACTGAGCCATTAATACTTAATCTCGAAGTCAAACCGTAATTACGACGGTTTGACTTTTAGCTAAATAACTAAGCTAAAATTAATTAGAGAAGGTTAGGCAACTTACAAAGGTCCTAAGCTTGATTAGAGAACACTTGAGAGAAGGCTTTGAGTTCCAGAAGTGCTCCAAGAATGCAGATGAAGATGTGATTGCAAAGTTGCAACTCTTGGCACTTATATAGTGGATTAACTCACCACAATTGGTTGACAACAAGGTCTAGCACACACCACAACTGGTATACACATGTCCCTAGTGCCCTAGAACAGTTTAGGGGTCGCCCACCATGTTAAAAATTCGTTTAAAGATCGAAATTCCACGAATACAGGAGCCTGTCACGATTTTCTGGTTCTGGGCGCCTGACGCGGCCCGCCTCAAGTTCTGTTAATGTCCACGCGGGCCGCATGGACCTTCTGATCAGCCAAAAACGTTTTCTTGATGTTGCATCACACCCTTTGGCCCTTCCGAAAGGTCAATTGAGCTAGAAACTTGCAACTTGACCCCTTATAATATACCCACAAGGGCCTTAGGACTTATACCCACTTTGCCAAGTCCCCGGGTAACTTTATTGTTACCCGAAAAGTCCTAACTTTCAACGTTTACGCTTTAACCCTTCGCACACGAATTTGATCATAACTTTCTCATACGTTAACGAAACTTTACGATATTTAAACCGTGTATTCTAGTGAGCATAATTAATCGTTACAAAGCTACGGGTTTGTCAAAAGGTCACTCAGAGGTATAATTTAAACATGTTGACACATTTAGCCCATGTAGTTTGTAATTTCCCACTTTTTGCTTCGTATGATCCATGATTTATTCGTTTGAAGGTATGAGCATCTTGTAAGGTTAATATACAATATATTTATTCACTGTTGACACTTAGAATACGTATATTCACATACTTTCCATGTTTGTCAACTTTAGTCCTTCTATAATATTCTTTCACACGTTTTAAACATTTGACACGTGTCTACACATTATAGGACGTGAATTTTCGAGGTGTTACACGGAAGGACCTTAACGGGTTAAATGGTGTTGTTATGAATTCTTGACATGAATTGTTAGCTTAGTTAGTAGTTTAGGCCAAAATTGCTTGCTTGGTGAATTTATGTTCAAGATTTGTAAAATGAACTCGGTTGTGATTTAAACTAGCTTATGCTTGTCTCGGTGGTTGCATTGTGTTTAATCGCTGTCACTTTCCTTGATTAAGTGAGGTTAGAAAACTCCTAACGGATGACTAACTTATCTTTAGGGGATTTTCTTAGTCATTTGTCAATTTGGGCATTAAAGAACAATTTTAGGTGGTTAAAGTGTGTTTATCGTTTTAGCTTTCCAAAGAATTGTCATGTTAGGATTCCCGAAAGGGATACTAATTGTCTTGAAAATGGAGAATTGACCAAGTGTTTTAAGTGACAAAACCGACTTAGTTCGTATGCTTTGGTTGTGCATAAAGCAAGGCTATATATTTATTTTCTTATTTGGAGTCTATTATGTTTTTATAAATATTTGTTCATGCTTATTTTAGCTTTTTGAAAATCACACACTTATCCTTCTACCGATAATTTATCGACAAAGGTTTAGTGTTATTCCTCCGCCCACATCCTTGGATCGACACTTGGTTCTTACCGATACTTTACTACATATATGACGGGGTACACTTGCCCTTTCATGTGTGTTTTAATGTTGAAGTATAAATCATTTTTATAAATTTAAAACCAAATCGTGTGTACAATTCATTGTAAAAACATGTATATACGCGCACATGTCAAGTTTTTGGCCCCTTTGCCGGGGATGTGGTGAGCTTTAGGAACGACCCGAGTCATTATTTTATCGATGTACATATTTGTGAATATTTTCTGGATTATTTATTCGTTTATTTATTTGTCAATATTTCTTGTTTTTAATTTAATTTATTCGTTTTCAAGTTCATTTTTAAACACTTGTGAATTTTTATTTCATTTATTTGTTCGAATTCAAACTAATTATTCATTTATTCTTTGAGTTTTCGGCTTTGAAAAATCATTTTTATACTAGCCGATTCGATTACTTTACTTATTTTGATTTTTATAAAATTTCGGGCCCGTTTTTGAATTTTTATAAAATTTTTCAGCCCTATTTACAGAAATTCTGTTTTAATTCAGCAAAAAAAAAAGCTTTGGAAGATCTAGATGAAGATGGTGGGGATGATCTTGACGATACTACTGAACCCACTCGAGAGGAAGTTATCATCCTTTCGAGTGGGGGTTCCGACGGATCACATGAAGGTCTAACCTCTCGTCCCACTCGTGCAGGTCCACCACAAGGGACTGTAACTGAGCCAGTGAATGAGCCTGCTGCTGATGATGATGTTGAAACTGCGGTTGATACTGCTAAACAATTGGAGACCAGTAAGAAGAAGAAGAAGAAGAAGGAAGATAAGTCTGAGGAAAGGAAGGCTGTGGAAACAGCGGTTAAGGCACCTCGTAAGCGTCCTTCTACTTCCTCTTTCCTAAGTTATGTTGTCGTGTCTGACACGCTCTCTGGTTTAGACGCAGGAGATAAGCGTACTGAGCGTGATCCTAATGATGATGCCACGCTGACAGAAATAGTGAAAAGGAAAAAAGCTTTGGAAGATAAGAAGAAGGAACTTGAGGAACAGGCTGCTGATGCGCTTGCGGCGAAAAAATCTAAGCTTCAGAAGGAGACTCCTCCTGCACCTTCAGAGTCAGAGATTGACCTGGGTGTTTTTAGTGCGAAACATGGTAATCTTCTAGAGAAGATATTCGCAGCTTCTAGTTCCCGGGGTACAATGGTTTCCTTTTGTATGTTCTGTTTCTTTACCTTCTTTTCTCTCTTTTAACTATTGCGCCTGACTTGTAGCAGGTGCTAAATCAGGTAAGGGTGTTCAAAAGGTTGATATCTCCAAGATTACACCTCCTACCTCTCCACCTTCTAGAACCTTTGGTCTGTCTCCTCCACATCCTGACCCAATGGGCAAGGAGAAGGAGGATTAAGTGGAGCAGGTAGAGAATGTTGCGGAGAATGTTGCTGGGGTGGGTGGTGATGGTGGTGGTGGTGGTGGTGGTGGTGGTGGTGATGGTCGTGGTGAGGATGTTGACACTGAGGTGGAGTCAAGTGAGGCTACTCCTTGTCACACCATTTATACAAAACGTCCTCCGGTTTCTGGAGGTGGTGGCACATCAGGAGTTCGCCGGAGTCCCGAGTATGAACATGTTCAAGGTGGGTCCTGGGATACCCATAATCCCGCATGTGCTGATCTCCCCCACGCTCCTCGATGGAACCTGACTCAAGGGTCTCAGATGACTGATCTGAACAACTGCCGTGAGTTCTTTTCTTTATCCCTCCCCCTGCTGAAAGATTGTTTCAAAAGAAACGTAGTCGGATGGATCTCTTGGATGTTCACATCCATACTGGGGTTAATTTTTTTGCTACCTCCCAAGATATTGCACATGAATGGCAGTTGATGGGGGAGGATACGTTGGAATTTGAGGCTGCCAAGAAGGCGTTGGCTGAGGAGAGGGAAAAGTTTAATGCTGAGAAGAAGGGTTTGTCATGGAGGGTTGCGGACGCGGAAGACAAACTTGCTAAAGAGAAGCAGGTTAATGCTAACAAGCAAAAGGAATGGGAGGTTGCTTGTGAACGAACCAACCGGGAGATGCAGACCCAACGTGATACCATTGTTAGGTTATCAGGAGAGAAGACTAAGATAAGTGAAGAAGCTGAGCAGGAGCGTGCTGCTCATCAAAAGAGAGAAAGTGCATATCTCCAACGGATTGCCAAGTTGCAACAGCTTGTTACCGAAAAATCTGCGGAAGTCCGGGCTTCAGAGATTATAGCGGAGGAAGCTAATGCCGATAGCAAGTGGTTGCTTGCGCGTGGTGTTCTGCTGGTATGTTTTCTTTTGCTTCTCTTGTCTGTCTGTCTGGCTTTCTTTTTTGTTTTGTATATTCATTCTAGTTCTTTCAGATTGCTGATCATATCGTGAGGTCTGAGGAGTTGGCCACTTATACGTATGAGCTTGGTGAAGCCGCATATGATAATGGTTGTAAGGACGGTTATGCTGAAGGAAGGTCAGCTGCTGAGGCGAAGGAAGCACTGAAAAGCTTTGACTTATATAAAACTGACTGTGCTGCTCGTTATGCTGAGAAGCAGCAGGAGTTCGAGTTTCTCGAATTCGCCATTGTCAAGGCTGTTGGGAAATTATCTCGGAAACCTGACGGAGTCGCGTTGCTGAAGAAAGCTCTTGGTGATGAAGACCGTGAAGCTGGGGGTGCTGGTCCTAGTCATCAAGATTGAAGACTTCCGGCTTGCATGCCGTGTACTGACCCTATGGTCTTGTAATCACCTGAAAATTCTCTTTGAACAATTTACTTTATGCTTTGTAAACAATTTTCTTTTGGTTGTTATGTTTGCTGATATTTTGATACACTTGGAATATTTTATGCTAACTGTGGGTTTTCGGTGGATACTTGTTGTGAAGTTTGTTATCGTTACAATATGTACATGTACTTTGATTAGGTATCACGAATGAATGATGGCTGAGACAGGTTAGATTGTGTTAGTCATCCTAGCTTTGCACTGTATCTTGTTATGCTTGGAAAAACTTTACAACGTTTGTTCTGTCGTTAAGCGCATAGTCTGATTCGTGTATACGAAGTGATCGTTTTACAGGTTATTGTGTTGACCCTGCTGTGTTCAGCTTTGGGGGTCTTACAATGTTTGTTTTACCATGTTTACGATGCTTTCGTGTGTAGGTGGGCACGAAGTGGTATATGGCATGATAGGCTTTAGTTGTCTGTTCTTGACCCGGCTGTACACTTAGTTGTGACGAGCCTTGGAGGTCTACAACTTTTCCTATGTCTGAGCCATTGATGTTTTCGTGTATGCTCGAAGTAATATATGCAGTTGTAACAAAAATTCACATGAGATAAGATAGCCAACACTTCTTGGATTAAGGTCAACTGTGTTGGGCGCGCGGCCATTCATTACAAGTAAAAATAAAAACTACGGTCGTCTACATATAATATTTCCTCAGTTGCTAGGCATTCCAAGTCCTGAGGACTTCTTTGTTCTGGAGCGTGCGCAGCTTGTACGCTCCTTTCCGGAGGACTTCATCGATGATGTAAGGTCCTTCCCACTTGGGAGCCAGTTTGCCCGGTTTTTTAGCATTGGACGCTTCGTTGTCCCTCAGGACGTAGTCTCCGGGGTTGAATGTGCAAATTCTGACCTTGCTGTTGTAGTATTTTTCTAGTTTGGTCTTGTATTTTGCCTCGTTGATTGCTGCCATTTCTCTTCTTTCTTCTAGAAGGTCTAAATCCAACCTTCTTTCTTCCTCATTGTTAATCATATTCATGGAGAGCATCCTTGGAGATGGCAGGCCGATCTCTGCAGGTATTACAGCTTCAGACCCATAGACTAGGCTGAACGGTGTTTCACCGTTACTTGTCTTCGGCATAGTTCTATAGGCCCATAATATGCTGGGCAACTCGTCTACCCATCCTCTTCACTGCGTCCCAAGCCTCGCCTTAATACCGTCCATAATACTTTTGTTTACTGCTTCGACCTGACCGTTTCCTTGTGGGTGTGCCACTGAGGAAAAGGTGTGTTCTATGTTCAGTTCCTTGAACCAGTCTTGAAGATCTTCAGCAGCGAAATTTGTTCCGTTATCGATTATGATTATCAGAGGTAGCCGGAAACGACAAATTATGTGTTCCCAGATGAACCTTCGCACCACAGTAGATGTGGTTGATGCTAGCGCCTTCGCTTCTACCCATTTTGTGAAGTAGTCTACTGCGACTATGATGAACTTCACTTCTCCTGGGGCTTCTGGAAAAGGACCAACCATATCTATACCCCATTGCTGGAACGGCCAAGCCGTTGTTACGGGGACCAGCTCGTTCTTTGGGCGCATTGTTTTCTGGGCATGTCTCTGACAACCACTGTATTTTCTCAGGACCTTGACTGCATCCAGGTGCATCCCTGGCCAGTAATAACCCGCGTTCATTACTTTCGCTACCACCATTCTTGGACCGACATGAATGCCGCAGATGCCCTCATGTACTTCGCGGATCAAGTAATTTGCGTCTTCTGGATCTACACATCTTAGCAACGGTCCGAGGTACGATTTCCTGTACAAAATGCCATCAGACATTTGGTAATGTTTGAACTTGTACTGTATCTTTCTTGCTTCAGCTTTGCTTTCGGGTAGTATTCCAGACTGGAGATACATGATAATCGGAGTCATCCAGGACGTTGCTCCCAGTTGGATGACGCTCACTTGCCTTAACGGTACTGATGGATTGCTTAAAACTTCAATGCGCACGTCCTTGGCCAGATGCTGGAAGCTGGTGGATGTGAGTTTGCTCAGTGCATCTGCTGGTTTGTTCTCACTCCTGTTAATGTGGTGCACCTTGTAGGAATTGACGTTTTGTAGCAAGGTTTTTGCTTGGTCTAGGTACAGCGCCATCACATCTCCTTTGGCATCATATTGGCCATTGATCTGTCCTGCTACGAGCATGGAGTCTACAAGCGCTTCTATATGTTTGACTCCTATCTTGATTGCTAACCGCAAACCAGCAAGAAAAGCTTTATATTCGGCTACATTGTTGTGCTCTTGAAGTCTAACCGGATGGCGTATGTGAATTCATGTTTTTCTGGACTTACCAATCAAAGTCCTGCGACTGCGCCATCTTCATTAGATGCACCATCTGTATATAGTAGCCATGGTTCTTCTGAATGTTGCTTTTCAGCTCTTTCCATTGCCTTGCATTCTCTGTCCTTGTCATCTGGCACCTCTGTCAGGAAATCTGCCAATACCTGACCCTTGATAGCTTGCCTTGGTCTAAAAACCACGTTGTGGCCTCCAAGTTCTATAGCCCACTTTGCTGATCTTCTGGATATCTCGGGTCTTGCGAGGATGTTGCCGATGATGTAATTCGTCAGGACGTGAATGACATGGTTAGCAAAGTACCTGCGCAATCGTCTGGAGGCGTGCATTAATGCGAGGACCAGTTTTTCCATTATGGCATATCTTGTTTCTGGGTCATTTAAGGTTCAAGACACGTAATATACTGGCGTTTGCACGCCTTGCCGATCGACGAGTAGAACTGCTCCTACTGCTTTTTCTGATGCTGATAGATACATGACCAGCGGTTGGCCTTTCATTGGTGAAGTCAGCGTTGGTAATCGTATGAGGCAGTCTTTCATTTCCCGGAATGCGTGCTCAGCTTCCGGCGTCCATTGGAACTGGTTTTTCTTCACACAGTTGCAGAGTGTTTTGATAAATTGAAAAGATTTTGCTGCGTGATTGGCGAAACGGTTGAGGGCTGCTAACCGTCCGGCCAGCTTCTGCATTTCCTTTATCGATGATGGTGAAGGCATCCGTTCTATCGCTTGAACTTTTTCCGGATTGACCCTGAACCCATCCTTCGTGACGATGAAGCCTAAGAACTTCCCTTCTTCCATTCCGAAGGAATATTTCGCTGGGTTTAGTTAATTGTTCACTCCACGCAACGTATCGAACGTTTTTTAGATGTTTACCAACATCATACTCTCTTCCTTGCTCATGATGACCAGATTATCCATGTATACCTCGATGTATTTACCGATTGTGTCGCTGAATGTTTCGTTCATTAATCTCTGATAAGTTGCACCTGCATTCTTTAGTCCAAAGGGCATTTTTGTATAGCAATACAACCCTGTTGGTGTGCAGAATGCAGTCTTGTCTTCATCCTGGATGGCCATCTGCACCTGGTGGTATCCTTTATAACAATCAAGGAAGCATTTCCACCTGAACGACGCTAATGAATCAATTTTCTCGTCAATTTCTGGTAAAGCATAACAGTCGCGCGGGCATACTTTGTTTAGATCTTTATAATCCATGCCAATGAATCGATCTTCTATGCTTTCATGATCTTTCCTCCATATATTTAAGCAATCAACATGATCTCTAGTGTGCCTGCGTTGTTGGGAGAAGTGCGCGAGGAACTTGTCTCGAAAATCGATCCAGGATTTAATTCTTCCTGCTGGCAGACTGTCAAACCAGACGCGCGTTGCGCCGACAAAGGTTTGTGCGAAAAGATGACACCAAGTTGGTAATGTCCAACCACCTGTTAACCCTGCGCCGTTGAAGACTTGGAGGTGGTCATCAGGATCTGTTAAGCCAATGTATTTGCCCACATTATGTGGCAGTTTTGTCTTATCGATATCGGCTGTTGCGATCTCTCTGATGAACTTAGACTTTTCAGCTATGCCTTCTGGGCGATAGCTCAACGAGTAATCATGTTCTGCATTTGGATTATACATTGCGCGCTTATGGGGTTTATACGCCTCGTGTTCTGATGGTAATCTACTAAATACCGTGCTTTCTCTCTTGTACGTTGTGTCATTTTATTCATTGTAGCTATCCCATTCATTGTTTATGTTGCGCGGGCCTAAACGACTGTGCACTGCCTTTTTCTGCTGGTGGTGTGTTGCACATAATTGCTTTCGGTCTCACCATACGTGTCACGTGTGTCGTTCACACTTTGCCTTCTGATGTTGGGTGTTTTTTCAGGTTGTTGGTTCCGCACGTGCATCTGTTGAGGAATATGAGTGATTGGTGCTCTTTGTGGTGGAGTAACAAAAGTGGACTGATTTGCTTGCGCTTGGAGCAAAGCTTGCTGTGCGCTTAACTGCGCATAGACAAGGTTCAGAGATGTTGTCTGCTTAGCGTACCAGGAGGCCATAGTTTCTCCTTCAGGTAGCCCTAAGAGTGCTGAAAAGTTTTGTATATTTGTTGTTTAGTATCCATTTTTCGGCTTATGCGCGAGGTGTGGATTTGCTCGTTTTTGCCGGTCTGATTTCATCAGTTGCGAGGACCTCCTTGCTTGCATAAATTATTGTTATCCCAATCTCTGTTAGGGACCCAACAGCTGAATGTGGCCCTGAAAAAATCATACTAAAATCTCCTTGGGACTCCCTTCCCAAAAGGATATCATGTCTTGAATTTGCTGGTAACACCATGAATGTGACTTCTTCTGTTCTTGAGTTCTTTCCATCCGAGAGCAGCACCGGGAACGATATCTGGCCAAGAGGGAAAACGGCTTCGTTGTAGAAACCAGTTAGTGGGTAATCCACTGGTTCTAAGCGCGCTATATCCTCCTGGTCCAATTAATTAAAGCATTGTTCGTAGATGATATCTGCGGTGCTCCCTAGATCAATGAAAATGTAGTCAGTCTGGTAATGACCGACCACGCTAGAAATAACTATAGGTCTTCGCTCTATTGGGCCCCCTCGCACCACAGGAAAACAACTTGTTTTTCGCGCCAAGAATCATCTTGGGCGCGCTTGTTATAGTTCTTTCGCGCTCTTCGTGGACCCCCTTGGATCATGTGAGTTTCTAACTTTCGAGGCTTGTTGTTTTCTGGGCCTTCTTCCCTTCTTTGAATTTGGCGATTATCACGCTTTCCTCCTTTAACCAGATGGGTGAGCTTTCCATCTTTCATTGCTCTTTCTATCTCCTACTTTAGGCTAAAACAGTCGCCAGTCAAGTGACCTGTGTCTTTGTGGAACTCGCAGAAAAGATTTGGGTCTTGGCCCCTTTTGTTTCGCATCTATAAAGGAGGTTTGAACCGGTGGTTCTCAGTTGATAGGACCTTGGAAGGGGTCTTTGTCAGGGGTGTCCACTGCTTTTCCCTGTTTTCTCTCTTAACCTCTTTGCGATGACTGATCTGATTGATCGTAGCACGCGCATCTTCTCTTATCGGACTTCTTTCTCTGTAGCCAGATGTCTTCCATGACTGGTCTTTGCCTTTCTTGTTGCGTCGATCATGTTGGTTGTGATTGTATTGACGGCTGTCATCACCGGTCAATTGTTTATCTGTTCGCGCGATTGTCTTTGCTGCTTCGATGAAGGTGTCCCAATCTTTGGGACCTCCATCTCTTCCTTTCAACCGTTTGATCAGGTCATCACACTTTACTGCCCTCATGAAGTGTGCGCGCATCATCTTCTCGCCTACATCTCTGATTTCCAGACATTCTTTGTTATATTTGGTAATGAAAGCTTCTATGCTTTCATGATCTTTCCTCCATATATTTAAGCAATCAGCTAGATTTCTAGTGTGCCTGCGTTGTTGGGAGAAGTGTGCGAGGAACTTGTCTCGAAAATAGATCTAGGATTTAATTCTTCCTGTTGGCAGACTGTCAAACCAGACGCGCGCCGTGCCGACAAAGGTTTATGCGAAAAGATGACACCAATTTGGTAATGTCCAACCAACTGTAAACCCTGCGCCATTGAAGACTTGGAGGTGGTCGTCAGGATCTGTTAAGCCATTGTATTTGCCCACATTGTGTCGCAGTTTTGTCTTATCGATATCGGCTGTTGCGATTTCTCTGATGAACTTAGACTTTTCAGCTATGCCTTCTGGGCGATATCTCAACGAGTAATCATGTTTGCATTTGGATTATACCCCGCGCGCTTGTGGGGTTTATACGCCTCGTGTTCTGGTGGTAATTTGCTAAATACCGTGCTTTCTCTCTTGTATGTTGTGTCATCTTCTTCATTGTAGCTATCCTATTCATTGTTTATGTTGCGCGGGCCTAAACGACTGTGCACTGCCTTTTTCTGCTGGTGGGTGTGTTGCACATAATTGCTTTCGGTCTCACCATACGTGTCACGTGTGTCATTCACACTTTGCCTTCTAATGTTTGGGAGTTTTTTCAGGTTGTTGGTTCCACGCGTGCATCTGTTGAGGAATATGAGCGCTTGGTGCTCTTTGTGGTGGAGTAACAAAAGCGGACTGATTTGCATGCGCTTGGAGCAAAGCTTGCTGTGCACTTAACTGCGCATAGATAAGGTTCAGAGATGCTGTCTGCTTGGCGTACCAGGAGGCCAGAGTTTCTCCTTCAGGTAGCCCTAAGAGTGCTGAAAAGTTCTGGATATTTGTTGTTCAGTATCCATTTTTCGGCTTCTGTACGCGGTGTGGATTTGCTCGTTTTTGCCGGTCTGATTTCATTAGTTGCGAGGACCTCCTTGCTTGCGTAAATTATTTCTATCCCCGTCTCTGTTCGGAATCCAACAGCTGAATGTGGCCCTGAACAAATTATACTAAAATCTCCTTGGGACTCCCTTCCCAAAAGGATATCATGTCTTGAATTTGCTGGTAACACCATGAATGTGACTTCTTCTGTTCTTGAGTTCTTTCCATCCGAGAGCAGCATCGGGAACGATATCTGGCCAAGAGGGAAAACGGCTTCGTTGCAGAAACCAGTTAGTGGGTAATCCACTGGTTCTAAGTGTGCTTTATCCTCCTAGTCCAATTGATTAAAGAATTGTTCGTAGATGATATCTGCGGTGCTCCCTAGATCAATGAAAATGTAGTCAGTCTGGTAATGACCGACCACGCTAGAAATGACTATAGGTCTTCGCTCTCTTGGGCCCCCTCGCACCACAGGGAAAACAACTTGTTTTTCGCGACAAGAATCGTCTTGGGCGCGCTTGTTATAGTTCTTTCGCGATCTTCGTGGACCCCCTTGAATCATGTGAGTTTCTAACTTTTGAAGCTTTTTGTTGTCTGGGCCTTCTTCCCTTCTTTGAATTTGGAGATTATCATGCTTTCCCCCTTTAACCAGATGGGTGAGCTTTCCATCTTTCAAAGCTCTTTCTATCTCCTGCTTTAGGCTAAAACAGTCGTCAGTCAAGTGACCTGTGTCTTTATGGAACTCGCAGAAAAGATTTGGGTCTTGGCCCCTTTTGTTTCGCATCTGTAAAGGAGGTTTGAACTGGTGGTTCTCGGTTGGCAGGACCTCAGAAGGGGTCTTTGTCAGGGGTGTCCACTGCTTCTGTACGCGGTGTGGATTTGCTCGTTTTTACCGGTCTGATTTCATTAGTTGCGAGGACCTCCTTGCTTGCGTAAATTATTGCTATCCCCGTCTGTGTTGGGAATCCAACAGCTGAATGTGGCCCTGAACAAATCATACTAAAATCTCCTTGGGGCTCCCTTCCCAAAAGGATATCATGTCTTGAATTTGCTGGTAACACCATGAATGTGACTTCTTCTGTTCTTGAGTTCTTTCCATCCGAGAGCAGCAACGGGAACGATATCTGTCCAAGAGGGAAAACGGCTTCGTCGCAGAAACCAGTTAGTGGGTAATCCACTGGTTATAAGCTCGCTTTATCCTCCTAGTCCAATTGATTAAAGCATTGTTCGTAGATGATATCTGCGGTGCTCCCTAGATCAATGAAAATGTAGTCAGTCTGGTAATGACCGACCACGCTAGAAATGACTATAGGTCTTCGCTCTCTTGGGCCCCCTAGCACCACAGGGAAAACAACTTGTTTTTCGCGCCAAGAATCGTCTTGGGTGCGCTTGTTATAGTTCTTTCGCGATCTTCGTGGACCCCCTTGAATCATGTGAGTTTCTAACTTTCGAAGCTTTTTGTTGTCTGGGCCTTCTTCCCTTCTTTGAATTTGGCGATTATCACACGTTCCCCCTTTAACCAGATGGGTGAGCTTTCCATCTTTTAAAGCTCTTTCTATCTCCTGCTTTAGGCTAAAACAGTCGTCAGTCAAGTGACCTGTGTCTTTGTGGAACTCGCAGAAAAGATTTGGGTCTTGGCCCCTTTTGTTTCGCATCTGTAAAGGAGGTTTGAACTGGTGGTTCTCGGTTGACAGGACCTCAGAAGGGGTCTTTGTCAGGGGTGTCCACTGCTTTTCCCTGTTTTCTCTCTTAACCTCTTTGCGATGACTGATCTGATTGATCGTAGCATGCGCATCTTCTCTTATCGGACTTCTTTCTCTATAGCCAGATGTCTTCCATGACTGGCCTTTGCCTTTCTTGTTGCGTCGATCATTTTGACTGTGATTGTATTGACGGCTGTCATTGCCGGTCAATTGTTTATCAGTTCGCGCGATTGTGTTTGCTGCTTCGATGAAGGTGTCCTAATCTTTGGGACCTCCATCTCTTCCTTTCAACCGTTTGATCAGGTCATCATACTTTACTGCCCTCATGAAGTGTGTGCGCATCATCTTCTCGCCTACATCTCTGATTTCCAGACATTCTTTGTTATATCTGGTAATGAAATCTTCTATGCTTTCATGATATTTCCTCCATATATTTAAGCAATCAGCTGGATCTCTAGTGTGCCTACGTTGTTGGGAGAAGTGCGCGAGGAACTTGTCTCGAAAATCGATCCAGGATTTAATTCTTCCTGCTGGCAGACTGTCAAACCAGACGCGCGCCGTGCCGACAATGGTTTCTGCGAAAAGATGACACCAAGTTGGTAATGTCCAACCACCTGTTAACCCTGCGGCGTTGAAGACTTGGAGGTGGTCGTCAGGATCTGTTAAGCCATTGTATTTGCCCACATTGTGTGGCAGTTTTGTCTTATCGATATCGGCTGTTGTGATCTCTCTGATGAACTTAGACTTTTCAGCTATGCCTTCTGGGCGATAGCTCAACGAGTAATCATGTTCTGCATTTGGATTATACCCCGCGCGCTTTTGGGGTTTATACGCATCGTGTTCTGGTGGTAATCTGCTAAATACCGTGCTTTCTCTCTTGTACGTTGTGTCATCTTCTTCATTGTAGCTATCCCATTCATCGTTTATGTTGCGTGGGCCTAAACGACTGTGCACTGCCTTTTTCTGCTGGTGGGTGTGTTGCACATAATTGCTTTCGGTCTCACCATACGTGTCACGTGTGTCGTTCACACTTTGCCTTCTGATGTTGGGTGTTTTTTCAGGTTGTTGGTTCCGCGCGTGCATCTGTTGAGGAATATGAGCCCTTGGTGCTCTTTGTGGTGGAGTAACAAAACCGGACTGATTTGCTTGCGCTTGGAGCAAAGCTTGCTGTGCGCTTAACTGCGCATAGACAAGGTTTGGAGATGCTGTCTGCTTGGCATACCAGGAGGCCAGAGTTTCTCCTTCAAGTAGCCCTAAGAGTGCTGAAAAGTTCAACTGCCATTCACGTACAATAACCTGAATGATGAAGGGTCCTATTTATGAAAGAGGGAGGGGCGAATAGAATAGAATAGAATAACCTGAATGATGAAGTGTTTCATCATCAAATGCAAGGAGAACAGAATAGAATAACCTGAATGATGAAGGGTCATATTTATAGCCGGATGGTGAAAGAGGGAGGAACGACCTTGCCAGCTGCTACTGGGCGCCAGCTGTTCGACCAAGGAGAATATCCTCTTGGTCTCCTCTGCTGTGGTCAGGATAGTGGTCCACATGGCGCGCCGTCGTTTGTCCATGCTGGAAGAATTGTACTGCAGCTGTCGGTCTGCCCCCAGATTGCATTGCAGGTCTACATGGCGCCCGATTAGTGGTGACACGTGCTGTCCTTTCTGACTGGAGGAGCATCTTCGGTGCCACCTTGACGTCTTCCAGAAGCTTCTAGAAGCTTCTGGATTTACTTGCTGATGTAGGCGCCATGTTGGACGGAAAAAGGGGTGTGGTCCCTGCCATGTGTGCATCGAATTGGGACCATACCTCTTCACATCAACTGGTCAATAGTACTTCTAACTTACGAATTGTATCACGTCACTCCCAATTTTTAACTTATTTTCCTCCGTCAGTCCCAAATTAAATTAACCCAGTTAGTTTTTTTTATTAATGTGGCACTTGTTTCGTGACGTGGCATCTGATGTGGCTCTTTCTTTACTAACTTGACATCAAGATGTGACACTTATTTAGTGACGTGACATTTAAAGTGGCTTTTTGATGACGTGACACCTGATGTAGTACTTGTTTAGTGACGTGACATTTGACGTCAGCTAACTGGGTTAGGGTTCAGTTAGTTTGGGAGTGATAGAGGAAAATAAGTTGAGAGTTGCGTGGTACAATTCATAAGTTGAAAGTGTTATCTACCAAATGGTAAAAGTTACGATTATTTAAATCCAATATTTTTTTAAGATATTACTTACTAAACTAACCTTGAAGCTTTGAATAGTTTACGAAATTGTACCATGTCTAGATTCTAAAGATTGAAAACTTTAGTTGGTTCTATTTATGTTAATTAAATTAAAAACAAGTTATGTATATAAAAACTTTACACAATAGAACATTACAACCAAAGCAACAGTGCTCTAGTGATATCCAGTGACTTTTTTTAAGGGAGGTTGCTGGTTGGAATCTCGTTTATACTTTGTAGCAAAATGTCATGCTTGAGTCAGGAGATTTATCATAGTGGGATTTCGGGCGGTGGGTTTCCTCTGTAATTGGTGACGGGCCGTGTCTCCAGCGTTTTTCTACGATTACGGACATGAGTGACATTTTGCCAATGGAGGTACCCAGATGGCTCAGCTTTGTTGGACATTCAAAAAGAAATAGAACATTAGAATACTTAATCAAATTATAATACAAAAGTCCAAACTAAACAAGAGTAATTTAACCAAAGGTCATTTGGTCCAGTGGTTGCCCCATGGCTTTCCTTATAGAAGTTTATGGGTTAAAGTCTTGCCCCATGGCTTTTCTTATGGGAGTTTGTGAGTTAAAGTCTTGCCATTTGCTCCAGGTTGAGTCTCGGCGAATGGACCAGGTCACCATGTTCTGCATTCCGGGCGCCAAAGTACTCTAGGAATGCCAAACAATCATCATCAAATGGTATTTTCAAGGGAGGCTACTCGACAACACTGTGGTCCTTGGTGCAAGAGGTAGGCCTCATCTTTTTCTAGTTAAAATATAACAAAAGTTATACATGTATAACTTAATGAGCCAGATATATACACTAAATTGATTGTACATATAAGAATTAACAAAAGTTATTGAGTTACGTATATATAAGCTAACGTGTTCTACGCGTAAGACTAACAAATAAAACCGAGAGTATCTTTTCCATGTTCTACACCTCCAAACAAGATCTTCTCATAGTGAAGATGTTCTTGATCTGGTCGCATTTTTTCTTGTAGATGAAGATTTGTTGTTTGAATGATTCAACAAAATAAAAACCGACTAAAGATTAGAAAAAATCAAATAATAAATATTAATGTATAAAAGTTTATATACAGAAATTTTTTTCAAAAAAATATAATTTAAACTACAAATTAACAAATATGAGGTATCAAATTAACAAATGTGAGGTATATTAACCTTCCCTGTCGTTTAAAGAGTAAAAGTTCAATTGGAGTTATAGATTAATATTTTTTTAAGTTTTAAAAAGTTAATATAATTCAATTTTGTTGGGTTTTCCATTAAATTAATAATGATTAAGTGAAACAGCTAAAAAAAAGATTAAAAACACGCCCAGTGGGACTCGAACCCACAATCGCCTGATTAGAAGTCAGACGCCTTATCCATTAGGCCATGGGCGCTTTTTGTTTTCTCAAACTCGTTTCATTTATATTAACAATACTGCTAGATATTGATTTTTTTTTACCTTATATCAACCTACCTATTAAGTTTACAAAAACAAAGTCGTAATTTTTTGCGGGATGGGTGGTACTTGTCAATGTTTTAAAAACGGTTCAAACCGGCCGGTAGAACCGGTTAAATCGCCTGGCACACTTGGTTGAACCACCCAATACACCCCGATTAAACCGTTTCTGAGCCCAATCTGGTACAATATAAAACCAGATTTTAAAACATTGCTTGTGAAGTCCGTGTTAGGTAGTCTACCAAATTACTACCTATCTTTGTACAAGTGTCTGGTGGCCTTCATAAAAGTATTAGAGGGTATTAGGCGAAAGTTCTTGTTGGGAGGTTGCAACACAAACAATTAACCTATGGGATCTTCCAAATAATCATATGCTCATGATCATTATTTAATAAAAAAAATTGTAAGTTGTGTGTTAACTTGTTCCTAAAATTCTCATTTACTTTTATAAAACTCTTTGCTGTGAATATGTATGGTTTCTAACTTTCTATCTAAAACAAAGGCTACCAAAGCCTTTTACTTCTGATTTTAACACCTAAACGAGACAATATATTCACCAAAATCTCCCTTTCTTACAACAAGAAGCTAAGCAACAAAGGGCACAAAAAAAATAAAATAAAACACTAGCTGATACAACAAATTTGCGGCCTAAATAACAATTTTAGTTCTCCCTTTATTTCTTTCGTTGCCCATTTACTAAACCCGAACATCGAAGGACCTGAACCTAGAATGGTTCGGTTATTGGGTTGATTTTTTAACTTTGAAAACCAGAAACCCGATAAACATACCCGAAGAACACCACCCCTACTGTTGGCAAGGCAGGTAGTTTGTCTAATTATGCCAATTTAACTACCATTTCCGTCCATGTAGTTTGTCCAATTATATTAATATATATATAATTATCATTAAATAACTAAAGAATGTTATTTATATAAAATTGATATTATAATTATATATAAAAAATAATTGTATATAAATAACTAAAATAAATAATAAACGAGTCGAGCCCAAGCAGAGCTCGAGTTTGATTCTTTTCTCAAGAGGAGAGCCCAAACTTTGGATATAGAGCTCGAAACGAGCCAAGGTTAAACTCTAAGTTAAACAAGCTAAGCTTAAACTAATTATTTGAGCCAAGCTCAGCGCGTTTA
This sequence comes from Helianthus tuberosus, assembly GCA_030545235.1. Taxonomy (NCBI): domain Eukaryota; kingdom Viridiplantae; phylum Streptophyta; class Magnoliopsida; order Asterales; family Asteraceae; genus Helianthus; species Helianthus tuberosus. The sequence continues at coordinate 34,870,303 of CM060357.1, read as the reverse complement.
CACCCCTACTTTAAATCAGTCAATGAACTACAAATACGGAAACATAAACATACCTAATAATCATTTGATGAAAAAGCCTCAAAGCTCCAAAAGGGTTGAACCATCCATCATCCACAAGAACATAACAAGATCACACTCTTAATATAGTCCTATGAAAGCATACCATACACCCTCATATATTGATTTCCATTCATAGTGTCTCCTCAAGTTTCCAACAAAACCATAATCATCTTACAATATAAACAGTACTTACAATGAACCCTGTAACAGGGACAAATACATGGGTAACCATCATTATTCTCTTTCAATAAGTGAGAGTATGGTTATAATAATGTTTGGTTACCCACATATTTGGTCATAAATTTGCCCATAAAACAGTTGAAACAACAAAAAAAGATAAAAAGTTACATAAGTAACATATGTATTGAAACATTATGCAGACCCCATTAAAGATCTGTCAGTGAGTTCTTGACTAAACCTGGAAACATAATGAAGTCCCACTATTAGTTCCGTGATCACGATTTCACTCATTGCTTGATCTGCATAGTACAAAGTTTGGACCAAAAGAACATTTCCTTCCGAACCCATGGGTTGCTTCTCGAAATTTCTCTCAGAATACCATTTTATCATGTTATGCGCGAGTGGAGATAACCAATCTAGAATCCTTTGGACCGAAGATCTTCGACCTAATGCAACACGTTCGTCATAGGCTAACAAAGATTCCCTTTTCGATAAAATCAGTTTTTGTCTAAGTGATTGTTTAAGATTTGTTGTTAACATGTCGTATAAGTCTTCTCTTGCTTCAGAACTTATGACCCGAGGAGACGTTGCTAATGTCTCGATGAATATGATGATGTTTGCGTAACGTAGAGCTAAAGCCGCTTTCCCAAGGGTTGGTTCTTGATCGTTAACCAGTCTTCGCTTGGAACCGAAGGAAAAAGATCCTTTATTGATAGGGCTAAAACCGTCCTTTTGAAAGTTACCGTTGACCCTGGGAGAACACGCGGCAGATGGGTATCTCCCACAAAGAACCGGTCGATGCCCAAGATTTGACATCGATCGTCTAAAAGAACCTTCGGACGGATAAACGGAAGCGCGTGCAAGGGCGGAAACGGAATTCTTGGGTACAAAACAACTACCGTGAGACAAATCTCGTACTTTGGAAGATGTATGTTCCGTTGTCACTCCGAAAACAACCTTGATTCTTTCGACTATAGTGAAAAGCGATCTAAGCAATAATCTGACGATATAATCATACGATCGAACCCATGGAGACATTTCACGTAAGCCACTTACTGCCTCGCGTTTCCAAACCACTTTTTGACGGAACTCTTGCAATTGCCCTTGATTCACACCGTTCGATTCCATTTTTTTTAATCTTGTTTCTAGATCGGACAACTCGTCAAGTTCTTCATAATACTGTGACATAGCAGCCGCAAACTTCTTTATTTTTTTAACGCGTTTCTCCATTTTCTTCAACCTATATTCCCATCCAGACCATTTAAGATCAATATGAAACGGGTCTTCGAAAACATAATCAAGATTTTGATATACGGGGTCTAAACACTTTTTTCCGAGCCTAGCAACTGATATGGCCACACCTTTTAAGGTATCGATGATCTCAGCTAGAGCGAGATCAATGAGATAAGCATAATTGTCTGAAATAAGCGTACGAATGCCAAGTGAATATCTGACTTCTTCATTTAGTCTTGACATCTGTCTATCGGTTAAGCAATGCCATAAATTGGCTACTCGCAGCATCAATCTTGAAGCTTCGAATGATAAGATCCCAATCATGGAGTTTTCGGGATTCAAACCTTTGTTTTTGTGTGGAGTTTTCGAAGTAGAAGCAAACCAGGATGAATCTTTCATCGTAGTGAACGCTTGATCGCTACTTTCTTGAAAAAATTAGGTTGTGTAGATGAACATACAGAAATACCTGTTACAGAAACACCAAGGTCCCAAAATTAGTATTGATAACAATAAAAAGTAAAGCAAGCTTGTGAACTATAATCTGAAACATCAATGATTCATCACCAAGTATATGTAACCTTAGCACGAAAGTTTGCTAAAAAGGTTAGAACAGGTCATATAAAAAAACATGCAATAGAGACACTAGAATTGAATGTGGACCTAAGTAGTCTTGGACCTATGCGCAAAGGTGAGCCTTGGGCCTAGGTGAAAAGGGTGAACCGTGGGCCTAGACACAAGGTACTTAAAGCGCGAGGGCTTTTTTAAGCAAGGCGTAGGCGAGCGCCTTGTGCGCCTTTGACTCCTATGATATAGACACGTGTCACTCAACCCAATTCATGAACCTTATTTTATTATTCCCGCCATTTTGAAATTCGAATATCAGTTTACCCTCACCGAGGAACTGGATAACTTTTTTTAGAACGGCAAACTAACGCACCTACTAAATCTACTAATTATTACACAATCTCCACTCCAGCATTAAAACCTGCACCAGCGGCGAAGTATAGAAGGGGCGGGGAGGGGTGCCCGACCCCCCGAACTTTTCGCTCAGTAGTGTTATATACGTAGTTTTCGTATAGAAATTTTTGGGTATATACGTTTTCGACCCCCCGGTTCTATAGAAATTTTTGGGTATTACGTTTTCGACCACCGTCATTCGGGTCAAGCTTCGCCACTGGCCTGCACCACTTAAGGCGCAACATCCTACTACACTCCACGGTACCACCAGGCTACAAGTCCTTTGGTACCCGGTTAACCGAATATAAACCAACAAATGGTGAGAATAAATAGCACAATTACTGCAAATGAAATAACAGGCAAATGATCGAACACTTGGAGTGCATAACCCATATTCTCAAATCAAGATTATGGGCAATGCAGCAAAGTAGCATGCAACTCACCAAGAATATCCAGAGGAGGTGGAACAACATTGTAGTGGGTGGAGTTTTATGGCAAATTTCGGATATTTTGTTAGGTTAAAATCGGCAAATCCGAAGAGTTGATCTGAAGGGATCTCGTTCGAAACAATGCAAGAAAAATTCTAGTAATTGGGAAGGTAACCATGACGAACACACAATCAATTCTTAGGTTTTGACACTTTTTTGGAATGTTCAAAGGAGATATACTTTGGCATCGAAACACAAAAGTTACTAGTGTTTGTCACTTCGGATTAGGTTCAAACGTGAACAAAATCCTAAGAGTGAACTGCGTGAACTGATCTGGGCCATTGATTTTTATGATCTTGAGATTAAAGTAAGTGGCATTATGGTAATTATTTGGTTAATTTTTCCATTTAATTAAATACAAAAAGGGTATATATGTAATTTCAATCTTAAATTGATTGCATAAATCTCTCACAAATCAAGTAATCAATTATCCTCCCCATTTTGTCAAAACCCTACCCCCAAAAATTCCCAGCGGCCGTGGATATCGCCAGCGGCGGCGACGCTGACGTACAGCAGGAATCTCTAAGAAGAAGACAACCGAGAAGTAACTATGCATTCCACATGGCCTTCAGCTGTGGATTGGTAACAATATAGTTCACGTGCAGTGGCTCTTATCTACAAATAGAGATAATGCAGGTGATTTAGTTCATTTTACATATTATTTAATGTAGTTTTTTTATTGCAATTTAATAATTTGGATTTTTAGTTGTTGACTAATTCAACATTGTAATTTTCGTTAATATCTGGGCCATTGATTTTTATGATCTTGAGATTAAAGTAAGTGGCATGATGGTAATTATTTGGTTAATTTTTCCATTTAATTAAATACAAAAAGGGTATATATGTAATTTCAATCTTAAATTGATTGCATAAATCTCTCACAAATCAAGTAATCAATTATCCTCCCCATTTTGTCAAAACCCTACCCCCAAAAATTCCCAGCGGCCGTGGATATCGCCAGCGGCGGCGACGCTGACGTACAGCAGGAATCTCTAAGAAGAAGACAACCGAGAAGTAACTATGCATTCCACATGGCCTTCAGCTGTGGATTGGTAACAATATAGTTCACGTGCAGTGGCTCTTATCTACAAATAGAGATAATGCAGGTGATTTAGTTCATTTTACATATTATTTAATGTAGTTTTTTTATTGCAATTTAATAATTTGGATTTTTAGTTGTTGACTAATTCAACATTGTAATTTTCGTTAATTTTGCAATCACGGCACGCACATACAAGTGTTGATTCAATGTTGGAGGCCTTGTAGCGATCAACTATAGTACGTACAGGTGAGGGAGAACACGTTGATTTTGAATTCGTTACGGAGATTAGTTACGGACGGAGAGGCGTACGATAGCAGAGGCACAGCGGTTCCGACGTACGATAGCAGAGCATCAGCGGCTCCGGCGGCGTATGATAGCAGAGGCACGGCGGGTCCGGCTTGTGAAAGCGTTGCCGGTGGGGTGGAAAGTGTTGCTGTCGTTACGCCCTCGGGTTCACAGCCGTCGCTTTATTGCCGGAGATTTGCCAGGTAGTTTTTCTATTGACATGTGTACTCTGTTTATGTAAATTGGGTATACACTTGTGTGTCGTAGTAGTTAAGTGATATTTCAAAAACTTATCGTAGTAGTTAAAGTTGGTAACGTATTGTAATTTGATTTTAAACGCAGAAAGACATTTTCTCCAAATACTTGAAATCAGTGAATCATCCGAAATGTGGGCAATTTGAAGGAATAATACCGGATAGGTTGCTGTGAAGATTGCTGTGAAGAAGTAGGCTGAATGCAATGTACACATGTGTATTCTGATTTTGCTCTGTTTAAATGCGATGTACACATGTGTATTTTGATTTTGCCCTCTTTTTAATGCGTTGTACACATGTGTATATCGTCTGTTTTTGTGATATCTCAGATTTTTTTTTGTATTGAATGTTGATGTACACCTGTGAATTACTATACACATATGTACGATGCTGAGTACACATGTGTACTGTTCTATTTATATCCAAGTACACATGTGTATACCGTTGAAATATGAAGGTTACGTGGATCTTAAAAATCAAAATTTGAATTTTGGTGATGAAATCTGAAATAAAAATTAAAATTGAAATCTGATGATTTGTTGTTCGTTTTGATAATTATTTTATTAATAAATAAAACATAATGTGGATAATGAATTTAAATTAGGAAAGATATAACTTAATTCAATTATTAAAATAATGATTGAAATCTAATTTTTTATTTAATTACAATCCTACCCTTAACAACTAAAAAGGAAATCAAGGGTCCAGATCTGTTCACGCAGTTCACTCTTGGGAGGTTGTTCACGCTGGAACCCTACCCTTGTCACTTGTTATGATAATCATATTAATATATACTCATTAAATTATTAAGAATTTCACGGTCAACAAGTAGTTCTATTTTATATATTTTATAATATAATAATTAGGGTGTAACATAGCAAGTTGATTGTGGGCTACTTGAGATTCGCTTGTTAAAAGTGTGACTCGAACCAACTTTAAAAAGTTGGGCTTGAAGGCCTTTGTAGGCTAATTGAGGTGGCCTAATTAGTTTTTCTTGTTACCCAAGTTACTAATTCTAGTTCTCATATTAAAAATACCGAGCATAACTAGTCATGTATTGTAATCTTTGTACCGAGCATAATAAAAATTTTTAAATTGACATCGAATCTGAACCGCGCAAAATTGTCGTTGGTTCCGTTACTCCACCTGATTCCTAACAAGTGATATCAAAGCCAGGCTCTTGCGTACTATTCGATCCCCCCCCCCATTCTCTATGGTTTATGGATCGGCACAGTTCGATGGTAATACACCAGGTTGCATTGTTCAATGGTTCGCCGAGAGTTTGTTCAAATTCAAAAGTTGTGGATTAGGGTTTCTGTTGTTTGGGTTGGCGTATATATTTGCATATACAAGAACCGTGAATCGCCCTTGAGGTTGCATAGGTTTTCTGTTTGAAATCAAGATTTGGTTCGTTGAGTTAGGGTTTGATGTTGCAACTAGGGATGAGATCGGTACGATACCGGTACCGATACCGTAAATACCGTTACTGAAATTGAGGAAATGTGGATACCGATTACCGTACCGTATTTATAGATTCGGTACCGGTATTTCGGTACTTTACCACATTGGTATCGCTTTGGTGTCATCTATTGTTTTACCTAAAAAAAAATCATGTGCAACCCATCCATCCATTATTAACATCCATCCATTATTAACTGAACTAGAGTAATATATAGAGGAATGTAAACAAAAGGTAAACGTATTAATTAGTCAAAAAAATCAAAAGGTAAACATCCATGAGTTCGACTTTTAACATCCAAATTCCAACATGTCTAAAAAATCATCATAATTGATTAAAAATAATCAAAGAAAAGAAATTTGATATTGGTTGTTGTAAAACGATGTTCAAGAAAATATAACTTTATAGTGGGATCTAAGATAATAGCAAAATACATAAACTCATTATTAAATTCGGTATTAATACCGGTATTTACCAAAAAATACCGGTACCGATACTGTTTTTTACCGATACCGAATTTCAAAAAATCTATTACCGATACCGGTACCGCTTATGATCGATACGATACGGCATCGGTACGGTACCGGTATGGTACTGGTACGGGACCGGTATTTCGGTAAAAAATCTCATCCCTAGTTGCAACTTCTGGATAGTCAACTGAAGCGCCGGATTTCCCTAGGAAGATTATTCGTCGTGATCCAGATTTGCAAGTAGTCCCTAGATAAGGTCAGTTGCGATTAAGGTTTTGAGTTAAATCCTTCAAGTCGTCGAACGTTGTTGGGTCAAGGTGTGATCACCAAGTTGGTATTGTTGGTGACTAGCCTGTTGTAGTCAGATAGCATGGTTGGCTTGCAATTTGGGTAATACTAGGAATTAAACTCGTGGTTCCTTATTGCTTATTATTCGATTGAGGTTGCTGATTTTTTTTGGAAGTCTGTAACACCCTTAAAATTTCTACTTGAATTTAGTAATAATTCATAAGATTTTATACAAAAGATGTCTAAAATTAAAACCTTAGTTTCAAGAACCAAGTTGAAAGGTAACAAACATTAGTTATCTACCGACTAATTAAAACATCCATAAGTTGTTTAAAAAACGGTTTACATCATAACATTGTTTAAACAGAATTAATTTACGCGGAAGCTTCAAAAGTTTGTGTTCGGTTCTTCAAAAGCTAGCTTGACCGTCATCCGAAATCCTTGGATACCTAAAAACTGAAATGTTTACATTAAACATTAGTATTAGAATACTTAGAAATAATACATATTCGAAACTACGTCTAAAACGGATTCGATTTAACAAAGAAATACAAAGTTTATCATAATTTCTAAAGCTCTACCGTAACTTACGGTAGATACCGTAAGTTACGGTAGCTTCTGGGAAATTCTGGTTCCACCGTAACACAGAGGAAATACACCGTAACCTCTTGGCTCTACCGTAAATTACGGTATATACCGTAATTTACGGTAGACGCTGGAATGTTGTGTTTGGTTTGATTTGTTTGTTTACTTGAATCAAGTTCTCGGATTTCAATCCTACAAACCAACATGTTTAATCCTTGTATTCTAATATGTCATTTGTCAATAATAACAAGAGACCGAGTAACCATACTACAATGTATTACCATGCCTTACTTGGTTATTCGACCCGTTTGGCTCATTTAAGGAATCCTCCATTTTGATGACTACCAACGAGGTCTAACCAGATTCTTGGCCTATTATTCGACATAGCGAATATCATCGCTTTAATCCAACTCAACTTTTAATACACACTCCAACTACCTGTATACTAAATATCAAAATTTACCCATATGTAACAAATCAAGTTACATACCTTTAGTGCACGCCCTTCAACCGCAAATCACCACCGGCTTGTCCGCTCGACGCTCCGGTATCCTTTCCTATAGAGTTCAATTATACCGCGTTTAGAACTCTTTCAAATCACATATCGCATAATTGCCAAAATACCACAATTAAGCGTTTTAACTTCAAAATTCCAGTTTCAAGCCTTCTTTGAGGCATTTCATCAAACACTTTAAGGGCAGATTTTTACATGTTTACATATCAAGTCCCTAGCTTACCACTTAGCCCTAATTTTCACATCAATCAACCATTTTACAAAATCGTTAGCTTCTATAATTCTGAAGTCACTTCAAAATTATCAAATTACACTAGAACAACACCCAATTTCCTAGTGTTTATTAAAATCTACATAACCCACTAATCACCTACAATGGTGTTCATGGATTTTACTAGATTTTCACATGAATTCAACTTGTATTGGTCTAGGGTTTGTCCCTAGACACTATATTGTTCCTAATTCATCATAAAACTAACATGCAACCATAAATTTCAGAAAATCCCAATTTCATGAGAATTTCGAGTTGAGAGTTTTCATCAAATTTTACATACCTTGTAATCCTCTTGCGATGAGGATCAATAATCTATGCTTTAATTTCGATTTTAGCTTGGATTGAGCCTTCAATTTGAAAGTTTAGTGATGTTTAGGGTTTTGGAGAGTGGGGAATCGCCCCTGCTTGTTCTTGTACGACCAGACATCCAAAATGGGGTGTTTGGTTTTGTTTTTATTAAAAATAATAATATAGTTTCAATCTTTACAACTTAGGCCCCTCCACTTTTGTTCAACATATAGTTTGGTTATGTTAACCCTATTTCAAGTTATTTCTAGACTTATAGTTAACTAGGTTTTAATTTCCTAGTTAAATAATATTCTTGTTTATTTAAACTTTATAAGTAGAATTATAAAGTTTTATATTTCCGGGGTGTTACAAGTCCACCCCCCTTAAAAGGGTTTCGTCCCCGAAACCAATGTACGTACCAAATAATGTAGGGTGGAGACGTCGCATCTCCTCTTCGGACTCCCACGTAGTGTCCGAACCTTTCCTATGCTCCCATTTGACCTTGACTTGCTTAACTACTTTGTTTCTCAAACTTTTCTCTTTACGATCTAAAATCGCAATTGGTTTTACTGCATAGTTGAGGCTGTTATCCACCTCGATATCATCGTAGTGGATACGAGCAGTTTTGTCCCCTAAACATTTTCGGAGATGTGACACGTGGAATGTGCTATGAATCCCACTCAACTCCTCGGGTAATTCGAGGCGATATGCTACTTTACCAACCCGCTCGGTGATTCTGAATGACCCAATAAATCTTGGGCTCAACTTTCCTCTTTTTCTGAACCGTATTACTCCTTTCCATGGCGATACTTTCAGCATGACCTTGTCACCAACCTGGAATTCGATTGGCCTATTCATTTTGTCAGCATACGCCTTTTGTCTATCTTGAGCCGCTTTCAAGTGTGCCCGAACCACATCAATCTTTTCATTAGTGGCTCGTACTATATCTTGGTGGGTGAGTTCACGTGGACCCACTTCACCCCAACATACCGGGGTTCGGCATTTCCTACCATATAGCATTTCGTACGGTGCCATCTTAATACTAGCATGGTAGTTGTTGTTATACGAAAACTCGACCAATGGTAGGTAAACATCCCAACTTCCTCCAAAGTCGATTATACACGCCCGTAGCATGTCCTCCAATGTTTGTATTATTCTTTCACTCTGTCCATCTGTTTGAGGATGGTACGCAGTGCTAATGAATAATTTGGTTCCCATCTGCTCTTGGAAATCTCGCCAGAAATTTGATATGAACCGGGTATCCCTATCAGACACGATGGATACCGGTACTCCATGACGTGTTATTATCTCATTAGTGTAAACTTCTGACATCTTTTCTGACGTATAAGTCTCACGAATCAGAATGAAGTGAGCACTTTTTGTCAATCTATCCACCACTACCCATATGGCATCGAAACCTTGGTTTGTCTTTGGTAGTTTGGGTAATAGGTCCATCGTAATATGTTCCTATTTCCAAACCGGAATTTCCAACGGTTGAAGTTTACCGTATGGTTTTTGGTGCTCCGCCTTGACTTGTAAACATGTCAAGCATTTTTCCACGTACTTCACCACATCTCTTTTCATTCCGGGCCACCAATAGTTTTGCTTTAAGTCGTTATACATTTTGGTCGCTCCCGGATGGATGGAATAACGGGACTTATGAGCCTCATCGAGTAAAAGCTTTTTAACTCCACATGTGTTAGGAACCCAAATTCTGTTGAAACGTGTTTTCAAACCGTGGTTGCCTACTTCGAGATCTTTAATTTGGCCAACAATCCTTTCCTTTCTCCAGTTTTCCGTCTTTACTGCTTCATCTTGTGCTTCTCGGATTCGTTCAAGCAAGCCCGAAGTCACAATGAGCTGCAACGATCGTACTCGTATCGGGGCATAATCTGCCTTTCGGCTCAACGCATCGGCCACCACATTGGCTTTTCCGGGGTGGTAATGTATTTCACAATCATAATCTTTGACCGTTTCTAGCCATCGCCTTTGTCACATATTTAACTCCTTCTGATCGAAGAAGTATTTCAAGCTCTTGTGATCGGTGAATATGGTGCACTTTACCCCATATAAGTAGTGCCTCCATATTTTTAATGCAAATACCACTGCAGCCAACTCGAGATCGTGCGTGGGATATTTCTTCTCGTGTGTCTTCAATTGCCTCGAGGCATAAGCTATAACTTTGCCCCGTTGCATCAAAACGCATCCGAGCCCCGATAGTGAAGCATCTGAATAAACCACTAAGTCTTCAACTCCATCCGACAATGTTAATACTGGAGCTTGAGTTAACTTCTCTTTTAGCATCCGAAACGCCCTTTCTTGCTCAGCACCCCAAATGAATTTCTCCTCCTTTCGGGTTAACTTGGTTAGTGGCGACGCAATCTTGGAGAAATCTTGAATGAATCTCCTATAGTATCCCGCAAGCCCCAAAAAGCTTCTAATTTCTGAAGGGTTCTTCGGGGGATTCCATTTTGACACGGCCTCGATCTTTGATAGATCCACCAATACTCCATCGGCACTTATGATATGGCCAAGAAATTGTACCTCTCGTAACCAAAAGGCACACTTAGAGAATTTCACATACAACCTTTCTCATCTAAGTGTCTCTAACACTTCTTGTAAGTGGTGTGCGTGTTCGGCTTCGCTTTTCGAATACACCAAAATATCATCAATAAACACGATGACTGACTTATCCAACATTGGCTTGCAAACCCGGTTCATGAGGTCCATGAAAGCCGCGGGTGCATTTGTTAACCCAAATGACATCACGAGGAATTCGTAATGTCCGTATCTCGTGCGGAAAGCCGTCTTCGGCACATCTTCCTCCTTGACCTTTAGTTGGTGATACCCCAATCTAAGGTCAATATTTGAAAACCAGTTCGCACCTTGTAATTGGTCGAATAAATCATCTATCCTCGGAAGCGGGTATCGGTTCTTTACCGTGAGTTTGTTTAACTCCCGGTAATCGATACACATGCGCATGCTTCCCTCTTTCTTTTTCATGAATAGTACCGGTGCGCCCCAAGGAGACACACTCGGTCTTATGAATCCTTTGTCAAGCAGGTCTTGAATCTGGGACATCAACTCTTGTAACTCCGATGGCGCAAGTCGGTACGGTGCTTTTGCTACGGGTTTTGCACCCGGAATCAATTCGATCCCGAACTCTACTTCCCGTTCAGGCGGTATCCCCGGTAAATCCTCCGGAAACACATCTTCATAGTCTCGTACTACCGGTACGTCTTCAATCTTCCGTGATCCTTTCTCGGGCTCATTTGCGTATATCATGAATGCCTTGCATCCTCGCTTCATAAGCTTGTAAGCTTTCATCATTGAGCATACTATAGGGTTGCCTCCTTTTTCGCCATAGATAGTGACGTGTTTCCCGCTTGGAGATATTAGCTTTATCTCCTTACGAAAACACACAACCTTCGCATGGTGCTGAGATAGCCAATCCATCCCAACAACTACTTGAAATTCCCCCATTGACATTGGAATTAGATCTATCAAGTATTCCTCATCGTCTATGTTTAATTTGCAGCCTCGACAAACATCACAAACTATAAAACTTTTGTTGTCCCCTATTTCAACTTCTAAGGGCACAGATAATTTCGTCAATACAAATGAAGGATGTCGAATAAATCCATGTGAAATGAAGGATTTATTCGCACCCGTATCAAACAATACACGTGTTGGAATTGAGTTAATTGTGAATATACCTGAGACCACATCGGGTTCTGTTTTCGCTTCAGCCGCGGTAAGTTGGAAGGACCTAGCCCTTGCTTTGGGAGCTTCTGCTGGAGACTCTTTTGTGTCTCTCTTTCCAACCAACTCGGGGCATTCAGACTTTTTGTGGTCGGGTTGATAGCATTTGTAACAAACGGAAACTTTTCCGGGACATAGCGATGCAGTGTGCCCCATCTTCCCACATACCGGACACGGCTTGTCTTTGAAGCGGCACTCACCTTTGTACCCCTTTCCACATACTTTGCAACTTGGCGACCCGCCTTTAGCCTCCACTTTCTTCCCTGATTCAGCAGTTCTAGCTTTTTTTGTAGGGCTTGGATTCACATCTTGTACCCTTCTCTCACCCCTTTCAACTTGTTTCTTTAACTCGATTTCCCGCTCACGGGCAGTGTTGATGATTTCTGTGAGAGTTTCATATTTTGAGGGAGTCATAAACTCCCGGTATTCAGCACTCAGCATATTGTAATAGTAGTATATCTTTTGCTCTTCAGTGGTGACTAACTCGTCACAAAATCTCAGCTTATCCATGAAGATGCCCGTGATCTTATCAATTGTTTCACCCTTTTGCCTTAACTGGATGAATTCTTCCTTAATCTTGTTGATAACCGCTTTGGGAGTATGGTGTTTAAGGAACGGCACCTTAAACTCATCCCAAGTCATGACCCTTGCTGTTTTGGCTCCTATTTCCTTCTTTTTATTGTCCCACCAATCCTTGGCTTGGCCCCTCAATTGACCCATTCCGTAAGCAACAAAGTCGCCTACTTCACAATGGGTCCGTTCAAACACCCCTTCAACATCACTTAACCATCTTTTGCATATTATCAGGTCAACCTCCCAGTTATAGATTGGCGGTTTACACGCCATGAATTCCTTGTACGAACACCCTTTGCGTTCTCCCGACTTTTCCTTCATAAGGTTGACACTTTCCTCCAACCTTTTAACTCGCTCTTCTACAAGCGACAACACCGTGCTTTGAATTTTGTCTATAAACCCAGATAGACTACCTTCAATTGCCTTCCCTACTTCTTCGGCAATTATTTCTTTCATTTGTTTGGTGCTTGTTTGCACCGGATTATCATCGTTTCCATCAGACATCTTGAAACTGAAATGTTTACATTTAAACGTTAAACATTTCATTTATAGCATTGCTTCATTTGTTTCGGTTTAGCCAAGTTCGTAACTTGCTTTAACCGTTCACATTTGATGCACTTTCCGGGTTTGAGTGTGTTAACACGCTCTTCCCATGCATCTCAATTCATTTCTCATTTCTCATTTCTTTCATAAGACATAATTTATTAACATAATAAGTTAATTCTTACCGGAGGATCGATCAAGCTTGAACCGAACACTTTGTTGACAACCTTAAGCTCTGAATACCAACTTGTAACACCCTTAAAATTTCTACTTGAATTTAGTAATAATTCATAAGATTTTATACAAAAGATGTCTAAAGTTAAAACCTTAGTTTCAAGAACCAAGTTGAAAGGTAACAAACATTAGTTATCTACCGACTAATTAAAACATCCATAAGTTGTTTAACAAACGGTTTACATCATAACATTGTTTAAACAGAATTAATTTACGCGGAAGCTTCAAAAGTTTGTGTTCGGTTCTTCAAAAGCTAGCTTGACCGTCATCCGAAATCCTTGGATACCTAAAAACTGAAATGTTTACATTAAACATTAGTATTAGAATACTTAGAAATAATACATATTAGAAACTACGTCTAAAACGGATTCGATTTAACAAAGAAATACAAAGTTTATCATAATTTCTAAAGCTCTACCGTAACTTACGGTACATACCGTAAGTTACGATAGCTTCTGGGAAATTCTGGTTCCACCGTAACACAGAGGAAATCCACCGTAACCTCTTGGTCTCTACCGTAAATTACGGTATATACCGTAATTTACGGTAGACGCTGGAATGTTATGTTTGGTTTGATTTGTTTGTTTACTTGAATCAAGTTCTCGGATTTCAATCCTACAAACCAACATGTTTAATCCTTGTATTCTAATATGTCATTTGTCAATAATAACAAGAGACCGAGTGACCATATTACAATGTATTACCATGCCTTACTTGGTTATTCGACCCGTTTAGCTCATTTAAGGAATCCTCCATTTTGATGACTACCAACGAGGTCTAACCAGATTCTTGGCCTATTATTCGACATAGCGAATATCATCGCTTTAATCCAACTCAACTTTTAATACACACCCCAACTACCTGTATACTAAATATCAAAATTTACCCATATGTAACGAATCAAGTTACATACCTTTAGTGCACGCCCTTCAACCGCAAATCACCACCGGCTTGTCCGCTCGACCCTCCGGTATCCTTTCCTATAGAGTTCAATTACACCGCGTTTAGAACTCTTTCAAATCACATATCGCATAATTGCCAAAATACCACAATTAAGCGTTTTAACTTCAAAATTCCAGTTTCATGCCTTCTTTGAGGCATTTCATCAAACACTTTAAGGGCAGATTTTTACATGTTTACATATCAAGTCCCTAGCTTATCACTTAGCCCTAATTTTCACATCAATCAACCATTTTACAAAATCGTTAGCTTCTATAATTCTGAAGTCACTTCAAAATTATCAAATTACACTAGAACAACACCCAATTTCCTAGTGTTTATTAAAATCTACATAACCCACTAATCACCTACAATGGTGTTCATGGATTTTACTAGATTTTCACATGAATTCAACTTGTATTGGTCTAGAGTTTGTCCCTAGACACTATATTGTTCCGAATTCATCATAAAACTAACATGCAACCATAAATTTCAGAAAATCCCAATTTCATGAGAATTTCGAGTTGAGAGTTTTCATCAAATTTTACATACCTTGTAATCCTCTTGTGATGAGGATCAATAATCTATGCTTTAATTTTGATTTCAGCTTGGATTGAGCCTTCAATTTGAAAGTTTAGTGATGTTTAGGGTTTTGGAGAGTGGGGAATCGCCCCTGCTTGTTCTTGTACGACCAGACATCCAAAATGGGGTGTTTGGTTTTGTTTTTATTAAAAATAATAATATAATTTCAATCTTTACAACTTAGGCCCCTCCACTTTTGTTCAACATATAGTTTGGTTATGTTAACCCTATTTCAAGTTATTTCTAGACTTATAGTTAACTAGGTTTTAATTTCCTAGTTAAATAATATTCTTGTTTATTTAAACTTTATAAGTAGAATTATAAAGTTTTATATTTCCGGGGTGTTACAAAGTCTCAGCTCATAGACATCATTAAAGAATTATTATAGCCACCTTTTTTCGTATTTGTTTGGCCAATTAGGGTTTCTTGGTGAAAGGGCTCTTGGATTTGAATGAGTTAACAGGTTAAGGTTATGGAATTTCATTTTGTATTTTTGAGTTCTATACTAACAATGATTATCAAACGAGGAGTGTGGGGAAACATTTTTTTTCTCTGTGAATATCAATTTAGATTTGGGTCAAATGCCTATTAGGTTTATTGTAGAAGCAAATCAATCAACTGACAGTGTTCTAGTAGAATAATCATCAAGTTCAGGCATGTGCCATTGATGTGTAGGTTCACTGTTGTGATTTGCTTCTTGTCTATTGTTTGGGATGGTTGAAGACAAGGTTGTGATCAAGAAGTTTGATGGTTCGAGCTTATATTGGTGGAAATGTGTAACACCTCGTAAAATCACGACCAATATTGTAAAGACACGTGTCATGGGCTTTAAACGTGTAATGGTTTGATCTAGAGGGACTGAAGTTGTCAAACAATGTAAATATGTTAGTAAAAGGGATCCAAAGTGTCAACATACCATTCTTGTGTCTCTGATTGACCTCATACGACGTTCGTATTCTTTAACGAATAATTTATCGAACATGGAAAGTCGTTTGTGCTTAAAATAAGGATCTTATAAAACATAGGGGTTAAAAGTGTCAACATGTTGAAAGTAACCTCTGAGTGACCTTTTAACAATCCCAAGAACATTGTAACAATTGTATATTTCGCTCCCAGGAATATTAGATATTGATTTTGTGGAGTATTGAAGAAAACAAGACTTTTCGGGTAATCGTACAACTAACCGGGAGCTTAACGAAGTTAGTTTATGAGCCAAGGTCCTTAAAAGTTAACTATGGGGGTCCTAAGTGCAATAAATGAAAGTAAAACAAAGTTAAAATGGACCAGGGACTGAAAGTGCAAAGCTTGAAACATTTTCCCGGTTTAGAAGGTCGACGCGGGCCGCGTAAGACTTCCCTATGTCTTACGCGGGCCGCGTAGAATGCCCAGTAACAACCTGGTGTGGACAGGTGCGGGTTTGGCCTGTTCCACCGCCTTAAAAGCCTGGTTTTCGAATTCAGGGACTATACCAATGGTTTTTCATGCATAGGGGACACCTGGGATGACCAGGAATCAATCTTAGACTTATGTGGAGTGATCTTAGGAAGTTTAAATTCCTATATAAGAGTCCTTGTTTGATAGTTCATGTGCTCACTTTCAAAAATTATTTAAACTCTTTCTCTGGAGCTCTCAGGACTTCAAGCAAGCTTTCCTCAACTTCTAATTCGTGCTAAGATGTCACACCCCGAAATTTCCACGTACTACCGGTGGGCCCGGTGTGGAGTATCGTGACGTAGTTGATATCATCATAGTCCAACAACAAAATTTAAATGCACAGCGGAAGCAAAAGATGAATCATATTACAAACCGAATATAAAGTAATATCAAAGTATTACAAACGGATTGTAAGGATCCACAGGCGGATCAAATAAAAAGGAAAACATAGTTCATCAGACTTAAAATGCATCCAAGCTTGCGAGACTCTTATTGATGCTAAGGAGAAGCCAGCCTATTTCGATTAGTACCTGCACTTAGCCTTTTTGGGAAAATACGTCAGTTTACACTGGTAAATACAATTAACTGACTCATTTTGAAAAGGTTTAGAAAAATTGATTTGAATGCACGAGGCACAAAACATTTTATAACTTGAGATAATTATTTATATACAAACTTGTAAACGAATTACATGTTTCTTATACGTTCAGTAGCCCGGATTGACACCGGGTTAAAGATTAATAGACACACCACATGATATAGTCCCGCGGCGAGTTATTCCCGAAACCAGCGGTTATACCTTATTATTTATATATGCACTGTCGGGTGTACGCCTACACCCCGTGCTTAGGTAGTGGCCATTTCTTAAAATGATGTCAAGGATATCCGGGACATGGTCATTAACCCCCCAAAGGCTTTAAGCAAACAAAACAATTTAAACGGGTCATATCAATAAATTAACCTTCATACGATCAAAAATTCAATGCCCAACCAAGCGGTATTTTATATAACGTACCCCAAGCCCGTATAGGGAAAATAAGTTAAAAGTATTTACCTAAGCAGGTATAATTCACAAATAGCAAGTGCAAGTAGCTTTTACTGGGTCTCCTAATATGGAACAAAGGTTTTTAATAACCTATTAGATTCCTAATGGGTCTTTAATTAAGCCTAAACTTAGACCGGTTAGTTTTAAAAGAAGATACGGTTCAAACGCACGATTAAGCGAAGACCGGAATAGAATGTGATTTAGACCCGAAAAGTTTGGAGACTTGTGTAATATGGGTAAACTAAACACATTCTGGATTTTGAGACCAAAATGATAAGGTTTGACCCGTTTCGGCTAATTTATGCAAACTAGTTACATAAACCGCACCGAACGCGAATAATGCGTAACGGGTAACCAAATGATTCATGAACAGGTTTTCTAAGTTAATATGCCTTAAATATGTTGTGACATCAGTAAGATATCTTCTATTATGCCCAAAATGGATTTAAACTCAAATTATTCCCCGTAGGGGTATTTTGGTCATTTAAAAGGTTATAAAAGAGATTTAATATGATTCTGAGTTTCAGGTTTGATAAAATCAGTAAATATACTTAATTTAATAGGTTATAACAGTAGGGTATTACGTATATATGAAATTTACCATTTATAACCAAACTATGCACCGAAAGGGCATTTTGGTAATTTCACCTAAGGTTTAAAGGTCAAAACTGGAAATCTGAGTTTAAAACTTTTGCTTACTGCTAAAGTATAATAATTTACTTAAAATATCAGTAGGTATCAAGTTTTATATATTTAAAATAGTTTTAGTACATACTATGCGTTTAAAACGCGTAAAAAGACGGTTTTAAGCGATTTCCGGGTTTTATAAGAAAAGCTGATATTTTTATTATTCCAGAAGGCTTAAAATATTTTATTTATCATATTAGATCAGTAGAAAAAGGTCTGGTATCAAAAATATTTGTAAAACTCATTTTATAGGCCAAAAGGGCAAAACCGGCAATTACCGAATCAAGCTTAGAACCCTATGTTATGCTCAGCCTAAAAATAAATAAAAATCTTCAAAAATCCCAAAATATTATTTTATATCAGCAGGTAAAAAGTTTGGTATCAAAAATTGGGTTTGGATAGGCTTTATGCTAATTACGATGTTTAATTAATAAAAAGCTTTTCATTTACGCTAATGAGCATAACTCCTAATTTAGACCTCAAACTGATATCAAATTTTAGGGACAAGCTTATAAATCAGTAACTAAGGTTTCTATTCTTCTACATTTTCAAAAATCACATTTTAAGGTCATATGGGCATAATAGTCAGCATTTAAGCATTTAACGGAAACATGCATATGAATCGGATAACTAATGAACCAAGTTGTATAATCACAGAGGGTTATACTAACATGTAACCTGGTCCAAATAAAGCTCTAAGGCATTTCTAAAACATGCTACATTGGGTCAGAACTGAAAGTCAAAGCAAAAGTCAAATTATGCGACTTTCGGTTCCGAACCGAGCCTAAACTGAAAATTGTCGGGTTGAACATGTTTAGACATGTTCTTACATTAATTACCAAGTTATATTAGTGATAAAACAGGTTGCATAGCTTCTACATTGTTAATTATGCATTTATTTGAAGATAAGCTTTCTGTTGACTTTTTAAGATTAACTTTGATCCGACAATTGACCTACTTAGAGTGGGAATCAGAGAGTACCCTTTTAAGGGTTTATTACCCACATAATTACCAACTCATAGGTACTTTCAATTCGAGATTTGACTGGACAAATTTAAATTAATCTCGAAGTCAAACTCTAATTACGACGGTTTGACTTTAAGCTAATTAACTAAGCTAAACTGAATTGAGGAGGGTTAAGGAAGCTTACAAGGGTCCTATGCTCGATTAGGAAGCCTAAGAAAACTTGGTTGCTGACCAGAGTGCTCCAGAAATAAGCTTGTGAAAGTTTCCAAGTGAAAGTGTGAAGTGTTGCAACTAAGGAGCTCCTTATATATGGATTTTGATCACCTAGGGTCATGCCAAGGAACAGTGGCGGAGCTTGACCAAAAGTTTCGAGGGGGCGTAAAGAGATGGGATCCAATTTTTTTTCCTATCGTTATGTTTTGGGTCGGATATTCAATTCAAGTCGGGTCAAATAATAATAGTTCCAAATAAAACAAAGTGTATATTTACCAAACTACCCATCATTTGTATACAAAGTTTATAAATATTTAGGATATACAATTTAGGAAAAATAATCAGGGGGCGATCCTATATAACTTTAAATTTTTTGGACGAAAAATCAGAATTTATACACTTCTAACCGAAACATTGGGGTGGGCGGGTGCACCCCCGGGCACCCACTATACTTCGCCAGTGCCAAGGAAGTCTACAAGGGTTATGAGATCAGTACAAGTGCCCCTATTGCATGTTAAACCATTGGAGGAGTCCCTGGTATAAGAAAACAAGCTTTTAAGTTGGTTACAGACCTGAACTGGCAGCTGCCAGGAGTTTTCTGTCGCTGGGGTGCTCAGGCGACCCGCGTAAGGGTCCCCCCAGGGCTTACGCGGCCCGTGTGGGTGGTCAGAACAGGTTAAACAAGTTTCGTTTATTACATTTTGGCCCCTGATCCTTTTCAAACGTGGTTTTAACTTCTCTTCTTGCATTTTCAACCCTCTAAATTGACTTTTAAGGGCTCCATGACATAATCAAACACCGTTAAGTCCTCGGTTAACTTTGTGATCACCCGGAAAGCCTTTAATTTCAACGTTGACGCTTTTAACCCCTCGTATACGAATGTTATCATAACTTTCTCATACTTTATCGAAACCTCGTAAAATTTTTATCACTTATTCTAGTGAGTATAATTAATCGTTACAAAGCTTCGGGTTTGCTAAAAGGTCACTCAGATGTATACTTTAAACATGTTGACACATTTAACCCATGCAGTTTGTAATTTCTCACTTTTTCTCATAATTAGCTCCGTATGATCCATGATTTATTCGTTTAAGGGTGTAAACATCATGTAGGGTTATTGAAAGGTACATTTATCCATTGTTGACACTTTGGATCCTTTTACACACATAGAATCCTTGTTTGTCAACTCTAGTCCTTCTAAATTAATTTGTTACACGTTTAGAGCTCATGACACGTGTCGATATAATATTGGACATAAATTTACGAGGTGTTACATCCTCACCCCCTTAAAAGAAATCTCGACCTCGAGATTTACTGAAACAAATGAGGGTACTTTTCTTTCATTGTGGACTCTACCTCCCACGTATATTCGGGACCTCTACGGGCATCCCATTTGACCTTTACAATCGGCACTTGCTTCCTTCGAAGCTTCTTAACCTGTCGATCTTCGATCAAAAAAGGTTTTTCAACAAACTTTAAGCTCTCATCTATGCGCACATCCTTATGCGACATGACTAATGATTCATCAGCTAGACATTTCTTCATATTACAGATGTGGAATACATTATGAATACCACTGAGCACTTCAGACAGGTTTAGCTTATAAGCCACTGATCCGACACATTCGATGATCTCGAATGGTCCTATATACCTCGGGCTTAACTTGCCTTTCTTACCAAATCCCATCACTCCCTTCCAGGGTGATACTTTAAGCAAAACCTTATCACCTACCTCAAACTTTAGAGGTTTGCGCCTTTTATCCGCGTAACTTTTCTGCCTATCCCTGGCAGGTTTGAGACGATCACGTATCTGTACAATCTTATCTGTCGTCTCCAGGACTATATCAGGTCCTGTTAGTTGGACATCTCCAACTTCTACCCAGCAAACGGGCGTTCTGCACTTTCTTTCGTATAAAGCTTCAAAAGGTGCAGCTTGGATACTAGAGTGATAGCTATTATTGTATGAAAACTCGATCAGTGGAAGATGATTATCCCAACTCCCACCTAGATCAATAACACAAGCTCTTAACATATCTTCCAGCGTTTGAATTGTTCACTCGCTTTGACCATCCGTCTGAGGATGATATGCTGTACTGAAGTTTAACCGAGTGCCTAGGGATTGCTGAAAACTTTTCCAGAAGTGCGATGTATACCTTGTATCCCTATCAGAAATGATAGATACTGGCACTCCGTGGAGAGATACAATCTCATCCACGTACAGCTGAGCTAACTTATCTGAGCTATGTGTTTCCTTAATGGGTAGGAAGTGAGCTGAGTTAGTCAGTCTATCCACTATCACCCAAATAGTATCATTTCCTTTCTTTGTTTTTGGCAACTTGGTGATAAAGTCCATTGTCACCATTTCCCACTTCCAGGTGGGAAGTTCAGGCTGTTGTAGCAAACCTGACGGCTTTTGGTGTTCAGCTTTAACTTGCGCGCACGTCAAACATTTGGCTACATACGTAGCTATAGACTTCTTTAAGCCTATCCACCAACAATTTGCCTTCAGATCCCGGTACATCTTATCAGCTCCAGGATGAACGGAGTACTTAGAACTGTGGGCTTCCTGGAGGATCACATCCCTAAGTCCTCCATAAATTGGAACCCATATTCGTCCATTTAATCTCAGGATTCCGTCTTTGCCATAGGATAATTGTTCAGCAGTTACTCATAGCTTCTCATCAGGATAGTTAGCTTCTAGTACAGCTTCTCTTTGAGCGGCTAACAACCTTTCATTCAAACTATTCTTTAATTCAATGCTCTTGGCATTGATTCTTATGGGTTTAACCCTTTCCTTTCTACTTAAGGCATCGACGACTACATTCGCCTTGCCTTGATGGTATCGGATTTCACAGTCATAATCATTCAAAGTTTCCATCCATCGTCGCTGCCTCATGTTCAAATCCTTCTGATTGAACATATGTTGAAGGCTTTTGTGATCAGAATAGATCACGCACTTGGTACCATACAAGTAATGCCTCCATAGTTTTAGTGCAAATACAACGGCACCCAACTCCAAATCGTGGGTGGTGTAATTCTTCTCGTGCATCTTCAACTGTCGAGAAGCGTAGGCAATAACCTTGCCTTTCTGCATGAGTACACATCCCATACCAGTGTGTGATGCGTCGCAGTAAACCACAAATTCTTCTATTCCATCAGGCAACGTCAACACAGGTGCATTGCTCAACTTCTGCTTAAGAATGTCAAAAGTCTCTTGCTGCTTAGGTCCCCAATCAAACTTGATATTCTTGCAGGTTAGTGAGGTTAGGGGTGCAGCAATCCTTGAGAAGTTTTCAATAAATCGCCTATAGTATCCTGCCAAACCCAAAAAGCTACGAATTTTTGTGGGCGTCTTCGGCTCTTGCCAATTCATGACAGCTTCAACTTTAGCGGGATCCACTTGGATACCACGCTCACTAACTACATGTCCTAGAAACTGGACTTCGCAAAGCCAAAATTCACATTTTGAAAACTTGGCATAAAGTTTCTCTTGTTGAAGTAGTGAAAGAATATAACGAAGGTGCTTCTCATGGTTAACTTGATTCTTCGAGTAAATAAGAATATCATCGATGAAGACGATAACGAATTTATCCAAGTAGGGCTTGCAGACGCGGTTCATGAGATCCATGAACGCTGCTGGTGCATTAGTGAGCCCAAAAGGCATCACTAAGAACTCGTAATGACCATAGCGAGTTCTAAATGCAGTCTTGTGCACATCTTCATCTCTAACCTTCAATTGATGGTAACCTGACCTTAAATCGATTTTGGAGAAGTAACTCGCCCCTTGCAATTGATCGAACAGATCGTCGATCCTGGGCAATGGATATCTATTCTTGATAGTAACCTTGTTGAGCTCGCTATAATCGATGCATAGACGCATCGATCCATCCTTCTTCTTCACAAACAGGATTGGTGCTCCCCAAGGAGACGAACTAGGTCTAATAAAACCTTTTGCCAACAAATCATCTAACTGAGTCCTCAACTCTTTCATCTCTGTTGGTGCCAACCTGTAAGGTGCCTTTGCAACAGGTGCCGCTCCTGGAATAATGTCGATTCTGAATTCTACTTGCCTATCTGGTGGCAAACCAGGTAGTTCTTCAGGGAATACTTCGGGATATTCAGAAATGACGGGGATGTCTTCAATCTTGAGCTTCTGCTCATCAAAAGTTACCTGTGCCATATAGATGACACAACCCTTCTTCAAGTACCTAGATGCCTTGAGCATAGACACTTGCTCAGGCAGTCCATACTGGGTATCTCCCTGAATGGTAAGTGGTTCACCAGATGGAGTCTTGATCACCACTTGCTTCTTGTTGCAAACGATCTGGGCTTGGTTTTGAGATAACCAATCCATGCCTATTACTATGTCGAAACCAGCTAATTTCAAAGGAAGTAAGGACAAAGGAAAAGAGTGGTTCCTAATGGATATGAAACATCCATCTAATATAGTTGATGCGGTTTCTAAGGTGCCATCGGCTAATTCAACCTCATATTTTACGCTTAGGGTACTAACAGGTAGATTTAACAACTTACAAAACTTATCATCAGCAAATGACTTATCTGCTCCAGAATCAAATAACACTCTTGCATAAACGTCATTGATGAGAAAGGTACCTGTTATCATATTATCATCCTGAACAGCTTCTCGTGCATCCATTCGGAAGACCCTAGCATTGGTCTTTTTCCCATCCTCAGCCTTCTTAGCAAACTTTGGGCAGTTGGACTTGATATGCCCTTTTTCATTGCAGTTATAGCACGTTGCATCCTTGATTTTCTTACAGTCCAATGTCTTGTGCTCAGAAGATTTACATATTCCACAAGGCCTTGGCTGCGATTGGGATTTTGACTCATATCTGCACCTCCCGAAATGGTGCTTCTTACAGATTTTACACTTGGGCTTATCGCCCGACTGATGACCATCCTTTTTAGTTCCAGAACTCTTTTTGTGGTCAATGTTTCCCTTATGCTTCTTATCTGACCGTCGTGAGTTGTCATCCTCACACTTTCTCTTCTCAGCATCGGTGTTTCTGAGTGATCTTTGCCTGACCGCGTCCAAAGTAAGGGACAATGATATATCAGCTGCAAACCGAAAAGTAGTTGGTCTAGAGGCCTTCACACTCACCTTGATCTATGGGGCTAAACCCCCTATGAAACGAGCTATCCGCTTGGGTTCTGGTGTCACAAGATAAGGAACTAATCTTAACATAGTATTGAAGCTCGTAAGGTAGGCTTGACAATCTAGGTTTTTCATAACCAAAGACAAGAAATCAGACTCAATCTTTTCAACCTCATGCTGAGGGCAGTAGTTTTCCTTAATCAACGTCACAAACTGATTCCAAGACAGATTGTACAATGGGATCTTCCCAGTGGCCTGAATCAAAGACCTCCACCACGTTAGTGCCTCGCCTTTGAATGACTGAGACACAAACTTTACCACATCCTTGTCAGCGCAACCACTGATATCTACCACAGTGTCCATCTCGTCTAACCATGACATGCAATCAACTGCTCCTTTTTCCCCAGTGAAATCCTTGGGTTTGCAGGAGACAAAGTATTTATAGGTGCAACCTTTAGCACGTGGTTCTTGATTTAACACAATTCTCTTAGATGGAACACTCCTCTGATTTGATGAGTGATGAGAATCACTTTTGTGAGCGGTATGAGTTCTAGAGGGTGGTTTAGAGTGTGGTACCGACTGAGTCCCGACCTGGGTACCACTGGATTCTCTGAACTGTCTATCCAGAGCTCGCGTAATAGCATTATCTATCAATGCCTGTAATTCTGCTCCTGCTATGTTGACTCTGGAAGTGTCATGATTATCTCTGGGGTGGCTGTTGGCTTCGTCTGACCCAGCCATGTAGCTTGATTGCTATATAAAATAATGATTTTAATTCATTTAGAGGTCTATAATAGTTTTATCATTCTAGATGATTTATTAATCATGGTATTTTAAGAACCATTTTGATTAATTTGCTAAGCATATATATATATATATTCAGGATTTTTCATTATATTAATCCTTAGTTATAATTAAAATATATTAATGGCATAAAAGGCCAAATCACATGGACAATTTTAAATTTTTAATCATGATCTTATAGGATCAAGGTATGGAGGTTTTAATCATAGTTTATTACCTCTTCTTAACAGGGGGTCGAAGACCACGACTGTCTTTTGTCTTATATGACAATGAATATAGCCCGTAGGCATTAAATCCCTTTTGGATGTTTAATATAATGAAAGAAATTGGAAGAATCCAATGTAAGGATGACTTATGCGATTTTATCGAATCACATTTTGCCAGGAGTGTTAACATGTTTTCAGATGTTAATAAGGTTTTGAATCTTTTGAATAGGTTTTACCATCTTGGCCATATCTAGAATGACATGTGGCTAGGTTTTACCTTTAAGATTCTTATTATTTTATTATAATGGTAGGTCTTATAAAAGGAATGTTATTTTTCATTTATTTTACATATTATATTTATGCATATAATTTAACAAAAATGAAAATTTAAATTTAACCATTCCACTACAAAAATTAAACAAGTACAGGTTTGCCCTAAACGGGACTTCTACAAGAAATATCATGCCCACGCAGGGGCAAAACAACCTAACATACCCACGCAGGGGTTAAACAGAAAAAGCCATGCCCACGCAGGGGCGGAATACTGAAAGACATGTCCACGCAGGGGCTGAATACTGAAACAAATGTCCACGCGGGGACTTGATTACAACACTAAAAACAAACAAACAAATAAAGGATTTAATGATCCTTTTTGCTCTTCCCTTTAATTAAGTTCGCCAGACCCTTGAAAATTCCTTGGTTCTGCCTACGCCCTTCCCGAACCTCCTGCTGCACTTGATTCAACCTTTGAAGAATCTCTTGATGCTGCGGTGGCGATATCACTGGCGGCTGCGGGGGTTGCTGATATAGCGGAGGTTGAGGAGGTGGCGGTTGTTGATACCCAAAAGGTGGGTACCCATAGTGTGGGTATCCAGCTTGATATGGGACCCCAAAGGATCCTTCCGGATGAAGGGCATTGTCGTTTGCCACTGCTACCAGGTAAGGGTCGGCCTCGGCGTAGTTGTAGTTGGTGTGGGCCGGCTGCTCAAATGGGTTGTACGCCGCTGAACCGGCGTATGTAGGAATTGGGTGGTTAAAACCCACTGGTGGCGGTGCGACCGGCGTAGTCTGCACCTCAGAAACTGGGTTCGAAGGCCCACCCATCTGTGGGTCTTCGTATAGTGGCGGGTAATGGCTGCCACTAGATGGTTGAGGAGTGCTGATGCGGACTCCTCCTTGCACGGACATCCATGCGGTTGTTCTCCTGCGCCTCGATGGCTCCGGAGGCTGTTGCTGCACTGGTGGTGGTGGCGGAGTGACCGCTACAAAACGGGAATCCTCGGAGGGATCCTGCTGTGGCTGCTGCTGCTGTGGCTGCTGCTGCTGCGGTGAGTTGTGGTAACTGGGAGTAAACACCCATTCGATCTGGTTGAACCTCGCCTCGTAGCTATCGGGACCATTATAAGGCGATCCCAGAAAAGGTGACCCATCCGAAATCTCGATGGGGTGGTTAGGGGTCCCGGTTGGAGGCTCGGCGGGATCCGTGTCTTCGTCCATGTCCATCGCATGGTCGCCCGAGAAGTGGTCTTCATGTCCCAATGGGTTAAAACCCACTGGTTCTTCAATGTAGTTTGCCGGGTTGAACCGGCTTTGGAAATAGGGCGTTGGGTCATCGAAGGGTGAGTTGTGGCCCTGGAGAGGTATATAAGAATGGTGGGAATTATGGGGCTCGTTTTCAGACTGAGGCCCAAAGGAGTTTTGGAAATAAGGGGAGAAGCTCAGCAAAACTGAGCGCCTTGCGGGTTCAATATAGGTCCTCCAGTTATCTTGAGGACTTCTGCTAAGGGAATCTGACGGTGTTCACCGGTGCGAAGGCCCGGCCTCATGATCATTCGGGGCGACGAGTGGCCCCTTGCCTCTTCCTCTCCCTCTCATTCTTGGTGGCATCTTTTTGACCTGTCAAAACAAACAAAGGATACAACAAGAAAATATAAAAGACAAAGTTAGAAATAAAACAAATTTGGATTAATCCTAAGTTCTTTGTCTAGACTCGGAAGTTGATGAATGTGCAAACTGTGTCATTGAGATTAAACACAAAAAGGCTAGTGTTTAATTCAGTCAACGTTGGCTCTGATACCAACCTGTCACACCCCGATATTTCCACGTATTACCGGTGGGCCCGGTGGGGAGTATCGTGACGTAGTTGATATCATCATAGTCAAACAACACAATTTAAATGCACAGCAGAAGCAAAAGACGAATCATATTACAAACCGAATATAAAGTAATATCAAAGTATTACAAACGGACTGTAAGGATCCACAGGCAGATCAAATAAAAAGGAAAACATAGTTCATTAGACTTAAAATGCATCCAAGCTTGCGAGACTCTTATTGATGCTAAGGAGAAGCCAGCCTATTTCGATTAGTACCTGCACTAAGACTTTTTGGAAAAATACGTCAGTTTACACTGATAAATACAATTAACTGACTCATTTTGAAAAGGTTTAGAAAAATTGATTTGAATGCACGAGGCACAAAACATTTTATAACTTGGGATAATTATTTATATATAAACTTGTAAACGAATTACATGTTTCTTATACGTTCAGTAGCCCGGATTGACACCGGGTTAAAGATTAATAGACACTCCACATGATATAGTCCCGCGGCGAGTTATTCCCGAAACCGGCGGTTATACCTTATTATTTATATATGCACTATCGGGTGTACGCCTACACCCCGTGCTTAGGTCGTGGCCATTTCTTAAAATGATGCCAAGGATATCCGGGACATGGTCATTAACCCCCCCCCCCCCAAGGCTTTAAGCAAACAAAACAATTTAAAGGGTCATATCAATAAATTAACCTTCATACGATCAAAAATTCAATGCCCGACCAAGCGGTATTTTATATACCGTACCCCTAGCCCGTATAGGGAAAATAAGTTAAAAGTATTTACTTGAGCAAGTATAATTCACAAATAGCAAGTGCAAGTAGCTTTTACCGGCTCTCCTAATCTGGAACAAAGGTTTTTAATAACCTATTAGATTCCTAATGGGTCTTTAATTAAGCCTAAACTTAGACCGGTTAGTTTTAAAAGAAGATACGGTTCAAACGCATGATTAAGCGAAGACCGGAATAGAATGTGATTTAGACCCGAAAAGTTTGGAGACTTGTGTAATATGGGTAAACTAAACACATTCTGGATTTTGAGACCAAAATGATAAGGTTCGACCGGTTTCGGCTAATTTATGCAAACTAGTTACATAAACCGCACCGAACACGAATAATGCGTAACGTGTAACCAAATGATTCATGAACAGGTTTCCTAGGTTAATATGCCTTAAATATATTGTGACATCAGTAAGATATCTTCTATTATGCCCAAAATGGATTTAAACTCAAATTATGCCCCGTAGGGGTATTTTGGTCATTTAAAAGGTTATAAAAGAGATTTAATATGATTCTGAGTTTCAGGTTTGATAAAATCAGTAAATATACTTAATTTAATAGGTTATAATAGTAGGGTATTAGATATATGAAATTTACCATTTATAACCAAATTATGCACCGAAATGGCATTTTGGTAATTTCACCTAAGGTTTAAAGGTCAAAACTGGAAATCTGAGTTTAAAGCTTTTGCTTACTGCTAAAGTATAATAATTTACTTAAAATATCAGTAGGTATCAAGTTTTATATATATAAAATAGTTTTAGAACATACTATGCGTTTAAAACGCGTAAAAAGACGGTTTTAAGCGATTTCCGGGTTTTATAAGAAAAGCTGATATTTTTATTATTCCAGAAAGATTAAAATATTTTATTTATCATATTAGATCAGTAGAAAAATGTTTGGTATCAAAAATATTTGTAAAACTCATTTTATAGGCCAAAATGGTAAAACCGGCAATTACCGAATCAATCTTAGAACCCTATGTTATGCTCAGCCTAAAAATAAATAAAAATCTTCAAAAATCCCAAAATATTATTTTATATCAGTAGGTAAAAAGTTTGGTATCAAAAATTAGGTTTAGATAGGCTTTATGCTAATTACACCGATTAATTAATAAAAAGCTTTTCATTTACGCTAATGAGCATAACTCCTAATCTAGACCTCAAACTGATGTCAAATTTTAGGGACAAGCTTATAAATCAGTAACTAAGGTTTCTATTCTTCTACATTTTCAAAAATCACATTTTAAGGTCATATGGGCATAATAGTCAACATTTAAGCATTTAACGGAAACATGCATATGAATCGGATAACTAATGAACCAAGTTGTATAATCACAGAGGGTTATACTAACATGTAACCTGGTCCAAATAAAGCTCTAAGGCATTTCTAAAACATGCTACATTGGGTCAGAACTGAAAGTCAAAGCAAAAGTCAAATTATGCGACTTTCGGTTCCGAACCGAGCCTAAACTAAAAATTGTCGGGTTAAACATGTTTAGACATGTTCTTACATTAATTACCAAGTTATATTGGTGATAAAACAGGTTGCATAGCTTCTACATTGTTAATTATGCGTTTATTTGAAGATAAACTTTCTGTTGACTTTTTAAGATTAACTTTGACCTGACAATTGACATACTTAGAGTGGGAATCAGAGAGTACCCTTTTAAGGGTTTATTACCCACATAATTACCAACTCATAGGTACTTTCAATTCGAGATTTGACTGGACAAATTTAAATTAATCTCAAAGTCAAACTCTAATTACGACGGTTTAACTTTAAGCTAATTAACTAAGCTAAACTGAATTAAGGAGGGTTAAGGAAGCTTACAAGGGTCCTATGCTCGATTAGAAAACCTAAGGAAACTTGGTTGTTGACCAGAGAGCTCCAGAAATTAGCTTGTGAAAGTTTGCAAGTGAAAGTGTGAAGTGTTGCAACTAAGGAGCTCCTTATATATGGATTTTGACCACCTAGGATCATGCCAAGGAAGTCTACAAGGGTTATGAGATCGGTACAAGTGCCCCTATTGCATGTTAAACCATTGGAGGAGTCCCTGGTATAACAAAACAAGCTTTTAAGTCGGTTACAGACCTGAACTGGCAGCTGCCAGGAGTTTTCTGTCGCTGGGGTGCTCAGGCGGCCCGCGTAAGGGTCCCCCCAGGGCTTACGCGGCCCGTGTGGGTGGTCAGAACAGGTTAAACAAGTTTCGTTTATTACATTTTGGCCCCTGATCCTTTTCAAACGTGGTTTTAACTTCTCTTCTTGCATTTTCAACCCTCTAAATTGACTTTTAAGGGCTCCATGACATAATCAAACACCGTTAAGTCCTCGATTAACTTTGTGATCACCCGAAAAGCCTTTAATTTCAACGTTGACGCTTTTAACCCCCCGTATAGGAATGTTATCATAACTTTCTCATACTTTATCGAAACCTCGTGAAATTTTTATCACTTATTCTAGTGAGTATAATTAATCGTTACAAAGCTTCGGGTTTGCTAAAAGGTCACTCAGAGGTATACTTTAAACATGTTGACACATTTAACCCCTGTAGTTTGTAATTTCTCACTTTTTCTCATAATTAGCTTCGTATGATCCATGATTCATTCGTTTAAGGGTGTAAACATCATGTAGAGTTATTGAAAGGTACATTTATCCATTGTTGACACTTTGGATCCTTTTACACACATAGATTCCTTGTTTGTCAACTTTAGTCCTTCCAAATTAATTTGTTACACGTTTAGAGCTCATGACACGTGTCGATATAATATTGGACATAAATTTACGAGGTGTTACATAAGAGCCTTTGTAAGCATTCTTAGCCCTCCTAGTTCATGTTTTATTAGTCTAATGACCAAAAGTCAAAGTCGTCGTAATTAAGCTTTGACGTAGTGATTAATCACTAATGGTCCAGTCATTTTTCGAATTGAAAGTGGCTATGAGTTGGTAATTATGTGGGTAATAAACCCTTAAAAGGGCACCCTATGATTTCCACTCTAACTAGGTCAATTGTTGGGTCATACTTGATTATAAATAGTCAACAGAAAGCTATTTTGCAAAGAAACTCATAATTAACAATGTAGAAGTTATGAAATATGTTTTAACACTTAAATAACTTGGTAATTGATGTAACAACATGTCTAAGCATGTTCAACCTGGCAATTTTGAGTTTAGGCTCGGTTCGGAACCGAAAGTCGCAAAAGTAGAATTTTGCTTTGACTTTCAGTTCTGACCCGATTTAGCTTAGTTTAGATATGCCTTAGAGTTCCTTTAGGACCAGGTTATAGGTTAGTATAACCCTCTGAGGTTATACAACTTGGTTCCTAATTTATCCGATTCATTTGCATCTTTCCGTTAATTGCTTAAATGTTGACCATTATGCCCTTTTGACCTTAAAACGAGATTTTTGAAAATGTGAGAGGATAAAAACCTCTATTACTGATTTATAAACATGTCCTAAAAATTTGACATCAGTTTGAGGTCTAAATTAGGAGTTATGCTCAATATCGTAATTTGAAAGCTTTTTATTAAATAAACGGCATTATTAGCATAAAACCTATCTAAACCCAAATTTTGACAAAATTTTCACCCACTGATGTAATATAATATTTTGGGATTTTTGAAGATTTTTATTAATTTTTAAACTGATTATAACATGGGGTTCTTGCTTTGATTCGGTAATTGACGGTTATACACTTTTTACTAATAAAATGAGTTTTACATAACATTTTGACACTAAACCTTTTGCTACTGATTTTATATGATAAATAAAATATTTTGGACTTTATAAACTGATCAAAATTCAGATTCCCTTATATAACCTGAAAATCGCTTAAAACCGACTTTTTACGCGTTTTAAACGCATAGTATGGGTTAAAACTATTTTTGGCATATAAGACTTAATACCTACTGATGTTTTAAGTAAATTTTTATACTTTAATAGTAAGAAAAAGTTTTGAACTCAAATTTCCAAATTTGACCTCTAAAGCTTATGTGAAATTACCAAAATACCCCTACGGTGCATAGTTTGGTTATAAATGATAAATTTCACATATATGCAATACCCTACTGATATGACCTGCAAAAGTAAATATTTTTACTGATCATTTTAGACCAGAACCTCAGATTAATATTTAACCTCTTTTATAATCTTTAAAATGACCAAAATACCCCTACGGGGCTTAAATTGATTTTAAATCCGTTTTGGGCATAATGGAAGGTATCCTACTGATATCACAACATATTTAAAGCATATTAACTTAGGAAACCTATTCATGACTCATTTGGTTACCCGTTATGCATTTATCGCGTTCGGTACGGTTTATGCGACTAGTTTGCATAAATTAACCGAAACGGGTCAAACCTTATCATTTTCACTTCAAAATCCAGAATGTGTTTAGTTTGCCCATATTATACAAGTCTTCATACTTGTTGGGTCTAAACCACATTCTAATCCGGTCTTCGCTTAATCTAGCGTTTTGAACCGTATACCTTTCTTTAAAACTAACCGGTCTAAGTTTAAACTTAACTAAGACCCGTTAGGAATCTAATAGGTTATTAAAACCTTCGTTCTAGATTTAGGAGCCCAGTAAAAGATATTTGCACTTGATGATTATATACGGCTGGGATAAATTTGTATAATTTTCTTAGGTAAATACTTTTAACTTATTTTCCCTTATACGGGTTGGGGTACGGTATATAAAATACCGTTTGGTCGGGTATTGAATTTTTAATCGTATGAATATTAAATCATTGAGATAACCCATTTAATCTGTTTTGTTTGTTTTAAGCCTTTGGGGGGTTAATGACCATGTCCTGGATATCCTCGGCTCATTCATTGAAATGGCCACGACTTAAGCACGGGGTGTAGGCATACACCTGCCGGTCCGTATGTAAAATAATATACCTTCCTGTTCGAGAATAACTCGCCGTAGGTTATATTATGTGGTGTGTCTATTAATCTTTAACCCGGTATTCAACCCGGGCTACTGAACGTATAACAAACATATAATTCTTTAACAAGTTTATTTTTTAAATAATTATCCCAAGTTATAAAAGATTATTTGTGCCTTGTGCATTTAATTCAATTTTCTTAAACATTTTCAAAATGAGTCGGTTAATTGTATTTACCAGTGAAAACTGACGTATTTTCCAAAAAGGTTAAGTGCAGGTACTAAGCGAAATGGGCTGGTTACTCATAGCATCAATAAAGAGTCGTGCAAGCTTAGATGTTTAAAAATCTGTTGAACAATGTTTCTTTTATATTTGATCCACCTGTGGATCCCCTTTACAACCGTTTTGTAATAATTGATATTACTTTCACTCGGTTTGTAATGTTTTTATCTTTAGACTTCCGCTGTGCATTAAA
The DNA here is from genome assembly GCA_030545235.1 of Helianthus tuberosus. Taxonomy (NCBI): domain Eukaryota; kingdom Viridiplantae; phylum Streptophyta; class Magnoliopsida; order Asterales; family Asteraceae; genus Helianthus; species Helianthus tuberosus. The sequence continues at coordinate 34,836,562 of CM060357.1, read as the reverse complement.
TTTTGATAAATTGACTATGATGATATCAACTACGTCACAATACATCCCACCGGGCACACCGGTAATACATGGAAATATCGTGGTGTGACAAAATGCATATGGATGTATTGTTAGAAATATTTGTGGAACTTAAAGGACAAGAAAGCTAGGGGTATTACATTGGCTTTTATGAGGTATATCACTTTTAACATCATGCATGAAACCACAAATCGTGGTATAATGTTGGCTCTGTCAAACATATATACGAGAAGTCGCCAGTAGCTAGAAAAGTGTTCTTGATGAGGGAGTTGTTAGCGACAAGGATGAAAGTGGGAAACTTAGTTACTGGTCATATCAACAACCTAAATTCAACTATGTCCAAGTTATCATCCGTGGGAACTAATAAATCTAATGATTAGACTCAAGTTGTGGTCTTGTTATCTTCATTGTCTGATAGTTGGTCAGGGACCATGATTATTGTTAGCAATTTTGTGGGGGGCGATGGTAAAACATTCAGAGGATCCGGGATATTGTGATGGGTAAAGACACCATCTAGAAAAGTACCAATTCTGAGATGTCATATATGTTGGCAGGGGAAGGTGAAAACGTCGGGGGCGGTAGGATAAGGGAGGGTCCCTTTAGAGATCGCAAGAATGTGGTGTGTTGGTGTTGCAAAGAGGTGATACACGTTAAGAGACCGTGTCCAAATTCAATTAAAGATTTAAATATTGTTGTTGGAAATGCTTCTAGGGATGAGGCATTAATACTCAGTATGGAGAGAATGTAGAATCTTGTGTCATGGATTCTGGTGCTTCATTCCATGTTACCTACATCAATGAAGCAATGAAGAATATGAAAGAAGGGGACATTGAGATGGTAAGGTTATGTAACGGGGAAATCCTTAAAGTGGCGTGCATCGGTGATAACGATCTGAAAACATTATTCGGAAGTACATGGAGCTTAGGGAATGCCAGGGTGATTATATAACTGGAAACAAAGTTGATTTCAGTCAGGTAAGTGGACGAGCATGGAATAGGCGTTAAGTCTTGTGACACCACACCCAGATAAGGATGCTCCATACACAATTGATACCAACTGTAACACCCCAAAAATTCCGTCCAATTATGTGACGACACGTGTCCAATTCTCTAACTAATCCCGACTATGTGGAGGGAGAAACCTCCAACTAATCCCGATTATGTGGAAGGAGGAAGGACCTGTACTGTACGTTCACTGAAACGTATTCTAAATCTCCAAGTAATCCCGACTCTGGGAAGGAGAGAGAAATTTTATTGAGTGTTAACTAAAATGCGTCCCGGATCTCCAACTAATCCCAACTACGAGGAATGAGAGCTACTAAAAGTGCCAAATGGCCAAAGATGTAAAGTCCAAGGACTAAATATGAAAATTCTAAAAATTTTGATTCTGGAGGTTCCATACAAACTGTAACAACCCTCGATAAAACCGACACTCTCGAATATTTCCGACACCCTATTATATTTAAAATTGTCCCAATATGTCTTTAAATACACCCCGTATGTGAAAACCGAGCCCGAAATACAGTATAGCATTTAAAATAAAAATTTAAAATCTGAATATTAAGTTGAGGCGGGCCGCGTAGACCCACCCCAACCACTTACGCGGGCGGTATCAGGGTTAGACCCTGACTTCGTTGACCTTTAAGCTCAGGCGGGCCGCATAAGCCTTAGCTTACATTTATGTGGGTCGCGTAAGATCGAGATAGTGGCGCAGCCCGGTGTTGACACGTGTCGTGCAACGTGCTGAGCCTAGTCATGACCCAGATCAGCTACGCCTAGACCCCTAAGCCACGCGGGCCGCGTAAGCCCAGCCCATGTTTTACGCGGGCCGCGAGAGGACCAGATTTCAGCACTATAAATAGAACGCATCGGATTTCATTTCAAATCGTTCACTTTCTTTTCTTAGTCTCGAATTCCCTTAATAGTAGGCATAATTTTCAAGTATAATACCTCCTAATTAGAGAGGTTCTGCTCCATTGTAAGTATTATAACCCCGGTTTTTGTAATAGATACGCTGCCCGATTGATTTAGGGTTCCGTAACAACTGTCGTGGTTCTGCCCGACGTAGTTGTTGGAATGCCATCTCGGGGAGGGTATCATTAATATTTGCAAAGGGTTATGATACTAACCTATGTACATTTGTATAAATTATAGATTATATCCAGGAAACCCTTACGCGAAGTCTAAGATAGCAATGTGAGTTTATCCTCTTTTTGTTAACCTTTTTGTAATATTCTACAAAACCTTAATTGTTTTATAATGTGATTAAGCGGTGATTGAGTCTTTGTAGTTCTTCAATTACTGCTGGTATGTTGGGGTTTTGTATACAAAATTTACTACACTGTGAGTAGTAAGTCGGGATGACAATACGTTACCATTGGACAATGCGTTAGCCAATGTGTAATATGACCCACAAGTCAGGTTTGACAGTACTAAAAGGAGTAATTATGTAGAAATAAACAATGTGATCGCTCTCAATACTGTTTTAATTGATAAAATGTTTCTTGATTAAACTAGGATTCACTCACCAGTATTTCCCACTGACAAATGTTTTTAAAATGCGTTTCAGGTAACACAATGTGACAACCAATTAGTAAAAAGCCAGCTGGAGAGCACTGAAGGCTTGGGAAAAATGTGGCTATAAAAGTTACCTAAAAGAAGATGTTTTAAATTCAATAAAATAGGGTTTATCCCTATAAACGTATTGTAATAAGAAACTTGGGTTTTGCCCATGTGATTATTAATATTAAATATGGTGGTTTTACTCGGATAAACATTTCCTAACTACGGTCCTGATGTAATTTCCGCTGCCAAATTAACAAGCTGATACCACCAAAATTCTGAGTTTGCGTCCGCCCGTTCCCAGGACAGATAAGGGATCGGGGGTTGCGACAAAAGGTGGTATCCGAGCCTAGCCACTGGTCTAAGCCAAAGAAGTGTTCTGCTGACACTTAAAATTTAAACTTTGTGTTAGGAAATAAATTACTGAAATACGTGCATAACTGTATTTATTTGTTATGTGTTATTTGACTATTTGTTAGTTTACAGTATGAGTGATCAAGGACCCTCAGACATGTGTCGTCAGTTGCCTGATTCACCTAGGAGTGAAGGTACCTCTTCACAGCCTGCCCTTTCTGGGTATTCTGCTGATCAGGAAGAAGGGATGTTTGCTTTTAAAACTCAGTCAGAAGAGTCATTCCCTCATAAGAAACGAGGATGGTTCAGTAAGGAAGCCTTTACACGTAGGAAAAGAATGCGAAAGTTGCAACAGCAAAGACCCATAGCAGCTGTTAAGCGAAAGACAGATGCCCATACACAGGATATGCTTAATAGAAGCCTAGCCAATTTCCATATCCTAGCTACAACTGCTGCTGACCCAAGTCTGGAACAACTAGTAGCCCCACAACCACTAATCCCAGACCAATCCATGGAGATAGAAACCCTGAAAACCAGGTGGAGATGCATGATTTTAACCCAGAGGAAATACCTAGGGTACCTGCACCGAACCCTCTAGACCCAAATTACGACCCCTGGTGGGACGATAATAGGGACTTTGTGCAACGTTACCCGGAAGACACACCCATACAGAACATAGAAGCCTATCCAGGTATGGACCCTTTAGATCCCTATTACCATGATAACTACATCAGGGAGATTTTAGAAGATCCTTACCGATTTCAGGCACTTTCACCCCCATATCAGGAACCCGCACCCCAGATTCCGAACCCAGTCCTAGAACCTGCACACCCAATGAGTGCAGAAAACGTGCAAGAACTTAGGACTTTTGGGGAGGAAATTTTAGAAAGCAGTGAGAGAATGAGACAGGTGGGAGAGCGTCTCGTATGGAAATACGATGAGCACAATATGGATTTTTGGATAAATCCATATCAGTGATGTGATAGAGGAAATGGTAATAGTAATAATAATATAATATAAAAAAATAAAAATAAAATAAAATATGTGTGTACGGATGCCTATTACTATTGGTGTGATTCTATTTCTGTTGGTATTGTAATTTTTATTTCAGTACTAGAATGTAATAGATGCATAATAGTATATGGAAATAGAGTAAAAGTCGCAATGATCGACGTTTTTGGCTAAATTGCGTATCATGTGATTAACTATATTAAATATTATCTTGTGATATTAATATGAGGTAAATGTTTAAAATTCAGATGGTCGATGAAGGAAATCAAGGAAATCTGAATAACGATAACCAGAGTAACATTAACGTGGTTAATGAGAATCTGAGCATCAATAACAATGGAAACCAAATGGATAATAGTGTCGTTCAACACATAGTGGCACAAGGAATCATAGATGCCATGCCATTTATTATTCAAACTATTCAAGAAGCGAATAACAAAAGTAAACATAGCAGTAAGCGACCAATCGAACCAGAACACAGCGTAAACAATGGCCCTAAACTTCAAGTGCCCATTCCCAAAAGAAGAAGAACCATGCCTTATGGTTGTTCTTATAAGGAATTTTGGTCTTGTAAACCGATAGAGTTCTCGGGTAATGAAGAACCTATTGCAGCTCTACGCTGGATAGAAAAGACTGAGGCTGTTCTAAAAATAAGCAAGTGTGCTGAAGAAGTCAAAATAATGTTTGCTTCTAATTTGTTTAAGAACTCAGCTTTAGAATGGTGGAACACTATCCTCCAGTCAAAAGGAAGTGATAGGGTATACAATATGGAATGGGAAGAATTTAGGAACATGGTAAAAAGGAAATTCTGCCCTCCTAATGAAAAAGAACAAATAGGAAACAAATTCCTAAACCTTAGGATGAATGGAGTGGATAGTAAGGGGTACACCAAGTTATTCTTTGAATATGCTAGAATAGTACCAACCCTTGCATCACCAGAGCCAGTATTAATCTCCCGTTACATCTGGGATTAATTGGAGAGATTAGACATGTAGTCAAGGCAGCTAGACCTCCAACCATAGAAGAAGCTGTAGAACTAACCAATACCTTGACAGATGAACTAGTCCGTACTAGAGAAGAAGACCAGAGGAAAAACCTAGCACAGAGGCTTACTCAAGAATTCCGTTCTAGGAATTACAACCGTAGGAATATGGGTTCTACCTCTGCACCTTTCTGCAAGGTCTGCAAGAAAAAGCATTCGGGAAAATGCTCCACTCTTTGCAATTATTGCAAGATGCCAGGACACAAGGAAGAAAATTGCAGGAAGAAATCCAGTAATGGATTATGCTACAACTGTGGAGAAAAAGGTCGTATCAGGCCAAACTGTCCAAAACTAGCCCCAGCTGCAAACAACAAGAACACTAAAAATGCTAGAGCATTTGTTCTGACTGCAGACGAAGCTAAGATGATTCCAGATGTCATAGCTGGTACGTTTTTAGTTAATGATGTTTTTGCTAAAGTATTATTTGACTCTGGTGCAAACCAAAGTTTTATTAATACATCATTTTGCAAATTTCTAAATCAGTCATTAACTAAACTACCACAAGAATGTTTGGTAGACAGCTAATGGAGAAACCGTTAGGATTTCTGAAATCTTGCAGGGAGCAAGCATAGAAATTTTAAATCAGAAATTTATTGAAAATCTTTATCCCATGAATCTGGCAGGATTTGATGTTGTTTTAGGAATGGATTGGTTAATAGCCAATAAAGCTAGTATTTTATGTGATCAAAAGTCAATTCAAGTAAATTCACCAATAGGTAAAACGATCACAATTAAAGGAGATAAACCATCTAGATCTACAAAATTTATCTCTGTGATGAAAACTGCAAGTTATATAAGAAAAGGTTCTATAGTGTATTTGATTTCTATAATCACTAACACTAAAGTAAAGGATTTAAAGGATATTCCAATAGTATCTCAGTTTTCAGATGTATTTCCAGAAGAATTGCCAGGACAACCTCCAGATAGAGAAGTTGAATTCAGGATCCATTTGATTCCAGGAACGACACCGATTGCCAAAGCACCGTACCGTTTGGCACCCGCAGAAATGCAGGAACTGAAGAAACAGTTAGAAGAATTGTTGGAAAAAGGATTCATACAGCCAAGTTCATCGCCGTGGGGAGCACCAATCTTATTTGTTAAAAAGAAGGACGGATCAATGCGTATGTGCATTGACTACCGTGAATTAAACAAGGTCACGATTAAGAACCGGTACCCATTACCAAGAATCGATGATCTGTTCGATCAACTGCAAGGAGCTCGATTTTTCTCAAAAATCGATTTAAGGTCAGGATATCACCAATTAAAGGTACAGGAAGAGGACATTCCTAAAACCGCATTTAGAACAAGGTATGGACATTATGAATTTACTGTCATGCCATTTGGTTTAACCAATGCCCCAGCTGCATTTATGGACATGATGAACCGAATATGTAAGCCATATTTGGATAAATTCATAATTGTTTTCATAGATGATATTCTAATTTACTCTAAAAGTGAAGAGGATCATGCAAAACATTTGCACGCACTTTTAAGTTTGTTAAGAAAGGAAAAGCTTTATGCTAAATTTTCTATGTGCGAATTTTGGTTAAAACAAGTACAGTTTCTTGGACACCTAGTCAATCATGAAGGAATTCATTTAGATCCAACAAAAATCGAGGCGATTATTAAATGGAAAACCCCTGAGTCACCAACCGAGGTTAGAAGTTTCTTAGGACTAGCTGGTTATTATAAAAGATTTATTCGAGATTTTTCTAGAATAGCCATTCCCTTAACTAAGCTAACCTGTAAATCTGTTAAGTTTGAATGGGGATTAAAACAAGAAGAAGTATTTAGAATTCTTAAACAAAGATTAACCCATATACCCATATTAGCGTTACCAGAAGGAACTGAAGATTTTGTAGTTTATTGTGACGCTTCCAAATTAGGTTATGGATGTGTATTGATGCAACGCCAAAAGGTTATAGCTTACGCATCTAGACGACTTAAGAATCATGAAGAGAATTATTCAACCCATGATCTAGAACTAGGAGCTATAATTTTCGCTCTTAAGATTTGGAGACATTACCTTTATGGTAGTAAGTTTACCATTTTCACTGATCATAAAAGTTTAAGGTATGTTTTCCAGCAAAAGGAATTGAATATGAGACAAAGACGTTGGATGGAAATGCTTAGTGATTATGATTGTGATATCCAGTATCATGAAGGAAAAGCAAATGTAGTGGCAGATGCTTTAAGCCGAAAGTATCATGAAAAGCCAAAATGGGTACGTTCTCTTAAATTAAATCTACAAGTAGATTTAAATGATCAGATAAGAGAAGCACAAGAATCAGTAATCAAGGATGATACTGAAAAATTAAAAGGTACGCTAAAAGAGTTAGAACAAGGAACAGATGGAATTTGGAGATTCCATGAGAAATGAATATGGATATCTAAAATAGGAAATCTACGTTATCGTATTTTAGAAGAAGCCCATAAGTCTAAATATACGATGCATCCAGGAAATGATAAGATGTACCAGGATTTAAGGAAAAATTTCTGGTGGATAGGAATGAAAAAGGACGTAGCAGCCTATGTTTCTAAATGTTTAACTTGTTCACAAGTTAAAGCAGAACACCAGAAACCCTCAGGATTGCTACAACAGTTAGAAATGCCAGTATGGAAATGGGAATTGATAACAATGGATTTTGTTACTAAATTACCCAAAACAAAGAAAGGAAATGATACAATCTGGGTGATTGTAGATAGACTAACCAAGTCAGCCCATTTCTTACCAATGAAGGAAACTTTCAGTATGGAACAGTTAGCCAAATTATATGTAAATGAAATTGTTTCTTTACATGGAATTCCTTTATCAATTGTTTCTGATAGGGATAGTCGATTTACCTCTTATTTTTGGTCAAGTTTCCAAAAGGCAATGGGAACCAAGTTAAAGTTGAGCACAGCTTATCATCCTCAAACGGATGGACAAAGCGAAAGAACAATTCAGACAATGGAAGACATGCTTAGAGCCTGTGTAATTGATTTCGGAGGTAATTGGGATGATCACTTACCTTAAATAGAATTTTCTTATAACAATAGTTATCACACAAGTATCAATGCTGCACCATTCGAAGCACTTTATGGACGAAAGTGCCGAACCCCAGTCTGTTGGGCAGAAATTGGGGAAAAACAATTATCTGGACCTGAGATAGTGCAGGAAACAACCGACAAGATTATGCAAGTCAAGGAACGACTAAAAAAACACGTGATCGACAGAAGTGCTATGCTGATAACGGACGCAAACCATTAGAATTTCAAGTAGGAGATAAAATATTATTAAAGGTCTCTCCTTGGAAAGGAGTAGTAAGATTCATCAAACGGGGAAAGCTAAGTCCAGGTATATTGGACCTTTTGAGATTATTAGAAGAATAGGACCTGTAGCCTATCAACTACAACTGCCAGAGGAAATGGCAGGAATACATGATGTGTTTCATGTGTCTAATCTCAAAAAGTGTTTAGTTGATGAATCTCTAATAGTACCTTTTAAGGATATAGAAGTAAATGAATAACTCAAGTTTGTAGAAAGGCCTCTACAAATTGAAGACAGGAAAGTCAAGAATCTCAAGCACAAAACCTTAATTGTTTTATAATGTGATTAAGCGGTGATTGAGTCTTTGTAGTTCTTCAATTACTGCTGGTATGTTGGGGTTTTGTATACAAAATTTACTACACTGTGAGTAGTAAGTCGGGATGACAATACGTTACCATTGGACAATGAGTTAGCCAATGTGTAATATGACCCACAAGTCAGGTTTGACAGTACTAAAAGGAGTAATTGTGTAGAAATAAACAATGTGATCGCTCTCAATACTGTTTTAATTGATAAAATGTTTCTTGATTAAACTGGGATTCACTCACCAGTATTTCTCACTGACAAATGTTTTTAAAATGCGTTTCAGGTAACACAATGTGAAAACCAATTAGTAAAAAGCCAGCTGGAGAGCACTGAAGGCTTGGGAAAAATGTGGCTATAAAAGTTACCTAAAAGAAGATGTTTTAAATTCAATAAAATAGGGTTTATCCCTATAAACGTATTGTAATAAGAAACTTGGGTTTTGCCCATGTGATTATTAATATTAAATATGGTGGTTTTACTCGGATAAATATTTCCTAACTACGGTCCTGATGTAATTTCCGCTGCCAAATTAACAAGCTGATACCACCAAAATTCTGAGTTCGCGTCCGCCCGTTCCCGGGACAGATAAGGGATCGGGGGTTGCGACAGAAGGTGGTATCCGAGCCTAGCCACTGGTCTAAGACAAAGAAGTGTTATGCTGACACTTAAAATTTAAACTTTGTGTTAGGAAATAAATTACTGAAATACGTGCATAACTGTATTTATTTGTTATGTGTTATTTGACTATTTGTTAGTTTACAGTATGAGTGATCAAGGACCCTCAGACATGTGTCGTCAGTTGTCTGATTCACCAAGGAGTGAAGGTACCTCTTCACAGCCTGCCCTTTCTGGGTATTCTGTTGATCAGGAAGAAGGGATGTTTGCTTTTAAAACTCAGTCAGAAGAGCCATTCCCTCATAAGAAACGAGGATGGTTCAGTAAGGAAGCCTTTGCACGTAGGAAAAGAATGCGAAAATTGCAACAGCAAAGAGCCTTAGCAGCTGTTAAGCGAAAGACAGATGCCCATACACAGGATATGCTTAATAGAAGCCTAGCCAATTTCCATATCCTAGCTACAACTGCTGCTGACCCAAGTCTGGAACAACTAGTAGCCCCACAACCACTAATCCCAGACCAATCCATGGAGATAGAAAACCCTGAAAACCAGGTGGAGATGCATGATCTTAACCCAGAGGAAATACCTAGGGTACCTGCACCGAACCCTCTAGACCCAAATTACGACCACTGGTGGGACGATTATAGGGACTTTATGCAACGTTACCCGGAAGACACACCCATACAGAACATAGAAGCCTATCCAGGTATGGACCCTTTAGATCCCTATTACCATGATAACTACATCAGGGAGATTTTAGAAGATCCTTACCGATTTCAGGCACTTTCACCCCCATATCAGGAACCCGCACCCCAGATTCCGAACCCAGTCCTAGAACCTGCACCCCCAATGAGTGTAGAAAACGTGCAAGAACTTAGGACTTTTGGGGAGGAAATTTTAGAAATCAGTGAGAGAATGAGACAGGTGGGAGAGCGTCTCATATGGAAATACGATGAGCACAATATGGATTTTTGGATAAATCCATATCAGTGATGTGATAGAGGAAATGGTAATAGTAATAATAATATAATATAATAAAATAAAAATAAAATAAAATATGTGTGTACGGATGCCTATTACTATTGGTGTGATTCTATTTCTGTTGGTATTGTAATTTTTATTTCAGTACAAGAATGTAATAGATGCATAATAGTATATGGAAATAGAGTAAAAGTCGCAATGATCGACGTTTTTGGCTAAATTGCGTATCATGTGATTAACTATATTAAATATTATTTTGTGATATTAATATGAGGTAAATGTTTAAAATTCAGATGGTCGATGAAGGAAATCAAGGAAATCTGAATAACGATAACCAGAGTAACATTAACGTGGTTAATGAGAATCTGAGCATCAATAACAATGGAAACCAAATGGATAATAGTGCCGTTCAACACATAGTGGCACAAGGAATCATAGATGCCATGCCATTTATTATTCAAACTATTCAAGAAGCGAATAATAAAAGTAAACATAGCAGTAAGCGACCAATCGAACCAGAACACAACATGAACAATGGCCCTGTACTTCAAGTGCCCATTCCCAAAAGAAGAAGAACCATGCCTTATGGTTGTTCTTATAAGGAATTCTGGTCTTGTAAACCGATAGAGTTCTCGGGTAATGAAGAACCTATTGCAGCTCTACGCTGGATAGAAAAGACTGAGGCTGTTCTGAAAATAAGCAAGTGTGCTGAAGAAGACAAAATAATGTTTGCTTCTAATTTGTTTAAGAACTCAGCTTTAGAATGGTGGAACACTATCCTCCAGTCAAAAGGAAGTGATAGGGTATACAATATGGAATGGGAAGAATCTAGGAACATGGTAGAAAGGAAATTCTGCCCTCCTAATGAAAAAGAACAAATAGGAAACAAATTCCTAAACCTTAGGATGAATGGAGTGGATAGTAAGGGGTACACCAAGTTATTCTTTGAATATGCTAGAATAGTACCAACCCTTGCATCACTAGAGCCAGTATTAATCTCCCGTTACATCTGGGATTAATTGGAGAGATTAGACATGTAGTCAAGGCAGCTAGACCTCCAACCATAGAAGAAGCTGTAGAACTAACCAATACCTTGACAGATGAACTAGTCCGTACTAGAGAAGAAGACCAGAGGAAAAACCTAGCACAGAGGCTTACTCAAGAATTCCGTTCTAGGAATTACAACCGTAGGAATATGGGTTCTACCTCTGCACCTTTCTGCAAGGTCTGCAAGAAAAAGCATTCGGGAAAATGCTCCACTCTTTGCAATTATTGCAAGATGCCAGGACACAAGGAAGAAAATTGCCAGGAAGAAATCCAGTAATGGATTATGCTACAACTGTGGAGAAAAAGGTCATATCAGACCAAACTGTCCAAAACTAGCCCCAGCTGCAAACAACAAGAACACTAAAAATGCTAGAGCATTTGTTCTGACTGCAGACGAAGCTAAGATGATTCCAGATGTCATAGCTGGTACGTTTTTAGTTAATGATGTTTTTGCTAAAGTATTATTTGACTCTGGTGCAAACCAAAGTTTTATTAATACATCATTTTGCAAATTTCTAAATCAGTCATTAACTAAACTACCACAAGAATGTTTGGTAGAGACAACTAATGGAGAAACCGTTAGGATTTCTGAAATCTTGTAGGGAGCAAGCATAGAAATTTTAAATCAGAAATTTATTGCAAATCTTTATCCCATGAATCTGGCAGGATTTGATGTTGTTTTAGGAATGGATTGGTTAATAGCCAATAAAGCTAGTATTTTATGTGATCAAAAGTCAATTCAAGTAAATTCACCAATAGGTAAAACGATCACAATTAAAGGAGATAAACCATCTAGATCTACAAAATTTATCTCTGTGATGAAAACTGCAAGTTATATAAGAAAAGGTTCTATAGTGTATTTGATTTCTATAATCACTAACACTAAAGGAAAGGATTTAAAGGATATTCCAATAGTATCTCAGTTTTCAGATGTATTTCCAGAAGAATTGCCAGGACAACCTCCAGATAGAGAAGTTGAATTCAGGATCCATTTGATTCCAGGAACGGCACCGATTGCCAAAGCACCTTACCGTTTGGCACCCGCAGAAATGCAGGAACTGAAGAAACAGTTAGAGGAATTGTTGGAAAAAGGATTCATACAGCCAAGTTCATCGCCGTGGGGAGCACCAATCTTATTTGTTAAAAAGAGGGACGGATCAATGCGTATGTGCATTGACTACCGTGAATTAAACAAGGTCACGATTAAGAACCGGTACCCATTACCAAGAATCGATGATCTGTTCGATCAACTGCAAGGAGCTCGATTTTTCTCAAAAATCGATTTAAGGTCAGGATATCATCAATTAAAGGTACAGGAAGAGGACATTCCTAAAACCGCATTTAGAACAAGGTATGGACATTATGAATTTACTGTCATGCCATTTGGTTTAACCAATGCCCCAGCTGCATTTATGGACATGATGAACCGAATTTGTAAGCCATATTTGGATAAATTCATAATTGTTTTCATAGTTGATATTCTAATTTACTCTAAAAGTAAAGAGGATCATGCAAAACATTTGCACGCACTTTTAAGTTTGTTAAGAAAGGAAAAGCTTTATACTAAATTTTCTAAGTGCGAATTTTGGTTAAAACAAGTACAGTTTGTTGGACACCTAGTCAATCATGAAGGAATTCATGTAGATCCAACAAAAATCGAGGCGATTATTAAATGGAAAACCCCTGAGTCACCAACCGAGGTTAGAAGTTTCTTAGGACTAGCTGGTTATTATAAAAGATTTATTCGAGATTTTTCTAGAATAGTCATTCCCTTAACTAAGCTAACCTGTAAATCTGTTAAGTTTGAATGGGGATTAAAACAAGAAGAAGCATTTAGAATTCTTAAGCAAAGATTAACCCATACACCCATATTAGCGTTACCAGAAGGAACTGAAGATTTGTAGTTTATTGTGACGCTTCCAAATTAGGTTATGGATGTGTATTGATGCAACGCCAAAAGGTTATAGCTTACGCATCTAGACAACTTAAGAATCATGAAGAGAATTATTCAACCCATGATCTAGAACTAGGAGCTATAATTTTCACTCTTAAGATTTGGAAACATTACCTTTATGGTAGTAAGTTTACCATTTTCACTGATCATAAAAGTTTAAGGTATGTTTTCCAGCAAAAGGAATTGAATATGAGACAAAGACGCTGGATGGAAATGCTTAGTGATTATGATTGTGATATCCAGTATCATGAAGGAAAAGCAAATGTAGTGGCAGATGCTTTAAGCCGAAAGTATCATGAAAAGCCAAAAAGGGTACGTTCTCTTAAATTAAATCTACAAGTAGATTTAAATGATCAGATAAGAGAAGCACAAGAATCAGTAATCAAGGATGATACTGAAAAATTAAAAGGTATGATAAAAGAGTTAGAACAAGGAACAGATGGAATTTGGAGATTCCAAGAGAAAAGAATATGGATACCTAAAATAGGAAATCTACGTTATCGTATTTTAGAAGAAGCCCATAAGTCTAAATATACGATGCATCCAGGAAATGATAAGATGTAACAGGATTTAAGGAAAAATTTCTGGTGGATAGGAATGAAAAAAGGACATAGCAGCCTATGTTTCTAAATGTTTAACCTGTTCACATGTTAAAGTTGAACACCAGAAACCCTCAGGATTGCTACAACAGTTAGAAATGTCAGTGTGGAAATGGGAATTGATAACAATGGATTTCTAAATTACCCAAAACAAAGAAAGGAAATGATACAATCTGGGTGATTGTAGATAGACTAACCAAGTCAGCCCATTTCTTACCAATGAAGGAAACTTTCAGTATGGAACAGTTAGCCAAATTATATGTAAATGAAATTGTTTCTTTACATGGAATTCCTTTATCAATTGTTTCTGATAGGGATAGTCGATTTACCTCTTATTTTTGGTCAAGTTTCCAAAAGGCAATGGGAACCAAGTTAAAGTTGAGCACAGCTTATCATCCTCAAACGGATGGACAAAGCGAAAGAACAATTCAGACAATGGAAGACATGCTTAGAGCCTGTGTAATTGATTTCGGAGGTAATTGGGATGATCACTTACCTTAAATAGAATTTTCTTATAACAATAGTTATCACACAAGTATCAATGCTGCACCATTCGAAGCACTTTATGGACGAAAGTGCCGAACCCCAGTCTGTTGGGCAGAAATTGGGGAAAAACAATTATCTGGACCTGAGATAGTGCAGGAAACAACCGACAAGATTATGCAAGTCAAGGAACGACTAAAAAAACACGTGATCGACAGAAGTGCTATGCTGATAACGGACGCAAACCATTAGAATTTCAAGTAGGAGATAAAATATTATTAAAGGTCTCTCCTTGGAAAGGAGTAGTAAGATTCATCAAACGGGGAAAGCTAAGTCCAGGTATATTGGACCTTTTGAGATTATTAGAAGAATAGGACCTGTAGCCTATCAACTACAACTGCCAGAGGAAATGGCAGGAATACATGATGTGTTTCATGTGTCTAATCTCAAAAAGTGTTTAGCTGATGAATCTCTAATAGTACCTTTTAAGGATATAGAAGTAAATGAATAACTCAAGTTTGTAGAAAGGCCTCTACAAATTGAAGACAGGAAAGTCAAGAATCTCAAGCACAAAACCTTAATTGTTTTATAATGTGATTAAGCGGTGATTGAGTCTTTGTAGTTCTTCAATTACTGCTGGTATGTTGGGGTTTTGTATACAAAATTTACTACACTGTGAGTAGTAAGTCGGGATGACAATACGTTACCATTGGACAATGAGTTAGCCAATGTGTAATATGACCCACAAGTCAGGTTTGACAGTACTAAAAGGAGTAATTGTGTAGAAATAAACAATGTGATCGCTCTCAATACTGTTTTAATTGATAAAATGTTTCTTGATTAAACTGGGATTCACTCACCAGTATTTCTCACTGACAAATGTTTTTAAAATGCGTTTCAGGTAACACAATGTGAAAACCAATTAGTAAAAAGCCAGCTGGAGAGCACTGAAGGCTTGGGAAAAATGTGGCTATAAAAGTTACCTAAAAGAAGATGTTTTAAATTCAATAAAATAGGGTTTATCCCTATAAACGTATTGTAATAAGAAACTTGGGTTTTGCCCATGTGATTATTAATATTAAATATGGTGGTTTTACTCGGATAAATATTTCCTAACTACGGTCCTGATGTAATTTCCGCTGCCAAATTAACAAGCTGATACCACCAAAATTCTGAGTTCGCGTCCGCCCGTTCCCGGGACAGATAAGGGATCGGGGGTTGCGACAGAAGGTGGTATCCGAGCCTAGCCACTGGTCTAAGACAAAGAAGTGTTATGCTGACACTTAAAATTTAAACTTTGTGTTAGGAAATAAATTACTGAAATACGTGCATAACTGTATTTATTTGTTATGTGTTATTTGACTATTTGTTAGTTTACAGTATGAGTGATCAAGGACCCTCAGACATGTGTCGTCAGTTGTCTGATTCACCAAGGAGTGAAGGTACCTCTTCACAGCCTGCCCTTTCTGGGTATTCTGTTGATCAGGAAGAAGGGATGTTTGCTTTTAAAACTCAGTCAGAAGAGCCATTCCCTCATAAGAAACGAGGATGGTTCAGTAAGGAAGCCTTTGCACGTAGGAAAAGAATGCGAAAATTGCAACAGCAAAGAGCCTTAGCAGCTGTTAAGCGAAAGACAGATGCCCATACACAGGATATGCTTAATAGAAGCCTAGCCAATTTCCATATCCTAGCTACAACTGCTGCTGACCCAAGTCTGGAACAACTAGTAGCCCCACAACCACTAATCCCAGACCAATCCATGGAGATAGAAAACCCTGAAAACCAGGTGGAGATGCATGATCTTAACCCAGAGGAAATACCTAGGGTACCTGCACCGAACCCTCTAGACCCAAATTACGACCACTGGTGGGACGATTATAGGGACTTTATGCAACGTTACCCGGAAGACACACCCATACAGAACATAGAAGCCTATCCAGGTATGGACCCTTTAGATCCCTATTACCATGATAACTACATCAGGGAGATTTTAGAAGATCCTTACCGATTTCAGGCACTTTCACCCCCATATCAGGAACCCGCACCCCAGATTCCGAACCCAGTCCTAGAACCTGCACCCCCAATGAGTGTAGAAAACGTGCAAGAACTTAGGACTTTTGGGGAGGAAATTTTAGAAAGCAGTGAGAGAATGAGACAGGTGGGAGAGCGTCTCATATGGAAATACGATGAGCACAATATGGATTTTTGGATAAATCCATATCAGTGATGTGATAGAGGAAATGGTAATAGTAATAATAATATAATATAATAAAATAAAAATAAAATAAAATATGTGTGTACGGATGCCTATTACTATTGGTGTGATTCTATTTCTGTTGGTATTGTAATTTTTATTTCAGTACTAGAATGTAATAGATGCATAATAGTATATGGAAATAGAGTAAAAGTCGCAATGATCGACGTTTTTGGCTAAATTGCGTATCATGTGATTAACTATATTAAATATTATTTTGTGATATTAATATGAGGTAAATGTTTAAAATTCAGATGGTCGATGAAGGAAATCAAGGAAATCTGAATAACGATAACCAGAGTAACATTAACGTGGTTAATGAGAATCTGAGCATCAATAACAATGGAAACCAAATGGATAATAGTGCCGTTCAACACATAGTGGCACAAGGAATCATAGATGCCATGCCATTTATTATTCAAACTATTCAAGAAGCGAATAATAAAAGTAAACATAGCAGTAAGCGACCAATCGAACCAGAACACAACATGAACAATGGCCCTGTACTTCAAGTGCCCATTCCCAAAAGAAGAAGAACCATGCCTTATGGTTGTTCTTATAAGGAATTCTGGTCTTGTAAACCGATAGAGTTCTCGGGTAATGAAGAACCTATTGCAGCTCTACGCTGGATAGAAAAGACTGAGGCTGTTCTGAAAATAAGCAAGTGTGCTGAAGAAGACAAAATAATGTTTGCTTCTAATTTGTTTAAGAACTCAGCTTTAGAATGGTGGAACACTATCCTCCAGTCAAAAGGAAGTGATAGGGTATACCATATGGAATGGGAAGAATCTAGGAACATGGTAGAAAGGAAATTCTGCCCTCCTAATGAAAAAGAACAAATAGGAAACAAATTCCTAAACCTTAGGATGAATGGAGTGGATAGTAAGGGGTACACCAAGTTATTCTTTGAATATGCTAGAATAGTACCAACCCTTGCATCACTAGAGCCAGTATTAATCTCCCGTTACATCTGGGATTAATTGGAGAGATTAGACATGTAGTCAAGGCAGCTAGACCTCCAACCATAGAAGAAGCTGTAGAACTAACCAATACCTTGACAGATGAACTAGTCCGTACTAGAGAAGAAGACCAGAGGAAAAACCTAGCACAGAGGCTTACTCAAGAATTCCGTTCTAGGAATTACAACCGTAGGAATATGGGTTCTACCTCTGCACCTTTCTGCAAGGTCTGCAAGAAAAAGCATTCGGGAAAATGCTCCACTCTTTGCAATTATTGCAAGATGCCAGGACACAAGGAAGAAAATTGCCAGGAAGAAATCCAGTAATGGATTATGCTACAACTGTGGAGAAAAAGGTCATATCAGACCAAACTGTCCAAAACTAGCCCCAGCTGCAAACAACAAGAACACTAAAAATGCTAGAGCATTTGTTCTGACTGCAGACGAAGCTAAGATGATTCCAGATGTCATAGCTGGTACGTTTTTAGTTAATGATGTTTTTGCTAAAGTATTATTTGACTCTGGTGCAAACCAAAGTTTTATTAATACATCATTTTGCAAATTTCTAAATCAGTCATTAACTAAACTACCACAAGAATGTTTGGTAGAGACAGCTAATGGAGAAACCGTTAGGATTTCTGAAATCTTGTAGGGAGCAAGCATAGAAATTTTAAATCAGAAATTTATTGCAAATCTTTATCCCATGAATCTGGCAGGATTTGATGTTGTTTTAGGAATGGATTGGTTAATAGCCAATAAAGCTAGTATTTTATGTGATCAAAAGTCAATTCAAGTAAATTCACCAATAGGTAAAACGATCACAATTAAAGGAGATAAACCATCTAGATCTACAAAATTTATCTCTGTGATGAAAACTGCAAGTTATATAAGAAAAGGTTCTATAGTGTATTTGATTTCTATAATCACTAACACTAAAGGAAAGGATTTAAAGGATATTCCAATAGTATCTCAGTTTTCAGATGTATTTCCAGAAGAATTGCTAGGACAACCTCCAGATAGAGAAGTTGAATTCAGGATCCATTTGATTCCAGGAACGGCACCGATTGCCAAAGCACCTTACCGTTTGGCACCCGCAGAAATGCAGGAACTGAAGAAACAGTTAGAGGAATTGTTGGAAAAAGGATTCATACAGCCAAGTTCATCGCCGTGGGGAGCACCAATCTTATTTGTTAAAAAGAGGGACGGATCAATGCGTATGTGCATTGACTACCGTGAATTAAACAAGGTCACGATTAAGAACCGGTACCCATTACCAAGAATCGATGATCTGTTCGATCAACTGCAAGGAGCTCGATTTTTCTCAAAAATCGATTTAAGGTCAGGATATCATCAATTAAAGGTACAGGAAGAGGACATTCCTAAAACCGCATTTAGAACAAGGTATGGACATTATGAATTTATTGTCATGCCATTTGGTTTAACCAATGCCCCAGCTGCATTTATGGACATGATGAACCGAATTTGTAAGCCATATTTGGATAAATTCATAATTGTTTTCATAGTTGATATTCTAATTTACTCTAAAAGTAAAGAGGATCATGCAAAACATTTGCACGCACTTTTAAGTTTGTTAAGAAAGGAAAAGCTTTATACTAAATTTTCTAAGTGCGAATTTTGGTTAAAACAAGTACAGTTTGTTGGACACCTAGTCAATCATGAAGGAATTCATGTAGATCCAACAAAAATCGAGGCGATTATTAAATGGAAAACCCCTGAGTCACCAACCGAGGTTAGAAGTTTCTTAGGACTAGCTGGTTATTATAAAAGATTTATTCGAGATTTTTCTAGAATAGTCATTCCCTTAACTAAGCTAACCTGTAAATCTGTTAAGTTTGAATGGGGATTAAAACAAGAAGAAGCATTTAGAATTCTTAAGCAAAGATTAACCCATACACCCATATTAGCGTTACCAGAAGGAACTGAAGATTTGTAGTTTATTGTGACGCTTCCAAATTAGGTTATGGATGTGTATTGATGCAACGCCAAAAGGTTATAGCTTACGCATCTAGACAACTTAAGAATCATGAAGAGAATTATTCAACCCATGATCTAGAACTAGGAGCTATAATTTTCACTCTTAAGATTTGGAGACATTACCTTTATGGTAGTAAGTTTACCATTTTCACTGATCATAAAAGTTTAAGGTATGTTTTCCAGCAAAAGGAATTGAATATGAGACAAAGACGCTGGATGGAAATGCTTAGTGATTATGATTGTGATATCCAGTATCATGAAGGAAAAGCAAATGTAGTGGCAGATGCTTTAAGCCGAAAGTATCATGAAAAGCCAAAAAGGGTACGTTCTCTTAAATTAAATCTACAAGTAGATTTAAATGATCAGATAAGAGAAGCACAAGAATCAGTAATCAAGGATGATACTGAAAAATTAAAAGGTATGATAAAAGAGTTAGAACAAGGAACAGATGGAATTTGGAGATTCCAAGAGAAAAGAATATGGATACCTAAAATAGGAAATCTACGTTATCGTATTTTAGAAGAAGCCCATAAGTCTAAATATACGATGCATCCAGGAAATGATAAGATGTACCAGGATTTAAGGAAAAATTTCTGGTGGATAGGAATGAAAAAAGGACATAGCAGCCTATGTTTCTAAATGTTTAACCTGTTCACATGTTAAAGTTGAACACCAGAAACCCTCAGGATTGCTACAACAGTTAGAAATGTCAGTGTGGAAATGGGAATTGATAACAATGGATTTCTAAATTACCCAAAACAAAGAAAGGAAATGATACAATCTGGGTGATTGTAGATAGACTAACCAAGTCAGCCCATTTCTTACCAATGAAGGAAACTTTCAGTATGGAACAGTTAGCCAAATTATATGTAAATGAAATTGTTTCTTTACATGGAATTCCTTTATCAATTGTTTCTGATAGAGATAGTCGATTTACCTCTTATTTTTGGTCAAGTTTCCAAAAGGCAATGGGAACCAAGTTAAAGTTGAGCACAGCTTATCATCCTCAAACGGATGGACAAAGCGAAAGAACAATTCAGACAATGGAAGACATGCTTAGAGCCTGTGTAATTGATTTCGGAGGTAATTGGGATGATCACTTACCTTTAATAGAATTTTCTTATAACAATAGTTATCACACAAGTATCAATGCTGCACCATTCGAAGCACTTTATGGACGAAAGTGCCGAACCCCAGTCTGTTGGGCAGAAATTGGGGAAAAACAATTATCTGGACCTGAGATAGTGCAGGAAACAACCGACAAGATTATGCAAGTCAAGGAACGACTAAAAACAACACGTGATCGACAGAAGAGCTATGTTGATAACCGATGCAAACCATTAGAATTTCAAGTAGGAGATAAAATATTATTAAAGGTCTCTCCTTGGAAAGGAGTAGTAAGATTCATCAAACGGGGAAAGCTAAGTCCAGGTATATTGGACCTTTTGAGATTATTAAAAGAATAGGACCTGTAGCCTATCAACTACAACTGCCAGAGGAAATGGCAGGAATACATGATGTGTTTCATGTGTCTAATCTCAAAAAGTGTTTAGCTGATGAATCTCTAATAGTACCTTTTAAGGATATAGAAGTAAATGAACAACTCAAGTTTGTAGAAAGGCCTCTACAAATTGAAGACAGGAAAGTCAAGAATCTCAAGCATAAGAGATTAGTTCTGGTCAAAGTGAAGTGGGACTCCAAAAGAGGATCTGAGTACACATGGGAGCTTGAATCTGAAATGCAAAAGAAATATCCGCACTTATTCCAGTTGATCTCGAGGACGAGCTCTAAAACAAGGTGGGGAGGATGTAACAACCCTCGATAAAACCGACACTCTCGAATATTTCCGACACCCTATTATATTTAAAATTATCCCAATATGTCTTTAAATACACCCCGTATGTGAAAAGCGAGCCCGAAATACAGTATAGCATTTAAAATAAAAATTTTAAATCTGAATATTAAGTTGAGGCGGGCCGCGTAGACCCACTCCAACCACTTACGCGGGCGGTATCAGGGTTAGACCCTGACTTCGTTGACCTTTAAGTTCAGGCGGGCCGCATAAGCCTTAGCTTACATTTACGCGGGTCGCGTAAGATCGAGATAGTGGCACAGCCCGGTGTTGACACGTGTCATGCAACGTGTTGAACCTAGTCATGACCCAGATCAGCTACGCCTAGACCCCTAAGCCACGCGGGCCGCGTAAGCCGAGCCCATGTTTTACGCGGGCCGCGAGAGGACCAGATTTCAGCACTATAAATAGAACGCATCAGATTTCATTTCAAATCGTTCACTTTCTTTTCTTAGTCTCGAATTCCCTTAATAGTAGGCATAATTTTCAAGTATAATACCCCCTAATTAGCGAGGTTCTGCTCCATTGTAAGTATTATAACCCCGGTTTTTGTAATAGATACGCTGCATGATTGATTTAGGGTTCCGTAACAACTGTCGTGGTTCTGCCCGATGTAGTTGTTGGAATGCCATCTCGAGGAGGGTATCATTAATATTTGCAAAGGGTTATGATACTAACCTATGTACATTTGTATAAATTATAGATTATATCCAGGAAACCCTTACGCGAAGTCTAAGATAGCAATGTGAGTTTATCCTCGTTTTGTTAACCTTTTTTGTAATATTCTACAAAACCTTAATTGTTTTACAATGTGATTAAGCGGTGATTGAGTCTTTGTAGTTCTTCAATTACTGTCGGTATACAAAATTTACTACACTGTGAGTAGTAAGTCGGGATGACAATACGTTACCATTGGACAATGAGTTAGCCAATGTGTAATATGACCCACAAGTCAGGTTTGACAGTACTAAAATGAGTAATTGTGTAGAAATAAACAATGTGATCGCTCTCAATATTGTTTTAATTGATAAAATGTTTCTTGATTAAACTGGGATTCACTCACCAGTATTTCCCACTGACAAATGTTTTTAAAACGCATTTCAGGTAACACAATGTGATAGCCAATTAGTAAAAAGCCAGCTGGAGAGCACTGAAGGCTTGGGAAAAATGTGGCTATAAAAGTTACCTAAAAGAAGATGTTTTAAATTCAATAAAATAGGGTTTATCCCTATAAACGTATTGTAATAAGAAACTTGGGTTTTGCCCATGTGATTATTAATATTAAATTTGGTGGTTTTACTCTGATAAACATTTCATAACTACGGTCCTGATGTAATTTCCGCTGCCAAATTAACAAGCTGATACCACCAAAATTCTGAGTTCGTGTCCGCCCGTTCCCGTGACAGATAAGGGATCAGGGGTTGCGACACAAACCGCAAAGGCTAACCCCTTACGGTCCGTAAGCTAATTTTAAATCCAACACGCTTAAGGTACTTACGGACCATAAGCAGTAAACCCTTATGGTCTGTAAGGGATTGCTAGTGGCAGTTTATGCTTGCTGCCCAAGCATTTCTACCATGTTGCCACCTATCTCGCAATTCTGCCACTCTTGCTCAGTCCTTGCCACCTCAATGACACCTGCAAACATACTAGAATGCTCCTGGACACTTTTCTTGATCTTGTGTATCACATACAAGTATAAATAGCAAGCTCCTTGGACCATTTTCCTTGCTTATTTGCTCTTTCTCTCTATATCACTCTTGGAGCTCTCCTCTATACAAGAGGACTCCCATTTCAAGTATTCTTCTGCTCAAACGCTTCCAAGTAAGTGTTTCCCCTTAGTCTTTTTCATTTTATTTAGTTATTTTAAGCTAAAAGTCAAACAGTTGACTTTCTATTTGACTTTAGCTTCTGACCATTTTGGTCGAGGTAAAGTTCAATCAGAACTTTTCTACGTGATCGTAAAAACATTGGTATGATCCCCCTGTGATCATACCCTCGGATAATCACGTTTACTAGTTGAATTGTTAAGTTGAGCATATTACGTAAAAGTTGAATTTTCGACTAAAATTCATAAATGATTTCTACAACTTATAACTCAGTTGTTTTGACATATATACAAGTTTTATAACTTACATAAACTGATATTAGCATGCCCAACTTGTCCAATTAAGTTTAGAGTCCCATTCTATGTCAAAAGTCAACCAGTTTGACTTTTGATTCTGACCCGTTTGGTCAACGTTTAGGCCTGTTTTAAACTTGCTTTAAGACCATGTTATTGTTGAGTATAACTCTATGAAGTTATACCACATGGTCAGTCCGTTTGATGGGTTAAACGACAAGTCTTGAATATATTGTTGAAAATGACCACAATGCCCTTATGTGGTCAAATGAGCTAATTGAATGATTTTAAACTAAACCAAACTTATAATTTGACTTTGTAACAGTAAGTACTTCAACTAAAAATGTAATTTACTACTTGGACTTGACGTATTCCCATCCGACCTTCAAAACCCGTCTTTATGCGCATAACTAGTTATGCGAACTTAGTTCGCATGAACTAGGCGTAACGGGTCAAAACCTTTTTAAACCTTTCCAAATCAGAGTGTTGGTTGATTAACCTTTATCCAATGAGTCCTTACACTCGGATAGGTATAAACCACATTCTAATCAATCTATGCTTAATCTAGCGAATTAATCTTATTCTTACGTAACAGGTCGTGTCAAGGGAACTAACCTATGACACATATGCATTCTAACAGATAGCCAAATCTGTTCACTCCGGACTATAGAACCCCCCAGATATTCGGAATTGAGTTTAATACTTTGTCTTTATGGCTTTTACTATATTTGAAAACCGTTATCAGTTGGAAGCTAGCTAAAAGTTAAATACTCTTAACTTATTTTCTTTGAAAATTTGGGGTATGGCGAATACGCCACTTGGAGCGGGTGTTACATAAATGAGCCGCCTATGATTGCTCATAAATGTAAGAACTCGATTTAATCAGTTATATTTGATAACTGAAACAATTGAGGGTTATTGGTACCATGTCTAGGTGTCCCGACTCATGAACTATTATGACCATACAGAGTAAGATGTCGGGGTAGGCATACAGACTGTAAGACACGTTATTCAATTTTGGTGTGTACCGTAATCATTATAGCACTGAAAATGACCGCCATTGATATCTGGTTCCCATTGTATGACAAATATGTAAATCTGGTGACAAGTTTAAATCCCAAGAAATATTAAATGATTACCTACGGGTTTTCTCTATGTATAAAATCATTTTTGAAAAACTATTTTCAAAATGAGTTAGTTAATTGTATTTACCAGAGAAAGATGACATATTTTCAAAAGATTGAACTGCAGGTACCGAACCTTGATATTAGGTTGGGAATCCGGGTCGGCTATGTTAAAAGCTTTGGAATTTGCAACTCCTAGCTTAAGGCCTATGATGTCTAATCTTCGTTTTATCTCGATCTTGCCTGTGGGCTTAAACTTGAATACTTGAACATCCTTGTATTTTATTCATTCAGACACTTTGAATGTTATGAATATATTTTTACTCCTAATACTTTCGTTGCATTATAAATTAAATTGTGATAACTGTTGTCCAGCCATCACGACTAAACCCATCCGGGCCCACCAGAGACCGGGGTGTGACACCAACTTATAAGGAAACACTTATTTTATTAATACAACTAACTATAAGGTACAAACGTTGTAAATTTAAAAGTATAAAGTTGTATCAATTATTCTTAGCCGTTCATACAAAATTTCTACTAGATAAACAAATCTTGGATACTTTATTCTACTAGCCACACGTATCCGAGATAAGCAGCACACACATAATTAACCATCATTACCTGTGACACATGCTTAAAAGACGTCAGCTATTACCGGTGAGTTTATGAATATACACAGGTTATAAATCACATTATTTAATCATGACTTGTACCCACCCGTGTCATCATAACCCAACGTCACCACGTAACTTACATAACCATACAGTTAATGCCCACTACACCACGGGTGTAGTACCGATAAATCCCGACGTAGCGGCACGTATAAGGGACCACAAATATCATGTGTATGTCATGCTCAGGTTATATACATGCGTACAACAGTCTTGCTATATTATTACAGTTTAGGACAAGTATGTTCACATTTGGAAAGCATTCATAAAACTCACCTCTTGCTAGATGCGTAACAAATGATAGTAATTGCTAGTATAATCCGGTACTATCTCAGGGTCCTGACACAATTTACATAATCCTAAGTTAGGTAATGGTACACCTAACTAGTTATTATCATGGTTGGATATTGGTTAACGCTACCTTGTTTAAGCATGGTTAAACAAGGAGCCTTTACAACTAACAACTTTCCTTCTTTTGTTGACCTTTTGAAAACACAAGTATTGTCACACCCCGACCCGCAGCAGATTATTGATCGGGGCATAATGATTGTCCCAAGCTTATAACACTATTATAAATTTAAATATTTATGATGGGTGGTCCGTAGGACAACCTTTAAAGGATATAAATATAGGCACATCTCATGCTTAAAACGGTTAATTGTTGGAATTTGGTAACTGCGGTGTATATGGCTTTGCAGGTCTAAAGGAACATAAACAAGTGGATTTACAATGCTTGGATGGGAGTTGATCTTGGAAGAAACAAATTAGAGTGGTGCAGAAGTGACAAAATAAATCAACGAAAAAGACCCAGACAACGTCGTAGCCTACGGCTGGCGTCGTAGGTTACGGTGCCCACTGATCCTTTTTTGGTGCCGTAGTCCAGTTCCTGTCCACGGTAACATTTTGATTGCTACCGTAGGCTATGGCAGGCGCCGTAGCTTACGGCGCTGACTGGTGTAAATGTTGTAACTGCCCACTTTATTGAGTTTTTATGATGTCTCTTGGAGTCCAATCATCACCAGTCGGTTAACAGACAGTTCTTGGGCGAATTTTGGTGTTCTTCTTGGTTCAAGACAATTTCTAATCATGGGGTTTGTGTTTTAATCCGTATGAACATTAAACTTTGTGTATTGATGATGCATCAAACTATGGAAGGATAATTTCGTTGGTGATCATTCTAGATGTAAGGTTACTTTTGAAACACTATGTTTGTGCTTGAATTTCTAGAATAATGACTTTGAATGTTTGTTTTAAGTTATTATGGTGTTTGATTGTTTATTTGTAAAGTGTTGATTCTTGTTTGATGTTAGTCCAAACCATACGTTCTTGGTGCCGTTGGCAATCGAGATATCATGGGAGGGATTAAGGTTGGATAATTATCAATTGATTATCGGGTAACAACCTCGCATTTTATAATCCGAGTACTTAGTTTCCCTTCATCACAAATAGATAACCAAACACGAGCCATGTCTATGTGGTTCTTTCTAGTGGGCATAAACGTTAGTGTTGATTAAAACCTGAAATCTAGGATGGTCATTTGTTCCTAAACTGTGTACAAAATCGATTCTTAATTTGCAATTTAATTAGTAATCTTAGTTTTTAAAATCAAACAATCCAAATCCTTGAGTTTACATTTCTGCAATTTAGTTTAATTTAGTTAATTTAGACATACATTTAGATAACATACATTCCACAAACTCCCTGTGTTCGATACCCACTTACCGCTAGCTAATTAGTTGTAATTGGATTAAATTTGATTGAGACTTCGACCTCACGTCAAATTTTGGCGCCGTTGCCGAGGAGTAGTGCGCAACGTGTGTTATCTTTGATAGTTTAGTTTGTTATTTTTTCGGGTTTACGTTGGTTGTGTTTACTGTGCAAGTATTTATAGGTGCATGCATACTAGAGGCTCTCACAAGCTATCACCATTATATTTTGATCCGAAGATTGAACGAACTTTGCGAAGAAACATAGTGTTACTAAGAGAAAACAAAATCAGTGGTTCACCAACAACAACTACAATACCAGTTACACCGATTAGAGAAATGGATCAATCACAAATACCACCCACTACAGGTCAACCTACACCATCCACGCCTTCACCAAATACTGCCATTCCTACATCCACACCTGAAATTAAACCGACCAATACCAACACCACATTACCTGAAAATACTCAACCTGAATACTCCTTTAGCTACACTGCTACATCATCCACTGTTCCATCCTTCTCATCATTTTTCCCAACATCTGTCCAATCCTCATCATCACAACAAATACAACCACCCAATTTATTTCAACCCGGTCCATCCATAATTCATTCTACTCCATTTCAACCACCTTTACAACCGGGAGCACAATATCAACAATCACAGTTTTTACAAACTTCGGGTGCTAGACAAAATGGGTTTGATGAAGGGTATGACGAAGAATTTGGGGGATATGAAGAAGAGGGGTATATGTATGGAGGAGATGGAGAGCAAGGAGAGTACACATATGTTTAAGGTCAACACCAAGGGATGCAAGGGTATGGTAGAGTTCCTCAACAACAAATGGTTCAACAGATTATACCTTAACAATTGCCTCCACAAGGTCCACCGGTTCAAAGGCAAGTTCATCAACAACAACATGTGAGACCAAGATTCCAACCACCTCTACAACAATTTGGACCTCCAAGGCCACAAGCTCAAAGACCAATGGGTCCTGTATGTCCAAGAGTTCGGTTGGGCGTACCGCGAAGACATATTCGAGAGCCTGTGAGAGGTATAGAGGCACATTTTAGACCGGTGATCACTAACAACCCGTCACCAATAGTCATTCCTCAAAACAATCAAGGAAGGACTTTTGAAGTTCGAACAAATTCTCTGCAAAGTTTGCCAAAATATAAGGGTCTAGCAATGGAGGAGCCTTATTTTCACTTGGAAGCTTATGATTCGATATGTAACACAATTGGTGGTCAAGGATTCTCATCGGATGAAGTAAAGTTGGTACTCTTCCAATTTTCTTTAGAAGACAAGGCGAAAAAATGGTTTTACACCTTACCTTCGGCATCTATTTACACATGGGCAGAAATGCAACAAATCTTTTTAGAAGAATTCTTTACCGCCCAAAAGACTAATGATGCAAGGAGAAGCTTGAGAAGTTTCCAACAACAACAAGGTGAGATGTTTCATGAGGCATTTGGACGGTTTAACTTAATGATAAAGAATTGCCCTCATCATGGGATAGAGCTATGATACGTGGTCGAAAGCCGGTGTTCGTTTATGTTTAAGTTCATGTTTTTATTTAACTTTTAATCTCGAATAGCCTACTTGTAAAAGGATTTGTTTTTTGCGGGTCTTGTGAAGTTTAAGGAGCTAATCGGGAGCTAAACGGACCACCGGAACGAAAAACGAGCCACCGGGACGCGAAACGGATCAACCGGGAGCAAGGAAGCGAAAAAATGAAGAATCACATTCGGGGGCACCGTCGCCGACGGCTGGTGTAAACTCCCGTTGCCCAAATCTACCGTAGACAGCTAAATAGGCCGTCGGCCAAAATCAAAGAAACAAGCACCGTCGCCGACGGGGCATCATGTCGTCGGCGACGGCTCCTAAATGTTGCTGTCGCGTTCTGTTGACCTTTCTTGCTTGTTTGACGAATAAAGGAGGGCTCCCACCAACCAATTTGGGGGTTACACAATATTTTCAAGTTTGAAAGACATCTGGGAGCCAAGACTCATCATCTATCACCTACCATTCCATCCGACATCATCTCTACAACCCGAATCAAGAACCACATCAACATCACATTCTTGATTCTAAACCCTAGCTCCATTCATCGATTCATCCGTTCATCATAATTACCTACCCAAACCCTAAACCTCATCATCCATCATCCTCAAGGCTTCAAGATGTTCAACTTCGAGCTTTCAACATCCGGTGATCAAGCTCTTTCGATCATGCGCGGATAATTTCTTGGAGGTTTCACCCCGGTGTAGACTTTTGTAAGATTTAGGGTTTATTATGTTTTGATAATTGTTTTGTGACAACTTGAAGTGAATTTGAATCTTAGACAATTGTCCTACGTTGGTATTGAATTTGCAAACTGTCAAGTGAATGATTAAATTTGACTTTGTGAAATGAATACACGTATTTATGCCTTGTCTTTTGGTAGGATTTGCTAGTCCAAAGTAACGAAGTGTATCATGGTCCGTTGTTTATGACGTTAATAGCGATTGACACCTAAGCTTTGTGATTGCGACCCGTTAATGAATTATTTCAAGTAAAGCTAATTAAAATACATAGTAACCCTAAGTCTTGCATTAGTTGAAACCGGGTGTGAACCTTGTTTTCTTATCATTGTTCAATCAATCAATTTTAATTCTTGCAGTTTGTTAATCACTAGTAGTTAATCCATTCAATCATTTAGTAATTTTAATTCACATATCTCAATTAAACAAAAATACAAAAATATATCATAGCAAGCTTCATAAGTGTGACATCTTTTCATAATTCAATCGAATCCATTCGCAAACCACATACTCTTCGTGGTTCGACCCCTTACTACCACTAGCTATTTGTTAAGGGTAATTTGGGAAATAAATATTATCTTTGACCGGAGCGCGACTCTCCGATCAAATTTTGGCGCCGTTGCCGGGGAGTGCGTGCGCTTTGTGTTTGGATTATTGTTTGAATTTCGTGATTATCTGTTTAATTTGTTTGGTTCCTTTTTGCACTTTGTCTTTTTCCTTGTTACGCGGGTGTGTTACTTGTGCAGGTTACAGGTAGTGTATGCATACGCGAAACTCCGGGAGGACTTCACCTTTAGTCTACGAACCGGAAATCGAAAGAGTTGCAAGGAGAAATCTAGCAAGCCGGTTAGAAGCAACACTTGCTTCTAATCAAACCACCAACACACCACAACACACACCGTCCATTGAAACCGATTCAATGGCGAACCAAAACTCTAACCAAAACTTCAACCAAAACCAAAATCCGAATCAATTCCAATACCGAAGCAACTTTAATCCCGCCCACAATGTTCAACCCATACCTCAAGAGCGACCGGGTGGTAACAACAACAATGGACCACCCACACCACCGTTTCAAAACCAAAATCCCAATAACACCCAACGAACACCCCAACAACAAAACCTTCATCGACACAATTCTTTACCTATCAATCTTGATGACCGGAATGTCAATTCCGACCGTCGAGGCAATCGAGATCGTGGCAATCCCGCGAACGAAGACCCATTCTTCAACATAGACGATTTGAGGAACGCCATCCCCGATGACGAACCATATAGTGTTCCCGGTTATCAATCACCGGAACATGTGAGCATACATACGGAAAATTCGGACGATGGGGGATATTATGATGGTCGGGTTAACGACGAGGAAGATTGGGGATACGTGAATAGGGGAAATGTCTACAATGCGAGAGGCTTTGAAGATGACGAGTTCGGCTATCAAAATGCCAACTTTGTGGGGGATGATGATTATGGGTACGGGAACAACCGTCAACCACGAAACAACAACCAACGGAACCGAGATGATGGGTTTTACAACAACAACAATAACAACAATGGTAACCCTAATCGGATTCCTCGTTTCGTGGGAGGTGGTAACCAAAGAGGCAACCAAGGTAGAAATCAAGGTGGGGATAGAAGAGGTGACCGAAGAGACAATCGAAGACCTGTCGATCAAGAGGTTAACGGTCCACAACGTCGTCAACAACCTCCACGGGGAGTGAATGACCGTTTCCGACCGGTGGTCACCGAGAATGATTCACCGATTGTGTGCGAAAGAAGAATGTTCGATTGTAAACCGCATTACATCAATATACTTCCCCATTTCAACGGGAGGTCTAATGATGAACCGTATACACACTTGGCGGAATTTTCATCGATATGCAACACGATTGGGGGGCACAATTTTGCACTAGAGGAGGTCAAACTTCGCTTGTTCCAATTTTCATTGAAAGACAAGGCAAAACAATGGTTTCTCACACTTCCGGCGAATAGCATCCGGACATGGGGAGAGATGCAACAAGTCTTTTTAGACGAATATTATTCGATGGCGAAGACCGACGACGCTAGGGATGAAATAAGGTCATTTCGGCAACTATCGAGTGAACCGTTACATGAAGCATTCACTCGATTCAAAGAATTGATGCGGAGATGCTCACATCACCAAATAGAAAAGTGGGAATTGGCGAAGTGCTTTGTACGGGGTCTAGATGACAATACATGGAACCGCCTTGAATCAACTAGCAACGGAACTCTCTTGAGCAATCACGAAGATGATGATTGGGATTTTTTGGAGCAGATGAGCAAACGGTCAAAAGAGAAGGAATCGGCCGATAGAGCTAAGAAACATCCCGTTTCCCGATCGCTTCCCGATCTTGATTCTAAGGATCGAATTTCTACCTTAGAACGGGAAATGGCTCGTATGAAGAAGAAGGAAGTGAACGTGGTACAATTCGCGGTTTGTGAAGAATGTGGAGATATTGGGCATAGAACCGGGCAATGTCCAACGGGGTCGAATGATTACACCGAGGAGGTAAACCAAGTGTATGGGGATCGAAAGCAATATGACATGAACTCCAACACTTACCATCCGGGTTTGAGAAATCACCCTAATTTCCAGTATGGCAACTCTTCGAATCAAATGAATCCGAATTTCCAAGCGGGGAATCAAGGTGGTCAAGGAGGGTCTTCGTATAACAATCGTCAAGGTGGTAACCAAGGGGGTTACCAAAGGAATTACAACCAAGGTGGTAATCAAGGGTATCAAAACCGTGAAGGAAACTATCAACGGGGTTACAACCAAGGTGGAAATGGGGGTGGTGCATCAAACTCCCAAGGTGATGATCCGATTAATTCGAAACTAGATGCCATCATGAATACTATGAGCACTCTTACCAACTCACATCAAGCTCTCATGAATTCAAATCAAGAAATTAAAACTGAAATGCGGAAAGAGTTCGAAGTGAGGGATAAATCCCAAAAGGCATTAGAGAAGCAAGTGGGGCAACTTGCTCAAGAGATGGCTCAAATTCGTGGAAGTGGAGGAGGATTTCCAAGTGATACCACGGTGAACCCTAAGCATCAAGGGTCGAACTCGAGGAACACACGTGAGGTACCAATTAATCAAATTTCTTTACGTAGTGGTCGAGTCATAGATAATGGTGTCGAGCCACCATCACCCAAGTTTGTTGAAGGGGTGGTGGAAGATGCGAGTGATGATGAAGGTAATAACGGTCAAACGGGTCAAAATAAAAATGATTTAAAAAGTAATAACAATACACCCGTTGTGACCGTTCCCGTCCCAAAGGCTAAGGAAAAGGGTGTGGAGGTTAATACCGCCCCTTATCCCAAAGCTTTGTTGGGACCATCTAAGAAAGTGGTAAACAAACGAGGCCCACAACAAGAAGAGATGTGGGAAATTTTTAAACAAGTCAAAATCAATTTACCACTCTTAGATGCAATTAAGCAAGTACCTTCATATGCTAAATACTTGAAAGATTTATGCACCCAAAAGCGAACTAACAAGTTTCCTAAGAAACATGATTTGACCGAAAATGTGAGTTCGATTCTTTCGGGTGCACTTCCACCAAAACTTCAAGATCTGGGGGCGCCCATTATTTCAATACAAGTTAGGGAATTCAAAATGACTCGGGCACTTTTGGATCTTGGGGCAAGTGTGAGTATCTTGCCGGGTAGTTTATATGACCAATATGATTTTGGTCCACTTCAAGTGTCTAACACCACCGTGGTGTTAGCCGACTTGACACCTAAACTACCCCGTGGGATAGTCATGGGTGTAATAGTCAAGGTCGAGGACTTTTACTATCCGGTGGACTTTCTTGAATTAGATTATGTCTCTTTGGACCGTACCAAGCAACCAACGGTGATCCTCGATCGACCATTTTTGGCAACATCGAATGCCAAAATTAATTGCAAATCGGGCACGGTCGACATGACCTTTGGTAACCGTCGGTTGCAGTTAAATGTCTTTTCGGGATTGACGGATCCTCTAGTTGGCGATGAATGCTATATGGCGGACATTGTTGATGAGTGTATACCTCTATGCGACATTAGTGTCGAAGAGGAAAACACAATAGAGGAATGTTTCATGTTTGACAGGTTACAAGGAGAGACAAATCGGAGCATGGATGAAGAGGTGAAAGAGTTGGAGGTTATGGCGGCAAAAGAAGGAAGGCCCACTTGGACACATCAAGTGGAAAGTCTTCCGGAAACCATTGATACAAAGTTAAAACCGTCGTTGGACGAGCCTCCGGTGCTAGAGTTGAAAGTGCTACCCAAGCATCTTAAGTATGCTTATGTGGGTGAAGGTAGCACGCTCCCGGTAATTATTGCATCTAACTTGACCGGGGAGCAAGAAGAGAAATTGATGAGAATTTTGGTCACTCATAGAGCCGCTATTGGGTGGACCATTGCGGATGTGAAGGGAATTAGTCCCTCGGTGGTGATGCACAAGATCATCACGGAAGATGGTATGTGTCCTTCTCGCGACACACAAAGGAGACTAAATCCGAACATGCGAGAAGTGGTGAAAAAGGAAGTACTTAAGTGGCAAGATGCGGGTATTATATACCCTATCTCGGATAGCCAATGGGTCAGCCCGACACAAACAGTTCCGAAGAAGGCAGGTATTCAAGTCGTCACAAATGACGCAGGTGAAGAGGTCTCCACTCGGCCGGTAACCGGGTGGTGTATTTGTATTGACTATAGGAAGTTAAATGCTGCAACTTCCAAAATCATTTCCCTTTGCCATTTATTGACCAAATTGTTGAGAAATTGGCCGGACAAAAATTTTATTGTTTTCTGGATGGATATTCCGGATACAATCAAATTGCTATACATCCGGAAGACCAAGCAAAGACTACCTTTACTTGTCCATACGGTACCTTCGTATTTAGGCGAATGCCCTTTGGACTTTGTAATGCCCCCGCCACCTTCCAAAGGTGTATAACGAGTATCTTTTCAGATATGGTGGGGTGTCTTTGGAAATCTTCAAGGATGATTTCTCAATATTTGGGTCATCATTTGATGCATGCCTTGACCAACTCGAAAAAGTTTTGCAAAAATGTGTTGAGAAAAATCTGGTTTTGAGTTGGGAAAAGAGCCATTTTATGGTTCAAGAAGGGATTGTGTTGGGGCATGTCGTCTCGAGTCGTGGGCTTGAGGTGGATAGAGCAAAGGTGCAAGTCATATCCACTTTGCCTTATCCTACAAGTGTTAAGGGTGTTCGGTCGTTTTTGGGACACGCGGGGTTTTATAGGAGGTTCATAAAAAGCTTTAGTGATATAACAAAACCCCTATGCAATTTGTTGTTAAAGAAAAAACATTTGATTTTGATAAAAATTGCCAAAATGCCTTTAACATTTTGAAGAAAAAGTTGGTTGAGGCCCCAATTTTGCAATCACCGAATTGGTCTTTACCATTCGAAATTATGTGTGATGCAAGTGATTATGCGATGGGGGCCGTATTGGGTCAAAGGGTACACAAGAAACCGGTTGCCATTTACTACGCAAGTAAGACTCTTTCGGATGCACAGTTAAATTATACAACTACCGAGAAAGAGCTACTTGTGGTGGTATATGCATTGGACAAGTTTCGTGCTTATATATGGGGTACTAAGGTCATCGTTTATTCTGACCATTCTGCAGTTAGATATCTCATGGACAAGAAGGATGCAAAGCCGAGATTAATCCGATGGGTTCTTTTGCTACAAGAGTTTGACTTGGAAATTAGAGACAAGAAAGGAAGTGAGAATGTGGTTGCGGACCACTTATCTCGATTGGTTGTAGAGGAAGATTCTTCACGTGAAGAGATTAATGAGAATTTCCCAGATGAGCACATTTTAAAAGTTGGAATATTACCATGGTATGCTAATATTGTGAATTATTTGGTTACAGGTGATTTGCCGGCTCATTGGGATAGAAGGAAGAGGTTGCACTTCCTATCTCAAATCAAGTACTACACGTTGGAAGAACCGAACTTATTCAAGTTTTGTCCGGATCAAGTCGTTCGAAGATGCATACCCGACGAGGAGATTCTTAGCGTCTTGATGCACTTGCATTCATTTGCTTGTGGGGGCCATTTCAGTGGTCACAAAACCGGGCACAAAGTGCTCAATAGCGGTCTTTATTGGCCGACTATTTTCAAAGATGCTTTTAATTTCGCTAAAAACTGTGTAGAGTGTCAAAAGCTAGGGGGTATTTCAAAAAGGGATGAAATGCCCATGCAACCGATCCTCATTGTAGATATTTTTGATGTGTGGGGGATTGATTTCATGGGCCCATTCCCTATTCACATGGCAACTTATACATCTTGGTGGCGGTCGATTATGTATCTAAATGGGTCGAAGCGATTGCCACCAAGACAAACGACCATACCGTTGTTTGCAATTTTGTACAAACAAACATAATTTCTAGATTTGGGATTCCCCGAGTGATCATTAGTGATGGGGGATCTCACTTTAAGAATTTTAACTTTGGCAAACTTTTAAAACGGTATGGTGTTGACCATCGAATTGCTACCCCTTACCACCCACAAACAAGCGGTCAAGTGGAGGTGTCCAATAGGCAAATAAAAGAAATTTTGCAAAAGACCGTTCGACCCGACCGAAAGGATTGGTCGACGAAGTTGAATGATGCTTTATGGGCTTATAGAATGGCTCATAAAACACCTATTGGAACCACTCCTTATCGCTTGGTTTATGGGCGTAATTGTCATTTACCGGTTGAACTTGTGCATCGTGCTTGGTGTGCTATTAAAGAGGTTAACATGAAATATGACGATGCAGGGAAAGAGCGAAAGTTAAAGCTTTGCGAGTTGGAGGAGCTTAGGGAAGAAGCGTATGAGTGCGCCTCGAAATACAAGGATGATATGAAGAGGACACATGACGCGAAGTTGAAGCCGAAGGAGTTTGAAGTGGGTCAAAAGGTTTGGCTATACAATTCAAGGCTTAAATACTTCCCCGGTAAGCTCAAAAGCAAATGGATGGGCCCGTACGTGATTACACGGGTCGGAAAGCTTGGAGATGTTACAATCAAGGACCCGAAGGATGGGTCGAAGCAAACGGTTAATGGGCATCGCCTCAAACCGTTTCTTGATGGTAACAATGAGAAAAAGGATGAGAATGTGGAGTTGGTGAACTTTGTGGTAAGTGTACCAACGTATGAGGTCAACTGAAAGGACCGGTAATGAGTTTTGTAAAGTTATGTATAATCTATTTAATTGTTTGAGTATTCTTGTGTTTAATCGTTCTCGTTCGTACTAACTCTCTTGATTGTGTGAAGTTCGGGTATCACAAACGGGTTTCGAAGACAAAAGGTATGTTTTTAAACTTATTTGTGTTTATTAGGGACAATACACGACTTTTCGGGGGGTGGTAGGGCCGTTAACGGTGTTAGCATTTTAAAAATTTAACTTATAAAAATTCACAAAAAGAATTTTAATAATTTTTAGGAATTTTTAATGTACATAGTCTTTTTATTAAAAGTCCATAAAATTTCCTCATATTCTTCATAAAAAAAAATTTGGCATTTATGTGTGCCGTCGCCGACGGTGACTCTCCCCGTCGCCTACGGCCCTCCAAAATCATCCGTCGCCCACTTTTCACCGTAGGCAGCAAATTAGTCCGTCGCCTACCTTCACCATTTTTACACACCGTCACCGACGGTCAAGACCTCCGTCGCCGACGGTCCCCGAAATCTGTTCCGACGCTGATTTGTGTTTGGACTTGAGACTCGAACTCAAACACACTTGTAGGTATCCAAACTCGACCCAAAGTACCTAAGCACCACATATTTGACCCGAGAACCTGTTTATACCATCCATATCCTCATAAAACATCATCAATCAGATCCATACGTTGCCTTATCTCTCTTACACTTCATCTTCTCCACAACTCCATTCAAGAACCCTAATTCTTCTCTTCTTCATAACTCCTTCGATTCTTAACCAAATCCAGTGATTCTTGAGCCTAAATTGTGTAGTTTTTCGAGAGGAACAAAACCCCCATAACGGTTTCCATCAATTCTTTCTTGTTTGCAAGATTTTTGGACGCAATTCTTAGGGTTTTGAAGAGTGTTCATGCAAGTCTCTTGCTTTGCACTTTTTCTTAGTTCTTCTTGTTTATCTACACTCAAGGTATGAAATTTCAGTAAATTTATGCATGATTTTCATATGTAGTATTGATTTCTTCTGAAATTTTAAGCTCATTGTTTAAGAGTAGGTTGTTTATCATAATGTATGATGTTTTAGCATAAACTTAAGAATGCTTACTTGATTTGGGAGGGATTTGAACATGCTTTGGTCTTGGTGATGTGATTACACTAGATTTGTGTATGATTGAACATAGTTGTGATGTTGAATATTGTTGAAACCATGAAATTTTGAGAAATCTTGTGAATAAACATGCTAAATTAATATGTAGATGTTAAAATGTGCGACTTTGGAAGTTTAAAAAGGCGATTTTACATCTAATTATTGATTGAAATTTAACATTTCATTTTATGTTCAAAGTTTGAGATTGTTTGAAGATTTGGGGTGTGCTAATTGTTGTCTTGTCTTTTGAATGTAGCTATGTTTGGAAGAAGCAAGAAAGCAAAAACCTCCGGGCAAGGTTCGTCTTCGGGAGCCGGTTCAGGCTCGGGGGAATATCAAAAGTGTTGGGAACAATTAAGTAATGTAGTGGAAGGTGATGGGCAACTTATCCGACAAGATTGGGATTGGGAGGAGGCCAAGAATAGTCAGTCGGCCTCGGTTTGGAAAGACAACAAACTGAAGGCTCTTTCCCGGTACCAAAACAAGGAGATAGTTACCGATTCAATGAACAGAGAGAGGGTGATGAAGAAGGTGATGAAGAAGAAGGCGATGAGGAGATGCCTGATGTTGAGGAGGAGATGTATCCTTCCGGTCCGCGGGGACCGAGGCGGAGGTATAGTGTCACACCCTGGCTTTTGCGGAAGCGTGGGTTTTGACGGGTGGTCCGTAGGACAACCCTTAAATGAGCTAAATACGTGCATATCCCATAATTTACACGGTTATGTATCGTGAATGTGATAACTACGAGTGTTCGTGTGTTTTGCAGGTAAATCGCTTAATTCGGTTAAATTGGAACCCGTAGGCTACGGTTGGAAGGATAAAGCGCACACATGCTAGCAGCGATTGGAGGGCATTGGTGGCATGTATAGTGGGCGGCAATTTACAAAGGAGGGAAGCAACATATTGACGGCACTTGTTGAGGGTTCTTGGACTTTGTGAAAGAACATCAAGGTCAAATATATTATCATCACTATTATTAAAAAGGAGCCATGATCACGTGAAGACATGGGCTGACAACACACTTTGAGACTTGGAGGCAAAGTGAATATGGGCCGCCATATGCACGTGTTGGGTTCTTTTGGATTCACGAAAAAACAACATCATTATTCATGTTGGACTTTTGATTGGGCAGCCAATACACATCATCACAACAATAGACTTGGATTGGGCCGCACATGTGAAGAGGCGACATGAATCACTCATCATCAACTTGGTTTGAAAAACATTAAGAAGTCACGTGGACTTGGCAGAAAGGCAGTCAACAAACACAAAGTCAATATTAACACATCATCCATCATCATCACATGTATTTGGAGATGAGTGGAAGTCTGCTCTAATAAAAGATCAAATCATCAAAGAAAGGGGGCCACAATTATCATATAGTTCACGTGACTTCTTGGAGGGTCTTGACTTTTCAAACAACATAATCATCAACATCATCAAGTGGTGAATGGACTTTGAGGGCCAATCAATTGATTTTTAAGATTCAAACAAGAATTTACATTAGGAGACATAAGGATTCACGTGGACATCTTTGACGGCAAGGACTGTTGGATCGTTTTAATTGGGCCGCTAACATGAAGTCAAGACAACATTGGGCTTGTGTTGTTTTGAAAACATAAAAGTCACGTGAAGGAAGGGACCACATATGCATACAAGGAGACGGCAAACATTAAAACAAAGAGATCATCATCGATCATTGATCAATCACCGACTAGAGAGGGATGTAACTTATCACATTTAATGTTTTTTTTTATGAAGTTTTAAGAGGTCTTTCACTTGTTTTTCGGTTACACATCACTTAGCAACACTTGTCTTGGAACGATTTTGAAAAGGAAGTATTGGAGACTTGGGGTGAGGATGGTTGTTCAAGCTATGAATAGCTAAACTCTTTATGATCGTCTTGAGTGTAAGGTTTTATTTGTGACAATTATGTTTGTTCTTGAATTTCTGGAATATTAAACTGTGCATGTGTTGTTAGTTTATTATGGTGCTTGATTGGGTGTTTGTAAATTGTTGATGTGTGTTTGATCATAGTTCTAAACCATACGTTCTTGGTGCCGTTGGCAATCGAGATATCATGGGAGGGATTAGGGTTGGATATATGTTAATTGGTCATCGGGTAACAACCTCGCGTTCTAGGAATCCGAGTACTTAGTTCCCTTTCATCACAAATAATTGATCTTGCATGAGCTATGTCTATGTAGTTCTTTCCAGTTGAACATAAACCGTGATTGTCACTTAAAACCTGAAACTCGGGATGATCACTACTCTCTTATCTTGTTACAAAACTTAACTTTGATTTGTATTCTAATTTAGTAACTCTAGATAATTAAAACCATTCAACCCAAACATTGAAATTTACATTTCTTGCAATTTAGATTAATCTAGTTAGTTAGACATACATTGAGATAACACATATTCCACAAACTCCCTGTGTTCGATACCCACTTACCGCTAACTATTTAGTTGTATTTGGATTAAATTTGCGTGTACCACGACAATCACGTCAAATTTTGGCACCGTTGCCGGGGGGTAGTGCGCAACGTGTGTTATCTTGTGTATTAGTTTGAAACAAAAAAAAAAAAACCAAAAAGATTTCTTTTATGTTCATGATTTACACTTGGTAGTTGAGTTGTGTTGTGCAGGATGACAGGGCATTACACAAATTTCAGCTTATTTACGTGTAGATTGTGCGGGGGTCCACGACATCCATGTATTGGTTGCCACGAGGCTCACTACAGGAGGGCACATGGAAAACCGGTGTCTTATGTTTCACAGCTTCCACCTCCATCATACGTTGACGATTATGAATCAGAAATGGAGGATGACTATTATTCATATGGATACGATCGGGACGAGGAAGTTTATTATGAGGCAAGGATGGATGATCTATGTTTTTGTTGCGGTCGCGATCACACTTATGATTATGATGTGTGCCCGGTGTATTCGGAAAACCCGAAGTATTGGAATAAAAAGATGATGGAAGCGCGCATCTATAGACCGTATCAGGGATATCGACAATATCATCCCGAAGAATATTCTGAGCCCGAGGGTGTTTATGTTTATGAGACCGATGAGGAGAAAGAGCTTGCTGTATTGGAAGTAACTTTGTCCAAACTCGAGCAATATTTAGCAATACCCAACCTGTCCGATGAAGACCGAATCAGCTGCTTAGTTTCTAAGTGTCATACTTTAAAATTGAATATAGAGATAGAAGAACGCCTCTCACCATTACCTGACAATATTAGAGATTATTCTCACATGAAGGAGGAGGTTGTGGAGGATAATACCACACCAATGAGTCCTTTATCTGATGAAGAGTCACTTGTAGATCAGATGATGTGTGCAGATTATGAGGTAGAGCAGGCTGATGGGATGGATATGTGTACCGAACCTCTTCCCATATCAATGATTCAAATTAATAAGTGTGGGGAAGAGGGTTCGAGGAACAAGATGAGAAGGGTGAAACTACCAGACATTAAGGTATATGTCATGAAGTGGACTAGCAAAGCCCGTAGGAGCAACTTTAACATGCCAAATATACTGACAAATCTATGGAGATGGCATGTAAATTTCCGGGCATTTGTTGGAAATGCTGCAGGTAAGTGTGCATTAAGACCACCATAACGCATATCAGGTATGGTCTGGCTGAAGACCTTTAAACTTAGCGCTCTCGGGAGGCAGCCCGAGGATGTAGAGTATTGTATTTGTGTTTTGTTTTGTTTTGCTTTGTTTGGTTTTGTTTTGGTGTTGGGTT
This sequence comes from Helianthus tuberosus, assembly GCA_030545235.1. NCBI lineage: Eukaryota > Viridiplantae > Streptophyta > Magnoliopsida > Asterales > Asteraceae > Helianthus > Helianthus tuberosus. Next base: position 34,795,198 of record CM060357.1, on the reverse strand, counting down.
TGTGTGTTGGCAGGTTATTACGTTTCAACCCTCGCGGATGCAATGATTCAAGTGTGGGGATGTTTGGCAACATCCCTGTTGAGATATCGGCGAATCTAATAGATGTTTTTGAACCGGTTCGATTACCGCAGCTGCATCACTACCAACACTGCTGATTTACTAATCAGGTCGTGTCTTGTTCTCATCTTGTGCACCTTTGTATATATTCTTGTTTAAGTTTTTGGTTGGGCGGTTGGGTGGTGTTTTGATGTGTTTAGTTTATGGGTTGTGAAGGAATTGGTGGTGTTTTTAATAATTAGAATTAAAAAAAAAAGAAATTTGGGATTTGAGAGTATTAGCGAAAGCTAATGTTTTTGGTTAGAAGCGATCTTTCCCTCAAAACCATACATTGGGACAATGTATCCCAAGTGTGGGGATGAGGGGAATTTTTTTGAGAATTTTAAAAAATTTTGTGAAGCCAAGCGAAAATTGTCAAAATTTGAAAACTTGATATTGTTCCACTTGACACACCGACACCCATTTCTAGTCCTTTATTGGTGAGAGTTTGAGCCACATATGATTATTAATGATGCTTTCTTTGTTTTGAGTGGCGGTGTGTTTATTGTGTTAATAGAACTTGTGTACGAATTCTTGTTAAATCCTAGAGTTGGCATGCTTTTGAAAATGATAGGGGACTTTTAGGTAGCCTCGTCTAGATGTGTGAGAGTGTGGGAATTATGGGTTGGACCTCATACGTTACATATATGAGCTTGGTATTGTGAGGGGTGGGGGTTTGGTCTTTAGAAAGCCATGTTTGAGCCTTATACCATTCGGTTGTAACCCAAACCTACTTCCTACAAAACTTTACCTTTTGAGATGACCCGGTTTAGGAGATTTAGTATATAGTATTGATGTTCTTGTATATATTGTTGAGTTTGATTGTTAGAAAAAAAAATGAAAAAAAAATTGAAAAAAAAAAGAAAAAAAAAGAGACAGAGAAAAATATGAAAAAAAAAAGTATTTAGTTGCAATCGTAGTTGAGAATGTTGAAGAAGTTGTGTATATAATTGATGTTTGTTTTGTTTTGTAGTAGAAATAAAAACCGGGTCAAATCAATTAGCTCTCGCATATATATTCCACCATTTTCCTACCTTTGCACCTAGCCCCGTTACAACCCGTAAGTCCTTTTGATTCATAAGCATGCTAAATACTCAATAGGAGGAGACTTGATTTTTATACAAGCTTATTGTCGCACAAATACACACACGCATTGAGTGGTTTAGCATTATGTGCTAATATTTCTTGTCACCGAGAGTTCTTGTGAGTGGTGTGCCTTGTGGTATGATTGAAAGTTAGTAAAAGGACGATACATTTTAGCTTGGTTTGCATGTTGATCGCTTGTGGTTTTGAAATAGTTTTTTTTAATCGGTTGCTTGAGACAAGCAACGGGTAAGTGTGGGGATGTGACGGGTGGTCCGTAGGACAACCCTTAAATGAGCTAAATACGTGCATATCCCATATTTTACACGGTTATGTATCGTGAATGTGATAACTACGAGTGTTCGTGTGTTTTGCAGGTAAATCGCTTAATTCGGTTAAATTGGAACCCGTAGGCTACGGTTGGAAGGATAAAGCGAACACATGCTAGCAGCGATTGGAGGGCATTGGTGGCATGTATAGTGGGCGGCAATTTACAAAGGAGGGAAGCAACATATTGACGGCACTTGTTGAGGGTTCTTGGACTTTGTGAAAGAACATCAAGGTCAAATATATTATCATCACTATTATTAAAAAGGAGCCATGATCACGTGAAGACATGGGCTGACAACACACTTTGAGACTTGGAGGCAAAGTGAATATGGGCCGCCATATGCACGTGTTGGGTTCTTTTGGATTCACGAAAAAACAACATCATTATTCATGTTGGACTTTTGATTGGGCAGCCAATACACATCATCACAACAATAGACTTGGATTGGGCCGCACATGTGAAGAGGCGACATGAATCACTCATCATCAACTTGGTTTGAAAAACATTAAGAAGTCACGTGGACTTGGCAGAAAGGCAGTCAACAAACACAAAGTCAATATTAACACATCATCCATTATCATCACATGTATTTGGAGATGAGTGGAAGTCTGCTCTAATAAAAGATCAAATCATCAAAGAAAGGGGGCCACAATTATCATATAGTTCACGTGACTTCTTGGAGGGTCTTGACTTTTCAAACAACATAATCATCAACATCATCAAGTGGTGAATGGACTTTGAGGGCCAATCAATTGATTTTTAAGATTCAAACAAGAATTTACATTAGGAGACATAAGGATTCACGTGGACATCTTTGACGGCAAGGACTGTTGGATCGTTTTAATTGGGCCGCTAACATGAAGTCAAGACAACATTGGGCTTGTGTTGTTTTGAAAACATAAAAGTCACGTGAAGGAAGGGCCCACATATGCATACAAGGAGACGGCAAACATTAAAACAAAGAGATCATCATCGATCATTGATCAATCACCGACTAGAGAGGGATGTAACTTATCACATTTAATGTTTTTTTTATGAAGTTTTAAGAGGTCTTTCACTTGTTTTTCGGTTACACATCACTTAGCAACACTTGTCTTGGAACGATTTTGAAAAGGAAGTATTGGAGACTTGGGGTGAGGATGGTTGTTCAAGCTATGAATAGCTAAACTCTTTATGATCGTCTTGAGTGTAAGGTTTTATTTGTGACAATTATGTTTGTTCTTGAATTTCTGGAATATTAAACTGTGCATGTGTTGTTAGTTTATTATGGTGCTTGATTGGGTGTTTGTAAATTGTTGATGTATGTTTGATCATAGTTCTAAACCATACGTTCTTGGTGCCGTTGGCAATCGAGATATCAGGGGATGGATTAGGGTTGGATATATGTTAATTGGTCATCGGGTAACAACCTCGCGTTCTAGGAATCCGAGTACTTAGTTCCCTTTCATCACAAATAATTGATCTTGCATGAGCTATGTCTATGTAGTTCTTTCCAGTTGAACATAAACCGTGATTGTCACTTAAAACCTGAAACTCGGGATGATCACTACTCTCTTATCTTGTTACAAAACTTAACTTTGATTTGTATTCTAATTTAGTAACTCTAGATAATTAAAACCATTCAACCCAAACATTGAAATTTACATTTCTTGCAATTTAGATTAATCTAGTTAGTTAGACATACATTGAGATAACACATATTCCACAAACTCCCTGTGTTCGATACCCACTTACCGCTAACTATTTAGTTGTATTTGGATTAAATTTGCGTGTACCACGACAATCACGTCAGGTTTATTTGGTGTGACTTCTTAATACCATAGCAACAATCACAACAATGCTATATGATAAAAAATACGAGATGTTCAACCATTAATAAAAGTGAGAAAATACCTCCATAACATTGTTTAGAAACATCGACATTTGAAATAAGTTACAAACCATAAATTATTTAAAACGTGTTCATAAGACACCCAAAAGACTTTAGATAAGACGAGGTTTAGAGACATGTAACCCTTCCAGGAATAGGTTACACCTCTTAAACTTCACAACTCTGGATAAAATCTATTATCCAACGCAGCTAGACACATTCATACCCTGCCAGATCCTGCTAGTTCCCTGAAATACATGTAGTTTGAAAAATCAACAAAAAGGTTGAGCGAGTTCATGTGTAAGTCTGTGTATATAAGCCTTTAAAATATGTCTCGTGTGTATAAATGTCCCTGGTATGTAGCAATTAAGGAAAAAGAGATCACCAATGGGTTGCAAAGCCATTAGTATGTGTGAAAAGGTGCAGGAAAACTCAAACCTAACATATTTGTACCGGGCTTCCGGCTGGAAGACATAGTCACCTCTACGGGCCGCCCCAGCCTCATGGGTGTGGGCTTGCTATACCCAAATAGATCTATCACTCATGTCCCTCGGTCATACGACGAGGATTAATGACCTTAAGTGTTGTGCCCACCTTTCACATGATCTAAGTGTCTAAACCCTCCTTAAGCTAACCATACCATGTATAATAATGTCTGTAATAGTTGTAACATGTATTCCACCCCCGAAGTATAAAAATGAAAACAGTTAAGAGAAAAGGGGGAACATGAACTCACCTTATTTTGCAAGCGATTCCGAATACGCAAGTCAAGATTAAGGTGTCTGATAATAAGGAAACTCAAAGTTGTCCTAATGAATAGTACATGAACAAGAATAATGTATCAATATTGAGGTCGTATAGTGTTGACGGGATTTGTTGAGCATTTATTGTATTTGATAGTGTTTAGATTAACAGAAGGATCTTGTGAATTATATGTTTAGAGGGCTCGGAAAAATGAACATGATATAAAGGAATTATTTATGAAAAATATTTATTTATCATAAATAATAAAATTGCAAAAATGTACAATTGATTTAATATAAACATTTGTAATAGTAAATCAAATATATTTAATTAGTATAATCAAATAACATAATTAAATATAATGATTATTGGCAAAATATTGTACAAGTGATATAATTAATTTATATCAGAATAATTAAAAATAACATTTTTAATTATTGAACTTGAATATTACTGATTTAATTATATAAATATAAAATATCAGTAGCAACATTATTTTTGTAAAGATCAACACTTAAAATAATTAATCTGAAAATTTCAGAATTTAATTCCTAAAAATCGATTTATTATTAATTATTTAATAATAAACTGTTTTAATATTGTAAAAATTAGTTTTATAAATAAATTGACTAATTTCACATTTTTAATAAAAGCAACAGTGGTTAATAATCTTATAAAAATTATTGGAATGTTGAAAATATTAAAAATGAAACGATTAAAAAGATATGCAAACCCCTGGGTTCGAACCTGGGTCTGTATTGTAACCAAACAGAGTCTTAACCACTGGGCTAAGCTTCTGTTTGTGTTTGGTTTAGGACTGCTAAACTTATAACCAAACAGGAACTGGTCATCTTCTCCAATTGGAGTGAAACAGAAAGTCAACTCTTTCAATTCTACAGGAAAACTGTGTTATATCAAGATTAACTCTAGGGAATCATTGCATAAGTGTAAATAAACTAATTGGACGGATAAAAACTAACCGGTATTGAAAGGATGATCGGATTGAAAAATTCCAGCGAAAAAGTGAGTATTCCGGCGAGTTGCAGGTTCGTTTAACAACTTGTTTCGATGTTTTTGAGATATGTGAGAGGTGCAGGATGTTCATGGTGATCTAGGGATCTTATATAGAGGTCCAATTCGATCTCAGATTCGACAAATCATAATGGAATCGACCCACTTTAAATTTTTAAATAAAAAGTTTGATATTAGTGGAGTTGCTACGAAATTATGTCGATTGAATGATTAGGATTAGTTGGGATAGGTTGGGAATCATGTGGGTAACTTTACAGATAAAAAAATTGGATTAAAATCGATTTTAGTTGATTTTTGATGAGATCCGCGACCTTGCGGATCTGAATGTGTAATTCAGCTCGAATATAATGTTAATATATATATATTATAAGATTTCAAATAAAACACATCCCAGCTTGTAGATCAGCTGGTTGTGCGCGTGGCTTGTTTGCGGAGGGGCGCGGGTTCGACTCCGGGTTGCGCCGGTTTTGAGGTTTTAATGAAACCTTTTTATTTTCTGAATTAATATTAATTATATTAAATCCTTAATAATATATAAATGAAATTAAGTTTCATATATTAACTGAATGAGGGCTTAGCCCGACCGGTCACGTGTTCGTTTGATAACTGGGTGGTCTCTGGTTTGATTCTCTCTGTGGCCGGTTCAACCCCCCCCCCCCTTTTTTCCGAATTTTTAAATATTTACACTTTGGCCCCTCAAGTTTCATTTTGTACAAAAATGGTCCCTGTACTGTTCAGTTAGTTACACTAACTGAGTTAGTGTTTAAAGAAGAATCCTTTATATAAAAGTTAACCAGGTTAGGATATTTAGTTAAAATGAGTTTTTAAAAATCAGTTTTAGTCCCTGAAGTCTAAATTTCAGAAAATGACCAAATGAACCCTAAACTTGTAGTTTGCAATAATTGCACCTTTAACCCTTGTACTTATATAGTTTCAAAAATGACAATTTAGTCCTTGGACTTGAAAAGTAATAGATTCCTAGTAGATTTCAAAGAATGACAAATAGATCCCTTAGATTGTAGTTTCACAAAATGTCACAATAGGCCCTTATAGTTTATGTAATTTTTTTATAGCATAAAACTCAACAAATTTGAAATTGTTTCGCGTGTTTGTATTGGTATAAGTATGTATAAGCACAAAGCAAGTATGTTCAAATAAGTTTCATTCCAAATACGGTATTTGTTACAATGCAAGTCAAAACAAATGTGAGTGTGAAAACCAGGGTGGTTACAGTCTCCCCTACTTTAGAAAATTTCGTCCCGAAATTTATTCGAAGGAAACCGTAAAGTGTATTTGTAACGATTGAAAGGGTGAGCAAGGTGTTAGATCCTATGGCATCTCGAGGTATTCAACCTTTTAGAACTTATGAATCTATTCGCATTATTGAGTGTATAGAAATTTGTTTATACTAAACTTGTAATGTAAATCTTAAGCAAACAAAGGGTGTTGATGCATTTTTAGTGTCTGTAACTAGTCTTGTTTTAACGATGTAATTTGTATGGTCTTTTATTAATTATCGAGTCTGTATGTTATGTTGACCAAGTCAGATATCCTCCTATCTACTTGTGGACAACTTGTTTGTCTCTTTTGGTATGTAATGTATTATGAACAATGCATGTTGCATTAAAGGGTAGTTTTGTCATTACTATGTTTATATGTTGCTGATTGTTGCTGTCTGATAACAGGAACAAACACAACAGTTGCAGTCCTCGACGAAACAGACTTCTGTTTCGTCGGAACACTTCATGGCGAAACAGACTTTTGTTTCGATTGAAGGTCATGACGAATCAGACCTTGATTCGTCATGTACTGACGAATCAGACCTTGATTCGTCATGTACTGGGCTGTTCCAGGCCCAATGTCTGGCCCATGTTCAGATTCGTCAAACACCATTGTGTTTCGTCGACATCAGTGGCCAGGGACTATATAAGCAACACTTTGTGTTCATTTGAACAGAGAGATAAGAAACAGACCATAGTAACAAAACTCTGCCAAAATTCCGTCTGAACTGTGTTTGTATCAGTTTGTAATCGGTTCTTATCCCGTTAATCAATCGAGTGTGTATCATTGATTAATCCGTTGTTATTATTGCTTTACGTGTTTGATTTGGCATAGTTACGTGGATTCCGCACGCGTAACCGTGTTTGCTATAAACAAGTGATTTGGTTCGTTATCGATCCTCAGATTACGGGACCTACAATTGGTATCAGAGCTTTTGGCTCTAATCCTTGTTTAAAATCAAACATTGTTCGGTTTTTATCAAGTTTTTGTGTGTGTTTTTCTGAAAATTTATTCTTGAAAAATCATTTTTCTGAAAAATATTCATAAAATCTGTTTGTTTGTTGTTATTTGCTAAGAGTTTTATCAAAAACCTTGTTAGATTTATTGCTTATACTTTGGACCGGGTTTTTAGTGAAAGTCTTGTGCATTATCGTGTTTTCGGAAATTTGTCCGGTCACCGGAAAACTCATAAGTTTACCGGGAAACTCTTTGTTCTTGTGTGTGTTCTTCATATCTTCATAGAGTTCTTTATAAAATTGTTCATTTGATCTTGTTGTGTTTAAATCAAAGTGTTACTCATTAAAATACATTAAGTGGACTTTTGTGTTTGTAACATTGGAACTCTAACTGAGAAAAAGCATACCTTGTGTCAGTTTAGATATTTTAAATATCTTAAACAGCTGTAAAAAACAGCTGTCTGAGACTCAGTTTTGACGAAACACACAGCCGACGAATCACATCTGTTTCGTCGCAACAACCTTGACGAATCAAACGTCTGTTTCGCCACAACATCTTTGACGAAACAAATTCTGTTTCGCCACAAATCACAATTATCACAAGTCTGTTTCGTCGTCTTTCATTCAGACGAAACAAACCTGTTTCGTGAACTCTGTTTCGTCGAAAACAGATCTGTTTTAAACAGAGGACTTATATCAGCTTGCTTACTGTTTGTTTTCAAGAAATTTGTGCAGGTACTATCATACATACACAAATCATGGGTAGCAAAGGTCTGTGGGATTGGAGTTCGGAAGCAAGACCAAGTGAAAATCAGCCTTCACTTGCCGATTTGATGAACCAATTGCCTCAAAAACAACAAGCAGCAAATGCAAGTCAATGGGCAATGGTCTCTAATCAAAATCAAAACATACAGAATCTATTGCTCAGTGAAAGTGAGACGGGAAGCAACAATCGTCCGCCAAAGCTAAATCACATGAACGACTATCCATCTTGGAAGGGTCGTTTTCACACATACATTCAAGGACAAAACGTTGAACTTTGGACGTGTTTCACTACTTTATGCAGCCCGGAACTCGAAGAAGCAGCATCAACTGCCGCTGGTATTTCTAATATGCTTGAACAAGACAAGAAAGCCTATGAATTAGAGAAGAAGGCGTTTGCTTATCTAACACAAGCTCTTCATAAAGACATCTATCATCAATTTTCTTATAGTAAGAGCACAAAAGCTTTATGGGATGCATTGGAAACAAGAGGAGAAGGAAATGAAGCTTCTAGAAAAATTCGCCATGATCTTTTAAAGAAAGAATTTGAGTCATTTCAATCTTTGGAAAATGAAAATCTAAATGATTTGACTTCTCGTTTCTATCATTTGATAAGTGAAATGAGTTCTTATAAGGTTGTTGTAAGTCATGTGGAAATGATTGCACGTTTAGCTGATGCTCTACCTCCTATATGGAGTCCATTCATTGAACTTCTAAAGCATACTGGTGCTCTGGATGGGGAAACTGTCACTATATATGGATTTGTTCAGAAGTTGGAGCACAAGTACGAAGAAGAAAATCGGAAAGCTAAACGGATTGGAGCTCCTCAAAACACAGAAATTTATTTGCCTGGTTTTGCTCCTTCTGCCAGTTCTAGTTCTGTTCAGCAGCCTAAGCTTCAAACGGCGTTTGTTTCCAACACAAACTCATCTCCGTTTCCATTCAAACCTCCACCACAACCAGAGTTTGATTTAGGCGCTTATCTTTCGAAATCCTTATCAAAAGCACAACCACCACCACAACAAGTAAATTATACCAGCAATCCTCCATCCCAAGACACGAATACTATCAAAGTTGATACTTCGAACCTATCAAAAGTTAGCATTGAGGTTGCAAAGGAGCATTCGGAACTCATTAACACGATGGTCAGTGCTTACTGCGGTTTGGTTGCAGGTCAAATTGGGAACATCAGTATGACCAACGAAGATTATCAACAAATCGACCGTGATGAAATGGAGTTGATGGATATAAAGTGGGCGTTTGCGAGTGCAGTTAGAAGGGCAAAGGACTTCATGGCTCGAACGGGAAGAAGTTCCTTGGAAAGTAAGCAGGATACGAAGTACGGGTTTGATAAAGAAACCGTTACATGCTTCAATTGTGGCGAGAAGGGTCACTTTAAACGTGAATGCACTCGACCACCAAAGCAAGGCAATCAAAACCCTTTCAGAAATCAGACAGGTTCTTCAAATGCCAATCAAGGCAATCAAGACAATCGTGGAAGAGGGATAGTAGCAGTGAACAACACCACCAACCAGAACCAGTCTGGGCCATCAAACAACACTCGTGCATTGGTTGTTCAAACAGATGAAGGGTGTAATTGGTCTTTACAATTGGGGGAAGGTGATAATGATCAAGGAGGAACCGCATGCTACGCAAAGATCATCAATCACATCAAGCACGTTCGTAGGGAAGAATTTTCTGAAAGTGACGACAGTTCGGGTTATACCGGGAGTTCTGATGAAGAAAGTTCTATTTCGGGTGATGTGAAAGAAGAAGCGAGTTCTATTGATGATTTGTTGAGTGAAGCAGAGGAGTTGAAGTCTCAGAAATCTGTTCTTATCAAGAAGGCTGGGATAGCATCTAAAGAAATGGAGAAGTTCTTCTCTGAAGACGGATCTTTTTCTTTTCAAACTGCCTTCATGGCAAATGTTTCAGCCTCTTCGAGTCAGGTAACATCTGAAACTCCTAGAATTTGTAATGACTGTGCTTATTTGAAACAGGAATTTGATAGAGTGAAACATGAATGTGACACAATTCATAGTCACAATCAACATTTGGTTGTTGATATGTCAAAGTGCAAAGAAGCAAATATGGCTTTAACAAGAAATGAAAAGGACTTTAAATCTTTAATTGAAAATTTAAAGAAAAGTGTTTCCGAAACTACTAAAGTTGTTTATCACAAACAAGTTAGTATTAACAAGTACATAAATCTCGTTGAGGAAACCAGAACGGAATTAGCCATTGCAAAATTGGCGCACGATGCGATCAAGCAAAAATTGGAGAGTTATTCTAACTCCCGATTTGTGCTCGATCACATAATTGACGTTCAACAACTGAAGAAAAACAAGAGTGGTGTTGGGTATAAGAAATGTCCGCCCCCTTTGAGACACAATTATGCAGCACCACCTGATGAAGAGGATATGCCTCGTTTTGAACCCAGTGTGCCTCTCAATTATGAGGAATTTACTACTGGATTAGGGTTCAAACCAGACAGCTCCTCGGGAACTTTATCTGATGAAACAGGAACTTCAACATCAGTGAGTCAAAGTCCTCCAATTGTTGAGGATTATGATTCATCTGATGATGAAACAGATGCAAATGACCAGGATGAATCACGTGATAAGAAAAAGGGAATAGAAATTCCAATTGAGAATCATATTCTTTGTGATCCTCCTATTCCTTTAGTGCAACAAGTTGCCAAAAATGTGATTAATCCTGTCATAAATGACAAGAAACCTGTGTCTACCGTTAAGAGTAACAATGTGTTGTATACTTTGGTTGGTGATTCTAAAATCTATTCAGATAATGATTTCCCAATTAAAAATGTCAATCCATCATCGATTGATAATGTTTTTGAAAATAACACAAGTAAGTTTTTGGGAAGGTCGATTCCGGGAGTTACTGTAACTCAATGTGATCAAGTTCCTAAAGCTGAAATCAGAAAGAAATTTGGAAATCAAAACTTCCCAACAAAGCAACAACCGATTGCTCCTAAGGGTAAACAACCATATCAACGAGCTCAAAGGCCAGATGTTTCTAAATCAAAATCTGAAACAAATGGAGCTCGTTATCAAAAGAAAAACAATGATGTCAGATTTGTGGCATCTGAGGGTACTGATAAAATTGAGATTTTTGCTAACAAATCAAACACTGATTTTGTACAAAAAGTCAAGATTTTAAAGCGTAACAATCAGAATAATTACACTCAACATTCAAACAGGTGTAATGAAAAGGCTAGTACCTCAGGTTCCACAGGTTTGACATATGTGCCTCGATCCAGTTCTCCTAAGTTTGTTGAAAGGAGAACGTGTTTTAAATGTGGAGAGTTTGGGCACATAATCAAAGATTGTGCTAACACTCCGAAAGCGAAATTTGTTGAAAGAGCATCACCTGAATCGATTCACCCTAAATGTCGTCCTGTTTCACCTAAACATGATAAAAGAACTATTAAAGAACAGGAATCGAAACAACGACATCAAAATGTGAAGAAAATAGAAAAGGCTTTAAAACCTAAGGTCAATTCTGTTCCAAGGGAACCAAGTTCACCTGTAAAACCAGAAATTTCAAAATTTGTTTACAAAACTCAATCTGGTAAACAAAAACAAACTTGGAAACCTAGGAAGAGTGAAGGTTCAGGGGGAGCTGTTTGTTTGGAAAACCATCAACAAATTGAGATCACTATTTGTGATGCTCAGGGACGACCCAAGACCACTGTGGCTTGGGTCCCCAACCTTAACTAATCATTGGATGATTCGTGCAGGATGTTCCAGGAGGAACTATTAATAGTCATTGGATTGTTGATAGTGGGGCATCTAGGCACATGACGGGCGACTTACGGCTTCTATACGATGTGAGAAATATTAGAGGAGGCTATGTCGCGTTCGCAGGAGACAAAGGCGGTTATATCACCGGAGAAGGAATGATCTCCAATGGAGTGGTCTGCTTCGAAAAGATTAATTATGTTCGTCAACTTGATCATAATCTTCTCAGTGTGTCGCAAATCTGCGATAAAAAATTCACCGTGCATTTTGATGATGCCGGTTGTTATGTGCTTAAACCTGGATTCAAGATTCCTGATGAATGGATTCTCTTATCGGCTCCAAGAATTAATGATCTTTATATTCTTGACATGAGCCAAGCCATTACGACATCTGCGCAAGTACAATGTTTTGTCTCAAAAGCCACAGAGAAGGAGTCTATTTCTTGGCACAGAAGAATGGGGCACATTCACTTAAGGAAAATGAACCATTTGGTGAAAAATAATCTTGTGAATGGTGTGCCTGTGAGAAGTTTTCATCTACAAGATATCTGTGTTTCGTGCCAGAAAGGGAAACAAACAAAGAAATCTCACCCTCTGAAGAAAATCAATTCTGTTAGCATACCTCTCGAACGTCTTCATATGGACCTCTTTGGACCAATGAAGCACAAGACAACATTCGGAGATGCTTACTGTCTGGTTGTTACTGATGATTATTCTAGATTTTCTTGGGTAGCTTTCATGGCACACAAGAGTGATACTCCTGGAATTCTCAAGGATCTTCTCACAATGTTGGAAAATTTATACACTTTGAAAGTGAAGAGGATCCGAAGCGACAATGGAACTGAATTCAAGAACCGTGTGATGGATGAGTTCTGTACTTCTAAAGGCATTCTTCATGAATACAGTTCTCGCTATACTCCACAACAAAACGGTGTCGCTGAGAGGAAGAATCGTACGATTATTGAGACTGCAAGAACTATGTTAGTAGAGTCGGAGCTTCCTGTTCAATTCTGGGCAGAAGCTGTGTCGACTGCATGCTACACTTTGAACAGAGTTCTTACAGTTAAAAGGCATGGCAAAACTTGTTTCGAACTTCTACAGAAAAGGAAACCGGATCTTTCTTTCCTTGAACCCTTTGGTGGTCCATGTACCATGATTGACCCAGATGGTAAGTTTGGCGCAAAAGCTATCGAAGGTTTCTTCCTTGGATATGCAACTCCAAATTGTCGTGTATGGAATCTGACCACCAAAAAGATTGAGCTTTGGAATGAAGTAAGGGTTCAAAGGTATACAAGTCCTGTTAGAGCTCCGGGTGATCCTTGGATGTTCGATTACGATGGGATATTCGACTCCTTTAATCTGCCTACCTTTGATGAAGAATCTGCAGCTGTTCAAATGTTATTTGATAGTGACAACGCTGCTGGCTCGCCATTGGTAAGACCTGTTATTGTTAGCCCTGAAGGTTCTAATTCAGTTAACAATACAGTTCAAAATGAGGTATTTGAAGATGCTTCTGAGTCATCGGAAGATGATGAACATCTAGATGCGACTGAAGGCACTTCTGCCCCGGTTGCTCCTGTTCAAGGTTCTTCTTTAGAAACTCCTCAAGTGCAGAATGATGATACTGCTGAAGGGAATGACTCCACCTCCACGCATATACCCGGTGCGGAGTTGGTTGCTGATCTTAATCTTAACAATTTGGGTATTGATACAAGTGTTCCTGAACATCCTGAATTGAGGATTCACAATACCCATCCACAGCAGAACATTATAGGAGATGTCCAAAGCGGTGTGCAGACACGTAATCAGCTTAGAAATAACCCAAATGCTGGTTTATATTCAGCCATTAGAGAATCTGGTCTTCAAAACGATTGGTCCTTTGCTTGTTACGTTTCACAAGAAGAACCAAAGTCTTGGAAGGATGCTTTAAAAGATAATTCTTGGGTTGAAGCCATGCAGGACGAACTGCAACAATTTCAAAAGCTTGGTGTTTGGAAGCTTGTTGAAAAGCCGGATAATTACAAGAAAATTGGCACACGATGGGTTTACAAATGCAAGAAGGACGACCGTGGGATTGTTATTCGCAACAAGGCGAGACTGGTTGTTCAGGGTTTTCGCCAGATAGAAGGCATTGACTACAATGAAGTTTATGCACCTGTTGCACGTCTGGAAGCTATTCGAATCTTCTTAGCTTATGCTTCTTTCAAAGGATTCAAAGTTTACCAGATGGACGTTAAAAGTGTGTTTCTTCATGGTATTGTTCAAGAAGAAGTGCATGTCGAACAACCTCCAGGTTTTGAAGATCCTATTCACCCCGATCGGGTTTGGTTGCTCAACAAAGCTCTTTATGGTCTACATCAAGCACCTAGGGCTTGGTACGCAACCTTATCAAACTATCTTCTAGAGAATGGATTTCGACGAGGTCTTATTGATTGCACACTCTTTATCAAGGAACAAAATGGAGATCTTCTGCTGGTGCAGGTATATGTTGATGATATAATATTTGGTTCTACTAATGATTCTTTGTGCAGGCAATTCGAACGAGTTATGCAAGAAAAATTCGAAATGAGCGCAATGGGGGAGATGACTTTCTTCTTGGGCCTACAAGTTCAACAAACAGACTCTGGGATATTCATCCATCAGACTAAATATGTTGGTGACATTTTGAACCGATTCCAAATGTCAGATGCGACGCCCATTGGTACCCCTCTTCCGCAGAATCACGGGATTACTCCGGATTTGAAGGGTGAAAGCATCAACTCCTCATACTATCGTGCCATGATCGGATCTCTCATGTATCTCACCGCTTCAAGACCTGACATAATGTATCCAACATGCCTGCTTGCAAGATATCAAGCAAACCCGAAGGCCTCTCATCAGTCAGCTATCAAAAGGATTTTTCGCTATTTGAAGGGATGCCCGGACCTTGGTCTTTGGTACCCTAGGGATGATAGCTTTGAATTAATTGCATACAGTGATTCTGATTTTGGTGGATGCAAAATCGATGGCAAATCGACAACAGCAGGATGTCAGTTCTTAGGAAATCGCCTGGTCACGTGGCAGTGCAAGAAGCAAACGTGTGTTGCTACATCAACATGTGAAGCAGAATATATTGCTGCCTCGAGTTGTTGCTCCCAAGTTCTTTGGATACAACAACAAATGCGCGACTACGGTTTAGAATTCCTATCTACCCATATTTTTGTTGATAATAATGCTGCCTTGCAAATCACTAGAAATCCTGTGCAACATTCTAAGACTAAACACATCGACATTAAATATCACTTTATCCGTGATTGTTTTGACAAGAAATTAATCGATGTCGTTCATGTCCCCACTGATCACCAACGTGCCGACCTGTTTACAAAAGCTTTTGATAAATCACGGTTTGATTATCTACTTTTGGTCAATGGCATTAAGGTGATACCTGAGTAAACTTCTTTGGCTGATCGTTTTTGTAAATATTTTCTTTATAGTCTTTGAAAATTCAAAAAGATTTTAGTTTTCGTAAACTTTGCGAATTTTAGGGGGAGATATTTCAAGAAAATACAAAAACATTGCAAAAGTTCAAAATTCAAAAACAATAGAAAAACCAAAAATGAGTTTCTTGGATAAAGGAAAATGATGAAGTTCACTGGTGTGGTCGGTCAATGTGCTCAAAATGCAAAATAAAAAAAAATGATAAGTATCTCTACTAACGATGTATCGGTAGGCTCACAATCAGACTAAAATGTGCAGGATGATACAAACCTAACAGACTTCAAGACAGGTGGGAACCGCTCATTGGCATATGGTCTTAGTACCGAAATCTCGTTTGATAGATTGCCGAGATCTGAAATATTCGGTCTTTATGCTGCTTATCATCTGGGTATCATGGTTGTATCCCAAACCGTAAAAATAACGGAGACGAAGTCTAAGATCTTCCATGATACTATACATACGTGTACATATTGCATTCGACCTCAATAAGTGATCAACAATCACATGTCCAAACAAAATAAGTGATAATTTATCACAGATTCTTTGCGGGAGTCAAGTTCGTCTCTCTGCTGTACGGAAGTACTGACCTGTTCACGGACTTGCTCCTGTGCCCTCATGCATCTGAAAATCAAGTTCCTCATCAATAAGTGATTTTATCACATAGGACTTGTTTTCAATCAAAATAAGTGAGTCTCTCACATTTTTATACGGTCAAACAGATGATAAACGGTATACTCACCGGTAAGATGAATTCTCGTGCATACCTTGATACGGGAATGTGTCGTGAGTGGATTTACATCGACTTGTAAGTATAATCCTTACCGTTAATCGTATCTCTTAAATTATGATTACGTCTGATCAGTTTGAGCTTATGTGGACCACAATACCGATAATCGAGGTAGTATACTTATCCAGAGCTTTAAACAGAATCAAAATCATGTTGACTAAGACCGTAAGCTGGTATGATTCCTTGTCCTTGAGATTCGCAAAAAGATTGCACTTGTACAATTGTTTAGTGTTTTTAACAGTTTTCCGCATTTTTCATTTAGTTTACTATGCTTTAAATTTGTTTTTAGTATATTTGTGTAAAGTTCGTTTTTGATTAAGCCGAAGTTGTTGCTTGGTGTTTTATACCGGAAGCCTGAAACCTTCTTCATAAAAACGTTCTTGCATTTTGAAAATTCAAGCTGAATGGAATTGTGTTCATAATCTGTTTTGACTGCAAAATATTTTCAACCGGGTGTTGCTGTTTTGAAAAATCTGTTGGTGAAACAGACCTGTCACGAATCACAAGTGTTGACGAATCAACATAGTCGACGAATCAGACCTAAGTTGGCGAATCAAATCTGATTCGTCATAACAGACGACGAATCACAGGAGCCCAATTCTGTTTCGTCATGGGCTAAAGTTTAGGCCCAAGTTCAAGCCCATGTTTCTGTTTCGCCGAGCCCATCTCAGTTTCGTCGAATCCTCTGATTCGTCGAGACAAGGTAGTGTATATATAGGTCCCACTTGTTCATTTTTTCAAAACATCACAGTATCTTCTTCTTCACACAACCAAACACCCAAACCTACGGTTACTCTCACAAATCGTTCAAAACATCAGTTTTTAGTCAAAATTTTACAATCTTCAAAGGTAGAAACATGTTCTGATTTACATTCCGAACACTTTGAACCGTCGGGTTTTTCATCCGAAAACCCTCAGAAACCCTTTGAAACCATTGTTTTTTTCTTTGATTAAATATGTGTTGTTGTTGCATGTTGTTGTGTTTTCATTATAATCTGATAGATTTAGGTTATCTGTGTTTGATTTGCTTTGATTTGTTAGTGGTTTTCATAAACAAAAACAGGGGTTTGTACTTAATGATGGTATTATCTGTTTTTACAAGGGTTTTTGTTCGGAAAAACATTTATGGGTGTTTATAAATGGGTTGGGTAAATAATGTTGATTGAATGTGTTTATGTTCATATCTGATGAGTGTTTAAACCCATTCCGGCGAAACTGATAAAACCCCCAAATTGACGAATCTGAGTTAACCCTAATTCCGGCGAATCAACCATTCGACGAATCAGACGACGAATCAAACATGACGAATCAAAATGGAACGAAATAGACTCGACGAATCAAAAAGTCGACGAATCAAACCAGTCAATGGTCAAACCTCTGTTTCGTCGTTCAATGTTCTGTTTCGTCGTTGATACTCTGTTTCGTCGTCAATGCCTTAGCAGTTTTCTGATGTTGCTGTTTGTTCACAGTAGACATGTTTAAATAGGTTATCTGATATGTGAATACATGAAAGTGTATTCATACATGTCTAAATGCTATGTTATGTAAATTGTGACTTATTCTGGACATTTTCATGTACAGATGGCTCCTAAAGCACAGAAAGAAAAGGGAAAACGCAAGAAGGCGATCAAGAAAGAAAACAAAACCGAAGAAGAGATTATGTCAGAAAAACGCCATAATCAAGTTGCATATCTGGATCCAGAAGACAAGCTCACGGAATTTAAAGACATGACGAAGTGGATCAGGGAGTCACGTATCAATTATGCTGTTACATACTCGACACCCGTCTACAAATCTCTCATTAAAGCGTTCTGGGATTCTGCAAACGTCGTTCAAATCGATGGAAAGGAAATTATCAGAGGTCGTGTGAATGATCTGTATGTCGTTGTTACTCCGGAGATATTGAATAAAGTTCTTCAATTACAAGATCAACCGAATGCACCTTATTCAATACCAATCATGTGTTCGCGAGGCTGTTTACTAAGGATGAAATGCAAAGGAGATCTTTTCGTCAAACAAATCAACAAAGGTGATCTTCCATTACGATACAAGTTTTTATTACATGTGCTTATTCAGTGTCTCAGCAATAGACGAGCTGGATATGATATGGCGGGAGATGATCTAGTTGGCTTCATGGTTGCTTTAGTGTTAAACAAACCGTTTAGCATCTCGAAGTACATTTTTAGCAACATGAAAGAGAACATGACAAGGACTGGTAGTAGAACCACAGGGAACAAGTTTTGGATGTATCCACGGTTTCTGCAAATGATAATGAATGTTCAGCATCCAGCCCTTCCTAAAGATGAAGATGATCTGTTGAAAATAGAGGCAATGAATTTCAACTCCTTACGACTAATCAAGACTATGGCTGCCAAACGATACAAAGAAAGTGTTCCTCCAAGGAAGCTTTTTGGCGCTCTAGTGAATCCTGATTATGTTGCACCTGCAAATGACAAATGGCGTCATGAAGACAGTCAATCAGACAATGAAGAACCTGAGTTGGAAAGGTTAAGGATAGAAAAATTTGGTCCTGACCCAGTTGATTCAGATGACTCTGGTAGTGATGATGATGAAAGTGGTGGAGATAGTGATGCAGGTGATGAAGGTGCTGTTAGTACTGCTGTTGGAACATCAAGCAAGGGTGCTGTTTCTGGTACATCAGATAGTAGTTCATCAGCAAGTGGTGATGATGGAACTGATTCGAGTTCTAGTGATCATTTAGTTGAACCTGGTTACGAAATGTATATTGATATACGTGGAGTAACAAGGTACAGAAAGATTAGAACAGAGGATGATCCAGAGTATGTTCCAGAAGATCCTGAAGGTGAAAGGAGAACAAAAAGAAGAGCAGAGAAAGCTGTTGAAGTACAAACGAAGAAACCTAGGAGATATCTGAGTTATACTCGGAAATCTGTGCCTCAGGAGTCTTCATCTATTGCTCAGGAGCCTGTACAATCTGTAACTCAGGAGCGTATGCAAGAAATTCCTACTGTAGTTACTTCAGCTATGGAAACTCCAGTTGCTCCAGTTGTTACATCAGCTACTGCTACTCCATCTGTTGGTCCTCAGGAAGTTCCTATGAGATCTATGGCTTCAGCTATCAGGGCAACTACTTCAGAAATCAGTGCTGAACGTCACAGGACATTTGCTGGATTTTCTCAAGACGAAAAGATCAACTATCTGTTTTCTACACTTGAAGCGGCTGCTGATCGTCTTCAAAGGCAATCTCATTTTGGAAATCTCACAAAGCATGACCAACTTAAACAATCTGTGGAAATCAACAAATTGAAGTCAGTGGTTGGTCAACAGCAAACACTTATACAGCAGCAACAAGGTGAAATTGATGCGCTTAAAGCTGAAAATGCTCGCTTGAAGGCTATTGATGAAGAGAAAGAGAGAAGGCTTGCTATTCTGTGGGACTATCATTGTAAACAACAAGAGGTGTTAAAGAAAAAGGATGATGATACGGAAGATCAAGGAAATCCGGATACCTCTGGTACATCACAGAAACAGCCAACCACACTTACTTCTGAAGTTGTTACAGTTCAACCTACCGTTGTTGAATCATCTCAAGGAACATCTACTGGAAAAGTACAACAGATAGAAGGTACTTCTTCTATATTTAGCAGTGCTGATATTGCTCTACAAGTTGTTCATCCATTTACAGGAGAATTGCTTGAAGAAGGGGAGTTAATAGAAGATCTTTCTCCGGAGCAATTGAGTATTTTACAGTCTATGAGAGAAGTAGATGATGCTGAAATAGACAAAATGTCTACTGAGACTGATACAACGAATGTTGAAGAGATTGATGAAATTGTGGTTGAAGGTGAAGCTCCAAAGTCGACATATGTCAGAGAAGATGGTACTGAATTTGCATCTTTTGATGAAAATTGGATGAAAGAAAACATTGATGACATAGACGAGCACTTGAAGAATCGGAATTCATCTGAAAAAGACACAAATGCTTTTGCTGAATGGAGAAAACAGTTTTTATCCAAAGTGTCCAAGCCGTTACCTGAAAAAGCTCAAGTAGACTATCTGCAATTTGAAAAGAAGCCTAGTGGAAGGATCTTATGCTGGATGTTTGTTCAAGATATTCACTGCATTGCTATTAAACGTGAATATGGAATTCTGTATTTCAATTCACTACTGAGCATTCTTTCCTTACCATTCTATGATGTTTCTGCATTGACAAGGCTTAAGCTTATCAATCGTGAAAAATACGATGGCGCTACTTTATTTGAGCGTCTGGTGAAAGTAAACAAGAAGACAGGCTGGAAGGATGAATCTTATAAGCCACAGTTTCCTGTTTATCAACCGATCAAGTTTACTCTTGATCCGGACACCAACACTTGCAGATATAAACTTGTTTATCAGCCTCCGAGGGTAGTAGATAAAATCCCATTGATGCCAATGAAGCAGGATTTTCTGGAAGACATGGCATTGTGGTGCTACGACTCGGATACTCATGAAGCTGTTATTGTGTTCAGAGATGGTCGTGCTAACTACAGGATGTTGGATCCGATGTGGATCGTCAACATGTCTGAAGCTGATATTGGAAGATTATATCGTCATGATATTTTCTATGAAGACCAAGATGAACGTCAAGCGTTAAAGTTTCAGAGAGTAGCGTGTTTTTGCTACTACAGGGGTATTCATTCGGGCAGTTCGTGGTCCGAACAACACTGAAGGAAGATTAGAAGACCAAAGACGAGTAACAGACAAGGGGGAGTTTGTTGATGCATTTTTAGTGTCTGTAACTAGTCTTGTTTTAACGATGTAATTTGTATGGTCTTTTATTAATTATCGAGTCTGTATGTTATGTTGACCAAGTCAGATATCCTCCTATCTACTTGTGTACAACTTGTTTGTCTCTTTTGGTATGTAATGTATTATGAACAATGCATGTTGCATTAAAGGGTAGTTTTGTCATTACTATGTTTATATGTTGCTGATTGTTGCTGTCTGATAACAGGAACAAACACAACAGTTGCAGTCCTCGACGAAACAGACTTCTGTTTCGTCGGAACACTTCATGGCGAAACAGACTTTTGTTTCGATTGAAGGTCATGACGAATCAGACCTTGATTCGTCATGTACTGACGAATCAGACCTTGATTCGTCATGTACTGGGCTGTTCCAGGCCCAATGTCTGGCCCATGTTCAGATTCGTCAAACACCATTGTGTTTCGTCGACATCAGTGGCCAGGGACTATATAAGCAACACTTTGTGTTCATTTGAACAGAGAGATAAGAAACAGACCATAGTAACAAAACTCTGCCAAAATTCCGTCTGAACTGTGTTTGTATCAGTTTGTAATCGGTTCTTATCCCGTTAATCAATCGAGTGTGTATCATTGATTAATCCGTTGTTATTATTGCTTTACGTGTTTGATTTGGCATAGTTACGTGGATTCCGCACGCGTAACCGTGTTTGCTATAAACAAGTGATTTGGTTCGTTATCGATCCTCAGATTACGGGACCTACAAAGGGGCGTAATAATAAACAAATAATAGATAATCACATAGTCACATAATGTTCTTATATGCCACCGTACTTAACAAGGTTTACTATGATTCTCATGCGTCGAACCTCGTAATTAAGTGTGCACCCATAATTATTCGTTTCGTCGCATGGTCTACATAGCACTTCTAGTTAAGTTAGGAAGACAAATAAGATTGAGGTATCGTTTAAATCAAATAAGCATCAATATAACACAACATCAATTGAATCAAAACGTATTTCAGATTTGTAATGATAGCATCGTTTGTTTTGCATACAACAAAATTAGTCGTAGGTATTTCATTTAAGCACAATGTCAATATATGATTCATTTCCGCAATGGATATTTTTCAGAAGCGAAAATGGAATATTCATTTTTTTTCAATGGATTCTTCATCAGAAGTGGAAATGAAGGATAGATTATTCATTTCCCCGATGGATATTTCTTCGAAAGCGAAAATGAATGGATAATTCATTTTCCTCAATGGATACTTCGTCAGAAACGGAAATGAAGGATTATGAATAGATTATTCATTTAATCAAATTTATAGGGTGCATTAGAAACTAAGCATGGCTTGTCTTAAGCAATATAAGTTTATTGTGAGACTGTACTATGCGTATATGTGTTTGTGATTTATGCATTATGTATGTTAAATCAATATACGAAGCAAAAATGTATTTGTAAGCGTATACCAAGCATGATAGGTCAATATACAAAGCAAAGATCGTACTAAACATAAAGTTCTTTAAACAAAATTTCACATTATGAGAACTAGGCATAAGGTTGTTCTCGTTTTAGGAGTTCAAAGATAAAATGGAAATGAATCAAATTCAGACTCAGAACTAAAAGGTGGTGGAGGTGGTAGAGTCAGCCGTATCTGATCAGCTAATTGTCTTGGCATGTCTTCCAACCATTTATTTCTTTCTGTCAGCCAATTTATTTGTTGGGACAAAATTCGAACCTGATCGTTTAACCTAGTCACTTCGATTCCATTGAATCTGGAGGTAGATGCATTTGAGGCATCGTGCTTGGGCCTGCTATATCAGTTGGTGGCAGTTGTTCTACTTCGTTCAATAGTGACTGGAAAGACTGTGGCAATAACGGTGATTGCAAAAATGATTCCGATACTAATTGATCTTGGATCATCATGCTTTCATCAAACAAAGCTTCTTGCGTCGTTGGATCCTCCTCGAAAACTATCGGTGAGAAGCTTTGTAAGAAGTTTGGTGTTGATGGTTGGGATAAGTTAGTTGTAATATGTTCTTGTATGTATGGCAGCGGTGGTTGCATATCAAATCGATAAAAAGACGATTGAGGAAACTGCAACAATGATTGTTGTAAATTTTATGGGGAGATACTTTCTAAGATAACTGAAGCTCCCTCCGACTGGGATGGTTGAGTTAGTGTATCAATATGAACAGGGGTTAGCCTAATGGTGTAAAAATTTACAATCCCAGGTGCCTTTGGTGGAGATAATCCTTGGATAATCTGATCACTTAAGACACCTAATGATTTTGCTATTTTTGTAATGTAAGATCCTCCCATGAGACTTCTCAAAGGATGTGATTGTTGATTAGAAAAATATACAGCAAGCTCGTAGGCAATATTACAAGGAACTTGCTCAAAAATACTATACGGATAGAAAAGTTCAGTTGTTCTAACCCTTTGTTGATTATACTTGCGCCCCGTGATAGTGTTGGCTAAAACACGGTGCATATATTGATAACAAGGGTCTGTGAAGTTCGTAGAATTATTCTGGCCACACCATTCTTTTAATGAATGGCATTGCCAATAATCTACCATATCCGCGGAGGAATAAGAGGTTGATGCCTCCGTAAAAATTGGTTGTTTAACTTCTTCATCTGTATATATGCCCAGATGAACTGCGAATTCTGTTAATGACATAGTATGAGGTTGCCCACAAAGTTGAAAATGAATGGATTCATTGGTAAGATTTTTATTATATTTGTAATAGAAAGTGGACAAGAACTCATACATCAGTTCATCGTATGATGGTTCTAGGATGTCGAAGAAACGGCGCCAGGGCGTATTAGGTAGTAGTAATCTTGCCAGTAAACCACTGGAATCAATCGTCCCCATTCGTTGCCAATCAATACCGCTAATAGTAAGAACTTCATGATGCTTGAGTTTTTGATACCTCTCTCGATTGTGTAAATTAGTAAACTGAAGGAAGGGATGAATTTTTGCTGCATTTGAAGATTCAGCATATGCTGCTGGGAGATTTGTCATTGGGATATGGGGTTTTGTTGAACTAAGAAAAGTTTGGGTATGTGTTGAGTTATATCAGAAGTTGTAGTTCTTGTGTAGATTAGATCGAGTAGTGAGTTTCTTATATAGATAAGGAAATTCCGGATTACACCATATGATCGGTTAGGGCTTCCATGCTACGTTCTGCAGCTAGTTTGAAAATTTGAATTTGAAAATGTATGGTCTCGAGAAAATTTTGAACTTTGGAAAAGAGGGAATTGTATCATATAAAATTGATAATAGTACAACGTAGGTATAGCCATTGAATGGGTTGTTGTTGTCGTTTGTGTTATTCCTGCTTGTTTCGGCGCGCGAGGCCTCATGATCTGCTATTGCCTTTGAAATGCGTTCCTGTAATTCTGCCTCAGTGGTAGGCAAACGTGTGTCCCGTCGTGGAGGCATCTTCTAAAAGAAGATCTTATTGGTCCGGTCATAGTAAGTATAGTAAGTAAGTGATATACGTATGTAATAACACAATAACTCATAACATCCCATGTCATAACACAAAATAATCCAACAACGCATGTAAGTCACAATCAATGTATGCAAGTAATCATCCTAGTCTTCCCCAGACTATCCCACCCAGTCTCTTAGACTGAACTCCCTAGTCTCTAAGACTAACTCCCTGGCCTCTAAGACCAAACCTTCCCAGTCTCTAAGACTAACTCCCTGGCCTCTAAGACTTGATTTGTAGGAAGCGGTATGTTAAAAACTTGTAAAAATGGTTAAATAAAGACTGACTCAAAAACTAAACTTTTTGACATGCTTTGGCCTAATAGGTATCGGTACTCTCATTGATAGTCCCCAGGTAGGCAACGGGTCCTTTTATTTGGATTTGTACGAATGCCAGCCTAGACAGGAGTTCTCAACTACCGATACTTAACCCTTCCAGTTACTACATCTCCGACATGAAAAATACATGCTTGTAAAGAAACGTTTGTACCCTGGATCTGGAAACTTGTATATGCAATGTAAAAATGTTTTTGTGAGAGCTCTGATGATCATAGTCTAGACTCGAGAAAGAATCCTAGTTCGCTATGATCGAGGCTCTGATACCAAGCTGTCACACCCTGGATTTTGCGGAAGCGTGGGTTTATTTGGTGTGACTTCTTAATACCATAGCAACAATCACAACAATGCTATATGATAAAAAATACGAGATGTTC
Organism: Helianthus tuberosus; assembly: GCA_030545235.1. NCBI lineage: Eukaryota > Viridiplantae > Streptophyta > Magnoliopsida > Asterales > Asteraceae > Helianthus > Helianthus tuberosus. The sequence goes on along the minus strand of CM060357.1, from coordinate 34,770,081 downwards.
AACCATTAATAAAAGTGAGAAAATACCTCCATAACATTGTTTAGAAACATCGACATTTGAAATAAGTTACAAACCATAAATTATTTAAAACATGTTCATAAGATACCCAAAAGACTTTAGATAAGACGAGGTTTAGAGACATGTAACCCTTCCAGGAATAGGTTACACCTCTTAAACTTCACAACTATGGATGACATCTATTATCCAACGCAGCTAGACACATGCATACCCTGCCAGATCCTGCTAGTTCCCTGAAATACATGTAGTTTGAAAAATCAACAAAAAGGTTGAGCGAGTTCATGTTTAAGTATGTGTATATAAGCCTTTAAAATATGTCTCGTGTGTATAAATGTCCCTGGTATGTAGCAATTAAGGAAAAAGAGATCACCAATGGGTTGCAAAGCCATTAGTATGTGTGAAAAGGTGCAGGAAAACTCAAACCTAGCATATTTGTACCGGGCTTCCGGCTGGAAGACATAGTCACCTCTATGGGCCGCCCCGGCCTCATGGGTGTGGGCTTGCTATACCCAAATAGATCTATCACTCATGTCCCTCGGTCCTACGACGAGGATTAATGGCCTTAAGTGTTGTGCCCACATTTCACATGATCTAAGTGTCTAAACCCTCCTTAAGCTAACCATACCATGTATAATAATGTCTGTAATAGTTGTAACATGTATTCCACCCCCGAAGTATAAAAATGAAAACAGTTAAGAGAAAAAGGGGAACATGAACTCACCTTATTTTGCAAGCGATTCCGAATACGCAAGTTAAGATTAAGGTGTCTGATAATAAGGAAACTCAAAGTTGTCCTAATGAATCGTACATGAACAAGAATAATGTATCAATATTGAGGTCGTATAGTGTTGACGGGATTTGTTGAGCATTTATTGTATTTGATAGTGTTTAGATTAACAGAAGGATCTTGTGAATTATATGTTTAGAGGGCTCGGAAAAATGAACATGATATAAAGGAATTATTTATGAAAAATATTTATTTATCATAAATAATAAAATTGCAAAAATGTACAATTGATTTAATATAAACATTTGTAATAGTAAATCAAATATATTTAATTAGTATAATCAAATAACATAATTAAATATAATGATTATTGGCAAAATATTGTACAAGTGATATAATTAATTTATATCAGAATAATTAAAAATAACATTTTTAATTATTGAACTTGAATATTACTGATTTAATTATATAAATATAAAATATCAGTAGCAACATTATTTTTGTAAAGATCAACACTTAAAATAATTAATCTGAAAATTTCAGAATTTAATTCCTAAAAATCGATTTATTATTAATTATTTAATAATAAACGGTTTTAATATTGTAAAAATTAGTTTTATAAATAAATTGACTAATTTCACATTTTTAATAAAAGCAACAGTGGTTAATAATCTTATAAAAATTATTGGAATGTTGAAAATATTAAAAATGAAACGATTAAAAAGAAATGCAAACCCCTGGGTTCGAACCCGGGTCTGTATTGTAACCAAACAGAGTCTTAACCACTAGGCTAAGCTTCTGTTTGTGTTTGGTTTAGGACTGCTAAACTTATAACCAAACAGGAACTGGTCATCTTCTCCAATTGGAGTGAAACAGAAAGTCAACTCTTTCAATTCTACGGGAAAACTGTGTTATATCAAGATTAACTCTAGGGAATCATTGCATAAGTGTAAACAAACTAATTGGACGGATAACAACTAACTGGTATTGAAAGGATGATCGGATTGAAAAATTCCGGCAAAAAAGTGAGTATTCCGGCGAGTTGCAGGTTCGTTTAACAACTTGTTTCGATGTTTTTGAGATATGTGAGAGGTGCAGGATGTTCATGGTGATCTAGGGATCTTATATAGAGGTCCAATTCGATCTCAGATTCGACAAATCATAATGGAATCGACCCACTTTAAAGTTTTAAATAAAAAGTTTGATATTAGTGGAGTTGGTACGAAATTATGTCGATTGAATGATTAGGATTAGTTGGGATAAGTTGGGAATCATGTGGGTAACTTTACAGATAAAAAAAAATTGGATTAAAATCGATTTTTGGTGATTTTTGATGAGATCCGCAACCTTGCGGATCTGAATGTGTAATTCAGCTCGAATATAATGTTAATATATATATATATATTATAAGATTTCAAAAAAACACATCCCAGCTTGTAGATCAGCTGGTTGTGCGCGTGGCTTGTTTGCGGAGGGGCGCGGGTTCGTCTCCGGGTTGATCCGGTTTTGAGGTTTTAATGAAACCTTTTTATTTTCTGAATTAATATTAATTATATTAAATCCTTAATAATATATAAATGAAATTAAGTTTCATATATTAACTGAATGAGGGCTTAGCCCGACCAGTCACGTGTTCGTTTGATAACTGGGTGGTCTCGGGTTCGATTCTCTCTGTGGCCGGTTCAACCCCCCCTATTTTTCCGAATTTTTGAATATTTACACTTTGGCCCCTCAAGTTTCATTTTGTACAAAAATGGTCCCTGTACTGTTCAGTTAGTTACACTAACTGAGTTAGTGTTTAAAGAAGAATCCTTTATATAAAAGTTAACCAGGTTAGGATATTCAGTTAAAATGAGTTTCTAAAAATCAGTTTTAGTCCCTGAAGTCTAAATTTCAGAAAATGACCAAATGAACCCTAAACTTGTAGTTTGCAATAATTGCACCTTTAACCCTTGTACTTATATAGTTTCAAAAATGACAATTTAGTCCTTGGACTTGAAAAGTAATAGATTCCTAGTAGATTTCAAAGAATGACAAATAGATCCCTTAGATTGTAGTTTCACAAAATGTCACAATAGGCCCTTATAGTTTATGTAATTTTTTTATAGCATAAAACTCAACAAATTTGAAATTGTTTCACGTGTTTGTATTGGTATAAGTATGTATTAGCACAAAGCAAGTATGTTTAAATAAGTTTCATTCCAAATACGGTATTTGTTACAATGCAAGTAAAAACAAATGCGAGTGTGAAAACCAGGGTGGTTACATACAGGAAGCAGCATAGGGAAATCTCTGCCAATGTGGCAGACTTTGTAAACTAAAGGCAGATACCGTCATACCGGTTGTGGACCCGTGGGCAACAAGTGGTTTACGATAATGTATCGACCGGAATTGGTGAAGCGAGAGAATACCATGCGAGCAGGAGAGAATGGGAAGAGGCGCAAAGGGCGTACTCCCAAGAGCAATGGGGTTTTCAAGCATCCTTTCGCGAGATGGTGGAGAAACAGATGGAAGAACAACAACTGCAACAAGCGTTACAACAGTCTCAAATGGAACGCTTGTTACAGTTGCAAGAGGAAGAAAGGGCCCACAGACGGGTGTGGGAGGAAAATGAGGCTAGGCGTCAAAATGCACAAATGGAATTGGAACAACGCCGATGGAGAGCTTTGGCCGTCTCTGACCTAATGGCTCTTAATAACACCAAAGTGTTCCACGATCAGGAGCGACATCAAAGAGATTATCAAGCCGGTCTCCCATATGCTGAACACTCGGGGTGGACTGATTACCCCAACCTCCCCCATCCACAAGGGCCATCCGATCCAACCCCTCATTGGCCCGAGGCAGTCCGCTCTAGCTTCATCCCCATTCCGTACCAACCACCACCTCAAGGGGAGCAGAGTCCACTCGATAACTATAGGGAGATGTTTGAGGCCCTCACTGGTTATCAATACCAGCCAAACCCGCCAGTGAACCCTAACGAGAGATATCAGCGGTAGAGGCGATGTATGTTTGATGTTGTTGTTGTTGTATATTATTTTACTTCCGTTATTTTTGTTTCGTTTTATTTATTTTTCGCCTAGTTAAATGAACATTGTGGGTGTGTTCCCTATATAACCCTCACGAGACCTCTCGTCCTCCCAAGCTATTGGGGGGTTTAAAAGGGCTTGTTGCATAAGCTAAATGCAACCGTGATTCCTACGAAAGTGAGTTAGGTTTGTTGTTGTTGTAAATTATTTTCCACATAAATCAAAGTGAAATAACGTATAGCTTGGTAATATTTTCATAAAAGTGGTAGAACTAGGTAACTAACAAATTTTGATGGTTGTGAGAAGCATGCTTCTACACAAGGGTTAAGATTTGTAGGTACATTGGGTTCGTGGGACAACCGCTTTCATGAAGAGGAGAGGAGCATACGAAGAATGAGCTCAAAAACCAGGTGCATACGTTTCTTTTTTACTTTTGATCTTTAGATTAGCAAATAAGTGGATTGTAAATTGTACATTATTTTCCGGGGTGAAATTTTGGGGAATTAGCCGTGTCACATCCCTTGTGCGTTTAATACTCTAGTTCTTACACATTGAGGACAATATGTACTTCAAGTGTGGGGATGGGGGAGTAGTAAAAAATTTCGTTTTTGACCCGTTTATTTAAACACTACACATTGAGGATAATGTTTACCTCAAGTGTGGGGATGGGGGGAAATTTCAAAAAATTTTCAAAAATGTCTTGTTTCAAAAGCGGTCTTAAAGCACAAGTAACTAAGTCAACGAGGGATGTCACAACCCATTTGATCTTTTGTCATGGTCAAGTTCAAATTAATAGCATGACGGGTATTTAGCGGGTGGTTATTTGGGAATAATCCGCCTAAGAAACTAGTATTTTATGCATGTCACATACCATACCCTTTTAGATATGTGAGGTTTTGAGCCACTTTTATATCATAGATTACATACCTATGTTTCTTTGTTTGAGTGGACCATTAGTCATATATTGTAGAACTTGCAACTTTTGATACGTTTGAGACCATAGACCGAATACAAGCACGAGAATGAGTAAGGCATTAGGTAAACCTTTTCCATTTTAAACCATTTATCTATCCTTACCCAAATAAATCCCCTAGCCGCCTATTTTGAGCCTAAACCTTTCGTTTGACCACCCTATAGCCCATAACCGTTAAACCTTTTCTTTTAAACCCGTGTGATGAAAATTCGATTATAGGAATGGTATTTGTATAGTTGTTTTCGATTGTTGCACATAAAAAAAATCAGAAAATGTCATGAAAAAAAGAATTGAAAAAGCATTGAGAAAAACACAAAAAGAAATGTTAGTAGTTATCGAATAAAAGGGTGAAAGATTATTGCCCATGGTTGATGTTTATATTTAGTTTTGTTTAAGTTAGTGGTTCATAATAAACATCGAATTTTCATCGCCTTAGCCACTTTAAAATATCCTATTTCCTACCCTTAGCCTAGCCCCGTTACAACCCTTACAAAGACCTTATGACTTGTGCTTAGTGTTCGTGATCAATGGTGGAGAATGATTGAGTTGCAAGCTTATGCGGGTATGTGTTCTAATCGGTTTTGAGTGAATATTCTTCAAAGTGCTAATACATTATAAACATTAGCCAATTTACAAGCCGAGTGGAGAGAACATTGTGAGGGATGTGCATGAATTATTAGTTACACGGGCGGGTTAATCTTGGGTAACCATTTGTGTATGTGAAATCACATTACCGTTAAATATATTGAAAATTCTAAAGAGCTTGAACTTTTGCATGACATTGGACCTTAACCTTTGTCTCGGGAATGGGGAGTGTATTCGTTGTTCGACCCACGTGAAAGTGAACAACAGATTTGCTTGAGGGCAAGCAAAAGACAAGTGTGGGGATGTGATACGTGGTCGAAAGCCGATGTTCATTTATGTTTGAGTTCATGTTTTTATTTAACTTTTAATCTCGAATAGCCTACTTGTAAAAGGATTTGTGTTTTGCAGGTCTTGTGAAGTTTAAGGAGCTAATCGGGAGCTAAACGGACCACCGGAACGAAAAACGAGCCACCGGGACGCGAAACGGGTCAACCGGGAGCAAGGAAGCGGAAAAATGAAGAATCACATTTGGGGGCACCGTCGCCGACGCCCATATGCGCCGTCGCCGACGGCTAGTGTAAACTCCCGTCGCCCAAATCAGCCGTAGACAGCTAAATAGGCCGTCGGCCAAAATCAGAGAAACAAGCACCATCGCCGACGGGGCATCATGCCGTCGGCGACGGCTCCTAAATGTTGTTGTCGCGTTCTGTTGACCTTTCTTGATTGTTTGACGAATAAAGGAGGGCTCCCACCAACCAATTCGGGGGTTACACAATATTTTCAAGTTTGAAAGACATCTGGGAGCCAAGACTCATCATCTATCACCTACCATTCCATCTGACATCATCTCTACAACCCGAATCAAGAACCACATCAACATCACATTCTTGATTCTAAACCCTAGCTCCATTCATCGATTCATCCGTTCATCATCATTACCTACCCAAACCCTAAACCTCATCATCCATCATCCTCAAGGCTTCAAGATGTTCAACTTCGAGCTTTCAACATCCGGTGATCAAGCTCTTTCGATCATGCGCGGCTAATTTCTTGGAGGTTTCACCCCGGTGTAGACTTTTGTAAGATTTAGGGTTTATTATGTTTTGATAATTGTTTTGTGACAACTTGAAGTGCATTTGAATCTTAGACAATTGTCCTACGTTGGTATTGAATTTGCAAACTGTCGAGTGAATGATTAAATTTGACTTTGTGAAATGAATACACGTATTTATGCCTTGTCTTTTGGTAGGATTTGCTAGTCCAAAGTAACGAAGTGTATCATGGTCCGTTGTTTATGACGTTGATAGCGATTGACACCTAAGCTTTGTGATTGCGACCCGTTAATGAATTATTTCAAGTAAAGCTAATTAAAATACATAGTAACCCTAAGTCTTGCATTAGTTGAAACCGGGTGTGAACCTTGTTTTCTTATCATTGTTCAATCAATCAATTTTAATTCTTGCAGTTTGTTAATCACTAGTAGTTAATCCATTCAATCATTTAGTAATTTTAATTCACATCTCTCAATTAAACAAAAATACAAAAATATATCATATCAAGCTTCATAAGTGTGACATCTTTTCATAATTTAATCGAATCCATTCGCAAACCACATACTCTTCGTGGTTCGACCCCTTACTACCACTAGCTATTTGTTAAGGGTAATTTGGGTAAATAAATATTATCTTTGACCGGAGCGCGACTCTCCGATCAGGATAGAGCTATGGGAATTGTTTAATGCGTTCCATGAGGGTTTATGTTTCAAGGATGCACGTGATTTAATGTCTATCACAAATGGTACATTCGGTACCAAACTATGAGCAAGATGATTGGATGTACTTGGAACAAATGGCGGTCACATCAAAAAGAAAAGCTCAATCATCAAGGAGAGCATGACCGGCCATTACCCGAACTCAAGTGCATGCGGCGGAAGATGCAAATGTACAAACCACAAACCAAATTTATGATGTTTGTGCACTTTGCAACGAATTGGGGCATGCGGCTGAAAATTTCCAAGGAGTGGAAGGGCAATATGAGGAGGTTAATGCACTACTAGGGCAAGGTGGGGGTGGAAGAAACTATAACATGAATTCAAATACTTACCACCCCGGGTTACGAAACCACCCGAACTTTCGATATGGGAATCCATCAAACCAAGCCAACTCGAATTTTCAAGGAAGTCAAGGTGACTTTGTTCCATGCCAACCATTTAATAATCAAGGTAGGTTTCGAGGTGGGAACAACCAAGGGTTTCAAAGACAATACCAAACGGGTCAAGAGCATGGTGGGTCTTCGGGTGGAAATGAGGTAATGGAGATGTTGAAAGCGATGCAAACGGAGATCCAAAAGAGAAATCAAATGGATGATGCTCACATTCAAAAGGATGAGATATGTGACAAAGAAATTCAATCTTTGACCACCCAAATGGGTCAACTCGCAACCGAAGTGGCGGACTTGAAAAAAGGTAAAGGTCAGTTACCAAGCGACACTAGGGTAAACCCTTCTCATACTTCATCTCGTAATAATATTAATATCAATCATGTGAGTGTTTTGAGAAGTGGGAAAGAGTATAAAACCAACCCTTCACAGGGTTTGGTTGATGGGGTGGTTGAGGACATAACGGGTCAATAAAGTGATGATGAAAACGAAACACCTAAAATTTCTTCTAAAAAACTCAATTTTGAAAAACCCGTAATTAGTGAAGAAATTAAAGATAAAAATGAGGAAGGGGTCTAGTCAAGTCCCATTTCCTTCGGCTTTATTAGATCCGGGTAAGAAAATTTTTATTTCAAAACGGGGTCCTCAAAAAGAAGAGATGTAGGGGGTGTTTAAACAAATTAAAATCAATCTTCCATTACTTGAAGCAATTAAGCAAGTACCCGCTTATGCAAAATTTTTAAAAGAATTGTGTACCCAAAAGAGGCAACAAAAAGTGCCTAAACGGGTTGACTTGACCGAGCGGATAAGTGCGGTTTTAAAGGGAGATCTTCCTCCTAAGCTACAAGATCCGGGAACGCCCCTTATTAATATTCAAGTTGGAAATTTTCAAACGGCGAGGGCGTTACTTGATCTTGGAGCCGGAGTAAGTATTTTACCGGGGGGCTTATATGACCAATACGATTTTGGTCCATTGAAGTAGGTTGAGACAACGGTTGTTTTAGCCGATTTGTATCATAAGCTTCCCCGGGGTATTGTGCGGGATGTTATAGTGAAAGTTGATGAATTTTATTATCCCGTTGATTTTCTTGTGTTAGACTACTCATCAGCGGACCCAATTCAACAACAAAATGTTATTTTGGGTCGGCCATTTTTGAACACCGCTCATGCCGTAATTGATTGTCAAAATGATACGGTCGACATGGCATTCGGTAGTAGAAAAATGGGATTAAATGTTTTTACTAACGGCTCTAATTCTTTTGGTGGTGATGAGTGTTTCTTAGCAGATATAATTGACGAATGTGACCCGCATGAATACGAGGAAGATATGTTGGAATCGTGTGTTTGTGATTGTTCTTTGCAGGTACATATGTGTGCATTGAGGATGGAAGAAAATGAGCAAGAGGCTCTAGCGGTCAAGAAAGGAAGACCGCCATGGACCCACCAAATTGAAAGTTTACCGGTGGAGATCGATTCGGGTACAAGGCCTTCGTTAGAGTGTCCACAACAAGTGGAGTTGAAGGAGCTACCAAAGCACTTGAAGTATGCATTTTTGGGGGACAGTGACACATAACCGGTGATTATTGCTTCTAATTTGGAGGTGGCTCACGAAGAAGGCTTGTTGTGGGTGTTAAAGGCTCATAAGGCGAACATTGGATGGACGATGGCCGACTTGAAAGGTATTAGTCCATCTATTACTAATGAATATGCAAAGCCTACCCGAGAAACACAAAGAAGGTTGAACCCGAACTTGAGAGAGGTTGTGAAGAAAGAAGTGATAAAGTGGTTGGATGCGGGGATCATTTATCCCATTTCGGACAGTGCATGGGTAAGTCCGACACAGGTAGTGCCTAAAAAGGCCGACATCCAGGTAATTAAAGATGAACAAGGCGAGCAAATCGCCACCCGACCGGTCACCGGGTGGCGAGTTTGCATTGGTTATAGAAAATTGAATGCCGCTACCTCTAAGGACCATTTCCCGTTACCCTTCATTAACCAAATTATTGAAAAACTCTCGGGTCAAAAATATTATTGCTTTTTTGGATGGGTACTCAGGATATAACCAAATTGCAATTCACCCGTTTACATGTCCGTATGGTACATTTTCTTTTCGGTGAATGTCATTCGGACTATGTAACGCCCTGGCTACTTTTCAACGATGTATGATGAGTATTTTTTCAGACATGGTCGGGGAGTCTCTTGAAGTGTTTATGGATGATTTTTCCATATTTGGCCCAAGTTTTGAGTCTTGTCTTGATGAATTAGAAAAAGGTTTAAAACAGTGTGTTGTGACAAACTTGGTGCTAAATTGGGAAAAAAGTCACTTTATGGTTCAAGAGGGTATTGTGTTGGGGCATTTGATTTTGGACAGGGGGATGGAGGTAGACAAAGAAAAAATTCGGGTAATATCATCTTTACCTCCACCAAAGAATGTTAAGGGGGTGAGATCATTTTTGGGGCATGCGGGATTTTATAGGAGATTTATTAAAGGTTTTAGTGTTATCACCAAACCTTTATGTAATTTATTATTGAAAGATGTCCCTTTTGATTTTACTAACGAATGTTTGCAAGCGTTTAATGTTTTGAAGGAACAGTTGGTGAAAGCTCCCATCTTGCAACCGCCAGATTGGTCAAATCCGTTTGAAATCATGTGTGATGCTAGCGATATAACAATTGGAGCGGTTTTGGGTCAAAGAGTCGATAAGAAGCCGGTGGTCATTTATTATGCAAGCAAAACTTTGTCTAAGGCGCAACTGAATTACACCACAACCGAAAAAGAATTATTAGTGGTGGTGTATGCCTTAGACAAGTTTCGATCATACATATGGGGGCGCAAGGTGATCGTTTATTCGGACCATAGTGCGGTTCGATATTTGATGGAAAAGAAAGATGCAAAGCCCTGGTTGATCAGTTGGGTGCTTTTGTTGCAAGAATTCGACTTGGAAATTCGAGACAAGAAAGGTTGTGAGAATGTTGTGGCAGATCATTTGTCCCGAATTCCGTTGGAAGGAATTGATGATCCGAGTGAAATTAATGAACGGTTTCTCGATGAGCAACTTCAATCCGTTTCGACCACACCTTGGTATGCTCATTATGTTAATTATTTGGCCAAGGGTGCAATCCCAAGTCACTGGACTAAGAAACGAAGGCAACAATTAATGGTCCAAGTCAAACAGTACATATGGGATGAACCGGATCTTTTCAAGATTGGGCCCGATCAAGTGATAAGAAGATGTGTTCCCGAAACGGGGGTGCTAGAAATTTTGACCCATGCTCGTTCATCGGCATGTGGGGGTCACTTTAGTAGACATAAAACGGGTTATCGGGTTTTAACTTGTGGGTTTTATTGGCCTACGATTTTCAAAGATGCTTGTGAATTTGCCTGTAATTGTGTCAATTGTCAAAAAGTGGGAAGCATCTCAAAACGGGATGAAATGCCTCTATAACCAATTTTGGTGGTTGAGGTATTTGATGTTTGGGGGATAGATTTCATGGGTCATTTCCCAAATTCGAATGGGTTCTTATATATCTTGGTTGCGGTAGACTACGTGTCAAAGTGGATTGAAGCAATCTCAATAAGGACCAACGATCATTTCGTGGTATGTAAGTTTGTTCAATCTAACATATTTGTTCGATTTGGGATTCCGCAGGTCATAATTAGTGATGGTGGTTCACATTTCAAAAACTTTAATTTTGGGAAATTGTTGAAACGGTATAATGTGAATCACCGAATCGCTACCCCTTACCATCCTCAAACTAGTGGACAAGTTGAAGTGTCCAATAGACAAATCAAGGAGATTTTGATGAAAACGGTGAGGATGGATAGGAAGGATTAGACGAGTAAGTTGGATGAAGCACTTTGGCATACCGAACGGCTTACAAAACGCCGATTGGTACAACTCCGTATCGGATGGTTTATGGGAAAGGTTATCATTTACCGATGGAGTTGGCTCACCGAGCATTATGGGCTATACAAACGGTGAATGCGGATTATAATGAAGCGGGTCGAATTCGGAAACTCCAATTGAGTGAGATTGAAGAGATAAGGGATGAAGCGTATGAATGTGCATCCGCATACAAAGACAAACTAAAGAAGGTTCACGATGCAAAGATAAGGAAAATAACCTTTGAAGTGGGTCAAAAAGTGTGGTTGTACAACTCTCGGTTGAAGTTGTTCGCGGGCAAGTTGAAGAGTAAATGGATGGGTCCATATGTCATCACACGCGTGGGCAAGTTTGGGGATGTAAATATTCAAGATGTTCAAACCAACACGAAGCAAACGGTAAATGGGCACCGGCTCAAACCATATTTGGAAGGGAATGCTATCAACAATCTCGAGCTTGACAAGGTGGGCTACATCCTACGCCCATTGGATGACGAAGTTTAAAGAGGGCCAGGTTTGGTAGTGTAAATATGTATTTTAGATTAGTTTGGTTAGTTGTTTTTAAAATAATTACCGTACATGCCTGAACTTGTGTTCGAAACAAGTGTGGAGAAATTCGTACGAATTTCTTTAACACAGTGTTGAGGACAACACGGGTTTTTCATGGGGGGTAGGGTATAATTTTCACGCTTTTGAAAAACTATAAAAACCATAAAAATTATAAAATTAGAAAAACGAAAAAAAACGAAACAAACAAAACATAAAAATTTGCAAAGTTAAAAAAGTGCCAAGGTCCAATCGCCCAGTTAGGGCCGTAAGCTACGGCTACCGCCGTAGCCTACGGCGGTCAGTGAGAAAAAAATCCCCTACAGCATCCCTAAACTGCCTTACAGCAGAATTTTGAGTTCAGGTTCACCGTAACCTACGGCAATTGCCGTAGGCTACGACACGCACTTGGATGGGAGGGGTATTGTTGTCGGCGTTTTTGGTATATATAAAAAAAATTAATTATAACAATAAATTAATAATAATCATCATCAAACCTCACGTGACCTTTCCCCTAACCACTAATTCCCTGCACTCGATCCCCAACCACATATTTCTTTACTTTCTTCTTCATCTTTCATCCCCCATAAGAACCCTAAAACTCCACACCTTTTTTCTTCCATAACTTCCTCAAAATTTCATCAAATCAAGTGATTCTTGGGTCAATCTTGAGTAAAATTTCACAAGGAATCCAGATGCGTGGTTGCATTTCGAAGATTTCTCTGTTTTGGTGGTCGATTTTGGACATTTAGGTCCGAAAATCTTGGGGTCTTTTGTGAGGGTTTCTTGATTTCTTGGGATTTTCTTGTGTTTCTTGTATCAACAACTTAAGGTATGAAATTTTTAACTCTTTTTGTTGGTGCATTATGAATTGAAGGTTGTTGTTTTTACTTGTTCTTACACACACTTGCTTGTAGTGGTTAGATGATAGGAATTTGTTGAGTTTGTGAAGTGTATGGTTGTAGATGTAGGACAATGTCTAAGTTGAAAATTCTTGGAAAATATTTTTATTGTAGAGACATCATGCCCAAATTTTGTTTGAAAAGATAAAATTTTATGTTTTTGCATCTACAACCATAGTGTCAAACAAGTGTCGGGAGGTTTTTGAATGAGAACTTATGGGGGTTTTGTTGTGTCTTGTGATGAGTGCAGGAAATGGGAAAAAGCAAAGATAATGGAGTAGCTAGTTCCTCAAGCCAACCCGAGGCTGAAGCTCAACAAAAACGAAGTAGATTGGTCTGTGCGGGTGACCCAGACTCGGAAGAGGTTGCACTACCGAGGGGCCCCAAGCCGGATTGGACATCCGGTTCTCTACTTGAACAACCTGTTGAATGGCAAACGGATTTATTCCACGAGCATATGAACAAACTACAACAACGCAAGGAAGCTTTTATATGTGAAAAGGAAGTAAGAGAGGTTGATCTTGGGCCATTCGGGATCACTGATAAGTTCAAGGCATTAGGATGGGAGGCTGCCTTGAGGAGCTACGATGGGGAGGTTAAAAATTTGTATGATAGAGAAATTCAAGAGTGGATGGCCACTCTTACATGTCCTCCTTTCAAGGCTCCATAAAAAATGAAGCTCATAGGAATGGTGAATGGTGTGAGTGTTGAGATATCATACGATTTCCTGCGCCAAATTGCAAAGTTCGATAGTAAACCAGTGAACCAATACATTTTCCCGCACCTAGAGGATTTATACTTTAACCCTCAAAATCACCCACAGTGGCAACACATGCTTGATTATCTCTTCCTACCGGGAACCACGCATGGGAAGCTTTTAAGGAGGAACTTGAGGATCGAAGCGAAGTTGATGTTGGTTGTGTGTATACAAAATGTTATCCCAAGGCGGGGTGACAAGGTTGAGGTAAGGTTTGCGAAAGTTTCGGTGCTCTACATGCTATTACATGGGTCCCCACTTGTCACTTTTCGGTTTCTTGTGTTGAATAATATTTGGATCGGTCGGAATAGTGGGGAACGAAATATTGTCCTACACTGTCGGTTAATCACTGCGTTGATGAAGTTATACGGAGCAATTGGTGTGGAAGACAAAGGGTCTTACAAGAGGTTTAAACCATTCGACTTAACACACTTGGGACTGGGTAGGAGTACAAGGAGTCGGAACGATATCACAAGCTGAAAAGTGATGGTCAACGGTGGAGGGCATTGAAGGTGGATGCCCGTCCACTATAACCGGGTGAAGCTGATGAGCCCGAGAGTGGCGATGAGGTTGAGAGTGGTGACGATGACTACTGAGAGGATACGTTAACGGTTGATGTAGAGATGGGTGGAGCCGGACCAAGTAGCGGTGTTCAAGGAGTAAGAACATAATCGGGATACATTGGGAGTGCATTTGATTATGCACAGCAGCCATACGACCAATATTGGGCTCATTCGGGTACAATGGAGCAAGTAGTTGAACGAAGACAGCCTCCCACATTTACCGACTGGTCCGAGTCAAATCAGATGCTTTTCGACCAACAAACGTATATGGGGGCAAGCATGCAAAGGGCTCTAAAGTAGAATTATGATCGACAGGAACAGTGGAACCGTGCCCACACACCAAGAAGAGATGAACAATCGTTATCTTGATGACCGACAGAGACGCATGCACACGCTTGGCATTCAGGCCAACCGGTTGTTTCTGACCCACCGATTGTGGACTACTCCATATTACCGCCGTAGTGTCACATACCCCACCCCACCATTGCACCATTCGCTGTGGGTGGACCCACATACGGGTATAGGTCATCAACAAACCGGTCAAGAAGGTGATCAAGGAGGAAGTAGCAGTGGTTCATTCGGATTTGGAGAGTTCGCGGATGTGATGACATCTATCTTCGGGCCTCCTCAGCCAAGATACTATTGATCAGGTTGTGTCCATCTCATCTTGTAAATTTTAATGTTTTTGGTTGTGTGGTTGGGTGGTGTTTGATATATTGATGTGTTTTTGGGGTGTGAAAAGAATGGTGGTGTTTCTAGTTAAAATAATAATAGAAAAAAAAAAAGAAATTTGGGGTTTGAGAAAAGAAGCTAAATTGATGTTCTTGGTGTTTAAGCGATCTTCCCTTTAAAACCATACATTGGGGGCAATGTATCCCAAGTGTAGGGATGAGGGGAAATTTTTGAAAAGTGTACAATTTTTAAAAATCAAGTGAAAATGGTCCAAATTGAACATTTGAATATTAAACCGCATGACACACCGGCACCCCGTATACCTTTTCTTTTGTTGGTAAGAGTTTGAGCCACTTGTTTGAATTGTTAGAAATATTTCTTTGATGAGAGTGGCAATGGGTGGGGGTACATTAGAACTTGTGCTTAGATGCGGTTTGAGGCCTTAGCTTGGCATGAATGTGAAAAGGATAAGGGCATTTAGGTAGCCTCATCAAGGTGTGTGCGAGTGTGGGAATTGGGGGGTTTGACCTCATGAATTACATATATCAGCATGGTAGTGATACGAGCGGGGGTTTGGACTTTTAGTAGCCACTTTGAGCTTTAAGCCAATCATTTGTTAACGCATGCCAAGTTCCTCAAAAAAATTCACCCGTATTCGACCCGGTCTAGTAGTATTAGCATTTTGTAGTAGTATGTTTATTATGTGATGTTTCAATTGTTGGTTTATTATGCTATAAAAAATTGAAAAAAAAGAGAAAAATCAATGAAAAAAAAAGAGATTGATGTAATGTATATAGATGTTATGTTTAGATAGAAATAATAGACTGGGTCGAATCATTAGCTACTACATATATTTCCATTTCCTACCCGTATGCCTAGTCGTGTTACAACCTTTAAGTCCATTTTATTCGCATGCATGTTTAGCACATTCTTTAGGCGAAGGACCAATTTGAGTACAAGCATATTATTGTTCAACCACCCGTTTGCTTTGAGTGTGATCTAGCTAATTTTCGCTAGCTATTGCTTGCCACCGAGAAGAGAGTTATTGTCAGGGGTGTGTTATGTGGGGGTTTAAGAAAGAATTAGTAAATGAGGACATTTGTTGCTTGATTTGTATTTGATCGCTTGGGTAATCGAGTTTTGTTTAAATGAGTTGCTTGGGACAAACAACGGTTAAGTGTGGGGATGTGACGGGTGGTCCGTAGGACAACCTTTAAACGATATAAATATATGCACATCTCATGCTTAAAACAGTTAATTGTTGGAATTTGGTAACTACGGTGTATATGGCTTTGCAGATCTAAAGGAACATAAACAAGTGGATTTACAATGCTTGGATGGGAGTTGATCTTGGAAGAAACAAATTAGAGTTGTGAAGAAGTGACAAAAGAAATCAACGAAAAAGACCCAAACAACGTCGTAGCCTACGGCTGGCGCCGTAGGTTACGGTGCCCACTGATCCTTTTTTTGGCGTCGTAGTCCAGTTCTTGTCCACAGTAACATTTTGATTGCTGCCGTAGGCTACGGCAGGCACCGTAGCTTACGGTGCTGACTGGCGTAAATGTTGTAACTGCCCACTTTATTGAGCTTTTATGATGTCGCTTGGAGTCCAATCATCACTAGTCTGTTACCAGACAGTTCTTGGGCGAATTTTGGTGTTCTTCTTGGTTCAAGACAATTTCTAATCATGGGGTTTGTGTTTTTAATCCGTATGAACATTAAACTTTGTGTATTGATGATGCATCGAACTATGGAAGGCTAATTTCGTTGGTGATCATTCTAGATGTAAGGTTACTTTTGAAACACTATGTTTGTGCTTGAATTTCTAGAATAATGACTTTGAATGTTTGTTTTAAGTTATTATGGTGTTTGATTGTTTATTTGTAAAGTGTTGATTCTTGTTTGATGTTAGTCTAAACCATACGTTCTTGGTTCCATTGGCAATCGAGATATCATGGGAGGACCATACGTTCTTGGTTCCATTGGCAATTGAGATATCATGGGAGGGATTAAGATTGGATAATTATCAATTGATCATCGGGTAACAACCTCGCATTTTATAATCCGAGTACTTAGTTTCCCTTCATCACAAATAGATAATCAAACACGAGCCATGTCTATGTGGTTCTTTCTAGTGGGCATAAACGTTAGTGTTGATTAAAACCTGAAATCTAGGATGGTCATTTGTTCCTAAACTGTTTACAAAACCGATTCTTAATTTGCAATTTAATTAGTAATCTTAGTTGTCAAAATCAAACAATCCAAATCCTTGAGTTTACATTTCTGCAATTTAGTTTAATTTAGTTAAATTAGACATACATTTAGATAACATACATTCCACAAACTCCCTGTGTTCGATACCCACTAAACGCTAGCTAATTAGTTGTAATTGGATTAAATTTGATTGAGACTTCGACCTCACGTCAATTTAATCATGTCAAAATTAAAATGTCATATAACATATAAGTTTCAAATAGTTCGTACAAAATTCAAAGGCATGAAACATAACATAAAATCCAATTTATTTTTTTAAGGCACGCCCTATGTGTCTCCATCTTCAACTCATCACACCTGATTTCCTTTATCATGCGTGAAAGCAATTTTGGGTCAACAAAAATGTTCGTGAGTAAATCTCTCTTTAATAAAATAATTTATTTATTATTTTTAAGAAAATATTTAACATGCAGTTCAAGTGTTAAATATTTTCTTAAAAATAATATAAAAATGTTATTTTTTAAACCCAAAATTTATAATTTTTTTTTTGCTTAGGCCATGGAGCGTGGCTCGTGGAGGGGTGTCGTGGAGGTGATGTGGTATGGTGGACACTAATGAACATTAGAGGTGTACAAATCAGTTAATCGGTTATTAAAAAACCGGTTAAAAAAAACCGGTTTTTTCACCCAAAAAAAAAACCGGTTTTTTCACCCAAAATAAAAACCGGTTTTTTTTATAACTGGTTCCGGTTACTAACCGGTTTTTGAGGTCCAAAACAATAACCGGTATAACCGGTTGGGACAGGTTTTTAACCGGTTTTTCCCAAAAAACCGGTTTTTTACCGGTTTTTTAATAACCGGTTCGGTTAATAACCGGTTTTTGAAGTTAAGAATAGTAACCGGTATAAAAACCGGCGGTTAAAAAAAACCGGTTAAAAAAAACGTTTATAAAAAACCGGTTAAAAAAAACCAGTTTCGGTTTTTTTTCCGATTTCGGTTCTAAAACCAGTTTTTTTGTACACCTCTAGTGAACATGCCCCCCTCCTCCCAAAAAAAACCTACCCAACGATGAATCAAGATGATCGTGGAAATCTCCATCTGGCCAACGAGACTAGCCATTGGTGAGGACCATCCAATGGTTTTTAAATACAAAAAAAAGTCTAATTTACCCACTCTTTAAATCAAATAACCTTTTAAAATTAACACCATTCTACACCATTTCTTTATACCATTCTACATATTTTACTCAATATGTTTTACAATGGCCTGGTCTATTCGCACACGGCCTTTGTCTTTTTGCACACTCAAAGCGCCCCGCTTTGGCCATAGCGGGGCGCTTTGAGTGTGCAAAAAGACAAAAAGCGTGGGCTGGACTTTGTGTTGTTTTTTTTTTTTGAAATAGGTGGGATGTGGGTTAGTTTGGTAGTGTTTTTTGGAGGAAAAAATTGTATTTGAGTTTTATAATACGTTGTTTTATAATTACGTTTTTTTACGTCATTATTTTTATAGAACGTATATAATATAAGTGCGTCTTTATAAACTGTTAACCTAGTTTATTTTGTTAAATTAAACGAACACGTTAAATAAATTGTACAGAAAGCCATAAGAATTAAACGTAAACAATCCAAAACCAACGTGATGTAAATAGAAGATTAACTCCAATATATATATATATATATATCAGTTTGTACATACAAACCAAAAAGGTACAACTAACTACATAATACATAACAAAACACTATACAAACAAACTAAGGTACTAATCCTCGTGCGGTGGGGACGGTGGGAGGGGAAGTGGAGGCAACCCAGCGAGCTCTCGTAGAGAAACGAGCGTCTCGATGATCCAGTCCTGGCGTGCGGCCTGGCGTCTGAGGCGCCGGTCGAAGTCCCGAGCCACCTCACGCGCTACCGGAGGCAGGTCAGCGTAAACGTGCTGCGGGTACTGTGGCGGCTCAGGAGCTGGCTGAACTGGTGGTACCGGGATCTCCTCGACTTGCTCCTCCTGAGCCGGATCCTCTAATACAGGCTGAGCCTGAGCCTGAGGCTGAGCCTGAGCCTGAGCCTCAGCCTGAGGCTGGCCCGGGAACTCATCGAGTCCCAGAGCCTGTAGCTGAGCCTGCCGAGCGGCCGCCTGAACATCAGGAGGGGCTAACACTCCAGCCCTCACCTCAATAACAACCGGGATGACCTCCGGCATCACCTCCGGATGCCAAATCAGCCCGTCACGTCCCCGAAACCTCAGACCAACATCAAAGGTACGGGTAATCTGCATGGCAGATACTGACGCGCGGCCCAACCTGGTAGACGGGACCGGATCGGACAGCTCCGGATCATGCTCGGGCACGAGCCCTAGCGAGCGTGCAATGGCGGTGATGTATGAGCCAGTGTGCACGAACCCGCGGAGCTGCCGGTGGTATGCTGTGGCAAAGTAATCTGCCAGGCAGGCTGCTAGATCGCAGGGTTGGCGGCGCAGTAGGCAGTATAGAAAGAAAAGGTCACTGAGGTTGACCTTCTCCCTGCTGGCACCCCGCGGCACGATAGTTGCCGCGATAACATGGTGCAGGTATCGGAACAAGGGGTCTTTAATGGTGGTGGCCTTTTGCCAGGATTTCCCAAAGGGAACCCTGGAAATGGCCCTCCAGAAACTGATAAGCGTCTGCCTGTCCATCGCCGTAACCGCCTGCGTATATAAATCAGTATCAAGCTCGGGCTCTGTGTACAAACCTGTATAAACAAATAATATTAAATAAACAAATAATAATAATAAACAAACAATATTAAATAAACAAATAACATTAAATAAACAAATAATAATAATAAACAAATAATATTAAATAAACAAATAACATTAAATAAACAAATGATATTAAATATAAAATAATAAATAATATTATTTAAACAAACCTGTATGGACAGCAAACTGCCGCACACTCATCTGATACTCCTGACCGGCGAGACGGAATGTAACCTCGTGGACTGGAAAATCCGGGTCCTCCACGTAATCCGCCGGATGCGGCGCGTATGTAAACGTGGAAAGAAACTCCCACGTAAGCTCAGGGTACGAGTCCTCC
Source organism: Helianthus tuberosus (assembly GCA_030545235.1). NCBI lineage: Eukaryota > Viridiplantae > Streptophyta > Magnoliopsida > Asterales > Asteraceae > Helianthus > Helianthus tuberosus. The sequence continues at coordinate 34,749,988 of CM060357.1, read as the reverse complement.
ATCGCTAACTCAAATAGGCGCGACCAAGGAGTATCTAGTCCAACTATCTCACGCGCCCGCGCGGCCTCTCCCACGGTCTCCAGCAGGCCCCAGTCTATCCCTACATGCTCCCCAATGGGGATGGCGCGCAACCTCGCGCATCTCCCCCTCGCCCGTGACCCCGGCGGAAACTGCAGGTACGGACATGCCGGCTCTCCCTGCTCTCCCTCATCTCCCTCAGCCTCCATATGCTCAATCTCGTCATCGGAGGAATCCATCCCTGCACGTTGACAAGATAATATTAAATATAAAATAATAAACAAATAATATTACTAAACAATTTAAATAATAAACAAATAATATTATTTAAACAATTTTAATAATAAACAAATAATATTAAATATAAAATAATAAACAAATAATATTAAATATAAAATAATAAACAAATAATATTATTTAAACAATTTAAATAATAAACAAATAATATTAAATATAAAATAATAAACAAATAATTTTATTTATAAAATTTAAATAATAAACAAATAATATTAAATATAATTTAAATAATAAACAAACAATATTAAACAAATAATATTAAACAAATAATATTAAACAAATATTACTAAACAAATATTATTAAACAAATAATAAAAAAAATAAACTTGAACCAAAGCGCCGCGCTTTGGCCTTGGCGCGGCGTTTTGGTTCTTCATTTTGAAGAACAGATCCAGCAATCGATCAAATCCGGCCCAATCAAAACAATATCAAACATCTACATTTAACCAAAACGATTAAGGGTGTTCGATCTTACCTTTTAGCGGTCGAAAGATTGAAAACGAAGATATCCGGAGATCAGTGTGTGTAATCGCACCTTTTGTGTGTGTTTTGTGTTGAAATGGGGGAGAAGCTGCCTCGCTTCAGGTATAACGAGGGACCAAAGCGCCCCGCTATGGCCAAAGCGGGGCGCTTCTGTTCTTATTTAAGGGCAAAGCGCTTCGCTTTGGACATAGCGGGGCGCTTTGGGCCTTTTTTAAATTTTTTAAAATTGTTTTTAATTCACAAACGCGTCGATAATAGTCTAAATTTTACGTTTTTTCCATTATACATCATTTTTATTATATATGGACTATACTGCAAGTTCCGGATCAAATCGGTTACGTGTGATGTCTTATTCCGTTATATCGTATCATTTTGGTTTGAAAGCACAAGTACTCCTGTGAGAGGTGTTATGTGTATCAGCCGCCTACCGCACATGAACATGACGTATTTTTTCATTAATTGTAGTATTATGATGTATATGGTCATTTTGGGTCGTACAAGTGCGTATTGAATCTGATTGGGTCGTGTCGGTGACATTCTGTTTTTAACGTGATGTAACGCATATATTGAACAAACACAAACGTGATTATTATTAAACACATTTAACCTACATCGTGAACATATGGGGTTACATTAAGGTCAGGGGCACGATACGTAAGCATTTCGTACGCGTTAATCTGATCCCTGTATAATGTGTGCCAGGCTGCTGCGCGCTCTGTTCTGTTCGCTGTCCAGAGTGGGTTTGGGGGAGGCATTGGATAACAACCTCCAAGCTCTACATGTATGAAATGCCCATGGTCGACGAACACAACCGCAACCACCAGGTGAGGTTGCTCAGCTTCGTTTGGCCGCCCAGCAGAGGGAAAATTGTATCGCTCCCACGCATGTCGAAGGTGTGAACAATCACACCGTATCGTTGGGCAATAAGAAACCCCGTCTCAGGCATCGTCATGTAATTTTCGATATCTGCTCGTCCCACCCCCTTGAAATTGATCCGTCTAAGCAGCGCATCATAATGTCCTATGTTTTCCGGATCGAAAAACTGCCTCCAAAGCGATTCGTTCGTACGTAACTCCTTTATAAGTTGTTTCCGGATCATCAAATATGAATTTTGTTTCACTCCTAACCCAACAGCCACCGATCGAAACCCACAATGACCATCTGGTTTCACGTCCTTTATTCTAACGATGTATGGATGGATCACTTCGGGAATCTGAGATGCGTAGTTGCGGATCGCTATATCCGTCTTAGGACCGAGCTTGATCATCGGGAAATCAGGGTGCAGGTTGATCGGTTTGGTATTCTTTTGTCTTCTAGAATCTTCGGGTGATATGTACGAGCTGTGACGGGGAAGATCATCTGAGGCCTCGACCCAAGTTTCTTCCGACGGAATGTACGAGCTTTTTCTAGCGGCTTCAACCTTTCTTTCTTCCTGCGTTTTCAATGTTAGGCGACCACGATTTTTCTTCAGAACAGCAGGAGGTTTTTTGTTATTGTTCCCTGGATTGAGGATTTGCTGAAACTTTTCAAAGAAGCTCCTTTTCACTTGAGGGGGTGTTGGATCGATCTTTTGTTTCAATTTTTCAAATTCCGCGTCTACATCGATATCCTCTATGTTTTTCTTTGCAGGCTTGAAGTTAAGCTTCTTCCAGAACACGTCTATGTGTGTGATCCGGAGTTGCTGACCTGTGGATGAAAACAAATTAGGTGGCAGAATCATAATGAGAAAGGTCAAAGATATTAATTACCTTTATTTTCCAACTTTTCCAAACGACAGGCACATGGCAAACCACAGCTGGTAAAAAGTTGGCAACCACAGCTTGCACCGTAGGCTCTCAACCCGTCTTCCTTACGTTTTAGTTCCCTACTCAAAAGCTCAATCGCATATATTGAAACCTTTCTGAGAATATATGCAAGCATGGGCTGCTTCTTGTGGTGCGTCATCACTTTTCGGAGGCTTGTTTCAAAGCTACTACTAATCTCGGTGTATTGTCTATCAACAACATGATCAACATACAGTACAAGTTTATCCAGTGTGTTGCGATGACTTGGAAAGTGACTTTTTAGTGTTGCATGCATGCCCTCAACCCTGTTGGTCGTAGTTTGGTGAAAGTTGATAGTTTTGTTAATCCAGCATGATACAAACTTTTCACGGTACGGATCCAACCAGGATTTCTTCAAATAATCAAAAACCTCTAAAATTAAAAAAAAAACGTAAATAGTCAGTTTTTGTTATTATATAAAATTTGAACATAATTATGTAAGAAATACCTACGTTCACGGTCATCTTCTTTCAGCTGTGCTTCAAGGTTTTCCAAGTTATACCTGTATATTTCCTCGGTCGTAGACTCGCACAATAACCAAAATCTACGTACGAATTCTTTCCATTCCTTGTCAGAGAATTTCTTCTTGCTGTTCTTATTAATATTTTGTTGAATATGGAACCGACAAAGATACTTATGCGCTTTTGGAAAAACTTGTTCACACGCGTTCATTAGCGCAAAATCCCTGTCTGTTAAAATCACGCGCGGTTCCATACATCCTACCAGCATAGACTTGATCCTCTGCAACACCCATAGGTAGTTCTCTGACTTCTCAGCGGAAATTACCGCACAAGCAGCCGTAAACGATTTGTTTGTCGACGTCATGCCTACGACCTGAACAAATGGCAGGTTGTACATGTTCGTTTTGTAGGTGGCGTCAATCATTAGCACATGCGGGAAGGCACACCACATATTGAATGATCTTTCGTGAACAAAGAAGACATCTTCAACTTCGTTTGATATCTCATTCGTGCGCATGTAATAAGTGTAATTTTTTTCGAGAAGAATGCTTTCAAGTTTTTGCATCGGAGACTTACCGACATTTTTTTCGGCGTTGATCTTCTGAACAGCGTTGTGTATATCTTTCGGAATAAGCTTTCTAGCCGGATTGTTTTTTGTCAGCGTTCGCCGGATACTTTGGTTGGGAATGTCTTGCTCTGCCAGCTCCTTAACCAGTTTTGTATCCTCCGAAGAAAGCCTTCTCGCATACGCGTGACCCTCTAAGTTTTCAATAGGAGTGTGGTTATGCTTCGCCTTCGTCACCTCGATCCTCCAAACACTTCCGGATGATTCCGAAAACCCGATCATCTTGAACGGGCAGCCTATTTTCTTGCTACCCGTTTTCCTCTGTGTAGCTATACTCTTATGCTCCCCACCAAAAGTACATTGAAACCAAATCTTGTAATTCTCTCCTCTTTTATTCGACCTCTTAGTCACAATGAGGTAACCGTTGTCTTTTGCCGTGTCTTGTACCCAACGCACCAACTCTTTACGTGACGAAAAGGTTTGCGTTGTATCAAACGAAAATGTAACCGGGTAACAGCCTTCCTCGTCAACAAACACATCCCCCGGCTCACCATCGTCACCGAGGTCCGAATATACTTGATGTTCAAAGTTGTGCTCGCCACCGTAACCGAAATTCGAATAACCTTGTAAGCTCTGTTGACAACCGTAACTGTCGTTTGCACCACACTCCTGCTGTACAAAGCTGTACTCGCCACCGTAACCGAAATTCGAATAACCTTGTTGTGCGTAAGGGTCCTCCACAGGGGTATTCAAATCCAGCGTCACCGTGTTATCACGATAACGAATGCCAGATACAACCTCTGCCTCCCTCAAATTGGACGAGACCGGTTTCTCATACGAGTCAGAAATAGCGGTCCCCTCGTAAGAATCAGGAACAACTGTATCGTCAGAATATTGACCGAAAATATAGTTGTTTAACCACGACATCGTTTTTTGTAAACAACAAACAACAAAACACTCGAATACCCACGTATGTTTGTAAACAACGTATTGAGTGCGACCTTGTCTCGAACGATGCTTTTCTGAAGAAGAAGAAGAAGAAGAAGAAGAAGAAGAAGAACGAATGCTTGGCCAACCTCAATCAGTAGCTTGCTTTTAAAAGTGAAAATTTGGGTCGAAGCGCCGCGCTATGGCCAAAGCGCGGCGCTTAGGGTTAACGACAAAACATCATAATCAGCTTTATGTCTGTCAAACAGTAGGGAATGTCTCAAACGTCAATCGAAGCACCTTTTGTCGAGCATAGCGCCGCGCTTTAGCCATAGCGCGGCGCTTTGGGATGTGAAAATAATTTTGGCCGTGTGTGATTAGCATGACCCTTTACAATGGATCCAAACCTACCACCATTTACACCACCCACAAATCCTTTTATGTATTTGTTTGCTGGTTTTAGTAAAGCTTTGAACGCGTTACAATTGTATATGCAACAAATGCAAATGCAATAACAACAATTCCCCTGACAACAACCATTCTAAGAAGTTGAGCACAATTTCGTTTCTCTAATAGAAAATGATGAAGAGGGAGTTGTGTCCGATACATAACCACAAAAATCCAAGAAAGCCATAGGGAAAAAGCAAACATAAGATGAAACAAACGGCAAGAGGGAAAACATACCTTGGACGACGATCGAGGAAGAAGTATTGGCACGAGCGTAGGTTAATATTTCTCAAGATCCAATAAAAGGTTTAATTTCTTTTTCAATTATATACATTATTATTTTAACTTCAAATTTTCCATGTAATAATTATTTTTTCTATGGAAATGTAGGTAACGTGCAATCAAATCAAGTGACGGATTTTGGAATAAGGTTACGGACCAGTTTCATTCATTGATTGATGCAACGGAAGACATGCTAACAATCTAATTCCATTAGCTCGAAGTTTAGAGATATGAACAAAAAAAAAAATAGGATGGTTTGTCGGTTACTACAACAGTATGTATGTCCCTCGCCCAAATGGTGCAAGTAATGATGTTGTGTTGAAGGCGGCTCTTGAAATGTACAGCACGAAACATTGTGCTTTGCTATTTCTTAGGTCGTGAGAAATTTTGAAAGCTTGTTCGAAGTGGGCTAGGGTCGAACGACGTGGCACAAGCAAAAAGGACTAAGACAACGGAGTCGGGGATCACAGTGTCGGTAGTTCGGATGCATGTTGCAACATTAATGTTAATGTTGATCCCGACTTCAACGATGATATTCTAATTCCAGAACCGCAAGGCCCATCGGGAAGGACAAAGCATAAGAAGAATCATATTCAAAAGATCAATCACCTAGTGAATCGAAATTAGAAAAAGTTAATGAGTAGGTTCTCCGAATTTCATGAATTACAAGCGGACAGGCTTCGGATGAAGAAACAAGAATAACAAGAAGCAGGCGAAGAGGGAAATGGAAAGACTTCTGATGAAGCAACAAGAAAAGCAATGAGCGGCCGAAATGGAAATAGAGAGATTTCGATTGGATCGTCAACGACAAGAATTGGAAGAGTTTAAAATCATGACTACCGACGGTGAGAAACTTACATCTTGAGACCAGGCGGTGGTGACAAAGCTTAAAGACCAAATTGCGGAAAGAGGGCTTGGGGTGAAAACGGAAGTGGAAGCGGTAGTGATCAAATTAGGCATCTATTTCTAATTATATATTTTTTTTGTTTTGCTTAAAGTTATATACTTTTTTAATATTAATAAAAGAGTAAAATGCTAAAATCATCTCTGGTGTTTGAGTTGATTTGCCTATTACACCCAAAATAAATTTTTATGTATTTGGACACTTGATATTTTGATTTTGTTGTCATTTTCATCCAAATCTTAAACCCAGTTAAAATGTATCGTTAGTTCAGGGACAATTTTGGCAATTTACCCTTTTATTTTTCTGTTTTTTTAATTTTTTTACCTTTAAATAAAAAAACAATAAAATTAATTATAATATATTTTTTATACATACACACACATATTTATATATATACACACACTTATTTTTTAATTTTCTTTTTATCTTTAAATAAAAATAATAATATAATTAATTATAATGTATATATATACACACACGATCTCTCTCTCTTCTCTCTTTCTCTCTTCTCCACCTCCACCTCCTGTCACTACAGCCACAACCACTATGTTTAACTCTACACTCGTACCTTATCTCCTCTGGTCGATCCATTGAACCAAACATCAATACCACCCGTTTCTCTCGCCTTTCACTGGTACGTATCATGTCTCTCTCTACACTCGTATAGTACCACCCGTCTGTCTTTGCACTTCACCGGTGCAGATCTCCATCCGCTCCACACACACAACCCTAGAACCTCATGTCGCTCGATCCACTTCGGAAACCCAACACCCACCCAGATTTAAGATTGATTAGCTCGTCGGTTGAGGCACAACCGTGCTCCGACGTGTGCCACTGCGTGTCACCTTCACCACCGTCATGGTGGCTACCGCCGTGTTGGCGCCCCTAGTGGTGGCCGGTTCCACCTATCTCCATCTCTCTCTCTCTCTCTTGGATGTATAAGTGTGTGTATATGTATTATAATTATATTTATTTTGTATTTAATGGTATAAAATAAAATTAAAAAAATAAAAAACTGAAAAATAAATGGGTAAATTGCCCAAATCGTCCCTGAAACGATACATTTTAAGTGGGTTTTGGATTTGAATGGAAAAGACAATAAAATCAAAACGTTAGAAAAAAAAGGGGGGGGGGGGGGGGATAGTGACTGCACCTCTAGATAGCGGAGGAAAGAGATGGTGGAAGGTGGCGATGAGGTGCAGGATGGAGTGTGTTCACTAGTAAGTCATACCCTATGGGTATGTATTATAATTTAAAAACCGAGGTCTAAGGATCAAAATTTGATTCATATCTTTTTTTACGGTTTTCTCGACTTACCTATCTTATTAATAACCGTCATAACTAACTATTGTGTTTCATTTTGAAAGGCTTTTTAGCGGCAAATTTGGATCACTGACGGACCACTAGAGTATCATCGTGTCATCACCAAAACCACCCGATCATATCCATCTCCACTAGGTAATAATGTTTGTACACCAATTCAGGAGGACACTCAATAAATCTGGGAAAACCCTCTTATGAGAATCGAACTCAGGACCTCATGCTCTCACCCCCAATATGCCACTAGACTATAATGTCGTGGGTGAATGAGCCTTGGGTGGACCGGTACCGAAACAAAAGGTAAGTATAGTAACTTTCAATGTATAGATGGAGTGAGATTTTATATTTTCGAAGTGATCTGCTTAGCTGTAAGATTTCATTGAAATACTGTGTTTGGAGTAAGTACTAAGTAGTTTCACAAAAGTTAACACATTATATTTCTATAAGGATATTTTCGTCATGACCTATGAACTTTTGTAATGATTTATCACAATATGCCATTTAGTGATACTTTGAACATGATCATATGAACACGTTAGAATTCTTTAAGAATATTTTCGCCATGACCTATGAAATTTTGTAATGACTTACCACAAAATGCCATATATTGATACTTTGAACATGATCATATGATATCATCATATGATATATATTAGTGGTAGATGTTCTTAACTTCATTATTTCATTATCGTTCCTATATATTAATTGATTTAATATTATAAATTATTTATTGATTGTAAAAATTGATGGTTATATAGGAAGATGAATCGAGATGGATGACCAACAGATATGAAATACAAAACTATATGTTATTTCTCTCTTTTTGATGGATGTTTAGGTTGGTTGTGGTTGTAAATCATATAGATCTATAAAAAATTATATGATTTTATTTGTATTTTTTTATTATTAAATGATGTTTAAAAGTTGGGTCAGGACTTATAAAAGAGATTATAATTATCATTTCTTGATCTTTATGCACAATTACAGGGTCTCACTCGTGTCGGGTTAACAGGTTGAATTGTTCAACCCAATTTAAAAAGTGGGTTAGGACTTATAAAAGAGATTATAATTATCATTTCTTGATTTTGATGTACAATTACAGGGTGTCACTCGTGTCAGATTGACATGTTGAACTTTTTAACCCAAACATGACTTTATTTTTCAATGGCGGAGTTTTACGAAAACTCGATGAGTGTCAAACTCTCAAAATCCAAATCAGTAGGATTGTGCTCTTAAAAATCTAATATTTAATTTACACTATAAGAAAATTAGAAATTTTCGTTAAAAGCACATAACTCATTCGGATAAATACCAAGACTTAATCAATAAAATTTACAATCAATTTAAACTTTTGCACATTACTTGAAAACTAGAACCAAAGTTGCAAAACATCCATTTAAATTCTAGTTGCAAACCTTCCATCACTTTACAAAACTATGAAACACGAGTCTTAAGATAATTTTTTGACAACTAAACATTAACTACATAATATCCAAAACATTTTGACCCATTTACACAAATTAAGTCGGAAGCGTGTTGAGGGCGATTTAGAGTGTGTTCCTTCCGAGCGAAGCATAGCGTGACCATTTAAATTGGGGCTTTACCTATAACATAACAACAATAATTATCAATACATCATACTAACCTAGAATTCTAACTTCCAACAAACATGATAACCATACTATATATCGTTTTCATTCTTGTTCTCTTTTTAAACTAATACTAACATTCTTTCGTCTGACCCATTCATGGTATAACATCATACGACCATCCCTTTTTACATCCTCATTCTAGTTCATTTGACCCGCTCATAACGTGTCGACATATGACCATTCTTTTACATATTCATACTAGTTCGTTTGACTCGTTCGTACTCGGTCTAATACATAATCATTCTCTAACGTGACATTCTAGTTCGTTCGACCCATTCATAATGGGTCTATTCATGATAATTCTTTAACATAACATTCTAGTTCGTTCGACCCATTAGCAATAGGTCTGTTTCATAATCATTCTCTAACGTAACATTCTAGTTCATTTGACCCATTCATAATGGGTCTTTTTCATAATCATTCTCTAGCGAACTACGACTACTACAATATATAACATTAAGCAATTCTACAAATAAGCTTTAATCGTACAAGTATGCGTACCTCGATCTTGAACGCCTTGTGCCTTCTTGTTACCCGAGCCTTCTTCTTTCACCCCTTATGTTAAGAACTCTTAGATGATGGAGAATTTGTGTTCATGCATACAATCAAGCCTTGATTCTTCTTCAATTTTCTGATTTTATGTTGTAAAGGGGTTTTCCCCCTTCTTTCTCTAGTTCTAGTCGACACACACACTGATGTGTGTGTGTTTGTGTTTTAGTTTTGTTTTTATTAATTCATTTTTTTCACTTATCCCAATTTGGCACCTTAAGTTTGGGTGTTGTCACGGCCCTCGACCCCGGCCCGGGAGCGGGAGCCGTGAACCAGTCTGATGGTATCGGTGTTTATTAATTACGCAGCGGAAAAAAAAAATTCTTTCATCAGGATCGTAGTTAGGAAATAATTTCAGAGTTTGTAAAACACCAAAATTTTAATATTGAACAAATGGGCTGAAACCCATATTTCATTCAATTGTTTTTATAGGGATAAACCCAAATAAATAAAACGTAATTTCTTCTTTTATTCAGGTATTTATAGCCACTTTATTTAAGCCTTCAGTGCTCCATAGCTGGCTTCTAGCAAACTACTCGAAACATGTTTTGAAAATATTTTATCAGTAATAAATACTGGCGAGTTCATTCCATTTTTATAAAATATATTGTTATATCTTACAGCATTAAGAGTTTTTATATTTGTTTATATTTACCCAAAAACTCAATCAGTATTTGTCAAATGGTGGCAGTTCCGATGTGACCGTGGTCATATCACTCATTGACTCACTTTCGTCCAATAGTGAATTTATCAAGTAATTATATTTTACTATTATTCAAAGTATCTGTCACTAGGCGGTTCCCGTGACGGTGGTCAAATCACTGTTGATCATTCTTTCAACTAGTGACTGTGGTCATATTACTGTTGATCATTCTCTCAACTAGTGACTCGGGTCATATTACTGTTGATCATTCTCTCAACTAGTATTTGTGGTCATAACACTGTTGATCATTCTCTCAACTAGTGCCTTTGGTCATGTCACTGTTGATCATTCTCTCAACTAGTGACTCCGGTCATATTTCTGGTCATATCACTGTTGATCATTCTCTCAACTAGTGACTCTGGACTTAATAGTGTCCCATGACATTTCTTTGTCAAATATATTTTCTATGGCACCAAACCAATTAACCCAGAAAATAAAATATATCATTTTCTGTCAAAACTAATAGCTATAACTTATCAAATATAATATATTAATCAAATAATTATAATATTATTATTTAATATATTAACATGACTAAGACTAAAAATATAATCTTAGTATAGTACAATATATTATATTTGACTATTTTATTATGGTATACATTTATGGACTAAACATTATTTTATAATGTAAATAGTAATTTAGGTTTATTAAATATATTTTCTTAAATATATATTTTAATAATGATTAATAAATCTCTATTTTATATACACACCAATTAGGTTTATTTTAATCATACATTAAATTTATTAATGATTTAATGTAAAAATAATATTAGTTATAGGCTATGGCTACTGGAGCACAATTCCCCCTGTGATTGTGGTCATGTTACTATTGGCTAACTTTTTGACCAATAGTAACGAGGGTCAAGTAATGTATAAAACCTCCCATACCGGCAGTTATTATAGAATATAAAAATTTAATCACTGTAAGTATAACTGGTAAACATTTAGGATTTTGAAAAGCATTTTTAAATATAATTGTATCACAAAAAGGTGATAAAACTGTGAGAAAAGAGAATGGACTCACTTTGTAACTTTAGGGTTCAACTAGAAAGCCTCCTAGTAACATCTTGGGTATAACTTCTGAGCTATTTTAAATATATATATATATATATATATATATATATTTGCACTCGTGTTAAGTATAGTACCCCTAATTCAACCTTATCCCTATGTCACGAGACAGAACCCCAACGAACTTAGTCGGGCAGAGTCTTGACATGCGTTATGGGGCTTCAGATCAATCGGAAATGGTAGCGGTGATCGGGAGTTAAAACACTTAAAACGGGGCAGGACTTTATTATTATTATAGTGTAAATAATAATAAAAATAAGAATATATATATGAGATCTCGAGAGACTTTGTAAGAAGATGGATGAGACTTATTTATAGTTGCATTGTTACTTAGATGGCACGAAAATTCAATACACCTGTATACTTTCTTTGATGCCACCTTTCATGACAACCATAAATACAAGCACACACGTGCACTTCCATTATCACATCTTAGTTTTAAGTTTTTATTATTATTTTATTTTTTAATGTACACGTACACTTACATGTAACTTTATTTAATTATATTTTGTTATATATATATATTATAATTAATTTAACTGCTTCACTTATTTGGCGCTTATAACTTCTAAAATATAACGTTTTTATAAAACAATGAATATGTCTTTAGAACGAGAATAATCTTATCTACATTTTGAACCAAGTTTCATTAAAAACGGAGTAGGTTCAACTATATTGTATTTTTTATAATTAAACGGTTTCTAGGCCTATCTAGATACTTCATATTTCTAACAGTCAACTTACCCGTAATCTATCCCTCTAATAATATAAGCTTTATATACTTTATTTTAATATAGAAAATATACAAGCCAATTAATTAGTATAACATTCCAACCAATTATATAAAATAGTTTTTAAAACTATATGGGTTGAATAATTATTTAATAAAAAAATAAAACTAGTTACTAGTGGTTAATAAATTTAAACAACATATAACTCTTATATGATAAAAATGGAGATGTTACATGTGTTTATATTTTTATGGCTAAAACTCATTCTTTTAAGTTAAAATCTTACTTACACCCTAACTAGGTTCATAATCCTAGGTACCATTCTAACAACAATTATGTTTATATATATATATATATATATATATATATATATATATATTCTTATGTTAACATATACACATATATAGAGATTTTGAAAATCGAGGAGTGGGACTAGTTATCAAGATGTAAGTTTCACCTCTAACTCAATAACATCGTACCCTAGTGTGGTTGGTACTTATCAAAAGATAAGGGTCCACTAGATTATAAAATGGAAATTTCCTTCAAGATTTGGATATCACTCCTAACTTAAGGGTGAATTTCGTGCAAAATACAAAGTATAGCTGAGTGAAAGTCATCACCAAACGTGGGAATCAGCCCTATTTTGGTGAGTTGTTTCGATTGTGGAATAAGAGTGTCTTCACCAAGCCTCCAAGTGTGTATTGTGTTAGCCTTAGGAAAGACATGTATATTAAAAGACCAAAAAGAATAGAGAGAAGCAAATAAGAGAGAATGCAAGTAGTTTTAAAGAACACATAGTGATAAAGTTCCTAAACTATAGACCAGGTAAAAGCATTCCTAGTTTTCCTAATTCCCTATAGTTATGGCTCTGATACTAATCTGTCACACCCCAACCGATGGCGGAAACATCGGAGTGAGACGAAAACAAATCGTTCAAAGCATCATAACACTAATCGTGACAATATAATTAATCAGGATTTCATAAAAACTAAAAATGTCATACAAGATTTGAAACAACCAAAATGTATCAAGCAATAACCAAGACATTATTTATTTCTAGGGTTTGTTTCTATGTTCACCCTAACTTGATTCTTCACACTTCGTCTATCAACCTGCAACATGTATTAAAATAAAGATCAACAAAACGTTGGCGAGCATACAAGTTTGATACATAGCATAATAAGAATAAAATGTTTAACATGCTCATATCCAACATGAATAATGTATACAAGTTACAAATATGTTGGAGTAGTGTAAACTATATGTCAAACCCAAGTTTCCAACTCAATCTTGCCTTCCCTACATCGTCGCAACGAAGAGGGGGTTAACATGTTTTACTTAACAATACCCCAAGACTCAAGGGCGGTGTGTTAATCCTATAGCGCTATAATTGTCAAGGTAGGCTAGCAAATTTAATGAGCCTATAGATACAAGTATACACATAGCATATAAAACTAACAAGTATCACATGTTTTCATGTTTAAATGTGGATAGAGTGTGATTAAAATAAGTTTCAAGTGTTGCGTGTTTTTCAATAGAATACATGTTGCACCCAAAGTGATTAAAATGGAAAAGGGGATCGAGTATACTCACAGTTTTGCGTAGGAAGTACAAGTAAACCATGAGCGGAGTTGAGGAAGTCTCGAGATTATGCTGAAAGTGATAAACGAGAATGTAAAATTACAGCTTTGAAAGTGGGTCGAATCAGAATGTTTAAAGTTCGAGAAATAAACGAATCAAAACAACATCAGCCTGTTCATACGAACGGGCATAGTCCCTTCGTACGAACGGGGCCTCAGGTTAAGTACGAATCGACTGTTTTAGAGTATAAAACGAACTGATTAAATGTTAAACAGCAGGGTAAATGATTTAAAACGGTAAATAAAATGATCAGTTGTATAAAATGGGGTTAAATCAGAAGATAAAACAGTTTGTCTTGATTAACAGTGTGGGTTCGTATGAACGCACTTGTGGGTTCGTACGAAGGCACTTATGGGTTCGTATGAAGGCACTTGTAGGTTCATACGGATCCACTGTGTTTGTTTCCGAAACATTCTAGTTTTTATCTGATTTGGTTGAAAATGTTAAAGCATTCATTTAAATTTATTTAAATCAGTAATTAGGGTGTTTAATAGTGACAAACATACGTGGAAACAGAACTGAAATCAAACAGAAATGTATGAACTGAGTCGGTTCATACGAACGGGCATAGTGCCTTCATACAAACCCACTGTTCTTGATGGGAAAGTCATGTTCGATCCATTGAAACAGATCGTTTCTTGATGGAAATTAGCCCTAATGCAAGCCCTTAACTATAAATTGAGTTAAGAGTATGATGGATTCCCAATTCCACCAAGATTGTGTAATAATCAAAACGAGAATTTAATTAAGTTATAAAATTTTTAGAACTTTGATCCAATCTCGTATAAGTGATGCTCCACAACAGTTTGCCTAGGCAAAACAAGTGGAAACCATCTTCGAGATAGTTAGGATCAAAGGTTTTTGAGAAAAAAGTACAAGAGTTTGTGATTAGAATTACAAGAAATGAAATGAAGAATGTAATTGAAATGAGAAAGGGAGATCTTACAAAGCCTCTGATCGCAACAGCAATTCTGGAGAGTTCACAAGTGAAATGGCGAATTGGAATGAAAGCATAAGGCCTCTATTTATAGATTTGAGGGAACCTAGGGTTTCCTAGATTTTAGCTACGAACAGGCTAAGTACGAATGGGTGGGTTCGTACGAATTCACTTGGTTTCAACCTTTCGATTTTTGACTTCGATTATTTTACGTGTTTTAATCAATTTTACGAGTATCAAGTATCAATGTGAAATTAAGAGTCAAGAATCAAGCATCATATAGTGTCCTACATGTAAATTTTGAGTAAAAGTTTGCACATAAGTCTTAACACGAACATGAATAAAATAACTTCGTTTTCATTATGATTAATAATCTCGGATTACAATTGAATCGAAAATAGAATACAACAAGGGTACAAGTGTCTAAAAAATGGAAAGTACAACAAGACTTGCTAAAATAAGAAAGGTACAAAAATGCGAGTTGTTACAATTGTTGTATGAAAATTCCACCAAAGGTAAGTGGTCATCCCAATTTCCACCAAAATTCATAACGCATGCTCTCAACATATCTATGAGTGTTTGGATGGTTTGCTCAGATTTCCCATCCGTTTGGGGGTGGTAGGCGGTACTGAAATGTAGTTTCGTACCCATTTTCTCATGAAACTTTTGCCAATACCGAGATGTAAACCAGGTATCCCGATCCGACACAATGGACACAGGTACTCCATGATGAGATATGATCTTGTTTATATAAATTTCCGTCATCTTTTCTGAGGAGGAGGTTTCTCGAATGGGTAAGAAGTGAGCGCTTTTAGTGAGGCTGATGCGTGTGAAGTGTTATATATATTAGGTGTATATTTTAAGCCCCTTTAACACTTATTTTAGCCAAGTTTTAAATTTATAAAACACGATATTTTACTAACACTAAACACACATATGGGCAAGTGCACCCATCGTGAGCGTAGTATAGTGTTGGCAAGATACCGAGGTCGTCCAAGGACACAAGAACTTTTAGTACCGGTTTATCCTCAACGTCTAATCAAATCAAAAAGTTTAGAAAAATGTTTTAAACTAAGAAAAATAAAAATTAACTAAAATGCTGAAAATAAAAATAAAAAGAAAAACAGATAGACAAGATGAATCACTTGGTTCCGACTCGTATCTAGTCTAACCTTTGATTATTTCCGCACTTTTGCACTTGTTTAAGAGATTATCTTAGTTATTGTAGTAGGCCCCTCTTTTGAAGGTGACGTTACCCTCACCCCAGTAGTTTGAGTCACCAAGGATACAATCCTAAAAGGGTGGATTATTGGAAGATAATTAATTAAGTTATTAATGCAAATTATGGTAGGCCCCTCTTTTGGAGGTGACGTTACCCTCGACTAAGTAGTCTGAGTCAGCAGGGATACAGTCCTAAATAGCCGGGTTATAGTATTAATAGTAGTTAACTTATGAGGGGATCAAAGAGTTTGGACCCCCGCCATCCAATACCGTTAAGTATTGAAGGAGGTCCTACTAAATTTGACCCAGGTCCATTGTAGGACCTCTAAACGCTGAACAATGGCAAGACCTTTACCAAACCGTTCCCTTAACCCCCGACCAGGTAGCCAACATACCTCCATATAGACCGTGGAGATATGAATGGTGAAAATCTTTTATTTTATATAGACAGTAAAATAATGCCAAGACACCACGGACAAACGATAAGGAAAGATCACCTTCAACATAAGCAACTAGTTATTAAAGTCATTAATACAAAACCAAGTAAAAAGTGCGAAAAGATTAGAAATAAAAAGTATTACACTAGACACTTTGTCTTCACCAAGTGATGTAAGAGACTTAGGCAAACATGGCCTTCATTGTCAAGAACTCTTACGATGAATCTTGGATCCCGAGATGACTCACACACTCTATGATGGATAATGGATGATGGTGGTGGATGATGGTGTTATGGTGGTGGGTTGTGGGTTGTGGGTGAAGTGTGAGAGAGGTGGTGTGCCAAGGGATGGTTTGAGCTTGAGCCAAGCACTCCTATTTATAGGCTGAACAGAAGCTCGGGCACGGCCCCGTGTCCACATCCTTCTATTTCTTCATTTATTGCAGCTTGTCTTATTAGTTGACCACGCCCCCGTGTCCGCTGAGCACGACTCCGTGTGCAGAAGAATCTTTGTACTATGAAGATTTGCCTGGATTGTGCGAATCTTATAGTTGACCACGGCCCCGTGTCCGCTGAGCACGGCCCCGTGGTGGGCAATAGAAGCTTCTACCACTTTGTCTTTTCTGCTGACACTTGGGCACGCCCCCGTGCTGGCTGAGCACGGGGCGTGTTCAGTCCTCTGTTGTCTTGTTTTGCTTGGGAAGATGCTGTCGTGGGGTCGGGCATGTCACGTCTTGTTCCTTTTCTTGTATTTATGTTAGATTTTGATGTCTTTTTGCTTCTTTTGTTAATTTGAGCTCATTTAATCCTGAAAATACAAAAGGAAGACAAAAGCACACTTTTTCCAACATTAGTACTAAAAAAGTGTTAGTTTTATGACACAATTGATGTAATTTATATGTTGCATTTTGCACACATCAAATACCCCCACACTTGAATCTTTGTTTGTCCTCAAGCAAAACTCTTTAATATGTGGCTATTACACTCCCAAATGGAATGGGTAGAGAAGAAGGTTTTTGGGCTTGTCATAGAGTGTCGGGATTTCCAAGATTCTTTATTTAGTTTTATTTACAATCCTATTCGTCATGATTTATTTAAAACTTCTCATAAGATAAATTACTTATTAGGGCATAACATGCCTTTGTAAAATTTTATTTATATACAAGTTCACATACTTCACGGGGATCACTTAACACTCGGCCGAAAATGTATTTTTGTGGATCACTCGAGAGCGGCATGGAACTTACTTCTACCATAGGCTTGCCAAGCAATCAATCCTCCTCCTTTTTAACTTATATACCTTTGTAAATATCAAGAGGACTTTGTGGGTGAAGGGTTAGGCTTGGGTTAAAGGTAGGTGGTTGGGTTAGTGGCTAGTGGTTAGTAGAAAAAAGGCGAAAAGCGTAACAAGTATCGTTTTTCGTAAGACTTTCTATTTTTGTAACTTTTATTTTGATGAAGCTATTATTCAAACAAAGTTATTTTTGATGAACTTGTTTGTTTATTTTCTTTTGCTTCATCATCAACACAATTTTTTTTTTTTTTAAAGTCATACGAAAAATCGAACTTGTTACTAAAACAAAGGGTTAAAAATAAAAAGGTTTTGGTGGGAAAAAGGGTGTTTGGTTTGGGTTATGAAATGAAAAGGTTTAGGCTCAAATGGGCTAACTAGGGGGATTTTGGGTAGGTGGTAAAAAAAGAAAAATAATGGTGTAGAAATAAAAAGGGTTAGTCCTAATGCCTCCATCATTTACTTACTCGGGTTTAAGTTGGTAAGGACCAGGAATGTATCGTCATGGCAAGTTCTAGAGTCGTAAGAACCAAGCGGCTATTCACACAAGAAACGAAAAATGAGCATTTAGTCTAATGATATGTAATTGTATGCTCAATAAAGGCTCAAAACTCACTTTTGTGGGAATGGGTTTTTATGTGATCAAGTATATATAACCAAATTTTAACTAAGTTTGCCATGCCTTTTCATAATTTTCTTATGTTGGTTCTTTTTATCACGACGCTATCGGTTGTAAATTCGTAAAAATATAACATTTTTAGAACTTGAAATTCCCGAGTTAAACCTAGACAAGTAAAAAAAAATGAAATTTTTTTGAAAAAATTTGGGGTGATTAGCGATTCCAATAGAGTTTTGTGTAAGGCTTGTATTTAGGACTTGCAAGATTCAAGGTTTTAGCATCCCCCCCACACTTAAATTACACATTGTCGTCAATGTGTCCCAAAAATAAGTTTTTAGGTTGATTGAATGTGTAAAAAGGTGTAAAAAGCAAAAATTTTGTGTTACTGGGCGCTGAACACGGCCCCGTGTTGTCCGGGCACGGCCCCGTGTTCAAGTGCCGGTAACAAAATTAAAACAAGAGAAACAGAAGCCTGGACACGGGGGCGTGTTGGGTGAACACGGCCCGTGTCCAGTTACCTGAACTGGGTCTTTTTCTGCAGACTGTGCAGCACGGGGCTGTGTTGGGTGGACACGGCCCGTGCCGAGCTTACTGTAAACGAAGAATTTTGTCGGACGGTCCTGTTTTCCTGCATGGGGTGCTGGTTCAAGTTTCCCTTGTATCCTTTGCCATCTCAAGTGTATTTTATTCATTTCAACACCACTCAAACACCAAATTAACGAAAACCATCATTCATTAGTCATAGAGAGAATTACATATTAGTCCTAGAAATTAAAATACTAGCTAGTTAGGACAAAGAAACACAAGAAATTCAAACCAAGAAGTTCTAGCCTACTATTTATTCTACTAGCAAAATTTCCGAAAAGATAGATCTCTCGGTTAAAAGTGGCTTGACAACTTCTTCCTCCAGGTATGGGTTCCTCAGACGTCGGCGAGCCACTCTTCGATCTCCCTAGGGAGAAGAAAAGCGGGCTCATGAGCATTGGGTTGAGGAGGTGTAACTTCCACCGGGATTTCTTGGAGTTCTTCAAGAGGGGGTTCCGCCGGAATGTCGTCCCAACCGGTAGGATTTTTGGATTCCAAGTGCGAGGTTCCAATCCTCTTGAGGGAGGATTGGTTCCATGGGAGGTGTTACCAGAATGTTTAACCTCTGGTGCAAGAGGTTTATTTCTTGGAAACTGTTTTCCAACCCCACCGAGAGATAGTTTATACGGTCTATGAGGACCTCCTCCACCGAAGTCATCTCGTCAAGGGCTTCACGTAGCGCCATTACGTATCTTACGAGAGTTGCTTCAATCGATGGCCTCCTTTCCCGTCGACTGTTCCTTGAGTGCGCAGAAGAGGTTCTACTGTTTTGGCTAGACATTCTACGAAAACAAACCAAAAATAGTTCGTTTTAATGAAACAGTACCACGGACACGGCCCCGTGCTCAATGAGCACGGCCCCGTGTTCAACTTTCTGCAGATTTTTAGAACATGGAATCTTGGGGTTTTAAATTATTTTCTTAACTTATGAAGCTTTTTTTTTAGCAGAAATAACTTAAAACAATGTTGTGTAACTTATTTTTAACAAGATTCCTTGAACAAAAATTCAATAAACATCACAACAAAGCTTGAAATCAAGCTTTAATGGAGTTGTTGGTGCAAGAAAGATGAAGAAGAAGGCAATAGATAAAAGAGGAAAGGACAAGATGCTTGTAAGAACCTTCTTTTAGAACATACCTAGGATGGTAAGTCAGAAAATTCTTTCAAATCTCTGTCCCTGGATGGTCCAAATGTGCAGGGTTCTTAGCTGCATTTATAGAAAACGACAGCGTGCTGGACACGGCCCCGTGTCGGCTAGACACGGCCCCGTGTGCAGGCAAGATCCTGACACGTTTTGTCCGTATTCTGACAAAAGTCAGAAGGGAATCTTTTGGTGGACACGGGGGCGTGTTAACCTGGGCACGGCCCCGTGTCGGAAGGCTGTTTTATGAAGTGCGTCTATTTTTAAGGAACTTTTCCGGATCGGGCGGTTCCTTACTGGATGGAACAACCCCAAAGTGCCTAAGATACCTTAATTGTTCTAGATTGAGACGAGAACGCAAGAGGTTGTCGGTGAGGGTGATTCCTATGTGTTAGGTCCAAAGTTTTACGCTTATCTTTATTACACTCATTTATATATTATTGGGTTTAGATTAGTTTTGGGCTTGGGCTAGGCCATGTGGGCCAATAGGGTAGATGCTCCTATATATAGTCTTGATTAGGTTATTGTAGTAGAGCTCTCCCACATTTGTAATCATGTAGCCCCAAATAGAGAACCTTGTACCAGACAATCCTAGGGATTGTGTGCAAGGTTCTCGGAGATCGTACCAGACAGTCTTCGAGACTGTGTGCGATCTAAGCAGCTGCACTAAGTTATTTAATAAAATATTTCTTTTTGTTCTTGTCGGTTTTATCTTACTTTCCGCATTCGATCGAACCGTAGAGTGATATCACGGGTTTTTCGGGACTAACAAGTGGTATCAGAGCCATTGAAGTCTTTCAAAGGCTCGGTTTTTGATGTCACTCGAAGAACGAGAAGAAGTTTTGCACAGTGTCGCCGATTCACTTTGATTTTCGGAATCTGAGGTGCCATTGGTTTCTGGTTAGTCACGGTGAATCACGAATCGGTGCTCGGTGGTTGTGTGTGTTTTGTAGAAAGAGAGCTGAGAAGAGAGAGATGGAGTGCTGAGATGTCGGATGAAGAAATATGGGCGGAGATGACGGTTCAAATTGTCGGAGATGATGGCTAACAAACAATGGTGATGAACGGAAGAGTTGAAACTTGGTTTCCAAAATGAAATAACGACGGTGAACTACTGTGGTTCCAGTGAGAGGTTTCTCGATGATGATGATGTATTATGGTGGTGTTGGTTGTGTTTAATGATGACAGAGGTGTTACAGCGACCGCGGTGGTGTCGATTCGAACGGCGACACTGGGTTTATGTCGTCATTCCAGTAACTAGTAAATGACAGTTGGAGGTTATGGCTAACGATAAAACTGGTTGATGATATTGATGAATATGTCCGATGAAATTTATGAATGATGTATTGTTAACGTTAATGAATCTGCTGAAACGATTTCGGACATGTCGTAATGGATTTCGGATGCTGAAAGTTTGAAGATGATGATGTCACACATCATCAGCAAAGAATGTGAGGGAATGATTGTGGCGGCTGCACATGGGTCACATCAAACTTCTCAAAAGAACCCTAAGGATTGTCAACCGTCAGATAATGGGGATGATCAACGGTTTTAAAAGGTGAGGAAATTATATTGTAAATTTTTGTGCAACAGTGGGACCAACAATAATTCATATCATGTGTCACTTGCTGCATGGAATGTTTAGTGTTGGACATAAGGTGTGACGCATGGGCCCCACTTGATTGAAAATCATTTTTGCACTTTTGCATTAGTTTTCCCATGGGCCACGCACACACTAAAAGGAATTTTAAATATGAAAATGGGTCCATGAAAGAAGTGATGATTTTGCAAGAAGATTTAAATGCATTGGCCCAGATGGATTAATTTTTGGGCTGGGGTGTTATTTTATTATTTTGGTTTAGCCTATTGGGTTTCTCTTAGATGGGCCGACAAAATGAGGACACACTAGCAAGAGGTATGGGTTAAGTTTCTATGGAGTTATTATTGGTCCCGGTGCAAACTTGTGTTTTTACGCGACTTGAATACCAGACGGATCACTTTGAATCCGTGTGTTCTTGTTAGTGAATTAATACATTTGCATCTGAGATAACACGTCTGATCCGACATCATCCGAGACACACTTCAACTTATCCGAGACCTGATCCGAGCTACACCATTTTCCATCTGACATCGTCCGACATCCAAGATACTTGTGTCTCATCCAAGATCGTCTAAACCGTAATAAAGAGAGCATAAAACTAGGGGGAGATTGTTAGGTCCAAAGTTTTACGCTTATCTTTATTACACTCATTTATATATTATTGGGTTTAGATTAGTTTTGGGCTTGGGCTAGGCCATGTGGGCCAATAGGGTAGATGCTCCTATATATAGTCTTGATTAGGTTATTGTAGTAGAGCTCTCCCACATTTGTAATCATGTAGCCCCAAATAGAGAACCTTGTACCAGACAATCCTAGGGATTGTGTGCAAGGTTCTCGGAGATCGTACCAGACAGTCTTCGAGACTGTGTGCGATCTAAGCAGCGACACTAAGTTATTTAATAAAATATTTCTTTTTGTTCTTGTCGGTTTGATCTTACTTTCCGCATTCGATCGAACCGTAGAGTGATATCACGGGTTTTTCGGGACTAACACTATGCTATATGTAGGTGGACAAGTCCAACCCTTTTCCGGGCTCTCGTTAAAGAAGGTGTATGTCGAATCGCTCAGGTCTATGTATGCATCAAACGAAGTTGATGGGGAGTCCTTCATGGCACAATCGACACAGGGACGACTATCGCTCAAGTCCTCACTAGAGTTAGGAGTATCTTCGGAAAAAACGAAGTTGTTTGAATGCGTTTCCAACCCTTCTTCTTGGTTATCGTCTTGGAAAAGATCATTGAAATCTTTCCTAAGTTCTTTTAACCAATTAATAATTAGATCTTCTAGTTGAAATAATTCATCGAGAAGCATTTCTCCTAGAATATCCGGTTGGGCGCATTCGAGGGAGAGATAGGGATTATTTTTACTTTCGCCCCTCTTAAGGATACTAGGAAATGATGGGTCTATATAATGGGGTTTAAAATTTAGAAAATAACATTCTAATTCTTTTTGGTTACCACCACATAGTACCATAAGAGTGCCGAAAGTAAAAAGTATCAGTATCACTCATGTTTGTGTCAGAAATTACCAACTGTCGGGATCTTACGGTTCTGTTTTCAGTAACTGAAACTTGGGCACGGGGGCGTGATGAGTGGGCACGGCCCCGTGTTCAGCTTACTGTCTGACTTAAAACAGGATTGCCGGTTCCAATGATTGGGCACGGGGCGTGTTCAGCGGGCACGGCCCGTGCTGAGTTCTGCAGAAGCTGAAAAATTAAGAAAAATCCTAAAAAAATGAAAAATAAGAAAAACGATTAGGCCGTTGATTCCTAACTTTCTTAAAATTCTTGTGTCCCTGGCAGCGGCGCCAAAAACTTGATGCGTGTGAAGTGTTATATATATTAGGTGTATATTTTAGGCCCCTTTAACACTTATTTTAGCCAAGTTTTAAATTTATAAAACACGATATTTTACTAACACTAAACACACATATGGGCAAGTGCACCCATCGTGAGCGTAGTATAGTGTTGGCAAGATACCGAGGTCGTCCAAGGACACAAGAGCTTTTAGTACCGGTTTATCCTCAACGTCTAATCAAATCAAAAAGTTTAGAAAAATGTTTTAAACTAAGAAAAATAAAAATTAACTAAAATGCTGAAAATAAAAATAAAAAGAAAAACAGATAGACAAGATGAATCACTTGGTTCCGACTCGTATCTAGTCTAACCTTTGATTATTTCCGCACTTTTGCACTTGTTTAAGAGATTATCTTAGTTATTGTAGTAGGCCCCTCTTTTGAAGGTGACGTTACCCTCACCCCAGTAGTTTGAGTCAGCAATGATACAATCCTAAAAGGGTGGATTATTGGAAGATAATTAATTAAGTTATTAATGCAAATTATGGTAGGCCCCTCTTTTGGAGGTGACGTTACCCTCGACTAAGTAGTCTGAGTCAGCAGGGATACAGTCCTAAATAGCCGAGTTATAGTATTAATAGTAGTTAACTTATGAGGGGATCAAAGAGTTTGGACCCCCGCCATCCAATACCGTTAAGTATTGAAGGAGGTCCTACTAAATTTGACCCAGGTCCATTGTAGGACCTCTAAACGCTGAACAATGGCAAGACCTTTACCAAACTGTTCCCTTAACCCCCGACCAGGTAGCCAACATACCTCCATATAGACCATGGAGATATGAATGGTGAAAATCTTTTATTTTATATAGACAGTAAAATAATGCCAAGACACCACGGACAAACGATAAGGAAAGATCACCTTCAACATAAGCAACTAGTTATTAAAGTCATTAATACAAAACCAAGTAAAAAGTGCGAAAATATTAGAAATAAAAAGTATTACACTAGACACTTTGTCTTCACCAAGTGATGTAAGAGACTTAGGCAAACATGGCCTTGATTGTCAAGAACTCTTACGATCAATCTTGGATCCCGAGACGACTCACACACTCTATGATGGACAATGGATGATGGTGGTGGATGATGGTGTTATGGTGGTGGTGGGTGGTGGGTGAAGTGTGAGAGAGGTGGTGTGCCAAGGGATGGTTTGAGCTTGAGCCAAGCACTCCTATTTATAGGCTGAACAGAAGCTCAGGCACGGCCCCGTGTCCACATCCTTCTCTTTCTTCATTTATTGCAGCTTGTCTTATTAGTTGACCATGCCCCCGTGTCCGCTGAGCACGACCCCGTGTGCAGAACAATCTTTGTACTATGAAGATTTGCCTGGATTGTGCGAATCTTATAGTTGACCACGGCCCCGTGTCTGCTGAGCACGGCCCCGTGGTGGGCAATAGAAGCTTCTACCACTTTGTCTTTTCTGCTGACACTTGGGCACGCCCCCGTGCTGGCTGAGCACGGGGCGTGTTCAGTCCTCTGTTGTCTTGTTTTGCTTGGGAAGATGCTGTCGTGGGGTCGGGCATGTCACGTCTTGTTCCT
The DNA here is from genome assembly GCA_030545235.1 of Helianthus tuberosus. Lineage (NCBI taxonomy): Eukaryota > Viridiplantae > Streptophyta > Magnoliopsida > Asterales > Asteraceae > Helianthus > Helianthus tuberosus. The sequence continues at coordinate 34,724,890 of CM060357.1, read as the reverse complement.
TTTCTTGTATTTATGTTAGATTTTGATGTCTTTTTGCTTCTTTTGTTAATTTGAGCTCATTTAATCCTGAAAATACAAAAGGAAGACAAAAGCACACTTTTTCCAACATTAGTACTAAAAAAGGGTTAGTTTTATGCCACAATTGATGTAATTTATATGTTGCATTTTGCACACATCAGAGGCGGTCTACAACCACCCATATGGCATCATGCCCTTTCTTAGTTCAGGGAAGTCTTGTTAAAAGGTCCGTCATCACATTTTCCCTTGCCATATGGCTTCTGATGCTCTGCCTTTACCTGTGAACAGGTTAGACATTTCGCAACATATTTAACAATGTCCCGCTTAATTTCGAGCCACCAGTAGTTTTTCTTCAAGTCTCGATACATTTTAGTCGCCCCCGGGTGGATCGAATATCGCGACTTATGAGCTTCCTCAAGTAGCGCGGCTTGACTTCGCAAAACCAAGGTATTCAAATTCGGCAAAACCTGGTTTTGAGTCCACTTGCATTTTCCTCCAACTTATCCGTGATCCCTTTTGTTCTCTCTTTCTTCTGATCCTCCTCTTTTAATGATTTGATTTGAGCTTCTTGTATCATTTCAAGGAGGCAGGGTGTAACTATCATTCTCATATATTTTACTCGGATTGGGAGTGGGTATTCCTTCCGACTTAAGGCATCTGCCACAACATTTGCCTTCCCAGGGTGATAAAGGATGTCACAGTTGTAATCTTTAATAAGTTTCGACCATCTTCGTTGCCTCATATTTAAATCCTTCTGTTCAAAGAAGTATTTGAGACTTTTATGATCCGAGTAAATTGTGCATTTTGCCCCGTATAGATAATGCCTCCAAATCTTTAAGGAGAATACTACCGCTGCCAACTCCAAGTCGTGAGTTGGGTAATTATTTTCATGTTGTTTGAGCTGCCTTGAGGCGTACGAAATAACCCTGCCCCTTTGCATCAAAACGCATCCCAACCCTTGATGCGAAGCATCCGTATATACAACTAAGTCTTCCATTCCATCTGGTAGGGTTAGCACAGGGGAACTCGATAACTTTTCTTTCAACATTAGAGAAGCTTTCTCTTGTTCATTGCCCCATAAAAACTTTCCATTCTTCTTTATCAGCTTAGTTATGGGTAAGGCTATCTTAGAGAAATTTTGGATGAACCTTCTATAATAACCGGCTAGGCCTAGTAACCTTCTCACTTCACTTGGATTCTTCAGGGAAATCCATTTTATCACAACTTTAATTGTAGTCGGGTCCCCAGAATGCCTTCAGCGTTTATCACATGGCCAAGAAATTGCACCTCTCTAAGCCAAAAGGCACATTTAGTAAACTTCGCACAAAGCTTTTCCTTACGGAGCGTCTCTAGTACCTCACGTAAGTGTCTCGCATGTTCGGACTCGCTTCAGGAGTATAGTAATATGTCATCTATGAATACAATTACATGCTTGCCCAATATGGATTAACATACGCGATTCATGAGATCCATGAATGCGGCTGGTGTGTTAGTTAACCCGAAGGACATTACTAGGAACTTGTAATGTCTGTAACGAGTTCTAAACGCGGTATTTGCCACACCTTGCTCTCGTACCTGTAATTGGTGATACCCCGAATGTAAATCTATCTTCGAAAACTAACTCGCCCCTTGCAACTGATCAAAAAGGTCATCAAGTCGGGGTAAGGGGTACCAATTCTTCACTGTAAGTTTGTTTAGTTCCCGGTAGTCGATGCACATACGCATCAACCCATCTTTCTTCTTTACAAAAAGGACGGGTGCTCCCCATGGTGAAATGCCTGGGCGTATAAAGCCTTTGTCGAGTAGTTCTTGTAATTGTGCCATTAACTCCTTTATCTCGGTTGGAGCTAGTCTGTACGGGGCCTTGGCCACTAGTTTGGCACCCAGTGTTAATTTGATTCTAAACTCCACCTCACGCTCGGGAAGGAGTCCTGATAAGTCTTCCGGAAACACATCTGAAAACTCGTTAATGGCTTTAACATCTTCTAACCCTAAAGTGCCTTTGTTGAGGTCTACCACATAAGCTAGAAACGCCTTACTCCCATTACGCACATGCTTAATTGCTTTAATAAGAGAGAAAAGTTTTGGGTCGACATCCCTTTCCCCTTGGATACTCACTTGCATCTCCCCGGGTGTTAAAACGTGTATGACTTTTCTTTCGTGTTGAATTTCGGCATGGTTCCGAGCTAACCAATCCATACATGCTATAACTTTGAATTCTACCAAAACCATATGTATAAGGTCTATATCGAATTCTTCATCCTCTATAACAATCTTACAATTTCTACACACATCATGCAACAAATAGCTCATACTATCGGCTATTTCTACCTCTAAGGGCACCAACATCTTTTTCAATTACAAAGGAAGAATGATGCATAAGTTCACTTGTTACGAATGACCTACTAGCCCCAGTATCGAATAATACATACACAGGCAACGAATTTAACAAGAATATACCTGACATGACATTTGGAAGGGCCTTAGCTTCTTCAGATGTAATCTTAAACATTCTTCACCGAGCCTTTGGGGTCTCGTCCTTCTTTCCACCCTTATCTGTCTTTTGTTGGAGTTTTGGGCATTCCAATTTTATTTGACCCAGCTGAAAGCAATTGAAACAAGTTCTCGAAGGATTGGGACATTTATAGTACGGGTATCCCTCTTGACCACAGTTATAACATCCCTTCTTGCCCATCAAACACTCCCCCATGTGGAGCATTCCACAAATCTTACATTTGGGCATACTACCCTTTGTCCTTTCTTTCTTGCTATGGTCTTGAAACCTTGGCTTCTTTGACGGGCTTGGATTAGTGGTCCTTTCTGATGATCTCCTTTCACCTCGTTCCTCTTGTCTCTTTAGTTCAATCTCCCTATCTCGAGCCCAATTTATAAGCTCATTCAAAGTTTCACATTTTGAGGGAGTGATGAATTCCCTATATTTAGCCTTCAGCATGTCATGATAACGATTAATCTTCATCAGCTCCGTCTTTACAAAGTCTTGACAAATTTTAACTTGTCAAGAAAGGTGTTAGTTATCTCATCAATCGATTCCTTTTTTTCAAAGACGTAGGAAGTCTTCTTGAATTCTGTCAACCGCAGATTGTGGGCAATGATATTTTATAAACGACTCTTTAAATTCTTGCTATGTCAGAGTCTGAAGCTTGTCTTCACCTAACTCTTTGTAATGGGCGTCCCACCAATCCTTGGCTTGTAGTTGGAGTTGGCCGGTTGCAAACATAACTTGAACTTCCTTCTCACACCGGCTTCTCACAAAACCGCCTCCATGTTCGCTATCCACCTTTAACATGCTATTGGATCAATCTCCCCGTTATACGACGCAGGGTTACAGGCCATGAAGCCTCTATATGTGCACGTCCGAGTTCGCTTCTTTCTTTGGGACTCACCAATCAGTTCCTTTAACTCCTCCATTTTACTCGTCATCATAGCTTTGACCGCTAACACATGACTTTCCACTTCTTGTGCTAGTTTGGGAAGATTGGTTTGTATAGCCTTTCCCACCTCTTCCGAAATCTTGTTGTTCAATGCATCTTGACGTGCTAAATCGTTATCATTCAAATCCCTATCGTCCGTCATCTACACAATTACATCTTTCTTTCATTAGTATATATCACGTTCATTAGCTTTATCGCATTTATTTATAACAAGCATTGTCATATTTCATACTTATGCATTATTTCTATCATATGATCAAAAAGGGCAACATAGCATCTATGTGTCATCATAAGGTCGGATGACTTATTCTTTCATACATTCTCAACTTCCATTTCAGAACATTTTTGTTCCCGAAACATTCTAACATAGCACAACTAAATTCACCTAACATCTTATCAGTTTTTATCACCTTACTGGCTTCTTTAGGGGTCACGGAACAGGTTTTATGAGGTACGGGGCTCGTGGGGTGATAAATCATAAAAAAAGCGTTCCTGGGCTGCAGGTGGCGTTGGCGGCGGCCTAGAGGCGCGTCGGCGATGCCCCCTCTGTCATGCAAACACTGTTTTCCTTATTTTCAGCCCGCATGGCCCGTTTCCGAGTCCTGTTCCAAACCGAACTGACCCATCACGTCTCGTAACATTCCGTAACATCTTATATCATTATTCGTTATACGAAATCCTTAAAATTCAAATGTACTTACTTACTTTGCGCCTCAGAGCGACACACACTGTGCATGAGCTTTCGGTTTGAGTTCAAACACCTTGGTCCTTGTACTTGAATCCCTCAAACCTTGGCTCTGATACCAACTTGAAACACCCATAACTCATTCGGACAAATACCAAGACTTAATCAATAAAATTTATGACCAATTTAAACTTATGCACATTACTTGAAAACTAGAACCAAAGTTACAAAACATCCATTTAAATTCTAGTTGCAAACCTTCCATCACTTTAAAAAACTATGAAACATAAGTCTTAAGATAATTTTTTGACAATTAAACATTAACTACATAATATCTAAAACTTTTTGACCCATTTACACAAATTAATTTCGGAAGCGCGTTTAGGGCGATATGGAGTGTGTTCGTTCTGAGCGTAGCGTGGCCATTTAAATTGGGGCTTTACCTATAACACAACAACAAGAATTATTATCATCTATATATGAATACATCATACTAACATAGAATTCTAACTTCTAACAAACATGATAACCATACTATATATCGTTTTCATTATTGTGCTCTTTTTAGACTAGTACTAACATTCTTTCGTTTGACCCATTCATTGCATCATACGACCATCCCTTTTAACATCCTCATTTTAGTTCATTTGACCCGTTCATAACGGGTCAACATATGACCAATTTTTTACATATTCATACTAGTTCGTTTGACCCCTTCTGTAACACCCCGACCGCGTAAAACAACAAACCGCGGTGGAAACGTCGGTGATTCACGTCACAGGATAAATTGTTTCACAACACATGGTATTTAAAGTTTTGTATTATTAATTTCATATGTTACATTGTCTTGGAATAAACAGGAACAAAGTTCAAATAAAATTATCTTTCATGTTTTAAGTCACTAAGGCCTGCGTCCAATCCTACGTGAAGCATGCATCATAACATCAAACAACGGCTCCTGAAACATATGTGAAAAGAAAAGCAGCATAAAAGCTGGCGAGTACATAGGTTTTGTGAGTGTGTCAAATTCATGGCTTTGATACATATTTTAATACCTCGTACGACTACTAGAGTCGATAAGTGAAAACCTAGTAGCAAAAAGTGTTTGATATTGCAATATAATTAACCAACTAAAACATGTTGATTAAAGTTTATAAAACCTCGTAGTCATGAATCTTGAATAAAACATTTCCTTTGTAAAACCGAGTAGTAAATCGATTTAAAAGAAAACTTCGTATGGTTTATATATTTTAAGTGAAAAATCGTTGTGTGACATCGTTTGAAAACATTTGTCCTTGTTATAAAGAAATTGTTCAATCGTCCATGTTATAAACCATTTGTCTGTGTTATAAACCAATCGTCCATGTTATAAACCATTCGCCCGTGTTATAAACCATCCGTCTGTGTTATAAACCAATCGTCTGTGTTTTAATTGTGAAACTTTTGGTCGTTTTTTAATGAATACATTCGAACCTGTGTGACTCGTCTAGACCACCAAAGGGTCTCTTTAAATCGACTAACAAACCACTAATGGGTTTGTTAAAATAACAGTTTCTATCGTTCCCCAAACTATCCACCAAATCCAGTGGACAGTCTGGTAACGGGATTGTCAGTCCTATGGTACCATAACATACTACTGGTCGGCTCGGGCAAAGATAATGAATGTCATTCGTGTTATGGATAACGCACCAACAAGTTCGTCACATTATTGAAATCGTATTGTTTAATATAAACCATAGACTTTGTTTTGAAAACGGTTTAGCACATATGAGTCACCCCAAAACATTTAGAAAGCATAAAAGAGGGGAGCTATGTACTCACTTGAGATTGCAAAGTGTCCTTGATCAATAGAAGAAACAAACCTCAAGTGTGTCCTAATGTGTCACACCCCGATATTTCCACGTATTACCGGTGGGGAGTATCGTGACGTAGTTGATATCACCATAGTCAAACAACACAATTTTAAATGCACAGCGGAAGCAAAAGATGAATATATTACAAACCGATATAAAGTAATATCAAAGTATTACAAACGGAATGTAAAGGATCCACAGGCGGATCAAAAGAAGATAATTGTTCAACAGATCTTAACATCTAACCTTGCGAGACTCTTTATTGATGCTAGGAGTAGCCAGCCTATTCCGATTAGTACCTGCACTTAGCCTTTTTGGAAAATACGTCAGTTTACACTGGTAAATACAATTTAACTGACTCATTTTGAAAATGTTTTAAGAAAATTTATTTGAATGCACGTGGCACAAAACTTTTTATAACTTGGGATAATTATTTATATATAAACTTGTAAAAGAATTACATGTTTGTTATGCGTTCAGTTTCCCGGTTCATGCCGGGTTAAAGATTAATAGACACACCACATGGTATAGTCCCGCGGCGAGTTATTCTCATAACCGGCGGTTATACCTTATTAATTTTAAATGCACTGACGGGTGTACGCCTACACCCGTGTGCTAAGGTCGTGGCCATTCCATGAATGATGCCAAGGATATCCGGGACATGGTCATTAACCCCCCAAAGGCGTTAAGCAAACAAAACCAAATTTTTAAACGGGTCATCTCGATAATATTTAACCACCAAACGATTAAAGTCGAATGCCCGACCAAGCGGTATTTTATATACCGTACCCCAAGCCCCGTATAAGGGAAAATAAGTTAAAAATATTTACCTGAGCAAATTTATACAATTTATCCTAGCCGTATACCACCAAGCAAGTACAGATAGCTTTTACTGGGCTCCTAAATCTGGAACGAAGGTTTTTAATAACCTATTAGATTCCTAACGGGTCTTAATTAAACCTATGCTTAGACCGGTTAGTTTTAAAGGAGGGTACGGTTCAAAACGCAAGATTAAGCGAGAATCAGATTAGAATGTGGTTTAGACCCGAAAAGCTTGTATACTTGTGTAATAAGGGTAAACTAAACACATTCTGGATTTTGAGATAAAAATGATAAGGTTTGACCCGTTTCGGCTAATTTATGCAAACTAGTTACATAAGCCGATCCGAACGCGAAAAGTGCGTAACGGGTAACCAAAAGAGTCATGAACAAGTTTCATAAGTTAACATGCCTTAAATATGTTGTGATATCAGTAGGATACCTTCCATTATGCCCAAAACAAATTTAAACTCAAATTATGCCCCGTAGGGTATTTTGGTCATTTAAAAGGTTATAAAAGAGGTTTAATATAAATCTGAGTTTCAGGTCTGATTTAATCAGTAAAAATACTTAATTTAATAAGTTATATCAGTAGGGTATTACACATATGTGAATTTTATCATTTATAACCAAACTATGCACCGAAGGGGCATTTTGGTAATTTCACATAAGTTTTAAAGGTCAAATTTGGAAATCTGAGTTTAAGACTTTTGCTTACTGTTAAAGTATAAAATTTTACTTAAAATATCAGTAGGTATCAAGTCATATATATTTAAAATAGTTTTAATACATACTATGCGCTTAAAATGCGTAAAAAGGCGGTTTTAAGCGATTACAGGTTTTTAAGGAAAAGCTGGTATTTTTATCATTCCAGAAAGCTTAAAATGTTTTATTTATCTTATAAAATCAGTATCAAAAGGTTTGGGGTCAAAATGTTTTGTAAAACTCAATTTATAAGCCAAAAGGGCAAAACCGGCAATTACCGAATCAAGCCTAGAACCCTATGTTATGCTCAGCCTAAAAATAAATAAAAATATTCAAAAATCCCAAAATATTATTTTATATCAGTAGGTAAAAAGTTTGGTATAGAAATTTGGGTTTAAATAGGATATACGCTAATTATGCCGTTTAATTAATAAAAAGCTTTTCATTTACGCTAATGAGCATAACTCCTAATCTAGACCTCAAACTGATGTCAAATTTTAGGGACAAGTTTATAAATCAGTAATGAAGGTTTCTATCCTCTCACATTTCCAAAATTTCGTTTTAAGGTTAAATGGGCATAATGGTCAACATTTAAGCATACAACGGAAACATGTAAATGAATAGGATAACTCAGGATCCAAGTTGTATAACCTCAGAGGGTTACACTAACCTATAACATGGTCCTAAAGAAATCCTAAGGCATATCTAAACTAAGCCAAATCGGGTCAGAACTGAAAGTCAAAGCAAAAGTCAACTTTTGCGACTTTCGGTTCCGAACCGAGCCTATACTTAGAATTGTCGGGTTGAACATGCTTAGACATGTTCAACTAATAATTACCAAGTTATTAAAGTGAGAAAACTGATTTTATGGCTTTTATATTAATAGTTATGAATTTATTTAAAACTAACCCGTTTGACTTTCATTTGACCCGACAATTTAACTAAGTAAACGTGGTAAGAATTAACATGTTGACGCTTTTAACCCTTCATTGCGCAAACTTTCAATTAATTACGCAAACGGCTACACTCGATCGACAAGTGACTCATTTGTGCATATAATCATCGTGAGAGGTTATTCAGAAACTTATTTTTTTTGTATGATAACACTTCTAGTCCTCTCATAATCAAGGTTTTTGATTTTTCGAAAAATTAGTCCTTTAAATTCAACATTTGACTTCATTAGGGTTTATTACACGTGTCAATACACCATTGGACGTGATTTTACGAGGTGTTACATCCTCACCCCCTTAAAAGAAATCTCGACCTCGAGATTTGCTAAAACACTGGAAGTTCTTTTTGTCGCATAATGGACTTAACTTGTATAGTATATCTGGAGCCTCTCCAAGTTCCCAAATTGACCTCTATAATAGGTACATGTATCCTTTTTGGAACTTCTTAACCTGTCGATCCTCAATCGATACAGGGTTCTCGTCATAGCATAAATCTGCATATCATTATGTGATAATGCTCCTCGACTTATTGGTGAAACACATCCTTAAATCATTAGTGTGTAATGCATTGCGAGCTCCGCCAAGCTCCTTAAATAGGTTTCAGTTTATAAGCTATTTGATTTTGATACATTCGATTCCTTCGAATGATCCTATATATTCAGAGCTCAACTAGCCTGATGATTAACAAGAACTTAGGAGGGTTGCTACTTTCATTAATCCTTGATTTTCTGCTGAACACTGGCAATTTACAGATGATCATGGATTTCTATGATCTTATTCGTTGTTTCCAAGGCAACTTTCAGATCCTGATAATTGGACTTACCAATCTTCTGTCTAACGATAGATGTTTAACATTCCATCTATGCAAGGTCTCCAAGGAAGCAGCCTTGATACTTATATATAACAACTATTATGGAAAAGCTTATTTTAAGGTGAGATGGTTATTCCAACTACTGCTTAAAACTAATTTTAAGGAATAGCTAATCCTTGACGTTAGTCGAACAAATCGACGATCCTGGGCAGCTAATGGCAAATTCTTAATTGTTGCCTAATTAGGGTTGCGGAAATCAATGTATAAGCAAAATGAACCGTCTTTCTTAATTAACTATACCGAATTCTCAGGATATTGAGTTAGGTTATATGAACCTCTATTTTAAAACTTACTTAATCAGGGTTTCGATTCTTCCAATGATGGTACTAGCCGTCTTGGAGATTTCATAATAATACAGCCCTAAATGGGATATAAATCTTAACTCTACTTGTCTCTCAGGAGGTAAACAGGGTAATCTTAGGAGAAGATAATCAAGATACAAGGAGGTTACAGAGATTTTCCATATCTCAGGCTCCAGTTCGTCCATCATTGCTTGTGTCAAATAAGTGACACATTTATGTTACAAGTCCACGAATTCCTTAATCGGGAACATTTACTTGGACAATTCCATTCTGGATATCTCCTTTGAATACCATTAGTTGACTTTAGTACCATATGACCATCGGGATATCTTTGTGGTCCCATGCATTAAACCTCCGTACTGATCAGGCATGGAAGCAATCTATGGAACATATTAAGATACACCAATCCTCATATGGCGCTTTTTATCATACCGTCTGGTATTCGCAATCGATAGAGATCAAAGAGATACCAACTATATATGCTGACGCACTTTCTCTAGAGAGGATACTTCTAGAATTCTACGACTGAAGGTTTCTGACAGAAACAGAAGAAATGGTTCTTATGATTTCGCCTGTAAGTTTTATCTTACACTTAATATTTGGGGTTCTTACGGGAAAATTTCTAAAAGTTTGCTAAGCTTATGATCTTATGAGAGACTTAGCAGCACCTGAACCCAAACGTAACTCTTAGCAATAAAATCACAATAAAGGATTTATATGGTGTCATTATTAATGTGAACTGCCTTTAATCATTCATCGGGAGGGTTAAACGCCTCCATTCTTAACCCTTTAAACTCAGCTGCAAAATATTTGACAAATTTAGGGCAGTCTCAGCTTTGACTGGTTGTTTCTTAATCTATAAAACGTGAGTAGCTGAGGTAGATCCATAATGGATTTATAATGAGCAGGCTTTGAAACCTTAATGTGCCCTCTTATTACCGCTACTAATTACCAATAATTATTGCATTAAGCTTAGATTTTGGGTAATTGGAATAGGGCACTATCTCAGCCAATAAATTAAAATTTGTAACATATTGTCGACAGTCTAGAACTTTTATAGTGAGAGTCATAAAACTCTTATTCCATCTTTTTCAATTTCGCGAAGCGGATAATAGGTTTTTCTAATAAGGTCCTTAAAACTTGGACCATCCCATAATGTATAAGAGAATCTTTCTTGTGGACTTCATTAATGTCCTCACTAATCAAGGGTATTGCCATCGAATGACAGAGATGTATACCTCACCGTGTCCTTTCCAGCATAACCGCTGATACACCTAATGGTTTCTACTTCATTCAACAATTTCCTGCAATCGATGGCCCCTTTTTACTATTGAAGTCTCTTGACTTCCAAGAGACGAAGTACCTTTAAGTATATCCTAAAAAGAATGGGCTCCTTGCCATATATGATTTTGTTGAGTTTATTCTTCGCATTTGAAGTATGAATATAGCTTTTCTCATGAGCGGCGACATGTGTTTTAAAGCGAGCAGCATTCGACTTTTTGACCCTTTTTATGACTTTTCTTATAGCCTTTCTAACAGCTGCGTTAATTACAGTTTTGGAGATTAACTCCATTAACATTGAGGTTCACATTTTATGCACCATTAACGTTTGTCGCCTCTCTAGCATTGCGACTGGTGTTTGTCCTTTCCGAGTTTTCCATACTCGAAGCTTTGGTATTAAATACCATATTCGACAAGTGCTTAGGTAATCCATACCCAGTGTCTCCTTGAATTGTCAAAGGCTCACCATAAGGAGTCTTGATAACTACTTGCTTCTTATCACACACAATATGGGCTTGATTTTTAAGACGACCAATTCATTCCTATCACTATATCGAGTCCCTCTTATTTTAATGGAAACAAGGACAGCGGAAAAGAATGATTCCTAATGGATATAAAACATCCATTTAATATTGCTGAAGCACTCTCTGAGGTACTATCGGCCAATCCTACTTTATACTAAACGCTTAGAGTTTTAACAGGCAGATTTAATGATTTACAAAATCTATTGTCTACGAAAGACTTATCTGAACCTGAATAAAAAATACTCTAGCATGAGCGTTATTGATAAAGAAAGTACCTGTTGTGACATTGTCATCCTGAATAGCCTCTTGAGCATCCAATTGAGAGTCTCCAGCTTTGGTCTTCTTACCCTCCCCAGGTTCTTGGTTTTATTTGGGCAATTTGTCTTGATGTGCCCTTTTCATTGCAACCATAGCAGGTTGCATCTTTCAACTCCTTGCAATCCAAGATCTTATGCTCCTTGGACTTGCAGATTCCACAGGGTAGAGGCTGAGATTCAAATCTGCATTTCCCGAGGTGGTATTTCCTACAGGTTTTGCATCTGGTCTTTTCACCTGACTGCTGGTTCCCCTTTAGTTCCTTGCATTCATGGGTCTTGTGATCCATCTCCTTACAGATGACACATCCCCTGGTCTGATCATAGAAACATTTTCCGAAGTGCTTCTTCTCGCAGGTTTTACATTCGGGTTTTGCCTCCTTTGGCTTGGACTGGTTATAGCTTGAACCGGTCTTACCCTTTTTGTAACCCTTAGTTGGGGTATTATCGCACTTTCGCTTATGATCCTTTAATACTCGGTCCACAGCTTTGTTTACGGCTGTATCTAACATAGCCTGTAACTTGGTGCTTGTTAAGTTCAGTCTTGCATCATCATTCTGATCAACTGGATGATTGTGAGCTTCAGAGGAGTCAGCCATGGTGAAGCTTTGAAGGCTACAAACCAAGTAGTAATAATTTGCTTAATTATAGTGAATTGTCGAACTTGATGATTAAATAGCCATGGTGTAAATCAACCATATAGGCCAATAGATAGTATTAAATTTATTTGATTATGTTTTGCCTAGGTTTTTAAATAACCCATCTTTGGCGCTTAAACGGAATATAATCCTTCATATTTATTAGACAGGGGACATAAATTACGACTGTCAATGTCGTACTGACATTTTATATAGCATAAAGGCTTGTTCCAAAGGACTTTTGATGGCACAGAGGCCTTGTCACTTGGGAATTTTAAAACATAATCAATGATTCCTTTGGATCAGAAACTTTCATAATTCATTGTCTTGACAAGAAGTTATGAACTAAAACTATCTTTTTCATGTATACATCTTTGCCTGAAGGTATTCATCCCAATGGATGTTTTGATGTGTACATCATGTTCGATGTTCATTAGCCATGATTCCTCTTGATCATTTACGCTAAATAAGGGGTTTGGAAAATTCCTAATATAAAGATGACAAGTGTGATTTTATCGCATCACTATTGTCAGGAGTGTTAACATATTTTCAGATGTTAACAAGGATCTGAATCTCTTTTAAACAGGTTTTACCATCATGGCCAGGTCTTTAATGACATTCAAGCTAGGTTATACCTTTTAAGATTCTTTTTAATATGTATACTGGCAGGAAAGGAATGATATTTTGATTCATTTCATATATTTTATTCAGGATTTTCATTATAATTATCCTAAGCTTAATTAAAATATAACTATGGCACAAAAGGCCAAGTCACTAGGGCAACTTTAAATTATAAACCATGATTTTGTAGAATCAAGGTATTTAGGCTTGAACATTGTTCATGCCTTTTCTTGACAGGGAGTTGTAAGCTACGATTGTCTTTTGTCTTATATGACAATGAATATGGCTCGTAAGCATTATCTCCCTGATGGATGCTTAATTCACAAAATAAGAAAGGATTTTGGGAGAAACCAGTATAAGGATGATTTATGCGATTTTATCGAATCACATTTGCCAGGAATGTTAACAAGGATTTGAATCTTTTGAATAGGTCCTACCATCTTGGCCTTGTCTGAAATGATATATAGGCTAGGTTGTATCTTTAAGATTCTTTTTAATATTTAACGCAGAACAATCCTAAATTGAGATGTTAATAAGGATCTGAATCTAATAGAGGAACTGCCATCTTGGCCCTGTTCTTAAAATGACACATGGGCTAGGTCTTGTTCTTTTTAGATTTTGCCATTTTATTATAATGGTAGATCTTATAAAAGGAATGTTATTATTATGTTCATATATCATGATACAAATAAAATTTAGATAAAACATTCCAATGATTCCAAAAGAGGTACAGAATTGCCCTAAACGAGGCTTGAAAGGAATAATGTTGTCCATGAATGGACTGAAAGATAAGTATGCCCTTATAAGGACTTACTAAGGAAACGATCTTCAGCAAAAGGAGTTTCTTCTTCATTTTATTTTTGAATGCTTTCTCCTTGGTTGCACGTTAATCCTAGTCGCAGTACGAAGCTCGGCCTTCCCTAGGCTTCAAATGGGGAGAATTTCCATTATGGCTTCTTTGCTTGGCGACATATTAAAATATATAGAATTGAAGGCAATAATTCTCCGAATAGAGATGAAAGTATTCCTATGTTAAGTCTAGACTCAGAAGGTCAAGGAATGTGCTACTGTGTCATTGAGATTAACCACAAAAGGCTAGTGTTTAATTCACTCAATGTTGGCTCTGATACCAACCTGTCACACCACGATATTTCCACGTATTACCGGTGGGCCCGGTGGGGAGTATCGTGACGTAGTTGATATCATCATAGTCAAACAACACAATTTTAAATGCACAGCGGAAGCAAAAGATGAATATATTACAAACCGATATAAAGTAATATCAAAGTATTACAAACGGAATGTAAAGGATCCACAGACGGATCAAAAGAAGATAATTGTTCAACAGATCTTAACATCTAACCTTGCGAGACTCTTTATTGATGCTAGGAGTAGCCAGCCTATTCCGATTAGTACCTGCACTTAGCCTTTTTGGAAAATACGTCAGTTTACACTGGTAAATACAATTTAACTGACTCATTTTGAAAATGTTTTAAGAAAATTTATTTGAATGCACGTGGCACAAAACTTTTTATAACTTGGGATAATTATTTATATATAAACTTGTAAAAGAATTACATGTTTGTTATGCATTCAGTTTCCCGGTTCATGCCGGGTTAAAGATTAATAGACACGCCACATGGTATAGTCCCGCGGCGAGTTATTCTCATAACCGGCGGTTATACCTTATTAATTTTAAATGCACTGAAGGGTGTACGCCTACACCCGTGTGCTAAGGTCGTGGCCATTCCATGAATGATGCCAAGGATATCCGGGACATGGTCATTAACCCCCCAAAGGCGTTAAGCAAACAAAACCAAATTTTTAAACGGGTCATCTCGATAATATTTAACCACCAAACGATTAAAGTCGAATGCCCGACCAAGCGGTATTTTATATACCGTACCCCAAGCCCGTATAAGGGAAAATAAGTTAAAAGTATTTACCTGAGCAAATTTATACAATTTATCCCAGCCGTATACCACCAAGCAAGTACAGATAGCTTTTACTGGGCTCCTAAATCTGGAACGAAGGTTTTTAATAACCTATTAGATTCCTAACGGGTCTTAATTAAACCTATGCTTAGACCGGTTAGTTTTAAAGGAGGGTACGGTTCAAAACGCATGATTAAGCGAGAACCGGATTAGATTGTGGTTTAGACCCGACAAGCTTGTATACTTGTGTAATAAGGGTAAACTAAACACATTCTGGATTTTGAGACAAAAATGATAAGGTTTGACCCGTTTCGGCTAATTTATGCAAACTAGTTACATAAGCCAATCCGAACGCGAAAAGTGCGTAACGGGTAACCAAAAGAGTCATGAACAGGTTTCCTAAGTTAACATGCCTTAAATATGTTGTGATATCAGTAGGATACCTTCCATTATGCCCAAAACGAATTTAAACTCAAATTATGCCCCGTAGGGTATTTTGCTCATTTAAAAGGTTATAAAAGAGGTTTAATATAAATATGAGTTTCAGGTCTGATTTAGTCAGTAAAAATACTTAATTTAATAAGTTATATCAGTAGGGTATTACACATATGTGAATTTTATCATTTATAACCAAACTATGCACCGAAGGGACATTTTGGTAATTTCACATAAGTTTTAAAGGTCAAATTTGGAAATCTGAGTTTAAGAATTTTGCTTACTGTTAAAGTATAAAATTTTACTTAAAATATCAGTAGGTATCAAGTCATATATATTTAAAATAGTTTTAATACATATTATGCGCTTAAAATGCGTAAAAATGCGGGTTTAAGCGATTTACAGCTTTTTAAGGAAAAGCTGGTATTTTTATCATTCCAAAAAGCTTAAAATGTTTTATTTATCTTATAAAATCAGTAGCAAAAGGTTTGGGGTCAAAATGTTTTGTAAAACTCAATTTATAAGCCAAAAGGGCAAAACCGGCAATTACCGAATCAAGCCTAGAACCCTGTGTTATGCTCAGCCTAAAAATAAATAAAAATCTTCAAAAATCCCAAAATATTAATTTATATCAGTAGGTAAAAAGCTTGGTATAGAAATTTGGGTTTAAATAGGATATACGCTAATGAGCATAACTCCTAATCTAGACCTCAAACTGATGTCAAATTTTAGGGACAAGTTTATAAATCAGTAATGAAGGTTTCGATCCACTCACATTTTCAAAAATTTCGTTTTAAGGTTAAATGGGCATAATGGTCAACATTTAAGCATACAACGGAAACATGTAAATGAATAGGATAACTAAGGATCCAAGTTGTATAACCTCAGAGGGTTACACTAACCTATAACATGGTCCTAAATAAATCATAAGGCATATCTAAACTAAGCCAAATCGGGTCAGAACTGAAAGTCAAAGCAAAAGTCAACTTTTGCGACTTTCGGTTCCGCACCGAGCCTATACTTAGAATTGTCGGGTTGAACATGCTTAGACATGTTCAACTAATAATTACCAAGTTATTAAAGTGAGAAAACTGATTTTATGGCTTTTATATTAATAGTTATGAATTTATTTAAAACTAACCCGTTTGACTTTCATTTGACCCGACAATTTAACTAAGTAAACGTGGTAATTAGGAGGTGCCCTTTTGAGGGTGGGTTTAATACCTACCTAATTACGATCACGTAGCCATGTTCGTTGCGAACAATGGCTCAACCGTTTGAAAGTCAAAGCTTTTATCGCAAACGCTTGACTTTTCGGTTTTTAATCGCTAAACAATTAAACTAAGCACGAAAGGACACTTACAAAGGGTCCAAGCAAGGATGGAATTGATCTTGGATGTTCAGGTATGAAGCACAAGGGCTCCAACTTAGAACCATTCAGATCAAGGTGTGAAATGAGAGCAAGATCAAGGGGTATATATAGGATTTAGAGGACCGTTAGGATCGTTCCTCGATAAACGTGATTAAATCTGGACCATACACCTATTTCCCACTGTTTTTCAATACTATGGGTGCCAAAGGATTGAAGAAATACCATTAGCAAGTGCTGGATCAAGCTGGAACAGGCTATAAATGGCTGTAAACTGATTTTTGCAACTCTGATGGACTCACACGGCCCGCGTAAGAGTCAAGGTAGGCTTACGCGGCCCGCCTGGGATGTCTGATCAGCACAGAAGTTTCAAAAATGGCAGTTTTGGTCCCTGTTTGCATAAAAGGCCCTTTTTGACACATCTAAGGCCCGTTAACCTCATTTCAAGGCTCTATAATGAAGCCTAATCATAGGGAACGTAAACCATGCTTGAAAACATGTCGGATGTTGGTTCGTTTGGTCGTACGGTTACGTTGTTCGTCTAATTACGACGAAACACGAACGGACGCGAAAAACGATCCAAATTACGCGACGAATGAAATTTTATCATGCCACACACTAAAATAAAATATTTTAGTGGTTACATAAATTTTTGGAGGTCCGGATATATCCAGAATGTGAGATATGCGCGAAAATGCAAACTTGTGCACTTTTTGACACTTTTAGTCCCTACATGACTTAAAAGTTTATTTTTGCGCACCAAACACCTCCAAGCCTATATCTAAGCTATATAAAAGATAATTAGGGCATGTTTAACTTAGGATCATATTCCGGAAGGTTCGATACCCTACGAATAGGTATACTTTTGCAGTTTGACGCAATTAGTCCTTTAATTGCGTAAAGTAGCGCGGAATGCCGTTTAATGATATCCAAGCCTTCCATGGCTCATATTGATCATTCCCAAGCATATACTTAAATATTAATATGCTCTCGTTCGCTTAGATGGTCACCGAAAGGCGTAGATTCAAAAGTTGACGCTTTAGGTCCCTCTATTGCGCAAACTTGCGCATCTCATCATTTAATAGCATTGAAGCCTCATCTAATCCATATTGGGAATTCTTGAAAGTATTATTAAACATCACGATGCTTCGGGTTCGCTAAAAGGTCATTCAGAGGTATAATTAAACATATTGACACTTTTAGTCCCTCTAACTTGCAAAGTTGCGCGTAACTTTACTTATAGGCATCAAAACCTTAGACGGCCATTATTTGGAATTCCCGAGAGTATAATAAAATATCATGAAGCTCCTGGTTTGTTAAAAGGTCACTCAGAGGTAAGAATTAACATGTTGACGCTTTTAACCCTTCATTGCGCAAACTTTCAATTAATTACGCAAACGGCTACGCTCGGTCGACAAGTGACTCATTTGTGAATATAATCATCATGAGAGGTTATTCAGAAACTTATTTTTTTTTTGTATGATAACACTTCTAGTCCTTTCATAATCAAGGTTTTTGATTTTTCAAAAAATTAGTCCTTTAAATTCAACATTTGACTTCATTAGGGTTTATTACACGTGTCAATACACCATTGGACGTGATTTTACGAGGTGTTACATAATGTGTCAGATAACTATGTTTATGTAACGGGACTTTAATCGGCGGATTGGATAGAATGAAGTCTTATAAACCAAATGAGTGTTGGAACTCATATGATATGGTTTAATAAACTCAACATTCTGATTTGAAAGTGATCCTAAGTGCTTTTGACCTGTTATGAGTCGTTAAGGTAGTTTACGCTACTTTAACGGGTCATTTGCGTAAATGTACGATCGGATGGTTAAACATGTCTTATGATAAGTCTTATTTGCCAAAACATGTTTAATAATGTTGCAACATCACTTTATATGTCAAAAATTTGGTTACATATGCTTAAAATGGATTTATGCGCAAAAAGGGCATTTTGGTCATTTTTAAGAACATAGAAACGACTTATCATAACATTAACCAAACGACTTGACCATAAGGTATAACCTCAGTAGGTTATTCCCTATATAACTATGTCACTAATATGTGTTTGGTCGGATCCTAAGATCGACCAAACGGGTCGGATTCGAAAGTCAAAGCGGTGGTCAAGACCGCTCGACTTACGACCCTAAATAAGCACTAAACAAGAAGTGACGAGTTAGACATGTCAAAACTTGTCTAACTAAGTTATAAAACTGATTTCGTATCAAAACTTAGTGTTTTGATAACCGAAAATAGTTTTGTCATAAAATGCACATTATGTTCATCTTTGACCGAAACTTTGACTCGTCACTTCGACTAGTAAACGTGGTAATCAGAAGGTGCAATCACAAGGGATTATAACCTTCGTGATTACGATCACGTTGCAAAGTTCAATTGAACTTTGACTTAACCAATTATGGTCAGAACCGAAAGTCATACAGAAACTCAAACTGCTTGACTTTTAGCTCAAAACAAGCTAAAATAATGAACAAGACTAAGGAAGAACACTTACTTGTGTTCTAGGAAGATAAGAATACTCAGTAGGGGGCCTCAAAAGAGAAGCAAACTCCAATTTTGAGTAGATAGAAGAAGAAGATATGAATGAGCAAAGAAAAGTGAAGATTTAGCTTGGTATTTATAGTGTTTTGAAGTGATTGAGATCATTCCAAGTGTCCCAACATGTGTCTTGATCATAGGATGGGTGTAACACATGTCAATTGAGGGTTAAATGCTGGCAAAATCAATTTCTTGAGGTGCAAGGCTTTGAATATGGTGATGACAACAAACTTCTGTTACTGGCATGCTTTGGCTACCCGCG
Organism: Helianthus tuberosus; assembly: GCA_030545235.1. NCBI lineage: Eukaryota > Viridiplantae > Streptophyta > Magnoliopsida > Asterales > Asteraceae > Helianthus > Helianthus tuberosus. The sequence continues at coordinate 34,705,292 of CM060357.1, read as the reverse complement.
ACAGACTAAGCCAACTCTGTCGCGCCCCGCCATACTCTCAATACTACTTTGAAAGTTGGCAGATTTGGCCCTTGGACTTGTTTCGTCGCGTTTTGTCACTTTTAACACCTTTCAACCCAATTTTTAGGCTTCATAAGGGTGTTAAGGAATATGTAACTTGAATTATGCCCAAAAATGTCGTGGATGTCGGTTCGTTCAGTTGTACGGTTACGTTTTTCGCTTAATTACGTCAAACGCTATAACGAACACGAAAATGACCGAAATTTCGCGACGATTGATATTTTTGCATTCATATCAATAAAATACAAGATTTTAATTATTACAAAAATTTTTGGAGGTGTAAACATGGTTCGTATTAAAAAATACGAGAATCAGCAGACTTTCGCAGTTTGTCGCAAATAGTCCCTGGGCTCGAATATGCATGTTTTTGCCATACCGAACCCCTCAAAACTTATTTCTAAGTTATGTAAAGGGTATTTAGGGTATGTTTGGCTTATGTCATTGTTCTGGAGTGTACGTCGTGTTAAACTGATTACGTTTACTTAATAGTTTTACGAATTACTTCCAGACTAGGTTTGAGTGTTTGAAATTGCACAAGGACTAAAACGTGCAATTGTCATAGATAATTATACAATCCCATAAATAAAACACAAGGTTTCATTGATTATGAAATTGTTCGAAGTTGTACAATGATTGAAAGGTACAAATGTCACACCTTCGTAGTGGGTCTAATACATAATCATTCTCTAACGTGACATTCTTGTTCGTTCGACCCATTCATAATGGGTCTATTCATGATAGTTCTTTAACATAACATTCTAGTTCGTTCGACCCGTTCGCAATAGGTCTATTTCATAATCATTCTCTAATGTAACATTCTAGTTCGCCCGTTCATAATGGGTCTTTTTCATAATCATTCTCTAGCGGACTACGACTACTACAATATATAACACTAAGCAATACTACAAATAAGCTTTAATCGTACAAGTATACGTACCTCGATCTTGAACGCCTTGTGCCTTCTCGTTACCCGAGCCTTCTTCTTTCATACCTTATTTTAAGAACTCTTAGATGATGGAGAATTTGTGTTCATCCATATAATCAAGCCTTGATTCTCATTCAATTTTATGATTTTGTGTTGGAAAGGGGTTTTATGATTTCTCCCTTCTTTCTCTAGTTCCAGTCGACACACACACACTGATGTGTGTGTGTTTGTGTTTTAATTTTGTTCTTATTAATTCATCTTTCCATTTATCCCAATTTGGCCCCTCAAGTTTGGGTGTTTATATTTTTATGGCTAAAACCCACTCTTTTAAGTTAAAATCTTACTTACACTCTAACTAGGTTCATAATCCTAGTTACCATTCTAACAACAATTATGTTTACATATATTCTTATTTTAATATATACACCTATATATAGATTTTGGGGTGTTGCATTTCGGTAAAATTAATCGGTGGGGCCAATAAAGCTTCACCCCTGATATATATCCAATAAAAAAAACATCAATCCTAATGAACACATACTTGAAATCACATAATCCGAACATGACCCATTTATCTAAATGTATCAAAATGATTGACACGTAATAATCATATTGTAACCATGTTAATCGGGTTAGGGTTTGTAAAAAAAAGTGAGTTAATAGTTAAACATGTTGACATGTCAATATATTTAATTAAACGGGTTAAGATAAACAACATGAACATGTCATGCATGTTCATTAAACAAGTTATACAAATATATACACGACAACTCAAAATCGAATTATTTTTCTATAATATACCTTTAGTGTTGAAAATTGGCAACTCAGAAAGCTATGTTAGACGTAATATATGGCATCCCTTAGAATAATTTTTATATGTACACGAATCATTTGAGAAATTCATGATTGGAAGCTACATTTTTCAGTTTAATGTAATTTAATATCTACATAAGTAACGGAGCGTTTCTTTTATTTAAAGGTTCATGTTTAAATGTATTTTTTTTCAAAAAATAAAAAAAAACATATCATTTCTCAACACACATATTCATAAAAAGATTTAAGGGTGTGTTGATGACTATTGAACGCGTATATTATTGTTGCTTTTTATTGTAATTTAAATTTTCCTACCCGGGGAATAACCTAGTATACCTTTAGTGTTGAAAATTGGCAACTCAGAAAGCTATGTTAGACGTAATATAGTGGCATCTCTTATGGTTTTGTCATTTGTGTAATGTTGATCTTGTTACAAGTCGATTAATAGAAGCAATTAATGGAAACAAGGAAAGTTTATTCTAGTGATGACCATACAGAAAAAAACATGATACAACCATACAAAGTTGCACGTAATTAGAAGTCATGTTGCAATCCCATTTAAAACAAAGAAAAGAATAATATCGAATAAACAATAAACGAAAATTTGACAAAGATTATATTATCAATGAGCTACTTTTAAAAGTATAACAAGGATAACAACAAAGAAACAACTTAAGTTATAAATATGATAAAAACAATTACAATTAATGTCACCTGTAATAGAAAAACACGTATTGATAGAAAACAAATGATGTTATAAACACGTTAACTCGTCTAATTTTCACTCTTAACTCTATCGAATATTCAATCTGTGGCAGATCAAGACTAAAATTTCAGAGGCAATGTTCAATTTTTTTAACGTACTTCATACAATGTAAACGAAAAAAAAAATATTAAAAACATGATAACAAATAAAGTTACATACCTAATAGATTTCTCCTCTTTGGTTTTTGAAAGTTTAAAATTGAGCCAAGCCGAGCTTAGCTTGTTTATTTATGGTGCCCGAGCTCGAGCCTGGCATGTGAAGCTCGTAGAGCCTTCTCGAGCCCTAGTATAATATTAGTTTTTATTAATATTTAGTAACCTTGCCCTTTTATTTAAAATTGTCTAGTAAACGAGCCTAGTCGAGCTTATTTAAACTTGTTTACGAGCGGAGCCCGAACCTAAAAATAAGTTTGTTTAGTAAACGAGTCCAAGCTTCACTTATCGAGCTTACGAGCCTTAACGAGTCTATTACTTATATTATTTTTATTTAATATATTAATTAATAGATGATAAACGAGCCGAGCCCAAGCCGAACTCGAGCTCTCATAAGTTAATCGAGCTCGAGTCTGTGCTTAACTCAGCTCGCTTGCACCCCTAGTGACATTGGAGGTGCATGGTGCTGCTTGTTGTGGTCGTTGTGTTCACGCTCAATTATTTTTCCCATTTAGAAATCAATTATAACTAGTATTTGGGCTTTAATCTACCATTTTATTTGGGGTTTTAACTTATAAATTAAGTTGTGATATTTTAATAAAACTTTAAGATGATAAGAGTGTTGGGCTTTTTAAATTTTAAGGAGTAACATAATTTAATTTCAGAGGTAGCGTAATATTAAAAAAAAGTAAAAAAAAAAAGAAGAAAATTGCACTTCGTCAGGAAAGTTGAAAGGTAACGGATGCTACCCCTCACAATACACTACATAAGCCACTATATTTAACTCCCTAACAATTTTACTTCATTAGTTCTATCTATTTATTCAGAGCATTTTCACTCGTTCCTTTTAACTCGAACTAAAGAAACAACAAGATATTTCTTTTTTTCGGCTATCGAAAAAGAAAGAAATTTCTATTAGTTTTAACTATCTATACTTCGGTTATTTTCATTCGTTCCCTTTACATCAAACTAAACATATAAAATCATGATTGCTAATTGAAAATGAGGGATGAAGAAGAGTAAATTACAAGTTTTGTCCTTTATCTTTATAGCAAATTTCAAATGATATCATTTGCCTTTAAAATTGTTGAGTTTTGTACTTAATGTTCTAAGATGTACACATTTTGTCCTTTAGCACCAAATCATTTTATTTTAAACGTTACGATGGGTCATATGTATAAATTTAAATCTTAAATAAATAAAAAATAACAAAAAAATAAAAAATCTTGAAACCTCTCTCTCAACTCTCTTTCTTTCTCTCTCTAAATTTTGATTTCTCCAATAAAGCACCATCACCCATGGTCTGGTCTTCTATCCGATGAAGCACCCTCCCCACCATCTAAACGACTAAACCTCTACCATAAACAAATTCTTGATTATACCATAAACAATAAACAAATAGGTGAAGAGCACTAAGATACTACACACAAGGTTAAAAAAAATTAGAAAAAAAAAATAAAATAAAATCTCAACATGTGCATATATGTACAAATCCACACCATTTAAAACAAATTTATCGGAATATTTTCTCAAGGGAGGCAAACTTAGTGTAAAATGTGGATTTTACACAAAAGCTACACCATTTAAAACAAATTTATCGGAATATTTTCTCAAGGGAGACAAGCTTAGTGTAAAATGTGGATTTTACACAAAAGCTAATGATGGTGTATCTCTTTTTTTAAATATATACACACTTTATAGATTTGACAACTAAGCTGCATTAACGTCTCTATTAACATAGAGATTTTCGGACGTAACCACGTGACACAACCCACCCTGGGCGTGAGAGGGGCGTTAGCCCCTTTGAGCGTGCCTCTGCTCACGATTTGAATATGCAGACATCAGAAACTATCCCTTACCCTTAGGCCTTAAAAAGAAATGCCCCTTACCCTTAGGCCTTAAAAAGTTAAATCAATGTAAAATATTATGTTTTTAACAAACATTAAAGTTATAGCAATAGACCATCATTAAAGTTATAACCGAGAATTTTTATAATTTTTGTGTCCGGGGAAAAATGTACCCCCGCCGGGCGCCCACATCATATTGCCCTTCCTTAGAGCCTTCCCTGACAGACATGGGGCATGAGGGGGTGTTTTATTTTGTCAGCCAATGATGTTTAAACACATCATGCCCATTGTTTTATTTTTCTTAAATTCATTATTTAAAGATTATTTTAATTAATATTGTACACTTAAATCGACAAACAAAAAGTGAAAAAAGTGAGTGAAAGTTCCTGCCTACCTACACCTATAGTGATGCGGCTCACTTTGTAGTGTAAATAGGTGAGTGAGCTAACTACACATAACTTAAGACCAAACTCAATGCAATGCACATGAGGTTTATTTGTAACATGGATGATGAGTTAGAGGAAGGAGGGTGTAGACTGATCCAAGTAGTAATAGCTTTTTGTATTCTCTCATGTGCATTTATATATTGTAATCTTCGTATGTAAATTAATGCAATTGATTTCATCAAGTCTTGATCTTCTTTGAACCTTCATATTCTATCAGAGCTAGGTTCAAGCAATCCATCAATCCAATCGCAAACTGTTATGACCAGCGAAGAAAACTCGTATCTTACCATCAATCAGTCAATCAATGAAGGACTTGTGGTTAGGTTTTGTCAACCCTCAAACTCGCATCCACCTATTACCTTTGGGTGAAGAATCAAATTGAAGTATTACTTCTAGGCTTCTAGCGTTGGATCTATACAAGTTTATTGACGATAGTCATCTCGCCTCTAACCTTCTTGTCGATACAAAAGGCACCAAGGGCGTACCCACCCCAAGCCGAGGATGGGCGGACGCACCCCTTGAAAAAATAATTTTTAGTGTTATTTTTCGCCGGAAATTTCGACCGCACCCCTTGGAAATTTTCACCCGCACCCCTTGAAAATTTTCAACTGCCTCACTTAGAAAAAATATTATCTATACATATAATAAAAGAAACCACTTTGAGGACACTTGTCATCATATTAGGCCATGTGTTATGGATAATTATAATTTTAGTTTAATCTCTTCTAATTAATTATAGATAATCCTCCTATTAAATATTTATTTATTTTAATTATTACTTTTATATTTATCTATTTACTTCAAATTCAAACTTAGTTATCTAATTTGATATTAGAGTAAATTACGATTTTGGCCCTTGTGGTTATATCACTTTTACCCTTTTAGCCCAAAAAGGATTTTTTTAACATCTGGGCCCTCAACGTCTTTTTTTCTAACCCTTTTGGACCCCAACGTCTTTTTTTCTAACACTTTTGGTAGGGGCCAAAAGGGTTAGAAAAAAAGACGTTGTGGGCTCAGATGTTAAAATATTCGTTTTTTTGCTAAAAGGGTAAAAGTGATATCACCACAGGGGCCAAAATCATAATTTACTCTTGATATTAACTATATATTTGAACGTTTTGTTTAGTTTGTTATCAAATAGATTTTACGAAACTTATAATAAAATTAACTAATATTATTTATCATTTCTACAATTACAAGCTTTAAATAAATGCTTAAATTTATTGAGACTTCGTTACATTTACAAGTTTTAAATAAAGGGTTAAATTTATTGAGACTTTGTTAACAAATTTTACTACAATATAATAATCTATTTATATCAATATAAATATATATTTATATTTATACTATACTATATAATAAAACATTAATATGTAACACCTATCATTCATTCTAAGCATTTATTTTATAATTTTTTCCCTCACTTCCAAACTTATCTTATATTAATTAAATAAATAAATGAATAATGAGCTAATATTAAATTTCATCCTACTTTAAATATTGAACTCCATTCTTCTATTTTTCTAATAAAATATTATTCTAAAATTTAAATTGTTAATTTAAGATATTTTTAAATCAAACAAATTATTTATCACGAAAACAAAACTTTGTATTAATATATGAAATATTTTTATTTTCTTTACTAAAAAAATTATTATATCAATTTTATTACATAATTTATAAATCGATTTATCGGAATTGGTACCAACATTTTATCACTCAAATAGATGTTGATTTGTTTCTTGAATAACATATCTTCTTTTCAAGAACCATCTTCACAATCACCATATCCATCGCGTATCGAGTATTATCCATTAGTATATTGAAAGATATGACTTTTTTATTATTGGTATATAAAATTAGATTTATTAAACCCGTGTAATACACGAGGTTTTTTATAGATATACCTTTTTTATTATTTACTATACAAAATTACATTTATTCGACCCGTGTAATAGATGAGGTTTTTAAAATATAACTTTTTTATTATTTGATATATAAAATTAGATTTTAGTACAATACACGAGGTTTTTTTAAGGATATATATTTTTTATTATTTAGTAAAGGAAATTACATTTATTCAACCCGTGTAATACACATATTTTTAAAGATGTAACTTTTTTATTATTTGGTATATAAAATTACATTTATTCAACCCGTGTAATAAATGAGGTTTCTTAAAGATGTACAGTATTATTTTATTATTTGGTAAACAATATTACATTTATTCAACTCGTGTAAAACAAGCGGTTTTAAAGATATAACTTTTTTATTTGGTATATAAAATTATATTTATTCAACCCGTACAATATGGTTCTTATAGATATAACTTTTTATTATTTAATATATATAATTATATTTATTCAACTCGTGCAATAAAAGAGATTTCTAAAGATATATTGTTTTATTATTTAGTATATAAAATTCATTTATTCGACCCGTGTAATACACGGGGTTATAACCTAGTAAAATTATAAAAAAAAATCAAACATTGATTATTATTTTATATATAAGTATATAACACAATTTATATAATTATTTTTTAACCACTTATTAACTTAATTACTTAACCTAATCAAAGCCCAATCTACACTCTGTTTTTATTAACCCAAGCCCAAACCCAACCCAAAGAAATTTGAACTAAATAAAACAACCAAACCCATCCACCCATTCGAATTCCAACTCCAAATCCCGCCAAAACAAAAAAAAAACTCCCTAAGTCTTGACGCCACTGCTCACTGCCAGACAATTTTTTTGCTGGAAAAAACCAAATTTTCGACGAGACCGACCCATATTACGCCCAAATTCCGATATAGAACTAGAATGGTTTCTTTATTGATTTTTTTTTGTTTTAGGAGAAAATGATTAGTTACAAGTAATTAACATTTAATACTGTGGCCTGAATGTTTGAAAATAAAATTGAAAATTATGGACTATGGTTGATCATGAATGTTTATTATTTTTAGTGTTTAGTGTTATTTTATAAACTTATGAGCGATTTATATGTGATGGTAACCATGAGTAAGAGTATAATGAACTTATGGAGTGTTTAATATCTCTAGATGATGTTTTGGATAGATTTCAAAAAATGAAAACATGTAGGCACAATTTTAAATACGTTTGTAATGACGTTTGACCTGTTTTTGAAGATTATATAAATTTTTGGTTAATGTTCTTTTGTCTTACATGACCCAACCCGCCATGAACCGATTTTTTTATATAGCTAGGGGCCTAAAATCTTTAAAAATATTTCGCACCCCCAGCAAAAAATTCCTGGGTCCGCCACTGAAAGGCACCATTGTCCCTCATAAAGACTTTTCTCAATGGTCTCGTTAAAATCGTCTTCTGTTTAGTGCACCGTAACAAAACGACCTGAACAACGTATCCTTTCATGCACAACCACTCGCGGGATATTTGAGCTTCGTTCCTCACATCCACCAATGTAGCTTTCACTATGCAACGTGCAACTAACTCCATGACTTGGCATCATCACCTATGTCACTCGCAGGGGCGGAGCTACCTTATGCCGGGGGCAGCGCCCGCTACGGCTTGGCTCGGAAAAATTTGGAAAAATTAGTGTAAATTTTGGAAAAATTTGAGGTTTTTCGATTTCGTTACGGCTTATTTATAAAACGTTACGGTTTGGCGGATTTTCTAGATCCGCCACTGGTCACTCGAACAATAAAACATTTAAGCTTTTTTCATGTCTTGTATTGTTTGATTCTCGGCAATTGTAACTATTGTCATAAATAAAAAGAGTGAATTGAAATTTACATTCTTTAACTTTTAACCAAATTTTCGACGGTATTCTTTAACTAACGAAATTATGATGGATATACTTTATGTTTTAATTTCTATACATGCGATTCCTTTTTGTCCTAACGTACATACTTTTTAATGTTGCATTCGCCCATGTGTCACTTACATGAGGGTGACCGAGGTATATCCCACCAGTACCCTCGCAACACCTAATCAAGGTGTACGCCTCATCTGGTCTGAATTGAACTCGTGAAACCCGCCTCCACCGGTAGCGAGTTCCCGAGCTAACCGAAGCCTACACCATCTTCCCTCACAAACACACGCAAGTTTTCTTCGGTATCTAGTCAAGGAATTCCCTACCCGATTGACTGAAGATGGTGTACCCAACAGGGTATGATTTCTAAATTAGGTTTACCGACTACACCTCGCCCACCCTATCTATAGATATGTCACATTCAAAAAAAAATTATCTATATGTTAATTTACAGATTTTGGATGTGAGGAACATTTAGTGCTCAAGTTCGTTTCATAAAAGTGGTCCACACGTCTAGATTTTTGTCTTTTTAAGCCATTTCACGCGATCTTCAAAATTCATCACACATCATCAACTCAACTCCTGTCCCACTATTGAATCCAAATCTTCTTTTTGTTTTTGGCTGAGAGTTACAGGATAGAAGGTAGTTAGCCCAAAATTATAGCTTCCAGCCACCAGCTACTTTATGCCGGGGGCAGCGCCCGCTACGGCTTGGCTCGGAAAAATTTGGAAAAATTAGTGTAAATTTTGGAAAAATTTGAGGTTTTTCGATTTCGTTACGGCTTATTTATAAAACGTTACGGTTTGGCGGATTTTCTAGATCCGCCACTGGTCACTCGAACAATAAAACATTTAAGCTTTTTTCATGTCTTGTATTGTTTGATTCTCGGCAATTGTAACTATTGTCATAAATAAAAAGAGTGAATTGAAATTTACATTCTTTAACTTTTAACCAAATTTTCGACGGTATTCTTTAACTAACGAAATTATGATGGATATACTTTATGTTTTAATTTCTATACATGCGATTCCTTTTTGTCCTAACGTACATACTTTTTAATGTTGCATTCGCCCATGTGTCACTTACATGAGGGTGACCGAGGTATATCCCACCAGTACCCTCGCAACACCTAATCAAGGTGTACGCCTCATCTGGTCTGAATTGAACTCGTGAAACCCGCCTCCACCGGTAGCGAGTTCCCGAGCTAACCGAAGCCTACACCATCTTCCCTCACAAACACACGCAAGTTTTCTTCGGTATCTAGTCAAGGAATTCCCTACCCGATTGACTGAAGATGGTGTACCCAACAGGGTATGATTTCTAAATTAGGTTTACCGACTACACCTCGCCCACCCTATCTATAGATATGTCACATTCAAAAAAAAATTATCTATATGTTAATTTACAGATTTTGGATGTGAGGAACATTTAGTGCTCAAGTTCGTTTCATAAAAGTGGTCCACACGTCTAGATTTTTGTCTTTTTAAGCCATTTCACGCGATCTTCAAAATTCATCACACATCATCAACTCAACTCCTGTCCCACTATTGAATCCAAATCTTCTTTTTGTTTTTGGCTGAGAGTTACAGGATAGAAGGTAGTTAGCCCAAAATTATAGCTTCCAGCCACCAGCTACAGCTAACAGCTTCCAGCCACCAGCTACTTTTGTCAAACATACCCGGAATTGACTTCGAATGAGGTTTTTTATATGGTTATAAGGTTATATTTTTTAACAGCAAATTTGGATCACTGATGTACCACTGGAGTATCATCGTGCTATCAGCAGAACCACCAGATCATATCCATCTCCACTAGGAAATAATGTGTTAAATAATAATGTCTATAAACAAATTCATAAGAAAACCTAATAAATATAAGAAAATTTAGGGCTTAGGGTTTAGGGTTTTTAATGTTACATTCACTCATGTGTCACTTACAAGAGGGTGACCGGGGTATATCCAACCAGTACCCTCACAACACCTAATCAGAGGTGTACACAGATCTGGTCCGAATTGAATTCGTGAAACCCGTGTCTACCGGTAGCGAGTTCCCGAGCTAACCGAAGCCTACACCATCTCCCCTCACAAATACACGCGAGTTTTCTTCGGTAACTAGTCAAGTAATTCCCTACCCGATTGACTGAAGATAGTGTACCCAAACCAGGTATGATTTCTAAATTTGGTTTACAGACTACACCTCGCCCACCCTAACTATAGATATGTCACATTCAAAAAAAAATTATCTATATGTTAATTTACAGATTTTGTATGTGAGGAACATTTAGTGTTCAAGTTCGTTTCATAAAAGTGGTCCACATGTCTAGCATTTTTGTCTTTTTAAGCCATTTCACGCGAACTTCAAAATCCATCACACATCATCAACTCAACTCCTGTCCCACTATTGAATCCAAATCTTCTTTTTGTTTTTGGCTGAGAGTTACAGGATACAAAGTAGTTAGCCCAAAATTATAGCTTATTTAGTATTCCTTTACATGGTGCGGATGAAGGGTATGTTTGGCATAGAACTTTCATGAGCTTTTAGGAGCTTTTAGATTTAAGCTTTTAAGAAAAAGCTGCTACTCAATAAAAAGTCTTGTTTGATTGAAGAAGCTTGAAGCTTTTAGGTTAGGAGCTTGAAGCTTTTAGTTGAACTCTCCTACTGATAGCGTTACAAGCTTTTAGAGAAAAAATGACTATTTTAACCTCTAAAAATAATGAACTTTTTAGTTATGGTTTTTTAGTTATGCCTATTTTGGTCATTTTAAACATTTTATTAAAAGCTTCAGCTACTTTGCCAAACATCTAAATATATCTAAAAAGCTACAGCCACCAACTACCAGCTACAGCCACCAGCCACCGGCTACTTTTGCCAAACATACCCGGAATTGACTTCGAATGAGGTTTTTTATATGGTTATAAGGTTATATTTTTTAACAGCAAATTTGGATCACTGATGTACCACTGGAGTATCATCGTGCTATCAACTGAACCACCCGATCATATCCATCTCCACTAGAAAATAATGTGTTAAAGAATAATGTCTATATACAAATTCAGAAGAAAACCTGATAAATATAAGAAAATTTAGGGTTTAGGGTTTATGGTTTAGGGTTTTTAATGTTACATTCACTCATGTGTCACTTACAAGAGGGTGACCGGGGTATATCCAACCAGTACCCTCGCAACACCTAATCAGAGGTGTACACAGAGTGTACACCTCATCTGGTCCGAATTGAACCCGTGAAACCCGCATCTACCGGTAGCGAGTTCCCGAGCTAACCGAAGCCTACACCATCTTCCCTCACAAACACACGCAAGTTTTCTTCGGTAACTAGTCAAGTAATTCCCTACCCGATTGACTGAAGATAGTGTACCCAAACCTGGTATGATTTCTAAATTAGGTTTACCAACTACACCTCGCCCACCCTAACTATATATATGTCACATTCAAAAAAAAAATTATCTATATGTTAATTTATAGATTTTGTATGTGAGGAACATTTAGTGTTCAAGTTCGTTTCATAAAAGTGGTCCACATGTCTAGCATTTTTGTCTTTTTTTAAGCCATTTCACGCGAACTTCAAAATCGTTCACACATCAACTCAACTCCTGTCCCACTATTTAAGGATGATAATGGGTCGGGTTCGGGTCTGGTAATGGTAATCATATACACGTACCCGGTTATAAAATCGCGCCCCATACCCGACCCAATACCCATCGGGTATTTGTCGGGTAATTACCCGTCGGGTATCTGGTTTACCCATTAGTTTGTTAAAAGATATACGTTGGATTTCTAAATACATTTTTTTTTACTATTGTAATTATTATATTATTTTATTTAAACAACTATTATATATTAAAAATCCACATTACATACATATAAGTTTTATCATAAATTAATAATAATTTTATAATATTTATACACTCACATGCATATACTTCACAACATACAAAATATAATACTGTTATCAAATGCATATACTAAAAGAAAATTTATTTTTTTCACATTATGAACATACTAAAATAAATCAGTAATAGACAAGGTTAATGGAAAATAAAAGTATAAATTAAAAAAGATCGGGTATATGATCGGGTACATAGTTCGGGTAAACGGGTATGTGGTTTCGGGTAATCGGGTCGGGTATCACCTAATCCCATACCCGACCCATACCCGCGAAATTTTTTAAAACTAATCCCATACCCTGCCCAATACCCGTCGGGTATCGGGTATACCCGTCCCATTTGTGTCGGGTTTCGGGTATACCCGTCGGGCTCGGGTATTTTTGCCATCCCTACCACTATTGAATCCACCAAATCTTCTTTTTGTTTTTAGCTGAGAGTTACATGATAGAAAGTAGTTAGCCCAAAATTATAGCTTATTTAGTATTCCTTTACATGGTGTGGATGAAGGGTATGTTTGGCATGGAACTTTCATGAGCTTTTAGATTTAAGATTTTAAGAAAAAACTGCTACTCAATAAAAAGTCTTATTTGATTGAAGGAGCTTGAAGCTTTTAGTTGAACTCTCCTACTGGTAGCGTGTAACAACCCGCTTTTTCGAAAGTCAAAGTCAAGATTGAAGTCAAAGGAAGAAAAGATTTCTAATTGCGATCTGTCACTCCTTGCTCAACTACTGTTTGACTTCTTTGACTTGTAATCGAGTTCTATCGTTTATTCGCTTTAGTTGTATTATGTGGAGTATCTATTAATAAGCGTTATTTAATCGCTATTTAATCGCATGCTTATCGCTAATCGCTATCGCAGTCGCAACTCGAATTATGTGTTCTGGATATTGCTTTACGTGTGTGTGCTATTTATGTGTTACTTGTGCATGTTATGTTTATGTTGAGGTGTTTAATCGCAATCGCAATTCTATCGCATCGTAATCTAATCGCAAACGCTAAACGCAAGCTATTTATAAATATTGTATGTTAGATATAGTAGTGTCACACCCCTAAAATACCACTCGCGTAAACATCGCAGGGCGTGTGACGTACCAGGATCTTAGCCACCAATCACATTGGACTCATTGGTATATGTAAATAAAACTTTCATTGATTAACAATAAGTGTTCCAATGTTACATTATATTTTATAGTGTACAGCGGAAGCATAAATCATTCGTTAAGTGTTTATAACCACATGTAAAAGCTGTTAGTCTTGTATAGTGTTTCCATGTATCTCGACCCATGACCACTCCAGCTTCCCAGACAGCGAGTCCCATTGATATGCACCTAAAGGCCTGCAAGGCATGTAACAACAAATCAACAACAAAGTTGAGCGAGTTCACAGTTGGGTGTTCGTTTTAAGTTGTTTCAAAAACATAGTTTTCTTGGGGTTACCCCATAGTTGAAAACGTGTTTTGTTTAATCCCGTTTACTCTGGCAATCCAGCCGTGGGGGCTACCCCATGTTTACACTACTAGACTCGTTACCATATCGACCGCTGACTTTAGTCATGTTTATGTGCCCTTAGCGTCAATGTCTATCATCATTGACGTGCCCAGATCCATTAGTTCACGCCCGTCCTCTGCGGCACGGTGTGAGGCTTGTCAAACCTAAATAACGCTATCTAACTAATGACCCGCTCGCCATTGGCCCGGCGATTAAGTAGATATAAAAAGGAGGGACTTCGTGATAGAGTTTTGGTCTAGTGAAATTTAAACTGTCCAAGAGGACGAGGAATTACATTTCCTTAACCCGTACTGTCCTACCCAAGAAGGACGAGGAATCCATATTCCTTAACCCATTCCTAACCCCTGGGAATCCCATGCCTTGTAGAAAGTGTGAACTCACCTCGGTTTGCTCGGCAGATATACAAAGAGGTAAATCAAGCTGCTAGTGGTCAACCACGTCCTAACATAGTTACCATACAAGTCAGGTCTAGGTTCAAGTAGTGCACGCAGGTTTACACATAAGCTAACAAGTTACAACACATAACGAGCATGGCAAGCACATCGATCATATATCGGTAGCATACAGTTCACATAGACATAACCCAAACTTGAGCGACTTTGAGTGATTGGGCTCGCACAAGTTCATTAGCCCAACAATCTTGTGCGATTTAATAAATGAAGACCAATAGTTCCCGGCCCAAAACATGCAACCCAAATCTATACGGCCCAACTATTAAACAGATAATCAATCTTGTGCGATCCAGTTAATCTTGTGCGTTTGATATGGCCTTGTACGATTACAATAGGTCTTGTGCGACTGAGATTTGGTTTTTAAGGCCCAACAGCATAAAATGTTCAACCGATGTGTGTGGCCCAAGCCTTGTGCGATCGGCACTGTCTTGTGCGATCCACAAGGTCTTGTGCGATCATGCATATGCTGTGTTGTACCCTGTGTTCTAACCAGTTGTGCTCCAGCCTTGTGCGATCAGACCAGATCTTGCATGATCTGATCTTGTGCGATCAAGGGAGTCTTGTGCGATTAGTTGTCTAATCCCCTACTTTCAACCAATCGGTTTTAACCCTTTAACAGTTTCCTTTTTACACAAAAATCAATTAACAACATCAACAGTTTCCATCCCTACTAGTATCGATCAAATCATGGTTTTATCAACTAATTCATAAGAACCCTAATCATGTTCAATGCATAACAACAACCATTACATTAATCACACTAACACGACTCATATTCTTGATTTCTAGCATGCATCCTAACATAACAACACAACAACCATCCGAATATGAACACATCACAGCCGATTAACATGTATTCGGTTCTATATACATACGAGCCGATTAGCATATTACAACACCATGTTTCATCAGATTTACCTTCTAGCTAGTCGTTCGTACCAATTTTCATGAATACATAACATCAATGATTCTATTAGCAAGAACCCTAACTATTGTATGAGATCATAACAATCACTATATTAATTAACATACATTCATAGCGATCATAACATCATGCACCATACAAACAACAATGAAACACTAACCGGATAGATGTTTGGAACGAAGAAGACTTCGAGTGAGGAAAGGGGCTGCCGACTTCGAGTTAGGGGGGAGAGAACTAGGGTTTGGTGTGTGTTCTTGCTTTGTAACTAAATGAGAAACAAAACCCCATAATGGGTATGTGTATGCGCACAAGGGGAGTGGGCCGGACCCTTACATGGGCTGCCCTATGATCTCTCGTGCACGGAGTGTGGGCCGAGAGTGGTGTGTGACAAAAGACAAGGTGCACGGCCCAAGAGGGCTTGTGCGATGGACAAGTGTTGTGCGACTGGACATACATATATACATTTCATTTCATAACACATAACATAGTAAAAGCATAACGTTCCATTGCAAACATTCACATCAGTTAATCATATAACGTAACAACCATTCCATTTTAAAAACCACATAACATGTAACCACATATTGTTAAACCAAGTTATATCGAAGTGCAACGAAAGGTTTGAAATACGAGTTGTCACATTATCCCCAAGTTGAAAGAAATTTCGTCCCGAAATTTAGCACGTACTCACTGAGGAAGCTAGTTAAGTTGTATGGTTTTCCTGGTTTTCCCTGGGGTGTCACATCCTTCCCCCGTTGGTTTGGAATTTCGTCCCGAAATTCCGCAGTAGCTTCAGCCTCAGTAGTGGTTTCGTTGTTCTCGAACAACTGGGGATACTTGTGTTTCATTCGGTCGTCTCGTTCCCAGGTGAACTCTGGGCCATGACGGGAGTTCCAACGAACTCGAACAAGAGGTGTTCTGGTACGCTTGAGAACCTTAACGTCTTGGTCTGTAATTTCTACTGGTTCCTCGACAAATCGCAGCTGGTCGTCGATAGTGAGCTCCTTCAAAGGAGCTATGAGGGTCTCATCTGACAGACACTTCTTCAGATTCGACACGTGAAATACGTTTTGAACTCCACTGAGTTCTGCGGTTAAATTCGGTTTGTAGGCCACTTTGCCTATTTTCTCTATGATCTCGAAAGGTCCAACGTATCGCGGGTTGGGTTTGCCACGTTTGCCAAAACGATTAACGCCTTTCCAAGGTGAAACTTTGAGTAGAACTCGATCCCCAACCTGGAACTCGAGTGGTTTCCTGTGCTTATCAGCGTAGCTTTTCTGACGATCCCGAGCTGCCGCCGTTCGTTGTCGTATCTGAGAAATCTTCTCAGTTGTGTCTACCACAAGTTCTGGGCCAGTGATTTGGCTGTTACCAACTTCTGCCCAACAAAGGTGTAACACCTCAAAATTTCGTGTTTAATAAGATGACGACACGTGTCATGTATGACAAAAACACGTTGTGAAACCGGATTAAATAAAGATGTTTTGGCAGGATTTAAAAGTGACGTCATGTTAATCTTTACCTCTGAATACCTCATTAATAAATCCCAAGACCCAAGTTATTATATATTAAACATCTACTGAGTCTTAAATCCATATATGGGTTGACAAGAATGGAATTGATAATGCGTGATTTGATCCCACGAATAAATTGAACGGTAAACCGATGTTTTCGGGTCTTGAAAATGCATTCAAATGGGACAAGTTCAAATGATAGGGTATTATACAGGATCATACACTTTGTGAGGATCCTAAGTTGATAATTGAGGCCCCAAATTCGTGCAAGTTGTTTACCTTTTCGAATCTTTAACAAACAACAACAAATTTGTCTCAGAAGGGGGCTAGCGCACCACTACATGTGTAGCGTAACGGTGCGCTACCCGGTTAAGTCAAATGGCCCATTGTAGCGGGCTAGCGCACCGCTACAAGTGTAGCGTAACGGTGCGCTAGCTGATGCCCAGCATCAGAAAACGGGCTGCAACCTGTTTCTCGCGATTATGACCGATTTAACTGGTTTTTATCATTATTTAAAGACCCCTAAACTATCCTAGAGCACTAGGACAAGTGTTGGATGGTTGTGGTTAATCCTAGAGTTAGTTGTCAACCAATCATGGTGAGTTTTTCACTATATAAGGCACTACATGTTGCAACCATTCTTCACACTTGCATCTGATCATTGGAGCATTTCTGGAGCTAAGGAACTCTCCCATCTGATCATAATTCGTGCATTGGACCCTTGTAAGTCTGCTAGTTCTTATTTAGTTGAGTTTAGCTTAGTTAATTAGCTAAAAGTCAAACCGTCGTAATTACGGTTTGACTTCGAGATTAGTCACTAATGACTCAGTCATATCTCGAATTAAAAGTAGTTATAGGATGGTATTTATGTGGGTAATAAAACCCCAAAAGGGTTTCCCCTGATCACCATCCTAACCAGATCAAATGTCGGGTCAAACCTTTACTTAAAAAGTCAACATAATGCTTAAAATGTCATTTATGCATAATTAGCTATCTAGATCACATATAACCTGTTTGATCATTGTTATAACTTAGAAATAAGTGTAAGAACATGTCCAAACATGTTCAACCCGACTATTTCCTGTTTAGACCCGGTTCGGAACCGAAAGTCACATAGTTTGACTTTCACGTTGACTTTCAGTTCTGACCCGTTTGGGCATATTTTAGAAATACCTTAGAGCTTCATTTAGACCAGGTTACATGCTAGTATAACCCTCTGTGATTATACACCTCGGTTCATTAGTTATCCGATTAATACGCATGATTCCGTTAATTGCTCATATGTTGACCATTATGCCCTTATTGCCTTAAAACGAGATTTATGAAAATGTAAAAGTGTAGAAACCTTAGTTACTGATATATAAACTTGTATGCAAAGTTTGACATCAGTTTGACTTATAGATTAAGAGTTATGCTCAATATCGCAAAATTAATGCTTTACGTTAATAAAATGGCGTAATTAGCGTATAGCCTAGTTAAGCCGACTTTTTGGTATCAAACTTAATACCCCCTGATGTAATATATTATTTTGGGATTTTTAAAGATTTTTAATTAATTTTAGGCTGAGCATAACTAGTAGTCGTAGGCTTAATCCGGTAATTGTCGGTTTTGCCCTTACGGGCCATAAAATGAGTTTTACTTATCTAAACAACTCCAAACCTTTTGCTACTGATCACATAGGATTAATAAATTATTTTAAGCCTTCTGGAAATATAAAAATATCAGATTTAAGTATCGAACCCGGAAATGGCCTCTAATCGCCATAATTAGCGTTTTTAACGCATAGTATGTCTTAAAATCATATTGGACATACCCGGGTTGATACCTACTGATATATGAGGCAAATTATGATATTTTAACAGTAAGCAAAGGTTGATTAACTCAGACTTCGTTTTTGAGCTTTTCGGCTTATGTGAAATTACCAAAATACCCCTACGGGGCATAGTTTGGTTAAAGATGATAAATTTCACATATATGCTTTAGCCTACTGTTATGACTCATCAAATTGAGTATGTTTGCTGTTTACATCAGACCTGTAACTCAGTTAAACATTTAAACTCTTTTACAACCTTTAAAATGACCAAACTACCCCTACGGGGCATAGTTTGTGTTTAAATTCATTTCGGACATAACGAAAGACATCCTACTGATGTTACAACATATTTGAAGCATAGGAAACCTGTATACGGCTCTTACGGATACCCGTTACGCATATTACGCGTTCGGCTTGGTTTATGTAACAAGTTTACATAAATTAGCCGAAACGGGTCAAACCTTATCGGTTTTATCTCAAAATCCAGAATGTGTTTAGTTTACCCATATTATACAAGTCTCCAAACTTGTCGGGTCTGAATCACATTCTATTCCGGTCTTCGCTTAATCGTGCGTACGAACCGTATCTTCCTGTAAGACTAACCGGTCTAAGCATAGGCTTAATTAAAGACCCGTTAGCATTCTAATTGGTTATTTATACCATCATTCCAGACTAGAGCAATTCAGTAAATGGTACCTACGCTTACTTAAGTGAATACGGCTGAGTTATTAAATTCTTACTATTTAAGACAGGAGCTAGCTCAGGTAAATACTCTTAACTTATTTTCCCTATACGGGCTTGGGATACGGCACTATAAAAGTACCGCTTGGTCGGGTGTGTAGTTATTTAAATCGTATTGTGATTAATGTACTTACAACCCGTTTAATATGTATTATTTGGTGTATGGCCTTTGGGGGTTAATGACCATGTCCCGGATATCCTTGGCATCATTTTACGAAATGGCCACGACCTAAGCACGGGGTGTAGGCATACACCTGACAGCTGCATTATGTAAAAACTGGTAATCCACTCCGAGGTATCATCCTTGTGGGCATTATACCGGAACTGGTAATCCACTTAGGGGATGATAGCCTGTGGGCATTATACCTGTGGCGTGTCTGTTAATCTAGTCCGGCCCTACAAACCGGCCCTAACGGACGACAAATAAGTAAAACTGTATACAAGATTATATACAAATAATTTTCCCAAGTTAAAAAGGTTAATTTCGCCTCTGTGCATTTTAATCAAATATAAAAGATATTTTTGTGCCACGTGCATCCAAATCAATTTTCTTAAACTCTTTTCAAATGAGTCGGTTGAGTGTATTTACCAGTGAAAACTGACGTATTTTCCAAAAAGGTTAAGTGACAGGTACTGAACGTAATTGGCTGGAAGCTCAGGGCGCTAATAAGGAATCTTGCAAGTTCTAGGCGTCTAGAGTCTGTTGAACAAATGATATGTTTTAAGATCCGCCTGTGGATTTTTACTTTCCGATGTAATACTGAATATTACTTTATATTCGAAATGTAATAATATTTATCTTTTGCTTCCGCTGTGCATTTATATATTGTGTTGTTTGACTATTATGTTGCCAACTACGTCACGATACTCCCCACCGGGCCCACCGGTGACACGTGGAAAGTCGGGGTGTGACAAAAGGGTTGATCGGCACTTTCGTCCGCACAATGCCTTAAACATAGTAGTCTGGATTGCTGGTGGGGTAACTGTTGATATACGAAAACTCCACCAAAGGGAAGATGACTTTCCCAGCCGTTACCAAAGTCGATGACGCATGCTCGATGCATGTCTCCAAGGGTTTGGATGGTGCGTTCAGTCTGCCCCTCCGTCTGTGGATGATATGCTGTGCTCATGCCTAGACGTGAGCCAAAGGATTTGTGCATCACTCGCCACAAATCAGATGAAAATCGTGGATCGCGATCAGGGACAATGGAGGTTGGCACCCCGTGCCTAGCACCCACTCTTTCAGGTAGATGTCTGCAAGTGTAGAAAACTTATATGTTTCCTTGATGGCTAGAAGGTGTGCTGGTTACTTGGGACAGTCAACGATCATCCAGTTGATATTGTTTCCATTTCTAGTTGCAAGTAGGCTAGCGACCAAATCCATGGCAGCCTGTTTTCGCTATAGGTGTTTCTAGTTGTAACACTTCAGTTTGACTTTTCCACAAGTCAAACATCATTCCCCATACTTAGCTAGGTGGGCCTTCATGCCCGATTTCCAATACAAGGTTTATTGATCCTAATATCTTTCATCAAAACCCAGATGATTAGAATATCAAGGTCGATGTGCTTTGCTCAGCACGAGTTCCCTATAGTAGTCGTATAGTGAGATCCACATTCGTTCCATAAGGTAATGAGTATCGTCCGGCCGGTCGTTGCTTCTCTATGCCCCGCATGGGTTCAACTTGAAAATCCTCCTCCTTCAAACAGAGCGAGTCTGATCAGGTAAGTTAGAGTCGATAGTGAGCTGTAAAGCTCGTGCACGTTCAAGTTCCATGGTTGCAACCATTGTAAAGTTCCCTCCAGCGATGTCATTAACTGATTTAGTTCTGTCGAAGCCAAAGTACACGGGAGGCCCTTGTGATCGGTCTAAATAACGCATTTGGTACCGTCCAAGCAATGCCTCTATATAAAATCCCAAGGCCACGGTTTTCACCGTCAGTCGTGTGTCGTGCAGTTTCCCCTTTGTAACTACATCACGTAAGTCATCACTCTCTCGTGTTGCGTCGGTGTGTAACTGGGACTCTGATTCGGGCCATCATGGTACACCACTAAATCACCTGCACCCTCGGGTAAAGATGATGCTCGGTGCATTGCAGAGTTGGAACTCGAAAGCTGAAGAGACATCCTCCTGTCTCCTCTTCCATGAACACAGTACCCTACTGTGCTAAAAGAATTTAAGCTGTGTGACCTTCGAGAATATTGTGGGTAAGTTGAGTTAGTATCTAGTGAAACCAAGGAATTGATGTATCCTCGAAAGAACCCTTGGTGTCGATCAGTTTCTATCAAGGTGCATATCAGCGAGATCCACGAGTATTTCCACTCTGATGGTTACCTGATCAAATGCATTACTGCGCACTTAATGGCTTCTCCTATGGAAGCACGAAAATAAAATACATATGCCACCCAGGGTGTTCCTTTCTCCTGGTCATGATTCAGAACGTCATTAATGAATACAGTCGATTCATGTGGTCCCTGAAGCTGCTCTGGTGCTGATCGACTCAATGATCATGGTGTACAAAGTTGAAATGACTGCATTGCGTTCGACATGCTGTTTCTAAGGGCATTCTCCTCTTGGAATTCCATCTGATGACAGTTCGTTCGTTTGCTAGCCAATCCTCGAATGGGAACTTGTTTCCTTGCATTGGTCGACAGGTGGCCAATACATGGTCGAGACAAGCGGCTCCTAACTGTCACCTTATTAGCTTCTCGATAATCAGTACACATACGAAAATCCATGAATCTAACTGGGGCTCTCCAAAGCGGAAGCTAGGTTCAACCAATCTCCTGCTCAATGATCCCTGTAGTTGTTTAACACAGTTCTTGCAACCCTTCTGGTGCAGGACGGTAAGAGTACGAGTGATCAGGGCTGCCTCTGACCTGATACTGATCTGATACTCCTTCGGGCGATGTGAGGGTACACCGGATAGTTCTTCTGGTAGCACATAGGTAGAAATCACGAACAAAGGGTGAATCCTCGATCCTCTTTTCCTCAGCCTCATCGTCAATAATAAGTGCTAACATAGCGGGATAATCCTTCCGTGGACACTTCCAAACTTTCATTGCAGAATTTACGCCAACCTTTACACGATTCCGATACATTGAAACAGATGACAATTCTCCACTAGGGCGAGGGATACGCGAAATTTTCTCCTCACAGGGCATATCTGCGCGATGTATGGATTACCAATCCATTCTTACTACGGCTTCAAACTATCAAGGATAGCAGAAGGAAGATCGATGCCGATCGCTTGTCTCACAAGGTCGAATTTTTTTGCATCCCAACTAACATACGACATGTCAATTGTCTTGTCGTCAGTCGATTTCATAGCAGATTTCAAATTCATGGAGCATCAGGGTCAAGTGGAGCAAAGATGAAGCGATGTTACTAAAGTCCTGGCATCGCCCATGCCAAGTCTAAATGTCCTTCCATGAACATCACTTCTGGTGTTGCTGGTTTCATTACAAGTATTTCAAGTACTGTCGTTGTTCCTTTGGTCGATGTCTTCTTACCTAACCACGGCCAATCCATGTTGTAGTCACTTTTCTTTCCTTACTGTAGGCTAGGGTTACGAATACCTGGTTGTCGCTGCGATTGCTGCTCCCAATGTCGTTTCTTGAAACGAAGCCCTACGATTCTTCGCCGTCAAGGTCCATCCTTCCACATTCTGAGCCACGTCCTAAAGTACTACTCATTGTGTTGGCAGTTACACATTCCGCGTTATAGTCGATTGTCATGGCTTATGTCCTGATTGATTCGTAAGAGTTGACTTCCATGAGTCGCTGACAAGGGTTAAGGATTTGCTTAAGACCAATTCGCTGGTACTCGTTGCCGGTAATCAGGGTCGTCAAAGTACTGTGGTCGGTAGAGTACAACGCTCATCCTCCTGTCCATTGGTGCTGCAAGTGGCTGGGTATTACACGATATGCCTCTAGAGCGTTGCAGAAGTGATCGCACTTCGGAGTCTAAGACGTTATCACGCTAGGTTCTAGCAAACAAAGCTAGGCGAGGAAGGTACAGACCAGTCATTTGACGCGGAGACATCTCTCTCAGGGACGCTCATGCAAGAACCTAACATTCTACACAGTTCGCTAGGCGTTCAGATGGGTGTTCAGGTAATACTCGATAGCATCAAGATTCGAAAGGATCCAGAGATGAACGAAAAGTTCACGTTCGAGTAGGGGACAATCACTACTACGACCCCTATAGGTTTGTTATGTTTCACATTGACCAAGCAATGGAACGGAACCCCCTTTTCCACTTGTTAAGACTTACTGGGACTCGCATGCACCCCACATTATTATTATGTGTGCACCCACAATAATATTGCGATTTGCATGCTCATCTCAGCTCCTCTTAACTTATGTCAAATGGTTACTCAGACTCGAGTAGCAACCAAAGAGCGTCACAAAGCGTAAGTCATGAGGGTTTAGGGAAATACCACCCTATCAGTAACATAACACATGCAAGTAATACACTAATTCATATGGTTGTGCTAAACGTGCAATCACATGCAATATCATATGTGAGTATTCACTAGTTAGGCAGTATAATGAGTATACAAGAGATGAACCTTGCAATCTGGAGCTGAGTGTCATGGTCGTATTCACGTTTTCAGAACTGTTCGGTTATAGTCTGGTTTTACAAAAAAGTTTTCCCTTTTTTTAAAACCAAGTTCACTATAACCAATGGCTCTGATACCAATCTGTCACACCCCTAAAATACAACTCGCGTAAACATCGCAGGGCGTGTGACGTACCAGGATCTTAGCCACCAATCACATTGGACTCGTTGGTATATGTAAACAAAACTTTCATTGATTAACAATAAGTGTTACAATGTTACATTATATTTTATAGTGTACAGCGGAAGCATAAATCATTCGTTAAGTGTTTATAACCACATGTAAAAGCTGTTAGTCTTGTATTGTGTTTCCATGTATCTCGACCCATGACCACTCCAGCTTCCCAGACAGCGAGTCCCAATGATATGCACCTAAAGGCCTGCAAGGCATGTAACAACAAATCAACAACAAAGTTGAGCGAGTTCACAGTTGGGTGTTCGTTTTAAGTTGTTTCAAAAACATAGTTTTCTTTAGCTGGCTTTCTTGTCGTGGGGGTTACCCCATAGTTGAAAACGTGTTTTGTTTAATCCCGTTTACTCGGGCAGTCCAGTCGTGGGGGCTACCCCATGTTTACACTACTAGATTCGTAACCATATCGACCGCTGACTTTAGTCATGTTTATGTGCCCTTAGTGTCACACCCCGATTTCCACATGTCACCGGTGGGCCCGGTGGGGGAGTATCGTGACGTGGTTGGCAACATAATAGTCAAACAACACAATATTTAATATGCACAGCGGAAGCAAATTTAAAAATATAATATAACCAAATTTAATTATTGTAATATCAAGTATCACAACGTTCGGATGTTTATCCACAGAACGGATCGAAATAAAATATGAGACAATAGTTCAACAGACTTCAGGCATCCTAAGCTTGCGAGACTTTTTATTGATGCTAAGGAGACAATCCAGCCAATTTCGTTTAGTACCTGCATTCAGTCTTTTTGGGAAAATACGTCAGTTTACACTGGTAAATACATTCAACTGACTCATTTTGGAAAATGATTGAAAATTGGTTTGGATGCACATGGCATAAACATTTTTATAACTTGGGAGAATTATTTAACATTATAATCTTGTGAACGAATTACATGTTCCTTGTGCGTTCAGTAGCCCGGATCTTGTCCGGGTTAAAGATCAATAGACACACCACAATATTGAGTTATACACTGACAGGTGTACGCCTACACCCCGTGCTCAGGTCGTGGCCATCTCGTAAGATGATGCCAAGGATATCCGGGACATGGTCATTAACCCCCCAAAGGCTTTAAGTAACAAGACTGTTTAAACGAGCCGATCAAATTATTCAACTACCCACTTAACGGTGGAGATTTGATGCCCGATCAAGCAGTATGCTATATACCGTAACCCAAGCCCGTATAGGGAAAATAAGTTAAAAGTATTTACCTGAGTAAGTATTAATCACAATAAGCAAAATGCACGTAGCTTTTACTGGTCCTCCTAATCTGGAACGAAGGTTTTATAATAACCTATTAGAATCCTAACGGGTCTTTAATTAAGCTTAAGCTTAGACCGACTAGTTTCAAAGATACGGTTCGTACGCACGATTAAGCGAAGACCGGATAGAATGTGATTTAGACCCGAAAAGTTTGAAGACTTGTTTAATATGGGTTTATTATTCACATTCTGGATTTTGAGATAAAACCATTAAGGTTTGACCCGTTTCGGCTAATTTATGTAAACTTGTTACATAAACCGAACCGTACGCGTAATAAGCGTGACGGGTATTCATGAGAGCTATATACAGGTTTCCTAAGTTAATTATGTCTCAAATATGTTGTGACATCAGTAAGGTGTCTTTCATTATGCCCGAAACGTGTTTAAATACAAACTAGGCCCCGTAGGGGTAGTTTGGCCATTTTAAAGGTTGTAAAAAGGTTTAAGTATTTAACTGAGTTACAGGTCTGATGTAATCAGTAAATATACTCAAATTAATGAGTTATAACAGTAAGATAAAGCATATATGTGAAATTTATCATTTTTAACCAAACTATGCCCCGTAGGGGTATTTTGGTAATTTCACATAAGCCGAAAAGCTCAAAACTGAAGTCTGAGTTTATCAACCTTTTCTTACTGTTAAAATATTATCATTTGCCTCTTATATCAGTAGGTATCAACCCGGTTATGTTCAATATGATTTTAATACATACTATGCGTTAAAAACGCTAAATAAGGCGATTAAAGGCCATTTCCGGGTTCGATACTTAAATCTGATATTTTTATATTTCCAGAAGGCTCTAAATAATTTATTTATCATATGTGATCAGTAGCAAAAGGTTTGGAGTCGTTTAGATATGTAAAACTCATTTTATGGCCCGTAAGGGCAAAACCGACAATTATCGGATTAAGCTTATGACTATGAGTTATGCTTAGCCTAAAATTAATTAAAAATCTTTAAAAATCCCAAAATAATATATTACATCAGTGGGTAAAAGATTTGATATCAAAAAGTATGTTTAAGTAGGCTATATGCTAATTACGCCATTTATTTAACACAAAGCTTCAATTTGCGATAATGAGCATAACTCTTATTCTACAAGTCAAACTGATGTCAAACTTTGCATACATGTTTATCTATCAGTAATTTAAGTTTCTACTCTTTTACATTTCCAAAAATCACGGTTTAAGGTAATAAGGGCATAATGGTCAACATATGAGCAATTAACGGAAATATGCATATTAATTGGATAACTAGTGAACCAAGGTGTATAATCACACAGGGTTGTTCTAACATGTAACCTAGTCCAATTAAAGCTCTGAGGCATTTCTAAAACATGCCTTAACGGGTCAGAACTGAAAGTCAAAGTGAAAGTCAAACTATGTGACTTTCGGTTCCGAACCGGGTCTAAATAGGAAATTGTCGGGTTGAACATGTTTAGACATGTTCTTACACTTATTACTAAGTTATAACAATGATCAAACATGTTGTTTATGGTCTGTAATGTTAATTATGCATAAATGACATTTTAAGCTTCCTGTTGACTTTTTCTAAACTAGTTTGACACGACTTTTGACCTGGTTAGAGTGGTGATCAGGGGAAACCCTTTTGAGGTTTTATTACCCACATAAATACCAACATATAACTACTTTTAATTCGAGATATGACTGAGCCATTATTGACTAATCTCGAAGTCAAACCGTAATTACGACGTTTTGACTTTTAGCCTAAATACTAAGCTAAACTCAATTAGAGAAGGACTAGCAGACTTACAAGGGTCCTATGCACGAGATATGATCAGTTGAGAGCAGACTTGAGCTCCAGAGTTGATCAGATGGCAAGAGAATGGTGTGAGGAATGTTTGTGACTTGAAGGCCCTTTTATAGTGGTTTCAATCACCACAAAACAATGACAAACAAGTCTACCAGGTAACCACAACCTTCCAACATGTGTTCCTAGTGTCTAGGACTGTTTAGGGGTCGCCCACATTGCATTAATGTCGAAAAAGGGTCGGTTCTCCGCGTTTACAGGCTGCTGTGCCCGTTTTCTGCTTCTGGCGGCCTGACGCGGCCCGCCTCCCATTTTGCCGATCTTCACGCGGGCCGCCTGGGCCTGCGAATCAGATTTTTGATTTTCTATTTATTGCAAAGTTGACCCTTGGTTTATTTGAAAGGGCAATCAAGCTTTTTAATTGCATTTTGACCCCCTTATCTTTACCCACAAGGGCTTTAGGACTTATACCCACTTTGCCAAGTCCCCGAACACTTCCGGTTAACCCGAAAAGCCTTAACTTTCAATGTTTGCACTTTAACCCCTCGCATACGAATTTGGTCATAACTTTCTCATACGATAATGAAACTTTATGAAATTTTAATCGTGCATTCTAGTGAGCATAATTAACATTTACAAAACTTCGGGTTTGTCAAAAGGTCACTCAGAGGTATATCTTTAAACATGTTGACACATTTAACCCCTGTAGTTTGTAATCTCTCACTTTTTGCTTCGTATGATCCATGATTTATTCGTTTGATGTTATAAACATCATGTAGGGTTATTATGAAGTATATTTATTCACTGTTGACATTTAGAACCCGTATAATCACATACTTTCCATGTTTGTCAACTTTAGTCCTTTTATAATACTCTTTCACACGTTCAAACTTTATGACACGTGTCAACACAATATAGGACGTGAATTTTCGAGGTGTTACACTTAGCGTCAATGTCTATCATCATTGACGTGCCCAGATCCATTAGTTCACGCCCGTCCTCTGCGGCACGGTGTGAGGCTTGTCAAACCTAAATAACGCTATCTAACTAATGACCCGCTCGCCATTGGCCCGGCGATTTAGTAGATATAAAAAGGAGGGACTTCGTGATAGAGTTTTGGTCTAGTGAAATTTAAACTGTCCAAGAGGACGAGGAATTACATTTCCTTAACCCGTACTGTCCTACCCAAGAAGGAAGAGGAATCCATATTCCTTAACCCATTCCCAACCCCTGGGAATCCCATGCCTTGTAGAAAGTGTGAACTCACCTCGGTTTGCTCGGCAGATATACAAAGTGGTAAATCAAGCTGCTAGTGGTCAACCACGTCCTAACATGGTTACCATACAAGTCAGGTCTAGGTTCAAGTAGTGCACGCAGGTTTACACATAAGCTAACAAGTTACAACACATAACGAGCATGGCAAGCACATCGATCATATATCGGTAGCATACAGTTCACATAGACATAACCCAAACTTGAGCGACTTTGAGTGATTGGGCTCGCACAAGTTCATTAGCCCAACAGTCTTGTGCGATTTAATAAATGAAGTCCAATAGTTCCCGGCCCAAAACATGCAACCCAAATCTATACGGCCCAACTATTAAACAGATAATCAGTCTTGTGCGATCCAGTTAATCTTGTGCGTTTGATATGGCCTTGTACGATTACAATAGGTCTTGTGCGACTGAGATTTGGGTTTTAAGGCCCAACAGCATAAAATGTTCAACCGATGTGTGTGGCCCAAGCCTTGTGCGATCGGCACTGTCTTGTGCGATCCACAAGGTCTTGTGCGATCATGCATATGCTGTGTTGTACCCTGTGTTCTAACCAGTTGTGCTCCAGCCTATCTTGTGCGACTGCCTTGTGCGATCAGACCAGATCTTGCATGATCTGATCTTGTGCGATCAAGGGAGTCTTATGCGATTAGTTGTCTAATCCCCTACTTTCAACCAATCGGTTTTAACCCTTTAACAGTTTCCTTTTTACACAAAAATCAATTAACAACATCAACAGTTTCCATCCCTACTAGTATCGATCAAATCATGGTTTTATCAACTAATTCATAAGAACCCTAATCATGTTCAATGCATAACAACAACCATTACATTAATCACACTAACACGACTCATATTCTTGATTTCTAGCATGCATCCTAACATAACAACACAACAACCATCCGAATATGAACACATCACAGCCGATTAACATGTATTCGGTTCTATATACATACGAGCCGATTAGCATATTACAACACCATGTTTCATCAGATTTACCTTCTAGCTAGTCGTTCGTACCAATTTTCATGAATACATAACATCAATGATTCTATTAGCAAGAACCCTAACTATTGTATGAGATCATAACAATCACTATATTAATTAACATACATTCATAGCGATCATAACATCATGCACCATACAAACAACAATGAAACACTAACCGGATAGATGTTTGGAACGAAAAAGACTTCGAGTGAGGAAAGGGGCTGCCGACTTCGAGTTAGGGGGGAAGAGAACTAGGGTTTGGTGTGTGTTCTTGCTTTGTAACTAAATGAGAAACAAAACCCCATAATGGGTATGTGTATGCGCACAAGGGGAGTGGGCCGAACCCTTACATGGGCTGCCCTATGATCTCTCGTGCACGGAGTGTGGGCCGAGAGTGGTGTGTGATAAAAGACAAGGTGCACGGCCCAAGAGGGCTTGTGCGATGGACAAGTGTTGTGCGACTGGACATACATATATACATTTCATTTCATAACACATAACATAGTAAAAGCATAACGTTCCATTGCAAACATTCACATCAGTTAATCATATAACGTAACAACCATTCCATTTTAAAAACCACATAACATGTAACCACATATTGTTAAACCAAGTTATATCGAAGTGCAACGAAAGGTTTGAAATACGAGTTGTCACAAGTAGTTAGGTCATTTGTGTAACTAATGGGTAATACTACCGCATCGCTCACTCGAACCGCATCGCAACACTCCGCACCCGAATCGAAACGACAAAACTCATCGCGTTGGACACCTGGATCAAGTGGCCAACAAATCGAGTGGCCATCCGATCGGATTGCTGTCGGATCGAGTTGCCATCCGATCGGACTGCCATCCGATCGGTGACCAATCCGACACCTCAGCCCTTTCCATTTTGGGGAACCCTATAAATACCCTCATGTCACCTCATTTATGACGTGACAGCTCCTCTACTCGACCAGCTCGCTCAAGCTCACTTTTCTCTCGATTTATCGCGATTCTTGTAAGTTTCCAACGTAAATCTTGTACTTCTATGATCTACACACACTCCTTCATCATTTTCACCTTTGAATCTTAACTTTTAACCGTGAAATCACCGGATTTGAGGTGTTCTAGGGTGATGTCATCATGGAGTTCTTATGAACTTCAAAGGTTGGCTTCATTCCACCAAGGACAACTTAGATCTGAAGGATTTCCATAAGATTAAACGATGTTTTCACATAGATCTACACATATTCATGGTTGAAAGGATTGAAAGAAGGTTTTCCAACTTTCTTTCAACTCTTTTACACTCAATGCACTCAAAACCAATAGAATCGAAGCTCGTTCTGATCTTCTACTCTTTCTTAGTGATGGGTTAGTCCAAGATCTGAATTCTATCCAAGAGACAACTGATGTCGGGTTAAACATGAACAACCGTCTCGAACCATGAACTGGTCGGACTAGGGTGGTTCCTGTTCGATCAGATCACTTAGGTCATGATGGGGTTCCTGTTGTTCAGCACGTTATCACACCGTCTCGATCAAAACTGCAAAACTTTCAAAACAATCAAGTGTCAAAGACGATCAGGTCGTTGGGATGGATTGCCGTCCGGTCGGATTGCCATCCGATCGGATTGCCGTCCGATCGGACAGCCACCCGATCGGCTTGCACTTGGTTCCCCACTTAAACTTTTATTTCCAACTTTTCAAGGATCTGAACATCGAACGGACTGCCGTCCGATCGGATAGCCATCCGATTGAACGACCATCCGACCATGTGATGTTTAGAACTTCAACACTTAACAATTTTCAACATGTTCAATGCATAATCTGTTCTAACGGATTGCCACCCGATCGGTAGACCATCCGATCGAGTGACAACCCTGCTGTGAACTTGTTCTCACTAAGGGGCTGTTTGGTAGCCTCTTAATGACCATTCAGATGCTACCTCTTAATGGTTTAAAATCTCTGAATGAATAAGAGGTAACCTCAAGTCTGAATGGTTAAGAGGTAACCTCTGAATGGTAAATCATTACATGTCACATTCTTCAACCTTCTCATTGGTAAAATTCTTAATGGTTCCATTAAGAGGTAGCCTCTTAATGACCATTCAGAGGCTACCAAACGGCCCCTAAGTGTCCCGCCAACCGGATCACGATCTGATCGAGTGACCGTTCTATCGATCGACCTGAAGGGTAGATATACTTCTCTGTTTTCAAAATGCTACAACGAAAACTTCAAAGCCATCATACACAAACACATCCTTACCAAACAAGATGTCAATCCAATCGAAAGGCCATCCGATCGGATTGCCATCCGATCGGATTACCACCCGACACTTGGTACCTTGCACCGTTTAACGCACTGGTCTAACCAGTTCGATTTTTAACCGGTTTAAACCGGTTTCGGTTTTTAAACCAATTTCAAAGATCAAAATCCCCAACCGTTTACTAATCAGCGGTTCGGTTCGGTCTTAAAACCGGTTAAAAAAGCCAGTTTCGATTCTAAAACCGGTTTTTTTTACACCTAGTACTCTAGTAGCCTATTTTCCCCCTAAATTATTGGTTTTCTTTTTTCCTAAATTAGTATAGAGGGAACCCTTTAAACCGGCCCTCTTTCGATTGCAAAAAATCGGCAGTGAAGAGTGAAACAAGAAACAGCGAAGAAATCTACTAGATGCCGATGGACTTCACTCCTCTTCTAACCTCCTTCATTCCATCATGGATTTCTGTACGTGAGTAATGTTAATGATACTCATTTTGGGTTTTTGGTCATCAATTGATCAAAAGATTCAATTTTTATTGTTTCCCTATTGTCTTTTTGATCTGGGTATTGCATTAAAATAGATTTGAATGTGTGTGTGTGTGTGTGTGATGATTTGTTAAAGATTAATAATGGGTTTTGTTTTTTAGGTCTATTTGTTACTGGGATTCTTCAGTTATTTGGGGATTTCTGGATCTGTTTTGCCTGGGAATGTTGTTGCTGGAGCGAGTTTAGCTGATGGAACT
The DNA here is from genome assembly GCA_030545235.1 of Helianthus tuberosus. Taxonomy (NCBI): domain Eukaryota; kingdom Viridiplantae; phylum Streptophyta; class Magnoliopsida; order Asterales; family Asteraceae; genus Helianthus; species Helianthus tuberosus. The sequence goes on along the minus strand of CM060357.1, from coordinate 34,672,532 downwards.
AGACTTCATTATCGTTGTAATGGTAAGTTTTTAGCAACAATTGTAGCTTTTAGAAGTAGAGTTTGGTTTTGGATCTATGTTATGTGCAGTTAAGCCGTTGAGAAATATATGTGTTCACAAACTGTTCATGAACACTTACTGAATGAGAGTTTATGTTTGTGTTCTCGTTTGCTAAGGAAATGAAGTTGTTTGTATTCGTTTGTGTTTGTTTGTTATTTTTTGGCAATGAACGAAAATGAACGTTGATGAACACAAAGGAGCACAAACTAATGTTTATGAACACAAATGGAAACAAACGAACACAAACAAACGTTCATGAACATAATATATAATGCACTGACACTTATTAAATATTATTTGTCGGAATTTTGAAGTATTTAAATAAAATATAAAAACTAAAAACACTAATGAACTAACGAACACAAACGAACACGTTACCAAACGTTCACTAACTTAAATGAACGAACGTGGTCTTTGTTCATGTTCGATCATTTAAATAAACGAATGAATTTTTTTGTTCGTGTTCGTTTGTTTAATTAATGAACGAACACAAACGAACTTCCGGCCGAACGGTTCATGAACTGTTCGCCAAACGTTTGGTTCGTTTTCAGCGGCTGCACTTTTGGTAGCATAAGGCGCTTTTTTTCAAAAGGCTCACATGAGGCTTGATATCTTGCAAAAAATCGACCCTTAGGCGTGCGCCTCATGTTTTTTTCTATATTTTTGTGCAGTTAGTTGTTGTACAACATGCTTTTCAGGTTGTACATGTATGTAATTTCCATAGTAAAACATATATAAAGCGTACTTGTATCTAAATATTTTGGTTAATGATGCTAGAAACCTATAGGAAGTATATAAAAAATATTATAAATTTTTGTGCCTCGGGTGTGAAATGCGGTGTGCTTTTGCCCTTGGCGCTTCACACCTCGATTTTAGACCTTTTCGCTTTTGTGCGCTTCTCGATTTTTAAAACCAAGGACACTCCTAACTTTTACTTATGTTTTCAAGGGCAATCAAAAGAGCATAAGCGTCATAAATTTACAATCGATTTACAGGTGATTTCTACTCAATTTTGTTCACACATACACTATGTTTTCTCATGCTTTTAGTAAACCATCCTTGTGAGCTAGATTGAGTGGGAAAAAAACTATGATTATTATGCGACGGATAACGGATTACCCTTGGCAACGAAAGTGAAAGTTAGGAGTGTCGTTGGTCAAACTGTCAGTATCGAATATTATCGGCCAATGGGTCATAGTTTGGATTATTAAAATACAATTTGCCTTGTTTTAGCGAGAGCGATTCTGTTTGTGAACATTGAAACTGTCAACTGTTTTGTGGAAGGAAGAGTATCATTGGTATAACGGTTTTATTTAAACTATTGGATTATACTTTGATTTTTGAAGTTGAATGATGTAATCAAAAATCAAAGTTCTATCACAAAAGCTCATATGGGTATTGCCTGATTGAGTGCATTTATGCTTAAAAGTACCCAATGTAGTTAGTTCTTATGTTTTTGGCAAAGATATGATATGGCATTGATTTTATTTATTTATTTTATTTTTTTCAGGACTGATATCACTTCTTTTGCTGGTTGGACTTGTTTTGGTTGGAGCTTGGATGGATCTTGTGTCACTTACCGTATGTTCGACTGAAACTGGATAACAAATGTTTGTATAGACATTAAGCTAACCGAATGTGCTGCATGCTTTGTTTTTTTAAAGAATTTCTGTCCCCCCTTTTTTTTCTTTGAAATGTTTACATACATTCCAAATATGCATGACTTGGATGTATTATGTAGCAGTTAATTTTCTCATTTTAGTTGTATTGGAATGATATTATGAATTCACAATTATGTTTAACGTTGCAGGCAATTTCAGACCGAGGGCTTGAGCTTTTATCTACGACTTTTATCTTCAGTGTTATTGTAAGTTCCAACAAGTAATATGCTTCAATATCTTTAGTTCTCCAGACTGCAGTGAGCGTCGTTTTTGACTATTTGTCATGATTAAATAAATGGCAGGTTACGTTGTTACTTTATGTGGCTGGCTGTAAATCTAAAGACCGGAGTGCATCTTTGAAGCCTCACGTCACTGGAAACATAATTGATGACTTGTATTTTCTCTTCTTATTTTTATTTATTTATTTATTTATTTATTTATTTATTTATTTATTTATTTATTTATTTATGAGATGAGATGAGATGAGATGAGATATATAGTTCACTAATTTTTGAAAAAAAAACAGGTGGTTTGGGATACAGCTAAATCCTAACTTCTTGGGCGTTGACCTCAAGTATGTAAATCTCTTACCTTTGACTTTATTTTCCAGCTCGGTTTTCTTTGTAAACATACTATACAACTTTTTATGAAGTTTCAACTCGGACTTTTGTCAAGCCTTTCTTAAATACATGAACCATGGTTCTACTAATTTATACGATTCAGTGTTTACGATATTGCTGAAGTATATCGTATTGTGGTCTTACGGTTTAGTATTTATGACTTCTAACACTTTTCTTGTGTAGATTTTTCTTCGTGAGAGCTGGAATGATGGGATGGCTTCTTATCAATCTTTCCGTGCTTGCAAAATCTATCCAAGATGCTAACTTGAGCCGATCAATGATCCTCTACCAGCTGTTTTGTGTGGTAATTAGTTGTCATTATCATTGTTATGATTTGGGTTGTGCTTTATCTCTAACGTGTCAAATGGATATAATCTGATGCGAAAATGAGACTCGTTAAATGGGTAGAAAGTTGCTAAAAATTGCATAAATACTCTTCATTTACTCATTCAAGAAGTTAGTTTATTGCTGTAATAATGTCGTTTTTGTAACTATTTTAACATATTCTTTATTTATAAGAAGCGGACAAAACGTATTTCAGGTCTACTCAACCAATACTAAAAAATTACTTAAATTTGCCACAATCTCATCTTGACCTTTTTGATCACTTTTGCTATTTACCATGTCAGATCTACATTATGGATTACTTCTTCTACGAGGAATACATGACATCTACGTAAGTTGACTTTTTCTGTTGAAACTACTTCATCAAGTTAGTTATTTTTGTCACATGATGCATGATTATTATTTGTTTTACTCCTTTTGTTCGAAAATAAGTGTCCACAAAGAAAAAAACATGAAGTTCAGACAGTCTTTGTAATTATTTCTTTTGTCACGAAGTTGACAATCTATCAAGAGAATTTCCAAATGCAAAAGTTGGATTTTTGGAGTGGAAGTTGAAAATATCTCTCTATACTTATATACTTCACCTATATATATATATATAGAGGCCGGTTAACGTACAAAATCCCTTAACGCACATTGCGTACGCGATTCAGAATCAACATGCGAAATTGGGTTTATAATGTGCGACTTCCATTTTTTTTTCACATGCGATTTTCCTTTTATTTACCACATGCGATTTTCACTTTTTATAACACAACGTGCGATTTGCCATCGCGTACGCAATGTACTTTAAGGCATATTGTACGATATACTTTTTCTATATATATATATATATATAGAAGAAATATATCGTACATTACGGCTTAACGTACTTCACGTACGACAACGTGCGTGATTTGTTCTATACCATGCGTGATTAATGTTTTCAATATGCGTGATTATTGTGTTTCAACATGCGTGATTTTGGATTTTTGAGTTATAACGTGCGTGATTTTAAAATGAACGTGCGTAATTACCTGTCGTACGTGATGTACGTTAAGGCGTAATGTACGTTAACCTTCCTCTATATATATATAATGGAGTGTTTAAATTACTGAATAGTGAACACATCTTAAAATGCATGTTTTAAAATATTTATTGAATTGATCTTGTATTTCTTAATTCTTGGTGCATATGTCATAGACTCATAATTATTTTGATCTTGTTTAAATTACTCAACACATCTTTAGAGTGTTTAAATTATATATTTGCATGATTTCCTTACTATATTTATTATTCTCCTAATTCTTAAATTACATATATATTTTTAGATGGGATATAATTGCAGAGAGATTAGGGTTCATGCTAGTATTTGGAGATTTGGTGTGGATTCCCTTCACATTTAGCATTCAGGTAGCTAAATTATTTACATATCATTGCAATACTTTAAAGAGTTTGGTTTGACCCTGAAAGTCAAAGTGTATCTAATATACATCTTTTTTTATTTATACTTTGTAATTAGGGCTGGTGGCTTTTGAGTAACAATGTGGACTTACCAACAGCTGCAATCGTTGCCAATTGCTTTGTATTTCTGATAGGGTAGTTAATATGTTTTACGATATGAAATTTAATTTTGACTCAATTCTCCCTATTCATATGCTTAACGTTTCAACTTGATTTCTACTTATTGTAGGTATCTTGTTTTTAGAGGTGCTAACAAGCAAAAACATGATTTTAAGAAAAATCCCAAAGCCCTAATTTGGGGTCAACCACCAAAAGTTATCGCAGGAAAACTACTTGTTTCTGGCTATTGGTAATGTTATATTTTTCTTTTAGTTTTTAATATGCATAACAATAATGTTTTTTTTCCTTTATGTATGAAGGGGTATAGCAAGGCACTGTAATTACCTTGGAGATTTGTTACTGGCACTATCCTTCAGCTTACCATGCGGAATAAGGTAATTTTTTTTCTAAATTTCACGCAACTATTAAGGTTTTTTTTTTTTTTTTTTTTTTAAATTGCTATGATTTCCTAAACTTTTGAAGAACTAGTGGGGATTCCCCGCGCTACGCCGTGGGAATTCTGTCATTATCGGTTTGGTTCACTACGGCACCGACACTTGTTATTGCAACCAGAAAGAGAAAACCTAAAATATAAAGTCGTGATATGCCTAAAATGACATCGATACATTTATCAAAAACCATAAAAACAAATACCGGTACCGATATTGTTTGGCTGTAATCCGTTTCGTTCGTTGTGTTATTGGCACAACTCCGTTTTCAAAAAAAATTATACTGGATTGTCGAGGAAAAAAATTAAACACAGTTGTATTCAATATTTTTTTAAGTTAACGAACGCAAGCCATTACTAAAATCAAATGAAAATAAATAAATGGATTAAAAGCGTATATTATTAATTATATAGGGAGTGAAATAAAAAAAAATAAAAAAACTTCAAAATAAAGCAAGCAAAGTGAACCACTGTTCACAAATGTTGCAACTTGTATTAGATATAATATAATTAGAGTGAATTGCCTGGATGGTCCCTATGGTTTTCCAGTTTTTCACCTTTACTCCCAACTTTCTGAAATTACATGTTTGTTCCCTGTGGTTTGATCGATTGTTACTCGGGTAGTCCCTGACTGGATGGGTGTTAGTCTTTTCAGTTAAGTTTATATAAATTGACAAAAATACCCTTACTATTATAAAATAATAATTAATAATATATATTAAAGAATAAAATAATATAACCTGAATTATATGGGACCCATCATATAAAAAATAACAATTAAATCTAGACCGTCATCTTCATTCAAAAACCGTACCTGTGAATCGAAGGAGGAGGAAGGGTGTCGCGAAAGGAGGACTCCAACGGTGGAAGGAGGCTGCGACGGAGGAAGGGTGGCGCCGAAGGAGGATCTGTGATTCGAGGGGAGGCCTCCAACGGTGCGACTGTGGAAGGGTGTCACCAGTTGCAAGTTTTGGAAACTGTTGGAGTCGCTGGAAATCCGTTAATCAATGTAGATGAAAGTCTTGTTTCATGTCAGCCGATTTGTAAAACCATCTTTAATGTCATTCTTTGATATGAAAAAGATTCAAAAAATGAAAATCTTGAATTGAAAAACTTACCCTTTTTTGGAGTTTGTCTACAATAGCAGTGGCACCAAGAAGCATCAAGTCTTTTTCAGTTTCTTCGGTTCCTTCATCAATCAATTCATTTACAAATCAGTTACTGGTGGTTGGTCAAGCCTTAAAACACTGATTACACAATTAGACAAACCACTAAATCATACCCAAAGTAAATTGGACGAAGGAGGTGGGTGGTGCTTTTCTTCGGAGAAGAACAAAGGACGACGGGATGAGGTCTTGGGGAAGGGAAAGTGTAATTAAATATACTTTTTGTATTTTTTAATTATTATTTTTAAATATAAGGGTAGTTTTGTCATTTTACACAGATTTAACCGGATAAACTAACACCCATCCAGTCAGGGGACTACCCGAGTAACAATCGATCAAACCACAGAGAATAAACATGTAATTTTAAAAAGTTAGGGACTAAAGGTGAAAAAATGACAAACCACAGGGACTATCCGGGCAATTTACTCATATAATTATGATATTTCACTAATTCATATAACATCATAAAGTAAATAAAAATGTGTTTTTATGCTCATTTTCTGAAAGGATGCTAAGTTTTGAAAAGTTTCAAACGCACTATGTTTTGACTATGAAAGTCAACAAGCAACTAATCTTTTTAATATGAACGATATGATTGCAGCTCTCCGGTTCCATATTTTTATCCAACATATCTTCTGATTCTGCTGATATGGCGCGAGAGAAGAGACGAAGCTCGATGTGCAGAGAAATATAAAGACGTTTGGGTGAAATACCGGCAGGCCGTCCCATGGAGGATTCTGCCATACGTTTACTAATCGTATGTTGTTTGTTATTTAGTTTTGGGATATTAGAATTAAGGTGTGCAGCCATTTTCATTTGATTAAAACTAGCAGTGTTCTTGCAGCCTGCAGGAGGAAAAACTGTGGGCTAACTGTTACGCAACAATATTGTTTAAGAGTTATAAATGATTGTTAGATGGCTTGTATTAGGTCTGAACAAGGTTTAAAAGAACGGAAACGAGTTTCGAGGCGTTTTTCCTTCGCCTCACGAGGCATAAGCCTAGAGGCGAACCGAGGCGTAAGACTAAGGCTGATTTAAAAAATAAATATAAAAATTATATATCTCATAAAAGTAATAATGCTAACTAAAAATCCATCATCAAAATCATCAAAAACACATAAAAAGACATAAATTGCTTGAAATTGACACAAAAAGTCAAAAACATCAAAAACAAATATCAAAAGCCCCCCTTGAGGCGCATCCTTTTTAGCGCCTCAGAGGCGCACATACAATATAAACCCCTTGAGACGCGCCTCAGAACCGTTTTTTGAGTGTTTCCCCCCTGAGGCGCACGCCTCAACTGTTTTTTTTAAACCATGGGTGTGAAATTAAGTTAATATTCACTATGTTGTCAAAGGCTAGTGCCTTGTAGGCAAGGCCTAGGCATCTCAAACACACGCAAGATGATGTTCTTCATAAGGCGAATGTGAGGTGAGCACCTTGGTCCAATCTGGCGACAAAACGGGCCTCAACTTGCCAGAAGACACAAAAACCGGCTTGAACTGGACTAAAGCGGGTTGAACCGGCCTTTTGGCTTGTGTAGACTGGAGAAGAGAAATTGAAGAAGATGAATCCTCTACATTGACTTTTCTGTTGAATGCCTTTTAATTTTACTTTGAAAGCTGCAGCTAGTCCTTTATCTAAGTTATAGGTTAATAACTATTTAGAGAATAAATAATTTAAAGAGTAAATTACAAAAATCGTCCTTTATGTATGTCACTTATTGCAAACTGTGTCCTTTGTCTTCAATAATTACAGAAAACGTACTCGATGTTTGCAAATCCTTGCAAGTTATGTCCTTTAGCCCTAACTCAGTTAACTTTTGTTGTTAAATCTGACCAAATAAACCCCACATGAGGGTATTTTGTGGTTAAATTTGACCAAATGGACCCCACATGAGAGTAAAATGACCAAAATACCCTCATGTGAGGTTCATTTGGTCAGATTTAACCACAACAAATTAAACGAGTTAGGGCTAAAGGACATAACTTGCAAGAGTTTGTAAACATCAAGTACGTTTTCTGTAATTATTGAAGACAAAGAACACGGTTTGCAATAAGTGACATACATAAAGGACGATTTTTGTAATTTACTCTAATTTAAATTTATACCGGCTCCTTTTACGTCATTGTTGGTTTTTTTCTTGCGGAATATTATAGAGAAAATAGTAAAAATAGCCATTTTACTTGGTGTATGACATCTCTATAGTTAGACTAAGTGTACTAGGTTAACTAGAAAGTGCAAAAGTCATTGCCACATAGGCAGTGTGAGGCTACACCCTTGTGAACGACTTAACATGTAGCGACTTAACATGTAGTTTAGTTATAGCTAAACTACATGTTAAGTCGTTCACAAGGGTGTAGCTGTTTAACCAACGAGGTGGGAGATGTGGCACCATGGTATTGGTTAAAAACACTGTTTCCCCCTTCTCTATCTCTCTCTGCATTCCTTCACACCCGTTAAGGGCTTGGTGCAAGCTTCCACGGCGCCGCGTTTTGGCACCCTTATTCCGGTGTTTGGTACTGTCTTCTGCTGAAGTGTCTAGGGGTGTGAAGCCACTACGACTAGCCCTATGTCCTTATGTAAGTGAAAAGTCAACCCTATAACCATGGCATACGTGACCAGTGGTGGAACCAGAACGATTTAGTTAGGGGGTCATCATAAGCTTATATTCTATACTGGTTCAAATTAGGGGTCCATCTCTTCAAAAAATCAAAATTTATAAATAAAAATTCAAAAAATTCCGGTGACCAGAGGGTCAACGGACCCTCTTGACCCCCCTCTGGTTCCGCCCCTGTACGTGACCCTAATGTCACATGTCTACTTTTTGTCGAATTCTAATGAACTATAGATTTTGAGATATATATTACATACAACTTTTTGTAAGAAATTGGTTGATCAAGATAAACAAATTTGGGTTAGAACGAGTCACTATTACAAAACTTGTAAGTAAATTTACACGGACGATCCATTAATAAGTCAAAGTTCTTCTTTAAATAGAAATTTATGGGTTATTGGATTTTATCACTCCCAACTATTGGGTATTGGTCGCTGCCACTCCCAATTATCACTTTGACCTCCACCACTCCCAACTTAACACTTTGTATATTGTGTCACTCCACATGTGAACATTTCTTAGTGTTTGACTTATGTTATTGGTGATATTAGGCTAACACTTTGTGAATTACTAACGACTGAAGGTGAATGTGCCCCTAAAAGACAAAAGGGGAGCCAAGAACCACTCAACCAAAGTGACACAACAAACAAAGTGTTATTGGTGATATTAGGCTAACACTTTGTGATAAGGATCCGTTAGAAACCACTATTTATTGCGAGAACCAATGTGAACACAACAAAAAAATATCTAAAAAAATTTAAACACACACAAAAATATTTTTCTATGTTTTTTTTTGAGATTTTTTGGTGAGGTGTGTGTGTATATATATTGCGGGGAGGGGGGTGTTTAGGTTTTTGGGTTGTGGCGGGTGGGGGTGGGTGTTTAGGTTTTGGGTGAGTTTATTTTGTTGTTTTCACGTTGGTTCTCGTGGTTCTCGCAATAACAATGATTCTCAAATGAACACTACCATATATATATATATATATAATGAAAGTGTAAAATACAATATTGCTTAATGTACGAGCGTACCCTGTGGAAATTGCACACGTTGAAACATAATTACACATGTTGAAAGGATGAAGATTCCGAGTTTGTGAATGAATGAAGGTTCCGAGTTTGTGAAGTAGATTCCGACTTTATGATCTTTTACGCATGTTGAAAGATAATTACGCATGTTGAATGAATGTTCTGAGTTTGCCAAAGAGATTCCGAGTTTATGAAGTAGGTTCCGAGTTTGCGAAGTAGTGTTCCGAGTTTATGTCAACATGCTAGAATATGTGTTTTCACATGTGTGATTAGGGTTTTGAGTTTCACAACGTGCATAATTTCACAGCGTACGCTCGTACGTTAAGGAATATTGTACGTTAACCAGCATCTATATATATATATATGTATGTGTATATATTCAAAATCATATTTTTATATGTAACAACATTCTTTAGTTATTTTATTGTAATTTCGTATATAATTATTATTAAGTAAATATATAAAAAAATATTGTATAATAGGCTCGACTAGGATCACTAGCCTAGTCGAGCTCGTATTCAAGCTTTCATATGCTTGGCTCGATTCGAATTTTTTAGCAAACCCATCTCGAGAATAGCTCTTAAGTGGCTTAACTACTTTACCCCCTACTTAAAACGAGTGTAATGGGCGAGCACCATCTCCACCACTACTGCTATCTTCTCGCCCTATCACCCCATCATCACCGACACCTACTATACTAGGGATAAGCGTGGTACCGGTACCGTATCGAATGGTACCGAAATTCGTCAAAACTAGGTACCGGTACCGAAATATTCGATACCGTACTGGTTCGGGACCGGTACCAGTATTTGAAGGTAAAATTCAGTATTTTACCGGTACCGTACCAAAAGTACCGGTACCGAAAATGACAAAAGGTGGGTACCGGTACCGAAAAAATTTGGTACGAGAAATTCGGTACCGATACCAGTATGATACTGGTATCCAATACCAAATGCTTATCCCTATACTATACCCACCACCGTTGCAACCATCTCTCGTGGTCATAGAAAGCAAATCTAGTGGGTGAACTCATTTTGTTACTTTTTTCCTCTCTAAAACAACATTCAATAGAATCTCTATAATTTAATACTCGATGAATTACTAACCTCGATAAAATTAATAATTTGTCTGGTCTCAACCAGTATAAAATTGGACCCCAATCGATAAAATAATAAAATAATATTTTTTTTGAAATCTCAATGTAAATAAATTGGTCACAGAGAAACTATAAATTAATAATTACTAAAATTCTAAAATTCTAGGATTGTCTATTAAAACATGAATCTATAGTCACTTGTTTTTTTTGTGAACTTCAAATGTTACACCCCAACCAATGGCGGAAACATCGGGATGAGACGAACAAATTGCTCAAAACTTCATAACACTATGTGACAATATAGATTAAATTCAAATTTCATAAAATTGCTAAAATTGTCAAGGATCAAACAAAAGACAACATTGTTTCAACAATACATCACAATAACAAAATTAATCTAGGTGTGTATCTAAGTCCACCTAAATTGCATTCTTCCCAACATCATCTCATCAATCAACCTGCAACATGTATTAAAATATATCAACAAAAAGTTGGCGAGTATACAAGTTTTGTTACATAGCATAATATAGCATAAAATTGTTTAAAGTCTCACATCCAACATGAATCATAATATGCAAGTTTACTAGCATGCCGAAACGGTGTACTATATGTTCAAACCCAAGAATCCAACGATTTAATATAGCCTATCCGAAAGAATAACGGGAGGTTAACATGTTTAACTTAACAATACTCCAAGTTTCGTGGGTGGTGCGCTAGTCCTATAGCGCTATAATTGTTAAGGTAGGCTAGCAAAGTTAATGAAGCATATATCGACACAAATAGTTTACATTAGCATACAACTCTAACAAGCATCATATAGTTTCATGTTAAGCATGGATAGAGTTTAAAATAGTTTCATGAAGTGTAATTTTATATAGCATACATGTTGCACTCAAAAGTAATAAAAAGGAAAACGGGATCGAGTATACTCACGGTTTTGCAAGCTTCCTACTGGTTGTTTAGTTTGGAGCACCTTGTCCTTTTACACGAAGAAACATAGGTGTGTGAGTATTGGGAGTTAACGGAAGATTATAGATTCGGAGTTTCAAATACATGAAAGTATACATACGAAAATAATCATCTAGCACGCATGACACTTGTTCTTGACACTATGAAACTCGAAAGAGTTTAAATGTTTTCATGGAACAAAGTTCCATTAGAATCGTGACAAGTTATCAAGGCCTAAGATGATGTAACCTACTATCTTGACAAATGACCATTTCTTCATCATCAAGAGTTTAGTTTCTTGAATATATTATATAAGTTATATTAGTGTTCATATATCATATAGGTCAAGTATGAGGTAGGAGGATAAATCCACCATTTAGGAACCTCTTTGTATCATATAATTCATGCATGAGGTAGGAAGAACAAGTCTTCCATTTAGGTACCTCTTTGTTCACCACTACACTTGTTGTTATAAACAACAAGGAGGGTCAAGAACATATAAGTAAAGAATGAAATAATTACAACTATTCTAAGTAAAACATCAAGCAATGTGTGGATTTTCAAGTAGGATAGCCCAAGCTTATCCTATAATCACACAAACATCAAGCTTCAAGCTTGAACACTACTTGTGGGTTAGACCCTAACCAAAACAGAAAGTTTATGAGGTTTTAACCTTTGATTTTACATGTCTCAACCTTGTTTTTAAGCCCAACTAACCATTCAATTGATTATGAGCATAAGGACATAGGAATGAGATGAGATAACTCAAGTTAACTAAGTTTAACAAAGTTTAAATCAAAAACAGAAAGTTCAGTCCACTTTGGAGCCTTTTTGGTGACATTCCAGACCTTGGTTTTCCATGGAAAACCTGTGGAGATGTTCCTAAGGTCAATCCAAGTGGGTAGGAAAAAGAATCAAAGCAAAAGACTAAGAAATGAGTGAGATATGCTCACTTGAAGAACTTGTTATGATTCTGTCCAAGTTCTGATTTCCAGCAAGTTTCAGACTGATTTGAGAGTGAAATGTGAGAGTTGTAAAGTGGAAAATGCTTGGAAGAGGTGTGGCTTTTATAGGGAAGTGATTAGGGTTGGGTTTGGTGAGTATTAATTGAATAATTTCAAGTTTGAACTCAAAATAACCACAAAACCCGCCCAAAACACGAGCTGGTCAAGTCTGGCTCGGCCAGACGGCCTCGCGGCCCGTGAAGACCCCCTAGGGGCGGGTCGCGGCCGGTGAGAGCCTCTGGTTCGGGCCAAAGTTTGTTATTTGACGATTTTCACCCCTAGACTTCCTAACTTGATGTTTTAAGGTGTATCTTTGGGTGTTTTAAGCACAATAAGCATGGTTAAGGGTATGGAATGTAATTATATCATAAACCAAACATAAAACGAGTATAAACATGTGTGATTGTCTAGAATAAGTGTCATTTTTGTATAATTTGAGCATACAGATTACAAGTTTGCAAGTTTGACATATTTTGCACAAATTGAGAATAGGGTATCATATGTTTAATATTTTTGAATGTATGAACGTGTATGAAGTGTATGTAACATAAATATAACGAAAATGCGAATTTCATTATGATCAAAGTCTCGGATTTTACAAAGATTACAACGAAACGATGATTACAAGAATACAAAGTTTCCAAAAAATAGAATTACAAGCAAAGGTTTTTAAATATAGAAAGTACGAAAAAGCAGGGCGTTACAGTCTCCCCTCCTTTAGGAAATTTCGTCCCGAAATTCAGGAAGAAGTAACGAAAAGATGCGGATACTTGGTCTTCATGTAAGGACCTTCAAAAATGTCCCAAAACGACCCGTAAGTAAAAACCCGGACCCTGAAACCCTAACGTGCATGAAAAACTAATAAATCAAGGTTTTTGGGTTTCAGGCGAGCCGCGTAAGCTATAAGAGAAGCTTACGCGGGCCGCGTCAAAGCTTTGTTGACCGGATAAGCGTTCCCGGTCCATGTGTCACACACGTGGCATGCCTACCGATGACACGCTAGCCCTAGTCTACGATTAGGAGGCCCTCGCGGGCCGCGTAAGTTTAAGAAAGGGTTTACGCGGGCCGCGTAAACCCCATTTTTAGCTATAAATAGGTTTGGCCACGAGCAGTTCACTGGTGTCGAAATTTCAATCAAAAACACGAAGAGTACTGCTCAAAAGTCGAAAATCATATTCACAGTAGTGAAGCACTGCTACGATACATGGTATTAACTTGATCGCTGCTACGATTCAATGTCCGATAAATTGAAACTATCCGATGGATGTTTAAGTGCTGCCCACATTAGGGCTATACTTTGTCATTCGTCGTGAATTCGATGGATGTTTAAGTATTGCACTTTGTCATTCATTGTGAGGGTTTTGATCTCGTGAGTTATCGTAAATGTTGTATTAGTTACTGAGCTAGTTCGTGTGCATTGTTATTTAAATTAGGTTACAAGGCTAATCAATAGGCTAAACTCTGCCCGTTTAAATCTGCAATGTGAGTCATTCTCTTTTATCAAAAGTATTTTACAATACTCCATTTATTTTCAAAGGATATAATTACAGGGATTAAGTCATGGTTATCTTAATCACTGGCTAGTGGGGTATTGTGCACATTACTAAATTTCTCACGGTTAGGCTAATAAATCCTAACAGTGATAATCATCACTACTTGGGTGAAAGGACCCAATTGTGGTATGACCATCGTCACCAGGAGGTGACACGACGCCAGATAAAAATAAGATAGAAGCCATTGTAATCGCTCTTATGCTTTAATTTATAACTATGTGTCGTTTTATTAAACTTAAGTGACTCGCCAGTATTTCCCCGCTGATAAAATATTTTCAAAACATGTTTCAGGTGACTACTGTGAACCAAGGAAAAGTGCTACGGAGCACTAACAAGCTTGAAGTCGTGGCTCAAATAAATAAATAAACATGTTTTGTAAATCAGGAAATTTCCTTGTGAAATTCCTCTATTGTAAATTACGGGGGTTATCCCGAATTATGAAATAAAATAATCGGGCATTTCAAGTTTTAAAAGATCCTGTAAAATCTTCCGCTGTCAAACTCAATTAATAAATACCACGGGTTTCTGTCCCGCGGCTCCTGGACCGGGTAAATCCGGGACGGGGTCGTGACAGAAAAAGGTGGTATCAGAGCCACTGATTTAAGCCAATTAAGTATTTAGAAATACTTAATTTTCCTGATTACCATCCTGTGATTATGTGTTTTTGTTAACTGACTACTTGTTAGTTACAGTATGGGTAAACAAAGAATCTCGGACATCTATCGTCAATTAGATAGTTCACCAAAAGATAAGGGAACTTCATTTCAATCAAATTCCTCAAGATACTCAGCAGATACTGAGGATGGAATATTTGTTCGTAAGGCACAGTTTGAGAAACCACTTACCATTAAGAAAAGAAGTTTGATTATTAGGAAAAGTCAAGAGAAAATAAAGAAGTCACAAACAAAAGAAGTGATAATTAATAAAGAGACTCAGGAAACAGGTGATAACCCACCATGGGAAGATGAATTAGACGAACAATGGGCAAATCTTTATATGTTAGCCACTACAGCAGTAAATGTTAACCTTTAACTGCCAACACCCTGACCCAGTACTAGCACCCATATCATCCATAAGCCAGAAACTTTAAAGAAACTTGCCCATTAGATAAACAACTTAGTAAGAAAAGATAAACTAAAATAAATTATTAATGCACAATTCTTAGTATATTTTAAAATAAATTATTAATGCACAAGATTCAAATGAGAACCCATAATGGACTGGAAAGTTTGCCAAAGACGCGAAGTGAAACGACCATCACGATCGGATATGATATCAAGAGGAATACCATGACGGCATATGATTTCTTCAGTGTAGAGTCGAGCAAGTCGTTCAAACTTGAAATCTTCATGAATAGGAAGGAAATGAGCGGATTTGGTCAGACGGTTGATAATCACCCAAATGCTATCGTGACCAGAAGGTGTACGAGGAAGTTTGGTTATGAAGTCCATAGCAATGCTATCCCATTTCCAAACGAGGATTTCAGGTTGTTCGAGTAGACTAGAAGGTCGTTGATGCTCGGCCTTGACTTTCGAACATGTTAGGCACTTAGAAACGTACGTGGCAATGTCTCTCTTCATACCAGGCCACCAATAGGATGTACGTAGATTATGGTACATCTTGTCAGCGCCAGGATGAATCGAGTATTTGGATTTGTGAGCCTCGTTCAAGATGAGTTCACGATGATTGTCGCGATCTGGCACCCAGATGTGATCGAGATAGTATTGAAGTCTATCAGATTTGGTCTCGAGTTGATCGATAGAATCACCACGAATTTCGACGATTAGACTACCTTCGTTGGCGGATGAGTATTGCGCTTCATGAATACAAGTGTGAAGATCGCTAGAAACTTGAAAACAACGAATACTACTAACATGAGACTTACGACTAAGTACATCGGCCACGACATTCGCTTTACCAGGATGGTAGCGAATCTCGCAGTCGTGGTCGTTAAGTAATTCCACCCAACGTCGCTGACGCATATTAAGCTCTTTTGGTTAAAGATGTGTTGTAGGCTCTTATAGTCAGTGAAAACCACACACTTAGTACCATATAAGTAGTGTCGCCAAATCTTTAACGCAAAAACAACTGCGCCAAGCTCGAGATCATGGGTATTATAGTTTTCCTCATGTATTTTGAGTTGACGAGAGGCATAAGCGATGACCTTGTCTCATTGCATGAGGACACAACCAAGACCACGGTTCGAGGCATCACAATATACCACGAAGTCGTGATTTCCATCAGGAAGATCAAGAATAGGAGCGTTAAAAAGAAAATTCTTGAGAGTTTGAAAAGATTCCTCTTGCTCAGGACCCTAAGCAAAAGGTTTCTCTTTTTGAGTTAATGAAGTAAGAGGAACGACGATCTTTGAAAAGTTCGAGATGAATCGGCGGTAATAACCCACCAATCCTAAGAAGGAACATATTTCAAAAGGGGTTTTAGGCGCGGTCCAATTCTTCACTGCTTCGATTTTGGAAGGATCAACATGGATTCCTTTCTCACTAACAACGTGTCCATGGAATTGGACTTTTTGATCCAGAACTCGCATTTGGAAAACTTTGCGTATAACCATTCGACACGTAAGATTTCGAGTATAAGACGTAGATGACGTTCATGATCGGCTTGAGATTTAGAATAAATGAGGATATCATCAATGAAGACGATAACCAAACGATCCAAGTAAGG
The DNA here is from genome assembly GCA_030545235.1 of Helianthus tuberosus. Lineage (NCBI taxonomy): Eukaryota > Viridiplantae > Streptophyta > Magnoliopsida > Asterales > Asteraceae > Helianthus > Helianthus tuberosus. The sequence goes on along the minus strand of CM060357.1, from coordinate 34,655,761 downwards.
CTTACAAACACGGTTCATAAGATCCATGAACACATCGGGTGTGGTGGTTAATCCAAAAGGCATAACCACGAACTTGTAGTGTCCATAGCGAGTGCGAAAAGCTGTTTTGGGAATGTCTTCTTCGAGAACACGAAGCTGGTGATAACCAGATCGAAGATCGGTCTTGGAGAAGCAAGTAGTGCCTTGAAGTTGGTCAAAGAGATTATCGATGCGCGGAAGAGGATAACGATTCTTGATGGTGAGTTTGTTAAGCTCACTAGTCGATGCACATGCGGAACGAGCCATCCTTCTTCTTGACGAAAAGCACAGGAGCACCCCAAGGTGAGGTACTTGGACGAATGAAGCCCTTATCGAGGAGTTCTTGAAGTTGCGTAGATAGTTCTTGCATCTCAGAAGGTGCAAGACGATAAGGAGCTGTAACACCCTAGTTATTAATTTGAGGGTTATCGTATAAATATCGATAACAACCATGTAATTACTATTAAGTATCCTTAGAAAATACGAGTAATCTAAAATTTTTGCATAAGTTATCCGAATAGTTTAATGTGAACAACTTCGCCATTTAAAAGTGGCTATATAATCATGTGCGGAAGCTTGTGTTTTGAGCGTGTTCGGTTCCTCTTCGAGCTTGATCTTCATCCGGGCACTCTTGGCAATCACCTATAATCAAAACCAACTTAAAAGTTAGTTTTGATAGTCAAATATGAAGTTCAAACAAGTACAGGGGTTAAAAATGACAAAAATAGCATTTTTCCGAGTTAGGTGGCGTCAACGACTCCACTTTCCGCGTCAACCAGGGGAAACTGGCGTCAACAGAAAAACAAGTTTTCCAAGCGGCGTCGACGACTTCACTTCCCGCATCGTCGACGCCTAGCCCATTTTGCAGTTTTCTGCAGTTCCGTTTCGTCGTTCGTACGCACTAAAACGCGCGTAACTTTTGAACCGTTTACCCGTTTAACCTCCCGTTTCTTCCTACGTGTTTGTAATTTGGTTCTCCATCATATGGAGTTAAAATCTAACATCCGGTTTAACAAAATTTCAGACTTTTAAGTCTTCGGCTTATCGCCCTATTTCCAAATTTTGACCCGTTTGTGCATTTTATCAAACGAACATATTTGTTTGATTCCTACATCACCTACACTTCTTCAAATTAATGTTACCTACTATATTAGGTTCTAATCATAGGTTTATTACACCATTTAAACCCGTTTATGCTCGTATGCTTATTTTGACCCGTTAAGGGTATTTAAGCACTTTAAAGCTTGAAATCGCTTTCATTCCTTTCTAGCATCTTATTCCTACATTTCTTATCAAGTAATATTCAACTACAACTCTTTGTGTGTTGGATTTCAATGTGTATGTCTATATGTTCCGAGTTTTACCCTTCGGATTGTTATTTTACGGTAAGACTCAAATAGAGCTATTTGGCTAACGTATTACATCTATCAACATCTACACTTATTCTAAGCTTTTGTTTAATCATAAGACTCGTTTCCAAACAACCTCTAAGGGTTGTTTGTTCGATTTAGCCTACAAGGGCGTTTTGGTCGATTTTGGTCCTTCTTTTACAATGAAGGACTCTCACCAATTATTCGACCAAGATATCACTTTTGACTACAACATAAATATGCGTACCTGGCTCGGGTCAACAAATAGACCCGATTTATATCTCGCTTATATTATCACACAATCTATGGCGACGCGATTATCCGATTTGCTAATCGCTCCTGTTAACATAAGACTTGACAACCAAATTAATCGATATTGTCAAATGGTGTTATCACCACCATTTGACCCGTTCGGCCTATATGCCCAACGTTGCCTATTAAATCAAAAACATGGTTTTTGACTTCTAATTCATACATCCATCCCGTCCCGGATTTCATTACCGAATCCCATTTTCTCTTAATTTCTTTTCTTGCAATTTCAACCCGTTTCGGCTTACGCCAAAGGTTTCCTTTAGGCTTCGGTTTACATTAGTCAATACTTGACCGATTTCCATTTTACCCTTTCTATCATTATTAGGTTATACTACAAGGTGACCTTGATGGAAATTCATAATTTCCTAGTCTTTACATGATTAATTTACCGTTTTGCCCTTTTTGCCATAAACCATGGTTTTTATCATCTTTATATGTTCCGACTCGTGTCAATCGCGTCGGAAATCCATATTTTCAATATTAGCATTATTGCATCTATAACGTATAGAATGAACAAGTAATCTACACAATTATGTAAGTTTCACTTACCTTGCATCCGAGCTACGCTTTTCTTCCATGCTTGACTTGTTTTACCCGCTTTCACTCCAAGCTTCCACCTAGCTTGTTACGCGTCAAACTATCATCATCGTTTTCAAGGTGGTTAGTTTAATCATACTCTAATACGATTATTCCACCTTATGCATTTCATATCAAAATTGCTATTTATCGTATTATAGGTCAGTTTGACCTTTTTAATTGTCAAATGCCCATTAGTATGCTAATTGCATTTTCGAGTTATCAACTAGTTTTAGCACTCTTTAATTACCCGGTAGGCGTTATCTTTAGACCTCCGTTTTAACCAAAGTTCTAATCGCGTTTAACACATTTAGAACTCTTTTTTTTTATCACATTTTGCATAATAGTCGAAACATCACAACTAGGTGTTTTAACTACAAAATTCTAGTTTCGAGCCTTCTTTGAGGCATTTCAACGAACACCTTAAGGGCAGAATTTTACATGTTTATTTATCATGTCTCTAGCTTATCTCTTAGCCCAAATTTCACATAAATCAACCATCTTACAAAGTGGTTAACTTCTATAATTTCTGAATTCACTTCAAAATTGTCAATTTACACTAGATCAACAATCTATTTCCTAGTGTTCATCATATTAACATAAAACCCACTTAGCTTATCAATGGATCATCATGAATCTCATAGTTTTTCCAACAATCTAACATGTTATTGACTAGGGTTTACTCCTAGACATCATATTACTTCAAGATTCACTCATGCATGACAAAATCAAGCTCAATTTCAGTTTCTTACAAATAACCTAGAATTTGAGATGGATCAAAACGTCACAATTTTACATACCTTGTGATCCTTTCAACTAGGTGTTCATGAATACGAGCTTGGATTTCGATTTGGGACTGATTTGGCCTCTTAATTTCTTGAATTTAGGCAAGTTAGGGTTGAACAAAGGAACTCCTTTGCTCCTGTGGAAGACATCGACCAGAACACACACTCAAGGTGTGTGTTTTGGTGTAGAGAGTTTTATTTAATTAAAACTTGTTTCTAGTTTGTCCCTTATGGCCCCTCTAATTCACCCAAGTTACATTGAGTGTATTTTAACCAATTTCTTTATTACTACAAGACTTGTAATTTAACTAGGTTATTTACTTCCTAGTTATTTTATCTTGTTCATAACCGATATTTAATATATATGTACGAAACCTATATATCTTTGGGGTGTTTCCCTACCCGTTATATTTTAAGTCCCGTCAACTCGGGCCTTTTATATACTTTGTTTTCCTCAAAGTATTTACCCTTCTTTTAATTAACATCAAGTTTATTTATTTAAATCCTAATATTCTTCGGGTAAATTTTACTACCAACGGTGCTTTACCCGTCTTTTAGTATTAACGCGATTTGATTACCAAACCCGTTTTCGGGGTGTTACAGGAGCTTTGGCTACATGAGTCGATCCAGGTACGAGGTCAATACGAAAGTCAACAGACCGAGGTGGAGGAGGACCAGGCAAATCTTCAGGAAAGACATCAGGGAAGTCGCGCACCACTGGAATATCACTTACGCTCTTTCCCTTGCCCTTTTCTTCCACAACGTGGGCTAAAAAGGCAAAGTACTGTTTGTGTAAATATTTGTTTGCTTGTGTGCAGGACATCAACTTCAGTCCTTTTGAAGGTCGATCTCCATAAACGTGTAGAGTGTCGCCAGATGGAAGAGGTAAACGAACGTACTTCTTGTCACACCCCAACCGATGGCGGAAACATCGGGGCGCGACACTAAGCGTTCAAATTGCTCAAGAGATTCCACAACACTATTTGTTTCGATATGGATTAATCAGAATTTCATAGATAAAGCTAAATTGTCAACCACATTCCCACAACCAACAAAAGTATCAAATAACAAAACATTCAAATATTGTTCATAATCATCTAATTAATTGAGATGAGTTTCTAAGCATCATCCTAGCTTGTTTTCTTGATTCCCAGCTACTATCAACCTACAACATGTATTAAAATACAATAAAAAAAATGTTGGCGAGCATACAAGTTTGAATACATAGCATAATAGTTTAAAAACTCATATCCAACATGAAAACACATAATAAGTTTCACCATGCTAGTTTACGCAGTCTAAGTGATAGCCCAAGTTTCGAACGCGTTAAGTGCCTTTCCCAAAATCTAACGGGAGGTGATGTCTCATCCTAACAATACCCGAAAGACTAACGGGGAGGTGCATTACCCCTATAACGCTACCATTGTTAAGGCGGAACTACACACATGGATTAAACGTTCACATAGCATAAAAGTCTCAAGTATCACAAGTTTCATGTTTAAATGGATAGAGTATGTCTCAAATAAGTTTCAAGTGTCAAGTGTCTTGATATAGAATACATGTTGCATCCCAAAAGTGTTTAAAGCAAAAAGGGATCGAGTATACTCACAGTGGGTGCTTAAAACCAAACACTGCTAAGTTGGATCGAAGGGAGCGTTAGATCAGCCTGCGTGCAGGGAACATAGCGTAAGTCCTCTAAGAGCTGACCCGGTTGGGAACAGAGTGTCGAATGATGCGAAAATCGAGTAAAAGTGTCTGACAAACTACTGGACGGATGGTCATCCGGATGGATGACCATTCGAACGGATGGCCATTTGCGGATGGCCATTTGAACAATGGGTGTTTGTGAACTGATAATGTTTTCAAAGTTTTGATCATAATGTACTGTAAAACAAACAACAAGTGTCATCATATTCAGATCATTTGGACGAATGGTCATCCGATCGGATGGCCATTCGGACAGACGATCAGTGAGTGAAGTTTCGTGAAATTTTCTAAGTTTTGAGTTACGGTGACGGCGCAACAACGTGTCAAACAACGGAAACGTACCAAACCCAGCTCGTTCGGCTGGCTGGGAACCACCCCTTTTCGAACCGACGAGCTGTTTATGATGATGTTTCATGCTTGGACCCGTCAATCGGCCCGTTTTCTGATGGAATTGAGTCTTCAAGCCGGCTTCTGACTAAGAACGAGTCAGAAGTCTGTTTGAGTCCGATTTCACCCATGTTTCGTATAAAAATTAAAGAAAAGTTCGAAAATCAGTTGTAAAACGTGATGTTTATCAGATCTGAGCCGGAAACATGTGAAATCCCGTCAGATCTGGTGTAAAAGTGTGAGATTCCTTTAGATTTTGTTTAAAAGCTGTGAAAATCCTTTAGATCTGGGGTCAATCTTGATTAAATGATGCTCCACCACAGTTTGTACAAACATCTGAGTGGAAACCATCTTCAAGAGACCCAAATCAGTTGGTTTTCAAGAAAAAGTCGAAGTGTTCATGTGATTTTGATGAAGAATATGGTGTAGAAGTGATAAATGATGAAAGTTGTACAAGAATTGGGGAAGAATACTTACGAGTTTGCCTTGAATTTCGATTAAATTGCTTGAGAGTGCGTGTGGTCGAATGGCGGAGAGTAAAGGTGAGAATGAAGGATCAACACCCCTATTTATAGGTGATAGTGACAGATAGGTCGGTGTAGGTGTGCAAGGGATCAGATGGTTGTCCGGTCATAAACCAAACATAAAACGAGTATAAACATGTGTGATTGTCGAGAATAAGTGTCGTTTTAGTATAATTTGAGCATATAGATTACAAGTTTGCAAGTTTGCCATATTTTGCACAAATTGACAATAAGGTATCATATGTTTAATATTTTTGAATGTACGAACGTGTATGAAGTGTATGTAACATAAATGTAACGAAAATGCGAATTTCATTATGATCCAAGTCTTGGATTTTACAAAGATTACAACGAAACAATGATTACAAGAATACAAAGTTTCCAAAAAATAGAATTACAAGCAAAGGTTTCTAAATAGAAAGTATGAAAAAGCAGGGCGTTACATCAAATCTATATTGAGTTCATCTTTAAATCTCCCTAATGCACTTAAGAGTTGAGGCACTGTATCAAATCTTGTTGAGTGCATCCTTGGTGATCTCTCTTATACTCGCATAACAGTTTTCGTTGTTGATTAGTCATCGTTGATTTCTTAACACCTTTTAGTTTAGAAGCCATAGTTGATGTGATTTTAAAATTTATCATTAGGCATTTTATAGTGATCAATCTAGATCTATGTAAATTGAACTTGACAAGTTCATTAATGTGTGAATATACATGAGAATTTTGAATGTCCTTGTTTCTATTTTATTCAAATAGGTAAAGTGAACGGACATGAACATTTTGAAGGTCGATGCATTAATTTAGAGTTGCTCACGAATATTAGCCAACTTTTTAAATTAATAATTTATTAATTTATTGATATAATAATATCTTGCTAAATTAATAAAATATCCAGACCCCAACATTACTAATTTAAGGTTTTACTTTAATCTCATCTTGATAACCCATTTTCGAACCTATTTTGAACCGTACTTAGGGGCTGTTTGTTTACTTTAATGGTTTAGAGCTCTTACTGGTTCAACACTTAATGGTTCAGACTGTTTGTTTCACGAGCAAATATCTGAATGGTTCAGACATTTGCCTCTGAATGGTTAAGAATTATACAGAGTCTGAATGGTTAAGACCTCTAATCTGATCTGAATTGGTCAGACATTTGCCTCTAAACGGTTAAGCATTATACTGCTCTTAATGGTTCAGACCTCTTACTGGTTCATCATTTAATAATTCAGACCTCTTACTGGTTCAAGACTTAACCATTCAGAAGTTACCAAACAACCCTTTAATCGATCCAACAACCCACCCGTATACAAGTAAACTCAAGAGTTAATTGCCAAAATCGTCCCTGAGGTTTGGGCACGTTTGGCATTTTCGTCCAAAATGACACTTTTGTACCAAATTGCCCCCAACGTTTGTAACTTTTTTCCATTTTCATCCAAACCACTAACTTAGTTTATTTTTTCTGTTAAGTTGAGGATATTTGGATGAAACTGTCAAATATAAAACCAAATGGACGATTTTGGCAATTTACTCAAACCCTTTTTAATTTCTTTTATTTAATTATTTTTGTTACATATATAATAAAAAAGAATATATATGGAGTTTTTAGAAAAAAAATTAATAGTTTTGTCACATAATTTTTATAAATTTTCATCCAAATCACTAACTCAGTTTATTTTTTCTGTTAAGGTGAAGGATGTTTTAATTTTTATAAATTAAGACATAAATTAAATTACAGCTTCTTTATATAAATCAGTTTTATAAAGAGAAAACGTCATTGGTGTGCAACACATAACAATCGATTACAACTTTTAGTATTTATCAGTTGTAGAGATAGAAAAAATTGTAAAATGTTACATATTTTTTAAATGGAGTTAACTGCCATTTTCGTCCCTGTGGTTTGGTCACTTTGGCCATTTCAGTCCATTTTTAAAAAATGCGCCATTTTCCTCCCCGACGTTCTGGAAATGTGCCATTTCAGTCCAAAAATCATAACCCAGTTAAGTCGGTTAGTAAATAAGGACTGATTGTGTAAATTTGTAACATAAAGGACTGATTGTGTAAATTTGTAACACCACCACCACTAGCCCTGCCACCACCACCACTCCGCTGCCACCACCACCACCACCACCACCACCGCCACCACCACCACCACTCCGCTGCCACCACCACCACCACCCCCACCGCCGCCGGTTCTCTCTCCCGCCTCCTTCTCTCTCTCTCGTCGTTATCTCTCTCTCTCTCCGACTGTGATGATGATTGATGAAGATGAGTTGCAGGTTGTCGGTTTTACAGCGGTGAACGGAGGTGATGACAGATGTGAACGGTGGTTTACGGTGAAGTGGTGGTGGGTTATGGTGATGGTGCAGCGGTGAGGAGACGGTGGTGTTAATGGTTGTCGGAGGTGACTGCGGTGTTCGGATTGTGCGGTGATGAGGAGCGTGTCGGAGTAATGACGATGGAACGAGAATGTGATGGCGAATCGGTGATGAACGAGAATGTGATGGTGCGGTGATGAACGATGAACGACAATGTGCGGTGGCGGCGGCAAACATCACGTTTGCTTCAAATAGAAGCCTACGGATATTACCCCGCCAAGATACGGTCTGTTTCAAGCTTTGTTCGATGTTACGTCCGCATTTTTCCGACTTTATAAAATTACTTACTAATATAGTTTGATAGACATCAAAAGTACTAACTTTGTAGATGACAAAAACTTTACAAAAAATTGAGCATGACCCGTTCGTAAAACGAACATACCCCTGTTTTTTTTTAACATAATAGACAACATCCATCTACGACCCTATTAGCATTAAACTACCCCAAACAAAGACAACAAGTTTCCAAGTGTAAGACTTCAAACAAGATGAAACAAAATAACAAGACAAGGACCCAAAAGGTATGCTTATAAACTAGCGGAAGCGTTCGGTATAAAAGAAAGACATAGACATGTGCTCGCTCCAAGCTCCGGATCGCCTATAGTGAGGTTTTACCTACATTCAACAAGGATTTTAAAAGTTAGTCATCATACTAGTTATATATATAACCCTTTCGTTTTAATTCAATCCATTATGAACATCATCTTTCTTGCGCATTAGACTACCCAAATACTTGGGTTGTGCATAAACACTCTCAATGAGAGTTAAGCATACATAAGACTACCCCAATTACTTGGGTTTGGCATAAACACTCTCAATGAGAGTTAAGCATACATATCCAACCCGTTTAATCGGGTTAATTGCTTTCAACATAAATTCTTCTTTCTATCCGTATAACGGATTAAGCTTCTAGCATTTATCATAGCATTCAAAACCACCCGTTCAAAACGGATGGAAGCTTATTCTTGATCGACTTGTTCACTCGAACCGGCCGACTTGCATAACTTATTATAACTCTCATAACAACCAAATCCGCAAGGGATTTGCTAGTTACTTACTAATCACCATAACATTTTGACAATAATTAATTATGATGTTATAACAAAATTATAAATAAGGTTTTTGTATGCAACGAAACATACCTCGATCCTGAGGGCCTTCCGACTTCTTAGAGCTTGAACCTTCTTCCTTTATGCCTATATCAACACATACATTCATTCGCTTAATACCCGAAATTTCTCTCTTTTATTTTCTAAATTACACATAGTTGTTCATTCAAGCATTTCATCAAACACCTGGCGGGTTTCGCATTTTCGGGACATTTACTCATCTAACTAACATATATTTCTAAGCTAATTACTTCAATCATTCAACAACAATCAATTAAGCTTTACTCCATATCATATTTTCTAGTGATTTCATATCATAAACAAGGTTATTCTTCAACAACACACACACACATACCAAAACTTGATCATTCTAACCCTAGTAACTTCTCATCAACTTGGGTCTTGGCTATTAACAATAAAATTGCTAGAAATCGGACATAATTCTAATCTTACGTCATAATCTTAACCGAGTTTCATAAATTTCATAACATGCAATCAGATTTGATCAAGACCCATTTCCTACACTTTACTAAATCATAAAATTTAACTTACCAATTTGAAGAACAGATGTAGGAACCTAGAATTCGTTGTTTATACTTTCAATTTTCTCAAGATTTCACTTGATTCTTGTGAATTTTGGTAAACTAGGGTTCATCCCCCTTGCTCCTCTCTGTTTGCTCGACCAGAACCCCCACACACGAATTGTGTGTGGGTTTTTGACTTATGTTTCCTTTAGTAACCTAGCTTTTTGGCATTTACAACTTTGGCCACTTGATTTTTATTTACTTATTAATTTTAAATACTATCCCATTTACTTCTACATTTTATCCTAAGTGAAATAAACATTTTTGGGGTGTTACAAGTCTACCCCCCTTAAAAGAGGTTTCGTCCCCGAAACCTAAACACATACTAATCAACTAATGTCATACCAAAGAGAAACGGATAGTGCTTCCTCATTTCGTCTTCTGCTTCCCATGTAAGTTCCTTAGTGGTGTTCATCAGTGCACGTTTATTCATTCATTTCATTCAAAATACATACCATGGCAAGAATGCACCCATATTTTGTAAAAAGGGTCTCATTCATGAACATACATAGCTATACATCCTATCGTTACTTTCTTAAATCAAGTATAATACTCATATACTTATAATTACACGTATGCTCCTACATACACACATACATACCTTCATGAATACATTTACACATGTATACATACATACATACATACAAGCTTTATTACTTGTGCACCTACAATCCCCTCTAACACATACATACGTACATTCATATATATACACTCCTACATCTATTTACATATACCCGAAAACATACTTGCAACATAACTACTATTTCATACTCATCTTTCGTACTTAACTCGAGATTCGTCATTACACTACGTTTGTTACCGACCTGTACTACGCACATTTAATCCCATTTCTAGTTTCTTTAAAACCTTGGTTTGTTTGACCCATTTATAACAGGTCAATGCATGACCGCTCTCTAACATATCATTTTCATTCATTTGACCTGTTCGTGTCAGGTCATTTCATATTGGAGTATACATTGTACTTACTTCTAATCAGAGCATTCTTACAGCATGTCACTCCATCCTTCTTATATTTAACATTGATGGTTATCTTATTTCATTTCATTCTTTTGTTTAATTTGGTGTTTATTAACCCATAACTCCTTCACAAATTTCTTATTTGTATCAGCATTATACTGTACTTGGATCAAATAATATGACTTGTAAGACCAAAGCTTACATAATTGAGAATTCATAGGGATATTTGCATTTAATATAATGATAGCCCTAACTTTCATACAATGTATATAACACTTCAATACTTTAGATATGATAACATATTCGTACTCATAAAACCCTCACAAGGTTCTTAATTGGTTTAATTCGTAACATAACGTAACTTTACCCTTTCCGAGATCAACTTCAATTCCTCATGCATCCAATGTTCTCATGCTTTCATTACTTTGCTTTCTCAACGGGAACACGTTTAATAACGTTAATACTCAAACGTATCCATATCGTATATTCGCACATGCTTTTATACGTGCATACATACATACATTCATTCATACATATATACATATGTGCATACATTTATTCCTACCTTCATACGTACTTACATTCATTCATTCATACTTACATACATTCATACATTTTTGCATACATTCATACATACTTGCATACGTGCATATATTCATACATATATATATATATATATATATATATATACATACTTACATACATTCCTGCACTCTACGTACATGCGTACATTCATACACATCCCTCATACCTTCATGGACGATAATTCTTTCTTCATGCATTCGTACATACATTCATACCTACTTACGTACATATCCACATACGTTCATACATTGCTTCATCTCTACATATACATACACTCATGCATACATTCGTACTTATCTACATACGCACCTTCATACATACATACATTCCTACATCTTTACATACGTGTGTACAATCATACATAACCTCATACGTGCATACCTTACTACGTAACTTCACACATGCATATCTTTCATACATTACTTCATACTTGCATGCTTAAACGCGCATAACTTTGAACCGCTTAACCGATTAACCTCCCGTTTCTTCCTACATGACCAAAATTTGGTCCTCTTTCATATGGACTTGAAATCCTACGTCCAGATTAAGAAAATTTTTAACTTATAAGTTTTTGGCTTAATAATCCTTATGAATTATTCGACTCGTTTAATAAGATTTAAGCACTTTGCCCGAATCTCGCTTGTACTTTTCATGCCTCCTATTTTCACACTAAGACTTCTTTCGTTATCCACCACAACTATATCCGTGGTGGATCTACCTTGCTAAAATCAAATATTCCACATTTTACCCTTTGGTTCGACAATTGACGGATTTCCATCCTTACATATCAGTACTTTCGTAATATCATTAGTTTATGTGAGCATACATACGACTATTCACTTTCTTTCTATTCATACATTAATCGACTTTCGTTAGTAGAATTTTCATATAATTGAGACGTTCATTAATAGTTATCTCATTTCAAATCCATACAACTAAATTATCATCCATCATAACACGTAATTCATCTAGTACGTAACACATTAACTCTCTACTTAAACAATTGTGTCTAATGACTATCTCATGATATCCCTTTATTGTTGACCTTCAGAAAGTCAACTGTCTCGTTTACATACTTCAAACCTTCGGACATGTATCCATCTAAATATGGTAGGTCATAATAATAATACCCTGCGTCTCTCATACTCGTATTGTACGACATGTACAATTTACGTGATCCTCTAAACAATACATATATACATTCACATACACGTATTTTCACATGCTAATGCTCCATGATTCTACAATTAGCAAATTTCATTCGAAATAACTATATAACATAATTTCAACATATACTTTACTAGTTAGCTCGTATGATTCACATTTAGCACATATTCGCCTCTTAATCATACTAAAGCAATTAAATACACATAAGCATCACTCCATTCATGTACAAGGTACAAGCCTCAAATGCATAATTCTATCAAAGCATACATTCATCCGAATTTTTATACGAATTCCAACTCCACTTTATGCATTCATCATTCATTTCATGTCATCCATTCATTACATTCTACTTTTTATAAATTTTACTTTATCGTCGACGATCTACATGATCTTGTTATATCTTCTTATAACTTGACAGGAACACAAAACGGGCATTTCTGAGAAGTATGAGAACTTAAATCATAATTTACAAGCTTCAGTACATCATAGTTCATTAATCCGTATTTACTTCATTCACATTCTCATATTTTAGACTTTACTCACTTTTTTAAACTTTCAGCATTCATTCGAGTCATTCGACACTTTACTTTTGACCTTTACAATTTTTTTTTATCGTAACCACTATTTGTGGTTACATATATCATGTTAGGTCTTACATGGACCCTAAATAAACGTTGAAGTGGCTTTCGGAAAGTACTTTTGGCTAAAACATGAAAAACATAAAAATCTGGCGGACCAGCTTAGCACAACATCATGTGTCCGTTTAATACAAATCATATGTTTTCCATATAACACATACTTCGACCTTTGTTTACTACACTTGTAATCGTGCAATTCAAAATCTTGATCATCTAAGGCTCATTATTCAACTTATGTTATTCACATCATTACCTTTAATTCTTTATGAATCCTTTTTCGTTGTGATCACGGATTGTGATCATAAGTATCTTATCCTTATGATTATAAGGATCTTATATCATGATCTAAATATCTTTTAGATCATACAAAAATCCTAATCATGAAAAACAAGCAAAACAACAAATTTCAGCATATCGCACTTCTAACAGCCGTCGGCGACGGCTTTAAGTTCCGTCGGCGACGGGTCCTAAAAAGTGACCGTCGCCCATTTGGTCCGTAGACAGCGAGTTAGTGCGTCGGATCAATGGGGGGCGTCGGCGACGGCATGGAAGCCCATCGGCGACGACCTTTCCTTCGTTAAAGTGCTGAAAAATTTTGCCCAGACACAGCTGTGTTGATTTTCTAAGTACAATGTCACACAGCTGTGTCAGCCTTGCTATACACCCTGATCTCAGCAACAAGTATCAATGGTCCACACAGCTGTGTCACTTAACGACACACCTGTGTGCGACGCCAGATCAGATAAAACCCAATGTTTAACTCCCATTTTTACTATTTCGCATACTTAACTTAAATATTAATCATAAACACACTATACATACTCGTGTTTAACAAAAACTTAAAGTTTTACCTCATTGGCGATCTCGGAGCGAGCACACTTTTGCACGAGCCATCGGTTTGAGTTCGAGCACTATGACTCTTGCCCGAATCCCTCAAACCTTGGCTCTGATACCAACTTGTTACGTCCGCATTTTTCCGACTTTATAAAATTACTTACTAATATAGTTTGATAGACATCAAAAGTACTAACTTTGTAGATGACAAAAACTTTACAAAAAATTGAGCATGACCCGTTCGTAAAACGAACATACCCCTGTTTTTTTTAACATAATAGACAACATCCATCTACGACCCTATTAGCATTAAACTACCCCAAACAAAGACAACAAGTTTCCAAGTGTAAGACTTCAAACAAGATGAAACAAAATAACAAGACAAGGACCCAAAAGGTATGCTTATAAACTAGCGGAAGCGTTCGGTATAAAAGAAAGACATAGACATGTGCTCGCTCCAAGCTCCGGATCGCCTATAGTGAGGTTTTACCTACATTCAACAAGGATTTTAAAAGTTAGTCATCATACTAGTTATATATATAACCCTTTCGTTTTAATTCAATCCATTATGAACATCATCTTTCTTGCGCATTAGACTACCCAAATACTTGGGTTGTGCATAAACACTCTCAATGAGAGTTAAGCATACATAAGACTACCCCAATTACTTGGGTTTGGCATAAACACTCTCAATGAGAGTTAAGCATACATATCCAACCCGTTTAATCGGGTTAATTGCTTTCAACATAAATTCTTCTTTCTATCCGTATAACGGATTAAGCTTCTAGCATTTATCATAGCATTCAAAACCACCCGTTCAAAACGGATGGAAGCTTATTCTTGATCGACTTGTTCACTCGAACCGGCCGACTTGCATAACTTATTATAACTCTCATAACAACCAAATCCGCAAGGGATTTGCTAGTTACTTACTAATCACCATAACATTTTGACAATAATTAATTATGATGTTATAACAAAATTATAAATAAGGTTTTTGTATGCAACGAAACATACCTCGATCCTGAGGGCCTTCCGACTTCTTAGAGCTTGAACCTTCTTCCTTTATGCCTATATCAACACATACATTCATTCGCTTAATACCCGAAATTTCTCTCTTTTATTTTCTAAATTACACATAGTTGTTCATTCAAGCATTTCATCAAACACCTGGCGGGTTTCGCATTTTCGGGACATTTACTCATCTAACTAACATATATTTCTAAGCTAATTACTTCAATCATTCAACAACAATCAATTAAGCTTTACTCCATATCATATTTTCTAGTGATTTCATATCATAATTGGGCTTAGAGGCCCAGTTAAACGGGCTTGAACTTTAACCTTTCCCAACGGTCTACACTCACCCAACACACACACAGTGAAATCCTCAACGATAAATACATACATCAAGAACCAACCAGCTATAGCTCTAAATCTCAATACATACCTGACGACTTCCCAATCTCGTCCCCATTTTCAATTCCACCACCTGCAATCGGTTATTCATCTTCCAATCTTCATATTCTCCGTCATCAGATCTATATATATGTAATTACATCTTTATACCTAGGGTTAGGGTTTCCGATTTACCTAATTACATCCAGTAGCTAGCCTTAGGGTTTCCGATTTGTTCATATTTCAATTCAATTCTTCTGTTGTAACTAACAATCACTATGTATGTAAATTGTCAATTGTATACACATATTATACATGTATGATTTCATAATCTAGAGATATGATGAATAGTAACAGTAATAGTAATAGTAACAATTCTCGAGGTAGATCGTTCGATCATCGATCGGCTCGAAACGGAAACCCTAGCTTGATGAAGAAACCGAGATTAGTAACCGAAGAGCCTGCGGTTAATGTTATTCGCAGTGGCGGGTATAATCTGAGTGGAGAGAATAGGTCTGTGGTTGTTCAGAGGCAGGCGGCAGGGTTTCGGCCTGCGGTGGTAGGGGATGGAGACGGTTATCAGCCGCAGTCGTTGTCGCAAATTAAGCAGCAGCAGCATCAGGAGCTTGTGAGTCAGTATAGGACTGCTTTGGCTGAGCTCACATTCAATTCGAAACCGATTATTACGAATTTGACGATTATTGCTGGAGAGAATTTGCAGGCTGCTAAAGCTGTTGCTGCTACTATCTGCAATAATATTGTTGAGGTGATGAATTTTAGAGTTTTAGTTACTATAGTCTATTGTTGTATTCGATGAAATATTATTGTTGAAGTGATGATTTTGGTTACTATTGTTGTACAGATTTAGGTGTTTTGTTGTGTATCTGCTTGAGAATTACTGATGAAATGTTTTAAATTGATTGTCTGTTGAATTTTTGTATTCGTGTTGTGTTCTGTGCATTTGAATGACCCGTTTGTAGTAAACTTTACTACTTAGTTTGACTGAATTGATACTTTAAATAAGGTGAATGAAACAGCATTTGTAATCTTTATCGATCAAGAGTTGCGTTTACGCTCGAAGATGTTTTATTGATTTATAAAGTTGTAGAGGATATTAGAATTGGTGCAAGTATGGATCAAGATTTGTTTTTTTTTTCAAGAGTTGTGTATACACGCGAAGTTGTTTTGATTGATTCATAATGTTATTGAGGCAATGATTTTTTAGGTTCCGAGTGATCAAAAGTTACCTTCACTGTATCTTCTCGACAGTATCGTGAAAAACATTGGGCGGGATTACATTAAACACTTTTCCACCAAACTCCCCGAGGTAAGATCTTGAATCATGCAATATTTTTACGTGACTATCAATGAATTATATTGATATCTTTATATTTTCGTCGTATAGGTTTTCTGCAAGGCGTACAGACAGGTTGATTCTACAGTACATTCCGGTATGCGGCATCTTTTCGGGACTTGGAAAGGAGTATTTCCTCCTCAAACGCTTCAATCGATAGAGAAAGAACTCGGTTTTCAATCAGCCGGGAACGGGTCAACTTCAGGGCTGACCACATCTAGACCCGACTCACAGCCTCAACGTCCTCCTGCGCGTAGTATTCATGTAAATCCGAAGTATTTGGAAGCTAGACAGAAACTCCAACATCCAACAAGGGTAAGCACACAAAAAATCTGCGTTTTTAGTCATTACGTTCCGTTTTAATATTAATCTCTTAAACTCTCATGAAGGCAAAAGATACAGCAGGTGACATAACTCGAAACTTGATTAGTAATTCACCTGAAGATACTGGCAGACAAGACCGTATGGCTGTTAATACCAATCTTCAGAGATCGCGTGCTGATCCACGGCTTAAATTCAATGTAATAGGTTTCTTAAAGATAGTAAAATTGTCGATTGCGTTTTTTTCAGCATTATTATAATTTACAACTTTTGCGGAATATTCAACAGGCACAACGAGAGGCGGAGAGCGATCTAACTCATGAGAACAGCGGTGCATCGTATAATAATTTTGATTTTGGTTCCGATTTATCAAGCGAAAGAGTTGCAGAGCACGCTACGGAGACAATATCCAGGCTGGCAAGAAATCCTTTCGACGTAAAGCATGGATTGCACAATTATTCGGCCTCGAGATCTGCAATTCCCGATGTGAAACTACAGTCTATGAATAAAGGAACCGGTGAAATCAGTAGAAACTGGAAGACCTCAGACGAAGAGGAGTACATGTGGGACGATGTGAGTTCGGTTGCAACGAAGCCCACTTCGTCTAATAGCTCAAAGAGAGACCCGCGGTTGTATTTTGACCCGGAAAGACCGGTAACGAAGACCGCAACACCATCTGGTCAACAACCGCCACGTCAGCGTCCTAGGTTACCGTATGATTTAGCTGATCAAGATATAATAGACTCAGATGATAAAGCACCTCGATTTCGAGGTCAAAAGAGCACGGGGAATCCTATTTCTAGTCAATCTCATCAGAATTCTTTCCAAATAAAACCTCCGATTTCACAAGCGAGTAACTCTCAAAAATCGAAGATTCAAAATTTACGCCCGCCTTCACCTCAATTACCGATAAAGCATGATCCGTTTCTGCCGCCTTATCAACCCGAACCTGTATCGGATCCTGTTTCGAAAATTAGTACCTCATTGGGCCCACTGCCCCACCCGACAAATGCCAGTAGCTTGTTAGCTGCTGTTAGCAGCATATTTGGTAACAAACCGATTTCGTCAACAGTGAGTTCAACTGTCGGTAATACTGCGTCAACTGCGTCAAATAATGTGTCAAGTCTTTTAAGTACGTTAGTCGCCAAAGGCTTAATTTCCGCATCAGATGATAATTCTAAGAACCAGATCCCGAGTGATGATAAGATTAAGATTCCCCCAATTGTATCTTCTTCGTTGATATCTACGTCGTCTACTAGCAGTGATCTATCTCCATCCGATCCTGTATCTAAAACTACTACCATTGAAGAAATCAAGTGTCCTATCGGTTTCGAATTTAGGGCTGATGTCATCAGGGAGTTTCATCCCGGTGTTATTAATGACCTTATTGACGATCTTCCACATCAATGCAGCATATGTGGTCTTAGATTTAAACTTCAAGAACGGTTTGATAAACATATGGAATGGCATACATTGAGAAATTCCGATGCTGACTCATCAAGAAAGTGGTTCTTTAACTGTGAGGATTGGGTTAATGGGTCGAGTAATGAGGGCGCGTTGGAGGTTGATGGTGAGACAATGGTTAATGCAGACGAAAGCCAAGTTGTATGCGTGTTGTGTGGCGAAGTGTTTGATGATTTTTACAGTTTAGAAAGGAGTAAATGGATGTTTAAAGGAGCTGCGTATCTCGACATTACCAATGGTAAAGTTGGAAATGCGAAGAATGGTGTTATTGTGCATGTAAATTGTGTGTCGGATCATTCGTTGACTGATCTGGGCCTGGTCGATGATGTCAAAATGGTAAGTGGTCCTAAAATTCTTTGGAGTAAATTGCCATTTCATCCCAGTGGTTTGGCCAGTTTTGCGATTTTCGTCCAAAGGTTTGTTTTTTCGCATGTGGATCCAAAAGATTTAAAATCTTACCATTTTCCCCAGCTCGTTGACATCTTCCTTTTTTCCCGTTAAGTCAGGGTATTTTTGTCTTTTTTTGTTAATTTGAAGGGCAATTCGGTCTTTTGAATACTTGTACATTATGCTAAATGCTTGTACATAAAGTGAAAAAGACCGAATTGCCCTTTTAAGTTAACAAAAAAAGACGGAATGACCTTTGATTTAACGGAGAAAAATGGATGGAGTTGATGAACCAGATAAAAATGGCAAGATTTCTAACCTTTTGGATCTAGATGTGGAAAAACAAACCTTTGGGCGAAAGTCGCAAAACTGGCCAAACCTCATAAACGAAAATGGCATTTTACTCAATTCTTTGACTCTGCAACATAATATTTGTTGGACTTGTAACATCAGAAAGATTGATTTTGAATCGTTTTTACAGGAAAAAGGTGTATGCTGATGATTTGGTGGGGTTAGAGTGGTTGAAGCTGATAGAGAAAAACTGGGTTCATTTTTCAATTTGGTCGTCAAACGCCAATGTGCGAAGGCTGCTGAAGATCCTTGTTTTTGTATGTTTTAAAATCTAGTGCTTTTTGGTCGACTCTTAATTAGAAGAAAAATGACATGGCAACGTTTTTGACTTCGCTATAATATTTAATCATACAACTATGGATGTCTTTGGTACCTTGGAACTGTGGATGTTGGTTTGCGTTTTTAGGAACTAGAGTTCGAGTATTCGTTGACCCGATCAACCAAATTTTCTTTGACCTTCAAATTGTCGTCGTTAGACTACTACTTGGTCGAAAATTATGGTTCTGCACATTAACAAAATTACGCATATGTTTGGAGATCTATGCAAGTTTAAAAAGTTATATAACAGAAGTCAAATACAAACTTATATTTTTTTTGTAAATTAAATACAAACTTATATAGCCACATTATGATAACATATACACACAACTAATAGAAAATTACTATTTGTGAAAAAAATCAAACGCATAATAACCTCTTTTTGAGTGTCTTGCTATCTTTTTAATTTTTTTTTTTTTTGTAATAAATAGTGGGTTATTATAACGAGTATAAAAGCCAAATACCATTGATTAGGAGGCATAATTTTATATAACAAAAGAACAGACAGGAGAGAAACAAAGAGAAAAGGGGAGAGGAGAATTTGGAGGGAAAAAAGTCTGAAAAAGATCTTTTTGACTCTCCATTTCTCTCATATCATCATCATAATCATCATCATCATTATTCATTACAGATTGAATGATATACACCCTTCATGCTTCATTGATCAACACCCCTCAATTTTCACCCTCTCTGATATAATTAAATTGTCCCTCGAATCGAATGATAATTTCGTCAATTTTGTGGGTTAGGTATGTTTGCATTATCTCTTGGTATGAGGTTATGTTTTATGATTTTGAATTGGTTATGTTATGCATTTTTGGGATTTATTTATGCAAGTAGTTGTACATTTTTGAAGATATGGAAAAGTTTACATCTTTCTGACATGGGTTTGATTATGTTTATATCATATGATCATTTAAAGTTTCATTAGGGCTTCCTGCAATTTCAAGTTTTCTTATTTTCATTTCGGAAAATAATGGTCTTTAATGGTGGGTTTTATTTCTGTTACATGATCATGCTGGTCTTTAATGATATATTGGGTGTTGTTTAAATGAAAATTTACGCTGTTATACAATGAAAACGGAATAATTTAAAGTCGCTAAAATTGAAGTAAAAACGTCAACACAACAAAGGGCTCCAAATGATGAATTTGGGTCGGACAGGTGGGGCGGATCCCCTATGTCAGCTTGTCACATGATCTGGCTATTGACACGTTTTTGTCTGTTACTTATGGGCCCTGTAACTCGATACAACGAAAGTTATGTCAGCTTTAAGTTAGAAACTATATCATCTTTCTAAACCTGTTTCTTTAAATTTCTATAGTTATATGAATATTCAGTTTTAATGAACTTGGGTTTGAACTTTTAATTTCTATAGTAAATTGTTTTATATATAAGTGATTTTTTTTTAAAATCAGAATTAAAGATTTGGTTACTTTAAATCATGGGAAATTGCTGTGTTACCCCTGCTAAGAGGAAGGAGAAGAACAAGAAAAGAAGAAAAAACTGCAAACCGAGTTCTTTCTTCGCTAACTTTAACACCCTTACATCTCCAAACAGTGCGGAAAGTTTCTATGTATCACACGATCCTACGGGCCACGATATCAAACAGGGCTACAGTCTTGGTCAAGAGCTCGGTAGGGGCGAATTTGGAATAACCTACTTGTGTACAGATTTAAAAACAGGTGAAAAATTCGGCTGCAAATCAATATCAAAAAGGAAACTTAGAACCGTAGTGGATATCGAGGATGTGAGAAGAGAAGTTGAGATTATGAAACATTTGCCAAAACATCCGAATATTGTGACGTTAAGAGACACTTATGAAGATGATAATGCGGTTCATATCGTGATGGAGTTATGTGAAGGCGGAGAATTGTTTGATCGGATTGTGGCTAGAGGACATTACACCGAACGCGCTGCTGCTTCTATCATGAGGACCATTGTGGAAATTGTGCAGGTCTGCTTGTTTTATGTTAATTATCGTTTTTAGTGTTTTATTATCAGTGTTTAGTTGTATATAGCCGGGCTGCAAACGAACTGAACGTTCAGTAAACAGTTTGTGAATCGTTCGCTAGGAACTTCATTTGTGTTCGTTCGTTTAATATATAATATATGAATGAACACGAACAAGACATTTCGTTCGTTTTGCTAAATGAACGAACATGAACAGAGGTCGCGCTTGTTTATTTATGTTCGTGAACGTTTGGTTACGTTTTCGTTTATGTTCGTTCGGGTTCGATAGTTCATTAGGGTTAAATTTTTGTAAAATATTTAAATACTTTAAAATTCCCACTTATAAATATTATGTTTATCAAGATTATGTCAAAGTATGTTTATATTTTAGGTGGATCTATGTAATGTTTGTGATGAAAGATGCCGATTTTATTCAATCTTTAATACATGTTTGTTTGTGTTTGTTTTTGTTTTTGTTTATAAACACTTGTTTTTGTTGGTTTGTGTTCATGAACGTTCGTTTGTGTTTGTTACCTAAAATTAACGAACGAACAAGTTAAATTTTCTTAATGAACGAACACGAATAGAAAATCTCGTTAGTGTTCGAATTTGAATTAGGTAAATTTTTACACTTCCTTTTGTTGATTTTAGTTTCTGTTGATCACAGATGTGTCACAGTCATGGTGTTATGCATCGGGATCTCAAACCGGAGAATTTTCTTTTTGGAAACAAGAAGGAAACGGCTCCTCTGAAGGCCATTGATTTCGGGCTTTCGGTTTTCTTTCAACCGGGTATATAACTATGTCTTACAGACTGTGTTAAATGGTATTGGATTTATTATATAATCTACAAAATTTACATATAAATTCGGTTTATACAGGGCAGATCTTTAGCGAGATAGTGGGAAGTCCTTATTATATGGCTCCAGAAGTTCTAAAACGCAACTATGGCTCCGAGGTTGATGTATGGAGTGCTGGAGTTATTCTCTACATTTTGATTTGTGGTGTTCCGCCGTTTTGGGCAGGTATGTTTCTCCTTTTTAATCGTTCTTGACGATTTTACTTTCTTAAGGAGTGTTCGGATTTGTGTTTTGAAAATGATTATCATTCTAGTTGTATCAAAAGTTATACAAGATTATAATAAAGTTCCTCAATATCCCTTGATTTAAAATGTATTTTTTTTTCTATAGAAACTGAACAAGGAGTCGCACAAGCAATCATTCGCTCCGTTATAAATTTCAAAAGAGACCCATGGCCCAAAGTTTCCGATAACGTGAAGGATCTTGTTAAGAAAATGCTTGAACCCGACCCAAAGTCCCGGCTTACAGCTCAACAAGTTCTTGGTAATGTAACATTGTATAGGTACTGTTTTGTTTGAAAGCACGTTACTTGAATAACGGGCCGGCTAATTTACTTGCGTATTGCAATCGCAGAACACCCGTGGTTGAACTCAAAGAAGGCTCCAAATGTTCCATTGGGTGATATTGTTAAGTCGAGGCTTAAACAGTTCTCAGTGATGAACAAGCTAAAGAAACAAGCGTTGAGGGTACGATTTATGATCCATTTATCATTCCGTCATTCTAAAGGATTATTTTATAACGTTAGTAGTATAATAACAAATCATTAAGTTATGTTACTAATAAGAACTTATAAAACATCTATGTAAGTTTTTTTGTAAATTTTGTTTCATTCAAATATATTCATAAAAATGATATATGTAATCAGTCAGTAGACTAAGGCTACTCTTTTGTTAAATTGTAGTGGCTAGGGGTGCAAACGAGCCAAGCGAGCCCGAGCTCGACCAGGCTCGAGCTCGATTAACTTATGAGAGCTCGAGCTCTCTGTTTTCGAAGCTGGAGCTCGGCCCAGGCTCGGCTCGTTTATTATCTATTAATTAATATATTAAATAAAAATAATACAAATAATAGACTCGGTTAGGCTCATGAGCTCGATAAGTGAAGCTCGGGCTCGGGATCGTTTACTAAACAGGTTTATTTTTAGGTTTGGGCTTAGCTCGTCCCAAGTTTAATAAGCTCGGCTCGGCTCGTTTATTAGACAACTTAAAATAAGGGGTAAATGTTATTAAATATAAATAAAAACTAATGTTACACTAAGGCTCGACGAGCCTGACGAGCTTCACATGCCAGGCTCGAGCTCAACAAATAAACGAGCTTTATTTTAGGCTAAAGCTCGGCTCAGGCTCGATAAGGTTCCGCTCATTTTGAGCTTTTTTCTCGAGCTGCTCGACTCATTTGCACCCCTAGTAGTAGCCAACTTTCTTTTAGGTGTCATATTCAGAAATACAGAGTGTCGAATGTTGGATACAAATTTTTTTCTTACCACTGTCACGAGAGACTGGTGCGTGTAACATAGGCCCGTCCCTAGTTAACTTATCAACGGTGCTATACACAGGTGGTGGCTGAACATTTATCAGTAGAGGAAGTGGCTGGAATAAGGCAGGATTTCCATATGATAGATACAAACAACAACGGAAAGATTAATCTTGACGAACTGAGAATCGGTTTACAGAAGCTCGGTCATCAAGTAAACGATGCAGATCTTCAAAATTTGATGGAATCTGTAAGTATCATCTTTGTTCACATCTGTTAAACGAAGACATTTTATAATAGAAACTGGAATCATGATTTTGTAGGCTGATGTTGATAGAGACGGGACCCTGGACTGCGGGGAGTTTGTTGCGGTCACTCTGCATCTTAAAAGAATGGCGAACGATGAACATCTACACAAAGCGTTTGAGTTCTTTGATAACAACAGAACTGGCTATATAGAGGTAGAAGAGCTCCGTCAAGTGTTAAGCGATGAAGGCGAGATCATCAATGATGAAGTAATCAATGCGATTATGCATGATGTCGATATGGATAAGGTTCGTCTTTTGAAATTCCCACATTGCATTAGATGTTTTATGGTTTCTGTTTGTGTCAGATTCACACCCCTAAATGCATATGCTCATTATTTTGTTTGTTCACTGCTCTAACTAACCTTGTTTTAATTTTACTAGGATGGGCGTATCAGTTATGAGGAATTCGTCATAATGATGAAGACGGGCACAGATTGGCGAAAAGCATCAAGGCAATATTCCCGAGAAAGATTTAACGATCTTAGTATGAAGTTGATGAAGGATGGTTCGTTACAGTTGGCGGGCGAGGGCAGTTAAATAAGTTCAAATTTTTTACTTTACACAGACAAAAGATGAATGTAAAATTAGATGGAAATATACTATTTGTGTATTAGGATAGAGGGGGTGGGGATGGTTCATCTTTTTGTAGAATTAGGATGGATGTGAATGAAAATGTATAGGATGGAGTTGTAAAGGTGGTTAAATAGGGCCATACATGAATATTGTTGTTGGTGCAGCTTGCTATGAAGAGCTTGAAGGTGCTAGTTATGAGGTCTTATTGTAATGTCTTTGGCTGTATTTTGGATTTCATGAAGCTAAATATTGGATATTGTAGGCTATGTTGTCAAAGGCGTAAGGCACACTCAAGGCGCAAAGGCCTCGCCCAGAGCCTATGCGCAAGACTCAAAAAAAGCGAGGGTTTTTTTTAAGTAAGGCGCCATAATAAAAAAATATATATAATAGGCATAAAATTAATAGTATTACACTATTTAAACAAATGTAATAGAAAAAAAATCATAACATCTTTTGAAAATATATATAACTAGGTTAGAACCTCGTGTATTACACGGGTTAAATAAATGTAATTTTATATATACTAAATAAAAAAACATTATATTTTTAAAAACCTTATTTATTACACGTGTTGAGTAAATATAATTTTATATATTAAATAATAAAAAATTATATCTTTAAGAACCTCGTTTATTGTGCGAGTTGTATAAATGTAATTTTATATACCACACACTAAAAAAGTTATATTTTAAAAAGACCCTGTGTATTCACGGGTGGAAGAAATATAATTTTATATATACTAAATAATAAAAAAATTATATTTTAAAAAACTCCGTGTATTGTACGAGTTGAATAAATCTAATTTTATATAGCAAATAATAAAAAATGACATATCTTTAAAAACCCTGTTTATTACACGGGTTTATCTATTGTTAAAAAAATCTTTAAAATTATATCTTAAAGAACCTCGTTTGTTGTGCGAGTTGAATAAATGTAAATTTATATACCAAACAATAAAAAAATTATATTTAAAAAAAACTTTGTGTATTCACGGGTTGAAGAAATGAAATTATATACTAAATAATAAAAAAAGTTATATTTTAAAAAAACTCTGTGTATTGTACTGGTTTAATAAATCTAATTTTATATAGCAAATAATAAAAAAATGTTATATATTTAAAAACCCTGTGTATTACACGAGTTTATCTATTGTTAAAAAAATCTTTCTAAATCAAAATGGATTTTTTTATTATTTTTTAAATTAGGTTAATACTATTTTAAATTTTTGGTTTGATTAATAAGTTGTTTAATAATTTCTCATAATCAACAATAATAACATTAACGATAAATAATATGCATGTTTATCTACTGTTAAGTCAAACAATGCTTTTTAATTTAGATAAGACTTTACGATTTAAAGTTAAGTTTATGCCAATAATTTAGGGTTTTTTTTGAAGGGTGACTTTCAATATGTACATGGACCATTGGTCACCGGGTTCCCGTCAAGGACGGTTACCTGTCAGCCCAGCTTTCGCAGACGCGATGTTCGATCGGGCCACGGTTACCGCTCTGACTGACCTTTGCCCGGAAACCATACTGCCCCCACACGAGAGACTCGCTGGGGTAACAGCTGGGTAAAACCGGGTTGCCCTCCGGATCGCACCATGCCTCGGTAGGAACGATCCATCATTGGGACGTCCTCCCCCCATAACGCCGCAGCCGTGGATCGAACCAGTGACCTCCAAGGAGGAAACCGGCCCAACCCCACCACATGGGACCAACTGGGCTAGGGGTTCGGATTTATATTAAATAATATTTAATAGCCAATAATTTAGGGTTGATAAGATTTATATTAATTTAGTTGATATTTAATAATTTAAATTAAATAATAATTATCTACAATTAAGGATGGTCTAGAATAATGACAAGTGTCCCAAAGTTGTTTTATTTTATTATATAGTTAGATTAGATTAGATAATATCAATTATAATTAATACTTCTAAATATATCAGTATTTGTAACAAACTAAAACAATTTAAAGATATTTAATTGGGTCATCCGTCTATTTTATGGAATAGTTTAGTTATTTAAACTAAAGACTGACCCAGCCCAGTCTACAATCAACAAAATGCAGTCCGTCTGTTTTATTAAAGGGAAAATTACAAAAATGTCACTTGACCAAGTAACATTACCAAAATGTCACCTTCAAGTAGGGATGACAATCAAACCCGAACCCGCTGGGTAACCCCGAAACCCGACACATTTGGGACGGGTTTGATGTCGGTTAATCGAGTTTGGGAATAGTTTTTATTTTTTTCACGGGTTTGGGATGGGTTTGGGATTTAGTGATATACCCGTTTACCCGAACCAATTACCGATAAAGTGTACCCGTTTACCCGATTGTATACCCGATATAATTTCTTTTATATTATTAACTATGTATATATATATGATACATTCATTTTTTTACACATATAGGTATTCTATTCCGTATACATTGTAGTTATTTGATATATATTTTTATAACGACAATACAAAATGTAACCGGTTAGTAGTTACCCGATAGATACCCAATGGGTTTTGAGATTAGTACACCCAACGAGTAATCTTTTTAAATTAACGGGTTTACCCGAAACCCGCGGGTATACCCAAAACCCGCGGGTATACCCGATATCCGATGGGTATTTACCCGCTAGAAACCCGACGGGTTTTGGGACGGGTTTGGAACAAGCTTATCTAATTGGGTTTGGGTTTGGGATTACCTAAACCCGACCCATTGTCATCCCTACCTTCAAGAGTCCATGGAGTGACCCCTGAACCATGGGAGGTGTCCATCAATGGGTGCTGACACGTGTCAAGAATAATGGATTGAATCGACGGCTGACTCCTCAAAGGCAAAAAGTAGCTGATGCGCCGGGCTGACTTCTCCTAGTGGCTTGGCTGACTCTTCCGATGCGTCAGGCTGACTCCTCCTACTCACTTCATCTTCCCCACCACCACCATCTTCACATGTCAGACGGAAATACGATGGCATCATCTACCCAATATGCTCACAGATGGAAATACGTTGTCTTTGTAGTTTCAGAGGTGAAGATATCCGTAAAACATTTATTGATCATTTGTTTAGTGATTTCAGAAGGAAAGGGATCTATCCATTCAGAGATGATAAGAAGTTAAAGAGGGCAGAAGAGATAGCACTGGAACTCCATAGAGCCATCGAACAGGCAAGGTTCTTGATAGTCATATTCTCAAATGACTATCCCTCATCTACATGGTGTATGAGGGAGCTTGTGAAGATCCTTGAATGCAAAAAATGGAGATGATGAATACGAAGTTCGGGTACTTTTCTACAATGTCACCTCTAGAAATGCATCTGCCACTCCCATTAATACAAATTGAGGAAGGATAACGAAGATTGACAAAGGCACTAATGTCGTCCATTTTTTACATTCAATTGGTGTATTCATTGTTCACTTCTCCGGCAACGTCATGTGAAGATGGTGGTGGTGGGGAAGATGAAGTGGGTAGGAGGAGTCAGCCGTCGACTCAATCCATTATTCTTGACACGTGTCAGCACCCCATTGATGGACACTTGAAGGTGACACATGGACGCCTCCCATGGTTCAGGGGTCACTCCATGGACTCTTTAAGGTGACATTTTGGTAATGTTACTTGGTTAAGTGACATTTTTGTAATTTCTCCTTTATTAAATTAGGTTTTCTGTCAAAAAAGACAGCCGACACCAGTCCACCACGTCGCTGGTGTCGACCATGATTTAGAGTGTAAATCAGGTTTGTAATAACCCGACTTTGCAAGTCAAATTAGAAGTCAAAGTCAAAGTCAAGACATGTCATTATTTAGATATGTCTTTTCTTGCTTAATTATTGCTAAATTAACTATATTACACTTATTATCGCATGCTAACCGCTATTTACAAATGCATACTATTTAAACGCACTTTATCGCAATGTTACTACCGCAATCACAACGCATCGCAAACTTGAAACGTAGTTAATAGTATTGTTCTATGTGTGTTATTATGTGCCTTACTTGTGTGTGCCTTATATATGTTTTGGGATGTTACTCGCAAACGCAATCGTAACTCTATCGCTTCGCAATCTCATCGCAAAAGCATAAAAGTAAATCGCAATTAATTGTAACTATTATGTGTTTTATGTAACGCCCGGCTCTTTTGTACTTTCCATTTATAGAAAGTTTTGTTCGTATTTCTATTTTTGGAAACTTTGTGTTCTTGTAATCGTTCCTTCCTTGTAATCATTGTGAAACCGAGACTTGGATCATTAATGAAACTCGTATTTTGTTACAAATATGTTATACACACTTTATATATGCTCGTATGTTCGAAACGGTAAATCAATTGGTGTTTAATCATTATTCTTGGAAACTATGTGCTAAACTTGTAATTAAACTAAACTTATGCCCAAAACGTGTTTTGAACGAGAACGACACTTGATTATGATACTTATACGCTTAATTATACTTGGTTTATACTCCTCATACATGGATTTATCTTAAAGTATGCTTTTGTGGCAAGAATAGTCCCTAAATGACCTAAAAACACCAAAATAACAAGTCTAGGGGCTAAATTGTAACATTGTGAAACTTGTGTCCGGATCAGAAGGCCCGGGCGGCCCGCGTCAACTTACCCTGATATCTCAGGCGGGCCGCGTGGGGATGCCCAGATCAGAAAAACACAGCAGCTGATTATGTATGCGAAATTGGCACGAAATCCCATCTTCTAACCCTCCCCAATCACCATTAAGCCACCTCTAAACACCTCCAATCATACTCAAACTCTTCCACTATAAATATACACCTTCTCCAAGCATTCCTACACTTTTAACACTCTCAAATCACTCCAAATTCACTCTCCAATCAGTTGCAAATCTGCATTTTCGGACAGATTCATACTCTTACACTAAAGTGAGTATAACTTGCTCATTTCTTAACGAAATCACTTGATTCTTCTTCCTACTTGCTTGGAAAATCCTTGGGTTTGATTCCTTGACTTCTCCTTGGAGAAATCAGACCTGGAATTGCCCTGAAATGGTCCAAGAACTTTCTGTTTTGTTACATACTCTTTCAAACTTGTTTAAACTTCATCCAACTTGTGTCTAACACATCTCACACCAATGTCCTAATGCTTACAACCTCTCTTATGGTTGGTTAAGCTTAAAAACATGGTTGAGACACTTGAAATCAGAGGATTAAACCTCATAGTTTTCTGTTTGTTTAGGGTGTTTTGACCCACGAGTCATGTTCAAGCTAGTTCTTGATGTAGAGTGATTATGGAACAACTTGGGTTGTTCCAAACATACAATCCTCACATGATTTGATGATTTCTCTTAGTTAGATTGTTTATATTATTATACAAAGCCTAGTTCGTGACCCTCCTTGGTTGTTTTTACATCAAGAGAAGTGGTGAACATTCAAGGGGTTCCTAAACGGAAGCTTATTCTTCCTACCCCATACATGACATTCATGAATAACTCGAGGTGCCTAAATGAGGATCTTAATCTTCTACCTCCTACTTGAATTATTGGACCTAATAATATGTAATACTTAACCCAAATATATATATACACTCATTCGAACCTTTAATGTTAAACTTGTGTTTATATGTTAAAGTAGTAGGATACCATCTAAGACTTAACACTCCAAGTATGATTCTAATGGGCATATTACCCATGAAATACAATATAACCCTAGTGGTTACATAGTGTCATATAAGAGTATAAGTTAAAGATGATTATTTTCAATATTGTACTTTATGTTATATTAAACTCCAAATTATAATCTTCCGTTGTACGCCAAACTCACACACCTATGTTTCCTCGTGTAGAAGGACTAGGTGCTCCAACTTAATCTACTCCAACAACTCACTCGCGGGAATTCCAAGTAGGAATGCTTGCAACCACCGTGAGTATACTCGATCCCTTTTTCCCCTTTACACTTTGGGATGCAACATGTATAATTATGTAAACAATTTTTGAACTAAACATACTCAACCTTTGAACGAATGCATGAAACTAATGTGACTTACTTGCTATTCTTGTATGCTCTATGAACGATTTGGAACGTTATATGCTCATTGACTTGTTCGCCCACCTTAACAATTAGAGCGCTATAGGATTAACGCCCCGCCTGCTGAACTATTGGGTATTGTTAAGTTACCACCCCGCTGAACGATTAGGCTATTTTTATGTGTTGTGTTCTAGGGTTTGATCATATTGTACGCCAAAATTGCATACTAGCAAGCACATATTATGAATCATGTTGGATTGAGTTTTTATTCTATTATGCTATGTAAACAAACTTGTATACTCGCTCATTGCCTTTGCATTGAAACTCTATTTTAATACATGTTGCAGGTTGATTAATGAAGTATGGATGATTGATGAAACAAGTGTAGGGTGGACTAGATACACACCTTTAATCTATTTATCTTTTGTTGATTTGAATTTGAACAATGTTGTTATTTCCATTTTAAATGTTGTATGACAATTTAGTCCTTGCAATGAAATTTGAATTCAATTAAATATTGTCACATAGTGTTATGATGTTTTGAGCAATTTGTTCGTCTCATCCCGATGTTTCCGCCATCGGTTGGGGTCTGACAGATTGATATCAGAGCCATAACTATAGGGAATTAGGAAAATTGCCATGCTTTTGCCCTAATCTATAGTTTTAGGAATTTTGCCTCTTATGTGTTGTTTAAAACTTTTGTACTCTACCATGCATGCTTCCTAGCTACACTTCTTGTTGATTTAAATTTATATGCCTTTCCTAAGGTTAACATGAATACACTTTTGTTTATTTGTATACTCTTGTAACACAAACGAGACAACCTTACCAAAATAGGCGTGAAACCCACAATTTGGTAAACGACTCTCATTCTACCTTGAACTATTTCTTTTGCACGAAATTACACCATTAAGCTAGGAGTGAAATCCACAACTTAATGGTAATTTCCATTTCAACTCTAGTAGACCCTTGTCATAGTGTCGAAATTTTATTTTGACCTGACAAGTACCAACCACATTTAGGGTACGAAATCGTCAAGTTAGGGGTGAAACCCGCACCTCGTCGATTAAGTCCCATTCCTCGATTTTCAATCTCGCCAAAGTCCCGATTGTTTCAATCGATTAGAGATGTGTAGTAACCGGAAGGGTAAGATACCGTTAATCGCTTCTCGACGAGAGTATCTCACCTATAGGCCAAAGCACGTTTTCTCTAATTCGAAAGAACTTTCGACCCACTTTGGAATAGTCGACGTTTCTCTACCCGAAACAATCCTATGTTTTATTGAGCCTTTCTTTTATGTATCTCAATTTATATGTGATTTTATACTTGAACGTTCATTCATTTCAAAACTTCGTTTTAATCATTTCGCACGTTATCGCAATTACAAACAATAATAATCCCTCGTGAACAAACTAAATTTACAAAGCTTTCAATTATCCATGTTATGCTATGTGGGACTCATGACTATGCTATATGTGACATCTAAACTCTTTATGTTATGTGAATCAATTTGAAACTTTTATGCTATGTGACCCTTTATGCTATGTGAATCAACTTATGCAAACGATTTTTCTTAAACAAACATTATGATCAAGTCTCACCTATTCGTTCTTTTGAATCTTAGATGTCTTCTCGTTACTCCAACTCGTCTAAGAAGTCAAAGTCCCGTGCTACGAAGAAGATGATGGCTTTCATGGCCGATCAGTTTGCGCGCGTCGTTCCAAAGGTCATTTCCGAGATTCGAGCTTTTGAAACTCCGAACTCCTCAGTCGACTCCAAGGTCGAAATACGCAAGCCCGCTTCGTTCAACTTCAAGCACTTTTCATCGTGCAATCCCAAGCCATTCACCGGCAATGATGGGGTAACCACCATGCTCGAATGGTTTGATAGCATGGAGGTCACGTTCATCAACAGTGATTGCCCCAATGAGCTCAGAACGCGTAGTGCGACTGGGGTATTCCAAGCCCGAGCTCTCGAATGGTGGACGAACGAAAGGAACATTCGATCGAACGAATTGGCATATGCGTTGGAGTGGGAAGAAGTCAAGGCCCTGATGATGGGCGAGTTTTGTCCTCCGCATGAGCAACAAAAGTTGGAGGAAGAATTTTGGGTGCTAAAGCAAGTAGGAGATGAGAACCTAGCCTATACCACCCGTTTCAAACAACTTAGCTTCATTGTTCCTCACCTTGCAATGACCACCGACCGTAAGATAAGAAAGTACATCAATGGATTACCCCCTGCTATGCGTGATACCATCGAGGCAGCCAAACTCGATAATATTGAAGCTGCTTACCGCCTCGCTGCTTCCCTAAACAACAATCGCATTCGCGATAAACAGGTTGCAACCTCTACCAAGATAGCCAATCAGATTACCACTGACCATGAAGCCCTAGCAAGTGGTGGCGAAGGCAGGAAACGAAAGTTTCAACACACAGAGTCAGACAACAAAGTACGCGCTTGCTACAAGTGTGGAGACACTACTCATCTTCGGCCACAATGTTCCCTATGGAATCAAGAACGACAGCAAGCCCAAGATGACGACGAAGACATTGAGGATACGCTTTCTCATTAGCAACCTTATTACCTCTATTCGCGTAAAACCTTGTATTGTTAAACTTGAATTTATGACGTTTCCGGTCAAAAATTTTGATGGCAAGTTCATCACCATAGAATTTTACTTTCCGTTATTGTCTTCTCGCACTCAACATCCATGATTTCTCGATCGACGAAGTATCTCTATCTTTTCCCTACGTCTTCCTAAATTTCGGGACGAAATTTCCTAAAGGAGGGGAGACTGTAACGGCCGGCTCTTTTGTACTTTCCATTTATAGAAAGTTTTGTTCGTATTTCTATTTTTGGAAACTTTGTGTTCTTGTAATCGTTCCTTCCTTGTAATCATTGTGAAACCGAGACTTGGATCATTAATGAAACTCGTATTTTGTTACAAATATGTTATACACACTTTATATATGCTCGTATGTTCGAAACGGTAAATCAATTGGTGTTTAATCATTATTCTTGGAAACTATGTGCTAAACTTGTAATTAAACTAAACTTATGCCCAAAACGTGTTTTGAACGAGAACGACACTTGATTATGATACTTATACGCTTAATTATACTTGGTTTATACTCCTCATACTTGGATTTATCTTAAAGTACGCTTTTGTGGCAAGAATAGTCCCTAAATGACCTAAAAACACCAAAATAACAAGTCTAGGGGCTAAATTGTAACATTGTGAAACTTGTGTCCGGATCAGAAGGCCCGGGCGGCCCGCGTCAACTTACCCTGATATCTCAGGCGGGCCGCATGGGGATGCCCAGATCAGAAAAACACAGCAGCTGATTATGTACGCGAAATTGGCACGAAATCCCATCTTCTAACCCTCCCCAATCACCATTAAGCCACCTCTAAACACCTCCAATCATACTCAAACTCTTCCACTATAAATATACACCTTCTCCAAGCATTCCTACACTTTCAACACTCTCAAATCACTCCAAATTCACTCTCAAATCAGTTGCAAATCTGCATTTTCGGACAGATTCATACTCTTACACTAAAGTGAGTATAACTTGCTCATTTCTTAACGAAATCACTTGATTCTTCTTCCTACTTGCTTGGATAATCCTTGGGTTTGATTCCTTGACTTCTCCTTGGAGAAATCAGACCTGGAATTGCCCTGAAATGGTCCAAGAACTTTCTGTTTTGTTACATACTCTTTCAAACTTGTTTAAACTTCATCCAACTTGTGTCTAACACATCTCACACCAATGTCCTAATGCTTACAACCTCTCTTATGGTTGGTTAAGCTTAAAAACATGGTTGAGACACTTGAAATCAGAGGATTAAACCTCATAGTTTTCTGTTTGTTTAGGGTGTTTTGACCCACGAGTCATGTTCAAGCTAGTTCTTGATGTAGAGTGATTATGGAACAACTTGGGTTGTTCCAAACATACAATCCTCACATGATTTGATGATTTCTCTTAGTTAGATTGTTTATATTATTATACAAAGCCTAGTTCGTGACCCTCCTTGGTTGTTTTTACATCAAGAGAAGTGGTGAACATTCAAGGGGTTCCTAAACGGAAGCTTATTCTTCCTACCCCATACATGACATTCATGAATAACTCGAGGTGCCTAAATGAGGATCTTAATCTTCTACCTCCTACTTGAATTATTGGACCTAATAATATGTAATACTTAACCCAAATATATATATACACTCATTCGAACCTTTAATGTTAAACTTGTGTTTATATGTTTAAGTAGTAGGATACCATCTAAGACTTAACACTCCAAGTATGATTCTAATGGGCATATTACCCATGAAATACAATATAACCCTAGTGGTTACATAGTGTCATATAAGAGTATAAGTTAAAGATGATTATTTTCAATATTGTACTTTATGTTATGTTAAACTCCAAATTATAATCTTCCGTTGTACGCCAAACTCACACACCTATGTTTCCTCGTGTAGAAGGACTAGGTGCTCCAACTTAATCTACTCCAACAACTCACTCGCGGGAATTCCAAGTAGGAAAGCTTGCAACCACCGTGAGTATACTCGATCCCTTTTCCCCCTTTACACTTTGGGATGCAACATGTATAATTATGTAAACAATTTTTGAACTAAACATACTCAACCTTTGAACGAATGCATGAAACTAATGTGACTTACTTGCTATTCTTGTATGCTCTATGAACGATTTGGAACGTTATATGCTCATTGACTTGTTCGCCCACCTTAACAATTATAGCGCTATAGGATTAACGCCCCGCCTGCTGAACTATTGGGTATTGTTAAGTTACCACCCCGCTGAACGATTGGGATTAGGCTATTTTTATGCGTTGTGTTCTAGGGTTTGATCATATTGTACGCCAAAATTGCATACTAGCAAGCACATATTATGAATCATGTTGGATTGAGTTTTTATTCTATTATGCTATGTAAACAAACTTGTATACTCGCTCATTGCCTTTGCATTGAAACTCTATTTTAATACATGTTGCAGGTTGATTAATGAAGTATGGATGATTGATGAAACAAGTGTAGGGTGGACTAGATACACACCTTTAATCTATTTATCTTTTGTTGATTTGAATTTGAACAATGTTGTTATTTCCATTTTAA
Source organism: Helianthus tuberosus (assembly GCA_030545235.1). Taxonomy (NCBI): domain Eukaryota; kingdom Viridiplantae; phylum Streptophyta; class Magnoliopsida; order Asterales; family Asteraceae; genus Helianthus; species Helianthus tuberosus. The sequence continues at coordinate 34,619,935 of CM060357.1, read as the reverse complement.
ATGTTGTATGACAATTTAGTCCTTGCAATGAAATTTGAATTCAATTAAATATTGTCACATAGTGTTATGATGTTTTGAGCAATTTGTTTGTCTCATCCCGATGTTTCCACCATCGGCTGGGGTGTGACATTTTATGTTTTTTTATGAGTTATGTTATTTGTGTAACTACTTGTTTAATACTATTGCAACGCTTACTCGCAACTCGCTTAAACGCAATGCAACGCTCAACGCGCGAAACGAAAGTCGGAAAACCAACTCGCACAAGCCGTCTGATCGAATGATCCTTCGATCGAATGGCCATCCGTCCGGATGACCATCCGATCGACTGGCCATCCGACCCTCGCACTTGCATCGCCTTACTTCTCCTCTCACACCATAAATACCACCTGTCACATCACTGTTCACTGATGTGACAGCCCTATCCGACCTAACTCGCTCTCAGCTCATTCTCAAGCATATTTCACTCGATTCAAGGCCATTTTCGTAAGTTTTCTTCCTAAATCTTGTACTTCCATCTTCACAACACACTTTCTCATCATTTTCTCCACCGAAATCTTACATTTTCACCATGAAATCACCGGATTTGGACTCTTTGAAGGTGACGTCACCTCGGTTCCCGATAGAGACTGTTGTGTGACCTCATCTCATCAAAGATTGTTCAGATCTAAAGGATTTCTACATCATTCAACACAAATCTTCACAAGATCTAAACATTTTCAACGATTTACATACTTTTCTTCAAACCTTCTTCACATTCTACTTAAAACCGATGGAATCTAGGCTCATTCAGGCTCTCTACTCTTTCCCTAGTTGATAACCGATCTAATAACGGATTTCCACCAGAGAGACGACCGATTCACGGGTTGAACATGAAACTTCATCAAAAGAACAGCGAGTACGACTGAATGGGGTGATTCCCATCCGATCGGAAGAGCTGGTCCCTGATGGGTTTCCGTTGTTTGACACGTCATCATGCCGTCTCCGTTAAAATTTTAATTAGAAAATGTTATAAACTTTTCAAACAACATATCACCCAACCAAATAGCTATCCGATCGGATGATCATCCGATCGAATGACTATTCAACCAGGTGACTTGTTCCTTGTCAAACTTCAACACTTAAACATTTTATCAAAACTTCAAAGAATATCATCCTTCAAACGAATAGCCATCCGATCGAATGGCTATCCGTCTGGATGACTTGACATATAGAGATACTTCTCGTTTTTCAAAATGCTACAAAGAAAACTTCAAAGTTTCAAATGATTTACAAACACACTCACTCAGATCGAATGACCAACTGTCCGAATAGTCATCCGTCCGGATGACCATCCATCCGGATGGCCATCTGATCGACTCACCATTCGACACTCGTCTCATTCAACGCACTGTTACACGCTATTCAATGCTTACGTTATCGTTCTGTACTCAGGCTAACCTCCAAGCGCTCCCTTCAATCCAAGGTTGTGTTTATTTACTAAACACATACTGTGAGTATACTCGAACCCATTTTCTTAAACACACTTTAGGTCTTACATACGTTACCTATATCAAGTCACATCGAACACACAACGCAACACTTTTAATGCTAACTGCTCTCGCATGTTGTACGTGACTCGATGAAAGCTTGTATGTTATGTTTACACAGTGTTGTTTGCCTGACACCTTAGCAACTATAGTACTATAGTTTGGACTTAGCACCTGTCGTTGACAGGGGTTGTTAAGGGTTTTACTTCACATGGTCACAGTGGTGATAATGTGTTGCGCATTCTACAACTCGCAGTCATGTCGGTTGCATACTTCATTGTCGATAGCTTATTTGCTTCACATTTCTACGTGTTCCATGCTGGTTATGCGTAAAACGCTTTCACTATACTATATGCAATTAAACTTGTGTACTCACCTTTACACTATGTGTATTGACTTTATTTTAACGTATGTGACAGGTTTCTAGGATGCTATGCTTTACTGTGATGAATCAAGTTAGGTGGTCTAGAAACCCATGAATAAAATCTGAGTTATCGGAACAATTTATTTGTCTTTGAGAACAATGTCTGTAATAACTGTTTCTGCTTTATATGTTGATGGTATGGGACGTTAACGATTAATATATTGTCATTAATAGTGTTATGGATTCTCTTGGACAATTTATTTCACTCAGTGCCGCGCCTCGATGATTCCGCCATCGGTTGGGGTGTGACAGATTGGTATCAGAGCCATAACTATAGGGAATTAGGTAAGACACGACCTAGTCTGGGCCGATGTATTAGAATGACATAGTCTATAGTCTAAGCACCAACGGACCGTTTGTGCAAACCCAGTAGGGGTTTTGCACGAGCATACTCTTTATACTCTCGCTTATACTCGATAAAACTACAACTTTGCGCGAACGCCACATACTACAACTTCGTGCAACTACCCAGCCTTTCCTAAGGCTGATGACACACGTGCTTTAAAAAATACTCACATTACACAAACAAGTGATTGTATCGAGATTAGGTGTGAAAATCGAAAAATCTCGATGAAATCGCTCACTCTACGTGTAATTTTTACTATTAACACGAGAACTTTCATTGAGTCAGGAGTGAAATCCATATCTCGACGAAATTCTCCATCTCTATTCTGTGGCTATACCACACTCACAGGGACGAGGTCGTTAAGTTAGGGGTGAAACCCGCATCCTAATGACAAGTTCCGCTCCGATTTTACAAAACTCTCACCAAAGTCTTGATGGACTCCAACGACTCGAGTCACACAATAACTGGAAGGATGCGTGCCGTTCGCCCAGATTGAGGCGAGAGCACAGTCTAGAAGGCCAAAGCGTGCGCTCGAGGCTGTTGTGAATAGTCGAATCACTTTGGGTAGTCGATGTCTCACACCCAAGACACTCTACATTTCGATTCAAGTCCGCAATTGCCGATTTTATGAGTTATCGATTTTATGTGCTTTTACGTGTTTAATACTTATGTGTTTCGATTTTGGAGACTTACGCTTTTCGCTCATCGCAAATCACGACGTTTCACTTTAACTCAAAACGCTAACAAATCGCAGACACACTATGAGCTATTCGCATCACTATTCGTTGTTTACGCTACTCGCTATCACTACTCGCACTCGCAAATCTCGATCGCTTTACGCAACTGTGAAGGATAGGTGAATACGTGCAAAACATGTAGGTGAATACGTACAAAATAGGAAGGTGAATACGTGCAAAATATTACGTGGATTATGCGCTCTACGTGCTTATGTGCTTAAATGCTTATGTGAACTATGTGTTTGATATGTTCCTGAGCTTTATGGAGTAATAATAATAATATGATGGTTATACGCTAAACTAGTATATAGACCCGATATAATCGAATCTCTTCTGAGTCCAATGACGATGTCTGCTGCAGACAATGTCTTCCCCTGGTTCTCACACTCGCAGAAACGCTCAGAGAAGCAGAGATGACAGGCGCATCGCTTTTCTTGTTGCCAAGGAAATGGCAAAGGTCATACCTCAGATCGTTAGCGAGATCAACGAGGTTAGCAACAATTCGTCCGTTGAATCAAAGAGCGACTCTCCGAAAACGCCCTCCAACTTTAAGCAGTTTAAAGCTTGTGGTCCTAAAGACTTCACTGGTGAGGATGGACCTAGCGCAATGTTCCAATGGTTTGACTCGATTGAAGTCACTCTCTGTCAAAGCGGATGCCCTGATGAACTCCGCACTGTAAATGCTACCGGGGTCTTCCGGTCTAGGGCACTGGATTGGTGGACAGCAGAGCGCAACAGGCGCGAAAATGACGCAACCTATGGTTCATCATGGGGGGAACTGAAGGAAGTGATGATGAAAGAATTCTGTCCCCCGTATGAACTCCAGAAGCTGGAAAACGAATTCTGGGGTATCAAGCAAGAAGGAGGTGATAATGCTGGTTTCACCGCTCGCTTTAAACAACTCAGCATTATCTGTCCTGTCAAGTGTCAACTCCAGACATCACTATCAAGAAATACATCCGCGCTCTACCAGATTGTGTTGCCGATTTCGTTTAAGCAGCTAAGCCTGCTACCATTGAGGAGACCTACCAGCTCGCTGCCGAGATCAATGAAAGCGAGTTTTGGCTGGTTACTTCAAGACCTCAACCAAGAGCTTGAACCAAGCAACTGCTACTTCCGCTCCCGCTACCGACACTGCCTCATCTCAGGGTTCGAAGTCATCGCGTCAAAGCCGCAAACGCAAGGGTAACAACAACAAGAACTGTGCTGCAACTGCCGCTCCTCTCAATGCTATACCCATCCAACTCCACCAGAACCAGAAACGTCGAGTCGCAGCTCCCGTGACCAACGCGCCGCTTGCAAAGCATGCGTACACTGGACCTCACCCTCTCTGTCCTACTTGTACTTACCACCACCCAGCTGGGATAGCTGGCCGTTTTTGTGTCCACTGCAACATCTACGGACACTTCACAGCGAACTGTTGCACTGGCCCACGGCTGTTCAAGTTACTGCCCCACCAGCTCAACCTCTCGCTATCCAAGGTAACCCAACAGCTCATGCCTCCGCTGTTCATGCACGAGCCTGCTATGCATGTGGTGACCCTAATCATTTCGCAAATGTCTACCCGAACCGTGTGGTGAAACAAGAGCCGCAACAACCACCGCAGCAGCAGCAGCAACAGCAACAACAGCAACAGCAGAAACAACAGCCACAACAACAAGCAGCCCGTGGACGAGCTTTCAACATCAATGTTCGCCAGGCCCAAACTGACAACAAAGTTGTCAATGGTACATTTCTCATTAACGGTATTTATGCTTTGTGTTTATTTGATACTGGAGCCGATAACTGTTTTGTGTCGTTTGAATTCGAGAAGCTCCTAAACCGTAAACGTGCTAACCTCCCAACGACGTTCGACGTAGAAATTGCCACCGGAAGAAACGTCACCGTTAGTTCTGTTCTACATGATTGCACCATTGAACTCAACAATCACGTTTTCCCGATCGATCTCATTCCAATGCAGCTTAGTAGTTTTGATATCATAGTAGGAATGGGTTTTCTTCGTGGAAATCATGATGAAGTTGTTTGTTTCGAAAAGATGACCCGTTTCTCTCTTTCAAACGGTGATCAATTCTGTGTCTATGGCGAAGTATCCTCGATGGAACTGAAACTCATGTCGTGCGTCCAAGCAAGCAAGTATCTCCGCAAGGAATACAAGGCTTTCTTGGCACACATCGTAGTTAAGAGTTGGATTACTCCGAAAAACCCGTCCGAAGTTCGTTCTTTTCTCGGATTGGCGGGATATTATCGCCGATTTCTCAAAAATCGCCGTTCCTCTCACCTTTCTCACGCATAAAGACAAGCCTTTTGTTTGGGGAACTGAACAAGAGGAAGCCTTTCAAACTCTCAAGCGAATGCTTTGCAACGCTCCTATACTCGCGCTACCCAATGGAAACGACGTCTTTGTTGTCTATTGCGATGCCTCTAACCTAGGTCTTGGTTGTGTTATCATGCAACGGGATAAGGTTTTCGCGTACGCGTCTCGCCAACTCAAAGTCCATGAGAAGAACTATACAACACACGACCTCAAGCTCGTTGCAGTTGTTTTTGCATTAAAGATTTGGCGACACTAGCTATATGGTACCAAGTGTACGGTCTTCACCGACCATAAGTGCCTACAACACATCTTGAATCAGAAAGAACTTAATATGCACCAACGCAGATGGGTCGAACTTCTCAACGACTACGACTGTGAGATTCGCTACCACCCAGGCAAAGCAAATGTCGTTGCCGATGCTCTTAGCCAACGAAGCTATTTACATAGCGTTCGTAATATTCAAGCCCAACACGATCTCGAAGCTCTTATTCGCGACGCTTAACACGCCTGTTTCGCCAAACGCACTTTGAAGGAAGAACGAATTATTGGAACCGAAAACCAATTAGTGAATAAGCCTAATGGTATTTTTCACTATCTCGACCGAATTTGGATTCCCAATCGCAATAATCTCCGAGAGATTTTACTAGACGAAGCCCACAAGTCTCGATATTCCATTCATCCCGGTGCCGACAAAATGTACCAGAACCTCCGTGCCAGGTATTGGTGGCCTGGAATGAAGAAGGATATCGCTCTCTATGTATCAAAATGCCTAACCTGTTCGAAGGTCAAGGCTGAACATCAACGACCCACTGGCTTACTCGAGCAACCCGAGATCCCGATGTGGAAATGGGAGAGTATAGCTATGGATTTCATTACGAAAATCCCCCACACGGCATCAGGTCACGATAGTATTCGGGTTATCGTCGATCGTCTTACTAAATCTGCTCATTTTCTGCCGATACGAAAAGACTATAAGGTTAAACGATTAGCATGAATCTATACCGACGAAGTCATTTGTCGACATGGGACACCTCGTGACATCATCTCTGACCGCGATGGTCGATTCACTTCACGTCTCTGGGAAAATTTCAAGCCGCTCTTGGTACTACTCTTAATCTCAGTACCGCTTTCCATCCTCAGACCGACGGTCAGACTGAGCGCACGATTCGCACCCTTGAAGACATACTTCGCTCGTGCGTTATAGATTTGGTGGTAATTGGGATTTGCATTTACCTTTAGTCGAATTCTCGTACAACAACAGTTATCACTCTAGCATTCAAATGGCACCATTTGAGGCATTATAAGGGAGAAAATGTCGATCACCTATTGTATCGTACGAGATCGAAGACGCGCAAATTACAGGTCCTGAGTTATTGCAAGAAATGACTGACAAGAACCTCCAGATACGAGACATATCACCCAACCGAATAGCTATCCGATCGGATGATCATCCGATCGAATGACTATTCAACCAGGTGACTTGTTCCTTGTCAAACTTCAACACTTAAACATTTTATTAAAACTTCAAAGAATATCATCCTTCAAACGAATAGCCATCTGATCGAATGGCCATCCGTCCGGATGACTTGACATATAGAGATACTTCTCGTTTTTCAAAATGCTACAACGAAAACTTCAAAGTTTCAAATGATTTACAAACACACTCACTCAGATCGAATGACCAACCGTCCGAATAGTCATCTGTCCGGATGACCATCCGTCCGGATGGCCATCCGATTGACTCACCATTCGACACCCGTCTCATTCAACGCACTGTTACACGCTGTTCAATGCTTACGTTATCGTTCTGTACTCAGGCTAACCTCCAAGCGCTCCCTTCAATCCAAGGTTGTGTTTATTTACTAAACACATATTGTGAGTATACTCGAACCCATTTTCTTTAACGCACTTTAGGTGTTACATACACTACCTATATCAAATCACATGGAACACACAACGCAACACTTTTAACGCTAACCGCTCTCGCATGTTGTACGTGACTTGATGAATGCTTATATGTTATGTTTACACAGTGTTGTTTGCCTGACACCTTAGCAACATAGTACTATAGTTTGGAGTCAGCACCTATCGTGGACAGGGGTTGTTTAGGGTTTTACTTAACATGGTCACAATGGTGATAATGTGTTGCGCATTCTACAACTCGCAGTCATGTCGGTTGCATAATTCATTATCGATAGCTTACTTGCTTCACATTTCTACGTGTTACATGCTGGTTATGCGTAAAACGCTTTCGCTATACTATATGCTATTAAACTTGTGTACTCACCTTTACACTATGTGTATTGACTTTATTTTAACGTATGTGACAGGTGTCTAGGATGTTATGCTTTGTTGTGATGAATCAAGTTAGGTGGTCTAGAAACCCACCAATAAAATCTGAGTTGTCGGAACAATTTATTTGTCTTTGAGAACAATGTCTGTAATAACTATTTCTACTTTATATGTTAATGGTATGGGACATTAACGATTAATATATTGTCATTAATAATGTTATGGATTCTCTTGGACAATCTGTTTCGCTCAGTGCCCCGCCCCGATGATTCCGCCATCGGTTGGGGTGTGACAAGGTTCTCCTCTCCCCTTCAAGAAGTTGCTAAACAAGGTTCCTCTCCATCTACCCTCTATATTGTTCCATTTCAGGCTGTTTTTATTTGTTTTAAGGTGGATTGCTGCGCCTGCGCCTAGCTATAGGCGAGTGCTCGAATGCGTTTTTTTCGAAAAAAGACACAGATCTGCGCCTAGCCCTCCACCAGGTTCTCTAGGTGTGCCTCGCTGTGCCTGAGCGCCTAGCTCGCTTTTGACAACATAGATTGTAGGTAACATAAAAAGCAATGGATGGATGTTATCAGTGGCGAAGCTTGAGATTTCCGACCGAGGTGGCGGAAGTCACCGGTCCTAAAAATGTCTATAAAACTAGGGGTTGAAAAGGTATATACCCAGAAATTTCTATACGATAAGTACATACTCTCCACAATTTAGAGAAAAAATCAGGGGGTCTGCCGCCCCCTCCCGCCCCTTAAAAGCTTCGCCCATGGCTGTTATAGATCAGTATTGTATGAGATAATTTTGTTAACTACTTTTTTTGTTTGAAAACAATCCTACTAATAGCAAAGCTATTGGTAAGGTCTAGAGAATAGGGAATGTAGTTAAACTTTACCTCTATCCCTGTTTTGTTTGCATATTTGAAGTTCTTGTAACTAAAGAAGGCCTAAAATTTGATCTCTGGCGATCTTTCTCGTGAGCTCTGCTCAACAACAACGACGTCGTAAATTCAATTTTCAGTTACAGTTTCTAGATCAAGAAAATGGCACAACCTCAGAATGATGACCTACAAAATCCTAATCTCCTTAGACGTGAAGTTGAGGCACCTTTGGTTAAGGTGGTGATTCAACCACCCGAGCTTGAAACAATATACAAGCCACCTAATGTTTCCCAAGTAGTTGTTATACTTCCATGTCTTGAACCAAGTTTCTGTATACAATTCAAGGAACAAATGACTTAACTGTTATTAGGGTGGGGTAGCACACTGGCAATCTTGTAACACCCCAAAATCTGAATGTTTATATTTGTCATATGTTCCTATATGACATAACATGAAATAAATGACTAGGCTATTTAATCTAGTAAAGTGTATGATAAAAACTATTTAAAAGATGAAAGTTGTGCCAATCATGTTTTAGTGGCAAACACGGAGGGGTTAAATGGAATAAGTTGAAAGTTGGGTTACTAAATAACAAAACACACACACAAACACACATATTGTGTTCGAGAAAGAGCAGGAGGCTCCCATGGAGCCAAAAACCCTAACTTTCATCTAATTCATCAAATTGGAAGGCTAAACGAAGCTTAACTTCATAACCGAACATGAATTAGTGATCACCTTCACAAGGGGATCATAAGGTATGTTTTAAAAACTAGATTGGTGACCTTGTACGAAGTGGGTTATGTTGTGATTCGTGAAATTTTATGAAATTGAGTATGAGCATGTGTTAGAATCATCATATAGAACATGGGTTATGCATGATTCGGGTGAATTTGATGTTTTGGGGTGAAACCCATTTGTTATGATAAAAATGATGACTTGAATAATCACCCATGTCCAATTCTTGTTTAATATAGATGAATTTTGATATGTATGATGTATTCTTGTTAGAGGAATTGAAAGAAATGTGATGCTAATAAGTTTGATGATTATGGGTGAATGATGCATGTTGATTAGTAGGAGGATTGGAGGAATTATGTATGAGATTAGAAGAATATGCATAAATTAGTTGTACACTATGCTTAGGAGGAAGTATACACACTAAGTATATGATGAAATTATGAGGTAACTGAGATTAGATCACTTGTAAGTGATTAATAAAGTAGTTATGAAGTGGGTTTTGTATAATATGATAAAAATGATCATATTCTCATGTTAATGATGTTTGAAATCGTATATGTGTGAATGTTTAAAGAATTCGACTAAGATTTGATAGATTAGCATGTTATAAGGTCGAATGATAATTTCGATATAAGATCCGTGAGATGGAATGGATCATGATAAATGATGAACAAGCTAACTATCTTGAAAATAATATATGATAGTTTGATGCTTGATAAGCGGTGTTGAAGCTTGGGAAAGAAACGGGTCGAACAGAACGTATACACATGAGAAGCATATTTGGATGCGAGGTAAGTTAAGCTTACACCCTTTTTGTAGAATATATATTCATCGTATAGATTACGAACATGATAAACTAATATATGAAGTATAATGTTCCGACAAGTATTGATACGGGTCAGAACATGTGGTTATGATAAGAGACTAAGTTTGATGGTTAAAAGGGGTAAATGGGTATTATGGTAATTTTGATTATGAATTAACGAAGGAACATGTTATATGGAGGGGATAATAGGTAATTACAATCCCACAAGGACGAAATGGTCTTTTAGACCAAATCGGTCAAATGGTGAAGATATCACCATTTGGTGAGGTCGACTAATGATTTTATTGTCAAGTATTATGAATTCACAGGGTGAATAACGAAAGGATTTGCGTTGCTATTAACTAGCAACTTAGTGGATGAAGTATTAAAATGGGTCATAGCTTTGACCCGAGCCAGGTATGTGTGATTACAGTTGTAGTTAAGTCATGTGATTGGTTAAATATGTAATGAAATCCTTCGTCGTAAAAGGCGGAACTAGTGTTGACCAAAACGCCCTTGATGGGTATATCGGGGCAAACGACCTTAAAAGTTGTTTAGAATCAAGCTATTTGATTAAGTGAACACTTAGGACAAGTATAAAAGCAAAAAGTATGATTTTGAGAGTAAAATTCATTAAAATGCGCAAATACCCTTAACGGGTCAAAATAAGCATGCGAACGAAATTGGTTAAGAAGGTGTAAGAAACCCGTGATTTGAACCTTATATGATAGTAGACATTGAAATCATAAGGGTCATAAGAAATCGAGGTCAAATAAACAGGTTACTTTGATAAATGCTTGAACGGGTAAAAATTTGGTAAAAAGGTAATAAGCCGAAAGCTTAAAAGTCTAAAATTTTGTTAACCTGGATTTTGGATGTTAACTCCATGTGATGGAGAATTAAATTACGATCATGTAGGAAAAAGAATCGAGTAAAACGGATCATAAACGAGAGAGTTATGCTCGTTTCCGTAAAAATTTGTTATGCTGGGAACATGCAGCAACCAGCTACGAACCATCTGTCAAAAAGGGGTCATCGCGCCACACGACGGAAAGAGGTAAAGGTGGTCACGCAACACGACATGGCCCGCGGCCCGCGTAAGCATTGGGCGCACTTCGTCGCGCCCCGCGAGGACTCAAAATGACAGCAAACTTGTTGCTGGGTGTTTATTTTCAGTTACGGACCTGTTCAAACATGTTTTAAACACTTGTAAGCTAAGTATGACCAACTTATTTTATGTTCTAGGAAATATAGGTATGTGTGAAGGTTAGTATGTATGTATGCATATACATATGCATGTTTATATGTATGTAAGTAAGTATAAGCGGACGTATGTATGTATGTAAGTACGTACAAGGGTAAACACGTATGTAGGTATGTATGTGGGTAGGCATGTATGTGTGTAGATACATATGCAAGTTTTCAATAAAATTGAGTATTGACGATATTAGTAGCGTGCCTTGTGAATAAAGTGTAACAATGGTACAATAAGGAAGTCTCACGATGGCTTATATACCGGATGGAAAGCTTGAATGTAAAGAGATAATGGAATGAAGAGTAATCGAGAATGAATCTAGTTATGTTTATAATGTGTGCTAATGTTATGAACGTATGTGGTGAGTGCAGGTTGTACGAGTCACGGAGGATCATCGAGGAGTAGAGATCGAAGACCGAGTCACAAGATAGATTGTACGGGAACGTTGGTGTATGTAATATCATAAACGTAAGTTATGTTTTTACTTAGTAAATGAGTCGAACGATGAATTTATGTGAAAAAGTTATTTTTGTTAAATGAAATTTTTAAGTAAGTCAAAGTATTTATAGACAAAGAAAATTTTGGCACGAATTTCCGCTGTGACTTTTTGTCAAATACGTATTAGGGTCTTACAAGTTGGTATCAGAGCCCTGGTTTGAGTGAATCAAGTACGAGAAGATAAATACTTGAACTCAAACCTGTGTGCTCTTGTGATAAGGAACCCGTCAATCCGAGACTCGATCAAGGTCTAAGGGTAGAAGTAAAGGTAAGTATGTGCTTAAGTATGTATTTGAAGAAAACTAACGGTATGTTATGTGTAAGGTAAGCATAATTGCTGGGAAAGGATGATCCGTGAATGCGGTCTAGAACCGGCATCAAGGCATGTGATAAGACAAATTGACCCCACCGTAAATCTAACATGTGGGCGCATGTAATGGTATAATATAGCAAGTGGAAGAAAATTTTTAAATGAAATATAATAATGGAATGGTAATGAAGTTTTGAAAGTGTTACACGTGCCGAAACTTAATTTTTCAGAAATAAGCTGGCGATTACACGAAGACACGAAAATAGTATGTGGACTGTGTACCTGGCCAGTACACAAGAAACATATGACGTTCGTGAGATCGTGAAAATTGTTACAGGTATGTCCGTTAGAATTAGGTAGTAGGTGGACGTGGGGTTAAAGAGAAATGTAAGACTTTCAGGAATGAAAGTATGAATGATATGTTAGAATCCGCGAGACGGATTCGAAACATGAAAGGAATGAAAGTATGAATGATATGTTAGAATCCGTGAGACGGATTCGAAGCATGAAAGGAATGAAAGCATGAATGATATGTTAGAATCCGCGAGACAGGTTTGAAGCATGAAAGGAATGAAAGTATGAATGATATGTTAGAAACCGCGCGACGGGTTCGAAACATAATGGATGATAAGAATGAAAAGATTCGAATGTGTAACTAATTACAGACTAAGCAAGTAAATATTCTTTAAAAAGCGAATATTATCCAAGCTATGTCTTAAAATTATATATATGTGTGAATAAATGTATATATATATATACAAATATGTTTGTATCCAAGAATGGTTAAAGAGACGAATGAGTCATGCGGGTCAAATGGTAATCGCCATTTAAGCCTGATATATTTAATGTTTTGATTTGTAAAGTTTTATACTTATAGGTGAGCATAATGTTTGGCACGCAAACCTAAATTTTGACGAAAGAAAGAAGTTTTGAACATGTTATGTGTCAGATGTGTTAGAAATCGACTCTTAGGAGTCATAATGTATGACAGGTTACGACTCGGACAATAATTTAAGTATGATTGAGAAGGGTAAGTTTTGGCAAGAATACTGAAATGATGTAATGAATGTCTTGGCAAGTAAGCATGAAAGGAAAGAAGTAAGAACGTGTACTTCAATACATCTATGATAAGTAAGAAATGCCAGTTTGACCTCGAAAAGTCAAACTGCAAAGGTTGACGAAATAAGTAATCAGAATAAAAGAATTGCATGTAAGGGATGAAATGTGGGACGTGTTATAGCATGTATGTAGGAAGATGTAAAAAGGATTATAGGTGGGTAATCTCCTAGTATAATGAATGTTTGAATGAAATGTGCTAACCGCCGATTTTATAGATGTTAATGGTAGAATTCTTAATGTGATGAAGCTAATTGAATTAGTGAAAAAATGTGCACGAGTGGAAGTCCAGTACACGGATGAATGAAATCTGGCCTGGTACGGTTAGTACTCGTGAAGGGGCGGATCGATCTGGTTTACGGGTCGCCGATTTATGAAATGAAAAAGAGGTTAGTAAAATGTTTAACTTATGTCGAATATGTATGAATTAATAAATTAAAAACGACCTACAAACAAATGATTGAATAGGTATGGTATGGTATGAAATGTTTGACTTTTAACAGTTGACATAAAGAAGAAAACTATGTCATCAAGAAGTAAATCTCAAAGGTTTTGAGTAAAAATTTCAGGTATTGATTAAACTCTCATACGATGAACGTGCGCCACATGCATACTCATGCAAATTAAGTAATGCATGAAGTGAGAGAAATAGTAATGTAAAATGAATGAGATGATTTGAAAGTAACGTAAAGGTATGCATGGTACAAGAAACTATAGAAATGTAGAATGATGTTAACTTTTAAGTTAAGCACGTTTGTGTGACTATGAAATAGTAGTCTCGTTGCAATAACAAAACAACAATTAAATGTTATATGACATATGTATAAATTACGAAGTAAGATCGTATAGTCGACAAAAATATTATGAATATTGGAAATGAACGAAAAGGAATGTTGTTAATCGAATTGCTTCAAGTAAACAAAATTGTATATTGTACAAGATATACGAGTATTGGAATGATGAATAAACCGCTAGCTATGAAACGCGATAGACGCTAGCAATATTTAGTGAAAGTGACACTAATAAGAACTTTGGGACGGTTTCTTGAAGATAGAAGGTCGTCGTTAGATGGGCTCATGGTCTTGTTCATGGGCCGGGAAGGAAAGATAATTAGTGTTTAATGGGAATGAGAAAGGTTTCGGGGACGAAACCTCATTTAAGGGGGGTAGACTTGTAACACCCCAAAACCCGAATGTTTATATTTGTCGTATGTTCCTATATGACATATCATGAAATAAATGACTAGGCTATTTAACCTAGTAAAGTGTATGATAAAAACTATTTAAAAGATGAAAGTTGTACCAATCATGTTTTAGTGGCAAACATGGAGGGGTTAAATGGAATAAGATGAAAGTTGGGTTACTAAATAACAAAACACACACACAAACACACATAGTGTGTTCGAGAAAGAGCAGGAGGCTCCCATGGAGCCAAAAACCCTAACTTTCATCTAATTCATCAAATTGGAAGGATAAACGAAGCTCAAATTCATAACCGAACATGAATTAATGATCACCTTCACAAGGGGATCATAAGATATGTTTTAAAAACTAGATTGGTGACCTTGTACGAAGTGGGTTATGTTGTGATTCGCGAAATTGTATGAAATTGAGTATGAGCATGTGTTAGAATCATCATATAGAACATGGGTATGCATGATTCGGGTGAATTTCATGTTTTGGGGTGAAACCCATTTGTTATGATAAAAATGATGACTTGAATAATCACCCATGTCCAATTCTTGTTTAATATAGATGAATTTTGATATGTATGATGTATTCTTGTTAGAGGAATTAAAAGAAATGTGATGCTAATAAGTTTGATGATTATGGGTAAATGATGCATGTTGATTAGTAGGAGGATTGGAGGAATTATGTATGAGATTAGAAGAATATGCATTAATTAGTTATACACTATGCTTTGGAGGTAGTATACACACTAAGTATATGATGAAATTATGAGGTAATTGAGATTAGATCACTTGTAAGTGATTAATAAAGTAGTTATGAAGTGGGTTTTGTATAATATGATAAAGATGATCATATGCTCACGTTAATGATGTTTGAAATCGTATATGTGTGAATGTTTAAAGAATTCGGCTAAGATTTGATTGATTAGCATGTTATAAGGTCGAATGATAATTTCGATATAAGATCCGTGAGATGGAATGGATCGTGATAAACGATGAATAAGCTAACTATTTTGAAAATAATATATGATAGTTTGATGCTTGATAAGCGATGTGGAAGCTTGGGAAAGAAGCGGGTGGAACGGAACGTATACACATGAGAAGCATATTTGGATGCGAGGTAAGTTAAGCTTACACCCTTTTTGTAGAATATATATTCATCGTATAGATTACGAACATGATAAACTAATATATGAAGTATGATGTTCCGACAAGTATTGATACAGGTCAGAACATGTGGTTATGATAAGAGACTAAGTTTGATGGTTAAAAGGGGTAAATGGGTATTATGGTAATTTTGATTACGAATTAACGAAGGAACATGTTATATGGAAGGGATAATAGGTAATTACAATCCCACAAGGAAGAAATGGTCTTTTAGACCAAATCGGTCAAATGGTGAAGATATTACCATTTGGCGATGTCGACTAATGATTTTATTGTCAAGTATTATGAATTCACAGGGTGAATAACGGAAGGATTTGCGTTGCTATTAACTAGAAACTTAGTGGATGAAGTATTAAAATGGGTCATAGCTTTGACCCGAGCCATGTATGTGTGATTACAGTTGTAGTTAAGTCATGTGATTGGTTAAATATGTAATGAAGTCCTTCGTCGTAAAAGGCGGAACTAGTGTTGACCAAAACGCCCTTGATGGGTATATCGGGCCAAACGACCTTAAAAGTTGTTTAGAAACAAGGTATTTGATTAAGTGAACACTTAGGACAAGTATGAAAGCTAAAAGTATGATTTTGAGAGTAAAATGCATTAAAATGTGCAAATACCCTTAACGGGTCAAAATAAGCATACGAACGAAATTGGTTAAGAAGATGTAAGAAACCCGTGATTTGAACCTTATATAATAGTAGACATTGAAATCATAAGGGTATAAGAAATTGAGGTCAAATAAACAGGTTACTTTGATAAATGCTTGAACGGGTAAAAATTTGGTAAAAAGGTAATAAGCCGAAAGCTTAAAAGTCTAAAATTTTGTTAACTCGGATTTCGGATGTTAACTCCATGTGATGGAGAATTAAATTACGATCACGTATGTTTTGGTCAAAAATTACCGAAGCAATTTAGTGATCAAATTAGTAATGTGAGGTAGTGTGCTAAAAAATATGCTTGTTGAGTTATTTAGAAAATCAGTATTTAGGATACGGCTCAGGATATTGAGCTGTATCTACGATCAAACAATGAGCAAACAATGAGCAAAAAGTAAAGGAAATGACACGAGATGTACGAGGAAAGCCCTTGATCAATCTAGATCGCCGGCATAAAACCTCGGGAGCTGACAATCGCAACTGCCTTGTTCTTCTTATTGCTTAAACTTCAGGATACAGTGCAGGATATAGACCAGATCGCTAAGTGTTACAATGCCTTTGTATGAAAGTGAGAATTGCTCGAGAGCAAGTGTTAGAGTGTAGAGAATGTGATTGTGATGTCCTATTTGATCTGGTATACCCACCTATTTATAGTAATGAATTACAAACAATAATCCCTACAAATATGGGGTACTCCGAATATTCCATTATGAACGTTATTGACCGAGTAATATGGCTTCAACGTCTTCATTTGAACGACTTGGACCGAGTCTTCCGCGGAATGAGTCTTATGAACGTTGCCAGCTTCCAACCCACGTACCTGCACATAATCCATTAGTAATCCTGAGGATACCATTCAGGATATTACCAATATCCTGAACCAGCATCCCGGATGTAAACAGATACTACATAACCAAGATATAAACCAAGATATTTTCCAGGATATAGGGGTTCAGAATTTCACCCATTACAATTGTCCCCAAAAATGTTACCGTTTGATATCCTGCACTAACGGTTACATTTTTCACGGTGGCCGAGGTAATTAAGAGATAAGACCATTGATGTGACAGCTTTCAACCACCCGGCCTATATTTACTCATCATGCCCTATATATTCTCTTCCTCATCTTCTTTTTTAACCACAATCGACTAGAAAAAGGTAATATTCTCTCCCTGATCTTCATATTCATCTTTTATCTTTCTCCGGCGAGAATTCAGGCGACCAAATGCCTAGGCAAACAAGGTCCAGTTCAGGCGACTCGGCTCCCACATTCATCCAACAGAATCTTCTCCAAGAACCGGAGAATGAAACATGCACCTTTGACAGTGCCCATCTGTCAGCCTTGAAATCCTCCGGTATCTTTCCGGAAGGAACTATATTCCGACCCTTTGATAGAGAAATCCGGTCAGATATGGTTTCCAACGAGTGGATTTGTTTCAATGCTTTCCCCTTTACCTTAGGGTTACGATTCCCCTTTCCGGACTTCATCACCGAGTTCTTTAATATCACCAAAATTTCTTTCAGCCAAACCATGCCAATGCTCTGGCGTGTTTTGTCTGTTCTTGACCAAATCAAGAGAAACCACATACCTAACCTTTCCGTCCATGATCTCCCTTTAGCCTACAAGCTTAGATGCGATGGCTCATCTAGGTTCCTATTTTATTCTACTTCTGGTGACCCATTGATACTTCGTGCCACCAGGAACGAGGATGGTTGGCAATCCAAGTTTTTCTTTGTAAAAAGGGATTCAATCCCTGGTGGAACGGATTATCCGATGAGATGGTTGAGAAAGGGTAGGATTTAGGGTTTAAGAATGATCCTGTCCCCTATTCTGTTCCATATCCTGAGCTAATGAATTTTATTTCTTCTGTTCATGTATGCAGCTGATTTCAGAAAGATCGCACCTCCCCTTGCTGATTCTCAAAAGAGAATAGACGCCATCAGACTGCTTTCAGAGACAGAGAGAAGCTTTAATCCATCTCCACCAACTCCAAGCCCTCTTTCAAGTGCAAACATGTCTGGTAAGAATCCTGCAAGATATCCTGTACACACATGTGTTTATTTGATATTCTTAGAAGAGATTCAGAATTTTACTCCCTGTGTGCAGATTCCAGCAAAGTTCCAGTCTATCTAGACCTTGATGAACTCGACAGCTATCCAACTCCAGCCACAGTCAAGAAGGAGACTCCTGCTGCTACTAGCTCCAAACCACTCCCGGCTCCCAAGGCCAATCCAAGAACCCATGCTTCCACAGCGAAAAAGAGGAAGGGTCTTGAAGTCAGTGCTCCAGGCTCAGAAGGGTTCTCCTATGACGAACTCAGCTTCTCTGATTCCTTAGAGCCAATGACATCCTTCCTCAACAAGGTAATATCCTGACGCATATCTTTCATGTATATCCTGCACATATATCCTGCACGTATATCCTAACAGGATATCCTGGTAGGATATCTTGGTCAACATATATTCTAACTTTATACCTGTAATTGATGTGCAGGGCCTCCAGCATTTGCTCCACTTGTATAATGACGCTTGTGGTACTGTGGCACTTCATGAAGCCAGGATCAAACAGCTCGAAAGCACCGTTGCTGACCAAGGTGCCATTGCTGAAGCGAAGACCCGGCACTACGAAAGCCTGCTGAAGAAGGTCACCCAAGACGCTGAGGTCAAACTTGCCACCGTTCAAATGGATCATGATCAGGCCTTGATCAATTTCCGAGAGGGAATCAAGGCTTCTGCTATCGTCTCCCTGTTACAAGCACGCATCAAGATGGCCTACGAGGCCAAGGAGACGGGCCTTGTTTGTCCATCTTGGCCAGTTGAATCCTGGGTGGCCAAGTTAAAGGAGCTCGGAGGCAAAGCTGTGCCATTTCCTGCTGAAGCCGGTGAGTCTTCTAAGTCAGCAGAGGTGGTGGTCCAGGCTGGAGACAAGAAGGATGCTGGAGCTGATGCTGGGATGGACATAGGTCAGGATGCTGGTGCGGAGAAGTCTGAGAAGGTTGGAGGAGATGCCGCTATGTGAGGGCATTTAGGTGGGCGATGACGGATATACGTACCAAGGCCAGAGCCCACCTTTTTGAATTTGAATGTTGGTTTGTAGTCCCATAAACAATTTACTTTTCTGCACTTTACTTTCCTGCACCTGAACAATTTACATTTCCTGCATGCTTTTTGAACAATACAACAGTTGAAGGTGGATGGGTCTCGGTTTGAGATGAAGCCTTCAACTGTTGGGTAAATATGGTAATGAACTATTAGTGCTCTTAGTGGATGGGCCTTGTTTTGAGGTGAAACTAAGAGCACATCTTTTGGTATGTTAATAATATAACTTCTCTTTTGACCTTATTATTGTTGTCATTGCTATGAAAATCGTATTTGTAAAAACTGTTTGGTTTGTACATTTTTAGGAATATATATTATAGATGTATCCTGGAAGGTATCCTGAAAGATATCTTGATAAGGATATTAAAATATAACCTATAAATTGTCCAAATAAAAAGGAGAGATCATACCAGAGATTCTTACGGAACCAATTTTAATCCTCCATCATAAGTTTTGTACCCAGTGCATACTTATAAACTTGGGTCCATCATTTGAACAGTATAATGTATGTCCCCTGTGTTTGACAAAAACACAAATGTATTTATACCTTGATTTAAATAAATTCCGCATACCCTGGGGCAAAACCCATGATATCCTGAAATGAATCTTTAACATACTTGGGATAAACCCTTAATACCCTGGGGAGAAACCCTGATATCTGGGGATAAACCCTAAATTTCCAATCCTTAGAAAGGTGAAAACCTTTAAACCTTTGAGAGTATGAAAATACTCTTTCGTGAGAGAGGGTGATCAATCCTCATATACCTTTAGGATCCAGGATATAGCCAACAGTAACGAAATTGTCAGCCACTTTTACATGAACTGGTCCCGCTACCTTGAACTATACCTAGATAACTTGCGCTCCAGGCGAGGTGTTTAAACCCAATTCGAAAGAAAGGTGAATACCTTTAAACCTTTGAAGGGACCAGGATCCCTTAAACGTGAGAGAGGGGGCCAATCCTCTAATCTTTCGACTTATCCTGAGTATATATCCTGGAGCTATATCCTGAAACATATCCTGCAAAACAATTGTAAACTAAGGTGGGTGTTAGCTTGGCTAACACCCCTCCGATGCTTAAGTCAGTATTGGGTTCAGGACAATAAACAAATATATTTAAAAATAGAATACATACCATTCCGAGATAGAAAATAAATTCTACTCTTACTTGAAATAGAGCTTCAAATGTATTGCATTCCAGGATCTTGGTAGCATATCCCCTTCCATATTCCTGAGTCGATATGCTCCTTTCCCTGCTTCTGACTCGACTTCATAAGGTCCTTCCCATTTCGGAGCTAGCTTGCCATCAGCAGGATTAGTGGTATTTTGAAAAGCCTTTCTTAGCACTCAATCACCAACTCGAAATCTTCTAGTCCTTATGTTCTTATTATATGCTCTGGATATTCTTTGTTGATATGCTGCTATCCTTAGCCTTGCTGCATCTCTTTTTTCGTCTATAGTATCCAAATCCTGACATAAGACTTCAGGATTCTGTTCAGGATCCTGCAGCATAGATCTTGCAGTAGGTATCGTCATTTCTGTTGGAATCATCGCCTCCGCTCCAAATACCAAGGAAAACGGGGTTTGGCCGGTTGCATTCTTTACCGTTGTCCTATCAGCCCACAAAACAAAGGGTAACTCTTCCGCCCATCTTCCTTTTTTGGCCCCAAGTCTCTTCTTTAAGTTATTAACTATTATCTTGTTTGAAGATTCAGCTTGTCCATTCGCTTGAGGATGTACTGGAGTAGATGTGATCATTTTGATTCCCCAACTTTTGCAAAAGTCAGTAGTCCTTTTGCTTATAAACTGGGACCCATTATCACAAATGATCTCAGCCGGTACTCCAAACCTAGTCAGGATATTCCTCTTTATGAAGGATACTACTTCTTGGTCTCTAACTTGGACAAATGCTTCAGCCTCAACCCACTTGGAGAAATAATCTGTCATAGCTAACATAAAGACTTTTCCTCCCGGAGCTTTTGGTAACTTCCCTACTATATCCATCCCCCACTTCATGAATGGCCAAGGGGAAACTACAGGATATAATGGTTCAGCTGGTTGATGTAGTATGTTACTATGTCTTTGACATGCATCACATCTTCGAGCATATTCTGCAGCATCTTTCCTCATCGTTGGCCAATAATATCCTGTCCTTAATACTTTCGAGAACAATGATCTGCCCCCGGTGTGATTACCACAATCCCCTTCATGTATATCCTGAAGTACTTCCTTGGCTTCAGGATCCTCCAAGCATCTTAAATACGGTCCTGCAAGAGATTTCTTGTATAAAACGTTATTTATAATAGTGAATCGTGATACCTTCATCCTAAACGCCTTAGGATTTTCATTTCCGGGGATGTGTCCTTCTTTGAGATATTTCACAATTGGAGCCGTCCAGGATTTAGGATCCTCTTTAGGATATTCCGCCCCAGGATCCTGAATACCCGCTACTTCTTTATCCTGAGGATTCGTTGCAGGATATAAGACATGTAATACTGGTATTTGGGTCCCTTCTGGTATCCTGATTGATGATCCCAGATTTGTTAAGGCATCCGCTTCAGCATTATCCTCCCTTGGTACCTGTTCAAGTGTAAAAACATCGAAATATCCTGCTAATTTTTTGAGAATATCAAGATATTCTATTAATTTCTCACCCTTAACTGCATAGGATCCATTAAAATGGTTAGTAATTAACAAAGAGTCAACATATACTTATAAATTTTTGATACTCATGCTCTTAGCCAACTCTAATCCTCCGATTAAAGCCTCATACTCTGCTTCATTATTGGTAGCAGGAAATTCACACCTAATAGCCTGGGGTAATATGTCCCCCTGTGGCGATTTTAGTAGTATTCCTAATCCTACTCCTCTTATATTAGATGCACCATCAGTATATAATGTCCAGGATCCTGAGGATTCTCCTAACTCTTGAACTTCTAGGTCTACCTCATCCTGAATGTCACTACTAAAATCAGCCACAAAGTCAGCTAAAGCCTGAGACTTTATAGCATTCCTAAGTTCATATACTAAATCATAAGCACTTAACTTTACCGACCACTTAGCCATTCTACCTGACATTTCCGGTTTCCTAAGTACATTTTTGACAGGATAATTTGTTTTAACGTGTATCCTATGTGTCTCAAAGTAATGTCTAAGTTTTGTTGATGCCATAACTAATGCTAATATTAATTTTTCTAAATGAGAGTACCTAGTTTCAGCATCTAACAAACTTTTACTAACATAATAAACAAGATATTGCTGACCTTCATGGTCTTTTATGAGAACGGCACTTACAGCATTCCCTGATACAGCAAGGTATAGGGATAGTGGTTCACCATTTTCAGGTTTCATCAATAGAGGTGCGGTTGAGAGATATCGTTTCAAATCCTGTAGGGCTGCTTCATGCTTCTCACCCCATTCGAATTTTTTGTTCTTCTTCAGGATATCATAAAAATCTTTGCATTTTTCTGAAGATCTTGAGATAAATCTATTCAATGCTGCCACTCGCCCTGTTAATCGTTGAACATCCTTCATATTTGAGGGCGATTTAATATCCAAGATGGCTTTAATCTGCTCCGGGCTTGCTTCTATTCCTCTTTTGGTCACCATGTATCCTAGGAATTTTCCTGCCCCTACTCCAAAATGGCACTTAGCAGGATTCAGCTTCATGTTATACTGATCCAGGATATCAAACGCTCCTTTAATATCCTGGAGATGATCCTGAGCTTTCTTTGACTTTACCACCATATCGTTGATGTACACCTCCATGGTGTCCCCCAGTTTGTCTTTGAACATCATGTTTACCAATCTTCGGTATGTTGCACCTGCATTTTTCAAACCAAAAGGCATAGCTGTATAACAATAAATACCTGTTGGTGTCATGAAGGCAGTATCTTCCTGGTTGGAAGGCTCCATTTGGATCTGTTGAAATCCTGAGGATGCGTCCATGAAGGTCAGCATTTCATGCCCGGCAGTGGCATCTACCATTGCATCGATGTGGGGAAGAGGAAATGGGTCTTTAGGACAAGCTTTGTTCAAGTCTGTGTAGTCTACACACACTCTCCATTTCCCATTTTTCTTCTGTACCACAACCACATTTGCTAGCCACCTTGGGAACTTAACCTCTCTGATCATCCTGGACTTCAATAATCTCTCAACTTCCTCTTGAATAATCGTATTCCGCTCAGGAGCAAACTTCCTTCTTTTTTGTTGAACAGGCTTGGATGATTTATCAATTCCAAGCTTGTGAGTGATGACGTCTTTGGATATGCCTGTCATATCCTCATGCTTCCATGCAAACGTTGACATCCAGAGCATCATGGTGAGGATCCTGGACAGTATCCCTGTCATCAGCATCAAATGTGATCACTTTGTCAGTTGTGAGTGTAGTCATCCTGACAGGTTTATCTCCCCTTTCGGCCTTAGCTTCTTTTGCATGTCTCTTTGCTGCCGAATACGAAGTCCCACAAATGTCGGATCCTCCTGAAATGAAGTTGATTATCTTGGCATCCGCGGGAGGTGATGCTGCTCGCTCAGGATCCTTCTCAGTATCCTGACCCTTATTCTTCTTTCTTCCTAAGAGATCTTTCAAATATCCCTTGCTTAGAAGATAGCTTATTTCTTTCCTTAGAGCGATGCAATCCTCAGTCATATGTCCGAAATCTTCGTGGAAAGCACACCATTTTGATTTGTCTTTCCAATCGGCTTTTTGTTGATTCTTTCGAGGCCATCTAGCCTTGTCCCCTAGACCCTGCATGGCATACATCAATTCAGGAATGTTAACAGAAAAGCAATATTCAGATAATTCAGGATACTCTTCAGGATCCTCATCTTCGACAGCATTCACTCTCTTGTTTTCATTTCTACCATATGGCTTAGGCCGATATGACTTGAATGAGGATTCTGACTTCCTGTTAGTTGACTCATAAGTGTTAGATGAGTTCATCCTTTCTTGCATCTTTCTGTCATCCTCCAACCGAATATATCTTAGGGCCCTGTTCCGAGCTTCATCCAAGTTCCTGCATGGGTTCATTACAAGGTCTTGATAAAATTGAGAATCTTTTTGCAGCCCCATCTTGAAAGCTTGCACAGCTGTTGCAACATCAAGATGAGGAATGTCTAGTGATTCCCGGCTGAACTTGTTCACATAATCCCTAAGGGATTCCTGAGGCCCCTGTGTTATCCTGTAGAGATCACTTGTTAATTTTTCAAAGCTTCTACTACAAGAAACTGACTGTTAAATAAATTTACTAAGTGAGCAAAAGATGTAATCGAATGTGGAGGAACATTCAAGAGCCATTTCAAGGCTGATCCTGTCAAGGTTGAACCAAAACCCTTGCACAAGCATGCTTCCTTCAGATCCGGAGGGATAGGGTTAATCTCCATCCTTTCCCTATACTGAGCAATATGCTCCTCAGGATCCGTTGTTCCGTCGTAAAGCTTCATGTTGTGGGTTTGGAATCTCTTTGGGATCTCGGCATCACAGATAGGATATGCAAAACGAGATATCTTGTGGCTGTCTTGAGACACTTCCGGGATCGGCTGGATCACCCCGGGTACACTTGATATCATGTCCTTCAACTTCTGAAGTTCCCTAGTAAGCGCTGATGTCACACCTGTATCCTGCAAAGATCCACTATTGTTAGTAGTATGAGTATTATTATTATTTGACACGTTACCCGTTGGAGGATTTTGCCCATATCCTGAAGCATATCCTGAGCTCCTTATGGTCGACATCCTGACCGAGGAGGGTATTTCAGGATTATGATTCTGAGGAAGGCTGGGCACAATATTCCCCCTGTTATCCTCAGTATACACAGCTGAACTGAAGTTCAACGTTCTGGGGTGTAATGGAGTGACAATATCCTCAGCAGATCTGCTCGAGCTAGACTTCAGGAGTTGTATTTCCCTTAAAAGCATTTGGTTTGTTTCCTGTTGCTGCCTCATTTGTTCCTGCACACTTCCGAATAAGGTTAAAATTTCATCGTTAGAAGCTAAAACGGGAGCAGATTCCTGAACACTGCGGGTAGGGATAATATCCTGAGGTCGTGTAGAGGCTGGCATCCTTGGAGGAGGTGGTGGAAGCACCGGACCGGTAGTAGCAGAAGTCATAGCAGACACAGTAGAGGAACTCATGTTTGATCTTGAGGCCATTATGGACAATGTGGCAAAAATTTTTGAAAATAGAAAACCGATTAGCGATTTGACAAAAAAATTTAGTAAAGAGAGCACCACTTGCCCCACGGTGGGCGCCAAATTGTTTTGGTCAAAAATTACCGAAGCAATTTAGTGATCAAATTAGTAATGCGAGGTAGTGTGCTAAAAAATATGCTTGTTGAGTTATTTAGAAAATCAGTATTTAGGATACGGCTCAGGATATTGAGCTGTATCTACGATCAAACAATGAGCAAACAATGAGCAAAAAGTAAAGGAAATGACACGAGATGTACGAGGAAAGCCCTTGATCAATCTAGATCGCCGGCATAAAACCTCGGGAGCTGACAATCGCAGCTGCCTTGTTCTTCTTATTGCTTAAACTTCAGGATACAATGCAGGATATAGACCAGATCGCTAAGTGTTACAATGCCTTTGTATGAAAGTGAGAATTGCTCGAGAGCAAGTGTTAGAGTGTAGAGAATGTGATTGTGATGTCCTATTTGATCTGGTATACCCACCTATTTATAGTAATGAATTACAAACAATAATCCCTACAAATATGGGGTACTCCGAATATTCCATTATGAACGTTATTAACCGAGTAATATGGCTTCAACGTCTTCATTTGAACGACTTGGACCGAGTCTTCCGCGGAATGAGTCTTATGAACGTTGCCAGCTTCCAACCCACGTACCTGCACATAATCCATTAGTAATCCTGAGGATACCATTCAGGATATTACCAATATCCTGAACCAGCATCCCGGATGTAAACAGATACTACATAACCAAGATATTTTCCAGGATATAGGGGTTCAGAATTTCACCCATTACAACGTAGGAAAAAGAATCGAGTAAAACAGATCATAAATGAGAGAGATATGCTCGTTTCCGTAAAAAAATGTTATGCTGGGAACATGCAGTAACCAGCTACGAACCATCTGTCAAAAAGGGGCCATCGCGTCACGCGACGGAAAGAGGTGAAGGTGGTCACACATCACAACAAGGCTCGCGACCCGCATAAGCATTGGGCGCACTTCGTCACGCCCCGCGGGGACTCAAAATGACAGCAAACTTGTTGCTGGGTGTTTATTTTCAGTTACGGACCTGTTCAAACACGTTTTAATCACTTGTAAGCTAAGTATGACCAACTTATTTTATGTTCTGGGAAATATAGGTATGTGTGAAGGTTAGTATGTATGTATGCATATACGTATGCATGTTTATATGTATGTAAGTAAATATAAGCGGACGTATTTATGTATGTAAGTACGTACAAGGGTAAACACGTATGTAGGTATGTATGTGGGTAGGCATGTATGTGTGTAGATACATATGCAAGTTTTCAATACAACTGTGTATTGACGATATTAATAGCGTGCCTTGTGAATAAAGTGTAACACAGGTACAATAAGGAAGTCTCACCATGGCTTATATACCGGATGGAAAGCTTGAATGTAAAGAGATAATGGAATGAAGAGTAATCGAGAATGAATCTAGTTATGTTTATAATGTGTGCTAATGTTATGAACGTATGTGGTGAGTGCAGGTTACACGAGTCACGGAGGATCATCGAGGAGTAGAGATCGAAGACCGAGTCACAAGATAGATTGTACGGGAACGTTGGTGTATGTAATATCATAAACATAAGTTATGTTTTTACTTAGTAAATGAGTCGAGCGATGAATTTATGTGAAAAAGTTATTTTTTTAAATGAAATTTTAAGTAAGTCAAAGTATTTATAGACAAAGAAATTTTTTGAACGAATTTCCGCTGCGATTTTTTGTCAAATACGTATTAGGGTCTTACAAATCTTGGCCTATCTTCATGCTTACTCAGGTAAGCCGGGATACGAGGCGATCATGGTTGTAGCAACGGGTCTTATTGTCTATTTATTCATAGTTTGGGCAATATTTTATTATCGATATCATGAAGCAACATACGCTATCTAGAGCGAGGGCCGAGTCAGAGAGTCATGGCAGATGTAATTGTAACGTTCCGTATTATCCGATTCTTTTTCATTTATTTGTAATTCGTATTTCAATTTCATTCCTTGTAATTCCGAGACTTGATCATAGTGGAAACTATATTATCATCCTTGTTTAATCATACTTGCATAATACATACACATTCACAGATATGCATTTTTAATTAAAAATCAAGACATACACCGAGATCATATTTTCTCGGGATGACATTCATACGTGTTTATATATTTTATACATGCTTACATACCCTTAAATACCCAAAATGTGCTTAACTATGAGTTTACGGCATAATATAACACACAAGACAAGTGCAGGGACCAAAGTTGCAGATTTTTTGAAGTTTAAACGGTCCTTGCGGACCATATACAATATGCCTTACGGTTCGCAAGGGTGTCAGTGGGCAGAAACTTTGTATACTCACGAAATTTGGTCTTTCCCTTCTTCTAACTCCCAGCCACATTCATTAAACACCCGCCTACTTCACCTTATTATGAATACAACACTCATACACCTCCTAAACACTTTCAACACCTTGTAATCACTTCCAAACTCTCTTTAATCTCCAAGAATTCCAAGTTCGGGCAGATAGTTCTAAGTTCAAAACAATAAGTTTTGAGCTTGTTCTTGCACTCTTTCTTCTTGTTTTTCTTGTTCTCCTTCTTTGGAACACCTCTAGGAGTATTACCACATGTTTACCAAGGTAAACAAAGATAGTATACCACCATTTTTGAGGTCCAAGTTAGGATTACCACAATAAGTTTTGAACTTGTTTTATATGTACTTTGTTTCTTGGAACTTTTACACACCAAACCAAGTTACCAAAAAGTTCTATTGTTGAGAGATTTGTGTTAAGGTTTTGTTCCAGAAACTTGAGGTTCATATACCTCTCTTTTTGTGTTCTTGTAGATCTCTAAGTAATTTCCAAGCAATAAAGTGAGCAAACTACACCAAGTCTCCAACCACACCATGTTGGAGCACTTGTCTAGTTATCCTCACTTGGTTACTTAGTGAATTAGATAGGTTATTTGTGTTCCTCATACTTGATTCATGACCATCTGAATTATCCATGTTGATGATTTGTGCATGGTGAATTTTTGAGGTTAATGGATTTATCCTACCTCTAATGCTTGAGGACAATATATCTTATAATATATATACATATATAATACATACTCCAAAAACCCAACTATGATATCAACCAAACCATGATTGAATATTATGTTAAGGTGGAGAATATCCAAAGTCTTGGATTCCTTAGTTCGGATTTCTAATGGATAATAGGACTCATGAAAAACACAAACAAATAATAGCGTCCGAATAAGTGTCAAAACGCAACATATTTTTATGTAATTTCATACTTGTGACCTTCTTTTACGTCCCCAATCTCCAAGTCCAAATATTCATACACCTTTTTTTTTTTTTTTACCTTTTTAGGGTAACTTACCGCTCACTCACACTTTGTTGAAAATCTTCGCAAACCGTGAGTTCATACTTGACCCATTTTACACTTTAAACACTATTTGGGTTGCAACATGTAGTCGTAATTAAATACACAGTCACACACATATAATCAATCTTATGCAAACAATCAATCCTTTAACATGCATACTTGTAATGCAAAATCGTCATATATGCTAGAACAATCTTATGCCATGCTATCTATCATAACTTTAAAAAGCCCCCTTAACATGTATAGCGCTATAGGAGTAGCACACCGCCCCGTTTGTTGGGTCATTGTTAAGTAATTAATCTTTACGATCTTATTCACTTCGGTGATAAGGTTACGCTAGCAAAAACTTTGGGTTGATTTTTAGCTATTGCATGCTAGTATGATTACATGATTGGTATACTTTAAACATGTGGATTTGAGACTTTATTCATTCTTATGCTATGTAGACAAGCTAGTATGCTCACCAACATAATTTGTGTTGACGGATATTTTATACATGTTGCAGAAAATGTTTGATGATGCAAGAATTCTATTTAGGGTGGATTTAGAAACTCACCAAATTTTATTATGATTTTTTATGTTTTAGTATTAAAACTTGCAATTTGTTGTATTTTATTTTGAGACAATGTAATGTATGAATTTAATGAAATGAAATTTTGAATTTTAATTTATTGTTGCAAATTTAGTGTTATGTTGTCTTTGAGAAATCTATTACGTCTCACCTCGATATTTTTGCCATCGGTTGGGATGTGATAGTAACATTAGAGATCATATAGGTTCATGTCGTGTCAGAATTCACACTCATAGATGCATATGCTCATTAGTTTGTTTGTTCAGTGCTCTAACTAGCCTTGTTTTGATTTTACTAGGATGGGCGTATTAGTTATGAGGAATTTGTCATAATGATGAAGATGGGCACAAATTGAAGAAAAACATCAAGGCAATATTCCGAAGAAAGATTTTAACGATCTTTGTATGAAGTTGATGAAGATGGTTCGTTAGAGTTGGCGGGCGAGGGGCGTTAAAAAGTTGAAATCCTTACTTTCCACAGACAAAAGATGAATGTAGTATCAAATGGAAATGTATTATATGTGTATTAGGGTAGAGGAGTGTGGAGTGGTTCATCTTTTTGTAGAATTAGGATGTGTATGAATGGAAATGTATATGATGGAGTTGTATAGATGGTTAACTAGGGCCATACATGAATATTGTTGTTGGTGCAGCTTGCTATGAAGAGCTTGAAGCTTCTATTTATAAGAGTCTCATAGTATTGTCTTTGCTATAGATTTGGATTTCATGAAGCTAAAAATTGGATATTGTAGTTAACATAATGGAAATGGATGACTGTTACAGATCAAAATTATTTAAGATAAATTTGTTGAACTTTAAAAAAAAAAAAAAACTCGTCCCTAAAAGAACTTATTGCCTTGTTTCCTTATTTTCATTGTCGTTAGAGGTGTACACAACCTCTCCCCACATGAGCCTAGTCCAATTTACTTTCCAACGAGAAGATCCGTCAATTAACTATCAGAAATCGACGACAAAATTCCATGGGAAATCCGATGTGAGTATACTACACCATGGATCAATGGACATTCTCGAAAGATCACTGAATGTCACTTCACTAACAGATCACCGACAATACAATATATTCATGGATAGCCTCATCGCAAACGGATATCACCGAGAAATATTTAAAAAATCATTTTTATCTTTGATTCAAAAGTATCGTTATATTAGCTTTTGTTTGTTCGGTTTTTGTATGAGAATCGAACGAACAAGAAAATGAGATTCAAATACATGTGAGAAGACTAAGAATCCATAAAGTTGCCCCAATGTTCAAATTCTACCCCTAAAGAATCCATAGTTAATGCTAACTATTAGATCAAAATTAATGTGTTTTAGAAATACATATATAATATGTATAATTTATATGTTTACATGTTTGATTTCCTTTTTGTTGATTTTTTATAATTATCACATAGATGATGTGAAATTTACGGTTTGATTTTGTGTCATAAATCGACGATAACAAAGATTTTGTTTGATTTTCTTTTCTATATTTTGATTAAGGTTATGTTAAACATGTCTATTTGATTTGTTTTTATTTTTATTTTTATTTTTTATAATAGTTTTGTAAACATCTTATAAAATAATTGTAACATCATTTTTTGTTGTCATTTGTATTTATATTGTTCGTGTTTCTATCTTTAAGAAAACTAAGACATGAGATATTTGAGTGTCAAAACTAAAAATCAAGTTATTGGATTGACACACGTTTCTAAACCTGTACTAAGTTACGACAAGGAACCAAACCCGTAAAGTTGAACGTTAATCGTAACATGTTAGACGTGGCGTTATATATCGATTTATCAAAATGAAGTATCACACTTAAGCATAAGAAGTTGGATGCGCCGCGGTAATATTTTAAAGGCTCATTGTTATGAAACTTGTGCATAAAACTTATTACAACAAAATATCTATCTTGCAAAATTAGATGCATCATTGTAAATATTTGGTGAGCATTTGTGAAGTTGATCAAATATACCAATTGCTGTGAGATTAAATATATTATTGTTATAATATTTAATCTTGTAGCCATTATAATCATTTATATTATATAGATCAAAATATATTAATAACCTATTAATAATTAGTTGGTAATTGTTGATGGACCATATTACCCTTATTAACTAATTAGGTTTCCTCTTGGGTGTATATATAAGGAGATTATTAGAGAGTTTAAGGGTTAGACAATTACACATTACACAACCCTCATAACATCACAATCTCGGCTCTCTCTCCCAACCGAAACCTCCCTTGTTTTGGTTTATCACCATCATCATCTTACACCCTAAGGAGGAACCGGATCATCCTGACAAGTATGTCGAACTCAATGGCTGCATCTCTGACTGGATTCTCTGTTGGCCTGTCTGCTGTAACATGTATGTTATTCATGTTTTCCATTATGATTAAACAGAACTGATCAACATGTGGTATCAGAGCATATGTTGATAAATCAGTTTTGTTTTCGTATCCATTATTCTCGGATTAAAAATCTGGAAAACAGAATTTCTGCAAGTTTATAAATGTCACGGCTGGTTTCGGGTTTTATTGTACCGAAATCAGTGTTTTCAGGAAAGGGGTGATTAATCAAGTCACCCGAAACTAATATGGGTTAATTTTATGTCCGAGACCCGTTTGAAACATTAAAATTTAGGTTTCGGATCCCAAAATTATGTTTTAAATTTTTTAGGGTTTATCATATTGTTCTAAGAAAACACGAAAATTCCTTAAGTTTTGGAATATGATTTTGATTAGTGGGTGTTTTTACTGTTTTGATCTGAATTTTATCTATTAAAATTTTCAGAAATTGTTAAAAGATAATCAGTTATAATTTTCGAAATATTTGATAATTTTAGATTAACAATAAAACAGGAAACATTATCCCACAATCCCTAAAATTTCGAGTTTTCAGTTATCATCACAAAACAGCTGTTAACAGTGACTCGAGACCATCAGATCTCGACTCGAGACCACAAGGTCTCGACTCGAAATCATAAGGGTCATCAAATGTTTACAAGTCGGGACAAAGGTCTCGACTCGAGACCATAAAGTCACAACTCGAGACCACTGAGATTTCGACTAAGGGCTTCAATCTTCACAACTTGAGACCATGGTTGCGACTCGAGACCTCATTATAAGTCGAGATCTCATAAAATGCAGTAGTCGAGACCATGGTTCCGACTCAAAACAACAAGGTTGCGACTCGAGACCTCATAATGACTCGAGATCTCATAACTCAGTCGAGACCTGACTCAAGACCTGACTCGAAACCTCATTATTTTAGGCTGTTTCATGTGAACTAAAATTTAGCAAGACCATGGTTCTGACTCTAAACAACATGGATCCGCGCTAACAGGATTAACTAATCAGAATCAAATAACTTTTACAAAACCAAAATAGCTTAACTTGAATGAGCTTCTGATGTATCATTTCTGGCCAAAGCTGATTTAATACATCTATTTATTGTTCAAGTATTATAAAAGCTATGTTGAGTATGCATTACAAACGTGAAATGTCTTAATTATGGCCAAAGCTGATTTAATTCATTTATGTTTAGCATGCTTGACAAGTGCATAACTAAAGTGATTGTCTCATTTCTGGCCAAAGCTGATTTGTCACGATTACTTTGCACACATACTTAAATGATTACACTTCTGGCCAAAGCTGATTTGTCTTCGTTTAAGTAGAATTTTACTAAGTCTATTATTTTGATGTTAGTAATAGACAATATCACAGCTTCATAATTAAAATGGTCATTATTTATGCCTGCCTTAGTATAACATGCCCTTAGATCACATTAGGACTTCTTTCTTAGTATCATAACTTGCTCATCTTATTTCCACTATTAGCACCCAATTGCGGGATTCCACCTTTGACTTGTGATAACTTTGCTGAGTGGAAGGATGCCCTCATGCTTACACTAGGATTGCTAGACTTCGATTATGCTTTAAGAGAGAATAAGCCAGCGGACCTTACTACTCAAAGTACTGCTGCTGAGCAGATAGTTCATGAAAAATGGACTAGGTGTAACCGCATGTCTCTCATGTTCATGAAGCAGTCCATTCATAATGCAATTAGAGGAGCTATTCCTGATTCTGAAGATGTTAAAACCTACCTGGCTTCTGTGGAGGCTCAATTCAAAGGAACATCAAAAGCACACGCTAGCACTCTTATCCTCAAGCTGGTGACGACTAAGTATGATGGGAGGAGCGGCATTCGCGAACACATCATGATGATGCATGACATTGCCAATAAGCTGAAAGGGCTAGAGATGGAAATCAGTGATGGTTTTCTTGTTCACTTCATCATCACTTCGCTTCCTTCGTCCTATGAAGCATTCAAGATCAATTACAACACTCAGAAGGACAAATGGACGATGAGTGAGCTGGTCGCTATGTGCGTACAGGAGGAAGAGCGCATGAAGATGGATCGCACTACTGATGTTGCTAACTTCACCACCTCCAACTCTAAGAAGTGGAAGAACAACTATCAGAGAAAGGATGCTTCCAAAGTCCAAAAGCCAAATCCTAATACAAGTGCACCTTCCAGCTCTAAGAGCTCCTTAGGCAAACCCTATTGCAAGTTCTGTAAGAAAACAGGACATAAGCAAAAGGAATGCCCTGACTTCAAGGAGTGGCTGGCTAAGAAAGGTAACAATTTTTTCATGATACTTGAGTCCTTTAATTTAAATGTTTCTGCTAATTCTTGGTGGTTTGATTTTGGTTCTATGGTTCATGTAACTAACTCTACTCAGGGATTCCTTTCAATCCGGAAGCTGGGAAGAAACCAAAGAACACTTAAAGTTGGAGATGATCGGGAATTAGAAGTGAAGGCCATAGGAACATTACAATTATTTTTGAAAACTGGTTTATGTATTAAACTTTATGATACCTTATATGTTCCTGAGGTAACTCGGAACCTTGTATCAGGACCAAAGTTAGACATGGACGGTTTTGTCGTTTCTCATGGTCATCGCAAACTCTCTATTCTCTATGATTCCGTTGTTTATGGTACTGGCATTCTGGATGGTGGTCTCTATAGATTAGAACTAGATGATAATTTTTCCAAATCTTTGTTGTCATATAATATTAATGAATCACTCACAAAGATGGAAAATAAACGAGACTTAGAGACTTCATCTATGTTGTAGCATCAACGTCTAGGCCACATCTCAAGAGAACGATTAAATCGTCTCGTAAAGGATGAAGTCTTACCTCCTCTCGATTTCACTGATTTTGGAACATGTGTCAAATGTATTAAAGGCAAAATGATATTAGCGAATAAGAAAGGTGCCACTAGGAGCTCTAATCTATCAGAACTCATTCATACTGACATTAGTGGTCCCTACCAAATCGCTGGCATAACAGGACATACTTCATTTATCACTTTCATTGATGATTATTCTCGTTACATGTACTTGTATCTTATTAAGGAAAAATCTGAAGCTCTTACAACTTTTAAAGATTATAAAGCTGAAGTTGAAAAGCAATTAGATCGTCAGATTAAAGTTGTGAGATCAGATAGAGGCGGTGAATATTATGGAAGACATACTGATGTGGGTCAAGCTCCTGGTCCATTTTATGAGTTTTGTAAGGCCAGGGGATTGTGAACCAATACACCATGCCTGGTACACCTCAGCAGAACGGTGTCGCTGAACGAAGAAATCGTACCCTTATGAACATGGTGCGCAGTAAGTTAGCCAACACTAATTTACCATTATTCCTCTGGACTGAAGCGTTAAAAGCAGCTGTTCATATACTCAATAGAGTTCCTTCTAAGTCTGTCCCTAAAACTCCTTATGAACTTTGGATAGAAAGGAAACCGAGTCTTAAATATATGAAAGTATGGGGCTGCATTGCTGAAACAAAACTCTATAATCCTTTCCTAAGGAAACTTGACCCTAAAACAATTACCTGTTTCTTTATCGGGTATCCTGATCATTCAAAGGGTTATAATTTCTATTGTCCTTCCCATGTCACCCGTATTGTTGAAACCAAGCGTGCTGCGTTCCTGGAGGATTTCAAGGTCAGTGGGAGCAGTACCAACCCTTACGAAGAATTGCAAGAAGTACAAGACACGGGGGGGGGGGGGGGGAGACTCGTCGCTTACCATTACTCCGTTTACTCCTCTTGTACCCAATTCAACAACTGCACCTGAAGCTACTGCACAAACTCCATCTCCACAATCAGAACCCATTATACCTCATAACGAAGGCACATCAAACGCTCAAAACCAAGACAACGCTGAACCCGATAATCAACTCAGGAGGTCATCTAGGCAA
Organism: Helianthus tuberosus; assembly: GCA_030545235.1. NCBI lineage: Eukaryota > Viridiplantae > Streptophyta > Magnoliopsida > Asterales > Asteraceae > Helianthus > Helianthus tuberosus. The sequence continues at coordinate 34,584,151 of CM060357.1, read as the reverse complement.
AGACGGCCTACTAATTGGGATGATTATGTTACCTACCTGACTGAAATGGATGCTGGAGAGCTCAATGATCCTACCTCTTATAATGAAGCCATTAGCAGTGATCGGTCTTCTGAATGGAATAAAGAAATGATTGATGAGCTTGAATCCATGAAGAAAAATGACGTTTGGGATTTGGTAGAATTACCCAACGGTGTTAAACCTATAGGATGTAAATGGGTGTTCAAAACAAAACTGGATCCGAATGGGAACGTTGAATGCTATAAAGCGAGATTGGTTGCAAAGGGCTACACTCAGAAAGAGGGAATTTGTTATCAAGAGACGTTTTCACCTGTCTCTCGTAAAGATTCATTAAGGATCGTTATGGCCCTAGTAGCTCATTTTGATTTGGAGCTGCATCAGATGGACGTCAAAACTGCTTTCCTTAATGGAGACTTAGACGAAGATGTTTACATGAAACAACCTGAAGGCTTTAAACCTGAAGGTCAGGAGCATCTAGTCTGTAAGTTGAAGAAATCCATTTATGGGTTAAAACAAGCATCACGTCAATGGTACCTCAAGTTTGATGAAGTCATGAAGAGACAAGGTTTTATGAAGAATCAAGTGGATCAATGCACCTACCTCAAGATGAGTGGGAGTAATTTTACTAAACTTGTCCTTTACGTAGATGATATTCTATTGGCAAGTAATAGTTTAGACATGTTGCATGAGTCGAAGCGATTACTCTCGCATAACTTTGACATGAAGGATCTCGGAGATGCTTCTTACGTCATTGGCATCGAAATTCACTGAGATTGACACAAAGGGATCTTAGGATTGTCCCAAAAGACTTACATAGATCGTGTCCTTACACGTTACAACATGCAACAGTGCAAACCCCCAGTCGCTCCAGTAGTTAAGGGAGATGTTTTCGGTTCATTCCAGTGCCCGACAACAGAGGTTGAAAAGGAGCAAATGAGCTAGATACCTTATGCATCAGTAGTCGGGAGCCTGATGTATGCTCAAGTCTATACTCGCCCAGATATCGCCTATATTGCTGGAATGCTAGGCCGTTATCAGACTAATCCTGGCCTAGATCACTGGAAAGCAGCTAAGAAGGTCCTTAGATATCTGCAAGGGACAAAAGACTATAAACTGACTTATAGAAGAAGTGATCACTTAAAAGTGGTAGGTTATTCTGATTCTGACTTTGCCAAATGCAAAGATGACAAGAAATCCACTTCGGGCTACATCTTTATGATAGCAGGCGGACCTATCTCATGGAGGAGTCATAAACAACAGTTAACTACAACTTCCACAATGATGGCAGAATACATTGCTGTTTACAACGCAACCTGTCAAGGAATGTTGCTTAGAAATCTGATCATTGGACTCAAAATCGTTAATTCCATTTCTAGACCATTGAAGCTTTACTGTGATAACTCAGCTGCCGTTAGTTTCTCGAACAGTAACAATTCGACTGGAGCTGGTTTATATCTCGATACAAAATATTTGTTCGTATGTGAATGAGTTGAGGAAAAGAATCTTTGTATTGAGTATATTAGTACTAAAGATATGCTTGCGGATCCGATGAATAAAGGTCTCCCACCTAAAGTTTTCGAAGAACATGTATCGAATATGGGACTTACTAAAGACCTTATTTAATGGCATATTGTACTAGCTTATGTTTTAATTAATAAAATTTCCTCAGTTTGATTTTGTATGTCTCTAACATATGTTCTATCGGTGTAATGACATATAGACAAATATAAATACAAATCAGACGCTAAAGGGCTTATGCGTATTTTGATCATAACTATTAGGTTTTAAATTGAGGTTATAGTATGACTAATGGGGGTCCTGAGTCGAATGATGATTCAACGGCTGTATTTCTCTGCTATAGTTCTTGGTTTAAGACTAAAATGAGTGTTAACACTTGGCCAGGCTCATCTAATACTCATGATAAATGATTACTCGGCTAAGTGGGAGAATGTGAGATTAAATATATTATTGTTATAATATTTAATCTTGTAGCCATTAGGGGGGACGGGGTGGTCCGTTATACCACCCCATCACTCGTTGAACCATCACGGAACACCGCCGCCGCACCCACCATCACTCGTGAACTTTGAAACGCGTTATTTCCTTCACGCGTTGAAGTTTGATGTTGTTCCATGTTGCCGCCGCCTCCATGTTGTCTTGCAGAGATATCATTTGTCTTTATCTTAATTGAACTTATAGAACTTTGATGAAAAGTTCAAATTTAGCCCCTCAACTTTCGAAGCTATTTAAATAGCTATTTTCTATCACTAGTGATACCACCCCGCCTACATTTCTATCACTAGTTCTAGAAATTTGGTTGATGACATGGCACGATTTTATTGGACAATGGGAGTGATAAATCTCATCACTAGTGAACCACCCCTCCCCCCTTATAATCATTTATATTATATAGATCAAAATATATTAATAACCTATTAATAATTAGTTGGTAATTGTTGATAGACCATATTACCCTTATTAAATAATTAGGTTTCCTCTTGGGTGTATATATAAGGAGATTATTAGAGAGTTTAAGGGTTAGACAACTACACATTATACAACCCTCATAACATCACAATCTCGACTCTCTCTCCCAACCGAAACCTCCCTTGTTTCGGTTTATCACCATCATCATCTTACACCCTAAGGAGGAACCAGATCATCCTGACAAGTATGTCGAACTCAATGGCTGCATCTCTGACTGGATTCTCTGCTGGCCTGTCTGCTGTAACAGGTATGTTATTCATGTTTTCCATTATGATTAAACATAACTGATCAACAATTGCAACACCACACATTAACCTTGCAATGTTTGACACACTATTCTTAAGATTTGGACGCACTGCCATATATATCTATCTGATTGATGCATCACTATAAACATGTGCATCAAAATTAATTACAACAATGTAGTAACCTTGTAATGTTTGACATTTTGTTTTTGAGGTTTAGAATTGCTATAAAATGTGTGTCAAAACCAAATACAACAATAATGACGACACGGTATTCTACATGTTTGGAAGAAATGCTATGACCTTATGATTCAAAACTAAATACACAAAGACTTGGCAGTGTTTGACACACTACTGTAATTATACGCGATCATTTAAAAACGGAACATATTTATACGTTGAGAATTGCGAGGAACATATTTATATGTTGAGAATTATGAAAATCATTTAAGAAAGGAACGTATTTATATACTGAGAATTGTGAGAAACATATTTATATGTTAACCCAACCCCAGGAGAGCTCGACGACGACAAATTAGGCTGTTTAGAGTGCGAGGTTGCCGTTCGAATCATCTTCGGCCGGAGTGACCTTTCATCCTAATCGGCCCTTTCTGAAATCCATTCGCCTCCTGGTTGCCCTCCCGTATTCTTTCTCAGGCTGTGCTATGTTTTCTTCTTCCTTCTCGCTAAGAAGTTGGTTTGGGTGCTCGACGGTGAATAGTTACTTCTGATAGTGTGTGGGGATTCTTCGATAGTTCCTCGGAACAATCTTGAGGAGTCCGTTCATCCTATTAGGTTAATATTCTCCCATTCGCTCCACTCCTTTTCTTAGGCGTTGTTTATCCAGTATGGACGACGGGGATGGCGGAGGTACATGGAACGACGTGATCCCCAAAAAGAAATTTAAGAATAAAGGAATCAACGAAGAAAGAAGGTTCGAAGGAAATATAACAAAATTCTTCATCTCGAATCTCCCTTTGGGCTGTAACACATGGGATGTAGCAGACTTTGTCAAAGTCTTTGGCGAAGTTTCAGGGGTTTACATCGCCAGAAAAAAAGATAAAGAAGGAAGACGTTTCGGATTTATTAGTTTCAAAGACGTGGCCGATGTGAAAGAGATGGAGCGGGCTCTCAATGGAACGAAGATGGGAGGATTCAAACTCGTTGCTAACTTAGCCAGATTTGCAAAGGAAAACGCCAGGATCTTTGGTGATAAAAAGGAAGATTTAAAAGGTAAAGGTAAGTCTCATGCTGTTCCGGTCCAGGAGAAGGTGATATTGAAAAATTCGTTTTTTAACAAAGAGAGTGGAAGACTATTCAGTGACCTATTCTCTTCCGAGAAGCCTCCGGCGGAGGGTAACGCGTCTGCTTCTCAGACGGTAGACAATGGGATTAACATTGATATCTCGGACGCAACGTCAGCTTTTGTGGAGCTCGTTGGTGTTGCTCTCGTTGGCAGATGCAAGGATATAAAGATTCTCAGGAACTTAAACTCCATCTTAGCTGATCGGAAGTTCAGGGGGGTTTCTCTTAGCTTCATGGGGGGCCTGTCCATGATGTTAAAGTTTGACAGGGAGGAAGATTGCTCTAGCTTCTTGTTAGACCATGATACGTGGAAAGGTTGGTTTTCAAGTCTGGATCCCTGGAATTGCCAACCTCTTCCATTTGAAAGATTGGCATGGGTTAGGATTTTCGGTGTCCCATTGCACCTAGCAGACAACGATGTCCTGAATAACATAGCGGAACGTTTTGGAAAGATCGTACATGGTTCAAATCTGGAGGTGGAAGATGAGAATATCTCGGCAAGCTGGATAGGTTTACTCGTGGGAGACGGGGAAAGAATTCAAAAGCACGTTAATTTACGTTGGAAGGACAAACAATTCCGAGTTTGGATCGAAGAAGAGATATGTGACTAGGCCCCTGATTCTGTTGGTAAGGTGGCGGTTGTTGACGCGGATCAGGCGTCTCCGGTCATCTCCGGTACGGGGAATAAATCTCAAGAAGACGGATCGTCGCAGCATTGGGCGGAACCTATAGAGGTGAGAGAAGATCTTGAAAAATTAAATAACTTTAATGCAACCGCCGAAAAGTCGGGTATTAATAACGCTGTCCTCGTGGACAATTCCAATGTTATTGGGAATGAAAGATCAGCCCCTCTTTTTAATTATGAAGGGGAGCAAGGAATGTCGTCTGGTGGGTCCCATGTTTTAAATGGTGGAGTATTTTCTAAGTCTAGGAATTGTTTTTTCTTTAAATCGGTGGAACAATCTTCTAGGCCCAAAAAGAGAAATAATAGTATTAGGCCCAGGAGCAAGACCCAAAATGCCCATGGATCCTTCAGTCCTAATTCGGTAGACAGACCCAAGAAACGGGCCAGAGATACAGGTGAATTTAATTTCGACCTTAACGTGGATATTAACGCCAGCCAAACGGGAAGTATCAGAGGGTTGGATCAAGGGGTCATGAAGAATCAGGAACAGTCGATTCCGGATATTGATACTCCTCCGTCGGATTTGGATCCGGTAATTGGACACGACGCTAGGGAGTTGGATTTCCATCCAGTAACCGAGGGTATGAATGGAGAAGAAGATCAAGTCAATATTGATACGAGAAAACCGTATGCTGCGGTCGCTGCGGATGAGGTCCAGGAAACAATTAATATTGGTAATCTTATGGGAGTTAATTTGGAGAACCACTGCGATTTGGTCAAGGACACGATCACAACTGAAGGTATGTCCGCTGTGTATCAATGAATATCTTGTCTTTAAACATTAGAGGCATTATCGGAGGTGCAAAAGCTGGGTGGGTTAAAGAGATCAGATCGAGTAACAAAATAGGGGCGGTGGCCTTACAAGAGTCTAAGTTGGAATCTGTTGCTAAATCAAATCTAGTGGGTTTTTGGGGTGATAATAAATTTGAGTTTGCCTTTGCCGCATCAGTTGGTCTTTCTGGTGGCTTGATATGGATGTGGAATCCGAAAGTTTTTAAAGTGGAAGGTATTATTCAAAACAGATGTTTTCTGGTTATTAGAGGTTGTTTGGTCGGGAACGGGAACAAGGTCAATTTGACCAATGTTTATGCTCCTCAAAGTATTGTGGCCAAAAGACATCTATGGGACGAATTATCGGTTCTGATAAACTCGTATGAAGGTCAGTGGGTTCTAGCGGGAGATTTTAATGCTGTTCGCTCTCCGGAAGAAAGGAAACACTCCAATTTCAAAGCTGCATGCGCTGAAAATTTCAATAATTTCATCTTTCAGAATGGGTTACTGGAGTATCCTCATCAGGGTCGGAAATTTACGTGTTATAGGGACAACGGCAGAAAACTCAGTAAGTTGTATCGTTTTTTGGTGTGCTCGGATTTTTTTTAATAATTGGCCTACAGCTTGTGTGAGGGTGCTCCCGGGTCGGCACTCAGATCATTGCCCCATTATTCTTGAGGTGGTGGATCTAAATTTCGGTCCTAGGCTGTTTCGGGTTTATAGCTCGTGGATAGGTCAGCCGGGTTTCGAAGAAACGGTTGTTCAGGCAGCGGAGAGTTTTGTTTCCTTTAGTCCTCCTGATTCTAGTCTTACTTCCAAGTTCGCCCATATTAGAGCTTGTCTTAAAACTTGGAGGGATGAGTTTTTAACTAGAGAAAAAGAAAGTGTCAATACGGCTCTAGCAGAATTGGAGTCCTTGGAGTTAGATATGGAGAGTAGGGATCTTTTGGAGGAAGAAGAATGGGCTTTGGCGGAAAATAGGAGAATAGTGAGAGAAGCGGATTTTAGGAAGGCTTCGGATATTAAACAAAGAGCCCGATTGAAGTGGGCTTTAGATGGAGACGAGAATTCAAAATTTTTCCACGCTATGGTCAATAATAGAAAAGTTGTTAATTCGATACATGGCCTCAATATTAATGGTTCGTGGTGTTCCAAACCGAAGCTTATAAAGAAACAGGTTCTCTCGTTCTATCGCGATAAATTTAAAGACCCCATCATTAATAGACCGGAAATGAATTGCAACAATATTAAGAAGATTTCGGAGACGGATCGGAATTACTTAATTGAGCCCTTTTCTGAGCGAGAAATTAAAGAGGCAGTTTTTGATTGCGGGGATGAGAAGACCCCGGGCCCGGATGGGATGAACTTCAGGTTCATTAAACACTTTTGGGAGCTTTTTAAGGAGGATTTTGGAAAATTTTTTGAATGGTTTTACAATTATGGTGTTATCAATCTTGACAGTGGAGCTTCCTTCATTGCCTTGGTCCCTAAAATTAAGGATCCGGTTTCATTGAATAATTACAGGCCTATCAACTTAGTTGGTGTGATTAACAAGGTAATTTCTAAAGCTCTTGCTAATCGCATGAGAGTGGTTCTAGATGGTGTTATTTCAGAATCTCAGTCTGCGTTCCTTAAAGGTAGATTCATCTTGGATGGGCCTCTCATTGTCAATGAGCTTATATCTTGGATCAAGAAGAAGAAATCAAAGGCCTTTCTTCTTAAGTTAGACTTTGACAAGGCGTATGATAATGTGAGTTGGAGTTTTGTGGTGAGCATCCTCCATCAGATGGGTTTTCATCAGAAGTGGTGTTCTTGGGTTATGGGAATTCTTAAATCGGCCAATTCTTCGGTGTTGGTCAACGGGTCGCCTACCTTCACCTTTAAATGTGAGAAAGGTATGAGGCAAGGCGATCCGCTTTCTCCTTTTCTGTTCTTGGTGGTTATGGAGGCACTCTCTTGTATGATTGGTAACACTATAGAGGCTGAGGTTATTAGAGGGATACCAACGCCAAGTAATGGGCCGAGGATTGCACATTTGTTATATGCCGACGATGCCATAATGATGGGTGAATGGTCTAGAGCGGAAGTTCTTAATATTATGAGGATTCTTCGTGTTTTCTACCTTTGCACTGGCCTCAAAATAAATATTGATAAATCTAATCTTTATGGTATTGGTGTGGGAGTGGAAGAGATCGAGGACATGGCGAGAGTGGTGGGTTGCAAGCCTGATTGTCCTCCATTCATTTATCTTGGTCTTAAAGTCGGGGCTAATATGAACCGGGTTGCCAATTGGCAACCGGTTATAGATATTTTTCGTGCCAGATTATCCAAATGGAAGTCACATCTGTTATCTATTGGTGGAAGGGTTGTTTTAATTAAATCCGTCATGGAAAGTCTCCCGACGTATTATTTTTCTCTTTACAAAGCGCCTAAAAAGGTATTGTTTCTTTAGAATCTATGATAAAAAAATTTTTGTGGGGTGGTTCATTGGAAGAAAAGAAGATGCATTGGGTCACGTGGGATACGGTTACGCGTCATAAGAAAGACGGAGGATTGGGTTTAAATAAATTAGACATTGTTAATACGTCTCTTTTGTCGAAATGGGGATGGAGGTTTAAAACGGAAGACAACAACCTTTCGAAGAAGGTTATTAATGCTATCCATGCTAGTAAGACGGGCTGGGAATGTATTCCATTTAAAAAGTCGTTCTCAGGAGTGTGGAGTAATATTGCGAAAAACTTTATTAATACGAAGGTGGGTGGCCGTCCTCTTAGGAATTTTATGAAAGGTTGTATTGGTAACGGAAAAGATGTGGCTTTTTGGCTCGACTCTTGGCTTTTCGACGAGCCACTCAAAATCATTTTTCCTGATCTATTTAGACTGGAAGTCGATAAGAAGTGTAGTGTGGCTGACCGGATCGGCTTTTACAATGAAGCTGTTGTGTTTAACTGGAGTTGGAAGTCAACTATTTCTGCGGAGACCTTATTATCTAACCTTAATGACCTGATCGGGTCGTTGGACGGGTTCCAGTTCTCGCCTGGTCAGGATAGATGGAAGTGGACGTCGGATTCCACCGGTGTTTTCTCGGTTAAAGCAGTTAAAAGGCTGCTGAAAAAAGATCCAGGTTCGGTTGTTGGTTCGGCTGATCGCTTTATTCATGATTGGTGCTCTTGGTTGCCGGCTAAGGTTAACATACATGCATGGAGATTGGGTTTGAATAAGATCCCGACAGCTGAGGCGCTGCTGAGACGTAATGTGGGCATATCAGACCCGTCATGCCCTTTATGCAACTCGGAAGATGAAACCACTGATCACTTGTTTGTCGCTTGCTTCGTTGCGGCTACGGTTTGGAACGGAATTAGCAAGTGGTGTAAAATTCCTAATATATTTGCGTTCTCTATTCAAGATCTTCTATCTATATACAAAGGTCTTAACTTGTCGGAAAAGAAAAGGAGTGCGGTGCAAGGTATTATCTTTATCACTTGTTGGAGTCTTTGGCGAGCGAGGAATAGCGTTAAATTTTTAAACGAGACGGCTAGAATAGAAAGTATTATTAGTGAAATCAAGGCAGTGGGTTTTTTATGGTTCTCGAATAGATCTAAGTTTAAAGGGTTAGATTGGAAGGATTGGAATTCTTTTGTAAATATGTAATCGTGTAGTTTTTTGGTCGGCCCGGCTTGGGTCGGCAATTTTGTGAATGAAGTTTACCTTTCAAAAAAAATATTTATATGTTGAGAATTGTGAAAATCATAAAAGAAAGGATCGTATTTATATTTTGAGAATTGCGAGGAACATATTTATACGTTGAGAATTGTGAATACCACGTAATATAATTGTACATCCTGTTTTGAATTGTGAATACCATGTAATATAATTGGGGGATAGTGCACGGTCCTCTGATCAACCGCCGGAGTGATCTCACTCCGGGAGCCGCTACCCGACCAAGCTAGCTCCGTGGTGACTTCTCCATGCCGAGTTCTTACCCTAGGCGACATATGCCACTCCCAAGACTCGAACCCGGTACCTCTGGAAAGACGTGGGTGTCGGTGGCCAACTGGGCTACCCCAGTTGGTTACCATGTAATATAATTGTACATCCGTTATGGGGAGTTATGCGAGGCAATTGGCCAATTGCACGCTACATCCTAAAAATACGAGTAGAGTTTGCTGGGCGAGTGAAGATCTTCATATCTCAAATAATATGTCAACAATACAATGCTAGGCAACCATATGCGTAGGTGCCAAGATAGATAAAAAAAGAGTAACAAACACAAACTAAGTATAAAAATTACAAAACATAATACTTCATTTATCTAATAATATTCTCCTCAAGCGGAACAGACCTAGAAACATGATACATGATAATCATGTACTATTACATTTTTTTTATTTCAAAGTCGATACATCATAAATCAATACACATCAACACTCAAATCCCTCAAAAGACGGTACAACATATATAGAAACAAAACTACATACTATTACTTAAGTAGTACTAGAAATCTGCATGAGATCTTCAGCTGCTGCTTCAACATTTGTGGTGATGATGGTGAGGATGTGGTGGTGCTGGGTGGAGGTGGTGATGTGGTGGTGGTGGTGGATGGTGGTGATGCACTAGCGGTGGTGGATGGTGGTGATGTACCGTTGGTGGTGGTGGATGGTGATGAATTGTAGGAGGTGGTGGATGGCAATGGTGATGGTGATGCTGGATAGGAGCAGGCGGTGGATGGTGGTGGTGAGGAGGAGGAGGGTGGTGGTGATGCGGTGGATGGTGGTGGTGATTATGGTGGTGATGCGGTGGTGGGTGGTGGTGATGCATATTTCTCAAGTGTCGTTCTTCAATTTTCTAGAGGATATGATATTTTGTGAATGTGGTAGGTATGAGAATTAAACAAAGATTTGAATATTTATAGGGGAAGAATTTTGGGACACACGTTACTTCCTTAACATGGTGGTTATCTTATCTTATAATAATAATAGGGGGGGGGGGGGGGGGGGGGGGGTTTGTCACACACGTTATTTCCTTAACATAGTGGTTATCTTATTATACATGATGGATAAACGTGAACACAAAGTAATCCACACGTCGAACAATTAGGAAGCTGCATTTATTTTAATATATTTTCCTTTTCATTTTGCAATACGTATATTTTTGCACTATGTATATATACAAAGGAGACAGGACGTGCGGTGTATTAAACTGTCACGTGGCTGTGTCACATGCATCCATAATTTTTTAGCTATGTGTTGTAATGTAGTGAATGTATAATAAAAGTGTGCTACGTAAACCTCAAGTTGACAATGTTAGGAGAAGGGTTGAGTTATACAAATTTAAAGTTTCAAAATATGTATTGTAATCCTGGAAAACATACTGAACAATTAAATCACAATTTAACATGGTAACACATACATGGTAAAGTGAGTGCTAGCTTGTTTAAATTAAAGCGCAAGTTTTATAACGTACATAAATTATAGCCGAAAATCATAGAATTTCGCTAGGCCCAAGTTTATGTAGCTGTTAATTACTTGATTTTCGTATTATGTGTATGTAAAAAAATATTACGTTTTGTTTTTAAGCATACCATATTATGTGTAGGTTAAAAATATTACTTTTTGTTTCTAAGCATACCAACATATGTAAAAGTTACAAGATTTTAATAAACAAAAAGAGGAGATAGATTTGAGCTTTTTACGAGCCAAACTCGAACTCAACATGTTTAAATAACATGCGAGGTTGGGCTTACTCTTAGGCTCGACCCATTTACAACCATGGATTCCTAATGAGCATCATTTAGTTTTCAATTCTGATAATGACTTTGTAAGTCGATCTTTACGAAATATATTGAACTTGTTTTAGATCAAATAAGTTTTAAATTCTTAAGAGTGAATCATTTCTCTTTACTATTTACTTAGTTGTGTGTTAAAATTAATATGATTCATTCCATCTCAGTGACTAATATTAAGTTCTGTAATATCTAAATCTTACACATACATTTCTTATCATTCTATTATTTATTAGTATTTGTGTTTTATCTGTTTTAGTTATTGTTTTAATGTTTTGTATGAGGTATTAATACAAGTACAAGTATGGGCTACAAATATAACAAAGTGGACTACATTAGCTTGACTACATTCGTTGGATTGAGCTTGCTGACTCGTGGGCTTTATTGATGCGAGATGTTGTGAAGGCTTGGCTTGAGGCTAGAGGTGCACAAACCGGTTAATTTTAATAACCGGATCGGTTAACCGGTTATACCGGTTAATTTGACTTTTTGACTTTAACCGGTTAATGCTTTAACCGGTTATTACTTTAACCGGTTATTTTTTTAACTGGTCCGGTTAATTACTTTAACCGGTTCGGTTATTTAACCGGTTATTTTCGGTTAAAAACCGGTTTTTTTTGCCTTTTTTTTGAAATTTTCGGTTATTTTTTCGGTTAACCAGTCTATCGGTTAAAAAACCGGTTTAAAAAAACCGGTTAATAACCGGTTATTATACTAAAAACTTGTAACCGGTTACTAACCTACGGTTAAATAACCGGCTGGACCGGTTATTCCTAAATCGGTTATTAACCGGTTACGGTTTCGGTTAATAACCGGTTACGGTTAATTAACCGGTTATTTTGTGCACCTCTACTTGAGGCCATGTTCATATTATTCATTCAATATATACAACTAGTAGATGCCCCGCCCGCGTTGCGGGGCAATGGACGAATAATTTACAATCAATTAAAAAAAGACTACTATGACTTTGCTATGAAAAAAAAAACGATGATAAAACCGTAATTTTGGGCTCAGGGCAAAACTGTAATTTTTCAGGACTAATGACCCAGTGTTAGGCAGCTAGAGTTATGCGCCGCACGCGTTGCGGGGCGCTAAACCGAGTATTTCTTAGGTTAATAACATGTACGCCTTTATGTCGGTTAGTTATACATGCTACCTATAACACGATATCAAAAAAGACACATCAAGTTAACCAATTAAAGAAAAACAGTACCATAGTTATGATAAAAAAATTAACTAAAACGACGACAAGCGTGTAACTTAGAGTTGGGGGCAAAACAATAATTTGTCAGGACCAATTAGCGAGTGCTAGGCAGCTGTTTGGCATGAATAAAAACAAAATTAAGTCAACAAAGTAAAATAAAACACTACCATGGTTTTGCCAAAGGAAAAAAACGATGGCAAGATTGCAATTTTTAGCAGAGGTAAAATCGTAATTTTAAAATGGAGGTAAAATAATATTTTGAAGTGAGGGGAAAACCATTTTTTTTATTTTGAAATGGGGGCAAAATCGTAATATTTTAGCTGCGGGCAAAATCGCAATTTTTAGCTGGGGGCAAAATCATAATTTTAAACTGGGAACCAAATCGTAATTTGGCAGGACTCTAGCTGAGGGCAAAACCATATTTTTATTTTGAACTGGGGGCAAAATTGTATTTTTTTAACTAAGGGCAAAATCGTAAATTTAAGCAAGGGGCAAAAGCAAAATTTTATTTTGAATCGAGGGCGAAATTGTAATTTTACACCTGGGATAAAATTGTAATTTAGCATCACCTATAAATAACTATTATATGAAAAATGAAAAAAAAAAACCAAAAGTCAAAGTGGCCGCCAAAAGTGGCGAACCACCTAACAAAACTATTCCCATGACGTCATCAAAACTTGTAATTGTATATGTTGACAACAATTTGGGTATGATGTTAGGAACAGTAACAGCACGTGCCATCCACGGGTCTTACACCATCCACATTTAGGGCACCTGCCTCCAGTTACTACCATCAATCACTAATGCTCCCCACGACGCCGGCTACTAATACCGATCACCACCGTCCACCGCTCTGCCCAAAACCGACGTCGGCGACACAACCACCCCGACAAAACCACGACGACACAACCACCGCCAAATCCAAAGGTCGCTGCTTTATATACTTTGTCAACAACAACCCAAGCCATGGTTTCGTCTGAGATTTGGGCTCCAACAGGTACGCCTTCAAAAACCTAGGTTCCCAAATTCAGTTTTTCTAACTTTTAGTCTTCATAAGGAAGAATTGTTGTAAGAAGTTTTGAACGAATCGAGTTTTTTTCTTGGAATTGGAGCTTCGGATGGTTTAGTGCAAAAACCCTATGATGTTATTCTTATCTTTCTTTGGGTTAACAGGTATAAGGGTGGGTCGGGTTCTATGTATTCAAATCGGTTCGAATCAATGCAAACAAGTCTTGATAAAAATTGTTTTAACTGTCGCTATAATTATTAGCCGTGTAATAGACAATGCTACCGGATTCGATCAGCACCAAAATGGAGATGCTTTGTTTTTTCTACCTCTAAATGGTTTTGTAAACGAGTAACGTGATCTTTGGTTATATCTATTTATAAACATTAACAATTGCTGTAAGAGAATAGCGCGACCCGCCAATGATATATAAAAAACCAGAAATAGATTATCTCTTATCAATTACTGCTGACCAGGATGACCAACAATGATGACATTATGAATAACCATGGCATTGTGCAGGTTAAAAAAGAAAGCAAACCTTTCAGAAGCAAGAAGTGTAGATATATCCACCCTTTGGAGTTCTTGCACAAGATTTACATATATGTGAGGTAATTCCAACATTTTAATAATTTAAAATTAGAAATAGTTAGTTAGAGATTATAGCTTTGGAATTCCTTGCTGTTGTTGGCACCCAAATAATCTAGATGGCAGCCATCTTTAGGTGCGTAGGACTCAAGTATGCCTGACATTGTTTTGCCAAGTTTGTTGGCTAATTAAAGAGGCAGCTTTTGGCTCGAAGTCGTTGTAGTACTCCGAAAGCAGCGTGCTCTGTTGAAGATCAATAGGATGCGTCTTTGTGTTTAACATCATTTTTAGTGTTGATATGAATTACTGAGTGGTGATTTTTTTATAATTTATTTCAGTTTGTGGAAAATCGAGGCAAACTTGCTGATGAACTAAAAAGACTAATGCAATAGTTTTTGCCATTGCATGTGATCAACCTTCAACACTTGATCGGTTGAGCACCTTCTAGCTTCAGCAACTTAGACGATTAGAGGTATGCCTTTCATTTCCTCTATTTGGATGAACTTTATGCTTTTACTATGACATTTTGTATAAAAGGAGTTATCCTATCGACTTACACATATAATACACTAATGACTATCCGTGGTTAGCCTGTGACAAAAAATCCTTTGTATCTTGTATTACTTGATGAATATTTTTGGTTGTGTGCTACTAAAAGAGAACTTTCATGAACAATGAGTGTACGTAATTATTTAATAAATTAATAATGATATTTTATATTATGATATATGTACAATTTTAGATTTTAGCCATAGTTAACTAAGTATAGTGCATTTCTTGGGCCATGAGCAGGAGTATGCTTCACCTATAGCAAGTACTCTAATCCGTAGTCAAAATGGTTTGGTTGTATAGTTGTTTATGTGTAACTGCATGGTATATATTTACTAATACCTTATTTTAATTTTGCCTACTACTAAACTAACATCTACAACTCAAAAACAGATGCGTAAAAAATGTTTCCGTCACGGGCTCTGTTATCTTCAATTAACACACCTGTCCCACACTCTCCTCATGATTTAAAAGTCTCTTAATATTCATTTGTTCGATCAATAGGTTACGAATAATGTAGCTATTTCAATACCAAATTATGTGTTGAAGTGTATGTCCCAGACGATGATTATTCTTTGCGAATGAGTCATAATCTGGGAACTTTGCTAACATTTAGTACAACAGGGTTAAACAGACATCCAAAAGCATCAATAGCCTTCTACATCGAAGGCCGCGCCTGCTTCTGCACAGTACACACTTCATCTGGAATGTCCTAGAAGAATATATCAGACAAAGAGGTGCTGCTCATTCGGTACTAATCAAAACCTATCAGATCCCAATTTCATGTAAGATTAGAAATTAATTTGCTTCACTAAATATGAATATATTGATTCTCAAATCTGTATAATGGTTTTAAGAAACCATATGTCTATTTCTTCCCACGCATTAAACATACATGTGATCTTCTTATCAACCAAGAGTTTGACAGATAAAGTCAGATTCTTTTCCTGTTTCCTCCGAAGTTTTCACGGTAGAGACCGAAAGAAACATACTCTGTGATTTTCCGGCAATTGGCCGAGCTCCGTCGCGTGGTAGGCCTCAACCCACTAAATCGAGACTAAGGAGTCTCATGATGGTGACGGATCTCCGGCGGTGTAGATCGACGCAGTTAAGATAAGTTTGATGAACCCTAGCTTGATTCCTACTGAGTTTTGCACCATATATTCTTTGTTTCTTTGTTTGATTTTACCTATAGTCGGATTCTTTTGGCTGTTTCGAGCGTTTGTTAATTGATTCTGATTTAGGGCTTTTGTTTTGAAACTTTTTAACTCGATTCGTAGGTGGGTGATTGGGGATTTAACCGTAAGTTTGATCTCATTTCATCTAACCTCAATCAACCGGTTCATTCTGTTCTGCTACACCTACACACTAATCGATCCAATTATTTGAGTTATTTAATTTCCTATCGTAACACATATTGTAATATCTTTTTTTTTTTGCGACAAAGAAAAGTGTATGCATCTTGAAATAAGCGGATCTGAAGGTGAAAGCATACTTATTGGTGAACAGAGAAGGAGCTGTTAGTTACTTGAATTCTTTGGGAAAGGTATACCTTTTTTTCGTTATTTTATGCTTTGAGACTAAAATTTGACTTATTTCATCATAAATGTCTAGATAGCTTTGTTGATTTTAACAGGGATCAGACTCGAATTAAAGAAAAGAAAATTAAAATAAGAGGTGCCCATATTTATATATAGACGAGATAGATACGAGATAGATAAGATATGATGGATAAAATTTATTTGTTTCTGTTTGTTGAGTGAAGATGCTTTGGAGTTGGGTTCAATTAAATTTTATGAAATGCGGAGAGTTCTTTCATCTTGGCACTTTGTTTATTCTATTTATTTTTTGAAACTGACTTTGAAAAGTTGCACACAATGTGTTCAGCCATTTGCCTCAATGAGATTTATTGTTGCTGCTCAACATGCTACTTCATGTACTCTGAATGATTTGAAGAAATCATTGGGTTTGTGATATAAATTGTTGTTTATCAATATGCTGAAATGGAAATTAATGCTCCAAGTGAAGTGAAAAATGGATGACATGTAACAATATCTCATCATATTTCTTAATGACAACATTGCACCAGAAGAAATAGAACTTTAGTTTTGAATTAATTTTCTGCAACAAAGTTTTTCTTCAGCATTCTTTCAATCTCATTAGTTGATTATCTCAATGCTTCACAATGCAAATTGGAGTTGCAAGAATGATCTCAGGTTGGAGCAACCAAAAGCAGCCAAGTGACATTAGATATGTTTAGAAGAAAAAATTATTTATCATAACAATAGTTACTACAGATCAAAATTTTAGTAGATTAATTCAAAATACAATTCTTTTATATTCGAGGAATGACACCAAGGATCTTTGATTTCTTATTTGCTAGAATCATTGTGGTATTAAATTTATAACATAATGTCGATTACTATTGTGATCGCTCATCAGCAGTGGTGGCTGCCGTAGGCTGAGCAAAGTGAGAGCCACGGAACAATAGTGGTTAAAGCAGTTTGAGAAAAAGAACCAACGAAGATAAACGGTATGTTGTATTTTGTTACTGCATAAGTGCATATTACCTTTAAGGATTAACTGTGGTATAATGGATGTACGAAATTTGTAATTTGTTTGTATGTGTGGATTGAGACAATTTGATATCAAATCTGGTGTTTGCTGGTGATATGCGTCAACATTTGGTCTTCTTAGTTGTCACCTTTGTTAGTGGGACAGGAGCATCTGAATCTAAATGAAGTTTTATGTAAATGTGTTATGTATATAAGGGTTGCTAAAATAGATTTTTGGTTTCCTTTGCAGCAAGTTTTGCTAACCTTTATTACCCGAACAAGAAAAACATTATTATAAGTACAAGGAGCTACTGCTACATGCTACAATGGTCTAAAAAAGTGATAAAAAAAAAGAAATCCTAAATACGAGGCAAATAATGTTAGCTTCCTCAAGGTTCATGATGCGGGTCATATGGTTCCTATGCGCAGCCCAGGGCTGCACTAGAGATGTTAAAGAGGTGAACCGAGGACCTGCTTAAAGGAAGTACAAGGGACCCTGATGGCTTGCTCTAAAGAACTGCAATGAAACATGAATCTCTGGTTAGTTGTTTGTAAATAATGTTACACAATGCACAACGGTTAGATTTTTTAATGGTCTTTTACACGATCTGTATTATTAAATAGTGTTTATATTTTGTTTGGATACATTAAGATATAATTTGTAAGGCCCCCGGCCGCAACGCGACGGGGCTTTAAATCTAGTTATAAATAAGAGAGAGTGTTGACATTTGAGAGGCATACACTCATATCACATTCTCTCTCATACTTGTGCGATTAGGGTTTCTACTTATTTGTTATCGTAGATTCATCGATTCATCCTGAATCTGTGTTGTTAGTGTAGAAGTCTGTTAATCGTTGTAAAGAATATCATATTGATAATCTTGTGAGTGATTTGTGAGTTGTTTCATTCTTGTATTTGTTTAGATCTTATCTTAGGGTTTCAATAATATTTGGTTTGGGTATTGATTGTTGTCTTTGAAGATCTGAGTACAGATCCATCTTTTATAACACTCTCGATAATCAATACACATTCTCACGTTCGTCTCATTCCTCACAAGTAGAAACAATTTTCCCCAAGTTAAGGAACTCGTCTTTATGAGTTATTATCGACATCAATCCTAATATATGAGTAAGTACTCTTTGGTATATTTTCCATTTATGTCATTCTGACGTCTTAATTTCTATTATTACATTGGTAGCATCTTAGAATACCACATTAAGTCTATGTTTTTTTTTTTAATATCGTCTAAGGTTAGGATGAAAATAAGCTAAAACCACATGGTTACACACCAATATTAGCAAAAGATTTAAAGATTGAACACCCACCCCAATTTTTTTCTAAGAATTTTTTGGGCATTGCTAAGATCATATTTTATTTTTATAATTTTACTTTTATTAAGAACTTTATATTTTTACAAAAATGCTCATTTTTCAAAATTTGATTTAAACCCCCAAACAGATCAAACAGCTTGAGTAGTCCGTGATCTCAACTTCTTTCTAATCTAACACTTATCATTCGCTCTAGCTTTTTATTCATACATCGGATCATATGTATCTCAAAATTTTCTAAAGAACGAATATATATATATATATAGGGTATAGAAAACCACTTTTATTGAGAAAACCCAGGAAACTCAAAGCTCCCGATATATTTTTTTTTGAAAAAAATAACACATGTAATATACATGTTTTTAAGACTTTTGGGCAAAAAAAAAACAAAAAAGCGCCGAAGAGATTTAAAAAAAAAAATAAACAAATTTCAGCATTTTTTGCCTAACACGTGTTACACAGCAAAGTTGCTGAAATTTGTTTATTTTTTTTTTAAAAAAAACCCTTCGGTGCTTTTTTGTTTTTTTTTGCCCAAAAGTCTTAAAAACATGTATATTACATGTGTTATTTTTTTCAAAAAAAAAAATGTCGGGAGCTTAGAGTTTCCCGGGTTTTCTCAATAAAAGTGGTTTTCTCCATATACTTACACTATATATATATATATATATATATATAGAAACGAGATCAGGAGAGAACGGTGAAAAGTGTGAGAACGGATCCTGACCCAACACGTGACTGGGAGCGCTAATTGTTATGCCGGGGTACAATTGTCATTGTCCACTTCCTGCTAAACAATGGCATTATGATTTCTTTGCCCCAAAATAATTAAATATATACTAGTAGGGTGCCCGCGCGATGCGGCGGGGGCGACACTTTGGATTGCGGCACTCGTTGCTGGTAGTTTTCTTATTTGTATATGATAACATTATTGTGGTGGTTATATGGCGTTTTTCAAAAATATATATAGCGTTTTCATCTCTATGCCAATTTATATGGCGTTTAAAAAAAAACGTATTTTTCCAATGGCGTTTGTGTTTTAATGGCGTTTTCATCTTTATGCTTGTTTTTTCATGGCGTTTTTTTAAAAAGTATTTTTTTCGAATGGCGTTTATGTTTTAATGGCGTTTTATTGATTTCCTATAGATTTGGCGTTTTTGTGTTTTCTACTTGTCTTAATTTAGTTTTTTTTTTAACCCTTTTTATGTTGTTTATGTTTTAAATGGTTACTTTTTGTTAATTTTTCTAATCATGGCGTTTTTTTTATTTCCCCAAATACGGTAGTAGATCACACAACCAAACATGTAGATGTAATAATGTAAAGAGTAAAACACGATAGTCAACATTAAAATACATGGTGTTTAGCTAATCTACATATTCTAACATTGGTTTTGCTATTCTCTCGTCTGCTTTGTCAAACAACTTACGTATTCTTTCTCCCCCATAAGCCATGAATGTATTTAGACAACTTGTCAGTAGTTTTATGTTTTCATTTTCGCTATGAAACAGGATTTTTCCAATGTATTTTACCCTTAGTTCATTTAGCTGTTTTTCTTGGAGATGATTTGGGGCATCTTCTGTTGCCAAACCACTTTTCCAACTAGCTATATCCCCCATGTATGTTTCCATATGCCTCATTGCGAAAATCCCATAGTCGATGACGTTAGACTTTGTCCTCCAATCCATCTTTTGTCTGACAACCTTCGCCTAGTATTATTAGTAAGCCTAGTTATCCTTTAAAGTGTGATTAGTTCTTTAAAAACTTCATTTTTAAAGATTATAGATGTTTACAACTTCAAATCATATTTTCTAAAAATATTTCTTTATGAATTTTTCTTGTTTCACAAGTGTTTCTACACCTGTTTAACCACTAAAAATAGATTTTGTTTTTGTAAGAACCAAGATTTAATAAAACTTATATTTTTTACTTGGTTTCTTTGAAAGACCATTCATAAATCTTTAGATCTACAAGTGTTACTACTCACTTTGTTCATTATTTTTCAAGAAATCAAAGTATTCTTTCAAGTTCATGATTCATGTGTGGATGATCTATCATCCTACAACATTTCTATTTTCTCATCTTGCTAGATTATGTTTTTAATCATGATCTAGGAAGATCCCATGATGATCAACATCATTTCTACAAACAATCAATGATCAACAAGCATAACAACTCATATTCATCAAGATTACTTCATTAAACAAGCTTATGTTCATGTTTACTTCTTATGTTCTTTAGTGTTCTTCAAGTTTTTGATTATGATTCTTCTTTAACCACTAAAAATGGAAGTAAAATGGAGTGTACAAGGTTCTTACCACTAGCTCAAGGCTAGGGATGATTCATGTGTAGAAAACAAGTGGATAAAAGCAAACAAGAGAGGTCCTTGATCTTCCACAAGCTCCTAGCTTCTTTGTACGATCTTCAACACCCTTATATATGTTTCGATTGGATGAGATTGGATGAATAAAGGTGTTGGTGGTGGTGCTTGGGGTCGGCCGAGAACAAGAGAGGCTGAGGAGGAGAGCTTGTGTGTGTTTAGTGTGTGTGAGAATGAGAGTTAAGATCCTACAAGTTCTACTTATAACCATTTTCTTCTTCAAACTCTTGGATATTATGTTTAGTAAAGTATTAACATATCCAATATAATATTGAAATAAATTCCACTTGGTGGGGGCCATGTTGGTCGTAAATAGGTGGGGGGGGGGTCTAGATTAGGCTTTAACTAGATTAGTCACATTAAGGTTGAAATGTAAGTATCTAGTTAGTTAAGTTAGTTACTAGATATTTTAGGAGGTGTTATGATGTTCGGGGACCATAACTAGCTTGGAAATGTTAAAACAGTGTTTCTAGTGTAATTTTGGTGTTTTGGGTAATGTCCGGTGTAACACCTCGAAAATTCACGTCCTGTAATGTGTTGACACGTGTCATATGTTTAAATGTGTGAAAGAATGTTATAAAAGGACTAAAGTTGACAAACATGGAAAGTATGTGAATATACGAGTTCTAAATGTCAACGGTGAATAAATATATTGTACATTAACCCTATTTGATGTTTATAGCATCAAACGAATAAATCATGGATCATGCGAAGCTAAAAGTGAGAGATTTCAAACTACAGGGGTTAAAAATGTCAACATGTTTAAGTTATACCTCTGAGTGACCTTTTGACAAACCCGAAGCTTTGTAACTGTTAATTATGCTCACTAGAATGCACGATATAAATTTCGTAAAGTTTCCTCATCGTATGAGAAAGTTAAGATCAAATTCGTATGCGAAGGGTTAAGGCGTCAACGTTGAAAGTTAGGACTTTTCGGGTAACAATAAAGTTAACCGGGGACTTAACAAAGTGGGTATATGTTTTAAAGCCCTTGTAAATCAATTTGGAGGGTTCAAGATGCAAGAAACAAAAGTCTAATCAAAGTTTGAAGAGCCAAGGATCAAACCGCAAAAATCTAAAGTTTTTTATTTGCTGCAGAAGGGCCTCGCGCCACGCGAAGCCCCAGGGGGGGTCCTTCGCGCCACGCGAGGGTCTATCTGATCCGAGAATGTTGGTTTCTTGTCTGCCTTTGCATTCTGCTCGACCCTTAACCGATTTTCCTCATCTTGGACGACCCCTAGACACCCCCTAAGCACTAGGGACACTTGTTAGTGAGTTATGGTCAGTGTTAGACTTGTGTGTCAACATTTTGTGGTGATTAAATCACTATATAAAGGACCCTTGTTGCAACAAGTTCTTCACACCATTCTCTTGCACTTCTGATCATTGTTGGAGCTCTAAAGCAGACTCAAGTGGTCATAATTCGTGCATAGGACTCTTGTAAGTTTACTTGACCTTTCTTAATTAAGTTTTAGCTTAAAAGTCAAACCGTCGTAATTAACGGTTGACTTAACGATTAATCATTGTTAGTCCAGTGATTAGTCGAATCAAAAGTAGTTATAAGTTGGTAATTATGTGGGTAATAAACCCTCAAAAGGGTTCCCCCTGATTCCCACTCTAACTATGTCAAATGTCGGGTCAAACTTGATAATAAAAAGTCAACAGGATACTTAAATTCTAATTTATGCATAATTAGCAATGTAGAACACATACAACCTGTTTGATCATTAATATAACTTGGTAATTAGTGTAAGAACATGTCTAAACATGTTCAACCCGACAATTTCCTGTTTAGACCCGGTTCGGAACCGAAAGTCGCATAGTTTGACTTTCGCTTTGACTTTCAGTTCTGACCCGTTATGGTATGATTTAGAAATACCTGAGAGCTTCATTTGGACCAGGTTACATGCTAGTATAACCCTCTGTGATTATACACCATGGTTCATTAGTTAACCGATTAATACGCATGATTCCGTTAATTGCTCATATGTTGACCATTATGCCCTTTTCACCTTAAAACGTGATTTGTGAAAATGTAAAAGTGTAGAAACCTTAGTTACTGATATATAAACTTTATGCAAAGTTTGACATCAGTTTGAAGTGTAGAATAAGAGTTATGCTCATTAGCGTAAATTGAAAGCTCTTTGTTAATTAAACGGCGTAATTAGCATATAGCCTAGTTAAGCATACTTTTTGATATCAAAATCTTTACCCACTGATGTAATGTATTATTTTGGGATTTTTGAAGATTTTTAATTAATTTTAGGATGAGCATAACTAATAGTCGTAGGCTTAATCCGGTAATTGTCGGTTTTGCCCTTACGGGCCATAAAATGAGTTTTACATATCTAAACGACTCCAAACCTTTTGCTACTGATTCTAAATGATAAATAAATTATGTTAGACCTTCTGGAATAATAAAAATATCAGCTTTGTATGTAGAACCCGGAAACGGCTCTTAATCGCCTTATTAAGCGTTTTTAACGCCTATTATGTACTAGAATTATTTTAAACATACTAAGGGTGATACCTACTGATATTTGAGGTAAACTATAATATTTTAACATTAAGAAAAAGTTGTTAAACTCAGACTTCAGTTGTGAGCTTTTCGGCTTATGTGAAATTACCGAAATGCCCCTACGGTGCATAGTTTGGTTATAATTGATAAATTTCACATATATACCTTACCCTATTGATATAACTTAGCAAATTGATTACCTTTGCTGATTACATCAGACCTGTAACTCAGGATACTACTTAAACTCTTTTATCACCTTATAAATGACCAAACTACCCCTACGGGGCATAGTTTGTGTTTAAATTCATTTCGGGCATAATAAATGATATCTTACTGATGTCACAACATATTTGGAGCATATTAACTTAGGAAACCTGTAAATGGCTCTCATTATTACCCGTTACGCTTATTACACGTTCGGTTCGGTTTATGTAACTAGTTTACATAAATTAGCCGAAACGGGTCAAACCTTATCGGTTTTATCTCAAAATCCAGAATGTGTATAATATACCCACATTAAACAAGTCTTCATACTTGTCGGGTCTAAAACACATTCTATCCGGTCATCGCTTAATCGTGCGTACGAACCGTATCTTTGAAACTAACCGGTCTAAGCTTAAGCTTAACTAAAGGCCCGTTAGGATTCTAATAGGTTATTATAAACCTTCGTTCCAGATTAGGAGGACCAGTAAAAGCTACTTGCAATTTGCTTATTGTGATTTATACTTTTCTCAGGTATATACTTTTAACTTATTTTCCCTATACGAGCTTGGGTTACGGTATATAGAATACCGCTTGATCGGGCATCAAATTTTCCATCGTTGGGTGGTTAATTGAATAATTTGATCGGCTCGTTTAAACAGTCTTGTTACTTAAAGCCTTTGGGGGGTTAATGACCATGTCCCGGATATCCTTGGCATCATTTTATGAAATGGCCACGACTTAAGCGCGGGGTGTAGGCGTACACCCGTCAGTGCACAAAAGAATAATGTGGTGTGTCTATTGATCTTTAACCCGGACACGATCCGGGCTACTGAACGCACAAGGAACATGTAATTCGTTCACAAGATTATATATTTAAATAATTCTCCCAAGTTAAATAAAATGTTTATGCCACGTGCATCCAAATAAATCTTCAATCATTTTCTAAAATGAGTCAGTTGATAGTATTTACCAGTGTAAACTGACGTATTTTCCCAAAAAGATTAAATGCAGGTACTAAGAGAAATTGGTTGGGATTTCTCCTTAGCATCCCTAGAAGTCTCGCAAGCTTAAGATGCCTAAAGTCTGTTGAACTATTATTTATTTTCGATCCGTCTGTGGATAAACAATCGACTGTTGTGATACATGAAATTACAATATTAAATTCGGTTGAACTATATCTTTTCATTTGCTTCCGCTGTGCATATTTTTATATTGTGTTGTTTGACTATTATGTTGCCAACCACGTCACGATACTCCCCACCGGGCCCACCGGTGACACGTGGAAATCGGGGTGTGACAGGTTGGTATCAGAGCCAACACTGAGTGAATTAAACACTAGCCTTTTGTGTTTAATCTCAGTAACACAATTGCACATATCTAAACTTTCTAGTCTAGACAAATAACATAGGACAAATTCTACCTTGTTTGGTTTTTGCTTTGTCCTTTAAATTTTTATATATTGTTGTTGTTTTCTCATGTTGTATTGACAGGATTTAAAAATGCCGCCAAGATTCTTTAGAAAAAGAGGACGTGGAAAGGGGCCAATCACCGCCCCCAATGACAACGAGGCAGGACCTTCGAATGTGCGAGCTCCTTCTACCACGGAGAGTGACGATCCCCGGCAGAACCGGAGGAACCTCTTCGAGCCGGCAAGACGGTCGGTCTCACACAGTTCAACACCTCCTGTCCATAACCCTTACGGGCCACAGCCGGAGTATGAGCCCAACAACCCTCAACCTTCATACATACCGTTACAGCGATCCTTATCGAACCACTCTTTTGGAGACCCTACACCTGTCTTTAGGGGCTTGTTTAACCCGGCCAATTACATACCAGAACTAGCGGGTTTTAACCCATTGGGGCCGGAGGATCATTTCTCGGGAGATCACGCGGATGATATGGACGAGGATACGGACCCCGTCGAACCTGCCAGTGGTACACCAAACCACCCGATAGAGATCTCTGACGGATCTTCTTTCCACGGATCACCCTATGGTGGTCCAGACAGCTTTCAAGCTATGTTTACCAGGCACGAATGGTATTATACACCTCCTCACCATTCACCGCCTCAGCAGCAGCAGCAGCAGGATCCCTCTGTGGATTCACGGTTTGTGGCAGTCACGCCACCACCTCCACCGCCACCAGTTCAACCGGCACCTCCGCAACCGCCAAGGCGTAGGAGAACCGGAGCGCGTATGTCTGCGCGAGCGAGAGACTTTCATTTTAGTTCTCCACGCCAATCAAGTGGCAGCCATTACCCGCCACTTCAGGAGGACCCACAAATGGGTGGACCCTCACACCCAGTTGCACCGCAACCACCGCCTATGGGTTTTGATAACCCAATTCCGGCATACACGGGTTCCATGGCGTATAACCCGTTTGAACAGCCAGTGCACACCAACTACAACTACGCAGAAGCCGACCCATACTTGGTAGCGGCTAACTATAACACCCAAGGACCGTATGGAGACCCATGGGGAGTAGGGTACCCAACTCATGGGTACCAGATACCGGCCAGACCTATCATTCGGACGCAATCGCAGCCGCCACGATTTTCTCCCCCAGAACGGGAGGAAATTCTTCAGAGATTGGATCAGGTTGAACGAGAGTTTCACCGCGACCGCAGGGAGAGACAAAGCTTCTTCCAAGGATTGACAAGCTTGATCAAAGGGAAGAGCAAGAAGGGCCACTGAATCCTTCCAATTGTTGTTGAGCCCCTGCGTGGGCCAGTCTTACTGTATAAACCCCTGCGTGGGTATGTATGTTTGTTTTGACCCCTGCGTGGGTCTATCTTTCTGTTAACCCCTACGAGGGTATGTTATTGGTAAGTCCCTGCGTGGACTATTATGATGATTGTTGTTAAGCCCCTGCGTGGGTAAATCCTTGTTTAAACCCCTGCGTGGGTAAGTTTGTTTATTTAAAAAAAAAGTCCCGTTTAGGGCGACGTGTAACCTTTTGATAAATTAATGGAATGTAAGTTATAAATTTCATTTTTGCTATTATCTGCATAAATATATTATAAGAAATGAATCAAAATCATTTTTAATAATCTGCCTATTAAATATTGAATAAGAATCTTAAAGAGTGAAACCTAGCCTTCGGGTCATTATAAGACCGGGCCAAGATGGTAAGACTTGTTTAAAAGATTCAAATCCCTGTTAACATCTGTAAACATGTTAACGCTCCTGGCAGATGTGATCCATTAAAATCACATACGTCATTCTTATTATTGGATTCTTTAGAAGATCCCTAACCCAATTTAATGATCTCTGAATCATGGGTTTATATCATCAATTGTGATGATCATATTTTGACCATACGTGGTAATATAATGCCTACGGGCCCTGCTCATTTCCATATGAGCCAAAAAGACAGTGGTAGCGATGACTCCCTGTCAGATAAAGGTAATGAACTAGGTTCAAACCTCATATTTTGATTCTCTGAAATCATAACTTATAAATTAAAGTGTCCATGTGACTAGGCCTTTTTGTGCCACAAATAAAACTGTTATTGTTTTATAATTAGGATAAATTATGATAAAAATCCTAAATAAATATGATTAATAAATTAACCAAATATGGTCTCTGTTTACCATGGTTAATGAATTACCCTAAGGGGCAATTCCATAATAAACTCCCAAATAAACTATTGTCCTTGTTTTCTGTAACAGTTCAATTAAAATGGCTAACTCAGACGAAATTCATAGCCATCCAGTGGAGAATATCGATAACGCCCGAGTTCATTTAACGGGTGCTGAATTGAAAGCGTTGGTAGACGACACAGTTACAAAGGCATTGGAACGGCATTACGAAGAGTATAGTGGGACTCGAAGTAGGACCCTTCCAAGAAGGAAGAACTGAAGAAAGATGATGATCGACACTCCTCGAACCACCACAGTGCTCCATCTCAGCAGGTGGTACTAAACCAAGGACCCCGTGACAAGGGTTGCTCTTATAAATATTTCGTTTCCTGCAAACCCCGGGATTTCACTGGGGAGAAAGGAGCCATTGACTGTATGACGTGGCTGGATGAGATGGACACAGTTGTGGATATCAGCGGATGCGCTGAGAGGGATATAGTCAAGTTTGTGTCGCAGTCTTTTAAAGGCGAAGCTTTAGCCTAGTGGAGATCACTGATTCAAGCCACCAGGAAAATCCCATTGTACAACATGTCGTGGGATCAATTTGTTGCCCTCATCAGGGAAAATTACTGCCCCCAGCATGAGGTTGAGAAGATAGAGGCTGATTTTCTATCATTGGTTATGACAAACCTTGACTGTCAAGCTTACCTCACGAGCTTCAACACGATGTCCCGGTTGGTTCCATATCTGGTAACCCCGGAACCAAAAAGAATAGCTCGTTTTATCGGTGGTTTAGCCCCGGAAATCAAGACAAGCGTGAAGGCTTCTCGGCCAGCTACCTTTAGATCTGTAGCTGACATATCCTTGTCCCTCACTTTGGATGCGGTCAGGCAAAGATCGCTGAGGAATAAGATGGCTGAGAAGAGAAAACGTGAAGATGATAGTTCGCGGAGATCGAACAAGAAGCACCGTGGGAACGGTGACAACAAGAAAGGATATGAGTCAAGGAAAGACGGGCACCAGTCTGGTGAGAAGCCCAAATGCAAGATTTGCAAGAAACAGCACTTTGGAAAGTGCAGACTCGAGTCGAACTCGCAGACTCAGTCAAAGACCTATGCTTGTGGTATATGCAAGTCCAAGGACCACAAAACCCTGGATTGTAAAAAGCTGAAGGATGCAACTTGCTACAGTTGCAATGAAAAGGGGCACATTAAAACCAACTGCCCTAAATACGCCAAGAAGCCTGAAGAGGCCAAGAAGACCAATGCGAGAGTCTTCCGAATGGACGCAAAGGAAGCGGTTCTAGACGACAACGTCATTACAGGTACTTTCCTTGTAAATGATGTCTATGCAAGAGTACTTTTTGATTCAGGCGCTGATAAGTCTTTCGTAGATAATAAGTTTTGTGAATTGTTGAAATTACCTGTCAAAACCTTAAGTGTGAATTATGAGGTGGAGTTAGCAGATGGCACACTAGAAACTGTCTCAACTGTGTTAGATGGATGTGTCATATCCATTAAGAACCATTCTTTTCCTCTGTCTCTACTTCCCTTTAAGTTGGCCGGTTTTGACATAGTTTTGGGTATGGACTGGTTATCACATAACCAGGCCCAAATTGTCTGCAACAAAAAGCAGGTGGTGATAAAGACTCCGTCTGGTGAATCACTTACCATTAGGGGAGATACCCAGTATGGGCTGCCTGAGCAAGTGACTATGCTCAAGGCTTCAAAGTGTTTAAAGAAGGGTTGTGTCATCTACATGGCACAAGTGATTATTGATGAGCCTAAACCGAAGATCGAAGACATCCCCATCATTTCTGAATACCCAGAAGTTTTTCCTGAAGAACTACCTGGTTTACCACCAGATAGGCAAGTGGAATTCAGAATTGATATCATCCCTGGAGCAGCACCTGTTGCTAGAGCACCTTACAGGTTAGCACCAACGGAAATGAAGGAATTAAGAACACAACTGGATGAATTGCTAGCTAAAGGTTTCATTAAACCTAGTTCGTCTCCTTGGGGAGCGCCAGTCCTGTTTGTCAAGAAGAAGGACGGATCGATGCGTTTGTGCATCGATTACCGTGAGCTTAACAAGGTCACAATAAAGAATAGATATCCTTTGCCCAGGATCGACGATTTGTTCGATCAGTTACAAGGGGCAAGTTATTTCTCGAAGATTGACTTGAGGTCAGGCTACCATCAACTGAAGGTTAGAGATGAAGACGTACACAAAACTGCATTTAGGACTCGTTATGGTCATTACGAGTTCCTAGTGATGCCTTTTGGGCTCACTAATGCACCGGCCGCGTTCATGGATCTCATGAATCGTGTTTGCAAGCCGTACTTAGATAAATTCTTCATCGTTTTCATCGACGACATTCTTATCTACTCGAAGAACCAAGCTGACCATGAGAAACACCTTCGCTGTATTCTCAAACTCCTGCATCAGGAGAAACTCTACGCCAAATTTTCCAAGTGTGAATTTTGGTTTCGAGAAGTCCAATTCCTTGGACATGTGGTGAGTGAGCGTGGTATCCAAGTGGATCCCGCTAAGGTTGAAGCAGTTATGAACTGGCAAGAGCCAAAGACGCCTACAGAGATTCGTAGCTTCCTGGGATTGGCAGGATATTACAGGCGTTTCATTGAAAATTTTTCAAGGATTGCTGCACCTCTAACTTCCTTGACCAAGAAGAAAGTAAAGTTCGTTTAGGGCCCTAAGCAGCAAGAATCCTTCGATATTCTGAAGCAAAAGTTGAGCAACGCCCCAGTACTGACATTGCCAGATGGAATAGAAGATTTTGTGGTTTACTGCGATGCATCACACACTGGCATGGGGTGTGTGCTTATGCAGAAAGGCAAAGTTATTGCCTATGCATCACGACAGTTAAAGGTGCACGAAAAGAATTACACCACCCACAACTTAGAGTTGGGTGCCGTTGTATTCGCACTAAAACTGTGGAGGCATTATTTATATGGTATTAAGTGTGTGATCTATTCTGATCACAAGAGCCTCCAGCATCTGTTCAATCAGAAAGATTTAAACATGAGGCAGCGCCGTTGGATGGAGACTTTAAACGATTATGATTGTGAAATCAGATACGATCCCGGCAAGGCGAACGTAGTCGCCGATGCCTTGAGTCGAAAGGAGAGGGTGAAACCCATCCGAATCAATGCCAAGCGCATGGAGATAAAGAACAGTTTGACTGAAAGGTTGTTAGCTGCACAGAAGGAAGCTGTGTTGGAAGCTAACTATCCTGACGAAAAGCTAGGGGTAACTGAGGAGCAGTTAACCCTTAGCAAGGACGGAATTCTAAGATTAAATGGACGAATATGGGTTCCAATTTATGGAGGACTTCGAGATGTCATCCTCCAGGAAGCCCATAGTTCCAAATACTCCGTTCATCCTGGAGCTGATAAGATGTACCAGGATCTAAGGGCAAATTGGTGGATAGGCTTGAAAAAGTCTGTAGCTGCCTATGTAGCTAAGTGCTTGACTTGTGCGCAAGTCAAAGCAGAACATCAAAAGCCGTCAGGCTTGCTACAATAGCCTGAACTTCCTACGTGGAAGTGGGAAATGGTAACTATGGATTTTATTACCAAGTTACCTAAGACAAGGAAAGGAAATGATACAATATGGGTTATAGTTGATAGACTGACTAAGTCAGCACATTTCTTACCCATCAAGGAAACTTATAGCTTCGACATGTTAGCCCAGTTATACGTGGATAAGATTGTAGCCTTACATGGCATACCTGTGTCTATTATCTCTGACAGCGATACTAGATACACGTCACATTTTTGGAAAAGCTTCCAACAATCTTTGGGCACGCGTTTGAATTTTAGTACGGCTTACCATCCTCAGACAGACGGTCAGAGTGAGTGTACTATTCAAACTTTGGAAGACATGCTACGTGCATGTGTAATTGATTTAGGTGGTAGTTGGGATAACCACCTACCCTTGATTGAGTTCTCCTACAACAATAGCTACCACACCAGCATTAAGGCTGCACCTTTTGAGGCCTTATACGGTAGAAAGTGTAGAACGCCTGTTTGTTGGGCGGAAGTTGGAGATGTCCAATTATCAGGAC
Organism: Helianthus tuberosus; assembly: GCA_030545235.1. Taxonomy (NCBI): domain Eukaryota; kingdom Viridiplantae; phylum Streptophyta; class Magnoliopsida; order Asterales; family Asteraceae; genus Helianthus; species Helianthus tuberosus. The sequence goes on along the minus strand of CM060357.1, from coordinate 34,552,863 downwards.
CAGAGATAGTCTTTGAAACGACGGACAAGATTGTCCAGATTCGTGACCGTCTCAAAGCTGCCCGAGATAGGCAGAAGAGTTACGCGGATCCAAAGCGTAAAGCTTTTCACTTCGAAATAGGTAACAAAGTGTTGCTCAAAGTATCACCCTGGAAGGGGGTGATGCGGTTTGGTAAGAAAGGCAAGCTAAGTCCGAGATACATAGGACCTTTCGAGGTTATCGAATGTGTCAGGTCAGTTTCCTATAAGTTAAACTTACCTGAAGAGCTCAGTGGAATTCACAATGTGTTCCACATCTGCAATCTGAAGAAGTGCTTCGCTGATGAATCACTGGTTATACCACATACAGATGTGCATATAGATGAGAGCTTGAAGTTTGTGGAAAAACCATTGTCGATTGAGGATCGACAGGCTAAGAAGCTTCGAAGGAAGCGCGTGCCTATTGTAAAGGTCAAATGCGATGCCCGTAGAGGACCCGAATATACGTGGGAGGTTGAATCCACGATGAAAGAAAAGTACCCTTATTTATTTCAGTAAATCTCGGGTCGAGATTTAATTTAAGGGGGGGTGAGGATGTAACACCTCGAAAATTCACGTCCTGTAATGTGTTGACACGTGTCATATGTTTAAATGTGTGAAAGAATGTTATAAAAGGACTAAAGTTGACAAACATGGAAAGTATGTGAATATACGAGTTCTAAATGTCAACGGTGAATAAATATATTGTACATTAAACCTATTTGATGTTTATAGCATCAAACGAATAAATCATGGATCATGCGAAGCTAAAAGTGAGAGATTTCAAACTACAGGAGTTAAAAGTGTCAACATGTTTAAGTTATACCTCTGAGTGACCTTTTGACAAACCCGAAGCTTTGTAACTGTTAATTATGCTCACTAGAATGCACGATATAAATTTCGTAAAGTTTCGTCATCGTATGAGAAAGTTATGATCAAATTCGTATGCGAAGGGTTAAGGCGTCAACGTTGAAAGTTAGGACTTTTCGGGTAACAATAAAGTTAACCGGGGACTTAACAAAGTGGGTATATGTTTTAAAGCCCTTGTAAATCAATTTGGAGGGTTCAAGATGCAAGAAACAAAAGTCTAATCAAAGTTTGAAGAGCCAAGGATCAAACCGCAAAAATCTAAAGTTTTTTATTTGCTGCAGAAGGGCCTCGCGCCACGCGAAGCCCCAGGGGGGGTCCTTCGCGCCACGCGAGGGTCTATCTGATCCGAGAATGTTAGTCCAGTGATTAGTCGAATCAAAAGTAGTTATAAGTTGGTAATTATGTGGGTAATAAACCCTCAAAAGGGTTCCCCCTGATTCCCACTCTAACTATGTCAAATGTCGGGTCAAACTTGATAATAAAAAGTCAACAGGATACTTAAATTCTAATTTATGCATAATTAGCAATGTAGAACACATACAACCTGTTTGATCATTAATATAACTTGGTAATTAGTGTAAGAACATGTCTAAACATGTTCAACCCGACAATTTCCTGTTTAGACCCGGTTCGGAACCGAAAGTCGCATAGTTTGACTTTCGCTTTGACTTTCAGTTCTGACCCGTTATGGTATGATTTAGAAATACCTAAGAGCTTCATTTGGACCAGGTTACATGCTAGTATAACCCTCTGTGATTATACACCATGGTTCATTAGTTAACCGATTAATACGCATGATTCCGTTAATTGCTCATATGTTGACCATTATGCCCTTTTCACCTTAAAACGTGATTTGTGAAAATGTAAAAGTGTAGAAACCTTAGTTACTGATATATAAACTTGTATGCAAAGTTTGACATCAGTTTGAAGTGTAGAATAAGAGTTATGCTCATTAGCGTAAATTGAAAGCTCTTTGTTAATTAAACGGCGTAATTAGCATATAGCCTAGTTAAGCATACTTTTTGATATCAAAATCTTTACCCACTGATGTAATATATTATTTTGGGATTTTTGAAGATTTTTAATTAATTTTAGGATGAGCATAACTAATAGTCGTAGGCTTAATCCGGTAATTGTCGGTTTTGCCCTTACGGGCCATAAAATGAGTTTTACATATCTAAACGACTCCAAACCTTTTGCTACTGATTCTAAATGATAAATAAATTATGTTAGATCTTCTGGAATAATAAAAATATCAGCTTTGTATGTAGAACCCGGAAACGGCTCTTAATCGCCTTATTAAGCGTTTTTAACGCCTAGTATGTACTAGAACTATTTTAAACATACTAAGGGTGATACCTACTGATATTTGAGGTAAATTATAATATTTTAACAGTAAGCAAAAGTTGTTAAACTCAGACTTCAGTTGTGAGCTTTTCGGCGTATGTGAAATTACCGAAATGCCCCTACGGTGCATAGTTTGGTTATAATTGATAAATTTCACATATATACCTTACCCTATTGATATAACTTAGCAAACTGATTATCTTTGCTGATTACATCAGACCTGTAACTCAGGATACTACTTAAACTCTTTTATCACCTTATAAATGACCAAACTACCCATACGGGGCATAGTTTGTGTTTAAATTCATTTCGGGCATAATAAATGATATCTTACTGATGTCACAACATATTTGGAGCATATTAACTTAGGAAACCTGTAAATGGCTCTCATTATTACCCGTTACGCTTATTACGCGTTCGGTTCGGTTTATGTAACTAGTTTACATAAATTAGCCGAAACGGGTCAAACCTTATCGGTTTTATCTCAAAATCCAGAATGTGTATAATATACCCACATTAAACAAGTCTTCATACTTGTCGGGTCTAAAACACATTCTATCCGGTCATCGCTTAATCGTGCGTACGAACCGTATCTTTGAAACTAACCGGTCTAAGCTTAAGCTTAACTAAAGACCCGTTAGGATTCTAATAGGTTATTATAAACCTTCGTTCCAGATTAGGAGGACCAGTAAAAGCTACTTGCAATTTGCTTATTGTGATTTATACTTTGCTCAGGTAAATACTTTTAACTTATTTTCCCTATACGGGCTTGGGTTACGGTATATAGAATACCGCTTGATCGGGCATCAAATCTTCCATCGTTGGGTGGTTAATTGAATAATTTGATCGGCTCGTTTAAACAGTCTTGCAACTTAAAGCCTTTGGGAGGTTAATGACCATGTCCCGGATATCCTTGGCATCATTTTACGAAATGGCCACGACTTAAGCGCGGGGTGTAGGCGTACACCCGTCAGTGCACAAAAGAATAATGTGGTGTGTCTATTGATCTTTAACCCGGACACGATCCGGGCTACTGAACGCACAAGGAACATGTAATTCGTTCACAAGATTATATATTTAAATAATTCTCCGAAGTTAAATAAAATGTTTATTCCACGTGCATCCAAATCAATTTTCAATCATTTTCTAAAATGAGTCAGTTGATAGTATTTACCAGTGTAAACTGACGTATTTTCCCAAAAAGATTAAATGCAGGTACTAAGCGAAATTGGCTGGGATTTCTCCTTAGCATCACTAGAAGTCTCGCAAGCTTAAGATGCCTAAAGTCTGTTGAACTATTATTTATTTTCGATCCGTCTGTGGATAAACAATCGACTGTTGTGATACATGATATTACAATATTAAATTCGGTTGAATTATATCTTTTCATTTGCTTCCGTTGTGCATATTTTTATATTGTGTTGTTTGACTATTATGTTGCCAACCACGTCACGATACTCCCCACCGGGCCCACCGGCGACACGTGAAAATCGGGGTGTGACATCCGGTTATTCGGTTGGTTACTGGTTCGTTAAAGTGCTAAACTTGCAGTTTAGTGTGCTTTATGTATCTTTTTGTGACACTTTTGATTCCCGACACTTAGGAAAGCATTCAGGACCATTTAATCATATTTCTACATAATATTAGTGTGTTAAATTGTTGATTTTTGCTGAATTCAGCACTTTGGGTGAGTTTTAGGCACTTTCCGGCACTTAAACTATCACTAAAAAGGCAGTTTTGTGATCCTTACTTTCCTATACACTATACTAGTGTAATACTTAGTTTCTGGCTCATTCTGTGTCTCAATGTACTGTCTGTCTATGTGCTGAGTTCTGTCAGCATTTTCCTGATTTATCAGATAACTGTGCTAACTATACTTAATGCATCATTTAAGGCAATACAACTTTCATGCAATATTGGTATGACATTAAACAATGTATGATGCACATGCATGTATATGGCAGTAATCAGAAAGCAGTTAATTGTAATTCAGCACAGTCATTAGGCACTAATCATGGTTAATTAATTGTATGGATACCTGGATTTTTGACAGTTGTCACACCTCATTCCTGGAGCTAACGCTGTTGCTAAATCTCCTTATCGCCTCGCTCCGTCTGAAATGCGCGAGCTCTTGAGTCAACTCCAGGAACTGCTTGACAAAGGCTTCATTCGCCCTAGCACCTCTCATTGGGGTGCACCAGTCCTTTTCGTCATAAAGAAGGCAATGTTGTAGAAGGCGCTAGTCGGGCGGTGAGGTACAGCCTAGGGATTAATCGGGATTAATAGGGATTAATCGGGATTAATCGGAATGGGATTTTTATATGTATTTTTTCAAAATTATATATATATACCCAATAATATAAAAATAATACTTCAAAATTCACATAAATACTTCAAGTTTCAGATAGTATGGTTCGATTTTGACTGATTTTGACCAATTCTGACCGCCTAGGACCGATTTTATCCGATTTTGACCGCCAAGGACCGATTTTCACCAATTACGACCGCCTACGACCGACTTTGACCGATTACCGATTAATTGGACCGACTAGGTTAAAATTAGTCAGTAGACTACCGACTAGCGCCTAGGCGGCGATTAATCGGCCGCCTAGGCCGATTTTTACAACCATGAAAGAAGGAATGGTCGTTCCGGATATGCATCGATTATAGGGAGTTGAATAAGCTGACTATCAAGAATCGTTATCCCCTACCCCGAATTGATGATGTGTTTGATCAATTACAAGGTGCTACGTGTTTGTCGAAGATCGATTTACACTCAGGCTATCACCAGTTACGAATCCAGGAGGAAGATATACTGAAAACCGCTTTCCGAACCCGATACGGCCATTATGAATTCGTCGTAATGCCCTTTGGTTTAACCAATGTACCCGCGGTTTTCATGGATTTGATGAATAGCATGTGTAAACCATTTCTTGACCGTTTCGTCATCGTATTCATCGACGGCATCCTTATCTATTCGAAGTCGAAAGCCAAACACGCGCAACATCTACGTTTGGTTCTCAAATTACTCCAAGGGAATCGACTCTATGACAAGTTCTCCAAGTGCGAATTTTGGTTAGAGGAGGTTCAATTCCTCGGTCACATCATCAATAGTTAAGGTATACACGTCGACCCCGTGAAGATCAAAGCTGTTAAGAGTTGGGTTATTCCAAAATCACCATCCGATGTTCGTTCGTTCCTCGGATTGGCGGGCGAGTGAAAATCTTGACCTTCAACACTGTTCTTCGTGTTCTTCAAATAATATTTAAACCTTCTTTGAATCTGAAACTGCAAACAACCTTTTACTTTAATCCTCAAGCAATATTCGATCCAAATTGAGCCTTTTGAAAGACTTCTTAGGCTCTGATACCAATTGTAAGTCCAAAAAACTATCAATCGGATATCAAGATCACAATCAAAGTGCGGAAAACTAAGAAAGTGATGAACAAGAAAGATTTTATGGATTGAATATCAAAGTGCACACGATCCCAAAGGGATCGTCTGGTACACAAGAACTCAAAAATTGATAAGAAGAATAGTAATGTGAATAGAAACCTATAAATGACCTAGGCTCACCCTATTTATAGTTACATAAGATGACCTAGTACAAACTGGGCCAAGCGCACATGCACACTATTAACTAGACAGGCCCAAGACATTAAATTAGCCCACATGGCTTATCCCAATACTATCTAAACCACTAGAAAACTAAGCCCAATAGCTTATAATTATGTTTGATAAAGATAAGCGTAAACCTACTCAATTATATGGCCTTAGACACTATTCTTAAGATTAGGACGCACTGCTATATGTATATGATTGATGCATCACTACAAAGATGTGCATCAAAATTAATTACAACAATACAGTTACCTTGTAATGTTTGACACATTGTTTTTGAGGTTTGGAAGCTTTGTTTTGTATACAAAGACATAATGGATGACACAAGATGACACAATATTGAACGAAATATAACACAATACCGAAAATATAACACAATGTCAAGGAAAAAAGACACAATGAGTCGCAAAAAAGACAGAATGATATAAATATAAAAAAGACACAATGGTAAATAAAAGACACAATGATAATAAAAAAAATTCTAAAATATACAACCTATAAATCCAAACGTGAAAACCTAAAATCTCACATTGTAGAGTTCGATGAGACAATTCCAATGTCGTTTCAATGAGGTCAATCGAAGTCCGTTTGAGATACTCTTTGTATGACTTCTTATGTTTAGGAGGCTTCGTATTTGATCCTAAACCTTTATATATATATATATATATATATAGGATTAGGATCGTGTGAGTTGCACTAGGCTACTTGAGAAACTTGAGAAGCATTCTGGACCACACATTTTCTCTAAAGCTTTTCGTGCTATACACATATGTATAGTTTAAAATCGACTGTATACATATGTGTATAATTCAAGATTTGACAATATACATATAGGTATATAGTCGATTTTAAACTATACATATGTGTATATTACGAAAAGCTTAGGGAAACATGTGGTCCAGAATGCTTCTCAAGTTTCTCAAATAAGGTGAACTTCTCTTAGGATCCCTACCCTATATATATATATATATATATATATATATAGGGTTGGGTTATATGGAAAACCCCATCATTTTTAGAAAACCTTAGAAACCCAACCTCATCCATTGATTTTGTTTCATCCAAGTAGATCAATGGTTGAGCTTTTTTTTTGGTGTCTTTTACATTTAAATAAAACCATAAATTATAAAAAAGTAAAGGAGAAGGGCATTTAAGGTATTGAAAATCTGACTTTTCTCTCACACACATCAACTTTATTTCTCTTACACACACATGTTATCTCTCTCTCCTCTCTCCTCTCTCTTCAATGAAGATCATGATGAACACCAAACACAAGTTTCGATCTTCAAGTTCAGATCTAAATCATGTGAAAGAGAAAATGTTTGAAGATTGTTGTTTTAGAGAGAGAACGACGACGGGATGAAGGTTTTTAGAGAGATGATTTTTTTTGTTTTAGAGAGAGAAACAACAATCTTCATCATGTTCATCTATAACACCAAGAACACACATACAAGTGTGTGAGAGAGAAGAAGTTTGAAGTATGTTGTTTTAGAGAGAGAACGATGACACACGCACGAGTATGTGTGTGAGAAGAAGGTTTGAAGATCTTCTTCATGTCCATCGGACGGTTATAGATCCGGTAAGTGTTCTTGAAATATCATTTCACACTTGATTTTTTGTTGAAATGGTTATTAATATGTTTTTGTGTGCTGAAAGTGTTTTAGTAATGGTTGTTAATATGATTTTGTATTTTAAATAAAACAAAAACTTTAGGATGAGATTTTGAACGAGTTTTTTTGTTGGTTTGGTTGCTTGTTAGGGGCTTTTGATCTTAACAGTAGTTGTTTTTTTGTTGGTTTGGGTTGGTTGTTTGGGTTTTTGATCTGAACAGTAAGTGTTTTTTTGTTTGGTTGCTTGATTCACAGACTCAGGCCCATAACACGTGTTAAGCCCCCTGTTAGAATGTTATATAACGTGTGTTGATTTACAGAAACAAACCAATAAAGATATTCAATTGACAAGCTGGATGGATGTAGGCGAAGTTAATGCGTGTTCTAGTAATGGTTAATGTTCATGTATTTTAAATAAATCCAAAACTTTAGGATGAGATTTTGAACGGGTTTTTTTGTTGGTTTGGTTGCTTGTTTGGGGCTTTTGATCTTAACAATAATTGTTTTTTTGTTGGGTTGCTTGATTTACAGAGACAGACCCATAACATGTGTTAAGCACCTGTTAGAATGATATATAACGTGCGTTGATTTACAGAAACAGATCCATAAAAGATATTCAATTGACAAGCTGGATGGATGTAGGCGACGTTAATGCGAGGACATTGAATAAGTCACATCCTTTAGAAAAGAAGTCTTCGTTCATTTATAACATGTGTTGGTGGTTCATGCTGTAACAGAACACCATGATCTAACCTGACATGTGTTCATGTATAACATGTGTTAAGCCCCTGTTAGAATGATATATAACGTGTGTTAACCTTTTGTTAATTAAAAAAAACAAGTAATATCTATTTTATTTTTGTTGATGTTTAAAATATCCGATAATGTGGATACTGAGCGTAAAACTTGTACAAGTAATAAATGTACAAGTTAGTATGTAACGTGTAATATGAAACGAGCCATTTATGGTAACACATGTACCGGTAATTTTGGAATATATAATATGAAACGGGTCATTTGTTTTGCACATTTTGGAATGTATAACATGTGTTAAGCCTCTGTTATAATCTTTTTGTAACCTGACATGTATTCATGTATAAGCTAGTGGTTTACAAAACACCATGATGTGTATATACTGATCTAACATGTGTTACAATTTGTCTGTTCGGAACATGTAATTGCTTAACATGTGACAAGGGTGAAAACAGTCGACGGGGGCGATGAGTTTAATGGTGAGCTTAGTTAATATCGTAATCTTGTTGTAACCCCACTTGTACAATATCGTAATTGTGACAACCCGCACTAAACCAGGTATCCGTACGACTTAACAAATGATTAATTACTGCTTAATTACTGTGCTTATCTGAACTAGCTGATGAACTGCTATTTGATATCTGATACATGTACTTACTTGCATCATACTTGCTTGCTGTCACTACATTATTTACATACTGAACCTTAGTGACAAACATGATGCACAAAAAGCACAGTAGCACAATACACGGATAACCTATTAAACATGCTGATAAAGCCAGCATCAGGCAAACACTGCCTCTAAGGCCTGTAAGAGCCTGAGATATTTTGCTACACTAGTGGTGAGTGTAGGGATACAAGGGTTGTGGAACCACGTCTCTAGGAATAGGTCACAATGACTGGATGTGCCTAAAACGTATTCTAAGTACAAAACTCAGCACTTTACACAATAATTCAGCTTCTAGCTAACTAGTAAAGTGCCAAAACATGGGGAAAATAACACTAGACGCTTTCCAAGGTGTCAGGAAACAAATTGTGTCACTAAATAAATATAACGACACTTTAAATAATTATTTAGCGCTTTAACGGATCAGTATCAAACCAAACAACCGGACTTAACCCGGGACACAAAAATATTGACATTGAAATTGTTTTTCTTTTCCGAGCTAGTTAGGGTACCCAGACACCCTAACACCCGTTACAAAACACTACGCGCTAGTAACTAGTTTTAATCTCCTAATTAAACTAACTAAGTCACCTAACTTGAGATTGAAATTCAACTATGAACCCCCATCATGAAATTGACGAAATAACATGGCCCCTTTTCTCAAACTTTCGATTTCCCCATGTGCCAAAAAGAATCCACCAAGTCCCTATGCAATTATCCTTGGAATTATGTAAAAGATCACGTTAGTACATACACCACCCTAACTATTACACTTAACACCCTTAACCCATCACTTCCCACCATTCAAAACTTACACTAAACCCCTTTTGCTTTGGCTGAATTTTCGGTTGGCAAGACACCACAAGATATTATTTGGACTTTGTGTATTCCCCATGCAATCCATATGAAGATTACCAAAGATAGTGTTTGTACTTATATAGACATGTTACCCATTAGATAAAGAATTTGATCTACAAATAACCACCATCATTTCCCACTAATCCCCACTCACAAAACAAACTCCTTCCTCTCTTGCAAGGCTACGGCCGAACACCTTGCCACCCCCATCATTTATTTTGATTTTGATACAAGTATTCAAAGCTCACTACAAGGTGTAACAAGGCGAATCACGGAGTGTGGAGCTTACGGATCGTCAAGAACCTCACCCCATTGCTTTTATCCACGCGTTTTCTGACTAGTTTCTTCCCTAGCCTCGAGCTAGTAGTAAGTTGCTTGAAACACACTCTTGATCTATTTTAAAGTGGTTAAAAGGAACTTTGTCGGTTAAAATCTGCGAACACACAAAAGACATGGTAAAAGTCTACTAAATAATATAAACAAAAGGGGTTAATAGATGAATATTTGTGTAAAACTTGTAAGACTTGTTTTATTATGATTATTTAGTGTTGATTTATGCTAGTAGTAGCTCGGATCGTCATCTAACCCGGCTAAGTCATGTTCATGGAACATGACCTAGTGTATGTTATAGTGTGAAAAGTGGTTAGACGAAGACCACTACTACTTATAACCATGAACTTGTGTAAAAACAATTTTTCTCACAAAATGGAGTTCTAAACTAGTAGATCTACGGCTCTACAAGCGGTATTTTCAAAGAACCAAGTATCAAAGAAACCAGGTTTTCTAAAGACGGATCTTACACTAACACGCATGATTTTTATAAACCACAAGTGTGTAAACACTTGTGAAATGAAAAGATCCGGCAAAATAACTATTTTTGTAAAAGTTGACGAGAAGTTGTAAAGATGGATTTTCTCTAAAAACGAGGTTTTTACAAGATCAAATTACCTGTTATGAAGATCTACTAAATTTAAGGGGATTTACACCACAGTTTTGGGAAAACTGCAAGTTCATGTAATTTTTTGGCAATTTACACATATGTTGATTAGTTGTTGTGATGAAAGTTGTTATGATCAAATAAAGAAAATTGTTGAGTTGATTTGTTAAAGAAAATGATACGCTTGAAAGCGTGGCCACCTCCAGTTACAGAGGAAACTCTGGCGAAATTTTTCTAAAAACCTAACACTTAGAACTATTTACACTACAAGTGTTAGAATTATTTTGACATGTTTTCGAAACATAAATTTCGCCATGACTTTATTTACTAAATATTCGGAGGTGGGATTTTCACAAAATGTTACGTGATAAATATATATTTTTCACACACTGTTTATGATTATTTTGTGAAATACATAAATATTATTTTTAGAGTAAAAATAATATTTACGAACGTTAACGAATCCAAAATAATACGAACGCTTTCACCATAAATATATAAGTTACACCGGTAAGTATATTACCACCCGATTGTTAAAACGTAACTTACGCACTTACGGAAATATTTATGAACGCACATGTATTGAATCCCCCATCCTTGGGAAGGAAATTAACTACCAAGTATTTACAAAATGTAAACACGAAATAGTTGTCTAACTATTTCCCAAAAACATAAACTATAAAGCTAAGGCACGGCCGTCCGTCTAATAGAAATTAGCACCTGTAGGTCGTCGCACAGCTGCGTGAGCAGGAGATACTTGGTAGAGACGCTTCACTGTGAGTTCATGTCCCCCTTTTCTCTAACTGTTTTCAGTTTTCTTAACTGCGGGGGTGAAATACATGTTACTATGATTACGAGTACTTTATACACGGTATGGTTAGCGTAAGGAGGTTTATTACTCAGATCATGTGAGTGGGTAGGAGCAATATGAGGCCATTAGTCCTCATGTCGGGACCGAGGGACAGGAGCGGTAGATCTATCTGGGTGTAGCGAGCCCAGCCCCAGGCCAAACTAGAAATGGACCTTGGGGTGACTTTGTCCACATACTAATGCCGTGGCGAAATCTGCTAGGTTTGAGTCTCCCTATTTGCACTTCACATATATCAGTGGCCTTGCAAACCATTGGTGATCTCAATTCCCTTATTTGCTACATACCAAGACTATTTTTATACTCACAAAGGTTTACTTACTCACTTACACATGAACTCGCTCAACATTATTGTTGATTTTTCAACTTACATGTATTTCAGGAAATTAACGGATCTGGCACGGTATGGAACGTTTTCCGCTGCACTAGTCATGAGGTCATCTGGGTTTGGGGAGTTGTGACTCTTTCCTGGACAAGTCACAAATCCTTAAACTGTGTTCTGTTATGTCAATGTTTGTCGAATAATGTCGTTAGAACATGTTTCAGTTAAAACAATGTTATTGTATTTGGTTTTCAAAACTTAATCGAATGGATGATCTTGCATGGTTTTTATTTCATATAGCTTTGTTATGGTTAAGCTATGGTATTAAGAAGTCACACCAAATTAACCACGCTTCCGCAAAGCCAGGGTGTGACAGCTTGGTATCAGAGCTCTGATCATAGCGAACTAGGATTCTTTCTCGAGTCTAGACTATGATCACTAGGGCTCTCACGAAAACATTTTACTGCATACCACTTAAGTCCAGATCCAAAACTTTTTACAAACAAATGTTGAGCACATTTTATTATTTATAGGCTCAGCCTGGAGGGCTGAGGCTCGGTCTGGAGGATCGAGGCTCGGTCTAGGTGACCGAGGTAGTTGGCTAGTAAGGCTAGGAAGAGTAGGCTCAGTCATGAAGGCTGAGGCTCGGTCAAGGGGACCGAGGCTCGATCTAAGAGGTCGAGGTGGAGGATAGAGCAGTCTTAAAGACTGGGAGAAATTGGCTAGTGAGACTAGGAGAATTATTTGATTGGCTAACATGTTTATATGATTATATGATTGATTATCATACGTATATGTGTTTTTGTTACAAACGTCATGCTTTCATCAAGTACTAGTAAGATGGACACTACGAATCCCATGGCCATAGTATCAGACGACATAGTTTCATCGAAGCACGAGGTGTACATTTCCGATACTACCGGCACAGACGATGACGACTTTCAGCCCTTTTTGCGCTGCCTGAAGTCGTAGCAGAGCCTACTGATGGCCATCTTGTTGGGAATTTGCCCCCTTGCCGCTTATCCTGTTGTTGATATGCCCCCCTCCCGACGTGGCCTCTGACGACGATAACGATCTACTGGAGGAGGACCCATTCGAGGGCAGGGCCCTATTGCTGCTAGTATTGGACTACTGCATGCGGACGCTCCTGTAGGGGAAACTCATGTCCATTCCCCTATCCCAGACTCATTTGAGTTTCTGACAATCCGCATCTTCGCACATACAGGGAATGCAGCACCACTCACACGACGCCGACCCTGATATGGCATCATCAGCTGCACCGGATCCCGCCTACAGCTTTGAGTTTGATCACGATATTGAGGTTGATCCTGTTTTTCCACCTAGTTTTGACCCAGACCATGACCTTGAGTTCATACACTTGGACCAGCCCTTGGAGGATCCTGTAACCCCCTGTGTTTATTGATCCAGCTAATCTTGAGATGGAGTTTTTGATCCGGAGCCGGCCGTGGCCCCTGAGCCAGGCGCTGCTCCTGACCCCGCATTGGAGCATGACCCTGTTCATGCCAATGCACCTACTATTGCTCCTTGATTGATCATCTGCTTAGACGAGAGAAAATTTGGGGTAACTGTGCAAGACAATTTATTATTACGGGGGCCCACGTAATAACGATTTGTAGTGCACAGGAATCCTGGTGGACTCTGCGGGTCAAGCTAATGATAACCAATGCAGCAGGAAATAACTTAAACACGAATGACCAAGGCGATGTAGCCTCGAGTTCATTCTATTACGAGCAACAAGCCAAATTGGCAAGCCTATGTGAAGGCTCAGAAATTTACTTCCCCACTCATACAGTGAGTATATTTGCTTGTGAAATTGGGTGATTACATGATGGCTTATGTTGCTATATACACCCCATAGACAATTGAAACGTTGTCTAACCCGCTTCACACCCCTTCGACAAAAGGGAATGTCACCCAGACGTGACACAAACACCAGTACGTTGCCAAGGACAGAAGCCGAGCTGCAAGAACGCATCTCACAGATAAATGCATGACATGAAGCCCTCCGCTCTAAGTACAACGATGGCATTACTGGAAATAACCCTCCAACTGGCTGCACCTATAAACAGTTCCTGAAATGCAAGCCTTTGAACTTCGACGGAACAGGAGGCGCCGTTGCATTTGTTCGTTGGTCCGAAAAGACCGACTCCATTCTAAGAATGAGTAACTGTTCGCCCCAACAGAGTGTTACCTATATCTCGGGGATATTTCTAGATGGCACACTCTCTTAATGGAACCTCCAGGTTCAGACCCTTGGCACAGACGCTACGTATGCACTGAGCTGGGACGAGCTCAAGGAAACGATTGAGAAGAAATGTTGCTTTAGGACTGGAATTTAGAAGCTTGAGGTGAAGTTCAGGAATTTGAAGATGGACGAACCAGAAATTCCTGAACTTGTCCAGCGATCGCACAACTTGTCTAGGGTCGTCCCCTACTAAGTCATTGACGTTGTATGATACAGTTGTGTACTTGTACGCTTACTATGTGGTCTCGATATATGGCAATCGCAGTATTCTCATCGCTTATGATGTTTGATTTACTGTTTAGGTTCTATGACATGAGATGTTATGTGGTTAATTTATTTATAGCATGAGATGTTATGTATTGTTGAATACATACGTACGTTTTACTTGCTATGACCTAACCTACGTGAAACATCTTTTAGAAGATGCCACCAAGTCGCGAAATGCGCATGCCCACCTCAGAGGCGGGACTTCAAGAGATAATTGCTGCAGCTATAGCACGGCACGAGGCCCTACGCTCCGAACCTAGAAGAGGTACCTCAGAAAATAACGGTTGTTCCTACTGGCACTTCCTCAAATACAAGCCCCCGAAGTTCGACGGCACTGGAGGTGCCATGGCTTTTGTGAAATGGATCGAAAGTATGGATTCCATCTTTCAAGTGAGCGGTTGTACGCCGGAACAACAGGTCCTATACGTTTCTGAGCTGTTTCTAGATGAAGCCCGATTATGGTGGAATCTTCAGACCCATATAAAGGGTGCTACTGCAGCATATGCATTAACCTGGGGTGAACTAAAAGAAATGATGCATAAGAAGTATTGCCCCCAAAACGGAAACCCAGAAGTGGGAAGATGAATTTCGGAGCCTGATGATGGAAGGTCCGAAGAGTGTTTTTTTTTACTTTTTTTCTTTTTTTTTACTTTTTTTTTTTTTTTTTTTTTTTATTTTTTTTTTTCTTTTTTTCTTTTTTTTTTTTTTTTTTTTTTTCTTTTTTTTATTTTTTTTTTTTTATTTTTTTATTTTTTTTTTTTTTTTATTTTTTTCTTTTTTTTTTTTTCTTTCTATTTTTTTTTTTTTTATTTTTTATTTTTATTTTTTTTTTTTCTTTTTTATTTTTTTTTCTTTTATTTTTTTTTTTTTTTTTTTTTTTTTTTTTTTCTTTTTTTCTTTTTTTTTTTTTATTTTTTTTTCTTTTTTTTTTTTTCTTTTTTTTTAATTTTTTTTTTATTAATTTTTACTTTTTTTTTTTTTTTTTTTTTTATTTTTATTTTTATTTTTTATTTTTTTTTTTTCTTTTTTTTTTTTTTTTTAACTTTTTTTTTTTTTTTTTTTTTTTTTTTTTTTATTTTTTTTTTTTTATTTATTTTTATTTTTTTTTTTTTTATTTTTTTTATTTTTTTTTACTTTTTTTTTTTTTTTTTTATTTTTTTTCTTTTTATTTTTTTTTTTTTTTTTTTTTCTTTTTTTTTTTTTTTTTTTTCTTTTTTTTTTTTTTTTTTTTTTTTTTTTTTACTTTTTTTTCTTTATTTTTTTTTTCTTTTTTTTTTTTCTTTTTTCTTTTTATTTTTTTATTTTTTTCTTTTTTTTTTTTTTTTTTTATTTTTTTTTTTTTATTTTTTTATTTTTTTTTTTCTTTTTTTTTTTTTTTTTATTATTTTTTTTTTTATTTTTTTTTAATTTTTTATTTTTTTTTTTATTTTTCATTTTTTTTTTTTTTTTTTTCTTTTTATTTTTTT